>HG995393.1:10601808-15509435 GCA_905333075.3 Atethmia centrago
AGTTGTACTCTCTGCCAAGGCCTCCATATTTAATAACTTTCAGATTTTCGGCATTTTCTGCCGCTGCACCCGCTTTAGAAGTAGTCCGTTGGAGGTGGGACGGTGCCAGTGTGTCTACACAGGTAGCGTCCCACACAAGCATCCGTCCCAAACTCCACGGGACCAAAGACACACCATCAGATCTTTTGTCATCATCTCTGACAATGCCAGTCGGCTCAAGAAGAGCAGGCACATTGATGCTGGCAAGAGACCGGCGGATTATGTCATTAAGTGTTGCATGTCTTGAAAAGCGGCCTGCACTTTTTTGACAACAAAGTCCGTGGTGACCCAGTCGGTCCACGTCCGTGCCACAAGGGCATGTGTGTGGAGTGCATACCGTGACCCCAAGCCGCAGACCAGTCGCCTCCCAGGGTTCCGTCATCCAAATACCAAACGTTAAATTTTGATTTTAAATTTTGAATAATCGGATTTATAGCCAAGCTAAAAATTGCTGGCCCGAGGGGATCGCCCTGCTGACAGCCGACCTCCGAAGAAAGTTCATGGGAACGGTAAATTAATTTTGAAGGTTCTGCGTAGCAGGTAAGCAGGTATTGATAGAGTTCCGGAATTTTGTTCTTAACTTCTGTCAGCATGGCATCCCTGTTTACTGAATTGAAAGCATTTTTGACGTCAATTTTGACTACAATTTCGCAATCATCATACGAAAGGTAGGTTCTTAAGGCATGGACGGCTGCCTCACACCCACCTTTCGTGCCAAATCCTAATTGTATAGGTTCGAAAACTGACTGTAATTTAGATTTGATATGTCTCACCGCAATTTTGGATGCCAAACGTCTTAAAGTTGACCCCACAGCAATGGGTCTCACCCCTCCGTCCTTTTTAGTTAGGGCGATCAAATTAGCACCAAATAAAAGTGAGGCAATATCAGCGTTGATTTTGCCTGAAAACATAAAATTTATTAATTTTGTAATAGAGCAAATAAGCTGCACACCTGCATCACCCACAGAATAAGAAGTTAAATCTTTTAAATGTTTTAAAAGAAATTATTGCGTCAATAACGTCTTTGCCTTCGATTTCGAGGCAGGCCTGGTCTGCTGTAGGAGAGTCGAAAAAATACGGGATCACGGGAGCCGGGGGATGTTTCGAATGCAAAGCCGAAAGGGAGTATCAGGCGACAACACGTCGTTAGTAAAAAGAAGACGTGCGGCGCCTTTGAGATCCCCGTCGGCAATTTTGCCTTCAATTAATTTAATTCTAGATAATGTTCCCCTCTTGGGAGAATCAAAAGGTGAAGATGTTTTTGCCAAACAGTTATTTTTGATTTTTTGGGTTAGAGAAATAGTAGCCTCATCTTTTTTGACATGCAAAGTGGTATACGAAAAAAGGAAGAGATTATGCCAGTCTACAATTTGGTTGCTCTCCACACATTTTTTAATCAAGCCTGAAAGGTGGTTTGCGACGGAAATCCTGGCGCCGCGCGGGCCTCGTTTATTTTGATTTTAATTTTTTAGTTAATTTTATTTAATTCGCTTTTTGACCAGGCAGGTGTGTTTCTTATTTTTTTTTCATTATTTGTTTTTTAAGCTTTTCTTTTTTCTACTTCTTTGGTAGGTAACTGAGTTGAAACCCTTTGATTTGCTTTGATTTAAACTTTGACACAATATTGCAACCGGGACTAACTGAGAAATCGGGAAAAGAAAGGGACAGGGAAAGGGAAATCCGTATAAATTGGTAAAAACCATATAGTGACGATGCATACCCGCGAGACCCGCGCCCGCTCCCATGGCCGCTGCCGCAACCGCTGCGCCACGGCCCGTCGCCGCTTCAACCACTCCGGTGGTCGGCCCGTCCATTCCAGTAGATCCGTTCAGCGTGATCTCTGGGACCTTCGCGTTATTCTTCACGCCCCGCGCCCGTAAAATGGCCAACGAGCTCGTTGCCGCCCGTAACTCCTGCGATCTCGCCCAGATCCAGCGTATATTCCACGCGTATACCGAAATTACGCAAGCCCTTGAAAACTTCGCGAAACCCCAGTAATGGATATACAACCCAAAGCACGTACCAAACCCCGATCCCTAAAGTTAGGTTTCTTTAATGCCAATGGCATGATTAATCAACGCGATGAAATCGCTGCATTCCTCCGCGACCACCAAATTGATATTCTCCTATTACAGGAAACCTTCCTAAAGCCCAGCCGTCGAAACCCGTCAATTGCCAACTATCGTATAGTTCGCAATAACAGGACTAGATGTCACAAGGGCGGCACCCTAATCTATTATAGAACGTCCCTCCACTGCATCCCAATGGACCCGCCCCCTCTCTCGCGTTTAGAAGTGTCCATATGTAAGCTAGGCATGACTGGCCATCAACCGATCACCATAGTATCGGCCTATGTTCCCCCCGTTTGCACATCGGAGTTAGCCCTTCCCCCCCTCTCTGACGACCTTTCCATTTTACTTGGCCTGAGTGACTCCGTTATCATAGCGGGCGATCTCAACGCCAAACATCATGCCTGGAACAGCACCAGGACCTCCACCAGAGGCAAAAACCTGTTTGACCTATGTCCCATCCTCAACTTCGACATCATCGCCCCGATGACTCCCACTCACTTTCCCCACGACCCTAGCCATACCCCCGACGTACTTGACATAGCGCTTCTGAAGAGTATCAACCTACGGTTGGATTCTATAGAGGCGCTTGACGAACTCTCCTCTGACCACCGTCCAGTTGTTGTAAAGCTGGCACCACGCCTAGGTCTCCACGACCCTGATAGACCCCCTCTCACCAAGTTAGTTACAGACTGGAGGAAAGTAAGCCACTGCCTGAAATCCACCACGTTAGGTCCCCGACTAGACTCCATTCCCGACCACTTCGACTCTATCGCTGACACGACAGCCGCAATGGACTCATTCACGGTACACGTACAATCAGTCCTGAACGACTGTTCAAGGGAGGTTCCGGCGATGGACGACCATCGCTGGAAGCTCCCGGACGATGTGCGCGAACTGTTGAATGAGAAGAACGCGGCTGTCTGTGCGTACAGTAACTTTCCCAACCACGCGAACAAAGCCCATATGCGCTATTTACAGAGATCTGTAAAGACACGCCTATCGGAGCTGCGTAACGCTGGATGGGACAAGATGCTGAGCGAATTAGAGCCCACTCACCGAGCGTTCTGGGACCTTCAGAGGAAACTCAAATCCGATGAAGTCGTCTCAATGCCCCTCCTGGTGCGCCCCGACAAGACCATCGCTTTCGATGACGTCGACAAGGCGGAATGCCTAGCCGATAGTCTTGAGGCTCAATGCTCACCTAGCTCTCAACCAGTAGACCAAGCTCACCTGTCCCAGGTCGACGCGGAAGTCGAACGTAGAGCCTCCCTCCCGCCCGTTGAAGACCCTGACTATCCTCTGCCTCCCGTCACTCCAGACGAAGTGCATGATATCATCAAGGGTCTAAAACCTCGCAAAGCCCCCGGCTCAGACGGAATCACCAATAGGGTGCTCCAACTGTTCCCCGCTCACCTCTAATGCTCATGGCCACCATCTTCAATGGAGCCCTGACCAATAACATCTTCCCACAAGAGTGGAAGAAGGCCACCGTCATCGGCATACCGAGGCCCGGTAAACCGAAAACGGAGCCCACCAGTTACCGGCCCATCAGTCTGCTCAATGTCTTCGGCAAAATCTATGAGAGGCTTATCTTAAAGCGCCTCAGAGATTTTGCGGAAACAAAGGGCCTCATCCCCGACCAGCAGTTCGGCTCTAGATCCCAACATTCTTGCGTCCAACAGGTCCACCGCATCGTTGAACACATAAGCTACGGCTTTCAACGTGGTCTTACGACCGGTGCTGTATTCTTCGACATAGCGAAAGCGTTCGACAAGGTCTGGCACAACGGCTTATTATATAAGCTCTACAAACTCGGTGTGCCCGATCGTCTCGTGCTTATCTTACGAGACTTCTTGTCAAACCGCACCTTCCGCTATCGCATCGAAGGAGCGCTATCCTCCCCTCACCCTATCCGTGCAGGCGTCCCTCAGGGCTCTGTACTATCCCCTCTCATTTTTACCCTCTTCACCAGCGACATCCCGAAAAGTAGAAAGGCGCAGTTGGCTCTGTTCGCAGACGACACGGCCATCTACTACATCGGGTTAGTCCACGACCACATATCTCGCACTCTCCAGACCGAAGTCAACAAGCTTGGCGCTTGGTTTAGAAAGTGGAGAATCGAGGTCAATCCCGACAAAAGTCAGGCTGTTCTTTTCACCAAACAGCGTAGAAACCTCATCCCCCCCCGACCGCTCACCATGTTCGGCAAGCCTATCCCTTGGGAGAAGCGAGCCAAATACCTAGGCGTGACCCTTGACCACCATCTCTCGTTCTCAGAGCACATTAAGCAGGTGCGTTCGCGTGCCGCTTTCGCTCTCGGTAGACTACACTCCGTCCTAAATGCGCGCAGCAAATTGTCCCTTAAGGGCAAATTGCGTATTTACACAAATACGCAATTTGCCGGCAGTACTCGTTGCCCTACTGCTTTTTGAAAGCAGTAGGGCAACGAGTACAGTGCACAAATCATACCGACCTACGTTCCGACCTCGCCGCCGAGGTCCCTCGCGTAAACCCCGACGTAATTGTCCCCCCCGACCCTTGCTCGACAAAGTGCCAGCCCGCGCCGCAGCTGAGCCTGTAGCTTTAAATTCCCCGATTAATAATAATAATATTAACCAGATCCAGCCTGTCCCATCTTGCTGTCCTCCCCCCAGCGACGCCCTAAGCCGAGGTCCGTACCCCACAGGGGGTGCCCTTAGCGTGCAGTCGCTTAGTTAGTATTATAAGAAATTCGCCCCTGGCTGGAGGCTTTGAGTCCGCTTAAGGCAGCCACAGGAAAGTCCGGTTAAGTAGTCACGACCTCTCAAGGTCAATAACGAGATGCCATACATAAAAAAAAAAAAAAATAATAGTGACGATGTACTCTCTAAAGTTGTCCATTGGTTTAATGTAAATAATCTTCTCCTGAACGAAAAAAAAGACTAAACTCATTAAATTTTCAACGCCAAATGTCAGGCAGCTAACTACCAATGTTCAACTTAATGGAATAGAGTTGGACCCTGTTGAGTCGACAGTTTTTCTTGGAATAACTATTGACGCTAAATTACAATGGCACACATAGAAAAATTGTCAGGAAGGCTAAGTTCGGCCGCCTATGCTGTTAAAAAAATTCGACAGATACCTAACCGATGTAGATACGGCCAGAATTGTTTATTTTAGTTATTTTCATAGTCTTATGTCATATGGATTCTTCTCTGGGGAACCTGTGCGGACATTAATTATTGTGAATGTGAGCACTATGTGGGTCATTCTTATTTATTTCTTGTTGTTTTTTTTTCTCTTAGTTTTAATGATGGTCTGGCATTTTGAGTTCTTTATGCGGCCAACCCAATTGTCCTTTCCTTGGTATTGTTCGTCGAGTCGTTGAGCTCCTTAAGTTTTGAGTTGAGCTACACGATTACTGACAAATGCTTGCACTGACTGGACAGGTCCACTCAAATTTGTGTGGTTCTTTCCTCAAAAGACCATTTCAGACATAGATCTACATGGTCCTCACATGATCTGACCAAGATTATGTCTGGACTTTAAAAGAGACTTTGACCCTTGAGTTTGTTTCGCCATTTCTTCTCAGGGGTACTCAGATAGGAAATGTCGACTCCATCTAGTTTATTTTTTAATATGACGTGTAAAAGTGATTCTCATATCGTCGCTTAAGTTCTAACACCGCGGAAGTCAAAATACGCAACTTTTCAGGAGAGCAAAAAATCCGTTTTATTTAGCCTCAAACAACTGTTCATATTTAGGTTTATTCAATATAGAAATTAAAATATGTTTAATTCATGTAGACACATACAATTTTAAAATTCGTCAAACGATGCGCCTTGCGATTCTCTATCGAATGACATACAATACGTATTTTGTCAAAAAAATGACTTCCGCGGTGTTAGAACTTAAGCGACGATATCCTATTTACAGAACAAACAATTTCATTTCATAGAAAGATTCAAATAAAAATACAAATATTTATTTGCATGATTTATCCACACGATCAAAATCACGTTAAATCTTTTGAAGTTACAAAGTTGTTTTGAACGGGAAATAGTAAAGTACCTTGTTATGCATAATCATAGTTAAAACATGTATATACCCAAACAAATCAAGTTTCTATTTATAAAAAACCGGCCAAGTGCGTGTCTGATCACGCACAATGATGGGTTTCGTTGTTGGGAAGTTGGGATGAATTTATCCCAAACCAACTGCCCTGAATTTTTTCACATCTCCAATGAGAAATATAAAAATGAAAAAATTAAATAAAAAAAATGGGGTAACAAACAGTTTTGTTGCATCTATTGTGGAATTGATAAAGATTTTGGACTGAAATAGTTATTTTAACAATCATTGTTCGCCATTATCTGCGACGAGCCGGCGCTATGCACGTTTTTGTATGGGTGTTTAAGAATAATAAACACACGAATGTTATCAAACTGTCGTTATTACGTATTACGTTACCTATTGTAGTATTTTTAATAAGCATTACATTTCAATAATAACGTAACAAATTTGCGTAATATTGAAAACCCTAGCACGCCTCCTGTTTTGACAAACAGGAGTTTTAGATTTAAGCTAACGTTTTCTCGGATTCGCGAATAGCTGGATAGGATCTATTTAACCAACTTCAAAATAAAGAGGTTTTCATTGAGTTAATTGAATTTATGTTTCAAGTCTAATGTCTAAAGACATTTTCAGTATTTATTTATATTTTTTATCATTGAGGTAGGTAAAGTCTATTTTATTTTTACATATTTTTTGAAATATTCATAGTCACGGTATTGTTATCTAGTGATTCTTCTTCTGACGCGGTGGCGGTGTCGTCTTTTTATTTTTTTTTATTTTTTTTTTATTTTTTTTTCCAATAGATTCTCGACTAGTGTAATGCTTTATTTAATTTTTTTAATTAAATTTTTGTCATGTTCAGATGTGACAAGTATTGGCATATCCATATTTCTGTCGTCCTGGACTATGTACAGGTGTTTTTTGTAGTGAAATTGCTCATTTTGGTTGTTGATTTCTGGAATGTTTTTCTATGGCAGCATGCCTTTTTATTGTGATTATCGACTTGTAAATATCTTCAACATGTAGAATGTTAATTTATATTTAAAATAAACGTCATATAATTTACTTTGTTATCAAAAGTCTGAGACGATCTTTTTTGTGCTTATTTTCAAGAGCCTTGGCTTGATACTTGACACTCGTAAACTAAAACTTCTAACAGCGGAACCTCTTGTCTGCGATAAGAATGTGAGCCAAACAATAATATAAACTAATAGCCCAAGCGACAGGACCGATAGCGTTCTCGGAAGTGAAGTGTAAACATACCTTTTTTTTTGTTTGCCGCGCAGCTGCGCGAAATGACGTCAAGCTTTTGTAATCATTGTGTGATGAAAAGAATGTTCTGAGTGGTTTGTTTTTTTTATTGATTAGTGTGAAACATGGTCTCTTTATGTTATAGAATTAAAAAGATTTTGAATTAATGGTTTATTTTATTTATTTAAAACACTTTTGTACAAGAAACGGGGAAAATTCCCTCACACTGATTTCAAACTAGAATTGATACTACATTACAAGGCAAAACTGGACTAGTCTATAGATAAGTTGTTAGCTTATTTCATAAAGATTCTAACAACGTATCCAGTAGCCAGCTCCCGTACTTAACTTTCGAGATATCGTCATTTTAGTCACAGGGCGCCTCTATCGCGCGCGGACTCGTAGGGTAAGGAGACATAACGCGTTTCGCGCCAAAAATTTTGACAGTAGACTGGATAAACGCGAAAAAGAAAATATTTTTAATCATACGATTATTAGCAATTCAGAAGCAAAAAAAACACACAAAAGCAGGCCTTGCTTTTGTTTTGAACTTACAGGAAATTGAATGTTTTTTTAAAAGCTCATAAACCCCATGTGCTTACGATTTTAATACGCCTCATTACTGTCGGTGCGTGTGTGACCCGCATACCTCTTTTTAATCTGTATTGATATGACAACTGTTGACTTGACACTGACTGATATGACATTTTAGTTCATTGATTAGTGATGGGTAACTCATCAATTTTATTTGAGGATGAGGGAGCACCTCATTTTGCCTCGTGAGGTCCTCACGAGGTACCCCTCATTTGAGGTGAGGATTTGAGGAATCCTCAACGGCGTATTCACCTCACGAGTCGTGAGCCCGAGCCGAACTCAGCCGAACGTGCGAGGGAGCGAGGCGGGCGGGCGCGACGACATTCACGAGTACTCACGACTCTCCGTCCGATTAAGCAAATCTCTCTCACCTCTCACACATATCATTTTCTTTCGCTCATAAATTTTAGACCGCCAAAATAAACGAATCAATGACACTTGATTATCAATCTAATGCTGATGCTTTTAGAGTTCATAATAATTAACCATAGCTGAAATAAAAATATTTTCTTTAAAATTCGTTTTGACTAATAATGTTACATACTAATTTTAACAGTTTACGTGATTTTCTTGTAACAATTACGTAGACTTTTGTTTTGTTTGTGTTCGTACTTTAATCTAAATAATTAATATCCTACCAAACATCAGTATCACACTCACCACACACACATGACACAACTAACATCATTACATACTTAGGTACATTATTTCATTAGGTACATACCAAAATCATAATGTTAATGTTTATTATGCTGCCAAAAAATCGAGACCAGACCTCACCTCACTCATTCTTTAATTCTATACAATTTTTTAAATCGGTTCATTCGCTCACTCGTTGAGGAGCTCATCACTCAACCACTCAATACTCACTCGCGAGTCACGCCTCACGCCTCACCTCGCTCGCCTCACCCCTCGCCACAATTTCATATTGTCAATGTCAATTTTTGAGGACGCGTGAACGAATGAGGTGAGGTGAGGTAATGAGGTGGTTCATTGTTGAAAATCGAGTAACTCTTTCAATTTGCGATCACGAGGACCTCAAACGAGGGACCTCATGAGTGAGGGACTCATCACTATCATTGATTGTATCATTGTATTGTACTGAGAAATTGTTGATGAAATCGGTGAAATTAATGCTCGTAAGAGTATAAATGTTCAGTAAATCTTTCTCAAAATTGCCACGAAGATGTATTTCTCATCTTACAAATACTTCCACGAGTTCCGCTCCAACTTTTGAATCTAAATTATCTACATGATTCTACTTAGTATCCCGTTTTTTGTTTTAATTTTGTATATTATGTATGTACTTAATTATTTAAGTATGTACTTTTACTTTTCTCGCAGTTATTCTAGTATAAATGATATTAATAGAGTTTTGTTTTAAATCCTATAATATATGTGAAACTAGACGATGAAGTGTTGTATACGAAACTGTGGTAATAATGGCAAACTGAAGAAAATAAGTCAGTCAAAGACTTCCATTTCAGACAGGATCACTTTTCATTTGTAAGTAATTATTAGTAACTACAGTGTAAACTCAGGGACTGCGCATTTTATGGCGATAGTGAGAGTTGTCATTAAATGGGAAAAAGAAAAATCTATTTTAATAAATCGCCTGGATGTTGGAAAGTATCCCATGGGAACATACTACCGGGATTTAAAGTAGTAAATCATAATAATATGTGGTAATACAGGTTATTACACTATGTATAAATAAAATAGTACTTTTGATTAATTTGAACAAAAAACGGATAATGTCACTTAACTTTAATAGGTAGAGATATAGGACTTTTTGTGGGTAATGATGAGGACCTACTTTCTATATAGTACACATCATTACCTACAAAAAAGTCCAAAAACTATTGATGATACATAAAATAAGGTACTACATCTAGTAGTACCTACATTATTTAATGTCATCAATAGTTTTTGCAGTGCACACCAATTAATGACTTAAAGGCAAATTTTTGATACCTTGGGTTACATTATTGTAATTTTCTTAGGGAACTCTATTTAAAAAAAAAAATACAGCCCATGCTACTCGCTGTTAATGCAGCTTTCTATAGGTGAAGGAATTTAAAAAATTAGTTCTGTAGTTTATCCATTACAAACAAACGAATAAAAAATCAAATCTTTTCACTTCATAATATTAGTATAGAAAAATAAATTCTAAAATTTATAAACAACAAACATTACTATCAAACACATGACAACCTAAAACAGTCTAGCAGTCGAGGTAAAGACATGCAAGATAAACACAATAAACCAAACAATGAATTTCTTAGAATCTCCGGATGGACGGTCAAGGTAAATATGGGCTAGACAATAAAGCAACAAATAATAAACCAAAGAATGTACACAGCTGCAGTTCGTTTTTATTTCCGCAACGTATAAAGTACTATTTATTGCTTAATAATGACATATTGTTGTTGTTATTTATTTTTGGTGTGATGCAACGTGTAAGTGTATCATGGTATGAACAACAAGGTAAACCAACCAGAGTCAAGTAATTCCAACATTTTAGGGAGTTTGATGTTAAATCGAGTGGTGTTAAATGGAGTTTACACTGTATATTACAACATAATCCGTTCTCTCGTCAGACTGGAAGCCGACCCCTACATGTTTGGGATAAGGCCATTCAAATAATTATATATGTACAAGATGTAAATAGACCCTTTCCTGGAACCGTCATCTACACAATCCGTACATCAAACTAAGTAACTTTGTACAAAAATAATTGCTAGGAACAACTTTTGGTGTGAAAATTCGTCATTTAGGATACTGCGCCGTTAACGCATGCAAAACATTGTGCTTATGGGTGCTTGCCACAGTACAAGGATTGTGGCAGTATTTAAAGTTTGGTTATACATACCTTTAAAACTTGTTTTTGTTAAAGAACGGAACTTTGACCACAATATCTCGGTAACCAGTAGGTTCCCAGGTGTGGTTTTGTTAAAAAAACAATATAATAACGGGAAGAACAAGTAACTCTCAGCTTCTTTAAGGGTGTTTTAACATCCGTTATATTGTATATGTTTTCTTTGGTCTCCATCCATCAATATAACAAAGTTGTTTACATACGATCATTGCTTCATTTAATTTCAGGTTCCCAAAAGACCCAAAACAGCGTGTTTCATGGCTAGAGTCCCTTGCCATACCGAACTGGGAGCCCACAAACAGAACCGTTATATGTTCAGATCATTTTAAGGAAGACGACTTTTACTTCACTAAGCAAGGGACCAGGAGAATTAAGTATGGAGTCATACCATTTATTGAAGTAAGATTTCACTGATATTTTATGCAAAACCAAAATTAAAAAAAAAAAAAAAAAAAAAAAAAAAATATTAGAATGATTACCGAGAGTTGTATAAAACTCACGGCATCATTCCAATTTATACTTTATTACTATGAGGTAAGAGTTACATTGCAATGACTTACTAATGGCTGTACATTTTGTTTTTAATCCTGAATGTACTCCTAGATTTGTATGGGCCGTTGTGACGTCAACGAAATGTGAATGCTAATAGAATGAAAACAAAATTCATAATCGTTTCCGCTTACAATTTTTTTTGTTTTGCTATGACGCGGCGTGCCACCTGGGCTTTAAAAAAAGAGTTACTAAGCAGGCCATTCATGATCAAGTTTGACTTAAGGCTCCTACATACTGGCGCGACTTGTCGCGCGACGCGACGCGACACAAAGACACCGCGTGTAGCGCTACAAGCGGTGCCTTTGTGTCGCGACAAGTCGCGCCAGTATGTAGGAGCCTTTAGCGTGCGAGGCAGGGGTGGGCCGCTACTAAACTATACATTTTAATGATTGCTGTGAGATTAAGATTCATACCTTACCTGACCGAGATAGGAGTTACTTTGCAATGACTTAATAATGGTTTTACATCAATGATGAAATACTTCTCAAAGCCCAAAAAGGCTCGACTGGCTGTTCACAATGGTATGCTTTTTTTTTTTTTTTGAGGGTGGGAAATCATCAAATAACTTCTCCCGCTCTGGGCGGAGCGGCAGGGTGTGTCAGACTCTTACTGACTAAAACCCACCCGTATTCCTTCCTGTTGCCTGTGTTGCGGGTGCCTCGGTGACCCATAAGTACCTTCCCGCGACACAATGGCGTGCTGGTGCTTACACTTATGTATGGAAGTGAATGTTGAGTGTGGCAAAAGAAGCATGAAAGTAGATAAATGCTGTGGATAATGAGTTCCTTGCGAAGCATGTCTGGCGTGACTGAATGATGGTTTTTTTTTATAATGGCATCTCGTAGTTGACCTTGAGAGGTCGTCACTACTCAACCGGACTATCCTGTGGTTGCTCTAAGCGGACTCAAAGCCTCCAGCCAGGGGCGAATTTCTTACATTACTAGGCGACTGCACGCTAAGGGCACCCCCTGTGGGGTACGGACCTCGGCTTAGGGCGTCGCTGGGGAGGACAGCAAGGTGGGACAGGCTGGATCTGAACTGAATTATTATTAAACGGGGAATTTAAAGCTACGGGCTCAGCTGCGGCGCGGGCTGGCACTTTGTCGAGCAAGGGGTGAATGATAGGCTGAAAAATGATGGCATAAGGCAATGGTGCAGTTTAAAAGAAGATGTAGTGATCAAAATTGCTTAGATGGTTTGGTCCTGTTGAGAGGATGAATGAAAGGCGACTAACAAATGGTATTTACAAGGCAGATGTGAGTGGAAACACCAGGAGAACGGCCTAGGTGGACATATAGTGACTTAATTGGTGATGTTCTTCAGAAAGGTCAGGTGCGTAGTACTCACAACCGGCGTGCGTGTATGACCAGATGTGTGAACGTAAACGAAGCAAAAGGAGTATGTAAGGAGCGTAGCAGGTGGTGTTAGAGCTATAGTTTCTTCCTACCCCCATGGGAAGGCGTGAGTTAATGTATGTATATATGAAATATTTCTTCATAAGTTAGGGTACTGTGTTGCAGTGGGTTACCTTTATCGAAAAACCTCAAAGGATGATAACTTTTTCTTTTTTAGGATGATTGCTATGGACCCGCTGCATTAAGGGTAAGTCAATTTATCAAAATCTCGTCTCGTCCCCATGGGAATATCGGGATAAAAGTAGCCTATGTTTTAATCCAAGTCATGGTCTACCCATATGCCAAATTTCATCCAAATCCATTTAGCCGTTTTAGCGTCAAAGCGTAAACAAACGAACAAACTCACTTTCGCGTTAATAATTTATTAGTAAGGATAATGTATAGTAAAGTTATAATATTACAATCATTACTTGAACAAGTCTAGTTTAGTGGTTACAAGCGCTATTACTGCTGAGCATGAAGTCTTGGGTACGAGTCCCAGGTAGGACAAAGTGTTATTGGGTATTTCCATTAGGAATGTCTCAGTAACAGCCCGGATTCTGGATTTGTGCCCAGGTGTTGGAAATGGGCTCGCCCTTTATGACATTATGGGAATTTAACTGGCGAAATGCAGGTGTACCCTACTATAGGTAGGTACACCTTTACCTAACCCTTCGGGGATTACAGGCGTGATGTTACTCGAAAAATGTTCCCTTAAAAATGTTTCCTTAAAAATGTTCCCTTAAAAATGTTCCCTTAAAAATGTTCCCTTAAAAATGTTCCCTTAAAAATGTTCCCTTAAAAATGTTTCCTTAAAAATGTTCCCTTAAAAACGTTCCCTTAAAAATGTTCCCTTAAAAATGTTTCCTTAAAAATGTTCCCTTACTTAATTCATTTTTATTGTGGATTAATTTTTTGAGATTAGTACAGAGACAGGCTTAATAAGACATTCCGAAGGCGACAAAAAACCCATAGTACATCAAATAAAATTTAAAATAAAACAAAATTATAATTTAAATAAAGTTTAACGATATTTTTTACAGAATAGATTATAATTTAAAATATCAATGCAACTAAAAGACATATAAAAACAATACTATATTATTATTTTCACTGTTTAATTAATGACAGACCGCGGCGACACTTATTATAGTTTTTATGTAACTGAAAAACACACAACAGACGGCATGGTTCATTTTTATGTAAAAGAGCCCTCTCGCCATCAAACGTAAAAGTTTGACGAGTTTAAAATTAAGTAACACCTCGGTATTATAATATCATTAAATAAATAAAAAAAAAAAAACAGAGTTAGGCAGTTATCCCACCCCACGAGCCGGCGAGGAAGCGACTAACTATCGACTATTTTCTCGCTCAAGAAACGTACAGTAGATATTCCGTAGATAGTCTGAGTGCGACGGGTGATTACTCGCACCACTCGCTCGACCTGCTGGCGACCTATCGGTTGTTCTATCGGCGCGAGTTCTGATCGCCAAGCGAGCATCGCTGAGCAAGTATCGCTGAGCGAGTATTATCTTTCAAACGCCTGAGTTTGTTTCGCGATTTCTTCTCAAAGGTAGTCAGATAGGAAATGACGACTCCATGTAGCAAATTTTTTTATATGACGTGTAAAAGTTTCTGATATCCTATTTACAGAATAAACATTTTCATTTCTAGATCTGCAAGCTATGCCTTTCATTGAACGGCAAAATGTATCGATTACAAGACTACGGTTTGGACAAAATTTACCAAGATATAATGGGAATTGCGGTAAGTTAATATATACAAACATATGCACACGACTCACTGCCTCGTTGGTTTAGTGGTCCTCGGTGGTTATTGGGTTTTTCCATCAGGAATTTCTCAGTAGCAGCCCGGAGTCTGGTTGATGATAATAGTCTGGCCCCTTATTACGTGGGGCATAAACATAACTGGCGAAATGTGGGTGTACTATAGGTACACCTCTGCCCAACCCGTCGGGGATTACAGTCGTTATGTTATGTTGTGTTGTGTTATGTTATATGCACAAGTTTTGCTTATCACAAACTGTTATTTTCCAAATATTCACACATACTCTGCTGTTAAGACGCTGACAACACCTAAAATCGCGGTCACTGTCAGACTGCATACAGATAGTGCAATTCACGAAGACGCGCCCCACCAATTTTCGGTTGAGGGGATCGCGGGGTGCGGGGAGTTTGCTCCGAGCGGCAGTCGCGAACCGTCAGCGGTTTGATGCACACGAATACTACACTCTATGCTGCGAAAATCCAGACTCGTCACGAAAGTTGCTCTACTTTATATATTTTTAAAATGTCGAGAAAATCTCAGCGTGTTGTTCTTAAAAGCCAGGTATGTAAAGAAGTTTGCAGTTACTAAAACACATGGAATAAGCTAACGAAAGTAATTTAATTTTAATAAATAGCAAATTTTAGTAATCGTAGTGTTCATTTTATTTTTAAAAATAAGTAAAACTATTTGATATTTTTTTTATTTTAGACAAGAGAAATTATTTCTAAAGTTAATGATTTTATGAAAAAAGAAGCAAGTAAAAATTATGCAGAAAAACTCACTGATGCGCGATGGAGAACCGCACAGGCTGTTGGAGTATCTGAAAGCACAGTGACTAGAATTCTACGCGAAAGAAAGGAATATACTAATACAATGAAGCAAACTACAGTACCTGCTATGGAATCGAATATAACTATGGAAACGGATGCGATAGTTCCTATAGCCCCAAGTGCGGAGCGTACAACAGAGCCGACTACGGAAGCGGATATTGAGTCTGAAAATGAAGCGAGTACGTCGCATTCGAATTTAGTATACAGAAGTGCTTCTATTTTTACATCACCTATGAAGAAGAGAAGGGTAAGACCACGAAAAATTAATTTAGACGAATTTGATATTGGTGTAGTCCGAAGAACTATCCAAAACTATCATATAGAACATCGTCAATTTCCAACATTATCACTGACTTAATATTGCTTTGAAAGACCGTATACCGTTTGATGGATGTATAACAACTCTAAGAACATTGTTACTTAAACTTGGTTATAAATGGAGAAAAACTGAGAATAACAGGAAGGTGCTAACCGAAAAACATGATATTCAAATGCTAAGATTGAAATATTTAAAACAGGTAAAGTCTTTTCGCAATGCAGGTAGACCTATAGTCTACACAGATTAATCATATATTCATACCAACCACGTGCAAAAAAAGTCTTGGGCCGAAAAAAGTTCTAAAACAGCAATAAAACAAAACTTAACAAAAGGAGTGCGCATAATTATAGTACATGGCTGAAGTGCAGAGGGTTTCGTACCAAATGCGTTGTTGGCATACAGAGCAGAGATTAAATCCGGAGACTACCACGATAACATGAACACAGAAAATTACTTAAAGTGGCTAAAGGAGAAACTAATACCAAATCTCCCAAATGATGCCGTGGTAGTCTTGGATAATGCAGCCTATCACAATACTAGTTCGGAAAAAATACCAACATCCAACTCCAACAAATTAGTCATGCAGACTTGGCTGAATGCAAAAAATATGCATTTTGAACCAAGCTACAAAAAACCTGAACTTTATGACCTTATATTAAAAAACAAAGAAAACTTCCGCAAGTACAAAGTTGACGAATTATTGAAAGAACATGGATTCACAGTGCTTATCATCCAGATTTAAACCCAATCGAAAACATTTGGGGTATTGTAAAAAACGACGTTGCTAGCCGCAATATCAATCAAAATTACACTTCGATTATGCCCATTTTAAATGAAGCATTTGATCGAGTAAATAAAGATGTCTGGTTCAATACCTGTCAGCACGTGGAAAAAATAGAAGACGAATACATGAGACATTGTGATCTTGATTTTAGTTTTATTGTAAATGTCGGTGATACATCAGACTCTGAATCAGATATTTCTGAAACGAGTGATTGACGATTTTCATTTCTCAATAAAGTTCAATAAAACTATTTCCGTATTTCATTTATGTCTATTATTACCTCCTATTATAAAAATAGTAATATTATCGATATTAATTAATAATCACATAAAATATCCACACCTAAAAATTAAATTAACATAACCTTTTCCTTGCGGTCGGGTAAAAAATATAAAATTGAAGTAGAGCATCTTTCACTTTGACCATGACGCTCTCTCCTGATTAGTCTATTCATTGTAGTGTGCGTGTGCACTCATAGGTAATTAGTGTGTACCGATAACACTCAAACATTGACGGAAGCTTGCACACATATACTATAAACGGTTTGGAGGAATAGTGGGGCGCGCCTTCGTGGATTGTACTATCTGTAGAAAAGAAAGAGGAGCGCGCTGACACAACGCTTGTAATTTATTGCAAAATATGAAGCAATTATCTATTTACTCAAAATTAGAGTTGAGTAATCGAAAATAAAAAACAACCAAGTTCTGCATTCAAATAAGACGGTCTTGTTATTAATTAAATACGTAACGTATGTTGATATTTAATACAGATATTTTGGATTGGAACTCAAGGTAAGAGGTTAGTTTAAGGCGCTGACAAGACCCAATTGACAAAAATAGGGTTCTCTTAAGAAAAAAAGTTGCCAAATCTGTATAGTTTTTGGTAGCGAAAAAAATATATGTTAAATTTGAACATATTTCCATAACATGGTTGTTACCAAAACACGTTTTGAAAAAAAATCTCGATACAAACTAACGTTAAACTAACCTCTTGACATTGGATCTCTAAATTATACGATGAGAGCAGCTCATGTTCTACTAAACTGCCCCGTGGTCGCCACATACAGGGCAAAGTACTTCGGTAACCCAGGCATTCATCTGCCTGCCGGATGCAGCTGACTATCAGAATTTCATATGGAGCGACTGCCTATCTGACCTCCACAACCCATTTACTGGGTAACACGATAGCCCTTGGTGAGATACGGTGGAGGTCTGCCCGGCTTGGGCAGAGCACCGCCGTGTCCTCTTGGAGGCGATCGGCGGCAGAGACCTCTCGCGTCCGGCCCTGGTTCAGGCCATGGTACGGAGCGAGAGGGCATGGGCAGCCGTCACCTCCTTCTGCGAAGCAGTAATGCTCGCGAAGGAGGAGGCGGGACGGTTGAGGGAAAGGCAAGTTTCGCGCCCTCTCGCCCCTAGCCGCCGCAGGAGACGCCCAGGGCGTCGGGAATCCCGGGCGTATTTTCGGCCACCGTAGGCGCGGGCTTGCGGACGGTGAGCAATGGGTAGCTCATCGTCCGGTAAGGACCAGGCCCGGGTCGACGGCGCGTTGTATTCCACGCGCGCCTCAAAGAGATGTCGTCAGCACATAGTAGGGGTCCACTAGGGCCGATGCCTGCCGGGGTCGCGGGAAGGTACTTATGGGTCACCGAGGCCCCCGCAACACAGGCAACAAGAAGGAATACGGGTGGGTTTTAGTCAGTAAGAGTCTGACACACCCTCCCGCTCCGCCCAGAGCGGGAGAAGTTATTTGAAAATTTCACACCCAAAAAAAAAAAAAAAGCCCTTGGTGAGACTGGTTGTCAGATTTTCGGACTTCTGACGAACCGTAACAACTGTCAAAGATCTACAAATGACAGCCGGGACCAACGGCTTAACGTGCTTTCCGAGGCACGGAGGGGTCTTGGTATGTAAAGATGGTCACCCATCCACGGACCAACCGCGGCAAGCGCAGCTTAACCTGATGGATCGACCCGTGCGGCTGTTATTACTTGGCCACAAGCCCCTCTCGTAAACCAGGCATTCGCCGTGAGATTGTCAGTAACACCAAGGCGTTGCTGGCCTTCGTTGAGGAGCTGGGGTGGATCGAATAATCAGTTTCCCACCCGTACGCAAAATACGCGCATTGACGTGGAGTTGCAGACACCAGTCTGTGTTGCTATTATCTCTAAATTATATATTATTATTCCAGCCGAGAACAGACTCAAACAACCGACTACCCATGAGCATTTGTTGGGAGTGCACTGCAAGGTTGCAGTCAGCCGCTTCATTCAGATCTAAAGCGCTATTCAGCGATGCACTCCTGCAAGAACATTTGAAGAACAATGCTGATGTGAGTATAGTAAAACTCTTGGTATACATCATTGGTTCCCAGCCAATGATCCGCAAGATCTAAAATAACGGGTGCAAAAAGTTGCTCAACGAAGCCTCACTTGTACTCCCCGTCATTGTGATATGTTTGTTGTACTGAACCATACCAAGGAATCTACTGGTTTCGAAGATATTGAAGGTTAAAGTGCCAAATTTTCTTTTCCACGGAGACATTTATTAAAATGTTATAACTTAAATTTAACATTTACAGCAGGCTTAGCATGACGCTTTCTATTTCTACGAAGAATAGACACTTTATTTAGAAGAACAATTTAGAAGCGCGTCATGTGACTTATGGCATTGTAATAAGGTATAAATCGCAATGATTGGCGCTTGTTAAATGCGATATTAACATACCAATTATAAATACGTCTACTATAGATACTTTAATTTAGAAGCGCGCGTCATGTGACTCATGCCATTGTACTAAGGTATAAATCGCAATTATTGGCGCTTGTTAAATGCGATATTAACATAACAATTATAAGTACAGCTCCTATAGATACTTTAATTTAGAAGCGTGTCATATGGCTTATGTCATTGTAATAAGGTATAAATCGCAATGATTGGCGCTTGTTAAATGCGATATTAACATACCATATAAATACGTCTCCTATAGATACTTTAATTTAGAAGCGCGCGTCATGTGACTCATGTCATTGTAATAAGGTATAAATCGCAATGATTGGCGCTTGTTAAATGCGATATTAACGTACCAATTATTAATACGTCTCCTATAGATACTTTAATTTAGAAGCGCGTCATGTGACTTATGTCGTTGTAATAAGGTATAAATTTCAATGACTGTCACGCGTTCGTGAAATGCAACATTTATACTATCTATGTATATAGCCCGTAATGTCCCACTGTTGGGCACAGGGAGACCCCTTTCCTTACTTGAAAATTCGTAATATATTTGTTACTTGCAGCTAAAAATAAGCGACACGCTAAACGTACATCGCTAACACACTAATCGCGCGTCTTGTGAGTCTTATGACATTGTTATAAATATATAATATTATATATAATAAATATGTAATAAGGTATACATTGTTACTTGCAGCTAAAAATAAGCGACATACTAAACATACATCGCCAACATACGAATCTAAAATCAACATGGACCGTGCAAGAAGTATTCAAATTCAACAGCCACAATGTAGAAGAACATGCACCGAACACGTTAATAAAAACAGAAGTTATAGGCATACCCCATAACGAAGAAGTCGAGATAGAAGTACAAAACTTGGTTACAGACAAAATTACTATAAAAGATGAGCGAAAAAACGAAATTATTGAAGAGACATATCTTAATGCTGATGTGAAAACCGAAATTGATCTTATACCTATAACCGAAATTGAGATCGGTGATAAAGAAACCGATTTTGAAGACGACGACGATGATGATGGTGGTACAGTTACAGAAAATATTTATGTGAATGAGGCGAAGATAGGCTTTGATAATGTCGTCTTGCTTAAAAGTGAGGAAGAAATAGAAACAATGAATCTCTCTAAAAATATAAGCGATAGTGATGATAATGATGACCAAATAGATCTCTCTAAAAGTATAGACAGTGACGGAGATGACCAATTAGCTGTAAATGACGATGTGACCAATGTTTGTGATGACGATGATGAAAGTTATGTAAATGATGAAGTAATTAGAAACGTCGCTAATGAAGCAATTGTATGTATAGAGAAGAAAACAACTGAAGTTAAAAAGACAAAAGCTGCTGTCAAAAGAAAGGCGAAGAAAGATGATGATGTTGTTATATGGGTGAAAGGAAGGTAAGAAAACATGTACAGGGTGTTTGGAAGCTGGGTGCAAAGCCTTTTTTTTTTGGGTGTGAAATTTTTAAATAACTTCTCCCGCTCTGGGCGGAGTGGGAGAAGTTATTATCCGTATTCCTTCCGTTGCCTGTGTTGCCAGGGGCCTCGGTGACCCTTTTGGACTTCCACGCGACCTTGGCAGGAGGTGCAAAGCCTTAAGGGGTTGATAGTTGGCACCATTTAGAGCATTTTGAGCCTTACATGTCTCAGACCAGCGATGCACAGACCGCCAAAAAATAAAAAAATGCGGAAAATAACAGAAAATTATTAAATAAATGTTGACAATGTTGTATACCTAATTACGTACATTATCAAGCATGTGTTGCGAGCTTGCTATTTATTCGGGTAGCACTCGGGTGAGTTCGGGCGAGCGGGGTGGGGCGCGGTGAGTAAAAAAAATTGTCAGGGCAATGCAATGCCATGCATCAAACTAAATATTATAAGTTTTACAAAAAAAAATATCTATTTAAATTCTTTTAAAACTTTTACCTAGTTATTTTTCTTTGGGCTCATAATGAACCGAGTGACCCCTGTTCTCTAAAAGTCTGCATCCAAGTACGTTTTTTTCGTCATCTGCTATTTTTAGTTAATTTCCCCAGTTACAGCTTATACGTTTCTTTTTCTTTTCGTTTATCTGATGCGCATCTAATCTAATAAACCTACTTCCAAGCTACTGAGTTATTGAAAAAAAAATTAGACACTTGTGAAGTCGTACAATAGTTTAAAAATAAAATAGCCTCAATGGTTCAAACCTTTTTTAAAACATGCTCAAAACCTCTAAATGGTATCTCTAGCTTCAACACCATGTATAACATAATCAGCCTATAATGTTCCCACTGCTGGGACACAAGCCTACTCTCTGTGAGAGGGAGTGGACTGTAAAATCAACGACGCGGGCCCAGTGCGGGTTGGTAGATGTCATATGTCTTCGAATTGAAAACGTATAACTATGCTATAATTGAAACTGAAAACTGACTGGTCGTTAGTCTAGGGCAGGGGAAAGTTTTTCCTTCGCGTGCCAATATTTACTAGCGAAATATTATGGCGGGCCAAGTTTTTATTTACTATATTATTTACTGAAATAAAAATATTGATTTTTTTTTTCGCTCATACAGCCCGCGCTCGCGTAACATACGTGATTGTTTTATGCGAGCTGCGCACTGCTAATAAAAATGAAATTTCTAACAATACGAAAACTTCACTTGATTTTTGTTTGATGGTCGCGGGCCGGATTTCAACGCTTCGCGGGCCGGAGGTGGCCCACGGGCCGTAGTTTCCCTATCAGAGATGAGGTGTATAGTGATCCTGCCGGGGTCGCGGGAAGGTACTTATGGGTCACCGAGGCCCCCGCAACACGGCAACAGGAAGGAATACGGGTGGGTTTTAGTTAGTAAGAGTCTGACACACCCTCCCGCTCCGCCCAGAGCGGGAGA
This sequence comes from Atethmia centrago, assembly GCA_905333075.3. Lineage (NCBI taxonomy): Eukaryota > Metazoa > Arthropoda > Insecta > Lepidoptera > Noctuidae > Atethmia > Atethmia centrago. Next base: position 10,623,992 of record HG995393.1, read on the forward strand.
AGTTATTTGATGATTTCCCACCCTCAAAAAAAAATAAAAAGGTGTATAGTGATTGCAAGCGCTACTGCTGAGAATGAGGTCCTAGGTTCGATTGATGAGCTATAGCTATATGTAAGCGGGCACGCCCTTTATACTTGGAGGCTTTTATTTAGGTTTTAAGTTCTGTTTACGTTTTTATCTCTGCTTGGGAATAGTTTTCTGTCTTTTTCTTTTTTTTTGTGGGTATAGTGGTGTACTAGCTGACATATGGCTAATAATTTAATGTTTTGTGTTGCACGTGGTGCAAATTGTTTTTGCATACTGTTGTATCCAGTTCAATCCAATCCATTTTTTTTCTTATCTTACTGAACAGACAGTTGTGCTGCTGGTGAGTTTGTTGGCCACTTCTTCTTCCCAGCTAAAGCACTAGGAAGTGGTGAAGGGTGGTCGTTTTGGGGGACTGTCTTATATAATTTTGACGTTCGAAAAGTGCTGATTCTCAGCCTAGTTTGAATAAATGACTTTTGATTTGATTCCTACGTGCTACCTCCACAAGCGAGTGTATCGCCACGATTCCTCCCTGCTATCGTCGGGTAATGTTCACGAGACTATTATTCTTTCACCTGCATGTCGTCGCGACTCGTGACGGTTCGCTACGTGACCGCAACCACTGGTTGCGAGTCGCGACAAACTGCAGCGTGTCCGCAACAACTCATTTCACAGTTGTTCACACAAACGCGGGGCAGGAGGTCACGTCTCGCGGCGAGCGCTCGCGCTTCTAGCAGATTGTGTCTCGCGGCGAGCGCGCTGCGTGTAGGTACTGCCTCGTGGCGGGTGCACGGCGAGTTGTTGATATCGGTATAGTATCACCGTGTGGAGACACGTTCATAGAGCTGTTATAGAATGAATCGCCGCGATTTTCTCGCCCGTGGAGGTGGCACCTTAGGGGGTGTCCGGTTGATGGCAATAGGCTCGCCTCCTATTACATGGTACTTAAAGATAACTGGCGAAATGTGGGTCTGTGCGTGGTACACCTCTGCCTAACACTTCGGGGATTAAAAGCGTGATGTTATATTATGTATATTTCTATTCTCAGACCGAAGAAGAATAAACAGCCATATGTGAAACCTTCAATACCGATTGACGAGAACATTTTCAACGTGAAACCTTTGAACCACGATGAGTTGAGGCGAGAAGTACTTGTCAGAAGGGAATGTGAAAAATATAGGCAGGCGCCTTTCAAGTGTGATGTCTGTTTTAGAGGCTTCCCGACCAAGGATAAGCAAGAGAGACATGTGATCAAACATAGCGAGGTAAATCCATACTACTTAATAATATTTATAAAAATTGTTACGTAAACTGATCTCGGATCTGAGTTCAAGCAGTACGTTTATGGAATGCCTCGCCCGTGTCGATAAGGCGTGCTCAAACTTTGTCCACTTTTAAAATTCAGGTAAAAAAACACTTTCTCTCTCCTTAAACATCATCATTACTTATTATTATTATTATTATATATATATATATATATATATATATATATATATATATATATATACAGGGTGACATTGAAAACATGCGACAAATCGAAATGGAAGATTGTACTCATCATTATGAACAACTTTTACTAAGGGACAAAAGCTACAATCCCAAAAAAAAAACTGCTGTCCCTACATTTATGTTCGCAATACCTCATCAAAATGTAGGAAAAGCAGATTTTTTTTTTGGGATTACAGCTTTGGTCTCTTAGTAAAAGTTGTTAATAATGATGTATACAATGACCCATTTCAGTTTGTCGCAAGTTTTCAATTTCAACATGTATATGTATTTATTGTATAAATAACTGGTACACCACTGACTACCTGCAGTATTGTCTCTCCTCCCCCCTTTAATCCATCCAAAGGTTGTCTGTAAAAGATCGCTTTTAGCGATAAGACCGCCCATTGTGTCACCCCTTGTAAAATTTCAACATTTGTATCTGTAATTTTTATGGTGTACATAATAAAGAGTATTCTATTCTATTCTCGCATTGTATAGGATTTCCGTACAATGATAGGTCATCTTATACTGGAAATGTATAGCTTGATATGTAGCCGTGTGTACAAGGTGGAGATGACAATCCAAACAAATTAACAACAACAAAATAACAATTACTTTTGATATTTATATTTTGTGCTCCACGAACTGTGTCCAAATAAACCTTATGTGAAGCCGTTGGTCCCAGCTGTCATCCATGGATCTTTGACAGTCTTTACGGGTCGTCAGAAGCCCGAAAGACTGACAACCAGTCTTACCAAGAGGTATCGTGTTACCCAGTAACTGGGTGGTGAAGGAAAAATAGGCAGTCGCTCCATGTAAAATACTGGTATTCAGCTGCATCCGGGTAGATTGGAAGCCGACCCCAAAAATAATTGGGAAAAGGCAGGCAGATGAGTACAAATTCTAAAGTAACTCTCTGTGTTACCTTTCACGTCTTAAGACGCTGACAACTAAACCGTGGTCACTGTCAGATTGCATAGAAAAGAAAGAGAAGCGCGATAACACAACGCTTGTAATTTATTGCAAAATATGAAGCAATTATCTATTTACTCAAAATTGAGTTGAGTAATCGAAAATAAAAAACAACCAAGTTCTGTCTTAAGAGAAGCCTATTTTGTTCAATTGGGTCTTGTCAGCGCTTTTTTTTTTGGGTGGGAAATCAGTAAATAACTTCTCCCGCTCTGGGCGGAGCGGGAGGGTGTGTCAGACTCGTACTGACTAAAACCCACCCGTGTTCCTTCCTTTGCCCGTGTTGCCAGGGGCCTCGGTAACCATTTGGTACCTTCCCGCGACTGGCCAAATTTCACCGTACTATCAGGATAAAATATCATATGTCCTAATTCCTGGGCGAAACGGCTGATCTTTTACTTAACCTCGATGTGCCGTATTTTGGGACTGGTTCGGTAATCGTTTTTTTTTTTAAGTGTTAACTTCTTTGGGCACGTTGGGCACTTTTGGGGTGGAAAGAAAGAAAGAAAAAGTATTTATTGGGACTCGCACAGATTAAACTAAAAAAACACTCATAGAAAACAAAAACCGGCCAAGTGCATGTCTACCACGCACTATGAACGGTTCCGTAGTTGGAAAGTTGGGAAAAATGTATCCCAAAAACAAACTTAACATTGTAGTTGAAAAACATGTCCTCTCATACATCGATATATGCCACGGTCAATTCTCCAACTGCAAATTTAAGTTGGTCGACTATAACTCCTTAACTTGTAAAGTCTACTTAGCTGTGATAGTTTTCCTTTTAATTTCATTATATGTACTACTGCCATGACTTTTTCACACCTCCATAAACAACCATTTAGCTGGCAGGGGGGGGGGGGGGGGGACACTTGTCTTATAACAAAAATTTGCACTTTTTAATGTTTAATATTACGCAAGTGGATCCTTGAATCGAAAAGTGGTATTCACAGACCCCCAATAATTTTGAATGGCCTATCCAACGATACCCCACTCCATGAGGTAGACGAGAAAAAATAATATCATCTCCACATTACGTAGGGAGGTCCCCAAAAAATTTTTTTTTAGCACTTTGTCGGCGTGATTAATATGTATACCTTATGCATACCAAATTACAGCTTTCTAGTACTAAGCGTCTCTGAGCTACAGTGGGGTCAGACAGACAGACGGACATGGCGAAACTATAAGTGTTCCTTGTTTACTACGGAACCCTAAAAAGAAGCATTTGAAACTAACAAAATTTAAATATTTGTTCGATTAAGCAAGCATCTCTGCATAATTTATTTATTTATTTAATAATTATGGATGACTTACAGCTCAAACAAACTGAATAAAAAATTGTATGTGAGACTGACAGCCAATTAAAAGTCTTCACTTCTAAAAACAGATTCGAAAGAAAGTGTGTGAACAGCACAATACAGCTACCAAAAAAAGAGAAAAAATAAAAACTAGTACAACATTCAAGCTTAAACTAAATTCACATTTCATATTCAATACAAGATAAACACCTGAACATACAAAATCTTAATAAAAAAGGTCAAGGCTCAAGCACTTTCTGGCCGAGGACACACCTGTTATGAAAGGGTCAAAATCATGCCGTTTACACATGCTATTAAAGTTGCTACTTGCACGCACTATAAATGAATTTTGCCTGTAATTCGTAGAGGTAAATGGGACACGCAACGGTGCGTTCCATCGCTTCGACCTTCCGGGAACGTTAAAATAAAATTTGGATAAAATATCGGAATTATTAATAGAATTATTGAAAATTTTCAATAATGAAATACAGTCAGAGATTGCTCGTCGATTAATTAGGGGTAATATATGATACTTCTTACAGAGTTTGAGGTAATCTTCAGACCGGTAGGGCACTTTCTGATGATAACACAAATACTTGATGAACCTTTTCTGGATGCTTTCTATACGATCAATGTACTTGTGATAACATGGATTCCAGATTTCAGACGCGTATTCCAAATGGCTTCTAACGAAAGTACAGTAAAGGATTTTTAAAGTTTTGGCTTGAGTGAAGCACCTGGACAGCCGCATTATGAAACCAAGTGCTTTAGATGCTTTAGCGACTATGGCATCAACATGAAATTCAAAAGTAAGTTTAGAATCGTGATATACCCCCAGATCTCGGATGGAATACGTTCTAGGTAGTACTTGATCACCCAAGATATACGATGAAGGTATAATTGCGCGCTTTCGAGAATATGTTAGAACCGAGCATTTAGCACGGTTAAGATCAAGCTTACTTCCACGACTATAATCCTCCAGACGACGTAAATCATCTTGAAGTGCAATCACGTCTACATGTGATGATATTGTGGCATAGATTTTCATGTCGTCAGCAAAACACAGCAGTTTGGATGAAATCAAGCAAGAGTCGATGTCGTTTATATAGATAATGAAAGGTAATGGGCCGAGCAGAGAACCCTGGGGGACTCCACTAGGTACAGGCACCCAACTAGACATATAATTGCTTAATACTACTGCTTGGGACCTGTTCTCCAGATAAGAAGAAACCCATCTGAGTAAATCACCTCGTATTCCCGTACCATATAACTTTGATAGTAAAATTTCATGGTCAATCCGATCAAAAGCTTTACTGTAATCAGTATAAACAACATCGACCTGCTTACCGTTATCCATAGCGTCGGTAATAAAATCATTGAGCAGAATTAAGTTGGTGACGGTAGACCTTCCCTTCAAAAAACCATGTTGAAAGGAACTAAACGAATTTTTAAGAGCACTATACACCTGGTTATAGATGATCCTTTCAAAGATTTTTGCCAAAACAGAGCTTGGATATCGGCCTGTAGTTTACAATTTCGGTTTTAACTCCTTTTTTGTGAATAGGCGTATATGAAAGCCGATTTCCAAAGTTCAGGCACCACACAAGTATCCAAGGATTTCCTGAAGAGAATCGAGACAGGTTGGGCAATAGAAGTCGAACATCGTACAAGAAATTTGGATGAAATATTGTCTGGGCCAGCCGCTTTAGAAGTATCCAACTTGCGGAGCAAGTTAGAAACCTCTTCAACGTTCACCACAATGCTACATATATCAGATAGACTGGAAGATTCAGTAAAAAGAGGGGGTGAAGAAATTCCATGACTAGGGCTAGTATTCAGAAATGTAGAGTGAAAGTACGTAGAAAACGCTTCGCATATTGATTCACCGGTACGCAACGCTTCGCTATTATAATTTAAAGTGCTCGGAACTGCATTTGAGTTGTGTCGTTTTTTAACGAAGGTCCAAAAATATTTAGGATTTTCTTTAATAGATTTTTCGGTTAAATTCAAGTAGTTTTCATAACATTTCGATTCTAATACCTTCACCCTTTCACGAAGAAGCTTAATGTTGACTCATCCGCTATATTGCCGTACGTCTTGAATTTCTTAAAATATTTGTATTTTTCTTTAATTGTTTTAATTAATGCCGAATTGTACCAAGTGGGATAAGTTTTGCTACGATGTAATTTTTGTGAAATGTATTTTGTGTGTAAATTGAGAATAAATTGATTGAAAAAGTTTAATGATTCATCAATTGATCGTGTCGCAAACTCGGATGAAGCCAGTCGTGGAAATGTCTTTGTTGACAGATTCATAGTCACCCTTGTCGAACAGATATTGCGTCCGTAACACGCACTCTAATACAGGAGCCTCAACGAAATCCATATTAATTAGTAGTGCTGGATGGTAGGCGTCGATGGGAACCAGTGGACTTGAACTTTCAATCACAGTAACTAATTGGTTAGAAAGTACCAGATCTAAAATTTTACCATACCTATTGCGAACACCATTGTATTGATTAAAATCTAGGGTACATAATTCGTCGCCAAATAAAATAATGCTGCGATATTTAAAAAATAAATACCGCAGCGCTGGTATTCTGATAAGGCCCGCTGTGAAGTAGTGAGCTCGCGTGACCGTCAGGCTTAGATACATACAGGATATGTTTAAAAGGAGAGGATATTTTAGGATATAATCAGGTGCATACAATTGGACAACTTTCCCCAAGGAACATAGGTCGAAATCTTAAAAATAAAATTCAACTTCTCATTTTTTGATGCCCTGTGATATTTTGCCCTCCCTTTTTATATAATGGTACATATAATAATTATTATTTTAATTTTTGTTAGTTTTTAAATGATCAAAATTAAATATTTTTATGATTTAAATTAAGTAGCTACAAGTGTCAAAATTATATCTGGTAAACTAAACTATACACTTCTCATACAAAAATAAGTCATGTGACCAGTCACTTGCTATGAAAAGTCGATTTTCAATTTTAAGATTTCGACCCATGTTCCTTGGGGAAAGTTGTCCAGTTTTATTTAAAATATTCGCACTCTTATTAAACTTATCCTTTATATACAGATGTTTACAAGTTTGTGAAGCTAGGAAGTCTTCACTTCTGACGTGCAGTCCTACGACTGACCGTTTTTTTTTTGTTTCAGCAAAGCGGTTCGATAAAGTGCAATATATGTAATGTCCGTATGAAGAAGTCTAGAGATTTGCGCTCCCACATGAAACAACAACACACAACGGAGTTTATGTGCAAACTGTGTCCGTTGGTCACAAGGAATAGGTAAGATTTTTCATGTGACTTAGGGCCGATTCACATCGGGAAAGCAGCGGCCGGCAGCGGCGTGGCGAGTACTTTCAGTGTAAAGTAATTTCAAACTTTATCTACATAATTAAAGGAAACTATCGCTTGAAAAGCTCAGCCATGCGCGTCTTGTCAGCGGTACTTCCCGCGGCGCGCCGCTTCCGGCCGCTGCCGTTCCGGTGTGAATCAGCTCTTATCATTCTCCTTCCCTTAACTCAATTTATTTGGGGTCGGCGCAACATGTCTTTTGCTCCCATACTTCTCTATTATGGTCCCCGCGCAAGTGCTAGTCACCGCCTGAGGTATGTGAGCTGTGAGACGGGGGCCCTTATCATTCTCCTTCCCTTAACCGAATTTATTTGGGGTCGGTGCAACATGTCTTTTGCTTCCATACTTCTCTATTATGGTCCCCGCGCAAGTGCTAGTCACCGCCTGAGGTATGTGAGCGGTGAGACGGGGGCCCTTATCATTCTCCTTCCATTATCCCAATTTATTTGGGGTTGGCGCAACATGTCTTTTGCTTCCATACTTCTCTATTATGGTCCCCGCGCAAGTGCTAGTCACCGCCTGAGGTATGTGAGCGGTGAGACGGGGGCCCTTATCATTCTCCTTCCATTATCCCAATTTATTTGGGGTCGGCGTAACATGTCTTTTGCTTCCATACTTCTCTATTATGGTCCCCGCGCAAGTGCTAGTCACCGCCTGAGGTATGTGAGCGGTGAGACGGGGGCCCTTATCATTCTCCTTCCATATCCCAATTTATTTGGGGTCGGCACAACATGTCTTTTGCTTCTATACTTCTCTATTATGGTCCCCGCGCAAGTGCTAGTCACCGCCTGAGGTATGTGAGCGGTGAGACGGGGGCCCTTATCATTCTCCTTCCATTATCCCAATTTATTTGGGGTCGGCGCAACATGTCTTTTGCTCCCATACTTCTCTATTATGGTCCCCGCGCAAGTGCTAGTCACCGCCTGAGGTATGTGAGCGGTGAGACGGGGGCCCTTATCATTCTCCTTCCCTTAACCCAATTTATTTGGGGTCGGTGCAACATGTCTTTTGCTTCTATACTTCTCTATTATGGTCCGCGCGCAAGTGCTAGTCACCGCCTGAGGTATGTGAGCTGTGAGACGGGGGCCCTTATCATTCTCCTTCCATATCCCAATTTATTTGGGGTCGGCGCAACATGTCTTTTGCTCCCATACTTCTCTATTATGGTCCCCGCGCAAGTGCTAGTCACCGCCTGAGGTATGTGAGCTGTGAGACGGGGGCCCTTATCATTCTCCTTCCATATCCCAATTTATTTGGGGTCGGCGCAACATGTCTTTTGCTCCCATACTTCTCTATTATGGTCCCCGCGCAAGTGCTAGTCACCGCCTGAGGTATGTGAGCTGTGAGACGGGGGCCCTTATCATTCTCCTTCCATATCCCAATTTATTTGCGGTCGGCGCAACATGTCTTTTGCTCCCATACTTCTCTATTATGGTCCCCGCGCAAGTGCTAGTCACCGCCTGAGGTATGTGAGCTGTGAGACGGGGGCCCTTATCATTCTCCTTCCATTATCCCAATTTATTTGGGGTTGGCGCAACATGTCTTTTATGATAAATGATTTTATTTCTGTAAGTAGGTTTTTACAAATAATTTTACACGCCCAACATATAAAACTAGATGAGGTCGGCGTTTCCTATCTGACTACTCTGAGAAGAAAGGCCGAAACAAACTCAGAGGTCACAGTCTCTTTTAAAGTCCAGACATAATCTTGGTCAGATCATGTGAAGACCATGTCGATTGGTGTCTGAAATGGTCTTTTGATGAAAGAACCACACAGATTGAGTGGACCAGTCCAGTCAGTGCAAGCATTTGTCAGTAGTTGTGCAGCTCAACTCAGAACTAAAGGAGCTCAACGATTCAACGAACAATACCAAAGAAAGGACATTTGGCTAGGCCGCAAACTGCCAGACCATGTTAAAAACTAACTGAGAATAAAACAAAATTAAACAATGACCCACATACTCTTCACATTTACAATAATTAAAATAATATAATACTACACAGAGTAAATATTCATGTCATTGCATAAATAAAATTCATCAATGTCAATATATCCGGACATAATCTTGGTCAGATCATTTTGCTTCCATACTTCTCGATTATGGTCCGCGCGCTAGTGCTAGTCACCGTCTGAGATATGTGAGCGGTGAGACGGGGGAGGTAGACAAAGGCGAACCTAACTCAGCTTGCGAATCTTGTTAATCGCTCGCTCCCCCGTCTCACTGCTTACATAGCTCAGGCGGTGACTAGCACTTGCGGGCGGACTATAGTCTTCATCTCAGTAGTCGCCTCCTTTCTAGCCATATCATCTTTCACACAGTCCATCCATCGTTTCTTCGGTCTTCCCTTACTCTTATAGCCATCCACATTCATACTGAAAACTTTCCTGACGACATTTTCCTCATTCCTCCGCATCACATGCCCATACCATGACAACCGATTTCCGCACAACTTTTCAGTCACCGGTTTCACTTTCAAACTTCTTCTTATGTACTCATTTCTTTTTCTATACATTCGCGTAACATTTTTCGTGTGACTGACATTTGTCAAGGTTTTTCAGGTGATTCTTGATGTTTAAGGCGCTGACAAGACCCAATTGACCAAAATAGGCTTCTCTTAAGAAAAATAATTGGCAAATCTGTATAGTTTTTGGTAGCGGAAAAAATATATGTTAATTTTGAACATATTTCCCAGAACTTGGTTGTTACCAAAACACGTTTTGAAAAAAAAATTCGATACAAAATAACGTTAAACTAACCTCTTATCTTGAGTTCTAATCCAAAATATCTGTATTAAATATCAACATACGTTACGTATTTAATTAATAACAAGAACGTCTTATTTGAATGAAGAACTTGGTTGTTTTTTATTTTCGATTACTCAACTCAATTTTAGTAAATAGATAATTGCTTCATATTTTGCAATAAATTACAAGCGTTGTGTCATCGCGCTTCTCTTTCTTTTCTATGCAATCTGACAGTGACCGCGGTTTAGGTGTTGTCAGCGTCTTAAATCGTGTCCACTGAAATTATTCCGCCATTTCTTTTCAGTAGTAAGATTGGAAATATCTCCATCTAGATTTTTTTTTAAACATGACGTGTACACGTGGTTCCGATGTCCTGTTTACAGAATAACATAATTTCATTTCATTCAATACATTTATACACTTTTTCTAAAGTTGATATCAGATGCTTTACGTTTCGTTCAATTTTTTATTTCATTCGGCATCCTTCACTCGAAATGAAACGTCAAACACTAAGGCGTCATTTCCACGTTCGAGAAAATTCCGGCAATAGTCATGCCGTGCCATTAAATTCAATAGAAACTCCACACGGCGATATCGTCGCGGCGATAATTTGAAGGCACAGCGTGTTTATCGTCACGGCTCTCGTCTGTGGAGCTTGCGCCTTTTTTTTAATTTTGGTGACGGGTTGGAAATCCTCATGGATATCCTCCGTCTTGGGGCGGACGGAGGGGTCTGTCAGACATCTACTGACTAAAACCACCCCGTGTTCCCTCACACACTTGCAGCGGAGGTTACGGGGGCACTTAAGGACGTGTTTGCAAAATTTATAGGTATAGAATCCAACATCTACATTGACACGGGTCGCACACACAAGTGTACGCACGGTTAGCTGCGGTAATAGTAGTCAAGTGAACTAATTTTGATACTTTGAGTTTTATTTTTCTTATTTCGTTATATTCGTACTTACAAAAAATATTTCGAATTGCTCTTTATAATTTTACTAAATAATTCTTAGATACAAATACTTCAGTGACTCCTAGGCACTGGAAGCTCTCTACTAGTAGAGATGTGGGCTGTGGACTTAGGCAAGTTTTATTAGTTATGACGAGACCTTACCTCCGGACTTGATGAAGTGACCTGAAGGTGTACTTCGGTGACTGGTACTGCAACTGGTCGACGAGTAGGACTAGGTGTGCCAAGTTTGGGCTCGTTTTGATAGTTATGATGAGACCTTACCTCCGGTTTTGATGGTGTGACCTGAAGGTGTACTTCGGTGACTGCTACTGGAACTCGTCGACGAATAGAACTAGGTGTGCCGAGTTTGGGCTTGTGTCGATAGTTATAATGAGACCTTACCTTCGGACTTGATGGAGTGACCTGAAGGTGTACTTCGGTGTCTGCTACTGGAACTGATCGACCAGTAGAACTAGGGGTGCCGAGTTTGGGCTCGTTTTGATAGTTATGATGAGACCTTACCTACGGACTTGATGGAGTGACCTGAAGGTGTACTTTGGTGACGGCTACTGGAACTCGTCGACGAATAGAACTAGGTGTGCCGAGTTTGGGCTCGTTTTTATAGTTATGATGAGACCTTACCTCCGGACTTGATGGTGTGACCTGAAGGTGTACTTTGGTGACGGCTACTGGAACTCGTTGACGAATAGAACTAGGTGTGCCGAGTTTGGGCTCTTTTGATAGTTATGATGAGACCTTACCTCCGGACTTGATGGACTGACCTGAAGGTGTACTTCGGTGTCTCCTACTGGAACTGATCGACCAGTAGAACTAGGGATGCCGAGTTTGGGATCGTTTTGATAGTTATGATGAGACCTTACCTTCGGACTTGATGGAGTGACCTGAAGGTGTACTTCATTTACTGCTACTGGAACTCGTCGACGAATGGAACTAGGTGTGCCGTGATTGGGCTCGTTTTGATAGTTATGATGAGACCTTACCTTCGTACTTGATGGTGTGACCTGAAGGTGTACTTCGGTGACTGCTACTGGAAGTCGTCGACCAGTAGAACTAGGGGTGCCGAGTTTGGGCTCGTTTTGATAGTTATGATGAGACCTTACCTACGGACTTGATGGAGTAACCTGAAGGTGTACTTTGGTGACGGCTACTGGAACTCGTCGACGAATAGAACTAGTTGTGCCGAGTTTGGGCTCGTTTTTATAGTTATGATGAGACCTTACCTCCGGACCTGATGGTGTGACCTGAAGGTGTACTTCGGTGACGGCTACTGGAACTCGTTGACGAATAGAACTAGGTGTGCCGAGTTTGGGCTCCTATGATAGTTATGACGAGACCTTACCGCCGGGCTTGATGGAGTGACCCGAAAGTGTACTTCGGTGACTGCTACTGGAACTCGTCGACCAGTAGCACTTGGGGTGCCGAATTTGGGCTCGTTTTGATAGTAATGATGAGCCTTTACCTCCGGACTTGATGGACTGACCTGAAGGTGTACTTCGGTGTCTGCTACTGGAACTGATCGACCAGTAGAACTAAGGGTGCCGAGTTTGGGATCGTTTTGATAGTTATGATGAGACCTTACCTTCGGACTTGATGGAGTGACCTGAAGGTGTACTTCATTTACTGCTACTGGAACTCGTCGACGAATGGAACTAGGTGTGCCGTGATTGGGCTCGTTTTGATAGTTATGATGAGACCTTACCTTCGTACTTGATGGTGTGACCTGAAGGTGTACTTCGGTGACTGCTACTGGTACTCGTCGACCAGTAGAACTAGGGGTACCGAGTTTGGGCTCGTTTTGATAGTTATGATAAGACCTTACTCCAGACTTGATGGTGTGACCTGAACGAGGGCCCGAGGTGGTGGCACGTAAAATAATTAATTACGCGCCACCACCTCGGGTATTATACGATAGGGGGCGGCGGATGTGTGGAGATGGCGCCTAAATCAACCATTAGTAAAAAAAATATTAATTGTGAACAGATCCTACGATATTGGATTTCGGCTTTCGGCATCTTTCACTAGCGCTCCGAATGATTGAACACTGAAATGATTAGATGTACGTTCATTCCTATGTAATTTTGTCGGTTCCGTGTGAACGTGAAAAGAAAAACACTTTTTACCAAAAAAAATAATACAACCGACTTCCAAAAAAACACTACAAAGTGAGAAATAACTATAATTTCGGAAGTCGGTGTCCTTGGATCTGTGTTTTAGTTTTTTGCCACCATCTTCCGAAATTAAAGTTATTTTTTACTTTGTAGTGTTTTTTTGGAAGTCGGTCGTGTTTATTTGTAAAAAGTTTCTTATGTTTCACTTTTTAGTGGGTCAGTTTGTAATTTATCTAAGTTAAATAGCCTATTGTCAACTGCTCATCATCTTTAACTAAATATTGCTGTTCCCGATGCAGGGACGTTAAATGTTGATGAGTTCTCCTGGTAAGAACCATGAGAAATGGAGCTGATGGTGAAGTCACCATCAGAAGTTATCGGCTCGCGACACCGACATGCTTTATAGCATGTCAGCGAGCCCATAAGCTTTTGCGCTACCAATAAACGCTCAATGCGCCTAAAGAAGTTTTCAAAAAAGATGGCATTGCACAACACCACGACGCTGGTCTTAGCAACTTGGTCTGCCAGTAATTTATCATTTATATTTCCAGAAACGTCGCATTAGGACACATGAAGTATCACGCGGGCAGCAAGTATGAGTGTCCGCAGTGTTTCATTGAGTTCGAGTGAGTATCCATTTCGTAATTTCAAAGCATTCGTTTTACACGTTCAGTCATATATAAATACCTCACACTTACGCAGCATACAAAAGCGATTTTCTCAATTGCAAATTTGAGAAAAGAATTAAAAGAAGACCGGTTGGAACCGTGCACCTAGCTTCTGACGTTTCATAAGTGCCCATGTAGGTTTATGTGAAATAAAATATTTTCATTTAAACTTTAGCAGGAAATCGCGTTTGAATCATGTGTAAGTGTAGGTTATTTATGCAACTAGGTATTATGTATAATAACTCTATTCGTTTACATGGAGTTATAACTTTTACAAGCTCGTATGCTACACATAATCAGCCTCTAATGTTCCCACTGCTGGGACACAGGCAGTGGCGTGCCTAGGGTTTCAAAATAACGCAAGCCCAATAAAAATTTAACCGATTTCAAAAAAAGAAAGTTCAGTTTTCGACTGAGTATGTAGGTACCCACGTATCTACGTATGTATCATCGCAATTTTCTCATAAACTACTGGTTAGGTACAATAAATTCTCTATCGAGCATTTTAGTAAGGCATGCCGGGCTTTTGGGCTTATATGAAGGTACCGCCACTGGACACAGGCCTCCTCTCTGTGAGAGGCAGTGGACTGTATCCACCACGCGGGCCCAATGCGGGTTGGTAGATGTCACAAGTTTTAGAATTTTTGGTTCTAGGACATGCCGGGTTCCTCACGATGTTTTCCTTCACCGTTTTGATTTTGGTCATGGTCTACCCTTGTGCCAAATTTTATCCAAATCCGTTCAGCCGTTTTAGCGTGATGCCGTGACCAACGGAAATAGGGATTAATTTTTATATTTATAGATTAGATTACCCCTTATTTATTTATTATACTTCGATGGTGCTAGTTTATCATTTGTGACTAAGTTACAGCTGTAGCTATATGTGAACGGGCACGCCCTTTATGCCTGGAGGCTTTTATTTAGGTATTAAGTTCTGTTTACGTTTTTATTTTTGCTGGAGTATGGTTTTCGATGTGTTTTCATTGGTATAGTGGCGACTGGTGTGTGCATGTAGTGTAAATTATTTTGCATACTATTGTAGATAGTAGTCACTAGTATATGTAGAATCTAGTTTTTCTAACTGAACAGACAGCTATGCTGCTGGGGAGTTTGTTGCGCGACTTCTTCTCCCCAGCTAAAGCACTAGGAAGTGGTGAAGGGCGGGCGATTTGGGGGACTGACATCAAATAAATTGGGAGAAGGGCAGGAATGAAAATGTGGGGCTTGTGGCTAAGTAATAACAGCTGCACGGGTCAATCGATCGGGTTAAGCTACGCATACCGTGGTCGGTTCGTAGATGGGTGACCATCTTTACATACCAAGACCTCTCCGTGCCTCGGAAAGCACGTTAAGCCGTTGGTCCCGGCTGTCATTTGTAGATCTTTGACAGTCGTTACGGGTCGTTAGAAGCCCGAAAGTCTGAGAACCAGTCTTACCAAGGGGTATCGTGTTGCCCAGTAACTGGGTTGTGGAGGTCAGATAGGCAGTCGCTCCGTGTAAAATACTGGTATTCAGCTGCGTCCGGTAAGACTGGAAGCCGACCCCAACGTAGTTGGGAAAAGGCAGGCAGATGATGAATGGCAAGAGAATGAAGAATGAATTTTTGTTCTTTTTTCTTGGTTTCTCGTCATTATTTATCGATACTCATCACCCGGCGGGCCCGGCGCCCACTATCGGTGGGCATCGGTGCGGCTCGGCACAGCTCGGGCGCCTGAGAGTCAGCGCGCCTCGGCATTCGTAAGCATACCCAAGAATGCCGAGGCTGGTTTCGGGCAGCTTCGGCGAAACTAAGAATAGTCCGGCTGGCAGACATGTCGCAGAAGAGTCGTAACGTTACGTGAAAAAATTGTCCGTGTGTATTTATAATGGTGGATTGGTAGTTTTGCTGAAGCTGCCCGAAACCAGCCTCGGCGCTCTTAGGTATGCTTACGACTGCCGAGGCAGCTCTCAGGCGCCTGAATCCGCCTGAAGCAGCCCACAGGCGCCCGAAGCCGCCGTAAGGCGCCCGAGCTGTACCGACCCGCACCGATGCCCACCGATAGTGGGCGCCGCGCCTATATGTGAAAGTGAGTTTGTTTGTTTGTTACACTTTCACGCTAAAACGGCTGTACGGATTTGGATGAAATTTGGCACATGGGTAGACTAAGCAATGTGGCAAATATGGCAAGTAATTTAGTTTAATGTTTTTTGTTTCGTAATGTTAATTACTTTGTATACGATTTGTATAGAATCAAGTTTATATGACTAAACAGACAGCTGTGCTGCTGGACAGTTTGTTGCGCTACTTCTTCTTCCCAGCTAAAGCACTAGGAAGTGGTGAAGGGCGGGCATTTTTGGGGGACTGTCTTATGTAACTTTGACGTTCGAAAAGTGCTGACTCTCAGCCTAGTTTGAATTAATGACTTTTGATTTTGATATGACCTGGCGTAGGACATAGGAATCTTTATCGAGACGAGATCGAGACTTATGCGGGAGAAACCGCGGGGCGCAACTAGTTAAATATAATTTGACATTTAAATTGTGATATCTGTTGAACAGGAAACAAACAACGCTACTAAATCATCTGCGTCTGAAGCACATGTCGGCTTGTGTCTGCGAACTGTGTGGATACACGTTTGTCAGTAAAACGGGCGTGGAGGTCCACAAGAGAATGAAGCACAAGCTTTTTGATAAAAATGTGAGTTTTTTTTATTATTATAAGAATAGATAGATACAGATAGATATACAACTTTATTATATGCATGTTTAATATTAATCTGTGTAAATAATACGTGGGGCACTCAGAAAGTTTTGCAAAAATTTAAATAAATGTTCTATAGGTAAATATTTTCAAAGTACTCTCCACTAGCCTCTATACAAAGTCTCATGCGCCTGAACCAGTTTTCGAAGCACTTGTTCCAGTCCGCCGCAGACACCTCGTTTACAGCCTGCTCGAACGCTGACAGCATCTTCCGGCGACGAACATTGTATCCCTTTGAGCTGATTTTTTTGTTTGGGGAATTAAAAAAGTCACACGGCGCTAGGTCAGGGCTGTAAGGACGCTCACAACAGAGAAAACTGCTAAGCATTTGGTAGTATACCATTCAGCGTTGATGCTTCTTTGGTTCCGTAAAGGAATTGACACCATGTTGCCAGTCAAATTGGAAAGCTCGCGATCAAAATCTTTCCCCCCGCTTCTAGATCGCTTCACTTTGGTAGGCGTTGATTCGTTTTGAAACACCCAACCCGTCGACTGGCGCTTCGTTTCTGGATCGTATTGATAAATCCAAGACTCATCACCTGTAATGATGTCGTACACAAGCCGAGACAAGCCTGCTTCAAATTTGTTTATCATATCACGGCAGCATTCCACCCTGGCCTGCTTCTGAGCATCGGTGAAGTTGTGCTGCACCCAGCGTGTAACTATCGTCCTCACGCGAAGATGCACGTGTAGAATTTCATGAAATCTTCCCGATCCAACCTGCTGTATGTGCTGAATCTCTTGATACGTAACAATCGCCTATTGTTATGGATTATTTTTTTTACTGCTAGCACGTTTTCTTCCGTAACAGCCGTCAAAGCCGACCACTTCTTTTTTCATCCCTCAAAGTTAGTCGACCGAAAGAGAGTCGAACGTAGTGATGGGTAACTCATCAATTTTATTTGAGGATGAGGGAGCACCTCATTTTGCCTCGTGAGGTCCTCACGAGGTACCCCTCATTTGAGGTGAGGATTTGAGGAATCCTCAACGGCGTATTCACCTCACGAGTCGTGAGCCCGAGCCGAACTCAGCCGAACGTGCGAGGGAGCGAGGCGGGCGGGCGCGACGACATTCACGAGTACTCACGACTCTCCGTCCGATTAAGCAAATCTCTCTCACCTCTCACACATATCATTTTCTTTCGCTCATAAATTTTAGACCGCCAAAATAAACGAATCAATGACACTTGATTATCAATCTAATGCTGATGCTTTTAGAGTTCATAATAATTAACCATAGCTGAAATAAAAATATTTTCTTTAAAATTCGTTTTGACTAATAATGTTACATACTAATTTTAACAGTTTACGTGATTTTCTTGTAACAATTACGTAGACTTTTGTTTTGTTTGTGTTCGTACTTTAATCTAAATAATTAATATCCTACCAAACATCAGTATCACACTCACCACACACACATGACACAACTAACATCATTACATACTTAGGTACATTATTTCATTAGGTACATACCAAAATCATAATGTTAATGTTTATTATGCTGCCAAAAAATCGAGACCAGACCTCACCTCACTCATTCTTTAATTCTATACAATTTTTTAAATCGGTTCATTCGCTCACTCGTTGAGGAGCTCATCACTCAACCACTCAATACTCACTCGCGAGTCACGCCTCACGCCTCACCTCGCTCGCCTCACCCCTCGCCACAATTTCATATTGTCAATGTCAATTTTTGAGGACGCGTGAACGAATGAGGTGAGGTGAGGTAATGAGGTGGTTCATTGTTGAAAATCGAGTAACTCTTTCAATTTGCGATCACGAGGACCTCAAACGAGGGACCTCATGAGTGAGGGACTCATCACTAGTCGAACGGTTGCAATAGAAGGGGCTTCATGGACGAATGCCATTTGAAGTCTATCGTACGATTCGTCCGGTTTCAGGCCATGGTACGGAGCGAGAGGGCATGGGCAGCCGTCACCTCCTTCTGCGAAGCAGTAATGCTCGCGAAGGAGGTTTGGAGGCGGGACGGTTGAGGGAAAGGCACGTTTCGCGCCCTCTCGCCCCTAGCCGCCGCAGGAGACGCCCTGGGCGTCGGGAATCTCGGGCGGATTTCCAGCCACCGTAGGCGCGGGCTTGCGGACGGTGAGCAATGGGTAGCTCACCGTCCGGTAAGGACCAGGCCCGGGTCGACGGCGCGTCGTATTCCACGCGCGCCTCAAAGAGATGTCGTCAGCACAAAAGTAGGGGTCCATTAGGGCCGATGCCTGCCGGGGTCGCGGGAAGGTACTTATGGGTCACCGATGCCCCTGGCAACACAGGCAACAGGAAGGAATACGGGTGGGTTTTCCATGAGAGAGGCTATCGTATTGGTAACATTCATGATTTATGTCTATTTACCCGACTGCCCCTGGGAAGGAGGAATCTAGCTAATGAGACAATTGATTTTCTATTGATTGACTCCGAATCGGTGTCACGCGGGGCTTAACAGGTTAAAGCAGTCTGATGCAGTGGGTGGCGTCAAAATTGAGATTGAGCTAAAACATCGTAATCTCCTCTCTTTGGTATTGTTCGTCGCATCGTTGAGCTCCTTAAGTTCTGAGTTGAGCTGCACGATTACTGACAAATGCTTGCACTGCTGGATAGGTCCACTCAATCTGTGTGGTTCTTTCCTCAAAAGACCATTTCAGACACCAATCTACATGGTCTTCACATGATATGACCAAGACGCTCTACTCGCTTACCACGGTTACGTCTCATCCGTGCTTAGATACGGCATAATAATATGGGGCAATTCTACAGACAGTGATAGAGCTTTTATGGTACAAAAAAAGTGCTTACGAGCTGTGTTTGGTGCAGGTCCGTTAGAATCATGCAGACCCATATTAAAAGAGCATAAATTATTATCACTGGCATGCTTATACATATTGGAAATGGGCGTGTTTGTAAAAAAACACCCTAACCTATTTAGTAAAGCCGATAGTGTAAACATATATAAAATAGGTAAACACTCAAGGGATCCAACCAGATTGGCTATGCCTAGGTGTAGAACAGCTTTTTGCTATAAAAACTGCAGTCGAATGGCAGTGAAGATATTTAATAAGATACCTAAGATAATTAGAGAACTGCCATCGAATCTATTTCAAAGAAGACTCCGAACATGGCTTATTGAAAATTGTTTCTATTCTATTAATGAATTTATGAATTTCAATACAAAGAATAATTTATTACAGACTTGAATAACGTAATTAAATTGACTTTGGCATTCCTCTAAGCTTATCTTGAACATTGTGATTATTAGTATTTTTATTGTTTGACATTTGTAATTTTTCGTACATTGACATTTGTAATTTTCAATTTGACATTTGTAATTTTTCATAGTTTGATAGATGTGTAATATTCATAGTTGACATTTGTATTTTAATTTCATGATTTTTTTTTTCCCCATTGTGACATATTTAAATGCAATTTTTTATTTAATTAATTAAAATTATGGCACAACCTAAATTTGCATGCTGAATTTAGTAGGCGGAATATGAAGCACTGTATTGTATTATGAGATCTGTAAGCACCATATTTCATGCAAATAAACGATATTATTATTATTATTATGTCTGGACTTTAAAAGAGACTGTGGTCTCTGAGTTTGTTTCAGCCTTTCTTCTCAGAGTATTCAGATAGGAAACGTCGACCTCATCTAGTTTTTAAAATGTGATTACTTACTTACAGAAATAAAATCATTTATCATTAACTGCTTGAAAACTTATCTTCAGTTTTAAAACTTTTTAAGGCTGAATTTTCAAAAGCCTTTAGACGTTTTTTGCAGCCGGTTCTTTTTCCCTTGTTCAATAATTTTTTTTTTTTTTTACAGACAGAATTCAAAGGGCCACACTGTGATGTTTGCGACGTCAAGTTCTTAACTAAAAAGGCGTATGACAGACATATGCGGTTGTCTTCTAAACATATTAAGGAGGATGACCCGTAAGTACAGGTTTTTTGTCGCACGATGCGACGCTCGCTTTACTTGTGGTTACCAAGTGTACAGTCACCACAAACTGTAAAATTTTTCCAAAAGCTTTTAAACCTTAAAATGTGATGGTTAAGTTCAAAATTTAATGAGGAAATTTGACAGTTTGTGGTAATTTGATGTGCTGGTAAGCTACGGTGTGTATGTGTGTGTAAGCGCAGGGGCTCTCGGTACCGTCCGAGACAATGGTGAAGTCGGAAATGTGCGTGTGTATGCGTTATGTGCTGACGCTACTCGTCTTCACGCACACATTCACAGCGTGATTGTACACTTGGTTACCACAAGTAAAGCGCGCGTCGCTTCGTGAGATAAGAAAAAAAACTTAAGCACTAAGATATAATAATTATATAAGATAAAATAATAACTAAGAGCACTTTCTCACACACGCACACACACACCATTACATAAGTAGTGACATTTTAGTCTTTTGAAATAGCAAAAACGTAACAACAAACGAAATGGTTCTCTTTGCAGATACAGCTGTAATAAAGAGTACAAATCAAAATAACTTTGAGCATGACTACAATACTTGTATAACATAATCAGCCTATAATGTTCCCACTGCTGGGACACAGGCCTCCTCTCTGTGAGAGGGAGTGGGAAGTAATCCACCACGCGGGCCCAGTGCTGGTTGGTAGGTGTCATATGTCTTCGAATTTTTGGTTCTAGGACATGCCGGTTTCCTCACGATGTTTTCCTTCATCGTTCTGAGAGCAGTGGTGATGAAATAATTTACACAAAGTAAAGCGCCTGTCCGGGTTCGAACCTGCGATCAACAAACTCGTAATTCGCGGTCGTTACCACTGGGCCACCACTGCTCTAATACTTGTTTACATGACATTATAAATTGGCTGGATAATATTAATTTTCTAACGTGCCTCTGCGAGTTGGTTTCGGCCCCTTGTATGCCTTCCAAAGGTTCGGGACCTGAGACATGTCAAGGACATTTTTAACCTCCGACGAAAAAGAGGGCTGTTATAAGTTTGTAGTGTTATCTTGTGCCTGTCTGTGGCATCATAGCTCCGAACGGATGAACCGATTCTGTATTTTTTTTTGTTTGATAGGTGTCTTAATAGAGTTTTGTAGTAAACCTAAGTAAGACAAAAGTTTTTAATAAACCGAAAAATAAAGGACGGCGGCGTCACTTAAAACTTTTCTAAGTCTTTGATACAGATTCTCTGTCTAAAGTTATAAGGCGTATAATCTTCATTCACCGTAGGAATGACGTCTTATTATATTATTTCATTTAATATAAAATAATATTAACGTCTTGAAAATATGAAAAGTTGTCAATGGGGAAGAAAACTTTCAAATTATTTTTGCGTAGATGGCGCTGTATATTGTCTTGAGTTATTTTATTTATTTATAGTTAATTAAACGGAACAACACCAATTACATTAATTAAAATAGTAGCATAACGTCGCCTTAGAGTGAAAACCTCGGGAATGTTTTGGTCATTTTTATTTTATTACATTTTTGGAAAGCAAAACCTCGCAACGCACGCCTAGTTTGCCACAAAAAAGTTTAGTCACCTGTAGCGCCATCTATGGCGAGTTCGAAATTCTCGCAAAAGAACAGGGGGGTAACCATCACCTCTTATAGCAGTATTATTATAATATTACTTCACAGTGGGAAAGTGATGGAGCGATACAGGACTTATAGCTCCATCTCTTTCCCACGCTGAAGTAATATTGAAATAATACTGCTTTTAGAGGTGATGGTTACCCCCCAGACGAGGTTTTCAATTTACCAACACTTAGAATTTAATAATTATTCCAGTAAAGTTGCCTTTTTCGCATATACGAGGTCTTCACTCTAAGGCGACGATAAAAAAAAATTGACATATTTTTTTTGTATATTATTTACGAGTAATTATCTTGTCTTTTATGATGTTTTATCATCATCTGCCCAGTCTTTTCCCAACTATGTTGGGGTCGGCTGCTAGTCTAGCCGGATGCTGCTGAATACCAGTATTTTAAGGCTTACCAGTATTATATTTCCCAGAAATTGGTTGTTACCAAAACACGTATTGAAAAAAAATCTCGATACAAACTAACGTTAAACTAACCTCTTACCTTGAGTTCTAATCCAAAATATCTGTATTAAATATGAACATACGTTACGTATTTAATTAATAACAAGTACGTCTTATTTGAATGCAGAACTTGGTTGTTTTTTATTTTCGATTACTCAACTCAATTTTGAGTAAATAGATAAATGCTTCATATTTTGTAATAAATTACAAGCGTTTTGCCATCGCGCTTCTCTTTCTTTTCTATGCAATCTGACAGTGACCACGGTTTAGGTGTTGTCAGCGTCTTAAATGGAGCGACTGCCTATCTGACCTCCACAATCCAGATACTGGGTAATATGATACCCCTTGGTAAGACTAGTTGTCAAATTTTCGGGCTTCTGATGACCCGTAACGATTGTCAAGATGTATGTTGTCTTATCTTGTTTAATTTAATGTCTTGTGTCCGACTGGTCTCTTTTGATTCAAGATCACTTTGACAAGTGACAAACAGTCAGCGCCCTCTCGCGGTGAATCTTCCAGCAAACAGCCTACATGGTCCTCGAATGATCTGACAAAGATTATTTCCGGATTCCTAAATACACATTGGCATTGATGAATTTTGTATACAGGAAAAAAATAACCATTGCGCTATTTTTTTGGTGGTTCAGTATCAGTAATACACATTTCCATTATATGTTCAATACTTTTTTCCCGACTTGAATCCAAATAAAATACCTAAAAAACCAAAAAAAAAATTTCAAAGTGACAAATTAAATAAAAATCATAGTAAACATCTTTCGTTAACGATAACTTTATTTTTTTTAACTAAGACATCAAAATAAAAAAATATATGTTTAATAAAACGAGCTTACAATGACAGGAATATTTAATTTGTAAAGTATTACACTATTTTCTTTTATTTCACTATGTACAAATAAAAATTATATTTTTAAATATTACAATAGGTATAAAAAATATATAAATATTTAAAAATATAAAAAATGGTAGCCCACCGGTATCGGGAACAGGGTCCAAGCTATCGGCGGTCAGGGCTCCAGGGAGAGGAACCTCCTAACCAATGCGAGCCGTGTCCAGAAGTAACACTTTCTGAAACAAGCCCTTAATCCAGCCGCCCAACGAGAGCCTCCTTAGGTGTTGGTCGAGGCTGTTGGCGAGGCCTTGAATCCACATCCCACATGTCAACAACCTCGCGAGCCTAGTAAAGATAATTGATTTGTTTATCTTTCTCGGCTTTCACGAGGTTCCCGTCATGAGGGACTGTTAGGTCAATAATAATCATTGAGCGCCGGTCTGTTCGATCCACCACCACTATATCAGGCTTATTGGTAACAATAGTCCTGTCAGTGATGATTGATCGATCCCAGTACAATGTGATATTTCCATTTTAATTATTGTGAATGTCAAGACTATGTGGGTCATTGTTTTTTTGTCTCTCAGTTAGTTTTAATCATGGTCTGGCTGTTTGGGTAATTTATGCGGCCTACCCAAATGTTCTTTCTTTGGTATTGTTCTGAGTTGAGCTGCACGATTACTGACAAATGCGTACACTGACTGGACAGGTCCAATAGACCATGTCAGACACCGATCTATATGGTTCTCACATGTCCTGACCTGAAGATTATGTCTGGACTTTAAAAGAGACTGTGACAGAGGTCACAGTCAACAAAGGCCGAAAAAACTCAGAGTAGTTTGTTTCGGCCTTAGTTCTCAGAGTAGTCAGTTCTCCGACCTCATCTAGTTTTTTAAATATGATTGACGTGTAAAAGTGTTTGTACAAACACTGTTGTTTCTGTAAGTATACAGAAATAAAATCATTTAACTGCCACCAACTGCTCGAAAACTTATCTTCAGTTTTACCACCTTTTAGGGCTGAATTTTCAAAAGCCTTTAGTTATTTTTTGCAGCTTTTTACTTTTTCAATGTTTTCTTTTTTTACAGACAGAATTCAAAGGGCCAAACTGTTTGTTGACGTGTAAAAGTGTTTATACAAACCTACTTACCGAAATAAAATCATTTATCATCTCCATTTGAGCATTAGTGAGCAGTGGTGGCCCAGTGGTAATGGCCGCGACTTACGAGTTGTAGGTCGTAAGTTCGAACCCAGACAGGCGCTTTACTTTGTGTAAATTATTTCATCACCACTATTCTCAAAACGGTGAAGGAAAACATCGTGAGGAAACCGCCATGTTCTAGAACCAAAAATTCGAAGACATGTGACATCTACCAACCCGCACTGGGCCCGCGTGGTGGATTACGGCCCACACAGAGAGGAGGCCTGTGTCCCAGTAGTGGGATCATTATAGGCTGATTATGTATGTTATGTAACTCCATTTGATACTATGGACGTGCGTTTGATTGTGCTATCTTTCTTTTTCCCAGTAATCGCATGAGTAACGACCCCTCCATCAAACAGAGGCGACTGGGTTCATCCTGGGTGAACGCCGTCAGACGCCCGGTCATACATCGCAAAGACGTGAACAGTGTACCAGCGCATAATGGACCCGTGACCTGTGAACAGGTAAGAGATTTCAACATCCTCATCATCTACCTTCCTTTTCCCAACTATGTTGGGGTCGGCTTCAAGTCTTACCGGATACAGCTGAATACCAGTATTTTACATGGAGCGACTGCCTATCTGACCTCCACAACCCAGTTGCTGGGTAACACAATACCCCTTGGCAAGACTGGTTGTCAGGCTTTCGAGCTTCTACCCGTAACGACTGTCAAAGATCCACGAATGACAGCCGGCCCCAACGACTTAACGTGCTTTCCGAGGCACGGAGGAGTCTCGGTATGAAAAGATTGTCAGCCATCCACGAATGGACCGCGGCAAGCGTAGCTTCACCTGATCGATCGATCCGTGCGGCTGTTATTACTTAACCCAAGAGTTTATAAGCTGCTTGATCAGGGAATGTAGCTATTAGCCAATCAGCGCATCCGTCAGTGCCATATCGGCCAATCAGCGCATCCGTCAGTGACATATTGGCCAATCAGCGCATCCGTCAGTGACATATCGGCCAATCAGCGCATCCGTCAGTGACATATCGGCCAATCAGCGCATCCGTCAGTGACATATTGGCCAATCAGCGTATCCGTCAGTGCCATATTGGCCACCCAGCACTCATAACGTGATCTATCAAGAGCGGCCAACCCGTCATACTTTTTATACAGACGCTCGTATGTGATTATAGCGTTGTAACACATCTGTCTTTGAAATTTTTGAACTAATAGGTATCTTGTGTATATCTAGGTTTCTATGAAGGCAAAAAATAAAAATTTGGACAAACAATTTCAGTATAACCTTGCAAAAAGCTGCTTTTTTTGCACAAATTTTACCTGAACTTTGGCCGTTCATAATGTACTCATAAATTTTCAAAGTAAAGAAAACATCTTCATAGAAACCTCGCACATGTAATGGAGATTCTAAATGACAAACATTTATTTTACAAACTCGTAAAGCTTACCCAAAAACACTCATTCCCTGGAACAAGTTTTATGAAATTTCCGCGCACTATTATTCGTTCAATGTTATGACTCATTCAATTGTTTGTTAGTAGTTCTCACTTGTGCTGGATGAAACAACAAGCTTTCAGACCATGCTCGCGTTGACGATAGACGGACCTGCATCCTAATCGCGTAACACATTTTGTATCACAATCCGAGAGTTTTAAAGCATATTCCTAATCCATTGCTTCATAGCTTTGAAAAATTCGTCTGCTCAACAACGTAAATACCGCAATGGACGTGGGTGAACTGTCAAAATGAAATCAATTGCAATTTTATGTGCGTTACACAATTGCTCCTCTGGAAGGGTCTTAAAACGATGTTCTTCTTTTATTGTTGTCTTACAGTGTGGCGTATTACTAGAAAGTCTCCGGGTATACGCTGCCCACTTTAGGTACGCTCACCCGGGCATCAACCGTACCCAATTCACGGCCGTGACGACACCTTACATGTGTGAACATTGCGGGAAATTCTTCCTGGTAAGTACTGCAGCCCTACACACGACGACATAATAGGTTGCGGAAAAAGTTTCTTCGCATTTTTTAAGAAAATTCAAAATTTTTTTTAATATAGTTTATTTACATTTAACTAAAGTATGTAGGTACCATTTTGTTCGAGAACTTTTTGCCATCTTGTAGGTAGGGACGTGATTCCATTGCTATAGAAATTTTGGGACTTCTGATCAAAATACCGCGACAAGTGGTTTTGGCAGTCCTCTCGTGATGTTAACCTGACACTGCCTAAAGAATTCTGAAGAGACCGAACGAAACAGGTGGAAATCTGAAGGTGCAAGGTCAGGACTATACGGCGGATGAATTAACACCTCCCAGCCAAACTCTCTTAATTTTTGCTGAGTGGCTAAAGATGTGTGAGGTCTAGCGTTATCATGATGAAAAACCACACCCCTTCTGTTGATTAATTCCGGCCGCTTTCTCTCAACTTCTTGCTTTAATCTCATCAGTTGTTCGCAGTTGAGTTCAGAATCGATGGTCCTGCCTGGTGGTAACAGCTCATAATGAATAATGCCCTTCCAATCCCACACACACAGCATCACCTTGTTGCTAGTTAACCCGAGTTTCGCCACAGTCTGTGAAGCCTGACCGGCCTTTGACCACGACCTTTTTCGCACGTTCTTGTCGTACGTGATCAGCAGTTATCAGCTTCTTCAAAAATGGTTCGGTTTCATTACGTCGTAATAAAGAATCACAAATGAGTACACGGTTCATTAGGTTTCTTTCAGTGAGCTCGTGAGGTACCCAAAGATCGAGCTTTTTTGTGTACCCAGTTTTATTCAAATGCGCCGAAACTGTTTTGTGGTCAATTCTTAGTTCTTCAGCTGATATCTTGCTCCACTTTTTCAAAAATGGCATCCATTTTATGCGTAATAGGGGCGACCAGAGCGACGTGCACCTTTGACATCAAAATTTCCGGATTGAAAACGCTTAAACCAAATTTGTGCTACTCTCACAGACACTTGCTAGGTCCATAACATCGCAATTTTTTTTCGCGGCTTGCGTTGCATTTTTACCTTTTTTGTAGTAAAATTTTAAAATGTATCGAATTTCTTTATTAGATTCACTCATCTTGACGGTACGAAAAACAAATGAAAATCACACATTTTCCTAATTTGAATTTAGATACCTAAACCAGCCAGATACAAATAGTATACCCAAAGAGATTTTATTACAAGTTCATACATACTATAATGCGATAAGACTTTTTCCCCAACCTTATCCTGCTAAAGAGTAATTCTCATTATATTCTGAATTGTTGTTCTTACATATACAAGTGTTGTTTTGCATCC
Source organism: Atethmia centrago (assembly GCA_905333075.3). Lineage (NCBI taxonomy): Eukaryota > Metazoa > Arthropoda > Insecta > Lepidoptera > Noctuidae > Atethmia > Atethmia centrago. The sequence goes on from HG995393.1 coordinate 10,651,702, forward strand.
TCGTCAAATTTCAGGAGGCTGCTATGAAAGACATATATAATCAAATAAAATTACGATACCTGCTCAATAATTAATACTTACTTGTTTTTTTAGTTATTTAAGTTTGACACTATTTTAGAATACACCACTTTACAGTGCGGTATCACACGGGCCGCGTTTTGACATGCGTGTCCCTCACATACCCGAAAATTAGAAAAAAATAAAAGACCTACTTATTTTATTATTGATACTTGTCGAGAATCATTAGCATAGTTACCTCCTTGAATTTGACGAGGATGCAAAATGACACCTTGTAGAAGCAACATGAATAATGTACACAGGATTTGTAATATCTTGATTTAAAAGAGTGTCCTTGGAGTTTCTTGTCCGTTCTTCTCCATAGAGATCTACTTTTTGGAATGGGCAACTAGCTACAACTTTCTGACTAACTGACCAACTCTTTGATAATTCAAAAGTGCCTGTGATTGGTTTAATTGAAATAAATGCTTTGAGTTGAAGAAAATGAATTGTCGGTGTATTAAGTTTCCAGTATATGAAATGAAATGATTTTTTTTAAATTAGTAAATCCTATTAAAACTAAATCCAGAAAGTGATGCGTATATCCAATAGGAATCACTTTTGCACGTCATATTAAAAAAAAAAAACTGGGCAAGTGCGTGTCGATCACGCATGAAAGAACGAAAAAAGTTTATTTGTCACAAACAAAAGTTACTACTACCTAATTTCAGGTTATTGGTTTGTCCCGCCTGCGATACTAAAATTCTGTAGATTATAATGCTTGTTTTTCACTTTTCAGTTATGTGTTTTTGCAGTCGAGTTTTTTGTTATTTAAATAATTTGTTTTATTTCTAGCTTTTTAGTCTTTTATATGGAAATGACTCATTAACGGCTTTTATTTGATATCAATATTGTTGTAATTTTTTTTTAAACCTTTCCCTCCCTTTTTTATGTATTTTTGCTATATATAAATATTATATAGCCTATGTCACTCCCACAATTCAGACGAATCTAACGACGCCTCTTATGTTTAAATCCATCAAGCGGTTTAGGCTACAGAGCGTGCCAAAGAAATAGACATACATACATATATACATACTCTCGAAAAATATTACCCTCCTTCTGGGGTAGTCGGGTAAAAAGGTCTCGAGTGGGTAAACAGAAAAATAAAACCAAAATAGATCTACATATAAGCAATGGAGGGTTCAGTAGTTAGGATGAATTTATCTCAAGAACAAAGTTAACATTGTAGTCGAAAAACGTGCTCCCCAATACATTCCAGCTGCAAATGTAAGTTTGTATGCACAATATTGAGAGATATACCATGTTATTTTAAGAACATCAGACTTATAGGCTTTCCTGTAATCTATAAGTTAGTATAGAATTATTTTCTGTCGTTTCAGAGATATGGAGGAATGGTAATTTTACTATAGCTTTAAAAAAATATTAAAATAAATTTATTTATTTATTTATGACACTATGGAAGACTTACAGCTATATAAAAACTTAACATAGACAAACATAGACAACAGAAAGCCAATTACAAGTCCTCACGTATAGAAATTGGCTAGAAATTATGTGAACACACGTCAGTACAATGTGTTAATTTAAAGTTAATATAGTATAGGTATATCTATTAGACAACGACAGTTTTACAAAGGCTTATAAAATGATTATCAAAAATCGCTTTGTTTACAGTAAAATTAAAATAACAGGTTATAATAAAATAATTAAGAAAATGGGGTAATAAACTGAAATTGTAGGCTATTTGAAAAACTTGAGGCTTAAGCACCTTCTCGCTGATGTCACACTTGTTGTGAAAGGATCCAAATCATGCTGCTTACATATCATATTGAACTACTTACTCACACGCACAATATAACTGTTCTGCCTATAGTTCGTATAAGTATGAGGTATACGTAAGGGCAGATTGAAACGAAATAATTTACCTGATACATTAAAATAAAAATTTGATAATAACTCGGGGCTGTCAATGTTATCATTAAATATTTTTAACAGAAACAGACAGTCGGCAATCTCACGTCGGTCTTTGAGTGGTAATAGATGTTTTTTTTTACAGAGTCGGAGATAATCAATCGAATGGTATGGAATCTTTTGATGATAACACAGAAATTTAATGAATCGTTTTTGTATGTTTTCAATACGGTCGATGTACTTATTGTAACGCGGGTTCCATATCTGAGATGCATACTCCAGGTGACTTCTTACAAAAGTGCAGTACAAAATTTTTAGTGTCTTGACATTTTTAAAGCACTTAGAAAGGCGCATTATAAGAAATATTTGAGACCCTCACAGTAAGCTCTTTCATTTGACATGTCACACAGGACAATTTGGACAACTTAAAACAAAATATTGCCTTCCAAAAGTGAACACCATATTCCAAGTTCATTTATTTACGTTTCACGTCCGTGTTTGGGTCACAGAAATTCATATGTGTACCAAATTTCAACTTAATCGGTCTATTGTATTCGTAGCAAAATGATTGTGACAGACAGACAGACAGACACACGAGTGATCCTATCAGGGCCGATTCACAACGGGAAAGCAGCGCCCGGCAGCGGCGCGGCGAGCACTTTCAGTGTGAAATGATTTTAAACTTTATCTACATAATCAAAAGACCAGTATCGCTTGAACCTGCTGGGGGAAAGTCCGAAAGTGATACTGAGGCCCCTGGCAACATATGCAACGGAAGGAACACGGGTGGGTTTTAGTCAGTAAGAGTCTGACACACCCTCCCGCTTCGCCCAGAGCGAGAGAAGTTATTTGATGATTTCTGCGCGTCTTGTCAGCGGTTGCACGCGTCGCGTCGCTGTAAGGCGCTGCCGGCTTCTGCCGTTCCGGTGTGAATCGGCCCTAAGGGTTCCGTTTTTTATTCGCACGTACGGATCCCTAACAATAAAAAATAAGCTAGATGGGGGTCAACATTTCCTATCTACTACCCTTGAGAGGAACGGCGAAAAAAACTCAGGGTTCAGTCTCTTTTAAAGTCCAGACACAATCTTTTATTCGTGTGAGGACCATGTAGATTAGTACAGATGTTCTATGTCACGAAGTCCGTTTGGCTATGAATGTTGTCAAGCGTGCACATGCACATTGTTTTTGTGTGCGTAACCTCGAGAGCGCTCAGTGTCGATCGGGACACGGTCCGGATCAGTAGTGGTTTTTAGTTCGCGCCAAATTGTTTCACGGAGTAAGGTCAGCATGGCAACAAAACGAAGAAGAGTTGTCCATAGTGAGGTAATTTTTATTTATACGTTTTCAATTAAAATGCTATACAAAGATACTTAATATAGCAATAGAAGTAAGTATTTATAAAATGAATGTTTTTTTGTGTTATAAAATGTTTATATTACTTAATTATTTTGATTACATTTTGTTTTAGGGTCGAAACATGATAGCTAGTGTTTATCATTTTCTGCGAGAAGAATATGAATTTACAAAATCATTAATGGAACTCAACTGTGATTTGTCTCATTTACGAGACATTACACGCCGTACAGCTGAAGCTACGGGTGTGAGCCAAAAAACAGTTCAAAGAATATTAAAAGAAGAGAAGGAATTGCCATGCACTTCATCAAAATTCACTTCACCTATGAAGAAAAGGAGAAAGCGAGATAATAAAGTGGATATAGATAATTTTACAGCCGATGTGGTTCGCAGTACTAGTTTATAATCAATGTACAAGATGATTCTGACGACAGCAAAACGGAATCGGAAATCGAAAATTTATCTGATAGTGATTGAAAATACTGAATAGTCCTACTTGTTTCGTTTCCATTCTGTAACACCAATGCTTAATTAAATGCCTACATATTCTTAATATTTTTGTATTTATTGCAACCTAATCTAATTTATTTACAAAATGTATATACTTTTAAAACCAAAATTTTATTTAGATTATTAAATCTCGACTTGAATATATATCAGATTTTTTTGCTAACGTCACCTACTTTTACACACACAAGCGCGCTTGTCGGGATACGTCACTACTACAATCAAAGCCGAACGGACTTCGTGAAATAGAATATCTGTATCTGAAATGGTATTTTGAGGAGATAAATATATAGGTACAGTCGCAGCGAAAACATGTTCGTCACCTCAAGGGACTATTTTTCTCTGTTAATTGCACGATGTAATCTGCTTTATTGTTGACATTACGACGCAACGTAATATATTGCGTCGTAACCGCAGAATGACATTCAGCCATCTTCTTTACATGTCAGATCGAATTTCATATTATATGTGACACTGACAGAGTTTATTTTTTTCTTATACATTAGCCAGGCTACTAAAAAGGTTTTCTAATTCAGCCACCGCGAGACTGCGTTTTTGACAACTGACAGTTGGACACGATTAAGAACGTTTTCTTTTGTACTCAGCTGACAGACGTCAGGAACGCATTCTCTTATCGGCCGGAGTTTAGGTTAAGGGGAATAAAGGACCTGAACGCAACTTTTATAAGTTTTACAATGCCTTAAAGTATATGATACACTGCAGTAAACAAAATCAGAAACATATATGATATTTTTAAGGATAAATGCTAGGTAGATAGTGTGTTGAAAACATAATTTAACTAACTTGATTCGATAGAAAAAAATCACGAAAATAACTCTAAAAATTTCTTTTAACGATTAAAAACCATACTAATATACATGCAATCATTCTGATTTTTGTCAGATTATTCTACAAGCAACATATTAGCTTAGTAGTGTTTTATTTTTTTTATACAATCTATAGCTTTTTGTAAATCGATAATTGCTTCATATTTTGCAATAAATTACCAGCGTTGTGTCATCGCGCTTCTCTTTCTTTTCTATGCAGTCCGACAGTGACCGCGTTTTAGGTGTTGTCGGACTTCTAATGTCAACTCGACAGTCTGTTTTGATATTTATTATCAAGTAATACAATTAAGTTTTCTATGCAATAGTCTCTTCAAAACGTATTGTGTCCTGGCAGGAAATAATTTGAAAACTGACGAAGATATTAAAGCCTTCACTTTAAAATCATGTAACATAGAATAGACACGGTTGGCGTAATGGCTGAGTGATCGACTGCGTGTCGCGGGTTCGATCCCCGCACGGAACAAATATTTGTATGATCTGCAAGTAATTGTTCCGGGTCTGGGTGTTTGTGTTTGTGAGTTTCTGTTTGTAAACGCACCCATGATACAGGAGGAAATTCCTAGTGTGGGGCAACGGTTAAAAAAAAAAAAAATAGAATACTCTATATTATGTACACCATAAAAATTACAGACATAATGTTGAACATACAACGTGGCCATGCTAATTAAGTAGGTCATCCCATTTCTTCCCGTGGGTGTCGTAAAAGGCGACTAAGGGACTTACTAGAGAATGGGCAGCAGCGTTCTCTATACATTTTAACACCACACTGCGATCGCCAACCCGCCTGCCAAGCGTGGCGATTATGGCAAACCCCCCCCCCCCCCATTGGGGGAGGCCTATGTCCAGCAGTGGACGTCTTCCGGCTGGAATGATGATGATGATTAATTAGGTATAACTGTATAAGTTGTTAAATAACAACTTATATATATCAAATAACTATTTTATTTATTTGTTTATTTGTTTGTTTGTCCAATTGAAGTGATTATTTGTAATGTCAAAATAACAGCTTTTTACTCAATGCATATGGTACTTATAACAAATAACAGTCTGTTTGTCTGTCTGTTCCGACTAATCTCCGAAACGGCTGTGCCGATTTTGACGAGACTTTCACTAGCAGATAGCTGATGTTATAACGAGTAATGTAGGTTTATTTTAGAAAAAGGTAAGGTCGTAGCCGCGGGTAGTAGCTAGTTCTTAATAAATAAATTGTTTAGCCCACATTTTTTAATAATGACTTGTTTTCTCTCCCCAGAACACAACCACCCTAGCAGGCCACATGTGGGTACACACAGGTCAAAAGCGTTTTCAATGCGACCACTGTAACAAAGCGTTCAGTATGAAGGCGAACCTCGCGGGCCACATGCGCCAGCACGAGCCCGTGCGACGCACGTACGACTGCCGCGTGTGCGGCAAACACTTCACGTTCAGTTACAACCTCACCAGGCATATGTTTGTGAGTAAACTTATTATATCCTGTATCTATCCGTGACATCACAGCGGGCCCTATCAGAATACCAGCGCTGCGACACTTTTTTTTTAAGTACCTTAGCATTATGCTATCCTGCCAGGGTCGCGGGAAAGTACGAAAGGGATATCGAGGCCCCTGGCAACACAGGCAACACTAATAACACTTCAGCCAACCATTTTTTTTTTGGGTGTAAATTATCAAATAACAACTGCGTTTGACAAGGCGACATTTTGAGTGTAGAGCACTGTCACACGCTGAATCGTTGTTTGTAAGGCGTGCAAAAATATCGGGAGGAAACCGGCATGTCCTGAGCAAGTGCTGAGCATAATAGGTTCGATATCCAGGTCGGATAAAGTCCTGCCGGGGTCGCGGGAAAGTACGAAAGGGATATCGAGGCCTCTGGCAACACAGGCAACGGAAGGAACACGGGTGGGTTTTAGTCAGTAAGAGTCTGACACACCCTCCCGCTCCGCCCAGAGCGGGAGAAGTTATTTTTGATAACTGCCCACCCAAAAATAAAAAGCATTATGATGAGATATTAGCCTTTTGGTATCGTACAGGTCTTTTTGTTTTTATTTTCATTTTACTTTGTTTTTTCTTATGTTGGTATGAGTGTTTTTTTAGTTTTAATTTGTGATCTCCTGTGCGAGTCCCAATAAATACTTTTTCTTTCTTATTTCTTTTCTTTTCTTTTATAATCTTATTTTCGTCACTGGCCAATGTAAGAACACGTAAAACAAATAGTTTAGTGACAGCTGCGCGTACAGATTACTTTAGGCCGGCGCGGGCGGCGCGTTCGCCCGGCGGTACGGATTGTTGCCATTTTAAATATTTGTATTTATTTTCACTGCCTCGTTGGTCTAGTGGTTGCAAACGCTACTGCTAAGCATAAGGTCCTGGGTTCGATTCCCGGGTCGGGCAAAATGTTATTGGGTTTATCTATCTGGAATTTCTCAGTAGCAGCCTGAGGTCTGGATTTGTGCCCGGTTGATGGCAATAGACTCGCCCCCTATTACATGGGACTTAAACATAACTGGCGAAATGTGGGTGTACTACAGGTACACCTCTGCCCAACCCTTCGGGGAAACAAGGGGTGATGTTATGTTATTTTTTTTTTTTTTCTTATTACAATCTCACTGTGTGCTGCGCCGGTTGACGTCATCACGTCAACGTCAGCTGTCGCTGAAAACCAGCGCTGGGGCTCTGTCTCTCATAGGGTCGCAGCATTATGCTGAGCGTTGGCCGTTTTACCCACCTAAAACGGCCAACGCTGTGACGCATATACTGCCCAAAATTGTTTCTTTTTTTGTATTTGTGTTCCTTCTTTGCGTCATGTTTACCACAACTAAACGTATTTTCTTTATTTATTTCTTTCTCTCTTTAATGATCCCAATACAAGAATTTGCTACGTTCGGGTAATTACAAAACAGCACTGTTAAGAAAAAGTATTATAACAATGGGACCTGTCATTTATAATAAAATACCTCATGGTTTTAAGGATCGTTCTGTAAACATTTTTACATCTAAGGTAACTGCACTGCTTTTAGGTAAATGTTGCTTGCACACATGGTTTATTAAAAATAAAATAAAAATGTGTATACATTTCTTCTAAATTCTGTATTATCTGTTATTGACACTCATTGATATAACAAAAGTAATAATTCTGCTCCGGTGGAAATATTCTTCTGTCAGCAGTCGGATTAATTCTAGTGTAATATATACATCTAGCTGGGGGGCGTCCCACACTACGCTTACCGATACGCGATCTCCACTCCAGGACTCGTCTGCTCCAGCGGCCATCGGTCCTTCGACAAACATGGTCAGCCCACTGCCACTTCAGCTTGCTTACTCTGCAGGCTATGTTGGTAACTCCGGTCCTCTTCCGGATAACTCCATTTCTGATCTTATCCTTCAAAGAAACTCCGAGCATAGCCCGCTCCATTGCGCGCTGAGCGAACATGAATTTGTGGACCAACCCGACTGTCAGTGTCCACGTTTCGGCACCGTATGTCATAACGGGCAGGACGCACTGGTTGAAGACCTTAGTCTTCAAACACTGCGGGATTGGCGACGAGAAGACTAGACGAAGTTAGTTCCCCAGCTAGATGGACCGACGACCTTAAAAAGGTGGCCGGGACAGACTGGATGCGGAAGGCGGAGGACAGGGTGTTGTGGCGCAGCCTGGGAGAGTTCTATGTCCAGCAGTGGACTGTTATAGGCTGAGTTGATTGAATATATACGTAACCAGCGGGGGTAAAACTTTTGAGTGGGTCACGAAGGAGAAGTATAAAAATTACCGGGCTATGGCGGAACAATGTCTGGGAAACACTGCTCTAGTGTATACTCACCTTAAAAAGTGGTGAACGGTTACACAATAACGGCTGACCAAATACAGAGTGTTTTTTTACACTTTAATGTCAAATATTGGTTAAAATTACAGTTTTACATGACGGCCTTTTAAATATGATGGAACCGATTTTCTAGGAATCCAAAGCTTAAGCTTAACGCAACAAAGCATTCAAGTATGAAAGGAAACCACGTTATTGTTATGTATTCACACACTTAAACTGCCTATTCATAAGCACCAATTTAATTTTGAATAAAAGCTGTGGAAATGCGTTCCGTGCGGAGGATGTTTTTTTTTTTTTTGAGGGTGGGAAGTCATCAAATAACTTCTCCCGTGTCAGACTCTTACTGACTAAAACCCACCCGTATTCCTTCCTGTTGCCTGTGTTGCGGGGGCCTCGGTGACCCATTAGTACCTTCCCGCGACGTGCGGAGCATGTCTGGCGTGACTATGAGTGATAGGCTGAATAATTATGTGATAACACAACGGTGCAGTTTAAAAGAATATATAGTGACAAAAATTGCTTAGACGGTTTGGTCCTGTTGAGAGGATGAATTAAAGGCTACTAAAAAAGGTATTTACGAAGCAGAGGTTGGTAACGCCGGGAGGGGACGCCCTAGTAAGGCGTGACCTAAGTTGGTGATGTTCTTCAGAAAGGTCAGGCGCGTGCGGCGTGCGTGTATGACTAGATGTATGGACGTAGGCGAAACAAAAGGAGTATGTAAGGAGCGGAGCAGGTGGCGTTCTATAGTTTTTGCCTATCTCCATGGGAACTGAGTTTATAGATGTGTATGTGTATTTACATCGTAAAACACTTATAATCCTGCATCAACGTTTTTTCTACCAAACGATGTTACAATGTTATGTCATTGGGTTCGTTGTTGCTTTGTTCCGACAGGTTCGTTATTTCGACACCTGTCCAGGTGGGTAGCCATCACCTCTTATAGCAGTATTATTATAATATTACTTCACAGTGGGAAAGTGATGGAGCGATACAGGACTTATAGCTCCATCTGTTTCTCACGCTGAAATAATATTGAAATAATACTGCTAAAAGAGGTGATGGTTACCCCCCAGAACCTATTGAGTGAGTGAGTAGTGGAATAGTGGTGGCCCAGTGGTATCGGCCCCGACTTATGAGTTGGTCGTGCGTTTGAACCCAGGCAGGCACTTTACCTTTTGTGTTAATTTCTTCACCTCTGCTCTCAAAACGGTGAAGGAAAACATCGTGAGGAAACCGCCATGTCCTAGAACCAAAAATTCGAATGACATGTGACATCTACCAACCCGCACTGAGCCTGCGTGGTGGATTACGGCCCACTCCCTCTCACGGAGAGGCCTGTGTCTCAGCAGTGGGAACGTTATAGGCTGAATATTATGCTTATCGTCGCCTTAAAGTGAAAACCTCGGGAATGTTATTTGGTCATTTTTATTTTATTACCTTTTTGGAAAGCAAATATAGCAACGCACGCCTAGTCCCACAAAAAAAGTTTAGTCACCTGTAGCGCCATCTATGGCGAGTTCGAAATTCTCGCAAAAGAACAGGGACAGGAACAGTGGCAAAGTGATGGAGCTATACAGGACTTATAGCTCCATCTCTTTCCCACGCTGAAGTAATATTTGAATAATACTGCTATTAGAGGTGATGGTTACCCGAGACGAGGTTTTCAATTTACCAACACTTAGAATTTAATCATTATTCCAGTAAAGTTGCCTTTTTCGCATATACGAGGTTTTCACTCTAAGGCGACGTTATGCAGAACCTATTCAATTATTTGTAGAGTAATCAATCTATTCTTCTTTGACAGCTCCACACGGGCCTAAGACCGTTCAAATGCGACGCCTGCGAGAAGACGTTCCGTACATCCGGCGAACTGCGTTCTCACGTAGACTACGTGCATTTGAAGAAGCCTCGACCCAAGCGAGTGCGACGGAAAGGAAAGAAGTGTGAACTGACCAGCTTAGAGTATTGACGGGACGAAGATGATAAGTTTGTTCAATAAATTCTTGAACAAACATCTCACATGAAAGAAAAGAATTTATATCTTTTGGCGCGTGGCCAAAATCGGAACTAACTCCGCCATCTTGTTTTTAGGGTTCCGTAGTAAACAAGGAAACCTTATAGTTTCGCCATGTCCGTCTGTCTGTCTGTCTGTCCCCACTGTAGCTCAGAGACGCTTAGTTCTAGAAAGCTGTAATTTGGCATAAGTATACATATTAATCACGCCGACAAAGTGCTAAATTAAAAAAAAAATCATAGGGTACCTCCCTTGCACGTAATGTGGGGATGATATTTTTTTTTCTCATCTACCCCATGGTGTGGGGTATAGTTGGATAGGCCGTTCAAAAATATTGCACGTCTGTGCCCCCCCCCCCCCCCCCCCCTCTTGCTAGCTAAATGGTTGTTTATGGAGATGTGAAAAAAATAATGGCCGTAGTACATATAATGAAATTAAAAGGGAAAAAGTTATAGTCGACCAACTTAAATTTGCAGTTGGAGAATTGACCGTGGCATATATCGATGTATGGGAGAACATGTTTTTCAACTACAATGTTAAGTTTGTTTTTGGGATAGATCCATCCCAACTTCCCAACAACGGAACCCTTCATTGTGCGTGGTCCGACATGCAATTGGCCGGTTTTTTCAATATTTTTTAACCCTTTTCATAAATGTTTACCAGCAACGCGTGTGTTTACATTCATGCGCCAAAAAAGGATCTTTTCGCCCTCAAATGAGATTTATTTTTAATTTTTGTATAAATAGTAGTTTTAAAATAATTAATTGTTTAAATAAAAGAAATGCTTTACACATTATTCATCGTTGTTTATTTGTATTGTAACATATTTGAATTACATAATAAATGAGTACTTTATTTATAAGAGACAGTATTTACTATATTATTTAAGTTATTTTTATTTATTGGCTCAAACGAGAGCCAGTATTGAAGACCAGCGCAACATTGCCAAGAAAATATAAATTTAGTACTTGTAAATATAACGTAGTCTCTACGCCCTAACAATAGAGTAAAATCATATATGTATTATATAATTAATAGTAACATTATCATGTAATTTTATTTATCAATAAACTTATCAAAAAAAGTATGTTTATTTTCATCATTTTTAATCAATTCTACACTTACGCTTTGGCTAAGGTTTCCTAGAACAGCGGTGGCCGTTACACACTGTCCGCAATTTCCCGGCGAACGACATCAAGGAAACGTTATATAAGAAAGTCAGTTGGTCAAAATCAAAAGTCATTTATTCAAACTAGGCTGAGAATCAGCACTTTTCGAATGTCAAATTTACATAAGACAGTCTCCCAAAATGCCCACCCTTCACCACTTCCTAGTGCTTTAGCTGGGAAGAAGAAGTGGCCAACAAACTCCCCAGCAGCACAGCTGTCTGTTCAGTTAGAGAAGAAAAAAAAATGGATTCTATACAACAGTATGCAAAAACAAATTACACCACGTGCAACACAAAACATTAAATTATTAGCCATATATCAGCTAGCACACCACTATACCAACAAATAAAAAGAAAAAGACCGAAAATTATTCTCAAGCAGAGATAAAAACGTAAACAGAACTTAAAACCTAAATAAAAGCCTCCAAGTATAAAGGGCGTGCCCGCTTACTTAGAGCTATTAGACATGGGTAGTTCGCGAACGATTGAAGGAAATGAAGTACTTCATTTCACAAAATAAACTTATCTTTCCTTCAGTAGTCATTCAAATGTGTCTCTCCTTCATTTAGTTAAGTCCTTCTTTTGACTCGCACCACCACCAACTCAGCATTCATTTATTTCATTTCGCTCGCATGCATGACTCGTACATGTTCGTGTCACTTCGCCGGCCGGTCGGCTGAAGTCGGGCTGACGAGCGACGACGGCGCCTATACTATGTGTGTGTCGCTTGTCTACGAGGGCGGGTCAATAAGTCCGTGACTTTTTGAATTTCTGACATCTTTACTGAAACAGCAACACTGCTCCTGTCAACAGGCATCTGTCAGTTGACTCCTGTCAAAATTTAAACTTGCTGCGTCAGTTAGTTTGTGTTTGACAGCTATTTTTATCAGACTACTCACTAATTTGAGGAGAAAATAGAAAAAAGTGAATTTCGTGTGCTTATTAAGCATTATTTCTTGCGAAAAAAAACCATTACCGAGACCAAGGCTAAGCTTGATAAATACTATGGGGACTCTGCACCATCGATTTCAATGGTAAAAAAGTGGTTTACTGAATTTCGTTGTGGCCGTACAAGCACTGAAGATGCCGAACGTCCTGGACGCCCAGTTGAGGTCTCTACACCCGAAACAATCGAAAAAATTCACGATATGGTGTTGGCCGACCGAAGATTGAAAGTGCGAGAGATTGTGGAAGCCGTAGGGATCTCGCATGGCTCAGTGGTTTCAATTTTGAATGATCACTTGGGCATGAGAAAGCTTTCCGCAAGATGGGTGCCGCGTTTGCTCACAGTCGACCACAAACGCAATCGTGTAACAACTTCACAGGAAGGTTTGGCGTTGTTTAATCGCAATATGGAGGAGTTTTTGCGCCGTTTTGTAACCGTGGACGAAACATGGATCCATCACAACACACCAGAGACCAAACAACAGTCAAAACAGTGGGTTTCTAAGGGTGAATCGGCGCCGAAGAAGGCCAAGGTGGGTTTGTCAGCCAATAAAGTTATGGCGACTGTTTTTTGGGATGCACGCGGGATAATCCACATTGACTACCTTCAAAAGGGAAGAACAATCAATGGGGAATATTATGCCAATTTATTGGACCGATTCAATGACGATTTGAAAAAAAACCGACCTCATTTGGCCAAGAAAAAAGTTCTTTTCCACCAAGACAATGCAAGGGTGCACACATGTGCAGTTGCCATGGCAAAAATCCATGAATTGGGCTATGAATTGCTCCCTTATCCGCCCTATTCTCCAGATTTGGCTCCGAGCGACTACTTCTTGTTCCCAAACCTGAAGAAATGGCTTGGTGGAAAAAGATTTGACTCCAATGATGAAGTCATCTCGCAAACAAAGGCCTATTTTGAGGACCTCGACAAATAATTTTTTTTGGAAGGGATAAAAAAATTGGAGAAGCGTTGGACAAAGTGTATAGAGCTCAAGGGACACTACGTTGAAAAATAAAATTATTTTTTTATCAATAAATCTGCGTTTTATTCCAAAAGTCACGGACTTATTGACCCGCCCTCGTAGCTTACACACACATGACTATTTTTTACGCCAACCTAGACAAAAAGGAATCTATCAGTAAAAAAACCAGAAAATATACTACTTAATTAATAATATAATTACTTATGTAGTTTTGCTTACTTCTGAAACTGTTCATTTTAAATTAATATTTTTTAAAACTAAAAAATATTAATTTAAAATGAACAGTTTTTTTATGTCGGTTTCATATTTCGTGGTTGACAGTCCTAATCCTATTTAAAGTATGAAGGAAAATCGAGATACGTATAAAAGTGAACTAAGTGAAGTGCATCATTCATCGTAACGTATCACACTACGAGCTCGATATCTCATTGATTCGTTCTGATATGCTGAACTAAATGAAGTACTGAACTAAATGAGTGGACTACTTCATTGAGTCAAAAGATATACTTCATTCATTTCTTTTCACTGACACATTTCGCGCATGTCTAGCTATAGCTGTAACAGTCACAAATGATGAACTAGGACCATCAAAGTAAAATAAATAAACAGTTACCTAATTACTAATAATAAAACAATGGTCAGCAAGACGACCAGTCACCACAAGCAGCACCCGTTCACGAGCATAGCAAGAATCAGCCAGGTGTTTTCCTAGAGAGCGTCTTTTGACACCGTAAAGTCAAACTCCACTGCCATCTTTTTCATGACAGCTGTCACTGCGGCAGTTACGTGGCGCCCAACCCTATTCTGGAAACCGTAGCTTTACCTCCTTATATCTAATTTCCTGACTACTTTACATTTCCCCTAACACTCTTGCTCACTCGCTTTGTTAGGTTCCATATTCCCAAGGGCGGATCCAGGATTAATTTTTGGGAGGGACACCGAGGCCAGACAGGTAAGAGGTGTCCTCCCATATCTAGTATTGTACATTCAATGCTGCTTTTGGAATCAATTCTTTTTTAATGACATAAGAAAAAAAAACGCCGGGAGGGGACGTCCCAGAAAGACATATTGTGACCTCATTGGTGATGTTCTTCAAAAACGTCAGGTGAGTAGTACTCGCAACCGGCGTGCGTGTATGAGCATATGTATGTAGGTACGTAAACGAAGCAAAGGAGTATGTACCTAAGGAGCGTAGCGTGGCGTTCTGTAGTTTCTGCCTACCTCCATAAGTAAGAAAAAAATACAATTTTCAGCGTTGTTGGAGCAATGTCTTGATGATTATGTATTAAGGCCAGTCCATTCAGACGCTTCTTTTACACTGATGCGAAGATACGTCTTCAACCGTAAGGTCGAAAAAGATCGCTCGGCAGTGCTGGTTGCCACAGCGCGCAAGATCGAAACGAATGTTATTAAAGCGTTATTTATTTTATTTTTTTATGTATGGCATCTCGTAGTTGACCTTGACAGGTCGTGACTACTCAACCTGACTATCCTGTGGCTGCCTTAAGCGGACTCAACGCCTCCAGCCAAGGGCGAAATACATTACTAAGCGACTGCACGCTAAGGGCACCCTGTGGGGTACGGACCTGGGCTTAGGGCGTCGCTGTGGGGAGGACAGCAAGGTGGGACAGGCTGGATCTGAACTGTATTAAAGCGTTATCTCCCAGTGTTTTATTTAACTTAAATAGTGTGGGGGAGGGGCACGTGTCCCTGTGCCCCTCCCCTGTATCCGCCCTTGCATATACCTATGATTTCGTTCAAATCACAGTCAATAAGGCAGAAAATGCAACAGATCTTTTGAATTATCCATCTACATAGGTACTTAATTTAATTATTTTGATGTACATGCTCAATTTATTATATAAACATTTTTATACTATGGATGATCGCCCATCTGAAGAAAGATGCGACGCGTAACGTCGCGTCGGTCGCGGTACGCCAGAATGGACAAGTAGATAATTAAACAGTCAACCTTACGCACTAGGTAACTGATGATGCGTTCGTGGGAGCTAATAAATAGACGCGACAGAAGTTACGCCCGACGCATCTTCCGTCAGATGTGCGACCACCCTATATGACGCCATGGGCGCTACTGCGGAGCACGGGGTCTTGAGTTCGGTTCCCGAGTCGGGTTAAGTGTTATTGGGATTTTCCATCTAGAAATTATCAGTAGCAGCCCGGACTTTGGATCTGTGCCCGGTTGATGTCAATACGCTCGCTCCCTATTACATGGGATTTAAACATAACTGGCGAAATGTGTTGTTGTTTTACTGGGGCCAAAATAGCAGACATGGATACCACATGGTACGTGGTCCCGTTGCCTTAAAAGTCATCAATCACTATAACCGCACCGCTCCGACACAGCAAATAACTTGTCGTTCAAGTTTGGATTTTAAATCAAAAACATTAAAGGCTATTTTACGATGACTACACAGAATAGCGGACAGCCCTGCCGGGCTCACGTGGAAGTCCAAAAACGTTACCGAGGCCATGTTTTTTTTTTTTGGGTGGGATCAAATAACTTCTTCCGCTCTGGGCGGAGCGGGAGGGTGTATCAGACTCTCACTTCCCGCTTACCGAGGCCCCTGGCAACACAGGCAACGGAAGGAACACGGGTGGGTTTTAGTCAGTAAGAGTGACACACCCTCCCGCTCCGCCCAGAGTGGGAGAAGTTATTTGATAAATACCAAAAAAAAAGCTCGCTGGCAGTGCGCTCTTACCAACTGTGTGTTTTGGGGTCGGTTTCCAGATATGCAGCTGAATACTCCAGTATTTAACATGAAACGATTATGTACATATCTGACCTCCACATTCCAGTTACTGGGTATCATCACAATACCCCTTGAGACGTGTTGTCACAGACTTGCAGGCATCTGACTACCCGTTACACATCAAGTTACTCATCTTCTCTATCAATCATTCTGCCTAGCCTTATAGAGCATGAGGGACAGGGTGTAAAGTTCACTCATCCTCCATAGAAAAGGGAGGATCCTCCGACCAGACGGGTGTCGTGTCTGGTGGGCTACTGCCCGATGGTTGATGTCGGGACGTTGTTTATACGAGTATACTAGTTGTGCGGTAAACTTTGCTTGCGTGCGGCGATGTAGATGGCGCCACAGCCTTTTTCCAACTATGTTGGGGTCGGTTTCAAGTCTAACCGATCCACCTGATCACCAGTCATGATTATCCTACCCTTATCCCAACTTAGCACCCAACTTAATCCTTATTGACTTCCAACACGGCTGACAGGATCGATATATTTTCCTCCTCTCTGAATGAATTCACAAAAATAATATTGTATGTGCTATGTTATTTAAGATAGTTTAATTAAGGACCACGCTACCGCATTAGGAATCTCCTGTAATGCTAGCAGTGTTTTCGATAAATAAATAATATTATTTCACCTCTCAACGGTTCTTTGTAAATTATATCCCAACTTCGTTGTTAAAATAACTCCTAGCGTTTCCCTTTCGCGTTTAAAATCCAACTCACTTTTTGCCAAGACCAATATTGTTTTTAAAATTGTCTTTTCATTGTTTGTTGTTTCATAGTTGTCTATTATTTTTCTTAGGGAAGAGATGAGGGAGTTGTTGTTTGGAAGGGGGTCATTTCTGGCCTTTTTTTTTTTTTTTTGAGGGTGGGAAATCATCAAATAACTTCTTCCGCTTTGGGCGGAGTGGGAGGGTGTGTCAGACTCTTACTGACTAAAACCCACCCTTATTCCTTCCTGTTGCCTGTGTTGCGGGGGCCTCGGTGACCCATAAGTACATTCCCGCGACCCCGGCAGGCATCGGCCCTACTGTGCTGACGACATCTCTTTGAGGCGCGCGTGGAATATAACGCGTCGTCGACCCGGGCCTGGTCCTTACCGGACGGTGAGCTACCCATTGCTCACCGTCCGCAAGCCCGCGCCTACGGTGGCCGGAAATCCGCCCGGGATTCCCGACGCCCTGGGCGTCTCCTGCGGCGGCTAGGGGCGAGAGGGCGCGAAACTTGCCTTTCCCTCAACCGTCCCGCCTCCTCCTTCGCGAGCATTACTGCTTCGCAGAAGGAGGTGACCGCTGCCCATACCCTCTCGCTCCGTACCATGGCCTGAACCAGGGCCGGACGCGAGAGATCTCTGCCGCCGATCGCCTCCACGAGGACACGACTGTGCTCTGCCCAAGCCGGGCAGACCTCCACCGTATGCTCAACCGTGTCCTCCGGGCGATCCACACAGTGGTGACACCCGGGCGTTTCTTCCCGCCTTATCCAACACAGGAACCTCCCGAAGCTGCCGTGTCCGGTGAGGACCTGCGTCAGGCGAAAGGTGAGGACGCCGTGGCGCCTCTCTAGCCACTCCCCAAAGAGGGGACTTATCGCCGCAATAGTGGCGTGCCCAGCACTGGGTTGCGACAACCGTACTCTCCATGACGCCATGAGATCCCGCCGGACTTCCGTCCGCTGTGCCGCGATTTCTCGCGGCAGCGGGCTTACGCCCCGGCGTTTCGCCTCCTCGCACCACTCCCAGCGAGCGCGAGAACTATTGCCTCCAGATCCCATGGCGGCAATTCGGCAAGGAGGCTCGCTGCCTCACAGGAGACCGTGCGGTATCCCCGGACCATCCGGATGGCCATGACCCTTTGGGCCGCGCTCAACCGGCGGGCTGGCCGCAGCGCCAGAGAGCGCGCCCATACAGGAGCCCCGTAGAGGGCCATGGACCACACGACCCCCGCATAGAGCCTCCGGCAGGAGGCGTTTGGACCCCCTAGATTGGGCAGGAGCCGCTTCAATGGAGCGCCTGCCCGCTCCAGTTTGGGAGCCAAACGTCGGAAATGTTCCACAAAGTTCCACCGGCTGTCGAGGACGAGTCCCAGGTACTTTATCGTCGACTCGACGCCGATGGAAACCCCTCCCACCGTTATTTGGGACCCCAACGGTGGCGCGTTCCGAGGACCATAAAAACACATGACCTCGGACTTGTGCAGGGTCACCTCGAGTCCCAATTGCCGGATCCTTTCGACGATTGTCGCAACCCCGCGTGCTGCTAATTCGGCCGCCGCCTGGTGTGACCTCCCCTGCGCCAGGACCAACGTGTCGTCAGCGTAGCACACTGCGCTGACGTCGCTAGGGAGGTCGGCGCGCAGCACCCAGTCGTATCCGATGTCCCACAGATGCGGCCCCAGGACCGATCCCTGTGGGACACCGCACGACATCTCTTGCTGGTTCCACACTCCCTGGTGACCGGGGTAGATAACGGCCCTGTCCGTCAGATAGACCTCGACCACATGACAGAGGTAGGTCGGCATTCGGTGGTACCGGAGTGCCTCCCTGATGCAACTCCAGGGCAGGGTATTGAAGGCATTGGCGATGTCTAGAGACACCGCCAAGACGACCCCACCCTGTTACCCTGACCACACTCTTAGGGAAGAGATGAGGGAGTTGTCAATTTGATTTTTTTGTTTGGAAGGGGGTCGTTTCTGGCCCGGCGTTGGTAGTTGAACTTTGACTTCAACAGGAGAACAAATCTGGGATAGAAACCGACTGCTTTTTAGAACTAGTGGTGGGTGAAGTTGGTAATGCCTGTAACATACATAGGTGCATTTGGGTGTTATTTATGTACACAAAGGAGTAAAATGTTGTAGGAGGAACAATGTTTCTGTAGGAAAGTTGTAAGAAGAATAAGAATAACGTATTTGCTTAAAAACATGGTTTAAAAAGATGGTAAAATATAAACATTAACAAGAGCATACATGTTTTTGCTTAAAATTCATAAGCATAGAACCTTAATAACAGTAAAAACTAAACTAAACCTTAATATTATTTGTATAGCAGAAACACTAGGCGAATCAATTGCCAATTTATTCAATAACTGGCAACTGCCCGCGGCTCCGCACGCGTGTCTTTTTCTAAAAATAGCCCACGTTACTCCTTATTACATCAGCTATCTGCCAGTGAAAGTTCCGTCAAAATCGGTCCAGGCGTTTCAGAGATTAGTCGGAACAAACAGACAGACAGACAAAATATATGTACCGTGTATACATCCATATGCATTTAGTAAAAAGCGGTTATTTTAATATTACAAAAAGACACTCCAATTTTATTTATCTATGTATACCTACAACAAAACACTCGACAGTGTTGTTTTCTCGTTTTTCTATGCAATTATAAATAAATACTAGTTGAAACCTGGAAACTCAAACTACTTTCAAACATTCCCATTTGTCTAAAAGTACGACAAACTTATTTATTTGTGAAATAATTGGTGGTGCTGCTCGATAACAATAGGTTTATAATCCAGTCTGTGCAAAATGTTAGTTCTAAAAACTACCGTCTCTGTTTGGCTAGAGCTTGGGCTGGTAGGGATGTGCTAGGTGCTAGTGCCAGCCAGTAGTATATTACAATGTACTCTGTGGTGCTAGCTAGCGGTTCTTTAGGCTATGTTCACACAATAAATATGTGACGTACGTCACGCCTTATTTATTACCACTATAAAAGTCGCTAAAGCGCATTTACGCACGTTGATGCACGTTAAAAGGGGGATGTCCGTAGATTGATTGCATGTATTTAGGTCCGCGCGTAAACGGTGTTACCTAACACGTAAACTAGGGCTTAATTAATAAATTGTTCAAAAGGTCAGATGTTTAGCATTATTTTATTTTACAAGGCCAACTCTATAAAGCTACAAAAGCTTTGTAGCCTGTCTCTTTCTAGCTGCTCTAAGTTAGTATAAGTGCGAGCGAGTAACTACATCGATGTATAGTTATGTTTACATACATTGTTATTGTTACGGCCCCAAATTCAGAAGAGAAGTCAATGACAACTAATATTTCCTCTCACTTTTTTCAAAGCGAAGGTTTTATCAAGTGGGAAGAGTGCAATGAATATCATGATCCTAATGACATTTACATCTCTATTTGACAATTTACTATTTGTCGGCTTGAAATATGACAGTCAATTATTTTACGAATTTTTGCTAAATATTATCTAATCGTCTTGAAATAAACAAAATCCTATTGCTAAATGTGATTCTTGATTACAAACTGCAAATGTTCTTTCAAATACCTTTTATAGAAATGTGTTTTCCACCGAAAAAATGATGTCTTCGATTGGATCCCTCTGTTGTGATTTCAGTCGCATAATAATTGTGTTTATTGTGATAAAAATATATTGAAAATGAGGTGTTGTGTGCCGAACTGCAAGAATGATTCGCGACACATATCCAAATCACAGGGAATCACGTTCCATGTGTAAGTATAAGCGATTTTTTTACACTTATTTCATTGGTAATGCGTTTCGCTTCCTACGCGCATTTTAGTCTTATAAATTGCGTTTTAATGTAAATATTTGAATGATATTAACTAATTACAGTCTATAATAATCTTATTTATAAATACTTGAGTGTCCACAAACAGTAAAACAAAAAAATACCTACATCAATATTTTACTTTACTCAATTATATTTTATCATCAACTTATTTCGTTTACTAGTAGATATAGGCCTCTCATCATCAGCTTCATCCATGCTTACCTGGTCTTAGCGAGTCTCATCCAGGTCTTCCAACATTTCTATATAGGAGTTTGTTGCGCCACTTCTTCTTAGCTAAAGCACTAGGAAGTGGTGAAGGGCGGGCGTTTTTGGGGGACTGTTCTATGTAATTTTGATGTTTAAAAAGTGCTGATTTGGATTTTATAGGCCTCTATTACAGCCTATATTACTATTTAATGTTATTTTCAGCTTTCCCAATGAGTCATCTCTCCGTAAATCCTGGCTCAAGGCCCTTGGTAAAGAATCTTGGGAACCGAGGGAAAGGAGTGCAGTGTGCTCCGAGCATTTTTTGTGTGAAGACTTGTATGAGACTAAGAGTGGGCTACGGAAGGTCAGGGCTGGGGCCGTGCCTTTGATTGTCCAGGTAAAATAATAAAGATACAACAAACACACATTACATAATATGATACATTTATTTAGCAAACCAAGTTTATGGCAAAGAAGATATTTATTTAATTATGGCACTCCAAGGACTTGTTCACTAATACATTTTTTGAGGTACTGTAACAAGTAAACATAAAATCTAGAGTGAATTTGTCACTTACAGGTGTGCACAGCACTTACACATTTAAGTTTTATAATAGTACATAGAGTACTAGGCTAAAAAAAAAAACAAAAAGATATGACTTAAAAGAAAAAAACATATAAAGCACTTGGAAGCTTTTTGTCTGTGACTTGTGGAGTTTATGTTATTTCATACAGAAACATGATTTAAATAAAAACTCAAAGAATAACAGATAGAAGAGAAGCATGGAGTCATTATCAGCATTATCCACAGGCCGACTTCACCCATTGCTGAGCATAAGCCTCTCTTTTCTTCTGCCAATCCCCATGCGCCTGTGTAGGTGGAATTAAAATAGTGGCATGTAAACGTTAACTACTAAATATTAACTTTTCGATAAACTCACATACAATAATATTTGTGAGGAAATACATTGACTTTTATTAATTTAAAACATATGTTTACAGTACTTACAACCAAGTTAACTTAACTTAGACACAATTATTTAAATTGAGGATGAACTAAATTAGCTTTCAAACAAAAGGGACTTTATTTTCTTTGTAAAAAGTGCCAGTAACAATTAAATAGCTTTTTAGCGGAAAATTGCCCCTATTCTTTATAGGGGCAATTTTCCTTTCTTTGTCAAAAGAGACAGTAAGAATTAAACAGCTTTCAAAGAATAGGGGCAATTTTCCGTTCTTTGTCAGAAGTGCCAGTTAGAATTAAGTAGCTTTCAAAGAATAGGGGCAATTTTCCTTTCTTTGTCAAAAGTGCAAATAAGAATTAAATAGCTTTCAAAGAATAGGGGCAATTTTCCTTTCTTTGTCTAAAGTGCCAGTAAGAATTAAACAGCTTTCAAAGAATAGGGGCAATTTTCCTTTCTTTGTGTAGAGCTAGTTTGTATGAATTTGTTATTTATTTTACAGGATTCCTCAAACTGTGATTATGGAGAACCTGCCAGTTTGAAGGTACATTTTTATAGAAAATCAGTTTTTTTTTTTTAAATCTTTGGGTTTTTCATAAGAACAGAAACAAAATAAACAAGGTGTTAATAATATGTTTCAGGCTTGCAGAATATGCCTAGTAATGGATGTGAAGTTAGTTCCAATAAGAATCTATAAACTGGAACAAGCTTATGAAAATCTCACAGGAATATCAGTAAGTTCAGTCAGTTTTAAAATGTTGTAGTTTGTCTAGTGAATGTTATTGTGTGTCAATGATTTTTAGGGCTCAGTATCTGGAAGGTGCCAAACTGAACCCTATTACTAAGCCTCTGCTGTCCGTCCATCCGGCTGTCTGTCAGCAGGCTCATGAAGCATAATAGGTAGACAGTTGAAATTTTCACAAATTGTGTATTTCTATTGCCGCTATAACAACAAATAATAATAATAAAATAAGTTAAAAATTAAGGGGTCCCCATCCAAAAAGCGTGTTTTTTCGGCGTTTTTTGCTTTCATATTGTATGGTGGCACGGACCCTTTGTGTGCGAGTCCGACTCGCACTTGACCGGTTTTTATTTTTTCTAGTGCATCAATGAATTTAAAAAAAAGTAGTTTGGACTGGCGAGAACCTCGCCCCTTCCCCCCCCCCCTTTTTACATGGGCATAAAACAAAACCTCACTGGTCTAGTGGTTCCAAGCACTACTGCTGAGCATGAGGTCCCGGGTTCGATTCCCGGGTCGGGTAAAGTGTTACTGGGTTTTTCCATCTTGAATTTCTCAGTAGCAGCCTACAGTCTGGATTAGGCTCGCCCCCTATTACATGGGACTTCAACATAACCGGCGAAATGTGGGTGTACTACAGGTACACCTCTGACCTTCCCCGATGGGATGGAAACAGGCGTGACATTATGTTAAAAACGTACCTTTCGAAAGTGTATACTATAAACCTGCCTACCCATTTGGCGAATACCGCAGCCGTGATGTTATGTTGTTTCGTTAAAGAAACTGACATGTACTAGAACCAAAAATTCGAAGACATGTGACATCTACCAACCCGCACTGGGCCCGCGTGGTGGATTACGGCACACTCCCTCTCACAGAGAGGAGGCCTGTGTCCCAGCAGTGGGAACATTAAAGGCTGATTATGTTATGTTGTTTTAGTTATGTGAAGAAGACAAACTACCGCAGAAGCTATGTGTGGAGTGCGTACAACGGTTAATGAACTGCAGTCGATTCAGGCTCAAGAGTTTAAGAGCTAACTCACTCATGTTAGAAGTTATTAAGAAACAGGACTGTGTAAGTATATTTTTTCTTGTAAGTGATAATAAATAAAGAAAATCGATTTATTGGGACACGCATAGACAGATCACAAATTAAACTAAACACAATCATGGAAATATAAAAAAGAAAACAAAGTGCATTTTAAAAACAAAGGCTAAAAAGCTCCTATCTGGGCACGATGCTGCGACACTTAAAAAATAAATTTCGTAGGACTAGTATTCTGGTAGAGCAGGGGTGCACAGACTTATAGAGACTATGGACCACTAATAACACAAAAATAACTAGGTAAACGTTTTAAAAGAATTTAATTAGTTACCTTTTTTGTAAAACTTACAATATTTAGTTTGATGCATAGCATTGCATTGCCGTAACAATTTTTTTTTGAGCGCCGCGCCCCTCCCCCTTCCTCCAAACTCGCCCAAGTGTTACCCGAATAGTTCCGATCGCAAGCTCACATCACATGCACGCATAATGTAGGTAATTAGGTATACAACATTGTCAACATTTATTTCATAATTTTCATTTGCCACACGCGTACCGACAGCGGGCCGCATGTTGCCCGCGGCCCGTGGTCTGTGCATCGCTGTGATAGAGCCATAATCATGGTCAAGTACCTAGTGCTAGAACCATCTAACCTCTAGGTTCGATCGTCTTGATTGTTAGACATAGCCTACGAATACTAATAACGTGAGTGAAAATACACTTAACGAAGCCGAGAGTCCCCGTAATTGTGGTTTTTTTTTTTGTAGTGGACCATGCTTGGAAATCCTCTGGTTACGTTTAAGGTCAAAGTTCCAACATTTTTGTTTCTGGTTTGGACCGTCACGATGTTAGCAGTGGTGAGGAAATAAATGGCACAACCTAAAGTGCATGTCTTCCTAGGTTCGAACTAACGATTCATAAGTCGGGGCCATTACCACCGGAGTACCACTGCTCTCCTCTATCCTAATTTAATCTTCCTTGTTTCAGTTAACTGTTCAAAACATAAAAACAATAAACCGATTAAATAACCAATTAACATCAACGTTATCACCAAAACATTTAGAAGTAAACCACTACGATTCCTACATCGAATATGAAGACCAACCAATAACAATTCAGGATAAATCGTCCCCAACATGCAATGTAGATATCAAAACGGAAAACGAAATTTTTCTCACGGAAGATATCACAGACAAAAACGAAGACGGACTTAACGACGACGGACTTAACGATCACGGAAGTAACGACGGCGGAATTACGGATGTTTTGAACGATAAAGACGACATATCTGAAAAAGAATATGTGTTATCTGAAAAAGATAACTATTCTTCCGATGATAGTCTTCCTTTAGAAAAATGTAAGGCGAAAAAAACAAGAAAAAGAAAGGAGAAAGAAAAAAAACCGGTTAAAACCGTCAAGAGGGTTAAAAAGATAAAAGATCCCACGGAGCCAAAGATTGATAGACGGAGAAAACCGTTTTTGAACGATGATTTAAATGAAACTCTTTTTACGATCGCTGATTTGACATTTGAAGAGCAAATCGCTGAGATAGTGAAAAGGCAGGATAGTTCGAATTATAAGAATTCTGTTTTTAAATGTACTGAGTGTTTTAAAGGGTTTCTGGACGAAGATGCTTATAATAGCCATATGACTCGGCATACAGATGTAAGTATACATTTTAATAATTATTTAAAAACTACCACCCTGTACATCTTTTTTATTTCGTTAACAAACACTGTACGAAAATTACGAGTTTTCGCATCAAAATCTAATTCAAAATATTTTATTTCACATAAACCTACATGGGCAGTGGGCACTTATGAAACGCAGAAGCTCAAAACGAATTTAAAACATCGTTCGGTTTCTTTCAAATAATAAATGATTTTATTTCTGTAAGTAGGTTTGTACAGTCACTTTTACACGTCAATTATATTTTTAAAACTAGATGGGGTCGGGCTTTCCTATCTGATTACTCTGAGAAGAAAGCCGGAAACAAACTCAGAGTCACAGACTCTTTTAAAGTCCAGACATAATCTTGGTCAGATCATGTGAGGACCATGTAGATTAGTCTCTGAAATAGTCTTTTGATGAAAGGACCACACATATTGAGTGGACCTGTCCAGTCAGTGCACGCATTTGTCAGTAATCGTGTAGCTCAACTCAAATTTAAGGAGCTCAACGACTCGACGAACAAAACCAAAGAAAGGACATTTTGGTAGGTCGCAAAAAAGTACTCAAAGAAATCTTAAACTAACTGAGAAAAATAAATATTAAAAAATATATGATCCGCATAGTCCTCACATATATTTTTTAATTTTAATTTTTCTAATTTTGTGGCTAAGTAATAACAGCCGCTCGGGTCGATCGATCTTGTTAAGCTACGCTTGCCGCGGTGGATCCGTAGATGGGTGACCATCTTTACATACCAAGACTCCTCCGTGCCTCGGAAAGCACGTTAAGCCGTTGGTCCCGGCTATCATTTGTAGATCTTTGTCAGTCCTTACGGGTCGTCAGAAGCTCGAAAGTCTGACAACCAGTCTTACCAAGGGGTATCGTATTACCCAGTAACTGGGTTGTGGAGGTCAGATAGGCAGTAAGACTGGAAGCCGACCCCAACATAGTTGAGAAAAGGCGGCAGATGATGATAGTCCTCTTAAATGTCACGTAATTCATAAATATTAATTCCAAAACACTTAGTATAAAATGGTTTGTTGGATGGGGGGGGGGGGGGTGCATTGGAGTAGCTTAATTAATCCCAAGCCTTTTGTCGTCCAAGTAATCTTTAACTTTATAGAAACCTTTTTGGTAGAGTTTCTGTTTAATAAATGACTTAATTTATTGAGGTTCAGTTCTTTAACAAGCCATGTTAACACTTTCACCGCTAAGTACATAGAATACATACAAATTGGCATGCCTTAAAATGTTTATTGCAAATCTATAACAATTCAATCAACAGAAGTCATCTTTAGCTACATATAGCGACGACTCGGATGCGAGTTGTGGGCACACGAACGAATTATTTTTCGACCCATATGCTGGGTGCTTGGCATAGAAAGTGTTAAAGAACTGAGCCTCAATAAATTAAGTCATCAAGGGCGTTTGTTGTAAAAACGTATACTTTAGCACTTAATTGAATTACTAATCTTTTGAAGCCTAGTCCTGGGCACAATAAGTAAGTCTTTGTTTCTAGTATTTATTCTATTTATGTCGCTGTATTTAGAATATAGATTAATATTTTTGTTTTACATAAATCTGGTTCTCATATACATATTGAGATGCGACTGTCGATATGGTTATTTCTTTGAATTTATCCCTACATTACACTAAGGAAATAACTAAAATATACTAAAATAACTATATATAAATCGAGCTGTTTCTACATCAGTCAAATGACAGATTTTATACTCCGCGTAGGCTGCAGGGCTTAGCCGCTTCGACAATTTGGTTATACGTGGGCCCCACTGTAACTCCGAATCCAAAATAATACCTGAGAATACAGTGGTGTCCACAAGATCCAATTCCGCTCTGTGGAGTGGTACCTAACTGTAATATTAGAGAGTTACTAATAAAGGGAATGTTGCTCAGAACACACGTATAGTTTATTATTGCCTCCGGAACCCCCCTACTCCTCATGGCGACCTTGCCAGGATTACTAGTACATTACTATTAAAAGAAACTTTTTACGCTACTGCTGAGTATGAAGTCCTAGGTTCGATTCCTAGGTCAGGCAAAGTGTTATTGGGTTTTTCCATGAGAAATTTCTCAGTAGCAGTACGGTGTCTGGATTTGTGGTCGGTTGGTGGCGATAGGCACCTATTACTAGGTACTTAAACATAAATGATGAAATCTGGGTGTACTATGGGTACACCTCTGCCTAACAGGCGTTATGTGATTACTTTTTTCTCTTACAGCAATGCGGCGAACACGAATGTGAGATCTGCAAGACGCACTTCAAACACCCGCACGCGCTCCGAAAACATATAACAGCGCACCACACACAAAGATTCAGCTGTAAACAATGCACCTACGTCACAACCCATAGACAAACGGCCAGGCTTCACGAGCGGTGGCATAAGGGCACTAAGTATAGGTGTCCGCATTGTCAAGATGAGTTCGTGTAAGTGCCGTTTTTAAAAGTATTTTGTGGTTAGCTGTAGTGAAACTTTACCTTAACGGCGACCGATTACTGGGTCTTGCAAATTAATTTTGAAAGACATAGCGGTCCTTTTCTTTTACCATTTTTATACACGGTGGTTTTTCATACACTATTAACCTTTCCGGAGG
This sequence comes from Atethmia centrago, assembly GCA_905333075.3. Classification (NCBI taxonomy): domain Eukaryota; kingdom Metazoa; phylum Arthropoda; class Insecta; order Lepidoptera; family Noctuidae; genus Atethmia; species Atethmia centrago. Next base: position 10,679,792 of record HG995393.1, read on the forward strand.
TGAAAGTGCTCATGATTATAAACAACTTTCTCTATGGTACCAACTACGAAATAGCAAAAAAAACGAGCGAGCCTTATAGTAGTCGCATATGACGTGTAACATCTGACATCTCACCTTGATAATAAGCAACTGAGCAGCAACAGAAATTAACCTCGGAATTTAAAAAGCTAAATACTGAAGTATTTATTCGAATAATTATTCATTACTAGTGGTCACCTACTGGTCGAAATTCGACCCCCTACTTACAATCTATATAGTACTACCTAATTCCATGAGTAAACTGATTCCATGCTTTTATAAAGTACTTACTAATTCCATGCTATTAAAAAGTACTTACTTATTCCATGCTCAAGCTGTCACTTCCTGTCTACACACTTCCGTCCATTTTCACGAAATCACTACCACAGAAAGTGACAGGAAAGATGTAAGACATAAAAAAAAAACACCTGTTTCATACATTTTCATCGGGTAAATATTGCATTTTTGTATGGAACAGCTGATATTTTTTTCGATGTTTCAAAGTTGGTCTCATAGTGAAAGTTGCTCATAATCATGACTACTTTTACGCTCTGAAAGGTTAACAGTGAATTAAAAATCACCGTTTATAAAAATGGTACAAGAAAATGGTCTGTCAACATTTACCAGGTACTTAACAAAATAGAAAATGGTCTACACATCTGCAGTCTATTAAGCCTACAACGTTCTCACATTCACAAAATATATAAAAGAATCTGTGTAAAATATAACAAAATAATAAAAATAAAGACTTATTTAAACCAAATGACATGATTGCCAATACAACTGTAACAAATCTGAATTAATATCCTGTCCACAAAAGTCACAAATAAATAGTTGAAATTAAAGTTGTAGACTACGATGTCAAACAATGAAAAGATTTAAAATCGTTTATTTACATAATTAAATTATATTAAAACTAAGTTAAACCTAAAAAAGGTCCTCGAGGCATTGTACCGAGGATGCTGGCCCAATTTCCTCGCTGAATTGTAATGCTGATGCGTTGCGCGAGAAAGCCGCCAGCTTCAACCAGACGTTTCGCGATTTCCGCAAATAACTTACGTTTCGTGATTTCCGCACTGGGACCCCACGGACCGAGGGTCTCGACGCCAAAGGGCACAAAGTTGTACTCTCTGCCAAGGCAAATTTAATCATTTTCAGATTTTCAGAAAAGATTATGTCAAGGAGGCATGTAAAAAAAAATAAGCTCCACACAGGCCTCCTCTCTATGAGAGGGAGTGTGATATTTTTTTTCTAAACTTGATTAAAGTTGTGAAGTTTCGCTAGCTATGTAATTGAACCACGTATGTGTTATTTACAGTAAGTTCACCACGTACATGGGCCACATCCGAATCAAACACCCCTCGGACTTCGTGTGTGAGCTGTGCGGGTATTCCTTCGTCAGCGCTAAGGGCATAGAGTTGCATAAGAAGCTTAAACATCGGCTAGAGAATGCACAGGTATGTGACTTAAAAAAAACTACTTTAAAAACTTATCACAGATCAGATAAGCGTCATTAAAGTAATCCTCATTCTCCTCCTGTTATTCCAATTTATTTGTCGTTATATAATCACCCCCTTATTCGTCATATCATCTTCCACAGCATCCATCTTTACTCAAAAAAAATCTAAACTCATAATTTCAAGTAATGACTACTAATTACACGGTCCACGGCCGGTATAGTATTTTTATATCACGGAGCGACGCGCGCTTTACTTGTGGTAACCAAATATGCAAACACGCTGTGAATTTGTGCGTGAAGACCAGTACCGTCAGCACATAACTCACAAACACACACAATTCCAACTTCGCCCGTGTCCGGACGGTACCGAGAGCTCCTGCGCTTACACACAAATTCACAGCGTGCTTGCATACTTGGTTACCACAAGCAAAGCGCGCGCGGCTTCATGAGATAAAAATACTGTATTACTGTAGTAACTTGAAATTATGAGTTTAGAAAACCATTTTTGTTTTATCATATTGATACCCATCTCTCTGTCTGTGAAGTTCCGCCAGTTAATTTAATGTGGCCTTGTTTATTATATATTTGTTTCAGATACCAGAAGATGGTCCATTATGCGAGCTGTGTAACGTTAGGTTCGTGTCATCTGAGGCTCACAAACGACATCTCAGTGTTTCAGCCAGACATAATACAGGTAATATTCTAATCTATTAATTCTTGTTCTTCTCTCGTATTGGCTCGAACTTTACAGTGTCTCGAACTTACACAAAAGTCAAAGTCAAATTCATCATATCAGCCTATAATGATCCCACTGCAGAGACACAGGCCTTCGCTCTGTGAGAGAGAGAGTAGGCACCACGCGGGCCCAGTGCGGGTTGGTAGATGTCACATGTCTTCGAATTTTTGTTTCTAGGACATGCCGGTTTCCTCGCGATGTTTTCCTTCACCGTTTTGAGAGCAATGGTGACGAAATAATGTACACAAAGTAAGGCGCCTGTCTGGGTTCGAACCTACGACCTACAACTCGTAAGTCGCGGCCGTTACCACTGGGCCACCACTGCTCTAAGTCAAATTATTTATTTGAAATAAATAATTTGACTTAGAGCCCAGTGCTCTAAGAGCCAGAGCCCACCACTGCTCTAAGTCAAATTATTTATTTCAAATAAGCACATTATTTGAAATAAATAATTTGACTTAGAGCCCAGTGGCCCAGTGGTAACGGCCGCGACTTACGAGTTGTAGGTCGTAGGTTCGAACCCAGACAGGCTTCTTACTTTGTGTACATTATTTCGTCACCATTGCTCTCAAAACGGACTTTCGAACGTCAAAATATACAAAAAAAAATATTCTAGTCACCCCTTCCAAAAGTTAGTTTCGTATGGAGAAGAATGGGCAAGAGACTCCACCGTTACTCTTTTAAACACATGTGTGAAACGTGTGGTCATATTTAAGGCTGTGGCTGACTGATAACTGAACAAGTTTCTCAATGAGACCAAGATCGTAATCTCTAAAAAATAATCAGCTGTTCTCATGTTCAGATCGAGTAGGTACAGTTGATGTTTTTTACGATTTAGGTAAAAATAATATTATTAATATTTAGTTTAATAATATCATTCATAGCATAAATACTAGAAACAAAGACTTATTGTGCCCACGACTAGACTCCAAAAAATTAGTAATTAATTTAAGTGCCAAAGTATAATTACGTTTTTACAACAAACTCCCAAGGCATGTTAAAGAACTGAGCCTCAATAAATTTAAATCTTGTTTTAAACAGAAACTCTGTCAAAAAGGTTTCTATAAAGTTAAAGATTACTTTTTTTTAGTTAGTTCTAATGATGGTCTGGCAGTTTGAGTAATTTATTTGGCCTACCCTTTGGTATCGTCGAATCGTTGAGCTCCTTAAGTTCTGAGTTGAGCTACACGATTACTGAAAAATGCGTGCACTGACTGGACAGTTTCACTCAATCTGTGTGGTTCTTTTATCTAAAGACTATTTCAGACACTAATCTACATGGTCTTCACATTATCTGACCAAGATTATGTCTGGACTTTAAAAGAGACTGTGACCTCTGAGTTTGTTTCGGCCTTTCTTCTCAGAGTAGTCAAATAGGAAACGCCGACCTCATCTAGCTTTTAAAATATGATTGACGTGTTTGTACAAAACTACTTACAGAAATAAAATCATTTATCATTTAAATAATAACTGTAAAAACAGTAGCATATTTCGTTATTTTTCTCGTCATAGAAATTTTACATTTTTTCTATGATTATTCAACTTGAACAGGGTTAATTTTCAGACTTCTAACTAGGTGCGAAACCGGCATGTCCTAGAACCAAAAATTCGAAGACATGTGACATCTACCAACCCGCACTGGGCCCGCGTAGTAGATTACAGCCTACTTCCTCTTGAAGAGAGGAGGCCTGTATCCCAGCAGTGGGATCATTATAGGCTGATTATGATGATGAACTTGATACGTAATGAGCTTATGATTAAAACTGTTCAAGTTCTGAAGTAGTCCGGTTAATACGTGAATAACACTGGAGACACAAACATGAATGTAACTGGCGAAAATTTTTAACTACAAGGTGTCGTTTTGCATCCTCGTCAAATTTCAGGAGGCTGCTATGAGAGACTTATTTAATCAAATAAAATTATGATGCCTGCTCAATAATTTAATTAATTAATAATACATACTTGTTTTTTTAGTTATTTAAGTTTGACAGAATTTTAGAATACACCACTTTCACACAACAGAATCACCCCGTTGCGTATGCGGTAGTGTGTGTGTAAAAGGGCAGTTACAGTGCGGTATCACACGGGCCGATTTTTAACATGCGTGTCCCACACATGCTGATTTCTGAAAATTAGAAAAAATTATATATGCTACTTATTTTATTATTGATTCGTGTCGACAGTCATTAGCATAGTTACCTCCTTCAATTTGACGAGGATGCAAAACGAGACCTTGTATAGATGAATTGACATGGCAATAGTCTCACCCCCTATTACATGCGACTTAAACATAACTGGCGAATTTTGGGTGTAGTATAGGTACACCTCTGCCTAACCCCTCGGGGATTAGAGGCGTGATATTTTGTTATGAATTTACATTTTACCAACAGGTACTGACAAAGATTCAAGAGAATCTAACAAGCCCAAAAAGGGCAGGAAATCGAAAGAATGCAAGGAGCTTGAACGAAGGGCACGAGAGAAGGACAAAGACTCTGATGAAAAGAGACGGATATATCCCAGTCAGATGCGCAAGGCTGAAGGACCGATACCGTGTGAACAGGTAAGCAGTGTTCTAAGGAAAGAAAAATGTGTTTAAGCAGTTGTTCTTCCACCGGCGATTAAGACGCTGACAACTCCTAAACCGCGGTCACTGCCAGATGGCATAGAAAAGAAAGAGAAGCGCGATGACACAACGCTTGTAATTTATTGCAAAATATGAAGCAATTATCTATTTACTCAAAATTGAATTGAGTAATCGAAAATAAAAAACAACCAAATTCTGCATTTAAATAAGACGTTCTTGTTATTAATTAAATACGTAACGTATGTTGATATTTAATACAGATATTTTGGATTGGAACTCAAGGTAAGAGGTTAGTTAAACGTTAGTTTGTATCGAGATATTTTTTCAAAACGTGTTTTGGTAACAACCAAGCTCTAGGAAATATGTTCAAAATTAACATATATTTTTACTTCATATTTTGCAATAAATTACAAGCGTTGTGTCATCGCGCTTCTCTTTCTTTTCTATGTAATCTGACAGTGACCGCGGTTTAAGTGTTGTCAGCGTCTTAAGAGTGACGTAATTAAATTGATTGATTTTGACGTGAGACCATCTCACAGATCAGTTATGCTCGAAAAGTTTATTTTAAAAATTTCCTTGTGTATCGCAGGCTGTTTCCGGGAAACTGTTATGTGAAACATGGAATAATTTTATTTATCTTTATACCACAATACTGTATTATAAATATGAATATATATATATAAGATATTTCTTATCTTAATAGGCGTAATAATTAAACTCAAATGCGTTGCTTCTGAAATGAAAGAAACGACATTTAAAGTATTTTAGTACATGTCGATTCTCCTTTTAATAATTTTTAAATAATAAAATCTTTAACAACTAAATATTAATTGTATTTTTTTATGTCATCTTGACATCGCTACCTTTTCTAGTTGACATCCGTACTGTCTGTATCCGTGCTATCCTAAAGAAACTCTTTAGTGTTAATAAGGCAAAAAGTATTAATATTTACGCGGAACGCGATTAAATAATAAGAAATACATTTTCTTTACAAATATTACTGTGTTCTCCATTTGTTTCAGTGTGGCGTTCAACTAGAAGATTCTCGGGCGTACCACGGCCACTTCAGACGAATGCATCCGGACAAGAATCGAACGAACTATCCTTCTATGAAGTCGCCCTGCATGTGCGAAGTTTGTGGGAGAATGTTCCAAGTATGTTCTTTTCTATCTTTTTCCCATGTTGCACATCGGGTCGAGTACACGTTTTCACTTCCATTCTCCCCTGTCTAGTAATCTGTACAGTTAGTGTGAAACTGATTGTTATTTGGCCGGATACCGCGAATATCCAGCTATCGGATATCCTATTAAGTGGTTAGCTGAATATCCGGCCATCATATATATAGGCTGGTTAGCTGGATATCCGGCCGCACATAAACTGTTTTCAACGAATCCGCGAAGGAGAGGCGGACACGTTTGGGTCATTCAAGCGTCCTTAGTCTAGAGCAGGGGTTTCCTACCTTTTAACATATTATTGGTGGCTTTTGTGGACAGGATATTAATTCAGATTAGATTTGATTTGATTCAGACTTGTTACAGTTGTAATGGCAAACATACCATTTGGTTTAAATAGGTGTTTATTTTTATTATTTTATTAATATTTTACATAGATTCTTTTATATTTTGTGAATGTGAGAACGTTGTAGGCTTAATAGACTAGATTAGTAGACATTTCTTTTTTGTTAAGTACCTGGTACTTCTTGACAGGCCTACACTATCCTCCCATACCGAATAACACTGTGATTTAAAAACATTGTAAAAACCAATTATTTTTAAAAGAGTAACCGTGGAGTTTCTAGCCGGCTCTTCTCCATAGGAAACGACCAATTGGAACTGTGCACCTAGCTTCTGACATTTCATAAGTGCCCATGTAGGTTTATGTGAAATACAATATTTTGATTTTGATTTTTGAACATACACGCCCCCCTAACTTTCTTTTAAAATCTCTACTTAACCTTCTCTTAAAATCACTACGCCCCCGCGTTACTTTGTCGTCATATGAAAAAAAGCTGAAGAGTTTAGAGAATGTAGAATGCAAGAGCGATTGAAGCGAAGGCGTAAATTTAAGCACCCTACCTCGGATACGTCCTGTTTTCTTTTAACCATTCATACAGAAATATGATAACTTATTTCGTCGACTTATGCAGAAAAGCTGAAGCTCATTTTATAGCACCGCATTAAGAAATGTCTGGACGCGTGTCTTGATTCCATGAAACATGAGGCTCCAGGGACTAGTGTGAATCCTTGGGTTCATTCGAGCAATCGAGTCTGGTTTAACTACGCTGGGGTCGGTGCATTTCATTCATTCATTCACCTTCTCATTATGAAATGTCTGGGTTTTGGAATCTAGCGTTAACCTTTTTTAATTCAATAAAATTAAAAGTAAATAAAAAAATCGGGAATAGTTCGTTACTTATAGGTTACAGGAAAACATATAAGAAGTCTATGGTGTTAAAATAACATGGTAAATCACTCGCTATTGTGCGTACAAACTTACATTTGCAGTTGGAATGTATGGGGAACATGTTTTTCAACTACATTGTTAAATTTGTTCTTGGGATAAATTTATTCATCCCAACTACGGAACCTTCAGTCTGCGTGGTTCGACACGCACTGGGCCGGTTTTATTTTAGATATTTATTGACTTGAATGTGCCTGGCGGCTGGGAGTATGTCGTGCTCACTCAGATGTCTCGCTGAAGGTGGCGCGTGTGTTGGATCATTTAGCTCCCTTCAAAATGGTTGAGCTGAATGGTGCTAATCCATGCGTCATGCTCGTGAACGGGCGCCGTCAGTAGAGACTAGTCTATTTTTTTTTTTTAAATTTTAATTTCGGAATTTAATTTTTTAAATTAATGATGTAAACAATATTTTGTAACCATAATATGTTGATGTAAAAGAGTGTCCGTGGAGTTTCTTGCCCGTTCTTCTCCATAGGAACCTACTACACTTTGGAATGGGCAACTATCTTCACCTTTCTGACTGACCGACCCCTTGACAATTCAAAAGTGCCTGTAATTAGTTTATTTTAAATAAATGCTTTGAGTTGAGTTTAATACACCCTAAAATATTCTTAATTAAAAATACAAGATCAAATTAAATTAAGGCGCTGACAAGACCCAATTGACTAAAACAGGCTTCTCTTAAGAAATTTAATTGCCAAATCTGTATAGTTTGTGGTAGCGGAAAAAATATATGTTAATTTTTAACATATTTCCCAGAACTTGGTTGTTACCAAAACACGTTTTGAAAAAAAATCTTGATACAAACTAACGTTAAACTAACCTCTTACCTTGAGTTCTAATCCAAAATATCTGCATTAAATATCAACATACGTTACGTATTTAATTAATAACAAGAACGTCTTATTTGAATGCAGAACTTGGTTGTTTTTTATTTTCGATTACTCAACTCAATATTGAGTAAATAGATAATTGCTTCATATTTTGCAATAAATTACAAGCGTTGTGTCATCACGCTTCTCTTTCTTTTCTTAGCAATCTGACAGTGACCGCGATTTTGGATCATGTCTGAGAAGTTTTGTTTTTTGAAACTTAGGGTTTTTAATATATGTCCTTAATTCTTTCTTTTCAGAGTTACGCCCTCCTAAAGGATCATACCTGGGTGCACACCGGGGAACGTCCATTCAAGTGTGACTCTTGCGGCAAGTCATTTAGGATGAAGCAGCGGCTCGTGGCGCACAGGCGGGTGCACAGCCAAGTGCGCGCCAGCTACGTGTGCGCGCTGTGCGGGAAGCACTTCTCGACGCACAGCAACCGGCAGAGGCACATGTTTGTGAGTATATATATACAAGCTGTTGTTTTGAACTTGCAAAACATTTCAGGAGGTTGTTATGAAACTCGTAAATAATCGTATAACAATACGATACCAAGTCAATAATCAATAATACTTTTTATTTTAGATTTTTAATTTTTATCTTTTCTTTTTATTTTATTTTTTTATTTATTTTTTTAAGTTTTTAATTTTTTTTTTTTGTTGATTCGGGTCGAGAATCACTAACATTTACCTCCTAAAATTTTTTGCAGGTCCAAAACAACACCTTGTATATCTATATTATATACAAGGTGTCGTTTTGCATCCTCGTCAAATTTCAAGAGGCTGCTATGAAAGACATTTATAATCAAATAAAATTACGATACCTGCTAAATAATTAATACATACTGGTTTTTTAGTTATCTAAGTTTGACAGTATTTTAGAATACACCACTTTCACAGAACAAAATCACCCCGTTGCGTATGCGGTAGTGTTCGTAAAAGGGCAGTTACAGTGCGGTATCACACGGACCGCGTTTGAACATGCGTGTCCCACACACGCCAATTTCCGAAAATTAGAAAAAAAAAGACCTACTTATTTTATTGATTCGTGTGATTGAATCATTAGCATATTTACCTCCTTGAATTTAACGAGGATGCAAAACGACATCTTGTATATTTCGCAGCCATCTAGTGAAATTAGCCAGCTAATTGGACGCCTAGGCCGTTCATTTAACGCCAGCACCGACGTCGCAGACAACTAGCTTAATTATCTGTATAATTAACAGCCAAACCGTTAGAAGTAGCGCTCGCTCGGCTCGCGCGCGGTTGGTCACAGTTCTAGCCTAACCTAACCCATTTGATCGGAGCGCCCTGGCTTAGATATTGCTACCAATTCGGCGCGCGTGGTTTGGTCAAAGTTCTAGTTATCCTTCAGCTATTTAATTGAGTGCCGGCCGTTTAATGAACGGCCTAGGCGTCCAATTAGCTGGCTAATTTCACCAGATGGTTGCGACAGAGTTAGGATGTTAACTAAGTGGTTGATTAAGCTAGTTGGCTGCGACATATATATAAAAATGAATCCTTATTTCCCTTGGTCACGGCATCACGCGTGAACGGCTGGACCGATTTCGCTAATTATTTTTTTGTTGTGTTTGTTAATGTCAGGAGAAGGTTCATAAGTAAGAAAAAAAAGAAACCTCCACGCGGGCGAAGCCGCGGGCAAAAAATAGTATATAATAAAATAGTAACGAAGACTTTTTGTTCGTTTGTCTATTTGTCTGGATGTAGGTATGTTCCGGATTGGCACAAAACCGGCTGAACGGATTTTGATGAAATTTGCCACACAGATAGTTTATAACCTGGTACTTTTACGTGGGGTATTTCCCGACATCCACACATAATCAGCCTACAATGTTCCCACTGCTGGGACACAGGCCTCCTCTTAGTGAGAGGGAGTGGGCCGTAATCCACCACGCGGGCCCAGTGCTGGTTGGTAGATGTCACATGTCTTCGAATTTTTTGGTTCTAGGACATGCCGGTTTCCTCACGATGTTTTCCTTCACCGTTTTGAGAGCAGTGGTGATGAAATAATGTACACAAAGTAAAGCGCCTGTCTGGGTTCGAACCTACGACCTACAACTCGTCGCGGACGTTACCGTTGGGCCACCACTGCTCACACATCCACGCAGAAATAATTCAACTTTTCCAGCAAAATCTTTGGCTTTTGAACTATTTCAAGAAGATTCTGAGAAATCAACTTGCTTACTAAAGGAAAACGTCGTGAGGAAACCGGCATGTCCTAGAACCAAAAATTCGAAGACATGTGACATCTACCAACCCGCACTGGGCCCACTCCCTCTCACTGAGCGGAGGCCTGTGTCCCAGCATTATAGGATTATGCTTATGCTAATTTGTGTTTTTTTTAGATCCACACCGGTCTAAAACCGTTCAAATGCGAGATGTGTGGTAAAGGATTCAAACACGCGAGTGAGAAGCGAGCTCACATAACATACGTACATCTTAAGAAGCCGTGGCCGAAGCGCGCCAGAGGGAAGCGAAGACCTGATACTAGACAGGTATGGAGAAAAAGTAACTTTAATGCCTACAACATAAAGTTTTGTTTCCGCTGCAACTTTTATGTTTATATGACCTTTGTTATAGTTGTAGTTATCCTGAAATGAACCTTATTTATACAAGAGTAAATTTGTTATTTGTGTATTTATTTTTTGTCCACAATGGGGAAGCTCTAGTGGCCGTCAACTCATCTGATGGTAAGTAAGATCAGGATGAATGTGGAAGTGAGCTTTACCCAAAATCCTCAACCTCAGAATAACTGGCTATCTTAGCTCTAACTGCCAAAAAACACCAAATACTGTTGTTATGGCGACAGACTTAGATAAGATGGTGGTAGCTAGCCAGGCGGACTTAGAACAAGCCCTACCATCAACCGAACCGAGTAAAAAATTTTGCCCCCGCCGGGAATCGAACCCGAGACCTCTGTGTCTGAGACAGGTGGTCTTACCATCACAGAGACGGATAAACGTATACTTACGTTAAATGTATACTTAATTTATACAGGGTTAATTTGGTTTTTAATAGACTTAGGTGGCGGTACAGCTCTTTGTGAGACACCAAGTACCAGATCGTTGGTATTTATAGTTTATTTTTAACTTCTACCCCAAAATTATATAAGTTTTTAGTCGTAAATCTCCTTATTTATCTATAACGCTACATTGTAATGTCATATTATTATTTTTCTTTTCTTTAAGTAAAACTTTCTGTTATTCCGTGGGGTGGGGACCAGGGCCTCAAGTCTGCTATTACAATAGTGTCAGAATGGTCTATCATTGATTTTATAATTGTTGATTTTCACAAGTTTGGTAATCTACTAATATAATGGCATCATTAATGAGGATTGGAACAGACCATTCTGACACTATTGTAATAGCAGACTTGAGGCCCTGGTGATTTGTAATACAGGCATTTTACGCCTAAATCAGACACCAGCTCCTCACATTGCTAAAAAAACAAATAATATGTGAAACCTAGAATAAGCTTGTCATTGGCGCCGATTCCCTTGTTCACAAACTAAACTAAATTTAAGTTCCGTCCATCTTTTTCTTTCTATTTCATTAAGAAAAGGACAGAAGATAAATTTTAGTTTAGTCCTGTCAAATGAATCAGTGCCTGTCACTACTCCATACACGTTTAGACGTGATTAAAAACTTGCCTACTAAAATTACGTCAATTTACGTCAAGCGCTGATTAATTTGACAGGACTAAACTAAAATTGATCTTCTGTCCTTTTCTTAATGAAATAGAAAGAAAAAGATGCACTGAACTTAAATTTAGGTTAGTTTGTGAACAAGGGAATCGGCGCCATTATCTGACGACTGGGACACAGTATAAATACTAGAATGGTCGTCAACGTAATCTCTTATAAATATGTATTCGTTGCCATGGTTTTGTACATAGACTAAGAGAAATTTGTAATTTTGGGAGTGATAAATAAACTATTGTTATTAAACTAAACTATTTACAAGTATGTATGCTATTTTACGACAGTTATTACTCATGAAAATTGACATTATGTCAATTATGTTCTATTTGGAGTATTACGATTAAATATGTTTATTAACTATAGAGTAAATGTTAAAAATTATTATAAAATACGACGATCTAGTACGTGGCTGAAAAAAATGGTACTATGATTTAAATTTAATAAAGTAATCACTAAAGCCCTCTAGAAATGCGACGTTGCCAGCTCGCGCGGGATAAAGCTCTTAACTGCTAGGCAAACACGACCATTAGAGCGAGCAAGAAGTTAGTAATTTTTTTTTTTTGTCATTCAGGGCCAGATATCCCAAGACCCGGACATGGACATGCAGGGCGCCATGTGGCCCCCGTGCGACCCCAAGATGGGGGAAATGGGGCCCATGATTGAAGACAAACCCGTTTACTATAACTTGAAGATTTAACTATAAGATTTCAGAGATTTTAGCAGTGAGTGAAATTATGTAAAATGTTATAGTGAAAACAGAAGTACGTTGGGATTATTCATTGAAATTATAGAACATATAAGATGAATTATTTTAGTCAAATTACGTAATTATATTAGGAGGTATGTTAGTTAAATTACAGAAACTTCATCAACAGGCTTAGCATGACGCTTTCTATTTCTACAAAGAACAGACACATCTCTTTCTATACAAAGTGACATTTCGTTTCCCCATTTTTGACATCGCACTGTAGAAATCCTTCTACAATCTGTCATTTTGTCTTTCGTTTCTAACGATCTTTGTCTAGGTCCTTTTTTATGTAGAAGGATTTCTACGGTGCGATGTCTAAAATGGGGAAACGAAATCAACGAAATCTCACTTTGTATAGAAAGAGATGTGTCTATTCTTCGTAGCAATAGAAAGCGTCATGCTAAGCCTACAGATATTTCAATAAAACACAAAAGTTTATTGAAATTACAAATGTCACGTGGATCATTTCTGAGAAATTACAAAAATCCTTTCAAATTCCAAGACCTGGAAGATATTTTAGTCAAATCATAAAAATCATGTTATAATTCCTACTTTTTCAGAGAAATTACAATAAAAAGCAAAATAATTCATTGAAATCGTTATTGCGTAAAACACTATCAGTAGCAAAGGGTTTCATTTTGACAGTTCAACAACACGTTGCTGAGCAGACAAATTTTTCGAACATATGAAGCAATGGATTAGCAAGATACTTCAAAATCATTCACATTGTGATTGATAGTGTATTACGTAATTAGGGTGCTGTTTGCGTAATATTTTGTATTAAAACAAAACGATATCTATATTTTGTACCGAATCTAAAAAAGAGTTCTGACATAATAACTATTGTACATAAAATAAGTCTAATATTTGATGCTTAGATGTTTTGGCCATGTTGAGGGGATGAATAAAAGACGACTGACAAAAGGTATTTACAAGGCAGATGTGAGTGGACACGCCGGGAGGGGACGCCCCAGGAGGACATATAGCGACCTCATTGGTGATGACCTTCAGAAAGGTCAGGTGTTTGAAGATCAGATGTATGAACGTAAACGAAGCAAAAGGAGTATGTAAGGATCGTAGCAAGTGGTGTTCTGTAGTGTCTGCCTACGGGTTCAAGGGGAATGGGCGTGAGTCTATTTATGTATGAATGTATGTATGTAAGTAATATTTAATAAGCTAGAAATATTGGTGCCGATTCCCTTGTTCATAAACTTAACTAAATTTAAGTTCAGTGCATCTCTTTCTTTCTATTTCATTAAGAAGAGGACAGAAGATAAATTTTAGTTTAGTCCTGTCAAATTAATCAGCGCCTGTCATTACTCCATACAAGTTTAGACGTGATTAAAAACTTGCCTACTAAAATTACGTCAACTTACGTCAAGCGGTGATTAATTTGACAGGACTAAACTATAATTTATCTTCTGTCCTTTTCTTAATGAAATAGAAAGAAAAAGATGCAATGAACTTAAATTTAGGTTAGTTTGTAAACAAGGGAATCGGCACCATTATATAGTTATTTTTAATTAGCACTCTTCAAGATTCTGTTTGGCGTGAGATTAAAACTACTTATTTTTATTAAACTACTAGGTTCTGTCTGCGACTTCACCCGCGTGCTACTTAATTATACTATAAAACATACCCATGGCACTCGGCGAGAGTGTCGAGGCTTGACATTTCGTAGAAGGGAAGCCGAAAACTAAATTGTTCAGTTCTATAAAAGTTGTATAGTCATAAAAGTACGTCAAAAATAATTTATTTACGTAGAATTTTTTTTTGACATAATGGAAAAATAAAATCTAATTTTTCAAACATTTATACTACCGATACAAATACAAAAGAAAAAAAAAAGAATAAACGTTAGGCGAATGGAACTTTGCGAGCTGTTTTCGTCGAAAATCATTGATAATTTCGGTGAAACCCAGTTCTCGGAATAAATCACTTATCAGCAGGAATAACTTTGATAGGCGGTTGTGTCATTGTAGTCCGAAATCTATTTTTTATAATTGTCATCTTCGAAAAAGGTTACTTGTGAAAGTGAACTTTATAAGAACAAATCAAATTCAAATTCAAAATGTTTATTTGCAAAGAAAACATAGTTTACAAGAGAAGAATTGTGGAGGCCCCAACTTTGTGGAGGCCAGGGGCCAGGGCCCCTTTTGCCCTGCCTTAAATCCGGACCTGCTTCCGATCCTCCGAAGGGAAGCCGGTAGGAATAGAGTTGTTAGCGCGTATAGAACTTTTTTTAAGTTGTGGTAGAGGTTCTATAGTGTGATGAAATTAAATGTTCATTCAGTATTACACAATTTGATTATAAAATGACGCGAATGACGCGAGCAACGGCTAACGACAGACTAGTGAGAAAACGAAGTAATAGCGCGGGCGGGCGATGCCATGCGATGATGCGACGCAGTGGGGTCGGGGGAGTAAGAAATTTCACGCGGGCAGAAGCTAGTCAATAATACAACTCTTTAAATTGACCTAAAATGCCAAGTTTAGGTAATTCTAGATAGAGTTGTATTGACGATTTTAATGATTCTGATTCACGAAAAAAAAACTTCTTTTTTTCAAAGTGATTTTTCAATGTAGAAACATTTACTGTTTTTTTTTTGTACAGTAAAAAAAAAAACAATTTCCTATCATTTTATACACCATCATGTTCCTGGCAATCTATTTCAGAGGCTTAGATGTCTTTTTAAATAATTCTACGAATATCGAGGCCATAATTATTTTTATTAGACTATTAAAATTGATATTTTTTTATTATTAATTTAAATAATAAAAAAAAAACAAATATGGTTTATATTTTTACTAATAGATGAAGTGCCGTATCAGCTGCTATGCCATTCACATCAGCGTTTGTAGTGCCAAGGTTAAATTATGACATGTTCAGTCAGGGAAATTAATCGTTTATCAATTTTACTACCAACTTAAATTGTCCGTTTATTATAATCAGCACTGTCATTTTTTGACAGTTGTATGTCTTACCCGTTCTTCTCTATAGGTACCTACTAAATTTTGGAATGGGCAACTAGCGTCATCTTTCTGACCGAACGACTTAAAAATCCAAAATTGCCTGTAATTGGTTTATTTGAAATAAATGCTTTGAGTTTGAGTATAAAATTATAGTATACTTTTTACTATTTTGATAAACAATTGATTTCCATGGCTATAAATGCAGTAGTTTTGTTCCTTAGGATGATTTCAATTTGACAACTCTAACGTTAGTACCACTTTCGACCGCTAGATGCGCTGGTGGTGTAAATGAAAATGGCGGCTAAGTGTCGATAATAATGTAAATAAATGTGTGTATAAATTGTAATGTGAATAAATAATGCATTTCTAGACAATATTTTAATATCCAAGTGAATAATTTATTTAATAAACGCATATAATCTGATTTTGTGGTTTTATTATACGGATTTACGCGCAATAAAGGCGCCTCTAATATGGTTCTTAATTGGTCAAGGACAGCTAATGAGACACAATTGATTTTCTATTGTTTGACTCCGAATCGGTGTCGCGCGGGGCTTTACAGGTAAGTTACGTATTGCGCGATGAAAAAGATATAGAGCTACACTAGGGTTTTTAATAATTTGCAGTAAAATTACACTTCTTAATGTCATTTCGTCAATAACTTATAACATTTTTTAACGTAATAACAGTAAGACACACTATCTTTCCATTTTGCCATAGTTACATATTATGTATTTATTATTTTATACTATTAATTATAAGTATTTTAGTGATATTTATTTTAGAAGTATGTATTTATGTATGTATGTATGTATGTATATTCTCTTATTGTACATATATTTAAATGACTGAATAGCGTTTTTTTTTTGTTTTTATGTATTTTGTTTTCTCTTTTCACTCTTACACACGGTGTCAACATCTCGTTGTCTACTGTCCTATCGCAGGTATGCTGGAAGAGATTTCTTTAGAAATAAGCATCACCTTTGTAGGTATTTTTCTGTTCCATTCTTCTTGTCTGTTTATATGTGTGTACATAAACTGATAAATAAATAAGAAGCGTCATTTTACTGCAACTAAATAAAAGTTCGACGAACTGTGGGTATAGCGCCATCTCTTTTTGGAACAATGATGACTCGCACTTCCCCGGTCCGTAGTAAGTAAAAACTTAAAAAAGTATTTTATGTTAATAAATTAATGTTTACATTTATTTCCAACTTGGCGAATGTACAAGGTTTCCATTACTCCTATTCTATTAAATACCAAATTATGTTACTTGTTATCCGACTTAAAAAAAGAAGGTTTCTCAATTCGACCGTATATATATTTTTTTATGTGTGTTCGCCAATTTCTCAGTCAATTTTAGACCGATTTAAAAAAAAAAAAAATTGTTGGAAAGGGTATGCTACCGAGGTGGTCCTAATGTCACCAAGTCATAATTTGATGAGGGGATCCCATGGAAAATCCTCAAATTTTAAAGACACTCTTATAGCGATTTAGGTATTTTTATAGTAACTTGTACATTTGCTCTCGGAAAGCACCATTTGGTGGAGTGGAATTGATGATGAAGACCACAGATGGCCAAGATGTATTTAACGAGTTGCGATTCGATTAGGTACTTTAATATGGTTGCTAATCCATTTATGCTCTTCACAATGCATATGGTGAGTGGCAGTTCTCCTGGTTCTTACCAGGAGAACTCCTCAACAATTAACGTCCCTGCATCAAGAAAAGCAATATTTTGTAAAACGTGATGAGCAGTTGACATTAGGCTATTGTAACTTCTCGTGGAGGCGACAAAGATCTCTCGCGTCCGGCCCTGGTTCAGGCCATGGTACGGAGCGAGAGGGCATGGGTAGCCGTCACCTTCTTCTGCGAATGAGGAGGCGGGACGGTTGAGGGAAAGGCAAATTTCGCGCCCTCTCGCCCCTAGCCGCCGCAGGAGCAGCCCTGGGTGTCGGGAATCCCGGATTTCCGGCCACCGTAGGCGCGAGCTTGCGGACGGTGAGCAATGGGTAACTCACCGTCCGGTAAGGACCAGGCCCGGGTCGACAGCGCGTTGTATTCCACGCGCGCCTCAAAGAGATGTCGTCAGCACAAATGTAGTGCCGGGGTCGCGAGAAGGTATTAAAGGGTTACTGAGTCCCCTGGCAACACAGCCAACGGAAGGAATACGAGTGGGTTTTCCCAACCAAAAAAAAAAGTGTGGCGAATAAATTACGAGTTCGACTATACCTAACTGCGCGTCCGTTAAATAGCTTAATTGTTTGATTAGTCAATCAAATACTATGTACACTTCTAGGGAAATATTTTAATTAAAATTACAGCCACAGTATGTAGGTAATCGTTGATTAAAAACATATTTATTTATACTTAAAGTAGGTACACTAAAAAATACATGACAAAATATAAATACTAATTTACACGATATCATATTTTTTAAATAAAGGCCGCTCTCATCTAGGAGGTCGGCGTTTCCTATCTGACTACTCTGAGAAGAAAGGCCGAAACAAACTCAGAGGTCACAGTCTCTTTTAAGGTCCAGACATAATCTTAATCAGATCATGTGAAGGCCATGTAGATTGGTGTCTGAAATGGTCATTTTGTCCTAAATAATATAAATACATACATATTAAATGTTTATGCAACGAAAATAAATGAAGACTATAGATAATTAGGTACAGTTACGAAGAGATCACAACGACAAGTAATGTTTCTTACGAGTATTTTAAATAGGACTGCGCGCGTTTTGTTTGAACTGGGCCATGCAAATGAGCGGTCTGGACAGTAAAGGATTTGTCGACGAAAGTTGTGGAATGCATAGGCATTTTAAGCTTCAAGTTATCTGATGACCAAATTTCGTGTGAGAGTCGCCAAAAAGATGAAAACGGTTTTTTTAATTGTTAATTTGTTGTAGGTACCTACGGATGTTATCACCAAAGGGTTAGATAGAGGAACAGCTCTATATAGCCCTTTGGGGATTTTAGTCGCGTCTGATAGGGGTGAACCTACTGGTATATCGCCTGTATTCGCCGGGGTAGGCAGAGGCTCTGTCTACCTGCATGCGTAGCATAATCAGCCTATAATGTTCGCACTACTGGGACACAGGCCTCCTCTCTGAGAGATCCCAGCAGGCCGTAGTCCACCACGCGGGCACAGTCCGAGTTAGTAGATGACACATGTTTTCGTACCAAGAAAGTAGGAACGTGAGGAACATTCGTGGGGTGCCACACTGCCACCCCACGATGTTTTCCTTCATTGTTTTGAGAGCAGTGGTGATGATATGAGCTTTATTTATTTATTTATAGTAAATTAAAACGGTACAGCACCAATTACATTAATTCACATAGAAACAATTATTAATATAATAATTCCGTTGTATATTATAATTTAATTTAAAACTAACATGGAACAGTGGACTCCCTTGCATACTGTATCCCACAGAACACCAGACATTTATACGCTTAATTTTACTCTATTCATCCGCAAACATATCACATTCAGGGTTGGCAGTCAGAAGGGCATGTAGCATCTTTAGCAGGTTATTATGTATGTCTCCAAAATAATGATAGCTTCCAAATACTTTTCATGTTGCCAGTACTTTTGTCGTGTAGCCTAAAAGCATGTAAATATTACCTTAAAATTATTAATGAATTTCAATAAAAAATAATTCAGGCACTAATATCAACGATTTTTAATTTATTTCATGTTCAATATACTTTACCGTATAAATTGTACACGTTCTTTTTAAATCAATTTATAAACGGTATAAGTATTTGCTACTTCGTTCTGTGATTTTGGTGAAATATCACGACATGTCAGCCATTTTTTTGTTATGTAAGTATTATTTAAAATATAAAAAAGGGTTTGTTTTAGAACAAACCCTTTTTGATGATTATTACAAAAAAAAAGTTTTGTTTGTAATAATCATCAAACAAAAAGTGTAAATTGCGATGTAAGAAATTAGCAAGAAAGTGTGCCTCACGGCTGCGCAAAAAGGCCCAGTTCAGCAAAAATGCCAGACAACTGGAAGTGTGAGGTGTTTTTTTTTTGTGAATGGCATCTCGTAGGTGACCTTGAGAGGTCGTGACTACTTAACCGGACTATCCTGTGCCTTAAGCGCGTTAAGCGAACTCGAAGCCTCCAGCCAGGAGCGAATTTCTTACATTACTAAGCGACTGCACGCTAAGGGCACCCCCTGTGGGGTACGGGCCTCGGCTTAGGGCGTCGCTGGGTGGAGGACAGCAAGGTGGGACAGGCTGGATCATTACTGGATAATTATTATTATCCGGGAAATTTAAAGCTTCGGGCTCAGTTACGGCGCGGGCTGGCACTTCGTCGAACAAGGGTCAGGGGGGACAATTACGTCGGAGTCTTCGCGAGGGATCTCGGCGGCGAGGTTGGAAGGTCGGTCTGTGTGTTTTGTGCACTGTAGTCGTGGCCCTACTGCTTTCCTGGAGGAGGGTAATGGGTCATCAGGGTCGGAGAGAGCATGCGTGCCGGACGGCGAACTAAGCTAATAGTGGAGGGCCTATAACTGGCGGCCTTCACAACCAGAGGGTTGCGGTGGGTAAAGCCAGAGTCAAAGAACCGCTTGGTGATGCGTTTCATGAACTGTTGGATGGTGGGGATTTTAAGGTCGAGATGGAGGATCTCGTTTCGGTCGAACCAGGCGGTTCTGGAAGCATTGCATTCTATGGATGTGGTGGGGCTTAGCTTGTGCGAAGACTGCACAGGCATATGTTATGAATGGACGGATGCACGCTGTGTAAATACGCAATTTGCACTTAAGGGACAATTTGCTGCGTGCATTTAAAACGGAAAGTGTGAGGTGATGGATGTTTAATCAGTTTTATACTGCAAGGTGTGTATGCATACAAAACATAAAGTGTCAGAAAAAAGTAATAACGTATATAGGTAGGTACATAAGATAAATAGATATAGTATAGTAGATTTATTTTGAAAATATCTACATCATTTAAAAACTAACAAACTTAAAATAATAATACCTAATTATATGTACAATTATATAAAAAGGGAGGGCAAAATATCATAGGGCGTCAAAATATTCGTCCGCATCGTTGTCAATAGGAAAAGTGCCCAAAAGGCTGGCAGCATTACCACGTTGTATGGCTTTGGCCAAAAAATAGACCAGCCTTCAGGTCACGTGAGGAGTCGATCAACCGCTTGGCGATGTCTCTAAAAACTAAGTGGGCACTCGGACCCCATGGCCCTAGTGTTTCAACCCCAAACGGCTCGAACATATTGTATGAAGCATACATAATAATTCACTCATTCCGTTCAAGTGAACGAACATATGTCAACAGTCAGTCTTCATTCGCAATCTGCCAGTGTAACACCTTTAACTATTTCTATTAAAATACAGTCCACTTTAAAGTGTTATTTATGTGGTTTTATTACCAGCGTCCGCCACATAAAAATGGTCCTTCGACGAAAATAGTGTTCGCGGCAGATAATCAACTCTATATGTTGTGTGAGTGTGACTCAATTTTGTCGGCGTGGACTAGCGGAAGCGGTCATCAACAAACCCGCGTTGTCATCAGTTGTCATTCATCGCACCGCTCAACTATCGCGTCGCGTGCGAGGAGTACGGAGTCTAAACACAGCGTGCTCAGCAGACAGCGCGCCTACGCGGACGAGCGAGAAGAGTGTACGCGTGCGAACGAGGACCGCGATCAACTCGGCCGCCGGTTGGTCGGCGACGTCGAGAGTTCCAGAAACTTCTAGCAAACTCCATAGCTGCCGGAAGTTATCCGCCGATTTTCAACATCTTCATCCATTGTCCGACGCCATAATCCGCCATTTTTGTGGTGTTCTATCAAGTGAAGTGAATCACACGTCTCATTTTTTTCTGCATTGTGCAATCATTGCATTCTGTACAACTAAGTAGCATCCATATATGCGCAAAATTGCTATTATTGCAAGTTTTTATAATTTGTGTAGTTACACAAACCTTTTAAGCCATCATGGCAAACAATTTAAAACGCCTAATACTGGCCAGGGGCCAGGCAAAAGGAACGATAACCACATTATATGAAAATAACGATGAAAACTTTGGCCACTATGAATCCATATATTTATGTGCCTTAGCCGCATTCGAAGATGCCATCGAAGAAAAATCTAGCCCAGGTAAATCTCCGAAACCCGGAGCAGAGCGTGACGAGGAAGAAAAAGACGCTATGAAACGTCTCCCACCTATAAATATTTCCAAGTTTGGAGGTGAGAACAACGGGCAGCAGCACTTGAAACTGTGGCAGACAGCCAAACATCCTCAAATTGTGCAGTGAACAGCGGCCGCAGGACAGGTTTGGTAGCCACTAAGGAGGTAAACAAAAATACACAAGTATGCAAATTTTGTAAGACTAAAAATCACCAACTATATAAATGTGAAAAATTTAAACTTGCCTCGCTATCTGATCGTTTCGGCTATGTAAAGACCAATGAGTTGTGTACCCTATGCTTAAACAAACACCTGTCAAAGTGTAAATTTGCCTTTAAGTGTTCAATTTGCAAACAAAACCATAATAGTTTACTGCATAAAAATGAGCCTGAACAGGAGTTAAAGCAAGTTTCATTATCTATGAATAAATGTGTTGATGTTTTATTGCCTACTATAAAGGTAAACATAACTGACAAGTTAGGTCAACAATTTCAAGTTAGGGCTCTTTGTGACTCAGGTAGTCAGGTTTCCTTTGTGTTATCAGACCTAACAGAAAAAATTGATTGCAGGTTAGTCAATAACTATACCTATATTAAAGGAATATGTGGTCAATCCAACACAGTTCCTCATACTGCTACTTTTAACATCTCTTCTACTCTCAACACTTACAAGACTCAAATAGTATGCTGTGTAGTGCCAAACATCACTAGTGATTTACCTCAGTGTGAGATAGATACAGATAATTTAAAAATTCCTTCATACGTCAAGTTAGCTGACACAGAATTTTATAAAACTGGAAAAATAAGTATCTTATTAGGTTGTGACGCTTTCTTTAAAATCTTATTGCGTGAACAACTACCTATTATCCCTAAAGGTTTGTATTTACACAACACCCACTTTGGGTATATTGTGGCTGGAAGGGTGAAGACTAGAAGTTACTCTCCGGTAAGTAAGTGTACCAAACACATTTTAAAAAACAGTGAATGTGATAGCACCCAAAATATAGAAAAGACTTTAGAGCAGTTTTGGAAGTGTGAGCAAGTGACAGAAGTTTTCACTGAGTCGGCTTCTGAAGAAGCTCTTGCTGAAAAAATCTTTTCTGAATCTGTAATATTGAAAGACAATAAATTTCAAGTTAACTTACCTTTAAAACAAAATTTTGATCAATTAAACATGGGAGATTCTTTCATAAGAGCTTTACAACGTTTTAACAATTTAGAAAAAAGACTTCACAAAGATGCTGAACTTTTCAGAGGTTATAAAGCGTTCATTGACACTTACATTTCAATGGGTCATGCTAAATACATTGATATTCAAACATATGATTTAAAAGCTGGTCAGGTATACTTTCTACCACACCATCCAGTATTAAACGAAAATAGCAAAACTACAAAACTAAGAGTCGTTTTTGATGGCTCAATGGCTACTAATCAAGGTTTTTCTTTAAATGACATGTCGCTCAATGGGCCTTGCATCCAAAATGAGTTATTTAATATATTGATTCTCTTCAGATTACATAAATATGTGTTATTTTCTGACATTCAAAAAATGTTTAGAGAAGTTAACCTCAACCCAGCACACTGTGCTCTTCAAAATATATTGTGGAGAGATTCACCACAAAAGGAAATACAGTGTGTTCAGTTGCAAACAGTCACCTATGGACTTAAAAGCTCACCATTTTTAGCTACAAGATGTTTAAATGAGTTAGCTTTCAGATTTGCGCATACTTACCCTGAAGGTGCACACATATTATTGAATCAATGCTATGTCGATGATGTTTGTACCGGTAGTAACGACTTACAAAAATTACTTGATATGAAAAACCAATTAATTGCCATTTTAAACCTTGGTGGTTTTAAACTTCATAAATGGAGTTCAAACAGTGAGCATATATTAAGGGACATTCCCTGTGCTTTACAGATTTCAAATGAAATTGATTTATGCAAAAGTGATGATCAATATGTGAAGACCTTGGGTATCAAATATAACACACAAACGGATGTATTGAACATTTCCTGTCCACAAACTGAGTTGTTAGATGTCTACACCAAGCGTCAGACATTAAGTTTCATTAGCAAACTCTTTGATCCACTGGGTCTAGTAGGTCCAATTATTGTACTTGCAAAAATAATCATGCAACAAACATGGTTAGAGAAGGTTTCATGGGACTCACCATTGCCACTGAACTTAAATAAAAAATTTAAATGTTTTGTTGATAATTTATCAAGAACAGGTTGTATTCAAGTAAAAAGAAATATTGACACACAAAACTCAACATGTATTGAACTAATAGGGTTTGCAGATGCCTCTCAGAAGGCTTATGGTTGTTGTGTTTATTTAAGAACCATTAACAGCAATGATCAAGTAAATGTTGAGTTGTTATGCTCAAAATCAAGGGTAAATCCCATAAAATCATTAACCACACCAAGATTAGAGTTGAATAGCGCTTTGATACTAGCAAAACTATCAAAAAAGTTGTATGATCAACTAATTAAAAATAATTTTGCCATTAAGGTACATTTATATGTAGATTCTCAAATTGTTCTTGCTTGGCTTAACACAGAGCCCACAAAATTGTCTGTTTATGTTGCAAACAGAGTCAAAACTATCTGTGATCTCACACAAAATGCCTCATGGTCATATGTCAGTACCGTTGAGAATCCTGCAGACCAGTCTAGGGGTATAGAACCTCACTTACTTAAAAACAACCAGTTATGGTGGCATGGGCCACAATTTTTACATAGTAAGAATTACACACATGAATCTACAAATATCAAAATTCCTAAGGAAATTCCTGAACTTAAGCTTTGTAATATTACATTGACTTCTGAATCAAATAAAGATTTCAGTTTATATTCATATTATTCGGATATTAACAAATTGAAAAGAATTATTGCCTATATTTACAGGTTTTTTAACAATTGCAAAGTAAAGAAAGAAGATAGGGTCTCCGGACATCTAAAAATAAAAGAACTTCAATTTTCACTCAAAAATATAATTAGACAAGATCAAAAACAACATTTAAGTGAGGAAATGAATTGTATCATGTCCAAGAAACCCATTAAATCCAATTTGAAATCCTTAAATCCATTTTTAGATGGAATAGGTATCCTCAGAGTAGGAGGTAGGTTACACAATGCTAACATACCATATGATCAGAAATATCCTATCATATTACCCAAAGAATCATACATTACACGTTCAATAATTAACAATGAACACAAATGTTTGTTACATGCTGGGAAGAAGTTGACCCTAGCCAGTTTATGTCAAAGGTTTTACCTAATTAATGGACTTAGAGAAGTCAAAGGAGTAATTCACAAATGTTTACTGTGTTTCAAGCTAAGAGCCAAGGCATCAGAGCAAATGATGGGATCTCTTCCTTCAGACAGGGTGAACCCCAGCCGACCTTTTGAAAAGGTAGGAATCGATTATGGCGGTCCGTTTTCAATAAAATTACACCGTATTAGGAAACCAGTAATTTTAAAAGCATACATAGCATTATTTGTTTGTTTCACAACAAAGGCCATTCATATTGAGTTGGTATCAAATTTAACAACTGAATGTTTTTTACAGGCATTAAAAAGATTCATTTATCGTCGCAATAAGCCATCTATTATTTATTGTGACAATGGTTCTACCTTCAAGGGTGCCAATAATCAGTTGCATGAGTTATACTCATTACATTTTAATCAGGTACATCAGGAGAAAATTATAAACTCAACTTCAGATCTTGGTATTGAATTCAGTTTTATTCCTTCTTATTCACCAGTATTTGGAGGCCTATGGGAAGCAGGAATTAAGAGTGCTAAATATCACTTAAAAAGAGTTGTAGGCAAACAGATACTAACCTATGAAGAGTTGAATACTGTGATAATTCAAATAGAAGGGTTATTGAACTCCAGGCCTTTACTTTCTTTGCCAAGTATTGACCCAAATGACATGTCTTATTTAACTCCTGCTCATTTTTTGACAGGTGCTTCTATTACATCATTCCCTGAACCTGATGTAACAAATGTGCCCACAAACCGTTTGTCATTTTGGCAGCAATGTACTCACATGGCTCAATCCTTTTGGAAAACTTGGTCAAAACAATATTTGACTCAGTTACAAAATAGGCCAAAATGGCACAATAGTGTACCAAATATTGAAAAAGGGGTATTGGTGCTACTCAGAGTTGATAACACCTCTCCATTAACATGGCCAGTGGCCAGAGTAGAACAGACTTTCCCTGGATCAGATGGCAAGGTCAGGGCATTATCTGTAAGAACTAATAGTGGTAAAATCATGCGTACTAGTGTTATGAAAGTTTGTGTACTTCCTATTTATGAATAAATTATACTTAATAATTTACCTCTGTGTGGCTGCTGGACATGTCATGTGAACTTGTTCATTTACTAGGCTAAATACGTAGGGTATAAATATCGTTAGTTAAGCCAACTTTCTGTTAAAAAAAAATCACTTAAATTAATAATCATAGTTGAACTTAAACATGATGTAAACAGATATAGCATACTCAATAGATTCATAATTATACTTTAAGAAGGTAAAATGTAATATAAATATGTGCACATCTATTTCGTAATAGACACATACCAACCTATTTAAAATGCATAGTACATAGGTACTTAAATGAACGTAACATTAATGTATGTTATGTATGTATAAGTACAATAGGTTTTATAATCACAACAATTTAGTAAGTAGTTTTCCAGTTATTGATTAATTAAATTTACTTTGTTAGATTATTCCTTAGTAATTCTGTACATAACAATTTAAAGGATTTCAAAAGAATTGAAGCATCCAGTAAGTAGGTACCTAAATAGTTAAGCATTTTTGTTTATATTATAAAATAGTAAATAAGTAGTACCCAAGTTTAAACAGTTTATTTATACTTGTGAAAAGGACACAAATGTTCCTATTTGTCTAATATTCAGTAAATTTAAGATTAAGTTACATTTTGGTTTGTATTCAAACTATAGCCTTTTGGTTTCTTTGTCGGCGTTGCCATTTATGTATGAAGCATACATAATAATTCACTCATTCCGTTCAAGTGAACGAACATATGTCAACAGTCAGTCTTCATTCGCAATCTGCCAGTGTAACACCTTTAACTATTTCTATTAAAATACAGTCCACTTTAAAGTGTTATTTATGTGGTTTTATTACCAGCGTCCGCCACACATATAAGCCCAATAAGATTGGAGTACTTGCGCCGTTTGAGGTTTTTCGCCCCAGCACAGCCCGCCGTTCTAGGAAGATGAGATGGCGCAAGGGTGTTGCTAAGGAAGGAAGGAAAAAGCAAAGTTGGAAGGCCAAGGCGTTATGGTAATTCCGTCTGGTCTCTTCCCATCGTCGCATCTGTGATATTGAATAAAATTGCAAAACAATACAAAAAAGACTGATAAATAAATCAACTATCATGTTTTGAACATGTCAAGAAGGATTTCGATTTCGTGAGAAAATGTACATAGCTATAAGAATTGATTATGGCAGACCAAAGAAAAAAATGAATACCTTAATGAAAAGTCTTTATTCACTGAAGACATGCTCCGCCAAACTGCAAAGCAGTTTGTTGGCACACGTAGCACCATTTTTTTTTTATTTCGAAAGTAGTTGATCCGTTAAAACAAGTACCAAATTCAATTTTTCGGATAGGCAATTACATATACTTAATCGGGTGTAGAGGACAACTGTCAAATCGTGTTGTCCAGGGCCGGATTTACAGGTGTAGATGCCCCGAAAAATTTGTGGAACAAACGAAAAAAAAAAAAATTATACAAGGTATCTTGTTATAGTGAACTTTTTTTTCTTTGATGATTTTGAACTTTTTTTCTTTGAAGGACACAAAGGATGTATTTTGTTCTTATCATAAAATAAACTTATTGTGGAGGCCCAGGGCCAGGGCCCCTGTTGCCCTGCCCTAAATCCGGCCCTGGTGATGTCATTCATTCGTACTTCGGGCCTCGAACTAATCATAATATATCCGTGATACGGAGTAGGACAACCCCGTAACTTCAGTCGAAACTACGGACTTTGTGCTCAGGGAATAGACCCCCTGGCTCGCCCCCTATAATGTACCTACTGTAGGCCGCACGACAGTGGTATGTAAACAGTATAACTGACCTCATATTCTATTGAAACACCGTACTGCGTAGTTCCTACGAAGTTTTAGGCAAGCTCAAGGCACTTTACTATGCTGTATTGTGGACTGTAAATGTCGATGCTTCTGTTCACATAGCATTTAAACCATTCAGATGATGAATGTTAATTGATTGAGGAGAGGAATGCCAAAGAAACACAAAAATCGGACTGCAAAAACACATAACTGAAAAGGGAAAAACAACCATTATAATCTATAGAATTTTGGTATTGCAAGCGGGGACAAACAAAAGTTACACCATCTTTCAGGTTATCCGCCTGCGATAAAAAAATTAGTCTATATATTCAGTTATGTGTTTTGTTGTCGGGTTTTTTGTTTTTTTTTAAATATTTTATTTTATTTCAAGCTTTTTAGTGTTTTTAATATATATATATATTTTTTTACAACTTAAAACTTTTTATTGGTAATGTCTACATATTTAAAAACTAACAAACTTAAAATAATAATAATTATATGTACAATTATAAAAAAGGGAGGGCAAAATATCAAAGGGCCTCAAAAAATTCGTCCGCATCGCTGTCAACAGGAAAAGTACCCAAAAGGCTTTAATATATATTAGATATTAATAAAATATCATTTACTAGCTTTTGTTTGATACCCGTATAAGCCCGCATTGTTGCAATTTATTTAATAAAACATTCCCCTCCTTTTTTGTATTTGCAGATACAATTTATAAATTAATATTATAATTAGGTATATGGCCTATGTCACTCTCACAATTAAGGCGCTGACAAGACCTAACCGACCAAAATAGGCTTCTCTTAAGAAAAAAAATTGCCAAATCTGTATAGTTTGTGGTAGCGGAAAAAAGATATATTAATTTTGAACATATTTCTAAGAACTTGTTTGTTACCAAAACAGGTTTTGAAAAAAAAATCTCGATACAAACTAACGTTAAACTAACCTCTTACCTTGAGTTCTAATCCAAAATATCTGCATTAAATATCAACATACGTTACGTATTTAATTAATAACAAGAACGTCTTATTTGAATGCAGAACTTGGTTGTTTTTTATTTTCGATTACTCAACTCAATTTTGAGTAAATAGATAATTGCTTCATATTTTACAATAAATTACAAGCGTTGTGTCATCGCGCTTCTCTTTCTTTTCTATGCAATCCGACAGTGACCGCGGTTTAGGTGTTGTCAGCGTCTTAAGACGAATCTAAGGACACCTCATATGTTAAAATCCATCAAGCGGTTTAACCTACAGAGCGTGCCAAAGAAATAGACATACATACATAGGTACATACTCTCGAAAAACATTACCCTCCTGGGGCAGTTGGGTAAAAAGATGGATTGATTTTGTGGGGAATGAAAGAAAAGGGAGTGAATGATTGCGCGACTGTTGACAGGGGAGAGTGGAAAATGAAAACGTGTTGTGCCGATCCCAGGTAACATAAAGTCGAATTATTAACTCACTGGAGTCATGTGCTAGCTGTTTGTGTAATAAAATGGTCATATTTATTGTAATGGTGATCGTTTAGTTTAATTAATTTATATACGAGTATATAAGTGTAAAAGTCTATCCTACTAATATTATAAATGCGAAAGTTTGTAAGGATGGATGGATGGATGTTTGTTACTCTTTCACGCAAAAAGTACTGAACGGATTTGGATGAAATTTGGCACACAGATAGTTTATAATCAGGAATAACACATAGGATACTTTTTATCCCGATGTACCCACGGGTTCAAAACTTATGCGGGTGAAACCGCGGTGCGCATCTAGTAATACAATAAATATGATCATTTTATTATACAAATTGACAGCTAGCACATGTCATATTACTTCGACTTTATAGACAAGTGCAGGAGTATAATGACAATTAACTCTTTTTTTGCAGATACCCTCTGCCTTTTGGCCAACACGCCAATTCTACTATCAGCTCGTAGTAAATCATGGTCTAACAAGCCTCAAATAGAAACATCGAGTTCCTACGAATCTTCGGAAATTCTTCCCTACATATCTTCGAAACTCGCTGACAGGACGGAAAAAATTGACGAGCACGACAAAGATAAATTGCTAACTTTATTCACGAATACGAAGAAAGAGGTAGATGAAAAAATGTTTTGGTTGAACAAATTGCACGGGTATTTTAACGCTACGTATGATGCTATGTTTAATGTATATTCTTATTACAGGAAATTGAAGTCAAGCTTGGGTTTTCTTAGTTATCTTGGGTTTAGTAACCGTAGAGGGTGGAGGAGGAGTAGACGTAGATTTTTGTAATTTTTATGTGATTATTAGAGATGAGGCGGATATTCAGCAACTATCCAGTATCCGTCACAATTTGAATATCCGTTCGGATATCCAATAGTAAGTCAATACCCGGCGCAAACCGAATTAAAAAATAAAATAAAATTAAGTCTCTTTATTTAGTTAATTTTTGGCCAGATATCAAGTATCCGACCGAACTATACGTTTCATCTCTAGTGATTAGTAGCGGGTGCTGTCTAAGGTGGTGTAACCGTACAGGGGCAGGGCCATTCCTTTAAGATTAAATGCACTGCCCAGGACTGCACTAAGAACTGCCCTAAGGACTGCCCTGTCCGTATAGTATGTAGATTTAATAGCCCAGCTACACGCTCCGTCTTGCCTACGAGCATGCCTGCACAGTGCACAAACCAGTTTGCGCAGGTAAGCGCGTGCGTGTGGACGGCAAGACGGTAGGTAGCTCGCGCAGTTCCGAAAGCTCGGCTTGTGCATTCGTTGATGTTCCGTCTTTTTGTACAGGCATGACTGCATAAGCCTGCCAACCATAAAGCAGTATTATAATAATATTACTTTACAGTGGAAAAGTGATGGAGCTGTACAGGACTTATAGCTCCATCTCTTTCTCACGCTGAAGTAATATTGAAATAATACTGCTATAAGAGGTCATGGTTGGTCCCCTGGACTGCGCAGACAAGACGGAGCGTGTAGCCGGGCCATGAGTCATTTGTGTATGTTGTAAATGTTGTTCGCTTGATTTGTAGTAGAAATGGCTTGTACATAACATAATTTACCTACATTATTAGCACCAGAAATAATTTATTTTAAGTTTACCTAATTTGCCCTGCATGGGCAATAAGGGTTTTTTTTTAATGTGAATTGCGTTGCAAGTTGTATCAGGCAGCTGTGCTGCTGGGGAGTTTGTTGGCCACTTCTTCTTCCCAGTTAAAGCACTAGGAAGTGGTGAAGGGTGAGCGTTTTGGGGGACTGTCTTATGTAATTTTGACGTTCGAAAAGTACTGATTCTCAGCCTAGTTTGAATAAATGACTTTTGATTTTGATTTTACCTAAGTATTGAAGCAAGTTCATTGTTCTCAAAATATACTGGTGTAAAACAATAACAATTACTTAGGTAGTTCCCTACCTAAGTTTGTTTAAGAATTAAGATAGATTTCCAATAACACTTTTTCGTACCGAAACGAACTCTGAAAAAAAAATCTGCCTAATTAAAAAATAAAAATTGTTTATTCTGTAATTAGGTTAGCGGAATCACTTTTACAATACCTATATGTATATACCTATAAAAATAAGCTATATGGAGTTAATAATTCCTATCTAACTACCCCTGAGAAAAAATGGCGAAACAAACTCGAAACTATATTTGAAAACCTTCATGGTCAGTAAATAAACATGTTTATGTTACTTATCTGTATTTTTTTGTTATTATTGTGTAGTTGTAGTGACATTAACAAGGATAAAATATATTTAATAGTTTAACGTCTTGGTAACAGTTTCTGGAACGAAAATTTGTCGACGCGTCAGAATTAAGGTGAATCCGCAGTGGAAGCCCGCGAAATTCAAATTTTCGTTTTTTGCAATTTGCAGGACAGTGTCAGGTTGTATCTTGATCAAAATATGATTCGCGACTGAAACAAATATGTATTTACAGAATTATAATCATTGGAATCATTAATACATATCACTTAGTTATATTTATTTATTTATTTAATACTTTAAGCACAAATGTACAGAGGCCAATGCCGTATTATATATAGACACGTCATGAACCAACATCGCGGCGCTTAAAAACGGCGAAAATACTAGATAGCTACCTATACGCGTAAAGAAAGGGTAACGACACGTTTTTGTCTTTAACTTTTGGAGTATAATTTGTACATCGTCTGAAAACACACGACGGCATGTTTTTTTTTATGTTTTGCACAGGTTTACACACACAATTTATATTAAAAACAAACGTAGTGTCGCGCGACAGGTTGGTGCGTAACTAAGCGCGATATGGCAATTGGCTTCATTTCATGTTGTCATTTTAGAGTGCGGACAACGTATCTATAGTTTTAAATATCATTGACAGAGGCGGAATTAATGCCGTAGGCATTTTCTACCAGTCAACCTTTGGGTGATGCAGAGACAAACAGTGGTAGGTGCAAGCGAAAATTGTGGAATAAATATTTATTTAAATATAAGGATATACATACATAAACCTATTTGTTCCATATAAACAAATATCATGTTGAAAAGTTTATATTGGTGCCGATTCCCTTGTTCACAAACTAAACTAAATTTAAGTTCAGTGCATCTTTTTCTTTCTATTTCAATAAGAAAAGGACAGAATATACATTTTAGTTTAGTCCTGTCAAATTAATCAGCGGTTGACGTAAATTGACGTAATTTTAGTAGGCAAGTTTTTAATCGCGTCTAAACTTGTATAGAGTAGTGACAGGCGCTGATTAATCTGACAGGACGAAACTAAAATGTATTTTCTGTCCTTTTCTTATTGAAATATAA
Organism: Atethmia centrago; assembly: GCA_905333075.3. Taxonomy (NCBI): domain Eukaryota; kingdom Metazoa; phylum Arthropoda; class Insecta; order Lepidoptera; family Noctuidae; genus Atethmia; species Atethmia centrago. The sequence goes on from HG995393.1 coordinate 10,712,448, forward strand.
AGAAAAAGATGCACTGAACTTAAATTTAGTTAGTTTGTGAACAAGGGAATCGGCGCCATTATGCAACAAATCTAACTATCACTGCGGATCCACCTTAAGGGCTAGTCAATTGATGCGATTGGGTGTTGGCAATCCTGTCAACCAATAACAGCATTTGACGCGCATTTCATAATTTGTTTGCAACATTTTGTGTCGACTTTCGATAGAGAAATCGCTCGTAAGTAGAGGTACCTATTGTCTAATACCTAGTAGAAATGATAATTATCTGTTTATTTAAATTTTTAATACAATCACATGTCCTTACTTATATTTTATATTTATATTTCCTATAAGTTTTGTTATAAATATCGCTTTAAGCCGCTGACAACACCTAAACCGCGGTCCCTGTCTGATTGCATAGAAAAGAAAGAGAAGCGCGATGACACAACGCTTGTAATTTATTGCAAAATATGAAGTAATTATCTATTTACTCAAAATTGAGTTGAGTAATCGAAAATAAAAAACAACCAAGTTCTGTATTCAAATAAGACGTTCTTGTTATTAATTAAATACGTAACGTATGTTCATATTTGATAGAATACTCTTTATTATGTACACCATAAAAAATTACAGATACAAACGTTGAAATTTTACAAGGGGTGACACAATGGGCGGTCTTATCGCTAAAAGCGATCTTTTACAGACAACCTTTGGATGGATTAAAGGGGGAGGAGAGACAATACTGCAGGTAGTCAGTGGTGTACCAGTTACATATACAATAAATACATAAAGCATATACTATACATAACATATATCATACATACATACATACATACATATATATATATATATATATATATATGCCATAAACATGAAACAAAATCAAGAAAAATATAACTATAAGTAATGATGATATTTAGGGAGAGAGAAAGTGTTTTTTTACCTGAATTTTAAAAGTGGACAAAGTTTGTGCACGCCTTATCGACACGGGTAAGGCATTCCATAACCGTACTGCTTGAACTGTAAAAGATTTGTCATAAAAGCTGGTGGAATGCATCGGCATCTCTAGTTTTAAGTTTTCCGATGACCTCAGGTATCTATTATGTGTGTCATGAAGGAACTTGAAACGTTCTTTAAGATAAGAGGGGGTTGTAGGATTGAACAGAATACTGTATAGCTGAAATAAGATATGAGCATTCCGGCGAAGACGTATGGGAAGCCACTTGAGTTTTGTACGATATTCAGAAATATGATCATACTTGCGCAAGCCAAATATAAATCTTATGCAAAAGTTTTGAAGTCGCTCAAGTTTATCTAGTTGTGCCTCAGTGAGATCGAGATAACTGATATTTGATACAGATATTTTGGATTAGAACTCAATGTAAGAGGTTAGTTTAACGTTAGTTTATGTCGAGATTTTGTTTTCAAAACGTGTTTTGGTAACAACCAAGTTCTGGGAAATATGTTCAAAATTAACATATATTTTTTCCGCTACCACAAACTATACAGATTTGGCAATTTTTTTTCTTAAGAGCAGCCTATTTTTGTCAATTGGGTCTTGTCAGCCCCTTAAGGTGAATGCGCAGTGGTAGCCGGAGAAATTAAAATTTTCTAACGTTTTTTGAGCCTAACAAATATGTATTTACAGAACTATAATCATTTAATACATTTATGTTAGTTAGATTCGTTCCATCGGAGCAAATCTCTTATGGAAAAGTTCTCGTGGAACAAATATAAGAGAGATGTATTAATGATTCTATTGTAATGATTATAATTCTGAAAATACATATTTGATGGTCGCGAATCATATTTTGATCAAGATCAGGTTGTAACCTGACACTGACCTGCAAATTGCAAACAAACGTAAGAAAATTAGAATTTCGCGCGCTACAGCTGCGGATCCACCATATTTGTTATTATTGTATTTTGGTTCAAAATAATACATAATAAAAATACATACCTACTGCTGAACTCATTTTACACCACAATAAAATCTAAATTAGTGGTTTAAGATGTGTATGATTGTAAGTTTGTAATCTTTAACAGGCAGCGATAATATCTGAAGCTGAAGCAACAACCCCGAAAAGGGGGGAAATTGGAATGATGCAAAAGAAGGTAGGCACTTGGACGTTCCAGAAAGTTCTAATCTACGGGGGATGAACACACTAACAAAAAAAAAGGCGACTGTAGTGAAAAGTTATCGCTCAACGCGCCTAAAAGTACCCGCCCCTAAGACGACCCACTGCCCGTTTTCAGTTCAATAGATTAAAGTTTATCTAAAATACAATTTAAACAATGCATAGTATACACAAATTAGTATAAAAATAGTCCTTCACGTAGTCAATTTAACTTCTGCTACTACAGCATGTCGGTACGCGAAGCCATAAGTTTTGCCCCACCCAAAAATCGCTCAAGGCGCCAAGAACCACCACTACTACAACAGGCGCCACCTCAAAAACGTGTCGGGGGACCCCGGTCAGGAACGAAGTTCCTTATGCGATACTAGCACGCACACACACACACTCGTATAGAAGAGAAAGAGACAGAGAGAGAAAGTCGTATGGAGCCCCGCATAATGCTTTTTGCATATGTGACGATGTCTACCTGTCAACTCCTTTTTTTTTCGTGTGGGATATCATTGAATAACTTCTCCCGCTCTGGGCGGAGCGGGAGAGTGTGTCAGACTCTTACTGACTAAAACCCACCCGTATTCCTTCCGTTGCCTGTGTTGCCAGGGGCCTCGGTAACCCTTTAGTACCTTCCCGCGACCCCGGCAGGCATCGGCCCTAGTGGACCCCTACACTTGTGCTGACGACATCTTTTTGTGGCGCGTGTGGAATACAACGCGCCGTCGACCCAGGCCTGGTCCTTACTGGACGGCGAGCTACCCATTGCTCACCGTCCGCAAGCCCGCGCCTACGGTGGCCGGAAATCCGGGATTCCCGACGCCAGCAGGTAGGCACTTGGACGTCCTATAAAGTTCTAATCTATGGGGGAAAAACACACTAACAAAAAAAAAACAGGCGACTGAAGTGAAAACTTATCGCTCAACGCGCCTAAAGTTTTCTCTTCAAAAACGTGTGCGGTCAGGGACCCCCGTCAGGATCAAAGTTCTTTACGCGAAACTCGCACACACTCGTCTATAAGAGAAAGAGACAGAGAAAGTCGTATGGAGCCCCACATAGTGCTAACTCACCAAATATGAATCGTCCTATAAATGATAATGGTGCCGATTCCCTTGATCACAACCTAAAGTAAATTTAAGTTCAGTGCATCTTTTTCTTTCTATTTCATTAAGAAAAGGACAGAAGATAAATTTTAGTTCAGTCCTGTGAAATTAATCAGCGCTTGACGTAAATTGACGTAATTTTACGTTCACGTCTAAATTTGTACGGAGTAGTGACAGGCGTTGATTAATTTGACAGGACTAAACTAAAATGTATCTTCTGTCCTCTTCTTAATGAAATACAAAGAGAAAGATGCACTGAACTTAAATTTAGGTTAGTTTGTGAACAAGGGAATCGGTACCATTATTTCTGAAGTACAAACACTTACACGTCAATCATATTTTTTAAACTAGATGAGGTCGGCGTTTCCCATTTGACTACTCTGAGAAGAAACGCCGAAACAAACTCAGAGGTCACAGTCTCTTTTAAAGTCCACACATAATCTTGGTCAGATCATGTGAAGACTATGTAGATTGGTGTCTGAAATGGTCATTGATGAAAGAACCACACAGATTGAGTGGACCTGTCCAGTCAGTGCACGCGTTTGTCAGTAGTTGTGCAGCTCAACTCAGAACTTATAAAACTCTGCTTACCCGTTCGGGGAATACAGCCGTGATGATATCCATATGTTTCAGGTGACAGACGCAGAAGCCTTCCTTTCAGAGATGTTGAGAGTTCTTCAGAATTTGTTCGCCAAGAAGCCTCAGCAAGAGAATGGCGTACAAACGTCGAAACAAAGTAATGGACAGAGCATCGCGTGGTCCTACTATGATGATATTGGAAAATAAACACGTATTTTATGTTCTATATCTACAGGGTCAAATTTTATTACTAAGCCAAACTGCAGATGTGATCTAAACATGATGAAAGGAAAATAATATTTGATATTTTGTTGGGTCAACGATCGTGGGATACTCAAATAATATCAGGGGGACTACTCTCTAAGTCCGTCATCGAACATACGAGCCCGTCCGAAAGTAGTTGATCCGTCAAAACAAGTGACAAATGCAATTTATCGAACGGGAAAAACACGTTGCGAGTAGGGACAGCTGTCAAATCGTGTTGTCATTTATTCTCAGTTCGGGCTCCGAAGTAATCCTATGTCCGTAGGTGATACGGAGTAGAAATCGCCCGTAACTTCCGCCGAAACTACAGATTTAGTGCTTCGGGAGTAGGCCCCCAGTATGAAAACATCCGTTTAGTTTTTAAGCAAGCAAAAAAATGGTTTTCTACTTGTACTTCAAAGTTGACAGCCTCTTGCCTTGTGGTTGGTCTAGTGGGTGCAAGCGCTACTGGTGAGCATGAGGTCCTGGGTTCGATTCCCGGGTCGGGCAGTGTTATTGGGTTTTTCTATTTGGAATATCTCAGTAGCAGCCCGGAGTCTGGATGTGTGCCCGGTTGATGGCAATAGCATTGGCAACAGGCTATTACATGGGACTTAAACATAATTGGCGAAATGTGGGTGTACTAGAGGTACACCTCTGCCCGCCCAACCCTTCGAGGAAACAAGGCGTGATGTTATGTTACTTCAAAGTGACGACCGTAAAGGTCGTTGACCCCGAAAATCACCAAATATTTTTTCTGTTTTTCGTGTTTAGATATTGACCCATCACATCTGCAGTTTCGGTAGCTAGTTTAACCCTGTATACATACTATAAATGAAAGTCTCTTTTCGTGTCTGTATGACTTCAAAACTTCACAATAGATTTTGTTGCGGGTTTTTACCATCATTTAGATCAGGGATGCACAGACTTATAGAGAACAGGGGCCACTCGGGCACATTATGAGCCAAAGTCGGGCCATAATGTACTTTCGGCTAGATGACATTTGACTTATCATTCCAATATATAGTTTTCCACTTTTAATTTATTTATTAAATTAAATTAAAATTATAATTCTATTTTTAACTAAAGTCTTTTATTTCGAATTTTTATTTTCGGTTGGTCCGTGGGTGGGTGACCATCTTTACATCTCAAGACCTCTCCGTGCCTCGGGAAGCACGTTACCCGTTGGTCCCGGCTGTCATTTGTAGATCTTTGACAGTCGTTACGGGTCGTCAGAAGCCCGAAAGTCTGACAACCAGTCTTACCAAGGGGTATCGTGTTGCCCAGTAACTGGGTGGTGGAGGTCAGGTAGGCAGTCGCTCCATGTAAAATACTGGTATTCAGCTGCATCCGGTCAGACTGGAAGCCCACCCAACATGGTTGTGAAAAGGCAGGCAGATCATGAATGGTTCACTCCTACAGGTCGGTGATATTGAACATCAAGTTAATGCTTGGTTACTCTATTGTATTATTCTTTTTTTCCTTTCAAATCTGCAATCGGCTTTCAGCCAGAATCAGATGTTTTCTGGGACTAATTTGGGTTGGGTGCGATTTCATTAAGCGGCACCATACGAGTTGGTAGAGACTAAATAGTTAGTTTCTCTGGTCTATGTCTATTGTATGATTTGAATTGAAACTTTTATAATAGCCGTATTGATTTTTTTATGTATTCTTTATTTTAGTAATGTATTCAGAGTAGTGGTGTTCAATGTTGCTTTATGGCTTTACGCTTTATTTTAAGCATGCTTTTTTATATGCGTAGGTACTTGTTACGACTAAACGGGCGGGCGCGAATAAAACCAGCGTGGTTTTGTCAGAGCGGAATATTACATCGCGTTTATGAATTTATTACGGAACAGTAAAAAAAAACAATGAACCCTCCTTCATACTTTCCAGGCTTAGGACTGTCTATTTGATTAAGTGTTATTAAGAAATAAAGTATGTTAGTATTTAAAACCTCTATAGGCGTATTTAAAAGTTCAATGTTCCTTCTAAACATACTCGTTCGTTAAATACCTACACACAAAACAATAACACGATACCTCACTCAGTCAATCGTCCTTACTTACACAATTAGTTTTTATTTACATAATCAATATTGGGTATCCTATCACAGTTTATTTACACTAAAAACTCACGAAGCAAAACAACATTGTTTATAATATTACGTTACGTACACACGGCTACATATCAAGCTATAAATTACCAGTATAAGCTGATCTCGCATTGTATAGGATTTCCGTACAATGCGAGGTCAGCGTAATCTGGAAATGTATAGCTTGATGTGTAGCCGTGTGCACGTGAGCCGCCCGAGATCGCGATAACGCACGCGGTGCCTAAAACGATTACATACGCGACCGAAAGCAAACGCTAGCATGCGACGACTAGCCACCCGGCGGCCGGCACCCGCCGCTTTGCTATGCCTGGTTGCTTATTACTACATGCGCTTGCGATGTGCGACGGACAGAGCCAGAGAGTGCGATGTCCGATGTAAAGCAAACAGCAAATAGCAACAAGTGAGAGCCACGATAGCATTTGCTTTATGTTATGTATGGTAAGCAAGATGCTTTATTATGCTATATGCTTTATTAACCACCACTAATTCAGAGCATGTGTACCTACTCGATAATGCGTCAGCTGTGGTTACCCGTTATACAAGTTTTTATTATTGTAAAAGATAATTGTAATGTAGGTATCTGTTAGTAATCTTTAAATAAATAAATATGCTCAAAGAAAAATATCTAGGTTAACGTTTTAAAATAATTTAATGAGATACCTTTTTTTGTAAATCTTCCAATATTTAATTTGATGCAAGGCATTGCATTGCCGTGACAATTTTTTTGCGCGCCGCGCCTCACCCCGCTCGCCCGAACTCCCCCAAGTGCTACCCGAATAGTTCCGATCCCAAGCTCGCATCACATGCACGCATTATGTAGGTGATTAGGTACATATACAACATTTATTTTACAATTTTCTTTTAATTTCCGCATTTTTTTAATTTGTTGGTGGGTCGCGGTCTGTGCATCGCTGATTTAGATAATTAATTTCGGAAGCTATATGTGTACCTATATATGAGGGTGACACTGAAAGTTCTTAGACAATCAAAAACTGAACAAACTAGCAAGTTATTAGGTGTATTGTATCTTTTCAAAATAGTGTCCATTTACATCAATACATCGCTGCATCCGATGGAGCCACTGAGAAAAGAACATTACCCACTCGTCCTTAGGGGTCTCTTCGACGGCATTCTGAAACGCAGCCACTGCTTCCTCGGCGTCCATAAAACGTTTTCCTCGAAGTTTTTCTTTTATTTTCGGAAATAAATAAAAATCGCAAGGTGCGAGGTCGGGGCTATAGGGTGGGTGACCCAGTAATTCCACGTCTGACATCGTCAAGTAGTCGATTGTTTGCTTGGCGGTGGGCGACGAGGCATTGTCGTGGTGAAGGAGGATCCTACTGCGAGGCGTTTCTTCCGAACTTTTTCCAAGACAAGTGGCAAACAATTGTTAGTGTACCACTCTGCAGTAACTGTTTTTCGATCCTCTAAAACAATTGTTGCGTAATGACCTGTCCTTCCGAAGAACGAGGCCACCATCTTTTTTCCCACGCTTCGACCTCTCTTCACTTTAGTTGCTACTGGCAACTCCTCGAAAGGAAACTCCCAGACAGCAGGCTGTCTCTTAGTTTCAGGATCATAACAATAAATCCAGCTTGCATCACCCGTAAGTATGTCGAACACAGCATTTGAGTCACCTCCGTTAAATCTTTGAACCATTTCACGACACCAATCAACACGACGGAGTTTTTCGGCCTCTGTCAAATTATGAGGTATCCACCGAGCACAACACTTCCTGACCGCTAAATGTTCATGGAGGATTTTGTGCACTTGACTCATACCGATGCCTAAGCTTGTCCGAATCTGCTGATAAGTCACTCTTTTGTCAGTCTCTATCATACGCCGCACAACACTGTCGTCGCCGTAGAAGGCCGTCCCTCACGCAGATCATCGGTGAGATTAGTGCGACCACGTTTAAACTCATTAAACCAGTTGTAAACAGTGGCACGAGATGGGGCTTCATCGTGAAAGGCCAATCGAAGTCTATCATAACTTTCGTTGTTTTAAATGACATAGAAAGTCATAAAAAATCATGGTACGAAAATTTTCTCGCGTTAAATTCATGCTGATGTGACACAGACAATTTTCAATTTGCCGCCAAACCGTAAACAAATGACAAATTAATAAAATACATAAACAATAATATTGGCAGAGTTCCATTTTCAAAATTAGAACTGTTTGTTTTTATTATATCGTTTAAAAGTGGCCAGTTTTAAAAACTTTCAGTGTCGCCCTCGTAATACATTCAGATTTAATTTAATAATAAACTTACAACTTTGTGCCCTTTGGCGTCGAGACCCTCGGTCCGTGGGGTCCCAGTGCGCATAAGTTATTTGCGGAAATCGCGAAACGTCTAGTTGATGTAACTGGTGACCGAAAAGCTGGCGGCTTTCTCGCACAACGCATCAGCATTGTAATTCAGCGAGGAAATGCTGCCAGCATCCTCGGTACAATGCCCGGAGGGCTTTTTTTAGGCTTAACTTAGTTTTAATTTAATTTAGTTAATGTTAATAATCATCTTGTAATTTGGTTTTGTAAGTAAATGTATTGATATAGCATACAATTCGATGTTTTGACATCCCGCCATTTGCGAAGCAACGGGGGCGGGGGTCAGTCCACTTTGTTCCACTGGTGGGACAGTGGACTAAGTCAAAATTTTAATCGTTCCAGGGATACAGTTGAATACCCTGGAACGCCCCCCTTTGGACTTTCAAGACATTGAAATTAAAGTTAGTTATGCAATGCACATGCCAGCGCCTCATTTTTAAATTCTTATTAAAATATCTGTAAGAATTTAAAACGTTATGTCTAATTCTAGGCAAAAAAGGGAGATGGATCTAATTTCCAATAGTAATAAAAAAAAAACAAATTTACACAATTTTCCATTTATTTAAAAAATAATAAGACAACACTGCCGTCATCTAAATGCTCAACACAGCTCAACAAACAATAGCTTAACGTTAAGATTATAATTTAAAATGGCTAAAAAACGGTTTATAAAAAAACACGGTTTCTTAAATAAATCAAAAGGGTTTTTAAAAAGAGGGTTTTATTTTAAAAGGTGACGGGTTATTTTTTTAAATAAAAAAATATCTGAATCTTTTAAAATAAAACGTTATTTAAATTAATAAAGCTGGTAGGAAAAAGCGCTTGATCTAGTAATCACTACTGAAAGTGCGTTAATACGAGTAGTTACATCGAAACAAGTGCACCACCTTGCTCACTGGTTAATATCATTACCGCGGCATGAATTATTCTTACACAAAGCGTAATTGAATTGAAATGACTAAATACCTCCTATGGGGTCGTACTCGTCATAATGAACAAATTTAAATCTAGCCTCGGGAAAGCACGTTAAGCCGTGGGCCCGGTTTTCATTCGTGGATCTTTGACAGTCGTTACGGGTAGTCAGAAGCCCGAAAGTCTGACAACCAGTCTTACAAAGGGTATCGTATTACCCAGTAATTGGGTTTTGGAGGTCAGATAGGCAATCGCTCCATGTAAAATACTGATATTCAGCTGACAGACTGGAAGTCGACCCAAACATATTTGGGAAAAGGCTAGACAGATGAAGTTCTCGCATGCGTTGCACTTTTGGAATGGGGGAAAAAGCACTGAACTCGCGTGACCGTCACACTCAGATGATATACAGATGTTTACAAGTTTGTAAAGTTAAGAAATTTTCACTCTGACGTGCAGTCCTACGACTGGCAGTTTTTTCACGATTGTTCATAGTCGGTGCCATAGTAATAGTTGCTCATAATGATGAGTACAATGACCCCATAGGATTTCAGTTACACCTCATTTACTTGGTACTACAAGCTTGTCCCGTACTATAAACCTTTAATTCAAAAAGCCCTAGATTATCTCAAAGTGATCTAAAAGCGACTTTTTTAATTAGAATCATTCATTCTGCTCACATAACTGGAAATAATTGACACACTGATAAATGATAAATTTTAATGTGCTTGCCCGGTTCCTATAAGTTTAAAAACGAATCGTTTTTCTTACCAATGGTTTATGAAAAGTTTGCGAAAGTAGTTTTACTGTATACACCTTAAAAATACCAAAGGGTAATGAAAACTACGCTTCAGAATTTACGAAGATGCAATAAAGTTATGTAACCATTAACGGTTAATAAGCCGTACGAAAAACGACCAGTAATTGTAACGATCCGTTTTAAAACTTTTAAAAACCGTGCACAAAATTATCGATTTTAATTCAATGCGATTGTAATTTTAAATCTTAAATTATAACATAATAATAATAATTACATAATTAAAGATATTTATGTTAATAAAACACGTTGTTTGTTCTTGATTATATCATTTCATTTGTTGCGCCCGCATACTCATCTTGTGCCTCTTCTTCCTCGTCAAAAATGTCGTCGTCATCGATATTTGCCTCCTGAAATTATAAACATTTATTAGTGAGTTTTTATTAACGATAAATATGTCTAGGTATTATTTTTTTAGGGCACATTTGCGTTGAATGCGGCCATTCAAGTATTACATAATCAGCCTATAATGTTCCCACTGCTGGGACACAGGCCTCCTCTCTGTGAGAGGGAGTGGGCCGTAATCCACCACGCGGGCCCAGTGCGGGTTGGTAGATGTCACATGTCTTTGAATTTTTGGTTCTAGGACATGCTGTTTTCCTCACGATGTTTTCCTTCACCGTTTGACGAGCATTCAAGTATTACGTAAGCAAAATTATAGTAATTTTTAACCCCCTTCCACCCCCTTGTCAGCATTGGTAAGCAAAGCTCTAAGCCTATGCTTACGTAAACATTGGTACTTATATATATTTCATCTGTTCAGGTTTCTTTATTGTTATTCATGAGTCTAGAAATAAGGAATTTATAGACTACAAGAAATGAATGCCCATTGTAAGTAATTTCCTTATTTCGGTGCTTTATAAATTAACCACAAAACACCGCGTTAGAGCAAGTTAGTAACATCAATTATTTTGGGGAACCCCTGAACATGCTTTTCGCTTTCCAACATAGACAGTGGGGTTGTCATATTTGTTGAAAACAGAACCTTCTAAATGTTGCAAAAAAATCAGAAAAAGTAAATAAATATTGCTGACGTAATCACCATCCAGAAGATGTCATAAACAATAAGCACAGCAAAGTCCCCTCGACCCCCCTCTGGTGCATACGTAATACTTGAATGGCCCCAATTGTATTTAAAAAGAAACTGATATTTTTTTTTCTTTAATTCTTGGTTCACTCACTATAGCTCTTTAGAAAAAAAAATAAAATGGAGCAAAAGTTTTATCATCATCTACCAAGCCTTTTCCGGATCAGCTTCGAGTCTAACTGGATGCATCTGAATACCATTATTTTACATGGAGCGACTGCCTATCTGACCTCCACACCCCAGGTACTAGGTAACACGATAACCCTTAGTGAGACTGGTTGTCAGTCTTTCGGGCTTCTACTATAGGGTCAAATTAAATTGGCCAAAACTCAACAAATTCATTATTTTTTTGTTTTATCATGTTTGGCCCTGTATAAACAGATATATAAAACATTAAATCTTTTTTTCAGTTTTATCGTGTTTAAATATTGATACCCATCATTATTTATATAAATTAATAATAAATAATGACAAAAAATAAATCAAATACGACAAAATATACAATGGGCGGCCTTATCGCTTCATCAAGCATCAAGTCAGTTGAGTATCGCTACCTTATTTGATTTGACCCTGTATAAATTAACGTTGATAATGTTCTGGATAATGATGCCGTACCTGATACTGCTGGTATTCGGAGATCAGATCGGCCATGTTGCTGGCTGCCTCTGTGAACTCCATCTCGTCCATGCCCTCGCCTGTGTACCAATGGAGGAAAGCCTGCAATACAAAAATGTTCAAATTATTAATTATTAGAGCAGTTTTGGCCTTTTTTTTGGGTTGAAAATTAAAAAATAACTTCTCCCGCTCTGGGCGGAGCGGGACGGCGTGTCAGACGCTTACTGACTAAAACCCACCCGTGTTCCTTCCGTTGCCTGTGTGTTGCCAGAGGCCTCGGTATCCCTTTCAGACTTTCCCGCGACCCCAGCAGGACTATACGTCCTGGATGTCGAACCCAGGACCTATTATGCTCAGCACTTGCTCAGGACATGCCGGTTTCCTACCGATATTTTTACACGCCTTACAAACAACGCTTCAGCGTGTGAGAGTGCTCTACACTTGAAATGTCGCCTTGTCAAACGAAGTTGTTGTTTGATAATTTACACCCAAAAAAAAAAGGTTGGATGAAGTGTCATTGGGTTTTTCTATTAGGAATTTCTCAGAAGCAGCTCGGAGTCTAGATTTACTGATAATGGCAATAGGCTCTCCATCTATTACATGGGACTTAAACATAACTGGCGAAATGTGGGTGTACCTACTACAGGTAAACTTCTGCCCAACCCATCGGGGAATCAGGCGAGATGTTATTTAACACAATAAGCTCACCTTTCTCCTGAACATAGCGGTGAACTGCTCAGAGATACGTTTGAAGATCTCCTGTATGGCCGTGCTGTTGCCGATGAACGTGGCAGACATCTTGAGGCCGCGAGGTGAAATGTCGCAGACCGCTACCTTAAGGTTGTTCGGGATCCACTCGACGAAGTAGCTGTGGGATAAATTGTTTGTACAGTAATTGTAATATCGTGGTGAAATATCGATGTGATTAGAATCTCCTGAAAGACGATAAAGATAGTTAATTTGTATTGATTAAATTTGATTTTTCGACTCGTTTTTTTTTTTATGGGACTTAAAACATAACTGGCGAAATGTGGGTGTACTACAGGTACTCCTCTGCCCAACCCCTCGGGGATTACAAGCGTGTGATGTTATGTTATGTGATTTTTAGAAAAAGTGAAAATTAATTTAATTAATAAAAGAGACAATGACAAAAAAAAGATCAGTATTATGTAACAGATTTTTTATGAATGATGAATTCATGACTATCTGTTGGCCGTGACCAGAATGATTTTGCTCAAGTCAAAGAAATATTACGACGACGTTATAAACATGGATGGTGGACGACAAATGCAACCACGAAATAACTAAGTTGAATGGAATATCTCATTTTTTGTCATATACAATAACATGAAATATGGTGTAATTTTTGTTTGTCCCCATCTGCGATACCAAAATTCTATAAATGACTAATGCTTGTTTTTGTCTTTTCAGTTGTGTTTTGCAGTTGGGTTATTTGTTTTTTTAAATATTTATTTATTTAACTAAATTACAAGATGTTTATTAACACTAACTAAATTAAATTAAAACTAAGTTTAACCTAAAAAAGCCCTTCGGGGCATTGTACCGAGCATACTGGCAGCATTTCCTCGCTGAATTACAATGCTGATGCGTTGCGCGAGAAAGCCGCCAGCTTTTCGGTCACCAGTTACATCAACCAGACGTTTCGCGATTTCTGCAAATAACTTATGCGCACTGGGACCCCACGGACCGAGGGTCTCGACGCCAAAGGGTATAAAGTTGTACTCTCGGCCAAGGCCCCCATATGTTTTTTTTTTAATAATTATTGTATCTCACATATCTGAATGACGGTCTGTGGACATATTACCGAGCCGCGAACTGCTCACCAAAAGTCCGGGTATAGCTGAGTGCGCCACTGACCTGGTGTTCTTGTTCTGTATGGCCAGCACCTGCTCGTCCACCTCCTTCATGGACATGCGGCCGCGGAAGATGGTGGCCACCGTGAGGTAGCGGCCGTGGCGCGGGTCGGCAGCCACCATCATGTTGCCGGGGTTGAGCATCTGTGGGCAGGGGGAGGTTAGCTGGGTGGACGATGTTAACCATTCAATATTATGTTTCTAAAAATGTCTTCTTTACGATTATCACTTTTCCACCTTCTTTGAAGATTATAACAGTACTTAGCACAGAAAACTTTTAAAATTTGTTCGTCTTCATCGTTTAATACCATAGTATTAGGTAATTTAGATTTTATAGCATTAAAGAGCACATCATTATTTTTTAAACTACCACTTTCTTTCAATCTCAACCAAATCAATATTTGACACTAAATCATTAAACATTGTCACAAAATTTAAATATCTGCTATAATCCGAAAATAAAATATATGGGGTAGTGCGTTAATTACGGTGTGTAACAACGTACTAAAGAGGGTTGTGTTCAAATGTAACCGTAATGTTTTTCTACCTGTTTTTAAGTGTCCAATCATGTAATGACACGTCATAATTTGCTGCGCTCTGATTGGCCGAAGCGTTCATCAAGGTCTTCGTGCTAATGAGTTTTTATCGTAAACAAGTGACGTCAAAGGAGTGATGTGGAATATTGGTAATATTTATTTTAATTGAGTATAAAAAATATTTGCTTCACATAATTACATATTATTTTTCATACAAAATTTAGGAGCCTATATTTCTTAAATTACGAGGAATATAAAAAAAAATGTTAAATTACATAAAATGCTTGAATTGATGCGTAAAACCCAATAAGATGTATTAAAATCCTTAAGTCCCTATTTCGCGATTTCAGCCCACTGCGGCGCGGCGGCGTGAGCAGGACACGCATTTGTATGGCCAAGGTCAACGGCGATTACCCAACCCTTAATAGTTGATCGCTGACTGTTCACAGCGAGTAGTCGTTTGTTGCAGCGACTAGAGCTATCACAGTTAGCTCGATTCATCATACACACATAATCAGCCGATGATGTTCCCACTGCCGGGGCACAGGCCTCCTCTCTGTGAGAGGGAGTGGGCTGTAATGCACCACGCGGGCCCAGTGCGGGTTGGCAGATGTCACATGTCTTCGAATATTTGGTTCTAGGACATGCCGGTCTACTCACGATGTTTTCCATCACCGTTCTGAGAGCAGTGGTGTTGAAATTATTTACACATCGTAAAGCCCTACACTCGTAAGTCGGGGCCGTTACCACTGGGCCTTCTCCCACCTCTCTAATCGCTTCTCGTTAATTACCGACGGTGGGACAGTTGCCTAATGTTACAAATCAATTTGACTACCTTGTGGTATCTAGGGGTCCAAAACAGTGTCTTGTATTGAACACGAAATGGGAAATATGCTGCCATCTTTGTGGTAACAGGCTCGCCCACCGTTACATGAGACTAAAACATAACTCACCAAATATGGGTGTCCTATAAAACTCTGCTTACCCTTCGGGGAATACACAAATATTCACTGAAACAACAACCCCGAAACGGGAGGAAATTGGAATTATACAAAAGCAGGTAGGCACTTTTTTTTTGGGTGGGAAATCATCGAATAATTTCTCCCGCTCTGGGCGGAGCGGGAGGGTGTGTCAGACTCTTACTGACTAAAACCCACCCGTATTCCTTCCGTTGCCTTTGTTGCCTCGGTAACCCTTTTGTACCTTCACGCGACCCCGGCAGGCATCGGCCCTAGTGGACCCCTACACTTGTGCTGACGACATCTCTTTGTGGCGCGCGTGGAATACAACGCGCCGTCGACCCGGGCCTGGTCCTTACCGGACGGCGAGCTACCCATTGCTCACCGTCCGCAAGCCCGCGCCTACGGTGGCCGGAAATCCGCCAAGGATTCCCGACGCCAGCAGGTTGGCACTTGGACGTCCTATAAAGTTCTAATCTATGGGGGATAAACACACTAACGAAGAAAACAGGCGACTGAAGTGAAAACTTATCGCTCAACGCGCCTAAACAAGTTTTCTCTTCAAAAAACGTGTGCGGTCAGGGACCCCCGTCAGGAATGAAGTTCCTTACGCGAAACTCGCACGCACACACACTCGTATATAAGAGAAAGAGACAGAGAGAGAAAGTCGTATGGAGCCCCGCATAGTGCTAACTCACCAAATATGGGTGTCCTATAAATGATAATATTTCTGAAGTAGGTTTGTACAAACACTTTTACACGTCAATCATATTTTTTAAACTAGATGAGACAGGCGTTTCCTATCTAACTACTCTGAGGAGAAACGCCGAAACAAACTCATAGGTCACAGTCTCTTTTAAAGTCCAAACATAATCTTGGCAAACAAACGTCGAAACAAAGTAATGGACAGAGCATCGCGTGGTCCTACTATGATGATATTGGAAACAAACACGTATTTTAAGGCTCCTACATATTGGCGCGACTTGTCGCGCGACGCGACGCAACGCGACACAAAGACACCGCGTGTAGCGCTACAAGCGGTGCCTTTGTGTCGCGACGCGTCGCGCGACAAGTCGCGCCAGTATGTAGGAGCCTTTTAGTTCTATATCTACAGGGTCAAATTTTATTATTTAGAGAAACTGCAGATGTGATCTAAACATGATGAAAGGAAAATAATATTTGATATTTTTTTGGGTCAACGATCGTGGGTTACTCAAATAATATCAGGGGGACTACTCTGTAAGTCCGTCATCGAACATACGGGCCCATCAGAAAGTAGTTGATCCGTCAAAACAAGTGACAAATGCAATTTTTCGAACGGGAATAAACAAACACATTGCGAGTAGGGACAGCTGTCAAATCGTGTTGTCTTTTATTCTCAGTTCGGGCTCCGAAGTAATCGTATGTCCTTAAGTGATACGGAGTAGGAAACGCCCGTAATTTCGGCCGAAACTACGGATTTAGTGCTTCGGGAGTAGGCCCCCAGTTTAAAACATCCGTTTAGTTTTAAACATTCACAGGCGTAATGGGAACACGATAAAACAAAAAAAAAATGGGTTTCTAAACTTATTCTTCAAAGTTGACAGCCTCTTGCCTTGTGGTTGGTCTAGTGGTTGCAAGCGCTACTGGTGAGCATGAGGTCCTGGGTTTGATTCCCGGGTCGGGCAGTGTTATTGGGTTTTTCTATTTGGAATATCTCAGTAGCAGCCCGGAGTCTGGATGTGTGCCCGGTTGATGGCAATAGCATTGACAACAGGCTATTACATGGTACTTAAACATAATTGGCGAAATGTGGGTGTACTACAGGTACACCTCTGCCCAACCCTTCGAGGAAACAAGGCGTGATGTTATGTTACTTCAAAGTGACGACCGTAAAGGTCGTTGACCCCGAAAATCACCAAATATTTTTTCTGTTTTTCGTGTTTAGATATTGACCCATCACATCTGCAGTTTCGGTAGCTAGTTTAACCCTGTATACATACTATAAATGAAAGTCTCTTTTCGTGTCTGTATGACTTCAAAACTTCACAATAGATTTTGTTGCGGGTTTTTACCATCATTTAGATCAGGGATGCACAGACTTATAGAGAACAGGGGCCACTCGGGCACATTATGAGCCAAAGTCGGGCCATAATGTACTTTCGGCTAGATGACATTTGACTTATCATTCCAATATATAGTTTTCCACTTTTAATTTATTTATTAAATTAAATTAAAATTATAATTCTATTTTTAACTAAAGTCTTTTATTTCGAATTTTTATTTTCGGTTGGTCCGTGGGTGGGTGACCATCTTTACATCTCAAGACCTCTCCGTGCCTCGGGAAGCACGTTACCCGTTGGTCCCGGCTGTCATTTGTAGATCTTTGACAGTCGTTACGGGTCGTCAGAAGCCCGAAAGTCTGACAACCAGTCTTACCAAGGGGTATCGTGTTGCCCAGTAACTGGGTGGTGGAGGTCAGGTAGGCAGTCGCTCCATGTAAAATACTGGTATTCAGCTGCATCCGGTCAGACTGGAAGCCCACCCAACATGGTTGTGAAAAGGCAGGCAGATCATGAATGGTTCACTCCTACAGGTCGGTGATATTGAACATCAAGTTAATGCTTGGTTACTCTATTGTATTATTCTTTTTTTCCTTTCAAATCTGCAATCGGCTTTCAGCCAGAATCAGATGTTTTCTGGGACTAATTTGGGTTGGGTGCGATTTCATTAAGCGGCACCATACGAGTTGGTAGAGACTAAATAGTTAGTTTCTCTGGTCTATGTCTATTGTATGATTTGAATTGAAACTTTTATAATAGCCGTATTGATTTTTTTATGTATTCTTTATTTTAGTAATGTATTCAGAGTAGTGGTGTTCAATGTTGCTTTATGGCTTTACGCTTTATTTTAAGCATGCTTTTTTATATGCGTAGGTACTTGTTACGACTAAACGGGCGGGCGCGAATAAAACCAGCGTGGTTTTGTCAGAGCGGAATATTACATCGCGTTTATGAATTTATTACGGAACAGTAAAAAAAAACAATGAACCCTCCTTCATACTTTCCAGGCTTAGGACTGTCTATTTGATTAAGTGTTATTAAGAAATAAAGTATGTTAGTATTTAAAACCTCTATAGGCGTATTTAAAAGTTCAATGTTCCTTCTAAACATACTCGTTCGTTAAATACCTACACACAAAACAATAACACGATACCTCACTCAGTCAATCGTCCTTACTTAAGGCTCCTACATACTGGCGCGACTTGTCGCGCGACGCGTCGCGACACAAAGGCACCGCTTGTAGCGCTACACGCGGTGTCTTTGTGTCGTGTCGCGTCGCGCGACAAGTCGCGCCAGTATGTAGGAGCCTTTACACAATTAGTTTTTATTTACATAATCAATATTGGGTATCCTATCACAGTTTATTTACACTAAAAACTCACGAAGCAAAACAACATTGTTTATAATATTACGTTACGTACACACGGCTACACATCAAGCTATAATTTACCAGTATAAGCTGATCTCGCATTGTATAGGATTTCCGTACAATGCGAGGTCAGCGTATTCTGGAAATGTATAGCTTGATGTGTAGCCGTGTGTACGTAAGCCGCCCGAGATCGCGATAACGCACGCGGTGCCTAAAACGATTACATACGCGACCGAAAGCAAACGCTAGCATGCGACGACTAGCCACCCGGCGGCCGGCACCCGCCGCTTTGCTATGCCTGGTTGCTTATTACTACATGCGCTTGCGATGTGAGACGGACAGAGCCAGAGAGTGCGATGTGCGATGTAAAGCAAACAGCAAATAGCAACAAGTGAGGGCCACGATAGCATTTGCTTTATGTTATGTATGGTAAGCAAGATGCTTAATTATGCTATATGCTTTATTAACCACCACTAATTCAGAGCATGTGTACCTACTCGATAATGCGTCAGCTGTGGTTACCCGTTATACAAGTTTTTATTATTGTAAAAGATAATTGTAATGTAGGTATCTGTTAGTAATCTTTAAATAAATAAATATGCTCAAAGAAAAATATCTAGGTTAACGTTTTAAAATAATTTAATGATACCTTTTTTTGTAAAACTTTCAATATTTAATTTGATGCAAGGCATTGCATTGCCGTGACAATTTTTTTGCGCGCCGCGCCTCACCCCGCTCGCCCGAACTCCCCCAAGTGCTACCCGAATAGTTCCGATCCCAAGCTCGCATCACATGCACGCATTATGTAGGTGATTAGGTACATATACAACATTTATTTTACAATTTTCTTTTAATTTCCGCATTTTATTAATTTGTTGGTGGGCCGCGGTCTGTGCATCGCTGATTTAGATATTTAATTTCGGAAGCTATATGTGTATATATGAGGGTGACACTGAAAGTTCTTAGACCATCAAAAACTGAACAAACTAGCAAGTTATTAGTTTTATTATATCTTTTCAAAATAGTGTCCATTTACATCAATACATCGCTGCATCCGATGGAACCACTGAGAAAAGCACATTACCCACTCGTCCTTAGGGGTCTCTTCGACGGCATTTTGAAACGCAGCCACTGCTTCCTCGGCGTCCATAAAACGTTTTCCTCGAAGTTTTTCTTTTATTTTCGGAAATAAATTAAAATCGCAAGGTGCGAGGTCGGGGTAGGGCGGGTGACCCAGTAATTCCACGTCTGACATCGTCAAGTAGTCGATTGTTTGCTTGGCGGTGTGCGACGAGGCGTTGTCGTGGTGAAGGAGGATCCTACTGGGAGGCGTTTCTTCCGAACTTTTTCCAAGACAAGTGGCAAACAATTGTTAGTGTACCACTCTGCAGTAACTGTTTTTCGATCCTCTAAAACAATTGTTGCGTAATGACCTATCCTTCCGAAGAACGAGGCCACCATCTTTTTTCCCACGCTTCGACCTCTCTTCACTTTAGTTGCTACTGGCAACTCCTCGGAAGGAAACTCCCAGACAGCAGACTGTCTCATAGTTTCAGGATCATAACAATAAATCCAGCTTTCATCACCCGTAAGTATGTCGAACACAGCATTTGAGTCACCTCGGTTAAATCTTTGAACCATTTCACGACACCAATCAACACGACGGAGTTTTTCGGCCTCTGTCAAATTATGAGGTATCCACAGAGCACAACGCTTCCTGACCGCTAAATGTTCATGGAGGATTTTGTGCACTTATACACACTCATACCGATGCCTAAGCTTGTCCGAATCTGCTGATAAGTCACTCTTTTGTCAGTCTGTATCATACGCCGCACAACACTGATGTTATCTTCAGTCGTCGCCGTAGAAGGCCGTCCCTCACGCAGATCGTCGGTGAGATTAGTGCGACCACGTTTAAACTCATTAAAGCAGTTGTAAACAGTGGCACGAGATGGGGCTTCATCATGAAAGGCCAATCGAAGTCTATCATAACTTTCGTTGACTTAAATGAAATCGAAAGTCATAAAAAATCATTGTACGAAAATTTTCTCGCGTTAAATTCATGCTGATGTGACACAGACAATTTTCAATTTGCCGCCAAACCGTAAACAAATGACAAATAAATAAAATACATAAACAATAATATTGGCAGAGTTCCATTTTCAAAATTAGAACTGTTTGTTTTTATTATATCGTTTAAAAGTGGCCAGTTTTAAAAACTTTCAGTGTCGCCCTCGTAATACATTCAGATTTAATTTGATAATAAATTTACAACTTTGTGCCCTTTGGCGTCGAGACCCTCGGTCCGTGGGGTCCCAGTGCGCATAAGTTATTTGCGGAAATCGCGAAACGTCTAGTTGATGAACTGGTGACCGAAAAGCTGGCGGCTTTCTCGCGCAACGCATCAGCATTGTAATTCAGCGAGGAAATGCCGCCAGCATCCTCGGTACAATGCCCCGAGGGCCTTTTTTAGGATTAACTTAGTTAATGTTAATAATCATCTTGTAATTTGGTTTTGTAAATAAATGTATTGATATAGCATACAACCCGATGTTTTGACATTCCGCCATTTGCGAAGCAACGGGGGCGGGGGTCAGTCCACTTTGTTCCACTGGTGGGACAGTGGACTAAGTCAAAATTTTAATCGTTCCAGGGGTAAAGTTGAATAAACCCTGGAACGCCCCCCTTTGGACTTTCAAGACAATGAAATTAAAGTTAGTTATGCAATGCACATTTTTAATTCTTATTAAAATATCTGTAAGAATTTAAAACGTTATGTCTAATTCTAGGCAAAAAAGGGAGATGGATCTAATTTCCAATAGTAATAAAAAAAAAACAAATTTACACAATTTTCCATTTATTTAAAAAATAATAAGACAACACTGCCGTCATCTAAATGCTCAACACAGCTCAACAAACAATAGCTTAACGTTAAGATTATAATTTAAAATGGCTAAAAAACGGTTTATAAAAAACACGGTTTCTTAAATAAATGAAACGGTTTTTAAAAAGAGGGTTTTATTTTAAAAGGTGATGGGTTATTTTTTTAAATAAAAAATATCTGAATCTTTTAAAATAAAACGTTATTTAAATTAATAAAGCTGGTAGGAAAAAGCGCTTGATCTAGTAATCACTACTGAAAGTGCGTTAATACGAGTAGTTACATCGAAACAAGTGCACCACCTTGCTCACTGGTTAATATCATTACCGCGGCATGAATTATTATTCTTACACAAAGCGTAATTGAATTGAAATGACTAAATACCTCCTATGGGGTCGTACTCGTCATAATGAACAAATTTAAATCTAGCCTCGTGAAAGCACGTTAGCCGTTGGGCCCGGTTTTCATTCGTGGATCTTTGACAGTCGTTACGGGTAGTCAGAAGCCCGAAAGTCTGACAACCAGTCTTACAAAGGGTATCGTATTACCCAGTAATTGGGTTTTGGAGGTCAGATAGGCAGTCGCTCCATGTAAAATACTGATATTCAGCTGACAGACTGGAAGTCGACCCAAACATATTTGGGAAAAGGCTAGACAGATGAAGTTCTCGTATGCGTTGCACTTTTGGAATGGGGGAAAAGCACTGAACTCGCGTGACCGTCACACTCAGATGATATACAGATGTTTACAAGTTCGTGAAGCTAAGAAATTATCACTTTTGACGTGCAGTCCTACGACTGGCAGTTTTTTCACGATTTTTCAGAGTCGCTGCCATAGTAATAGTTGCTCATAATGATGAGTACAATGACCCCATAGGATTTCAGTTACACCTCATTTACTTGGTACTACAAGCTTGTCCCGTACTATAAACCTTTAATTCAAAAAGCCCTAGATTATCTCAAAGTGATCTAAAAGCGACTTTTTTAATTAGAATCATTCATTCTGCTCACATAACTGGAAATAATTGACACACTGATAAATGATAAATTTTAATGTGCTTGCCCGGTTCCTATAAGTTTAAAAACGAATCGTTTTTCTTACCAATGGTTTATGAAAAGTTTGCGAAAGTAGTTTTACTGTATACACCTTAAAAATACCAAAGGGTAATGAAAACTACGCTTCAGAATTTACGAAGATGCAATAAAGTTATGTAACCATTAACGGTTAATAAGCCGTACGAAAAACGACCAGTAATTGTGACCGATCCGTTTTAAAACTTTTAAAAACCGTGCACAAAATTATCGATTTTAATTCAATGCGATTGTAATTTTAAATCTTAAATTATAACATAATAATAATAATTACATAATTAAAGATATTTATGTTAATAAAACACGTTGTTTGTTGTTGATTATATCATTTCATTTGTTGCGCCCGCATACTCATCTTGTGCCTCTTCTTCCTCGTCAAAAATGTCGTCGTCATCGATATTTGCCTCCTGAAATTATTAACATTTATTAGTGAGTTTTTATTAAAGGTAAATATGTCTAGGTATTAAGTTTTTAGGGCACATTTGCGTTTAATTGTATTTAAAAAGAAACTGATTAATCAGTAATAGCTCTTTAGAAAAAAATAGGAAAATAGAGCAAAATGTTTATCATCATCTACCGAGCCTTATCCGGATCAGCTTCGAGTCTAACCGGATGCAGCTGAATACCAGTATTTTACATGGAGCAACTGCCTGTTTGACCTCCACAACCCAGTTACTGGGTAACACGATACCCCTTAGTGAGACTGGTTGTCAGACTTTCGGGCTTCTACTATAGGGTAGCAAAACTCAACAAATTAATTTATTTTTTTGTTTTATCATGTTTGGCCCTGTATATGCAGATATATAAAACATCAAATCTTTTTCTCGGTTTTATCGTGTTTAAATATCGATACCTATCATTATTTATATAAATAAATAATAAATAATGACAAAAAATAAATCAAATACTACAAAATATACAATGGGCGGCCTTATCGCTTAATCAAGCATCATATCAGTGGAGTATCGCTACCTTATTTGATTTGACCCTGTATAAATTAACGTTGATAATGTTCTGGATAATGATGCCGTACCTGATACTGCTGGTATTCGGAGATCAGATCGGCCATGTTGCTGGCTGCCTCTGTGAACTCCATCTCGTCCATGCCCTCGCCCGTGTACCAATGGAGGAAAGCCTGCAATACAAAAATGTTCAAATTATTAATTATTAGAGCAGTTGTGGCCTTTTTTTTGGGTTGGAAATTATCAAACAACTTCTCCCGCTCTGGGCGGAGCGGGACGGCGTGTCAGACGCTTACTGACTAAAACCCACCCGTGTTTCTTCCGTTGCCTGTGTTGCCAGAGGCCTCGGTATCCCTTTCGGACTTTCCCGCGACCCCAGCAGGACTTTATCCGACCTGGATATTGAACCCAGGACCTATTATGCTCAGCACTTGCTCAGGACATGTCGGTTTCCTACCGATATTTTTACACGCCTTACAAACAACGCTTCAGCGTGTGAGAGTGCTCTACACTCTAAATGTCGCCTTGTCAAAAGAAGTTGTTGTTTGATAATTTACACCCAAAAAAAATGGTTGGATGAAGAGTTATTGGGTTTTTCTATTAGGAATTTCTCAGAAGCAGCTCGGAGTCTAGATTTACTGATAATGGCAATAGGCTCGCCCTCTATTACATGGGACTTAAACATAACTGGCGAAATGTGGGTGTACTACAGGTAAACTTCTGCCCAACCCATCGGGGAATCAGGCGAGATGTTATTAAACACAATAAGCTCACCTTTCTCCTGAACATAGCGGTGAACTGCTCAGAGATACGTTTGAAGATCTCCTGTATGGCCGTGCTGTTGCCGATGAACGTGGCAGACATCTTGAGGCCGCGAGGTGGAATGTCGCAGACCGCTACCTTAAGGTTGTTCGGGATCCACTCAACGAAGTAGCTGTGGGATAAATTGTTTGTATAGTAATTGTAATATCGTGGTGAAATATCGATGTGATTAGAATCTCCTGAAAGACGATAAAGATAGTTAATTTGTCTTGATTAAATTTGATTTTTCGACTCGTATTTTTTTTTTTATGGGACTTAAAACATAACTGGCGAAATGTGGGTGTACTACAGGTACTCCTCTGCCCAACCCCTCGGGGATTAGAAGCGTGTTATGTTATGTTATGTGATTTTTAGAAAAATCAAAATTAATTTAAATAATAAAAGAGACAATGACAAAAAAAAGATCAGTTCAATCAGTTCAATAAGTAACAGATTTTTTATGAATGATGAATTCATGACTATCTGTTGGCCGTGACCAGAATGATTTTGCTCAAATCAAAGAAATATTACGACGACGTTATAAACATGGATGGTGGACGACAAATGCAACCACGAAATAACTAAGTTGAATGGAATATCTCATTTTTTGTCATATACAATAACATGAAATATGGTGTAATTTTTGTTTGTCCCCATCTGTGATACCAAAATTCTATAAATAACTAATGCTTGTTTTTCTCTTTTCAGTTGTATTTTGCAGTTGGGTTATTTGTTTTTTTTAATATTTATTTATTTAACTAAATTACAAGATGTTTATTAACACTAACTAAATTAAAACTAAGTTAAACCTAAAAAAGCCCTTCGGGGCATTGTACCGAGGATACTGGCAGCATTTCCTTGCTGAATTACAATGCTGATGCGTTGCGCGAGAAAGCCGCCAGCTTTTCGGTCACCAGTTACATCAACCAGACGTTTCGCGATTTCCGCAAATAACTTATGCGCACTGGGACCCCACGGACCGAGCGTCTCGTGTTTAAGGCTCCTACATATTGGCGCGACGCGTCGCGCGTTAAGTCGCTACAAGACATATGTTTCAGGTGACAGACGCAGAAGCCTTCCTTTCAGAGATGTTGAGAGTTCTCATGGTCCTACTATGATGGATGATATTGGAAAATAAACACGTATTTTAAGGCTCCTACATATTTTGTACTTACTTGTCGCGCGACGCGTCGCGCGACAATTCGCGCCAGTATGTAAGAGCCTTTATGTTCTATATCTACAGGGTCAAATTTTATTATTTAGAGAAACTGCAGATGTGATCTAAACATGATGAAAGGAAAATAATATTTGTTATTTTTTTGGGTCAACGATCGTGGGTTACTCAAATAATATCAGGGGGACTACTCTGTAAGTCCGTCATCGATCATACGGGCCCATCAGAAAGTAGTTGATCCGTCAAAACAAGTGACAAATGCAATTTTTCGAACGGGAATAAACAAACACATTGCGAGTAGGGACAGCTGTCAAATCGTGTTGTCTTTTATTCTCAGTTCGGGCTCCGAAGTAATCGTATGTCCTTAAGTGATACGGAGTAGAAATCGCCCGGAACTTCCGCCGAAACTACGGATTTAGTGCTCCGGGAGTAGGCCCCCAGTATGAAAACATCCGATTAGTTTTAAACATTCACAGGCGTAATGAGAACACGATAAAACAAAAAAAAAATGGGTTTCTTAACTTATTCTTCAAAGTTGACTGCCTCGTTGGTCAAGTGGTTGTAAGCGCTACTGCTGAGCATGAGGTCCTGGGTTCGATTCCCGGGTCGGGCAAAGTGTTATTGGGTTTTCTATTTGGAATATCTCAGTAGCAGCCCGGAGTCTGGATGTGTGCCCGGTTGATGGCAATAGGTTCCAGATGGGACTTAAACATAACTGGCGAAATCTGGGTGTACTACAGGTACACCTCTGCCCAACCCTTCGAGGAAACAAGGCGTGATGTTATGTTACTTCAAAGTGACGACCCTAAAGGTCGTTGACCCCGAAAATCACCAAATATTTTTTCTGTTTTTCGTGTTTAGATATTGACCCATCACATCTGCAGTTTCGGTAGCTAGTTTAACCCTGTATACATACTATAAATTAAAGTCTCTTTTCGTCTGTATAACTTCAAAACTACAGAATGGATTTTGTTGCGGGTTTTTACCATAATTTAGGTCAGGGATGCACAGACTTGGAGAATAGAGAATAGGGGCCACTCGAGCACATTATGAGTCAAAGGCGGGCCATAATGTGCTTTCGGTTAGATGACATTTGACTTATCATTCCAATAGATAGTTTTCCAATTTATTTATTAAATTAAATTAAAATTATAATTCTATTTTTAACTAAACTCTTTTATTTCGATTTTTTATTTGCGGTTGGTCCGTGGATTGGTGACCATCTTTACATACCAAGACCTCTCCGTGCCTCAGAAAGCACGTTAAGCCGTTGGTCCCGGCTGTCATTTGTAGATCTTTGACAGTCGTTACGGGTCGTCAAAAGCCCGAAAGTCTGACAACCAGTCTTTCCAATGGGTATCGTGTTGCCCAGTAACTGGGTGGTGGAGGTCAGGTAGGCAGTCGCTCCATGTAAAATACTGGTATTCAGCTGCATCCGGTCAGACTGGAAGCCGACCCAACATGGTTGTGAAAAGGCAGGCAGATCATGAATGGTTCCCTCCGACAGGTCGGTGATATTGAACATCAAGTTAATGCTTGGTTACTCTATTGTATTATTCTTTTTTTTCCTTTCAAACCTGCAATCGGCTTTCAGCCATAATCAGATGTTTTCTGGGACTAATTTGGGTTGGGTGCGATTTCATTAAGCGGCACCATATGCGTTGGTAACACTAAATAGTTAGTTTTTCTGGTCTATGTCTATTGTATTATTTGAATTGAAACTTTTATAATAGCCGTATTGATTTTTTTATGTATTCTTTATTTTAGTAATGTATTCAGAGTAGTGGTGTTCAATGTTGCTTTATGGCAATCAATTGCTTTTATTTTAAGCAAGCTTCCTTGTTATATGCGTAGGTACTTGTTACGACCAAACGGGCGGGCGCGAATAAAACCAGCGTGGTGTTGTCAGAGCGGAATATTACATCGCGTTTATGAATTTATTACGGAACAGTAAATAAAAACAATGAACCCTCCTTCATACTTTCCAGGCTTAGGACTGTCTATTTGATTAAGTGTTATTAAGAAATAAAGTATGTTAGTATTTAAAACCTCTATAGGCGTATTTAAAAGTTCAATGTTCCTTCTAAACATACTCGTTCGTTAAATACCTACACACAAAACAATAACACGATACCTCACTCAGTCAATCGTCCTTACTTACACAATTAGTTTTTATTTACATAATCAATATTGGGTATCCTATCACAGTTTATTTACACTAAAAACTCACGAAGCAAAACAACATTGTTTATAATATTACGTTACGTACACACGGCTACACATCAAGCTATAATTTACCAGTATAAGCTGATCTCGCATTGTATAGGATTTCCGTACAATGCGAGGTCAGCGTTATCTGGAAATGTATAGCTTGATGTGTAGCCGTGTGTACGTGAGCCGCCCGAAATCGCGATAACGCACGCGGTGCCTAAAACGATTACATACGCGACCGAAAGCAAACGCTAGCATGCGACGACTAGCCACCCGGCGGCCGGCACCCGCCGCTTTGCTATGCCTGGTTGCTTATTACTACATGCGCTTGCGATGTGGGACGGACAGAGCCAGAGAGTGCGATGTGCGATGTAAAGCAAACAGCAAATAGCAACAAGTGAGAGCCACGATAGCATTTGCTTTATGTTATGTATGGTAAGCAAGATGCTTTATTATGCTATATGCTTTATTAACCACCACTAATTCAGAGCATGTGTACCTACTCGATAATGCGTCAACTGTGGTTACCCGTTATACAAGTTTTTATTATTGTAAAAGATAATTGTAATGTAGGTATCTGTTAGTAATCTTTAAATAAATAAATAAATATGCTCAAAGAAAAATATCTAGGTTAACGTTTTAAAATAATTTAATGATACCTTTTTTTGTA
Source organism: Atethmia centrago (assembly GCA_905333075.3). Lineage (NCBI taxonomy): Eukaryota > Metazoa > Arthropoda > Insecta > Lepidoptera > Noctuidae > Atethmia > Atethmia centrago. Next base: position 10,740,923 of record HG995393.1, read on the forward strand.
AAACTTTCAATATTTAATTTGATGCAAAGCATTGCATTGCCGTGACAATTTTTTTGCGCGCCGCGCCTCACCCCGCTCGCCCGAACTCCCCCAAGTGCTACCCGAATAGTTCCGATCCCAAGCTCGCATCACATGGGCAAGCTCGCATCACATCAAAGGAGGAGGCGGGACGGTTGAGGGAAAGGCAAGTTTCGCGCCCTCTCGCCCCTAGCCGCCGCAGGAGACGCCCAGGGCGTCGGGAATCCCGGGCGGATTTCCGGCCACCGTAGGCGCGGGCTTGCGGACGGTGAGCAATGGGTAGCTCACCGTCCGGTAAGGACCAGGCCTGGGTCGACGGCGCGTCGTATTCCACGCGCGCCTCAAAGAGATGTCGTCAGCACAAAAGTAGGGGTCCACTAGGGCCGATGCCTGCCGGGGTCGCGGGAAGGTACTTATGGGTCACCGAGGCCCCCGCAACATAGGCAACAGGAAGGAATACGGGTGGGTTTTAGTCAGTAAGAGTCTGACACACCCTCCCGCTCCGCCCAGAGCGGGAGAAGTTATTTGATGATTTCCCACCCAAAAAAAAAAAAAAAAAAAAAAGCTCGCATCACATGCACGCATTACGTAGGTAATTAGGTACTTATACAACATTTATTTTACAATTTTCTTTTAATTTCCGCATTTTCTTAATTTTTTGGTGGGCCGCGGTCTGTGCATCGCTGATTTAGATAATTAATTTCGGAAGCTATATGTGTATATATGAGGGTGACACTGAAAGTTCTTAGAAAATCAAAAACTGAACAAACTAGCAAGTTATTAGTTTTATTATATCTTTTCAAAATAGTGTCCATTTACATCTATACATCGCTGCATCCGATGGAACCACTGAGAAAAGCACATTACCCACTCGTCCTTAGGGGTCTCTTCGACGGCATTTTGAAACGCAGCCACTGCTTCCTCGGCGTCCATAAAACGTTTTCCTCGAAGTTTTTCTTTTATTTTCGGAAATAAATAAAAATCGCAAGGTGCGAGGTCGGGGCTATAGGGCGGGTGACCCAGTAATTCCACGTCTGACATCGTCAAGTAGTCAATTGTTTGCTTGGCGGTGTGCGACGAGGCGTTGTCGTGGTGAAGAGGACCCTACTGCGAGGCGTTTCTTCTGAACTTTTTCCAAGACAAGTGGCAAACAATTGTTAGTGTACCACTCTGCAGTAACTGTTTTTCGATCCTCTAAAACAATTGTTGCGTAATGACCTATCCTCCCGAAGAACGAGGCCACCATCTTTTTTCCCACGCTTCGACCTCTCTTCACTTTAGTTGCTACTGGCAACTCCTCGGAAGGAAACTCCCAGACAGCAGACTGTCTCATAGTTTCAGGATCATAACAATAAATCCAACTTTCATCACCCGTAAGTATGTCGAACACAGCATTTGAGTCACCTCGGTTAAATTTTTGAACCATTTCACGACACCAATCAACACGACGGAGTTTTTCGGCCTCTGTCAAATTATGAGGTATCCACCGAGCACAACGCTTCCTGACCGCTAAATGTTCATGGAGGATTTTGTGCACTTGACTCATACCGATGCCTAAGCTTGTCCGAATCTGCTGATAAGTCACTCTTTTGTCAGTCTCTATCATACGCCGCACAACACTGATGTTATCTTCAGTCGTCGCCGTAGAAGGCCGTCCCTCACGCAGATCGTCGGTGAGATTAGTGCGACCACGTTTAAACTCATTAAACCAGTTGTAAACAGTGGCACGAGACGGGGCTTCATCATGAAAGGCCAATCGAAGTCTATCATAACTTTCGTTGACTTAAATGACATCGAAAGTCATAAAAAATCATTGTACGAAAATTTTCTCGCGTTAAATTCATGCTGATGTGACACAGACAATTTTCAATTTGCCGCCAAACCGTAAACAAATGACAAATAAATAAAATACATAAACAATAATATTGGCAGAGTTCCATTTTCAAAATTAGAACTGTTTGTTTTTATTATATCGTTTAAAAGTGGCCAGTTTTAAAAACTTTCAGTGTCGCCCTCGTAATACATTCAGATTTAATTTAATAATAAACTTACAACTTTGTGCCCTTTGGCGTCGAGACCCTCGGTCCGTGGGGTCCCAGTGCGCATAAGTTATTTGCGGAAATCGCGAAACATCTAGTTGATGTAACTGCTGACCGAAAAGCTGGCGGCTTTCTCGCGCAACGCATCAGCATTGTAATTCAGCGAGGAAATGCCGCCAGCATCCTCGGTACAATGCCCCGAGGGCCTTTTTTAGGCTTAACTTAGTTTTAATTTAGTTAATGTTAATAATCATCTTGTAATTTGGTTTTGTAAGTAAATGTATTGATATAGCATACAACTCGATGTTTTGACATCCCGCCATTTGCGAAGCAACGGGGGCGGGGGTCAGTCCACTTTGTTCCACTGGTGGGACAGTGGACTAAGTCAAAATTTTAATCGTTCCAGGGATACAGTTGAATACCCTGGAACGCCCCCCTTTGGACTTTCAAGACAATGAAATTAAAGTTAGTTATGCAATGCACATGCCAGCATCTCATTTTTTAATTCTTATTAAAATATCTGTAAGAATTTAAAACGTTATGTCTAATTCTAGGCAAAAAAGGGAGATGGATCTAATTTCCAATAGTAATAAAAAAAAACAAATTTACACAATTTTCCATTTATTTAAAAAATAATAAGACAACACTGCCGTCATCTAAATGCTCAACACAGCTCAACAAACAATAGCTTAACGTTAAGATTATAATTTAAAATGGCTAAAAAACGGTTTATAAAAAAACACGGTTTCTTAAATAAATGAAACGGTTTTTAAAAAGAGGGTTTTATTTTAAAAGGTGACTGGTTATTTTTTTTAAATAAAAAAATATCTGAATCTTTTAAAATAAAACGTTATTTAAATTAATAAAGCTGGAAGGAAAAAGCGCTTGATCTAGTAATCACTACCTACTGAAAGTGCGTTAATACGAGTAGTTACATCGAAACAAGTGCACCACCTTGCTCACTGGTTAATATCATTACCGCGGCATGAATTATTCTTACACAAAGCGTAATTGAATTGAAATGACTAAATACCTCTTATGGGGTCGTACTCGTCATAATGAACAAATTTAAATCTAGCCTCGGGACAGCACGTTAACCGATAAAGCCCCAATGGCTCCGAATAGGAGCCCTCGCGGCGCGCGATTTGAAAGTAGTTATCGAATAAAAATGTTTTTTTTGAGATTGAGAGATGACGTTATTGAGCCACGGGCCTGAGCGGACCGTTGGGCCCGGTTTTCATTCGTGGATCTTTGACAGTCGTTACGGGTAGTCAGAAGCCCGAAAGTCTGACAACCAGTCTTACAAAGGGTATCGTATTACCCAGTAATTGGGTTTTGGAGATCAGATAGGCAACCGCTCCATGTAAAATACTGATATTCAGCTGACAGACTGGAAGTCGACCCAAACATATTTGGGAAAAGGCTAGACAGATGAAGTTCTCGCATGCGTTGCACTTTTGGAATGGGGGAAAAGCACTGAACTCGCGTGACCGTCACACTCAGATGATATACAGATGTTTACAAGTTCGTGAAGCTAAGAAATTATCACTTTTGACGTGCAGTCCTACGACTGGCAGTTTTTTCACGATTTTTCAGAGTCGCTGCCATAGTAATAGTTGCTCATAATGATGAGTACAATGACCCCATAGGATTTCAGTTACACCTCATTTACTTGGTACTACAAGCTTGTCCCGTACTATAAACCTTTAATTCAAAAAGCCCTAGATTATCTCAAAGTGATCTAAAAGCGACTTTTTTAATTAGAATCATTCATTCTGCTCACATAACTGGAAATAATTGACACACTGATAAATGATAAATTTTAATGTGTTTGCCCGGTTCCTATAAGTTTAAAAACGAATCGTTTTTCTTACCAATGGTTTATGAAAAGTTTGCGAAAGTAGTTTTACTGTATACACCTTAAAAATACCAAAGGGTAATGAAAACTACGCTTCAGAATTTACGAAGATGCAATAAAGTTATGTAACCATTAACGGTTAATAAGCCGTACGAAAAACGACCAGTAATTGTAACGATCCGTTTTAAAACTTTTAAAAACCGTGCACAAAATTATCGATTTTAATTCAATGCGATTGTAATTTTAAATCTTAAATTATAACATAATAATAATAATTACATAATTAAAGATATTTATGTTAATAAAACACGTTGTTTTGTTGTTGATTATATCATTTCATTTGTTGCGCCCGCATACTCATCTTGTGCCTCTTCTTCCTCGTCAAAAATGTCGTCGTCATCGATATTTGCCTCCTGAAATTATTATAACATTTATTAGTCAGTTTTTATTAACGATAAATATATCTAGGTATTAATTTTTTAGGGCATATTTGCGTTTAATGCAGCCATTCAAGTATTACATAATCAGCCTATAATGTTCCCACTGCTGGGACACAGGCCTCCTCTCTGTGAGAGGGAGTGGGCCGTAATCCACCACGCGGGCCCAGTGCGGGTTGGTAGATGTCACATGTCTTTGAATTTTTGGTTCTAGGACATGCCATTTTCCTCACGATGTTTTCCTTCACCGTTTGACGAGCATTCAAGTATTACGTAAGCAAAATTATAGTAATTTTTAACCCCCTTCCACCCCCTTGTCAGCATTGCTAAGCAAAGCTCTAAGCCCCCCTCCTATGCTTACGTAAACATTGGTACTTATACAGGTTGAAATTGAAAACTTGCGACAAACTGAAATGGGACATTGTATACATCATTATTAACAACTTTTACTAAGGGACCAAAGCTGTAATCCCAAAAAAAAAAATCTGCTTTTCCTACATTTTGATGAGGTATTGCGGACATAAATGTAGGGGACAGCAGTTTTTTTTTTGGGATTGTAGCTTTGGTCCCTTAGTAAAAGTTGTTCATAATGATGAGTACAATCTCCCATTTCGATTTGTCGCATGTTTTCAATGTCACCCTGTATATATTTTATCTGTTCAGGTTTCTTTATTATTCATGAGTCTAGAAATAAGGAATTTATAGACTACAAGAAATGAATGCCCATTGTAAGTAATTTCCTTATTTCGGTGCTTTATAAATTAACCATAAAACACCGCGTTAGAGCAAGTTAGTAATATCAATTATTTTGGGGAATCCCTGAACATGCTTTTCGCTTTCCAACATAGACAGTAGGGTTGTCATGTTTGTTCAAAACAGAACCTTCTAAATGTTGCAAAAAATCAGAAAAAGTAAATAAATATTGCTGACGTAATCACCATCCAGACCCCCCCCCCCCATGTCATAAAAAATAAGCACAGCAAAGACTCCCCGACCCCCCTCTGGTGCATACGTAATACTTGAATGGCCCCAATTGTATTTAAAAAGAAACTGATATTTTTTTTCTTTAATTCTTGGTTCACTCACTATAGCTCTTTAGAAAAAAAAATAAAATGGAGCAAAAGTTTTATCACCATCTACCAAGCCTTTTCCGGATCAGCTTCGAGTCTAACTGGATGCAGCTGAATACCATTATTTTACATGGAGCGACTGCCTATCTGACCTCCACACCCCAGGGCCTCAAGTCTGCTACTACAATAGTGTCAGAATGGTCTATCATTGATTTTATAATCGTTGATTTTGACAAGTTTGGTAATCTACTAATATAATGGCGTCATTAATGAAGATCGGAACAGACCATTCTGACACTATTGTAATAGCAGACTTGAGGCCCAGGTACTAGGTAACACGATAACCCTTAGTGAGACTGGTTGTCAGTCTTTCGGGCTTCTACTATAGGGTCAAATTAAATTGGCCAAAACTCAACAAATTAATTATTTTTTTGTTTTATCATGTTTGGCCCTGTTTAAACAGATATATGAAACATTAAATCTTTTTTTCAGTTTTATCGTGTTTAAATATTGATACCCATCATTATTTATATAAATTAATAATAAATAATGACAAAAAATAAATCAAATACTACAAAATATACAATGGGCGGCCTTATCGCTTCATCAAGCATCAAGTCAGTTGAGTATTGAATATTAAATATTACCTTATTTGATTTGACCCTGTATAAATTAACGTTGATAATTTTCTGGATAATGATGCCGTACCTGATACTGCTGGTATTCGGAGATCAGATCGGCCATGTTGCTGGCTGCCTCTGTGAACTCCATCTCGTCCATGCCCTCGCCCGTGTACCAATGGAGGAAAGCCTGCAATATAAAAATGTTCAAATTATTAACTATTAGAGCAGTTGTGGCCTTTTTTTTTGTGTGGGATTTTATCAAATAACTTCTCCCGCTCTGGGTGGAGCGGGAGGGCGTGTCAAACTCTTACTGACTAAAACCCACCCGTGTTTCTTCCGTTGCCTGTGTTGCCAGAGGCCTCGGTATCGCTTTCGGACTTTCCCGCGACCCCAGCAGGACTTTATCCGACCTGGATATCGAACCCAGGACCTATGCTCAGCACTTGCGCAGGACATGCCGGTTTCCTCCCGATATTTTTGCACGCCTTACAACGCTTCAGCGTGGGAATGCTCTACACTCGAAATGTCGCCTTGTCAAAAGAAGCTGTTATTTGATAATTCACACCCAAAAAGGTTGGATGAAGTGTTATTGAGTTTTTCTTTAGGAATTTCTCAGAAGCAGCTCGGAGTCTAGATTTACTGATAATGGCAATAGGCTTGCCGTCTATTACATGGGACTTAAACATAACTGGCGAAATGTGCGTGTATTATAGGTAAACTTCTGCCCAACCCTTCGGGGAATCAGGCGAGATGTTATTTAACACAATAAGCTCACCTTTCTCCTGAACATAGCGGTGAACTGCTCAGAGATACGTTTGAAGATCTCCTGTATGGCCGTGCTGTTGCCGATGAACGTGGCAGACATCTTGAGGCCGCGAGGTGGAATGTCACAGACCGCTACCTTAAGGTTGTTCGGGATCCACTCGACGAAGTAGCTGTGGGATAAATTGTTTGTATAGTAATTGTAATATCGTGGTGAAATATCGATGTGATTAGAATCTCCTGAAATACGATAAAGATAGGGTATTTTAAATTTGATTTTTTTTACTCGCCCCCTATTACATGGGACTTAAACATAACTGGCGAAATGTGGGTGTACTACAGGTACTCCTCTGCCTAACCCCTCGGGGATTACAAGAGTGTGATGTTATGTTATGTGATTTTTAGAAAAAGTCTAAATTAATTTAAATAATAAAAGATACAATGACAAAAAAAAAAGATAAGTATTATGTAACAGATTTTTTATGAATGATGAATTCATGACTATCTGTTGGCCGTGACCAGAATGATTTTGCTCAAGTCAAAGAAATATTACGACGACGTTATAAACATGGATGGTGGACGACAAATGCAACCACGAAATAACTAAGTTGAATGGAATATCTCATTTATTGTCGCGGCCACATCTATATATACAATAACATGAAATATGGTGTAACTTTTGTTTGTCCCCATCTGCAATACCAAAATTCTATAAATGACTAATGCTTGTTTTTCCCTTTTCAGTTGTGTTTTGCAGTTGAGTTATTTGTTTTTTTAAATATTTATTTATTTAACTAAATTACAAGACGTTTTTAACATTAACTAAATTAAATTAAAACTAAGTTAATCCTAAAAAAAGCCTCTCGAGCCATTGTACCGAGGATGCTGGCGGCATTTCCCCACTGAATTGCAATGCTGATGCGTTGCGCGAGAAAGCCGCCAGCTTTTCGGTCACCAGTTACATCAACCAGACGTTTCGCGATTTCCGCAAATAACTTATGCGCACTGGGACCCCACGGACCGAGCGTCTCGACGCCAAAGGGTATAAAGTTGTACTCTCGGCCAAGGGCCCCATATGTTTTTTTTTAAATAATTATTGTATCTCACATATTTGAATGACGGTCTGTGGACATATTACCGAGCCGCGAACTGCTCACCAAAAGTCCGGGTATAGCTGAGTGCGCCACTGACCTGGTGTTCTTGTTCTGTATGGCCAGCACCTGCTCGTCCACCTCCTTCATGGACATGCGGCCGCGGAAGATGGTGGCCACCGTGAGGTAGCGGCCGTGGCGCGGGTCGGCAGCCACCATCATGTTGCCGGGGTTGAACATCTGCAGACAAGGTTCAATTTAGCGCCATCTACTGCTGACTGGACGTACTAGTTTGAAGCAAGGTTTGATTCAAACTCAGAGCAATTTATTTCCACTAAACAATTTACAGGCACTTTTGAATTGTCAAGGAGTTGGTCGGTCAGAAAGATGAAGCTAATTGCCCATTCCAAAGCGTAGTACGTTAATATGGATAAGAATGGGCAAGAAACTCCACGGACACTCTTTTAAATTGTTATGTTTTTGTGTGTATTGTATAGTGATTAATATTGTTAATTGGACAATATGACATCTAGACACGCAATATTATATCATGTGTCTAGACATGTATTTTTTCTGAAATGTATTTTTGTAAGATTTGCTCAATTTATGCTAATTTCACAATTTTAAAATTTTATTGTATGGGGGTTATTGTTTAATTAATTTTGAAAAGAAATATCGTGGCATGTGGAGTGTCTAGAACTCATCAAGTAGAATACAAATATATATACTTTTTTTATCTACAAAATATAAGAAAAAGGGTGCCATAAAGGTTAGCCAGTTTTAAACCATTTTGTACGAGCTCTCTCACAACAACTGAACAAATTAGATGTTTGAAACTTCTACATAGCATGTACCATATACTGTATTTAATCAACAAATATTTAAAATACTGATTAATAAGGTATTTTATTTAAATATAGGCAATTTTCTGCAACTGCAAAATTTAACTTAGAAATTCACAGTATCATGAAATACAAATTTATCTTTGCGATTTTTTTTTTTATTAAAAATGTTTAATAAAAAAAATCGCAGACTTACGAGGGAATGATACGGTACGAAACCCTTTTTCGGACCATTACTTTTTAATAAAATAACTTTAGTTAAACGAACTGGTGCTGAACAGTCTAAAAATTTAACACAAATTTTATTATATATTTTTTTTATTTTCCAACTAATTGTGAGAAACACCTGTTTACACCTATACGTAGACTGTCGAAGGACCCCATTAGGACTTGGCGACCAAATGCGGTCGTAAAGCGATCGCTATCTATGTCTAGACTGCAGCCCTTGGGCTAGTATGACTTATTCTAAGTTAGGTTTGCATGACTTTATCAACCAGGTGTGAACAGTTAATTAACTTACTTGACTCATCAGTTCAGGTACAGTTTGTGCGCGGAATGTGAGAGCGTTCCTGGCTGTTAGTGGCGCGAATCCTGGAATATATTGACATTCATGTTATTAAATAATTATTGTAGAAAAAAGAGAACATTGGCTAATAGCAGATAACTAACATTGCAAGTAATAACAAAATCTTGGACAGTTTTTGCAGTGATCAATGACAGAGCTTTGATTTTTAATTTTTTTTTTTAATTCATCATCATCTACTTTCTTTTTCTCAACTATGTTGGGGTCGGCTTCCAGTCTGACCGGAAGCAGATGAATACCAGTATTTTATATGTAGCGACTGCCTATCTAACCTCCACAATCCAGTTACTGGGTAACACTATACCCCTTGGTAACATTGGTTGTCAGACTTTCGGGCTTACTGGGGACTGACTGATCAATCGACCTATACGGCTGGTTTTACTTAGCCAGAAGCCCCAATACTTGTCACTTAATTATTGACGTTAATTTTATAACCTCTATTTTAGACTATGTTTTCTAAATTGATGGCTAGTTTTGTACCATAAAACTCGGCATACTTGTAATGTGCTGTAAAAACGGTTGCTTGCTCTTTCTCTTGCACTCCCAGTCACGAAAGGCGGCCATCTTAAGTGCCCGATTTTTGTAGGTACGGCAAGTCCATAGTTTTATAAGTACTGTTCGTTTTAGAGAAAGTCTTGTGTGACAGACGACCATAACCGACCTTTTTTTTTTTGGTGGGTAATCATCAAATAATTTCTCCCGCACTGGGCGGAGCGCGAGGGTGTGTCAGACTCTTACTGACTAAAACCCACCCGTATTCCTTCCGTTGCCTGTGTTGCCAGGGGCCTCGGTAACCCTTCCGTACTTTCCCGCGACCCCGGCAGGCATCGGCCCTAGTGGCCCCTACACTTGTGCTGACATATCTAATAACAAAACCGACCTGGCATGAAGAAGTGCAGCCTGGGGAATGGCACCATGTTGACAGCCAACTTCCTGAGGTCGGCGTTCAGTTGTCCCGGGAAACGGAAGCACGTGGTCACGCCAGACATTGTGAGCTGGAAGTATTTAATTATTTAGGATCTCGTACAAAATATATACATAATACACAAAAACACTTACATTACGTATTTAATTAATAACAAGAACGTCTTATTTGAATGCAGAACTTCGTTGTTTTTTATTTTCGATTACTCAACTCAATTTTGAGTAAATAGATAATTGCTTCATATTTTGCAATAAATTACCGGCGTTGTGTCATCGCACTTCTCTTTTTTTTCGATGCAGTTTTACAGAGACCGCGGTTTAGGTGTTGTCAGCGTCTTAATAAACTCACCGATATCAAATGGTTCAAGTCTCCGTAGCTAGGGCTGGCGAGGCGCAGCGTCCTGAAGCAGATGTTGTACAGCGCCTCGTTGTCGATACAGAATGTCATGTCGGTGTTCTCGACCAATTGGTGCACTGATAATGTGGCGTTGTACGGCTCTAGGACGACCTCGCTGACCTGGAGAAAGCGTTCAATAATAAATAAAAGCAAAAAAGCCTTTTAACATACACACATCATCTTGTAATATACAAAAATCTCGTGAGACGGTGTTTGTGGTCGCATTCCTCCGCAACGGTGCGACCGATTTTGTTTTTTTTTTTTATGAATTATTGGTAGGTACGAGAATAGGTCGTAATTGCAGATTGTGTCACGAGGGACCAAAATAATGTATTGAGGGCGAGGGAGATTGTTTGAATCCAGAGCGAAACGAAGGATTCTAGAGTAGAATCCCGGGCGTAGCGAGGGGTTCTAGAGTAGAATCCTAAGCGTAGCGAGAGATTCAAAGTACGTCGCTCGAGGTTAAATAATTTTGGTACCGTGTGTACACCCTGCTTTTCATCGAGGGGGATGAAAAGCAGAGTGTGCCACACGGTACACGGTATGAGAAAAATAAATAAGAGATGCTTTTAGTAGTGACGAATATTTATATCTACATAACCAAATTACAAATTTATATTAATATCAAATTAAAATTGTCCGTAATATTTAAACAAAAAGTAATGAAAAACGAATAAGAAGTTCCCGCGTATTTTTTATTTTATTTAGTTAACCAATGCCGCGTCGGCAGGCGCGCTTTTTTTACTACCGGCCAGGACTTTATTGAAGCGAATTGCGTTCAAACGTTTTAATTAAATAGAGTTCCAAATTCAAAAGTAATTTCGTCATTGTTGTTAAGTGCGCCGGAATGACCCATTTTGCTCGCACTTCTCGTGGAACCCTTCGCGCCTCTTCTAATACATGGGATGAAAAGTATATTTCGTCCCGATATTCCCACGGGATCGACACTAATGCGGGTGGAACCGCGGGGCGCAGCTAGTAATATTAAAAACGTAGGTTTATTAAACATGATGTCACACCTTAGGTGAAGGCACAACGCTGAACGTGCTCATGATCCTGTCGGGGAACTCCTCACGGATCTTGCTGAGGAGCAGCGTGCCCATGCCGGAGCCTGTGCCGCCGCCGAGTGAGTGCGTCAGCTGGAACCCTGGGTAAACAAAGAATATGGTTAGTATACAAATGAAATGAAATGAAATTGTTTATTCTGTAAATAGGATATGAGAATCACTTTTACGTCATATTAAAAAATAAGCTAGATGGAGTCGACATTTCCTATCTAACTACCCCTGAGAAGAAATGGCGAAACAAACTCAAGGGTCAAAGTCTCTTTTAAAGTCCAGACATAATCTTGGTCAGATCAAAGACCATTTCAGACATGTAGATCCATGTCTGAAATGGTCTTTTGAGGAAAGAACCACACAAATTTGAGTGGACCTGTCTAGTCAGTGCAAGCATTTGTCAGTAATCGTGTAGCTCAACTCAAAACTTAAGGAGCTCAACGACTCGACGAACAATACCAAGGAAAGGACATTTGGGTTGGCCGCATAAAGTACTCAAAATGCCAGACCATCAATAAAACTAAGAGAAAAAAAAAACTACAAGAAATAAATAAAAATGACCCACATAGTGCTCACATTCACAATAATTACATGAATATGGAATATGGTCGCGAATCATATTTTGATCAAGTACATTTTAAACCTTCAGATAGGAGAAGAAAAGTTGGTTTGTCTAACTCTCAGACTCAACATGCTTTTGCTAATCAATTAACAGTGAGATGAGGTTAACAGTTTCAAGTTTTTCAGATTTATAGTTTCAAGTTATCATCATCATCATCTGCCTGCCTTTTACCAACTATGTTGGGGTCTGACAACCAGTCTAACTGGATGCAGCTGAATACCAGTATTTTACGTGGAGCGATTGCCTATCTGACCTCCACAACCCAGTTACTGGGCAACACGATACCCCTTGGTGAGACTGGTTGTCAGACTTTCGGGCTTCTGAAGACCCGTAACGACTGTCAAAGATCTACAAATGACAGCCGGGACCAACGGCTTAACGTGCTTTCCGGGGCACGGAGGGATCTTGGTATGTAAAGATGGTCACCCATCCACGGACCAACCGCGGCAATAGTTTCAAGTTATAATAGGTGTAATTTACTAGTACAGGAATATTTGGCAAAACTTTGGAATAATTATGCAGACACGGAAAAAATACTAGAAATTTTAAAATAGAATTTCTATCTACCTACTCTAATATATGTTTCTTCCTTTACCTAATTATTAAGTCTCCTCTTTACCTACTTTAATATTATTCGATTTATTTAAACATAATATGGTCTTATAATATAGTTTTAAAATAATATATCCAAATAGTTACTCTTTAAGTCATTGAAAATATTATAATTATCTTTTTTTTTTAATTTAGCTTTTAATATATTTATTTTGTCTTTTTTTTAAATGTGTGATTTAAATTGATGACCTGAAATACAGGTCTTGATAAACCTAGATCAGATAGGACTATATTACAGTTAGAATACAATTTTCCTAGGCTGTAATTAACATAAATCATAATGTTATTTTATACCTGAATAAATTTTATTATAATAACGTTAACTAACATAAATTAAAACTAAGTTAAGTCTAAAAGGCCCTCGGGGCATTGTACCGAGGATGCTGGCGGCATTTCCTCGCTGAATTGCAATGCTGATGCGTTGCGCGAGAAAGCCGCCAGCTTTTCGGTCACCAGTTACATCAACTAGACGTTTCGCTTTTATTATATTACGTTTTTATTATATTATATTATATAAGATAAAACCTGACACTGACCTACAAATTGCAAAAAACGTAAGAAAATTTGAATTTCGCGGACTACCTGAATCTAAGAGATCTGGAAATAACTTAGATTTGTACAAATATTACTAGTTTATTACCTTGTAAACAATCGCAGCCCTCAGCCTCTTTCCTGATGACGTCCATGACGGAGTCCACGAGCTCAGCGCCCTCTGTGTAGTGTCCCTTAGCCCAGTTGTTACCTGGTGAAGTAATATTAAGGCTATAGTTTCAAAAATAATTAAATTGGTACGGAAAATGTATTACAAATACAATTATTTAGTCGAATCATTAAAAAAAAGCAAGCCTACTATGATCACTTTGTATCGACACAGATCAAAATCAAGTCATTCATTCAAACTAGGCTGAAAATCAGCACTTTTCGAACGTCAAAATTACATAAGACAGTCCCCCAAAAACGCCTGCCCTTCACCACTTCTTAATGCTTTAGCTGGGAAGAAGAAGTGGCGCAACAAACTTCCCAGCAGCACAGCTGTCTGTTCAGTTAGAAAAACTTGATTCTAATATATACTTGCCATATGTTAGCTAGCACACGCCAATATGCCAACAAAACAATGAAAACCGTACTCAAGCAGAAATAAAAATTACAACATAAAAACGTAAACAGAAGTTAATACCTAAATAAAAGCCTCCAGGCATAAAGGGCGTGTCCGATTACATAAAGCTATAGCTGTAACTCTATATACTACTCAATCAATTAATTTTATAATACATACATACATACATACATACCATCACGCTTGTATTCCCGGAAGGGTTAGGCAGAGGTGTACCTATAGTACACTCACATTTCGCCAGTTATGTTAAAGTCCCATGTAATAGGGGGCGGGGACCTGCCTGGGAGCCGGGGAACTGCCTAGCCTTTTTCCAAGTTGGGGTCGGCTTCCAATCTACTATACTGCTGAATACCAGTATTTTACAAGGAGCGACTGCCTATCTGACCTCCACAACCCAGTTACTGGGTAATACGATATTTCTTAGTAAGCCTGGTTGTCAGACTTTCGGGCTTCTGACGACCCGAAACGACTGTCAAAGATCCACGAATGACAGCCGGGACCAACGGCTTAACGTGCTTTCAGAGGCACGGAGGGTCTTGGTATGTAAAGATGGTCACCCATCTACGGGCCAATAGAGGCAAGCGTAGCTTAACGGTGCGGCTGTTATTACTGAGGTACATCAAATTGCTATAGGGGGCGAGCCTATTGCAAGTTTGTAATATCTAGTTTAAACATCATGGAATCTTTCATGGGCCTCAACAGGCTGAGCAAGACGCTTTCTATTTCTTCGAAGAATAGACACCGCTCTTTCTATAAAAAGTGACATTTCGTTTCTCCTTTTTTGACATCGCACCGTACAAATCCTTCTACATAAAAAAGGACCTAGACAAAGATCGTTAGAAACGAAAGACAAAATGACAGATTCTAGAAAGATTTCTATGGTGAAATGTCAAAAATGGAGATACGAAATGTCACTTTGTATAGAAAGAGTCGTCTATTCTTCGAAGAAATAGAAAGCGTCATGCTAAGCCTGCAGATCATGCATATTGTGACTAACTAAGCATAAATTCTAATGAAACAAAAGAATATGATTGTTTGATATAAGTAAGTCATTTGTTTAACAAAAATACAAAAATAAAAAGTGCGCTTTGCTATGCCAGAGGGCGTTCCGATATTTGTTGTTAAGGGTCGGATAAGTGCTGTTGACCTTGGTCATACAAATGCGAGTCGCGCTCACGCTACGCTGCCGTTCGGTTTTCAATATTTATTTTTAATAACAAAAATATGAATAGGTATTTCAAAAACAAAAATCACCGATATAATTATAGATAACAAAATAGTCTGTCAAAAAATACATGAATATATCTTAAGCAGTTTGAAAGTAATATCGTTTTTATGCTTTGGGTTTCTTCATTACTTCCTGAATATAAAATATTCCTTTATGTGTACGTGTTCTTTTTTTGCATAATTTACTTGCATTATTTGATGGCTTAGTAACAGATTTAAAAGTCTCTAATATTTGCGCTTAAGAAATCAAGCCAGGCAACTCTCATTAAGTAAATAAATATCAGTTCTTTCATTTTCAAATAATTAAATCTCCGTGCAATTATTCTCAATATTAATAAGTTTAGCACTAATTGCATATAATCAGTCGCCAACATCATGGAATCTGGCCTACAAAGATATCACAAATGACTGCATCAAAATTAATAGAACACAGTCATAATGACTCAATGTCTAAACAAATTAGTTCAGCTAGTCGCCGCTAGATGGCGTTACTTACGGCGCCACTGGCCGAAAACGAAATTGCTACGATGACACATCATCATCATTCTCTTGACCTTATGCCGAATTGATTTGTGGCCGGCGCAGCAAGTCTTATTCTTCCATACTTCTCTATTAGTCATCATCTCAGTAGTCACCTCCTTTCAAGGCATTATCATCCTTCACAAAATCCATTCATCGTTTATTTGGTTTTCCCCTAGTCTTATACCCACCCACATGCATACTCAAAACTTTCTTCAATCCTCCGCATTTTTACATGCCCGTACCATGACAACCGATTGCCAAACAAGTTTTAATTCACCGTTCTCATAATGACACACCTAAAAAATTGTTCATTTACACGTCGCTAGATGGCGTTACTTACCGGCTCCACTCTGGCCGAACACGAAGTTGTCGGGTCTAAAGAGCTGTCCATATGGCCCCGACCTGACTGAGTCCATGGTACCAGGTTCCAGATCCACCAACACCGCACGAGGTACATATTTGCCTAGAAGAAAAAAAAAACAATTTTAGTTTTCAATTTATTGAAATGAAATGATGTTTATTTCTAAGTAAGGTCTACGACACTATTACACACATTTTTTTGGTCAATATTTTAAAACTAGATGAAATGATGCGTTCCCTCCCTAGCTGACTGATCCCTGAGAAGAAATTCCGAAACAACCTCAGACAGGTCAAAGTCAAATTATTTGTTTCAAACAGGCACATAAAAGGCACTTTTGAACGTCAAAATTAACAAAAAAAAAATAGAACTGATTCTAGTTGCCCCTTCCAAAAGGTAGTTTCGTATGAAGAAGAATGGGCAAGAAACTCCACCGTTACTCTTTTAAAATGTTTTACAAAATTTCGTATATGTACATTTTAAAATTATATGTGAAGACGATGCACCTAGAATAAAATTACTATACCAAAATAGGTAAAAAAAGAATGAAAACTAAAGCAATGACAGATAAATGAATTATGTGATAGGTACATGATGCTCACATATTTACAAACATTGTAAAAGTATACGTTTTCCTAAAAATAATAAATAAAGTCAGTGTGTGTTAAAGTAATTACAGAATTAAAATTCAAAATTGATTTATTATTTGTATCAAAGTCATATGGTCATTGTCTCTTAAAGTCCAAACATAAGATATTATGTAAGTCTAACAATGTCAATGCGGGCCATGGCTAAAATGGCCTTTTGAAGAGAGATCCATTGCAACTCTTTGAGTTGACCTGTCCCGACAGATGGCATGCATGCATGTCTACATTCAATTTATGTTGTACTAGTTTTTAGTAGTGGTACTTTATTTTATTTTGACATCATCTGCTTAGCCTTTTCCTAACTGGTCGGCTTCCAGTGTAACCGGATGTAGTTGAATTGGTGTATTTTACATGGAGCGACTGCCTGTCTTACCCCCACAACCCAGTTACTGGGTATCACGATACCCCTTGGTAAGACTGGTTCAGTATCAGACTTTCGGGCTTCTTCTGAGGGCACGGAGGGGTCTTGGTATGTAAAGATGGCCACCCATCCACGGCCCAATCGCGACAAGCGTAGCTTATCTTATCGATCGACCCGTGCGGGCTTTATTAGTGTTATTCCTTAGCCACAAGCCCCCACAAAAATTGAATAAAAAATAAATATTGTGTTTGCATAGTGATTCAACTTTTACGTATGACGAATTGTAATGTGACATCATTTCCCATTATACCAACTGAACTCGTCAGCCCACGGCTTTTCCTTAAGTTGGAAATCCTTGACTTGAATTTTATTGATAGCGTTTTTAGTACACACGGCTACACATCAAAATATACATTTCCAGGATAAGCTGATCTCGCATTGAATAGAATTTCCAAACAATGCGAGGTCAGCGTAAACTGGAAATGTATAGCTTGATGTGTAGCCATGTGTACAATAAATGATAAATGATTTTATTGCTGTATATGTGGTTATTGCTGTGTATGTGTACAAACACTTTTACACGTCAATCATATTTCAAAAGCTAGCTGTTGCCCGCGGCTTTTTTAAAAATAGCCTACGATACTCCTTATAACATCAGCTATCTGTCAGTGAAAGACCCGTCAAAATCGGTCCAGTCGTTTCGGAGATTAGCCGGAACAAACAGACAGACCAACAGACAAAAATTTAAAAAATTAGGTTTTTTTTTATAAGTACCATATATACTTTCATACGCATCCAATAAAAAGTTGTTATTTTGGCATCACAAACAGACACTTTAATTTTATTTTTTTGTATGTATAGATAATATATTAATAAAAATAAATAAAATTTATAAAATATAAGTAGCCTAAGTTACTCCTTATTACATCAGCTATCTGCCAGTGAAAGTCCCGTCCAAATCGGCCCAGCCGTTTCAGAGATTAGCCGGAACAAACAGACAGACAGACAAAAATGGTAAAAAAAATATTTTGGCAAATGTACCGTGTATACATCCATATGCATTTAGTAAAAAGCGGTTAATTTAATATTACAAACAGACACTCCAATTTTATATATCTGTATAGATGTATAGACTAGATGAGGTCAGCGTTTCCTATCTGACTACTCTGAGAAGAAGGTCGAAACGAACTCGGAGGTCACAGTCTCTTTTAAAGTCCAACCATAATAATCTTGGGCAGATTGTGTGAAGACCATGTAGATTGGTGTCTGAAATTGTCTTTTGAAGAAATAACCACACAGATAGAGTGGGCCTGTCCATTCAGTGCACGCATCTGCAGTAATCGTGCAGCTCAACTCAGAACTTAGGAGCTCAACGATCCGACGAACAATGCCAAAGAAAGGACATTTGGGTAGGCCGCATAAATTACTCAAACTGCCAGACCATGTTAAAATTGAGAAAAAAAAAGCATTGACCCACATAGTCTTCATATTCACACTAATTAAAATAATATAATTAATGGTGCCGATTCCCTTGTTCACAAACTAAACTAAATTTAAGTTCAGTGCATCTTTTTCTTTCTATTTCATTAAAAAGAGGACAGAAGATAAATTTTAGTTTAGTCCTGTCAAATTAATCAGCGCCTGTCACTACTCCATACAAGTTTAGACGTGATTAAAAACTTGCCTACTAAAATTACGTCAATTTACGTCAAGCGCTGATTAATTTGACAGGACTAAACTAAAAATGATCTTCTGTCCTTTTCTTAATGAAATAGAAAGAAAAGGATGCACTGAACTTAAATTTAGTTTAGTTTGTGAACAAGGGAATCGGCACCATTAACTAAGTAAATACTGATGAGATAGGTTTTACACTACATATTGCCAATTTTATGCCTTCTACAGGAAGGGGGTACTTAATTGAAAAAGCTGAAAATCTCTTATTGGCTTTATTATCTCATCGGGCATTGTAATCATCATTAATTTATTTATTTATTTATTTGGCTCTTCAACAATGAGTACACTATTACATTTAATAGGAAAACAATTCGAACTCAAGTTTAGTGTCCCATCACTTCATGCACTATTTTTTACGCGTAAACTGCTAAAGAAACAAGAACAAAAAAAATAAATAAAAGAAAAACAACAACCAATAAATTATACACATTAAGTTAGGCAAATATTATTTGTTAGTGACGGATCCACAGTAACAGATTAAATACAAAACAAAATTCAAGATTCTCTTCAGACTAGACACAGATGTATAAAATAAATCAATGTCTTAATTATTCTTATAATAAGAAATATGCACAGAAATGAATAATTTGTAATTATATTTTATATTTATTTACATAACCAAATTACAAGATGATTATTAACATTAACTAAATTAAATTAAAACTAAGTTAAGCTTAAAAAAGGCCCTCGGGGCATTGTACCGAGGATGCTGGCGGCATTTCCTCGCTGAATTGCAATGCTGATGCGTTGCGCGAGAAAGCCGCCAGCTTTTCGGTCACCAGTTACATCAACTAGACGTTTCGCGATTTCCGCAAATAACTTATGCGCACTGGGACCCCACGGACCGAGGGTCTCGACGCCAAAGGGCACAAAGTTGTACTCTCTGCCAAGGCCTCCATATTTAATTTGTAATTTAATTAACTTTGACATTTTTTTTATTACTTTGACTTTTGTAATTGTGTTCTTCGAAACATTTTATTTTTTTTTTTGACATTGACATTATAATTTTTTAAATTGGCATTATTTTCAATTAGTTCGTTGACATAATTTAATTACTGTAATTGTTAATATTGTGTATTAATTTAGAATCATGGCCATGTCCAAAAATTTGCATGCTGAACTTAGTAGGCGGAATATGTAGAACTAATTATTGTATTTTAAGATCTGTACAACACCTTATTTCAAGCAAATAAATTATTATTATTATTGTATTTTTTGTATACGTCATACATTCTAGATAGTAAGCAGTGCCGCCTTAAATTAGTATAATATAATAAAAATATTTAATTAGTATTGCTCTTGGGCATTCAAAACAGCCTCTTATTAGATCTTCTTGGAAGATTTAGACCGACTGTTACTACGTGACCTG
Organism: Atethmia centrago; assembly: GCA_905333075.3. NCBI lineage: Eukaryota > Metazoa > Arthropoda > Insecta > Lepidoptera > Noctuidae > Atethmia > Atethmia centrago. The sequence continues at coordinate 10,761,194 of HG995393.1, forward strand.
CAGGCTTAGCATGACGCTTTCTATTTCAATTTATAATCGCTTGTCTACATTTTTCGGTAGACAACTGTCAACTGTCTACACTCATCATCATCATCATTTCAGCCGAAAGACGTCCATTGCTGGACATAGGCCTCCCCCAAGCACCGCCACTTCGACCGGTTTTGTGCTTCCCGCATCCAGCGGATTCCTGCGGCCTTCACAAGGTCATCGGTCCACCTTGTAGGAGGCCTTCCAACGCTACGTCTTCCGGTACGCGGTCGCCATTCCAGAACCTTTCGGCCCCATCGGCCATCTGTTCTGCGAGCAATGTGCCCTGCCCACTGCCACTTAAGTTTGGCAATTCTTCGGGCTATGTCGGTGACCTTGGTTCGCCTACGGTACGGTGTCTACACTGAAACGTCATTATTGTTTACTCTTCCGTCGACAAAACGGTTCTCTACGGTTCTCGTGCTAAGTAAGCCTGTAGCAATGAAATCGCGAAAAAGATATCAGTTGCCCCATTACTGTTCGCAACTAAACAAAATATCAAATCAAATCTTTTTATTGTGGGTATAGGTTATACAGTCAGATGTTAGGTAAATTACAGATCCATTATGTCCTGCCTACTAGGCATACAATAATAAATTATGTCAACATGCAGTATAAAAAATTTAGTTGTCACTTATAAAGCTAATCTTACAAAAAGAATTACTGACAGATTGTAGTATTGGTGACAGATTGTAGCAGGTACTAATTATTAAGATAATCTTGGATCGTGTAGTAGGCTTTGTCAATTAAAAATACGGAATTTATATTTCAATAGTGGGAGTTCCTTGGTGTTTAAAATGTCTACAGGTATTTTATTGTAAATTTTAGATGCCATTCCAAAAAACCTTTTGCCCAGTAGAGCAGTTCTATGTGGTATACTAGATATTTTAAGTGTATACCTTTTTGATTTTAGTTCACCAAATAGATTTTTATTTATTTTAACAAATACTGTAACTTTAAGTTGCTCATAATGGTGACCAAAAGATATTTCAATTACACTTTGTATATTTTAGCCGAATTCTAGGGGCTGTTCATTTATTACGTAAGACAATTTGAACCACATTCTGACCCCTCCCCCCTACGTAAGAAAAATAAAACTTGGATAAACCCTCTCTCCCCTCTTTCAATATTACGTAAGATCTAAAAGAAAAATATAAAAACGCGTTGGTTTGTATTAGAAAAAGTAACGTTTTTATTAAGAATGGCGAACCGCGCCTGTGCGTGTTTGGAAATTTAAATTTTTGCGTACTCTTGTGACCTTACGTAAGAACAACCCCATCGAAAACAAAAATGTAGAACAATGCCAAGTCTCGCAACGAGGTTAAGCACTACAAAAAGTTGTGAGGTCTCATGTAAAACCAAGTCAGGTATTATATTAAATGTCTACGGAAACACCTATTCACAAATTTGCTATAAATTGTTATCTAATCTAATCAATTACCTATCAACATTTATAGTGACCGTATTAGCTAATATTAGACACCTTTATTTCAATAATCATTACAACGACTTGGCAATTGCACGGCAACATATTCGTAATAATTAAAATACTTTATTCTTAAGGCGCTGACAAGACCCAATTGACCAAAATAGGCTTCTCTTAAGATAGAAAATTGCCAAATCGGTATAGTTTGTGGTAGCGGAAAAAATATATGTTAATTTTGAACATATTTCCCAGAACTTGGTTGTCACCAAAACACGTTTTGAAAAAAAAAATCTCGATACAAACTAACGTTAAACTAACCTCTTACCTTGAGTTCTAATCCAAAATATCTGTATTAAATATCAACATATATAACAATTTAATTAATAACAAGTACGTCTTATTCTAATGCAGAACTTGGTTGGTTTTTATTTTCGATTACTCAACTCAATTCTGAGTAAATAGATAATTACTTCATATTTTGCAATAAATTACAAGCGTTTTGTCGTCGCGTTTCTCTTTCTTTACTTTGCAATCTGACAGTGACCGCGGTTTAGGTGTTGTCAGCGTCTTAAGTTCACACGACTACATATCAAGCTATACATTTCCAGTTTAATTACGCTGATCCCCCATTGTATATTAGTAATTAACTGCTTATTTATCTTACTTCGATGGTCCTAGTTTATCATTTGTGACTGAGTTACAGCTATAGATATATGTAAGCGGGCACGCCCTTTATGCCTGGAGGATTTTATTTAGGTATTAATATCTGTTTGCGTTTTTATTTCTGCTTGAGTATAGATTTTTTTTTTGTATAGTGGTGTGCTAGTTGACATATGGCTAATAATTTAATGTTTTGTGTTGCGCGTAGTGTAAATTATTTTGCATTCTATTGAATAGATTCCATTTTTTTTCTAATTGAACAGACAGCTGTGCTGGGGAGCTTGTTGCGCCACTTCTTCCCAGCTAAAACACTAGGAAGTGGTGAAGGGTGGGTGTTTTGAGGGACTGTCTTATGTAATTTTGACGTTCGAAAAGTGCTGTAGTGTGTATTAGTACATGTATTTTTTTTAATGTATGTTCACCGATTTCTCCGTCAATTGTGGACCGATTTAAAAAAAATATTTTTTTGATTGAAAGCGTATGCTCCCGAGGTGGTGACAATGGGTGTCACCAAGTCATAATCTGATGAGGGGGATCCCATGGAAATCCTCAAATTTTAAAGGCACACACTCCTATAGCGATTTAGGTATTTTTTATAGTAACTTGTGCATTTGCTCTCGAAAAACTAAAATACAGATCCAAAGACACAGACTTCCGAAATTAAAGTTATTTTTCACTTTGTAGTGTGTTTTTTGGAAGTCGTTTGTTTATGTCATTACAATATTATATCTGTGACAATTTTACAAATATTTACCAACTACGGCCTGTCAATGTCGTTTGGCGCCAAAAGATTCTTGTAGCACTCCAGTAATATTATTCATAAAACGTACTCATGTGCATCATACCGTGGACGGTAACGTATGCGTCAGCGTCATAATCATCATCGCGTTGCCTAGCAACAAACTTGTTTACATCACGATGCAACGCGGAGTGCAACCAGTGCAGGTCTGTGTTTTTGTGTGAGGTTCAAGTTTTAAGAAGGAAAAGGTATGTTTTTATTAGGCTTTCCATCGTTTAACAACAGTTTTTGCGTTGTTCTTGATTCTGTCAAGGATGTCATATTTTTTGTTCTATTTCGTCCGTATGTTAGCTTCAACGCCTTAATGATTCGTATGAGTGCAGGCTGTTATTCATACACGGTGTAGTTACACCACTGACCCGGTCCCGGTTAACTGGTAGCCTGAGGCAGCTTGTAGTCGTCCGTTTTTTGTAGCGGTCAACAAACGGTTTTTTCGGTGTCAAAAAACCGGATAACCGTTGAAACAACGGACGTCTCCAAGCGGCCGCAAAGTGTGAACAGGCAATCAGTCACATAACTTTTGTGTGTGTAAGTTTTAAATGTGGATCTTAGATGTTTTGTACACACGGCCACATAACAAGCTATAAATTTCCAGTATAACCTGATCTCGCATTGTTTAGGCTTTCCGTACAATGAGAGGTCAGCTTATACTGGAAATGTATAGCTTGATATGTATCCGTGTGTACTATGTCAAAATGATCTGGGGTCACAGCATTTAGCTGAACAATGGCCATTTTGCGTGGATGTGACGCAATTTTCCACATGTTCTTTCGTGATTGTGTTCTTTCTTTGCGTTTAGTTACCGCATAGAGGGTGTGTCGGAAATAGTGGTCCAACATTAAGGGGTCGATACACCGTATATTCTTCAGCTACCACATACCAAAATTTGAACCAGTTTTTCCAATAGAACTGTTTTATTTTTAGAAACAATATTTTTTTTCTTTACTAATTTGGCCGTAATTTCTATAAATGACATTATATTTTAATTTTGTTTTTTGTTTATGACTGTGGAATACATGTGCTAACTGCTAGCGAAAATAGTAAAACAAGGTGTTAATAAAAAAAATATTTTTTTCCGAGACCTATTGAAAAAAGTGGTTCAATTATTGCGGTATGTGATAACTGAATACACGGTGTATCGATCCCTTAATGTTGGATCACTACTTACGACAAAGCCTGTGTAAACGTACTTTATTTCTTTCTTTTCTTTATCTACACTCCTTTCAGTTGATTTACGTCTGATTTTGCATCACTGACAAAATCACTGTCAGAGGTAAAATAACTGTAAAAAAACAGTAAACATTCCATTTTACCGATCTCACGGTAAAAGGCGCTTCGCGTGACTACGCTACGCAATTTCTGAAATATGAATCACTATCGTCAAAATAAAAATTATGTTAGAACAGTTACGTCAGTTACGTTAGATTTATGTGGGCTGACACATTAGTGACGCAATTCAAGGACGATTACTATGAGAGATATTTTATATAATGCGTCATTGAATAAACAATAAGCCTATAACGTTGTTACTCCTGGGGCCCAAACCTCCTCTCTGTGAGAGGGAGTGGGCCGTAATACACAGTGTGGGTTGCTTGTTGTTGGGCGTTTCGATGTTTTGGTTCTAGAACTTTTCCTTGCGACGTTTTCAATCACCGTTGAGTCGTTTTTTTTTTGTTGTTACTGAAAGGTCAGGTGCAAAAATAGGGCACCCCTCAGCCCTCATACACTTAATCTGTACGATTTATGCCTTAATTACATGACTTAGTAACGACGTGTGACGCCGCGCCGGTTATACGAAAACCGAAAAAAATCGATATCTGTCTTGTTTCGTGTTTTCGATTGTTTTTATCTTTTTATTACGGACACGTCTTTCTACATACTCACATGTATAATTTCAAAAAGAATGATGTAACCAATATTTTTAATTTAAAACAGTGTCCGTGGAGTTTCTTGTCCGAACTGGCTTCATCTTTCTGACTGACCGACCCCTTGCCAATTCAAAAGTGCCTGTATATGGTTTATGTGAAATAAATGCTTTGAGTTTGAGTTTATAGCTTTTTAGTTGGCATTTATGTCGCAGTTGAGTTTAAGTTTTCAACTTTCTTTTTTGGGTTCCGTACCTCAAAAGGAAAAAACGGGACCCTTATAGGATCACCCGTGTCTGTATGTGCGTCTGTCACAGCAAATTTGCTCCGAATCTACTAGATCGATTAAGTTGAAATTTGGTACACGCATTTCTGTGACCCAAACACGGACGTGTAACGTTTGGGGGGAAAATATATTTTTTTTAAATTTTGCAAACTGTACCGTGTGACATATCAATTGAAAGGGCTTATTGTAAGGATTTTTGACATTTTTTTTATAACTTAAAAATAAATAATTTTAAAATTATTTAATAAAATAGATGAAAATTGACCATTCCCCCATCCACCCCTTATCTCCAAAACTACCGAGTCTAATATAAAAATAAAAAAAATAGAAAATATTTCTTTACTTATAGATTACAGGAAAACCTATAAGAAGTCTGTGGTCTTAAAATAACATGGTAAATCTCTCAATATTGTGCATACAAACTTACATTTGCTGTTGGAATGAACATGTTTTTTAACAACAATGTTAAATTTGTCCTTAGGATAAATTCATCCCAACTACGGAAATTCTTCATTATGCGTGGTCCGACACACACTTGGTCGGTTTTTTCTTTGAGTATTTATAGCCTTATAGGAACCTAATAATAATATTATAATATTGCGCGAAGTCTATGACCGCATCCTATTTATAGGCGATCGTCTCGTGCATGTCATTTTTTGTTCGATGAACCTGAACGCCCCGACAGATGGCGCTTTCCGGTGTTTCCCGAACAAAAAGTGACATGAACACGACGATCGCCTTTGAATAGGACGCGGGGTATGTCTGTTTCATACTTTTTCGCGACTAGTCTACACTGATTAACTTTTTACTTTGCCCTTATTTTGATGAAATAATTATGAAAAAAAAAAAATATATAGGGTCGTATTATACCTGAAGTCGCGAAAAAATCAGCTCTTGACATTTAGACGAGTCAAGCGGACATACATTTAGAGAACAGCTGATTTTTTTTTCGCGACTTCAGGTTTGGTCCCGTAGTAAAAGTTGTTCATAATCACATCCAAAATCAAAAGTCTTTTATTCAAACTAGGCTGAGATTCAGCAGTTTTCGAACGTCAAAATTACATAAGACAGCTCCCCAAACGCCCACCCTTTACCTCTTCATAACGCTTTAGCTGGGAAGAAGTGGCGCAACAAACTCCCCAGCAGTACAGCTGTCTGTTCAGTTAGATAAACTTGTTTCTATACAAATCGTATGCAAAGTAATTAACATTACGAAAGACAAAACATTGAATTAAATTACTTGCCATATGTTAGCTAGCTCACGCCAATATACCAACAAAACTGAAAACTGTACCCAAGCACAAATAAAAATTACAACTTAAAAACGTAAACAGAACTTAATACCTAAATAAAAGCCTCCAGGCATAAAAGGCGTGCCGGCCGCGGCGCTTAGGCTACATCTGTAATGATGAGTACAATGACCCATTAGAGGATGCCCGTGAATTGAATTTCACCCTGTAGAACTTAACTCAGGGAATACTTAAAACTCGTTTCAACTAATCGAATAGCTTTCGTTTCAACTAATCTTTCCTCAAAGCCAGATTTGTACTTGTATCATTTTACATATTAACAGAAAGATGTGGTCATATTTAAGGGGTGTGGGTGGACAGAACAACTTTTTCAAATAATCAGCCGTCTCATATACATTTGCGTCGAGTATAGGGTTGCCAGATCAAAAAAACGAAATTCCAGACTAAATTCAGGACATTGGATGAAAATTCCCGACTTTCTTGTAAATATAAAATTAATGACTAGTTAAAATTAATGATTAATGAATAGTGTATGTGAACGTTTACTGAAATTTGAGTTGCGAAATGTTCTACAAAATTATTATTAGAGATTCGGAAAGTATTCAGTGACATTATTCTGGGAACAGGATTTAAACTAGGATAATGTTGATTGTTATCTTAATTTAAAACAAAAACATTTCATTTATAAAAAAAAATATTTCACACTTTAATCAAATTGTAGAAATTCTGGTCGGTTTAGGATTCCCTCCGCATTCCGAACAAAGACCTATATTACAGGACATGTCCGGAAAGTCGAGTAGGCATTGAAGTTTTGTATGAGACAGTTGTATATTTTTTTCGCGATTACGATATTGGTCCCACGGAGAAAGTGGTTCAGTTTGATGGTCTGTCTGTCTGTCTCTGTCTCCCTTAAATATGACCACAATTTTCTGATAATGCTGTTTAATACCTGCCACAGATAAAGCTGCACCGTGAGGAAGGACTTAACGAGTCCTCAATACCTCACTCTTCATCTCGCTCGCACATTACTGCTCGCGCTCACGCAAGCAAGCGAGACAGGGCAGCAGGGAGAAGGCTCCAAGGCGCCGATAGTTTAGGTAATTATTTTAACGGTTATTTAAACTAAATAAAAAAAAGTATTTGCTTTATATTTAGTTCAGATAATATGCAGTTTCATGATCTAATTTGAAGTTATTTTTGAATACTAGCGGTTAATTGTTCGGTTTGGAGGTAACTTTGTTATTTTTTCTGTCGAGAAAATTTATTGGAATCGTGTTTTCGTCACACAGTATTTAACATTAATCCTCAACATTGACATAATAAATATTTATTTCAAAATTAATGCTGCAGTATTTTCGATATAATGGAGGATCGTCTAAGCAATTTGAGGTATTGTAGACTCCTAAGTGAGGTGAATTAATTGTGTGTTGAAGTTCGCATGAGGAATTCAGAAATCCAACCGGACAAAATTCCGGACAACAGCTAGTCTTCTAAGGAAAACTATTTAATTGTATTTTGTCGTTTAGGCGCTGACAAGAGGCAAATGGCCAAAATAGGCTTGTCTTAAGAAAAAAAAAATTGCCAAATCTGTATAGTTTGTGGTAGCGTAAAATATATATGCTCATTTTGAACATATTTCCCAGAACTTGCTTGTTACCAAAACACGATTTGAAAAAAAATCTCGATACAAACTAACGTTAAAGTAACCTCTTTCTTGCCTTGAGTTCCAATCCAAAATATCTGTATTAAATACGAGTATCAACATTTACGTTACGTATTTTTAATTAATAACAAGAACGTCTTATTTGAATGCAGAACTTGGTTGCTTTTTATTTTCAATTACTCAACTAAATTTTGAGTAAATAGATTATTGCTTCATATTTTACAATAAATTACAAGCGTTGTATCATCGCGCTTCTCTTTCTTTTCTATGCAGTCTGATAGTGACGGCGGTTTAGGTGTTGTCAGCGTCTTAACGTCACTTCTAACAATGTCTCTTACAGATGTGGTCTAAAGCAATTTATCAATTTACGCTACCGAATATAGTATTAAGTAGACTCAAGGTTCATCCACCGTCGTCGTCATCGGTCATCCAATTAACGTTTCCTAGCAAGGTTGACCGGAATCTGACCTCCATGACCCATTTACTGGGTAGTAGGTGATACTTTAATGATTTTTGACTACCAGAGGCTTATCATGAATGCGCGACGTAAACGTTACGTAATTCGAACTATTTTTTAATCAAAATGCAACTATTCTACAACATTTTATTGCAACTATAGTTCGTTTTTTAATCCCAGAGACTAATTTGACATTTCAAATGATTGTTGTTCGTTTTTTTTTTTTTCAATTTGGAGTTTGACATTTGCATGTCTCAATTTAGTCTCCGAGATTAAAAAACAGACTTTAGAATCAATTCTTTGTTCTTGTAAATTTTGACGCCAAAAGTGCCTTTTGTGTGCCTATTTGAAAAAAAATATTTGACTTTGACTTTAGAACAAACACAATTAATATCATCCATAGATATGATAAAGTCTTAAAACTAAATACCTTGTGCAAAACGCACATAGTATTTAATCCTCGCGTTCGTGCCCACTTAGACCGACTAACCGTTTCGAAGGACAGGGGCTTTTTTTTCGTGTGGGAAACTATCAAATAACTTCTCCCGCTCTGGGCTGAGCGGGAGGGTGTGTCAGACTCTTACTGACTAAAACCATGCCATGCCATGCCACTGCCACTGCCCATTGCCATGGCAGGGGCTGCAGTTCCTACATAAATAGAGATCGCTTTACGACCGAAGTAGGTCGCAGTCCTAATGGGGTCTCTAGACGGTCAAAATTGCTTGACAACATTGTGGTTTTTTCGCGCTTGTCAAGCAATTTTTACTGTCTAGAGCAGGGATTCCCAAAGTCCTTGGGGCCGAAATCGGTTTACCAAGGGTCGACACAAACGAAAACTGATTTTGGTGGTCGACGAGGTATAAAAGCGACACCTATTAATTAACACAAGTTCTTATTTGACACTTTCAAGATACTGTATAAGTTGAGTTACGTGTACCAACTTGTTATAAGAATGACTGAAATTTTAGTAGGAAGTATCATTGTTGTACTTTTAAAAACTCAACAAGTCGATAAGCGTGCACAAGTTCGTACTAGATGAAAAAAATGGCTATGGGGGTCTGAGGTATCAGTTCATTTTGGAATTGGGGGTCTCTTGTCCAAAATAGTTTGGGAATCCCTGGTCTAGAGGCCCTATTTGGACTATGCGACCGAATTCGGTCGTAAAGCGATCGCTATCTATGTAGAAACTGCAGGGCAACAGGGCTTGGTCAAGGCGATGTTCAATACGATATTTTACTAAATAATTGTGGGATCACCTGGCAGTTTCATACTGCATTTGTTTTTAATTAACCATATGGACAGGGAAGTGTACAAGCACGCTGTGAATGTGTGTCAGCGCAAGAGCTCTCGGTACTGTCCGAGACAATGGCGAAGTCGGAAGTGTGTGTGTGTTATGGGCTGACGCCACACGTCTTCACCCACACATTCACAGCGGGTTTATACATTCGGTTACTACAAGTTAAGCAAGCGTCGCTTATAAAAATACTTTATAATCATCATTCTCCTGCACTTATCCCAATTTATTTGGGGTCGGCGCAATATGTCCCTGTCTACCATAATTCTCTATTAGTTGCCATCTCGATAGTCACCTCCTTTCTAGCCACATCATCTTTCACACAGTCCATCCATCGTTTCTTTGGTCTTCCTCTACTCTTATAGCCATCGACATTCATAGTCAAGTCTTTCCTCACGACATTTTCCTCATTCCTTCGCATCACATGCCCATACCATGCCAACCGATTTCCGCACAACTTTCAGTCACCGGTGCCATTTTCAGACTTCCTCTTATGTACTTATTGATAGAAAACAAAAAACCGAAACTATGAAGGTACAAGAGCTATATTAATTAAGCAATATAAGGAACTAACGACACGCTTCGCAGCGGCACGCACATGCTTCGCACGAGTACAATCTACTCATGTGGCGATATGTCAAAACATCGGGATTTCTGTGCCTTATCTACATTAAATACTAATTTATTATAAATATAAATCATCCGGAATAAAATATCAAAATGATGGTGTAAACCGCATCAAACTTCGTTGCGTAGTTCAGAAGAACAGCGGTCACATAGACAGACAGGATTAGCAACTTTGTTTTATAATATGTATTATCTTTTGACTTTTGAGGAATAATTCCGATATTTACGCGGCGCACGCCAGTAAAGCTCTGAGAGCTTTAACCTCCATGATTTTTTCCCCGACATCTACAACAATCATCGTCGTTTCAGCCAATTTACACAAAACCGTAATGAATTATAAAGTAACCTTCCTCATGAATCACTCCGTCTATTGGTGAAAATCGTATGTAAAGCCGTTCGGTAGTTTTAGAGACTCGCGTTCAGACAGACGCGGTGGAGGGACTTTGTTTTATAATTTAATAATAATTTAATGATGCTATGTTAAATACATGTATAGAATTATAGATAGAGAATCCTATTAAATATTCATCGACCAACTGTTCGCCGGTTACACGTGGACGTGCTCTCGATTAGTCAAATATGGTCACCCGTTCATGTAATGACCGCGGCATCCGCGGCTCAACCTTGTGGCTTGTTTAACCAATACGGCTGGTATGCCCATATTTAAATAATTACGTTCATATTTTGAGGGTTACCCGCCCACAGACGGCGGATTTCAATATTTTTTTCGCTTAATGTTTATGGTCTTACTAGCTTTTTGCCTACTGCTCAGCCTGAGTGAATGGCGGTTGACCGGGATAAGAATTATCCTATGTGTTAATCAAGGGTTTAAGAGACACATGACAATTAATTATCTATTATTGCGAGACTTCCGACGCCGAGTCTTTTACACTTTTTAACTATATGAGTTTATGGCACTTATTGTTTGACAGCAACCACTGTCTGCTTCACCAAAAGAAAAGTTTCTATTATAAAATCAGGGGCTGGCTACGGTACCCCTAGTTCTTTTGTCGTTTAACAAACAAAAAAAAAATGAAACGCATATGAACCTACACAGACAACAGATTTTTAGTGATGGAGTCTGCGGCGCACGTGGTCTGCATTCTTTTTGTATAGTACGCGTCCTTGATGGCGGCTCTGAAGTTCTTCTCGCTACACGCTGCGCAGGACCGCACCCCTTACCTCCGCTGACACATGAATTCGTTACTGCGCAGCGACTCGCCTATGTTTCGAGCCGCCATTAAGTTTGAATCGGGCTCAATAATAATATATTATACCTGTGTTTCTGTGACTGTTTTTGGTTAGTCCTTTTGACGAGCAAAACAGTTGTGAATTCTGTCATCTAATATGAATAAAGGGCGCAAAATTTCGCTCTTTATGTAATTTATTTTATTTTATTTGGTCACGGCGGCGGCGCAGACTTGACCGCTCAAAAAGTCTGTAAAGTTTGACATAAAGCGCGCAAAATTCCGCGGATCTTTTGATCACGTCGCAGACATGTCATGATCGCGCAAAGTCTGTAAAGTCTGACATAAAGCGCGCAAAATTCCGCGAACTTTTGATCGCGTCGCAGACAAGATCTCTCAAGTCTGTAAAGTCCATTAGTTTTTGCTTTTCATAATTTGATGTTCTTTTACAATTATCTGATTTATTTGGTTTTTTTTTTATTTTTATTAATTGAATCTTAAAAGTTGATTTCATAATGACTAGAAAAAAAAAACAAGTTCTTGCGCTGAGTGAACTTTTGTGTAGGTTTAAAAGTAATTATTCCAAACACTTGTTTACATGTTTGGCAGCTAAATTGTGAATGCAGTTTAGTCAGCAGCACCCCTATATTATAATAACAAATAGCTTAAATAAATCTCTCACCTGTGGCTGCCTCATTGTAGTACACGCTTATGCGTTCCAGCTGCAAGTCGCTCTCCCCTATGTAGTAACCATTAGGGTCTACGCCATGTTCATCCGAAATTATCTCCCAAAACTGTTGAATAGAAGTTTATTGTGATTTCTTTTATATTTGTATATGTATACAATTATATTAAAATACCAATTATGTTATAGAAAAGACCTCAAAAAGATAAATCTTATACATAAAATATTATCACCTACTATTTGATAATATTTTATTACTAAGACTTGTGCTATAAAATATTGATCTCAATCTCATTATTCAAGCAAATATCTATTTCCTTAAAAAAAAATAAGGCCCTATTTTTGTCCATGTCTTTTTAATTTCATTGAAGTGAGAGGGAAGTAGTATTTTAATGTTGTTTCATTTATAAAACGTTTTTAAGCAAAAGGGTTTAACTATTAATTAACAAAACAATAGAATATCAAGTAGATCTTTTTTTCATAACCTTCTAGACGTTACGCAAGTTAGTTCGCCTACTCGATAATAGATGGCGCTAAATTGAATTACACCGCAACGCGGCGTAATGCGACAAAAAACACGTTTCGATTGAAGAAAGTTCTCAGAAAGTAGGTCAACCAAATTACAATAATTTGGGGTGTATTGCATCTGCATTACAATCCGGCTGATAACCATCTTCTAGAAATTTCTTTAAAAGTACATGTTTATCTGAGTACCCGGCATGGATTATATCGTAATTATCAGTACTTGTGTAGGTAGCTACTAATAAAATTGACCTTGATATTTAATTAACATCCACGCCCCGCTATTGATATCGAAACTAAGCCCTTTTAAAAAATTGTCGTTAGGCAGAACGCGGCCAACGCGGTATTTCTAATGACAAATTTTGACCAGTTATGGGACAAGCACATATCACAAGATGGTCCATCTTAGGTGCAGTCATTTTTCTTCACGATTATTCATTAGTTATCTTTAAGCAAATTGAATTTCGAACGTTATTAATGGTATTTCTTGTCACCTACGAGAGATAGCGTCGCTAACCACTATGTCTTTAGAAAATATACTGGAAAAAACTACTGACCTTGGATCCGATTTGATTTCCACATTGTCCAGCCTGTACATGCACTATTTCACGCATTTTGATAAACTTTTAATCCGGTTTTATGAACCTTTTGATATAATAGGTTCGAAACCGCACGTTGTACAAATACGAAGTGATTTATCAAACTTTTTATCTCATAACGCTCGGTTCCCGGTAGTGTTGATTGTCGAGTAAGCAGTGTTGCCGCGTTAGAAACCTTCACCGTTTTCGGGAGGCATTTAATTTAGTAGCCAGGTGTAATATTTTGTGTTAAAAGTTTTAAAATCGACTAACAGCTGAGTTTTAGTAGATTTTGTATAAAATATGCTCAATAAGTGTGACTTTATTGCACAAAATGTGTTTTATAGTTTTACATAGGTATGTGAGTAAATGGGTACATGAGTAAATTATGTTCATATGTTATTTCTAGTCGTTTCCGGTAACTGAATATTGTTTTTCGTTGTGCGCCGAGTCAAAGGCGATTGTAGGGTTTATGTTATTTACGTGGATGGTCATAGCTGTAGGTACTATTTGCTTATGCCAGGGCCAGTCCAATCCGATTCATTTTGTTTAACAGTCATTTAGGAGTGATACGATACGAATTTATTTACTCAAACGTTTTTATAAATATACAATATACATATCATTCATATTTTTTGTATGATGAATAGGTAATTCATCCTACAAAAAATATTAATACAACAAGTTAGGAAGCAGATTTAATTCTGCGAGTTAGCAACCCCAGCTGATAACTAATGCAGCGACTGATAATGATAAATGATAAGGTTTCAGGTATTACAGTCACAGCCAGTGACGTAGACCCCTCCGTTCAAATAATATTTCAATCGGAATTAAGGTGTGGCTTTGTATAAATAAGTACTGTTTTCTTGTATTTCTGAGATTATAACGTTGAACTTTGAGCCATTCGAAAATGGATATACCGCTATCCGTTTGACCAAGTTATTATTTATTTCATCTTCAGTTTATTGAGCCGAAATAAAGAAGTCCACTGCTGGACATAGGACCCCCAAGCATCGCCATAACGACCGGTCCTATGCTTCCTCAGGATTTCAGGATCACACACTTTTAAGCGTTCGATTTTTTTTTGTTGTAGATTGTAGATGAGGTTGATTTGCTCTACATATTGTACCTACCATAAACAAGCTTAGGCAGGTCAGAGATATCTACGAGTGATGTTCCGGATAGCCGTATCCGCGGATATCGGCGGGAGTAAAAAGATCTGTATCCGTATCCCTATCCCTATCCCCATTACATTTTTGACGGATCTTTTACCTTATTAATTTTTAATACATAGATTCAATTCTATGATGGTGATTACGTAGCAATAAAATACTATTCAAATTTCAATCAAATTATGTTTTATTTATAAATATCAAATATTTGCCATCTTTATATTGCAAACATTTATCGTAATGAGTTAACATACCAATAGGACGTAACTTAAAGGAACTAAATCAACTATCTAATATATATTAAACACTTAAATATTTAAGGAAGTTTTTATAAAATATTAATTAAAATATCTTTATAATGAGATCAATTGAGTTTTAAATCTTTGTAACATTTATTATAGAAAGTTAAGTGATTCGTCATCATCTGCCTAGCCTTTTCCCAACTATGTTGGGGTCGGCTTCCAGTCTTAACCAGATACAGCTGAATACCAGGATTTATTAGTTAAGTGATTTGTGCTTATGAGAAAAAACAGGGTATTTTTTACATGCATGCTTGGATGTGTACGATAGTAAAATTTGGCTGTTAAAATAGTTGTCTGTGCTAGGGCTAAGAAATATTCTTATAATACAACACTGCCAATCTTATGTCATTTTGACATCACTAGTGTCCAGTAGTGCGTTTGAAAATCAAGTTGAGTACAACTGTTTCACAGAGGTAAAATGATGTGTAGGGGATTTAATAAAATTACTTATTAATTTATTATTTATAGCAGGTAAAATCACGTCTAGTTTTAGTTTGTTTGATTGATTTATGTGTTTTTTAAATCTCTGGAGTGCTCTTACGTTTTTATTTTCTATTTACTTCTTGAATTCCTCCGCCTCCCACCGGTTCTATAATCTTATTTTCGAACGCAAACTAAAACATTGCAATGTCAGTCAAGCAAGTTTAAATACCGCAAACAATCGCGAACTATAAAATAATTTAATAAAAACAAAGTCTCACAAATTAAACTATGTAATCAGCAAAACTAATTACATACACAATCTAAACCACCCGTACAAAAACCATGAAATGATCAATACAAACTAAAAATGGTGAACAAAACTTAAACATGAAATTTTTAAAAGTTATCCTCACTTTGGTAATCATCTTTACCGCTTACATCGGAGATCTTATTGTATTTCGATCAAAATATTCGAATTCATTAACATTTCGCGCTATTGCAGACAGTCTGGTGCATGCAAGCCTTGGATTTTTATCGTCGTTAATATTTTTCAGTCATGACAACAATTTAAATTTACAAGCCAGTGCGTTAAATGTGACCTTTTGTACGATAGTGTCATCTCTTATTGATGTTGACCATGCTTTTGTCGCTAGGTCTATTTATTTGAAGGTGAGTTCATAATTTCAAATTACTTTCAGTTTCACACTTTTACTTTAATGTTCTCTTTTATCTTATGGTGTATAGTTCAACTAAGTACATTTTGCCAATCATACATTGTTCACACTTCCCGGAGTGTGAACACCAATAGGACTAATGTTGGTTAACCTACTAGAAGGCAACAGCCCGCTGGTCCCTTCTGGTTCGTAAACCAAATAACACTTTCCCTGGCTTAGGGATAAAACCCAGGAGGTCCTCACTGGGCAGCATTTGCACCAAAACCATGGGCACTTATGAAACGTCAGAAGCTAGGTTACAATTGATTTTCTCCTATGGAGAAGAGCCGGCAATAAACTTAGTTACTCTTTTGAAAATAATTGGCTTTTACAATGTTTTCATATTAGTGTTACACCACTGTACCAACTAACAACAAATAATTCGTAGTTATTATATAGCCCAAAGCCATAAAAATTAGGTCTTACTGAAAATTTATATTTAGGCTCACACTGAAATATAAATAAAATTCATTTAATTCAGGTAAAACCTATATTATAAGTACAACTTTGTGTCCTTTGTCATCGGAACCCTCGGTCCGTGTGGTCCCAGTGTGCATAAGTTATTTGCAGAAATTGCGAAACATTTAGTTGATGTAACTGGTGACCGAAAAGCTGACAGCTTTCCCATGCAATGCATCAGCATTGCAATTCAGTGAGGAAATGCCACCAGTATACTCGGTACAATGCCTCGAGGGCCTTTTTTAGGTTTAACTTAGTTTTAATTTAATTTAGTTAATGTAACCATCTTGTTATTTGGTTATGTAAATAAATAATCGATAGTATAATAAATATGTATTTTATTTCAATGAGAATCCATATGTGTTAGTATTAATTTTCTTAAGATCTATGTTAGAAGGTCCCTTACACAAGAAAATAATATTTTACAGCCCTCTTTCATAATCACTGCTGTTAAAATAGTCAAGGAAAACATAGTGAGGGAACCGATCCGAACCACCAGTCCAGTTGCCGAATGGAACTCTATTACTAAGTCTCCGCTGTCCGTCAGTCTGAAATTTTCACAAATTGTGTATTTCTATTTCTGCTATAACAATAGATCATTAAAGGAGTCCCCATACAAGAAACGTGTTTTTTTCGGCGTTTTTTGCTCGATCTTAATACGGTACGGAACACTTCGTGTGTGAGTTCGACTCGCACTTGGCCGGTTTTTGAATATAACCATTTAAATTATTTTGTCTTTTGTTACAGGACATGACGAACTTGAAAAGCAGAGGAATCTTTCACTGTACCACATTCTGGCTGTTAATAACTTCCATAATACTTTTATACAGTTATTTAGAAAAGAAGTTAAACCTGTATCTTTTATCTTTTATGCTAATGCTAGCTTACAGTAGTCATCATCTAAGGGACGGGAATAGGAGAGGTCTATGGTTTTACCCCTTTGGTAGCTCTCCGCCCATAGAGAAGAATCTGTATCTTTTTTTATTGGCAGTGTTGCCACATGTAATAGCTTGTTTATACCATATGTGTAAGGGTAGTTTTACTAAAACCTTTGTTGTTGATTATAGTCTGGTTGTTTAAGAATTTTTTGTATATATGTTTTTTTAATGCTTTTCAATATTGTGTTAAGTAATTGTCAGTCTTACCAAGGGGTATCGTGTTATGCAGTAACTGGGTTGTGGAGTTCAGATAGGTAGTCGCTCCATGTAAAATACTGGTATTCAGCTGCATCCGGTTAGACTTGGAAGCCTATAAGTTCCTTATAACGCTGACAACACCTAAACCGCGGTCACTGTCAGATTACATAGAAAAGAAAGAGAAGCGCGATGACACAACGCTTGTAATTTATTGCAAAATATGAAGTAATTATCTATTTACTCAAAATTGAGTTGAGTAATCGAAAATAAAAAACAACCAATTTCTGCATTCAAACAAGTCGTTCTTGTTATTAATTAAATACGTAACGTATGTTGATATTTAATACAGATATTTTGGATTAGAACTCAAGGTAACCTAAAGGAACTTGGTTGTTACCAAAACGTGTTTTGGTAACAACCAAGTTCTGGGAAATATGTTTAATATTAACATATATTATATTTTTTCCGCTACCACAAACTATACAGATTTGGCAATTTTTTTGTCTTAAGAGAAGTCTGTTTTGTTCAATTGGGTCTTGTCAGCGCCTTAAGCGGGCATATAATACACGATTTTTAACCCCCGATGAAAACAGAGGGGTGTTATAAGTTTAACGTGAGTGTTTGAGTAACGAAATAAACGAAAAAAAAATAGCTAACAAGTTATCAAGCTCGCATAAACTGCTGTGATTGGTTGCATGAATTAACAACAGCCAATCACCATATTGACTTGCGCTTGAATTTGAGGCGTGCATAGTTTTCGTTCCAGAAACCGGCACTCTAATTGCCTCACAGTTCATATAGTTTCAATGTCAATCCGAGAATTTTGAAGGATATTTCTAATCATCTGTACTAATCTATACTATAATGTCTTGAGGTAAAATTTGTTTGTAAGTGTGTATGTAGGGGTAATCTCTGGAACTCCCAGTCGGATTTGAAAAATATTATTGCATTTGATAGCCCAATTCTTGATGAAGGCTATAGTCTACTTAACATCACGATGGGCCCTTAGGAGCCGAGCAAAAAGAGAAAAGTCGGACAGAATGCTAAGCGAAAACGAAAGCGCTGGAAAGCGATGCGATGCGACGGGGTGGGTCGGGAACAAGGAATTTTACGCGGACGCAGTTCGGGAGGCTAGTAGGTTTAATTAATTCGTCTGTTCTACAAAGCAAATAACGCAAAAACGTCCCTAATCTGCCAAAAAAAAATACCACGTAAGTACATTTGTTTTTACGGGTGGGAACCCAATACAATAATGTACCTACTCATCATACAGAGGACAATATGTTAAATGTCACCCTCTATTTCCGCCAAGTAGCAAGTAAAGATATCCAATCGCAGAGGGACGCTGTTGAATCGCCCGCCCGACTGGTGCAAACTTTAATAAGTTTGTACGGGCCACCGGGACTTTAACCGCCACATCAAAAAAAGCAAAAACGTGCCCTCGGCGCCAAGCTACGAATTATTTCTTAAAATCTGTCATGTAGTCGTGACCGTGGCGTGCTGGGCACATTTTAGTCTGTCATCTATACATGACTGTGGCGATCAAAAGGTTAAACAGCCACTCTGTCGGCCCTTGCCGCAGCCTACTGTTTGGAACAAGCAACCCCAAAGATTCTAGTATTTGCGGATTATTCAGTACCTACGAGTATACCACGAAAAAACATATTTAATCAGTGCGAAATTGCGCTTGCGAAACTTATAGTAACCAACCATCCCTATTACAAGGAGGGTTGGATACAAACTTAAGTGGATAGAATGGGTAGACGCCAAATTGCTTCATATAAAACAGCGATGTACAGACCGCGGTTCGCGGGCCGCATGCGAGCTACTGTCGGTACCCGTGCGGCCCGCCAAAAAAATTAAAAAATGCGGAAAATAAAAGAAAATAAATATTGACAATGGGATCTATGTGATGCGAGCTTGCGATTGGAACTATTCGGGTAGAACTTGGGTGAGTTCGGGCGAGTGGGTGGTGCGCGACGTGCAAAATAATTGTCACGGCAATGCAATGCTATGCATTAAATTAAATTTTGTAAGTTTTACAAAAAAAGGCACCTGGTTAAATTATTTTAAAACGTGTACCTAGTTACTTTACTTTGGGCTCATAGGTAATGTTCCCGAGTGGCCCCTATTCTCTATAAGTCTGCATCCCTGATATAAAGGAACCGGGAATATTTATTTTGCATTTTTCTACTACTCGTATGACAATACTTCGTTTCAAACGGAGATTAAATGAGATCAATTGTCATTAAAAGTGTTACACAATTACCCCGCGGGTGTAAGTTACCTGTCTATAGGGAGATAACCACATTATTACCTATCTTAAGGTAAGATATTCTAAAAAAAAAACCGGACAAGTGCGAGTCGGACTCGCGGACCATTAAAAAACGACAAAAAAATCATGTCTGTTGTATGGGAGCCCCTTAAATATTTATTTTATTCTGTTTTTTTAGTATTTGTTGTTAAAGCGGCAACAGAAATACATCATCTGTGATAATTTCAACTGTCCTACCTATCACGGTTCATGAGATACAGCCTGGTGACAGACGGACAGCGGAGTCTTAGGACCGTATTACAGAACCTTACTCAAGACTCAAGTATTACTTAAAACTAGTTTCAACCAATCAAATGGCTTTAAACGCGTTTTAAGTACTGCTTGAGTTTTGAGTGAGGTTCTCTAATATGACCATTAGTAATAGGGTCCCGTTTTACCCTTTGGGTACGGAATCCTAAAAACACGCCAAGTACTACCCACTGCAGAGCAAATGCCTCTTGTCATAGAGAAAAGGCAGGCGCATTGATCACCACGCTCAAGACTGGTGGCGATGTCAGACCCATAAATTATTATTTATTAATCGGCTAAAACATCATCAGTATTTTTTTTTTGGTTCCCACCCAAAAAAATCATCAAATAACTTCTCACGCTCTGGGCGGAGCTCCAGGGTGTGTCAGACTCTTACTGACTAAAACCCACCCGTATTCCTTCCGTTGCCTGTGTTGCCAGGGACCTCGGTAACCCTTTAGTACCTTCCCGCGATAAAACGTCTTAGGAAGCCATTAATTACTTTATATAAAAGTCTATTTATTACATAATTCACAACTTAGTTAAACTACACAAAAAACATACTGCATTGGGGAAATTTTTGCTCTAAGTCAGCCTTTTGGTGTTAAAATAGGCCTGTTCTCGAAGGTAGAATGTTTTACATTCAAATCATGACCTACAATCGTTCCCTATACGTCTCCATACAGAGATAAAAATTTATTGTACTTCTTGCGAATAACATAGTATGTTGCTTCGTATCGATTCCTAAAGTTCGTTGTTTAATCCCAGAGACTAATTTGACATTTCAAATGATTGTTGTTTGGTTTTTCAATATCGTCGCCTTAGAGTGAAAACTTCGTATATGCGAAAAAGGCAACTTTACTGGAATAATTATTAAATTCTAAGTGTTGGTAAATTGAAATCCTCGTCTGGGGGTAACCATCACCTCTAATAGCAGTATTATTTCAATATTACTTCAGCGTGGGAATGAGATGGAGCTATAAGTCCTGTATAGCTCCATCACTTTCCCACTGTGAAGTAATATTATAATAATACTGCTATAAGAGGTGATGGTTACCCCCCTGTTCTTTTGCGAGAATTTAGAACTCGCCATAGATGGCGCTACAGCTGACTAAACTTTTTTTGTGGGAAACTAGGCGTGGGTTGCGAGGTTTTGCTTTCCAAAAATGTAATAAAATAAAAATGCCAAACAACATTCCCGAGGTTTTCACTCTAAGGCGACGATATGGAGTTTGACATTTGCACCTGTCAAATTAGTCCGAGACCGAGATTAAAAAACAGACTTTAATCAAAGTGTAGCGTTTTCCCAACTATTTTGGAGTCGGCTTCTAGTCTGACCGGATGCAGCTGAATACCAGTATTTTACATGGAACATCTGCCTATCTGACCTCCACAACCCAGTTACTGGGTAATCTGCTAATACATTTAAGAAAGAACATGTAATTTATCAAAGTCTGTTGGTTCTTTAGATTGGAATATAACTGTTTTTAATATTGTTAATGATAAATAGTTACATTTTTTCAAAATTATTATTTGCTTAAGAAGCTGACAACACCTAAACCGCGGTCACTGTCTGTTTGCATAGAAAAGAAAGAGAAGCACGATGACGCAACGCTTGTAATTTATTGCAAAATATGCAACAATTATCTGTTTACTCAAAATTGAGTTGAGTAATCGAAAATAAAAAACAACCAAGTTCTGCATTCAAATAAGACGCTCTTGTTATTAATTAAATACGTCCCGTATGTTGATATTTAATACATATATTTTGGATTAGAACTCAAGGTAAGAGGTTAGTTTGTATCGAGATTTTTCTTTTAAAACGTATTTTGGTAACAACCAAGTTCTGGGAAATATGTTTAAAATTAACATATATTTTTTCCGCTACCACAAACTATACAGATTTGCCAATTTTTTTTCTTAAGAGAAGCCTGTTTTGGTCAATTGGGTCTTGTCAGCGCCTTAAAATCAAAATAATAAGGAGGCTATCATCACCTCTTATAGCAGTATTATTATAATATTACTTCACAGTGGGAAAGTGATGGAACTGTACAGGACTTATAAATCATCCCCAAAAAAATAAAAATTCTAGGTTTTATTCTAGTACTGAGCGTCTCTGAGCTACAGAGGGGACAGACAAACAGACAGACGGGAAAATATTTACTTATACTATACAGCTCCATCTTTTTCTCACGCTGAAGTAATATTGAAATAATACTGCTATAAGAGGTGATGGTTGCCCCCCTGGACCAATAAGGATCATTTAAATTTATGTAAAATTAAACAAATGTGTTTGACCAAAGTTTGTATGTTCTTAGGTATTTATTCAATTGAAATTACATTCCTGATTTAGAGGCGTTTGTTTAAACAACGTACAGACCACAAAATAGTTGACTGTACTGTGTTGCTGACTCTACTTTTCTAGTGAAGAGATTTGTATGGAATTGTAGATATGAAATTATTATTTATAATTACATAAGTAGCACTGGCGGACTAAGAGGCAGGGGCGGTCTGGGGCCGCCGATCCTGGGGGTCAAATCAAATTTTAAACGAAGCAGTTTGGAGTTGCTTCGCTTGAATCTATGGTGCAAAAATATTTGAGCACGCTTCGCTCGCTCTTGTTTCCTAAATTCATACTTTTCGTGAATAGCATGAAAATGCATCTTCCTGAAAATGATAATCCTGCGGGGTGGGAGACCCATGGCGGCTGACAGTATGTCATGCTTACTCAAATGTCTCGCTGGTGGTGGCGCGTGTGTTGGATCATTAAGCTCCCTTCAATATGGTTGAGCTGAATGGTGCTGATCCATGCGTTCGTGAAAGGGTGCCGTCAGTAGAGACTGGTCATTTCTTAGCTGCCACGGCTTATTTTAATTTTAAAATTCTTTTTATACGGACACTTTTAACGTGCACGTCTTTCTACATTGTTCTCACTGTTCTCACATGTATAATTTCAACGTGAATGATGTAACCAATATTTTTGTAACAATATTTTAATTTAAAAGAGTGTCCGTTGAGTTTCTTGCCCGTTCTTCTCCATAGGAACCTACTGCGCTTTGGAAGGGCAGCTTCATCTTTCTGGCTGACCGACCCCTTGACAATACACAAGTGCCTGTATTTAGTTTATTTGAAATAAATGCTTTGAGTTTGAGTTAGGTAGAGTACCTATAATTACGCACATTTTACTTGTTTTTATTTTTATTTATTTATTTTTTGCAAAATATTACTAGAAATACTTACATAAACTGGCTCATTTTATTTTTCGCCCTGGGCTGGGGGTAGGCTTTTTTTTTTTGGGTGGGACATCATCAAATAACCTCTCTCGCTCTGGGCGGAGCGGGAGGGTGTGTCAGACTCTTACTGACTAAAACCCACCCGTATTCCTTCCTGTTGCCTGTGTTGCCAGGGGACTCGGTGACCCATAAGTACCTTCCCGCGACCCCGGCAGGCATCGGCCCTAGTGGACCCCTACCTATGTGCTGACGACATCTCTTTGAGGCGCGTGTGGAATACAACGCGCCGTCGGCCCAGACCTGGTCCTTACCGGACGGTGAGCTACCCATTGCTCACCGTCCGCAAGCCCGCGCCTACGGTGGCCGGAAATCTGCCCGGGATTCCCGACGCCCAGGGCGTCTCCTGCGGCGGCTAAAAGCTCTATGCTATAGCTCTATGCTCCTTCGCGAGCATTACTGCTTCGCAGAAGGAGGTGACGGCTGCCCATGCCCTCTCGCTCCGTACCATGGCCTGTGGGGGTAGGCTTAGTCCGCCACTGCTAAGAATTTTTGTATTTTAAAGCATGCTATGTGCATTTAAATGTATGATATTGGACATAAAGACCGTGTAGGTATTGTACAGATTATGGCATAACACTCAAGGAGAAGTAGTAAACGGAATTCGCGACACAACCAATGAATAAAATAAGATTTGCGAGGCACTTTACCCTTCTTCTTCTTCTAAGAATACTCTTCTGTAGGGTGGCGTAAACGAAACTTAAATACTATTTTAAAATTGAAAATACTCTTGTCGCTCATAATATTAAATTAGTTTCAAGACTGCGTATAGCGTGTGTTATGTATTTATTTATTTTATTATTTATGTACACTTAGTAAAATAGATAGGAATACTACATAGTTATAATTTTGAGAACAAAGGCACTGCTTAATACATAAGAAATATCTTCAAGCAGACCTGCAAAAGAAGATATGAAAAAGAAATGTAGACAATAGTATGTGAGAACAAGAAGAGAATAATCTAAAATATTATATACTAGCTTTACCCGGCCCGGCTTCGCACGGGTAGCACTAAGTCTCTACCCTATCTAACCTACCTACCCTACCTTTCCTACCTATCCCACCCACCCTACTTAGAAATAAGGTATCAATTTTTATTGTATTTATGGCAATTTTTTTTCCTACTTGACACATATCAGTATATTTTGGACAATTCACACAATGGTGCCGATTCCCTTGTTCACAACCTAAACTAAATTTAAGTTCAGTGCATCTTTTTCTTTCTATTTCATTTAGAAAAGGACAGAAGATAAATTTTAGTTTAGTCCTGTCAAATTAATCAGCGCCTGTCACTACTCCATACAAGTTTAGACGTGATTAAAAACTTGCCTACTAAAATTACGTCAACTTACGTCAAGCGGTCATTAATTTGACAGGACTAAACTAAAATTTATCTTCTGTCCTTTTCTTAATGAAATAGAAAGAAAAAGATGCACTGAACATAAATTTAGTTTAGTTTGTGAACAAGGGAATCGGCACCAGTATCTTTATAAATTATAGCCTATGTGTTATTTTGTTGTATAAGCTACATTATTGTAAAGTTTCATTCAAATCCATTTAGTAGTTTTTGCGTGAAACCGTAACAATCATCCATACATACTCACAAACTTTCGCATATATAATATTAGTAGGATTCTTCCACATATAATTGTAAAAATAACATAATAATATACTGTTCATTGTGGTACTTACATATGGTTTTGGCATACATTTCAACCAAAATTGTTATAGGATATACAAGGTGTCGTTTTGCATCCTCGTCAAATTTCAGGAGGCTGCTATGAAAGACATATATAATCAAATAAAATTACGATACCTGCTCAGTAATTAATACATAGGGGGAAGTCTCCTAGTGGCGGACACTTAAGGTTTTTTAGAAATAAAATAAAAAATATTTTAAGGAATGTTTATTTATTTATGACTTACAATAGATAACTAAGTTAGAAATCAAATTAAACTAAAAAAAACACAACCTCTGCTTAAAAATAATTAACACCATTAATCAGACTTCGGTAACAAAAAATGTAATTTATAAAAGTGGCACCTAGTACCGGACGGATAATTGTGCCATACCAAAAGCACTGGACATCTCAGAATAGCTTGCATCGATCACATATGTAGCCATCTCCAGCCTCTGGGACGTCTGCACATGCTTCATGTGCCCACCCAAGACAGGATGAGCTCTGGATCCAGTCTTCCTCAGTGTCTTCTAAGCAAACCACGCAAATTGTTGTGTTTGTGTTAGATGTTTCAGTTAATGGTTCCACTTTATTTCCATATTTTTCTTTGGGCTCCACGTCTTTCGCTTCTTTTCCTTTGGGTTTAATTCCTTTGGTTTGCTTTCCTTTGCCTACAATTGCTGCTTTAAACTTAGATCCTAATTCCTTCTTTTTGTCTCTCATGTTCTTTTCATTTTCTTTTTCTTCTGCCACTTTTTTGTACGGCGTTTCTTCTTCTCCTCGATTTAGCGCCTTTATTTTGTCATATACAGTGCTTTTAGGAATATTGTATCGCATTGCAGCTTGTCTTACACTCAGTTCTTTGGAAAAAAAATATCGATAGCAGTTTGTAAGCTTTCCACCGTTTGTAAGCCCACGATCCTTTCTTTTTCTTCTCTTCCATTTCAATGCTATTCATTCTTCTATGTTCTAAAACAAAATTTAACAATTAGAATAAATAACGTTAATTCTCACGAGAAATATCAATATGTTTACTGTCCGGTGCTAAGGGATGACTTAGTGTCCGGTACTAAGGGACAGATGATTTCGTACATTAGGTGGTACCTACTATAATTAGTTAAAAAATCTAATAATATTCTATCAGTTTACGGGTAACAATTAAGTACTACTTTTATTTTTGAATACCATTAAAATGTAAATGCAGAAATGTGCCAGAATTACTTACATCGATTTTTACGTGACGCCGTGATTTCCCGCCAAAAGCAGCAAACGCCCGCTCCCGCCGTGGCCTTGCGCGTCACTCGCGAGCCACGGCGCGTGATCCTGTTGCTGTGTGCCCCCCGCGCCCCTTTCACTTGTACTTTGAATCGAACCGGTTTATACTTGCTTGAATAGTACGAGTGTCCGGCGGTAGGTGCCGTCCGGCGCTACGGGACTTCCCCCTACTTGTTTTTTTAGTTATTTAAATTTGACAGTATTTTAGAATACACCACTTTCACATAACAGAATCACCCCATTGCGTATGCGGTAGTGTGTGTGTAAAAGGGCAGTTACAGTGCGTATCACACGGGCCGCGTATTAACATGCGTGTCCCACACATGCCGATTTTCGAAAATTAGAAAAAAAACCTACTTATTTTATTATTGTTTCGTGTCGAGAATCATTAGCATAGTTACCTCCTTGAATTTGACGAGGTTGAAAGTACCTTAAATAATGTAGATAGAAGAATTTACTGAATGAAGACTTCATTTTTATTTTAAAAACAATACGAACTGCATACAAAGAATTTTAAATAATCGCCTGTCTAAAACTGGAATCGAACCCGCTAAATATGAAAAAAAAACCTCTAATTTTAATGTACCGATCGAAAGGCTCAATCGAATAAATTTATTTATTCTAAATAACACAGCAACTAAAATAAAAGGAAGACCATGAAATTTAACATTTATTTAGATATGAGCAAATAATGTAATATTTTTGTACATAATATTATTGTGTATATTAAAGTCTTGACTACCAGTTTTACTAAGGGTTTGCCGGATAAATGGTAACCCGTGGCACATAGGCAGTCGCTCCGTGTAAAATACTGGCATGTAGGTAGCTGCATCCGGTTAAACTGGAAGCCGACCCCAACGTACTTAGTTGGGAAAGATTACGCAGATATGTAATTTATAATAATAACTTACGCGGGTATGTAATTTATAATATTAACTTACGCGGGTATGAAATTTATAATTATAACTTGCTAACAGGTACAAAGTTAATTTAACATGTTTTTCACATTGAATTGTAAATGTATAAATAATCTCAGTGATAATAATTTTATTTCCTTAAATAAAAACTGTTAATAGTTACTAAAATGCATTATTTTATTTACACTTACATTTAAAATTATAGAAACATAGTTTAATACCAACTGAGTGTGTGTGTGTTCACGTGCTATGAGTGAATTTGGTCACGTGAGTGAGTGTGGGCACTACACTAGTGTCTGCTGTGATCATGTCAGTGATTGTGATTACGTAAGTGAGTGTGGTCTCTAGTGTCTGTGATCCCATGAGTGAGGGTGGTCACTAGTGTCTGATATTACGTGAGTGACTCTGATCACGTGAGTGTGGTCACTAGTGTCTGTGATTACGAGAGTGAGTGTGGTCACTAGAGTGTCCTAATCCTGTAAGTGACTGTGACCACTTGAGCGAATGTGGTCACGTAGTGTCGGTAATCACGTGTTTAACTATGATCACGTGAGTGAGTGTGATCACTTGAAGTATCACAAGGTTATATTGGTGAGTATCTGCCATCACAGGAGTGTTGTGTATCGACTACCGAGATGACGACTAATAGAGACGTATGAAAGGAAAAGACATGTTGCGCTGACTCCGAACAAATTGGGATAAGGGCAGGAGAATGTTGATGACAATGAGTGTATTGTTACATGAGTGTAATAACACCACTAAGTTAGTAACATCTTGACGTGTAAATAAAACGACGTATAAATGTTGGCTTTCTTAAATACTATTTATTTTAAAATGGGGGTACAGTCATCGACAGATGCCAGTCTACTCCAACACGATCTTGGTCAAATCAGTCTCTGGTGTGAGTCTAACTGGATGACTTTGAATGTGGAGAAATGTTTTGGCAACCGTTCTAGCTGAAAATTACAGCCATTACTTCCCCTTACAAAATACAAAACATAAACTTAGGTGAAGTGAGCTGTGAATAGTGCCAATTCCCAGCATCAACCGGTCTAAGCTGTAAAAACCTCACCGTAAAACTTAGGTGAAGTGAGCGGTGAATACTTAGTGCCAATCCCTAACATTAGCCGGTCAATGATGTTAAAACCTCATCGGGAAAACTTGGGTGAAGTGAGCTGTGAATACTTAGTGCCAATCCCTACATCAGCCGGTCTATGCTGTAGAAACCTCACCGGGAAAACTTGGGTGAAGTGAGCTGTGAATACTAAGTGCCAATCCTTACATCAGCCGGTCTATGCTGTAGAAACCTCACCGTGAAAACTTAGGTGAAGTGAGCTGTCCTTCCACTTGATGCTAGGGATTGACATTATTGATAGCTGACTCGCTCACTTCGCCTAAGTTTTCACGATGAGATTTTAACAGAATAGAGCGGCTTGTGTGACTGATCATTTGAGTGACTAGTTACGTGAGTGTGTTTTGTAACTCCACTATATATTAGATACAGCCCCGGGCTTAGCCCTTGATCAGGGTAGAGCGATATTGTCTTTCGGCGCCCTTTGGTCCACGCTTTCACTTCACGTAAATTGTGCTTCGTTTTTTTTTGTTTTATGAAAAAAATTGTGAGTTGCGAGACGTTTTGACAAGAAACGCTGTTATGGACTAGGTTCAAGGCTTTAAAAAAATCAGATTTGGCTTTTAAAAAGTCAAATTTGGCTTTTAGAAAGTCCGATTTGGCTTTAAAAAATGTCTACAGATCTACGGATTTATCTAGGGGCAATCTAGGGATTTTTCAGCGTCACTCTACGGATTAAAAAAAATCTTATCTGGCCACACTGCTCCCGCGGCTCTCAAAAGGCGTCATACAAATATTATTACTGGAGTGTTTTCGCATTTGGCTTTTTGGCGTCCCTTGCCTGAGTGACCGCTCCTCTTGCTCTACCGGCCGGCTCTGATTAGATTTTATAGTTAATACGTAAAGTATCCCCCTTTTTTTGGGTGGGAATTTATCAAATAATTTCTCCCGCTCTGGGCGGAGCGGGAGGGTGTGTCAGACTCTTATAGACTAAAACCCACCCATGTTCCTTCCGTTGCCTGTGTGTTGCCAGCCCTTTCGGACTTTCCCGCGACCCCAGCAGGTAACCTCCACCCCTGAGTCACACGCAGTTAAACAACTTAAAATACGTGCGTATAAATAAAACACTTGTTCTATCTTAAATACTATTTATTTAAATCTTAAAAACCTATGTACTATTACTGTCCTGGCCACACTGTACCCTCGATCCAGTCTATGTAACTAGAGATCCTTGTGTACACAGCGGGTCTGTCTATTTCTGCGCATTTCTTGCCGAAAGACGTCACACCCACGATGTGGAAGATACAGGAATTCTCTCTTGAAACCACTTGGATGGGAGCGCCCGAGTCACCCTGAAAAGTGTGAAGTAAAATGAGTTGATATTTTTGGGATTTGGAACAGCCTAGGCTTTTTCTTTTAAAATGCTAGGCTTTCAAAATCAAAATCAAAAGTCATTTATTCAAACTAGGCTGAGAATCAGCACTTTTCGAACGTCAAAATTACATAAGAAAGTCCCCCAAAACGCCCACCCTTCATCACTTCCTAGTGCTTTAGCTGAGAAGAAGTGGCCAACAAACTCCCCAGCAGCACAGCTGTCTGTTCAGTTAGAGAAAAAAAATGGATTCTATACAACAGTATGCAAAACAATTTACACCACGTGCAACACAAAACATGAAATTATTAGCCATATGTCAGCTAGCACACCACTATACCAACAAAAACAAAAGAAAAGAAAAACACCGAAAACTATTCTTTGTATTCTGAATGGTTAAAACTCGTCCCGAGCTCGTTACACATCGTTCTAGGTTTAGGTTCTCTTAAGGCGATACCAAAATAAATTGGAGGCTTTTTCGTATCCATTAATTTCACTATTACAGCATATATGGATTTAATTTTTGCAAAGGTATATGTTTATTGACTATTTGATTAATATTCTGACTGAAGGAAAACGCAATTGGGATAAATTTCCGAAAATACTTCTACTTTTTTATATATTTTTTTTCTGTAATTCTAATCCTAAGTAATTTCTTTGCAAAATTGCATTCGAAATGTGCGTATTAGGTAATTGAGAACTCTGGCAACAATTTGTATTTGGTTTGGCGCTCTTACGTTATTTTATTTTGGTTCCAGCGCATTGTTGCGCTCTCGTTTTTCGAATGTGGAAGTAATTGACTCTGTCACTTTCATATGGGCCCTGGCGGCTGAGAGTATGTCGTGCTCACTCAGATGTCTCGTTGATGGTGGCGCGTGTGTTGGATAATTTAGCTCCCTTCAAAATGGTGCTGATCCATGCGTCAGTAGAGACTGGTCACCTTTTAGCTTCCTCGGCTCATTTGTGATTATTTTATTTGGAAATTGTTTTTTTTGTTTTTGTTTATTTTGCTACTGTGGACGCGTTGTTTTTTTACATCGTCCTCACATTTAGTTATAAATTCAACATTATTTATACTAATCTTTATGTATCAATATAATTTAAAAGAGTGTCCACGGAGTTTCTTGCCCGTTCTTCTCCATAGGTACCTACTACGCTTTGGAATGGGCAACTAGCTTCATATTTCTAACTTACCGACTCCTTGACAATTCAAAAGTGCCTATATTGGTTTAATTGAAATACTCGTAAATGCTTTGAGTTTGAGTGAGTTTGTGTTTATGCCCGCCCAGTTTGCTATAATTTATTTTTTAGATATCAACTTAAGAAAATCACTGTCGCTTTAGACATTTTTGCAACCAGCACAGGCGACCAAGAAATTTTACAAAACAGATGATTTCGCGTCAACCTACCTGACAAGTGTCCTTCCCTCCCCTCAGGTCACCAACACACATCTGCGAATCTATGAATCCTTTAGACCAGTTTCGAGTGTGTGACATCTTCAGCGTTCGATTACAAAAGTCGACGTCCAGGATAGACAGGGATACCTTCTGCAGCTCCTTGGCTGTCTCCCTAGTGCCTGTGCAAAAAGTGGTTTGTGTTTTGGTTGCGCACACTGGCGGAGGTACGCATCATTATTTATTGTAATGGTGATGGTTGTATTGTGACGGTTAGTTTAATGCATTTATACAACTTGTTTTTTTTTATGTCCCATAACTCTGGGGTTATACTCTATTAGTAATTATTTAAAAAACAAAAAACCCGACTGCAAAAACACTTAATTGAA
Organism: Atethmia centrago; assembly: GCA_905333075.3. Classification (NCBI taxonomy): domain Eukaryota; kingdom Metazoa; phylum Arthropoda; class Insecta; order Lepidoptera; family Noctuidae; genus Atethmia; species Atethmia centrago. Next base: position 10,792,676 of record HG995393.1, read on the forward strand.
AAGGGAAAAACAAGCATTATAATCTATAGAATTTTGGTATCGCAGGCGGGACAATCAAAAGTTACATCATATTTCAGGTTATTCGACTCCCCGCCTGCAAGACCAAAATTATATAGATTATAATGCTTGTTTTTCCCTTTTCAGTTATGTGTTTTTGCAGTCGAGTTTTTTGTTTTTTAAATAATTTATTTTATTTTAAGTTTTTTAGTTTTATTAACATATATATTTGAAAATTACTCATTACTAGCTTTAATTGTGTTCGTGGATGTGGGTGGGTTCGTGGATGGGTGATCAAGCGTTACTATTTCATACAGAGATCTCTCCGTGCCTCGGAAAGCACGTTAAGCCATTGTTAACTCGCCCGGAGGATACGGTGGAGCATACGCTGGATGTCTGCCCGGCTTGGGCAGAGCACCGCCGTGTCCTGGTTCAGGCCCATGGTACGGAATGAGAGGGCATGGGCAGCCGTCACCTCCTTCTGCGAAGCAGTAATGCTCGTAAAGGAGGAGGCGAACGGTTGAGGGAATGGCAAATTTCGCGCCTTCTCGCCCCTAGTCGCCGCAGGAGACGCCCTGGGCGTCGTGAATTCCGGGCAGATTTCCGGCCACCGTAGGCGCGGGCTTGCGGACGATGAGCAATGGTTAGCTCATCGTCCGGTAAGGACCAGGCCCGGGTCGACGGCGTTGTGTTCCACGCGCGCCTCAAAGAGATGTCGTCAGCACAAGTGTAGGGGTCCACTAGGGCCTATGCCTGCCGGGGTCGCGGGAAGGTACAAAAGGGTTACCGAGGCTCCTGGCAATACAGGCAACGGAAGGGATACGGGTGGGTTTTAGTCAGTAAGAGTCTAACACACCCGGAGCTCCGCCCAGAGCGGGAGAAGTTATTTGATAATTTCCCACCCAAAAAAAAAAAAGCCATTGTTAACAATGTCGAATCGATGGGTCTCGTGTTATCCAGTAACTAGGTTGTGGATGTCAGATCAGCAGTTGCACCTTGCATGCATTCAACTGCATCTGATTAGGCTGAAATTTTTGGTCCTAAGACACGTCGGCTTCCTCATTATGTTTTTCGAGAAATGTAGACAAACGATTTCTATTCTGCTACTGTAGAATAGAAATCGCTTGTCTACTCTACTGAGTAGAAATAGAATGCGTCATGATAAGTCTGATGATGGAAAAAACTCGACAACACTGTGTTGAATCTACGACTCTACAATCAGAAGTTGCGCTTGCGATCACTAGATGAACGAGGCAGACAACAGTACTTATATTTATGTCAAATATAGTAGGTATTTAGGGTCAAATTAAATTGAATAACCCAACTTCACACACATGATAGATGATGATCAAGTATAGTATTTTTATCTCGCGAAGCGACGCGCGGTTAACTTGTGGTAACCAAGTGTAAAAACACGCTGTTAATGTGTGCGTAAAGCACGCACACACTTCCGACTTTGCCATTGTCTCGGACGGTACTGAGAGCTTACTAGACATTCACAGCGTGTTTGTACACTTGGTAACCACAAGTAACAAGCGCGTCGCTTCGTGAGATAAAAATACTGTAACTACCAGCGGCCGCTGACGCCGGGGTCGCGGGAAGTACAAAAGGGTTACCAAGGCCCAGGCAGACAGGCAACGGAAGGAATACGGGTGGGTTATAGTCAGTAAGAGACACACCCTCCCGCTCCACCCAGAGCTGGAGAAGTTATTTGATGATTTCCCACCAAAAAAAAAACAGACATCCACCCACCCGTATTCCTTCCTGTTGCCTGTGTTGCCAGGGGACTCGGTGACCCATAAGTACCTTCCCGCGACCCCGGCAGGCATCGGCCCTAGTGGACCCCTACCTATGTGCTGACGACATCTCTTTGAGGCGCGTGTGGAATACAACGCGCCGTCGGCCCAGACCTGGTCCTTACCGGACGGTGAGCTACCCATTGCTCACCGTCCGCAAGCCCGCGCCTACGGTGGCCGGAAATCTGCCCGGGATTCCCGACGCCCAGGGCGTCTCCTGCGGCGGCTAAAAGCTCTATGCTATAGCTCTATGCTCCTTCGCGAGCATTACTGCTTCGCAGAAGGAGGTGACGGCTGCCCATGCCCTCTCGCTCCGTACCATGGCCTGTGGGGGTAGGCTTAGTCCGCCACTGCTAAGAATTTTTGTATTTTAAAGCATGCTATGTGCATTTAAATGTATGATATTGGACATAAAGACCGTGTAGGTATTGTACAGATTATGGCATAACACTCAAGGAGAAGTAGTAAACGGAATTCGCGACACAACCAATGAATAAAATAAGATTTGCGAGGCACTTTACCCTTCTTCTTCTTCTAAGAATACTCTTCTGTAGGGTGGCGTAAACGAAACTTAAATACTATTTTAAAATTGAAAATACTCTTGTCGCTCATAATATTAAATTAGTTTCAAGACTGCGTATAGCGTGTGTTATGTATTTATTTATTTTATTATTTATGTACACTTAGTAAAATAGATAGGAATACTACATAGTTATAATTTTGAGAACAAAGGCACTGCTTAATACATAAGAAATATCTTCAAGCAGACCTGCAAAAGAAGATATGAAAAAGAAATGTAGACAATAGTATGTGAGAACAAGAAGAGAATAATCTAAAATATTATATACTAGCTTTACCCGGCCCGGCTTCGCACGGGTAGCACTAAGTCTCTACCCTATCTAACCTACCTACCCTACCTTTCCTACCTATCCCACCCACCCTACTTAGAAATAAGGTATCAATTTTTTTTGTATTTATGGCAATTTTTTTTCCTACTTGACACATATCAGTATATTTTGGACAATTCACACAATGGTGCCGATTCCCTTGTTCACAACCTAAACTAAATTTAAGTTCAGTGCATCTTTTTCTTTCTATTTCATTTAGAAAAGGACAGAAGATAAATTTTAGTTTAGTCCTGTCAAATTAATCAGCGCCTGTCACTACTCCATACAAGTTTAGACGTGATTAAAAACTTGCCTACTAAAATTACGTCAACTTACGTCAAGCGGTCATTAATTTGACAGGACTAAACTAAAATTTATCTTCTGTCCTTTTCTTAATGAAATAGAAAGAAAAAGATGCACTGAACATAAATTTAGTTTAGTTTGTGAACAAGGGAATCGGCACCAGTATCTTTATAAATTATAGCCTATGTGTTATTTTGTTGTATAAGCTACATTATTGTAAAGTTTCATTCAAATCCATTTAGTAGTTTTTGCGTGAAACCGTAACAATCATCCATACATACTCACAAACTTTCGCATATATAATATTAGTAGGATTCTTCCACATATAATTGTAAAAATAACATAATAATATACTGTTCATTGTGGTACTTACATATGGTTTTGGCATACATTTCAACCAAAATTGTTATAGGATATACAAGGTGTCGTTTTGCATCCTCGTCAAATTTCAGGAGGCTGCTATGAAAGACATATATAATCAAATAAAATTACGATACCTGCTCAGTAATTAATACATAGGTACTTGTTTTTTTAGTTATTTAAATTTGACAGTATTTTAGAATACACCACTTTCACATAACAGAATCACCCCATTGCGTATGCGGTAGTGTGTGTGTAAAAGGGCAGTTACAGTGCGTATCACACGGGCCGCGTATTAACATGCGTGTCCCACACATGCCGATTTTCGAAAATTAGAAAAAAAACCTACTTATTTTATTATTGTTTCGTGTCGAGAATCATTAGCATAGTTACCTCCTTGAATTTGACGAGGTTGAAAGTACCTTAAATAATGTAGATAGAAGAATTTACTGAATGAAGACTTCATTTTTATTTTAAAAACAATACGAACTGCATACAAAGAATTTTAAATAATCGCCTGTCTAAAACTGGAATCGAACCCGCTAAATATGAAAAAAAAACCTCTAATTTTAATGTACCGATCGAAAGGCTCAATCGAATAAATTTATTTATTCTAAATAACACAGCAACTAAAATAAAAGGAAGACCATGAAATTTAACATTTATTTAGATATGAGCAAATAATGTAATATTTTTGTACATAATATTATTGTGTATATTAAAGTCTTGACTACCAGTTTTACTAAGGGTTTGCCGGATAAATGGTAACCCGTGGCACATAGGCAGTCGCTCCGTGTAAAATACTGGCATGTAGGTAGCTGCATCCGGTTAAACTGGAAGCCGACCCCAACGTACTTAGTTGGGAAAGATTACGCAGATATGTAATTTATAATAATAACTTACGCGGGTATGTAATTTATAATATTAACTTACGCGGGTATGAAATTTATAATTATAACTTGCTAACAGGTACAAAGTTAATTTAACATGTTTTTCACATTGAATTGTAAATGTATAAATAATCTCAGTGATAATAATTTTATTTCCTTAAATAAAAACTGTTAATAGTTACTAAAATGCATTATTTTATTTACACTTACATTTAAAATTATAGAAACATAGTTTAATACCAACTGAGTGTGTGTGTGTTCACGTGCTATGAGTGAATTTGGTCACGTGAGTGAGTGTGGGCACTACACTAGTGTCTGCTGTGATCATGTCAGTGATTGTGATTACGTAAGTGAGTGTGGTCTCTAGTGTCTGTGATCCCATGAGTGAGGGTGGTCACTAGTGTCTGATATTACGTGAGTGACTCTGATCACGTGAGTGTGGTCACTAGTGTCTGTGATTACGAGAGTGAGTGTGGTCACTAGAGTGTCCTAATCCTGTAAGTGACTGTGACCACTTGAGCGAATGTGGTCACGTAGTGTCGGTAATCACGTGTTTAACTATGATCACGTGAGTGAGTGTGATCACTTGAAGTATCACAAGGTTATATTGGTGAGTATCTGCCATCACAGGAGTGTTGTGTATCGACTACCGAGATGACGACTAATAGAGACGTATGAAAGGAAAAGACATGTTGCGCTGACTCCGAACAAATTGGGATAAGGGCAGGAGAATGTTGATGACAATGAGTGTATTGTTACATGAGTGTAATAACACCACTAAGTTAGTAACATCTTGACGTGTAAATAAAACGACGTATAAATGTTGGCTTTCTTAAATACTATTTATTTTAAAATGGGGGTACAGTCATCGACAGATGCCAGTCTACTCCAACACGATCTTGGTCAAATCAGTCTCTGGTGTGAGTCTAACTGGATGACTTTGAATGTGGAGAAATGTTTTGGCAACCGTTCTAGCTGAAAATTACAGCCATTACTTCCCCTTACAAAATACAAAACATAAACTTAGGTGAAGTGAGCTGTGAATAGTGCCAATTCCCAGCATCAACCGGTCTAAGCTGTAAAAACCTCACCGTAAAACTTAGGTGAAGTGAGCGGTGAATACTTAGTGCCAATCCCTAACATTAGCCGGTCAATGATGTTAAAACCTCATCGGGAAAACTTGGGTGAAGTGAGCTGTGAATACTTAGTGCCAATCCCTACATCAGCCGGTCTATGCTGTAGAAACCTCACCGGGAAAACTTGGGTGAAGTGAGCTGTGAATACTAAGTGCCAATCCTTACATCAGCCGGTCTATGCTGTAGAAACCTCACCGTGAAAACTTAGGTGAAGTGAGCTGTCCTTCCACTTGATGCTAGGGATTGACATTATTGATAGCTGACTCGCTCACTTCGCCTAAGTTTTCACGATGAGATTTTAACAGAATAGAGCGGCTTGTGTGACTGATCATTTGAGTGACTAGTTACGTGAGTGTGTTTTGTAACTCCACTATATATTAGATACAGCCCCGGGCTTAGCCCTTGATCAGGGTAGAGCGATATTGTCTTTCGGCGCCCTTTGGTCCACGCTTTCACTTCACGTAAATTGTGCTTCGTTTTTTTTTGTTTTATGAAAAAAATTGTGAGTTGCGAGACGTTTTGACAAGAAACGCTGTTATGGACTAGGTTCAAGGCTTTAAAAAAATCAGATTTGGCTTTTAAAAAGTCAAATTTGGCTTTTAGAAAGTCCGATTTGGCTTTAAAAAATGTCTACAGATCTACGGATTTATCTAGGGGCAATCTAGGGATTTTTCAGCGTCACTCTACGGATTAAAAAAAATCTTATCTGGCCACACTGCTCCCGCGGCTCTCAAAAGGCGTCATACAAATATTATTACTGGAGTGTTTTCGCATTTGGCTTTTTGGCGTCCCTTGCCTGAGTGACCGCTCCTCTTGCTCTACCGGCCGGCTCTGATTAGATTTTATAGTTAATACGTAAAGTATCCCCCTTTTTTTGGGTGGGAATTTATCAAATAATTTCTCCCGCTCTGGGCGGAGCGGGAGGGTGTGTCAGACTCTTATAGACTAAAACCCACCCATGTTCCTTCCGTTGCCTGTGTGTTGCCAGCCCTTTCGGACTTTCCCGCGACCCCAGCAGGTAACCTCCACCCCTGAGTCACACGCAGTTAAACAACTTAAAATACGTGCGTATAAATAAAACACTTGTTCTATCTTAAATACTATTTATTTAAATCTTAAAAACCTATGTACTATTACTGTCCTGGCCACACTGTACCCTCGATCCAGTCTATGTAACTAGAGATCCTTGTGTACACAGCGGGTCTGTCTATTTCTGCGCATTTCTTGCCGAAAGACGTCACACCCACGATGTGGAAGATACAGGAATTCTCTCTTGAAACCACTTGGATGGGAGCGCCCGAGTCACCCTGAAAAGTGTGAAGTAAAATGAGTTGATATTTTTGGGATTTGGAACAGCCTAGGCTTTTTCTTTTAAAATGCTAGGCTTTCAAAATCAAAATCAAAAGTCATTTATTCAAACTAGGCTGAGAATCAGCACTTTTCGAACGTCAAAATTACATAAGAAAGTCCCCCAAAACGCCCACCCTTCATCACTTCCTAGTGCTTTAGCTGAGAAGAAGTGGCCAACAAACTCCCCAGCAGCACAGCTGTCTGTTCAGTTAGAGAAAAAAAATGGATTCTATACAACAGTATGCAAAACAATTTACACCACGTGCAACACAAAACATGAAATTATTAGCCATATGTCAGCTAGCACACCACTATACCAACAAAAACAAAAGAAAAGAAAAACACCGAAAACTATTCTTTGTATTCTGAATGGTTAAAACTCGTCCCGAGCTCGTTACACATCGTTCTAGGTTTAGGTTCTCTTAAGGCGATACCAAAATAAATTGGAGGCTTTTTCGTATCCATTAATTTCACTATTACAGCATATATGGATTTAATTTTTGCAAAGGTATATGTTTATTGACTATTTGATTAATATTCTGACTGAAGGAAAACGCAATTGGGATAAATTTCCGAAAATACTTCTACTTTTTTATATATTTTTTTTCTGTAATTCTAATCCTAAGTAATTTCTTTGCAAAATTGCATTCGAAATGTGCGTATTAGGTAATTGAGAACTCTGGCAACAATTTGTATTTGGTTTGGCGCTCTTACGTTATTTTATTTTGGTTCCAGCGCATTGTTGCGCTCTCGTTTTTCGAATGTGGAAGTAATTGACTCTGTCACTTTCATATGGGCCCTGGCGGCTGAGAGTATGTCGTGCTCACTCAGATGTCTCGTTGATGGTGGCGCGTGTGTTGGATAATTTAGCTCCCTTCAAAATGGTGCTGATCCATGCGTCAGTAGAGACTGGTCACCTTTTAGCTTCCTCGGCTCATTTGTGATTATTTTATTTGGAAATTGTTTTTTTTGTTTTTGTTTATTTTGCTACTGTGGACGCGTTGTTTTTTTACATCGTCCTCACATTTAGTTATAAATTCAACATTATTTATACTAATCTTTATGTATCAATATAATTTAAAAGAGTGTCCACGGAGTTTCTTGCCCGTTCTTCTCCATAGGTACCTACTACGCTTTGGAATGGGCAACTAGCTTCATATTTCTAACTTACCGACTCCTTGACAATTCAAAAGTGCCTATATTGGTTTAATTGAAATACTCGTAAATGCTTTGAGTTTGAGTGAGTTTGTGTTTATGCCCGCCCAGTTTGCTATAATTTATTTTTTAGATATCAACTTAAGAAAATCACTGTCGCTTTAGACATTTTTGCAACCAGCACAGGCGACCAAGAAATTTTACAAAACAGATGATTTCGCGTCAACCTACCTGACAAGTGTCCTTCCCTCCCCTCAGGTCACCAACACACATCTGCGAATCTATGAATCCTTTAGACCAGTTTCGAGTGTGTGACATCTTCAGCGTTCGATTACAAAAGTCGACGTCCAGGATAGACAGGGATACCTTCTGCAGCTCCTTGGCTGTCTCCCTAGTGCCTGTGCAAAAAGTGGTTTGTGTTTTGGTTGCGCACACTGGCGGAGGTACGCATCATTATTTATTGTAATGGTGATGGTTGTATTGTGACGGTTAGTTTAATGCATTTATACAACTTGTTTTTTTTTATGTCCCATAACTCTGGGGTTATACTCTATTAGTAATTATTTAAAAAACAAAAAACCCGACTGCAAAAACACTTAATTGAAAAGGGAAAAACAAGCATTATAATCTATAGAATTTTGGTATCGCAGGCGGGACAATCAAAAGTTACATCATATTTCAGGTTATTCGACTCCCCGCCTGCAAGACCAAAATTATATAGATTATAATGCTTGTTTTTCCCTTTTCAGTTATGTGTTTTTGCAGTCGAGTTTTTTGTTTTTTAAATAATTTATTTTATTTTAAGTTTTTTAGTTTTATTAACATATATATTTGAAAATTACTCATTACTAGCTTTAATTTGATACCAATATTGTTGCAATTAATTAAAAAAAAAAACCTTCCCCTCCTTTTTTTTATATTTGGAGATGCAATTTATAAATATTATATAGCCTATGTCACTCCCACAATTAAGACGAATCTAAGGACACATGTGTTAAAATCCATCAAGCAGTTGAGGCTACAGAGCGTGCCAAAGAAATAGACATACATACATACATACATACATACATACATACATACTCTCGAAAAACACTACCCTCCTGGGGCAGTCGGGTAAAAATAATACAAAAAGTCCTAGAATATGTGGTCCAAAAATGCATAGGTAGTTTCGAAGATATCATAATACTAACACTAGACTCTCATGTGTGTCGGTATCTAAGTTTCATTGATAAATACAAGCAATTAATTTTCATTCAAAGCAATCATTCATATTTAAAGCTAAGAAAATGCGACGTTGTCATATTTCACGTAAGAGTGTTTTACATTAATAAAATAAATAAATAAATAAAATAAAATAAATTTATTTATTCATATTATTTATTATTATTAATAATCGTGACTTTGTCGATTTTTTTTTGTATGAAAAATGAAAACAAAAAAGAAAGATAGATGAAAAATAGTTCATATGCCAGTTGATTCTTTGATATGGCCTCATTCATACCCTAGAGTTATGGGATATAAAAAAAACACCTTGTATAAGTGTAAAATAAATGTATAATAATAAGTATAAAAGTCTAGAATACAATAAATATGACAATTTTATTACTATTTTGCACATGTCAGATAACTCCAGAGAATTAATAATTCGGCTTTAGTGCGTAAGTTTGTATTTTATATTAATTTGCATATTGCCCACGTTATAGTTTTCTTTTTATTTGGTTTCTTAATTTAAAACATTTTTTTTTCCCAATTCACTTTAGACATTAGCAGAATAGTCATTGCCATATAATAAAAGTAGAATAAGAACCCTATTTTTCAGTGATGTCTGTTTTTTTTTGGGTGGGAAATCATCAAATAACTTCTCCCGCTCTGGACGGAGCGGGAGGGTGTGTCAGACCCTTACTGACTAAAACCCACCCGTATTCCTTCCGTTGCCTGTGTTGCCAGGGGCCTCGGTAATCCTTTAGTACCCTGTTTGCGGCTTTTCAAATTTAATATAAAAAACTTACGAGGATTAACAACTCCCCACCCAGTCGCGATGACCTTCTGATGACTGCCCAGGTCATTATTGGTCCACAGACAAGCGGGTCGAATGGCTGGCCCGAACTTGACGTCGAACGCTAATTCGAGGAGGGCTATGTCATTGTAGACCTTCGGGGAGTCGTAGTCGGGGTGTATGTGTATGCGGCGGATAGCTACCTGTAATAAAGAAATTACATTATTAACAAGAGGGGCTCGTGGCTAACTAAACAGCCTTACGGGTATATCAAAGTGTAAACTTCGCTTGACGAGGTGGGTTCGTGGATGGGTGATCAAGCGTTACTATTTCATACAGAGATCTCTCCGTGCCTCGGAAAGCACGTTAAGCCATTGTTAACTCGCCCGGAGGATACGGTGGAGCATACGCTGGATGTCTGCCCGGCTTGGGCAGAGCACCGCCGTGTCCTGGTTCAGGCCCATGGTACGGAATGAGAGGGCATGGGCAGCCGTCACCTCCTTCTGCGAAGCAGTAATGCTCGTAAAGGAGGAGGCGAACGGTTGAGGGAATGGCAAATTTCGCGCCTTCTCGCCCCTAGTCGCCGCAGGAGACGCCCTGGGCGTCGTGAATTCCGGGCAGATTTCCGGCCACCGTAGGCGCGGGCTTGCGGACGATGAGCAATGGTTAGCTCATCGTCCGGTAAGGACCAGGCCCGGGTCGACGGCGTTGTGTTCCACGCGCGCCTCAAAGAGATGTCGTCAGCACAAGTGTAGGGGTCCACTAGGGCCTATGCCTGCCGGGGTCGCGGGAAGGTACAAAAGGGTTACCGAGGCTCCTGGCAATACAGGCAACGGAAGGGATACGGGTGGGTTTTAGTCAGTAAGAGTCTAACACACCCGGAGCTCCGCCCAGAGCGGGAGAAGTTATTTGATAATTTCCCACCCAAAAAAAAAAAAGCCATTGTTAACAATGTCGAATCGATGGGTCTCGTGTTATCCAGTAACTAGGTTGTGGATGTCAGATCAGCAGTTGCACCTTGCATGCATTCAACTGCATCTGATTAGGCTGAAATTTTTGGTCCTAAGACACGTCGGCTTCCTCATTATGTTTTTCGAGAAATGTAGACAAACGATTTCTATTCTGCTACTGTAGAATAGAAATCGCTTGTCTACTCTACTGAGTAGAAATAGAATGCGTCATGATAAGTCTGATGATGGAAAAAACTCGACAACACTGTGTTGAATCTACGACTCTACAATCAGAAGTTGCGCTTGCGATCACTAGATGAACGAGGCAGACAACAGTACTTATATTTATGTCAAATATAGTAGGTATTTAGGGTCAAATTAAATTGAATAACCCAACTTCACACACATGATAGATGATGATCAAGTATAGTATTTTTATCTCGCGAAGCGACGCGCGGTTAACTTGTGGTAACCAAGTGTAAAAACACGCTGTTAATGTGTGCGTAAAGCACGCACACACTTCCGACTTTGCCATTGTCTCGGACGGTACTGAGAGCTTACTAGACATTCACAGCGTGTTTGTACACTTGGTAACCACAAGTAACAAGCGCGTCGCTTCGTGAGATAAAAATACTGTAACTACCAGCGGCCGCTGACGCCGGGGTCGCGGGAAGTACAAAAGGGTTACCAAGGCCCAGGCAGACAGGCAACGGAAGGAATACGGGTGGGTTATAGTCAGTAAGAGACACACCCTCCCGCTCCACCCAGAGCTGGAGAAGTTATTTGATGATTTCCCACCAAAAAAAAAACAGACATCACTGAAAAATAGGGTTCTTATTCTATTTTTATTATATCGCAACGACTATTCTGCTAATGTCTAAAGTGAATTGGGAAAAAAAAATTAAATTAAGAAACCAAATAAAAAGAAAACTATAACGTGGGCAATATGCAAATTAAAATAAAATACAAACTTACGCACTAAAGTCGAATTATTAATTCTCTTTTTTTTTCCCATTTCTTTCCCAAAAAAAAAAACGGCCGCTGACCCCATAATTATGTAAGTAGCAGCTGAGCTACTTACATAATTATGAATTGCTTTGTTACATCTGTGTTAGTATAGCTAGTTATTTTAGTTTGAACTTGTATTAAAAAAAACTTACATCAACAGGATCGGCACCATCATACACATTATTATCAATATTCTGGTCTCCTAGCCTGACTATGACGGGTTCAGGTGTCTGTGCAGTACTGTCTCTTTTACAGTGTGCAGCTGTCACCACAAAACGATGACTGATGAGTGTCCCACCACAGCTGAATTTGTAGCCACCGTCGAAATCTGCCCAGCCAATGGCTGCCTGTAAAGAGGAGATAAGAAAAGTTATTCGATGGCAAATAAACTGTTAGTTGCTCCTTGTAAAATATTGGTATTTAGCTGCATAAGTTGAGACGTTGGAGAGCAGCGGTGGCCCAGTGGTAACGGTCGTGACTTACGAGTTGTAGGGCGTAGGTTCTAACCCGGACAGGCGCTTCACTTTGTGTAAATTATTTCATCACCACTGCTCTCAAAACGGTGAAGGAAAACATCGTGAGGAAACCGGCATGTCCTTAGGTAGATGTCACATGTCTTCGATATGCTGGTTTCTTGACGATATTTTCCTACGCTGTTTTGAGAGCAGTACGCTGATGATGACGATAAACTCACCATATGCGGAAACTCCCCGAGCTTAGCATTCTCCCCTCCGACAATAAGTTCCACTCCCGTGTATTCACAATTTGCTTCGGATACGGAGAACGATTCTGGGTCGGGTATCAGTGGTATGTAATCTACTTTTTTGATGACAGCACTGCTGTATTCATCACATTCTGGAATTAACAATGATTAGGTATTACTTTAAGGTACGAGGATCTGCAGTATTGTCTCTCCTTTCACCCCTAATCCATCCAAAGGTTGTCTTTAAAAGATCGCTTTTAGTGATAAGACCGCCCATTGTGCCACCCTATGTAAAATTTCAACATTATGTCTGTAATTATTATGGTGTGCATAATAAAGAGTATTCTATTATATTCTATCTAGCGCAGGGGTAGCGTAGTGTGGGACGCCCCCCAGCTAGATGGACCGACGACCTAAAAAAAGGTGGCTGGGACAGACTGGATGCTGAGGGCGGAGGACAGGGTGTTGTGGCGCAGCCTGGGAGAGGCCTACGTTCAGCGGTGGACTGTTATAGGCTGAGTTGATTGATTGATTGTTTGACGAGGATCTATTGGCGTGTGGCCAAAATCGTTGTCATCTTGTTTTCTTCTATACATTTCACAAAACAAATGCACAAATGTCTACCAGGAGCTACCCTGTCAACGTCATTCGACCGCCAAGACACGTTGCAGCAAATCCGTGGTTGCAGCAGTGTAGGAGCATTATTTTGAATTGAGGCCACACGGGCGTTGCCAGTGCGTTGCATTGTCGCACCGCTGTGATTTTAACGCACCGAGTGCTAACGCCAATGCGATGTCGCAACGCAACGCCACTTACTACGACGTCGCAGCTTCTAGGTGTTGTATTACTTTATTTTTTTTTAAGAAAACGTATAAGTACTTTTACAAAGTTTGTAAATATGTGAACAGAATTTATTTATCTGTCATTGCTTCATTTTTACTTCTTTTTACTATGTGGTATAGTAATTTTATTCTAGATGCATCGTCTTCATATATAATCAATGTACCTGTACAAAATATTGTAAAACATTTTTAGAGGAGTACCTAACGGTGGAGTTTCTTGCCCATTCTTCTCCATACGAAAATACCTTTTGGAAGCGGCGACTATAATCAATTCGAAATTTTTGTAAATTTTGACGTTCAAAGATGCCCTTTATGTGCCTAAATAATGTGACTTTGACTTTGTTGGATGTGTCAGTTTTATTTAGTACAAGCTAACTGCGCTCCGCTCCGACAATCAGCATGCTTGTCCGTTGAGAGTGCGTTGCGCGGCTGGATGTCATTGCAACGCAATTTGTGGCATGTCACTGTGTATGTAGGATGACGCAGCGTCACCGGTCAGGTACCACAAAGCACCGGCAAAGTATCGTGTTTCTTCGTTCTTAAAGCGAAGCCACGCGATCAAGGAGACCAGAGAAACGAAGCGGGGAAGGATGTTGCGGTGCGATGCTGAGCGTACCTCCCTTGATGTTTTTTTTTCTCGTCTATCCCACGGTGTGGGGTATCGTTGCATAGGCCGTTCAAAAATATTGCGGGTCTGTGAAACCATTTTTCGATTCAGGGATACGTTTACGTAAAAAGTAAGCTTTAAAGTGCTAACTTTTGTTAGGAGTCAAGTGTCCCATAAGGACTTACAAGTTAACGAGGTAATAGTCGACCAACTTACATTTGCAGTTGGAATGAATGGGAGAACATGTTTTCAACTACAATGCTAAGTTAAGTTTATTCTTGGGATAAATTCATTTTAACTAAAGAACCCTTCAATAGGCGTTGTCCGACACGCAATTAGCCGGTTATTTTTTTGTTAAATCCTCATGGATACCCTCTGTTTGGGGAGAACGCAGGGTTATGTCAGACTCCTACCAACTAAAACATCACGATTCCTTAAAGGTAACCACCGTAATGTGGACCTACACCTCTGTTTAGCCCTAAGGGGTATACAGGCGTGAGGTTCTAATACACTAAAATACCCTTGCTCGACGAAGTGCCAGCCCGCGCCTTAGCTGAGCCCAAAGATTTAAATTCCCCAGTTAATAATAATTCTCCAGTTCTGATCCAGCCTGTCCCATCTTGCTGTCCTCCCCCCACCTCACGCCTGTATACCCAGGCGTGAGGTTCTGATATACTAAAATACCCTTGCTCGACGAAGTGCCAGCCCGCGCCTTAGCTGAGCCCAAAGCTTTAAATTCCCCAGTTCATAATAATTCTCCAGTTCTGATCCAGCCTGTCCCATCTTGCTGTCCTCCCCCAACTCACGCCTGTATACCCAGGCGTGAGGTTCTGATATACTAAAATACCCTTGCTCGACGAAGTGCCAGCCCGCGCCTTAGCTGAGCCCAAAGCTTTAAATTCCCCAGTTAATAATAATTCTCCAGTTCTGATACAGCCTTTCCCACCTTGCTGTTCACCCCCACCTCACGCCTGTATACCCAGGCGTGAGGTTATGATATACTAAAATACCCTTGCTCGACGAAGTGCCAGCCCGCGCCTTAGCTGAGCCCAAAGCTTTAAATTCCCCAGTTAATAATAATTCTCCAGTTCTGATCCAGCCTGTCCCATCTTGCTGTCCTCCCCCCACCTCACGCCTGTATACCCAGGCGTGAGGTTCTGATATACTAAAATACCCTTGCTCGACGAAGTGCCAGCCCGCGCCTTAGCTGAGCCCAAAGCTTTAAATTCCCCAGTTAATAATAATTCTCCAGTTCTGATCCAGCCTGTCCCATCTTGCTGTCCTCCCCCCACCTCACGCCTGTATACCCAGGCGTGAGGTTCTGATATACTAAAATACCCTTGCTCGACGAAGTGCCAGCCCGCGCCTTAGCTGAGCCCAAAGCTTTAAATTCCCCAGTTAATAATAATTCTCCAGTTCTGATACAGCCTTTCCCACCTTGCTGTTCACCCCCACCTCACGCCTGTATACCCAGGCGTGAGGTTCTGATATACTAAAATACCCTTGCTCGACGAAGTGCCAGCCCGCGCCTTAGCTGAGCCCAAAGCTTTAAATTCCCCAGTTAATAATAATTCTCCAGTTCTGATCCAGCCTGTCCCATCTTGCTGTCCTCCCCCCACCTCACGCCTGTATACCCAGGCGTGAGGTTCTGATATACTAAAATACCCTTGCTCGACGAAGTGCCAGCCCGCGCCTTAGCTGAGCCCAAAGCTTTAAATTCCCCAGTTAATAATAATTCTCCAGTTCTGATCCAGCCTGTCCCATCTTGCTGTCCTCCCCCCACCTCACGCCTGTATACCCAGGCGTGAGGTTCTGATATACTAAAATACCCTTGCTCGACGAAGTGCCAGCCCGCGCCTTAGCTGAGCCCAAAGCTTTAAATTCCCCAGTTAATAATAATTCTCCAGTTCTGATCCAGCCTGTCCCATCTTGCTGTCCTCCCCCCACCTCACGCCTATATACCCAGGCGTGAGGTTCTGATATACTAAAATACCCTTGCTCGACGAAGTGCCAGCCCGCGCCTTAGCTGAGCCCAAAGCTTTAAATTCCCCAGTTAATAATAATTCTCCAGTTCTGATACAGCCTTTCCCACCTTGCTGTTCACCCCCACCTCACGCCTGTATACCCAGGCGTGAGGTTCTGATATACTAAAATACCCTTGCTCGACGAAGTGCCAGCCCGCGCCTTAGCTGAGCCCAAAGCTTTAAATTCCCCAGTTAATAATAATTCTCCAGTTTTGATCCAGCCTGTCCCACCTTGCTGTCCTCCCCCCAACGACGCCTTAAGGCGAGGTTCGTACCCCACAGGCGGTGCCCTTAGCGTGCAGTCGCTTAGTAATGTAAGAAATTCGCCCCTGGCTGGTGGCTTTGAGTTCGCTTAAGGCAGCCACAGGACAGTCCGGTTTAGTAGTGATGACCTCTCAAGGTCAACTAAGAGATGCCATAGTAAAAAAAACAACAATTAAATAAGTCAAAATAAAAGAATCCAACTCACTTCTTTTGCTAACTCTTCTGCGATCATTTAAATCACCAGAACTGCTCCAGATAGGCCGGTCACTGCGAAATAAAAACAATATTTTACCTACTTCAAAAACCAACTGGAACAGATTAAACATCTCTAACCCAAAGATTTTTTTTATGCGCCTCAATATTTTGTTTTTTTATTTGCATTAGCAAATTACAAGATGGTTATTAACATTCACTAAACTAAATTAAAACTAAGTTAAACCTAAAAAATGGTCCTCGAGGCTTTGTACCGAGGTTGCTGGCGGCATTTCCTCGCTGAATTGCAATGCTGATGCGTTGCGCGAGAAAGCCGCCCCCTTTTCGGTCACCAGAAACCCAAAGAATTAAATAACGATTAAAATGTTTGGTCTTTAGCAGCCCGGAGTCTGGATTTGTGCCCTGTTGACGGCAATAGGCTCGCCCCCTATTACAAGGGACTTAAACATAACTGGCGAAATGTGGGTGTACTACCTACAGGTAGGTACACCTCTGCCCAACCCTTCGTATATATACCAAAGATACATAACATAAAAATGTTATGTATCTTTGGTATATATTTTTTTTGATTCGTCCATCGAATCGTGACTGTCATGAAAGCGCTACTCTTCTCAGTATGAACAGTTTTTCGCGCGACCAAGTTAGACTAAGTTATTTGAATCATACCATCAGCTGATTAACTGCTAGTGAGACTTTCAAATAATAATAATAGCCTGTTTCAATGGCGGGAAAAATAAACTTTCAAAATAGTGAAAAAAAGAAAAGAAAATAGATAGAATTTTTTTTTAGCACAAATTAAAAGGCACACAATATAATATACAACAGATAAAAGAAAAGTATAAAAATCAAATTAAAGTAAGTGTAAAGTACGATGTATGCATATTAGCAGGATAGTGTTCCTCACGGCTGCGCCAAAAAGGTTCAGTAAAAATGCCAGACAACTAGTTCCGACGCTGGGTTTCAACTGGTGGTGCTTGTGTTCATTATAATTATCATAATTTCAACCGAAAGATGTCCACTGCTGCACGTCTAGCATGAGCACTTCCCTCCCATCTTTACTCTACGAAGAATAGACATTTCTCTTTCCATAAAAAGCATGGAAGTACACACAACAAAAGTGTCTAGGGATCAAGGCCGTTTTTGCTAGTTACAAAAAATCTGGTTTATTAATGATAATTTTTGTAATTCTTATGTATACTTTTTTAGTAAATTTCGTCATTGGAAAAGGAAATAATTTTTGAATTTCGGTCAAGACGAAAATCTGTCAAGTCGTATTCCTATAGAATCCTGCAACGGGTTTGGCCTAATTAGTAAAATTTCAGCCATACTTCTGAGGGGAATCAATACAAAAGAACGAGACATGATCAGAGCCGTGGCAATGTGGGAAGCTGGTTTTCAGCAACGTTCTGTGGCAATCGTTCTGGGCACTACGCAAAGTGTTATAAGTCGTCTTTGGACATGTTACCGCATCACTGACAGCGTGGCAAAGCGACATGGAGGACGACCTCGCATCACCACACGCAAACAAGATCGTTACATACAATATTACTGCCCGACGAAATCGTAAAATGACCCCGATGATGTTGGTCACAAAGCCTCATAGCTCTTCAGGGATATTAATAAGCGATCAAACCATAAGAAATCGCTTGCATGAAGTCAGTCTCCGTTCCCAAAAGCCGCTACGTGTATAACCTATTGGGCCGGCAATCGCAGAGCCCGTTTACAATAGGCTTGAGAACACAGAAAGTGGGCAGAAGGAGGGTGGCATTTTGTGTGTTTTTCTGACGAATCTTGCTTTGGTATGAGGCCAGATACTAGACGTACACGGTATTGGAGGACCCCTGGATTCTTAAAAAGTTTCGAATCGTGCCAGGAAGTCCATACATATGGTGGTGGTACAATCATGATATGGGTGGGTATTTGGATCGGTGGAAGAACCGAACTGATTTGGGCGAGAGGCAATCAATGCCCAGATTTACCCTGAAACGATTGTATCAGATGTTGTCATTCCTTTATGGACCCAAGTTGGGCTTCATTTCTGCTTATGCATGATAATGCACGTCCACACACTGCCAGAGTCGTTGCGAACACACTTGTTGCAGCTAATATCAACATTCTACCATGACCTGCTCAATCGCCAGACTTGAATCCCATTGAGCACGCATGGGATATGCTTCAAAGAAGAACCCTACCAAATATGGATGCCGTTCACACCAGAAAATCTTTTCGCCTATTACAACGGACGTGTGCGGCCATTCCGCAACGTACATAATCAGCCTATAATGTTCCCACTGCTGGGACACAGGCCTCTTCTCTGTGAGAGGGAGTGGGCCGTAATCCAGCACGCGGGCCCAGTGCGACTTGGTAGATGTCACATGTCTTCGAATTTTTGGTTTTAAGGACATGCCGGTTTCCTCACGATGTTTTCCTTCACCGTTTTGAGAGCAGTGGCGATAAAATAATTTACACAAAGTAAAGTGCCTGTCTTTTTTTTATTTACATAAAATAAAGCGCCTGCCTGGCTTCGAACCCACGAGCTACAACTCAAAGTCGCGGCCGTTACCACTGGGCCACCACTGTGGCAACATGATTTGAATGAACTCATATTGAGTATGCAATCGCTGCGATTGTGTTATACGCGTTAACGACGTAAATACATACTACTAATTGTTTAAATTACACAATAAAAAACTTTAAATACTTTTATGTTTAACTTTTTATCATATTTTATTATCGGGATTCATTAAGGTATAAAATCCAGCATAAGTAAAAGTCGTGAAAAGCTTTTATTACTCGTAATGTAAAAGCAGAGAGTACTTCGTCGATCTACAAATGCAAAAACATTTTATTTAATCAATCTAAATAATTTTTATTTATTTTCAATAGGGTAATAAAATATATTAAAAAATACCTTGATCCCTAGACACTTTTGATGTGTGTAGTACACACATGTGTGACATATTTTCTTTTTTTCATTTTTGACATCACGCCATAAAAAAAATCTACAATTTGTCATTTTGAAAAAATGCGTAGCTGGACTGTCAAAATGAAAGGTATTGCGATCAATTGGCATTTATATGTCTTATGCAATAAGCCCGCCGACTACATTTTTATACAAAACGAAGATAATATGTGCCTAGCTTAACGGTGGGCTGCTGTGGAGGGGTGCCTTAAGGCGCAGATATATGAAAGAAGAAAGTATTTAAAATAGATTTAATTGTCACACAAACTCGTGCACATAAAAGGTATGGTCATTCTTGATTATGATTTATGCTTTATGCTTATGAACACAAAACATTTACATATAGTCGGAACTGCACGCCGTGACTGTTACAAGAAGGCTTCCACTCAGCACAATGCTGTGCTATGGGGGACTCACAGCACAGCACTGATTTTCAGTGGTCACCCGAAAACGACAAGACTTTAGTGACAAACGACGAACGCCTTCAAATAATGCAAGCTTGTTAGTTATGCAAAAAAATTGTTATGTCAAACTAGAACGCTTACACGTCAATGTGAATATTTAAGTATTGCAGTAAAATACTTTATGAAATAAACTCAGGAAGTAGGTAATGTCTACCCAAACCATAAACACACGATATTACTTTCAAACTGCTTAAGATATCTTAATGTTTTTTTCTGTATGAACAGACTATTTTATTATCTATAATTTCATCTGTGATTTTTTAAATATTCATATTGTCGTTACTAAAATGAATATTTTCTTTGAAATCGAACGGCAGAGCGGCGCGTGGCGTGATCGCCACGTGCATTTGTATGGTCAAGGTCAAAGGCGTTTAACGGACCCTTAATATTGCCAGGATGGTAACGTCTCATAATGATGTTTGGGTTGTGATACTCACTCTGTAACTCTTGTTGGAGGTGCATTGAGGATGTTGGTGCCATCTCGACAACAGACTATCCTGTCGCCAAACGTGTTGTACGAACAAAATGTTGGAAAAATTCGGTTTTGACTGGAAACAATAAAAACATAAAGGTTATGTTAATTCTACCAATAATACCTACATCTACCTATAATATTTGAAGGACTGAAAGACTTACGAAACAACTTTTACTATAGAGACTAGGGCTTCCAAAATTACGGAAATGTCAATTACGTAACTAATTACGCAACTTTTTTCTCCAATTCCGTAATTACGTAATTTTTCCTATTTTTTTTTAATCGACTATCAATAATACATACAATACATACATACATAAACTCACGCCTTCTTCCCATGGGGGTAGGCAGAGACTATAGACCGCCACCTGCTCCGCTCCTTACATACTCCTTTTGCTTCGTTTACTTTCATACATCGGTCATACACGCACGCCGGTTGCGAGTACTACGCACCTGACCTTTCTGAAGAACATCATTAATGAGGTCATATATGTCTTTCTGGGGCATCCCCCCCTCCCGGCATTTCCACTCACATCTGCCTTTTTGGCGTTCATTTCGACATTCTGCCGCTTTGGGCGGAGCGGGAGGGTGTGTCAGACTCTTTCTGACTAAAACCCACCCGTATTCCTCCCTGTTGCCTGTGTTGCAGGGGCTTCGGTGACCCTTTAGTACCTCCCCGCGACCCCGGCAGGCATCGGCCCTAGTGGACCCCTACATTTGTGAGATGTCGTCAGCACAAATGTAGGGGTCACATTTGTGCTGACGACATCTCTTTGAGGCGCGCGTGGAATACAACGCGCCGTCGACCCGGGCCTGGTTCTTACCGGACGGTAAGCTACCCATTGCTCACCGTCCGCAAGTCCGACTAACGTCTGCCTTGTAAATACCTTTTGTTAGTCGCCTTTCATTCTTCCTCTCAACATGGCCAAACCATCTAAGCATACTCTTTTAACTTTTTGTCACTACATCTTCCTTTAAACCGCACCGTTGCCTTATCACATCATTTTCCAGCCTATCATTTATAGTCACGCCACACATGCTTCTCAAGGAACGCATTTCCACAGCATTTACTCTACTTTCATGCTTCTTTTGCCACACCCAACATTCACTTCCATACATAAGTGTAGGCACCAGCACACCATTATGAACAGCCAGTCGAGCCTCTTTGGCATCGACTGGTTGGTCACCATCGCATGTATAGCACCATTAACTTTATTTCCCGCATTTACTCTCCTTTCCACATCTTCATCAATCTTTCCATCCCTTGTAAACAAACTCCCTAAATATACAAATTGACTTACTCGCTCTACACTCTTATCATTTATTTTCACATCACACACCGATATATGAATAATATATTTGTAAATATTATAGATAGAGTATCTACAATTTTTACAATTATCTTTTACTATCTCAAATTCAGAGAATTATCAAAATGAACACAATATTTAAACAAAAAAATATTTATTGAAGAATTTATCATCGTACACCAGTTAAGTCAAACCATTTTTTTTCTTCCCAAATATAATCTTTCTTCTTGAAAATGTGATCTCATAAATGACAAGGCATTTAAAGTTTTTTCACTACAAAAATATCCGGCGGATGAAAAGGCTCGCTCGGCTTCAACACTTGTAGGCGTTATCGAAAGCAAATAATTATAAGCTGCAGTCAAAACAACTTCGCGACCGCCGCCAGCGCTGTCGTAAATGCACACTTCTACCCTAATAATGGAATGGAGATCTGTGTTTACTGTTGAAATTGGTTTATTTACAGTCACTTTGTTTATTTCAACGTATAATACTTTTTTATTGGTTGACTATTTTGATTGATTTATGATACCAA
Source organism: Atethmia centrago (assembly GCA_905333075.3). Taxonomy (NCBI): domain Eukaryota; kingdom Metazoa; phylum Arthropoda; class Insecta; order Lepidoptera; family Noctuidae; genus Atethmia; species Atethmia centrago. The sequence goes on from HG995393.1 coordinate 10,814,900, forward strand.
TAATTACGTAAGTACGGAATTGACATCTTTAGTTACGGAATTGAAAATAGTTTAAAATGAAGACCTAATCGAGACAATTCTAAGGCTATAGGCGCAAACGAGCCGCACAGTATCTCATCCCCCATCGTGATTTTTCTGACACCTCCCACTGTTGGAACCTCACGTGATTACCGGAAGACCCCATATGGGGAAATGGTACAATGCATTAAAAAAAAACGAATCCAATATAACAACTTATTACTTTTTTCAAGTCTGTTAAAAAGCGTTTAACTTAAGTACACACGGCTATCTATCAAGCTATACATTTTCAGTACCTACCTATAAACTGACCTCTCACTGTACGGAAATCCTAGACAATGCCAGATCAGCATATATTGGAAATGTATAGCTTGATATGAAGCCGTATGTTGGACCTACTGCAAATTTTAAAAAGGTAAATTAGTTGAAAAACTTACTGAAAGTCCTTTTTCGCTGATTCACATCGATTGATCACTGTGCATCTTCCAACTGTGTTCGAATATTCATCTACACACAACTCTCCCTCTGGAATAAAAGAAAAACAAATTATTTTTTTCTGTTAAGAGGCTGACAACACCTAAACCGCTGTCACTGTCAGACTGACAACACCTAAACCGCGGTCACTGTCAGACTGACAACACCTAAAGCGCGGTCACTGTCAGACTGCATAGAAAAGAAAGAGAAGCGCGATGACACAATGCTTGTAATTTATTGCAAAATATGAAGCAATTATCAATTTACTCAAAATTGAGATGAGTAATCGAAAATAAAAAACAACCAAGTTCTGCATTCATATAAGACGTTCTTGTTATTAAATAAATAGATAACGTATGATGATATTTAATACAGATATTTTGGATTGGAACTCAAGGTAAGAGGTTAGTTTAACGTTAGTTTGTATCGAGATTATTTTTCAAAACGTGTTTTGGTAACAACCAAGTTCTGAGAAATATGTTCAAAATTAACATATATTTTTTCGACTACCACAAACTATACAGATTTGGCTTAAGACAAGCCTATTTTGATCTTTTGCCTCTTTTCAGCGCCTTAAAGGATTAATTAAGGGCTTGCAGTCTCGACATAGCGATCGCTTTACGACCGAATTCGGTCGTAAAGTCCTAATGGGGTCCCTAGACGGTCAAAATTGCTTGACAAGATTGTGATTTTTTGGTGTTTGACAAGATTGTGATTTTTTCGTGCTTGACAAGCAATTTTGACTGTTTAGGGCACCATCCAGCACTGGGCCCGCGTGGTGGATTACGGCCCACCCCCTCTCACAGAGAGGAGGCCTGTGTACCAGCAGTGGGAACCTTTTACTTCTTAATGAAAAAAAACCAAATGCATTAAGTTTACGCTACCTCACGTTAGGCAGGTGAAAACTAATGTAATGATAAAGGGCGAAGAATTGAACCCTGAAGATAGCACAGTATTCTTGGGCTTAACTTTGGATGATAAGCTTCAGTGGGGTCCACATATAGATAAATTGTCGAAAAAGCTAAGCTCCGCAGCATACGCTGTTAGAAAAATTCGTAATTTAACTGATATAGAGACAGCCCGTTTAGTGTACTTTAGCTATTTTCATAGTGTAATGTCGTACGGTATTCTGTTGTGGGGAAATGCCGCTGACATTCAGACTATCTTTGTTTTGCAGAAAAGAGCTGTTCGGTCAATTTATAGATTAAGTCCGAGACTCTCTCAGAGAGAAATTTAAGGAGATTAATGTAATGACTGTGCCCTCCCAGTATATTTTTGAAAATCTTTTATATGCCCATAAAAATATAAAATTGTTTAAAAAATACAGTGATATCCATAATATAAATACTAGGAACAAACACAAATTTGTTGTACCTATAACAAGGCTCAAGAAAATAGGTGGCTCATTCAGATGTCAATGTATACGTTTTTATAATAAACTTCCAAGCCACGTTCAAGATCTAAGCCTTAATAAATTCAAATCATTTATTAAAAGTAAGTTGTGCCAGAAAGCCTTTTATACTATTAAAGATTATATTGAGGACAAAAAGGCTTGGAATTAAGCTGCTCCAATTATTGCATACTGAAACTTTTATTTTATTTATATACCATTTTGACATATTTACTTTGTGGAGTTCAATATACTGTTTGGAACTTAATATTTACTTGTAAAGTATTATATTGTTTTCAATTATTGTGAATGTGAAGCCTATGTGGGTCATTATTGTTTTTTTTTTTTTTTTCTCTCATTTAGTATTAATCATGGTCTGGCAGTTTGAGTAATTTATGCGGCCTACCCAAATGTTCTTTCTTTGGTATTGTTCGTCGAATCGTTGAGCTCCTTAAGTTCTGAGTTGAGCAGCACGTTTAATTTTGTTTTATTCTCAGTTAGTTTTTAATATGGTCTGGCAGTTTTGAGTATTTTTTGCGGCCTAGCCAAATGTCCTTTCTTTGGTATTGTTCGTTGAATCGTTGAGCTCCTTTAGTTATGAGTTGAGCTGCACAACGACTGACAAATGCGTGCACTGACTGGACAGGTCCACTCAATCTGTGTGGTTCTTTCCTCAAAAGGACCATTTCAGACACCAATCTACATGGCCTTCACATGATCTGACCAAGATTATGTCTGGACTTTAAAAGAGACTGTGACCTCTGAGTTTGTTTCGGCCTTTCTTCTCAGAGTAGTCAGATAGGAAACGCCGACCTCATCTAGCTTTATTTTAAAAATATGATTGACGTGTAAAAGTGTTTGTACAAACCTACTTACAGAAAATAAATCATTTATCATTTATAGGCTGATTATGAAGGGAGATGGCTTTACGACTGAATTCGGTCGCAAAGTTCTAATGGAGTCCCTAGACGGTCAAAATTGCTTGACAAGATTGTGATTTTTTCGTGCTTGACAAGAAATTTTGAATGCCTAGGGGCCCCATTAGGACTTTACGACCGAATTCGGTCGTAAAGCGATCGCTATCTAAGTCGAGACTGCAGTGAATGGTATGCTATGCTATGGTAGCACAAAATAAACTCACATACATACATACATTAACACAAAACACTCCTTTTTGGGCAGTCGCGTAAAAGCAACCGACTTCCAAAAAAAAAAACACTACAAAGTTAACAGTAATTTTGATTTCTGAAGTCAGTGTCTTTAGATATGTGTTTTGCCACCGACATCCAAAATTAAAGTTTGTTTTTACTTTGTAGTGTTTTTTTGGAAGTCGGTTGTCTTTTTTGTGAAAAAGTTTTATATTTTTCACTTTTTAGTTATGGTACCTACTCCATATTAATTCGTATACCACTACTTGCTATGTACACAACAGTGACAGGAAGTACTATAACATCATCAAGGTACACAAATTAGATTAAATACGTATTAACGAAGCTAACTCAAAAACTGTCCAAGCAAAGTTAATAAAATTGATATGGTCCCATATAAATTTTATTAACTTGCCGCGAAAGCTTCTTCTACCTATAATTTTCGAAATCGGTCCACAAATTGACGAAAAGATCGATGGAAATACATTTAAAAAAATACACATGAACATATAACTTCCTCCTTTTTGAAGTCGATTAAAATACTGGATATTTAATTGCCGACATTCAAAACATTTTGCATGCCAATCAAGTGATTAATATTACTTACGGTATTTAATAAAATAATAAACAATGTTTCTTTTATCGTAGGCATTTAATTGTCCTTATGCGTCGTCACTACAATATCTTAAGCCTTGAAATTGAACTTTTTGACTCGGGCTGTTCAACGCAATGTCATTGAACACCATTTTAATCTGCACGGTCTCCTGTGTGGCAGCGAGCCTCCTTGCCGGATTGCCGCAATGGGATCTGGAGGCAAAAGTCCTCGCGCCCGTATGGGAGTAGCGCGAGGAGGCGAAACGCCGGGGCGTAACTCCGCCGCACAGCGGACGGGGATCCGGCGGGATCTCATGGCGACATGGAGAGTACGGTTGTCGCAACCCAGTGCTGGGCACGCCACGATTGCGGCGATAAGTCCCCTTTTTGAGGTGTGGCTAGAGAGGCGCCACGGCGTCCTCACGTTCCGCCTGACACAGGTCCTCACCGGACACTCCAGCTTCGGGTTCTGGTTCAGGTTCCTGTGTCGGATAAGGCGGGAGGAAACGCCCGGGTGTTACCACTGTGTGGATTGCCCGGAGGACACGGTAAAGCATACGGTGGAGGTCTGCTCGGCTTGGGCAGAGCAGCGCCGGGTCCTCATGGAGGCGATCGGTGGCAGAGATCTCTCGCGTCCGGCCCTGGTTCAAGCCATGGTACGGAGCGAGAGGGCATGGGCAGCCGTCACCTCCTTCTGCGAAGCAGTAATGCTCGCGACGGAGGAGGTGGGACGTTTGAGGGAAAGGCAAATTTCGCGCCCTCTCGCCCCTAGCCATAACAGGAGACGCCCTTTAAAAGAGACTGTGACCTCGGAGTTTGTTTCGGCTTTTCTTCTCAGAGTATTCAGGTAGGAAACGCCGACCTCATCTAGTTTTAAATATGATTGACGTGTAAAAAGTATTTGTACAAACCTACTTACAGAAAGTTTCCTCATTCCTCCGCATCACATGCCCATACCATGACAACCGATTTCCGCACAACTTTTCAGTCACCGGTGCCACTTTCAGACTTCCTCTTATGTACTCATTGCTTATTCTATCCATTCGTGTCACACCACACATCTCTCTTAGAATTCTCATCTCGGCTACACGCAATTCCTTTCATTCATTTAGTGCAGAATGGCAGATGTATCATTACAATGATTTTCTTTTACGATTTTAGTGTCAAAATTTGTAGGTATCTACATAGATAAGCGTAGGAGTGTTATAAATATATTAAAATATTTTAGCATTTTAATGAGTATCTGTGATTCATTGATTTCAACATTGTACGTATCTTCGATATGATTTTAGTGACTTTTGAATCTAATATTACGCCTTCATATAATGCAAGTAAGATAAACAAATAAAATTATGTTAAACTAGAACGCATACACATTCTATATACATATGTGAATATTTAAGTATTGTAGTAAAATACTTTATGAAATAAATTCAGGAATTAATGTCGACCCAAAGCATAAAAAACTACTTAAGATATTTTCATGATTTTTTTCGTATGAATAATCTTTACATCAAAATCTTTAATTGTATTTATTTATTTATTTATTTATATATTACTTTATTGTACACCTCACACCAGATTACAAAAATAAAATATAAACTACAAAATATACATAATATATGTATTTATTTTTCAAATATTCTCGTTACTAAAAATAAATAGTAACGAAAATATGAATATTTGGAAAAAATCACAGATAAAATTATACTTATTAAACTAGTCTGATCATACAAAAAGAATTAACACAATTTCGTAGAAAGTTGTCATAGAAATTGTTTTATTAGAGTAGCGTCGCGCCTTTCTGCGGGAGCCTTAATAAACATAATTCAAATATTTTTGCATTTTAATGAGAATCTGTGATTCATTCATTTTAATATTGTACCTACCTGCTGACTTGTAAGTGCCTCGACAGTAGTAATATTTAATTTAAACTAGCTTTTGCCCGTGGCTGCATTCGCGTGGATGTCGGTAAATATCCCACGGGAACGTACTTCCAATATTGAAAGTACCCTATGTGTTAGGTAATCCAGGTTAACCAGGTTAATACATGGTTTTCATATAACTCTTATTGGTTTACTTGGCGCACGACAGTTACCCTAACTCCCAGTAGGCATGAATTTTTCCAACATCTTCAACAATAATCATAATATTTCTGCCAATTTACACAAAACCGTAATGAATTATACACCTATTTTTTTTTGGTGGGAAATTATCAAATAATTTCTCCCGCTCTGGGCGAAGTGGAAGGGTGTGTCAGACTCTTACTGAGTAAAACACACCCGTGTTCCTTCCGTTGCCTGTGTGTTGCCAGAAGCCACGGTATCCCTTTCGGACTTTCCTGTACCCCAATATATTATATTATACACCTGGGGCATACTGCATACTCTCTAAGTCCATCAACGAAGATACGAAAGTAGTTCGAAACTTTGGAGTAAACCCTACGCCCGATTAGTTAACTTTTTCGGACATATCGGGAGTAAGGACAACTGTCGAATCGTGGTGTCATTCATTATTAGGACGGGCCCCAAACCAATCTTATTTCCGCAGGTCTAATCGCCTGTACCTTCAACCGAAACTACGGTTTTCGTGCTTCGGTAGTAGACCTCCTGCCCGGGTGTCACCACTGTGTGGATCGCCCGGAGGACACGGTGGAGCATACGGTGGAGGTCTGCCCGGCTTGGGCAGAGCACCGCCGTGTCTTCGTGGAGGCGATCGGCGGCAGAGATCTCTCGCGTCCGGCCCTGGTTCAGGCCATGGTACGGAGCGAGAGGGCATGGGCAGCCGTCACCTCCTTCTGCGAAGCAGTAATGCTCGCGAAGGAGGAGGCGGGACGGTTGAGGGAAAGGCAAGTTTCGCGCCCTCTCGGCCCTTGCCGCCGCAGGAGACACCCTGGGCGTCGGGAATCCCGGGCGGATTTCCGGCCACCGTAGGCGCGGGCTTGCGGACGGTGAGCAATGGGTAGCTCACCGTCCGGTAAGGACCAGGCCCGGGTCGACGGCGCGTTGTACTCCACGCGCGCCTCAAAGAGATGTCGTCAGCTCAAATGTAGGGGTCCACTGGGGCCGATGCCTGCCGGGGTCGCGGGAAGGTACTTATGGGTCACCGAGGCCCCCGCAACACAGGCAATGGAAGGAATACGGGTGGGTTTTAGTCAGTAGTAAGAGTCTGACACACCCTCCCGCTCCGCCCAGAGCGGGAGAAGTTATTTGATGATTTCCCATCCACAAAAAAAAAAAGACCTGAACCTTTCTTATGAACCACTCCGTCCATTGGTGAAAACCGTATGAAAATCTTTTCGGTAGTTTTAGAGTTTATCGCGTTCAGATAGACAGACGCGGCGGGGAAGAAAAGAACTGTTATTCAATAAAATAGAATATAATATGTGATTAGATTAAGTGTAGTTTAAGTCCAAAAAGTTCCTGTTTGTGTTAGAACCTAGACTTTATGGTACTTCAAAGTCCCTGATGACGGTACCAAAAAGTCCAGGTTTTGAAAATAATACTTAGGCAACTTTGTACCCTTTGGCGTCGAGACCCTCGGTCCGTGGGGTCCCAGTGCGCATAAGTTATTTGCAGAAATCGCGAAACGTCTAGTTGATGTAACTGGTGACCGAAAAGCTGGCGGCTTTCTCGCGCAACGCATCAGCATTGCAATTCAGCGAGGAAATGCCGCCAGCATCCTCGGTACAATGCCCCGAGGGCCTTTTTTAAGCTTAACTTAGTTTTAATTTAATTTAGTTAATGTTAATAATCATCTTGTAATTTGGTTATGTAAATAAATACTTAGGAAACTAATAAAAATCTGAAAAAATTGTGTGTTTCCTTTTATGTCCCTCTAAAAGATTTTAATGCAGAAACTTGTAATTTTGAAATATTTCTAGTAGCCGTTAGGAAAGGGTTACGCTAACTCAAAACCTGCGGCCATGGGCGAATTTCTGTGGGGTACGAACCTCGGCTTAGGGCGTCTCTGGGGAGAGGACAGCAAGGTGGCACAGGCTGGATCATAACTGGATAATTATTATTATCTGGGGAATTTAAAGCTACGGGCTCAGCTACGGCGCGGGCTGGCACTTCGTCGAGCAAGGGTCGGGGGGGACAGTTACGTCAGGGTCTTTGCGAGGGACCTCGGCGGTGAGGTCGGAATGTCGGTTTGTGTTTGTGCACTGTACTCGTGGCCCTACTGCTTTCCTGGAGGAGGCTAATGGGGTCATCAGGGTTGGTGAGAGCATGACTTGGACGGCGAACTGACCTAATAGTAGAGGAGGGCCTATAACTGGCGGCCTTCACAACTAGAGAATTGCAATGAATGACGGCTGAGTCAATGAAACGCTTGGTAATGCGTTTCATATACTGCTGGATAGTGGGAATTTTAAAGTCGAGATGGAGGATCTCGTTACGAACGAACCAGGGGAATCCCGTTGCTTTACGGAGGAAACGGTTATGAAGACACTGCATCCTATGGATGTGATGGGGCTTAGCGTGTGCGCAGACTGCACATGCATATGTTATGATGGGGAATGTAGTCTACCGAGAGCGAAAGCGGCACGCGAACGCTTCTTTATGTGCTCTGAGAAGGAGTGGTGGTGGTCGACGCCTAGATATTTGGCTCGCTTCTCCCAAGGGAAAGGCTTGCCGAACATGGTGAGCGGTCTGGGGGTCTGGGGAGGGGGGGGGGGGGGGGGAGACCGCGCTTTAGCTTTTGTCAGCCTCTCAATACCAGTCGACCGTCTCTAACCTCCACAACCCAGTTGTGTAACTGTGTAACACAAAACCTCCAGGCAAGACTGGTTGTTACACTTTCGGGCTTCTGACTACCTGTAACGAGTGTCACAGACCAGCGGTGTAATTACGTAACACTTACAGTAGCAGTGCGTTTTTGACGTTGTTGAGCAGACAAACTTTTCGAACATTATGAAGCAATGGATTAGCGATATACTTCAAAATGATTCAGATTGTGATTGACAGCATGTTACTACGCAATTAGGGTGCAGTTATCTTGTATGATCAGAATATCGTGTTTCATGAGTCATCATCATCAAATCAGCCGAAGGTATCCATTGCTGGATATAGGCCACCCCCAAACGTCGTCACATCGACCGGTTCTGTTTCTCGCATCCAGCGGATTCCTGAGTGCTATCATGAGTACTTGAGTTCAAATTGTTTGTCATAATCAGCCTATAATGTTTCCACTGCTGGACACAGGCCTCCTCTCTTCGAGAGGGAGTGGGCTGCAATCCACGCGGGTCTAGTGCGAGTTGGTAGGTGTCACATGTCTGCAAATTTTTGATTCTAGGCCATGCCGGCTTCCTCACGATGTTTTCCTTCACCGTTTTGAGAGCAGTGGTGATGAAATTATTTACACAAAGTAAAGTACCTGTCTGAGTTCGAACCCACGACCTTACAACTCGTAAGTCAGGGCCGTTACCACTGGGCCACCACTGTTCTCTAAACTCAGCATTTTAAACCATTATAGATCCTAAATGGTCATTCAAAATGAAAAATGATTAGAGAAACCTAGATGATTTTCCTACCTATTCAATGATACCCCACTTGACATAGTTTTAACTTTTTAGCAATATGGCGTCTGGTTGTCGCCATATTGAATTTTGATTACTGTCATGTCTTTAGTGACACTCACAAGATTAAGACAAATCGATTGACGTAGGAAAGAATCAGTAAAATCAATCCACGCGTTTGGTCTCCAGACCGCCACAAACGAACAAACATATGTATGTACATACATACATAGGCTGATAAACACATTACCCTCCTTTGCGTTGCGCAGTCTGGTAAAATGAGTCACGTTGTGTTCTTTAAAATATGTGTTAGGGAAAATGCTCCGGACTACGATGATCTGACGTGTGTACTTTAGATGAATGGATTGTATCTACGTCATTACCATCTAGGACCTAGAGGAAATTCCCTACGTGTAGGTAAGTAGGTGCCTTTTGCAGCCGATACTGAGAACAAAGTTTAAAACTAGACTATCCATAAGTTGTTGTGTCGCTTACAACGAAACGACCGCGACTTTTAAGTTGTTAGTCGCAGATTCGAACCCAGGCAGGCACTATACTTTGTGTAAAACATTTCATTACCACTGCTCTCAAAACGATGAAGGAAAGCATCGTGAGGAAACCAGTATGTCCTAGAACTAAAAAATCGAAGACATGTGACACGCACCAACCCGAACTGGGCCCGCGTGGCGGATTATGGCTTAACCCCTCTCACACGTCGGGAATCCCGGGCGGATTTCCGGCCACCGTAGGCGCGGGCTTGCGGACGGTGAGCAATGGGTAGCTCACCGTCCGGTAAGGACCAGGCCCGGGTCGACGGCACGTTGTATTCCACGCGCGCCTCAACGAGATGTCGTCAGCACAAGTGTAGGGGTCCACTAAGGCCGATGCCTGCCGGGGTCGCGGGAAAGTCCAAAATGGTTACCGAGGCCCCTGGCAACACAGGCAACGGAAGGAATACGGGTGGGTTTTAGTCAGTAAGAGTCTGACACACTCTCCCGCTCCGCCCAGAGCGGGAGAAGTTATTTCCCAACCAAAAAAAAAAACGCAGGCACTTTACTTTGAGTAAATTATTTCATCACCACTGCTCTCAAAACGGTGAAAGAAACCATCGTGAGGAAACCAGCATGTCCTAGAACTAAAAAATCGAAGACGTGCCATCCACCAACCCGCACTGGGCCCGCGTGGTGGATTGCGGCTTACTCCCTCTCACAGAGAGGAGGCCTGTGTCCCAGCAGTGGGAACATTATTGGCTGATCATGTTATACAACCGGGTGGCCCACCTGTGAGAATTGACTGTCCGCAAATATTAAATCATTTTAACTTCCGCGCCCCCTCCAGAATTCCTCGCAATCCTATAACGCCACTCTGCCCTCCGCAGAGAAGAACAGTTCTGGGTGCTAATTCTCCCTACGCGAGGTTTTGCAGGGCTGTGAACGATTGCAGTGATCAAATCGACCTCCATTTTGACAGTTTAGGCAAATTGAAAGCCAGCTTTTATAAGTGTCTCCTGGAACATTGATTTTCTCGGCCCTGCGTTATCTCGCTGGGTGGGTCAATTTAGACTACTCATTACTTATTTTTTGTATTACCAAGTTTTGTTACCTTAGTTTGTTTGATTTTTGTTACGTATGGAAAATATTTTATATCATTTATTTTCTGTGCCTGTCCTAATAAACAATTATTGAGGCCCTACCACTGCGACCTTACACGTTTATATATTTTTTGAGTACAACGAAGCATCAATCAAGCAATTTAGACATCAAGTCGTCTCGCTACGATAGCGCAAATAAGATTCACATTTTCATAACATCTCGCTATCCTGCTCGCGCGCTCCAACCGCGGAAAGCCCGCGCCCGCCCGACCGCAGTCAGTTCGTCCCTGCATCGTATAGCGTACAACGTGTCATTGCGCACTCTCGCGATCGATACGAGTCGCCGCCGCAGGGTCTCAGACACTTTAAACTTTTGAACTGTTTCATTTTTACCCGACTAATCGGGTACTTGCGTGCTGTACGCAACAATTTTGTTTTAATTAGTTTGTTTCAATTTTGGTTTAACTTAGTTTAAGTTATTTATTAAGTTCTATTCAGTGCAACTTTATAATACAAGGTGTTGTTTTGAACCTGCAAAACATTTCAGGAGGTGGTTATGAAACTCGTAGATAATCGTATAACAATACGATACCAAGTCAATAATCAATAATACTTTTAATTTTAGATTTTTAAATTTTATCTTTTCTTTTAATTTTTTTTTATTTTGTTTTTTATTATTTTTTTTTTTTTTTTGTTGATTCGGGTCGAGAATCACTAACATAATTACCTCCTAAAATGTTTTGCAGGTCCAAAACAACACCTTGTTACGCGCATCACTATTATGGAAAGCGCTGACACAAAGGCACGAGGCACGCCGCGTGCATTATCATCGTCGTCATCGACCCAGTTACTATGAAGGGAAACTGCTGACACAGAACACGAGGCCCGACGACACCGTCTACGTGAGCGAGCCCGGGCACTTCGTATCCACCATCGATCGAGTCAATTGATTTTATTGTAATTCCTCATAATTGTAATTTCTTTTATTCAATTAAATTAGTTTATAATTAATTCGGTTTTTTTTTAGTCCTCCGGCAGTAGCCTACGTAATTGGCGCAGTCGGTAGGATTCCCGGGTCGTTCTTGCGATTAGATACCGGTATATCGCACCGCGTTCGCTACGATAGACTTTCAACGTCGCACCGGGAGATCCTGAATAACGAGACTACGCCGGAGATCCAGATATCGATACCGCTCAACGGAGACCAGAATGTTCATGTAAGTCCGCTGAATTTTCTTAGTGGTTGCTTGCTTCCTTTTTGTGTGTAGGTTAATCTGTCCCTGTCTAATATTTTTCATCCACGTAGAGTGAGTACACCTAGGTTAGGTAGTAGTAGGAACAGTAGTGTAGATTCTAGATGTAATATTAATCCCGATATGGCCGATTTAGACAATATATTTAAAGCCCTCCGCTTAGTTCCCGATTTTGATGGGAACCCAAATGTACTTACGAGATTCATCAAATTGTGTGACCAGTTGGCCCGTGAGTTCATCCAGGAGGGGCAACAGGATATAAATCAATTAGCGCTCTTAAACGGCATATTGAACAAAGTTACGGGGCCCGCCGCCCGTCTGATTAATGCTAACGGTGTACCTAATGATTGGGTAGGTATACGTAGCGCTCTTATTAATAACTTTGCCGACCAGCGCGATGAGACCGCTCTCTACAATGATTTGGCTCTACTTACACAAGGTTCCGGTACGTCGCAGGAATTTTACGAGCGTTGCCAGAATCTTTTCAGCACCGTCATGACGTATGTTTCATTGCACGACACCCTAGAATCTACCATTGCGGCCAAACGCGACCTATATCGTAAACTGACGTTGCAGGCCTATCTCCGCGGTTTGAAAGACCCTTTAGGTGCGCGTATTAGGTGTATGAGACCAGAGACCATTGAGAAGGCTCTAGAGTTCGTGCATGAGGAGACTAACACTATTTACTTGCAGAGTAGAAACGACAGCTTGCCGGATAAAAAATCTTTGGCTCGAATGCCACCTAATCAGCAGAACGAAATCAATCATAAAATGAGAACCCATCCAGACTGCATTTGTGATATCATCGGAGGTCACACACCGCACAAAACATGCAACACGGTCACTATTAGCCTGACAAAGCCCGCAATGGAAAAGTTAGACGACCGCCGCTACGCCGTCGTGTTCCCGAAACCAACACAAGTCCAGTTAACCTGCGAACAAGAAGAATCCATAACCTTAGATGGGAGCTTCCTAGCCACTATTCCCCATAATTGCAAGCTACGAACAGACGAATTCACCATCGTCAACATCAACGACCATATTAGAGGACAACCCATGAAGATAAGCAACGTGCCAGAAGACATCGAAGGGTCAACCATGCCACCCCTTCAAATCAATGCTATTAACCTAAAAAAACTGCACGATATTCAAGACAGAATAGATTCACAGAAGCCAATCCACATTGAACCAACCTCAACTATTTACCATACGACAATCCCATTTTATGGTACACTACTTGCCTCATTCATACTGGGAGCGATACTACTATACCGAATCCGCATGGCACAGAAGAAGAAGCAGATGACAACTCCAGATGAAGCCACGTATGCTGAGCCTGAAACATCTGAAACCCGCCAGAATCGGCCAGCACCCCAAGATCTATCTAAACTTTCGACGATATTTCATCTCAAAATCTGAAATAGTCGTCGATCTGAGGGGGGAGGTGTTACGTGCATCACTATTATGGAAAGCGCTGACACAAAGGCACGAGGCACGCCGCGTGCATTATCATCGTCGTCATCGACCCAGTTACTATGAAGGGAAACTGCTGACACAGAACACGAGGCCCGACGACACCGTCTACGTGAGCGAGCCCGGGCACTTCGTATCCACCATCGATCGAGTCAATTGATTTTATTGTAATTCCTCATAATTGTAATTTCTTTTATTCAATTAAATTAGTTTATAATTAATTCGGTTTTTTTTGAGTCCTCCGGCAGTAGCCTACGTAGTTACCTTGTATAGTCTTGTTTCTATTTTTTTTTTGTATGTTACAACAACGTTTTGTGTGCATGCAAAGTTTACCTATAAGTGATTGTTACACTTTATTCTGATTTGTTGCTTCTGTTTAATTTGCTTATACCAGTGTCTACAATTGTTGGTGAACCAAATAAATAAATAAACACACTACTGGTAGTGTGTTACTTAATTACCTCGCCCATTGCTACTGGTAGGTTTTTATTTTCACAGTTCAACAACAGGGCCGGATTTACAAGTGTGGAGGCCCTGGCAACCAAGAAGTGGAGGCCCGAAAAATTTGTGGAAGAGATGAAAAAAAAAAACAATTTAAAAAAGGTATCTTTCGCTTCTGATTGTGAACTTTTTCTTTGAAGGGCACAAAGGATGTATTTTTCCTTATCTTACAAACAAATTGTGAAGGCCCCTTCTTTGTGGAGGCCCAGGGCCAGTGCCCCTGTTGCCCTGCCCTAAATCCGGCCCTGTTAAACAACATCATTGCGTTATTTTACGTTGTTGAGCAGACAAATTTTTCGAACATGTGAAGCCATGTGTGTCCATGTGTGTGGATTAGCAATATACTTAAAATCATTCACGTTGTGATTGATAGTGTATTACGCAATTTGGGTGCTGATGTTAAGTGACTTTATTGTCAGGGACATTGTCATCCCACAGGAACACAAACGCTGCTTGGCTTCAGCCCCCTACCATCGTAGGGGTCTCTATTTCTAGAGTCAAACAGCGCTACTGTGTGCCGGTTTGAAGAGTGATGATTGGTGAAGCCGAAATACTTCACTGATAGTTTCACGTGTAAAACTAAGGCCAACAAGTGTAAAACTAAAGCCAAAATTACATTACGAAATTAGTGACATGGATGAAATTAATTTTATTTTTTAAGACATTCATTTAATTAATTTTATTTTTCATGACATTCATTTAATTAATTTTATTTTTTAAGACATTCATTTAATTTTTGAAGACATTAATTTAATTAATTTCATTTTTTCATGACATTAATTTCATTTTTCATGACATTCATTTCATTAATTTTATGTTTTAAGACATTCATTTAATTCATTTCATTTTTCATGACATTCAATTCATTAATTTTATTTTTTAAGACATTCATTTAATTAATTTCATCTTTCATGACATTCATTTCATTGTTTTTATTTTTCATGACATAAGTTCATTAATTTCATTTTTCATTAAATTCATTTCATTAAAAATTTCACGTGTAGGTAAACTTCTAATTTCACGATGCATGCATTAATTTCGTGAAATCAGAATACATTCGTGCCAGCGCGTTTTTTTGATAAAAGTAATGTCGTGCAACTCATTTCACGGTCAAGCGCGACGTAAACCTAATGTCGCAAAAGCACATTAACTATACGATAATATTGTACATTGCAAAATAAAGCTTTGATGCTGACGACGGCGACGGGACCATGATTTCAGTGACATTAAATATTTCAAGATACTAATTTTTTTACGAAGCAAGTTCCGCTATTATTGAAACTACTTCGTTTCATTAAATTAATTTCACCATGCATGCGATTAATGTTGTGATTTAAATTCGGTTTAATGCATGCATGATTAAATTATCTATTTACACGTGAAACTGACGCCATGAAACTACTATTTCGCAACTAGTTTTGGCTAAATTCGGCTTAATGACGAGTGTGGCGGCCATCTACATCGCCACATACAAACACACATTATCACACTGACGTCACGCAAAATCCTGCATCGCGCAAGCAGAGTTTACCGCGCAACTAGCATATATACAACATCCCGACATCAACCGTCGGGCAGTTGCCCACCAGACACGACACCCGTCTGGTCGGAGGAACCTCCCTTTTCTATGGAGGATGAATGAACTTTACACCCTGTTCCTCATGCCTCTATACGAGCACATGAGACACTTGGGCTTTGACTCTGGTATAGCCAAGTAAGGTTGCCAGGTGCATATATACAAGTCCGGCATTTCTTAGTCTTTTGGTCCACCCCGCCCCACAAAAAGATGCCGAACGAAAGTAGAAATTCCTTTAGTAAGAACAAAACGTGATTAATAATAACATAATGTATAATTAAAAGTAGTGTAAGTCTCAAACAAATAACAGTTATAAATACGAAATTAAAAGTATCCAATTTTTTTTTATTTAAAAAAAAACAGTGTGTCAGGCTTTCAGGGCAATATATTCGGCTAAATATGAATCTGTGTCCGGCTTTTCTAGTTTTGGGCCTGGCAACCCTAGCCATCATCTGCTCGTTTACCAGTAAAAAAAAAAACCTATTAAGAAAAAAGAAAAGACATTAACTAACCTGTCTGCCCTCTTGCCGATGTGAAGAGGAAAATAAACAGGAAAAAGATTCGATGCATTTTGTTATTGTCTGTGGTATTCCAAACGAATTAGCACACCATAATATTTGCTCAGGATCTGCAATAAATGCATAAAACATATGTTAATTTAGGGTTTTAAGGGTGCTTGACTAATTCATAAATACGAAGTTTCACGGCTTAAAACAAAAAATAACATCTCGCCTATAGGTATTTCCCCCAAAGAAGTGGACAGAATTGTATAGTTAACCAGAAAGTATTCAACGTCACAATCAGGTTTTAAATTTAATAAAAATATCGGTCTGTGGACTCAAATATTGGTCATGAATTGGATTTTTTTTGTGAATGTCTTTTCGTACTTGACCTTGAGAGGTCGTTACTACTTAAGCGGACTAGTCTGTGGCTATCTTAAGCGAACTCAAAGCCTCTAGCCAGGGCCGAATTTTGTACATTACTAGGCGACTGCACGCTAAGGGCACCCCTTGTGGGGTAGGAACCTCGGCTTAGGGCGTCGCTGGGGCGAGGACAGCAAGGTGGGATAGACAAAACGAATTGGAATAGTTATTAGTGCACTATATTATAGTCAATGTGGAGAGTAAAATACGAAAATAAATGAAAACACTGGCAATACTACTGCAAAGTATTTTGGAACTATCAAATACATTCAAGCATCGAAATGAAAAAAGTGTTTTTTTCAAACAAACAGGGCCTCAAGTCTGCTATTACAATAGTGTCCGAATGGTCTGTTCCGATCCTCATTAATGACGCCATTATATTAGTAGATTACCAAACTTGTCAAAATCAACAATTATAAAATCAATGATAGACCACTCTGACACTATTGTAATAGCAGACTTGAGGCCCTGAATAGCAGTGATGGACCGAGTTTTGGATATATTTGATTGTATTTTCGTATGCAAACTGGAAACGTCATTAAAGTCGAATTAATAATTCATTGGAGTAATCTGCCATGTGCTAGCTGTTACTTTGTGTAATAAAATATAAACTGGTCATATTTATTGTATTATAGACTTTTACACTTATTATTATACTTTTTATGTTACACTTATGACACTAGGTACACGACACACACACACACTACACTACACTTATGATCGATGAAACTAAACGATACCATTACAATAAATATGACCATTTTATTGTGACACAAAGTGACAGCTAGCACATGTCAGATTACTTCATTGAATAAATAATTCGACTTTAATGACGTTGACGCGACTGCTAGATGACCGAGATAGTTAATTAATTCAACAAATTAATAGATATTTTCTTTTTTTATCTTCACGTTTTCTCAGCACATTGACATTGGCAGAATTGTCGACATCGGCACCATTGCCATAGAGAAAAATAGAATAGAATAGAATAGATAGTTAAGGAAAGTGAAAATACTTGAAAAAAAAAGGATAAACATCAACAGCAACTAGTTGTAAAGCCTTATTGTAAGATAGTGATCTGCAGTTTACAAAAAGGAGGAATCGCAGGGACATTATTTGAATTTAAACTAAGCGGAATGCAGTCATTTATTTATTTATTTATTTATGTACTTATACCTTATTGTACACCACAAAAATACACAACAAAAATATATCAAACACTACAAAATATACAATGGGCGGCCTTATCAATTTCTGCGATCCAACCATGGGATGGACAGTGATTTGCCTAGACTTAGGTCCGTATTACAGAACGTCACTCAATTCTCAAGCATTACTTAAAACTAGTTTTAACCAATCAAATGGCTTGAATCTAGTTTTAAGTAGTGCTTGAGTATTGAGTGACGTTCTATAATACGGGCCTTAGAGTGGGGCTGTCGTTGAAGCAAAAAATAAATACAATATACTAGAATTGATACACAGATATATAGGTATACATTTCCTAAATAATATATACATAAATACCTACATATTAAATGTCTAAGAAACGAAAATAAACGAAGACATATTTAGGTTTTTAATTACAGTTACGAGAACAAGATCACAACGACCCTGCCGGGGTTGCGTGGCAGTCCAATAGGGTTACCGAAGCCCCTGGCAACGCAGGCAACGGAAGGAACACGGGTGGGTTTTAGTCAGTAAGAGTCTGACACACCCTCCCGCTCCGCCCAGAGCGAGAGAAGTCATTTGATAATTTTCCACTCCAAAAAAAAATGATCACTACGACAAAATGTCAGTTGTTTTCCAAATTGACTGTCAACTTAAATTCCCCATAATATATTCACATGACGCTGGCAGAATAGTCGACATCGGCTCAGTTGCCAAAGAAGAGAAAAAAAAAATTCGCATGATATTTTCACAACTGTCATTCTTTAACACAGCGATGCACAGACTGCGGCCCGCCAACAAATGAAAAAATGCGGACAATAAATTGACAATGTTGTATACCTAATTACGTACATTATTATGCATGTGTTGCGAGCTTGCGATCGGAACTATTCGGGTAGCACTTGGGTAGGGGCGGGGCGCGGCTATCTGGGAAGAAGAAGTGGCGGAACAAACTCCCCAGCAGCACACCTGTATGTTTATCTTACGCGTTTTGTAATTTACAGGTCACTGTCAGGTTCTATCTTGATTAAAATATGATTCGTGACCCTAACAAACATGTATTTACAGAATTGTAATCATTAAAATCATTAATACATCTCTTAGTTATATTATACATCAGTTAGATTTGTTCCATGACGACTTTTCCTTAAGAGATTTTTATAATGACGTTTTATGCATCTTTTTAACAAAATGGCGGAAGTTTTAACACACAACATTTGAAAACCAGTTTGCAGAGGAATGTTCGCAAAAAATGCAAATTAACTTCGTTTTAAACGTTTTTTCAGTGTTTTAACAAGAAAATGATGATAAACTTGTGTTTTTTTTTTGTTAATTTTTCCTCATTCTTATTAGTTAGGTGTTAGGTGAAACTAACCTGTATAAAACCGAGAGTTAGGTACGAGGGCTGCACTAAAAGTATCTGGAATGGAATATTTCCACTATACCTGTCATATTAAAATCTTTTTAATTGAAAACTCCTTGGTTTTAAAAATCGAATACCATTTATTTATTTAAAAAAAGATTCTCTGTCTTGTCACAAGGTTTTGTCAAACTTGTTTGAAGGCCCTTCTAAGGCAACTGTTGGTATAACGAATTCAAGCGCGGTCGACTAACTTTGGGGGATGAAGAAAGAAGTGGTCGCCCTTTGACGGCTGTTACGGAAGAAAACGAGCTAGCAGTAAAAAAAAAATAATTCATGACAATAGGCGAGTTACATACTAAGAGATTCAGCACATACAACAGGTTGGATCGTGAACATTTCACGAAATTCTACACGTGCATCTTCGCGTGAGGAGGATACTCGTATACTTACATTTTTCCAAAATATTAATTAAGACGCTGAGAACACCTTAACCGCGGTCACTGTCAAATTCCATAGAAAAGAAAGAGAAGCGCGATGACACAAAGCTTGTAATTTATTGCAAAATTGAAGTAATTATCTATTTACTCAAAATTGAGTTGAGTAATTGAGTTGATAAAAACAACCAAGTTCTGCATTCAAATAAGACGTTCTTGTTATTTAAATACGTAACGTATGTTGATATTTGATACAGATATTTTGGATTAGAACTCAAAGTAAGAGGTTAGTTTAACGTTAGTTTGTATCGAGATTTTGTTTTCAAAACGTGTTTTGGTAACAACCAAGTTCTGGGAAATATGTTCAAAATTAATATATATTTTTTCCGCTACCACAAACTATACAGATTTGGCATTTTTTTTTCTTTAGCGAAGCCTATTTTGGTCAATTGGGTCTTGTCAGCGCCATAAGTACCTATTTTAACTTTATGAAATAATAACTGATCAAGACGGGTGGCGATTTTAGACATATAACTATTTTTTATTAATCTCTTAAAGCAGTGGTGGCCCAGTGGTTTTGTGTAAATTATTTCATCACCACTGCTCTCAAAACGGTGAAGGAAAACATCGTGAGGAAACCGGCATGTCCTAGAACCAAAAATTCGAAGACATGTGACATCTACCAACCCGCACTGGGCCCGCGTGTAGGACTACGGCCCACTCCCTCTCACAGAGAGGAGGCCTGTGTCCCAGCAGTGGGAACATTATAGGCTGATTATGTTTATCTCTTCTTCTGCCTAGCCTTTTCCCAACTATATTGGGGTCGGCTTCTAGTCTAAACGGCTCCAGCTGAAGACCAGTATTTTACATGGAGTGACTCCACAACCCAGTTACTGGGTAATACGATACCGCTTGGTAAGACTGATTGTCAGACTTTGTGGCTGCTGACGACCCCGTAACGACTGTCAATCTTGCTTTCCAAAGCACGGAGGAATTCGGAATGAAATAGATTGTTACCCATCCACGGATCGACCTCGGCAAGCGTAGCTTAAGGCGCAGATATATGATTTTAGTGACTTTTAAATCTGTTAATACGCCTTCATATAATGCAAGTAAGTTATGTAAAAAATGTATGTCAAACTATCACTCACGCATACACATCAATTCTTTATGTGAATATTTAAGTATTGTAGTAAAATACTCTATGAAATAAATTCAGGAGGGTCTACTCAAAGCATAAAAAACCGGCAAGTGCGAGTCGGACTCGCGCACGAAGTGTTCCGTACCATTATACAAGGTGTTGTTTTGAACCTGCAAAACATTTCAGGAGGTTGTTATGAAACTCGTAAATAATCGTATAACAATACGATACCAAGTCAATAATCAATAATACTTTTTATTTTAGATTTTTAAATTTTATCTTTTCTTTTTATTTTTTCTTTTCAATTATTATATTTTTTTATTTTTGTTGGTTCGGGGCGAGAATCACTAACATAATTACCTCCTAAAATGTTTTGCAGGTCCACACCTTGTACCTATATGAAAACGGCAAAAAAAATCATGTCTATTGTATGGGAGCCCCCTTAAATATTTATTTTATTATGTTTTGTAGTATTTGTTGTTATAGTGGCAACAGAAATACAACATCTGTGAAAATTTTAACTGTCTAACTATCTCGGTTCATGAGATACAGTCTGGTGACAGACGGACAGACAGACAGCGGAGTCTTAGTAATAGGGTCCCGTATTACCCTTTGGGTACGGAACCCTAAAAACTATTTAAGATATTTTCATGATTTTTTTATATGGACAGATTATTTTACTATCTATAATTTTATCTTAGATTTTTTTAAATACTCATATTTTCGTTACTAAATAAATACTCCATATAAAACCGAATGGCGAATCGGCGCACAGTGGGCCCATACTGAAAATTAGTGGACTTAGGCAACAAAGTTACCATATCGATGCGATTTTTTTTTATATGACGTGTTATAATATTCCTGACAACTTTTATTCTTATAAAATTTCTTCTAAACTTGATAGTTTGTCTTGAAAAAAATTTATTAGATTTTTTTGTATGGAGCGAATCACGTTTAATTTTTTTTCTTCAATTGTACTAATATGTTGGGTGTGTGGCGTGAGTATATGATAGCTAGGGTCATTCTCTATCCACGAAAAAAAAATCAGCGCCGGCCATCTGCGGCAGCGCGAAAAAAAAAATAATAATTAAATAAAAATAATAATAAAATAATAATAATCATTCGGTAAAAAAATAATAATTTGGAAGAATTTTTTTGTCATTTAAAATAAATTCAAAGCATATTTTTTGTCTCATTTGGCTGTTTTCACCTTCTTTTTAGTTAAATAAATAGTTTTAATAGCGCATACGTACTTAGAACTAGTAATTCTGGTAGAGATTTAGTTATTATTGCATGTTATCGGCACAAATGAGTCATCAATCACAATGCAGGTGCTCTGCATTGTGATTGATGACTCATTGTTTGTGCGCGCATAACTAATGAGTCATCGAAAAATGCTCGTCTCTGATTGGCTGTGTTATTTTTTAACTGCACGTTATCTATTGTTGAATAAATATATCGTAATGTTTCAGGTTATACTAATTTTGTTAATGATAGGTGAAATAATTTAAATTTGTACGGGCAAGTCGTTGATAATTATCTACATAATCAACTGTATGTATATTATTATAGTATAAGTTATCGTACGTATGATCAATATGAAACTGTGAAGTAATTGTAGCCCTGAAAAGGGCTGTTTGTCATATTCCTAACCCTGATGGGCTTTTGTGGGAATAATTTAGAGCCGGATCACATTATTTCTTGTTCCAGAAGTGCTAGTGGGTCCGGCAAATTTTCGGACTCTGCTATGAGGCATTCTTCTTCCTCCATAATTTCACTGTCACAGGGAGGCTCAGTAGTCTGTAACAACTGAGTTGCTTCAGGCAACAACTCATTATGAACCTGTTTCATTATTTTAGGCCTTATGTAGGATATGTGGGGATCAGAGCTTATTAGAAGTCTATGGAGGATGTCTTCGTTTGTTGCTATTCTCCCCGTTTTCCGAGTGTGCCTCTCCCTGACGTTTCTGAAGTCCTTATTACGGGCTTCCGAAGCTTCTTCAGATAAGGTACCTAAAACGAATAAGTACATACATTTTAATTTCAAAACGCAATCGAGTCAAATAATACATCAAACTATATTTATTTTTTACTTACTGATTGGCAAAACACCAAAGTGGTTACAGATGTCTGCACCGTGCATTAGAAGTTTATGTACACTAACTGGCATGTAGTACCACGAATAGTGTTGCACGTACACATCAGCTGTTTCTCTACAGTATCTTCTAAATTTTTCACAGTCAATGTTTTTGCCTGATGATATGGCTTGTAGAATAACGGAAAATCTGAAAATCAGATTTTCGTCAATTCCCGTTATTCTGGAAGATCTTTTGTAATCTTGGAAAAAGCGCCTCGCTGTATTCCCGTCGTTTGTAGTTCCAAAACCCTAAAATGGGAAAACAATACTGTAATATACAATACATAGAGATATAATTCACAAACAACATAAAGAGAGCGAAAATTAAATACATACCTGTTTGACTATATCAATCAGCATTCCAGTTTGCTCACGAAACTCTTGCTGTGTGGTATTTTTTTTAGCTTGTTTCAAAGCCTTATGTTCGCCGCGAGCAGTCCATCGAAAATCCAGATTATAAGATATATGGAGAAGACATTCCATACACCGAATCTTCATATGCAGTGAAGAAATTCCTTGTTTGTAAATTTCTTCACGAAGTGGTTTAGAAGTCAAAGCGTCTAAATTATTCATCTCACTCGGTTTTGCCAAGCAAATGGGACACGTTGCATATGATGGTACTCCAGCAATAATATTGGCCACTTTTCCATCAATCATGGTCATATGCAATTCATGTGATACAATAATATTTCCACACTGTGTAGATATTCGTTCATCAATTTGTTTTTTCATCTCAGACTCTTCAGACTTTATAAAGTCAGCTGTCTCCGAAGTGAAAGTGAACTTCACTGGTCGACAGTACAGAGTTGAGCAAGGTGTGGGGTTCTCCCAAACTAGATTTTCATTCCCAGATGATGGCCTAGTAGACACTAGCCGAAGAGGGACGATGCTTATCATGACTACTGATGAATCATCGAACTCTGTAGCTGTGTTTGACGTTTTCTGTTTATAGTTACTCTGCGACGAAGAACCATCAAGTCCCCATTTCCAGGTCAACTTGAGTTCTTCATTTTGAGACCTATCAACAGTATTTATATCAAGTAATATCCTCTCCACAGTGTGGTCCAATAGCGCTTGCAATTTAATGTGAGCTCCGTTTTCGGTAATCTCCATACTCTCTTGTGGTGGGTAACATCTTTTCTTGGCATTTACAAGCTTTGGATAAGATGGAAAGGCAGCACAGTTTTCTTCTTTCAGAAATTGTCGAAGAGCTAAGTACTTCCATTTCGAGAGCGCAACTGATGTATAAAGAGCTAAACACTTATCTTCAGAGACAGTACTTAAGCTCTGCTTTTTGAATAGTCTCTCTTCTACTTCGGATAGCGCATCTGGATTACTGGAAAGGTATTCGACCACTTTTGCCAGATTCGTTTTGCCGTTGTCTTTCAATTTTGTTATGTACCAGTGCTGCAACTCTTCCTCGGAATTTTCTTCTACTATGGAAGTAGAACGTCTTTTCTTTTGCTTATTACTTAACTCTTCGAACGGTTTTCTGTGCTCCTTTTCTGTAGATGTTCCCGCTTCCGCAGTACATACTGCAAGAGTAGGAACATGGCAATCTATATCCACAAGCTCAGATAAGGCTGCGTCCGAAAAGCCCATCACACTTCTCAGATCAACACTGTCACACACAGGCCAGTTGATGTTTTTTTCCAACCACTTGCGATTAATTACACGATTCATAAAAGTTTTTTGATTTCTACTTGACTCTATCCACTTTTTATTTAAATTTACACAAAAAAGTCGACAGAACTCCTTGATTCGGTTCTTGTCTTCTTCAGAAACTTCGGTAGTCAAGACAGAAATGATACTTTCATACAGAAACATATGATTTTTCAAATCACCGCCACTTCTTAATTTCACAAAAAGATCTAGGTTGGTACAAAATCCAGCCATAGTTCTAATGTAAATATAAAAATACAAGTATTTCACTGTGTTCACAAACAAGCGACAAGAGCGAAACTAGATGGACTATACTCGGAGATGTCGCTGCGCCCCCGCAAGGGGGTGCGGCATGCGGAGCCGGAGCATCGCTCCCTGGCCGCGGAGGGTCTGCGTTGGCCCGTTAATACGGGCCCCTCATTTTGGGCGCCTAGTGGCGATTTAAAAATCGTCGGACGCGTTTTAACGCGTCCGTGTCACTGGTTGCTAAGTGTAAATCTGTAGGCACGCCGCGACGCTAGTACATTAGCGCCGCTTTCTTCACGACTCCACGGCGGTCAGTCCCCGCCAGGTGAGATCCCCGGTTACCCGGGGGAGGCCCAGCGAGGACGACCAGCGACAGTGGAGCCGACTCAACGTTCCTACAGATAGGTGTATAGTCCCCGCCCGCCCCGCTCTCAGATCTAGCCGATTACGGTCCGGACTAAGGAACTGTCGTGTGTGTGTGAACGGCATTGTGTTGTGTGTAACGCCGTTCAGTGTCTACGTGCGTCGCGGCCCGCGCCGCGCACGCACGTGTGAGTTAAAAGCTTGTTTAGTAATGGGTGTCTGGTTTAATTACGTGACGCGCCTATATTAACTTAGCACACGCCACGCAATAGATGTATGTCATCTGTAGAGTTCTATTGAGTCGAGTAAGCCGCGTGTAACCTGGGTGCGACTTACTCGAGGCGTCCAGTCCGGTGTATGGGGTCACTCGTCCGCTACCAGGTCGCGGGGCAAGGGTCTCGCGTCAGGGGGACGCGTATGCCAGGGCGCTATCTGCTTGACATGTGGCCAATCAGACGCGTCGGCACGCGCGTACATCCCCTTCGCGAGGCGCCGCACAAACTCATCCAGGCTCTCGATCCCGAGGTCCCGCATGATTACATCGTTCCTCACGAAGCGAGGAGCGTCAACAATGGTCCGCAGCGCAATGCTCTGTTGCGCGCGGAGCAGCTTCCGGCTCGACTCGCTCGTGAGGGCGAACCAAGCGGGGGCGGCGTACGTCAAAATTGGGCGCACGTACAATTTGTACACGCCAAATTTGATGCGCACCGGGATGCGGGACGAGAGCACAGGTTTAAGCAGGTTGCGGACTAGATGGACTTAATGAATGTCTTTATATTTATAGTTAGTGTTAATTACTCAAGTAGTGGACATAACAGTGAGTGAAAATTATTCAGCCAATCAGAGACGAGCATTTTTCGATGACTCATTAGTTATGCGCTTAGCCGAGTGCACAAACAAATGAGTCATCAATCACAATGCAGGTGCTACCGATAACATGCAATAATAACTAAATCTCTACCAGAATTACTAGTTATAAGTACGTATGCGCTATTAAAACTATTTATTTAACTAAAAAGAAGGTGAAAACAGCCAAATGAGACAAAAAATATGCTTTGAATTTATTTTAAATGACAAAAAAATTCTTCCAAATCATTTTTTTTTTACCGAATGATTACTCGCGCTGCCGCAGATGGCCGGCGCTGATTTTTTTTTCATGGATAGAGAATGACCCTAGCTGTCATATACTCACGCCACACACTCAACATATTAGTACAATTGAAGAAAAAAAATTAAACGTAATTCGCTCCATACAAAAAAATCTAATTAATTTTTTTCAAGACAAACTATCAACTTTAGAAGAAATTTTATAAGAATAAAAGTTGTCAGGAATAATATAACACGTCATATAAAAAAAAATCGCATCGATATAGGAACTTTGTTGCCTAAGTCCACTAATTTTCAGTATGGGCCCACTGTGCGGCGTGAGCGCGACGCAAATTTGTATGGCCAAGGTCAACGTCGTTTATCCGACCCTTAACCTGACGAGCCCTTCTTGCCAGAAACAAAATAATTGCAGTTACATCAAAAAAATAAATTAAAGTAATCATTATTTTTTTATTCCACAGTTGGTAAAGAATCAATAAAGGGTGTATCTTCATTTCCAGAGGGGTAACCATCACCTCTTATAGCAGTATTATTTCAATATTACTTAGCGTGGGAAAGAGATGGAGCTATAAGTCCTGTATAGCTCCATCACTTTCCCACTGTGAAGTAATATTGAAATAATACTGCTATAAGAGGTGATGGTTACCCCCCTGAATGGATGTCAAGATTTTCTGCTTTCATACCCTTAGTCGAGATTAACTGTCTGTCTGTGAGGCGTACGTTTATACGCCTATACCGCAACATAATTTAGTCATACTTTTTAGGGTTCCGTACCTCGATAGAAAAAGACGGAACCCTTATAGGCCGATTTGTTCCCATTCTATTGGTCCGATTAAGTTGAAATTTGGTGTACGTATGAATTTCTGTGACCCAAACACGGACGTGTTACTACCTATTTGTTTATGTGCCGTCTTCATTTATTGACATTTTATTAAGGCGCTGACAAGACCCAATTGACCAAAATAGGCTTCTCTTAAGAAAGAAAATTGCCAAATCTGTATAGTTTGTGGTAGCGGAAAAAATATATGTTAATTTTGAACATATTTACCAGAACTTGGTTGTCACCAAAACACGTTTTGAAAAAAAAATCTCGATACAAACTAACGTTAAACTAACCTCTTACCTTGAGTTCTAATCCAAAATATCTGTATTAAATATCAACATAAATTACGTATGTAATTAATAACAAGAACGTCTTATTTGAATGCAGAACTTAGTTGTTTTTTATTTTAGATTACACAACTCAATTCTGAGTAAATAGATAATTACTTCATATTTTGCAATAAATTACAAGCGTTTTGTCGTCGCGCTTCTCTTTCTTTTCTATACAATCTGACAGTGACCGCGGTTTAGGTGTTGTCAGCGTCTTAATTAACCATTAGTGTTTGGCATGAAATTGTGACATGTTATTTTCTTGACTTTATTTTTTTATTTTTTTTTATTTTAATAATGCGACATTATGATTACCTCAACAAATTTTGTATGCCTTCTGGCGAGACATAGTATGGACCAATATTTCTTTGTAAAACACCTGTATAATTTTTACTCTATGTTCACAAAATGAATAAATGAATTGAATTGAATTGTATTATTAAATAAATTAATTTTAAATATGACGGTCACTTTTGGAAAAAAAAATAAAACAAAATGTTTGGCAAACTGTACCGGATGTGTACATTTCAAATGAAAGGGCTTGTTCCGTAGTAAACAAGGAACCCTTATAGTTTCACCATGTCCGTCTGTCTGTCTGTCCCCGCTGTAGCTCAGAGACGCTTAGAAAAGCTGTAATTTGGCATAGGTATACATATTAATCACGCCGACAGCTTGGTACAATAAAATCTTTTTTTTTAGGTTTCATGCACGTTATGTAGGGATGATATTTTTATTCTCGTCTATCACATGGTGTGGGGTATCGTTGGATAGGCCGTTCAAAAATATTGCGGGTCTATGAACACCCGCTTTCGATTCAAGGATCCGCTTGAGTAATATTAAGCATTAGAGTGCTAATTTTTGTTAGAGTCAAGTCTGTCTGCTCCCTGACACCTAAACGGTTGTTTATGGAGATGTGGAAAAATTCATGGCAGTAGTACATATAATGAAATTAAAAGGAAAACTATCACAGCTAAGTAGGCTGTACTAATTAACGAGTAACAGTCGACCAACTTAAATTTGCAGTTGGAGAATTGACCGTGGCTTAAATCAATGTATGGTAGAACATGTTTTTCAATTACTATGATAAGTTAGTTTTTGGGATAAATTTATCCCAACTTCCCAAATTCGCAGCTACGGAACCTTTCATTGTGCGTGCTTCGACACGCACTTGGCCGGTTTTTTAAACTAAAAACATAAAATATAAAAAACATAAAAAATTAAACGTCTAGGCTCGTTTTCAAATTTGGGGCCAAAAGCATAATTAGTGGTATAACTTTAGTATCGTAACTCGTAATGTAAATAAAACTATTGTCAATTATCTATCTTTTTGGCTTCTATCCGGTCCATATGCAGTTATTTTCCTAGCATTGTAGATGGAAGAGGTAGACTGACATAACTAACCTGTTTATCAGTAGTGTTACCGATGCCAAAGGCAAATTTTTCCGATGATGCTTTGTAACTCGAAAAATTATGTATGAAATTGTAATATTATTTTTAAACTGAAAACCATATTCCAATCGGAAGCTAAATTGTATTTTGCGGCAAAGTAAAAGTATCAAAAAATATGTTTTCTTAGCTCTTTTCAAAAAGTTTATTTTTAAAATCACATTTGTGTAACCCTAATTCCTAACACATTACTCCCAAGATATTTACTAGCTACCCTGCCTCTTATCCCGCGCGGACATCGTAGCCCTTCAGTTGTCCCTAAGCGCGTCTAGTGTAAGGTTGTGTACTGTGTTATTTAAAGAAAAAAACCATTATCAGGTAAGATTTTTTACTTATGACCAAAATATTGTCATTAGTATTTATCCATATATCGTGATTAGTACTTTATTGCTTTCTTTTTGTGTTATTTGACTAGTTAGGTGCCAATAAATGAATACGTTTTCAAGGTTATTCAATATTCTAGAACGTTCCATAGCGCCGGTATTTCTTAAATACTCTCAAAATCCCATTCGTGTCACCCTCATTCGTGTCGATTCTCGAGTCACACGAATGATATCGAGTAGTACACTAATGACAAAAAAGTTCAACATTTTTTTTTTGTCGGCAGTAGTTTGCTTGATTATACAATGGCAAAATCGAAAAAAAAAATACTGAAGAGGAGATAGAAAGACAACGTGAAAGACGACGTATTGCTCGTAGAGAAAAGTATCAACAAATAAAAAATAATCCGGAACTGTATGCTGCTGAACAGGCTAAAAAAAGACAACATTATTTAAAACGGAAGGAGGATAATAAAATAAAAAGTATAACGGATATGAGCCCCCGCGAACAACGGGTACAAAGAAGAAAATGGAAAGAAAGTTCAAAAAAATACTACAGAAAAAGGTCAGCCAAAAAATCGTGCAAACTGTAACAGTTAGCGATGCAGATGAAGCTATGAATGTAATTCCTAATGTAGACCCATTGAATGTTAAACAAACCAAAGAAAAAACTAAGATACCTAATGTTAAATTATTGACAAAAATAAAGACAATGCGATTGCAGCATAGGAAGGAAAAACAAAATTTTATGTCATTACTTAATAGATACAGAAATAAAATTAAGATTTTGCACAATAAAATAGTAAAATTGAGTAATGAAGCTAATAAACAGCCAACAGATGCTAGTGAGTAGGACAAAAACCAAACATTTAACAAACTTTTGAGTAGCGAAATCACACGGAGATTTGCAACGACTAAAAGTAGGAAGGAAAAACAGACTATCACAAACTTAATTGACCGAAAGAGATTCAAAGAATTTAAAGTTTCTACTGACCTACGTAAAGTGTGCCTTCGAAAAAGATTTAAGAAAAAAGTACGCGATGAGAGTATTAATGTTCAACAATTGGTTCAGAATTTCTATGAAGATGACATCAATAGTCGCATTACTCCCGGAAAAAAACAATACAAAAAAAAACAGGGAATAGTCAAACAAACACGATATATATTAGATACAATGAAAAACTTGCACAGTAAATTCTTGAAAGACAATACTAATATAAAAATTAGTTATACCACTTTTACAAGGCTTCGGCCTTTTTGGGTTTCTCTTCCAGTCGACAATCGCGATACATGTGCTTGTACGCTGCATACAAATTTTGATCTATTGATATCAGCACTCAATAAAAATAATATTATCCATGTTAAGGATCACCTCAATTTGCTTACTGAATTATGTTGTGATAAGTACAACTTGGATTGCGTCAGCCGCAAATGCAGTGTTTGTAAAGGACGGACAATTTTATATAAAGAATTCCAAAATAACCAAGAGATAAAATATCAAGAATGGGAGCGAGACACTAAGAAATTAGAAAGGAAAGAAATTAAAATAATAAAAAAAAAGACAAAACAAACGAATCCACGCAATTTGATTTTAAAATTAGAAGATATGTTGCCAAATTTTTTAGCACACACATCAAACATTATCAACCAATACAATACCATTAAAATTTTGAAAGAATCGCTAAGTGATAACGAATCCTTGATTCATATGGACTTTTCCGAAAATTATACCTACAAATTTTCAGAAAAAGTTCAGAGCATGCACTTTGGTGGCAGTCGTGGTTAAGTAAGCCTTCATACAGCGGTTGTTTATATGAAAAATAATATGCGTGCGATTGAAACCTATTCTATATGTTCGGCTAGCGAATGCACTCGGCATGATGCTCCGTCTGGGCACATCTGAATCATTTACTGAAGTTTGTATTTGATAAAGCAACACAAACTGAGCGCATACACATATTGACTGATGGCCCTAGCAGCCAGTATAGAAATAAATCATTTTTTTACATTATAACACAACTACAAAACGATTTCCCACAACTGAAACTTATAACGTGGAATTATCAAGAAGCGGGGCACGGAAAGGGTGCCCCAGACGTCATTGGCGCCACCATAAAAAGGACTGCTGATTATCAAATCAAATGTAGGAAGGACGTCGGGACCTTTGATACATTTATAGATGTCATTCAAAAGAATGTACAAAATGTGAAAATTATAATTGTCGAGGAGCATGAAATAAAAGCGAAGGAAATAATGCTTCCCAAAGACATCGCAACGTTCAAGGGCACTATGAGTGTTCATCAGGTGGGTAATCTAATTTAACAATTACTTCTTGCGATGCATAAGATAAACAAACATTTAATGATCATATTTTTTTAGGTCGTGTGGTCTTCAGACTCTACATACTTGGAATTTAGAAGGCAAAGTTGCTTTGTATGCTTAGTTAACGCTTGCGTACATGATAAACATATCAAGGTTTTTAAAGTATATAAAACTCCAATTGATTCTGCAATAAATAATGTAAGCGTTATTACCGGAAAACAAAAGAATCCGAATACTTAGCGATATTACAATTAGCCATGGTAATCAGCAAGTTTTACCCTCTACGTCACTTGAATGTTAACGCAACCTTTACACTGCCAACTACGAGTCTTCGCAGCATACGTCGAGACTGGACAAACAAAACCTTTGTGGGAGCTCATACCAAGGCATCAGGGCATGAGAAAGAATTTCTTAAATTTTTAAGTAACAAGGACGGAAATGTTTCTGATAGTAATTTGTCTGATTAATTATTGAATTAGAAATAAGGACTGAAGTGGCAAACGTATACCAATGAATAAGTATAATTATAAAAGGGGTGGCACTAAGGTTGTTCGCGAAATTTAAAATTTACTTGCAGCCCGGGCTTATAAAACAGCGACAGTAACGAATACGTACTTATTAATATATTTTTTTAATATCATTACAATCGTCCATATATCTCTACTTTAGTCCACAGACGTCGCGTTTTTACTAAATATATGTTTTTACTATATTATATAATAAAGTAACGTTGTGTTTATTTTTTTTTACCCTAAACAATCCGGCGCCTATCTGCAAGTTGTTAAATACGTAAGAAATTTTAGATTTCGCAGGCTACCCTAGCACTTTCATTCCAAATAAATGTTAATTGTTATTAATTATTGATTATGTAAAGTCTTCAAAGTTATTAAACTATAAAAACGTTATTTTTTTAAGTTTTATATTAATCATGTTGATTATACTTTAAGTAAAAACTTTAATATCATTAGTGCAACTTGTGATCTCAACAGTAAATTACAAATTATCATTAGAGAAACTATACGAATCATTAGTGTAGCTCAAAAAGTCGAATTTATGTGTATTCTTGATTAAAACTTGTGGAAAAATTGATTAATATGTGTTTTTTTAATTAAGCAAAAATTACGAAAAAAAAATACAATTTTAAAATCATGAAATTGCTTCCTTTTTGGCCCCAAATTTGAAAACGACCCTCTAGTTGATGTAACTGGTGACCGAAAAGCTGGCGGCTTTCTCGCGCAACGCATCAGCATTGCAATTCAGCGAGGAAATGCCGCCAGCATCCTTACAATGCCCCGAGGGCCTTTTTTAAGCTTAACTTAGTTTTAATTTAATTTAGTTAATGTTAATAATCATCTTGTAATTTGGTTATGTAAATAAATATCTCTAAAAAAACATAAAAAAAAATAAAAAATTGTTTATTTGCACCTTCAAGTAAAAATATGGCTTACAATAAAATAGGTTTTAACCCTAGCTCACTAACCTTAATTTCGAGTAACGTTATCACAAAACATTCGTAAATTTTACGATGGATTAAAAAATCAATGTTTATTTAATCAACTTCATTTATGACACAAAACGAACTTAATTAGCAGTCTTAGTTTTCTCTTTATCCAATAACATATCTGTTTTAGAAATAACCTACATTGATAAATGATTGTACATACAAACAATATGCTCCCTGCAAATCGCTTTTTCGCAGCCCTTGCCGAAGTGCAAGTCATACGACTTTTTTTTGCAGCTGTAAGTTTTGCGACTTTTGAGAACGTTTCGGCTAAAACCTTTATTGATCTAGTTTACAATTTTGAAGACCTCCGCAATGATTTGCCTCAAATTTCGTTGCAAAGTTAGTCTGAAATTTGACGATGTTCATACTATATATCCCGATCTAATAAGCGTGCATCCGCAATGAGTAACTGAAGATCACTAATGAGGCGAATCAGGAAGGTATTAGAAACAGGTGGGGTGACGGAGGTCGGGATCTTACCAAACACGAAATGCGCAAGATACGCGTCGTAACTTTTACGAATGGTTAGTGACCCAGGGTTAAAGTTGGTAAAGTTGCATATTAGAGTTGCAGTCAAAAACATCGGGTGGTACGGTGGTGAAGTTTGAATATGAAAATTTGAAATCAACACGAACTAAGTTCGCGGGCAATATACAGGCTGGGTTTTTGAGACGCAGGGGCAGTTACCCTAACCGTTGTAGCTACAGGAAAACGGTCTTAGGAGACAGTCCTTAACTTTTTGAGACATTATGATCTGCATTCACAGATTTTGAAAAAAAAAATACAGTCAGCAAGAAAATGGGCAGATTTCACAAAAACTTTTTTTGATGCTTATCGATCCTGTTTCTTGCAAGGATTAAAAAACGCTATTGGACCAATTGTGGTTTGAGTACTAGAAAAGTCAGAAATCGCAAATAACTTTTTTCATACATTTCGTAAAGAAAAAACTTCAAATTACTTTTTATGATGGACAGATTAGCCTAAAATTATCAAAAAAAAAATCTTCGAACGAATACTTACGCCTTATAAAACTTGCTTTTAGAACAAGATAGTTTGTTGTTTGTGATTTCCGACGTTCTGAGAAGAAAATTAACTCAAATTTAGAACGTTCAGACTTGTAAGGGAAACGTTAAAAAAGCCTGTCCGCTACAAAAGTCAGAAATCGCAAAAATCCTTTGTATGGGAAAAGTTTTTCATCAGCAACAAACTATGTAAATATTGTTCTCAAACCAAATTTAATTATAAGTAACGCGTATTCGTTCGAAATTTCGAGTTAATGTTCTTTTTGTTTATTTTCGGCCAGTCTATTCATTGTAAAAAGTAAGTTAAGTCTTATATGACCATTTTCTTGTAGCGACAACGATTAAGGTACTAGCCCTTACTGCCCCATCTCAAAAATCTATTCTGTGATCATGAAAAAAGATCAAAAACCTAGGACCACATTCCTTACAAACTTGATGTTACTAGTTTTACAAGATAGGTAAGGGAATCGCAGCGTGCGTAGCATTTTTTTTTTAGAATGGCATTTTGCAGGTCAACTTAGGGTGTTGTCGGCTGCTTAATCGAGCAATCCTGTGGATGCCTTAATAAATTTAGATCTCCAGCCATGTAGGTAGCTTTATACAGGCGGCGTCGTCTCATTGGGTAAACGTAGGAATGCCTACGGGGGCTAGACCTGTGTTGCCAAGTTCTCCTCTATTGTGTAAGATCTAAAAACTTCGCTTTTCAATAATGACGTTTTCAAGGATGGCAACATAACTAAAACTGAAAAGGTACATAGATGTTAAAATGCTACCATTTGGTAGTTTTATCGACATTTTTGTTTATATTATTAATCAACAAATTAGCCGATTTATTATGTCGGCTAATTTATTCAATGTTAATATTATAAAACAGAATAAATAGAAATATAATTCATGCATAAAATAATATATATACGCTCGTGTAGCGTAGGTTGTAACTATAAATAGCCAAAAGAGTTACCAATCAAGCCAATAAAGAAATAAATAACTAATTTAATTTACTGCAAGGCATCGGGCAGAGGCTACTTATTTTATAATGAATTTAATCAAATGTGGTGGGTAAGATTTTGTTAAATATACCTGGCAGCCCCACAGGCCCCACTTCACAAGAAAAATGTCTGCTGCTGAGAGCGCATGACACAGGAATGTAATTATTTACTTTAGATGTTATTTCTTGTGAATTCTCTTGTCATCATTTTCTCTTTTTGCAACGGTTAAGTACGGTCTTTGACTTTTACAAATCAACCACAAACTTATGATTTTGTTGTTCACAGTTTTCTACAAGCAAGAATAAATTGTCTTCTATTTACCTTTTAAGTTAATTTCATCATTAAGGCTGCTTGACCACCAAAGTGGAGCTGGAAAATTAGAATAATTAGTAACCAGTGAAATTGCACGATCATTTCACATCGGTTACAGGTTCCCAGTTCTACTTTCGTGGACAGACTTATATATAAATATCTCAAAGAAATGCGATTTTGATTATCCCGCTTTCGCGAGTTTTCAGGGGCGTCCACCAGGAGGCACCAAAAACCGTACCGTATTATTTGTTCGTACTTTTTTTGTTTTGGGTGGGAAATCATCAAATAACTTCTCCCGCTCTGGGCGGAGCGGGAGTGTGTGTCAGACTGTTACTGACTAAAACCCACCCGTATTGCTTCCGTTGCCTGTGTTGCCAGGGGCCTCGGTAACCCTCTTGTACCTTCCCGCGACCCCGGCAGGCATCGGCCCTAGTGGACCCCTACACTTGTGCTGACGACATCTCTTAGAGGCGCGCGTGGAATACAACGCGCCGTCGACCCGGGCCTGGTCCTTACCGGACGGTGAGCTACCCATTGCTCATTTTTATTCTTTAATAGTACATTGTACAACTAGTGCATAAAAGAAGCCATTTTACCCCGAGACATTTATATCCACCTTCGCCTGCGGTTCGGGTGGATAGTTAAGTCAAGGGGTAAAATGGCTCGTTTATGCCCGAGTTATACATTCTGCTTTTCACTTCGGTTGCGAGAAAATGAAACAGGTATAAACTATATAACAGTATTTCACTGTTCAAAAATGTTGCAAAATTGAAGAAGAGAATAGCTAATTCCGGCCACGAAACTTTTTTAAAGTTTTTTTTTTAAATTTTCAACTTGAGTCATTCGACTTGGATACTTTATACTGCCAAGTCATAAAAATGTTTCTTTGCGTTTTTAAATAATAAATTACAACTATTTTATCTGGTTTTATTAAACTAACGATAGAAAACACGGAAGTGAAAAATGAAATAAAATAACTACTTTAATGTGCGACGTTTTATTGTGCGTATGGCTGTTGGGCCTGATTATCTAAGTCTTAGAAAAAAGAAATACTTTATACACTAGAGCATAAAAAGCGACTTTATGTCGTCTACGCACAACATACATAAAGATGAACTTTTAGAGCAGCAGAAGTGAAAATGCATATTTTTTGTACTTCAGGTTTTTTTATGTCTCATATCTATTTTTACACTCTAAATGAAGGCTATAAAATACCATTCATTCAGCTTTTATGACATTAATTATAATACTGGCTCTATTGCGACCATCTCGCCATTTTGTATATTGAAATAAAAATGTAGTAGTTTGGCCTACTATATTTTTTCTACAGAAATATAGTATTTAGGCTTCTGATATTGCAGGATTTATTACTATATTATATTTAATACATAATTTTTAATAGTTTATTTTATATTTTATTTTATATATTATGTATAATCTATAATATTAATTAATTAATTTTAAATAAAATTTAATTATGTATATTAAGTATAATAAATACGTAATATCTACCCGTAATATTTAACTGCCGGCTTAGAATGGCATCCATGACTTGTAACGGACGCCATTCAAAGCCGCCAGTTTCTATACGTCACACTAGTGTCGTAGTAAACGGTTGTCACGCTTGGTTTGTGTGTCATTTTTTGACACTGGCTGTATGTAGCAGCGGCTGTCGAGGCATCTCTGTGCTCTGTGGTAAGTAAGATAGATACAGATTCTAGACTAGAACATATTTTGACACTGACCTGCAAATTGCAAAAAAAAACATAAGAAAATTTGAATTTCGCGATTTATATATTATACACAATATATAAAATTATAATAAAATATAATATAGGATAGGATAGGATAGGATACCTACGTATCCTGAAAATTTGAATTTCGCGAGCAACCACTGCAGATCCACCGCGTGGTTCCTCGCGAAATTCAAATTTTCTTACGTTTTCTTGCAATTTGCAGGTTAGTGTCAGTTTGTATCTTGATCAAAATATGTTTCGCGAACATAACAAATATCTAAGGGGCACGGCAGTGCCCCCGCCAAGACGTGCCAAGCGAAGCGCAAGGGCAATACCTACCTTTTCTCGAAGAGCTTCGTCGTTTTTTTGAACCATCATAACTTTGGTTGGGTTATACCATATATGATGGATATGATGTCAATAGTAGACTTATTAAACATATAAAGTTTCAATTGCATAGTTTTTATACTTTAGATTTTATTGATATCTAAAAAACCCCGATTGCGTCACTGACTCACTCACTGATGATCATCAAAATTCATAGGGTACTTCCTGAAGTCCTTGAAAGGTGAAATTGGGTATGTAAGCTAGTATTAGTACACAAACAAAAAAAATCTAATACTTGGAACTTTTATCCCCAACCCTTTAAACTAGGGGATGGAAGTTTGTATGAGACTTTTTATGATAGAGGTCTAAAAATATAAGGACATTTGACTCGCACCAAAAAACCGACGGCGAGGAGCATGGCGTGCGGCACGACGAGTAACGTGGCCACATTATGTCTGTTCGCCATTCCTCGCTACTTCCCAAGTCACTCGACGAGTATGTGGCAGCAATATAATGAATAGCTAATTTTTGTTTTAATAACCTACGAAATATTTCAACACATGAGGGTCATGAATCATGTATAGAGATCGGATATTCGGATGCATATTCACCTAAAGTTAAGATGTTGGCTAAAATGGAATGCGCTTTTGTATCGCAAAATCCCGCGGCTCTGGGAATACAAATTTAGGTTTCTGATTATAGAATCGAATGTATATTAACTTACTTTCAAATGTTAGCTTATATGGAATGCACTTTTGTATCGATCGTAAAAATCCCGCCCGACATTCCCGAATCGACAAATTTTATGTTTTTTTTTTCTGACTACATAATAATATGTAATTGGATGCATATGTACCTACCTAATATTGTGATGTAAAGTAGGTAGAAACATAAATTTTAAATAAACATGCAATCCACTATTACCGGGTTTTTTTTTAATAAATATTTTTGTAGAAGTCGCTTCCATACTATACACCGGACTGGTTATGCATTCCCGTTGTTCGTGGCCTCTTTAAAAAAAAAGATTTTTAAGAAGCCGCTTCCATACTTTCATAGCTAAAAATTAACTTTAGGTGAATATGCATCCGAATATCCGATCTCTGATCTTAAAGGACTCTAAATCGACGGTAACGCGTCGATTGTATAATAGGTATGTAGAGTTATAATATTTTTATTTTATAAGGAAAACTTAAAGCTAATAACAAAGAACGGTTGGATTATCTAGGTATTACGTAATCAGCTACTTATGAGGCCGACAACAGCTAAAGCGCGGTCACTGTCGGACTGCATAGAAAAGAAAGAGAAGCGCGATGGCATAACGCTGGTAATTTATTGCAAAATATGAACCAATTATGTATTTACGAAAATCTATTGATTGGATAAACAAATTAAAACATTATTATGCTAATATGTTGCTTGTAGAATAATATGACAAAAAAATCAGAATGATTGCATGTATATTAGTATGATTTTTAAATGTTAAAATATTTTTTTAGAGGTATCTTCGTGTTTTCTTTCTATCGTATCAAATTAGTTGTATTATGTTTTCAACACACTATCTACCTAGCATATATTCTGAAGAATATTATAAATATTTTTCTGATTTTGTTTACTGCAGTGGATCATATACTTTTAGGCATTATAAAACTTACAAAATTTACGTTTAGGTCCTGTAGTCGGGATTAAGGGGTAATCGCCGTAAACCTTGGCCGTACAGATGCGTGTCGTGGTCACGCCGCGGCGCCGCACGGTGGATCGAAAATCTGCTGTAGAAGACATAGGATCTCGATTTCTTAAATGTTATTTTTTTTGCTGGAAATGACTTCTGCTGATCATTACTGTTCTATAAAATGTCATATGAAGTAATTGTGTGCACAAATGGAAGAGTTATAATTGTTATAAGAAAAAAATGTATGGAGCTGACATGAAAAATGAGGATATCTCTGGAATCGCAAGGTTGGCCGTTATATTCTTGCACACTGTTATAGTACTATTTATTTGTGAATTTTTGACATACTTAATATCGCGGCATCACTTGCGATTTTTTTTTTTAAATCTTCAAAATTAAAAAAAAAAGAAAAGTATATAATACATTTTAATGCTTAAATATGGCTATACCAAGTGAAATTTACAATATTTTTTATGCTTAGACCAAAACATTCTAAGAAATCACAAAGTCGGATTACCTACTTATTTGAAATGACATGGTAATTATGAATTACGTAATACGTAATCTTGTCTAATGCCTCAAGTCCACATTAGCTAATGATTAATAAAACTTAATACCTATATACCTAGTTAAAAGGATACGTACCAAAATAATTTGAGGTACTCGCTAATTTAGCAATTAGTGCAGGATTAACTTAATGAAAGTAATTAGATAAATGTGATACCATCATTAGTCAGTAACAATAAATAGTCAAACATTGGATTCACAACTTCAGTTCATTTAGAGCATTTCTAATACTAACATCTATCCTACCGTGTCTTTTTACTCAGTGATCGTGAATAATGGAAAGCATTATTACAAATTTGGATTTGTTTGTTATTCTGAGCAATCAGGATGCTTCGTCTTTCGATCATGAAATATTGTTCAACACACTTGTTATTGGACTGGGCTCTAGCCTTTCAGATGAAGACAGTGTTACCGTGAAAGAATTTTGTCGAAGATTTACACGGGCAGTTCAAAAGAGATGGTTACGATCCCACAGGAAAAGTGAAGTTTTTAGACGTGATTACAGTAATTGGCTTGAGGCAAATATTGACTGGCCAAACTGCGTGCAAACCAATTTGCTCATTCAAGAATCAACAAGTGAAAATATTTCTACTGAACCTGTACCTGAACCTGTACCATCAACTTCAATAATGAAATCAACTTCAACGATGACAAAAAGATCTCGAAAGCCGTTTGAAGATCTAAGTAACAAGCAGAAGAAGAGACGATCTGATGAACATATAGGCGATGACCCTAATAAAGTAGCTTATTCAGCTGCAGCACTTTTGAAAGGAGATGGTCGTGAGGATATTGCATCTGTTATTGAACATATGCTCCAAAATCCAGAAGCAGCAGCAAAAATCAAGGAAATGTTGAACAAACGCTGGTTTGTTCAACATTTCAGTGCTTTTTCTGGTGAAAATATTGTTGAAGGAGCTGTCCTTCAACAATATTTTCACCAGAAAAAGCACTGGGTTTGCTACTTTCATTAAAACTATCGAAATGGCAATATATCACATTAAGGGAAACGACTATTCGAGAAGGTTCGAAGGAGATATATCCATCTTACT
Organism: Atethmia centrago; assembly: GCA_905333075.3. Classification (NCBI taxonomy): domain Eukaryota; kingdom Metazoa; phylum Arthropoda; class Insecta; order Lepidoptera; family Noctuidae; genus Atethmia; species Atethmia centrago. The sequence goes on from HG995393.1 coordinate 10,855,393, forward strand.
ATAAAGTGCAAAAAGCTAAGCTACAGTGCTACCCTCCGAAGACATTTGTGACTGTAACGGATTCATCTGCTAAGATTGCACTACAAGCGTTACTAGATTTAACAGTGAACAGAATTTTTGAAACTATTCGTAGTCCTGATGCGATACAAGATAAACAATTGATATTAATATCAAAGTGGGGATTTGACGGTGCATCTAACCAAAGTAGATATAAGCAAAACATAGAGAGTGGTCAAGATGATTCCAGCATATTTATGACCTCTTTGGTTCCATTAAAGTTGACAGCTGACGGTGATACCGTATGGGTGAATACCCTGCTCGCCTAGGTATTGCCGTCCAGTCCAGTTTAGTTTTGTGAAAGAAACCAAAGACGTTGTCATAAATGAAAAAACTGCAATGGATAATGAAATTGAAGCTCTCGTTCCCTCAAAATGTCAAGGACATGAAATTAGTCACAAATTAATGATGACGATGATTGACGGCAAAATTTGTACATATCTGTCTGAAGCTAAGTCAAATGCGGCCTGCTACCTGTGTTTGGCTAAGCCTACAGAAATGAATAAGTTAGATGTCATTGCGTCAAAAACCATTTCTTCTGGTGTGTATGAGTTCGGATTATCATCACTATTATCATGCCCGCATTAATGTGATGGAATGTCTTCTACACATAGCGTATCGTCTCGACTTCAAAAAGTGGTCTGCAAGAGGAGAAGGTCATCAAGAGTTATTGCATTCACGAAAAAAACTCATTCAAGACCGATTCAAAGATGATCTCAACCTTTTGATTGACATCGTTATCAGGCACAACTAACGACGGGAACACAGCAAGGCGGTTTTTTGAATTTCCTGATAAAACTGCAGCGATCACTGGATTAGATGAAGACCTAATACGCAGATTTGCTGTGATTCTGCAAGCTATCACAACTTGAGAGATTGTAGACGTGCCGAAATTTAAAGAATACGCTAGAACAACCGCTGAAAAATACGTGGAACTGTACGATTGGTACTACATGTCATCAACCGTCCACAAATTGTTGATTCACGGAGGGGACTTAATTGCAGAAAATGCTATTGTACCAATTGGAAGTCTTTCGGAAGAAGCTTCAGAGGCCCGAAACAAAGACTTTAGGAGGTTCAGAGAACACTATTCGAGGGAAAAGAGTAGACAAGCATCAAACGAGGATATCCTCAATATGCTTATCGTCACTTCTGATCCTCTAATTTCTTCCACAAGACCAAAATTAAATGCCCACAAGAGGCAGACATACTTTAAGGAAACAGTAGAACTACTGAAACTTCAGGATCAGGAAGCTCCGACAGAGTTCTTAGAAGTTATATCTATTGTAGAGCCTGATTCTGAAGTGGATTCTGATGGTGACGAAGTATAAAATAAGTTAACTTTTATTGTTCATGTTAGGTTAGGTTAAGTTAATATTTTTTTTAATACTTTGCTTTTAATCATACAATAGTTTAACATTTATTGTTATTGACTAATGATCACGTTTATCTAATTACCCTCATTATGGTACGTATCCTTTTAACAGGTATATAGGTATTAAGTTTTATTAATCATTAGCTAATGTGGACTTGAGGCATTAGACAAGATTACATATTATGTAATTCATAATTACCATGTCATTTCAAATAAGTAGGTAATACGACTTTGTGATTTCTTAGAATGTTTTGGTCTAAGCATAAAAAATATTGTAAATTACACTTGTTATAGCCATATTTAAGCATTAAAATGTATCATATACTTTTTTATTTTCTTTAATTTTGAAGATTTAAAAAAAAAATCGCAAGTGATGCCGCGATATTAAGTATGTCAAAAATTCACAAATAAATAGTACTATAACAGTGTGCAACGATATAACGGCCAACCTTGCGATTCCAGAGATATCCTCATTTTTCATGTCAGCTCCATACATTTTTTTCTTATAAAAATTATAACTCTTCCATTTGTGCACACAATTACTTCATATGACATTTTATAGAACAGTAATGATCAGCAGAAGTCATTTCCAGCAAAAAAAATAACATTTAAGAAATCGAGATCCTATGTCTTCTACAGCCGATTTTCGATCCACTGTGCGCCGTTCGGTTACATACGGAATATTTATTTTTTGTAACGAAAATATGAATATTAGGAAAAATCACAGACAGAATTATAGATAATAATATAGATCCGTTCATACAAAAAAAAAAAAATCATGAAAATATCTTAAGTAGTTTAAAAGTAATATCGTTTTTATTCTTAGGGTAGACATTACTTTCTGAGTTTACTTCATAAAGTATTTTAATACAATACTTAAATATTCACATAAATATTTGATGTGTACACATTCTAGTTAATAAACATGTTTTGCATAACTTACTTGCATTAAGTGAAGGCGTAATAACAGATTTAAAAGTCAATAATTTAATAAGTATATCTGCGCCTTAAAGGTTAAAATATAAGGAAATAATGAAACTATTTCCTCCTCACAACCGGTTAGTCCGAAAAAAAACTTTATAGTGCAACATGCAATAATTGAAGAATGCCATGCATCTAGAGTCGAGCGTCTACACTCTACAGCAGGGATGCACAGACTTATAGAGAATAGGGGCCACTCGGGCACATTATGAGTGGCGGGCCACTCATAATGTGCCCGGAAAGGAAGGAAAATAGCTGGTTAATTAAACGTTTTAAAAGAATTTAATTAGATACCATTTTTTGTAAAACTTACAATATTTAGTTTGATGTACACGTGACATTTTTGCTGCGCGCCGCGCCCCGCCCCGCTCGCCCGAACTCACCCGAGCCGAATAGTTCCGATCGCAAGCTCACATCTCATGCACGCATAATGTAGGTAATTCTAATTAGGTACAACATTGTCAACCTTTATTTTATAATATTCTTGAATTTTTTGCGCGTTCTTTTAATGTGTTAGCGGGCCGCACACCGACAGCTGGCCGCGGTCTGTGCATCGCTGCTCTTCAGCTACGCAGTATGTGCACGGAGAGGTTAGCCTAACAGTTAACTGCGCGGTTCATTTGTTTGCCAGCCATGCATCTGTGCGCAGCGTGACCGTAGGTCGCAGTGGTCGATTTTCGTACAAATCGAAGACGCTGACAACAGCTAAAGCGTGGTCACTGTCAGACTGCATAAAAAAGAAAGAGAAGTGCGATGACACGACGCTTGTAATTTATTGCAAAATATGAAGCAATTGTCTATTTACTCAAAATCGTTTTTGAATAATCGAAAATAAAAAAAACAACCAAGTTCTGCATTCAAATAAGATGTTCTTGTTATTAATTAAATGCGTAACGTACGTTGATATTTGAATACAGATATTTTGGAGTGGAACTTTGTTAGTTTACCGTTAATTTGTATCGAGATTTTTTTTCAAAACGTGATGTATAAAAACCAAGTTCTGAGAAATGTGTTCAAAATGAACATAATTATATTTTTTTCGCTACCACAAACTATACAGATTTGGCCATTTTTTTCTTAAGACAAGGCTACTTTAGTCATTTGCCTCTTGTCAGCGCCGTAAGTACACGTGTTTAGCTTATCCTTGGAATGCTATGGAGCGGCGCTTTAAATCAAAAATCAAAATCAAAAGTCATTTATTCAAACTAGGCTGAGGATCAGCACTTTTCGAACGTCAAAATTACATAAGACAGTCCCCCAAAACGCCCAACCTTCGCCACTTCCTAGTGCTTTAGCTGGGAAGAAGAAGTGGCCAACAAACTCCCCAGCAGCACAGCTGTCTGTTCAGTTAGAGAAAATAATGGATTCTATACAATAGTATGCAAAACAATTTACACCACGTGAAACACAAAACATTAAATTATTAGCCATATGTCAGCTAGCACACCACTATACCAACAAAAAAAAAATAAAAGAAAAAGACCGAAAACTATTCTCAAGCAGAGATAAAAACGTAAACAGAACTTAAAACCTAAATAAAAGCCTTCAAGTATAAAGGGCGTGCCCGCTTACATATATCTACAGCCGTAACAGTCACAAATGATGAACTAGGACCATCAAATTAAAATAAATAAACAGTTAATTACTAATAACAAAACAAAACAATGGTCAGCAAGACGACCAGTCACCACAAGCAGCACCCGTTCACGAGCACAACGCAAAAATCAGCCATTACCCCCCTCGCCATATTTGAGGGAAGGAGGCAACCTGATCCCCGACGCTACCGCAAGCAGTGACATCTAAGGGAGCATGACGAACTTGCTGCCGGTTGTAAGAATAATATAATCAGTTATCGAGGTCACTAGCTAACCACATATTGCAATACAACTCAACAAAAACATTGTAATGAGAAGATTATGTCAATAATAAACAAAAATAAAAATTAAAATAAATTGACTTATACAGTCAAATAAAATAAACAATTATATGAACTCATATAACCTGTCACTAGGTAAGCTAATTCTGGAGAAAGAACATAAACATTGTCTTGAGTTAATCACAGCGACCAACAATTCTTATCGTTTAAGTAGTCGTTGATAGAATAGTATGCCCTTGAACAAAGTTTGGATTTTACTTTAGTTTTAAACGCATTAAAAGGCAAATCTAGCAATGAAGAGGGTAGCTTGTTATAAAAAGTAATACCAAGCCCAACAAACGAGTTATGAACCTTGTGAAGCCGGTGAAATGGAGCACGTAATTTGTCCTTATTTCTGGTGTTAATATTGTGAATATCACTTTTTTTAATGTATAAGTGTATATTTTGCCTAATATATAAGATGCTGGCGAAGATGAATTGTGATGCCACCGTGAGAATACCAATATCTTTAAAAAAATCCCTCAGAGACACTCTGGCACCTAGCTGGTAAATTGCCGGTAAATTTAAAGCCGGCACCAACCATACGTCGGAAGGGGCATAATCAGCCTCTAATGTTCCCACTGCTGGGACACACTCACAGGCCTCCTCTCTGAGATTGGGCCATAATCCACGACACGGGCCCAGTGCGGTTTGGTAGATGTCACGAGTCTTCGAATTTTTGGTTCTAGGACATGTGGGTTTCCTCACGGTGTATTCCTTTACCGTTTTGAGAGCAGTGGTGATGTAATAATTTACAGAAAGTATTGCGCTTCTCAGGGTTCGAACCTACGGAAGCGTATATTTCGACGTGCAAAAGTGCCTTTTATGGCCTACTTGAAGTAGCCGGTAAATGATTTGACTTTTAGAAGGTGGAATGACATCCGTGTCAAAGATAAACAGTAACAAATACACTTTGAACACATGCTCAAATATTTAAAACAAACGTTACAACTTTAGGCTTTGTTGCTGACCGCCAGTTATGTTTAAATGGCCGACAACACCTAAAGCGCGGTCACTGTCGGACTGCATAGAAAAGAAAGAGAAGCGCGAGTCATCGCGCTTCTCTTTCTTACCAGCGTTGTGTCAACAACGCTGGTAATTTATTGCAAAATATGAAGCAATTATCGATTAACAAAAAAAGCTATAGATTGTATAAAAAAAATAAAACACTATTATGCTAATATGTTGCTTGTAGAATAATCTGACAAAAATCAGAATTATTGCATGTATATAGTATGGTTTTTAATCGTTAAAATAAATTTTTAGAGGTATCTTCGTGATTTTTTTCTGTCGTATCAAATTAGTTGTATTATGTTTTCAACACACTATCTACCTAGCATATATCCTTAAGAATATCATATATTTTTCTAATTTTGTTTACTGCAGTGGATCATATACTTTTAGGCATTATAAAACTTACAAAATTTGCGTTTAGGTCCTGTAGTCCCCTTAAGTCCCATGTAAAAGGGAGCGAGCCTATTGCCATCAACCGGGCACAAATCTATAAAAAAATCCATAAAAAATTCTGTAAGTAGGTTTGTACAAAACAAACACTTTTACAAGTTAATAAAGATATATCGTTGGGATTTTTATTGTCAATTTAAGAAAGAGGAAAAATTCATTGATAATATCTTTTATCCTTATTACCCGAACGGTAAATTTAAAAGGAAAGGTTAAATTAAATATTAATATTAAATTATTTAATTCAAAATATAGAGACCGGATTTTGGCAAGTTATTGCATTAATCAATCTATCTAGCCTTTTCCCAACTACGTTGGGGTTGGCTTCCAGTCTAACCGGATGCAACTGACCACTATTTTACATGGGGCGACTGCCTATCTGACCTCCACAACCCTGTTACCTACTGGGTAACACGATACTTCTTGGTAAATACAAAAATGCACATACAATAAAATAACGTGAGAACTCTAAAAGTAAGAAGGAAAAATCTTCCTACTTACTGACCACGGTAACAATGAACTACTGTTCCATACTTCAATGTTACCGTATTAAAGAACAAAAATGATAATATCTTGTTGAAAACACATTAAGTAGCCATGTTGGGGTAAGTTCGCCACTGGGATAAGACCGTACTGATAGGTTGGCGACCTGTGGGACCTTTGAAATGAAAATAATTTGGTTGCAACTACACAAACTTATTAAAAAACTGTACACTAGATCTATATATATAAAAACCGGCCAAATGCGAGTCGGACTCGCGCACGAAGGGTTGCGTACCATTATCTATAAAAAAACGGCAAAAAAAATAATGTCTGTTGTATGGGAGCACCCTTAATTTTTTTTTAATATTTGTTGTTATAGCGGCAAAAGAAATACATCATCTGTGAAAATTTAAACTGTCTAACTATCACGGTTCATGAGATACAGCCTGGTGACAGACGGACAGCGGAGTCTTAGTAATAGGGTGTTACCCTTTGGGTACGAAACCCTAAAAATTAATCGCTATTTCCCTTGGTCACGGCATCACGCGTAAACGGCTGGTCCGATTATGCTAATTGTTTTTTTGTTGTGATTGTTATTTTCAGGAGATTCTTATGGAAGAAAAAGAAATAACTCCACGTGGGCGAAGCCGCGGGAAAGGTCTAGTATAATATATGTATTCTTTGAAAACTTTATCCTCCAAGCTCTGTCGCGGGAAATTCCGAAGGGGATACCGTGGCCTCTGGCAACACAGGCAACGGAAGGAACACGAGGAGGAGGGTTTTAGTCAGTAAGAATCTGACACACCCTCCCGCTCTACCCAGAGCTAGAAGTGATTTGATAGAAACCCACCCAACAAAAAAAAGTACTACAAAGCTTTAAATGAAAGTTTACTAATTAGGTACGAGAAAATAAAAGCTTTGCAACACCCAACTAGTCGAAATTCCGTCCGGTATTACCCCATCGCACCTATAATTCATTTTGGTTGTGTCAATTTAAAAAAAAACGAATATATGACTCACTTTAGCAGCATAAAATCCTTTTTTTGTTTAAATGATTTTTTTGTTTGTTTGTATCAAATAAGCTCCGAAACTACTCTAGTGATTTTAACAATTTTTTCACCAATAGAAAGCTAAATTATTAAGCAGTAACATAGGCTATAATTAATTTAAAAAAAAATAGAGTTCACTACGAAAATTACAATAACGTAACCCAAGGTACCAAAAATTTGCCTATAAAAGTCACTATTTAGCGTGCGCTGTGAAAACTATTAATGATACATAAAAATAACGTACTACATGTTTATAGTACTCATCATTACCCACCAGAAAGTCTGCGGTGTTTATGAGTAACTATTATAGTTAAGTAACAATAACCGTTTTTATTCGGGTAAAATCGAAAGATGATGCGCGGTGATCTCTGGAACTGCCAGTCGGATTTGAATGATACTTTTTGCATTTTATTATAGCCCAATTCTTGAGAAATGTTAAAGGCTATTTAACATCACGCTACGACCCTTGGGAAACGAGCAAAAAAATAAAAGTCAGAAAGAATGCTAAGCGTAAACGAAGTCATAGCGCAGGCGAGCGATGTGATGCGACGCGGTGGGTCGGGGGCTGAAATTTTTCGCGGTTGAAGTCTCATGCTAGTTTTCTATACAAGGTGTCGTTTTGCATCCTCGTCAAATTTCAGGAGGCTGCTATGAAAGACATATATAATCAAATAAAATTACGATACTTGCTCAATAATTAATACATACTTGTTTTTAGTTATTTCAGTTTGACAGTATTTTAGAATACAGCACTTTCACAGAACAGAATCACCCGGTTGCGTATGCGGTAGTGTGTGTGTGTAAAAGGGCAGTTACAGTGCGGTATCACACATGCCGCGTTTTAACATGCGTGTCCCACACTACCGAAAATTATAAAAAAAAGAAAAAGAAAGATCTACTTATTTAATTATTGATTTGTGTCGAGAATCATTAGCATAGATACCTCCTTGAATTTGACGAGGATGCAAAACGACACCTTGTATAAATGAAAATGTGTCCACACTGTAGCTGTACTTACCTTACCTCTGCCTACCTTTTCGGGGAAAACAGCGGAATAATTGCGTATCACACTATCAGTAGCAATGTTTCATTTTGACAGTTCAACAACATTCATTGCCGTCTAAACTTGTATGGAGTAGAGACAGGCGCTGATTAATTTGACAGGACTAAACTAAAATTTATCTTCTGTTCTCTTCTTAATGAAATACAAAGAAAAAAATTCACTGAACTTAAATTTAGTTTAGTTTGTGAACAAGGGAATCGGCACCATTGTTCGTCGAATCGTTGAGCTCCTTAAGTTCTGAGTTGAGCTGCAAGATTACTGACAAATGCGTGCACTGACTGGACAGGTCCACTCAATCTGTGTGGTTCTTTCCTCAAAAGGACCATTTCAGACACCAATCTACATGGCCTTCACATGATCTGACCAAGATTATATCTGGACTTTAAAGGAGACTGTGACCTCTGAGTTTGTTTCGGCCTTTCTTCTCAGAGTAGTCACATAGGAAACGCCGACCTCATCTAGCTTTATTTAAAAAATATGATTGACGTGTAAAAGTGTTTGTACAAACCTACTTACAGAAAATAAATCATTTATCATTCCAAACGCCCCTTGCAACAATTGTTAGGGTTCCGTAGTAAACAAGGAACCCTTTTAGTTTAGCCATGTCCGTCTGTCTGTCTGTCCCCGCTGTAGCTCAGAGACGCTTAGTACCAGAAAGCTGTAATATGGCATAGGTATATGTATTTATGGACGGTTCCGTGTGGTGTCGGACGTAAAGAATAGCACCATCCCATTTCTTCCCGTGGGTGTCGTAAAAGGCGAGTAAGGGACTTACTAGAGAATGGGCAGCAGCGTTCTCTATGCATTTTAACACCATACTGCGATCGCCAACCCGCCTGCCAAGCGTGGCGATTATGGCAAACCCCCCCAATATTGGGGGAGGCCTATGTCCAGCAGTGGAGGTCTTTCGCCGAGTCACGCCGACATAGTGGTAAAATAAAAGCTTAAGAGTTTTTTTTAGGATACCTCTTGCACGTAATGTGGCGATAATATATTTTTTTCTCGTCTACCCCATGGTGTGGGGTATCGTTGGATAGGCTGTTCAATAATATTGCGGGTCTATCAACATCACTTTTCAATTCAAGGATCCGCTTGCATAATATTAGGCTTTAAAGTGCTAATTTTGTTAGAGTCAAGTGTGTCGTCCCCCTGCCAGCTAAATTGTTGTTTTTGGAGATGTGAATAAAATCATGGCAGTAGTAGCTAAGCTAACGAGTAATAGTCGACCAAATTAAATTTGCAGTTGGAGAATTGACCGTGGCATATATCGATGTATGGGAGAACATGTTTTTCAACTACAATGTTAAATTTGTTTTTGGGATAAATTCATCCCAACTTCCCAACTACGGAACTCTTCATTGTGCGTCGTCCGACTCGCACTTGGCCGGTTTTTCTAGAATTTACTGTAAATGATGTGTATAAATATGTATGAATGTAGGAATGCAGGTACACATTCTAACGGACCCACATAAAAATGGATTTTGAATAATATACGGGCTACATTTTTTTGCAAGATTTTCCTTAAACTGACAGGCAGGTTTTTTTTTAAATTCGGTTTGTTTTTAAAATAAAATATTGAACTGGTTTTTTTTACCCAAGGTTATAATATGACATTTTGAAGTTTGTTTTCATAGCTTTTTGCTTGGACTTAATAAAAATGATTTATGCCAGTATTTTGTTATTATTATTAGTCTAGCATTACGGCAAGTTAACCTTTTGACCGCCACAGTCATGTATAAATGACAGACCAAAATGTGCCCAGCACGCCACGGTCACGACTACATGACAGGTTTTAAGGAATAATTTGTTGCTTGGCGCCGAGGGCACGTTTTTAGGGTTCCGTAGTAAACAAGGAACCCTTATAGTTTCGCCATGTCCGTCTGTCTGTCCCCGCTGTAGCTCAGAGACGCAAGTGTCCCCTTCCCCCCAGCCAGCTAAATGTTTGCTTAAGGAAATGTTAAAAGATTCATGGCAGTAGTACATAATAATATAATGAAATTAAAAGGAAAACTATGGTAGAACACGTTTTTCAACTACAATTTTAAGACACTGACAACACCTAAACCGCCGTCACTGGTGCCGATTCCCTTGTTCACAAACTAAACTAAATTTAAGTTCAGGTCATCTTTTTCTTTCTATTTCATTGAGAAAAGGACAGAAGATAAATTTTAGTTTAGTCCTGTCAAATTAATCAGCGCCTGTCACTACTCCATACAAGTTTAGATGTGATTAAAAACTTTCCTACTAAAATTACGTCAACTTACGTCAAGCGCTGATTAATTTGACAGGACTAAACTAAAATTTATCTTCTGTCCTTTTCATAATGAAATAGAAAGAAAAAGATGCACTGAACTTAAATTTAGGTTAGTTTGTGAACAAGGGAATCGGCACCACTGTCAGACTGCATAGAAAAAAAAAGAGAAGCGCGATGACACAACGCTTGTAATTTATTGCAAAATATGAAGCAATTATCAATTTACTCAAAATTGTGTTGAGAAATCGAAAATAAAAAACAACTAAGTTCTGCATTCAAATAAGACTTTCTTGTTATTAATTAAATACGTAACGTATGTTGATATTTAATACAGATATTTTGGATTAGAACTCAAGGTAAGAGGTTAGTTTAACGTTAGTTTGTATCGAGATTTTTTTTAAAACGTGTTTTGGTAACAATCAAGTTCAGGGAAATATGTTAAAAATTAACATATATTTATTCTGCTGCCACAAACTATACAGAATTGGCAATTTTTTTTCTTAAGACAAGCCTATTTTCGTAATTTGCCTCTTGTCAGCGTTGATAAATTCATACCAACTTCCCAACTCCGGAACCCTTCATTGTGCGTGGTCCGACACGCACTTGGCCGGTTTTTACTTATATGACGTGGCAGTCAATGGGTTAAAGGCTCGTGCAGACTAGCGCTATATCGCCCCAGTCTGTAAGAGCCTTAAATTCTTCTTTTTAAACACATATATGGGCGAGCATGATGTGACCTCAGAAAAGTCAGGTGCGTAGTATTAGCAACCGGCGTGCGTGTATGATCGATGTATGAACGTGGGTGAAACAAAAGGAGTATGTAAGGAGCGGAGCAGGTGGCGTTCTGTATGTACATTCTACTGATGGGAAGACGGCATGAGTTTATGTATGTATGTAAGTGGGTACGGGGAAAAACCAACCATAAGTAAATAACAAACGAAATGTGAAAGTGAATTTGTCTCTTTGCTAATTTCTCTCCAAAACTGGAGCAGTCAAAAAAGCGTTCAAGAAACTGAATAATAAGAGATATCTCATGAGTTCATGACCCAGCTACTTAATTCATCAGGAGTCAAAGTTACAAACAGGCAATTATCTACTTAAAATAGTTACTCAATTCCACAAAAACCTTTACTTTATAACAAACTCGAACAGCGAGACGAGTATCTAAGAACACACTCCAAAAACGACCCTGTTCCACCATTTAACGGAAATGAGATAGAGTTTTTAGTAAGAAAATGAAAATCTAAAGTCATTTTGATCAAACTAGGCTGATAATCACAACTTTTCGAACGTCAAAATTATAGAAGACAGTCCCCCAAAAAAAAGTCCTCCCGCCCTTCACACTTTCCTAGAGCTTTAGCTGGAAAGAAGACGTATCGCAATAAACTCCCCAGCAGCACACCTGTCTGTTTAGTTAGAAAAACTTGATTCTATATAAATCGTATGCAAAGTAATTAACATTACGAAACATTAAATTACTTGCCATATGGTTAGCACACGCCAATATACAAAACAATGAAAACTGTACTCAAGCAAAAATAAATATTACAACATAAAAACGTAAACACATCTTTTAATACCTAAATAAAAGCCTCCAGGCACAAAGTGCGTGCCCACTTACATAAAGCTATAGCTGTAGCTCGAAGTCACAAATGATAAACTAGCACCATCGAAGTATAATAAATAAACAGTTCATTACTAATAACAATAATTAAACCATGGTCAGAAGACGACCAGTCAACACAAGCAGCACCCAATCACGAGCATAACGCAAAGATCAGCCATCACCTCCCTTGTCATATGTGAGGGAAGGAGGCAACCCGCCCCTAGACGCTACCGCAAATCAGACAACAACCCAGGCCCAGACGGCATAACAAACGAAATGTTTCAAGCTGGAAAATGCAAACTGGTCACACCTGTAACTAAATTATCCAACAATATTATGGACAAGAAAGAAATACCTAGTTAGTGGACATGTTCCGAGATTTTACTGTTGTATGAAAAGGCGATCCTACTTTGATATCAAATTACAGACTTATAAGCCTAATGCCATGCGGATGCAGATGTCCACTTAAGGCACTGACAAGACTCAATTGACCAAAATAGGCTTCTCTTAAGAAAAAAATCGCCAAATCTGTATAGTTTGTGGTAGCGGAAAACATATATGTTAATTTTGAACATATTTCCTAAAACTTGGTTGTTACCAAAACACGTTTTGAAAATAATCTCAATACAAACTAACGTTAAACTAACCTGTTACCTTGAGTTCTAATCCAAAATATCTGCATTAAATATCAACATACGTTATGTATTTAATTAATATCAAAAACGTCTTATTTGAATGCAGTTGTTTTTTATTTTCGATAACTTAACTCAATTTTGAGTAAATAGATAATTGCTTCATATTTTGCAATAAATTACAAGCTTTGCACCATCGCGCTTCTCTTTCTTTTCTATGCAATCTGACAGTGACCGCGGTTTAGGTGTTGTCAGCGTCTTAAGTATCTGTATCCTCTTGGCGTAATTCCCCAGTAGGTAGGACATTGACGCTCACGTAAGTCGTACGAGGAAAAACCAACCATAACTAATAAACAAAATGAGAAAGTGAATCTGTCTCTTTGCCAATTTCTCACCAAAACTGCTAAACACAATTTGATGATTTTTTGCAGAAATGTAAACTGTTGGGGCTTAAACATAACAGGCGAAATGTGGGTTTACTAAAGGTATATATCGAATAGCTATTCATAGGATCATAAGCAGACATACTCTTAGTGACATAGTGTCAGATTTACAGTCGTAGGCGCAGAATTGGGATACGGGTAAACGAGAGAAACAGCTCCTTCACAGTTCAAATTACAGACTCAAATTCTAACACTACCGTACTAATTAATACTAAGAACTTAAAAGAACTTAGGAGCTCCATGTTGTTCTCCTCATCGCTGACACTGTGGCGAAGTTGTCAACAGTCTCGGACACCACGGCCTGTCTTGCAGCCGAAGTGCGGGTCGCTTAGCGCGGCACGTGAATATTAATGACATCATCCGATAAGCTCTTGCCACCGTCGGTGTTCCAGCTGTATTATTAGAACCCAATGGCTTGGCACGTGACGATGGCAAGAGACCTAACGGCATGTCTTTATTTCCATGGAAGTTGGGTAGGCCTTTAGTGTGGGATGCAACGTGTGTCGATACTCTTGCGCCATACCATCTTCCTGGCACAGCGTGCTATGCTGGCGCTGCTGCTGCGGCTGCAGAGAACCTCAAGCGGCGTATTATAATAACCTAGTTGGTCATTATATTTTCGAGCCCTTTGGGGTTGAAACCCTCGGGCCGTGGGGTCCGAGTGCTCATGGCCTTTTTAAGGAAATTTCCACTTGACACTTCCCGTGATCCAAGTGCTGGCTTTCATCTTGGCCAGAGGTTAAGCATTGCCATACAACGTGGCAATGTCGCCAGTCTCTTGGGTACATTACCAGTCGACAGCGATGTGGATGATTTTTTCGACGCCCTATTTTAGTTTGTGTTTAGTTTTAGTTATTTTTATTAATTAACTAGATGCGCACCGCGGTTTCACCCGCATAAGTTTTGACCCCGTGGGTATATCAGGATAAAAAGTATCTGTATTATTCCTAGTTATAAATTATCTGTGTGCCAAATTTCATCCAAATCCGTTCAGTACTTTTTGCGTGAAAGAGACATCCATCCATCCATCCATCCATACAAACTTTCGCATTTATAATATTAGTAGGATTAGATATATTTTTTTTAATGTACTAATAAATATAAATAAAAGCTTTTTTTTTTCAAGAACTTATAAGGAAATACTGATTAGTTCCTAGGTCAGCATGTGTCGCGACCACGTCTCAACGATCCCTGTCCCTCCATGGTCCGTATCGGACGCCATACTCAATAGGGTCTTAAACCCATTTTTGAAAAGTGTCTTAATTAAATTCTATAGTGCTAATATGCCCCAAAAAAAAAATCACAAACATTTTATTCAATCGATAAGTGCCATAAAAATGCATTTAAATTTTACATTTTCAAATTTCGCGCGTAGTTTGACGAACACGCTGGACGCAGTGGACGCCATTAATGTCGTAAATTATCCCACGGGAACGTACTACCGGGATAATAAGTATCCTATGTTCTAACCCAAGTCATCGTCTACCCATGTGCCAAATTTCTTCCAAATCCGTTCAGCCGTTTTAGCGTGAAAGCGTAACAAACAAATAAACTCGCTTTCGGATTTATAATATTAGTTAGGATAGTCGACCTCGTAATTGCGTTATCCCCCTAGAGTTGAATGTGACTTGCACTATCATAAAACGAAAAGGTCTATTGGATTTTATTTTTGGATGGATTTTTTATTGGATTATTTATTTTTTCTATTTGAATTTATTCGAGAATGCTAATATACTAATATAGTTTTTAATACTTTTGTTACTAATAATAAATGGGTAATTTTTAATTATGTCTGATTTTTTTTTTATTGAAGAGGAGTTACAGTCCGATTAAAAGTTTATGGCGTTTTTAGAGTAAAATCCTAAGCGTAGCGAGCGATTCAAAGTACGTCACTTGAGGTTGAATAATTTTGGTACCGCAAGACACACTCTGCTTTTCATCCCCCTCAATGAGAAAAATAAATAAGAGATGATTTTAGTAGTGACGAATATTTGAAATATTTTGGTTTATACCTATTTCAATGTCGATGTTAATTAATGTAATTGGTTTTACCGTTTTAATTATCAATAAATAATAAGCACATAAACAAATTTATATTTACATAACCAAAATAATTACAAATTTATATTAATATCAAATTAAAATTGTCTGTAATATTTTGACAAAAAGTAATGAAAAAGAGACTAAGAAGTTTTTTAATATTATTATTGTATTTTTTTTCAAATTTGGTTAACCAATTCCGCGTCGTCGGCAGGCGCACTTTTTTTGTTACCGGCCAGAATTTTATCGAACGAATTGCGTTCAAACTTTCCAAATTCAAAAGTCATTTCGTCACTGTTATTAAGTGCGCCGGAATGACCCATTTTGCTCGCACTTATCGAGGAACCCTTCGCCTCTTTTCGAATAGATGGGATGAAAAGCATATTGCGTCATAACTTCATAAGTCATAAGCTATAAGGTATGGATATCTAAACAAAATAAAACAAAATAAAAATGAATTTGATTCGTTTTTTTTGGGGTCATCAACCGCCAGTCGTGTAGTCACTTGAAATATCAGTTTAAATGGTTTTTTTTTGTGTACACTTAGTGAAGTTTCAATTAACGCGAAATTGTTGTCAAAAGTGATAATGTAATTACAAGGTTCATCAAAAACTACCCGCGTCTTTTTCTTCTATTATAGGATACATTTCTGTCTAATTATTAGCTAAACTTCTGCTCGCGACTTCGTTCGCGTGGAAGTTTTAAGATACACAATTTACTAAAATAACAGGCACATTTTTATAAAACTCCTGCAGCCCCCAGCTCACCGCGTCGCATCGCATCGCCCGCCTACGTAATCACTTCGTTTTCGGTTAGCGTTCTTTCTGTTTTTTTTTTTTGCTCGGCCGCTTATGGTAGTAGCGTAATGTTAAATAGCCTTTAACCTTCCTCAAGAATTGGGCTATCAAATGCAAATAATAGATTGCTAAAAAAGGGTCGAAAGGAATCAATTGCCATACGAGGTATTTAGACGGCTATAGTCCGAGTAGGAATTGGTAACTTTCACCCGTGTTAAACACTCTAATTATCATTTCGAATATAAGGAAAGTAAAAAATAGTAGTTTGGAAAATATTTCAGAATCGCTTGAACTCGTTTTAATCAAATATTAGTTTATAAAACCGAGATTTTGAATTTCGGTACAGCTTATAGAGTTAGTACCCCCAAATTATATAGTCGTTTTTAAGGTTCCGTAGTAAACAATGAACCCTTATAGTTTCGCCATAACCGTCTGTCTGTCTGTCTGTCCCCGCTGTAGCTCAGAGACGCTTTGTAGAAGTGCTTATTTTTGTTAGAGTCAAGTGTCCCCCCCTGCCAGCTAAATGGTTGTTTATGGAGATGTGAAAAAAATTATCGCAGTAGTACATATAATGAAAATAAAAGGAAAACTATCACAGCTAAGTAGACTTAACAAGTTAATGAGTAATAGTCGAACTACTTAAATTTGCAGTTGGAGAATTGACTGTGGCATATATCGATGTATGGGAGAACATGTTTTTCAACTACAATGTTAAATTTGTTTTTGTAATTATATTTTAATCGATATTTTTCTTAATTATGTTACCATTTTCGCAGCCTACTAAATAATCATATTTAGTTCTATTTTCAAAATACATACATTCTCGCCCTAGGGCGGGAAAGCAATTACTTTGAGTATTCCCGTCCAAAGGTGGGGAGCAGCGTCTTCCACCCGCTACTCCGATCAAAACACACTACCTATTTTCCGAGTAAGTATGAGAAATGAAAACGATTGTTTTAAAACCGACTGGTAATTCTATAGATTAGCTCGTTCAAACAAAAAACAAACTCTTCACCTTTATGGTCAGGGTGAAGTGTACCTATTAGACGTAAGTGTGACACATTTGCAACAATTATTAAACACCCCATAAAGCCTAGTTTTCAAGAATACCCATTTTCTATGTATTTTTGAATCTTCCCCATAATTTGTCAATAAACATGAGTGAATGATGAACGTGGATGAAATTATAAAAATAGTTTTAATAAACTTCATTCTCTAACTTTTAACTGTTTTAGAAAAAATGGTTACATCGAAAGGTTTGTTTTTACAAACCTCAACTACAAAAAACCTTACACCTAAACCTTATACTTTAGTATAAGCCTTAGGTACCTTATACTAAAGTATAAAGTACCCAATGGAATGGCAATGGAGGCCATTCAGTTTGAAACTTTCAAGAAAAGTGATATTTAGTGAAAAATTCTAAGAGGGAATTTACAAAAATACATAAAATTTGAATTTTCTCGAAACCCATGAATTTTGGAGTGGAAAATCCTCATGGATGTCCTCCGCCCTGGGGTAGGCGGAGGGGTCTGTCAGACTCTTACTGACTAAAAACCACCCCGGTGTTCCCCTCCCACACTTGCACCGGGGATCATGGGATCTAATGCGACTTCCAGGATCCCCGGCTAGTGCCGACCCGCCCCTGCTGGCCACCTCAAGTCTGGAGGGGGGTGAGGTGTTTAAACCCCCCCGCGACGTCTGAAAGGGGCGCGCGTGGAAGACTACGCGCCGCCACCTCGGGTCCAGTGTGATGGGGGGCGGCGGACGTCCCCAAGTCCACCGTCCCTGGACCCATTTAGGGAGGCCGGAAGAGGGCGTTGTCTGCCCTCTGCCGACGCCCGGTACGCCTGCTGCGGGCCGGATGAGCGGAAGAGATCTCCCGCTCCCGTTCCGCAGCCTCCTTCTGCGACACGACTGTTTAGCAGAAGGATACCACCGCGTCCCAGGACTCCTCGCTGCAGATCATTGACACGACCACGGCCGGCAGCGACAGGTCACTGCCCACTCCTGAGATGAGGGCACGGCGTGGCTCCTCCCAAGTGGCACACTCTGCCAGCGTATGCCGCGCCGTGTCCTCCCGACAGTCGACGCAGTGGTGACACCGGGCGTCCGGCTCCCTGTTTATGCGACACAGGTACTTCCCGAAGTAACCATGCCCCGAGAGCACCTGCGTCACCCGAAACGACAGGGAGCCGTACCTCCTCCCGAGCCAGGGCTCGAGCACTGGCCGGACCGCCTCGATGGTGGCCAGGTAGGGCGTGAAAGCCTGTCCCGACATTCCGCCACCAGGGCTGCGCGGAGCTGTGACCGACGCAACTCCGTATGTCGCTGCATTAATGGTCACTGTTCTAACCTAACCTAACCCGACATTATCCTTCGCTATATGAAAGGTTCTGTCGGCGAATCGTTCGCCGTTGAAACGTCCTATCGGTGAAAAAATGAAAAGTGAATCGTTCTGTCGGTGGACCGTTTAACGGCGAAACGAATGTCGGAGAAATGTTTCAGAATGGATAGTGTATTACGCAATTAGGGTGCTGGAAGGAATTGCGTCAAATTACATGTAACCCTGTATATTATCTTATGTATTGCCTTACTGCAGGACAATAGTTATTTGTGCAACAAGAGAGCAAAGTTGTTTTTTGCTGCGATTGTTAATTTTGAATACCAAATAAGCGAAGGATTTTATAATTGTCAAGCGTAGCGAGTGATTCTAGGTTCGAAATCCAGCGAGGGATTCTAGACACGAGATGCAAATAACTTTGGTCTCGTGTAACACATTTAACTTTTCACCTCAGCGCAGCGATAAGATATTGCCTAAAGGTAAAAAAATGCAACATGGGAGAAATTAAAACTCATCTATATTTTTAAAACAAACAATATCAAACGATGTAAAGTTAAAAGCAAAATTATTGCAGTTTTTAAAATTAAATAATATAATTCGATTATTTCAAAAAATATAATAGTTACATTTAAAACCTTATCAGATGATTTGCAATTTTAGGGTTATACGATAGTATATCCGAGCGTTTTATTGTTTGGTACATTTTTGGGCCTACTAGGTCTGGCAATTTAAAATCGAACTTCGAATCGACTTGTTTCTATCTCTCGCTTTTTTCATATTGAAGTGAAAGTGACAAAACAAAGTGAAGTTCAAATCTTTCGAATTTTGTGAATGGACCCAGCACTGTTCTCGGCATTAAAAAAAAATTAAATAGTTACTTAGTTTCGCTCGCAGCAAAATCGAATTTTGCTCACTGTCTGACACCAAAACCTGCTTGTTTGAGGTGCTGAGATGAAAAGGCTCTTTTCAACAATATGTTTTCGTCTCATCATTAAATATATTTTTTCAACTGCGTTCAATAGGAGTGAGTACTCTGTGGTTCTTTTGGCCCACAGTTCATCTGACAATTCTGCCTTGCGGCAGAGATGTTTCCCGGGAAAGCTACTGTTTTAAGCTTAGTAGCTTAGTAACATCCGATTATGATCCAATAATTTTCAACCCGGGAAACTAAAATATAACGGATAGTATTATACTTATAATACATTGTGTTAGGTCAGCCATACTCAAAGTGTCCTCTGTGGGGCTTCGTAAAAATACTGGTCATAACGAAAAAAAAAAAATATTTTACTCTGCAACCTGAGTAAAATAAAATCTAACAAAATATTCCAACATAAAAAAATATATGTAAGTACAAATGTTAATGTCAAGTAATATGATAATTAATAAGGAATACACATAAAACGATTTTTGATAATTATAGGGCTCCGTCAAATATTTTGTTTTTCAAAAGGGTTCCGTCGCCAAAAAAGGTTGAGAACGCTGTGTTAGGTTAATCGAAGGACATACCTACTTTGAGGGATAGTAGTATACATGGAAATGGACAACTTCTACTAAGGGACCAACACTGAAAGATGAAAAAAAATATCTAGGGAACAACTGTTTTTTTTTTTTTTATAATAAGTAATAGTCCCTTAGAAAAAGTTTTTCATTTTCATGGGTACCACACTCCACTACAGAAGGTATGTCCCTCGTTCAAGCTGTTGATATACCTACCACTTTAATATTTAAGTTTATTTCAATTTCCAAGAGAAGATTTACATAATTTAAAAACTAACAGTCTTAAAGTAATTAAAATAATACCAACGTTCAAGAATATAACAAACGGGAGAAGTAAGATGTACTTATTATATGAAGCGGATATTGAATCATTAACACAAAATATTATAATTTATTTAAATGGCATTTTTTTTTCATAATCTTCGATATTTACTCAATGAATTAGAAATGTCATGCCTAGAGTAAATTATTTTGCCAAACGAACGTATCAAAATAAGTCAAAATGGGAATGACCTTTACTTAACAGAATATTAAAAAAAAACGTAATTATAAGTTCAAAACACAGCACCTACATTGCTTGCGTGATTTCCAGTTTTTCCTGTTATCACAGATCCTTATAATTTAAAATTAAAATAATAATAACAATATCACTCACCTGTTACGAGAACTTTATTCAAAACAGAGACTTTTGGAACTTGATACACGTCTTTAGTGACAGACGCCTGACGCAGTACTGGTTGGTTTAAAGTCAAACCGGATTTTCAAAGCAACATAATAATTATTACTTAAATAAAGCAAAGAGCACATTGAGGAAATAAGTTATACATCATCTTAAAGCAGGTTTTTCAAGTATTTTTTACCTCATAATATAACATTACGCTTCTTTTTAAGAAGGGGTTGGCAGTTGTGGGTGCTATTTGTGCTAGTGGTAACTTCTTTTCGATTTTTTTTTTCAGGGCTAAGAACTGAAACCAGGTTAGAGAAAACCGGTCACACCTCAATTTAGGTGAAAATAAAAATATTAATTTCGGTTCGAGAATGACCATTGATGACCATTATACTAAAGTTAAGTACCTAAAGTTCGTTTTTTAATTCCAAAAAATATTTTGAACGTTTGAATCTTTGTTGTTCGTTTTTCAATTTGTAGTTTGACATTTGCCCCGGTCAAATTACTATCTCGGATGTTAATCCGAGATATATAATTCTATAATCTATAATCCGAGATATATAGAATAATTATATAAGTGTAAAATAAATGTATAATAATAAGTGTCTAATAAAAAGTCTATAATACAATAAATATTTTATTACACGAAGTGACAGCTAGCACATGTCAGATTATTTCAGTGAATTAATTATTCGAGTTTAAGTAAAATTCGTTTGTTAAAACGAATTTTACTTAAACTTATTATTATACATTTATTTTACACTTATATAAATCGATTAAGGCGCAGATATGTGATTTTAGTGACTTTTAAATCTGTTATTACGCCTTCAATGAATGCAAGTAAGTTACGCAAAAAATGTATGTTAAATTAGACCGCATACACATCAATTGTATCTGTGAATATTTTAGTATTGTGTTAAAATACTATAAGAAATAAATTCAGGAAGTAATGTCTAGCCAAACATAAAAATCGATATAACTTTCAAACTACTAAAGATATTTTCATGCTTTTTTTTTTGTATGAATAGACTATTTTGTTATCTATAATTCTAACTGTGTTTTTTTTTCAAATATTCATAATTTTATTATTAAAAATAAATATTCCCTATAAAATCGATCGATCACTACATTATTTTGTATTTAAGACGCTGACAACACCTAAACCGCGGTCACTGTCAGATTGCATAGAAAAGAAAGAGAAGCGCGACGACAAAACGCTTGTAATTTATTGCAAAATATGAAGTAATTATCTATTTACTCAGAATTGAGTTGAGTAATCGAAAATAAAAAACAACCAAGTTCTGCATTAGAATAAGACGTACTTGTTATTAATTAAATACGTAATTTATGTTGATATTTAATACAGATATTTTGGATTAGAACTCAAGGTAAGAGGTTAGTTTAACGTTAGTTTGTATCGAGATTTTTTTTTCAAAACGTGTTTTGATGACAACCAAGTTCTGGGAAATATGTTCAAAATTAACATATATTTTTTCCGCTACCACAAACTATACAGATTTGGCAATTTTCTTTCTTAAGAGAAGCCTATTTTGGTCAATTGGGTCTTGTCAGCGCCTTAATAGAATCAAGTTTATCTAAGCAGACAGCTGTGCTGCTGCGCCATTTCTTCTTCCCAGCTAAAGCACTAGGAAGTGGTGAAGGGCGGGCGTTTTGGGAGACTGTCTTATGTAATTTTGACGTTCGAAAAGTGCTGATTCTCAACCTAGTTTGAATATATGACCTTTGATTTGATTATTTGTAGACGTCAGATAGACAATGGCGCCGATTCCCTTGTTCACAAACTAAAGTAAATTTAAGTTCAGTGCATCTTTTTCTTTCTATTTCATTAAGAAAAGGACAGAAGATACATTTTAGTTTAGTCCTGTCAAATTAATCAGCGCTTGACGTAAATTGACGTAATTTTAGTAGGCAAGTTTTTAATCACGTCTAAACTTGTATAGAGTAGTGACAGGAGCTGATTAATTTGACAGGACTAAACTAAAATTTATCTTCTGTCTTTTTCTAAATGAAATAGAAATAAAAAGATGCACTGAACTTAAATTTAGTTTAGTTTGTGAACAAGGGAATCGGCGCCAGTGGCTCCATGAAAAAATACCAAACTGGTATTTAGGTGCATCTGGTTAGACCAGAACTCGCGACGCGCAGCGACGTGTTCTCCCACATATTACAATTTTCCCCTTCGACTTTTGATGTTGCTCCAACATTGTGACTTATTCCTTACAAATAACTTATGCATACAATAGTATCATCTACAGAACAAGTGGTTTTCCTATAACTAGCTTTACAAACAACAAGCTAGATCAACGACATCTGAACAAAACCGGCCAAGTGCGTGTCGGACCACGCACAATGAAGGGTTCCATTTTTAGGAAGTTGGGATGACTTTATCTCAAAAACAAACATAACATTGTAGTTAAAAAACACGTTCTCCCATATATACAACATTAGTTTTTGTTTGTGTTCACTTAAATCGACAAAATGTATGGAACAGCTGATTTTTTTTTCACGATTTCAAGGTTGGTCCCATAGAAAAAGTTGTTCAAAATGATGAGTACAATGACCCCTTTTCGGGTTTAGGGTAAACAAAAACTAATGTTGTAGATATGCCGCGGTCAATTGAACTGCAAATTTAAGTTGGTCGACTATTACTCGTTAACTTGTAAAGCCTACTTAGCTGTGATAGTTTTCCTTTTATTTTCATTATATGTACTACTGCCATTATTTTATTCACATCTCCATAAACAGCCATTTAGCTGGCAGGGGACACACACACACACTTGAATCTAACAAAAATTAGCACTTTAATGCTTAATATTACGCAAACGGACCTTTAAATCGAAAAGTGGTGTTTACAGACCCGAAATATTTTTGAACGGCCTATCCAACGGTACCCCACATAATGGGTTAGACGAGAAAAAAAAATATCATCCCTACATTACGTGCAAGGAAGATACCCTAAAAAATTGTTTTTCAAGATTTTATTTTAGCACTTTGTCGGCGTGATTAATATGTATATCTATATCAAATTACAGCTTTCTAGTTCTAAGAGTCTCTGAGCTACAGCGCTATGGCGAAACTATAAGGGTTCCTTGCGGAACCCTAAAAAGGAAGTACTTGGGCGTTAAGGGTCGGGTAATCGGGGTTGTCTTTAAAAGATCGCTTTTAGCGATAAGACCGCCCATTGTGTCACCCTATGTAAAATTTAAAAACTCGCCTGCCTTGTCAAAAAGTGAATTACAAAAATTGAACTAAAAAATTAAAAACAAGCTAAACGATTTTGAACTGAATACAAATCTGTTCATTGCAGTCGGGGGACGGTTCCTTGGAAAAGTTCTTTACAGGTCCCCCGACTTCCCTGAATAGATTGGATAAAGATAACGTCAAACACACGAGGCTTATACCTAGTAATAATGAATGTATGCTATTGTAGAAATAATAGGCGCTGTTAACTTCCAATTTTCATTAGCCGTCCCCCGAATCGACGACGTTTGGCTCAAAATATTACCTAAATTTATATTAAATTGAAAGGGCCCAATACGTATTATTTTGTTATTTTTAGATGTTTTTGTTAGTGTCGGGGGATTTTTAAATTTTAAATTTAACTTTTTTGTAAGTAGGTTTGAACAAGAATTGTCAATGGGTCGGTCAGTCAGAAAGATGAAGCTAGTTGCCCATTCCAAAGCGTAGTAGGTTCCTATGGAGAAGAACGGGCAAGAAACTCCACGGACACTCTTTTAAATTAAAATATTGTTACAAAAATATTGATTACATCATTCATGGTTAAATTATACATGTGAGAACAATGTAGAAAACCGTTCACGACTTATGTAGACTCTCAGTACGATACATAGCAACACCGTCGCGGATCGGACAGGGTTTTTGTTACCCCATGTGTTTTTGCCGTCAAGCAGCGATGTTGTGTTCCGGTATGTGTGCAGGTGCCATGACAGGTACATAGAGATATGGCAGTTTGTCTCGGGCAGGTGTATAACCTGCCATGCCTGGTATTATTGCACATGCCCATACTTGGTGATGACCATTTAGGTCATTTACCGTCAGGTGGACCGGAAGCAATGGTGGATTAGAAATGAAGAGATCCGCAGGCGAACCAAGGTCACAACATAGCCCGAAGAATTGCCAAACTTAAGTGGCAGTGGGCAGGGCACATTGCTCGCAGAACAGATGGCCGATGGGGCCGAAAGGTTCTGGAATGGCGACCGCGTACCGGAAGACGTAGCGTTGGAAGGCCTCCTACAAGGTGGACCGATGACCTTGTGAAGGCCGCAGGAATACGCTGGATGCGGGAAGCACGAAACCGGTCGAAGTGGCGGTGCTTGGGGGAGGCCTATGTCCAGCAGTGGACGTCTTTCGGCTGAAATGATGATGATGATGATGATGATGATGATGATGATGATGATGATGATGATGATGATGATGATGATGATGATGATGATGATGATGATGATGATGATGATGATGATGATGATGATGATGATGATGATGATGATGATGATGATGGACCGGAAGCTACGCCAATAAGCTAAAAATCCTTGGTTTACTTTGTATAGAGTTTTGTACAATTGTAAAAAAAAATACAAACACAGAAAAATAAAATCCAGACCAGACTACACAGAGATAATCTCAAATCGTACATTTAGGATTTCCATACCCCAAGCAAACTCTCTTATGGCAAGACGTTCTTCAAGCTATCTACACCCTGCCGGGGTCGCGGGAAGGTACTTATGGGTCACCGAGGCCCCCGCAACACAGGCAACAGGAAGGAATACGGGTGGGTGTTAGTCAGTAAGAGTCTGACACACCCTCCCGCTCTGCCCAGAGCGGGAGAAGTTATTTGATGAATTCCCACCCTCAAAAAAAAAAAAAGCTATCTACGCATATTTCGTTTTGCATCCTCGTCAAATTTCAGGAGGCTGTTATGAAAGACATAGATAATCAAGTAAAACTACGATACCTGCTCAATAATTAATACATACTTGTTTTTTTAGTTATTTAAGTTTGACAATGGTGCCGATTCCCTTGTTCACAAACGAAACTAAATTTAAGTTCAGTGCATCTTTTTCTTTCTATTTCATTAAGAAAAGGACAGAAGATACATTTTAGTTTAGTCCTGTCAAATTAATCAGCGCCTGTCACTACTCTATACAAGTTTAGACGCGATTAAAAACTTGCCTACTAAAATTACGTCAATTTACGTCAAGCGCTGATTAATTTGACAGGACTAAACTTATATTTATCTTCTGTCCTTTTCTTAATGAAACAGAAAGAAAAAGATGCACTGAACTTAAATTTAGTTTAGTTTGTGAACAAGGGAATCGGCGCCAGTATTTTAGAATACACCACTTTCACAGAACATAATCATCCCGTTGCGTATGCGTGTGTAGAAGGTCAGTTACAGTGCGGTATCACACGGGCCGCGTTTTAACATGCGTGTCCCACACAGGCCGATTTCCGAAAATTAGAAAATAAAAAAAAAATCTTACTTATTTTATTATTGATTCTTGTCGAGAATCATTATCATAGTTACCTCCTTGAATTTGACTAGGATGCAAAACGAGACCTTGTATAACGAAGCTGTCAAGAGCTGCAACGTAGTAGACCTGAAATTATCCCCGTGTAAAAAGATCATAAAGAGCTGGCTCGGCCATAATGTACCTACTGTTATGAAACAGAAAGGATTATCTACAAATAGCTACATAAGAAGTAAGACTACTAAACAAACTGACAGGGGGGTAACCATCACCTCTTTAGCAGTATTATTTCAATATTACTTTAGCGTGAGAAAGAAATGGAGCTGTAAGTCCTGTATAGCTCCATCACTTTTCCACTGTGAAGTAATATTATAATAATACTGCTATAAGAGGTGATGGTTACCCACCAGCACTCCGAATCTCACTCAGTCACACTGACAGTTAGGGTTGCCAACATTTTTTTGTATATATATAGTATTTTTTCGAAAATGTTATGAAAAATATAGTATGCTTAAAAAAAATAGTACTTTAGGGTAAAAAATA
Source organism: Atethmia centrago (assembly GCA_905333075.3). NCBI lineage: Eukaryota > Metazoa > Arthropoda > Insecta > Lepidoptera > Noctuidae > Atethmia > Atethmia centrago. The sequence continues at coordinate 10,882,107 of HG995393.1, forward strand.
GACTTTTATATTTTTTTTTCATTTATTTTTGTATAAAACTTATATTTTTTTGCACTTCGTGCATTTTTTATCAATTTTTTATCTTCGATAAAAGTGGCATACGCCTTATTACACTCAATATTTTTTTGAAGTCTTTTTGTTACTTTTCTCTTCTTAGTGGGTGTAAGTGTGACACTTTCAGTTTCAGTATCGGTACTTTCCATTCTTATTAGATAATTTAATTCAGGACGACTTAATAAAATCAAACATCCCAAAACAAACGAACGAAGTAAAGATATAGTCGTCCCGGTGAAAGAATTTCCTTCGGGAAGCAAAAGTAAATGTTGGCTCGATGCTGTCAAGTTTGACATTGACGTATCAATTAGGATTGAATTATGACAGATTCGCGTTCCGTTACACACAAACTACGACTGTCGAATGGAAGGCGCGTTCAAAAATTGCAAGATATTTATTTTTATTAATTTTAGCGTTGCAAAATATAAACATTCATCTATTGTACGGAAATATAGTATTTTCGCGTACTATATATTTTTTCAACAGTATATAGTACGGAGTTCCGAAATATAGTACAATACTATATATTATAGTACGGTTGGCAACTCTAACTGACACACAGACACACATTCACAAACACATACGCATACACACATTAAGTTGAATCTTGTTTGTAAGAGTATTATTACCAATTTCTTAAACTTTTTTATTCACTCTTAATTATATTTTTCTTGTTTTACTTTAATTCATTAACTTAACTTTTAGTTTCATTTTGTTAATAATCGCCGTGCACGATCTTTTTGGATATAACGAAAATGTACAACTCTGATCCCCAAGATACAGACTAACGTCTAGTTTGGGGATCACCGTTCAAATTGCTATGTATGTATGTTACTAGATTATTAAGAGGCCGACAACACCTAAAGCGCGGTCACTGTCGAACTGCATAGAAAAGAAAGAGAAGCGCGGTGACACAACGCTGGTAATTTATTGCAAAATATGAAGCAATTATCGATTTACAAAAAAGCTATAGATTCTATAAAAAAAATAAAACACTATTATGCTAATAAGTTGCTTGTAGAATAATCTGACAAAAAATCAGAATGATTGCATGTATTATTACTTATTAGTATGGTTTTTAATCGTTAAAATAATTTTTTAGAGGTATCTTCGTGATTTTTTTCTATCGTATCAAATTAGTTGTATTATGTTTTCACCACTAATTATCCTGAAGAATACCATATATTTTTCTGATTTTGTTTACTGCAGGGGATCATATACTTTTAGACATTATAAAACTTAAAACAATTGCATTTAGGTCCAGCAGGCTTAGCATGACACTCTCTATTTCTTCGAAGAATAGACACTGCTCTTTCTATACAAAGTGACATTTCGATTCTCCATTTTTGACATCGCACTGTAGAAATCCTTCTGCAATCTGTCACTTTGTCTTTCGTTTCTAACGATGCTTGTCTAGGTCCTTTTTTATGTAGACTATTTCAGAAGGAAGTTTCTATACCCAACTGTCAAAATCACACTGACAACTGACAGTTGTCTAAGGTAGTAAAGACAATTTGCACTTTTCTAGTCAACGGCCACAAGGTATATATGGTTATCTACAAAATCATGATTTCACAGGAGAGCGTTTTGAACGCAAAACTATAGTAATTAATAGAAGACCAAAGCTATCTTCTCCTATTTTACATCATTTTGTTAATAGGGCATTACCAAAGAAATGGTGAAGGCCAATATTACTATTATAATGTTTTGTTCCAAAATACGGTGTTCGACACGTTCAGAAAAAAAATGTAGTTGTCTTTATATACGTGACTTAATATCAGTAAAAATTGAGAATCAAACAGAAAAAAAAATCGTATGACAAAACTTAGAATTCTGAGTCGAATTATGTAAAAGAGTGAATTTCGTAAAAAGTGCAATTGACTCTTTCGATTTTGCTGCCGTCGTACTTTCTACACGGAACGTCATTTTTGTCTATTCTTCCGTAGACAAAACAGTGCTCGTGCTAAGCCTGCTGTAGTCCCCTTAATAAATAATTTCAATAATCTATATTCTATTACGAGTATATAAAAATCTCGTGTCACGGTATTTGTAGTTGCACTCCTCTGACTTGGCTCGACCGATTTTTATGACATTTTTTATGTATATTTGGTAGGTATGAGAATAGGTCGTAATTTCGTAAAGTATATTTCATACCGCTAATACTATGGGATCGAGACTTACATAATCAGCCTATAATGTTCCCACTGTTGGGACACAGGCCTCCTCTCTGTAAGAGGGAGAGGGCTGTAATCCACCACGCGGGCCCAGTGCGGGTTGGTAGATGCCACATGACTTCGAATTTTAGTTTCTAGGCCGGTTTCCTCACGACGTTTTCCTTCACCGTTTTGAGAGCAGTGGTGATGAAATAATTTACACAAAGTAAAGCGTCTGTCTGGGTTCGAACCTACGACCTACAACTAGTATGTCGCGGCCGTTACCACTGGGCCACCACTGCTACTGCTGATCGAGACTTACGCGGGTGAAACCGCGGGGCGCAGCTAGTTATATTAAAAGCTTTGATATGTCTAGAACTCAAACAAACACGCGCTCACGCGCACGCGCTTGTCACGCTGCAAAAGAACAGAAAGAAAAAAAGAAAGAACAAAAACTGCAAAAGAAAGAACTAAAACAAACAGGGCCAACTTTATTATCGTCGGTGATATTCTAAAACCGCGGAACTAACAGAGTTTAAAACCGCGTATTTACAAAAGTAGCAAAATCGAGATTTCGTCTAATTCATTATTATTTAATTTACATAAGTAATGCCTACAATATTAAGAGGAATTTATCAATTTAAAAGTTAAAACAATAGAAAGTCAAGTGGTATAGTAAATATTACGTTTTTCCTCGTTCCTGTAAAATTCACTGCACATACCTTACGCGGTTTTAAACACTGTTAGTTCCGCGGTTTCAGAATATCACCGACGTTATGCTGGTGTGCGTGACAAGCTACGTCTTACACTCGCGCTACGTCATTGTGCTGTCATTGTCATATTCTAGTGTGCGTGCATTTTGCGGCCAGCAGTTAGACGCATGTTTTTTCGACTAGTTCACAGCTTTGAATGTTTATCTAGACATATTTATTATAACGCATATTGGCAAGAAGCGTAACATAACAAAATCATCTGCATTTTTGAGTTGGCTTTTTTTTTTTGGGAAATCATCAAATAACTTCTCCCGCTCTGGGCGGAGCGGAGGGGGTGTGTCAGACTCTTACTGACTAAAACCCACCCGTATTCCTTCCTGTTGCCTGTGTTGCCAGGGGCCTACGGTCCCAATTGCCGGATCCTTTCGACGATTGTCGCAACCCCACGTGACGCTACTTCGGCCGCCGCCTGGTGCGACCTCCCCTGCGCCAGGACCAACCTGTCGTCAGCGTAGGACACCACGCTGACGCCGCTAGGGAGGTCGGCGGGCAGCACCCAGTCGTATCCGATGTCCCACAGATGCGGCCCCAGGACCGATCCCTGTGGGACACCGCACGACATCTCTTGCCGGTTCCACACTCTCTGGTGACCGGGGTAGATGACGACCCTGTCCGTCAGATAAGCTTTTTGAGTTGGCTGCCTCGACGGCGACAGCTGCAGTTGCCTCTACCGTTGGTGTATATGAGATGAGCACTAAAAATGAGGGAGCTAGAGAGGTGTGAATTTATATACTTCGTCGCATTCTTACCGCGGCTTTAAAACTTTTAATTCAAAATACCCAAAAACTACTCTATATGAATTATGTCAAGCTTCTCGCAAATGAACAATGGTGCCGATTCCCTTGTTTACAAACTAAACTAAATTTAAGTTCAGTGCATCTTTTTCTTTCTATTTCATTAAGAAAAGGACAGAAGATAAATTATACTTTAGTCCTGTCAAATTAATCACCGCTTGACGTAAGTTGACGTAATGTTAGTAGGCAAGTTTTTAATCACGTCTAAACTTGTATATGGAGTAGTGACAGGCGCTGATCAATTTGACACGACTAAACTAAAATGTATCTCCTGTCCTCTTCTTAATGAAATAAAAAGAAAAATATATACTGAACTTAAATTTAGTTTAGTTTGTGAACAAGGGAATCGGCACCACTATCTTTGATTAAATTAAAGTCACTTTTCGTGTCTGTCATGTGTAACCGCGTTGTCCTTTTAAAAGGAATTGATGCAGTTTGCATCATCACCATTATCATCATCATCTTCTTCATCATCTGCCTGCCTTTTCCTAACTACGTTAGGATCGGCATACAGTCTAACTGGGTATAGCTGAATACCAGTATTTTACATGGAGCGACTGCCTATCTGACCTCCATAACCCAGTTACTGGGTAATACGATACCCCTTGGTAAGTGTGGTTGTCAGACTTTCGGGCTTCTGACGACCCCTAACGACTGAAATTAAATTGTTTATTCTGTAAATAGGATATCAGAATCACTTTTACACGTCATATTGAAAAAAATATAAAAAAATAAGCTAGATGGAGTCGACATTTCCTATCTGACTACCCCTGAGAAGAAATGGCGAAACAAACTCAAGGGTCAAAGTCTCTTTTAAAGTCTAGACATAATCTTGATCAGATCATGTGAGGACCATGTAGACCCAAGTCTAAAATGGTCTTTTGAGGAAAGAACCGCACATATTTGAGTGGACCTGTCCAGTCAGTGCAAGCATTTGTCAGAAATCGTGAAGCTCAACTCAGAACTTAAAGGAGCTCAACGACTCGACTAACAATACCAAGGAAAGGACATTTGGGTTGACCGCATAAAGTACTCAAAATGCCAGACTATCATTATAACTGAGAGAAAAGAAAACAAAAAGAAATAAATAAAAATTACCCACATAGCGCTCACATTCACAATAATTAAAGTAATATAATACTTTTCAAGGTACATAAATATTCACGTAATTTTGTTTATAATATTCATCAATGTCAATATGTATATATAATTGTATATAATGATGATTTTGCATAAAACTGTCAAAGATCCACGAATGACAGCTGGGAGCAACGGCTTAACGTGCTTTCCGAGGCACGGGGTCTTGGTATGTAAAGATGGTCACCCGTCTACGAACCAACCGCGGTAAGCGTAGCTTAACCTGATCGATTGACCCGTACAGCTGTTATTACTTACCCACAAGCGGTTTCCACCGTCATGGATAATTTATTCCGGAAGGTTTCTGTGTAGCTAGTTTAGTATTATTAAACTTATATTCTAAATCTATATTCTAAATACTATCCGTCAGCGAGCCGTCAACTAAGTCCGGTGCAAAAGAAGCATTCACTGGGACACAATGTACAGGAGAGCATAACCACATAGCAGCCTAAATCCAACTAATCTGTGTAATGGAACTAACTACATGTAAAATCGCTACGAAATAATGTGATTGAGTGTATTATTCTTACAGGAATAGCGGTAGGTCAGTAATTGGCTCATATTCCCCACATTCCCTGATCTCTGCAGATTTTCCCTTTCAATTTAAGCGACACAATTCCCAATAACAAAACAAATTCTAAGGCCAAACATACAAATATTATTTATTTAATAGTTTACGTACACACTTATTTAAACAGAAAAGAAAGGAACAGAAAAATACGTACAAAGGCGATGCTTATTTATAAAGAAATCTCTTCAGCATACCTGCGATAGGCAAGCAGACAGAGATGTAGACACCGCGTGTAAGAGTAGAAGAGAAAATAAATAATACATAAAAAAAAACCATTCACTAACCCTCATAAGATCACTCGTGTATCTGGTCTGTCGCAGCCGATTTGCTCCGAATCTACTAACTAATTAAGTTGAACATTTGGTAGGTACTCATATGAATTTCTGTGAAACAAACACGGACGTGTAACGTAAATAAATGAATTTTGAATATGAGGGTCACTTTTGGGGGTAAATTAGAAAATTAAAAAATAAAGTTTTTTAAACTGTACCTATACCCATATCAAATGAAGTATAGGTATATTTTTCTTCTTAAAAATATATGTATTTTAATTATTTTAAAATAAATAGTTTAAAAGTTCCTGTTTAGCCCCGCGCGACACCGAATCGGAGTCAATCAACAGAAAATCAATTGTGTCTCATTAGCTGTCCTTGACCAATTAAGAAAATTGATGAAAATTGACCATTCCCCCTTATCGACGAAACTACTGAGCCTAAAATTATGAAATAAATACAGAAAATAGTTCTTTATTTATAGATTTCAGGAATACCTATAAATAGTCTATGGTGTTAAAATAACATGGTAAATCTCTCAATATTGTGCGTACAAACTTATATTTGCAGTTAGAATGTATGGGAGAACATGTTTTTCAACAACAATTTTAGGTTTGTTCTTTGGATAAAAATCATGGTAGATAACATATTCATCGTACTGAACTCTCACCACGCGAGTTCAACTCGCGCTTGTCAAGTTTTTTTAATCACAAACAAAGACATTAAATTATATATATTTAATCTCTTTGGTATATATTTAATCTCTTTGATTACAAATGACATCATATGTAAATTGCACCCGTGCGCAGCTTTGGCGAATCGCTAATAACAAATAAATTATTTAATAAAACGTAATGATTGACAAAAAGTACGTGATTCCGGCCAGGATCGAACTGGCGGCCTTCTGCGTGTAAAGCAGATGTGATAACCACTACACCACGGAACCCCTATGGAAGTGATGTTGAAATTAACAAGTATTATCTAAGACAATTTGTAGAATGTCGTTATGACGTCACTTAATAATGATGTCCGCGACGCTTTCGATAAGATTGTGTAATGTTTAACTATGACATTTTTTTGAGGTTATGTAACCACGCAAGTCAAAATTACTTATAAAGGTATAGTTATTACTTTACTGGTGGTGGTGGTTACTTTCCTGGATACGGTTTTCTAAAATTAATACTTGGAGTATTTTTTATTAAAGACAACTAAATAATAACTATTCATAGCAATTTGACTTAAAATTTTGTTGTACATCGGGTTTATATTTTCATAATAATTATTGAAAGACAAATATTAAACTATTTTTAACTATCTATGGGTTACCCATTTTCGTAAACCTTATTTATTTAAATACTTTTATAATTATTACTAACTTAATTTAGCTAATCCTATTGACGAATCAATAGTAAGTACTACCAAAGAAACCTGAATTTTGTGTTAGTACAGCTACTCAATACTAGATGGCGTTATATATAACATATTTTTGTTAATGGATTCTAAATGCAGAAGACACCTATTAAAAAATAGCTATATATTTAATTCTTCCCGGGAATGCACGAAATTACCCATTTACATGAATACAGGCTGAGTTGATTGATTGATTGACCCATTTACATATTTTCCACTTATACGTTTTTGTAATAGGCAATGGACACTTTTCATGATTTTCTGCAAAAACCATGATGTAATGTAGTATTATTTTGTTGTTAACTTTAGGACCTTAAAAATAAAACAAAAACTACGATAAAATTTTAAACTCTTTATTAATTTTCAAACATTACACATAATATAATTATTTTCTAAAAAATGATCTACAGTTTCAAATATTATTTTAATTAACAAGTTCATTCTGAGATATTTCCATACAATTAATTTAGGTTCAATAAAGTTCTAAAATGCATGATTTTATAATGATTCGATTAAAATAAAACATTTTTTAGATTTACTTTTAATTTATAATACTTTTATTATAAAAATGGCTCTACGAAAATCAATTTTAATTTCTATTTAGCTGCTAAGTACTGAATTTAAATTATAGGTAATATTATGAACTACTGTTTTAGAGAAGCAGGTAGGGTGACCAGTTGTGTATTTTTAGGAATACTTCTTTATTATACGATCACTTTTTTAATTTGGATAATCATTTATCGTCATAAATTCATCATCATCAGACCTCCACAACTCAGTTACTGGGTAACAAGATACCCCTTGGTAAGACTGGCAAAGATTTATAAATGACAGCCGGGACCAACGGCTTAACGTGCTTTCCGAGGCACGGAGGGGAGGGGAGGTCACAAATTATACATAGGTACTTATAAATTATTAATATATTTTTTTTTAATTAAATTAATAAAAGTCCGACTAAAGTGTATTAAATGAAGATGCTGATTCTTATTCCTGCCTCATAACTCATAAGCCAGCTTTAGCCTTAATTTTATTACTATTAAAAATAATGCTTTTTGCTCACTCTAAAGACAAGTTATGTCTAATATTATTATGATATCTTAAGCTTTATGGTTAAGCTTTTATTTACAGAATGAACAGATCAACATACTATGTTGGATCACAATCAAAGTAAATAAATGCTTTTATGCAGGTTATGTGCTATGACGTATTTGTCAAATAAGTGAAACTTATACCGCGTTGGCGATTTCATTATGATCATAATTCTAGAGCTAAAATTTAACGGGAGAGGTGTACTCTCTAGGTTGAGTGAAAATCTGTGCAGGGTGGCTGGTAGCAGTTGTATGATAGGTAGTTGCCAAGGATCGAGATAAATGGCGTGCGATTGGAGAGGCCTATATATAGTAATGGACAGGTATTAGGCTAATGATAAATGTTATCAGGCCGCCTCAGGGAGAGGCCTGCAAGCAACAAACTTGGGCAGTTTGTTGCTTGAACAGTGAAAGGTCACAGAAGGCGCGGCGGCGGAGCGTCAAGTTCCACGCGCGCCGTTCTAGAGAAATTGTATACTACTGAGGGTGACGGGATCTGCATGAATGCATGTGGGCCAACACCTAGCCGCGTAGTGTGGGACGCCCCCCAGCTAGATGGACTGACAACCTTAAAAAGGTGGCTGGGACAGACTGGGTGCTGAGGGCGGAGGGCAGGGTGTTGTGGCGCAGCCTGGGAGAGGCCTATGTCCAGCAGTGAACTGTTATAGGCTGAGATCATTGATTGATTGAACACCTAGCCGGGGGAGCGTCACGAAATGCGCAAGCACTCCAGCCCCCCGGCTAAAGGTAGCAGCAGAACACCGTGTGGTTTTAGTCAGTAAGGACAGGCCCCTCCACCTATCCCAGGATGGAGGACATCCATGAGGATTTCCACACGATAATAAAAGGCTAATAATAATGATAAAAGTTATTCAGAATCTTGAGCATTATCGTCGAATTTGAGCAAACTGACCATTTAGTTGAATAAGTTACTATTTGAGCAGAGCACCGCAAAAAAAAGGATGTTATAAGTTTAAAAACTAGGTATGTCTGCTAGGCATTGTAACTCCCAAACGGACAGACTAATTACAATGTGATTTTTCTTTTTACAAACTTTAAATCTTTTTACAAACAAATTATTTCGTTGAATAAGTTACTGTTTGAGTAGCGTTGCCAAAAGAGTGATGTTATAAGTTTGAAAACTTTGTCTGCTAGGCATTGTAGCTCCCAGGCGGAAAGTCTAATTACAATGTGATTTTTCTCTCTAGTTAAATCTTTTTTACAAACAAATTATTATCTGATCATTCTGTAAAATAATGAATCTTAATATAATTTTGATATTAAAACTATTTACATTAATCTTACAATTAATGGACGTATATTAAATTTTATTCTCTTTTTATTATTTAATCTAAGCAATTTTAGTTTCTTTTTATTTAAAAGCTATATGTGTATTTGTACTAAATTCTCAAGTGGAAATAAATGAATAAATTCGCAAATATATTTTAGCTTTAACTGTTTTTTTTATTGTAAAATTTTATTTTACATATATCTCTTTTTAAATTACTTCTAAAAACCCGTGAATTATAATCTACAAATAACTGTATGTTTGGAAAATCCGGTACTTTTTTACTATTTTGGGTCTCCAACAAAGGATACACAGATACAATAGAAATCACAATAATACAAAAGATTCCTATTTCCTACAACATGCACACGTAACGAGATGTAAACAGGCAAAAAAATAAAACAGAGAAAATGCATATTGAAATTATATAAAAAAAAAACTATCATTTCAAGACTGAGCATTCATATTACAATAATTGTTAAGTACCTGTAGTAATAATTTATTATTCTACAGTTCTACAAGAAACAAACAAAAAATGGTTTGTCCTGCAAAAGTTTGGATTTCCTAACCTTAAGATGACATAATCCATAAAAAAAAATGTAAATTCCGTGTTCTGACTATATGATTGGAATTTCATTAAATATGGTCCGGATTTTCCAATGGCCTTAAAAAACGTGACTGTCGCAAGGTATGACATGAATTCAGTGGATTAATTAAATTAATAAGCTAAGATTTTTCTTATGCATGAGACTAGGAAGATGGCTAGCAGGGACGTCTTCAGGATATCAGCATCTGAAAAAATAATTATTATTACTCATTAATTATAAATATAATATAGCATTTTTGAAAACTGTTTCAATTCAATTCTATAGTGCTAATATGCCACAAAAAAAGCATAAAATATGTTTTTTGAAGTAATGTATACCCTCCGCCACTTATAGCAGTATTATTTTAATATTGCATCAGTGTGAGAATGAGATGTATCTGTATAGCTCCATCTCTTTCCCACTGTGAAGCATTATTATAATAATACTGCTAAAAGAGGCGGGGTTGGCCCCCAGGACAAAGTGAGGCAGAGCAGTGGGACAGAGAAGGATCGAACGCTCAAGGCATTTGCTACTGCCGGGGTCGCGGGAAGGTACTAAAGGGTTACCGAGCCCCCTGGCAACACAGGCAACGGAAGGAATACGGGTGGGTTTTAGTCAGTAAGAGTCTGACACACCCTCATGCTCCGCCCAGAGCGGGAGAAGTTATTTGATGATTACCCCCACCAAAAAAAATAAATAAAAGGCATTAGCTAGGGGAAGGGCCTTAAATTAATTTTGCTCGATTTGTTGCCTACTAGCTTAGTTGAGTTTCTGGCTTTGTCAATTGTGTTATCAGTAATCTGCATCCCTATTGCGTCATATACTTCCTAGATTTTAAAGGAAATTCCCATTCCATTGATTCATGTTTAAAAGTGACAGACACTGCCGTCAATGTCAGTGTGTGACGCAATTACCCCGCAGAAGGGGTAATTGCGTCACACATTGCACTATCTGTAGCAATGGGTTTAATTTTGACAGTTTAACAACATTCATTGTTTTATTTATCTACAGTCGCTAGCACATCAATTTGTTACAAACTGTCAAATTTCTCCAAATTATTTTAAATCTCAAAATGTTGATGGTTAAGTTCAACATGGAACAAGAACATTTGATAGTTTGTGATAACTTGATCTACTGGAGACGGTACATCATATACCAAGCCTTTTCTCAACTATGTTGGGGTCGGCTTCCAGTCTATCCGGATGCAGCTGAATACCAGTATTTTACATGGAGCGACTGCCTATCTGACCTCCACAACCCAGTTACTGAGTAACACGATACCCCTTGGTAAGGCTGGTTGTCAGACTTTCGAGCTTCTGACGACCCGTAACGACTGTAAAAATCTACAAATAACAGCCGGGAACAACGGCTTAACGTGCTTTCCGAGGCATGGAACTGGAGACTGTACATACAGACACATTTTTCGAATATATGAAGCAATGGATAGCAATATATTTATATTGAGATAGATAGATAGCAAAATCATTCAGATTGTGATTAATTGGTCAAGGACAGCTAATGAGACCCAATTGATTTTCTATTGTTTGACTCCGAATCGGTGTCGCGCGGGGCTTAACAGGTTAATAGTGTTACACAATTTGGGTGCAGGTCTAGTTTAAGTTTGATAAGGTACGCTCCTAACATTGTAATGATAGGCTCACCGTTGCAAGTATGCTCCTTCTCAGTAAATCCAGTATCGGGGTCACAGAGACAGATCTTGTCTGATGGCGCATGCACTCTGAGATGCAACGGTGCAGTGCCAGTGATGTTCGGAGTGCCGCAGATCAGCCCGTCGTTACATTCGTCGCTGTTGGCGCAGACATGGTAGAGGGCTGTGGGGAAGAAGAGGAAGGAATAAAATACTTACATATACTACACTACATTTAAATAAAGGCTCCTACATACTGGCGCGACTTGTCGCGCGACGCGACGCGACACAAAGACTTCGCGTGTAGCGCTACAAGCGGTGCCTTTGTGTCGCGACGCGTCGCGCGACAAGTCGCGGCAGTATGTAGGAGCCTTAACACAAAACAAGAACACATAAAAACAGAATAATAAGTAATAATCAAAATTATAAATAATCAGCGGTCTCCGAGACTATACTTGTTACACACAAGCAAACAAACACGTGCACGCACTAATGATGAATGATAAATGGTTTTTATTTCTGTAAGTAGGTTTGTACAAACACTTTTACACCTTGATCATATTATTAAAATAAAGCTAGATGATATCGGCGTTTCCTATCTGACTACTCTGAAAAGAAAGGCCGAAACAAACCCAGAGTCTCTTTTAAAGTCCAGATATAATCTTGGTCAGATCATGTGAAGGCCATGTAGATTGGTGTCTGAAATGATCCTTTTGAGGAAAAACCCCAAACAGATTGAGTGGACCTGTCCAGTCAGTGCACGCAATTGTCAGTAATCGTGCAGCTCAACTCAGAACTTAAGGAGCTCGACGATGCGACGAACAATACCAAAGAAAGAACATTTGGGTATGCTGAATAAATTACTCAAACTGCCAGACCATGATTAAAACTAAATGAACAAATAAAAAAAAAACACAATGACCCACATAGTCTTCACATTCACAATAATTGAAAACAATATAATACTTTACAAGTAAATATTTAAGTCATTTTATATATAAAATTCATCAATACCGATGTGTATAGAGAAACGTGTAGGTTGGCGTCTAAAATGGTCTTTTGAGGAAAGAACTACACAGATTGAGTGGACCTGTCCAGTCAGTGCACGCTTTTTTCTGTATTCGTGTAGCTCAACTCAGAGCTTAAGGAGCTCAACGCAGTGACCGTTGAGCTCGATCATAGCACACACAAACACATTCACACCGTAGTTCACTTCTTAATCGTTGTTTTTGTTTCTCACAAAGTGAATTATCAGTACTTATGAGGGTCAAATTGGCCAGCTGTATTAACTTGTTTTATATGTAACTATCTACACTTTGGCTTTGTTTGCTGTTGATCTCGTTGGAGTTGTAGATGTTGTGTATGTTGAAAGTTAAATCTCATATAAGTGAACTGTGTCATGTTCCTAGGAGAAATAAAGATTCTTTAAACATAAGATTGGAAGTGACTTTGTTACTGGTAGGCTTTTTTTTTCTTTTTGGGTGGGAAATTATCAAATACCTTCTCCCACTCTTGGCGGAGCGGGAGGGTGTGTCGACTCTTACTGACTAAAACCCAGCCGTGTTCCTTCCATTGCCTGTGTTGCCAGGGGCCTCGGTATCCTTTTGGAACTTTCCCACGTTATTGGTAGGCTTGGTATAGAGATTGATGCAACGTAGATTTTCTCAAATTGTGATGATTAATGATTATAAGTCTAAACAATTATACATATACCACTTTTTACACCTTTCACCAAAGGCCATTAAGACGCTGACAACAGCTCTACCGTGGTCACTGTCAGACTGCATAGAAAAGAAAGAGAAGCGCGATGACACAACGCTTGTAGGTAATTTATAGCAGAATATGAAGCACTTATCTGTTTACTCAAAATTGAGTAGAGTAATCGAAAATAAAAAACAAGCAAGTTCTGCATTTAAATAAGACGTTCTTGTTATTAGTTAAATACGTAACGTATGTTGATATTTAATACAGATATTTTGGATTAGAACTCAAGGTAAAAGGTTAGCTTACCGTTAATTTGTATTGAGATTTTTTTCAAAAAGTTTTTTGGTAACAACCAAGTTCTGACAAATATGTTTAAAATTAACATAGATTTTTTCCGCTACCACAAACTATACAGATAAGGCATTTTTTTTCTTAAGACAAGCCTACTTTGGTCATTTGCCTCTTGTCAGCGCCTTAAGGGAAAAGCGCCAAGGTAGCCCGCGAAGTTTTCTTACTTTACGACTCGCAAATTGCAAAAAACGTAAACAAAATGAATTTCGTAGGCTACCTTAGCGATGCGCTAAGAAAAAGGCATAAAAGGCAATTTGGAAGCCAACATTTACGAGAAAAACAAATTGGAATTCCAAAAAGTCGTTTTTGATGCCCTTGCTTCTCCTCTTGGTACAGCCTCGTATGGTTATGTTTTGGCCTACGTAACAGTGGAACTCATTGCCACGAATAATCCAGGCAGCGAGTAATCCCTTGGTAGAGAATCATAAACTAGACCGGTTTCACTCAATTAAAATTTTTCAATACGCAGTGAGCACACGTGACGATAAATATAAATTCCTAGGACTTTTGCTCTAGCCCTTTAATTTTTCTTCGGTTCTTTAAAAGCCAACCTTCAAGCCTCATAATAAGCTTAACCTCGATCACACGTCACACTATTTAACTCCTTATACCCCAGAAACCAAATCACGTGAACCCATAAGCCCATATCAACTCTGATAATAACATTAAACCTGTACAATTATTATAATGAACAGCCGAACTGACCCTGAAATGTTATCGGGACCAAATTAAAGAACACTGTACGGTGTTCGTGTTTTTTTGTAATTTAATTGTAAGCATTCAAAACCTTACGTGTCAAACATAAATAAAAGATCACAATCTTTCAAATATGAGAACTAAGTAAGAGTTCTAATTTAAGTTATAATTTACCCGTGAGTTACAATTATGATTTGCAGACATGAAACGTTGCTTAAGTGGGTTTTTGAAAGGTATTTAAATAAATTGTTGGGGTTGATAAGGGTTAAGTACGGCTTTTTTCAGTGTTAAGGTTTTGGGTGGGCAAAATTATCAAATAACTTCTTCCACTCTGGGCGGAGCGGGAGGGTGTGTCAGACTGCCTGTGTGTTGCCAGAGGCCACGGACTTTCCCGCGACCCTGGCAGGCATCGGACTTATTGGACCCCGTCAGCTGTGCTGACATCTCTTCTCGACCCGGGCCTGGTCATTATCGGACGGCGAACTACCCATTGCTCACCGTCCGCAAGCCCGCGCCTACGGTGGCCGGGAATCTGCCTGGGATTCCCGACGCCCAGGGCGTTTCCTGCGGTGTCTAGGGGCGTGAAGGCGCGAAATTTGCCTTTACCTCACCCGGCACCTCCTTCGCGAGTATTATTGCTTCGCAAAAGGTGATGGCTTCCCATGCCCTCTCGCTCCGTACCATGGCCTGGCCAGGGCCGGACGCGAAAGATCACCGCTGCCGATCGCCTCCACGAGGACACGGTGCCCAAGCTGGGCAGACCGTATTCTCCACCGTGTCATCGGGGCGATCCACACAATGGTAACACCCGGGTAGAACCCCTAGAAACCAAGGTGTTTCTAATGGGTTTCTAGTACAAATAAAAAAGAAATAAATTTTGCGATCACTTTTTTATTATTCAACCAATTTTTTCGCGCTACCGACTATTTGCCTGGGGTGGAGGGCAGCGTGGAATGGTTTGTCGGGTCCAAGTCCTGTGAGCGTGTGGTCGGGGTACGCTGCGCTTAGGGTACTCCAGTACCCCTGGGTTCAACTGTTTGCCGACGTATCTTCAAATAAGTATTGGGAATATACTTAGGAAAACGCGGTCATCAGATACTCCAACCCCTTCAGATACAAAATCTGGAAGATGTTTGTTACGACCAAGGTCAAAAGACCGTAAATCACTTACTAAATGTGATAAATGTAAAATTTTGTATTTTTAGAGCACCAAAAAAAAAACCCAGAATTGTTAACTAAACTTATTTTTAAAAAGATTTGTTACTTCTATGTAAGTCTGATGTTAGTGCCATAGAAGTCTATATAAGTTGATTTTAATACATTTTCAGTAATTACGTTTAATTTATACCTTCTATTAGGTAGGGGTACCTACTCCAGTACCCCATTTTTTTTGGGTGGGAAATTATCAAATAACTTCTCCCGCTCTGGGCGGAGCGGAAGGGGGTGTTAGACTCTTACTGACTAAAACCCACCCGTGTTCCTTCCGTTGCCTGTGTTGCCAGAGGCCACGGTATCCCTTTCGGACTTTCCCGCGTCTCCGGCAGTCTTGTACCCTTACTCTTCAATCTCCACACTCCTTTCGCGTTTTCTCGCGATAGCCACAATGTAGATTACTACGACTATGACGATACTACGACTTAGTGAGACGTTAGTGTCTCACAGCTAAAGAGCAGCTACAGAAAGACTCAGTAGACCGCTCGCACACGTACTTTTTTTTCACCGGATACTGAACCGTTTTTGTCCACCGGACTTGTGGTGGTTTTAAGGTTACAATGGAAGTGTGTGATGTGATGTACATGCGTTGTTGGATGCCAACTCATACAAATATGAAAAACACCGTCTCTGGTCTCTGGTGTAGCAGCGTATCTGTGATGCCTCTACGCATGTCCATAGGTGGCAGCAGTGTAGGGCGTAGTTAACTACAATTTTGTAATCTGGTTACTAATTACGATTAAAAGTAGTTAACTACATGTAGTTATGATTACATGTAACTTAACTACAGTAATCGAACTACATTAAGTAGTTGTTAATTTGATTGCTGCAATCTAGTAGTTATAATTACTGATTATTTAAGTTTTATGAACTTATATTTTGCAATAAAATAAACATGTAATGTGTAGTAATATATGTTTTGGAATATGGCTGCATAAAAAAATAATCAGTTTATTGCACATAACTATGTTTATTTTCATGAATAATCAAATGCAAGGATTAAAGTCGTAGATATTATGTATCAGATATTAATTACTTTTTATTGACATGTAATCAAAAAAATAAAATTACTCAGCAAACATCAATTTAATTCAAGTTATTTGCGAATCAAGTAAATAAACAAAAAGGTTGATTGGGTTAATCATTTAAATTAGCTTTTAGTTCTACACGTTTTTCGAACATTTCATCCGATAGCCTATGGGATTTGGGATGGTTTATCATAGTTGCGTATCAAAACAGTATTTCCACTGGAGCCGAAGAAGCATACATCTTCCTTAGTATCTGAAGAAGAGCTATAAAATTGGAAAAAGTAATCTTTGTTTTCTTTATTTATTGCTGAACTGAATTCAGCATTTTCCGAAAGTTCTTTTGCAATAGCAACTTTGAAAAAGGTTTTCAACCTTTGATGCTCTTCTATGGGAATGCAAGTAAACCATTTAAGCGTCGTAAAGATATTGCAGCGATCGCTGCATTTTGTGCTTTGGCGGTAGAAAAATCAATAATGTCATTAAAACGGTTATTTATGACAAGTCGAAACACGCGCGATAGTCGTTCATGTACTAACATGAACGACTATCGCGAGAGTTTGCTTTTTTAATGACGCAACATCATTTTAAATATGTAGTTATAAAAAGTAATCAAGTAATCGTGATTGCAACTACAATTTGTAGTTAGTAGTCAAAATTTTTAACTACATTTTTCGATTTTTTTATGTAGTTTGTAGTTATGATTTCTAACTACTTTATGTAGTCGTAGTTAGTAATCAGTAGTTAGATTACATTTTGCCCAATACTGGGTGGCAGTGACTACTTGGCCTGAGATGGGGCGGCTTGTTTCCCCACCCAACATATCATAAGATGCAGAAAGAGACGAAAAACAATAACCTAGGAGTCTTCAAGTCTCGAGTGAATAGATTACTTCTAGATAATATGCACAATGCACGCGTCAAACTTAAAACGCTGACAACACCTAAACCGCGGTCACTGTCAGATTGCATAAAAAAGAAAGAGAAGTGCGATGACAAAACGCTTGTAATTTATTGCAAAATATGTAGCAATTATCTATTTACTCAAAATTGAGTTGAGTAATCGAAAATAAAAAAAAAAACCTAGTATTGCATTCAAATAAGACGTTCTTGTTATTTATTAAATATGTAACGTATGTTGATATTTAATAGGTACAGATATTTTGGATTAGAACTCAAGGTAAGAGGTTACTTTAACGTTAGTTTGTATCGAGATAAATTTTCTAAACGCGTTTTGGTAACAACCAAGTTTTGGGAAATATGTTCAAAATTAACATATATTTTTTCCGCTACCACAAACTATGCAGATTTGGAAATTTTTTTTCTTAAGAGAAGCTAATTTTGGTCAATTGGGTCTTGTCAGCGCCTTAATGGCGGCTCTGAAGTGCGCTCCTCTCTGCGCAGTACCGCACCCCTCACCCCCGCTGACGTGTTCCGAGCCGCCATAAAGTTTGAATCGGGCTGTACCTTCAGTAATACTTGTCAAACATTAAATTAAACCAAATTACCTTTAGTCTGTGAGTCGCATTGTCCGTTCACAGGCGGCTGGTTGTCCCCACAGAGGCAGCGGGTGATCGGGTCGTAGTGCGTGCGGACGCATGAACTGCTGCTGATACCGGCGCATTCCGCCTGTCGGGAGCATGGTCGGGCTGGAACATAATACACCACGGAATAAGCGAATACGAACGATAATTTCAGTCTTAATTATGATTACTGGTTTTCAATTATGTACCTAAGTACCTACCTTGCAGAGTATTGGTATAACTAAAATTACCGTCTACAATATCTATCTATTTACATACATAAAAAAAAACTCACGCCTTATTCCCATGGAGGTAGGCAGTAACTACTAAAAGCCACCAGCAGGCTTAGCATGACACTCTCTATTTTTTCGAAGAATAGACACGGCTCTTTCCATATAAAGTGACATTTCGTTTCTCCTTTTTTGACATCCCACCGTAGAAATATTTCTACATAAAAAAGGTCCTAGACAAAGATCGTTAGAAACGAATGACAAGATGGCAGATTGTAGAAGGATTTCTACGGTGAGATGTCAAAAACTGAGAAACGAAATGTCACTTTGTATGGAAAGAGCCGTGTCTATTCTTCGAAGAAATAGAGAGAGCCATGCTATTATAAGCCTGCAGCAGGCTTACCTTGAAGCTATCTATTTCTACTATACCGAAAGTGTTTTATACTGTCTACACGGAAACGTCATCTTTGTCTACTCTTCCGTCGACAAAACGCTTCGCTACGGTTCTCGTGCTAAGCCAGCAGCTACGATCCTTACATACTTATGTCTACATAATTCTACCTAGGTATAATTTTTATTCTAATCTAATGGATGGGCAATAATTGAATGTAATCGGCGGTGGTTTTTTTAGGGTTCCGTACCTGAAACGGAAAAAACGGGACCCTTATAGGATCACTTGTCCGTCTGTCTGTCAAGACCCTTTATCTTGGGAACGCGTGGAGGTATCGAGTTGAAATTAAAACCATATACTCAAGTCTACAGTTTCTTGAAGCTGTGAAATATCAAACTTAAGTCAACGTAAAAAAAAGATACGGCCGTTTATGCCGCAAAAAACGTATATTTCGCGAAGGGAATCAACATTTATAGGGTACTTTCCGTTGACCTAGAACTATGAAATTTGGCAAGTAATACAGTCTTAAGTATTACAAGTACCTACAGGGAAAAATCGCAAAACTATCATAAAAAATATACTTCGTCTTTATTTAAAGCACGTAATCAATCATTGAATTTCGGGAAAAGCTCGGAAAAAACTGAGGGATACGATTCGTGACCTATTTATAATATGTACCTACAAATTTGTACGGAACCCTGAGTGGGCGAGTGCGACTCGCACTTGTCCGGTTTTTTTTAAACAAGCGTCAGGCATAAATTTATGCTGAACTGGTGCTATTTGGCGCAGCCACATTCTGTGAGGCACACAATATTGTTTTAAGTATTTTCTGTTTTTCGTTTTTGTATGAATTGGGTCAAATATTTTTTTTCTTCCTTTCTTTTCTTTACTATCTCGTGGGATCTCGTAATACCTTATTTCACAATACGTTATTTCACCTGTCACGACAGTGGCAGTGACAGATTTTATAATCGTCATTATGAGCCCGCAAACCATTGTTTTATGTCGGAGGTCCATTGACCAGCATAATCAGCCTATAATGTTCCTACTGCTGGGACACAGGCCTCCTCTCTGTGAGAGGGAGTGGGCCGTAATCCACCACGAGGGCCCAGTGCGGGTTGGTGGCTGTCACATGTCATCGAATTTTTGGTTCTAGGACATGCCGGTTTCCTCACGACGTTTTGCTTCACCGTTTTGAGAGCAGTGGTGATGAAATAATTTACACAAAGTAAAGCGCCTGCCTAGGCTTGAACCTACGACTTAGAAATCGTAAATAGCCGCCTGCTAGCCGGCCGCCACTAGGCTACCACTGCTAAGACCAAAGGCTTAGGTATTGATCAATAATCAAAATTATGCTCCGCTCGACATCCTCCACAACCCAGTTACTGGGTAATATGATACTCCTTGGTAAGACTGGTTGTCAGGCTTTCGGGCTTCTGACGACCCGTAATGAATGTTAAGATCCATGAATGACAGCTGGGACCTACGGCTTAAGACGCTGACAACACCTAAACCGCGGTCACTGTCAAATTGCATAGAAAAGAAAGAGAAGCGCGATGACACAACGCTTGTAATTTATTGCAAAATATGAAGCAATTATCTATTTACTCAAAATTGAGTTGATTAATCGAAAATAAAAAACAACCAAGTTCTGCATTCAAATAAGACGTTCTTGTTATTAATTAAATACGTAACGTATGTTGATATTTAATGCAGATATTTTGGATTAGAACTCAAGGTAAGAGGTTAGTTTAACGTTAGTTTGTATCGAGATTTTTTTTCAAAACGTGTTTTGGTAACAACCAAGTTCTGGGAAATATGATCAAAATTAACATATATTTTTTCCGCTACCACACACTATACGGATTTGGCCATTTTTTTTCTTAAGAGAAGCCTATTTTGGTCAATTGGGTCTTGTCAGCACCTTGACGTGCGTTCCGAGGCACGGACGGGTCATGATATGTAAAGATGGTCTTTCATCCACGGACCAACCGAGGCAAGCGTAGCTTAACCTGACCGATCGACCCGTGCGGCTGTGATTACTTAGCCACAAGCCCCTTTCACCTTCATATGTATTATAACCACATAATTCTTCCCACATACCAACATACACATCCGATCCACCTCTGTTAAAGCCAAGATAACATCATGTATATTTATGTAAAATGTCTGGCACAAGCATTTGTCCCCAACGCCAACGGCCAAGAGCCAACATCGCGTGTCCAGATATGCAAATGGCGGAGGCATAACATAATAAGTGATAGGAGTCTAAAGGTTATGTGAGTGGGACCATAAATGCTTAGTAACTTAAGACTGTCTCGCAGTTTTTTATCGGTTTTTGTAAGCGAGGTTGTGCGGGCCTTGGTTAAAAATAAACTGGTTTTGCTGAGGGTGAGGTAAGGCTATAAAAGTTGTAGGTAGGATATGTAGCAACATTAAGACGCAACACCTAAACCACGGTTACTGTCAGATTGCATGGAAAAGGAAGAGAAATGATAGTTTGTATCGAGATTTTTTATCAAAACGTGTTTTGGTAACAACTAAGTTCTGGGAAATATGGTCAAAATTAACATATATTTTTTCCGCTACCACAAACTATACAGATTTGGCAATTTTTTTTCTTAAGAAAAGCCTATTTTAGTCAATTGGGCCTTGTCAGCGCCTTAAGGTGCAGATATATTATTTTAGTGTTATTACGCCTTCATATCATCATCATCTGCCTGCCTTTTCTCAACTATCTTGGGGTCGGCTTCCAGTCTTACCGGATACAGCTGAATACCAGTATTTTACATGGAGCGACTGCCTATCTGACCTCCTCAACCCATTTACTTGGGTAACACGATACCACTTCGTAAGACTCGTCGTCAGACTTTCGAGCTTCTGACGACCCGTAACAACTGTCAAAGATCTACAAATGTCAGCCGAGACCAACGGCTTAACGGTAATGGTCACCCATCCACGGACCAACCGTGGCAAGCGTAGCTTAACCTTATCGACCGACCCGTGCGGCCGTCATTACTTGGCCACAAGCCCCTCCGCGACTACGCCTTCATATAATGCAAATAAGTTATGCAAAATATGTATGTTTATCTAGAACGCGTACACATGAAGTCTAGGTATATGTGAATATTTAAGTACTGTAGTAAAATGAAATAAACTCAGGAAGTAATGTCTGCCCAAAGCATAAAAACGATTATTATTACATTCGAACTAATTAAGGCGCTGACAAGACCCAGTTGACCAAAATAGGCTTCTTTTAAGAAAAAAAAAAATCCCAAATCTGTACAGTTTGTGGTAGCGGAAAAAATATATGTTAATTTTGAACATATTTCCCAGAACTTGGTTGTTACCAAAATATGTTTTGATAATATAGAGGCATGAGAAACAGGGTGTAAAGTTCACTCATCCTCCATAGAAAAGGGAGGATCCTCCGACCAGACGTGTGTCGTGTCTGGTGGGCAACTGCCCAACGGTTGATGTCGGGATGTTGTATATATGCTAGTTGCGCGGTAAACTCTGCTTGCGCGATGCAGGATTTTGCGTGACGTCAGTGTGATGCGTAGTTCGCATGTGGCGACGTAGATGCCGCCACAATAACACTAACGCTAAAGTACCTAGTTTTCACTTCAAAAGTGTCCGAAAATTACCCGAACACATGGTAGTCCTACACAAAATGGTGTTTTAAGAATACCTGTGCATTTTTTTGTAGGTACAAGTTAATGTAGACCTATAACAGTAGTGTTAATAATTTATTACATAGACTTTAGGTAGGCTAGCTAGTTATTAGAGTAGGTAACCAAGACTCAACATGATTGTTAGTAAACCTTACGACATGTCAGTAAGTGAAGACACTAAACAAAAACAAGGAAAACAATACAAGAAATAACGGTTGGTCACAACAGTGACCCACGTATACACAGTCCAAGCGACTCGCAACACTGGGCCCAAACGCCTCCTACCGGAGGTTCTACGCGGGGGTCGTGCGGTCCATGACCCTTTACGGGGCACCGGTGTGAGCACGTTCCCTAGCGCGGCGGCCAGCCCGACGGTTAAACGCGACCTGCATAATACCGCACGGTCTCCGGTGAGGCGGCGAGCCTCCTTGCCGGATTGCTGCCATGGGATCTGGAGGTCCTCGCGCACATATGGGAGTGGCGCGAGGAGGCGAAACGCTGGGGCGTAACTCCGCTGCCGCGAGAAATCACGGCACAGCGGACACAGCTCCTGCGGGATCTTAAGGCGACATGAAGAGTGCGATTGTCGCAACCCAGTGCTGGGCACGCCACAATTGCGGCGGTAAATTCTTTGAGGAGTGGCTAGAGAGGCGCCACGGCATCCTCACCTACGCCTCATGCAGGTCCTCACCGGACACGGCTGCTTCGGGAGATTCCTGTGTCGCGGATAAGGCGGGAGGAAACGCCCGAGTGTCACTATTGTGGTATGCCCGGCTTGGGCAGAGCACCACCGTGTCCTCGTGGAGGCGATCAGCGGCGGAGATCTCTCGCGTCCGGCCCTGGTCCAGGCCATGGTACGGAGCGAAAGGGCTTGGTAAGCCGTCACCTCCTTTTGCGAAGCAGTAAAGCTCGCGAAGGAGGAGGCGGAACGGGTGAGGGAGAGGCAAAGTTCGCGCCTAGGACCAAGCCTGGGTCGACGGCGCGTTGTGTTCCACGCGCGTCTCAAAGAGATGTCAGCACAAGTGTGGGTTCGTTAGGGTTGATGCCTGCCGGGCGGCGTCGCGGGAAAGTCCGAAAGGGATACCGTGGCTTCTGGCAACACAGGCAACGGAAGGAACACGGGTGGCAGTAAGAGTCTGACAAACCCTCCCGCTCCACCCAGAGCGGGAGAAGTTATTTGAAAATACCCCACCAAAAAAAAAACTTATTCATAGTCCAACTGTGTGGATCGCCCGGAGGACATACGGTGGAGGCCTGCCCGGCTTGGGCAGAGCAACGCCGTGTCCTCGTGGAGGCGATTGACGGCAGAGATCTCTCGCGTCCGGCCCTGGTTCAGGCCATGGTACGGAGCGAGAGGGCATGGGCAGCCGTCACGTCCTTCTGCGAAGCAGTAATGCTCGCGAAGGAGGAGGTGGGATGGTTGAGGAGAAGGCAAATTTCACGCCCTCTCGCCCCTAGCCGCCGCAGGAGACGCCCTGGGCGTCGGGGATCCCGGGCGGATTTCCGGCCACCGTAGGCGCGGGCTTGTGGATGGTGAGCAATGGGTAGTTCACCGTCCGGTAAGGACCAGGCCCGGGTCGACGGCACGTTGTATTGCAAGCGCGCCTCAAAGAGATGTCGTCAGCACAAATGTAGGGGTCCACTAGGGCCGACGGCTGCCGGGGTCGCGGGAAGGTATTAAAGGGTCACCGAGGCCCCTGGCAACACAGGCAACAGGAAGGAATACGGGTGGGTTTTAGTCAGTAAGAGTCTGACACACCCTCCCACTCCGCCCAGAGCGGGAGAAGTTATTTGATGAATTACCACCCAAGAAAATAAAAGGGATTCGTAATATTTTACCCGCCCGATCTAGGTTTACCCAAACTTGTGTTTCAGGCCATCACTTTACAATTAATAATACATTGTGAGATTTTTTTTTTAAGTAAAACTTATACAAAAATAATCTACTAACAACTATGAGAAAACGCATATTTTGGTACATTAATACCTAACTCTTGTCAATGTATACAAAGTAGATATTGAGTGTCACCGGACACAAAACAACATAATTTTGTATTTTAATGGACAGAGGTGGCCTTGCACTTAGACCCTCAATTCCTGCCGGGGTCGCGGGAAGGTACTAAAGGGTCACCGAGGCCCCTGGCAACACAGGCAACAAGAAGGAATACGGGTGGGTTTTAGTCAGTAAGAGTCTGACACATCCCGCTCCGCCCAGAGCAGGAGAAGTTATTTGATGATTTCCCCATCCAAAGAAAAGAAAAAGACCCCTCAATTATAAGAGCTATTCTGGCTTTCATGCGATTCTGGCTAAATGATTCAAGAAATCTTACTCGGATTGATTAAAGATTTTGAGTTAAAGATAACCATGTTGTTAGGTTAGGTAATTCTGTTCAATGTCATACAAAAGTAACCTACTTTTACTCCATATTTTGTAAACACTGTACGGAAGTTTATGAATTGTTATTAGATGCAAATTATAATTAAGAGCTGTAGCAACACAGATTAAAATAACAAACGCGATATAATTACCTTTAAACACACGAAAACAAGCCTTAACGTCAAACAAATAGAGTCTTTTCCAGTACAAAACGCTGTTTTATTCTAATTCCGATTAAAATTTCAAATCAGCAGATACAGTGGCCGGTTGCAAGTAACATAACCATTTTAAACTGACCTCCGTATCCCCCTTAACAACGTCTATCAACAGATCAAGATAAAACAGTGATTGCTACGTGTAAATCTAAACTGCTTCCGATAGCTATCGGACAGCGCCATCTATTACCGAGTAGCGGAACTAGGTTGGTGAATAATTTACCTAGCAGGGCGTTTTCGTAGGATTGGAGTAAAAATAAAGGTGTTGCGTGGTTGGGAAATTGCGTGGGGTTGGTATTTCAGGTCATAAGGTCAAATTGTATGATTTTCGAAGGATCGCAATGGGACAAACCAAGACCTGTTTCAAGAACTATGAACCCACAATAAACCTTAAATAGGTTATATAATAATTAATTTAAAGCTGGAAAGTCTGACAACCAGTCTTACCAAGAGATATCATATCACCTAGTAACTGGGTTGGTTGCAGGGAAAGAAACCAATTTAAACTGACCTCCGTATGGGTTTAACAACGTCTATCAAGAGATCAAGACAAAACAGTGATTGCTACGTGTCGGTCGCTCCATGTAAAGAAGCAAAGAAGACTGGAAGCCGGCTCCAATATAGTCGGGAAAAAGATAGTTAGATATATTTTTTGGCTGCTTTTGTCTCATGTCGAATCCAAAAGTAGTCCTTTATCGTGCTATAGGTAATTTAATTAAAATTCATAAAAGTAAATAAAGGCTCCCGCAGACGGGTGCGCCGCGACACCAATAAAGAAAGAATAACGTTTATTTGGACACAGTTCGCGAAACATAAAATACAAATAACAGAACAAAAAAAGTGAAAATAATGTTTTAACAACAATAGCACAATTTCTATGAAAAGTATCGGGCTGCCAGTCGCGGCAGTCGGCACGAGCCTTAAATCAGTTGCGTGACATAACACGCTTGTATTTCTCAAACGGGTAGGCAGAGGTATATATATATACATATACCCTCATTTTGCCAGTTGTGTTGTAAGTTGTCCCAAGCGAGCATGGAGAATAAGGTCAGAAAATATTTATAGAAGTATTCAATAGGAATGTATGTAGCAGCTAGGTATGTTGTATTCACAGTTGGACTATACAATATTTCTATTATATTTGTAGGAATTTTGTTACAATAAGAAAACATTTCAAAGCAATTTGCTACCTATTTGTCCGCAAGGGAAATGTACAAAATACCGATAGAAAACCTATTTATGATCATCTTATAATGTTCCCACGGCTGGGGCACAAGCCTCTCGGTGAGAGGGAGTGGGCCGTAAGATCCACCACGCAGGCCCAGTGCGGGTTGGTAGATGTCACATGTCTTCGAATTTTTGGTTCTAGGACATGCCGGATTCCTCACGATGTTTTCCTTCACCGTTTTGAAAGCAGTGGTGATGAAATTATTTACACAAAGTAAAGCAGGCCTGGGACTCGTAAGTCGGGGCCGTTACCACTGGGCTACCACTGCTGTCGAAAACCTATGCCACGTAAAAGATTATAGGTACGCTGAAGTTCAAAATTTAACCTAGATAACTTATAATTAAAGCCCTAGGCTCTAGCTGGGCGAAGCAGTAATTCTCTCGCAAAGGAGGAGGCGGAACGGGTGAAGGAGAGGCAAAGTTCGCGCCCTCCCGCCCCTGCCGCCGCAGGAGACGCCCTGGGCGACGGGAATCCCAAGCGGATTCGCGGCCACCGTAGGCGCGGGCTTGCGGACGGTGAGTAATGGATAGCTCGTCGTCCGATAAGGACCAGACCCGGGTCGACGGCGCGTTGTGTTCCACGCACGCCTCAGAGAGATGTCAGCACAAGTGTAGGGGTCCAGTAGGGCCGATGCCTGCCGGGGTCGCGGGGAAGTCCGAAAGGGATACTGAGGCCCCCGCAACATAGGCAACAGGAAGGAATACGGGTGGGTTTTAGTCAGTAAGAGTCTGACAAACCCTCCCGCTCCGCCCAGAGCGGGAGAAGTTATTTGATAATTCCATACCCAAAAAAAAATAAAGGCGCTAGCCCGGCAATTATTTTGAATTGTGTAATTTCATTGTGAACCGGTGGTGCATAACGTGATTTGAATTTGAAAACACTGCAACAAAAAACCTAAAACGATCATAGGGTTGTCACCTTGGTCGCGGGAAGGTACTAATGGGTCACCGAGGCCCCCGCAACAACAGCAACGGTAGGAATACGGGTGGGTTTTAGTCAGTAAGAGTCTGACACACCCTCCCGCTCCGCCCAGAGCGGGAGAAGTTATTTGACGATTTCCCATCCAAAAAAAAGGAAAAAGGGTTGTCACCTTTGTCAATAGGCTCACTCCTACTACTCGTACATGAGAATTGAATACAAGATGTCGTTTTCCATCCTCGTCAAATTCCAGGAGGCTGCTGTGAAAGACATATATAATCAAATAAAATTACGATACCTGCTCCATAATTAATACATACTTGTTTTTTTAGTTATTTAAGTTTGACAGTATTTTAGAATACACCACTTTCACAAAATAGAATCACCCCGTTGCGTATGCGGTAGAGTGTGTGTAAAGGGCAGTTACATTGCGGCATCACACGGGCCGAGTTTTAACATGCGTGTCGCATACATGCCAATTACAGAAAATCAGAAAAATAAATAAAAAAGAGACTTACTTATTTTATTATTGATTCATGTCGAGAATCATTAGCAATTTGACGAGGATGCAAAACGACACCTTTTGTATAACTGGCGAAATACTGGTGAAGGTAGGTACGCCTCTGCCTTGCCCTTCAGGGAAAACAGGCGTGATGTTACGTGTATTTAGTGCAAAATAGAAGCGAAATAGCGCTGATTCTATTTTACATTCTCTATTATTATTTTGAAATTGTTTTATGGACAACTACTTGCGCCCCGCGGTTTCACCAGCATAAGTTTTGACCCCGTGGGTATGTCGGGATAAAAAGTATCCTATGTGTTATTCCTGGTTATAAACTATCTGTGTGCCAAATTTGATCCACATGCGTTCAGGGCTTTTTGCGTGAAAGAGTAACAAACATCCATCCATAGCCATCCATCCTTACAAACTTTCGCATTTATAATATTATAGTAGGAAGGATTGTCCATAAAACAATTTTCATTTATCGTACTTCTTGTATTTTATTCTTGATAAAAAGGTACAATTCAGTATAACTCCACCAGCTAGCTAGTTTTATGTTATTTTAAGTAGTTATTTTATCTGCATAATTGTAGGTGAGCTCAGGTGTTTTAAAAAGAAAATTACCACCTTTTTATCTGATGTACTGTCGCGTTACGTTTTAAAATTGCAGCTTTTAAGTTTTGAATTCAAGGAGAAGGAGGTTTGCACTCTAGAGGTTATTTCGTTTTCATGATCAAAAACCTGCTATCTACGATTTTCAAGCTCGACTGCGTCGTCGGTCTAGCGGTCGCAAGCGCTACTGTTGTCCATGAGGTGCTTTTTTTTTGGTTGGGAATTTATCAAATAACTTCTCCCGCTCTGCGCGGAGTGTGTCAGACTCTTACTGACTAAAACTCACCCGTATTCCTTCCGTTGCCTGTGTTACCAGGGGTCTAAGTATCCCTTTTGGACTTTCCCACAACCCCGGCAGGCATCGGCCCGTCCGTATAAGTAAAAGCGATACATCATATTCATGGTAGATTACTGACTGTTTGTCGTAGCGACAAGAGCTTCAGTGTACTGCGGTCAGAATACTCGCTGAGAGAATCACGCTTGGTACATATTCAGCCTAACATGATCAGCCTATAATTTTCCTACTGCTGGGATACAGGCCTCCTCTTTTCGAGAGAGAGTGGGCAGTGCGGGTTGGTAGATGTCACATGTATTCGAATTTTTGGTTCTAGAACATGTCGGTTTCCTCACGACGTATTCCTTCACTGTTTTGAGAGCAGTGGTGATGAAATTATTTACACTAAATAAAGCACCTGTCTGGGTTCGAACCCACGACCTACAACTCATAAGTCGGGGCCGTTCCCACTGGGTAACCTCTGCTCTCATATGCAGCTTATCAGAGCGTAATCGGTCATCATCATCGCGCACTCGCTTGTTGATGTGTAACATCTACATGTGTGTGATGTAGTATTTAAGTTAACCTGTACTCAAGTTTTTGAAAAATAAAGATTATTATTATTAGATATGTCCTTACATATCTCGGAACCACGGGGTCCCGGACCTTTGGAAGGCGTACGAGGGGCCGAAGCCACACGCAGAGGCCCCATGGACAATTGTAATGGAATGAGGCACCAACCGAAGATTATCCCTGTATGCTCTATGAAGGTGCACCAAGGACAACCCCCGGTTGATGCAAGACTATTGCAGAACATGGGAACAAAAAATATCGGGCTATGGGTTTGGGAGACTATAGTGGATCGGTTTCCTAAGACTATAGAAAGGCTATGGCCCCTACCTGACCAATGCTTTATATAAAATACACCGATAAAATGGCAGGGGGTGACTTGCACACTCAATAATGGGCCCCCGAAAACGGCCGCTAGCACATAGTGACGTAGTGACAAGGGGGCAACACTTCCTGAGGTTCTTGAGGAGTGGAGAGGTATTCCACGGCTATCAGGACAATCCCGGAAGTACGGTCAAGATCCCTACCAGCATCTTACTGAATTACATCCTTCCTCCGAGCACGTTTGCTCTTGCGAATCTCCACTCAAGCCGGCCAATAAAGGCAAGAATGAGGTGAGAGCTCTGTTCCTCGTCAGTGTTCACGCCAGCCGGCCAATAAAGGCAAGTCAGAGATGAGGAACAAGACTTCTCCCAGGAGACAGGGTTCGTGGGGTCGCTACTGCCCAACAGCTCGCCACATGCTGCCCTGCGGGTTTCTGTATCTCTCTTGATTTGGCTCCTTACCCTAGACCCGTTCCGGCAAAGTAAACTCTACTGGCATAGACCCAGAGTTCAGAGCGCGCAAGCCAAACCACGACGTCAACGTAGAAATACGGCGGTGGGGTATTATTATTATTATTTTCGTTTCTATATTTGTTTTCCTCGGTGTAGCCGGTAGAACTGATGGCACGGGCCTAAGCCAAGTGTCCAGCAGTGGGGTTGAGTGTGGGAGTAATATTATGAGTAGAATGCATGGTAGGCGAATCTATATTTGAGTGAGAGTATTGGTACAAGTTGTCCGGCTCACACTGAAGAAATTTTCTAACTAGCCTGCATGTGTTAAGAATCACTGCCTTCTGCAGCAGGTGGTAGGTGTTAGCTGGCAGGTTAAGGGAACTAAGGGACTGATGAAGCTGTTTAGGTTAGAAAGCACTATGGGGACTATTGTGACTTTTTGAAGATGCCAAAGTTTTGAGTTTGAGTTTGAGTTTGTAAGTTATACGTATTTGGCACGGCAATGTCTATTTAGAACCCTGTTTTGTTTATTTTATTTATTAATGTGATGTCGGGTCTATTATAGTGAATTGTGCGTTCGGTGAGTATGGCTCGGTCAAAGTACAGTTTTGTTGTGGGGTTCTCTAATACCGTTTCAGGGTTGTATTTATAATAAGGTACTACAGTGTCAATAAGTTTGTATTTGTGAGCTAGTTTTTGGTGTATTACATTAGCTACTTGATCGTGTCGATGTTTGTAGTCTGTTTGGGCTATTGATTTGCAGGCGCCGGTTATATGTTGAATTGTCTCTGGAAAACTATTGCACTTTCTACAAGTATCGGTTGTTAAATTCTTTATAATATATTTTCTGTAATTTTTGGTCTCAATTACTTGGTCCTGCATTGCAATCATGAACCCTTCAATCTCCGGGAATAGTTCGCCTCGATTTAACCATGCGTTCGACGCATCTTTGTCGACATTTAATTGGTTTAAATCTTGGCGATGTCTCCCGTGTAGAGACTTCTGCGTCCACTCTTGACACTTGGTTCTGTCATCACTCACTTTGTTCTGTAGTGTCTTTTTACCCGACTGCCTCATGAGGGTAATGTTTTTCGAGAGTATGTATGTATGTATGTATGTATGTATGTATGTATGTATGTATGTATGAATGTATGTATGTATGTATGTATGTATGTATGTATGTATGTATGTATGTATGTATGTATGTATGTATGTATGTATGTATGTATGTATGTATGTATGTCTATTTCTTTGGCACGCTCTGTAGCCTAAACAGCTTGATGGATTTTGACATATGAGGTGTCTTTAGATTCGTCTTAATTGTGGGAGTGACAAGGGAGTGAGTCAAATAACCTGAAATATGGTGTAACTTTTGATTGTCCCCGCCTGCAAGACCAAAACTATATAGATTATAATGTTTGTTTTTCACTTTTCAGTTATGTGTTTTTGCAGTCGGGTTTTTTGTTTTTTAAATAATTAATTTTATAAATTAAGAGGTGTAAAGTGTCGGTCGTTGTGTGCTATTAGTTTGTGGAGTGGGGAAGATTCAGTTTTGGAAAAGAAATATTGCCTAAGAGCTGTGATCTGCCTGTTGTGTAAGTTTAGGATATCTATGAGTCCTCTGCCTCCTTATTATTATTATTATCTTTTCTCTCGCTTTCTATGATTTCGTGAAAAGGCACGGAAGTGTGTAGACAGGAAGTGAAAATATCTATGTTTCTAAAGTTTCAAGTGTCAAAAGTTTCACTTTTTTTTGTTTTAAATCACACTTATGTGATAAGGAACTTCGTTCCTGACGACCCCCTGACAGCACAGGTTTTTGATGTGTAACAGAAGACAGGAAGTGACAGCTTGAGCATGGAATAAGTAAGTTCTTTTAAATAGCATGGAATTAGTAAGTACCATAGAAAGAAAGAAAGAAATATTATTTGTCACTAAAACACGTGCATACAAAAAGATCTAGAGTAGATAAACAGAAAAATAAAACAAAATACACATACATACATAAACTCACGCCTTCTTCTCATGGGGGTAGGCCGAAACTATAGAACGTCACCTGCTACGCTCCTTACATATTCCTTTTGCTTCGTTCACGTTCATACTAGACATGCGCAAAATGTGTCAGTGAAAAGAAATGAATGAAGTATATCTTTTGGCTCAATGAAGTAGTCCACTCATTTAGTTCAGTACTTCATTTAGTTCAGCAAATCAGAACGAATCAATGAGATATCGAGCGATGTGATACGTTACGATGGATGATGCACTTCACTTAGTTCACTTTTATACGTATCTCGATTTTCCTTCATACTTTATATAGGATTAGGACTGTCAACCACGAAATATAAAACAGACTTAAAAAAAAAAACTAAAAAAATATTAATTTAAAATGAACAGTTTCAGAAGTAAGCAAAACTACATAAGTAATTATATATAGTAAGTAGTATATTTTCTGTTTTTTTTACTGATAGTTAGATTCCTTTTTGTCTAGGTTGGCGTAAAAAATAGTCATGTGTGTTGCCATGTGTGTGTAAGCTAGACAAGCGACACACACGCCGTCGTCGCTCGTCAGCCCGACTTCAGCCGACCGGCCGGCGAAATGACACGAACACGTACGAGTCATGCATGCGAGCGAAATGAAATAAATGAATGCTGAGTTGGTGCGAGCCAAAAGAAGGACTGAACTAAATGAAGGAGAGACACATTTGAATGACTACTGAAGAAAAGATAAGTTTATTTTGTGAAATGAAGTACTTCATTTCCATCAATCGTTCGCGAACTACCCATGTCTAATTCATGCCGGTTGCGAGTACTACGCACCTGACCTTTCTGAAGAACATCACCAATGAGGTATGTCTTCCTTTTGATAGTCGCGTTTCATTCATCCTCTCAACAAAAAAAACTAGACCTACATATAATCACGAGCACAAAACACAAATAGTCGGCAGCTGTACGTCATGTCATGACTGTGACAAGAAGGCTTCCACTCAGCATGATGCTATGGGGAACCCACAGCACAACGCTGATTTTCAGTGGTCTCCCGATAAAGATTGTAAAAAGAGGGGGTCTAATTTCGACCAGTGGGCGACCACCAGTAATGAACAATTATTCGAATAAATATTTCAGTATTTAGCTTTTTTAAATTCTGAAACAAATCAAATCAAATCTTTTTATTGTGGGCATAGGTTATACAGACAGATGATAGGTAAATTACAGATCCATTATGTCAATAATAAATTGTCAACATGCAGTATAAAAAAATTGTTATCACTTATAAAGGCGGAAGAGCTCATTGGGCATCAAAAAATTCGTCCGCATCGCTGTCAATGGAAAAGTGCCCAAAAGGCTGGCAGCATTACCACGTTGGATGGCAATGCTGATTCTTGTTGATTATTGACATTGATTATTGACAGCGATGCGGACGAATTTTTGATGCCCAATGAGCTCTTCCGCCTTTTTGTTTGTGTATAGTTTTAGTTAAGTTAGGGTATCATTTTGTTATTTTTATTAATTAATTTTCATTAATATAACTTATAAAGCAAATGTTAAAAAATAAGAATTAGTGACTGATTGAAGTAGGCACTAATTATGATGAAAATTATTCATTTCTGTCGCTGCTCAGTTGCTTATTATACAGGTGAGATGTCAGATGTTACACATCATGTCATTCATTTGCGAGAAGCACATAACTCAAAAAGAGTAGTTTTTGGGTATGACGAATTAAAAGCTTTAAAGCAGCGGTAAGAATGCGACGAAGTATAAAGTCACACCTCTCTAGCTTCCTCATTTTTAGTGCTCATCTCATATACACCAACGGCAGAGGTGACTGCAGCCAACTCAAAAATGCTGATTTTTTGTTATGTCACCCTTCTTGCCAATGAGCGATACGCGGCTACTGTAAGGCTCGCCCGTTTTTTTAGTTGTTGGCTCTAATCGCTTCTCTCTAATCGTTGGCAGTGGAACAGGTGTCTTAGAGGGACTGTCTTACGTAACTTTGACGTTTTGAAAAGTGCTGATTCTCTTCTCAGCCTAATTTGTTTAAATGGTTTTGGATTTTGATCATATTCGTGCTGTTTGCTGCAACGAATGTCCAAATCGTATTCAGAACCTGTGCCTGGAGAAGACTTCTTTGGTCTTAGAATATAATAGAATACTCTTTATTATGTACACCATAAAAACGGCAGATACAAATGTTGAAATTTTACAAGGGGTGACACAATGGGCGGTCTTATCGGTAAATGCGATCTTTTATAGACAACCTTTGTTGTTATTTGTTTGTTGTTTGTCTTAATTCCCTATTTTATCACCGCTTTTAAATTATAAATTTACGTAACAAAGCCTACTAAAATCTAGCCATAAAAAATCCCCGGGACACAAAAATAAAATAAATAATTTGAACATCTGATAACCAGGTTATAAGCCCCGTAAGCCCGGTTTCTGGAACAAAAATTTGCAAACAAATTTCCAAGCGCGCGTAACTTGCTGTGATTGGTGGAATACATTATCAACAGACAATCGCATTACATGACTTGCGTTTAATTTTGACGCGTCGACAACTTTCGTCCAGAAGCGGGCGCTAGGCAATCTGTCCTGCACACCTTTCAGGTCAGCTTTTTGGTTAATATTTTTTCCACAGCAGAAGTTATTCACATAAATGTAGTTTGTACTGATTTGAAATAAGAACAATTCTTTAAATCGCCACCACAAAATAATGGTGGTAGGTTAAGGTATACATTTTAACTAAATCCTTTGTTAACGAAAACCACTTATTTTGAAAACTAAAGTTTTGTGAAAAGACGGATTGGTTAAGATATTAACTGCACGCAGTGTGTGCGTGTTGTTAGATTTGTTGTGGAAACTTTCTCCATGCGTAGCAGCTTGCTACGGCGTAGCGCTTCGTAGCAGAGTCGTAGCCGTGTCGTAGCCGCAGTCTTGTGGCTTGGCCATTCCGTAATCCGTAAGCCATCTTTTTTAAAAAGAAACGGTATTTAGCGAAACAGATTTAAAAACTTTGGTAATGTTGAATTAATTTCAATTATATATAATATTATAATTATTTATTATTAGAGCAGTGGTGGCCCAGTGGTAACGACCGCGACTTACGAGTTGTAGGTCGTAGGTTCGAACCCTGGCGCTTTCTTTGTGTAAATTATTTCGTCACCACTGCTCTCAAAACGGTGAAGGAAAACATCGTAAGGAAAACGGCGTGTCCTAGAACCAAACATTCGTAGACAGACATCTGGGCCCGCTTGGTGGATTACGGCCCACTCCCTCTCACAGAGAGGAGGCCTGTGTCCCAGCAGTGGAAACATTATAGGCTGATTATAGGTATTCGATTTATCTGCAACTAAGCGAATCCAATGACTTTGTATACTTATTGAATTTGTACCTACCAGAGTCGGTATTGACACTTTTAGAAAGATTTCCATTTTTATAACCTAACGTCTGTTTTTTAATCTCGGAGACTAAATTGACACATGCAAATGTCAAACTCCAAATTGAAAAACGAACAACAATCATTTGAAATGTCAAATCAGTCTCTTAGATTAAAAAAAGAACTATAGTGACATTATACTTGTCTTTATATATTTAAAAATGCTTAATATTTAAAAAAAGTTATGATTCTACGGATTTAAGAGAAGCGCTTGTGGCTAAGTCATAACAGCTGCACGGTTCGATCGATCTCGTTAAGCTACACTTGTCACGACTGGTCCATGGATGGGTGACCATATTTACATACCAAGACCCCTCCATGTCTCGGAAAGCACGTTTTGAGCCGTGGGTCCCGGCTGCCATTTGTGGATCTTTGACAGACGTTACGGGTCATCAGAAGCCCGAAAGTCTGACAAACAGTCTTACCGAGGTGTATCGTATTACCCAGTAACTGGGTTGTGGAGGTCAGATAGGCAGTCGCTCCATGTAAAGTACTGGTATTCAGCTGCAACCAGTAAGAGATACTTGAGTCAAGATAGTTGAGAAAAGGCTATACAGATGATGACGAATTTATCCCAAGGTGTTGAAAAACATATGAACTCTCATATTATATATTCCAACTGCAAATGTAAGTTATTTTAATACCATAGACTTCTAATAGGTTAACTTGTAATTTGTATGTAATGAACTAATTTCTGTATTTTTTTTTCAAAATTTTAGGCTCAGTAGTTTTGGAGATAAGGGAGGGTGCCCCATATCTCCAAATCTACTGAGCCTAAAATTTTGGGGAATGTTAAATTTTCACCTCTTTTCATAAATAAGTTTAAAAATATTTAT
Source organism: Atethmia centrago (assembly GCA_905333075.3). Taxonomy (NCBI): domain Eukaryota; kingdom Metazoa; phylum Arthropoda; class Insecta; order Lepidoptera; family Noctuidae; genus Atethmia; species Atethmia centrago. The sequence goes on from HG995393.1 coordinate 10,918,426, forward strand.
TTTAGATCAAACAGACACACGAGTGATCCTATAAATAAGGGTTCCGTTTTTTCCGGTACGGAACCCTAAAAAGTTATAATTCATTAAGGATTAGGCGTAAAAGGATTAAAAACGACTTTAATAAGTTTCTATACGTATTCAAAGTTATAAAAAAGTCCTCGAAGGGCATACTATAGCCATTTGTTATAATATCGATCGCTACATTGTACCCAGAGGTCATTGTTATGTTAATATATTTCGTAACGCAACCATTTTGGCAAATCATCGTGAATAATTTGAAGGAACGTAAAAGCTAGAGGTGGTTTGAATATTATTATTTCATGTTTTTAGCCGACCAAGACAATTAGAAATATGTGTGGCATGCTGGCCTGTTTTGTTTAGCTAGTTTCAGGCCCAGATCTATAAACGTACTTAGGCTAAGCGACTAACTGTAAAAATCTCACCGTGAATTCTTGCGCGGAGTGAGCTGTCAGTGTCATCCCACTGATGCTAGGGATTGACCAAGGATTACATTTACAATCATAATCGAGATTTTAATAATATTTTGTATACTAATTCGATTGATCATTTTATATTATTTCAAAGCTAGTATTTAAGTGTCTAAAAATTAATATTTAGGGGCTTTTTTAAAAATAAAATAGCAAAACAGAAATTCAGTCGGAAACTCATTTTTTAAATTCCAAAATTTTGGTTTGGAAAAGAAAATTGCTTCTCACTGAATCTCTGTTTTGTTATTTTATTAAAAAAATTTAAAATATTATTAAAATCTCGATTAAGATTGTAAATCAAACGCTGGTCCTGCTCCACAAGGGCGCAAAAACTAATTGATCAGCTATTGAAAATAGTGTTGGAGCTACTGAAGATTTTAAAAACTCTCTTTGCATTGTATAAATTGAATCACTTAGCATTGTATAGTTGCACAGTACATTGTTATGTCAGTACTATGTACTATAAAGCTGCCATTTACTGGATACGTCTTTCATTGACTTGAATGTCCCTGGCGGCTGGGAGTACGTCGTGCTCACTTTAATGTCTCGCTGATGGTGGCGCGTGTGTTGGATCATTTAGCTCCCTTCAAAATGGTTGAGCTGAATGGTGCTGATCCATGCGTCATGTTCGTGAACGGGCGCCGTCAGTAGAGACTGGTCATCTCTTAGCTGCCACGGCTTATTTTAAATTTTTATTTTTGTTAATCTTTTTATTACGGACGCTTTTACGTTTTACATCGTTCTTACATGTATGATTTCAAAATACGTTGATTTAAAAGAGTGTTCGTGGACTTTCTTGCCTGTTCTTCTCCATAGGAACCTACTACGCTTTGGAATGGGCAACTAGCTTCATCTTTCTGACTGACCGACCCCTTGACAATTCAAAAGTGCCTGTAATTGGTTTATTTGAAATAAAAGCTTTGCATTTGAGTTTGAGTTTGAAACGCTAGCATCAGGTGGGACGACACTGAGAGCTCACTCCACGCTCACTTCACCTAAGTGTTCACGGAGAGATTGTTACAGAATACCACTACAGGTACTCAAATCGAACTGTGGTTCCGCGTGTCATTAGTATTTAGTAAGTGTATCTATATCCTCAACGTAGAGAGCACTACTTGGTCATTGCCGAGAATAAAAAAATCCTAAAGCATGAAAAATATTTTTTTACTAAAATTTAATAACTCGTTATTGACAATGTATTTTCGGTACTAATGGCCTAGTGGTCGCAAGCGCTACTGCTGAGCATGAGGTTCTGGGTTCGATTCCCGGGTCGGGCAAAGTGTTACTGGGTTATGTTATCTGGAATATCTCAGTAGCAGCCCGGAATCTAGATTTGTGATCGGTTGATGGGAATGGGCTCGCCCCCTATTACGTGGGACTTAAACATAACTGGCGAAATGTGGGTGTACTACAGGCACAACTCTGCCCAACCCTTCGGGGAAAAATGGCGTGATGTTATGAGTTTGTTGCGCCACTTCTTCTTCCCAGCTATAGCACTAGGAAGTAATGAAGGGTGGGCGTTTTGAGGGACTGTCTTATGTAGTTTTGACCTTCGAAAAGTGCTGATTCTCAGCTTAGTTTGAATATGTCTTTTATTTTGAATTTATTCCCAAGCCGATGTATTTGTGTCGGATAAGGCGGGAGGAAACGCCCGGGTGTCACCGCTGTGTGGATCGCCCGGAGGACACGGTGGAGCATACGGTGGAGGTGCTCTGCCCGGCTTGGGCAGAGCACCGTCATGTCCTCGTGGTGGCGATTGGTGGCAAAGATCTCTCGCGTCCGGCCCTGGTTCAGGCCATGGTACGGAGCGAGAGGGCATGGGCAGCCGTCACCTCCTTCTGCGAAGCAGTAATGCTCGCAAAGGAGGAGGCGGGACGGTTCAGGGAAAGGCAAGTTTCGCGCCCTCTCGCCCTAGCCGCCGCAGGAGACGCCCTGGGCGTCGGGAATCCCTGGCGGATTTCCGGCCAACGTAGGCGCGGGCTTGCGGACGGTGAGCAATGGGTATTTCACCATCCGGTAAGGACCAGGCCCGGGTCGACGGCGCGTTGTATTCCACGCGCACCTCAAAGATATGTCTTCAGCACGAATTTAGGGGTCCACTAGAGCCGATGCCTGCCGGGGTCGCGGGAAGCTACTAATGGGTCACCGAGGCCCCTGGCAACACAGGCAACAGGAAGGAACAGTTATAACTTCTAAGTACGATCAAGGTTGTCAAAGGCCGACTGTACCTTCAAAAAGTACAAGGATTTAATCACAGGAAAGATTGAAAAAAAAAATATTGTAGTAATATAACGGTGCCGATTCCCTTGTTCACAAACTAAACTAAATTTAAGTTCAGTGCATCTTTTTCTTTCTATTTCATTAAGAAAAGGACGGAAGATAAATTTAAGTTTAGTCCTGTCAAATTAATCAGCGCTTGACGTAAGATGGCGTAATTTTAGTAGGCAAGTTTTTAATCACGTCTAAACTTGTATGGAGTAGTGACAGGCGCTGATTAATTTGACAGGACTAAACTAAAATTTATCTTCCGTCCTCTTCTTAATGAAATACAAAGAAAAATATGCACTGAACTTAAATTTAGTTTAGTTTGTGAACAAGAGAATCGGCACCAATGTCGGCTCTTATGCACTTTAGTTTAAGACGCTGACAACACCTAAACCGCGGTCACTGTCAGATCGTGTAGAAAAGAAAGAGAAGCGCAATGACACAAAGCTTGTAATTTATTGCAAAGTATGAAGCACTTACCTATTTGCTCAAAATTAAGTTGAGTAATCGAAAATAAAAAACAACCAAGTTCTGTATTCTAATAAGACGTTCTTGTTATTAATTAAATACGTAACGTATTAGATATTTAATACAGATATTTTGGATTAGAACTCAAGGTAAATGGTTATTTTAACGTTAGTTTGTATCGATATTTTTTTTTCAAAACAAGTTTATGTAACAACCAAGTTCTGGGAAATATGTTCAAAATTAACATATATTTTTTCCGCTACCAAAAACTATACAGATTTGACAACTTTTTTTCTTAAGAGAAGCCTATTTAGGTCAATTGTTGAGTTTTAAGTCGGATGTTTTATTTCCGGTGTCAGTTTGCCTTTAATACTTAATTAAGTTCAGAGCTGTAACGACACTTAAGGGTCGGGTAATCGCCGTTGACCTTGGCCATACAAATGTGCGTCGCACTCACGCCGCGCGCCGTGCCACCGTTCGGTTTCATAGGAAATATTTATTTTTAGTAACGAAAATATGAATATTAGAAAAAAGTCAGAAATATAATTGTAGCTATAATAAAATAATCTATTCATAAAAAAATATCATGAAAATATCTTAAGTAGTTTGTAATATCGTTTTTTGTGCTTTGGATATACATTATGTCCTGAATTTATTTCATAAAGTATTTTACTACATGACTTAAATATTGGTAGCTCGCCGTCCGATAAGTACCAGGTCGGCGGCGCGTTGTGTATCACGCGCGCCTCAAAGAGATTTCAGCACAAGTGTAGGGTCTACTAGGGCCGATGCCTGCCGGGGTCGCGGGAAAGTCCAAAAGGGTTACCGAGGCCCTTGGCAACACAGACAACGGAAAACACGGGTGGGTTTTAGTCAGTAAGAGTCTGACACACCCTCCTGCTCCGCCCAGAGCGGGAGAAGTTATTTGATAATTTTACACCAAAAAAAAAGACTTAAATATTCACTTAAGGCGCTGACAAGACCCAATTGACCAAAATTGGCTTCTCTTAAGAAAAAAAATTGGCAAATCTGTATAGTTTGTGGTAGCGGAAAAAATATATGTTAATTTTGAACATATTTCCCAGAACTTGGTTGTTACCAAAACACGTTTTGAAAGAAAAATCTCGATACAAACTAACGTTAAACTAACCTCTTACTTTGAGTTCTAATCCAAAATATCTATATTAAATATCAACATACGTTACGTATTTAATTAATAACAAGAGCGTCTTATTTGAATGCAGAACTTGGCTGTTTTTTATTTTGGATTACTCAACTCAATTTTGAGTAAATAGATAATTGCTTCATATTTTGCAATAAATTACAAGCGTTGCGTCATCGCGCTTCTCTTTCTTTTCTATGCAAACAGACAGTGACCGCGGTTTAGGTGTTGTCAGCGTCTTAAAGAATTGATGTGTATGCGTTCTAGTTTCACATACATTTTTTTTATAACTTACTTGCATTATATAGAGGCGTAATAACAGATTTAAAAGTCTCTAAAGTCATATATCTGCGCCTTAATACATACTGAAAATCAGAATCCCACTTTACCTCTTACATATATACAATAAATGTGTATACAGTATTTTGAAAATATCTACATCATTTAAAAACTAAAAACTTAAAATAATAATAATTATATAAACAATTATACATATAAAAGGGAGGGCAAAATATCACAGGGCGTCAAAAAATTCGTCCGCATCGCTGTCAACAGGAAAAGTGCCCAAAAGGCTGGCAGCATTGCCACGTTGTATGGCAATGCTGATTCTTTGGCCAAAAAATAGACCAGCCCTCTGGTCACCTGAGGAGTCTACCGACCGCTTGGCGATGTCTCTTACTAAGTGGGCACTCGGACCCCGTTTCAACCCCAAACGGCTCGAATATAATTCTTTACTTCAAGACAAAATAAAAGCGTGTTTCTTTTTACCGAGGAATGTGTTTTCTACGTTAAATCAAAGATTTATGTGACAAATATCAATAAAATGGTAGCTATCATTTTTCCTAAGCATGCAATATTGTTTTTTTTTTATGCTTTCAGTACCAGTATGTACCATTTGGTGACCTTAGACATTCTTAGCAAAGACAAATTACCTCTAAAGGTTCTATGTTTATGGTTCTCGTTCGTTTTTCGAACAAGGTTTAGTATCTACGCACTTGAATCTAGATTATTTATGGTTTTTTTAATGGTTCATTTATATTATGAGTCATTGGAAAGCTAGTTTGGCAATTTCATTGGTAGGTAGATAGACCAGCCATGATAAGTTGTTTGCGTGGATCAGCTTGAATTTTATAGCCGTTTGATGTTCGAATATTTTATAGCCACTATAAAGTTGCTTGAGGGGCTTGTGGCTAAGTAATAACAGCCGCACGGGTCGATCGATCAGGTTAAGCAATGCTTGCCGCGGTTGGTCCGTGGATGGATGACCATCTTTACATACCAAGACCCCTCCGTGCCTCGGAAAGCACGTTAAGCCGTTGGTCCCGGCAGTTATTTGTAGATCTTTGACAGTCGTTACGGGTCGTCAGAAGCTCGAAAGTCTGACAACCAGTCTTACCAAGGGGTATCGTGTTACCCAGTAACTGGGTTGTGGAGGTCAGATAGGCAGTCGCTCCGTGTTAAATACTGGTATTCAGCTGTGTCCGGTAAGACTGGAAAGCGACCCAAACATAGTTGGGAAAAGGCTAGGCAGATGACTATAAAGTTGCAAATTGTTCAGAGGTATTTCAATAGTTTATAAGTACGATATGGTTATAATTTCCGTCTGGCACTGAATTAAATGGACTGAATTTTATTTATTAGATATTCATCATCACCATCATCATTCCAGCCGAAAGACCTCCACTGCTGGACATAGGCCTCCCCCAATATTGGGGGGGTTTGCCATAATCGCCACGCTTGGCAGGCGGGTTGGCGATCGCAGTATGGTGTTAAAATGCATAGAGAACGCTGCTGCCCGTTCTCTAGTAAGTCCCTTAGTCGCCTTTTACGACACCCACGGGAAGAAATGGGATGGTGCTATTCTTTACGTCCGACACCACACGGAACTTATTAGATATAACTATTAGATATTGGTAGACCGTTTTTTTATACTTTTATCTTTAGAAAAATAAAACATGTTTTTATTCCTTCTCTAAATAAGAATCTATATAAATAAAAAACCGGCCAAGTGCGTGTCGTCGCACAATGAAGATTTCCGTAGTAGGGAAATTAGGATGACTTTATCCCAAAAACAAATTTAACATTGCAGTTGAAAAACATGTTCTTCTCCTTCCCTCCAATATGGCGAGGGGGGTGATGGCGGCTGATTAGTAATTGTTTACTTATTTTACTTCGATGGGGCTAGTTTATCATTTCTCACTTCGAGCTACAGCAATTGCCTTATGTAAGCGGGCACGCCCTTTATGCCTGGATGCTTTTATTTAGGTATTAAGTTCTATTTACGTTTTTTTATGTTGTAATTTTTATCTGCTTGAATACAGTTTGTTCATTGTTTTGTTGGTATACTGGCGCGTGCTAGCTAACCTATGGCAAGTGTGTAATTTAATCCAATGTTTTGTGTTTCGTAATGTTAATTACTTTGCATACGATTTGTATAGAATCAAGTTTATATAACTAAACAGACAGACGTGCTGCTGGGGAGTTTGTTCCACCACCTCTTCTTCCCAGCTAAAGCACTAGGAAGTGGTGAAGGGCGGGAATTTTTGGGAGACTGTCTTATGTAACTTTGACGTTCGAAAAGTGCTGATTTTCAGCCTAGTTTGAATAAATGACTTTTGGTTTTATTATTTTTTTTTTTTTTTTTGTTCTCCCATACATCGATATCCGTCACGGTCAATTCTCTAACTGCAAATTTAAGCTCTGCAAGTTAACGAGTAATAGTCGACAGACTATAACTCATTAAATAAATAAATAAATAAACTTGTAGAGCCTACTTAGCTGTGATAGTTTTCTTTTTAATTTCATTATATGTACTATTGCCATGATTTTTGTACATCTCCATAAGCAACCATTTAGCTGGCAGGGGTGGGGGGGGGACACTTGACTCTAACAAAAATTAGCACTTTTAAGCTTAATATTACGTAAACGGGTCGTTGAATCGAAAAACGGTGTTCACAGACCCGCAATATTTTTGAACGGCCTATCCAACGATACCCCACACCATGGGGTAGACGAGAAAAAATATCATCCCCAAAAAAAATTTTTTTTCAAGATTTTCTTTCAGCACTTTGTCAGCGTGACCTATGCCAAATTACAGCCTTCTACAGTACTAAGCGCCTCTGAGCTACAGCGGGGACAGACAGACAGACAGACAGACTTGAGAACGGCTGGACCGATTTGACAATTTTTTGTTTTAAAATGATCCTAATAATCCGAATAAGGTTATATGGGTAAGAAAAATTGGAAAAGTTACCCGGAATTTAGACAGCACAACGTCTGCCCGATCAGCTATAAATGCGAAAGTGAGTTTGTTTGTTTGTTAGGCTTTCATGCTAAAACTGCTGAACGGATTTAGATGGAATTTGGTACATCGGTAGACCATGACCTGAGTTAGGATTTGGACCTGGGAAAGGACAGAAGATAAATTTTAGTTTAGTCCTGTCAATCAGCGCCTGTCACTACTCCATACAAGTTTAGACGTGATTAAAAACTTACCTACTAAAATTACGTCAATTTACTTCAAGCTCTGATTAATTTGACAGGACTAAACTAAAATTTATCTTCCGTCCTTTTCTTAATGAAATAGAAAGAAAAAGATGCACTGAACTTAAATTTAGTTTAGTTTGTAAGCAAGGGAATCGGCACCATTATGTACTTTTAATCCTTTAAAATGTACTCTAGCTGATTTTACTATGTAAGAACAGGCGACCCGGGCCGTGGATACAGATACTCAAATTTTATACTATAAGGAATATTGACCCCCTTTCTGTTGGTACCCAAGAAACTTAAAGGTCATGTCGTGCACAGTCTACATAACAATTTGAGCATCATATTTCATTTTAGACGTTTAATGGTTGGTATTTGAAGGTTGGTAACGAAAACAATTGACGCCATTATTACGAACGTTCATTTGTCAAAGTGACAGTTTAGTAAGAACATGAATTATTGTTTTGAATTTCGTAGTTTGACTAAAGGCGAATTTTCAATTCACTGGAGCACATGTCAGATTACCATGTGCTAGCTGTCACTTTGTGTACAATAATATTGCCATCAACAGGGCACAAATCCAGACTCCGGGCTGCTACTGAGAAAGTCCAGTGAATTCCAGTTAATTTCCAGTTAGTTTAATATTTATCTAAACTAATAATAACGCTGAAGAGTTTTTTTGTTTGTTTGTTTTTTTGATAGCCCAATTACTCACGATATTCAACATCGTGAGGAAACCGGCATATCCTAGACCAAAAATTCGTAGACATGTAATATCTACCAACCCGCACTGGGCCCGCGTGGTGGATACAGTCCACTCTCTCTCACTGAGAGGAGGCCTGTGTCCCAGCAGTGGGAGCATTATAGGCTCATTATGATAGCCCAATTCTTGAGGAAGGCTATAGGCTACTAAACATCACACCAGGACCCTTAGGAGCCGAGCAAAAATTAAAAAGAACGCCAAGCGAAAACGAAGTAAGAGCGCGGGCAGGCGATGCGATGCAAACGCGACGGGGTGAGTCGGGAGAACAAGAAATTTCACGCAAATGAAAGGGAGGGTAGCAGCTAGTGTATTATACACATAAAACGCAGCCACACATCATCATCTGCCTAGCCTTTTTCCCAACTATTCTTGGCGGCTTCTAGTCTTATTTTACATGGAGCGACTGCCTATCTGACCTCCACAACCCAGTTACTGGGCAACACGATACCCCTTGGTAAGACTGGTTGTCAGACTTTCGGGCTTCCGATCGATTAGGTTAAGCTACGCTTGCCGCGGTTGATCCGTGGATCGTTGACCATCTTTATATACCAAGACCCCTCCGTACCTCGGAAAGCACGTTAAGCCGGTGGTCCCGGCTGTCATTTGTAGATCTTTGACAGTCGTTACGGGTCGCCAGAAACCTGAAATTCTGACAACCAGACTTACCAAGGGGTATCGTATTACCCAGTAACTGGGTTGTGGAGGTCATATAGGCAGTCACTCCATGTAAAATACTGGCAGATGAGATGATGAATATCAAAACTGTCCTAACAGGCATATTTAATCAATGTTTAGACAGCGGTACGTTTCCTGATTTAATGAAACATAGTAAAGTAGTATCAATTTTCAAATCGGGTAGTAAGAGTGATCCCTCTAATTATAGACCTATATCTGTGCTACCAGCATTGAGTAAAATATATGAAAAAATCATGCTAGACCAGATGCTGTCACATTTCAATTCTAATGGGATTTTACATAGTCGCCAGTTTGGTTTCACGAAAGGTAGGTCGACGACTGACGCAGGAGTAAAACTCATCAGTCACATTTTGGAATCCTGGGAGAAATCCCAGGATGCCATTGGCATTTTCTGTGACCTCTCAAAAGCGTTTGACTGCGTTGACCACAATACACTGACCCGTAAATTACACCACTACGGAATTCGTGGACAAGCTGCTGATCTTGTTCTGTCCTATCTATCAAACAGGCAGCAAAAAGTAAACGTTAACGGGGCGACGTCCTCGGGGTCTCTAGTAAAGATGGGCGTGCCCCAAGGTTCAATTCTTGGCCCTTTCCTATTTCTAGTTTATATTAATGATCTTCCTTACATGATGGCAAACTTATCGGATATAATTCTATTCGCTGACGATACTTCTCTTATTTTTAAAATAGATAGAAAAAATCCGGATGTCTTACACGTCAATGATAGTCTGGATATTCTTTCGAAATGGTTCGCAGCTAATAATCTCTTACTTAATGCGAACAAAACAAAATTTATAAAGTTCTCACTACCAAATGTACCCCAAGTGGCTCTAAATTTAAAACTTGATGGCAAGAGACTAGATGCTATTACAGAAACTATATTTCTAGGAATTACTCTAGATTCAAAATTACAATGGGGAGCCCACATTAGAGCTCTTTCAGGTAGATTAAGTTCAGCTGCATATGCAGTAAGAAAAATTAGACAGTTGACTGATATAGCCACAGCTAGGTTAGTATACTTTGCTTATTTCCACAGTATTATGTCTTATGGCGTTCTGCTGTGGGGATCGGCAGCTGATGTAGATTCAATTTTTATCTTACAAAAGAGGGCAATCCGCGCAGTATATAGAATGGGTCCTCGTGAGTCCCTTAGAAACAAATTCAAAGAAATTAATGTACTTACTCTGCCTTCTCTTTATATCTTAGAAAGTATTTTGTATGTTCGCAAGAACTTATGTCTTTTCAAAACAAGAAGTGATTTCCATAATATAAATACACGTAGTAAACATGAAATTGTGATACCCAAATTTAGATTAACAAAAACAAGCAAATCATTTGTTATCAACAGTATCCGCTTTTATAACAAGTTGCCAAAGTCAGTTACAGAACTTAGCGATGGAAAGTTCAAAACCCACATCAAACGTGTCCTTATCAAAAACGCATATTACAAGATTAAAGACTACGTTGAAGACAAGGAAGTTTGGCAATAATTCCTTCTGCACATGTGGCTTCCCTGGTACACCAGAAACGGCATAACTATGGAAATATCTATTAACTGCTCCGAAATTACGATGTTTATTATTATTATTTTTTAGACATACATTTTTGACATTATATACCTACAATTTATATTTCAGACTTAATATTATTAATATTATTTTACAAGGATTCTTGTGTACGTTGTGAATGTGAGAACGTTGTAGGCTTCATAGACTAGATCTTTTTTCTTTAGACCGTTTCCTTTTCTCTTTTTTTTTTGTTAAGTTTTTTCGACAGGCCTACACTGTTCTCCCATACCTAATTTGTGTAATTTGAAAACATTGTAAAAGCCAATTATTTTTAAAAGAGTAACCGTGGAGTTTCTTGCCGGCTCTTCTCCATAGGAAACGACCAATTGGAACCGTGCACCTAGCTTCTGACGTTTCATAAGTGCCCATGTAGGTTTATGTGAAATAAAAATATTTTGATTTTTGATTTTGAAAAAAATTACGAGGATCTTACGTTACCGTACCATTCTACAACAAAATACCAAATATAAATCCAATAAAAATTGTATCTACTTCTGTATTCCGTGATCTATTTCCGTTCTAAAATGTCTACAGCCTGATTAATGTATTATGTCATATTAATGTATATTAGAGATGCCGCAAATAGTTGTTATAGCGAATAGTCGAATACTGAATAATCGCCATTTCCTATGGCGAATAGTCGAATACTCGCCATTATTACTCGACATAAAAAAGGAATATAAAAAAGTATTTATTCATTCTCAGATAATAATATTACAATCACAATCTGTCCCTTTTGGACTTAAAATATTAAATTATTAATAAAAAATTCTAACTAATTAACTTCAACATGACTGATTTTTGGCAAACTTTTTATATTAATGATAATAATACTAAGTGTGTTTTGTTTTTAAAGATTAATAAAAGTTTATATATTTTTAAGTCTATAGTTTTTCTGTGCATTAAAAGTTTATTTTTATTTAGACAACTATTCGCCGAATGTCGAATAATAGACACTATTATTCGGTATTCGGCGAATAACAAAAAAAATCGAGTAATGCCGAATACCGAATAGGTAATAGCGAGTATTCGCGACATCTCTAATCTATATATTCACACCCACATTTAGCTAGTAATGTTTAAGTGCCAAGTATACCTAATAGGGGGCGAGCATATTGCCATCAACCAGGCTCTAATCCAGACTCCAGGCTGCTACTGAGAAATTTCTGATGGAAAAAGCCTAGTATCACTTTGTCCGACCTGGGGATGGGACCCAAGACCTCATGCTCAGCAGCTCAGTAGAGCTTGCTGCCACTAAACCAACGGGGCAGTCATCAATGTTTAAATATTTATATTATAATACGGTATTTGACTACTGTCAAGAAAATACATGAATTAATACTTATTTTAAATATGTTACTAAAAAGAGATGTTTGTGAAAAAAACAAATAAAATCAGTGGCAAAATAGAGAAGTTAGACGCTTTTGAAATTATTCTTCTATCCTTGTCACACAAAACGATCATTATACTGAATGGCGCGAAGTTGCTATGGATGGCTCTCCTGTGTTGTGACGTCAGATGCTGTTTCTGTCTAACATAGACTTTAAACTTCGTATTTTTTTAGATTATTAAACTTTTTTTTTTACTGTGGCTTATTTTGTTTTCTAGGTTTCGTAAAATCAAATTTAAAAAGAACGCTCAGCTACTCTATTGTAAGTCTAAAACAAAACACAAATGAAATACATCTTATCTTAAACATTACATACTAAATTGATAATTATTTAAAACAAGATATTTACTTACACTGGCTGAAATAATAAACACAAGTAATTTGAAAAAGGAACGACTATATAAGTGCAATAATGTTTTAGACCATAGAGAATTGTAACAAATTATATTTCTGAGCTGCTCATTTTATGAGTGGTTAAATGCATTTATTTACGGTTTTCAATTAATAGGGTAAGTTGTTTTGTTTTATTATTGAAATTCTCATAATAAGCCATAATATTCAACTAAACTATTGCAAGATGTGAATATTAACAAGTTTTATTGTAAAAGTAGCCATTTTGACATTTAAAGTTCTTTCCTTTATACTAAAGAAAAACATGGCCGCTGTTTTAAAAACAAGATCAATAGGAAATAACGCATTTTTTCAGTTATGAGTTTTTATGGTCATCAATCTATATTTTCCGAGCCGTCCCATAGATGGGTTGATAGAAATTTGACAGAAAAGAAATATAAAACGAGGGGTGTCGTGGTAGGAACGTTCCTTTCGTTTTTATTTTTTGCGCGCTTTTCGAATGAGTCGTGACAGACGTGCGATAAGAAACTTAATTCCAATACAAAATTTGTCGTCCTCCTCGTTTATTTTGGCATAATTAATGTTTTCATTTGTCAATATTCTCTAGGTATACAGCGGCAGATTGTTTGCCATTTTTTTGCGAGCTCTTGCTGCTAAAGTGCAATATTTGAAACGTGCATTAATATCTCATGTTGCATGAAAAAGCATTCACATTGTTAAACTACACATATGGATAAGGAGAGTTACCTTAATTCGAATTCATGTTTAAAGGAAAACTTGGCTTAATATAACACCACCTTTGTATTTCCCGAAGTCAAAGTCTAGTACCTACGGTTCCTCTTATTTGTTAAGCGAACAAAATTATCAGACGCAAATCCAGCTGGTATATTCCGAAAAAATCTCACCGTGAAAACTAATGCCTTGATCATACGTATCGAGTAGATTGGCGAGACAGTGCTGACGGTCGAGTGGTCGGTACGTTTAAACACATCACCGAGAGACACATGGAGCACGGAGCGGTCGGCGCAGTTAAAGGGTGAGACAGTCACTCGGACCTAGTTCTATTTACTAGACCGAGAGCCCACCCTTGGGCTTCCCCGCACTGACTCGCTTACCCGCTCGGCAGGTATAAACATGCACTCGGTGGGAACTCGCCACCCGACACACGTCGCTTGCAGCACGCTACCGTATATTTTTTAATTATCTTTTTGCGATTCACTGGCGCCGATTCCCTTGTTCACAAACTAAACTAAATTTAAGTTCAGTGCATCTTTTTCTTTCTATTTCATTAAGAAAAGGACAGAAGATAAATATTAGTTTAGTCCTGTCAAATTAATCAGCGCTTGACGTAAATTGACGTAATTTTAGTAGGCAAGTTTTTAATAACGTCTAAACTTGTATGGAGTAGTGACAGGCGCTGATTAATTTGACAGGACTAAACTAAAATTTATCTTCTGTCCTTTTCTTAATGAAATAGAAAGAAAAAGATGCACTGAACTTAAATTTAGTTTAGTTTGTGAACAAGGGAATCGGCGCCATTGTCTCACTAGTCTGCAGCGTGGAAACTAAACTGACTGACTGATTCGGTGCCAGTTAAAAAAATATGTGTAAACACCTACTCGTCCACCCAACTCTCTCGTCCTAGTATCATTTTGCTGTCTCGCCCATCTACTTGGTACGTGTGATCAAGGCATTACATGAAGTTAGCAGAGTGAGCTGGCATTTCACATAATGCTAAGGATTGACACTATTGATAGTTCACTTGAAGCTCACTTCCCACGGTGAGATTTTTACAAAATAGATCGCCAGATTTCAGACTGCTACCGAGAAATTACTGTAGGGAAACCCGCGAAGTTCAAATTTTCTTAAGTTTTTTGCAATTTTCAGGTCAGTATCAGGTTTTATGTTGATCTAAATATGATTTGCGGCCGTATCAAATATTTATTTATAGAATTATAATCATAAAAATCATCACATGAAATCGTGACATTTGAGGCCAATTCTATTGCTGATTCTAATGATTATATTTATATAATGCCATATTTGTTACGGTCGCGAATCGTATTTTAACATACAATCTGACAAATTGCTAATTGCAAAAAACGTAACAGACTTTGTATTTCGCGGGCTACCTTGGCTTGATTTCATCCTATGTGCCAAAATATTTGGCTTTGAAAGGAATATCTATCAAAGATTTTTTTTTTTATAATCAAACGAAGCTTTTTTTATTGATCATTCCCTTTGAAAGAGAACCGAAGCAGAAGAAACTCCATATATTGTACTTTTTTAAGGTGCCTCCAAAAATTTACATTGTTGAACTTCGAATGAACGCAACTCTCCTAACATACTCACTAGGGGCCAATGTCGGAGCCACGGTAGGTCCAGCAGTATTACTCTTCCCGAAAGTGGCAAGAGCATCAGATTGTCCAGTCATCCAGCCAATAAGAAGCAACGGTAAAATGGCTGCGGCGGTCTGTCGTTGACACCACATCTCAACACGCGAAAAAGTACGCTTTTCAAATGTATTATTTACAATTTTTTAAGCTGTTATTTTTGTCTATGGTTGGAAATAAGGTGGGTAATTTTTGAATTAAGAATTTTGTTTTATTTTATTAAGTGGTATTTTTTTTTTGTTTATGACTGTCATTTAAACCAAATGCTTTCGAATTTCGCTACAAGTGAATTTTGTAAAGCTATCTACGTTGAATTAAAATATTAATTACGAATAATTGAGTATGGATATCGATGGGCTTCCCAGTAGTCCCAGACAATTTTGTAGGAAGTATGAATTTTGAAAATAAAATAACAGCATTACAAAATCAATCAACCAAATCGCATATCCAATTAATTATTTATCTCTAGCTGTTACTTTTTAATGTTCGCATGTTTAGGTTCATAACACAATTGTTAAGATGTGGCGTGGTGTCAGTAATCTTATTTAGATAAAAAAAGAAATACTGTTTGTTGATACGCGTATCACTTGAAAACGTCTGGACGATTTGGCAATTTCTTATTTTAAAATGTTTATAAAATACATTCTCCAAATAACGTTTATATGGAAAGAAAAAAATTAATTATTTCCCGGAAAAATTTCAAAATATGGGATTTTTGTATGAATTATTGAAAGTAAGTACAACGTCAGTCGGGTCAGGTAGTTTTAAATATAAATGATTTAGATAGCGGGACATTTTTGTTAGTATTCCTGTATCGTTTTCTCGTTGCGTTGTCTGATATTGTTGTGTATGTTTTTGTACGTCAGAATTTTGTATGTTTTTAAAAGTTTTCAGTATCTCTGGAGTGCCCTCGAATGCTGTAGAATGTCTTCCTGTCAGAGTTCCTAGGAAATACACCTTAAAAGTAACATAACCCTAAAACATCGACAACTAAGCATTTTTTTTTATTCACAGCTTTGTCACATGCTTCTTAAACAGCGGTTGTATGTGTGTATGTGAATGTATTGCATTCTTATGTTAAAATGTATGAAAGCTTGTTTTTTTTCATGAAATATATTGTTTTAAATTCTTACCCGGGGCGGCGGAAGTTGTCGCAGGTTTTGGTGGGTCTGTATTGGCTTTCCCAAAGGACGAGATACCAAACCCATCTGTGCACTGTATGTTTAGCCAACCGACTATAATAATGGGCAATATGGCGAACATTTGCCTTCTGCACCACATATTTTTACACTGTTATACCTCGCTGTGTTTTTCTAATTCGTTTTGGTAATAAAAAAGGTTTGTAACAGTTGTCTATGGAAAAAATGTAATATAATTATGTTGTTTATGAAATAAAGATGGCTGACTTTTGGCGCCAATTCATTTGTCAAATTGTCGTAGTACCTAAATGTGACGCTAAGCAGTGTTTTTCTTGAGCGAGACGGCTAAAATGTTTTAGTGTATCAGCCTAAATCAATATAAATGTTGTTTTGTATTAAAAAGGCGTCTATTTTGTGTTTTCATATTCCTCTGAATCACAAATTAAAGTATGATTACTTGTCTGAATTCAAAGCTGCGGTTCTAGCAAAGATATTTTATCCACCTATATCGATTTGATATTATTCGATAAGACCGTTAAATTCACTCTAATTGCGTCAAAATATGGTCACTTTTCTGTTTCCTTTTGACATCTTTGACACACACAGTGTCGCATGCTGTTATGGAAACGTCATACACGAGATGTGTGAGCTCACTCATCACAGTATCAATAATACTTCTTGCACGACATAAATATGGTGAGGATAAATCTAAAGAAATAAATCTTTGACCGACCGTCGATGATTTTCGATTGTTTTTGCCTTTTTTTGCGACTCGTTAAATACCCTTGCTTGCACCGCTGCTCCGTATGTTTATTATTTGCATAATGTGCTAAAAACAATCAATAATTCAAACAAAAAACATTTTTTGCTTTGTAGTCAGAGGAATTTTGTGTGTCATCTAGGTTCTAGAGGTAACAGTGAATAAAGTTGTTTTAAATATCGATGGTGTATGTGTATTTTGTGGTGTAACATTTTCGTTGTGACGCCGCCGTTACTGTATATTTATATAATGAGACTAACAGACAATTATTATACAATTTAATTTGATAAGTTCAAGCTTTGAATAGAATTTTAACAATTTTGAACATTGTTTAAACACAAAACTTACAAATATAATAAAAAATGCAGATATTTACAAGCCAGACACAAATTACAAAAATATGTATGAAATAATAGAAATATTTATAAATTTTAAGTTTATTTAATCTGTACAAGTCAATTTATTTAGATTTATAGTTTAATATAAAAGAAAAAGGTCCCATTATACAAAAAAAATCTTACCCGACGGCGGAGTAGGCGCCGGTGTTTTGAGAGGAGATTCAGTTTTAATAACGCCAAAAACTGGACTAAACACTCCGAAACATTGTCCAATCACCCATAAAAACACAAAAACTGGCAAAAAACTACGCTTCCTTTGCCACATTTTAAATTTCTAAATCGATTCTACAATTAATGAATACCGTTAATTTTGAATAAAAAAAAGTGTAAAGAAAATTGTGTAAAAATGTCATGTATGTACAATATATACAGATTGTTTAGTGTTTTTAACGTTATTATGTTCTTTTGTGACTAAATAAAGCTTTGTAGGTAATTTCAATTCATGTAAACCTACATTGTTCGTTTCAAAGGTCGCCTAGTGAATACAAATCGCCTGTGCATGTTGGGCAAACATTTTTTTTCATATAATGGGACAAAAATATCCTCTGTATGTACCTGTAAGTATTAAAAATAACCACTCGTGCTTCTAACACTCAAAAACATGACACACAATGTGTAAATAAAAAATGTGTTTTTTCAGAACCATGTTTTTTTTAAACAGTGATCAGTGTTTTTGTTTTCTAGTCCAATCTGTGGATGTGCAGTGTGAAATGTCCCATTATATAAAAAAAATATATTTACCGGGTGGTGCTGTTGGAGCTGCCGGCGACGGCGCTTTCGTGTTGGAGACACCGAAAGTGCTGAGTGCTTCGGAGGAGTAACCCATCAGTGATGCCAACACAAGTGGCAGAATGAGAGCGGCAACTTGCTTCCGGCACATCTCAAAAATTCCAAACATTTTCGTTTTTTGAAACGCAACAGTTTACGTTCACGAAAATCGGATGAGCGACGGATGGTTACGTTATATGTCCTTGTTTATGGTATGGTGGTTCGAATTTGGAACTGCGATTTGATTTCTTTTTTGTTGTCGAAAATGTGGAAAATGCGTCAAAGAAACTTCGATTTTTGTGCCTAGTTATTTATTGTCTGTTTAGAAAAATAATTTGAATGTGACAAAAAGTAATTTGGCGCATTTTAATCACATTTTATGCCAATATCGCATAATTGTTGTCAAAATTCGTAATTTACAAAACACTGATATTACTCGATAACGACATCATAGTGGAAATTGATATAAATTATTCTGACAGCTCAACCATATATCAAAATGGCAATTAAAAAACCAAAGTAGCCACCCGCCTCGAATTTTGAAAGTCAACCCGAAGCCCTATAATTACGAAAATAGCCATTCAGCTTAGTCCATTCTTTTCACGGGCCTTTTTACTAATAGCCCGAGTAACAATAAACCACCATTTTGAATATATTAGCTGTCAGAATAATAAATGAACGTAATATAAAAATGGTGGACGATGGTGATATTAATATTTTTTAAATAAAGAACGAATTGTTAGAGAGGTTTAGGTGGTTAGCTAGACCAAAAATGCTAAATGAGGTTTTTTTGCAGATTCAGGTCGTAGTAATAGATTTCAACCGGCTTATTTTTTAAATACTTTTTAAAAACAACACAAGGTTTGTCCATTATACGTAGAATATGTTAAGTGACGTATGATTTAAATATTTTAGATAACGTTGAAAACTGAAGTAAAATTATGAAGTTATGTGAACACATAAATGGTCTAGCTATATTTTTTTAGAAGGTTTGATCAATATGTTTCAAAGCAAAACACGTGAATGCAAATTATTGGGGCATAAAAGTATAATTTACAAATCTCGCATGGCAGTCCAAAAGGGTTACCGAGGCCCCTGGCAACACAGGCAACGGAAGGAATACGGTCGGGTTTTAGTCAGTAAGAGTCTGACACACCCTTCCGCTTCGTCCAGAGCAGCAGAGTTATTTGATAAAAACCCAAAAAAAAAAGTATAAATACTTTATTTTGTTTAAAATCATTTTTTTTTTCAATCACAAGAAGAAGCAAGCGTTCAAAAATACATTTCGTAAATGAAATAAATAATTGTCTGCTGTTTTCATTACCTTGACTTAATTTTGTCTCCACACGAACATTATAAGGGAACACATAGACGAGTCTTGCTAATATTGAACTATCCTTTAATCTATTTTAGTGTATTAGCGAAAAAAAAATCTACGTAACGTTTTAATTAATATTGATCAAACCTCAAAGGATTGGGTTTTTTTTTTAAAATAATTAAACAATGACTACACACACGTTAGCCATATATTTTGCCTCTCATTAATGAAATATTGAACAAAGCAAAAGTGTGTTTGTTTAATCAGTTTTGTTTTGCAATTAAATGATTATTTTAATAAAAATACGCATTTTAATAACAAAATAGATGGAGTTATTCAAAACGCCATGCCAACGCTTGGGAAGAATGATGACTTTGGCACTTCCCTATACGGTACGGCCCCGAAAATAGTTTTAGTCACAGAATTTTGTTTGGAATAACGTAAAGGATACTACCAGCTGCCACTTTTTTATATCAAAAAGTAGTTCTCGTTTTATAGGTAATCTAATGACTATTTCTCTATCCGAAGTAAGTATCGTGGATATTGTTTTGCGACACGATGCGTTTACTCGTAAAACTCCACAAGCTTCTCTATATATTTTAATCAGTGCCTACTTAGATGACATTATCAAATCTATCTTACTAGTCCTACTAGTATTATAAATGCGAAAGTTTCTAAGGATGGATGGATGGATGGATGTTTGTTACTCTTTCACGCAAAAAGGTTTGAACGGATTTGGATGAAATTTGGCACACAGATAGTTTATAACCAGGAATAACACATAGGATACTTTTTATCCCGATATACCCACGGGGTCAAAACTTATGCGGGTGAAACCGCGGGGTGCATCTAGTCCTCTATAATGACGTCCACTGCTGGACATAGGCCTCTCCCAAGCATCCTAACTAATATTGTAAAGGCAAAAGTGAGTTTGTTTGTTTGTTTGCTTGTTACGCTTTCACGCTAAAACGGCTCAGCGGGTTTGGATAAAATTTGGCACATGGGTAGACCATAACCTGAGTTGGCACATAGGATACTATTTATCCGGATAGTACGTTCCCATGGGATAATTTCCGACTTCCACGCGGGTGAAGCCGAGGGCAAAAGCTAGTATTCTATATAATTAAAGATGAAAGTAAATTTTTTATAGAAATTTTGTATGTATTATTATTATTTATTTGTTGTAATGGTGATCGTTTAGATTATTAGATTTATATAAGTGAGAATAAATTTATAATAAATACGTGTAAAAGTCTAGAATACAATAAATATGACCGTTTTATTACACAAAGTGACAGTTAGGACCTGTCACTCCAGTGAATTAATAATTTGTTTTAGTCCAGAACGAAAATGATCGCAAAATTAGTGACAAATTGTCAAGAGCGCGTAAACTGTTGCGATTGATTGCATAATTTATCAATCAACAGCCAATCACAGCATTTTACGCGCGCTTGACAATTTGTCACTTTAATTTTGTGATCATTTTCGTTCGGGAAACTAGTCTAGAGGGTGCAACGGGACTCTCTTAGCGTATGCGATCTGTCTATCTGTTCGTTCGTCTGTCACAAGATTGTACCTGTCTTTTTAAACGTATTCGCTTTTTAGTTGACACAAATGCGTGTTACTATGACCTCTATTATATCAAGCACTAGCTTCTGACCGCGATTTCGTTTGCGCGAAATTTCTTTTTTTAACATAAAATTTATCCTATGAAAAAGAATATAAAAAAGAATTTTCGGAATGACATCAATAGTTCCGAAGATCATACAAACTCACAAATCTTACGTCTTTTTAATATTGGCATAGATAGCTATAGTTAATATACGTGTTTAATTAAAACAAACACACATAACTTCTTTGCTTACAATAATGACTTTATAAATCAAACATGTGTGTAGCCATTAGAGAAAATTAGAAATTTATAAAATTACAGCCGATTTATTTATATCTACAATTATTAACTTTTTCTTTGATTGGTCAACGAATAATAATAGAAATCAAGTTTAATATTTAACAAAGAGGAAAATAACCTCGGGATAATTTAATTAAAAAAATATATAATAAGGTTTACGGACTTAGGCGTAAGAATTTTATTTTTTCGTTAATCAACCAAAAATAAGAAAGATTTGCGTTTGAGTTATATACATTGGTAGAAAAATATATTTATCAGTGCTGAAAGCGGCGGTGCTAAGCATAAAAAGCTTTTTATAAAATATCTATTGAAACTGGTAAAAACTTAAAATACAAAAGATGTATCCAAAATAAATGTTGAAATAATATTTTTGTTATTCAAAGTAATTAACTCTATTTCTTGAATTTTGATTTAACAGTTTTGCTTTACGCAAACACAACTAGAAAAAAAAATACATTACACACAGAAAATAAATTAATATTCCGTTCGTGAAACAGGATAATATCTACGCTCAAAAAAAGAACGACACCAAAAACAAAAGTGCAAAAGCGTGCGTTCGCATTAATCAACAACGATTTAAAACATTCAATTTTAGAATTCCATTTTTTAGACAAACGTTTTTCTCTTTTTAACTTTTCTGTTTAGTTTTGGCCTTTTTAGTTTTACTTTTAATTCACGTTTAGACTATGTGGTGTCTAAAATGAGACTGAGTTTTGATATAGTTACAGTTAGCTCTTGCGTCTAAGTTGCACGATGCTTGCCGCGGTACTAAAGACCAAGGTAGAACGCAAGGTTGCTGTAGTTTCTTGGTATACAGGTTGTTCCAATCATAAGTATTTTTGAAAGTACCTTTTTTGTGTTAATTTTTTTTTTAATTTTTGTCACGACATTTTATTGTGATTTTTAGAATAACCAGTTTAATAAGTTAGCTCAAAAAAGAAACCCATTAATATCTGTACCTTAAGTAAAAATATAATTTTCTTTTAAAAATCACGTAACCATAATGCAAGCCATACTCAAGGAGACAGGGTTATTGTTGTTTCAAACAGAAAGAAAGTTCAAAGTATTTTTATTACACTAGCTGCGCCCCACGGTTCCACCCGCATAAGTCTCGATCCCGTGGGAATATCTGGATTAGAAGTATTATATGTCCTAACCCAAGTCATGGTCTATGGTCATGGTCCCATGTGCCAAATTTCATCCAAATCCGTTCAGCCGTTTTAGCGTGAAAGCGTAACAAACAAACTCACTTTATCAATCAATCAATCATCAACTCAGCCTATAACAGTCCTCTGCTGGACATAGGCCTCTACCAGGCTGCGCCACAACACCCTGTCCGCCGCCTTCCGCATCCAGTCTGTCCCAGCCACCTTTTTAAGGTCGTCGGTCCATCTAGCTGGGGGGCGTCCCACACTACGCTTGCCGATACGCGGTCTCCACTCCAGGACTCGTCTGCTCCACCGGCCATCGGTCCTTCGACAAACATGGCCAGCCCACTGCCACTTCAGATTGCTGACTCTACAGGCTATGTCGGTAACTCCGGTTCTCTTCCGTATAACTTCATTTCTGATCTTATTTTTCAAAGAATCTCCGAGCATAGCCCGCTCCATGGCGCGCTGAGCGACCTTGAATTTGTGAACCAGCCCGACTGTCAGTGTCCACGTTTCGGCACCGTATGTCATAACGGGCAGGACGCACTGGTTGAAGACCTTAGTCTTCAAACACTGCGGGAAGACGGTATTCAACCAGTGCGTCCTGCCCAACAAAGGCGCCCCATCACACTGGACCCGAGGTGGCGGCGCGTAGTGTTCCACGCGCGCCCCTTTCTGACGTCGCGGGGGGGGGGGGGGGGGGGGGTTCATTAACACCTCACCCCCCCCAGACTTGAGGTGGCCCGCAGAGGCGGGCCGGCACTAGCCGGGGATCGCGTAAGCCGCATTAGATCCCATGGTCCCCGGTGCAAGTGTGGGACGGGAACACTGGGCTGGTTTTTAGTCAGTAAGAGTCTGACAGACCCCTCCGCCTACCCCAAGGCGGAGGACATCCATGAGGATTTTCCACCCCGGAACAAAAAAAAAAGGATATGATTAGTTAGGATACCATAACATCACGCCTGTTTTCCCCGAAGGGTTGGGCAGAGGTGTACCTGTAGTACACCTACATTTCACCAGTTATGTTTGTCTCATGTAATAGGGGGCCAGCCTATTGCCATTAACCTGGCACAAATCCAGACTCGAGCGGCTACTGGAAAATTCCAGATGGAAAGACCCAACAACACCTTTCCTGACTCAGGTCCCAGACTATGTCGTAAGCGCTACTGCTAAGAATGAGGTCCTGGGTGCAATGCATTATTACAACTGCCTCGAAGGTCTAGTCACCGACGAGGCAGTTATGATATTGCATTATCTGTGTCCTACACGATAAAAACTGGCTAGGTACCTTTTCAAATCTCCGCCTGTCATCACCGATAAGTGGAGTTCCTAGAAATCCACTGCGTCACAATCGTGCCTCATTACTTACGCTTTTTTTTTTTGCGTGGGAATCATCAAATAACTTCTTCCGCTCTGGGTGGAGCGGGAGGGTGTGTTATACTCTTACTGACTAAAACCCACCCGTATTCTATTTGTTGCCAGTGTTGCCAGGAGCCTCGGTTACCCCTTAGTACCTTCCCGCGACCCCGGCAGGCATCGGCCCTAGTGGACCCCTACACTTGTGCTGACGACATCTCTTTGAGGCTCACGTGGAATACAACGCGCCGTCGACCCGGGCCTGGTCCTTACCGGACGGTGAGCTACCCATTGCTCACCGTCCGCAAGCCCGCGCCTACGGTGGCCGGAAATCCGCCCGGGATTCCCGACGCCCAGGGCGTCTCCTGTGGCGGGTCATTTACCTTTGTTTTGCAATTGTATTCAAATTTACAGTATATAAGTATTGTACATTCGTTATTATTTCTATTCTACCTTTTTACTGCCTCGTTGTTCTCGTTGGTCTCTCTCGTTGGTCGCAAGCGCTACTGCTGAGCATGAGGTTCTGGGTTCGGTTCCTGGGTCGGGCAAATGTTATTGGGTTTTTTTATCTGGAATTTGTCAGTAGCAGCCCGGAGTCTGTATTTGTGCCCCGTTGATGGCAATAGGCTCGCCCCCTATTACATGGGACTTAAACATAACTGGCTATTATATAATTGCATTGCAGAGGTGTGAGTACTATGTATAATAGGAGCTACATAATTTACCGGTTAATATGAATGTCATTGACTTGAATGGGCCCTGGCGGCTGAGAGTATGTCATGCTCACTCAGATGATTCGCTGATGGTGGCGCGTGTGTTGGATCATTTAGCTCCCTTCAAAATGGTTGAGCTGAATGGTGCTGATCCATGCATCATGTTCGTGTTCGTGTTTTTTTGCTACTATAGACGCGTTTTTATTTACATCGTCCTCACATTTAGTTATAAATTCAACATTATTTATTCTAATCTTTATGTAACAATATAATTTAAAAGAGTGTCCGTTCTTCTCCATAAGTACCTACTACGCTTTGGAATGGGCAACTAGCTTCATATTTCTAACTGACCGACTCCTTGACAATTCAAAAGTGCCTGTGTGTTCAAAATGGTTTAATTGAAATAAACGCTTTGAGTTTGTGTTTGAAATGTGGGTGTACTACAGGTACACCTCTGCCCAACCCTTCGGGGAAACAAGGCGTTATGTTATGTTATTTTTATCTGAAACAAATTTATTTTATTCAATGCATACACACGTTGCAGTATAAAACTGATTTACATCCGTCATCTCACACTTCAGGTCCAGTTGAAAACTAGCGTCAGCCACTAGTTGTCTGGCATTTTTGCTAAACTTTTCTGCTAATTTCTTACATCGCACTTACCACTTTTTCCTTTATTTTTATTATTTTTATCTGTTATATAATTATGTTGTGTGATTTTTAGTCTGTGCTAAATAAATGTAGCTATTTTCTTTCTTTATTTTTATCAATATGTTGAAGTCGGTTTCCAATACAACTGGATGCAGCTAAATACCAATATTTTACATGGAGCGACTGCCTATCTGGCCTCCACGACCACTCCAAGACTGGTTGTCATATTTACGGGTTACTGACTACCCGTAACGACTGTCAAAGATCTACGAATGACAGCCGGGCCAGCGGCTTAACGTGTTTTCCGACACACGGAGGGGTCTCAATATGTTTTGATGATCCACGGACTGATCACGGCAAGCGTAGCTTTACCCACAATCGACCCATGCAGCTGTTTTTAAGTACTTAGCCACGAGCCCCTTAAAACAATCTTGACAGCAGAACAAAAAAGTATAATTACTTTCAGAAACAACCTGTATACGGTATAAAATTAGGGGTCGCCCCCACCGCTGTATATTATATCCGACGTTACGTTTCGGGGTCAAAAGGGGGAAAGGGGGAAAAAATAATTCTTATGTTATCGTACCTCTTTGTTACAAATATACTGCGTAGCAAGGAAGTGTTGTGTGTTTTTTAATACCTACTAGTCTGTATAAAAATAGTAAATTTAAAAAAATTAAATGCTGTTCGTTCATAAGCGCATCACTTGAGAACGGCTGGATCGATTTGACAGTTTTTTGTTTTAAAATGTTCGCCATGGTCCGAATTCGGTTTTTATGGCAAGAGAAACTGGACAAAAAAACCGGGCAAGTGCGAGTCGGACTCGCCCATCGAGGGTTCCGTAAAAAATTGTAGGTATTGAATTAAGACTAAACTTGATTATGATTTAATTACAAATGTATAGTTTCAGATTTTTCCCTGTACTTGTAGTATAGACGATGTCTTGTAGACGATATTACTTGCCAAATTTCTTAGTTTTAGGTCTACGGAAAGTACCCTATAAATTTTGATTCCCTTGAGAGTGTCAAAATATACGTTTTTTGCGGCATAAACGGCCGTATCTTTTTTGACGTTAACTTAGAAGTTTGATTTTTCACAGCTTCAAGAGACTGTAGACTTGAGTATATGGTTTTAATTTCAACTCGATACCTTCACGCGTTCTTGAGATAAAGGGTCTAAACAGACAGACGGACAACATGTGATCCTATAAGGGTTCAGTTTTTTTTCATTTTGAGGTAACATCTCCTGCCTAGCCTTTTCCCAACTAAGTTGGGGTCGGCTTCTAGTCTTATTTTACATGGAGCGACTGCCTATCTGACCTCCACAACCCAGTACTGGTTAACACGATACCCCTTGGTAAGACTGGTTGTCAGGTACGGTACCCTAAAAATCCGGAAAATGTTCAAATTCGGGAAAACCGACGTTCACCTTTTTTCTATGGGTTTTTGTTGGTCAAGACAACGTCCGCCAGTGCTAATAAATGTGTCTTTGGTTAGTTTGTCCTGCAAAGATTAGTAAGCCATCCTTTTCTCCGCCTGTAGGTTTAGTACGACGGTGGAAGAATTAGGTCAAGAAGCGATTAGCCGATTAGCTATCAATGATTATCTCGTCCAATAAAATAATGTACAAAAGAGTAAGTCTCGTGTAAATATTTTTTTTTACGTTATACGTGTAGGTGTTTTATTACTTTAGTTTAAGAGTTCACATGTTCATATTTTTCTCTCATTTCATTATTATCTCGCCCAAGACATGTACAAAAGACTAAGTCCCGTGTAAGTATTTTTTGCGTTATACGTGTAGGTATATTAATTACTTTAGTTTAAGACTTCGCATGTTCATATTTTTCCCTCATTTCATTATTATCTCGCCCAAGACATGTACAAAAGAGTAAGTCCCGTGTAAGTAATTACTTTTTGCGTTACACGTGTAGGTATATTTATTACTTTAGTTTAAGACTTCGCATGTTCATATTTTTTTCTCATTTCATTATTATCTCGCCCAAGACATGTACAAAAGAGTAAGTCCCGTGTAAGTAATTACGTTTTTTGCGACGTGTAGGTATACTTATTACTTTAGTTTAAGACTTCGCATGTTCATATTTTTCTCTCATTTCATTATTATCTCGCCCAAGACATGTACAAAAGAGTAAGTCCCGTGTAAGTATTTTTTGTTGCATTATATTTATTACTTTAGTTTATCATTTCATATTTTTCTCTTCTTGTTCTCACACACTATTGTCTACATTTCTTTGGCAGTTCTCCTTTCGCAGGTCTGCTGGAAGAAATTTCTTAACACGTTCATGCGAACAACGTATGTGTACGTCACATATTGGTAGATATAATGTGGCACAACCTACGAGTATTATTATCTCCATCAAAAACTCGATTTATTTAGAAAGACGTCACAGTACGGTGTCTGGCCATACTAATATTTAAAAGTTATTATGCCACAACAGCTATTCAGCAGCTATACGGCTATTCTTGTTACTATTTTCGTCTATTAGTCTGTAAGCTTACTTTAAAATTGTAATAAAATAAATTATTAAAAAACACAAAAATCCCGACTGCAAAAACACATAACTGTAAAGGGAAAAACAAGCATTATAATCTATAGAATTTTGGTATCGCAGGCGGACAATCAACAGTTACAACATATTTCAGGTTATTCGTTTCTCCTAGCCTGCAAGACCAAATTTTTATAGATTATAATGCTTGTTTTTCTCTTTTCAGTTGTGTTTTTGCAGTTGGGTTTTTTGTTTTTTTTTTAATAATTTATTTTATTTCAAGCTTTTTAGTTTTATTAATATATATACTTGAAAATTACTCATTACTAGCTTTTATTTGATACCATTATTGTAGAAATGTATTTTAAAAAACCTTTTAACTCCTTTTTTTGTATTTGCAGATGCAATATATAAATATTATATAGCCTATGTCACTCCCACAAAATTATTTCATCACCACTGCTCTCAAAACGGTGAAGGAAAACATCGTGAGGAAACCGACATGTCCTAGAACCAAAAAATCGAAGACATGTGACATCTACCAACCCGCACTGGGGATTACGGACCTCTCCCTCTCACAGAGAGGAGGCCTGTGTCCCAGCAGTGGGATCATTATAGGCTGATTATGTGATTATAATTCTGTAAATTACACATATTTGTTAACGTCGCGAATAACATTTTAATCAAGATACTGACCACCTGACACTGATCTGTTAATTGCAATAGTTATTTGTGCAACAAGAGAGCAAAGTCGTTTTTTGCTGCGAGTGCTGATTTTGAATCCTGAGTGTGGCGAGGGATTTAAAGGCACGAGATGCAAAAACTTAGCTCTCGTGTAACACACATAACTTTTCACTTCAGCAGCGAGAACACTTTAGGAGATAAAATAATAAACAGGAATAGATTGAAATAACTATTTATTGTGTATCAAAATAATTAACATTGTAGGTAGAGGTACCAATTCAATAAAATGGAATGTTTAAAAAAATAAAAGTAAAATTACTGCAATTCTGCAAATTAAAAGTAACAGATTTATTTGGCAACGTTATAGTTGCATTGAGTTGAGTTTGATTATCTGGGGTTAAGGCTTCTGTTTCGGTGGCGGATTGAGATGGAACAACGGTGAACGTTGGCTGATCGGCTTTCTGTATAAGTACACTGTGCGTCGTTGGAAGTGGATGGGCGTGGGTGAGACCAAGGATCCGAGGTCGAATTCAGACTTATTGTTTCCACTATACGCTTCCAGATTTTCGACTTCTTTTCTATTGAGTCTTCAATATAGCCTTCTGCAACCGTATTGGACTTCCACCCGACGGCGACGTGACGTTTTAAAGTGGTGAGGTCGGCTCCGGAATCAGCCAAGAGCGTTGCCGAAGTTCTCCGAATTGTATGAAAAATCGGTCGATTTTTATATTGGCTGGACGTAAATTTTGGTATTATTCTACAATAGTTACATATTCTTCTCGTACGATAAAAGACCTGTCAAGGTTCGTCTTCGTATTTTTCAATTTTACTAACAGTAATTTATCTGAATGCTTTTCGATATTATTAGCTGTTAGCTGTAATAGCTCGTTATTGCGACACGCTCCACTAATTCCTATGATCAGTACAACCTGTAATGAAAATATTACTTAATTAATATGCATAATCACGTTCACTGTGCTTGCCCCACCGGTGGGTCATACCGAGTTGCTCATCGTACGTGCATGACCCACGGGTGGGCATGAGTTGTTCGCCAATTGAAAGGCTCATAACCTCAAACACGTATGAGTTTAGCCACTTTTATTGGTTCACACGTGTGAACAATGGACTAAGAAAAAATATTACACAAAGACCGGAGTAACTTTTTTAATAGAGTTGCCAGTGTTCGATTATCGAAAATGAGATAATTTTGGGATGTTTTGAATAAAAAAGAAGACTTATTTTATTATATTTAATTTAATGGGAACTATTAAAACAATTAAGACAAAAAGCTTTTTGGCACGCTAGACACTCCATATCTGTTTTTTTAGTTTTTTTAGCTGCTTCCGTTGGCGTACGGCCTGCTTCAATTAAAATTTTGTAGCAACCAGAGCAACGTTTTCTAATCATTCGTTTTGGGTCACGTCTGGGTATTTTTGTTAGGAAATGGCTGAGTCTAGAAGTTCCAGACTGCTCAATTGATACACTGGACCTAGAAGAACGCGGTGTAGGTAGATCTGCTGAAGGAGTAGGAGTTTGGAGGCTCAGTAATCGTTTAATGATTATTTCGTGGCCTTTTAGCACATCCATTTTACTACGTGGGTTCAGATCTTTGTAAATCAATATTGTGTTAATCACACAAATCGACATCAGGTTTCCAGCAATTTTTTTATACCAAAAACAAGTTTTTCGAATAGGTGAATTATGCTCGCCAAATTGTAGATCATAGCTGCACAGTGAACGTGGATTTACAGCATCTTTTACATATCGTAATAAATATTTTAACAGTATTGCTAAGCCAGACTAGGATTCATTGCGCCTCCAAAAATTAGTAGTAGGCAGTAAGTACCTTTATACTTATCAGTCTACACACAAATTTTAATAACTAACTGTTGTTGTTAGATTCATATGTAGGTACCACTTACTTTAGCGGCAAGAAAATTGCAGTCCGGAGCTTCATTAAGAAATTTTTCTATAGGGCCGTGAAAATTTTGGACTTTTTAGCCTTATGCCCAACTGACATTCTTTTTAGAAAAGATACGAGTTTTGCGTATTTTTCAATATGCACGTTGTGTTTTGTTTTTAAAGTAGCTTTCAACATTGAGTAAATACTCCACATTGTAGATGATCGCCTCGTCTGTGATAAATCTTAAAAATAAGATAGCAACACCGTCTCCGAAAAATTGCTTGCGCCCTTTGTAAGTCTCCATTCATTGAAGACATGGTATGCTCTCAGATATTTCTTGCGAGACTTCTCAGGTAGGAAACTTAATTCTGCATTAATAACTTGTTGTTTTAACTCTTCTGGTGTTAAAATACTGTTCTCGTCGCTAGTTTCACTCATATTTTACGATTATTTTAATATTTTTTAAGTTATTCAACTCTTTACGCCAACCACGAAATTTTATTCCCGCTCTTTTATTTAAATTAAGGCGTGTTCGGAAATAGCACCCATGATATTTTATTATTCAAAATATCTTACGTAACATTATTGAAACTAGAAATAAATATTTAAGTACAGGTTAAATATCAGTTTTAATTACAGTAAATACTTATTTTCGTTTAAATACAACAATAAGTTAGAAATTCAATAAATTACATTAAAAGACATAATTCTCTTTTTGCAAAATTTCTTTAGTTAGTACGAAATTCCGAACGTGTTTGTCTTTGAGATCGAATTCAAAATCGGAACTTCGAAATGGCTGGTCTTTGTTTCTCTCTCTCTTTCTAATGGCGGGAAAGAGATTAGAGTGTGAATGTTTCGAATTGTATGATTAACCCAAGGCTGAATACGATATTCACGGCTTTCTGAAAAAAAAAAAGTTACTTGGTCTCACTCAGTGAGCAAAATCGCATTTTGCTCACTGATTTCAGGCAGCAACAACATGTTTGAGCTACTGAAGTGAAAAAAACATTTCGCGGGCTTTCGACTGCGGATCCACCTTAAATTACTTTCTTTTCTGATTTAAGAACCCCAAATTTTACTGTTGAATTTTCCCAAACCACAGAAAATCCAAAACCCAACTACGACAATTACCACAAAAACGCCAATTAAAAAGGTATTTAAAACAAGACATCAATCATACAATCTGTTCGATGTATGCCTTAATTACATGAACTGTGAAGTAGTTGGGTTTAGTTTTTTTATTTTTTTATTACAATATAATAATCCAGCCCAAAGTATCTCACTGCAAAGCACATACAAAAACATAACATCCCGCTTGTAGACCACAATAATGCCTTGATCACACGTGCCGAGACAGTGCTCGGTACGTGTAAACACATCCACGAGTTCTCGGCCGAGCGCTCGCCCGAGTTAAAGGACGAGACCGTCACTCGGAGCCTGTTCTATTTACTAGACCGTGTGCCCACTTGTCAGGTATAAACATGCACTTGGTTCGTACTCGCCACTCTTTCAGATCCAGCCTATCCCACCTTGCTTTTCTTCCCTTCAGCGACGCCCTAAGCCGAGGTCCGTACCCCACAGAGGGTGCCCTTAGCGTGCAGTCGCTTAGTAACGTAAGAAATTCGCCCCTGGCTGGAGGCTTTGTGTCCGCTTAAGGCAGCTACAGGATAGTCCGGTTGAGTAGTCACGACCTCTCAAGGTCAATTACGAGATGCCAAACCTAAAAAAAAAAAAAACTCGCCACTCGGCACTTACGACTCACGTCGCTCGCAGCTACGGTTTTCCGCGACTTTTGTGAACCGACTGAATCTGACTGACCAAATAAAAAAATACGTTTAAAAACCTACTCGTCCTCCCAACTCTCTCGGCCTAGCTTAATTTTGCTGTCTCGCCCAACTTCTCGGTACGTGTGGTCAAGGCATAATTCGTCCAACATGCGGCAAACCAAAAGACATAAAAAAACTACATTTTAAAACCGCTGTTCGTTCGATATTACCTTACTCTTGACCTCCCGAAGCGCATAAAATGTTTGTAGGTGTAGGCCTGACTATATTGGGAGCACTTAGAACTATAAATAACTTGGAAACAGTATTATTGTAGGAATTAAACCTTTATAATGTATGTGACGTCGTTCAGGCATGGTCGCAGTGAGAGCGATTCTTTAAATCATTGTTTTCAGCTTTCTACGAGTACTGTATGTATTAATTTTAAATAAATAAAACTAAAGCTCAGTGTGATAAATAGATTTTAGTGGAAAAATTAAGAAAAGAACAAGTTTATAAAAAAAACACTGGGATATATTTATATAATTTAAAAGGTAGACTTAAAATATTAATAATAATAAAATATTTGTTTATATTTGTTAGCGAGCAGTGGTGGCCCAGTGGTAACGTCCGTGACTTAAGAGTTGTAGGTCGTAGGTTCGAACCCAGGCAGGCGCTTTACTTTGTGTAAATTATTTCATCCGGAAACCGCCGTGGAGAGAAAGGTCCTAGAACCGAAAATTCAAAGACATGTGACATCTACCAACCCGCACTGGGCCCGTGTGGTGGATTAGATACGGCCCGCTCCCTCTCACAGAGAGGAGGCCTGTGTCCCAGCAGTGGGAACATTATAGGCTGATTATGTATTTATACAATCATTCAATACATGTGCTATCTGTATTATCACATGCAAACTAGTAACATTTTAAATGTCATGTCAAAATTAAATTCGAATCACCAAAACACATGCTCATAGCTAGCAGTTAGCACATGTATTCCACAGTTACAAACAAAAAGCAAAATTAAAATATTTATAGAAATTTCAGCAAACAACAAATTAGTAAAGAAAAAGTATAAAGAAGTAAAGAAAAATATCGTACTGATCCACGTCATGACAACGGGGCCTGACTGGTGCCCAGATAGTTTGACATAACGCAACGGTCCCTCTACTGGGCCCAAGTAGAAAGTCACCCAAAGGGCAATGGAGAGGGCTATGCTTTAAGTTTCCCTACGTGATCGAATCAGAAATGAAGAGATCCGCAGGAGAACCAAGGTAACCGACTTAACCCGAAGAATTGCCAAACTTAAGTGGCTGTGGGCAGGGCACCGAAAGGTTCTGGAGTGGCGAACGCGTACGCAGCGGTAGACGAGCGTTGGAAGTAACGATGCTCATATTATATAACTAAACAGACAGAGAGTTTGTTCCACCACTTCTTCTTCCCAGCTAAAGCACTAGGAAGTGGTGACGGGCGGGCATTTTTAGGGGACTGTCTTATGTAACTTTGACGTTCGAAAAGTGCTGATTTTCAGCCTAGTTTGAATAAATGACTTTTGATTTGATTTGATTTGATTTGAATCATAAAAAATATTGATATTTATTTCGATATGATAATTATGATTATACCGAACTTTAATATCGATGAATTACGATATACCGATCTAAAAGATCGATATTTTCTTCATATCGAATGTTTTTTTTTTTGTATTTAATTAGTGTGTAATAATAATTAAAAGAAATCAAATCTTTATTAAAATGAATATATAAAGTTTAAAGGATTAAAAAAAATAATAAACATTATTAGCACTCCCAATATGTTTTAACAATTACTTTGATTGATTCGATATATCTGCACACATATCGTTTTTTCTTAAATATCGATATTTATCGAGCAATCCTAGTTGGAAGACCGGGAACAAGGTGGACCGAAGATCTTGTGAAGACCTCAGGAATCCGCTAGATGCGAGAAGCACTGGACCAGTCGAAGTGGCGATGCTTGCTTATGTCCAGCAGGAGACGTCTTTCGAGTGTAATGATGATGGAGGCAACTGTTACGCCACAGCTTACCTCCACAGCTTTCCTTCAAAGCCCGGTTCGCTAGCACTGCGACCTTAATTTAGGTAGTTGCTGTGAGTCTGAATAACTCATTAACGTCATGCAATGTATTGATGTAGTCTTAGGTACTAATAACGTTTACTGAAAATCAGCGCTGTACTGTGGGTCCCCATAGTACAGCATCATGCTGAGCGGAAGCCTTCTTGTCACAGTTACGGCGCGCAGCTTCTTTTTTTTTTGG
The DNA here is from genome assembly GCA_905333075.3 of Atethmia centrago. Lineage (NCBI taxonomy): Eukaryota > Metazoa > Arthropoda > Insecta > Lepidoptera > Noctuidae > Atethmia > Atethmia centrago. The sequence goes on from HG995393.1 coordinate 10,952,772, forward strand.
GTGGGAAATTATCAAATAACTTCTCCCGCTCTGGGCGGAGCGGGAGGATGTGTCAGACTCTTGCTGACTAAAACCCACCCGTGTTCCTTCCGTTGTCTGTGTTGCCAGGGGCCTCGGTTACCCTTTTGGACTTTCCCGTGACCCCGGCAGTTTCCCGTGACCGCTGCCGACGATACAGGGTTATTTTTTAATTGGATATCTAAACTCCGCAGACGGGATGGGTATCAATATCTATGTAAGGTACTCGTAAAACAAAGAATAAATTGATTTTGATGTTTTTTTGATGACAAAACAAAACTCGCTTAGTTTGTAAGTTTTTGCAAATATCTCAATAAATTAAGGCCTCATTAATTGATTCAGGCACTCAAAAGCAAGTCCGATTAAGCAGATGATAACCTCCTTTTTTTTTTTCGGTGTGGAAAGTCCTCATGGATGTCCTGACTCAAAACCCTATGACTAAAAGCCCTCCCACATTTGCACCGGAGATCATGGGATCTTATGCGACTTCCGCGATCACCGGCTGGTGCCGGCCCGCGTTTGGGGGCCACCACAGTCCCGCGGAGGAAGTGAGGTGTAAGACTCCCCCACGACGTCCAATAGGGGCGCGCAAGGAACAATACGCGCCGCCACCTCGGGTCCTGTTGTGTGGGGGGCGACGGATGTCCCCGAGTCCGTCGCCCCTGGACCCATTTAGGGGGACTGGAAGAGAGCGTTGTTCGCACTCCGCCGACGCCCGGTGCGCCTGCTGCGGGCAGGGTGAGTGGAAGACATCTCCCGCTCCATTTCCGCAGCCTTCTGCAAAATGACTGTTTCGCAGAAGGATACCACCGCGTCCCAGGACTCCTCGCTGCCGACCATCGAGTCGACAACGGCTGGCAGCGACAAGTCGCTGACTACTCCTGAGATGAGGGCACGGCGCGGCCCTTCCCAGGCGGCACACTCTGCCAGCGTATGCCGCGCCGTGTCCTCCCGACAGCAACCTCATAGATTGACCTGCGAGACGCCATTTATAAAAAAAAGTAAAACTAATGGAAAGAAGGCGTGAGTTTATATGTGCATGTATGTATGTGTAATAACTTTTCTTTATCTAGAAATACAACAGAAACTTCTGAAAAGCACTTAGATTGTTCGAACGAGCAATTATTCACCAATTCGCCATATTGTATGCTTTACTCCACATAAAGAAAACTTCACTAAACAATTACAGTCGGAACACGCTTGCAAAGTGTTAGTACATGGGTACATTGCATGCAGGTAATAACTTTATGACGGTGTTACGTCATTGTGTAGGCAGAAATCTATAATATAATCACACATGTAAAAATATTCATATAAAATACACCAACTGTGAAAGTAGTTTGCAAAAAATCTAAGCAGGTACCTCGTCTATACAAATAATTAAATATTATTATTATGTACTTACATATCTCAAAAATCCCGCTCCTTTGGAAGGCGTACGAAGGGCCGAAGCCAACTCGCAGAGGCCCCTTAGACAATAGGGTCTTACACCCATTTTTAAAAAGTGTCTTAATTAAAATCTATAGTGCTAATATGTCCCAAAAAAATCACTAAATTTTTATATAATCGATAAGTGCCGTAAAAATGCATTTAAATTTTACATTTTCAAAGGCGAACGGCAGGCTTGTATGGGACTGTCGTACAGCTAATAAAATTTCGTGTTTTGGGATATTTTTTGTTTTAATTGGTAGTTAATATGATAGACAAGCCCTTTTTAAATTCTTGGATTTTTAAAACTTGGGACTTAAAAGTTATAACCAGTTTTATTTTTTAAGGTTAAGTACTAGTTTATCAATGTAGATTGTTACTTATAGGCACATAAACATTGTTTCGGTAATAAAGTATATGTTCTAGATTGCTTGTCGCTATTTTTGTAGTGTTTACTTACTATCAAGTGGGTAAATTGAGATGAGGATCGTACCTACTCAGTGGAGTGCATTAGGAGATACCTATGTCCAGCAGCTGACTGCAACAGTTTGATAATGATGAAGTCCTGATGGGGTTTTAAGTGTAGGTAAATAAAACAATACAGTTAATCGTTTTTTTTTAAGTAGGTACATTTATTTTATTTACAATTAATTAATTCGTAAATTACTTCATCTAAGAAGGGGGCAGGTCGAGCAATACCCTCATGGCGAGCATAGCTTAAATACCAACATAACTGTGTTTAGTTTACGACTAAATCACGTGTAGTTATTAAAATATTTTTTTTTAATATTATTAATTAATCCGTACTTCTAAAAATAGTACACTTACATGAAAATAAATGGCTTAGTTGCCTTAATATGTGGTACAAATTCTATAGGAAAACAACAAAAAAAGTACGCTGTACCAAATCTGCCGTTCACCTTTCGCGCGTAGTTTGTCGAAAACGCTGGACGCAGTGGACGCCATGTTGCTCTGTGGTCCTGACGTCACTTGGCTAGTAAACAAATGCGCTGATCTATTATCTAACTATCAGTTGACAGTTGACACGTTTTAGTTTACTCAACGGTATGACGTAATAACATGGCGGCTACTATTTCATGGTGTTTTTTAACAGATTAGAAAAACTGAAAACGTTGAATTCAATTTTAAAATTTATTTTGTTATTTTATGAACTAAAAGTAACATTTTCCGACTCCTTTTTGCCTAAATTATCTCAATAATCTATTTATAGATTTTTTCTCGTATATAGTTAAATACCCTATTGTATTACAATTTTACAATAGGGTATTTTACTATGAATGACGCACCAACCGACGATTATCCCTGTTTGCAAACAATGTAAGTGCTGTGCACATCTTTAAAGGTGATAAGTTCGCGGTAGTACTAGGTATTACATTTAGACTAAGTTCTCTGTGAACTAGTCGTTGGAGGGCCATAACAAATAAACAAATGTCTCAAAAGTGATACAGAATTTATGTTGTAGTACAGCAAGTTGCAGTCAAGAGCTTTCATCAGCTGCCTGACTTTCCCAACCATGTTAGGGTCGGTTTCCAGTATACCCGAATGCAGCTGGATACCAGTATTTTACATGGAGCGACTGCCTATCTCTCCTCCACAACCCAGTTACTGGATAATACGATACTCTTGGTAAGACTGACGACCCTTAGCGACTGTCAAAGAGCCACGAATGATAGCCGGGACCAACGGCTTAACGTGCTTTCCGAGGCACGGAGAGAAGGGTTTTTTTTATGGGAAATTATCAAACACCCTCCCGCTCTGGGCGAAGCGGGAGGGTGTGTTCTCTTACTGACTAAAACCCACCCGCGTTCCTTCCGTTGCCTGTATTGCCAGGAGCCTCGGTAATCCTTTCGTACCTTCCCACGACCCCGGTAGGGGGAGGGGTAGTATGTAATTATTGTCACTCATCCTCGGCCCAACCGCGGCAAGCGTAGCTTAACCTGATGGATCGACCCGTGCCGCTGTTATTACTTAGCCACAAGCCTCTTGCATTCAAGGGCTTTCTGCTGACATTATTTTATCATGCATGTCAGCCCTTTTGCCCTTACAAGGACTTTTTGCCCTTTAAGACGCTGACAACACCTAAACCGCGGTCCCTGTCAGATTGCATAGAAAAGAAAGAGAAGAGCGATGACACAACGCTTGTAATTTATTGCAAAATATGAAGTAATTATGTATTTACTCAAAATTGAGTTGAGTAATCGAAAATAAAAAACAACCAAGTTCTGCATTTAAATAAGACGTTCTTGTTATTAATTAAATACGTAACGTATGTTGATACTTAATACAGATATTTTGGATTAGAACTCAAAGTAAGAGGTTAGTTTAACGTTAGTTTGTATCGAGATTTTGTTTTTAAAACGTGTTTTCGTAACAACCAAGTTCTGGGAAATATGTTCAAATATAACATATATTTTTTCCGCTACCACAAACTATACAGATTTGGCAATTTTTTTTCTTAAGAGAAGCCCATTTTTGTCAATTGGGTCTTGTCAGCGCCTTAACTGACTTAAATGGTATTTGTTTTGAGCCTACTGCTTACTCCAGACACTTTTGAACTCAGAATGAACCAGTTTTCTATTACCCAAAAATTTTAAATAGACTCTTTGGATTTAAATAACTGATAAATTAACATTAATTTAATATAAATAATGTAGAAGTAATTGAACACTCGTTTGAATGCAATTCTCACCGACATTTATGTATGAGTACATGACAACAATAGTACTGAAAAATAAACACTTTTATTATTCTTATTTTATGCTTGTAGATTCTATCACCTAAAAATAGATCAAGAATATTTCAACACCGGTAGATACCACTTAAAATAATTGCACTACAACGTTCTTAATCAAACATGTCTGTCGGAGCGCGGGTATCTTGACACTGACAAGTAGCGGCCATGTTTGCGAATCCAAGTTGGCGGGAAAAGTACCATAGACTACGATAATCATTTATTCGGTTCTAGACTAGCTTGCTACTATTACATTAATCCGTGTGCTAGCCGTTGCCCGCGGTTTCACACGCATTCTACAGTCCATTAGGTGTCATTCAAGTAGAGAAGGCATAGGTATTTTTTTTCTGACTGATCGACTTCTTGACAAATACCTAAAAAATGCCTATGAATATTTTAAACGAAATTAATGCTTTAAGTTTCAGTAAAGATGCGTCCACATTATATAACTAACACGTTATAAAACATAGTTATGCAATATAATCCTAATCATAAATATGTATTTATCTCAAACTCTAAAATTCACAATCTTAAATAGACAAAGTTGTCTGAGGTAGGAGGGTCCTGAGTCACTCGACTCTCTTAGGTCCGTATTACAGAAGGTTCCTCAAGTCTAGTTTGAGCGTCAATCAGTCGATCACTGTTTAAGTATAGAATCAGTACTCGAGCATCGGTCATATTCTAGAACGGTAATCAATCTCTATTCAGCTGAATCGAGACTCAAATCGAACCTCAAGCAGAGATGTGTATTGTCTATGTATCAGCCTGTTTTCGTTTACGATTTATTTTATTTACCAACTTTGTTTTAATCTTCATTGGATTAGAAATATTAAAATATATCATAAGCGCCCAATTATTTAGGAAATCTGCGTTATTAGTTCGGTCTAGTTCGGTCCCGAATACTCGTCGTACAATTCCTCATTTATTAAATAAAGTATAGTAATTTTATAAGCATAATTATTGTAAGGCTTAAAATACTAGTATCTATGGCCATAAATAGGTACGCTATTTAATAAAATTATCAGTATGTCAAACAATTTATGCAAATGAAAACATCGTAGATATTTTGATTAGTTTTGTTATTTGTTTTGCTGATTATTATTTATTCTTATAACTTATTAAATGGCAGGACGAAAGGAAAATAAAACACAAGAATTTGCAATTCTGGGGCTAGGGGATGCCCACGGTTATGTGGTTTTCTTAAATCGTGGTCTGTCATACGTAGAATTAAATATTTTACCACGTCTTATGAAAACCTGTACCTCTTTATGAAGTTTTCACAATTATATGGGTCCTGTATATCGCTTAAATATCTAACAGGAACGCTAAAGTTCAACCTTCTATTTGCATCATCATTGAATAAATTATTGTAATGATCTACTTCTTCAAATATATCCATTTTGATATTAAAACTCGACAACTTACGCTTGAAACAAAAATTGACATGACAATTCTACGCTCAAGCGCGGTCTCGACCACACTTGGGCGATTACAGATCAAATCACTGCTTGGGTTCGCTTTACGAACTGAGTAACGTTCTAAAATAAAGCGATACTCAGCTGAACTATGATTCTATGCTTGAGGAACGTTCTAAAATTAAAACTTGACTTAAAACTAGTTTTAAACAGAGCTCAATGCTTGAGTTTCCTTCTGTAATACGGGCCTTAGATAGGACATGATCATTTAAAAAAACATTTATCAATTATTTACATAACCAAATTACAAGATGATTATTAACATTAAGGGGACTACAGACCTAAACGCAAATTTTATAAGTTTTATAATGCCTTAAAGTATGTGATCCACTGCAGTAAACAAAATCAGAAAAATATATGATATTCTTAAGGATATATGCTAGGTAGATAGTGTGTTGAAAACATAATACAACTAATTTGATACGACAGAAAAAAATCACGAAGGTACCTCTAAAAGTTTCTTTTAACGATTAAAACCATACTAGAATAGATGCAATCATTCTGATTTTTTATCAGATTATTCTACAAGCAACATATTAGCATAATAGTGTTTTCGTTTTTTTATACAATCTATAGCTTTTTTGTAAATCGATAATTGCTTCATATTTTGCAATAAATTACCAGCGTCGGGTCATCGCGCTTCTCTTTTTTTTCTATGCAGTCCGACAGTGACCGCGCTTTAGGTGTTGTCGGCCTCTTAACTAAATTTAATTAAAACTTATTAAAAGTTAAACCTAAAAAAGGCCCTCGGGGCATTGTACCGAGGATGCTGGCGGCATTTCCTCGCTGAATTGCAATGCTGATGAGTTGCGCGAGAAAGCTGCCAGCTTTTCGGTCACCAGTTACATCAACTGAATAAATAAATATGTTATAAAAATCAAAAACATTTAGAGTCAGGATTTAATAAGTATAGTAAAAGTCTGAAATAGCAATTTGACTTTTATTATTCAATATGTTTCTACATTAGAAACTTAACAATAATGTGGACGTGCTGTACAACAAACGTTTACATGTTGCATGATATAATCTGTACTCACCCTTATATGATTACATGATAAATGATTATGAAATACGAGTATCCCATGTTAATCCTGTGTCATCAATCCATGTGTCAAAGATTATCCCAATCCTTTTAACCATTTCTAAGTTTCCGTCGTAAACAAGGAATCCTTATAGTTTCGCTATGTCCGCCTGTCTGTCCCCGCTGTAGCTCAGAGACGCTTAGTACTAGAAAGCTGTAATTTGGCATAGGTATATAATATTGGTGCATTATACGCCAACAAAGTGCTGAAATAAAATCTCTGAAAAAAAAAAAACTTTAGGGAGGTACCCTTGCACGTAATGTGGGGATGATATTCTTTTTCTCGTCTATCCCATAGTGTGGGGTATCGTTGCATAAGCCGTTCAAAAATATTGCGGGTCTGTGAACACCACTTTTCGATTCAAGGATCGGCTTACATAATATTAAGCATTAAAGTGCTAATTTTTGTTAGAGTCAAGTGTCCCACCCAGGGCCGGATTTAGGGCAGGGCAACTGGGGCACTGGCCCCGGGCCTCCACAAAGAAGGGGCCTCCACAATTGTTTTTTTTTTAAGATAGGATAAAAATATATCCTTTGTGTAGGTACTTCAAAGAAAAAAAGTTCACAATCATCAAAGGAAAAGAAGTTGACAATCGCAAGATACCTTTTTAAATTGTTTTTTTTTTTCTTCTGTTCCACAAATTTTTCGGGGCCTCCACTTCTTGGTTGCCCCAGGGCCTCCGCACCTGTAAATCCGGCCCTGGTCCCACCCCTTGCCAGCTATACGGTTGTTTATGGAGATGTACAAAATTCATGGCAGTAGCACATATAATGAAATTAAAAGGAAAACTATCACAGCTAAGTGGGATTTACAAAGTTAACGAGTAATAGTCGACCAACTTAAATTTGCGGTTGGAGAATTGACCGTGACGTATATCGATGTATGGGAGAATATGTTTTTCAACTACAATGTTAAGTTTGCATCCCAACTTCCCAACTTCGGAACCCTTCATTGTGGGGTCCGACACGCACTTGGCCGGTTATTAAGCATGCGATTAAGTGACAAGCATTCAAACGTTCCTAATTATAATCCTAACTGATGTTGTAAATACGAAAATGAGTTTGTTTGTTTGTTACGCTCTCACGCTAAAACGGCTGAACGGATTTTGATGAAATTTGACCTGGATTAGAACATAGGATACTTTTATCTCGATATTCCCCCGGAATCGAGAACTGCGCGGGTGAAACCGTGGGGCGCAGCTAAGTAAGTACTTAGTATAACATTTTAAGTGAATGAAGAACCTTACGAAACCTTAAGTTATTAACATTAAATTACATTGAGAAATTTGTTTATAAAGAAATGGTGTACTTTCAATTTGATTGTAATGTCTTTGACCTTTTATTCTGACAACGCAGTATAAGGACATTCACAATGCCGATTGTATTTTTTTCAAAGACATCGATTTACATAACAACGATTACTTTTATATTATTAACCATTGTTAATAGTGTAAAAGTAATTGTTGTTGGCTACACTATGTAAGTAGGAGGTTTCAGAATCAATCATATTTTTAATTTTTTTTATGTATTACATCTCGTAGCTGACCTTGAGAGGTCGTCACTACTTAACCGGTCAATCCCGAGGCTGCTTTCAGCGAACTCAAAGCCTCCAGCCGGGGGCGAATTTCTTAAATTACTAAGCGACTGATCGCTAAGGGCACCCCCTGTGGGGCACGGACCTCGGCTTAGGGCGTCGTTGGGGGGAGGACAGCAAGGTGGGACAGGCTGGATCAAAACTAGATAATTATTATTATAGTGGGAATTTAAAGCTACAGGCTCAGCTACGGCGCAGGCTGGCACTTTTTTTTTTTTTTTAATCTTTATTTGTTTTAAAGGGTTTTATCACTTAGTGATAATGTCACCCTCATAACGGAACATTCAGCAACTTATAACTAAACAATGGGTAATAAACAGTTATTATTATAATTATGACCTTACTAGTGTTGCCCCTATTCGTTTTGGTAAATAACCAACAACAGTCGACACAACATCCTAGTCTCCTCCGACAAAGGGGACGCTAGGATGCTGTTACATGCCCCCACTTCAAATCCCACACCAAGCGAACATTGTCTATCGTGTATGTTCCGGTCACATTCCATCAGCACGTGATAAATATCCTCAATCACCCCACAAACTTCGCAGTTTGGTGAGGGACTTTTACCCATTAAATATTTAAACTTATTCGATGGGATGTGGCCCGAACGCATCCTCAACAGAGCTACTACATATTTCCTATCTATCTCCCTTCCTTTAAACCATGGGTAGCGAAGTGGTTCAGACTGGATGGTTTTATACCAGATTCCCTTTAACTTTGATCGTTCATCAAAATATTCGTGCCATCTTTTTCTGAATATATCTTTGACATGACCAAGCCAATCTGAGTATAACGGTGTGCATGTGTAATTAATACCCTCATACGATGCTTGTTGGGCTGGCACTTCGTCGAACAAAGTCGGGGGAATGAAAATGAAATGATTTTTTTTATTTCTGTAAGTAGGTTTGTACAAACACTTATACGTCAAACATATTAACAAAAAAAAAACTACATAAGGTCGGCGTTTCCTATCTGACTACTCTGAGAAGAAAGGCCGAAACAAACTCAGAGGTCACAGTCTCTTTTAAAGTCCAGATATAAGCTTGGTCAAATCATGTGAAGACCATGTAGGTTGGTGTCTGAAATGGTCTTTTGAGCGACCTATCCAGTCAGGGCACGCATTTGTCAGTAATCGTGCAGCTTAGTTGCTCTACTGCTTTTCTGGAAGAGGGTAATGGGGTCATCGGGGTACATATTTTTGATCCGTAAGTAAGGTCTTTTATAGGCACTCCGGCCGTCGAGAGAATGTGTTCCTGACACGTGTCAGTTGGACAATTTCTAGTAACTACAATGAGGTCCGTTTAGATTTAGAACGAAGCTTGATGTGCTTGACAAGCAAACTACGTGCTTGATAATGCTTGATGCTACTCCTCAACTCGTCAACACTGCCACTAATTTAGTGCTTTTTTAGTTGGTGTTATCTCCGGTTCAAGTAGGTAAATTCGGGGAAATCTATTATTACACAAACACTTTTAATTAGTTGCAGTAAAAGACACTTGAAGCTCTTCAAGCTAGCTAAGCTCAAGTGGCTTCATCGCCGGAATTCTCATATCTTGTTGCAGCTCTACAGTATTCCGTTCAAAAACCCCCTCTTATCTTAAGGGACGTTTCAAGTTCCTAAATGACACACATAATAGACACCTGAGGTCATCGGAAAACTTGAGACTAGAGATGCCGATGCATTCCACCAGTTTCTATGATAAATCCTTTACGGTTTAAGCAGTACGGTTGTGGAATGCCTTGCCCGTGTCGATAACGCGTGCTCAATCTCTGTCCATTTTTAAAATTATCGTAAAAACATTATCTCTCTCCTTACACATATTTTTATTTTCTTTGTTCTGTGCACCTGTTTTGTTTCTTAGCTCTAGTTTTATGATTATTACTGAATATATTATATAGCCAGTGGCCCAGTGGAGCAGTGGTGGCCCAGTGGTAACGGCCGCGACTTACTAGTTGTAGGTCGTAGGTTCGAACCCAAGCAGGCGCTTTACTTTGTGTAAATTATTTCATCATCACTGCTCTCAAAACGGTGAAGGAAAATATCGTGAGGAAACCGGCATGTCCTAGAACCTAAAATTCGAAGACATGTGACATCTACCAACCCGCACTGGGCCCGCGTGGTGGATTACGGCCCACTCCCTCTCACAGAGAGCAGGCCTGTGTCCCAGCAGTGGGAACATTATAGGCTGATTATGTATGATTATGTATATTATATAGATAATTTTAATACGTTTTATGTTGTTGTATGTGTGTTTGTATTTATTGTATATATGTAAATGGAACACCAAAGACTACCTGCAGTATTGTCTCTCCTTTCCCCCCTAATCCATTCAAAGGTTGTCTTTAAAAGATCGCTTTTAGCGATAAGACCGCCCATTACCCTATGTAAAATATCTACTTTTATATCTGTATCTCTCACCTTGTTCATCGTCTTCAATAAAAACTGTTTCATAGTATTTCTTTCTGTGACCAGGAACAATGGTTTTTCAATTATAATCAAGTTGAAGTAGTAAACGATTCAACCGTTAAAAATTCATTCCCCTTCACTAAAGAAAGGGCATAATATGCCTAACGATCTGACCTTTGGCATAACACGACACATGCTTTGCACTGCTACTGATTTAAAAAATAAAACACTACCAACTTTCCGCGCGCAACTGTCAAACTTACCACAGGTAACACAGAGCTTATTTTCGCGGGTGCAAAGGAGGTTTTTCCTACTTAAAGTAACCTTCTTTCGTGCCACGGCGTGCGTGATTGCCCTTTAGTTAGTAATTAGGAATTTTCGACTCGTATTATAGCGCTAAGTTACTAGGAGTAATGTCAGGAATGGAGTAAATATCAAAAGAAATAAAGAAATACAATTTGAGATTCGAATTTTGTTGTGTTCAGATTGCGGGCCTTTCTTTGACAACTTTATTTAGTTACGTAAAAGTATGGTGAAGAGTGGTTTTCCTAGGTGAAGCTACCTTATATTTTTTTTTACATTTGAAAGGGTAGCCTAAATTTTATTTAGTTGTCGATCTTTTTCTTTGGGTCGCTGATACGCCAGTTATTCAAATTTTACTGAGCTAAACTTTTCCACTTCTACGACGTTATCGGTGGCACACAGAGGTCACTTTGGCTGCATGTTTTGGGGCGCAGACGGCAGCATTTTGATATTATAGGTCCAGAATGATTTTACACAGTAGTTCGGTGCTCAGTAAATTCTTATTCTTTTTCTTTTTAATGGCATACAAAACAATCTATACTTAAAACTACAAGAATAATATCCCCATCACCGTATGTATATCTACGTTGACGTCATGATGGGGCTTGTACGCTCCGAACTTCTGATAGATTTTACTTTGCCAAAGCAGGTCTAGGGTGAGGAGCCAGACCCAGAAAGATACATAAACCCGCAGGGCAGCATGTGGCGAGCTGTTGGGCAGTAGCGACCCCACGGACCCTATCTCTCGAGATAAGTCTTGTTCCTCACCATCATGGCTTGCCTTTATTGGCCGGTTGGAATGAGGACTGACGAGTAACAGAGCTACCACCTCTTTCTTGCCATAATTGGCTGGCTTTAGTGGAGATTCGCAAGAGCAAACTTGGTCAGAGGAAGGAAGTTTTCCAGTAAGATGCTGGTAGGGATCTTGACCGTACTCCCGGGATGATAGCTGTGGAATACCTCTCCACTCCTCAAGTACCAAAGGAAGTGTTGCCTCCTTGTCGCTACATCACTATGTGCTAACGACAGTTTCCGGAGGCCCATTATTGAGTGTGCAAGCCACCCCCTGCCATTTTATCCGTGTATAACTATGGTCAGGCAGGGGTCCTTCCATAGCTCTAATATACAGGGTGACATTGAAAACATGCGACAAATCGAAATGGGAGATTGTACTCATCATTATGAACAACTTTTACTAAGGGACCAAAGCTACAATCCCAAAAAAAAAAACTGCTGTCCCCTACATTTATGTTCGCAATACCTCATCAAAATGTAGGAAAAGCAGATTTTTTTTTTGGGATTACAGCTTTGGTCCCTTAGTAAAAGTTGTTAATAATGATGTATACAATGTCCCATTTCAGTTTGTCGCAAGTTTTCAATTTCAACCTGTATAACCAATCCACTTTAGCCACCCAAACACCTAGTCCAAATCCATGTTTCCTTATCCTAAAATAGTCCTCCACCGACCAGGGGGGTAACCATCACCTCTTTTTTTTTTTTTTTTTTGAGGGTGGGAAATCATCAAATAACTTCTCCCGCTCTGGGCGGAGCGGGAGGGTGTGTCAGACTCTTACTGACTAAAACCCACCCGTATTCCTTCCTGTTGCCTGTGTTGCGGGGGCCTCGGTGACCCATAAGTACCTTCCCGCGACCCCGGCAGGCATCGGCCCTAGTGGACCCCTACTTTGTGCTGATGACATCTCTTTGAGGCGCGCGTGGAATACGACGCGCCGTCGACCCGGGCCTGGTCCTTACCGGACGGTGAGCTACCCATTGCTCACCGTCCGCAAGCCCGCGCCTACGGTGGCCGGAAATCCGCCCGGGATTCCCGACGCCCTGGGCGTCTCCTGCGGCGGCTAGGGGCGAGAGGGCGCGAAACTTGCCTTTCCCTCAACCGTCCCGCCTCCTCCTTAGCGAGCATTACTGCTTCGCAGAAGGAGGTGACGGCTGCCCATGCCCTCTCGCTCCGTACCATGGCCTGAACCAGGGCCGGACGCGAGAGGTCTCTGCCGCCGATCGCCTCCACGAGGACACGGCGGTGCTCTGCCCAAGCCGGGCAGACCTCCACCGTATGCTCCACCGTGTCCTCCGGGCGATCCACACAGTGGTGACACCCGGACGTTTCCTCCCGCCTTATCCGACACAGGAACCTCCCGAAGCTGCCGTGTCCGGTGAGGACCTGCGTCAGGCGGAAGGTGAGGACGCCGTGGCGCCTCTCCAGCCACTCCTCAAAGAGGGGACTTATCGCCGAAATCGTGGCGTGCCCAGCACTGGGTTGCGACAACCGTACTTTCCATGACGCCATGAGATCCCGCCGGAGCTCCGTCCGCTGAGCCGCGATTTCTCGCGGCAACGGACTTACGCCCCGGCGTTTCGCCTCCTCGCGCCACTCCCATACGTGCGCGAGGACTTTTGCCTCCAGATCCCATGGCGGCAATCCGGCAAGGAGGCTAACCATCACCTCTTATGGCAGTATTATTATAATATTACTTCACAGTGGGAAAGTGATGGAGCTATACAGGACTTATAGCTCCATCTCTTTCTCACGCTGAAGTAATATTGAAATAATACTGCTATAAGAGGTGATGATTACACCCCAGGGGTTGTCGTTGGATGCACTTGAGTGCATACAGGGATAATCGTCGGTTGGTACCTCATTTCATTTTATACGTCTAACGGGCCTCTGCACGTTGACTTCGGCCCCTCGTACGCTTTCCAAAGGTTCGAGACCCCTAGGTCCCCAGAAATCAAAGACACAATAATATTATAAAGAGGTAAAATTTATTTGTTTGTAATTTTAGAATTTTTCAAACAGTCTGATTTGAAAAACCCTTTTTCCATTTGATAGCCGATTTTTTCAGGAAGGCTATATGCTTTTAACATCACGCTATGACCCTTAACAGATGAGAAAAAAGGTAAAAAAGTCCGAAAAAACGCTAAGCGAAAACATGCAATAGGTCGGGGGAACAAGAAAGGTGAACGGCAGATTTCGTCCGCTTACTTTTTTTGTTGTTTTGTTATAGAATTTGTACCACACATTAAGGCAACTGAGCCATTTATTTTCATGTTAGTGTAATATTTTTAGAAGTTCGGATTAATAAAAAATATTTAAAAAAATATTTTAATAACTACACGTAATTTAGTCGTAAAGTAAACGCAGTTATGTTGGCATTTAAGCTATGCTCGCCATGAGGGTATTACCCGACCTGCCCCCTTCTTAGATGAAGTAATATTCAATTAAAAATAAAACAAATTAAAACAAAAAATATCCCAAAACACGAAATTTTATTAGCGGTACAAAATTCCCATTTTCGCCTGCCGTTCGCCTTTCACGCGGATGAAATCGTGGGCAGAAGCTATAATAGATAAACTCCAAACATCAATACAGTTGCATTCGCATCTAGCTCCATACACATTTCAGCAGGCCTATTCTGTAAAATCTCACATTGAATACTTAGATGAAGTGAGCTGTCATGATGATGACACTATTGACAGTTCACTTCAAGCACTGATTAATTTGACAGGACTAAACTGAAATTTATATTCTGTCCCTTTCTTAATGAAATAGAAACAATAAGATGCACTGAACTTAAATTTAGTTTAGTTTGTGAACAAGGGAATCAGCACCATTATATTACTACCTACGATATACATTTTTTTTCAATATTTCCTGTGATTAAATCCTTGTACTTTTTGAAGGTACAGTCGGCCTTTGACAACCTTGATCGTACTTAGAAGTTGTAACTTTTATGCTATGGAATTGCTGACGATAATTTGTGTAATACACAAGGAGTAGCAAATACATCAGCTTGGGAATAAATTAAAAATCAAAAGACATATTCAAACTAGGCTGAGAATCAGCACTTTTCGAACGTCAAAATTACATAAGACAGTCCCCCAAAAACGCCCGCCCTTCACCACTTCCTAGTGCTTTAGCTGGGAAGAAGTGGCGCAATAATTTCCCCAGCAATTTTATCTGACTGACACTTTTGATTTCGGCTCACAATTTCCTTCGTATATCATCATCATCTGCCTAGATTCCAGACTAACCGGATGCAGCTGAATACCAGTATTTTACATGGAGCGACTGCCTATCTGACCTCCACAACCCAGTTACTGGGCAACACGATACCCCTTGGTAAGACTGGTTGACAGACTTTTGGGCTTCTGACGACCAGTAACGACTGTCAAAAGATCCACGAATGGCAGCCGAGACCAAAGGCTTAACGTGCTTTCCGAGGCACGGAAAACTCGTTGTATTTCACAATTTCTTTCAAATCACCAAGTATCAAAGTAGCAAAGTCACTTTTAACTGCGTGCACCTCGCTTCCTAACCTCCTAAGGTCGGTACCCCTTGCCACCCGATTACCTACCGTTTACGCTACTGTTAAACGTTCCCAAAGGCCAGTTTGTTGATAAGCTACCACAGGCCGTCCCTACAAACTTCCGGTCGATCGATTAGACTCAGATTAGCTTGGCACGCAAGCTGTTCATGTTGCCGACAAGGTCAGGAGTTCAGGAGCTTTGAGTCTTCACGCCAGGATCTAAGGAGCCCGGTAGAGACATTTAAAAGCTAAGCATTTGAATAAACCACTAATAATTCCCGTTTTGTGCTTGTCTTTCTTTATTTATATAACAATTGCTTGCTGCATTTACAGTAAACACCAAAACATGCAGCAAACCAATAACATAACATTTAATTAAAAAACTTAATGCAAACAATAAATATAGATTTACATAAATATGTCAACATCCGGCTCGTGAGTAATCAGGGCGTTCAGCAGATTGATCGCCGGATTGTGGGAGTAGGTTGCCAGGCCTTAAATCCGAAAAGCCGGACAATCCAGCCAGTTTAGCCGGATATTTGGGTAAAAAGGCCAAACACCCTTATTTTTTTTAAGCTTAGTATAACATGCCAATTAAATAAAAATATTAAACAAGCTTTTTTATCATTTACCATAAGATCTTCTTAAATTCGAATGAAACAACAATAAAATTGAATGAATCAGTCTTCTTAAGGCCCGGCGCCCACTATCGGTGGGCATCGGTGGGCAACGGTGCGGCTCGGTAGAGCTCGGGCTAAGTCGGGCTCGTCGTAAGCATACCTAAGAGCGCCGAGGCTGGTTTCGGCCCGTCAGGGTATATGTGTTCTGTGGTTTCGGGCAGCTTCGGTAAAACTAAGAATAGTCCGGCTGGCAGACACGTCGCAGAGGAGTCGTAACGTTACGTGAAAAAAGTTGTGCGTGTGTATTTATAATGGTGGATTGGTAGTTTTCTGCCGAGGCAGCTCTCAGGCGCCCGAAGCCGCCCGAAGCAGCCCTCAGGCGCCTGAAGCCGCCGTAAGGCGCCCGAGCTGTACCGAGCCGCACCGATGCCCACCGATAGTGGGCGCTGCGCCTTATCATTCAATATGCGGCGCGGAAACCAACACTGTATGACAAATGTATATATATTTTTATTTTATTTAAAAAGCCTAATAAGAGCCGGACAGGCCGGATTCTGTCTAATTTGGCCGCACACGCAACCAAAAAGCCTGACTGTGTCCGGGTTTATCCGGACGCCTCGCAACTCTATGTGGGAGCATATCGAGCAGGTGCCTGTTCGCGGCTCCACCAGTGCGTATCCACGCACTGGTGGAGCCGCGAACAGGCACCGGGAGGCACACCTGTGCCAGTACCTGTGCGCGACTGCCTCAGCCAGCAAACAATGAACAGCGAGCAGGAGTAATCGCGTCATCAATCTTATTATTGAGCAATAAGAAGTAGTGCTTGAACAGCGCACACTTATGACTCAGTTCCAACGTGTTGTTGCCTACATTTCCCGCAACAAACAGGGACAAATACACAAACAGACAAACAG
Source organism: Atethmia centrago (assembly GCA_905333075.3). Taxonomy (NCBI): domain Eukaryota; kingdom Metazoa; phylum Arthropoda; class Insecta; order Lepidoptera; family Noctuidae; genus Atethmia; species Atethmia centrago. The sequence continues at coordinate 10,969,689 of HG995393.1, forward strand.
GGATAATAATGAATCCGCCTCTTGCTGGTCCTGCTCCACAACCACAACCAATTGATTAATTATTACATTTGAAAATACTGTTGGAGCAGCTGAACATTGTAAGACTATCTTTGCATTATATAAATTCAATCTACTTTGTATTATATATAACTGCATTGCACAGGTATACTGAGTACACTGAGTACTGTGTATAACAGAGCTACTATTTACCGGTTAGTATGTCTTTCATTGACTTGAATGTGAAATGACGGCTGGGAGTATGTCATGCTCACTCAGATGTCTCGCGAATGGGTCATTTAGCTCCCTTCAAAATGGTTGAGCTAAATTGTGCTGATCCTCCGTCATGTTCGTGAACGGGCGCCGTCAGTTGGGACTGGCCATCTCTTAGCTGCCTCGGCTTATTTTTTAATTATTTTATTTTGAATTTTCTTTTGTGTTTATTTCGCTGCTATGGACGTGTTTTTTAATTTATTTTATAAATTCAAAATTACTAATTCTTACATAACACTATAATTTAAAAGAGTGTCCACGAAGTTTCTTGCCCGTTCTTCTCCGTAGGCACCTACTACGCTTTGGAATGGGCAACTAGCTTCATATCTCTAACTGACCGACCCCTTGACAATTCAAAAGTGCCTGTAAATGGTTTAATTGAAATAAATGCTTTGAGTTTGATTTGAGTCTTTTTGTGAACCCCAAATAATTCCAATTTTGAGGTCCTAAAATACTAAATAGCCAAATACATGCGACCAGTTTGGATGTAGCGTTCGCCGGCCTCTGCCGCGGCATCGCTCGTTCGGCTTGCACGCGGCTGTTTGCAGTTCTAACCGTGTTCCCTCGCACACTTGCACCGGGGGCTACGGGAGCACTAAGTCAATGTCTGGTCAAGCAGGGGGAGTGAGGTGTTTGACTCCCCCCGCGACGTCTAAAAGTCATTAAAGGAACCACCACTGCTCAAAACCCATATTATAATTTATTCACAACTACCTTTTTTTTTTTGGGGTGGAAATCCTCATGGATATCATCCGCCCTGGGGCGGATGGAGGAGTCTGTCAGACATCTATTGACTAAAACCACCCCGTGTTACCTCACACCGGGGGCTACAGATGCACTTATTCTCTTCAACTCAGCCCCCGACTGGCACCGGCTCGCCTCTGCGGGTTCCGTCTGGTCAAGCGAGGGGTGTGAGGTGTTTGACTCCCCCCGCAACGTCTAAGAGTCATTAAAGGAATAAAATTATAATACCAGTCTATTATGGTCCCACTGCTGGACAAAGGCGTCTGCTCATACACAGAAGGCACGCATTGCTCACCACGCTTGCTCAAGACGGGTTGGAGATATCAGACTTATATTAACCACAAGTCTAGGTTTCCTCACGATGTTTTTCCTTCATCGATGCCAGTAATGTCCAAGATGAACACAGAAAGTACATAATATGTACCTACTTTCTGTGGGTTTTATTTATTCTGACACACCCTCCCGCTCCGCCCAGAGCGGGAGAAGTTATTTGATAATTTCCCACCCAAAAAAAAACCATCATTTTGGTCGAAAGCAGTTACTCTATGGTTCCAGGAAGACTAGAGGATTTTAAATGTGAATGTAAAACATATCTTAATTAATATTACTAGACTCTTTGTCAAGACAAGATTATTATCCTGTGTTTGTGTATATTCTGCCGTTTTGACATGGATAATGTGCTGTACATAAGCACTAAATACGTAATTTCGGCCGAAGCTGTACGCGCGTTTCCTACTTCGTATCACCTACGGACATACGATTACTGCGGAGCCCGAACTGAGAATGAATGACAATACGATTTGACAGTTGTTCCTACTCGCAATGAGTTTGTGATCGTTCGAAAAAAAAAATTGTCACTTGTTTTGACGGATCAACTACTTTCGGACGGGCCCGTACGTTCGATGACGGACTTCAAAGTATTCCCTTAGGATCGAGTTTCATTCAGATAAACAGGCCGCCATAATGCGCCTGAATTGGGGTGTCATCAAATTGAAAAGGTCACACGGCTACTTGCCCGGATTTGAATCCACAACGTCGTGCATAAGAGACGAGGCCTGAACCTCAGACTATCACAATACATAAAGGATTTCTTTATTGAAATTTAAGCGAAAGGGAATATATTTTGTACCTATTCGAACATAGTCGTTGATTACAGCCACACTACATAATCAGCCTATAATGTTCCCACTGCTGGGACACAGCCCTCCTCTCTGTGAGAGCGTGTGGCCGTGGGCCCACGCGGGCCCAGTGCGGGTTGGTAGAGGTCACATGTCTTCGATTTTTTGGTTCTAGGACATGCCGGTTTCCTCACGATGTTTTTCTTCACCGTTTTGAGAGCAGTGGTGATGGAATAATTTACACAAAGTAGGTAAAGTGTCTGTCTGGGTTCGAACCTACGACCGACTCGTAAGTCACGCCCGTTACCACTTGGCCACCACTGCAGCCACACTGTGGAGCTATAATTAAAGACATGCCTTGTACTCCTAATTTATATTTAATCATATTTATGCACGAAAATGTCAAATTATGTGTTTTGCTATAATTAATTACAGCACAAAAAGTACATTAAAAATGTATTAGATGATTCTTTAAAATGATAAGAACGTAAAGACGGTGTTTCAGCTATGTTCATTTTAAAAATAAATGGCAATGACCTAAAAGGATTTATTAGAGAACATTGGTGTTTACTGGGCTCGTGGCTGAATAATAACAGCCATACGGGTCGATCGATCAGGTTAAGCAACGCTTGCCGAGGTTGGTCCGTGGATGGGTGAGCAGCCATTACATACCGAAACCCCTCAGTGCCTCGGAAAGCACGTTAAGCCGTTGGTCCCGGCTGTTATTTGTAGATCTTTGACAGTCGTTACGGGCAGTCAGAAGCCGGAAATTCTGACAACCAGTTTTGCCAAGGGGTTTCGTGTTACCCAGTAAATGGGTTGTGAGTAAATCCATAAATTATCATCACACGTTGAGGAGGAGAGAAGGGGTCAACATAGTGTGTGGGGCGGACGAGGCATAAAGTTTGTTCAGGGCCTACTGCCAGTCGCTGTATACGTGCGCCCTGTGGGTCAGTTATACACAGGGCTCATACAATGCGCTACGAGTCCAAACTAAAACTAAAACACACTTAAATAACGGTTTGTGAGCCGCCATCCAGTGACTTATTATTAGGCCATCCACCCTGCCGGCTACAGTAGCCACGAGGCTGTTGCGGCTGTCGCGCACCCGACGCATCAGTGATGCGATTCGCAGAGGCAGCAGCGAGCCGAATACCAGAACGCGTGCGGCCGCGAACATCCCCGACGCGCTACAGAAGCGCGGCAACCGCAGCATTACCCGGAACGCATTGTTTTATTGGACTCGTAGCGCATTGTACGAGCCCTGTGTATAACTGACCCACAGGGCGCACGTATACAGCGACTGGCAGTAGGCCCTGAACAAACTTTATGCCTCGTCCGCCCCACACACTATGTTGACCCCTTCTCTCCTCCTCAACGTGTGATGATAATTTATGGATTGCTCCTAAGGACAGAAGGATGATTTAGATGTCTTACAGTCGTTGTAAAACTAACCGAAAATTACAGAAACAGGCCAATGCCAATGTTCATCTGCGTAACCTTGCCGGCTTCCAGTATAACCAGACGCAGCTGAATACCAGTATTTTACATGGAGCGACTGCCTATCTGACTTCCACAACCCATTTACTGGGTAACACGATACCCCTTGGCAAAACTGGTTGTCAGAATTTCAGGCTTCTGACTGCCCGTAATGACTGTCAAAGATCTACAAATGACAGCCGGGACAAACGGCTTAACGTGCTTTCCGAGGCACTGAGGGGTTTCGGTATGTAATGGCTGCTCACCCATCCAAGGACCAACCTCGGCAAGCGTTGCTTAACCTGATCGATCGACCCGTATGGCTGTTATTATTCAGCCACGAGCCCAGTAAACACCAATGTTCTCTAATAAATCCTTTTAGGTCATTGCCATTTATTTTTTAAATTAACATAGCTGAAACACCGTCTTTACGTTCTTATCATTTTAAAGAATCATCTAATACATTTTTAATATACTTTTTGTGCTGTAATTAATTATAGCAAAACACATAATTTGACATTTTCGTGCATAAATATGATTAAATATCAATTAGGAGTACAAGGCATGTCTTTAATTATAGCTCCACAGTGTGGCTGCAGTGGTGGCCAAGTGGTAACGGGCGCGACTTACGAGTCGGTCGTAGGTTCGAACCCTGACAGGCGCTTTGCTTTGTGTAAATGATTTCATCACCACTGCTCTCAAAACGGTGAAGAAAAACATCGTGAGAAAACCGGCATGTCCTAGAACCAAAAAATCGAAGACATGTGACCTCTACCAACCCGCACTGAGCTCGCGTGGTGGATTACGGCCCACTGCCTGCTTAGCAATAAACTGTCAAAATCAAGAACAAAAGTCATTTATTCAAACTAGGCTGAGAAACAGCACTTTTCGAACGTCAAAGTTACATAAGACAGTCCTCCAAAACGCCCGCCCTTCACCACTTCTTAGTGCTTTAGCTGGGAAGAAGAAGTGGCGCAACAAACTGTCCAGCAGCACAGCTGTCTGTTCAGATAGAGAAAAAAAAAATGGATTCTATACAACAGTATGTAAAACAATTTACACTACCTGCAACACAAAACATTAAATTATTAGCCATATGTCAGCTAGCACACCACTATACCAAAAAAATAAAAAATGAAAAGTCTTTCACAAAACCCGTCCATCATTTCTTCGGTATTCCTCAACATAGGTACTTTAAGTTAAAACTAACACAATTGTCGAAATAAAACACAAAAATATAAAAATAAAAATGTTTGAGTATATTTACAAATTAAATTAATCCTAATATTATAAGTAAATGCGAAAGGGAGTTTGTTTGTTTGTTATGATTTCAAGCTGAAACGGCTCAACGGATTAGGATGAAATTTGGCATATGGGTAGACCATGAATTGGAGAAGGACATAGGCTACCTTTTATCCTAGATCGCAGACAACATCGCGGGCAACAGCTAGTCTTACAATAAATCTTCATAATATCTCTTTTTTTCTTATCTAGTTTGTGTCAATCATTAGCTTCAGGTGGAATGACAGCTTAGGCCTTATCACACTGGCGATTAACGAGCGTGTTTTTTTTTTAAAGACCCAATTGACCGAAATATACTCTTAAGAAAAAAATTGCCAAATCTGTATAGTTTGTGGTAGCGGAAAAAGTATATATTAATTTTGAACATATTTCCAAGAACTTGGTTGTTACCAAAACACGTTTTAAAAAAATCTCGATACAAACTAACGTTAAACTAACCTCTTACCTTGAGTTCTAATCCAAAATATCTGCATTAAATATCAAAATACTTTACGTATTTAATTAATAACAAGAACGTCTTATTTGAATGCAGAACTTGGTTGTTTTTTATTTTCGATTACTCCACTCAATTTTGAGTAAATAGAGAATTGCTTCATATTTTGCAATAAATTACAAGCGTTGTGTCATCGCGCTTCTCTTTCTTTTCTATGCAATCTGACAGTGACCGCGGTTTAGGTGTTGTCAGCGTCTTAACGAGTTTGCCACAATTGCGCAACGTGTGCGCAACTTATTCGCCGTGTTTGCGGAACATGAGCGGTTGACATGAGTGTACAAGAGAGAGCGAGACAGGCGAGTGTAAAATATTGTAAAAACGTGGCGAACATGTTGCGCACTCGTAGCGATCACGTTGCGCACTTGTGGCGAGCTCGGTAATCAATCGCCTCGCTGGAAACACGCTCGTAAATCGCCAGTTTGTTAAGGCCCCTAAGCTTTCAAGGTGAGCTTTTTAAAGAATTGATCGGTTGATTGAGAACATTTAAATTTTGTTGACCATTTTATTACACATAGTGACAGCTAGCACATGTAAGATTTACTCCAGTGAATTATTAATTCGACTTTATAGTCCGCGCGCAAGTGCTAGTCACCGCCTGAGGTATGTAAGCAGTGAGACGGGGAAGCGCGCGATTGGCAAGATTGGCAAACTGAGTTAGCTTGGCCTTTGTCTACCTCCCCCGTCTTTAAATTCTGTGATTACTTTAACTCTTACACGGTCAGTGTGTGTATTACTTTGTTACTTTATTTATTATTTTTAGGAAAACGTATACTTTTACAATGTTTGTAAATATGTGAGCATCATGTACCTATAACACAATGAATTTATCTGTCATTGCTTCATTTTTAATTAATTTTTTACCTATTTTGGTATAGTAATTTTATTCTAGGTGCATCGTCTTCACATATAATTATATAATGCACTATACAAAATTTTGTAAAACATTTTAAAAGAGTAACGGTGGAGTTTCTTGCCCATTCTTCTCCATACGAAACTACCTTTTGGAAGGGGCAACTAGAATCAATTCTATTTTTTGTAAATGTGCCTTTTTAAAATAAATAATTTGACTTTTGACACACATACGTCAAGCGGTGACTAGCACTTGCCCGCGGACTATACCGGCAATATTTGAGGTTATATTTTAATGTAACATAACGTAATGTAAGCCTAAGACGATTGTGAATATACTGCTAACTGCAACAGAAGCCGATGGGTCACCGTGGCTGGATCCATAACCACCAACGCCAGCTGTAACAAAATAAAATGAATTAGTACGCAACCACGAGGTACAGCATGCCTCGAGTCAACAGTTGAGAGCAGTGGTAGCCCAGTGGTAACGGACGGTGACTTACGAATTGTAGGTAGTAGATTCGAACTCTGACAGGCGCTGTACAAAAAAGTAAAGCGCCTGTCTTGGTTCGAACTTGCGACCTACAATTCGTAAGTCGCGGCCGTTACCACCGATTACTTAGATTATAGTTGTAAATTATTCCAAATCTGTATTTCTTTCTAAATTATTAAATCATGTATTTTTTTCGACTAAGTACCTCAGTAAAGGCGATTTTCATACTTCAAGTGTTGCTTCTGACGCGTAAAGTCGAATTATTAATTCACTGGAGTAAATCTGAAATGTGCTAGCTGTCACTTTGTGTAATTAAATGGGACTTTTACACTTATTATTATACCTACATTTATTTTACATTTACATACTCGTAAATCGATTAAACTAAACGATCACCATTACAATAAATATGACCATTTTATTACACAAAATGACAGCTGGCACGTCATATTACTCCAGTGACGTAATAATTGGACTTAAGTTGACTGTACCCTCAAAATTTATATTTTATTAAGATTATTAAATAATATTTATTTACATAACCAAATTACAAGATGAATATTAACGTTAACTAAATTAAATTAAAACTAAGTTAAGTCTAAAAAAGGCCCTCGGGGCATTGCACCAAGGATGCTGGCGGCATTTCCTCGCTGAATTGCAATGCTGGTGCGTTGCGCGAGAAAGCCGCCAGCTTTTCGGTCACCAGTTACATCAACTAGACGTTTCGCGATTTCTGCAAATAACTTATGCGCACTGGGTCCCCATGGACCGAGGGTCTCGACGCCAAAGTGCACAAAGTTGTACTCTCTGCCAAGGCCTCCATATTTAATAACTTTCAGATTTTCGGTATTTTCTACCGCTGCACCTGCTTTAGAAGTAGTCCGTTGGAGGTGGGACGGAGATTAAATAATTATTATAATAACCCTCTTGACCTTATCCCAATTTATTTGTGATCAGCGCAGCATTTCGTTTTCTAAAGTAAAGAGGAGTTATTGACCGTTATTCTTCATAGGAATCTACCACCCCATGGAATGGGAAACTTGCTTCATCTTTCTGACCGACAGACTCCTTGACGATTCAAAAGTGCCTGTAATTACGCACAACTAAATTTTGTTTACTAACACAATTGTTATTATATGTAAACTTAGGTTAAGGTATTCATCTATTGATGTTTGTAACCTGATAATAAATGGTTTATTATTATTTTTTATTCTCTGTACCCTGGGGTCCCGGACCTTTGGAAGGCTTACGAGGGGCCAAAGCCAACTCGCAGAGGCCCGTTAGACGTTTTTTAAAGAAATGAGGCACCAACCGACGATTATCCCTGTTCACACTATGCAAGTGCGCCCAAGGACAACTCCCGGTTGGTGTAGAACTATTGCGGAATATGGAAACAAAGATATTGGATTATGGGTTTGGGTGGCTAAAGTGAACTGATTATCTAGAACTATGGAAAGACTATGGCCCCTGCCTGACCAATGTTTTATATAAAATACATAGATAAAACGGCAGGGGGTGACTTGCACACTCAATAATGGGCCCCCGAAAACGGTCGCTAGCACATAGTATCGTAGTGACAAGGGGGGCAACATGTCCTGAGGTGGTAGAGTGGAGAGGTATTCCACGGCCATCAGGACAATCCCGGAAGTACGGTCAAGATCCCTACCAGCATCTTACTGGAATACTTCCTTCCTCCGAGCACGTATGCTCTTGCGAATGTCTACTCAAGCCGGCGAATAAAGGCAAGAATGAGGTGAGAGAAATGCTTTGAGTATGAAGAAATTCTGCGCCGACCGGTATAGAATCCACAGGCTCCAATTAAATTATCAAAACTCTGCAGACGTGATGGGTATATCTAAACACGATAAAATTAAAATAAAAACATTTGAAGTTTTATTTGGGGGCAACGACAGTTGGTAGTGTTGTTAATTAAAGTATGAGTGATTAAAAATTAACTGGTGACCGAAAAGCTGGCGGCTTTCTCGCTGAATTGCAATGCATCAGCATTGCAATTCAGCGAGAAAATAGTAATCGTAATAGTTATTTATTTCCAAACTTCGGTACACGTTACATCAATGAGGTCTCGACCCCTGAACTAGGACATCCTGTAAGACAGGGGTCGAGGTTTCTCCTGTTACATGGGTCAGCATGAGAAGACTTAGACTAGATTCAATACAATTCACACTAAACCTTTACAATACTTAATTCATTAAATAAAATATAAAAAATATGACATTAATTACAGACAAAAAGAAAAGACAAAATACAAAGAAATGCCGCCAGCATCCTCGGTACAATACCTCGAAGGCCTTCTTTAGGTTTAACTCAGTTTTAATTGATTTTATTTAACGATAATAATCATCTTGTAAGTTGTTTATGTAAACAAAAGGTTTTTTAAGTGTGAGTTGGGAAAATCTGTTCTCTTATTTAGGTATATTATTAAAGTATCAATACCAATACTATGTAGGTCATTGTTTTATTTTCTTCATTTAGTATTAATCATGGTCTGGCAGTTTGAGTAATTTATGCGGCCTACCCAAATGTTCTTTCTTTGGTATTGTTCGTCGCGTCGTTGAGCTCCTTAAGTTCTGAGTTGAGCTGCACGATTACTGACAAATGCGTGCACTGACTGGACAGGTCCACTCAATATGTGTGGTTCTTTCCTCAAAAGGACCATTTCAGACACCAATCTACATGGCCTTCACATGATCTGACCAAGATTATGTCTGGACTTTAAAGGAGACTGTGACCTTTGAGTTGGTTTCGGCCTTTCTTCTCAGAGTAGTCAAATAGGAAACGTCGACCTCATGTAGCTTTATTTTAAAAAGTATGATTGACGTGTGTAAAAGTGTTTGTACAAACCTACTTACAGAAAATAAATCATTTATCATTTGTTTATCAATCACGTCTGTGAAGTTTACACAAAAAAACCTCTTTTTTTCTGATATTTCAAGTGACTAGTGATACTAACTGCAGTCAAGGACCTCACAAAAAAAACATACAATTCATTTCTTTTTTCATTGTATTATGTTTAGACATCGACTCGACGAGGGTCCGCAAACTCCGCAGACGTGAGGGGTCACGTCTGCGGAGTTTGCGGACCCTGTACATCTACATCTCTATTAGCAGTCATCTCAGTAGACACCTAAAGATTTTTTTTTGTTTGATTTATTTTTCAAATTATTTTTTTTTACTTGTAGAACATATGTAGATACACAAAAAAGTACAGATGTCAGTATTAATAAAATGAACGCTATGTCAACGGCGTACAAATATTCTAATTACAATTTTAATTAATTAGTATTATCTACAACAAACATTCAACATTAATAAAATTATCAGCCTATAATGTCCCCACTGTCCGGAGGTAAGGTCTCATCATAACTATCAAAACGAGCCCAAACTCGGCACCCCTAGTTCTACTGGTCGACGACTTCGAGTAGCAGGCACCGAAGTACACCATCAGGTCAGTCCATCAAGTCCGGAGGTAAGGTCTCATCATTACTATCAAAAGAAGCCCAAACTCGGCACCCCTAGTTCTACTGGTCGACGAGTTCCAGTAGCAATCACCGAAGTACACCTTCAGGTCACATTATCAAGTCCGAAGGTAAGGTCTCATCATAACTATCAAAACGAGCCCAAACTCGGCACACCTAGTTCTACTAGTCGACGAGTTCCAGTAGCAGTCACCGAAGTACACCTTCAGGTCACATCATCAAGTCCGAAGGTAAGGTCTCATCATAACTATCAAAACGAGCCCAAACTCGGCACACCTTGTTCCATTCGTCGACGATTACCAGTAGCAGTCATCAAAGTACACCTTCAGGTCACACCATCAAGTCCGGAGGTAAGGTCTCATCATAACTATCAAAACGAGCCCAAACTCGGCACACCTAGTTCTACTAGTCGACGAGTTCCAGTAGCAGTCACCGAAGTACACCATCAGGTCAGTTCCATAAAGTCCGGAGGTAAGGTCTCATCATAACTAATAAAACTTGCCTAAAGTCCACAGCCCACATCTCTCTACTAGTAGAGGGCTTCCAGTGCCTAGGAGTCACTGAAGTATTTGTATCTAAGAATTATTTAGTAAAATTCACGAAATGTCACTTAGAAAGAGCTGTGTCTATTCTTCGAAGAAATAGAAAGCGTCATAAGAGCAATACGAAATATTTTTGTAAGTACGAATATAACGAAATAGAATAAAAAACTCAAAGTATCAAAATTAGTTCACTTACTATTCCCGCAGCTAACCGTGCGTACACTTGTGTGTGTGACCCGTGACAATGTAGTAGTTGGATTCTATAACTATTAATTTTGCTAACGAGCCCTTAAACTGCAAACGGTTTTTCTATTGTGCAATAACCAACACTTCCCATTGTACGCCCACAGTAGTTAAAATATAGCTGATGATAACGAGAGAGACGTACCTTCTCCGTCAAATATATTAAATACACAACTTCAAAGATACTCACTGCAAGTCTGAAGCTCCTCTGAGTAAGGGAAGTCGAAGGAACATTGGCAAATACTGTTCCTGCACTGAACGCGGTCAGTTAGGTCGCCAAGGTAGCATTCGCTACTTCTGGAACACGATTCAAATAGACCTGGAACAAATGGTACAAATATTAGTGGATAGTCCTGAAGAGGCCCAGTTGCAAAATATGTTTACCCGACTGCGTCGAAGCTCAAAAGAATAGTACCTATAGCTTTTTTACAAATAAATTTAGACAAGCATCCTTAAACAATTGGAGCATTCAGACAAAGATACGTTGAGTTTTCATTAAAGAGCGAGCGAACTGAGCTCGAGATTAAAAAATGCAAGAGTTTGAGACAAACGCGCAGACTGGGGCGAAATCGCGGGAACGACAGGCATGTTGCTGCTTGTCGTTCCCGCGATATCGCGCTAGTCCGATTAGATTATTTCTTCGGCACGCACTGTACCCTAACTGGATGGATTTAAACATTAGGTGTCGTTAGATTCGTCTTAATTGTGGGAGTGACATAGGTTATATGGTTATATATAATATATTGCATCTGCAAATACAAAAAAAAGAGAGGGGGAGGTTTTTTTTTATCAAAATAAATTACAACAATATTGGTATCAAATAAAAGCTAGTAACGAGTCAATTCCAAAGCATAAGCATAATCAGCCTATAACGTTCCCACTGCTGATACACAGGCCTCCTCTTGGTGAGATGGACTGGACCGTAATCTACGACGCGGGCCCAGTGCGGGTTGGTGTTCCAAATATTAATAAACTAAAAACTTGAGATAAAGCACATTTGCTTTTTTCTTGATCATCCTCCAAATATTCAACAGGTTAAAACAGTGAGGAACCTTTCTGTGGATAGTTTGTTAAAAATTAAGTGGCAACATTCATTAGTTCCTGTTTTTGACACAGAAAAGTGTGTGGCGCTACGTATTGACATAGAATCATTATCAGAAAAAATCGCATTTGAATATTTTCCCTCCCTGAAGTCCGAATGTAAAGGAACATAATATTTGCTCTGTAATCATCTAATGTATATATAAGTCAGCCTGTGGCATATTCATTAAAATGTACCAGTACTGTACTCTGTGTCAAAATGTGCTCTGTGTAGTCTGTGGTCTATCTGTGACACCTGTCAACAGTAAAGAAGGTTCCCGTCATCATGTCGCATCTGCCGTGTTTGATTCCATCCAATAAATCTATCATAATCAGGGTGATCCCCACGAACTTTCAATATAGTTTAATGTTTATAATTATCGTGAAAAAGTTACAAATTAGGGTAGCTCCCAATGTCTTCGACATCACTTACATCAAGCAAAATCTATTTGATATCATCACAATAGACGCTGGCAAAATAGTCGACATCGGCTCAGTTGCCAACAAGGAAAAAAAATATATCATCACAATAAATAAAACTGTCAGTCGTAGGACTGCACGTCAGAAGTGAAAACTCCTCAGCTTCACAAACTTGTAAACATCTGTATAAATGCATCACTACAAAAATAAATAACTAACCGGTCTGAGGCCAGCACCGCTCGTCTCTGAAGTGGTGGTCGTCACCACATTGACAGCTGTTATCCGTGCAGTTGCTACCACTGCCCAACAGTTCGGTACATTGTAGGGTCACCTCGCAGTCCTCTGTGTAATCGGCAAGTGCTGAAAATAAAAGACGATCGTAAATGAATAAATACTTGAAATCGTAAAAAATTTAAGCGCGAAAATGTTCCCGACGCAGATTCATTTTATAATTTAAATTAGCTCGCAAACGATGTGGGAGGGAAATTTTGAAATTGGAACGTACCTATTTTTACTTACAAATACCTAATCATATTTTCAAAATAGATAATAACTGGCCAGTCTCTCATACATAAAAACTTTTTTTCGCAATACTTCCTGAGAAGCCTGGTATCTTTATATAATATTATAAATTAAAGTCGCTTTTCGTGTCTGTCTGTGTGACTGCGATGTTTTTCTACACTACGCTACGGATTTTGATGCGGTTCACCATTATTTAGAATGGCATGTATTTAACGCGGCGACAAATTAATCTGAATTTGGGATTAAAAAGTCATTAAAGCCGGTAGCAAATATAGTAGGTTGGCAGCTACAGCGAAAAGTAGCAGCTTAATAATCAGAGCTTTGTTTTATTTTTTTATTAAACTGGCATCGAGTTTTTGTTTTGGTAACTGAGAGTCACCAACAATAGAGGAGATCTGACGCTCGGCGTTCGCTGCAGCGGCGCGCTCGCTTCGCTCGCTCGCCTTCGCGCGTTAATGGTCACTGTTCTAACCTAACCTAACCCAAATGATTCAATAATAGTAGATGGTATCATACCAACCAGAGTGTGTGGCTAAGTAATAACAGCCGCACGGGTCGATCGATCAGGTTAAGCTACGCTTGCCGCGGTTGGTCCGTGGATGGGTGACCATCTTTACATACCAAGACGAGGGGTCTTGGTATGTGCCTCGGAAAGCACGTTAAGCCGTTGGTCCCGGCTGACATTTGTAGATCTTTGACAGTCGTTACGGGTTGTCAAAAGCCTGAAAGTCTGACAACCAGTCTTACCAAGGTGTATCGTGTTACCCAGTAACTGGGTTGTGGAGGTCAGATAGGCAGTCGCTCCATGTAAAATACTGGTATTCGGCTGTATCCGGTAAGACTGGAAGCCGACCCCAAAATAGTTAGGAAAAGGCTAGGCAGATGATGATGCATACCAACCACAAACAATTTGTTTTATATTATTAGTATTATACTGTATGGGTAGTAACTATATTAATTGTATGAACTACTTAAATTAAAAAATATATAACTTTTGTTGATTTAGATTTAAAAATATTTTTTAATTGCTGCCAAGTTATTTTTTTAGTAGCAAATAGTTAGTCGCCCTTTAAGTTGTTAGTCGCCTGGAAAATAACTGACATACTGAAGGCGCCTTAGTTAGATATTGGCGCCGATTCCCTTGTTCACAAACTAAACTAAATTTAAGTTCAGTGCATCTTTTTCTTTCTATTTCATTACGAAGAGGACAGAAGATAAATTTTAGTTTAGTCCTGTCAAATTAATCAGCGCCTGTCACTACTCCATACAAGTTTAGAAGTGATTAAAAACTTGCCTACTAAAATTACGTCAATTTACGTCAAGCGCTGATTAATTTGACAGGACTAAACTAAAATTGATCTTCTGTCCTTTTCTTAATGAAATGAAAAGAAAAGGATGCACTGAACTCAAATTTAGTTTAGTTTGTGAACAAGGGAATCGGCGCCATTGTACAATTCTGATTATTTTAAATCACCAAGAATAAATCAAACATTAAGCTAACAATTTCATGACAATTGAAATACTATAATATTGACTTTAAGAATGATTATTTAAATTACAAAGTCGAGTCGGTTCTGACCGGAAATCGATAACTTAGAACATTATGAAAGGTGAACGGCAGGTATCGCACCGCTTACATTTTTTGTTGTTTTGTTATAGAATTTGTAACATATATTAAGGCAACTAAGCCATTTATTTTCATGTAAGTGTACTATTTTTAGAAGTTCTGATTAATTAATAATATAAAAATGAGATTTTAATAACTACACGTAATTTAGTCGTAAACTACGCAGTTATGTTGGTATTTAAGCTATGCTCGCCATGAGGGTATTACCCGACCTGCCCCCTTCTTAGATGAAGTAATATTAAGAATTAATTAATTATAAATAAAATAAATGTACTTAAAAAAAACTATTAACGGTATTGTTTTATTTACCTACACTCAAAACCCCATCAGGACTAGATCATTATCAAACTGTTGCAGTCAGCTGCTGGACATAGTTAAAACAGTACGACATTAGAAAAAAAATTACCTATGGTTTTATAAAACAACGATGCTTTAGTGAAGCTGATGCGAGCCTTGGCCGCCGCCATATTGGCCTTGGCTGCTCTGCCGAGCGCCTTTCACTTTGCCCCTAAACCGCCGCCTATAATGCGACATGCGATAGATGGACGAAAAAAATTGAAAAAAAAAAGTTTCACAAAGAGAGATTTGGTATGAGAGACAGAGAGAGTGAAATCTTTTTTCTCTCTCATGTAACAACACCTAAACCGCGGTCACTGTCAGATTGCATAGAAAAGAAAGAGAAGCGCGATGACACAACGCTTGTAATTTATTGCAAAATATGAAGCAATTATCTATTTACTCAAAATTGAGTTGAGTAATCGAAAATAAAAAACAACCAAGGTCTGCATTCAAATAAGACTTTCTTGTTATTAATTAAATATGTAACGTAAGTTGATATTTAATACAGATATTTTGGATTAGAACTCAAGGTAAGAGGTTAGTTTAACGTCAGTTTGTATCGAGGTTTTTTTCAAAACGTGTTTTGGTAACAACCAAGTTCTCGGAAATAAATATGTTCAAAATTAATATATATTTTTTCCGCTACCACAAACTATACAGATTTGGCAATTTTTTTCTTAAGAGAAGCCAGTTTTGGTCAATTGGGTCTTGACAGCGCCTTAACGTGACGCGTCCTTGAAATTTCACTTTCAATTCTCGTCCAATTATCGAATCACCGCGGAAGTTTCACTTAAAAGTAAAAAGGTATTGAACTGAACTTACTAGGCCAGCATGTATCGCTGTATTCCAAAAAGTTTCCATCACACTGACAGGTCAGGACATCTGTGTTGTTGGAGCAGACTGTGTGCTCTATGGCACAGTCTGTATCTAGCAGGCAAGGACTGCCAATAGCTTGGGAGAAAATAATGATGTTAGGATGCTATCACTTGTAGCAGCTTGAAGCATGAATCTCAATATGAAGCTAAACTTCATGTGACCAGGGTCACATGAAGTTTAGCTTCATATTGAAGTCATGTCTTCTCTGTCTGAAATCATGTATAGCACCAGTGCCATACATGATTTCAGTACACAAAAAAGTGTCGATGAGGGGCACAGGAATTTGAGCATGTGTGCAAATAAATAAATAATTATTTAAGTAAATAAACAAATAAATAAATTGATAAATAAATAAATGAATAAATACACTTTCCCATCCTGCCCTAGGGGATCCCCCCTAGGAAGCCCGCGAAATTCAAATCTCGTTTTTGCAACTGACTGTCACGCGCGATGATGTAAGGATTCTAACGATAGGTACCCCATAATTTTAAAAATCAAAATCAAAATATTTTATTTCACATAAACCTACATGGGCACTTATGAAACTTCAGAAGCTAGGTGCACGGTTCCAATCGGTCGTTTCCTATGGAGAAGAGCCGGCAAGAAACTCCACGGTTACTCTTTTAAAAATAATTGGCTTTTACAATGTTTTCAAATTACAGTGTTAATAGGTATGGGAGAATGTTATTTTGTTCAGGCAATTAAAAGTGGTGGCACAAAGAAATTCACATAGATATATGAGCCCTAAACATAATTATTACACTCCTTTTTCGGCAGTCGTGTAATATTAACTACTGCATATTTCTGCGATTTATTTCTCTTAAATCTTTATTTTAAAACAATTAATTAAATGCTGTGTTACTTACTAGGAGCACAGATATCGTCAAGCTCTTGATATCCAACGTCACAGGAACAACGCCCTACGTCACATATAGTGTGTTCAATCTCCGTACATTCCTGAGTCGCCTGACACTCTTCACCAAGCGCTGGAAAAAACAAAACATAAGGGTTTTCTGAAATGATGTTCACTAGATGGCAGCACTGAGTCAGGCACCTGTCAAAAGTGTCAAAGACAATATTTTCTTTACTATGCGTTCACCATAACTTGGCGCGATAGGTAGCACTGAATTTTGCAGTCATGGGGTTGGTAGTTCTGTTCGTCAGTCGCCATTTTGAACTATAAACCGAACAAAATTCAGTGCTACCAACCGCGTCACGCGTCAAGTTATAGTGAACGCGCTATAGTCGTGACTGAATGATGATTGAATGATTAACATCATCATATATTTTATATTTATTGTCGAAATAGAAGACCTCTTGTCAAAGTTGCGCCAACTCGAAACTCAAAATCAAAATATTTTATTTCACATAAACCTACATGGGCAATTATGAAACGTCAGAAGTTAGGAGCACGGTTCCAATTGGTCGTTTCCTATGGAGAAGAGCCGGCAAAAAATTCCACTGTTACTCTTTTAAAAATAATTGGCTTTTTAATGTTTTCAAATTACAGTGTTAATAGGTATGGGAGGACAGTGTAGGCCTGTCAAGAAGTACCAGGTACTGAACAAAAGGTAAATGGTCTACAAATCTTCAGTCTATTAAGCCTACAAATCGAAGTAACACACAAGTTTTGCTATTTACAGGTCAGGGTCAGATTGTATCTTGATCAAAATATGATTCGTGACCATAACAAATATGTATTGTAGTATTATATATCATTAGAATCATTAATACATCTCTCTGAGTTAGATTTTTCCTATAAGAAGTTTTCCCTATTAAATAAAATAAAATACCTAACGGTATTTGTAAAATGAAAATTTAAATTTAAAAAACAAGAAAAATATCCTGATGTTAAACAGTTTATTAATTTATTAATTTTCAAATCCGACTGGTTGTTCCAGAGATTACCCCCTACATACAAACAAACAAAGGGGAATCGGCAAAAATGTATGAAAGCTGGTCTAGGAACCACTAACAACCACATACTGGTATATGTCATTAGGTACCCCTTTTAATGTAAAACAATAGTTATTAAGGCGATTGAAAATGAAATGAACCGCCATAATAAATATTGTAGTACACGGAAATAGCTTTCTAATGATGGAAAAATGGTCTACAAGACCAATAACGACCGCACATATGTATGTGTAGTCGTCATTGGTCTTGTCCATTTTGCCGATTCTCCTTTTACCCCTTTATAATATTACTCTAAATAAAATAAATTATTTAAAAAACAAAAAACTCGACTGCAAAAACACATCACTGAAAAGGGAACAACAAGCATTATAATCTATATAATTTTGGTCTGGCAGCCGGGGACAATCAAAAGTTACACCATATTTCAGGTTATTCGACTGTCTGTACCGAGCAGAGTGCTCTCGGCCGAGTGGCCGAAAGCACTGTCTCGCGCATCTACTCGGTACGTGTGATCTATGCATTAGTTCACCTAGTCACCTGCTCGCCACATTCGCTCAGTTGAATCGAATATTTCACCAAGTGAACGTGTGATGTTAACAATGGCAGCATCTTCGACCACTATTGCTATTTAGAAAACGAAAATAAAGAATATTTATGCGATCCGAAAGTTTAAACGTCCTAGGACAGATTCGTATTAAGTGCTGTGATTAAAAAGTATGAAAAGTGACGATAGAGATGGTAGTGTGTACCGTACGTACCTGCTTACTCGCTTAGATTTATATGATTTATGCCTATTTTTAATTAAAAGCGTAATTTGTTTGTGTTAAAAAGAGTGTGACTATCAAGAATTACCGATAATGATCGTGTATATCCTCCGTTCGTTAATTAAAGAATATAAAGCTTTTTTTGGTAACAACAATATGTTGTTCTTTAAGTTTTTTTTCAAGCAATCTATCCCTGATAAAAAATCTAAGGCCACGCCGCTGCGACGCCGCCGTCACCGTGGAAATTTTCAGACCACGCCGCCGCCGTGGAATTGGCCATCGGCGCTCATATCTAATATATATATTTGAAAATTACTAGTTTTTATTTGATACCAATATTGTTGCAATTAATTTAAAAAAAAACCCTTGCCCTCCTTTTATTTTGTATTTGCAGATGCAATTTATAAATATTATATAGCCTATGTCACACCCACAATTACGACGAATCTAAGGACACCTCATATGTTAAAATCCATCAAGCCGTTTAGGCTACAGAGCGTGCCAAAGAAATAGACATACATACATACATACATACTCTCGAAAAACATTACCCTCCTGAGGCAGTCGGGTAAATACTCACATAATCCAGTCGTCAGACATAATCCATCTATGTTTGTGGTACCTTCCGGACAGTTACATATGCCCTGACCCTCGTCGTTTGCAATACATAGGATCTCCAAGTTCCCCGCCAAGCAATCACTGTCTTCTTGACAGACTTCGCCGATACCTGGGAAAGAATACATACACACATATCACGCCTGTTTTCCACAATGGTTAGGCAGAGGTGTACCTATGCCGGGGTCGCGTGGAAGTCCAAAAGGGTTACCGAGGCCCCTGGCAACACAGGCAACGCAAGGAACACGGGTGGGTTTTAGTCAGTAAGAGTCTGACACACCCTCCCGCTCCGCCCAGAGCGGGAGAAGTTATATGATAATTACCCAAAAAAAAAAAAGAGGTGTACCTATAGTACACCCACATTTCACCAGTTATGTTTAAGTCCCATGTAATAGAGGGCGAGCCTATTGCCATGAACCGAGCACAAGTGCAGACTCCAGGCTGCTACTGAGAAATTGCTGACAGAAAACCCAATAGCCCTTTGCCAGACCTGGGAAATGAACACAGAATCTCATGCTCAGCAGTTTTGCTTGCGCCCTCTCGCCCCTAGCCGCCGCAGGAGACGCCCTGGTCGTCGGGAATCCCGGGAGGATTTCCGGCCACCGCGGGCGCGGGCTTGCGGACGGTGAGCAATGGGCAGCTCACCGTCCGGAAAGGACCAGGATCGGGTCGACGGCGCGTTGTATTCCACGCGCGCCTCAAAGAGATGTCGTTAGCACAAGCGTAGGGGTCCACTAGGGCTGATGCCTGCCGGGGTCGCGGGAAGGTACAAAAGGGTTACCGAGGCCCCTGGCAACACAGGCAACGGAAGGAATACGGGTGGGTTTTAGGCTGACACACCCTCCCGCTCCGCCCAGAGCGGGAGAAGTAATTTGATGATTTCCCACCCTAAAAAAAAAAAAAGGGGTCCACTAGGGCCGATGCCTGCCGGGGTCGCGGGAAGGTACCAAAGGGTTACCGAGGCCCCTGGCAACACAGGCAACGGAAGGAATATGGGCGGGTATGAGGCTGACACACCCTCCCGCTCCGCCCAGAGCGGGAGAAGTTATTTGATGATTTACCACACAAAAAAAAAACCCTTTGGTCCTGCACCTGATGTCTCTCCGGTCGTGTCGGTTTGCCGTCCCATCGGACTATGAGAGTGAGGGAAGAGAGTGCACCTGTGTCTGCGCACACACATGTGCACTATAATGATAGATGGCTAGCCCCCGCTGAGATTGGCTACCATGGCTGAAATTCAGTCTGGAGGACTATGGCAGTTTCAGTACTTTATGCTGCACAACTACTGACAAATGCGTGCACTGACTGCACAGGTCCACTCAATCTGTGTGGTTCTTTCAACAAAAGACCATTTCAGACACCAATCCACATGGTCTGACCACGATTATGTCTTGACTTTAAAAGAGACTGTGACCTCTGAGTTTGTTTCGGCCTTTCTTTTCAGAGTAGTCAGATAGGAAGCGCCGATCTCATCAGATTTTAAATAATATAATTGACGTGTGAAAGTGTTTGTACAAACCTACTTACAGAAATAAAATCATTTATCATTTATAATAATGTTAAAATCACAGTGTTTTTGTGTTCTCGTTACAATAAGGTAGCTATGGGTTAGTTGCCACTGATAAGTCTGTCAAAATCATATTGATCTTTATTCTCGTTACAATAAAGTCGCTGTTGGTGAAAGTGTGTAGCTTAGATTGGGCTGCTGTGGACTTGACACTCACCAGCAAATAATCGGCACATGTTTCTCTCAGCATCCCACACTGCCTGCTCCGGGATGCATTCACAGTTGCGGAAGAACCATCCATGTTCTTCGCCACAGCGCGTGGCTGCTCCGAAGGTGTGGCACATCTGATCGTTCACGCACGAGTCAGTGATGCGACGAGTTGCTGGGAAATAGAGATGGGTTAATCGGAGATGCTTTTAAACTATCATCATCTGCCTAGCCTTTTCCTAACTATGTTAGGGTCGGCTTCGATGCTTTTAAATTATACTGTTGTATAAACGCTGATAGATAGTGTGTGTAGGAGAACGCGGGGTAATGAGAGCGGTCGGGTAATGGGAGCGATGGTGATTAAACGGAAATACGCACAGTTGCACGATTGTAAGCACTTGGCCGCTTCTGTCAACCATCGAGACACTTCGCCTGACGCGCACGATCCTTTAGTGCCATGCGTTAAGTCACGACACGAGGGACGGTTGTGTGTTTTTCGATCAACGCTTATAAAAAACTTCCGATTGCTAGCGCCAAGGTAAGCATGAAGTTATATTCTTATTTTATTATGTTTATGCTTATTACATCTGTAGATTCATTTAATAACAAGTCCCACTGGTTAAATTGTGATTGAAAGTAGAATTATACATGTATGGTATTACTTCTCAAAATGGTGGTCAGTGGATAATGGTAGCCTAGCATGACTTGTTTGAAAAGTACATTTTTTTATTTGTGTTACAAATAGTTCTTTATATTAATAAGAAAGATCTCATATAGATAAAGTATGTTGAAGGAATAAATATTACGTCTCCCATTTCCCATATGAGCGAAAAAAGGGCTCTCATTACCCGCATGTGTTAGGTAATGGGAGCGACTGACTTATTTTGTAAAATCGTTATTGTAGTATCAACATGACTGTAATTGATTATAACTGTGATTAAAATATACTTTAATAATCAAGGTAAGAGTTCCTAATTACAAATATTATAAGAATGTTAACAAATGTGGTTTTTATATAAATTTTCCCTTAGTAGGCTCCCATTACCCTGTTATCCCCTAAGCGAAGCAACTCCTGCCTGACGCAACGCCTGAGTACTTTTTGTTGATAAAAAGAAAAGAAAGAAAAAAAATATAATTATTAAAATTTGTCTAGGATACCGTAGCTTAAGATAGTTCCAATAAACCTTAGTGAAGTTTTAATTTACAGGGAATTATTGTCCAAAGGGAAAAGTTACGAGGGTTTTCATAAAAAATCACGGTACCAGTTGGCACCACTTTGACAAGAGGTCTTTAATTTCCACAATGAAGATAAAATATAAGATGACGTTCATTATTCGTTTCATTCATTCGTTCATCATTCAGTCACGACTAAAGAAAATATATGGGTTTGACACTTTTGACAGGTGACAGTGAACGTCATTTCAGAAAACGAGTATACATTACAGTGGGAAATGTGAATTGGTTTTCAGATACATAAAGTACTCTGTGGAAATTACTCTTAAATCAAGTTATTACAAAATCATCGCTTTCATGGCGAAAATACTAAAATAAAATCCTGTGCGGTCAGGGGACCCCCGTCAGGAACGAAGTTCCTTATCACGTATGATTAAAAACAAAAACAAGAGAACGTCGCAAGAAGGGAGCATAAAGGCTCCTACATACTGGCGCGACTTGTCGCGCGACGCGTCGCGACACAAAGGCACCGCTTGTAGCGCTACACGCGGTGTCTTTGTGTCGCGTCGCGTCGCGCGACAAGTCGCGCCAGTATGTAGGAGCCTTAACGCTTTTTCGTTAAGTGACGATGTCTACCAGTCAACTCCTAAAGGCTCCTTCAAACAGGCGCGACACGCGACGCGACACAAAGACACCGCGTGTAGCGCTACAAGCGGTGCCTTTGTGTCGCGTCGCGTGTCGCGCTTGTTTGTAAGAGTCTTAACACAAGCCGAGTTAAAGAACTTCGTACCAAAAAAAAATTGCAAATAGATTTGCAGAAGTAAGGATAAAATGGCAAAGACCGCTTACTACATTATAAAAAAGACCTTCTTCCATTTATAATAAAAAAAAATAATATATTAATATTGGCTGATGATGAATATTTTTCTTGCCATTTCATCCTTACTTCTGCTGGGAAATAGGCCTCCTCTCATCGAGAGCGAGTGGGCAGTAGTCCACCACGCGGGCCCAGTGCTGGTTGGTAGATGTCACAATGTGTCTTCAAATTTTTGGTTCTAAGACATGGCGAATTCCTCACGATGTTTTCTTTCACCGTTTTGAGAGCAGTGGTGACGAAATTGTTTACACAAAGACATTTCTTTGTGTTGCCTGCTTGAGTTCGAACCCATGACATACAACGCGTATGTCGGGGCCTGTCTCACTGGGCCACCACTGCTCTAAAAAAAATATATATGCAAGAATTGTTAAAAAAATAAAAAGAATCTTCGTGACTTGTTAGTAAACAAGTGCAATAAAATACTTCTGTAAAAGACTTCCTATGAGACAAATCACTACTCCAATATAGTCCCCCACAGTCATGATGCGTTCTGTGTCCCACTGATGTGTGTCTACCCTAATTCGTTCTGGTTTATTTTCATATTTTTTTATATTTAACGTGAAATCTTAATAATTTGTAACAATAATGTAAATTTAAATCCTATGTAATTATTGTTTGCCCTAAGGGCGAGACGTAGATGATCACAAATTAATTATTTAAGACCTGGGGGTAACCATCACCTCTTATAGCAGTATTATTATAATATTACTTCACAGTGGGAAAGTGATGGAGCTATACAGGACTTATAGCTCCATCTCTTTCTCACGCGCAAGTAATATTGAAATAATACTGCTATAAGAGGTGATGGTTACCCCCCAGCACCCTAATTTCGTATACAGTTTGAATCACAATCCGAGAGTTTTGAAGGTTATTGCTAATCCATTCCTTCATAGATATAGAAAGAAAGAAAGAAAGAAATAAAGAAAAAGTATTTATTGGGACTCGCACAGGTGATCATAAAAATTAAAAAAACACTCATAGAAACATAAAAAAGAATAAAAACAAACATAACAAAGTAAAGTAAAATGAAAATAAAACAAAAAGTCCTGTACGAGGCCAAAAGGCTCCTATCTCAGCATAATGCTGCGGAACTTAAAAAAAATAAGTGACGCAGCGCTGGTATTCTAATTCTCAGATATAAAGATGAGATGTGATGGTAAGATTTGAAAAAAATATCTGCTCAACAACGTAAAAAATGCAATGGACGTGGGTGAACTGTCAAAATGAAACCAATTGTGATTAATTTTCATTTTTTTTGTGGTTTTTATTTATTATATCTAGACTCGGAAGCCATAAGTACTTAAGTCAATTATTTTTGCATGCAAAAATTTTACAGGAGACTGTTTAATTCGATTGGTATGAAAAAAATGTACTACGGTTATGGTTTTTATTATTTATTTTTACACAATTATGAACTAGTTACATATCAGAATATGGCTATTTAGGCTTTATTTATTATTTACTGAAATATCTGACTTAAGTTTCTTTGATTATCAAGAAATTGAGACTTAGGTGTTTATTAACATACTATAATTACTTGGTTTATTTATTTTATTTTATGATTTTAATACAAACTATGAATAACTAAGACTATTAATTAAAATTTTATAATATAATGCATGCATTAAAGTCGAAAACTAACAGTCACTCTCTTCTGAATCTTGTATATCTGGATCAACATCCTTGGTATCGTCAGTGGTTACTAAATTCTGGTAAAAATTATGGAAACATTCCGGTATTAAAGACAAAAGTGATATTATATCACGTTTTTTGTCGACACTTATTGGTACTGGCTTGTCAGTAATCTGCATCAAATTAAATTCCTTATCTCGTCGCGTGTTCCGTTTGAAATTAATACTTTTATATGATTCGTCTCTAGAAAGAGTGGTTTTGTATTTTATGACGCCGTACTCAGAGTCATAACTCAGCCACTTCACATCATGCCACTTGAAAATATTTCCATCATCGTCTTTTTTTCGGGCTACTAATGGACCCTTCAATAAGCTAGCGAAATCAAAGAAATCATTTTGTTGCATTTCTCTCACGGTAAATTTTTTGCTACTCGATCTTACTAACTGCATCCAGTCGTGGGGGTGATACATTTGTATGTCAGTTTTTTTCTTTTTTTTTTCAATGATTGCGTGGTCTAAGTCAACTTCCATATGTGTATGCCCAGGTATCATAAACTTGTGGTATATTAACTTCATTGAAAGTTTTACAGTCAACAAGTACGTGAACATTGCAGCTACGTGTGTGTTCTTGTTTTGTCCTCCACAAGTATCAGAGTATAAAATCACTTCTGAGATTTCTTCCGGTAGTTCTCCTAAATAAGAAAATAAACAAGAGGCAATTTGATTAGCACCGCGACCCGAAATACCCTCATGCCACATGTGGTGCGTTGACATTCCAGTTGCGTTGTCATGAATTGTAAGGTTGAAGGTCCAAAGTTGTCTTTTATAAAAGGCTACAGATGATTGTAATGCTGGAGTTGGCAAGCATTGCTGTAGGTCAAAAGTCAGGCATTTGATTCCGGTATTTGTAATTGCGATATTTTTATCACACTGCTTCTCTTTGTACGCCATATCAGCGGCTAGCAGATGAGAGTCACGTTCTTTTTCAAGGGCTAATTTTGTGATCTCGTCCGTAGCAATATTTAATTTCATTTTAAACAGGTCGCATGTGTGACAAGTGTCCACTTTTGGTTTTTTGAAACTTAAGTTTAATTTATGAAATTCTTTGCGGTATATCTTATCACTTACAGGATTTTCATATGATTCTGAATATAGAGAATACATTTTTGATATATTCAAATGCGATGGTAAATATTTGCGGGTGCTTTTACGTCTAGTGTAATGACTTTCATATAGTGGAAACGAATTGATATGATTAATCACCTCTTGATTTTTCTGTTCGGAATGTTTGTTTGCTGGTGTATTCTTTCCACGTTTGTCTGTTGGTATAATTCCACTCGAGGTGCCACGTTTCTTCAAACCGAGTAGTTTCACAAAATTATCACTTATTGATAGGGTGTTTAAAAAGCAACCTTGACACACGGATATTTTTTCACTATTGACGTTAAAATGATACGTATAAGTCCAATGTCTATTTTTTTGTAAACTAGGATCTTCGACTCGACGACGCTCGGTTTTTTTCTCTTGAATGGTAATTAAAGATGAAATGAATGCTGCTCTTAAATCATAAGACCCAAGATTCCAAACCTCTTTGTGAATTATAGCTCGTTGCTCATCACTTATTTTTTGACGACACTTATTTCGACAATTAGGCAGTTCCTTCATTTGACGTTTGCCGATAACTTTTCCAGAAGCTGTCACATTGGATTGGCCTAAATTTCTTTTTATTTTGTTATCTTTCTTCCTTCTTCTACAGGGTACAGGTTTGTTTTGTTGTTGTAATGACGTATCTTCAATACCTTCAGGTATTTCATTTTGTGGCGCTATCTGTACATCTACTGAAGCATCATAAACAGTAGATTCCATCTCATCTTCATGTTGTGTAAGCAAACTAGGACTATCTGGAGAGTAGGTAGGATCAGCAACAGAATCTTCACTAGAATAGTCAATAGCAGCTTCATCAGGAGTAATTTGTTTTTGAGTTCCAGATGTACTTGGTTACGGATTAGTGAATGGGTCTTCATCGCCTGTAAAAAAAGTGAAATGTATTTTTTTTGTTTTTACGGGTTGTAATTGTGTCCACAAAAACTATACATTTGTTTTGCATATTGCATAAAAATGAAAGGAAAATATAAAAAACTTACCTTTATTCTCATTATTTAAGGCGAGATTTACTAACTTTCTGGCTCTTGAATCCATTATAAATACTGTAAATGCACAACACCACTACGACCGTCACACCAAAACACTAATGAGGGAATACGTATTTAATTTTACGTCACCCACAACGTTCGTCAACTTTTATCAAGCACTTCAAAAAATTCGAGTAAAGTGAGGGTAGATACTTGAAAATAATTTATCGACAGCAAAAACAGATCACTATTACCAAGTTACTTAAGTCAGTCTGTATAAGAGATGAAGATGTATAAGAGATTGAAATGCCGTAAAAAAACTTAAGTCAACTTAAGTGGTTTGTGTCGCCGCTTGATTTGTTGATACGACTTAAGTTTTATGGTACAGTCGACTATTACGACTGAATGGAGTGACGGTGACTTACGTGCTTTTTCCAGTCAACGGATAATACAAAAACATGGATGCTGTGACTTTTTATAATTTTGAGCTAAAATTGACTTAAGTGCTTTTGGCCGCCGCGTCTAGATATATTTACTACTTTTTATTTATTTTTTATTCCCCTAGTGGGATTTATATGTGTCCGTAGGTGTGTCCGTGGCATCACAGCGGGCCCTATCAGACTACCAGCTCTGCGGAATAAATATCGCATTATTATGCTGAGATAGGAGCCTTTTTGGCGTCGCACAAGTCGATTTTATTTATTTTCTTTGTTGTTTTTTGTTTATTCGAACAAATATGTAAATTTTGTTACTCCAAATGCTCCTTTTTTTGTACGTGACCCAAATATAATACTTTTTTGTCTTTCTTTCTATTACGCAATTGCCCCGCTGTATTATGTACCTACCCACAATAAAGATACTAAAGTTGAAGTTAAAGCAGTTATTATACAGTAAAGTATAAAAGAACTATTCAACGTTAAACACATCAAATGCAATATATATATTTTTTTTAATTTAGAAGAACTCGTTTATTTACATAACCAAATGACAAGATGATTATTAACATTAATTAAATTAAATTAAAACTAATTTAAACCTAAAAAGGGTTCTCGAGGCATTGTACCGACGATCCTGGCGTTTCTTCGCTGAATTGCAATGCTAATGCGTTGCGCGAGAAAGCCGCCAGCTTTTCGGTCACCAGTTACATCAACTAGACGTTTCGCGATTTCCGCAAATAACTTATGCGCACTGGGACCCCACGGACCGAGGGTCTCGATCTCGACGCCGAAGAGCACAAAGTTGTATTCTCTGCCAAGGCCTCTATATTTAATAAGTTTCAGATTTTCGGCATTTTCTGCCGCTGCACCTGCTTTTGAAGTAGTCCGTACACAGGTAGCGTCCCACACAAGCATCCGTCCCAAACTCTACGGGACCAAAGACACACCATCAGGTCTTTTGCCATCATCTCTGATAATGCCAGTCGGCTCAAGAAGAGCAGGCACATTGATGCTGGCAAGAGACCGGCGGATTATGTCATTAAGTGTCGCATGTCTTGAAAAGCGGCCTGCACTTTTTTGATAACAAAATAATATTATGCAATAACTTACTTGGAAAGAGAACCAACCTTTGACACAATCTCTCATGTTTTCATCGAAGTACACATTAGCGGGGCAGCCGCACACGCCATCTGTAACTTCAGCCAGGAATCCAGTACATTGGTCCTCGGTAGAAGTGGTGCCGAGCTCTGGGAAGATAATAAAAGCATTAGATTTTTGCAAAAGAGGTGAAGAATACGAACATGTCGTCCAAATACATAATATGCAACAACAATACAACATGAAGGCTCGTGCAGACTGAGGCGAAATCGCGGACGCGACAGGCATAGGTTTTGCTGGCTGTCGCGCCCGCGATGCCGCGTTAGTCTGCACGAGCCTCAAATGTAACACACGTTAAAACAATTTCGCCTATTTGCTGTCACATTTCATGTTATCATGAAATTTTAATGTCTTTTCCGCCTAAACCACTGAACCAATCGTTACGAAAAACAAAAAAAAAAAACAAAAAACAAAAACAACCGACTTCCACAAAAAAAAAACTACAAAATAAAAAATTTACTTCAATTTCGGGAGTCGGTGTCTTTGGTTTTGTATTTTCATTTGTTGCCACCTAATTCCTAAATTAAATGAATTTACACTTTATAGTGTTTTTTTCTTGGAAGTCGGTTTAGTTGTGGTGCCTACCCCACACAAATTCGAATGCCTGCTATGTAAATTAACAGTGGAAAGAAGTTGTTTAGAAATATACGTATTATTGAAAGCTAACTCAAAAACTACTCAAGCAAAGTTAACAAAATTCATGAGACCACCGCGCAAGCTTTCTCTACCAAATGAAAAAGTATTTCCAAAATCGGTCCAAAATTGCCGAAAATATCGTATGAACAAACATTAACAAAAACAGACATACAGAACATAGAATCTCCTCCTGTATTGAAGTCGTTTAATAATATGACAGCAGGTAGTCTGGGACCAGGAGACAGGCTACTTTCATCTTGGATATTTGCATTATACAAAATCGATTTAGATGCTTCAATTTTTAGGGTTCGTAGTAAACAAGGAACCCTTATAGTTTCGCCATGTCCGTCTGTCTGTCCCCGCTGTAGCTCAGAGACGCTTAGTACTAGGAAACTGTAATTTGGCGTACATATTAATCACGACAGTGGTAAAACAAAATCCAAAAAAAAAATTTAGGGTTGCACGTAATGTGGAGATGATATATCGTTGGATAGGCCGTTCAAATAGGGTCTTGGAACACCATTTTTCGATATTTGTTAGATTCTAGTGTGTGTGTCCCGAACAGCTAAACGGTTGTTCATGGTGATGTAAAAAAAATCATGGCAGTAGTACATACAATAAAATTAAAAGAAAAACTATCACAGCTAAGTAGGCTTTACAAGTTAACGAGTAATAGTCGACCAACTGACATTTGCAGTTGGAGAATTGACCGTGGCATATATCGGTGTATAGGAGAACATGTTTTTCAACTACAATGTTAATTATTTTTTGGGATAAATTCCTCCCAACTTCCCAACTATGGAACTCTTCGTTGTGCGTCGTCCGACACGCACTTGGCCTGTTTTTTTTTTATATTATAAGAATGGAAGTATCTAAATAAGTCAATTCCCGCAGATCAAACTTGTCATTGTCACAGTCCAGGTTAGGTACTATTTTTTTTTTTAATTTTGTAACTTCTTGTTCTTACCAGCAAAACACGCGGTGCCAGCAGCATTGGGATAGTATCCTCTGGGACACACGCAAAAACCGAACGCAGAACACAGGAATGGTTCCGGACACTCATTGGTGACGTCGCAGGCGTTGCCGTGGTTTCTCGAGAGAGATGTAGAGAGCGATCGAGAGGTGACGTTGGTTCTTACTGCATGTGAGAACGTGGTGGCTGCAAGAGAAAAAGCGAATTAATATTTTGAAAAGCAATGATATAAACTGACTGCCGAGTTTCAGTTCAATCGAATGCCAGGAAACGCTTGAAAAAATGGTTTACTAACAAAGCAAAAAAGAAAAAACCCAAAAAAAAAGCATTATTAGAAGCATGAGGAACAGGGTGTAAAGTTCACTCATCCTCCATAGAAAAGGGAGGATCCTCCGACCAGACGGGTGTCGTGTCTGGTGGGCAACTGCCCGACGGTTGATGTCGGGATGTTGTATATATGCTAGTTGCGCGGTAAACTCTGCTTGCGCGATGCAGGATTTTGCGTGACGTCAGTGTGATGCGTAGTTCGCATGTGGCGATGTAGATGTCGCCACATTATAATCTATAGAATTTTAGTATGGCAGTCGGGGACAAACCAATGACCTGAAATATGGTGTTTGTTTTTTAAACAATTCAGTTTATTTCAAGCTTTTTAGTTCTATAAAAATTTAAAATTACTCATTACCCTTTCTTTTGTATTTGCAGATGCAATATATAAATATTATATAGCCTATCACTCCTACAATTAAGACGAATCTAAGGACACCTCACTGTTAAAATCCATCAAGCCGTTTAGGCTACAGAGTGTGCCAAAGAAATATATATACATACATCCTCTCGAAAAACATTACCCTCCTTCTAGGGCAGTCGGGTAAAAACTTGTAACGAACATACATTATGAAGCAATACTAGTGACCAACGATATCATTATTGATCATTAATGTTATCTACATAAATTATGATCGATCAGAAGCCGCTAGAACATTAGATTTCACAACTTATTCACCTATATCTAGGGTTGCCAGCCATACTATTCCTACTTAATATTTTATTGATTTTATTTATTTATTTATTGTATTTATTTTATTTGTTCAGGATAACCAACAGTTGAAAAATAATGCTTAATGTTTAGGTATAGATATTTTATAAACACTTAAGTTATCATGCAACCAGCATCGTTATCCACTAATTAATCCAACAGTAAAAATAGTTTAAGCAAGGTCGAAGCAAACTTAGCAAACAATTGTCTACCATAGATTAATTATTATAACAAACTAGGTGTGAATATAACAACTATAAAACTAAGCGGTATTTAAATGGATGTCTTATAAATACTATTTTTACACTGTGCGAGTGACCATACAATTATGTCAGTGGCGCCGATTCCCTTGTTCACAAACTAAACTAAAATTAAGTTCAGTGCATCTTTTTCTTTCTATTTCATTAAGAAAAGGACAGTAGATACATTTTAGTTTAGTCCTGTCAAATTAATCAGCGCTTGACGTAAATTGACGTAATTTTAGTAGGCAAGTTATTAATCACGTCTAAACTTGTACAGAGTAGTGACAGGCGCTGATTAATTTGACAGGACTAAACTAAAATTTATCTTCTGTCCTTTTCTTAATGAAATAGAAAGAAAAAGACGCACTGAACTTAAATTTAGTTTAGTTTGTGAACAAGGGAATCGGCATCAATATCAGCAAAATTATCGCTGTAACTTTTCATTAGTCGACGCAACGGAGCTCGTTCACCTGCGTTAGTTCTGCACCGCCTCGGCGCGATTGGAACGTGTTTTGAGTTTTAAAAAAAAGTATTGAAATTACTTTAAAATTAAGAAAATTTTGAATTTAGACTGTGGGGAATCATACGATAATTTCAAAAACTATATAAAATTGTTACAAGCTGCTAAGAGTACCAAAAAATATGTTTTCAAACATTTAAATAAATAACATAACATACATAACATCACGACTTGTTTCCCTGAAGGGTTGGGCAGAGGAGTACCTGTAGTACACCCACATTTCGCCAGTTATGTTTAAGTCTCATGTAACAGGATGCGAGCCTATTGCCATCAACCGGGCACAAATCCAGACTCCATGCTGCTACTGAGAAATTCCAGATGGAAAAATCCAATAACACTTTTGCCCGACCCGGGAATTGAAACCAGGACCTCATGATCAGCAGTGGCACTTGCGATCACTAGACCAGTGAGGCAGTTTATATAAATTTAAATAAATAAATTTGGAATATACTTCATTTTGTTTGCAAATAAATATTTTTTTAATTTTCGTCAGAGAGGAATATCCGTGGATTTCCTTAAAAAAGGTGGTAACCCTACCTATAACCGTTATCTATACCTAGTACCTACTCGAATAATAATCGATCACATGTTACTACCTCACACAACGATAGTAGATTATGTTTGGTCAGTGAACTCATTAGAAAAACCTTCATCAAACATCTATTGACCGACAGTGACTCTATTCTGAAGTTCACTTCTTGAAACCTCACTCAAGTAAAGCCACCCAAAAAAAAAGTAAGCTCGCACAATTCGACAAGAAACTCATTCTTTTTTAAATAAATCATCGCGAATTTACAACGAGACACCGTTCGAATTTCGAAGTGAGCTGTTGTGTAAAAGTTGTCTTTCTGAACTGGGAAGCGTTGTACTCATGAAATAACAATTGCTACTTTGATAAAAGAGTTATTTCACAATAGTATGGTTTCGATAATACTATATAATGTTCGTAACACCATAAAATATCTATCAATACTTAGGAGAAAATCGGTTCTGAATCTTGCGTAAGGCCGTTTGTCCACCACACCGTCAACGGGACGTCAACGAGAAATGAGATGACGCGCGAACGCCGCGCCTGCCGTAGCGATACTTACAATGCGATTCAACTAAGAATTGGAATGATCTTGCGCCATATTGTGAAGTTTTAGCAAAAGAGCACCTCGTTTTCTCAATTTGGAGCAAAGTCAGTGAGATATAACAAAAACAAATTACAAAAACAGATGACAACAAATTGAACTAAAACAGATGACAATAATATTTCTTGGCGAGCCGTATATTTCAAGTTCCAATTAACGTTCCTATTCTGAGTTGAATCGCATTGTACATTTACTATGGCCGCGTGTCCACCGCACACCACCACGAGACGTCACGTTCGGTTCGAATAATCTCGTTTCTCGTTGACGTCCCGTTGACGATGCGGTGAACAAACAGTTTTATGTCTAAGGTTTTAGGAATATTTATACTCTTATTTGTAAATAATATTCTATTAAATTCTATGCTTAAGTTTTGTTGATTTTTGTCCAAGAAACCGACTGTTAGCGAACTACCTATCAATGTATGGTACAAAATAATTTTAGGTACTTACGGCTGGTACTGTCAACACATATGAAGTTCAATGGGTCACAGACACCGTTGGTGAACTGGCAGTCCTCATCCAAGATACAGCCTTCCCCGACAGCTGGAAATAGAAATAGAAGTTAGGTATAGTTTAAATCTACTGACATTTATTAAGTAAGTATACGGATTAAAGGCAATGGCCAGGCAAAAATCAATGGAAATATAAATTCGTGCCAAGTTTTATAGATACTTAAGGCGGCTTCCCACGGTCCGTGATATTGCGGATGATCACGCACGGCTGACGACCACGGAAAGCCACGCATAGATAGATAGATAAAACATTTATTCAGTGCACACAAAAGACAGCACGTGACACAATAGGGGAGACTGGGTACGATTGAAGCAGGGTACGGTTGAAGCAACGCTAATAACTCGTAAACTATTAGCGGTGTGGTGAGGGGTACAAAGGGAGAAAGACGCGGCCGGCGAGTTCGGACATGAATCACAGTGACGCATTGCACTTCGCGCGCTGTGTAAGTTTTCAGGGGACCCTATTATATTTTTCCAACAAAAAGTAAGTATTTTCTATTGTTTTCTTT
The DNA here is from genome assembly GCA_905333075.3 of Atethmia centrago. Lineage (NCBI taxonomy): Eukaryota > Metazoa > Arthropoda > Insecta > Lepidoptera > Noctuidae > Atethmia > Atethmia centrago. Next base: position 11,003,564 of record HG995393.1, read on the forward strand.
TTCAAATTACTTTGTTGATATTAGCATTTGCATTTTGAGTGATTTTCTGCTTAATTGTTAGATTTTGAAGGTTCGAAAACCGTGATTTGTTTTTGTTTATGTTGTTTAGACTCGACGCTATGAATGTGGATGAAGCATTTTTTGTGGGTACGATTGAAACAATGATATCCGTTGCTTTTTTTGTTGTAGATGCCCAGACAACGTATAAAAAAAACTTCAAGAGGCGAGTGTGACATTGCTCACTACGAACATGCGTATGAAGAAGTCAAAAAAGGGACTTCTTTACGAGTTAACGGGCTTTTTTTTGTATAGTTTGCGATACAAAAAAAAAGAGATGCATAAAATTTTAATCTTATAATATCATTTAATTTAATTATTAAGACTTGACTTAATTTTTTAATTATTTTTGTTTATTAGTGTTAAATTGTTAGTTTAAACCAGAGCGAAGAGCTATTTTATGTTCATTCAGGCAGGAAACAATTATTAAAAATGATAGAAATGGTGTATAATATTCATAATAGAATTTAACTATTTCTTGTTGATTATGAATAAAGAAACTGATTTTATATTACTTATTTGTTTATGTTTCAACTGACCCCCATCGCTGTTTCAACCGCCCCTGGTATGGGTACGGTTAAAACAGTGGCACATTATTTTATTAAACTCTTCCTATCTAGTAAATATGGCAGTTAAGCCTCTAATTCTTTTAGACAGATTTTCTTGAAGACAAAAGTCTATTCTCCCATTTTAAGTCTTTTGTTGATTGTTATGTTTAAAAATGGCTGTGCTACGGGCGTTCAAAGCAAAATTGTTTCAACCGTACCCAGTCTCCCCTACCACAATTCATGGATAACAAATTACAGGATTATATATATATAAAAACAAGGTGCCAATATACAAAAAAAAAAGAAAAACATGCACACCAAGGCTCGTTTAACGGTGCGTGTCGGTCGGTGTGGGTCTTGAGATTGCAAAATGCAAAGTGAAAGAGAACTCGTAAAGAGAGCACGCACCACACCTTAGAAGTTACCGATTCGCCGCGGATCGGACGCACTGCGATGGATGTGCCTGCGCTACCACGGACGATACCCTTCCCATGGTGCATCGGTGCGGGCTGGCCCGCGTCCGTCCGCTATATCACGCACCGTGGGAAGCCAGCTTTAGAAAGCAGTCAAAGAAATGTATAAAGCTCGCTCGTACAAGCTTACCTTCTTAAGGCGCAGATATATGATTTTAGTGACTTTTAAATCTATTCTTACGCCTACATATAATGCAAGTAAGTTATGCAAAAATGTATGTTAAACTAGAACACATACACATCAATTATAAATGTGAATATTTAAGTATTGTAGTAAAATACTTTATGAACTACAGGGAATGTATCATTCAAAGGGAACAAGTGACACTTTCATCTGAATACAGATGAATGTGAACCTTCTAAATATAGAAGGTTTCAACTTTTTATCTAACCAACTTTACATATACTTTGCCAACACTTGTTATAACTTTACTAAATAATGGACGTAGTTACACGAAAAGGATCCAATCCACAAAAATACCAAAATTGAGTTTAAGTAGGTATACCAAAGAGACCGTAAACAAAAATACCAAAATTGAGTTAAACCAAAGAGACCGGAAACAAAAATACCAAAATTGAGTTAAGAAGGTATACCAAAGAGACCGGAAACAAAAATACCAAAATTGAGTTAAGTAGGTATAGGTACCAAAGAGACCGTAAACAAAAATACCAAAAGAGACCGTAAAAGTTTTACGGTCTCTTTGGTAACTTAACTCAATTTTGGTATTTTTGGGGATTGGATCCTTTACGTGTAACTACGTCCAATTGTAATTGGTAAATACAATTTAGTACACACACCCTCGCTCACAATACCACTCCACACTGCGCCACACCTACCGGACGTTTCTTGAATGTACGAACATTTAGGGTAACTACTATAGTAATTGGCCACGCTACAGTAACTGGCCACTCATAATAAAATAGGTAGAAACAAGATAATGTAAGCAAGTCCATAAATGAAAAGGACAAGAAATATTCCTGTATCTATTGTATTTTCGTTTTAGTTCACATTACCTAGTTTCTACCTATTTTATTATGAGTGGCCAGTTACTGTAGCGTGGCCAATTACTATAGCAGTAACCCTAAATGTTCGTATATTCAACAAACGTCCAGTTCGTCGCCATTTCATTTACTAAATCTCGTTCACACAAGCAAAGCCACAATCTTCACCACAGATAACAATACATTCTAATTAAAAGTATACTCACCATAGCCAATTTTCCTGCACTCCCCTCTCTGCCTTTCATAATAGCCGTTCGAGCAGGCACATATGCCCTCCTCACAGGCCATGTTGTAGGGATCCCTGAGGGTTCCAAAGCACTCCTCATGCCTGTCACAGGCACCTCCGAACTCGATCGACTTCCAGCAGCGACCGACAAAGTAGTGGAAGCCTGGTTTGCAGTGGCATTGGCCTTCTGGAAAGGAGAAGAAGATTTTGATCGATCTAAGTTAAACAGTGCTTGCTGAGATCGGCCCGTAGTGGATGGATCGTCGGAAAGAACTGCAGTCAAAGCGTCCCGGCTGTCATTAGTGTGTCACTTAGACAGTCGTTACAGTGCCTATCCACAGGTAGTCAAGCCTGTAAGTCTGACACCCAGTCTTACCAGAGGGTAACTCAATAGTAGTAACCAAGATTAAGGAGTTTATTTCTCGATAGCGAGGATTCTGCTTTTATCGAAAACTAAATTCACACTTACGCCTATAATGTTTTATTAAGGCGCTGACAAGAGGCAAATGACCAAAGTAGGCTTGTCTTAAGAATTTGTTTTGTCAAATCTGTATAGTGTAAGTGAAAAAAATATATGTTAATTTTGAACATATTTCTCAGAACTTGTTTGTTACCAAAACACGTTTTGAAAAAAAGTCATGATACAAATTGACGGTAAACTAACCTTTTATCTTGAGTTCCAATCAAAAATATATGTATTAAATATCAACGAACGGGACGTATTTAATTAATAACAAGAACGTCTTATTTGAATGCAGAAGTTGGTTGTTTTTTATTTTCGATTACTCAACTCAATTTTGAGTAAATAGATAATTGGTTCATATTTTGCAATAAATTACAAGCGTTGTGTCATTGCGGGTCTCATTCTTTTCTATGCAGTCTGACAGTGACCTCGGCTTAGGTGTTGTCAGAGTCTTAAGGAGTTTATTTCTCGATAACGAGGATTCTGCTTTACCGAAAAATAAATTCACACTTACACCTATAATGTATCATTATTAAGTAATCTGTGATTTGGTTTGGTTGAACTGATGCGGGCGGGCTGCGGATGCGGCTTCGGGCACAGACACCTCCAGACGGTTACGTACTTAGAATCTGTCAGTGTCCCGTGTCTGCGGCTCGACTGCATTAGTTCGTGCCGGTGTGACTGATCCTTGAGTGAAATAGTGCAAATACTCTTGTAAAAACTAACCTTAAACTACCAGTTTTTAGGTTAGTTTTTACAAGAGTATCCGCTTAAATCTGCCGCCCCGCGCGGGTGGTAGATTTAAGGTGGATCTGCTGTGGTAGTCCGCGAAATTCAACATTTCTTACGTTTTATGCAATTTGCAGGTCAGGTTCAGGGGATAAACATATATTTACATAATTAGAATCATTAATACATCTCTCTATGGAAAAGTAATCTAACTTAGAGAGATGTATAAATAATTTGAATGGTTATAATTCTTTAAATACATATTTGTTATGGTCGCGAATCATATTTTGATCAAGATACTACCTGACAATGACCTGCAAATTTCAAAAAGCGTAAGAAAATTTGAATTTCACAGACTACCATTGCGGATCCACCTTAACATACACCTGCCAAAGGTTATTCTGTTTATATGAATGTATCTACGTATCTATTCTTGTATTGTATAGTTATTTTCGTGTTATCTATCCCTTAAGTTGCACCCGCCATGTGTCTTCTCTGCATCACCCTAAGGTTGACTGGTAGAAAATGCCTCAGGCATTAAGTCCGCCTTTGTACGGTATTTTTTTTTCTTGTGCATAAAGTTTTAATAAATAAATAAATAATCATTGTATAGTAAAAACAATTTGCGCGGGTGACGCGCTCCCGTATGTTAAACGCCTTAGACATAGGGTTGTCTCTCACCTCTCCCGGAATTCAGCAATGAAAACTTAAATCCCCCGGCACCCGGAAGGAATTTCAAATAAATAAAATTCTCTCGGAATTTAAAATTCACGCGCGCTGCCATAATTGATTGATTGACAAAAGAAAGAAACCGCTTACGTAAAAAAAGAACATGTCAAATAATAATACTAATTAATTTATTTGCTTGAAATATGGTGTTGTACAGATCTTAAAATACAATAAATAGTTCTACATATTCCGCCTACTAAGTTCAGCTTCTAAATTTTTGACATGGCCATGATTCTAAATTAATACACACTATTAATAATTACAGTAATTAAATTATGTGAACGAACTAATTGAAATTAATGTAAATTTATAAAATTATAATGTCAAAAAAAAAGAAATAAAATGTTTTGAAGAATACAATTACAAAAGTCAAAGTAATGAAATAAATGTCAAAATTAATTAAATTACAAATTATTCATTTCTGTGCATATTTCTTAATATGATTCATAAATTCATTTACAGCATAAAAACAATTTTCAATAAGCCATGCTCTAAGGTTCTTATGGAATAAATTCGTTGACAGTTCTCTTATTTCCTTAGGAATCTTATTAAATATCTTTATTGCCATCCGACTTGTGTTTTTATGACAAAATGCTGTTCTACACCTAGGGATTGCCAATTTGGTTGGATCCCTAGAGTTTTTACCCATTTTATAATGATTTTCACTATCGGCTTTACTAAATAGATTAGGATATTTTTTACAAACAATCCCATATCTAGTATGTATATGCACGCTAAAGTTAATAATTTGTGCTCTTTTAATAGGGGTCTGCAAGAAAAGCAAAGAACAATTGAAACGGTTTTCAATTTTAAAATGGACTGCAAAGAGTTTTTTATATTTGTTAGTTCAAGACCAGATATTAAGAAGTCTGTGCGTTCAAATGGAAAATATAAGTTCAAAATAAAATAAACAAGTTAAATAAAAATGCTTTTTTCTCCCGGATTTAGAAAACAAAAGGTAGCAACCCTATCTCGACAGTAGCACTTCTTCGGCTGTGACAGTTTCCTCAGAAAAGACATCATTAGCATACAATAGGATTCGTAGGTCTCTAGCAAACTCGACGAGTCTGAGTCCAGTGGGGCAATTGCGTAACATACATGAAATGACAATTGATCGTAATCGGTTTCATTTTGACAGTTCAGTCACGTTCATGGCGTTATTTACGTTTTGTTGAGCAGACGAATTTTTCAAACATATGAAGAAAAGGATTAGCAGTATACTTCAAAACTCTCGGATTGTGATTCAAATTGTGTCATGCAATTAGGATGCTGGCCAGGCACGTAAAGATAACGGCAGCCATTTTTTTTTTTGCGTGGGGTATTATCAAATAACTTGTTCCGCTCTGGGCGGAGTGGGAGGGTATGTCAGACTCTTACTGACTAAAACCCACCCGTGTTCCTTCCGTTGCCTGTGTTGCCAGGGGCCTCAGTATCCATTTCGGCCTTTCCCACGACCTCAGCAGGCATCGGGCTAACGAATCTCTATGAGGCGCGCGTGGAACACAACGCAACCCGGGCCCGGTCCTTATCGGACGGTGAGCTGCCCATTGCTCACCGTCCGCAAGCCCGCGCCTACGGTGGCCGGAAATCCGCCTGGGGTTCCCGACGCCCAGGGCGTCTCCTGCGGCGGCTAGGGGCGAGAGAGCGCGAAATTTGCCTTTACCTCAACCGACCCGCCTCCTCCTTTGCAAGCATTACTGCTTCGCAGAAGGAAGTGACGGCTGCCCATGCCCTCTCGCTCCATACCATGGCCTGGACCAAAACCGTTTTCACAAACATACCCTAATTTCGTAACACCGTCAATCACAATGTGAATGATTTTGAAGTATATGGTTAATCCATTGGTTCATATGTTCGAAAAATTTGTCTTCTTAACAATGTAAATAAGGCAATGAATGTTGTCGAACTGTAAAATGAAACGCATTGCTACTGATAGTGTGTTACACAATTACCCCGGTGGTCGCAGTCAAAATAAAAATCAAAAGTCATTTATTCGAACTAGGTTGAGAATCAGCACTTTTCGAACGACAAATCTGGCACCGCGGCACGGGTTCAATCTCACACAACTCAACGTCGAAATCTTCGGAAGTACCTGGGTTGTAGACAGGGTTGCCAGATGTCCCGATTTTAGCGGGACGTCCTGATTTTTAGCCCAAAATTAAATGACCCGCGCGGGGCAAGCTTTTTGGTGACAAAAATACGAATAATTCGTAAGTACTGTATTACTTATTTATATTATATGTATGCCTCTGAGAACTTAACTGCCTTATAGAGCAAACCACACAATTATTGTTATCACTACAATTTGTAAAGTAACTTATTTTCATAAAAGTATTTTGTTATGGCTGTCTATGGATAATAGCATTGTAAACTTAATTTGAGACTCAATTATAAGGACAAGTAGTAATAAATGAAATACTACTGATTATTTACGTTATTTTTTTTATTATGTCCCGAGGGACATAATAAAAAAAAAGTGTAATGTCAAAAAAAGAATCTGGCGACACTGAAATCAGATACTAGCAGTCGCGCTGACGCTGCTGACCCTGTCTGACCCCAAAAAAATTGGGAAGGGCAAGAGAATGATTAATGTTATTCTTATACTGACCTTCTGCATTTGTGACACCTTCATCCCGACGACATTGGAAGCTGGTGAGTAGATTCGTGCATTGAAGGTCATCCATACAAGGCGATGTTAAGTACGGTGCAGCTGTCGGAAGAAAATGTTTATTAAATAATAGATATACATAACTAATCATCACGCCTTGTTCCCCGAAGGGTTGGGCAGAGGTGTACCTGTAGTACACCCACATTTCGCCAGTTATGTTTAAGTCCCATGTCGTAGGGGGTAAGTCTCAAACCACCGGTCATCAACCGGGCCCAGATCCACCAACGAACTGCTACTGAGAAATACCAGATGAAAAAACCCAATAACACTTAGCCCGACCTGGGAATCGAACCCCAGACCTCGTGCTCAGCAGTAGTGCTTGCGACCACTAAACCAACGGGGCAGATCAGGTGCCTCTGAGAGCAGGACAAAAAAAAACAAACTAACTTTCATTTTGGAAGTCGGGTCTTTAGTGAGTTTTTTGCCACGGAATTCCGAAATTAAAATTATTTTTCACTTTGTAAGGTTTTTTTTGGAAGTCGGTTGTTTGTTTTTGTTACTAAGTTAAATTGTTGCAAAGTAATTTTTACTCGGCATAATGCATAGATCTGGTGAAGTGGAGCTGTTGGAGACTTTACCATCAGTTCCAGTTCTCCTGGTTCTTAGTAGGAGAACTTGTCGTTAATTTACGTCCCTGTATCGGGAAAAGCAATATTTTGTAAAAGGTGATGATCATATTGATCATTTGACAATTGTAACTTAGATAAATTACAAAGTGACCTACTAAAAAGTGAAAAATAAATAACTTAAAAAAAAAACAACTGAACTTCGAAATAACTTTAATTTCCGAAGTCGGTGTCTTTAATCTTTATTTTAGTTTTTTGCCACCGACTTCCAAAATTAGACTATTTTTTTTTTGGAAGTCGCTTGTTTTTTTTATTAACCGACATATTTGTGTTTTTTTTTTAGTATACAGTAGCCAGTACTCAGGATCTGTCCCAACAGACTCACCTTCCATAAAATGGGACTAAAAACAGAGCTGACGAAAATTTTAGCCCTGGACTAATTACTCCCCTACCTTTCCTACCTCTGACCTGTACCTCTTCAGAGAAGACTACGAATACGCTACTTACGGCCCACACACGCGGTTCCGCCCAACACCAGCTGTTGACCGCTAGGACACACGCACAGCCCTGCTTGACAGACAGACCCTGACGGTAAAGAGCAGTCTGTGTCCTCGGTACACGACCAGATGGACAAGACTGAGTGACTGTGCAGGATGCAGGCTGTGGACAAAAGGTGAACCCAAATTATAATAATATCCTTTTTAGTGTCCCGTAGTCAACAAGGAACCTTTATAGTTTCGCCATGTCCGTCAGTCTGTCTGTCCCCGCTTTAGCTCAGAGACGCTTAGTACTAGAAAGCTGTAATTTGGCATGGGTATACATATGAATCACGCATTTTTTTGTATTTTTTTCACCTCCCTTGCGCGTAATATGGGGGTGATATTTTTTTTCTCGTCTCTCTCGTGGTGTGGGATATCGTTGAATAGGGCGTTCAAAAATATTGTGGGTTTGTGAACACTGCGTTTGCGTAGTAGAAAGCTTTAATGTGCATTTTTGTTAGAGTCAAGTTTCTCCCCCCCACCTGCCAGCTAAATGGTTGTTTTTGGACATCTGAAAAAATTCATGGCAATAGTACATATAACGAAACTAAAAGAAAATCATCACAGCTGAGTAGGCTTTACAAATTAACGAGTAATAGTCGACCAACTTAAATTTGCAGTTGGAGAATTGACCGTGACGTATATCGATGTATATACGTCATGTTTTTCAACTACAATGTCAGGTTTTTTTGGGATAAATTCATCCCAACTACGGGACCTTTCATTGTGTGTGGTTCGACCCACACCTGGTAGGTTTTTTGATGATATATTGTGACATGTAGGAGCTGTAATTGTTCAGTGCGAGAGAGACATGCATTAAGACGCTGATAACACCTAAACCGCGGTCACTTTCAGATTGCCTAGAAAAGAAAGAGAAGCGCGATGACACAACGCTAGTAATTTATTGCAAAATATGAAGTAATTATCTAATTACTCAAAATTGAGTTGAGTAATCGAAAATAAAAAACAACCAAGTTCTGCATTCAAATAAGACGTTCTTGTTTTTAATTAAATACGTAACGTATGTTGATATTTAATGCAGATATTTTGGATTAGAACTCAAGGTAAGAGGTTAGTTTAACGTTAGTTTGTATCGAGATGTTTTTTTCAAAACGTGTTGTGGTAACAACCAAGTTCTGGGAAATATGTTTAAATTTAACATATATTTTTTCCGCTACCACAAACTATACAGATTTGGCAATTTTTTTTCTTAAGAGATGCCTATTTTGGTCAATTGGGTCTTGTCAGCGCCTTAAATCCGTTGCATATTTCAGGTTAATATGCGGATTAAATGCTAATATGTAAGGCTTCGTAGATATTATATAGCTTTCTTATCGAGCAACGTTGGACAGTTCCTGTTGAATATATGATGACACATCCGTGACACATCCAAAAATAACGATTTACAGTTTTTTGCTTAGCGTACAAAACACATAAAGCGATATCAATAGTAACTTGTTTGGGTATGCATTAATCAAATATTTGTAGTGCTTTGGATCTGCTTTGATGTTCAGCAAATACTGCCGAATTGAATGTGCCCAGCCAAAAACGTGTGCACGCCTCAAGTGTCTTGTCGGCACTTCGATTTACTAAATACGAGTAATTAAGCCATTTATGCCATGCCAAAGCGATAAACATAACATTTGCAAACAATTTTTTTTGGTTCAGTTTTTATTTCGCTTGTTGACCTACTATTCTTGTGGCGTTCTTCGGTAAGCTCGCCAACGTTCTTCGATAAGCTTGCCGACGTTCTTCGCTAAGCTTGCTGACGTTCTTCGCTAAGCTTACCGACGTTCTTCGCTAAGCTTGCCGATGTTCTTTGCTAAGCTTACGACGTTCTTCGCTAAGCTTGCCGACGTTCTTCGCTAAGCTTGCCGACGTTTTTCGCTAAGTTTGCCAACATTCTTCGCTAAGCTTGCCGACGTTCTTCGCTAAGTTTGCCGACATTCTTTGCTAAGCTTGCTAACGTATTTCGCTAAGCTTGCCGACGTTCTTCGCTAAGCTTGCCGACGTTCCTAGCTAAGCTTGCCGACGTTCTTAGCTAAGCCTGCCGACGTTCTTCGCTAACCTTGCCGATACATGATCTCCAGTCAAGGACTCGGCTGGTCCAACAGCTATATTCGTCACATGCATAGAGCACGGAGTCACTCGGCGGCCGCTGCTGGAGGCGACATTGTCAACACTTTCTATACAAACCACGCTTATCACCGTTTACTCGTACTATGACATAAATGAGGTCCAGAAACTGACTGTTTTGAAGGTCCTAGACAGAAGTTATGCGCTTAAGGGCCGAAAGCAGCGGCCGGCAGCGGCGCGGCGAGTACTTTCAGTGTGAAATAATTTTAAACTTTATCTACATAATTAAAATACCAGTATCGCTTAAAAAGCACGAAACGTCGAGAAGCCGCTCGCGGTGCCGCTTGCGTCGGCGCTAACGTCCTCGAATTGTATTAGTTCGTCTCTAGACGCTACCGGCCTGCCGGGGTCGCGTGGAAGTTCAAAAGGGTTACCGAGGCCTCCGGCACACACAGGCAACGGATGGAATACGGGTGGGTTTTAGTCAGTAAGAGTCTGACACACCCTCCCGCTCCGCCCAGACCGGGAGAATTTATGTGATAGTTTCACAACCAAAAAAAAAAAAAGACACTACCGGCGCGGAGATTTCGTACTCTGTGATCAAAAAATCATAAAAATACTCACCTAATATTAAAAATACTTTCTCGGACCACATTTTAATAAGTTACTATTAACTATTAATTAAACTAAATAATTAAATATACTCTAAACACTACGCCCTGAGGTTGTACCCGTTTTAATAATAAGCTGAATAAAAATGTATCATTCTATCGATAATACTAATATTTTAGGAGATAATCGTGTGATTCACCAGAGATATTGGAATTTTTAGACTGGGCTTTGATTAGAAATATTTTGGCCTTTTTTCGTTTCGGAAGTGACGCGAACTTTAAAATCCAAAAAAAAAGTTGGTCGTCTGTAAAGTTGGTTTACGGACGATAATTTTACGTGATAACGAGTGGGAGATGCGTCACAAGCCGAACGCTTAGGCCGATCGTGCCTCTCTATCGCTAGTTCCACGCTCTCGCTTGCACGCTCGGGTCAGGCGGAACGTGACACTTTTTCGTGCGTGTGTCTTATAAATCGATGAACGCCGGCTGCGTTCATCGATTTATAAGACGTTATCACGTCAATAAATATGCAAATTTTGACCGATATTATGTACACCGTGGTAAAGAGTCGGCAACATAAGTGTAGCTTTATTAAAATTCGAATTCGAAAATATAATAATCCGAGAAAGTAGCAGGAACCCAGTGGTAACGGCCCCGACTTACGTCGTGTGTGAACTCAGGCAAGCACTTTACTTCATATAATTTATTTCATCACCTCTGCTCTCAAAACGGTATAGGAACACATCATGAGAAAACCGGCATGTCCTAGAACCAAAAATTCGAAGACATGTGACATCCAGTAACCCGCACTGGGCCCGCGTGATAGTCTACGGAACACTCCGCAACCACTATAGCTGGATGGACATGGGTCCTTTGGCACGTGGCCAATCAATCATATTTTTATTTCATATAAACCTACATGGGCACCTAAGAAACGTCAAAAGCACGGTTCCAATTGGTCGTTTCCTATGGAGAAGAGCCGGCAACAAACTCCACGGTTACTCTTTTAAAAATAATTGGTTTTTACAACATTTTCAAATCACAGTATTAATAGGTATGGGAGGCCAGTGTCAAGAAGTACCAGGTACTTAACAAAAAATAAATGGTCTACAAATCTAGTCTATTAAGCCTACAACGTTCTCCCATTCACAAAATACACAAGAATCTAAATGTAAAATATTAATAAAATAATAAAAATAAAATCCTATTTAAACCAAATGACATGTTTGCCATTACAGCAAGTCTGAATTAATATCTTGTCCACAAAAGCCACTAATAAATCTTTGATATCAAAATTGTAGGTATATAATGTCATATAATGAAAATATTAGGTATGTCAAAAAAGTATGTAGGTATGTATAAAAAAAAACATCGTAATTTGGGAGCAGTTAATAGACAAAATCGCGACAAAACGCCGCCATCTTGTTATTTAAATACATTTCACAAAACAATTGCTCAAATGGTTTACCAACAACGTCCCCCTGTCATTCAAGCGCCAAAATCCTTGTAGCACTCTAATGAGCTTTTGTGTCTGTGATTTCCGAACTTTGATAGTTCAGAGATCATAGACATAAAAGCTAGCGCGACTCAATTTTGTTATAGTCCGCGTGTCTGTGCTAGTCACCGTCACCAGACGGGGAAGCTAGACAACGGCCAAGCTAACTCAGTCTTCCAATCTTGTCAATCGCGCCCTCCCCCGTCTCACCGCTCATACCTCAGGCGGTAACTAGCATTTGCGCACGGACTATACCACTGTCTCAAGCTGTCTATGTGTGTTTTAGAAACGAGTGTTTGTTTCGTTCGAGAATTTTGCTATTCCTTAACTACCAATAAATCATGCGTGATCGAATCAGAAATGAAGAGATCCACAGGAAAACCAACGTAACCGACATGGGCCTCCCTTGTTTCATCGAAAAGAAATTGCCAAATTATCACTTCCCAAACAATTTTCGGCATAATTTCATTTTCCAAATTATTACTTAGCAAAAAATCTCTTCACAAATAATTGTAACGCAAACCTAATGTTTGGCAAGTGAACGTTTAAACAATAACTTGTTTACCAACTAGTACTTTTACCAATTTTTATGTAGTCAAATATTTCAGTTGGAATAACTCATTTTACGCAAAATAAAATTTCTACCTCGTCTAACTAAGTAGTTCGGTTCTCGATATCTCTTTTTTTCCATATTTTTTCTATATAATTTATTCGTTTCTGACACTCGCCGGCCGCTGCCGCGACACGTCTCGTTTCGCTCGTTCGGCTCGTGCGTATGAGGTCTCAGTTTTAACCTAACCTAACCTAACATTTTTTTTTTAATAATTAACCTATTCTAACTAGTTCCATAAGTAACCATAAATTTGACTTGTTTCAGACAAATTCAAGCACATAAACTTCTCTAACGTTATTGTCTAAAGATTGTTTGCTGTAATAAATCATTTGATTAAAGTCCAAATGCCTAAATGACATTATCCTTGATAATATTCTGCCAAGTAAAAATTTTACCAAATGAAAATGTGCGTACTAAAATCATTCCAAACATTGCATTGCTAAAAAAAAAGTTTGCTATTTGTTTGGGTAGTGAATTTTTGGCAAAATCTTTTCGGTAAAACGACAGGATCCCAACCGAAATAGGCCGACAAATTGTGACCGCATGCCGGAAGACGTAGCGTTGGAAGGCCTTCGACAAGGAGGATTGATGACCTTGAGAAGGTCACAGGAATCCGCTGAGGCTTATGTCCAGCAGTGGGCGTCTTTAGGCTGAAATGATGAATCACGGCAATTTCATTTAAACCGGAATATCCGAATTCAAACAGCTATTTTCGTAACTAAAAGCCCCTGTCTATAAATTCCTAAGTCTACGCACTATCAGGCAATTATGCAGGTGTTCCAGATTACCAAATGTATTGATAATGTTCACCAGTTATTTCGCAGCTGTATGATAACACCTTATCAGCGATAGAATGTATCAAACTCACGCATAGATACTAAAGATAAAAACAAGTGTGATCCCGATGTGAATGAATCACGGATGTAAGCTTTGCTTTATGTTATTATCGAGGAAAAATACTTTTTGAAATGACATTTGCGTACAGCTCTGGCCAAACTGAATTTTATCCCGCGCGGGATGTAGGGTGAACTTCTCTCGCGCTGATTGTGCATATAACAATGGTTAATGTTAACAACCAACAACTTGAGGCTGCCCGCGGCACTGCAGCGCGTCAGTGATGTTCGCCGTTCGGCGTATTATTAATCTTCTTTTTTTTAATGATTTTATTATAATTTTAATTTTGATTTTATTGGTATTATTTAATTAATTATTTATATATATATTATATGTATTTATTGTGATGAAAATTTTGATTTCATTTAAATGTACAACATAATAAATTATTTTCTTAAATGGATTGGAATAAATGATTTTTGTTTTTTTTTTTTATTTCTTTAAATTTTTGAAAATGCCAGAGACATAATGATGTTTGATGATGAAATGATGTCAGTATAATAATGCGTTCAAAGTGTTGACTCTGAACTACTGATCACGGAGAGCACTGTACTGCTTCTGGGTATAGACCCCCACAGACTGGCCGTGTACAGGGACGTACAAAACCCTCGAAATAGAACGATGTTTTAGATTCGCTTAGAGTTAAATGTGTTTTTTTTTTGGATGGGAAATCATCAAATATCTTCTCCCGCTCTGGGCGGAGCGGGAGGGTGTGTCAGACTCTTACTGACTAAAACCCACCCGTATTCCTTCCTGTTGCCTGTGTTGCCAGGGGCCTCGGTGACCCTTTAGTACCATTCCGCGACCCCGGCAGGCATCGGCCCTAGTGGATCCCTACATTTGTGCTGACGGCATCTCTTTGAGGCGCGCGTGGAATACAACGCGCCGTCGACCCGGGCCTGGTCCTTATCGGGCGGTGAGCTACCCATTGCTCACAGTCCGCAAGCCCGCACCTACGGTGGCCGGAAATCCGCCCGGGATTCCCGACGCCCAGGGCGTCTCCTGCGGCGGCTAGGGGCGAGAGGGCGCGAAATTTGCCTTTCCCTCAACCGTCCCGCCTCCTCCTTCGCGAGCATTACTGCTTCGCAGAAGGAGGTGACGGCCCTCTCGCTCCGTACCATGACCTGAACCAGGGCCGGACGCGAGAGATCTCTGCCGCCGATCACCTCCACGAGGACACGGCAGTGCTCTGCCCAAGCCGGGCAGACCTCCACCGTATGCTCCACCGTGTCCTCCGGACGATCCACACAGTGGTGACACCCGGGCGTTTCCTTCCGCCTTATCCGACACAGGAACCTCCCGAAACTGCCGTGTCCGGTGAGGACCTGCGTCTGGCGGAAGGTGAGGACGCCGTGGCGCCTCTCTAGCCACTCCTCAAAGAGGGGACTTATCGCCGCAATCGTGGCGTGCCCAAAAGTTAAATGTGTCTAAGAATTTCAGTCGCTTCTTCAGAGAGAGTAAGTCTGCATGAGGATTCCACGTGAAAAAACCGGCCACATGTACGTGTTGGACCCCGCACAATGAAGGGTCCTGTAGGGATGAATTTATCCCAAGAACAATTTTAACATTGTAGTTGAAAACATGTTCTCCCATACATTGCCACTGTAAATGCAAGTTTGTACTCAAAATATTGAGATATTTAGTATTGGAGGGACAGGCGTATAAAATAGCCGTGTATCCTTGCGGGTCGAGGACGACAGAAAAATTATTATCTGGAATGCATAATAATTCAATTTGCCTTTTTTTTGAGCAAACTTTCAAAGAGGAATTGGTGACGGTCAGGTGGCGTTTGTAGCCTAACTCCAGCAAATAATGCAAAGGCGGTACCTGTGCTTCTCCTGGCGAAAGTCTTGAAGAATCCTTCTGGGCAGGTGGCCACCTTGCTTGCCCGTACACTGGTCACTTGAAAGTCTTTATTTTGGATTTAATCGGACGCGGGTTATTATTTTTAATTTTGAAAACGTAGCACAGTATATCCCCAAGGATTACGGGATAACGTAATAAAGTTTTGCGGTTTTGCGGGCGCGATGAACTGAGATTGAAAAAACGTGGTTTGCGGTGAGACGAAATGCTTCCGTTCGGCGCCGGTGCACTATGACGTCTAACAGCCATCATTAGCTGTCACTAGCCGCAGGATTCTCTAAATCCCGCGACACACAATATCCGCGGCTGCAATATAAGCCTAAGACAGACTACAGACACCTTATAAACCGTCCACAATCAAAAAAATGTAAGGGGCAATAACTTGCCACACCATACTCCCCGCCTTGAAAGGTCCCGAGCTTTCAAAGATGATAATCTATACGCTGAAAAGCTGGTGCGGTTGGGAGGATGAGATAATGTTTATATATCTGGCAGTCTGAAAGCATCAAGAGAATCCCAAGCAGCAGTTCAAAACACCATTACTAGGAAACGGCGTTCGAAATTAATTATCAGATTCCAAAGAATGAAATTGCAGTTTGATTAAATTAAGACAAAGTTGAATTACCAAGCTAAATTATAACTATGTAATGGCGTACCATTGAGAAAATATACTATTGTAAATTATAAACTAAATTAAACTACGAAATAATATAGTTCTATTGGGTTGGCAACGGATATAACTTGGTGACAGGACGTTTATATGTACCTGACGCGGTTTTTACTGAAGCTACTCGAATTACACCATCCGATCCCGGAAAAACTTCCACTATGATGCCCAATGGCCAAGTCAATGGTGGTACGTTATCTTGACCCAAGAGAACGACAGTACCGATCTCTATAGGGCGATCGGGAGTGCACCATTTCTGGCGAACTTGCAACGTGTGCAAGTACTCAACTCGCCATTTGTTCCAGTAGGATAACACAAGCTGATCCAAAAGCCTTTTGCGGTTTGTTAAATTTATGTTTTCTTCTGTCAATTCAGAAGAAGGCAAATGCTTAAGAGGACTGGACATTAAAAAATGCGCAGGCGTGAGCACGTCCGGATGCGGGTCTGATGAGAGAACACTAAGCGGTCGAGAATTTAAAAGGCACTCGATTTGTACCAGTACGGTAGAGAGTTCCTCGTAAGTGAGAAGCTGCTTTCCTATGATTCTATACAAGTGAGTTTTAACACTCTTAATGTTTGACTCCCAAATACCTCCGAAGTGCGGAGCTCGCGGCGGTATTCTTGTCCACTCAATGCGAGATTTTAGAAGCTCATTTTTAATATCTGTTTGAACAGACGAGTTCAATAAGAAAGAATAAATATCATCAAGTTGCGCCTTAGCGCCAACAAAATTGGTACCATTGTCTGAGTACATGACAGACACTGGACCGCGGCGAGAAATAAATCTTTTAAATGCGGATAAGAAAGCCTCGGATGTGAGGTCCGATACGAGTTCGATATGTATGGCTTTAGTTACCATACATATGAACAAACATATATAAAGTTTTTGCGAACGTTGACCTCTACGGCGAATAGGTGTGTAAGCAAGCGGCCCGGCGAAATCTACTCCAGTGTGCACAAAGGCTTTAGTATCACGGACACGGTATCCAGGAAGTTCAGCCATTTTGGGTGTTAGATGCGTAGGATTTAGACGGAAACAAGTGTTGCATTTCCGACAGCGGGAACGTATGACTGTTCGTCCATCTAATATCCAAAACCGCTGCCTTATAATAGACATCAATAATCCGGGGCCCGTGTGGCAGTACGTATTGTGATAGTGATCAATAATTAGATCAACTACGCGGTCACGTTTAGGTAAAAGCGCGGGATGCTTGGCTTCATATGGTAAGTCAGATTTAGACAATCTGCCCCCAATACGTAAGATTCCGTAGCTATCAATAAAGACAGACAAACAGCGCAACTTCTTAGATGGAAGTTCGCCTGCTTTAATTAAATTTAAATCGTTAGAAAAATGCGTATTTTGAACTATTCGAATAATGAAATTTTCGGCGGTTTGTATATTTTTAACAGAGCTATGACTAAGTAGTCTGTTCGTAAATTTAAGAATGTACATAAATACACGTAACAATTTATTCCATGAACAAACACGGTCAGCTATTGTATCTAAAATACGCGGTTCAGTATTTGATGTTTCTACAAGAAAAACCTTTGATTTAAACTCTGGCAATGTTTCACATTCAGTAGGAGAGAATTTTAAAGGCCACTCGCTAATGGGTCGATGGAGCCAAGTAGGACCGTTCCACCATAACGAGTGTTCAATTAAATCAGATGGCAGCATGCCGCGGGAGAGACAATCGCTAGGATTCTCCTTTCCGGACACGTGATTAAAACTAGCGGCAGGTAGGTTTTCCTGTATTTTAGCAATGCGATTACTGACAAAAATTGACCATCTATGGGGAGATGAGTGGATCCACGAAAGAGCTATGGTGGAGTCCGAGAAAGCGTAGACACCTGCAATAGGTACACGAGCGGAAAGTTTATCTTTGACCACGCGAACAAGCTTAGACAGAAGTAAAGCGGCGACAAGTTCTAATCGAGCTAGCGTTGTTATTTTAGCGGGGGAAACTTTGGACTTTGCACATAAAAGCCGAACGCTGATATTGTCTTTAGAGTCAGTTATGTGTAAATAAATACAACAACCATAACCACTAAAGCTGGCGTCGCAAAAGGCTACGATATTCACTACAGCTTCTCTAAAGACGCCAATGTGGCGAGGAACCTTTAGAGGAGAGAGTGAGGGGAAATCGCGCAAAAAAACCGAAAACCGATTGGTGATGGAGTCCGGAGGAACCTCATCCCAACCTATTTTAGCTAACCAAAGTTCCTTAATTAGGATTTTCGCGTACAACACGACGGGTGCTACGAGGCCAAGTACGTCGAACAAGCGGGCAACTAGCGATAGAATCGCACGCTTAGTGCATTTATCATCTACAGCGACTGTTGTCAAAGAAAAATAATCATCAGCGGGTTCCCAGGTTAATCCAAGGATTTTGAAATTATGTTTATCATTATCCATGCCAGAAAAATTAACTGGTAAGCGGTGAGACTCTGGGAGAATCTCCAACAAAGCGGGTGAGTTAGTAGCCCATTTGACCAGGGCCTCAAGTCTGCTATTACAATAGTGTCATAATGGTCTGTTCCGATCCTCATTAATGACGCCATTATATTAGTAGATTACCAAACTTGTCAAAATCAACAATTATGAAATCAATAATAGACCATTCTGACACTATTGTAATAGCAGACTTGAGGCCCAGGTCAAAGGATCCTAACTTAAATAACTCAATTAAATCGCGGGATAATTGTATAGCAATCTGTTCATCAGGAACAGAATAGACATAATCGTCCATAAAAAACTGAGTTTCTACTAATTTAGAAGCCTCAGGATAGCGGTCGCCATGCTCACACGCTAAATTGCGTATTGTGCGCATCGCTAAATAAGGACTAGGCTTTAATCCAAAGGGAACGCGGTTAAAGTGAAAAGTACGTATAGGTTCATTTTTGTTGAATCGATATAAAATTCGTAAATATTTGCGGTGGTGCTCATTTACACCGATCCGTAGGAACATTTGTTTTATATCCGCTGTCATTGCGACAGGGAGGGTACGAAAATCGAGTAATAATAAAAACAAGTCGGCCTGTAAATTAGGTCCGACATGCAGAATGTCATTGAGTGACAACCCCGAGTGTGTTTTGGCACTAGCGTCCAAAACCACTCAAATGCTGTCTTTGTCCGGTCTAATAACGGCGTGATGCGGTATGTAGTAACCCTCTTCTGTTAATTCAGAGTCGGGTACCTCCGATAAATACCCCTGAGTTATATAATCGGTGATAGTTTTATTGTAATCCTCGCGTAGGGTTGGCACGCACGTGAATTTACGCTCGAGCGCAAGTAGCCGCCGATGAGCGACACCGCGTGAATTGCCTAATTCGGAGGGATTGCGCGCGAAAGGTAAATCGACAAAATATCTACCGTCTTTAAATAAAACTGAAGAATTAAAATTATTTTCACACTCTAATTCGACCGGACTAATAAAACGCTGAGATGGAATTTCCTCTAGCTCAAAAAACTTCTGCAAACTTGACTCGACGTCAATGCTAGCAAGCGCGGTAAACGAAGATGTCATGTGTGTTACGTCACTACTATGACAATCAATATCACCCATCAGTACATATCCGAAACTAGTCAGTATAGCTGGGGGTGCGCGGGTGCCTGAGTCAACCCTATCACCTAAATAAATAAAAGGGAACAGCTGTGCTCCAAGCACAACATCGATTCCACCAGGTACATTCCAGGTTGAGTCAGCAAGCGGTAAATTATTTAAATATGACATATCGTCATTTAATCTGATAAAACTAGCGGGAAGTCTATCTGTAATGCAATCAACAACTAATGCGTGTATATAATACTTATTGTGAGGATTAATCCGAGATTCTATATTGAGATAAATAAAGCCGTGTACAGGTCGTGAGGTCATACCAACACCTTGTAAAGACGAATTGCGTAATTTAATTATGGGTAAGTTCAAACGTTTACAACAGTCCACAGTAATTAAATTATTTTGCGATCCATTGTCTATTAAACACCTGACAACAAGCTTATCTCGGCCGCTGCTATCATATACGTATATCTGCGCGGTAGCTAACAAAATAGTTGTCTCTGTCGGTAAACATATTTTAGCGGTGGCACTAAGCGAGACAGACGTAGCGGCAGGCTCGCTCGGCGTTGAATCACTTTTTACTTTGGAGAAATGTAACAATGAATGATGTGTTTTCTTACAAGTTTTACAAACACTCCGTGATTTACATTTAACCAAAGAGTGGGATAGACTTAAGCAATTTACACAGCCATGTTTCTTTTTAATAAATTCGAAACGAGCTTGCGGAGAATTCATATTTTTAAATTGTGGACAATCAAACAGTCGATGATCGACGTTATCGCCGTCACACAGCGGGCAGCGGTTATTCGAAGCTGGTTCGCTACAAGATACAAACGCTTTAGCGGTACTTTGAGTATTACTTCGATTGTTAGCTAAACTAGACTTAGCACGCGATTCCGTCTGTGAATTATTAACGTGTGAGCGCTGGAGTACCTTAACATAGTCTTGCATAAATATTATAAACTCCGTATAGGAAGGCAATTCCTTGCCACTCACACGGCTTTCAAATTGTGGAACAGTTTGTGAGTCAACCTTTCTTAAACCACAGTGTAATATCACAAAATCTAATAAGTCTGAAATGTCTAACTGCTTCAATGCAGCGACAGACGCTGAATATCGTTCTACAAATGCATTCAGACTAGCAGCATTGCCGGCGCATCCTTTGATGTCCAGTATATTATTGAGATAATGAATACCTAAACTACGTTTATCTTGATACCTTTTGACAAGACTGTTACACATAACACTGTATGTATCTCCTGTGGGAACAATGCCTGCAGTTAGTTTTAAGGCATCATGAGTTAATTTACTTATTAAATACTGCACACGCTGCGAATCCGTCAGATCAGTATTTAAATGAACATTGGTACGGAACATTTCATAAAACATGGGCCAATTTTCAGTTCTACCGTCGAACGATGGTAACTCGATTGGTGGTAACTTTATGCTTCTACCTCCCTTCTGATCTGATGTTAATGTTTTGCCACTTGAAAGAATGAGATTACGTTTGTATTTAATTGTTGAATATAAGTCTTCAATAGAACTTAGACTCCCATAGTCGGGTGGGGTTTCATCAATTTCAAACTGCAACTCATTGATCTGGTCAATTATTGTTTCAAACTTGCTGCAAGATTCACCAATAGATTCAGACTGCGCTAGGAATAACTCGTTCGAGCGTGAATCATAATTAGATATACTTTTGGAAGAATTATACAAGCGATTATAATTGCTGTAAATTATCGTAAGTACTTGCAATGACTTGTACTTATTTAACTGATACCTATCCAGGCTCGAATGGACCATAAGTGTGGAGGGACAGGCGTATAAAATAGCCGTGTATCCTTGCGGGTCGAGGACGACAGAAAAATTATTATCTGGAATGCATAATAATTCAATTTGCCTTTTTTTTAGCAAACTTTCAAAGAGGAATTGGTGACGGTCAGGTGGCGTTTGTAGCCTAACTCCAGCAAATAATGCAAAGGCGGTACCTGTGCTTCTCCTGGCGAAAGTCTTGAAGAATCCTTCTGGGCAGGTGGCCACCTTGCTTGCCCGTACACTGGTCACTTGAAAGTCTATATTTTGGATTTAATCGGACGCGGGTTATTATTTTTAATTTTGAAAACGTAGCACAGTATATCCCCAAGGATTACGGGATAACGTAATAAAGTTTTGCGGTTTTGCGGGCGCGATGAACTGAGATTGAAAAAACGTGGTTTGCGGTGAGACGAAATGCTTCCGTTCGGCGCCGGTGCACTATGACGTCTGACAGCCATCATTAGCTGTCACTAGCCGCAGGATTCTCTAAATCCCGCGACACACAATATCCGCGGCTGCAATATAAGCCTAAGACAGACTACAGACACCTTATAAACCGTCCACAATCAAAAAAATGTAAGGGGCAATAACTTGCCACACCAAGTATGTTATCTTAAGACCATAGACTTCTTTATAGGTTTTCCTGTAATCTATAAGCAAAGATTTAATATTTTCAGTACATTTTTCAAAAATGGCTCATTATTTCGGAGATAAGGGAGAATGGTCAACTTTCATCTATTTTCGATAACTTTATAACTATTTATTTTAGTTTGTGTATAGTTTTAGTAAATGTATGTATATGTATAGTTTTAGTTATTTTTATTAATTATTTAGATATGTTCTTTTTTTATGTACAAATCAATATTAACAAAGTTTTAAAAATATGATTGACGTGTAAAAGTTTTTGTACAAAACTATTTACAGAAACAATAAAATGATTTTTAAATTATATTAAAAAAAATTAAGACCCTCATAATACGCCCTTTAATTTAATGTGCGACAAGGGACAGTTAGTGAAACTTTTTAAAATTATTAGTTTTCCCCCAAAACTGACCCTTATTCAAAATTCATTTATTTACGTTACACGTCCGTGTTTGGGTCACAGAAATTCATAATTATGTATACCAAATTTTAACTTCATCGGTCCATTAGATTCGGAGCAAATTGGCAGCGACAAACAGACAGACAGACAGACACACGAGTGATCCTATAAAGTTTCCATTTTAACATTCGGACGTTTTTATTGTTTGTGTTATTATTGTACAGTATTTATTGATCATAATGGTTATATTATTTTCTAAGTACTGTTTATTTTGTTTTACTTTATTACCTGTTTTTTCTAATATGTTACAATATCATAACCTGACTTGGTTTCCGTACGTCGTTTTCGGGTGACCACTGAAAATCAGCGCTGTGCTGTGGGTCCCCCATAGCACAGCATCATGCTGAGTGGAAGCCTACTTGTTACAGTCATGGCGTGCAGTTGCCGACTATATGTATGTTCTGTGTCCCTTTTTTTTTTTTTTTAGGGTGGGATATCATCAAATAACTCCGGTGTGTCAGACTCTTACTGACTAAAACCCACCCGTGTTCCTTCCTGTTGCCCGTGTTGCGGGGGTCTCGGTGAGACATAAGTACCTTCCCGCGATTCTGTGTCTCTCTGTGTACCTAAATCTGTTTAGTTTTATTATTTATAAGAATTACCCATAGCTTTTATGTCCCTGTGTTTCCGTGACAAATAAATCTATTTTTCTTTCTTTCTTTCTTTTTACGGAAACGAAATAATTAAAACATTTTGGCAAGTCATCACCAAATCCCTTTTTGTTGCAGGTGTGCATCCAATAAGCTGTTATCACCAGGTGGATAGTCGGCCTGTTTGTCTATAGATAACATTATTCAATACCTTCTTTGTTGGTCAAGATTTTTAACTTAACCTAAAACATCGCGCCTGTATTCCTGACTGAGGTCGCAAAGGTGTACGGAACACATACATCATCATCAGCCTAGCCTTTTCCCAACTATGTTTGGGTCGGCTTCTAGTCTAAATGCAGCTGAATACCAGTATTTTACATGGAGCGACTGCCTATCTGACCTCCACAACCCAGTTACTGGCCAACACGATAGATAGATAGATAGAATACTCTTTATTATGTAAACCATAAAAATTACAGCTATAAATGTAGAAATTTTATATAGGGTGACACAATGGGCTGTCTTATCGCTAAAAGCGATATTTTAAAGACAACCTTTGCATAGTTTTATTCGATACCCCTTGATAAGACTGGTTGTCAGACTTTCGAGCTTCTGACGACCCGTAACGACTGTCAAAGATCTACAAATTACAGCCGGGACCAACGGCTTAGCGTGCTTTCTGATGCACGAAGGGGTCTTGGTAAGTAAAGATGATCACCCATCCACGCACCAACTACGGCAAGCGTAGCTTAACCTGATGTCGCGGGAAGGTACTTATGGGTCACCGAGGCCCCCGCAACACAGGCAACAGGAAGGAATACGGGTGGGTTTTAGTCAGTAAGAGTCTGACACACCCTCCCGCTCCGCCCAGAGCGGGACAAGTTATTTGATGATTTCCCACCCAAAAAAAAATAAACTTAACCTGATCGATCGACCCGTGCGGCTGTTATTACTTAGCCACGAGCCCCTCATATATATAACAACACATACGTATCAACATAAAAACAGCTGTTCCAAACATTTATGTTCATACTAGCTGCTGTCCGAAGCTTCGCCCGCGTGGCCATTTCTAAAATAAAAATAGCTTAAGTTACTCCTTATAACATCAGCTATCTGCCAGTGAAAGTCCCGTCAAAATTGGGGTAAAAATAACTTGACAAACTTACTGACTAAAACTCACCCGTATTCCTTCCTGTTGCCTGTGTTGCCAGGGGCATCGGTACCCATTAGTACCTTCCCGCGACCCCGGCAGGCATCGGCCCTAGTGGACCCCTACATTTTTGCTGACGACATCTCTTTGAGGCGCGCGTGGAATACAACGCGCCGTCGACCCGGGCCTGGTCCTTACCGGACGGTGAGCTACCCATTGCTCACCGTCCGCAAGCCCGCGCCTACGGTGGCCGGAAATCCGCCCGGGATTCCCGACGCCCAGGGCGGCTCCTGCGGCGGCTAGGGGCTAGGCGGGGCTAGGCGTGCAAATTATTACATATACCGGTCAGTCCCCATTGACTCCGAATAGGAGTTTCACTCCTCCAACCGTCAGTCCCCACTGACACCTATTCGGAGTCTTTGGGGCGCGCGGTTTGCAACTGTATTATAACGGATGAGCACCTTATTGCATTATAATAGAGTTGCAAACCGCGTGGCCCAAGACTCCTATTCAGTGTCAGTGGGGACTGAAGGGTTCGGGAGTGCGACTCCTATTCGGAGTCAATGGGGAGTTACCGGTTAAAACAATAAAACGAACAAAACAATGTCAACCAAACAAAACAGAAATTAAAGTGAAGACAATTAATAATATTATAGTCAATTACATAAGCCTTGCATGTTCAAATTACAATTACCTAAAACAATCACAATCTGGATAAACTCATCATTTAGAAAGTAATTCACTGCCCACTTAGCCGTGATAGTTTTCCTTTAAGATTATTTATTTACATAACCAAATTATAAGATGATTATTAACATTAACTAAATTAAAACTAAGTTAAGCTTAAAAAAGGCCCTCGAGGCATTGTACCGAGGATGCTGGCGGCATTTCCTCGCTGAATTGCAATGCTGATGCGTTGCGCGAGAAAGCCGCCAGCTTTTCGGTCACCAGTTTTCCTTTTAATTTCATTATATGTACTACTTACTACCATGAATTTTTTCACATCTCCATAAACAACCATTTAGCTGGCAGGGGGGGGGGGACACTTGAATCTAACAAAAATTTGCACTTTAATGCTTAATATTACGCAACCCGATCCTTGAATCGAAAAGTAGTGTTCACAGACCCGCAATATTTTTGAAAGGCCTATCAAACGATATCCCACACCATGGGGTAGACGAGAAAAAAGATATCACCCCCACATTACGTGCCCTAAAAGTTTTTTTTTTTTTCAAGATTTTATTTTAGCGCTTTGGCGGCGTGATTAATGTGTATACCCATGCCAAATTACAAATTACTTTCTAGTACTAAGCGTCTCTGAGCTACAGCGGGGTCAGACAGACGGACATAGCGAAACTTTATGGGTTCATTGTTTATTACTACGGAACTTGGCAAATCCATTCACAGATATAAAGGTTTAATTATCTATTCCCCCAGAGGTATTTCAATGCAAAACTGTCGCGACATCATTGTAAATAACAGTAGTAGATATGTTTCTCACACATCCAGGGCCCACTTGACCAGGTTACACAGAAGATAAAAAGAAATGATAAATTATTTATTTTCTGTAAGTAGGTTTGTACAAACACTTTTACACGTCAATCATATTTTTAAAATAAAGCCAGATGAGGTCGGCGTTTCCTATCTGACTACTCTGAGATGAAAGGCCGAAACAAACTCAGAGGTCACAGTCTCCTTTAAAGTCCAGACATAATCTTGGTCAGATCATGTGAAGGCCAACTAGATTGGTGTCTGAAATGGTCCTTTTGAGGAAAGAAGCACACAGATTGAGTAGACCTGTCCAGTCAGTGCACGCATTTGTCAGTAATCGTGCAACTCAACTCAGAAATGAAGGAGCTCAACGATACGACGAACAATACCAAAGAAAAATCATTTGGGTAGGCCGCATACTCAAACTGCCAGACCATGATTAATACGAAATGAAAAAAACAATGACCCACATAGTCTTCACATTCACAATAATTGAAAACAATATAATACTTTACAAGTAAATATTAAATTCCACACAATATATTAAACTACACAAAGTAAATATGTCAATATATTTTCAATCATCATTAAATGTCAAAAGTGTATATAAATAAAATAAAAGTTTCAGTATGCAATAATTGGACCAGCTCAATCCCAAGCCTATTTGTCCTCAATATAATCTTTAACGGTATAAAAAGAAGAAGTATTTGTTTCCAATTACAGGTTTGGTCCCATATTATAAATGTCGATTAAATCAAAAACAAGTAAATCATTTGTTATCAATAGTATCCGCTTTTATAACAAGTTACCAAAGTCGGTTACAGAACATAGCGATGGAAAGTTCAAAATTCACATCAAACTGTCCTTATCAAAAAAGCATATTAAAAGATTAAAGACTACGTTGAAGACAAGGAAGTTTGGCAATAATTCCTTCTGCAGATGTGGCTTCCCTGGTACCTCATTAACGGCATAGTTCTATGTAAATGTCTAATAACTGCTCCCAAATTACGATGGTTTTTTTTACATACTTCCTTGACATAATATTTTCATTGTTCAACATTATATATATACCTACAAATTTAATTTCAACTATTTATTAGTGGCTTATGTGTTTTTTTATGTGGTTGTTATGGCAATCATGTCATTTGGTTTAAATAGGCTTTTATTTTTATTAATATTTTATATAGATAGTTTCTTTTATATTTTGTGAATTTGAGAACGTTGTAGGCTTAGTAGACTGTAGATTTGTAGACCACTTTCTATTTTGTTAAGTACCTGGTACTTGTTGACAGGCCTACACTGTCCTCCCATACCTATTAACAGTGTAATTTGAAAATATTGTAAAACCCAATAATTTTAAAAATTTAACCGTGGAGTTTCTTGCCAGCTTTTCTCCATAGGAAACGACCAATTGGAACCGTGCACCTAGCTTCTGACGTTTCACAAATGCCCATGTAGGTACATGTGAAATAAAATATTTTGATTATTGATTAAAAGTGGTTTATTATGATGAGTTCAATGAATTAAATGTACCCTGGTGGCTAAGAGTATGTCAGGCTCACTCAGATGTCTCGCTGGTGGTGGCGCGTGTGTTGGATCATTTAGTTCCCTTCAAAATGGTTGAGCTGGATCGTGCTGGTCCATGCGTCATGTTCGTGAATGAGCGCCGTCAGTAGGGACTGGTCATTTCTTAGCTGGCTTCGGTTTATTTTAATTTGTTTTAATTGTTTTTTTATCTTTTCAGTACGGACGCTTTTCAGTACGTACACGTCTTTCTACATTTTTCTGATGATGTAACCAATATTTTATAACAATAGTCTGTTTTAAAAGAGTGTCCGTGGAGTTCTTGCCCGTTCTTCTCCATAGGAACCTACTACGCTTTGGAATGGCCAACTAGCTTCATCTTTCTGATTGATTTGAAAAGTGCCTGTTAGCATATAATTAAGTAGGTACTACTAAATCTTTGAAATCTTTAGTGCATTAATATTTTAGACATGCTATAAAAAACAACTAAATAGGTACCTACTAAACTAATTACAATTTCCTCATTACTTCTAAAAATAAATCCTTTTGACCTTTAATAGTACGTTTTCTTCCATAAATTAAGTTGTGGCGGCATCTACAGCGCCACATACAAAACTACGCATCACACTGACGTCACGCAAAATCCTGCATCGCGCAAGCAGAGTTTACCGCGCAACTAGCATATATACAACATCCCGACATCAACCGTCGGGCAGTTGCCCACCAGACACGACACCCGTCTGGTCGGAGGATCCTCCCTTTTCTATGGAGGATGAGTGAACTATACACCCTGTTCCTCATGCCTCTATAAAGTCACCCTCATTTGTCTATGAATCAAAAATAGCGTGAAACTAAAAATAGCTCACGAAATCATTATTTAAATAAAATAGGTTTCACACGCAATACTTAGGTACTGACGTCATTAACCGTTGCGTCATTGTAATGAGGCCCATATTATTTAGACATATTAATAATACAGTACTACTTATGAATATTATTTTTGTAAAAATTAACTGAATAGAAAACTGAGGCTCTTTTTTTTTTGGGTGGGAAATCCTCAAATAACTTCGGAGCGGGAGGGTATGTCAGACTCTTACTGACTAAAACCCACCCGTATTCCTTCCGTTGCCTGTGTTGCCAGGGGCCTCGGTAACCCTTTAGTACCTTCGCGCGACCCCAGCAGGCATCGGCCCTAGTGGACCCCTACAATTGTGCTGACGACATCTCTTTGAGGTGCGCATGGGATACAACGCGTCGTCGACCTGGGCCTGGTCTTTACCGGATGGTGAGCTACCCATTGCTCACCGTCCGCAAGCCCGCGCCTACGGTGGCCGGAAATCCGCCAGGGATTCCCAACGCCCAGGGCGTCTCCTGCGGTGGCTAGGGGCGAGAGGGCGCGAAATTTGCTTTTCCCTCAACCGTCCCGCCCCCTCCTTCACGAGCATTACTGCTTCGCAAAAGGAGGTGACGGCTGCCCATGTCCTCTCGCTCCGTACCATGGCCTGAATCAGGGCCGGACGCGAGAGATCTCTGCCGCCGATCACATCCTCGTGGACACGGCGATGCTCTGCCCAAGCCGGGCAGACCACCGTATGCTCCACCGTGTTCTCCAGGCGAAAACTGAGACCCTAAGAATAGATCCTAATCCAAGTTAATCGTCGCACGAGTACGCGGTCGTCACGCGAATGAAATTGCGTATTTGCTTGATATCAAAATGTGAATTCTAATGATGGTCGCATTGTTTATTCGAATCAATAAGTCACATTTCAACTGACCTCAGAAACGCGCAAATAAATACCTGCTAAAATTTTAAGAATTGTCAACAGAAATTTTACAGAAAAGGATTTTTATTATTGTTTCCCACAAACAAAGAGCCTGTGTACTCCTGCTTTCCCCTGCCACAGACGCGTGCCATATGACGCGATAACGTTCGCGCGAATGTCAGTTAGGCCACCTGTCTGGTATCAGTATGTTTGATGGCGTATTCGTACGAACTAAGTTCGCGCGATTTAGTAATTAAACATTTTATTGGCGCGGATACACTGCGTGAATGTCAATTAGGCCACCCACCAGTTCGACTTCGGTACGTCACCAGCCACCTTTCGAAATTTGAAGACAATTTGTATGATTCCCCTTTTTAAAAAACGGCGTCTTCTCGCATCCATGAAATGTGCCGAAGGCAAAATGTTAATCTATTTCTAAAGGCGCTCCCTCGCCACTACCGCAGCACCGCTCGCTTAGCTCGCTCGGCTGGCGCGCAGTTGGTAACAGTTCTAACCTGTCGAAATTATAACAATCAAACGAGTTGCTAATTTGCCTTCGGCGGTTAATGACGTATCATACAATCTGCCTGAGACATATCTACAGTTGCTGCGTTGTAGCGTGGCAATAGCGGTCACTGACCCACCTACGTTTTCCAGCATTTTTATTTGAAAAACTGTAATAGATTCCGTTAACGTCCTGAATCAATATCTATCACAACATGTACCTATAACGTAATCATACATGGTTTATTGTTTGGGTTCTTACGGAGAGATATTAGGGAAAGGGCAATGACCGCTAGTGCCGTGCTGAAACGCGTCAATAACAGTTTCTTAATACCTTCTTATGTACTCGTTCTTTGTTGAAGATCAGTCAGATGGCAGTTGTTTCATTTAAGATATTGATATTTACTGGTTAGAACAGCGGGATAATTGCGTATCAGTAGCAATGGCTTTCATTTTGACAGTTCAACAACATTCATTGCGTTTTTTCCGTTGTTCAGCAGACAAATTTATTGAACATATGAAGCAATGGATTAGCAATTATGGATTGATAGGGTGCTGAAGCCGACCACAGCATACTACCTAAAATGCTAGGACGAAAAGGGGATACAACAGAAGTTTTATTAAAAATAACGACTTTAAGAGTTGGATTTAAGAGGACGATAAATGCCAGCGACCTTGAGCGAGTGGGAGGAGCTTGCGTCACCCCCCGCGACCCCGCAACCGTTCGCAGGTAACGTAGGGTAACCATACGTTTCAGATTGTGTGGACTGTCCTGCTTGATTTTTGATCACAATCCATTTTTTTTTATGTAGTGTTCACAAATAAGGTAATATTCTGATAATAAAATAAGATTGTAATATATTATATTATTTTAATAGTTTGCATTGAATAAGTTGGTTTAAACAGGGTGTAATTTTAAACACCATCAACCTCTCTCGTCATTGTACTCATCATTATAAACAACTTTTACTATATTGGACACAACATGAAATAACTTGGACTAAACATGAAATCGCGAAAAAAAAATCAGCTGTTCCCTACATTTTGACGAATTAAGCGAACATAAACGTAGGGAACAGCAGATTTTTTTTTCGCGACTCTACGAGGCACGGATGAGTCTCGGTACGTAAAGATGCTCACCCATCCACGGAACAACCGCGGCAAGAATAGCTTAACCTAATTGATCGGCCCGTGCGGCTGTGATGCGACTAACGAGCTCTTTAGCTATGGAAACAATATAAAGTGAAATGAAAAGCCAACAATCTAAATAAATAAATTTAATTCCAGAATAAAACAATTAATTTATTTAGTGACAGATGAGAAAATATGAGATGTGCAGGCAAGATTTAGAGAGGGAATGGGCTGTATGGATCAGGGGGCCGATTCTACTAATTTGCAAAGTTATACGCTCTGTACCGTCTCATCAATGGTTCGGTTTCGTTCGGCTCTCGTTCGTCCCCCATAAATCTATTCTACAATTTTTATGACAATAACTGAAACTGTAACTGACTGTAACCTAGTCGAAACCCAACTCAATCACTACGGGAATGAATGGCAATGAGTGTTACCTATAGTTCAATTAGTAAGTTTATAATACTACTATAACAAAAATGGTTAAATAACAAATAAAGTTTATACGAATAATAAACCCATTAAAACTTATTTTCCGTTATATTTACCACGAAAAGTAAATGATTTTTTCCATATATTTTAATAATTGTAAATTAGCAGATTTTCTTAAAGGAAACAGTCTGGGCGGTTCGAATTGCCATTTTAGAACAATGTTGTTAGTAGAATCGCCCCCCAGAGTAAGTTAGTATATTTGGGGAGTCAGTTTACAAGGGATGGAAAGATTGATGAAGATGTGGAAAGGAGAGTGAATGCGGGAAATAAAGTGAATGGTACTATACATGCGACTGTAACCAACTAGTCGATGCCTAAAAAGGCTCGACTGGCTGTTCATAAAGGTGTGCTGGTGTCTAAGCTTATGCATGGAAGTGAATGAATTTTGGGTGTGGCAAAAGAAGCATAAAAGTAGAAAAAGGGCCGATTTTTCAATCGCCAGATAACTTTTATGTGAAGAATA
Source organism: Atethmia centrago (assembly GCA_905333075.3). Lineage (NCBI taxonomy): Eukaryota > Metazoa > Arthropoda > Insecta > Lepidoptera > Noctuidae > Atethmia > Atethmia centrago. The sequence continues at coordinate 11,035,368 of HG995393.1, forward strand.
TGTTTGACGTTTTGACAGCTTTTGTATAGAAAATATGTCAAAGCGCTATATTTATTCCTCAGATAGAAGTTAACTGATGATTGAAAAATCGGCCCTAAATGCTGTGGAAATGCCTCCTTGCGAAGCATGTGTGACGTGACTATAAATGATAGGCTGAAAAATTATGTGATAAGGCAACGGTGCGGTTTAAAAGAAGCGTGCAGCTGGCCTTCTATAGTTTTTGCCTTCCCCTTGGGAAGAAGGCGTGAATTTGTTTGTACTAATTATTTATTTACATTTCGTAGAAATGTAGTCATTTTTCGAAATATTCCTCTTGTCGAGTGTCTTGATCTTCCTGTTTCTCTGTCTCTTCTTTGTCTGTATTTTGCCTTCAACCAAAATCATTGATTCCATTCCAGTTGATGGTCCTGGAAATATAAAAAAAAAACCTGTGAATCTACATTGTATATAATAAATAACGAACCATTGTCAGTTCTTTCACTATTTTCGTCATTATTTATTTCCGTCGGGTCGCAAAAACCAAAATATCAAAACATAATCTTATTAATGAGCTGCACCTGTTTATTTAAACTAGACAAGTTTCTAACCTAATATAACGGGATTGTCCCCATAAAACCATAATAAATGGTATGCCTAGAATCTACAATTTATTTAATACTCACTTTGTCTCTGCATTTTCATGTTGGGAATCATTGTCAGTTCTTTCATTATTTTTATCATTATTTATTTCCGTCGGGTCGTAACAACTAAAATATTAAAACATAATCTTATTAAAGAGCTGCACCTGTTTATTTAAACTAGACAAGTTTCTAACCTACTATAACGGGATTGTCCCCATAAAACTATAATAAATGGTATGCCTAGAATCTACAATTTAATACTCCGCTTTTTCATGTTGGGAATCATTGTCAGTTCTTTCATTATTTTTATCATTATTTACTTCCGTCGGGTCGCAACAACTAAAATAGTAAAAGATAATCTTATTATGTACTACACTTGTTTTTTTTTTTAAGCTTCAAACCTGCTGTAACGGGATTGTCCTCAAAAAACCATAATAAATGGTAGTCTACAATTTATTAGGTAGGTAGGTAGGTACTTGCTCTCCGCATTTTTGTTTCGGGAATCTGTATTATTTTTTTATCCTACAAAAAAAAATTAGATACGGATCTAAAGTTATGTTTGAACTTACTCGTAAATAATGGATATACTCGCGCACAAATTATTATCAAAATAACATTTAGCTAACCTCATTATATTATAATAATATATGAGAAACTTACCTCAGTATCCTGTTTCTTTCATGTATACGTCATTTCTCTTTCAGAACTTTAGTTGTTCTACCCATATTGTCGAAAAAATACGTACGTACAGCGGTCGCGCAAAGTGTCAACGTCTACCCGTGACAGTGGTCAGCGGTACACTGCCGCCCGTCGCCCGCGCAGAGCGCCGCATGCCGTTCCGTTCGATTTTATAGGGAATATTTATTTTTAGTAATAAAAGTATGAATATTTGAAAAAATTCACAGATAGAATTATAGATAACAAAATAGTCTATTCATTCAAAAAAAAAACCATGAAAATATCTTTAGTAGTTTGGAAGTAATTTCGATTTTTATATTTGGGTAGACCTTACTTCCTGAATTTATTTCATAAAGTATTTTACTACAATACTAAAATATTCACAGATACAATTGATGTGTATGCGGTCTAGTTTAACATATATTTTTTGCGTAACTTACTTGCATTAATTGAAGGCGTAATAACAGATTTAAAAGTCACTAAAATCATATATCTGCACCTTAAATCTTAAAAATAATTTTAATGAAAACAAAATTAATTGGCTAAAATCAATCACACAAAAGAACTCCCCTAAAATCTACTCAAACCGAGGAGACCACGGAACCGAGCTACGCCGTAGCGCGAGCTAAAGCTATGTTAGCGATACGGCGTAGCTCGGTGGGTAGCGGCTACGAATTTCTTTTTTCTAGCAACCAAATTATACCGCCTCATTTGTCCAGTAGTCGCAAGCGCTACTCCTGAGTTCAATTCATAGGTCGGAATAGTTTTATTGCGTTTTCCATCAGGACTTTTTCGTGTGTTATAACTATGTAACTCCCACCAGTGTGACGAACGGGAATTTAATAAATAATATCAAGTTTATTCCCCGTTCGCCCCACTGATTTTGTTAGTGGGACGAACGGGAATAATTTTGTTATTTTATTTTTAGTCCCATTGGTCCCACTAAATAATATGAGTCAGGTTGTTCAATGGTGAAAAAACCTTTTTTATCTTAACTAATAATATTATAAATGCAAAAGTGAGTTTGTTTGCTTAGTTTTTGCACTTTTACGCTAAAACCAATGAAATTTGGCACACATGGGATACTTTTATCTCGGTAGTACGTTGCACGCATAAAAATCAAAAATCATTTATTCAAACTAGGCTGAGAATCAGCACTTTTCGAACGTCAAAGTTACATAAGACGGGGACTGTATTATGTAACTTTGACGTCGCGCCAAAAACGCCCGCCCTTCACCACTTCCTAGTGCTTTAGCTGGGAAGAAGAAGTGGCGCAACAAACTCCCCAGCAGCACAGCTGTCTGTTGTTGTCATACAATACGGTATTCGGTTCACGACACGTTGTGCACAATTTCTAAGCAGTATCTAGCCTAACAAAAAGTACTAGGCTGGCATGAATTCACAATAGTATTTCAATGAAAGGCACACAGGTAGTTTACCTATAACCTGGAGTCAACATTATTTTGTGGGAGCAATGGGACTTAAAAATAAAATTACTATATTATTTCCGTTCGTCCTAACAAAATCAGTGGGACGAACAGGAATGCACGGAATTGTTCAGTAGCAGTCCGGCGGGGCAAGTGCGTTAATAATAATAATATTTGATAACACACTTAAAATGACAATTGATCGCAATGGGTTTCATTTTGACAGTTCACCCACGTCCATTGCTTTATTTACGTTGTTGAACAGACGAATTTTTCTAATCTATGAAGCAATGAATTAGCATTATCCTTCAAAAATCTCGGATTTGTGATTCAAACGGGCTTGTTACATGAAACTTAAACATAACTGGCAAAATGTGGGAAGTACGATAGGTTAACCTCTGACTTACCCTCTGGGGAAATACAGGCGTGACGTTATATTGTTGTTTTATGTTGTAATTTCTACTGTCCATTATAGTAGAAGTACTTACTACTACCATACATATTTCTGACGCCAAGCTGTGCTTCAGAGTTCCGGCGCGAACGGAACGTGTGCCGGTGTAGTAAGGTATTTGACTGCTATCAAAGAAATACATGAATGAATACTTATTTTAAATATGTTACTAATAAGAGACGTTTTGTAAAAAAAACAAATATAGTCAGTGGAAAAATAAAGAAGTTATACGCTTTTGAAATTATTCCTCTATCCTTGTCACAAAAAACGATCATTGTACTGTATGGCGCGAAATTGCTATGGCTTTCCTGTGTTGTGACGTCGAATGCTAGTAGTGCTGTTTCTGTTTAGCATAGACTTTAAAACGCAAACAACTTCGCCATTTTGTTAGATATTCCAATATTTTTTTTTTTACTGTGGCTTATTTTTTTTTTCTAGGTTTCGCAAAATCAAATTTTAAAAGAACAGCCAAATACCATATTACAGTGACTTGAGACATTTCAACTTTGTCAGGACTGACTGGACCGGTCTACTCAAATCTGTGTGGTACTTTGCTCAAAAGACCATCTCGAAAACTAATCTGCATGGTCCTGACCAAGGAAATGTCTGGACTTTAAAAGGGACTGTGACCTCCATGTTTGTTTTGGTATTTTTTCTCAGAGTCCGATAGGAAAGACTGACCAGCAGTGCTATTCTGTAAAAAGTATCACCGTGAAAACGTAGGTGAAGTGAGCTGTCAATAGTGTTAGGGATGACACTATTGACAGCTCACACACTCGCACAAGGTGGAATTACAGTTCACTTCACGCTCACTTCACCTAAGGTTTCACGGTGAGATCTAAACAGAATAGACCGGCAGATCTAGTTTTAAAACATAAATTATTTTTGACGTGTAAAAGTGTTTTTAAAACCAATTTACAGAAATCACCAAATCTTTTGTATGTAGAATGAGTACTGGTGAGTCAATTCCCCAGTATTGGCTCACCAGCACTCATTCTGCCTAGCGTTTTCCCAACTATGTTGGGTCAGCTTCCAGTCAAATTGGATGCAGCTGAATACCTTTAATTTACATGGAGCGACTGCCTATCCGACCTCTACAACATAGAGTAACACGGCACCCCTTGGTAAGACCGGTTGTCATACTTTCGGGTTTCTGTCTACCAGTAACGACTTTCAAAGACCTACGAATGACAGCAGGGACTAAGTCATAAGTCATTTATTTCTTAACAAAATATATTGTGTTGAAACATTTTAGTGATCATAGAAACAATAATAATGAAAAAGTAGACACATTACATTCATATTTAAAATTCATTACACATCTAAAATGTATCAATAATTAATAATAATAATACACAAAAAAAAACATATATTCAGTAATTCAGTTACAATAATTAAATAACCACCAACATTACATTTAAATTAAAAAAACATTATCCAATAAAAAAAAATACAAGAAAATTATATAAACACAAATAACAATTCACAAATCATTTAATCGCGGCTGTCGTTTCTCATCAATGAACTCATCGATACAAACAGCTTAACGTGATTTCCGAGGCACGGAGGAGTTTCGATATGTATTGAATGGTCACCAATCCACGGACCGACCGCGGCAAGCGTACCTTAACCTTAGATCAACCCGTGCGGTGGCGGACTCTGTTATTATTTAGCCTATATAAAGCCTCTCTAGGCTTCCCAACACTATATTCTTAAATTATGACGTAGTGTGACGTAATGACCCTTACGTATGCGGCAAAATGACGTGTTATTTTTACTACCTAAGGTTAGAGGAACCTTGAGCTATTTTTATTTAGATCTAAGATAAGAACGGTATCGCGGATATGATGGATCATTTTAGCTGTCAAGGTATGTAATTTCCAGTCATTGAATAGGGCTTTAGTTAAGTAATTCTATTCCGATTTTGGTAGGCCAAAGTAGTATTAATAAGGTAAGCCTTAAATTTCCAACTATTTTCTGTATAAGACGACGCCTTTGCCGGCGTCGTCTTATACAGAAAAAGAATGAGTGTTGATAAAGAATGATAAATGCGTTTATTAGATTTACAGCAAAAAAAAAATAACACCTTAAAACTATTAAAAAAACGAGCGAGCCTTATAGTAAACTTAAACTTAGATTTTATTTGAGACATTGGCGCCGATTCCCTTGTTCACAAACTAAACTAAATTTAAGTTCAGTGCATCCTTTTCTTTTTATTTCATTAAGAAAAGGACAGAAGATCAGTTTTAGGTTAGTCCTGTCAAATTAATCAGCGCTTGACGTTAATTGACGTAATTTTAGTAGGCAAGTTTTTAATCACGTCTAAACTTGTATGGAGTAGTGACAGGCGCTGATTAATTTGACAGGACTAAACTAAAATTTATCTTCTGTCCTCTTCGTAATGAAATAGAAAGAAAAAGATGCACTGAACTTAAATTTAGTTTAGTTTGTGAACAAGGGAATCGGCGCCACTGAAGTCGAAATGTCGTAATAATGAGATTTGCGCCAATACTCACAACGCACCATTCTAGACGAAACGTTTTCTAGGCCTGGCACCCAGATTTATACTAAAATACCGAAGCCTTTAGGAGAAAAAAAAAAATAATTTCCTAATACAAAAGGCCTATTAATCCAATAAGAATACCTAGAAGATAATGCAAGATATGTGGATAAATATGTGTTCTAAGAGTTAGTTTGTTTATGGTTAAGGCTCGTGCAGACTAGCGTGATATTGCGGGTGCTACAAGCAACGTGACACTTTCCATGAAGTTTTTATGGAAATTGTGCTACTACTCGTAGTGTCGAATCGCGCCTGTCTGTGGGAGCCCTTCTGTTTGTTATTTGCAAATATATGTAAAATGTAATAAGTATTTATACTTACCTAATAAATAAAGTATCAAAAAATGTATTATATTTCTAACAAGTTATATGTATGTTTGAAATAAATTTTGTTTGCAATATTATTAACTTAGCTTTGAGTTTTGTTTATCATTTAATTTTGACGAAAATTCTGCTAAATAGGTTTTCGTATTTGATATTTGTACACTGTTAACACAAACCATAGAGATTTCTGTTCCTATTTAATTTATAACACCAAATTTTACACCTAACTACGAGTACATACATAATCCCCGAGGGGTTAGACAGAGGTGTACCTATAGTACACCCACATTTCGCCAGTAATGTTTAAGTCACATCTAAGAGGGGGCAAGCCTATTGCCATCGGTTGATGGCGCACAAATTCAGACTCCGGGCTGCTACTGAGAAATTCCTAGCCTAACCCAATAACACTTTGCCTGACCTCGGAATCGAACCCAGGACCACATGCTCAGTAGTAGCGCTTCGTGAGAAAGTACGAAAGGGATACCGAGGCCCCTGGCAACACAGGCAACGGAAGAAATACGGGTGGGTTTTAGTCAGTAAGAGTCTGACACACCCTTCCGCTCCACCCAGAGCGGGAGAAGACAGAGAGAGTTATTTAGTCGTACACATATAACTATGTTTAACAAATAAAAACTTTGACTTTGACTCGCTTGCTCAGTTGGTGATTTCAGATTTTTCGAAGTCTAGGCTTCCTCGCGATATTATCCTTCAAGCTTGAATCTGGCCCTGATTCTCTTCTCATTTAATATCCAGAGTAGTTTACCTCGTATTATGGAATTCCTATTGAAACCCGGCTTTGTCTGCCGTAGAAAAATGAATAATAAGTGGACCAGGTACCCAGTTACACATTTACTTTACGTACACAGTGTGCATCAGATATTTGTGCTCATATTAAAGGTGAAGCCGCAGTGGTACCTAGCCCGACATTTAAGTTACATTTCATTTCATTTACAGATCGAAATGTAAAAGAACTATTACGAAATGGCTACGTGAATTGGATTATGCAGAGACTGAAAATATACTAAATGTTTTAAAATAATTTCGCCTGCCGGAAATATTTACCTACTCTTTACTTTAATTACTCTTAGATCGCGTTTCACCTTGTTTACCACACGCAGACACACACTCACTCTCGGCAAGTAGGTGCTCACGTCCAGTGCCTTGTGCCTTGTGCCAGTGCCTACATGGCACATCTTTTGTTTTGTATTATCAATTCTCTTCCTCTCAATACCGGGAACTTTTTTTTTTACAATGTTTTACCTATTACGTAAGTGCAGCTTAATATTGTAATTTTAAGGGTGTGAGCCTGGTGATCTGCAACACATGTCCCGAACCCATTATAGACTCCAGCTCTCACAAATTGTACCTTTTGAGAGAAATATGCTACTATTATTATCTTTGATTTTATTATATACACATTATAATTATATTTTTAAATATTGGAATATAAAAAAAATATATAAAAACATTCAAAAATACAAAAAAAAAAAAATATTATACTTATTTGTTCCCTGTGAACGTTTCTTTATGAGATTTTTTTCTTATAAAACAAACGAACTAAGAGAGATGTATTAATGATTCTAATGGTTATAATTCTGTAAATAAATATTTTATATGGTCGCGAATCATATTTTGATCAAGATACACTGACCAGCAAATTGCAAAAAAACGTAAGAAAATTTTAATTTCGTGTGCTACCACTGCATGGATCCACCTTAAGGGTCGGGAAATCGCCGTTGGTCATACAAACGCGCGTCACGCTCACGCCGCGCCCCCGTTCGGTTTCATAGAGATTTTGTTTTTTTTTAAACGAAAATATGAATATTTGAAAAAAAATACAGATAGAGTTATAGATAATAAAATAGTCTGTTCATACAAAAACTGTCTTGAAAATATCTTAAGTAGTTTGAAAGTTTTTTCTGAATTTATTTCATTTCAAGTATTTTACTACAATACTTAAATATTCACGTATAGAATTGATGTGTATGCGTTCTAGTTTAACATACATTTTTAGCATAACTGACTTGCATTATATGAAGGCGCAATAACAGATTTTAAAGTCACTAAAATCATAAAATATATAGAACAGAATACTCTTTATTATGTACACCATAAAAATTACATATACAAATGGTGAAATTTTACATAGGGTGACACAATGGGCGGTCTTATCGCTAAAAGCGATCTTTTACAGACAACCTTTGGATGGATTAAATGGGAAGGAAAAACAACTCTGCAGGTAGTCAGTGGTGTACCAGTTACATATACAATAAATACATACATACATAAAGCATATACTTATCTACACAATAAGCAAAACTGGTCGTTTCTTACGCATTTAGGTATTTCTTTTACCAGGCGTCTGCTGAACACGCCAATCGCTAAGCGTGATATTTACCCAGTAGGTACAATTTAACCCTGATAAAATCACGAGAACCGCGTAATAAAGCTAAATCAATCAAGATAATCGTTTACAAGTAAAGGTAGGCTTTTCGTGAAATAAGAAAGGGCAGAACACGCAAGCTTTTGTTTTTTTTATTTATTTGAATTTGTTAAGGCAGTCGTCCCTTACTACTTTTCCCCACGCCCGCGCGTACGGTGGCCGGGAATCGACCTGGGATTCCCGACGCCTTGGGTTTGAACCAGGGTTGTTGCTGATGCATATTTTTTTCACATCAGCGGATGCTGATGCTAATGCTGATGTTTTATCATTGACATCAGCGGATGCTGATGCTGATGCTGATTTTAATTATTCTCTTAAAAAAGGCAGTAACCATTATAAATTTATACATAAAAGTTGCACAGTTTTCCTTGATTCACTAATTTAAAATACGACCATATTCCACTTCTCAACGGAGGCGGCATTATTTTTATCACAGTTTACAAAAAGAACAATAACTTTCACGTGCAATGATGTATTATTTATAACGTAATGAGAAAGTTTGCGTTTGTTTACAATCGTAATCACCGCGGTCGACCTCTGGATTGGTCAAAACTCGTAAGCAAAAACAACTCGTGCTACAAGCCCCACCCCCTCTGCGGTCATGTCACGACTGGAACTTCAGCATTAATAATCAGCATCGATCAATGCGGCTGCTGATGCTGATGCTGATGTTGAAAATGATGCTGAAGTTCCGCGGATGCTGATGCTGATGCTGATGTTCGCAAGAACCCTGGTTTGAACCTACGACAACAACTCGTACGTCGGGGCCGTTACCGCTGGGCTACCACTGCTCCAGCAGAATATTGATGTAAATAAAATCTTGTAGAGATAGGTATGCAATAAATAAGTTCAGTAGCCATTTCAACATTATTAGTAGGAACGCTGATTGCCCAGAGTGCCCCAGACGTATCCCTGCCTGCCACTTATAATCAATCAATCAGCCTAGCTTTTTCCCAACTATATTGGAGTCAGCTTCCAGGCTGACCGGCTGAATACCAGTATTTTACATGGAGAGACTGCCTATCTGACCTCCACAACCCAGCTACTGGGTAAGACGATACCCCTTGGTTAGACAGGTAGTCCGACTTTCGGGCTTCTGGCGCCCCGTAACGACTGTCAAAGATTTACAAATGACAGCCAGGACCAACGGCTTAACGTGCATTTCTAGGCACGGAGGGCATCGGTACGTTATGGATGGTCACCCATCCACTGACCGATCTTGGCAAGCGTTGCTTAACCTTCAAGATCGACCCGTATGGCTGTTATTATTCAGCCACGAGCCCAGTAAACACCAATGTTCTCTAATAAATCCTTTTAGGTCATTGCCATTTCTTCATCTCAATCCATGCAGTTACTTGGTAACACGATACCCCAGGGGCTGCAGTCTTGCCATAGATAGCGATCGCTTTGCGACCAAATACTGTTGCAAAGCGATCGGCCTGATGGGGTTCTTAGACAGACAAAATTGCTTGACAAGCACGAAAAAATCACAATCTTGTCACGTAATTTTGACCGTCTAGGGACCCCATTAGGACGTTAGGTACGACCGAATTCGGTCGTAACGCGATTGCTATCTATGTCGAGGCTGCAGCACCTCGTAAGACTGGATGGTCCCCATCCAAGGACCGCACTTGGCAAGCTTTGCTTAAGCTTCAAGATCGACCCAAATTCTAAAATTAATCATTCTAAAATTCACTCAGAAATGTTCTTTTCACGTACCTATAACCTAAGATTTACAGGGTATCTAATAGATATCTAGTTCTACCTAAGACACCTACGTAGGAAGGTACTCGTGGTCGGGGTGGGTCATGTTATCAATTTGGTTTGTGTGGTTCCCTTGAGAGTTAAACTTTTATATTTCCCAAGCTTTCCACCATAAAGAAAGAAAGAAAGAATAACGTTAACGTCTTTATTATCTGTCGTGATTTTGTTCTCGTTGTTAGCTGTATTAAACTATCTATGGTCTTAATTTATTTTCGTTATTTATATAGTTACTATGTATGTATCTGTGTATCTATTATATTATATTGTACTTATATACTTTTTATTTTCACCAAAGACAACCCCATTTTATGTCCAGAAAATCTCATTTTTTTTTTTGTAATGCAGACACATTACAATAAAGTGTACAATAAAGAATATATACGAGTAGGTAAATAAATAATAAATAACGTTTATTTGGTCACAGTTCGTGAAACACTAAATACAAATAACAGAATAAGAAGTGAAAATAATGCCATACATTTTACGCCATAGTGTCCAAAGTAAAAGTACTATGCGGCCCAAGTCAGGGCCTCTTGGCATTGGCAAGCTCCTGTCACATTCATGTCAATGTGTCAGACCTCTTCACAAACTGCCACGTTATTGACAGCCTTCCACAGAGGTCTGCTAGGACAGAGAAATTCGTAAACCGCTTTAAACTTTAATTATTTAAGTATTTCTTTTATTAGGCACATACACACACATAAAGTCATGACTTCTTCTTATGGGAGTATGCAGAAACTATAGAACGCCACCTGCTCCGCTCCTTACATACTCCTTTGCTTCGCCTACGTCCATACATCTGGTCATACACGCACGCCCCCTAGGAGTAATAGTGTTCTGTGCGCACGCCGGTTGCGAGTACTACGCACCTGACGTTTCTGAGAATATCACCAATTAGGTCAATAAAAGTATGTTCTCCTAGGGCGTCCCCTCCCGGCGTTTCTTTTATTATCCTGCAAAGAATACCTAAGTTTTCTACACAATCGGATTACAAGATTGACATCTAAAATGCCTACTTTGTCATCATCATGATATGTCAAAACATAGTGTTCTGTAGGTAATAATGTTTAATATACGTAAAATAGGTATGTGTTCAGTAGGTAATATAGTATACGTCGAATACATGGTTCAATATGACTACCATGCAATAAATAAATGAAACCTACGTATACCCATTAAGGAAATTGCGTGTTTCTCGGCAAATGAAGTTCCTTGTAATTTATTCATGTTTGGTCCGTGGTTTTAACTTCTACCGCCATCTATTAGTTATTTTTATCGTAATTTACTCGTCTTGAATAAGTTAGTTTTAGCTACTCCATACTAGATGGCGGTAAAAGTTACTCTTTTTGCAAATACATTTGACATTCATGATTAAATGGGAGATAACGATTTCTTGCACTTATTAGTTTATTACAAAATTCATATGTATTATTAAAAAGATTGTAAATTATTTATTGCATTGAAACACTGGTGTTTGAGAGAAGTATTCGCGCTAGAAATCTTGAGTAACGAAACGTTGATCATGATAACAATAATTTTATCGAACGCTCTGTGCGCAGCGCAGTGCGCAAACGACGACGACGGAACGAAACGGATAAGTCACGTCACGTCTAGACATGCGCAAAATGTGTCAGTGAAAAGAAATGAATGAAGTATATCTTTTGACTCAATGAAGTAGTCCACTCATTTAGTTCAGTACTTCATTTAGTTCAGCATATCACAACGAATCAATGAGACAACGAGCTCGCGTAGTGTGATACGATAAATGAAGCACTTCACTTAGTTCACTTTTATACGTATCTCGATTTTCCTTCATACTTTTTAAAGGATTAGGACTGTCAACCACGAAATATGAAACCGACTTAAAAAAAAAACTAAAAAAAATAATAATTTAAAATTAACAGTTTCAGAAGTAAGCAAAACTACATAAGTAATTATATTATTATTAAGTAGTATATTTTCTGTTTATTTTACTGATAGTTAGATTCCTTTTTGTCTAGGTTGGCGTAAAAAATAGTCATGTGTGTGTAAGCTAGACAAGCGACACACACATAGTATAGGCGCCGTCGTCGCTCGTCAGCCCGACTTCAGCCGACCGGCTGGCGAAGTGACACGAACACGTACGAGTCATGCATGCGAGCGAAATGAAATAAATGAATGCTGAGTTGGTGCGAGCCAAAAGAAGGACTGAACTAAATGAAGGAGAGACACATTTGAATGACTACTGAAGGAAAGATAAGTTTATTTTGTGAAATGAAGTACTTCATTTCCTTCAATCGTTCGCGAACTACCCATGTCTAGTCACGTCAGTTCAGTTCACAAATTGACATAAACGTGTTGTTGTAGAAAGGTCAGATTTTCCAATTTTTGTGCAAAATATAATCATGGCAGCAGATCCACTGGACGAATTGCTTCAGTTTTTAAAGCCTGAAGCACGACTAGACCTAAAACACTTAGCGGTGGACCATTTAGTGGGACTATCAGGCAATGAAGATGGTATCACCACTTTACTTTCTCGCGAAAAATTAATGCAAAGTATTCTTACTTTAACCGACGATAGAGTAGAAGTAATCGCTAAAAACGCGTTACTAATACTAGTAAACATCACAGCGAGTGCAAAAGGAGTTATAGAGCTGCTCAAATTTAAGTCGGACGAAAATAGGAATATCGTAAAATTGTTTATAGGTTATGTTTTAAATCCAGAAAAAAAGGATGTTGACGCAGCAGCTATGATCTTATCAAACATTACTCGGGTAGAAACAGAACTAGATGCGATACTAGATACATTTATGCCACATTTAAACGACATTTTAAATGCCTACGTAAACATAAACTTCAACAAAAAAGGATCAAACTTAAATTACATTGGACCAATGATTTCAAATCTGTCATGCTGCCATCGCATACGCAAATGGTTGACAGAAGAAAACCCGCACATCCCATTAATAAAACTGCTTCCATTTTGTAGCTATGAGCTTTCAAACATAAGGAGGGGTGGTGCAATGGGTACAATAAGAAACTTATCTTTTGACCCAGAATTTCATGACTTTTTACTAAGCAATGACATGGAACTATTAACATACTTATTAAACCCTATAATGGGTGGTGAAGAATATGACGATGAGGAAATGGACATGCTACCAATTTCGCTACAATATCTTCCAAAAGAGAAGCAAAGGGACAATGATGTAGATATCCGTAAAATGATTTTGGAGACATTAAACAAGTTATGCATGAGACGTAAAGGCAGAGAGATTTTAAGAGACAATGGAGTGTATTACATATTAAGAGAATATCACAAATGGGAGAAAGATCCAAAAGTAAAACTGTCCTGTGAGAATGTAGTTGATATTTTAATACAAAAGGAAGACGAGGTTGGTGCAGAAGATTTGTCAGTCATAGAAGTGCCAGATGATATGAAGGAAAAGTTTGAAAAGATGGACAAAGATTATATAGAGGATGAATAATAAAAATATTTATTCAATTTTTGGTTTTTATTTTAGTTGACTAGTTAACACAATATTTAGGCCCATTTTCAGAGATAACATCCTAGAAGTAAGACACCTTGACCTTATTGGTGACTATCTTAAGAGAGGTCAGGTGTATAGTATTTGCAACTGGAAACGAAGCAAAAGGGGATTGTAGCAGGTGGTGTTCATTAGATTCTGTCTTTCCCCATGCGAAAGCGTGAGTCTATGTATGTGTGTATTTTCAGTAATTGAGTAGCCCCTTATTCAGCAGAGACCAAGGCCTTTATACCAAAGCCAAGAAAGGTGGTTCATCATTCATCATAAGCCTACAGCAGCCCACAGCTGGACATAGGCCTCTCCAACTGCACGCCATTTAATTCGATTTACGGATAGTCTCATCCAGATCCAGCTGCTACCAGCCACTGCGAAGATCGTCGCTTCACCTAGCCTCAGGTATTCGTCCCACCTTACAAATGGTGGTAACATACATAATCAGCATATGTTCCCACTGCTGGGACACAGGCTTCTTCTTTTTGAAAGGGAGTGGCCCGTAATCCACCACGCGGGCCCAGTGCGGGTTGGCAGATGTCACATGTCTTCGAATTTTTGGTTCTAGGACATGCCAGTTTCCTCACGATGTTTTCCTTCACCGTTTTGAGAGCAGTGGTAATGAAATAATTTACACAAAGTAAAGCGCCTGTCTGGGTTTGAACCTACGACCTACAACTCGTAGATCGCGGCCTTTACCACTGCTCTCTCTAATGGTGGTTAAGAAAGTTTAAATCAAACATAATGCTACATTAGAAAAATTTATTTTAAAATATGGTAACTTCTGATTGAAGTAGTCATTACATAGACACCTTATAATAAGTCACAAAAATTACAAGACTGCCTACAGCGGTCAGAACAAAACAAAAGTGGTCTTAAGGCACGTACGCACGAACGAACTACGAACGCTTTGTTCGCATGTGCGTACCACTAACGAAAATCAAACATTGGCGCCGATTCCCTTGTTCACAAACTAAACTAAATTTAAGTTCAGTGCATCTTTTTCTTTCTATTTCATTAAGAAAAGGACAGAAGATAAATTTTAGTTTAGTCCTGTCAAATTAATCAGCGCCTGTCACTACTCTATACAAGTTTAGACGTGATTAAAAACTTGCCTACTAAAATTACGTCAATTTACGTCAAGCGCTGACTAATTTGACAGGGCTAAACTAAAATGTATCTTCTGTCCTTTTCTTAATGAAATAGAAAGAAAAAGATGCACTGAACTTAAATTTACTTTAGTTTGTGAACAAGGGAATCGACGCCATTGTTTGTCAAAAATGTTTGTGGCGATACAATTTTGTTGTTCTATGTGGACCGTGTTGCTTCGTGTTCGCTTTCCTGATTTACACGTACAAACCAAATGTTCAGTGTTCGTGTGCACCATGTTTTGTTCACTCATGCGTATACAGTTTTACATTAAATATTCAATACCAAATCGAGACATTTATGGGACGTTTACGTAATATAATTAAGTTTGAGCAAAAATTACTTGTTAAAGCATTACATAGTTTAGCAGAAATGTGCTATTAATATTAAGAGTTAAGCCCATCTGTTGAAAAGATGCTAACGCCATTAAGAGACAGATGCAACACCATATGAACTTATCATCAGGCATAATAAACCTTACATGGAAATTCAGCGACATGTTTTTATGTGCTGGCAACACAGTGTGCCGGTGTTTAGGTATATATGTCCTGTGGCCAGTGTTCTATTAGCTGGAAAAGTTAAACTTATTATTATTGTGTTGCCAAATTTTAGAGACAAAGTTTTAGTCTTAAGTGCTGTCTAGTTCAAATAAGGTTTCACTTAATTTTGTATACTACTAAACTAAATTCACTTGAAAAGATTCAATAACAATTCTAAGCATATTATAGTTATAAATTAAAGTACATATTTTTCTGTTATTTTCTTCTTGTCTGTTTATTAAGGTGTGTACATAAATGGTTAAATAAATAAATGCATATCTACTGAGATGTAGTGACATTTTCATTAATTAACATTGAAGATACCTATAGTGGCCATTTTTAATATACATTGGAATGTTATGTCACTGGCAGGAGATTAGAAATATGTAGACACTCCACTAATATTTTAAATGTGAAAAATTGTGTTTGTTACATAATTACGCTGCAACGGCTGAACAGATTTGGATGAAATTTTGGCACACATGTAGACTATGGAACATGGACTATAAAATATATGATACGTTTATCGGAATATGTAGCAGTTTCCCTCAAAGATATAGATCGTTTGATTTGCCCTCACCATACTGGGACCAAAGTATCTATATTGAGAAAAGTTGTTGAGAGGTATTCCTTAACCTTTTGACCGCCACAGTCATGTATAGATGACATACCAAAATGTGCCCAGCACGCCACTGTCAGGACTACACGACAGATTTTAAGGAATAATTCGTAGCTTGGCGCTGCGGGCTCGTTTTTTTTTTGACGTGGCGGTCAATAGGTTAAGGTGGACCGCAGTGGTAGCCCGCGAAATTCAAATTGTCTTCGGTTTTTTTGCAATGTCCAGGTCAGTGTCAGGTGGTATCTTGATCTAAATATAATTCGCGACCATAACAAATCTCTTATGAAACATAAGAACAAAACTCTTATAGAACAAATCAAACTTAGAGATGTATTCATCATCTGCCTAGCCTTTTCCAAACTATGTTGGGGTCAGCTTCCAGTCTAACCGGATTAAGCTGAATACCAGTGTTTTACATGGAGCAACTGACTATCTGACCTCCACAGCCCAGTTGTAACACGATATCCCTTGGTAAGACTGGTTGACAGACTTTCGGGTTTCTGACGACTTAGAGAGATGTATTAATGATTATAATTCTGTAAATACATATTTGTCCCCTCAACCTGACCTGCAAATTGCAAAAAACAAGAAAATTTAAATTTCGCGGGCTATCACTGAGGAAACACCTTAAGTAATTTTACACAGTCATCATCTAAATTGACACAAAATGACGCGACACATTCTATTTCATACATAATCAGCCTATTATGTTCCCACTGCTGGGACACAGGCCTCCTCTCTGTGAGAGGCAGTGGGCCGTAATCCACCACGCGGGCCCAGTGCGGGTTGGTAGATGTCACGTCTTCGAATTGTTGGTTCTAGGACATGCCGGTTTCCTCACGATGTTTTCCTTCACCGGTTTGAGAGCAGTGGTGATGAAATCATTTACACAAAGTAGGTAAAGCCCCTGTTTAGGTTCCAACCCACGAACTAGAACTAGTAAGTCGGGGCCGTTACCACTGGGCCACCACTGCTCTTTTTGATTCATGCATTTTATTTGACAATTTTACTTTTTATTATTTAGCTCAATGATTAGACTAAAAAAAACTGAAGTGTCTCTCCCACCGTCGTGTTGCAGGCACTGATATTTTGTAGCCGGTATGATAAGGGACTTAAAAATGGCAAAACGTTGACGAGTACTATAATGCACCTCTGCGAGAAAAAATAGTAATAGCGTAAAGGACGTTTTCTGCTAAACCAAAAAAATAATTACAAGTACCGTAAAACAGGGTGAATATAGATGCAGAGCGGAATCGGGACGAAACTAACCCTTTGACCGCCACGTCAAAAAAGCAAAAACGGCCCACGGCGTCCAGCTACAAATTATTCCTTAAAATCTGTCATGTAGTCGTGACCGTGGCGTGCTGGGCACATTTTGGTTTGTCATCTATACATGACTGTGGCAGTCAAAAGGTTAAAATGGATTTTAACGTTGAAATAACACAGTTTGCTGCCTATAAGGAAAGTTAGTCGTTTATTATAATTACAGGAGTCCTTTTTGGCAACAAACTATATTATTTAAACGTTAAAATCAATTTTAAAGTTTCGTCCCGATT
Organism: Atethmia centrago; assembly: GCA_905333075.3. NCBI lineage: Eukaryota > Metazoa > Arthropoda > Insecta > Lepidoptera > Noctuidae > Atethmia > Atethmia centrago. The sequence continues at coordinate 11,053,015 of HG995393.1, forward strand.
CACGCCTGCATCCTTATTCACCTCGTTTTACGGTACGTAGGTACATAATACTATTTTATATTTAAATATTATATTTTACATATTTCTAAATGTCCTTAACTTTATAATATGCAACTTATATTTTAAAATATCTTAGCACTTTTGAAGTATAGGCCTAAATTACTGTTCTGTAAAACTTATAGCACAAACCAAGTAATATCTGACGTTTCTAAATTTGACAAGAATGTAAACAACAATGGCCGCTCGACATTTAGTTTTTTTTATGTATTCATTTTAAGTTCAAAGGTAATCGATGTTACAATTTTAATTATATTATTTCCGCGCATAATAGATTTAATGATTTACATTTTGATAGTTTTTTTTGGTTTTATTAAGAAAAATTTAAATTATTTCCAGAAGCTAGTGGCATAACCTAGAAAAAAAAAATATTGACTGTGAAGTGTAAAAATGAGTATTATAATAATAATATAATTATAATTAGCTTGTTCAACTGTACAATAATGACAGCCCTTTTCATGTGAAATACTTATAAAACACACATTCGTACTTCCAATCTTTGCGGTACTTACACTATTAAAATTGAGGCAGAAAAAACTATTTACATTCGGAAATTATATTGGAATAATATAATTATTGAAAAAAAAAATTAAAACATCAATTTACATAATAGACATAAAAAAAAAAATCTGAAGAAAAATATAGAAAATGTAGGTCTCGCAATTTCGGCAAGAAAATTAAGTGATAATTTTATTTATTTATTTTTCGGGCCGTACCAAATACCTGAACGGGCCGCATAGAATTAAGCTCTGGCCAAAATGTAGGTAATCTCGTGCGGGATTTGGGACGAAATTCGCTCGTGCCACAATTGTCAAGTCACTTGATTGGGGTTGTAACTCGCACGAAATGTCGCGTGAGGTTTCAATCATTAAAACAATAGACGCGCGCAGAATTTTCCTCAGACCCACAAGTTTGGACCGCTTGCACCAGCAATCACTATAATTATAGAGGAATGGGGGAACAGGGTGTAAAATTCCTCATCCCCCATTTAAAAGGGAGGATCCTCCGACCAGACGGGTGTTGTGTCTGGTGGGCTACTGCCCGACGATTGACGTCGGGATGTTATATACAGGCTGGTCCAAATAGTGACGCTATAAAACAAAAAAGATTCCTCATGCCCAAAACACTTGTATGTTCCGCGATTCTTGATAGTTTTCGACTTATAATTATTTATTTAATTTTTGGACAGCTTTATAGGAATCGGTGTAAAAAAATCCTTTTACACAGCATTTTCATATTATATTTTTACAATTTTCGTTGTTATGGAATATTCTTTGAGAGACAAAATAATCACCTTCCTATCATTAATTCAAGATACAAAAATGTTGGTGGAAAAGGAGGAATTTTCGTTCGAGTGTAACACTGGGCATGAGTATACAAATATATTTTTTATGACGTCATTTTGGACCAGCCTGTATAATTATGCTAGTCGCACTGTAAACTTTGCTTGCGCGATGCAGGATTTTGCGTGACGTCAGTGCGATACGTAGTTCACATGTGGCGATGTAGATGGCGCTACAACTAACATTTAAGTCTAAAAGTACTTATAACATCACTCTGTCTCTGTCTTCCTCAAACGATTGTCAAAAACACAAATTGTTTTAAATTCGTTTAAGCTTTGATTTCCTAAGAAAGCGATGAACGATCACACAATAACGGCTGTCCGAATACAGAGCGTTTTTTGACACCTTAATGTCAAATACTGGTGAAAATTACAGATTTTCATAACGGTCGTTATAATATGACAGAACCGCTGTCTTAGGAAACCGAAGCTTTAGCGATTTCTGGTGCAAGGGGGCCTTAAAAAGCTTTATTTCAGAACTACATTTACTCCATGGGTCTATAATTTTTTATTCCATCCATGCGAGCCTTGCGACGCTCTGAAGGGGTGGCCCCCTTGATTTTCTGGATCACGTGAGCCCCCTTTTTCGAGAAATCTGGCGTGTAAGTAGTGTGGTGTGGCTCCTGTAAATAAAAATGATTATAGATTAGATACAGACCCATAATATTGAAGAAGTAGTGGTGAAACTGGCGAAGTATAATGTCGGAGAGATAAGGACAAAACAGACGCTGACAGTTCACGCCTGCAGGCTTAGCATGACGCTTTGTATTTCTTCGAAGAATAGACAAGGCTCTTTCTATACAAAGTGACATTTCGTTTCTCCTTTTTTGACATCCCACCGTAGAAAGCTGGGAAGACCCAGCTAAAGCACTAGGAAGTGGTGAAGGGCGGCCGTTTTGGGGGACTGCCTAATGTAATTATGACGTTCAAAAAGTGCTGATTCTCAGCCTAATTTGAATAAATGACTTTTGATTTTAAATGGATTTTTTGTCATTCTTGCCGATGAGTATTCCCATGGGACACACGGATTGAAAATAATAAAAATAATACTTACATTGTCCCAGTCGTCTGCTCCAATGTCATTGGGGTTAGAATGTATCACGGGCACGACGGGGCGGCTGTCGTCATCCATTACGTATAGTTGGGTGTCGAGCATGTGACGTTTGGGGCAGGTGGATACATGGTACTGAGAGAAAAAGAAAGAAACACCATTATAATTTATTTTTAGGGTTCCGTACCCACAGGGTTAAACGGGACACTATCACTAAGACTCCACTGTCCGTCTGTCTGTCTGTCACCAGGCTGTATCTCATGAACCGAGATAGTTGGACAGTTGAAATTTTCACCGATGATGTATTTCTGTTGCCGCTATAACAAAAAATACTAAAAAAACAGAATAAAATAAATATTTAAGGGGGCTCCCACACAACAGACATGGTTTTTTTGCCGTTTTTATACATACTCGCACTTGGCCGGTTTTAATATTAGTGTAACTGTTATGCACGAACAGTTCACCTCCTAGTGACTTTTAAGGTTTAATTTATTAATGGTAATCTGTGAACAGCGCTGTGGGCTACATTAATACTTAAGTTATTTATGTCTTACTGTTTGTAATATTTCATAATGTAGCTGTTTGTTGTTCCTATTTAATTAAATTAAATTAAATTATACAGGATGGATTTATGAGAGGGGTAGTAAGGATATGGGAAGAGATTTTTGCGATTTGTGGATTTTCTAGTACTCTAAATCAATTGGTCTAGAAGAGTATTTTAATTTTTATACAAAACTGCATCGATTGGCACCATATTTTTTTCTTTTTTTTTTTTACTGACTATATCTAACATACATAAACTCACGCCTTCTTCTCATGGATGTAGGAGTATTTTGGAAAAATGGTACAGTCAGCAAACATTGGCTTTCTGTAGTCACCTAACTACAGAACGCCAATGGTTGCTGACTGTACCATTGTTATGGTCGCAAATCATATTTTGATTAAGATACAACCTGACATTGACCTGCAAATTACAAAAATCTAGAAAATATGAATTTCGCGGACTACCAATGCGGACCCATCTCCTGTAAAGCCCTGCGCGACACCGATTCGGAGTCAAACAATAGAAAATCAATTGTGTCTCATTAGCAGTCCTTGGCCAATTAAGGACAGCCGCCTTTTTTTTCTTTTTTGGTTGTGAAATGGTCAAATAACTTCTCCTGCTCTGGGCGGAGTTGGAGGTTGTGTGTCAGACCTTACTGACTAAAACCCACACGTGTTCCTTCCGTTGCCTGTTCCCAGGGGCCTCGGTGACCCTATCGGATTTTCCCGCGACCCCGGCAGGAACAAGGACAGCCGCCTAAGAAAGTTTTCCTGTAGCTAAATCGGGCAACGGTTCAGGAACCTGCCCTTACTGCCCCGTGTCAAAAATCCCGCCTGTATACATCATCACGCTTGTGTATGAGGAATGGATATACAAAGAAAAAATCATTTAATTTCATTTCAAAAAGGCAGTGGCATTGCCACACTCGCACAATACATGTTACATGCAATGTTTATTTATCCTCTGTGTGATAAGGGGTGTTTTTAAAACCTCACATTTTTTTAAACAACGGTGACAATTAAGGAAAATCAGTATTTGTTACTGTAGTATTTTCCTTACAAGTAATAATTTGTGTCCAGATTATATTGACTAGGTAGGTTCAGTGACGACTAAATAATAACAGCCGCACGGGTCGATCGAAGGTAAAGCTACGCTTGACGCGGACGGTTCGTGGCTACGTGGCCATCCATTACATATCGAAATCGAGATCCCTCCGTGCCTCGGATAGCACGTCAAGCCGTTGGTCACGGGTGTTATTCTTAGATCTTTGACAGTTGTAGTCATAAGCCCGAAAGTCTGACAACTTCGTTACAAGTCTTACGAAAGAGGTATCGTGTTACCCAGTAACTGGGTTGTGGAGGTCAGACAAGCAGTAGCTCCATGTAAATTATTATTTATAATCGAATGGTTTATTAACATATTAATATACCTACGAGTAGAGAGCAGTGGTGGCCCTGTGGTAACGGCCGCGACTTACGAGTTGTAGGTCGTAGGTTCGAACCCGGACAGGTGCTTTACTTTGTGTAAATTATTTCATCGCCACTGCTCTCAAAACGGTGAAGGAAAACCGTGTCACCGCCAGGACGTATTCTTTCTAGCGAGCGCTATACAAGGTGTCGTTTTGCATCCTCGTCAAATTTCAGGAGGCTGCTATGAGAGACTTATATAATCAAATAAAATTACGATACCTGCCCAATAATGAATACATACTTATTTTTTTAGTTATTTAAGTTTGACAGAATTTTAGAATACACCACTTTCACAGAACCGAATCACCCCGTTGCGTATGCGGTAGTGTGTGTAAAAGGGCAGTTACAGTGCGGTATCACACGGGGCGCGTTTTAACATGCCGATTTCCGAAAATGAGAAAAAAAAAGAGACTTACTTATTTTATTCGTGTCGAGAATCATTAACATAGTTACCTCTTTTTTGACGAGGATGCAAAACGACAACTTGTATATTTCGCTAAGTAGTATTCCACTTTTAAGACTTTGTTATAGGCCAAGAAAAATGTTCGGAAAGTGTATGTTCAATTCCTATACAGTCTTGGGTATATCTCTATACTCGTAGGTATAACATAATCAGCCTATAATGTTCCCACTGCTGGGACGCAGGCCTCCTCTCTGTGAGAGGGAGTAGGCCGTAATCCACCACGCGGGCCCAGTGCGGGTTGGTAGATGTCACATGCAAGTAATTTTTTTTTTACAAAATCCGTTTAAGACTATAATATAAACTTGGCAATAATATTGACTGGACATGTGAAGCGGAGGAATGAGGAAAATGTCGTGAGGAAAGTCTTAACTATGAATGTCGATGGCTATAAGAGTAGGGGAAGACCAAAGAAACGATGGATGGACTGTGTGAAAGATGATATGGCTAGAAAGGGGTGACTACCGAGATGACAACTAATAGAGAAGTATGGAAGAAAGGGACATGTTGCACCGACCCCAAATAAATTGGGATAAGGGCAGGAGAATGATGAATGATGATAAACCCAAGAAAAGTATTGCAAGTTAAATCCTGCTTGTTGCTAAAAAAAAATATGAAACCCGAACAATTTTCTACTACAGTTCAAACGTCCGTTTCTGTCTCGGTCATGATGTGACGTCATTTACCACGAGATTGCTTTGTTTACATATTCTGTTTTTTAGCCTTCTCTGTGGTGTTGCTATGTCCTGCGTGCCTGCCTGTTGCCTTCTGTGTTAATGCTCTTCATTTGGCAATGTACTAAAAAATCTTGGAAACCTACTTAAGGCTCCCGTTGACTGGTGCTACGCGAAAGCGCGATTTTTTTTTTAACTTGGCTGTCTCGTAGTTGACCTTGAGAGGTCGTCACTACTTAATCGAACAATCCTGTGGCTGCCTTAAGCGAACTCAAAGGCGGAGACTACAGTAGGCAGCGATTTGCGATGCGACCGAAAGAGCGAAACGAGATAAACATGGTATGGCTACATTATAAGCGAAAATCCGGCGTATATTCGGCGATGACGTGGCTACAGTACACATGCTACACAACGAATTAGCATGAGCAATTCATGCGGCTAATTTCGCTGATATGTTGATGTAGCCGATGCCGTGATTACAGTAATGTTGTTCAAGATCGCTAGTGATATTTGATGTACGATATAGCTATACGTGAGCATTCATTTATTTGTTTTAATCGCTCGTGTCGCAGGTCGCGTCGCGGTCTAATGTAGCCTCAGCCAAAGCCTACAGCCAGGGGCGAATTTCTTAAATTAGGTACTAAGCGACTGCAAGCTAAGGGCACCCCCTGTGGGGTCCGAACCTCGGCTTATGGCGTCGGGAGGACAGTCTGGATCAAAACTGGATAATTATTATTATTATCGGGGGAAATTAAATGCGGAAATGAGGAGAATTTTATTTTATTTCTGCTTGAGTAGGTTTCATTGTTTTGTTGGTATACTGGCGTGTGCTAGGTAACATAAGGCAAATCATTTAATTTAAAGTTTTATGTTTCGTAATGTTAATTACTTTGCATACGATTTGTATAGAATCAAGTTTTTCTAACTAAACAGACAGGTGTGCTGCTGGGGAGTTTGTTGCGCTACTTCTTCTTCCCAGCTAAAGCACTAGGAAGTGGTGAAGGGCGGGCGTTTTTGGGGGACTGTCTTATGTAAGTTTGACGTTCCAAAAGTGCTGATTCTCAGCCTAGTTTGAATAAATGACTTTTGATTTTTATTTTAAAGCTACAGGTTCAGTTACGGCGCGGGCTGGCGCTTCGTCGAGCAAGGGTCGCGGTCGGGGGGGACAATTACGTCGCTTCGCGAGAGACCTCGGCGGCGAGGTCGGAATTTTGGTTTGTGTATTCTGTGCACTGTACTGGTGGCCCTACTGCTTTCCTGGAGGAGGGCAATGGGGTTATCGGGGTCGGTGAGAACATGCCTCGGACGGTGGATTGAGCTGACTCTACAGGACCTATAAACTGGCGGCCATGACAACCAGAGGGTTGCGATGTTTAACGGCTGAATCAAAGAAACGCATGGCAAGGCGTTTCAAAAAATGCTGGATAGGTAATGGGAATTTCAATTTTGAGTTCAAGGTGGAGGATTTCGTTTCGAACGAACCAGGGGATCCCGTAGCCTTACGGAGAAAACGGTTTTGAAGGGACTGCATTCATGGATGTGGTGGGGCTTTGCTTGTGCGAAGACTGCTCAGGCATACGTCATAATAGGGCGGATGCACGCTGTGTAAATACGCAATTTGCACTGAATTAAGAACGGAATGGAGTCTACCGTGATCATCAGGATAAAAATAATAACTTTAGATAGTCAGAAAATCAAAATTTTCGTAATTATTCACCCAAAAAAGCTCAAACCACTGTGAAATTGTTAAACCCAAATAAAATAACAAAAAATAATGTGAATTTAAAAAAAAATATATAAAGTGCGCGTCAACTTACCTATTATTAACAAAATCAAAACGCATAATTAAAACTCCTTAAAATAGCAACACCTGTCAAAATTACGTCAAAATCAATAAAATTGTGCAAAATTTGAACTTAAATTATCAAAGTTTGGTATTTATTTCCTAAACTTGAAACTTTGTGAGAATGCTCAAGATAATAAGTACTTTGCACAAAAATTCAAGACAACTGCGGGTCCCGTATATTAAAGACGAGCCGGACGCGACTCTAGTAGAATAATTTCTAAGAAAACCTCATGGGAATTGACACCGACACCGCGTCGCGTCTGTCTGCCTTTATAAAAAAATACTCACATCCAATTCCACTTCGTTGACCACATGTGTGGCATCAAACGGGCAGTTAACTTTTCCGCTGTTTGGATGCTGCTTACGGCACTTTTGTAAATGGATATGCATCCGATAGTGCTCCACCTGATGCGCCATGTTGTAGGGGCAAGAGATCATGTCATGCGGCTGGGGATCCATTGTCACTGTGGCAAAAAAAAAAACAATAAATAAACACTGATTTTTAGACCTGCAGGCTTAGTACGAGCACCGTTTTGTCTAAGGCAAAGTAGACAAAAATGACGTTCCGTGTAGAAAGTATGACGGCAGCAAAGTAGAAAGAGTCAACTGCAATTTTTACGAAATTCACTCTTTTCCACATCGAATTATGTAAGAGTGAATTTCGTAAAAATTGCAGTTGACTCTCAAGACTCAAGAGTTCTTTGTTTTGTCACAGGATTTTTCTTCTGTTTGATCCTCAATTTTTACCCGACTGCCCAGAAGGAGGGTAATGTTTTTCGAGAGTATGTATGTATGTACTATGTATATGTATTATGTATATGTATTCTTTGACACGCTCTGTAGCCTGAACGGCTTGATGGATTTTAACATACTTATTATAAAAAAAATTTTTCTTCGGAAATCTTACTAATATTATAAATGCGAAAGTTTGTAAGAAGGGATGGATGGATGTTTGTTACTCTTTCACGCAAAAAGTACTGAACGGGTTTGTATGAAATATGGCACACAGATATTTTATAACCAGGTATAACACATACTTTATCCCGGATACTTTTTACCCCGGTATACCCACGGGGTCAAAACTTATGCGGGTGAAACCGCGGGGCGCATCTAGTAGTCTACATAAAAAAGGACCTATACAAAGATCGTTAGAAACGAAAGACAAAATGACAGATAGCAGAAGGATTTCTACGGTGCGATGTCAAAATGGAGAAACGAAAAGTCACTTTGTATAGAAAGAGCTGTGTCTATTCTTCGTAGAAATAGAAAGCGTCATGCCAAGCCCGCGATACAATAATTTGATTATTTTGGCGCGAAAACTGTTTTTGTTTATTACTTGGAAACTACCAGGCCAACAGATTTGAAAATTTTGCTGCCTATGGCTGCTATTATGACTTAATTGTTGACTTTTAAATCGAACTCTATGTTTGATAGTTTCATTATTACAACATGTGTTAGCTGGGTTACGTCACTCCAGCTAACACATATTTATGGGTTTAGGGTTTATGGTCAGCTAATACATAACTTATGAAGTATTTTGACCAGAGATTTGAACATTTTGCAGCCAATTGCTGTTGTCACTCTGCGGCGATAACGACACCAACACTTCTATATCGTATCGTCAGCTCGGACGACAATGGCCGTCCGGCAGCCGCCTGCCCATGACTCTTGACGCAACTTTGATTGCTGCAATTATGCCTTAAATATTGGCATAGCTATAGGAATACGCGTCTGAAATATGGAACCCATGTTACCACAAATATATTAACCGCATGATGTATGTTATCGTCAAAAAGTACCGTATCATTCGGAAAACTACCTATGTAAAAAATTTCATAATATTACCTTTACTCAACCGCCGCGAGATTTTATTGAAAAACTTTAACAATACTAACTGTTCCGATATTTTGGCAAAATTTTATTTCAACATTCCCATGAAGTCTAAGCGATACAATCCACCTTTGCGCGTGCCATTTGCTTCCACCAATAGGGTCTTACACCCATTTTTGAAAAGTGTCTTAATTAAATTCTAGTGCTAAAAGCGCCAAAAAAAATCACAAAATTTTTATTCAATCGATAAGTGCCATAAAATGCATTTTACTTTTTCATATTTCGCGCGTAGGTTGACGAAAATGCTGGACGCAGTGGACGCCATGTTGCTCTGTGGTCATGACGTCACTGAGCTATGAAAACAAATGCGTTGATCTTTGTATGATAATTGACACGTTTTTGTTCACATAGCCGTATGACGTAATAACATGGCGGCTACTATTTCATGGTGTTTTTTAACAGATTAGAAAAACGGAAAACGTTGAATTGAATTTTAAAATTTATTTTGTTATTTTATGAACTAAAACTAACATTTTCCGACTCCTTTTTGCCTAAACTATCTCAATAACATATTTATAGATTTTTTCTCGAATATAGTAAAATACCCTATTATAGGCAGAATTCGTACCTACATTGTGCGTGCAAGCAGAATTTTAAACAAGCTTTGTAAACAGTACGTTAAAGAACCGTTCCTAACTGTGTGTCGTCAGCCAGGAAGTGCTTAAGCCGTCACTTTTTCATTTTGTTATGATGGCTGATATGCAGTCCGAGCAACATAGTAATTATGCTGTAGTATATAATAACTTGATGTGAATGTCATCAGAATTTTTTTTTCTCCGTTTTTTGGGGTTCCGTAGTAAACAAGGAACCCTTATAGTTTCGCCATGACCATCCGTCTGTCCCCACTGTAGCTCAGAGACGCTTAGTACTAGAAAGCTGTAATTTGGCATAAGTATACATATTAATCACGCCGACAAAGTGCTAAAATAAAAACTTGAAAAAATTTCACGTAATGTGGGGATGATATTGTTTTTTTCGGCTACCCCATGGTGTGGGGTATCGTTGGTTAGGCCGGTAAAATATTGCAGGTCTGTGAACACCACTTTTCGATTCAAGGATCCACTTGCGTAATATTAAGCATTAAAGTGCTAATTTTTGTTAGAGTCCACCCCCCCCCCTTTACCAGCTAAATTGTTGTTTATACAACTTTGGTATCGCAGGCGGGGACAATAAAAAATTACACCATATTTCAGATTATTCGACGGTCCCCTGCAAGACCAAAATTATATAGATTATAATGCTTGTTTTTCCCTTTTCAGTTATGTTTTTGCAGTCGGGTTTTTTCTTTTTTAAATAATTTATTTTATTTCAAGCTTTTTAGTTTTATTAATATATACAGGGTGACATTGAAAACATGCGACAAATCGAAATGGGAGATTGTACTCATCATTATGAACAACTTTTACTAAGGGACCAAAGCCACAATCCCAAAAAAAAAAACTGCTGTCCCCTACATTTATGTTCGCAATACCTCATCAAAATGTAGGAAAAGCAGATTTTTTTTTTTAGGATTACAGCTTTGGTCCCTTAGTAAAAGTTGTTAATAATGATGTATACAATGTCCCATTTCAGTTTGTCGCAAGTTTTCAATTTCAACCTGTATATTTGAAAATTACTCATTACTAGCTTTTATTTGATACCAATACTGTTGCAATTAATTTAAAAAAAAAACTTCCCCTCCTTTTTTTGTATTTTCAGATGCAATTTATAAATATTATATAGCCTATGTCACTCCCACAATTAAGACGAATCTAAGGACACCTCATCCATTAAAATCCATCAAGCCGTTTAGGCTACAGAGCGTGCCAAAGAAGTAGACATACATACATACATACTCTCGAAAAACATTACCCTCCTGAGGCAGTCAGGTAAAAAACAACCGACTTCCAAAAAAACACTACAAAGTGAAAAATAATTTTCATTTTGGAAGTTGGTGTCTTTGGATCTGTATTTTAGTTTTTCGCCACCAACTTCCGAAATTAAAGTAATTTTACCCCATATTATCTAATCTTCTTTTAATTAAATTCATCACCCACCAACGATTCTTCCTTCTATTCTTTTAAAGTAATTGAGACAGAATGAAAATGGTGAACATACAATGATACACATTTACAGCGGTGATGGCCTAGTGGTGTACATAGGACTGCCAAGTCATAGGTCTTGAATTCGAATGTACATATTGTACAATTTATCACTTACTTAAAAAACGGTGAAGGAAAACATAGTGAGAAAAGTGGCAAGAGATATTTCTTGATGGCATGTGAAGCAAAGTCAGAGGCCCACAGGCGGCATAAAAACTGTGACATCAGGTTAGTTCCTAGCCACACAAAATCAAACGATAACTTACAATTACAATATTACTCTCAGAGTCAGACATTGAGTACCTAGTCTACAACTGGGCACAGACACTTGACCAATGAGTACTTGTTCGCCTAATTTAAACATCTCTAGAGCATGTGCAAGAATTCCAGTTCTTGTTTGTTGTCATTCTTGCTTATTTTGGTGTAAATGATGAAAACACATGATTGCCACCAAAAAAACCACAAACAATGACGCCGTCTGCTCTTGTTCTAGCTCTATATTCATTTTGTCTAAACCCACCTTAATAGTCTGCTAGTGAAATGAGAAACCAATTATCTTCTTTCCAGATACCACTACTAAGACAAAAACCTTGACTGTTTTTAAACATTTCAATGGCACTTACTAATGTGTTAAAGCTGTAATTTACAATGTAAACAAACTTGGCACTAACAATGTGTCTTATAAAATCACTATAAGAGTTTATTAAAGGAATGCTTGTAATTACCGGACTTAGCAGATGCAATGGTGATTGGAGAATGTTTGTCATTAATTCACTGTTTTTAAAGGTTAATAAAAATATGGTTAACCTAATGCCAATGACAGATGAAGACTTTCATTTCATAAGGCCACAGTGCCACAGTGATTCCTTTGTCAAACTATGATGTCAATGCTAAAAGTTCAAATGAAACCAGTTTCCCATCCATAATTAGCAGTATTTTTTCAGCATACTGTACAATAATACGTAAACTTAAAACTTATATGTGATTAAGGTCTAAAATCGCGAAATTTTGCAGAAAAATGTCGCAGTCTGTACGACGCAGGTCGAAACGAGGGTATATAGGGGGGTGGAAAATCCGTGCGAGCCAGTGTGACGGGTTAGAACCGAGACAGGTAACACCCTTGCATTTTTATTCCCCGATTTTCGTATAAAATTCTTAACTAAAGTCAAAACTTTACTTACAGATAGTGGGTACGTGAAGAAATTGCTGATTTCGCGAAGTGTCATCAGGTTTTAGTACCTACAGCTTAGTGAATAGTGTCGCGATGCCGTAAAATTAGTTGTGGGATGAGGAGCTGCGCGAGAACAAAGTAGTAGGCACAGGAAAATTGCATTGCGACAAAAATGCGGAAACCTAAAAGTTCATGACTTCGACGTCCAAATTAAGAAAATGGTACTGGTGCACTTATCACAATACTTTTTGCTGTGCTTCGAACATTTTCTACCCGCTAAAGCGATATTATGCCAAGCAATCTTTTTGTCCTTTGAATATCTAGTAAAATATGATGGAATTGTTTAAATAAATTGTATTAAACTTACATGTTTTACTGCAGTATCTTTATTTAGATAAATATGGATTTTAGTTAATATATAAAGGTATATAACTAAATTATTTTGTCGAAAAATAGATGCACTGTCCTCCTGTCACACTTTTATTTGGCATTTGACAACAAAAAAAGTACTCTGTCTGTGATTGACAAGTTTTTTTTGATCGAGTGAAGTGAATGATTGATGGTGAATGAATTTGCACTATTATTGACTAGAATATAGGGCTTTTAGGCAATTGGCAGTTTTTTTCAAAAAAATAAATAACACTTTAATTTCAAAATATTTCTATCACTGTTTGTAGTGTCAGAAATACCTGGATACGATTAGTGGTGTCAACCACTCGTCAGTAGCAATATTTGAACTACGAAAAGTGACCTTAGCGCTAAGCAATAAAGGCTGTTGTACAAATAGGAAAGTGTGTGAAGGAATGGGATGATTGATGGTGGTTCGCTTCTACGTATAGGAAACTAAGGAAGATGTAATTAAGCACGGTAACCACTCCATCATATATATTTTTTACATATTAAATCATCAGATTCTTGCTTTGTCATAATGACATAATTAGGCCTTTCCAATTGCACACCACTAAGCTCCGATCTTGGGCCTAAAAAATAATACATAAAGGAATAGGATAGATGTATCCTATTCCTTTATGTATTATTATTTGAGATCAACACTGTGCGTAGTAAATTAACGTGGCCCCAGGAGTGGGGGGTCGGATTAGGGGTCATGACCCCCCTCCACCATTCAAGGCGAGAGACTGTAAGATTTACACGTTTTATTAATTAATTAACCTAGAGGAGGGAAGCATACTCGGGAATTCGAATGGCTAAGATTAAGGCCAGATTACAACGCTCAAACAATACTGTGTTGCCTTAAAACGAGCTTAAAAGCTTTTCTCTAGTCGACAAGTACGTATTTCTGTAAGAATGGTCAAAACAAAACCCAATTGCTCCGTTACCGTACGTTCCAATTCCAAAGAATTGGACCCATAGATTTATGTAATTCGATATTGTAATACAAGGCGTGGTCGCAGCACAAGATTTGGGGGGGGGGGGTCACCTTGGGCGCCGCGCCGGTAGGATCATAATAATAATTATTGTATGATATAAGCAAAGTGAAGAGAGTTCGAAATTTTAGCACACTGCATTATGTAGGTTAGGTTTTCTTTTGAATATTCATACCGTCCCTTAGCTAACAACACCGCATAAGTCATTTTTACCAACTTTACAGGAGACGAAAAACTTGTGCGGTGTTGAGAAGCCGACCGACTTGCGGCGCTGTCAGTAATTTTCGAATGACGGCTTCTGATTGGCTGAAATCTATTTCATGTGACCAATGGTTAGACGCGCAATGAGCAGCTCCATCTAAAGGCATTCAAACCACATAAGTCATTTTTACCAACTTTACAGGAGACGAAAAACTTGTGCGGTGTTGAGAAGCCAACCGACTTGCGGCGCTGTCATTACTTTTCGAATTACGGGCTTCTGATTGGCTGAAATCTATATCATGTGATCAATGGTTAGACGCGCAATGAACAGCTCCATCTAAAGGCATTCAAATGTAAAAACCGCCAATTTTCGACTTGAGCGGTATTGTAAGCTAAGGGACGATACAGTTTGTTAGTATAGTTAGAGTTATGAAATGAAGAAAAGCTTGAGAATTAAGATAATATTGACAAGAGCGAGCGACACGACCTCGAAAACTGAAGCACAGAGTTATTTATGCAACAGTTTGAAGTAGAAGAGGATATAAGATTTAAGAGCGTAACGAGCTCGAAGATGTTAGTAAGTACCCTAAATTTGTATTTTGCATAGGTACAGGGCCTCCTATTCCAAACTGCTTCTTAATGAATATATTTTACTTCTCAAGGACCAGTCTCTCCCCCAGGATCCGGAGGCTATGGTGGACCACCCCTGCCGCCCCCTCTTAGTCCGCCAGTGGGCCGGGTCATCATCATTCTCCTGCCCTTATGCCAATTTATTTGGGGTTGGTGCAGCATGTCCCTTTCTTCCATAGGTACTTCTCTATTAGTTGTCATCTCGATAGTCGCCCCCTTTCTAGCCATATCATCTTTCACTCAGTCTATCCATCGTTTCTTAGGTCTTCCCCTACTCTTATAGCCATCCACATTCATACTCAAGACTTGCCTCCGACATTTTCCTCATTCCTCCGCAACACATGCCTGTACCATGACAACCGATTTCCACACAACTTTTCAGTCACCGGTGCCACTTTCAGACTTCCTCTTATTAATATGTACTCATTTCTTATTCTATCCATTCGTGTCAAACCACACATCCCTCTTAGTATTCTCATCTCAGCTGCATGCAATTGCCTTTCATTCATACCTTTTGTGGCCCAGCATTATAATCCATACAAGCAAGACAGCAGGTCTAACCATTGTTTTAAATATCTTGCCCTTAAGTTTAAGGGGAATGCGGGAGTTGCAGATTGTTCCCGTGACCTCCACATTTCATCCATCCAGTGTTAACTCTATGCTTAATGGTCCGATCAACAGGAAGAGGTAAGGACTTATGACGACCCTTGGTGTAAACCTACAGCTACACTGATGACTGAACCCGTCGATATTGCCAGCAGCCGACCGGATGTAGGTACTAGATTGGCTATGCATAGCACGAATTAAGTCCACGTACTTCCCGGGCAAACCTTTCTCTTTCAAGGCTCACTACTACACATCCCGAGCCGAGCTGGGCCGCGTGCTGATAATAAACCCTTTTTCTTCCATAATCTCTTTCGACATGACGTCGGTTTACAGTTTCTCTGAGTGAGTAGAGCGTGTGTAATGCAAAGGCATAATGGTGCCGATTCCCTTGTTCACAAACTAAACTAAATTTAAGTTCAGTGCATCTTTTTCTTTCTATTTCATTAAGAAAAGGACAGAAGATAAATTCCTGTCAAATTAATCAGCGCCTGTCATTACTCCATACAAGATAAGACGTGATTAAAAACTTGCCTACTAAAATTACGCCAATTTACGTCAAGCGCTGATTAATTTGACAGGACTAAACTAAAATGTATCTTCTGTCCTTTTCTTAATGAAATAGAAAGAAAAAGATGCACTGAACTTTAATTTAGTTTAGTTTGTGAACAAGGGAATCGGCACCAATATATCTTTTTGATTACTTAATTGTATTACTATGTGTAACTAAAACATTAAATAAAAATGCTTTAATGTCAAAGTTAGCTTAAAAGACCAGAGACTCAGGGCCTGATTTACCCACAGGCTAGTTAGGCTAGAGCCTAGGGCGCAAAGACCGAGTGGGCGCTGAGAATTAACGTTGATTTTCATTTTTTAAATCACCTCTAACAAAAATTAGTACTTTAATGCTTAATATTACGCAAGTGGATACTTCAATCGAAAAGCAATGCAATACCAATACCGCATGGTGTGCCGTGTGGAGTACACCATGCGGTAGAAGAGAAAAAAATATCATCACATCAGATTTTATTTTAGCACTTTGTCTGCGTGATTAATATGTACAGTAGGCGCGCGATCTGAGTGCAGTTCTGAGGAATGCGCTAGTGATGTGACATAATTAGTTTTCTTAAAGCAGGGAATATAATTATTATATTCCCTGCTTTAAGAAAACTGTGGGAAAGCCGGAAATTTTAATCAAACAAGTTTAATATTGTAAAAAAATATATATTGTAATTTTCGACTATCACAGATATGGCAGAATCGGAGTCACTATCATCACTGTCATCGCCGACCTCAATGACAAATCGGTCTACGGTATCTTCCATTAATTCATCCAAGCCAATCTTCTTCTGTGACTTGACTGATTGCTAGCTCCGTAACTTCTCGCAGTCTTGTTAGGGATAGATCTGACTTAACGTTGTGCTTCCTCACATTCTCTTTACTTTCGCCCACGCCAACTCAATCGGGTTTAGGTCGCACATGTATGGCGGTAGTCGCACTACGATATGACCATGACTTTTGATAAACTCATCTATTATAAAAGTTTTTTCTGAAGGCTTATGTATTTCGATCAAACGAAAGAGCTCATCTTTCCTCATTGAAATTGAAGCATCCACGTTTTTTTTAATTAACCATTCCAACATTACGGATTTGGTGCTGGACTTCGTGGGAACTTTATTTTCCTGTACACTATGTTAGGGTGCATTGCCCATTACTACAACAGATGATGGTGGCAGATTAGGAATCAACATTTCAGTCGTCCACTTCTCAAAATTCGTTTGATTCATCTGCCCGTGATAATCACCTGTGAAGGAGCAAATAAACGGATTTAAATTAAAGGTAATTAAAGGTTTTATATGTCTGATACTCAAGTAAATTTCAACGAAATAATCACCTGTTGCAGTACCAGCTTTAAAAAGCAACTTTCCACCATTTAAAAATCCTGCTCGAGATCCTGCTTGAACCAGAATAAGCCTGTTTGAGGAGCTTGTGTCTGTCAATACTGCGTCGATCATTTCATTTCGCCAACATGTTTTAAAAGTGAGGTTGTTATCTACCCACGTTTCATCAAGAAAGAAAATGTTTCGCTTCTCTTGCCTATACCGAAGGATCGCTCGTAAATAAACTGATCGTGCATAAACGACAGCTGATCTCTCCACCAAAATTCGTGACATTTTTGCTATTTATATCCCATCGCTTCTAATAATTTTCTCAAACTTGTTAATCCCCACGGAAAATTGATCTTTTCTCTAACGGCTGTCAGAAGTTTGGGACAAGTAGGGACAACTTTTTTTGTTAAATAAAACTCTTCGATAGTTCGATGTATCACACTTCTATCAAAGTCATCGACGTTTAAGTTGTTTTTTTTATTATGCGATTTTCCTTTAGTAGAAGGCGAAGAAAGAGGCCCTGTTTTAGCTTGTTTTTGAATTGCAGCTAATGTTCTCTAGGAAATACCAGTATAATGGCTGGCTCGGTCGAAAGCATTATTCAAAGGCAAGGTCAAAAATTGGTTTTGCTTTTCTTTAACACACTTCTCAAGAATATGATTCGCCAGCTCCCGTGTTTGACGATGAATACAAACACGTCTTTTATCAATAATACTTGAAGAACACGGATCAGTCATTTTTAAAACATAAAATAACACGAATACGCAACTTGAGTTAACGCTATCGATAAGCACGCGAGCGAGAGACATCAAGGTCAGCACAGCACTAAACTACAGGCGGCCGCGGCGAGGTGTCGACGGCCGGGGGGAGTTGCACCCGCCCCGCTCCTCATACCCCGACTGCACTCAGATCGCGCGCCTACTGTACCTATACCTATCCCGAATTACAGCTTTCTAGTACTAAGCGTCTCTGAGCTACAGTGGGGTCAGACAGACAGACGGACATGGCGAAACCTAAGGTTTATGTATTTCCCAAATTTAAAAAATTTGCGGGAAATTTCTTCTATTTTTTCACAAAATACAGAATTCGGACTATTACGAACATTTTAAAAGATAAAATAGCCAAATCTGTCCAGCCGTTCTAAAGTGATGCGCTTACCAGCGAACAGCATTTCATTTTTAATTATGCCTATATTTTCTATTTGTTTGTCGAGAAAAGGATTTTGTCCCAGCTTTTCTTATTGTCGCGGGAAGGGTCACCGAGGCCCCTGGCAACACAGGCAACGGAAGGAATACGGTTGGGTTTTAGTCGGTAAGAGTCTGACACACCCTCCCGCTTCGCTCAGAGCGGGAGAAGTTATTTGATGATTTCCCACCCAAAAAAAAAAAGCTTTTCTTATTGTTAGTGGAGAATTATTATTAGTACTAAATAAAAAACAATCCTTTATTCAAATAAAATTATTTATTTTTAAAATATAAAACTTAAAAAGTAAGACTGTAATTATAACAATCGACGAGACTAAGGCCCGTATTATAGAACGTCACTCAATACTCAAGCACTACTTAAAACTAGATTCAAGCCATTTGATTGGTTAAAACTAGTTTTACGTAATGCTGAATTGAGTGACGTTCTGTAATACGGAACTTAGTCTCAAAAACTAATAAAAAAAATTCCTGTCTATACATTATTAGTCTATGGTTTTAATTATGTTCGACAATAAGGGACACACGAGCCACAACCGCCGGCGGCTGTCGCCTCTTACTGCGGTGTCGAGTACTGCTGTAGCGGGTGGCCGCCACCAACGGCACCAACCACGTATGCGACGACTCCATAGAAAACGTATGAAAAAGCATGTGAACTGCTTATCGCAGGGCTGGCCGGTGGGTGGCAGGTGGCTCGTTTGTGCCTAGCCTTAGGCGATTCTCACACGACGCGGCAGACAGTGAAGTGGATCTCACGTCGCATGGCTAGTATGTAATCCGTTGATGCCTAACACAATGTACACCGCCCGACAGTACGGATGAGCGGCGCTTGGCACACGAGATACCGCATTGCAGCTCGGGCACACGAGATACCGTATTGCAGCTCGGGCACATGAGATACCGCATTGCAGCTCGGGCACATGAGATACCGCATTGCAGCTCGGACCCATGAGATACCGCATTGCAGTGCGGATCATTGTGGGATCAAGGGTATGTTGCGCTTTATTGAAAATGGAATTCGATGTCGGCGCGCACCGTTAGCAGCCTATCCGCGAGCACGCTCACTGCCTCTCCGCGCAGCGCACCGCCACCAAAATCCGCTTCGACGCCTCCCTCCTGCGCGGCGGCGAGCGACGTCTAGTGAAAAACGCCTAAGGGCCAGCACACAGGTACAGAAAAATGCTCGGGCAGTTTTTTCATAGTTAAACTGATAATGAACTAAATCAGAACCGAATTTGAGTCTAAAATAGCTTGCAAGAGATCATTTCTTGTGGTGTGTTTTAGCGTATATTTTTACTTAAAACCTGACTGAAAAAAGCGGGAAATTTACATACCTACATGCTCGAGCATGTCTGAACGTAGGCAGTATGTACTTTCACACATGTTCTCGGAGTCACACTCGCCTCATAATTTGTCACCATTTGGGTGCTGCTTGTGGTGACCGTAGACTTTCTGACCATGATTTTGTTATTGTTGTAAGTAATTAAATGTTTATTTATTTTACTTCGATGGTGCCAGTTTATCATTTGTGACTTCGAGTTACAACAATAGCTTTTATATAGGTATTATGTTCTGTTTACGTTTTTTTGTTGTAATTTTTATTTGTGCTCGAGTACAGTTTTCATTGTTTTGTTGGTATATTGGCGTGTGCTAGCTGACATATGGCAAGTAATTCAATTCAATGTGTGGTTTCGTAGTGTTAATTACTTTGCGTACGATTTGTATAGAATCAACTTTTTCTAACTAAACAGACAGGTGTGCTGCTGAAGAGTTTGTTGCGCCACTTCTTCCCAGCTAAAGCACTAGGAAGTGGTGAAAGGCGGCGGTTTTGGGGGACTGTCTTATGTAATTTTGACGTTCGAAAAGTGCTGATTCTCAGGCTATTTTGAATAAATGACTTTTGATTTTGGTTCCTAAAAAAATGTGATTGCGCAGCATTCTACGCAACGTTCGGACCGGCCCTGATCCATCGGCCCTACCCGTCACTTCAAAACTTCTCAAACTCTTTACAGTCGTAATATATGTTATATTTTTATCCAAATATATAAAAATCAATTGCAGTGTGCTAGTCTCGCAAAAACTTGAGAATGGCTCGACCGCACAGTGGAACGAATGTATGGGAGCGGTTGGACGTAGACATGTCCGAAAAAAAAGAGTAAAATTATGCCAAACTAATGATGCCATCTTATTCGATTACTTAATGCCTTCATAACTTGTGGTGATGAATTTCTTCATAACTCCCATATTTCGGGAGTAATTTGAGAAAATGTGAAATTTTACTATGAAAATGAGTGTATCGAGCTCTCTCCCTCCTGATTCCGGGCTTGTTTCAAGTAGCGGTCTCTAATATCATAATGCTAATACTAAGAGCTATATTTAATACTAAGACACATAGTGCGCCAAATGTGCACTTTCTGGGATAAAGAGTGATGTTTATTTTATAACACAATTTTTTTATTTTTTGTTTATTTTGTTGATTAAAACCGTTTTTCTAAAGGTTTACCTTATTACAATAACATTTCTGAGCAGCCAATTAGAGAAGATATAAGCTAATTAGGATATATAATTAGGGACTTAAGGTTTACATATAAAACTGATGCACTAATGATTACTGATAAGAACATTGCTATTATTTAATTACTAAATGGCTCTTAATACACTAATTTAGCATGCATCATTTACTAATTATCACAATAACTAATTACCTTGCAATATTTAACAAAGGATACCTGGGATACCTGGATTTTATATAAATAGGTCACTATTAGTAACTTTAAAATCATTGTTGATTTACACCTCGTTGTATCCAAGCTAATCTCGCAATGTATTTTCCAAATTTTAATACAAATCTTGATATTCACGTTGCTTTATGCGCACGCGCACATAAAGATTTACGCGACTTTAACTATTTGTTCAGTGTTTTAAAAGATAACAGTTGTGTTCAGTTATGTGAAAGTGCTGAAACAAGTTTAAAAGACTGGTGTCGTCGATTTTGCTACCGCATTTATGCAAAATGGACACAGTCTGGAAGAAGCACAGATAAGTTTCGGAAGAAACATGAGATTTGGCTACAGGCTGCAATTCAATGGCCGGAATTACAGAATGAAAATATGGAACCTTCTACAGAAAATATAAGTGACGTCATCGAGCCCATAATTTCTCCTGCTAAATCTGATGCTTCAACTTGTACACATCCTAGTCCTCGTAAATCTTTTGAGGACCTTAGTAACCGGCAAAAAAGAAGACGCACTGAAGATAGTCTTTCATGCAGCAGTAGCAGCGCTGAAATTATGTTTTCGGCCGAAAGGGCTCTTCAAAAGGCAGGACAAAGCGATACAGCTTATGTTATGAAATACTTGACGGAGAATCCAGAAGAGGCCTCAAAAATCAAAGCCTTCATTGAAGGTAAATCAATTCAGGTACGGGAAATATCCCCTTTGAAGGCATTGGCTCTTTATGTATCGATGAACTTATCGAAATGGCGCTATAACACTCTTCGGGATTTCAACACTCAAGAAGGAGCTCTTCAATACCCGAGTTACTACATGTTGGTTAAAGAAAAAATTAAGTGCTATCCGGCCAAAGAAGATCTCACAGTTACAGAGAGCTCTGCAAAAATCAAATTACAAGCCTTGATGGATTTAACCTCAAGAAGACTTATTAGGTCGTTAGAAACCCCTGTTGATCCCAATCAACAGCTCGTATTGACCAGCAAATGGGGTTTTGACGGATCATCTAGCCAAAGCATTTATCATCAAAGGACGAGTGAAGATGAGCAAATCGATCTTGCTAGTAATTTTATGATTAGTCTTGTACCACTGCGGCTCGTCTCAAAAGGTGTAACAATTTGGGAAAACGAGCGACCATCTTCCACTTCATTTTGCCGGCCAATATTGTTTAAGTTTATAAAGGAAACCAAAGAAAATGTGCAGAGAGAGATGGCTGAAATCGAAGCAGAGATTGAAGCCTTAACTCCATCCACCATCACTGATGGAATTAGTGTCAAACACCAACTGCTGTTGACAATGATTGATGGTAAAATTCATTCCATTATATCCAATACAGCAGCTTCAGTGTGTGACATATGCAAGGCTTGTCCTAAAGAAATGAATAATTTAGAGTTAATCAAAGATAAACACGCAAACGAGGACATGTATAAATATAGCTTAAGCACCCTTCACGCTTGGATTCGCTCAATGGAATGCTTATTACACATTTCCTACAAATTAGACATAAAATCATGGCAAGTAAGGGGTGATATAGCAAAAAGGCAAGTTGATGACAGGAAGAAAAGAGTTCAAGAGGCTGTAAGAAGAGAAACGGGCTTACTTCTCGATGTTGTGAAACAAGGCAGTGGATCCACCAACAATGGCAACTCGGCAAGGAGATTTTTTGAAAACTACACTAAATCTGCTGAACTGACCGGAATAGATGCTATGCTTTTAAGAAAAATCTGTGTGATCTTGCAGTGTATTTCATCAGGAGAGAAGATCAACGTAACTAAATTCCGAGAGTTCTGCTTTGATACTGCTAAGCTTTACGTGGAGTTATACCCATGGTATTATATGCCTTCTTCACTTCATAAAATTTTAATGCATGGGCCAGACATAGTTCAGAACATGTCAATTGTGCCCATTGCTTTTCTATCCGAAGAGGCATCTGAGGCTAGAAATAAAGATTTTAGAAAATATAGAGAGGGGCATTCTCGAAAGCATAGCAGTATCTCATGCAATGAAGATATTATGCACAATCTTTTACTGTCTTCTGATCCACTTGTTACAAGTATCCGTCCAAAAGGAAATAAGTTTGTAAAAAAATCTTCTTTTAAGGAATTTTATGAGCTTACGGATTCTGAGAAAAGTGATATCGAATTTGTTAACATAAATGATTTAGCGGACATCGATTCTGAATTTGAATTAATTGATGATGATGATGATGACGAAGATAATTAAATGATGTTATTGTTTTAAAATGTGTAACTTAGTAAATTAGAGCTTACATCTTAATTATTTATTGTACTTTTAATGAAACTAGGTAATTTATTATCAACTTACTTAAAAGTCATACTCTCATCAGTTCTTGTGAATATTTTTGTTAATATATATTTCTGTATATATATAATATATTTATAGACCTCTTAATAAGTCTGTCTGCGGTTTAAAGTAAATACAAATGGGGAAAAAACGTTTTTTTTTTTAAATTTTCATTTCCTTTTATCCCAGAAAGTGCACATTTGGCGCACTATGTGTCTTAGTATTAAATATAGCTCTTAGTAATAGCATTACGATATTAGAGACCGCTACTTGAAACAAGCCCGGAATCAGGAGGGAGAGAGCTCGATACACTCATTTTCATAGTAAAATTTCACATTTTCTCAAATTACTCCCGAAATATGGGAGTTATGAAGAAATTCATCACCACAATTTATGAAGGCATTAAGTAATCGAATAAGATGGCATCATTAGTTTGTCATAATTTTACTCTTATTTTTCGGACATGTCTACGTCCAACCGCTCCCATACATTCGTTCCACTGTGGACCGGTTTGTTTTTTCTTTTTTGTTTTGTTGCCTCAATACTGGGGTGGCAAACCACCCCAGTTTTTCAACACACAAACTCAAAGGAACAGCTGAAAAATCTAAAAGTTCGATATTTTGTATGGGAATTGCCCACGTGGTATGAAGTTCACCGATCTAGTTTATTTATATTTAACTAGCTGCGGCCCGCGGCTACGTCCGCGTGGCCTTTCTAAAATAAAAGTTACTAACCTAAGTTACTCCTTATAACATCAGCTATCTGCCAGTGAAAGCCCTTCAAAATCGGTCCAGCCGTTTCGGAGATGAGCCGTAACAAACAGACAAAACATTTTTTATTTTTTTTTGTTTTTGTATCGTAAATAATTTCATGTGCATTTAGTAAAAAGCTGTTATTTTGACATTACAAACAGACACTTAAAATTTGATTTATTTGTACAGATCAACAAGTAACATAAGAGTCAATATATTAGAGTAACAACATTTGGCTATGTTATAATTGCCTGTGACATGTTTGAGAATTATAATTTTATCGGTAGACACTTAAAAATAATCAAAAAGGTAAAAAAAGGTACGTTACACTTAGAATTAAATGTATAAAGAAAAAACTTACAATGAATAATAAAAGTCTCAAATTCGAACAAAAATCTTACTTTAACTTATTAACTACATTAAAACTCCCTTTTTGATTTATTAACATAAGTATAAATTTATTTATATGTAAACGTTGCTTAACCTATTGACCGCCATGTCAAATAAGAAAAAGCGTGCCCCCGGCGCCAAGCTACGAATTATTCTTAAAAATCTGTCATGTAGTCGTGACCGCGGTGTGCTGGGCACATCTTGGTCTGTCATGATCTTGGCGGTTTAGGTTTAAAAGGTTAAAATTAAAATAATGATAAGCATCTGCTTAACTATGCATTTTTGGCGTTTAAACGTCTTAAGACGCCACCTCCACGGACGTATATCGCGGCGATGTTTCGTCCTGCCACTTCATTCTATAACAACTCTATGAACGTGTCTCCAAACGGCGATACTATCGCGACGATGCGGCGAGTAACATTGACGAGCAAAACGTCAACAACTTGCCGTGCACCCGCCGCGAGACAACTTGTTCGCAACGCGCGCGCTCGTCGCTCCTGCCTGGGAGCCCTGGTAACTCCTATCCCGCGCGTGTGTGAAACGAGTAACACTGACGTAGTGATGAGTCCCTCACTCATGAGGTCCCTCGTTTGAGGTACTCAGGATCGCAAATTGAAAGAGTTACTCGAATTTCCTCATTGAACCACCTCAATCGTTCACGCGTCCTCAAAAATTGACATTGACAATATGAAAACCTGGCGAGGGGTGAGGCGAACGAGTTCGTAACTCGCGAGTGAGTAGAGACTCGTGAGTCGTCATCGCGCCCGCCCGCCTCGCTCCATCTCAGCATCCATCGCTGAATTCGGTTCGGGCTCACGAGTCGTGAGGTGAATACGCCGTTGACGATTCCTCACCTTAAATGAGGGATGCCTCGTGAGCATCTCACGAGGTAAAGCGAGGTCCTCCCTCAACCACAAATAAAAATGATGAGTTAGTGTAGTGATGGACTACATTGACGAGCAAAACGTCAACAACTCGTCGTGCACCCGCCGCGAGACACAACCTGTTCACAGCAACCGCGCTCGCCGCGAGATACGGCCTCCCATCCCGCTAACCCTTACCCCGCTCGTGGTGTATGTGAACACTGTAAAACGACTTTTTGCAGCCACGCGGAAATTCGTCGTAACTCGCTTGCACTCACGCGGCGATCCATCGCGAGTCGCGACGATATGCAGGCGGAAGAATAATAGTCTTGTGCAGATTACCCGACGATAGCAGGGGGGACTCGTGACGATACACTCGCCCGTGGAAGTGGCGCCTTAACTTTACGTTTTTATACATACAATGTGTAATTTTGCATCCACGTCAAATTCAAGGAGGTAACTATTTTTTAAAGTATTTTATTTTTATATTAAGTATTTTATATGGTAATCTGTGGATAACGTCGTGAGTAGTGTATTTGTTAATTCTATTATTTTAGTACTCCAATCATGTGTAATATTTAATATACTGCTGTTTGTTGTCCGTAATAAAATAAAACTATGCTAATGATTCTCGATACGAATCAATAAAATAAGTAGGTCTTTTTTTTTCTAATTATCGAAAATCGGCGGTGTGGGACACGCATGTTGTAACTGTACTGTACTGTAACTGCCCTATTACACACAAACTACCGCATACGTAATGGGGAGATTCTGTTCTGTGAAAGTGGTGTATTCTAAAATACTGTCAAACTTTGATAGCTAAAAAAACAAGTATGTATTAATTATTGAGCAGGTATCGTAATTTTATTTGATTATATATGTCTTTCATAGCAGCCTCCTGAAATTTGACGAGGAAGAAAAACGACACCTTGTATATGGGGGTTAATTGCAGTGAGGGAAGTTTTGTTTCGAAGACGAACACCACGTGTATTAGCAGTGTTATAGTGATTTGTTTAAACGGAAGATATAAGACAGTCCGGCCGACGAGCGCATGCATTCTTGAACCCTGTCAGTTTCGTAAATAACGAATATGTGTTTTGCGAATTTGATCCTTATTACAACTAGAAATTGTCTAACTGACGGATGTCAAAAACGCATTCTCTCGACGGCCAGACTGTAATGGTAGTATGTGGAGACGACAATAGGACAATGAATGAAAACACTGACAAGACTAATCATATCATAATCAGCCTATAATGTTCCCACTGCTGGGAAACAGGCCTCCTCTCTGTGACCCTCTCACAGAGAGGAGACCTTAGTGGGCCGTAATCCACCACGCGGGCCCAGTGCGGGTTGGTAGATGTCATGTCTTCGAATTTTTGGTTCTAGGACATGCCAGTTTCCTCACGATGTTTTCCTTCACCGTTTTGAGAGCAGTGATGAATTTTTTTTTTCGAACCTACCACCTGCACCTCGTAAGTCGGGGCCGTTACCACTGGGCCACCACTGCTCTCCAAATCATATCATTATTTTGAAACTATCAAATTAATTCTTGAATTTGGCCAGCGAGTCACTAGAAAAAGAAAATATATTTAAAAAAAAATTTGCTTATGACATGAAATATAATCTGAAATGTTATCATAATCCTACATTCCTACTCATACCAAATAAACCAATTAACATAAAAATACAAAAGTATCAATTTTTCTTTTCAGACTACATGTCATGTTGACAGCTGAAGATTTATAATTTGCCGCCATTTCCTTGTGCCTGACTGGCCAAAAGATGCCTGACTGGTCATGACTCACTGGCCAAAATCTAACATCGACATTAAAAAAGTGATTTGTTCAAGCAAACAAAATTGTAGAGATGGGGCCAGGACTTGGAGAAGGTTATGCCAATTTTTGACTAGCTATAAGTGACTCAACAATTGGATATATTTGATTGAATTTTTGTATGTAGACTGAACACGTCATAAGATATACGCAGTTTAATTGGTTGTCGTATTGTCATATCCACCTTGTATATACAGGGTGTCCGGTATACAATGTATAAACTTGAAATAGTATATAATAGCCGTTCTAAAAAAAATATCCCAAATAGTACCTAAGATTTTTTAGAAAAAAAAAAAATACAATTTTTTTACCTTATTTTACATTTTTCTTCACCACGAACACAAATGAATGAATTCCATCAGTTATTGGTTTTAATAATATTTTAAGTTGACTATGCCGCCGACAGAGGCAATAAAAATGTGATAAGATGCACAGTATTAAAAAAAATGGTAGAACAGCCATAAGGTGTCTTGTATGCTAATTCAAGGTTATCCATTCTTAACGGACACCCTGTATATAATATTCAATCAATTGCCCTGTCATCTGTAGTCACGAGTATAAATAACTTAAGGCGCGTCTACGCTAAACAAGCCGAGCACGAGCTGAGCACAAGCCCAGCACGTACTCACGTAGCGTGGACTGACTTAAAGAGTCTCGAAGCGCGCCTCGAGCGTTTGGCTCGTGCTCGGCTGTGTCGTTTGACGAACACAAAAGGATTTGCATTGCGTTCGAGAACAGTGATCGTTGTAAGCCGCGAACGACGACGCGCAGAGCGGCTCCGTTCGTGCTCGGCTCGTTTAGCGTAGTCGCACCTCAACAAACTTCAGAAGCAATTTTAATTTAAGAGAAAAACTTGTCGTAAAATCAAAATTGTACCTTTGAAAAATACCTATTTAGTATTTTTAAGACACTAAAATAGGAATTACTTAAAGTTCACATGTGTCACAGCAATAATCATAAAATTAATAATGTATACTTACAGAAAAGAATCTTCTGGCGCTTGAATGGCATTGACAAGAGGGAGTTGTTGATACATTTTTGAAATTGTATTGAAAAACAAGATCGGTTTTAAACTATGGTTTCGTAGAAGAGCGGTTCCGTCAATTTCTAACGGAGGTCAGAAAAATGTATCTTTTACACAAGCAGTTGACATTAAGTTGTCAAAAAAGCTCTTTATTTGGACAGACGTTCACCGTTTTCGTAAGAAACCAAACCTTTAGTTCCGATTTTAGTCTACATATCGTAATTACACCTTTTTAATAACAGACACCTTTTTCCGTTTACCATCCCCGTCTTCAAGAACTTGTAAACATTTAAACTGGCTCGTCAAATCTTTGATACAAATTATCTCGTCTCTACTCAAACCCATTGGCAAATCGAATTTCGCAAAGTCAGTTCTTGCCGCCAAATCTTGACACATGTCAGCGACGCCATTTTTAAAGTCGTCATCGACAGCGTAGACTACTTTTTTTTCAACCTCAGGCGCGTTACTTAGAGCCTTACGCCACATAACTTTCTCATTTACCGCAGAATTTTTTGATTTCTCGTCTAAATCTGCTAAACATTGGCCGATTTCTTTGTTTTTTGGCTCGAGTTTTAGCGCTTTTTTGTAGCAAGATATAGCTTCATCAGTCTTGCCTAACAATTCGTAAGCTCTTCCGTAATAAAAGATGCCTTTACAGTGTTTATTGATGTCAATACATCTGTCAATATGTTTGCACATACCTATTATATATTTTGGTTTATTTATTTTGTAGTAACAGATGGCTAAGTTTACATAAATTGTGACTTTTAGATCTTTGATTTCCGCTTCTTCTTTCTCGTTTTCTGGCCGAGATTGAGAGAGTACAGACAGAGCTTGTTGGTAGCTCTTTATGGACTGCAAGTACTTGTGTCTGTTGAACAGGTCTTTGGCTTCTGCGCGTATATCTTTAATTGTTTTTATTGTTGTATCGAATTTTGCTTGCTCCACCTTTGGTAAGTCGTTGAACCTGTGGAGAGAATGTTACGAGTTTAAATTTACACATTTCATTATACGACTACTGAACTCATGTGCAGTCAAGAGAAGCGTTATAAATAGTTATGTATTTACAGGGTCAAACTATATTAGTTTGCGAAACTCGACAGACGTGATGGAAAAATATGATTTGATTTTTTTTTTGAGTCAACGACCGCTGTTAATGTAAAAGTTACTTAAATCAAATCAATTTTTTTTTTGGCATATTGGGTAGGGTTATATATGTTATACATGTTTTGATAATGTTCTCAACGCTCTGCCGTCACTTCTATCAAAATACCTTGCTGAATAACAATAAATATTACGAAATTATTAAATTGCAAAATTATTTTAAACATTATATCGTGATGGTAGATTTCGATACCTATGGCGACTACATGGAGTTAATTATTTTTTAAATCATATTTAGATATCGACACCCGTTTGCGGAGTTTCGCTAATAAATTTAATTTGACTCTGTATAGGCAACACGAATTATTTTTCCACTACGAAGATATTAATTTATGACGTGTAACGCAATTTTTATATTTTTTTATATTCATTGTGTGTAACATTTATTACAAATTTTTTAAATTAAGACTCATTCAAGACAAAGTTTTCGAAGATAAATACTACTTAGCGCACACACAACAAAGATTAAAATTAGTTACTGTTCATCGAGTTCACAACCGACCCTTAGCCCTCGTAACGCGCCCTCTCGTCCCTAGCCGCCGCAGGAGACGCCCTGGGCGTCGGGAATCCCGGGCGGATTTCCGGCCACCGTAGGCGCGGGCTTGCGGACGATGAGCAATGGGTAGCTCACCGTCCGGTAAGGACCAGGCCCGGGTCGACGGCGTGTCGTATTCCACGCGCGCCTCTAAGAGATGTCGTCAGCACAAAAGTAGGGGTCCACTAGGGCCGATGCCTGCCGGGGTCGCGGGAAGGTACTAATGAGTCACCGAGGCCTGCGGGGGCCTATTTTTTTTTGGGTGGGAAATCATCAAATAACTTCTCCCGCTCTGGGCGGAGCGGGAGGGTGTGTCAGACTCTTACTGACTAAAACCCACCCGTATTCCTTCCGTTGCCTGTGTTGCCAGGGGCCTCGGTAACCCTTTTGGACTTTCCCGCGACCCCGGCAGGATCTTCCCACTCTGCAATCGGCATTTTGTTTTTGTTTTGATTGTTTGTATGTTGTCATTTGCCAGTGTCGCAACACAGAGCAAATATAATGCAATTGTAAATTGTCTGTGGTCCCTGGCCCTGACATCAAGCAACGGACAGGTTTGTCAAACTTTTATGGCTTAAATACGAGGGTTTTGGCTACTTTTTGTTTGTGCAGAATAAACATTTTTCTGTCTTTTCTTTAAAAAAAAAAGGTGTCTGAAAGATTTCGTCGCAAGGGAAGGGACGTGATCTCTTCAATTAAAACAGCAGTCGAAACCTACTCCCAAATCCTTTATGTTAATGACACTATTAATTACTTCACCACCCTAAGAAATGACAATGATGATGACTTAAGTATACAGGGTGTTTGGTGCATCGTGTGCCAAATTGAAATGGTCGACTGAAGGAGTCATCCGCTAGCCTTTCAGACCCTTTAACACCCCTCATGCTCTGTGGATTTTTTTTTATCGACTTTTTATTGTTTTCCAAAAACAAGACCCAAATTTTACATTCAAATACAGATTTTAAAAAAAATATAAGGCGTAGACTCTGAATTTTAATTTTATTTCGATGTGTATTGTTTAAGAATACTTTTAAATACAAAATTAGTGATATTAGTCACCTAGTACTTTTTTAATTCACTCGCAAAGGTAAAACTTAAATTAAAGCTGTACATGTTACAGCTGTTTATAAGGTTACAAAAAAAATCAAAAGCGACCGGGATCTTCCAACTCCCTCATTAATTCTCCAGTCAATCCTCTTTCTAATGATGTGCCACATGCCATAAAAGTATTTTAACAACTTTGTGAATTCGCTAGAATTGTGAATCGAGTCACCTAAGGCTAATATTCAAAATTATGATTTAAAAAAAATCTCTTAAATGATACCTGCCAAACCTATAAATCTGCTATCTCATCCTTATGGTTAGGTAAATTCGTGTCTCATATCTGTATCTTTCGTGGGATTTACTTGAAATAAAAAAACAAAATTGCATTTTTAACATTTATTTAATCATTGTTACAAATCTTGCTCAAATTGTTGGCCTCTGTTGCGAATGCAGGCCCGACACCTGTTTCGTATTTCAACAGTTGTTGTACGAAGTCGTATTTCCTCCTTAATAGTATTGAATGCCGCTTCTATGCGTTGGACTAATACCTCCCTAGTTGGAACCTCCGTGGCATATACCAACTCTTTGGCACGTCCCCAGACATAAAAGTCTAACGGAGTTAGATCTGGGGAACGTGGCGGCCATGGAATAGGGCCGTCGCGTCCAATCCATGCATTGGGGAACACATTGTCGAGATATTCCCTCACAGTCAATCGCCAATGCGCGGGACAGCCGTCATTTTGAAATACAATGGGCACACGTTCATTAAATACGGGCACATCGGTCACTAATTCGGGCAGGTCATTTTGTAGGAATTCCAGGTAGTCTTCGCCATTGAGATTATCGGGCAGGTAATGCGGTCCAATTACCTGATTCCCAATCACTCCTGCCCAAACGTTTACACTAAACCTTCTTTGAGAAGATTTCTGTCTTTTAACACGTGGGTTTTGCGTTTTCGTTGTCCAGTGGTGCAAATTGTGTAAATTGAGGATCCCATCCTTGGTAAATTTGGATTCATCCATCCACAGTATTCTTTTTAAAAAATCAGGATCATCCACATCCGTGTGTAAAAGAAACCGACAAAAAGCCACTCGTCTCTCAAAGTCGCCACCCTCAAGGCAACAAACAAAAAACTCTTTTAAATTTCTCTTGGGCAATAAGTAATTGCACAAGAAAGGACCCGCTGTTCGTGCTAATAGATTCACTACCTGGAAGTGACGCCATACCATACCCATTACCTGCTAAACAAAGGCAAGGTCAAACAAAGCTTGCACGGGTTTAAAGTTAGTTTAAAATTACGTACCTTGCACCGGAGTGTAGTGGAATGGAAGCTTTTTGTTTTGACGAAGTACTTTCCACACTTTCCATATTGAAATATCAAGATGTGATGCCACATTTCTAATGCTTCTTGTAGGGTCTTCCTCAAAAAGTGCCAGTATTCTCTCGTCTACTTCAACATTATGTCGCACAATATGGACCCTTGGTTCATTAAAAGTAACACTGCCAGTCTCGCGTATGCGTCGGTATGTGTCTTGGAAGACTCTGCGGCCAGGTAATCGTCTACCAGGAAAGCGTTCCTGGTAAAGTCGTTGCGCTGCACGAGCGACGCCATTAGCGGCTCCGTAAGCCATCATGATGTCCGCATATTCTTCGTTAGAGAATGTCGCCATTGCAATAACAAAAAACTCAAAGTTTAACAATAACAACAAAAATTAAACAAATGTAACAAGAACCAACAAAACTTAACGATAACAAAGTAATAAAAGAATCGCGGAGTATGGTGAACTAGCACACACGTTAGGTAGCAGAGGCAATGATGTCTCGACTAAAAAAATGGCGGGTCGGGCGGCGCGATTTGTTCAAACCGATTTAAGGTATGCAAGAAAGAGATAGAAGATAGATTTTACTGTGAAAGAGTGAGAAAACAAATTTTACCTCTTTCTCAAGTAACAGTTCCGCAATAAATATTTTTTCATTAGAATTTGGAATGTAGTTTTATGTGACTTGATTCACAATTCTAGCGAATTCACAAAGTTGTTAAAATACTTTTATGGCATGTGGCACATCATTAGAAAGAGGATAGACTGGAGAATTAATGAGGGAGTTGGAAGATCCCGGTCACTTTTGGTTTTTTTTTTGTAGCCTTATAAATAGCTGTAACATGTACAGCTTTAATTATAGTTTTACCTTTGCGAGTGAATTAAAAAAAAAACTAGGTGACTAATATCACTAATTTTGTATTTAAAAGTATTCTTAAACAATACACATCGAAATAAAATTAAAATTCAGAGTCTACGCCTTATATTTTTTTAAAAATCTATTTGAATGTAAAATTTGGGTCTTTTTTTTTGGAAAACAATAAAAAGTCGATAAAAAAAAATCCACAGAGCATGAGGGGTGTTAAGGGGTCTGAAAGGCTAGCGGATGACCCCTTCAGTCGACCATTTCAATTTGGCACACGATGCACCAAACACCCTGTATAACAAAAAAAATATTTTTTTTGACTGACCTGGACCCAGCATCCACGCACCGAACATCGTACAGAGAGATCGTTAATAACACAGGTTTTCGCTGAATTAGTGGCAGCACGCCCCGTGGGCCCCAGGCCGCTGCTGGCTGCAATAGCAGGTGGAAGCGAGCCTTGGGGCCCTTGACATAGGTCAGTCCGATTTCTATGCCGGGAATCATCTTCCCAACGCCCATGCGTATACGCTGAAAAGTCGAGAAGATGATGATGAATTTACTTTATACTATGTTTTGTGGCGAGAGCAGTGGTGGCCGAGTGGTAACGACCGCGACTTACTAGTTGTAGATCGTAAGTTCGAACCCAGACAGACGCTTTACTTTGTGTAAATTATTTCATCACCACTGCTCTCAAAGCGGTGATAAAAACATCGTGAGGAAACCGGCATGTCCTTGAACCACAAATTGGAAGAAATGTGACATCTACCAACCCGCACTGGGCCCGCGTGGTGGATTACGGCCCACTCCCTCACATAGAGAGGAAGCCTGTGTCCCAGCAGTGGGAACCTTAGACAGATTATGTATGTTTTGTGGCATATTTTAGAAGGGCTCGTGGCTAAGTAATAACAGCCAGACGGGTCGTTCGATCAGTTTATGCTTCGCTTGGCGCGGTTGGTCCGAGAATGGGTCACCATCTTCACATACCAAGACCCCTCCGTGCCTCGGAAAGAAAGAAAGAGAAAGAAAAGAAAGAAAAATTGTTTATTCTGCACAAACAAAACGCACATTATAAAAAATTACGTAAAATAGACACATAATATACAAAGTAGCTAAAAGCCTCGTAATCAACCCATATAATTTTGACAATCCTGTCGATTACTATTTACTCTGTTGCGCCAATGGCAGATGACAACCAATGACAACATAACATACAACAATCATAACAAAAACAGAATGTCCATTGCAGTGGGGAAATAACTACTTTTATAACAAATAAACAATTAAAACTAGAACAATTAAACAATGCGTCGCATCTGTGCAAGAAAAGGTCGTTGCTCAGCGAAATGCTGTGACTTCGGACAAGCCTATCGTCAACAGCGCTGATTTTCAGCAATTACCTACTTGTCGAATGACGTAATGACGTCCCCTGTGTGAAGTAATAAATCAGGTAAGTGAAAATTTTCCACAGAAATATTTGTAATTCAAGCTGAATAAAGTATGTATGTATATACAAAAAAAATATATATATATCTGTATCAATGCGTAACTTTAAAAAATAAAAAGAATACATAAACTAAGGCTATAATACAATGAAAAATAATTAAAATAAGTACTAAGTAATTAAATTACTCAAGGCGTTGTGCTAAGTGTGGAGCGTATTTATGCTATTTTATAATTATAGTAACAATATATTATTATTTCGATACAATAGCAATATTCCATGGTGAATTAATAAAGTTTTCATCAATACACTATAATTTCATAGATGCACTGTGGGAATTGCGATGGCGGCCATTTGCCAACGGCGTGCATCGAACCATGGCGTTGGCAAACATGAATCATGCTTTTCGGTCAAAGCGATAAGTTTGCTCCTTTGTACAATCCTCCTGATCTTAATGGTAAGCATTATTATAGGTAATTGTGTTGCATTATTAAACAAATTGACACAAAAACACAGCCTTACATTAAATAAAATAAAATTATAGGTATTCATTTTCCCCCCTAGATAATGCAGCCTCAGTAAGACACAGCAACCACCCCCAGATAACTGTAGACTACCAATTGCTCCTGCAACAATGACACAGACTGGACCTAAACTTGAAGGAATCAGTAGCCACTCACACTGTTGGAAAACCATATCCATTGCCCATAGGCCATAACCCTCGAGGTAAGTACAAAAAAAAACAGCTATTGTTTCAAGTTCTAGTTTTAAAATCATGTAGATTGCTGGATTTGCATGAAATATTTCTTTATGATACTCATAAAATGCTTTTTTGTCCTCAGGACTCTAACTGGTGGAGGAAGGTTATTCCAACAGTGCGTGGCGGCGTATCTGAAGCTCCCCCTGAATGCTGCGGTCCTATGTGTCAATGTACAAAGCGGTTTGGTAGAAAAACGTGGTGCGTACTTGCTCTGTCTCCAACTTAACTTCTCAAACAAATAGAGTGGTTTTTGTGTAGTGATTACTCCAAAAAGTAAACTAGCCATATGCAGCTTTCTCCTAGCAGCCATTTTTAATATGTTGTTTTCATTTATGAAAGGAGTGATATGACTTCTAGGAGGTACCTTTACACAGAACCGTGTACATGCATTTTGTATGCGTTGTATCCGCTTCTCTGTTCTTGCTAACAGGCATGGGCCATACACAGTATCACAGTAGTTAAGTCTTGATAAAATTAGGCTATCCACTAGCTGTTTACGCAGATCAACACTCAGGTAGTCTCTAATTGAATATAGGAGTTTCAATCTATAAAAACAATTCCTCATGGAGTCACTGATGTGCTTCTCAAATTGTAGTAGCGGATCCATGGTTAACCCAAGGTTGCATGCTATATCTACTCTATCTATTTTTTCCCCCCTGATGACAACTTCTGGCTTGGCTGACAGAATCGCGCTGATCATTTTCCTACTTCCTAAAACCATAAATTTAGATTTCAGTGGGTTTAATACCAGTGAGTTATTATCTGACCATACTATCACTCTTTCGAGATCGTCATTTATTTTTTCCACTGCCTCTAATGTATCAGCTGGTTTAAAAGTTATATATAATTGTATATCATCTGCGTACATGTGATACCTGCAATGCTGAAATGAGTTAATAATATCTGCGCTGTAAAGGATATAGAGAAGGGGCCCTAAAATTGATCCCTGAGGCACACCACGTGGCACCTGACGAGGTGGGGATGACATCTTTGATCCATCCTCCTTCTGGATTTCAACGAGCTGTGACCTATTTTGCAAGTAGCTAGCGAACCACTGTATTGTTTCCGTTGTAAAACCATAATAGGCCAACTTGGAAAGTAACATAGTGGTATTTATTGCATCGAAGGCCCGTGAAAAATCAAGCAGTGCTAGGATCGTTCCCTCTCCCCTGTCCCGTGCCTCTAGGATATTCCCTACTACGTCAGAAAGGGCTGTGGCCGTCCCACGGCCTTTCCTAAAACCAGACTGAAGGTCGGGGAGCATATTGTTTGCTTCTAAATATTGTAACATTTGGTTATAAACCACCCTCTCTAAGACTTTTGATAAACAAGGCAAAATGCTAACAGGACGTAGATCTTTAAACGTGGTTGGGTTGCCAGTTTTGGGTAAAGGACGCACAATAGCACACTTCCATAAGTCAGGAAAACTGTGGGTGCCTATCGACTTGTTTACTATTGTGGTAATAGCCTGAAGGGTGGTTGGTAATGTTAGCATTATCATATCCAGACTCACTCCGTCAATCCCTTTAGCATTTGACCCCAAGCTCTTAATAATTTTAGAAATTTCTTCCTCATTAACATTTCGCAGCTCAAACTGAGTTCCACCAAACCTATGCAAATAAAAATATGATAGCTGCGATGTGGGCAGTATGCACTGCCCTGGTACATTTAGAAATGCCTTGTTTATTTCATCTGGGTCATTGAATTGTCCAGGAAGCAAACCTTCACTATGCTCTGCAAACACATCTGTCTTAAGATTTTTCCACAGCTTTTTGGGGTTTTTTATCTGACTATTAATGTGCCTGTCAAAGTATACCTTCCTTTCCTGCATTAGTGCTGTAATAGCTTGTCTTTTTAAATCCAAATAATATTTCTTTGTAGTATCTAACTTGTCCATACGATAATTATTTTTTGCCTCATCTCGCAGCTTAATCATTAATTTAATATTATCTGTTATCCACGGCGTGGGTCTGTCTCTAAATATCTTACTCTTTATGGGGGCATGTAAGTCAAATAATTGGGTGATAAAGACATTAAAATATTCAACCATGATATTAACATCTGGCAGTGAACCAATTTCAAACCAAGGCATTAATTTCAGATCCGCTGCAAAGTAATCCATCAATATATCCCTTAGAGGCCGATATACAACTAGCCTAGGTTTGCTACTTACTTTTTTTATGACAGTATCACATACAATAAACGAATGATTACCAAGTTCACTGACATGATTGACTAGTACATTACGAACACCCACATCGGTACAGATCACGTCTATGAGGGTACTACTATCCCCTACAAAATGAGTTGGTGACTGTACTACCTGATTTAGATTGGTATAATTTAGGAATTCCATCATATCTTTAGTTCTAGTATTGTTTGTATCCAATAGATTAACATTGAAATCCCCCAGTAATACCAAATGATCGTAAGGTGCCAATGCGCTAATACTGTCAGTTATTCCATCCAGAAATGTTGACAATTCAAACCAGGGTGGCCTGTATGCAGTGCCGATCAACAACTTTTTCCCATTTATAGTTAGGTTCAACCACATTTGTTCCACATCAGACTGCTCTGAGTGTGGCCGTACGCGAGCCCTGACTCCCGTTTTAATGTAAAACGCTACCCCTCCGCCTCGTCCACCGCGAATAGTCACAGGGCGCGGCACGTGCTTCAACCGATATCCCGGAACCCTAGGCGCGCGTCCGTCCTCCCCAGGTCTCAGCCACGTTTCGTTGATTGCTATTATATCCACTGAGTGTTGTGACATGGCAATTAGAAACTCGTCCTGGTTAGTTGCCAGGGAGCCTGCATTGAATAAACCAAACTTTAATAATGTTGACTTAATCATGTCTTGTAAATAGTAATGTGTATTCATATAGTAATAATAATGTTATATTAAATATAGTAATTTTGTTTATTTTTTTCTTGTTAATAATTGTTGGACATGAGTTGTATTTCTTGTAGTAATTAATAACTTTGTTACCTTTCAAATAACGCTCCCAAACATTATGAATTGAATATAATTTAAATCTGTTGTTTGTAAATAGTGTTGTTATTAGTGTGTAGATAATAATATGTGTAAATAATGTAACTATGTTCCTCGTAGTATTGCAGTACTCACTTTGGTATTCCCAACTCCCCAGTTCATGACAGATACGACACACAGACACCATGTTAAATAAACGATTATAACTAGAAAAACAATAAATGAAAAATAGTACAAAAAAATGTGCAGCATTGAACAAAACCTTATTGATTAGTGTCCATGTATGGTCCAATAAACTGATTAATGTCTTCCCCAGATGCAATCCTGTGAGTGGGTTCTCCAGGCTTTTGCCGGACCAAAATGCGACCGCGCTTCGTCCATACGAACCGCCAGCCATGAATACCTGCAGCGGCCCTTGTCTGACGAAATAACTGCTGGTTCGCCCTAGTCAGCCTCTCATTGACATAGAAGCGTACGGGTTTCCCAGAAAGACCGAAATTCTCTGTCGTAGCATCACGTCGCACGCGAGCCCCATTCAACACCGCGTCCCGCTGATCACGTCGAGCGAGGCGCACCATAATAGCGCGAGGGCGGGGGTCTGCTGAAGGTATTGGACTTGTCGCATTTATGTGTCTACCGCCGACACGCTCTGCACTCACGATGTCGCGGTCCTCCAAAGCGACTCCTAACTTTGTGGCAATCAGCTGGAACAGGTGTGTTGGGTTTTCCGCTTGCGACTCCGGTACGTTGGCTATCACCAGATCGTTTGCCATCAGCTCTTGATCCCTGTCATTGAGGTCCCTCTTGAGCTGTTGAACCACATTCTCCACTGCACTTAAATTTGTTGTCGGATCGCATCCGGCATCGTGCCGCTTTTCAAGTGCCTCCAATCTCGACTCAATCCCGTCCATGCGTTTGTGACTAGAGTCGTGAGACGCCTTCAACTCTGCTACGTCTTTTCGAAGCTCCAAAACTTCAAATCGCAGGGTGCGCAGCTCCTCCACTACTAGTTTTAAGGCGGAGCCTACGTCCTGCGGGAACTCAGGAATCGCCTTTGAAACACTGCTGTCAGTGTCCATAGCCACGACTGGGGGAGGCGTCAACATCTGCACGAGCGCCTCCATCACCACAGGCGAAGGCGGTGTAGCAATTGACTGAGGCGTCAACGGTGCAGTAGTTGACAGAGGCGTCGGCGATGCGGCAGTTGGCAAATGCGTCGTCGAATGCACCAACACTGATGTTGTGGGCGTCACCGGCTCCAACGTTACCACAGCTGGTGGCGTTGATAGTGACATGGACGCCGGCTCCTCACCCCGTACTTCAGCCACACAACCACGTACCGGCGTTTCGGCCTTATTGTCCCTGCGGACATTTTTCCTGCACTCGGGGCAATTCCAGGCGGAAACTAAGGGGCCCTTCGTAGGGAGGCCGACGCACACTCGGTGATAAGCGACTGCGCATTTTGTGCACCTCGCTGTGTCAATTGCTGACAAAAATTTGCCGCATCCACCGCACTTTACCGGCATTCTTTCAACAGGTACACAGTCTGTTTACGTTTTCTTATAGGCTTTGACACTGTTGACAGTTACAACACACTTAACATTGACAGTTTCTCGTCTTAATTTTTTATTGTATATGTGGGTATGTAAATATGGCTTAGAGATTTGGTATTTGTTTACGCAATAATTATACACTTTAGGAGAACTCACGATATCTCACTACACTGTATATTCTGTATTATCTTGCTGTACACTTAATTAAATACTTTTTTGACACTGTATCGTCGTAATTTTATTTTATTTCTACGAAAAATCAGGCAACGATTCCACCAGTACAAACGTCAAAACGTCACTCCTAGAAAGCACGTTAAACCGTTGGTTCCAGCTGTTATTCATGGATCTTTGACAGTCGTTACGGGTCGTCAGAGGCCCGAAAGTCTGACAGCCAGTCTTACCAAGGGGTATCGTGTTACCCAGTAACTGGGTTGTGGAGGTCAGATAGGCAGTCGCTCCAGACTTGTGTGATACTTTTGTGTTTCTGACCACTCAGTCAGACTTTCTGAGTAATACGATACCCCTGTATCGTATTACCCAGTAACTGGGTTGTGGATAGAACGAGAGGGCGATGAAACTGGTTGTCAGACTTTTGGGCAGAATTACTGGGTTGTGGATAGGACGAATGACTTCTGAGACCAACGGCTCTGTTATCATTTAGCCACTGGCCCCTCAGCCTAAACATTAATAATGAGGGTAAATAGAAGAATA
The DNA here is from genome assembly GCA_905333075.3 of Atethmia centrago. Lineage (NCBI taxonomy): Eukaryota > Metazoa > Arthropoda > Insecta > Lepidoptera > Noctuidae > Atethmia > Atethmia centrago. Next base: position 11,093,788 of record HG995393.1, read on the forward strand.
CTCACAAGTGGCTGTCCCCTATTCGTCGTCAGGGTAGTATCGAAGGGAATGTCAGACCTTTCGTAATAAGCTGCATGGTGGATTATCACTTCTGCATTCGAAGGAACCAAGGGACCATCTCCTGTAAAAAAAAAGGAAGGAAATCTTAAGGCCGGAAATCGGTTAGTTCGTTTTGTGTAATTACATCTTTTTTTCTTAAGACTTCTTCTAGGAAACTGAAACTGCGGTCGTCGACGGCAGTGATTGCTGAAAATTATAGCGGCGAGGTTTGACTTTACAGTGTCAAAAAACTCTCTAGATAAACACACCGACTTACTTTCATACATAACATTTCAAAAACGATTTCTGAACGAGGTGATCCGGCAGAGACCCAAATTTGTCAATATAGCTCACTGAATAAGCAAGCTGAAGTGGCAATGGGCCGGCCAAATTAGCTTGAGACCCGATGACTGTTGGGACGTGTTCTTGAGTGGAGGCCGCGATCGGCAAACGTAAGGTAGGACGCCCTCAGGCTAGGCGGAGCGAAGCAATAATGCTCGCGAAGGAGAACGAGAAGGCGGAACGGGTGAGAGAGAGGCAAATATCGCGCCTCTAGCCGCCGCAGGAGACGCACGCCCTGCGCGTTCTAGGCGGATTCCCGGCCATCGTAGGCGCGGGCTTGCGGACGATGAGCAATGGGTAGCTTGCCGTCCGGTAAGGACCAGGCCCGGGTCGACGGCGCGTTGTGTACCACGCGCGCCTCAAAGATATGTCAGCACAACTGTAGGGGTCCGCTAGGGCCGATGCCTGCCGGGTTCGCGGGAAAGTACGAAAGCAATACCGTGGCCTCTGGCAACTCAGGCAACGGAAGGAACACGGGTGGGTTTTAGTCAGTAAGAGTCTGACACACCCTTCCGCTCCACCCAGAGCGGAGAAGTTATTTGATAATGTCCCACCCAAAAAACGAAAAGGCTAGATGGAGCGAAGATTTTCGCAGGGTGGCTGCATGGTAGCATCTGGATGAGAGTTGCCGGGTATCCAGTGAATGACGTGCAATTGGAGAGGCCTATGACCAGCAGTAGACTGCTAAAAGATGATTCCCGGTAAATTGTGGACGCTATGTGGCAGCCATTGCTCTTCTAGGTAACGTAGCATTACATACATACATAAACCCATGCCTTCTTCCCATGGGGGTAGGCAGAAACTATAGAACGCCACCTGCTACGCTCCTTACATACTCCTTTTGCTTCGTTTACGTTCATACATCGGTCATACACGCACGCCGGTTGCGAGTACTACGCACCTGACCTTTTTGAAGAACATCATCCCTCCCGGCGTTTCCACTCACATCTGCCTTGTAAATACCTTTTGTTAGTCGCCTTTCATTCATCCTCTCAACATGACTAAACCATCTAAGCATACTCTTTTCAATTTTTGTCACTACATCTTCTTTTAAACCGCACCATTGCCTTATCACCTCATTTTTCAGCCTATCATTTACAGTCACACCACACATGCTTCGCAAGGAACGGATTTCCACAGCATTGACTCTATTTTCTTGGTTCTTTTGTCACACCCAACATTGACTTCCATACATAAGTGTAGGCACCAGCACACCATTATGAACAGCCAGTCGAGCTTCTTTGGGAAACGTAGAATTACAAGCTATTAATATTTACCTTCTTCGATAATCAGTAGCTTCACATCACCGTTCGGATCGCAGTCGATCATCTTTGAAGCTAGTTGTTCAAATGAATGGTATTCGGGGGAGGACAACATCATCTTGTCAGCTGACTGTTCTATGAACTTCAAAGTATCGTCGCCTTCACTGAAAATCAAAGCTAAAAACCTTAACGATTTGGAAAATACAAAAGTGCATGCCTCACAGATAGAAACATGTTGAAGATAATCTAAGAAAATTCATCGATTTTTGTTAACCGCCACAGTCATGTATAGATGACAGACCAAAATGTGCCCAGCACCCCATGGTCACGACTGCATGACAGATTTAAAGGAATAATTCGTAGCTTGGCGCCGAGGGCACGTTTTTGCTTTTTTGACGAGGCGGTCAAAGGGACCTTTTGAACTGTTATGAGTTTGATAACGAAAATCAATAGGGTTTATCTGAAGGATAAAGGACAACTTATAGAAGAAGATTTAGATTACTCCATTGTGTGTGATGACGTGAACCGTGACGACAAACAGACACACTTCTCAACGGAAAGCACTACACGTAATTTAAGTATTTTTTATATACATTATTTTATATACATTATGCAATAGATTAATATTTTTTTAGATAGATATATCTAAAAAAATATTAATCTTATAATGGTGCCGATTCCCTTGTTCACAAACTAATCTTTTTCTATCTATTTCATTAACAAAAGGACAGAAGATAAATTTTAGTTTAGTCCTGTCAAATTAATCAGCGACTGTCACTACCCCATACAAGTTTAGACGTGATTGAAAACTCGCCTACTAAAATTACGTCAATTTACGTCAAGCGCTGATTAATTTGACAGGACTAAACTAAAATTTATCCTTTTTTTAATTTATCATTTTTCCTTTTTTTAGTCCTTTTCTTAATGAAATAGAAAGAAAAAGATGCACTGAACTTAATTCAGTTTCGTTTGCGAACAAGGGAATCGGCACCATATTGTCAAGTCTCTAGTTTCTAAAACGTCCCTGCTAATATGAATTCCATGTATAACTGAGTGTAAAAACGATTTTAAGTAGTACACAGTACCCCAATAAAGAAGTGTGTACTAAGATAATATGAAAGATATAATTTGTTCCTATTTCTAGTATTAATTATGGCTGTCAGTTATCTTACTAAAAATATATAGATTGAGCCACAATGTAACACAGGCATAGTTTCTAACTTTTGTCCTTCCATGTGTATCCGCATGAGTATGTGTAGTCCGCGCGCAAGTGCTAGTCAGCGCCTGATGTACGTGAGCGGCGAGACGAAGGAGGTAGACAAAGAAAAGAAAGAAAGAAAACTAAGTTTAATAGTCACAAAAACACGTGCATACAACAAATCTAGAATAGGTAAACTGAAAAATAAAACAGAATAGATCAACATATAATCACAAAACACAAACAGTCGGCAGCTGCATGTCATGACTGTGACAAGAAGGCTTCCACTCAGCATGATGCTGTGCTATGGGGGACCCACAGCACAGCGCTGATTTTCAGTGGTCACCCGAGGTAGACAAAGGCCAAGCTAACTCAGTCTGCGAATCTTGTCAATAGCGTTCTCTCCCGTCTCACCGCTACTATAGCACCGCAACTATAGCACATCTATCATTGAGTATTTTTATAAAGTTATCTCTCTGTCAGTCAAAAGTTTTGAAAAGTTTATTGGAATTGCATAGAGATGTTAGTCTATATTTTAGTTATCATGGTAATCCAAAATAGACAAGTATTTCCATGGTTATACCAGCTCTATATTGGCTCATCATAGCGTGTTCGTTTTTTCAAAGATATACAACGATTTCCGAAGCACATACTTTTTCGTGAAGATCTGTAACTGGCCATGTGATGTACATGTAACAGAGTGTCAGGGACACCAACTATTACCATGAACTCAGTACATGATTCTAGACACACCAGCGCTGAAACTTTTCATTGGCTTTAAAAAAAAAATCTGTTTCTTATAAAAGTGCAATATCAACACCGTCAAAATGTATGGTAACAGCAGATTTTTTTTAATAATCAACAAAAAATTTAAACGCTGATGGGTTTAGAACCATGTACTGAATTCAGGGCGTTTTGGGGGCGCGCGTTTTGGGGGCGCGCGTTTTGGGGGACTGTCTTATGTAATTTTGACGTTCGAAAAGTGCTGATTCTCAGCCTGGCTTGAATAAATGATTTTTGATTTGATTTCATAGTTAGTCTTTTTTTTTTTAAACTTTGCGCCACACTAGGAATTTCTACCTGTATCGTGGGTGCATTTACAAAAATAGAAACTCACAAACACAAACACCCAGAACCGGAACAATTACTTGCTGATCATACAAGTATTTGTTCCGTGCGGGGATCGAACCCGCGATACGCTGCGCAGCAGTCGATCGCTCAGGCATTACGCCAACCGTGTCGTCAAAGTTTGCATGTTGATGTCCCTGACAGGGTTGTCTACCTCTGCCTAGCTGTTGGGCGATCATAAAGGAAAGAAGCTATATAAAACCTTAGGCCTTCTCATAAAGAGAAGGCATGAGCATTAATCACCATGCTGGGTCATAGCAGGTTCGGGGTTTCGGACTCATCACTACATATTATAAAACAAAGTCCCCCCTGCCACATCTGTTTGTCTGAACGCGACAAACCCAGTAACTACCAAACGGAATTTCATACGGTTTTCATAAATGGACGGAATGATTCATGAGGAAGGTTTAGGTGTATAGTTCATTAAGCCACGCAAGTTCAACTCGCACTTGTCTGGTTTTTTCCTTCACCAATGTCAGTAACGTCCATGATAAATTCAGAAAGTACAGAGGAAAGAAGTTATAACAAGTATATATCACCTGTCAATGTTGTCATCATCATCATCATCATTAAAATTTAATGAAATTCCTTTTTTCTTTTTGAAATCCAGGTCTATTGAGAACTCAGCTGGTTTCCCTTCCATCAGTTGTCTAAAACAAATAATAAGAAGTTATTATCATTCTCCTACCCTTATCCCAATTTATTTGTGGTTGGCAGAACATGTATTTTCTTTCCATACTTCTCTATTAGCTGTCATCTCGGTAGTCACCCCCTTTCTACCCATATCATCTTTCACACATTCTGTCCATCGTTTCTTTGGTCCTCCCCTACTCTTATAGCCATCCACATTCATACTTAAAACTTTCCTCATTCCTTTGCATGCCGATATCATAATAATGGTAGCCACGTTACGATAGACTTGCACAAGTCTGCATGACCACCAAATGCCCGGATACTTGTGCTAATTCATCCCACCCATGTTAATATATACTCGTGTAAGTTCAATTTTGCACAAACATATCGTAATGACGTCTGGCCTGCATAAGGTTTAAAGCATAGAAAGAAAAATCCTTTGTACAGAAGTGAGTTTAAAAAAAAGTGATTTAAAAGTCGTTAAACTGTGGCTAGTTGGAACAGACATGTTCTTGTAGAGACACTGCAAATCTTCATACTTAGGGAAGGATGCCGTAAGAGGCTGGATCAGGGGTTAGCTAACTTTAAAGGAACTAACTCTTGTCTTTGATTTGATAATAATATATGGGAGACAAGCAAATTGTCTCTTAAAAGAGCCGCATGCTGCTCGCATGTCGCGGTTTGCCGATATCTAAGCTGATTGTTGCCTCTTCTGTGTTAAAAATGAAGTCTTAATAACATTGATAGGCCGGAGCATTATGTGGTGCGTATTTCATATAGTTAATAACGTAAAATTCTTATTTTAAAATAATAAAGATGTCGCTATGCTCTAGGTAAAGAGATAATGTGATCAACAATTGTGCCGAGTATTGCAATTATTACCACAAACAGTAAAACTTATTGCTTTTGTAAGCAGAAAGGTGCTGAAATGGGATTTGTAAAAGGTACTATAGAATGAGTGTTACCTGATATTTATCCCTTCAGACAAACGTACGGGTTCTTCATCATCCATCTTTGCAGCGACTGAAGAACTTGATAGATTCTGTAAATTCCTTCAAATTACAAAATACCGCTCATACAAAACACAAATACAGCAGGCCGGTTTTTATGAATTTTCGTCTATTTGATTTTGACATTTCACTAGTATACTAGTATTTCAGTGTTTCAGTGTTGCTAACAAGAATTTTGTGATTCAGCTAACGTGTTGGTGTGTTGCCGTTGCCCGCGTTGGTGTGATTTTCCATCAAAGATTTTAACACAGACTAGTAAAAATCAGTAAAAATGTATATGCTTACGCACGGCTACGGATTTGGTTAGTTATTTTATAGTTGTACATACGAATAAAAACTACAGCCAGACAAGGCCCTATAAGAACGTGGCGAAATATGGAACTAACATGAAATATACTTGATATAGAATTGAATAGACAGCTGCTGCAGCTGTGTGAAATACACCACTGCGATGCCTTTAATTTTGACACTTCAACAATATTCGTAGCGTTATTTACGTCATCAAACGGATACGTCACAACATCAAGTTATGGATTATCTAGGAATTTCTTTCAAAATCATTCGGATCATGAAATAAGCGTGTTACACAATAGGGTATTTTACTATATACGAGAAAAATCTATTAATATATTATTGAGATAGTTTAGGCAAAAAGGAGTCGGAAAATGTTAGTTTTAGTTCATAAAATAACAAAAAAAAAAAAAAATTCAATTCAACGTTTTCAGTTTTTCTAATCTGTTAAAAAACACCATGAAATAGTAGCCGCCATGCTATTACGTCATACGGCTGTGCAAACTAAAACGAGTCAACTGTCAACTGATAGATAATAGATCAGCGCATTTGTTTACATAGCCAAGTGACGTCATGTCATGACCACAGAGCAACATGGCGTCCACTGCGTCCAGCGTTTTCGTCAAAATACGCGCGAAATTTGAAAATGTAAAATTGAAGTGCATTTTTATGGCACTTATCGATTGAATAAAAATTTTGTGTTTTTTTTTTGGGGCATATTTGCACTATTATAGAATTTAATTAAGACACTTCAAAAATGGGTGTAAGATCCTATTGAGTTGCTATTTGACATCTTCCAGTAGGTGTTAGTTATTTTGTGTTAGTAAATGTGTTTATCGGACTAATAATTATTGCAAAAAATAACAATGTTCAACCGTTCTGTTATATTTTGCAATAATTTTTAATTATTATTTGAAATCGTAAAGTAGGTCGCTCGTCGGTCGATTGAATGAATATTTCATGAAATCATGACATATGACGTCAAATAGAACTTGGAAAATAAATTAAAAGTAGTATTGGTGGGTATTGGTGTTTAGTTGTAGTATTGGTTAGTAACAATTGATTAATTGTGTACATAGATATTTGTTACGGTCTATAATGATATTTTGATCAACATATAACCTAATACAAACGTAAAAAAAAAATAATTACGTGGGCTATTGTGGCGCTTTCGCCATAATTTGAAAAAGTTTGAAAACAAATTATTTGACCAAGACATTGACACATTTGACAGCGTAATGTTTTAAACTTTGTATTGATTTTGTAGCAAAATTTAAATCTGAGATCCTGTCTTTTAAGTTTGAAACTATAAAGATAAGCGCCAGACACGCGAAACGCGAATCTTTAATCAAATATTTTAACAAGTTTATTTTAAAATGCTTTTAATATGAGGTAGTAAGTGATGAGGTAGTAAGTTACAGGTGTATACCTGTAACTTATTAGTTGTTACGTTGGCTTACGGTTATTAATTAAGATAAGTACTTTATTCGGTAAACAAGGACAACGCATTTCCGAAATTACTATCATCATTTCGGGAAACCGTTGTCCTTGTTTACCGAAAAAGTGTTTAAAAGAACCTATGATTGAAGAGTCAATTCGAAGTGAGTCGAAACCTCATGCAATCATATTAAAAACATGACTGCGTATTCGAAAATTCAATCGAGTGCAAATTATTCGATAGTTGTTCAATAGATGCAACCTATCGAAATCGCTCAACATTGACCTAGCCCTTTCCGTCAGTGGCCGCTTCTGCCAGACAGAGTGCACCAAAGCAGTTTCATAAACTACGATTTATTTAAATCAATCTTCAGACTTTGAAAATTTATCTTCGGACGCATAAAAACCTGTAAGTAATTTTAATAAGTATTTGTAGTTTTCTTTTATTTAGCTATGCTGGACTTTATTTAGTTTCAAATTAATTTATTGCATGCGTATTACTCTCAAAATTCGCATAGCTTTTATGATATACGTTGGCGCGCAAAACATGGTCTATTATTTAAAAACGTAACGTGAGAACCAAACCACATCTCAAAACAGGAGTCAACAACAGTTTTTTTTTTAAATTACAAATTGTTATTTTTATTTACCCGAGGTCATGGTTATTGATTAAATTTTCACGCATGCGCTGTCCGCACACTCCAACCAACACTTTCCGAAGGCCACACGAGTCTCATCTCACTGCACTCATTTTATAATTAAACAATACTAGAAACCTTAAAAACTGTGCTAAATATTCTATAAAGGATATCTTGGTGACGAGCCACCGTGAAAACGACATTTGGTAAATATTTTTGAGTAATTCTCGTGATAAAATTGGAACAAAAGCCGCGCAAAACGAGTGCCGCTATACTGCGGTTTCGAACACTACAAGGAAGCGCGGAGATATTTCCTTGCTTTATATACGTCGCTGGTGCCTGCGTAATCGGTGTGCGTCTTTCTGACCAACATTAGGCTTGAGCATGCGATGCGCAATTCACACTGGGCCTGCGTGGTAGTTTACGACCCATTCCCTCTTTGACGGCTTGGGCCACAGCGGAAGGGATATTAAATACTGAATGTGTTTAAAGTATGCGATGCGCAGCTTAACCACCGCGCAGTTGAGTTTTTGGTGTTTTCGTTCATAGCGCGAGTGATTCAGGTAATTATCGAACGGCGCACTACCGCGTGAACAGATAATTGACAACTTATTTAAATAACAGACTGACATTTAACTATGTTAATGTATTTTTAGTAAACCTTAGTAAACAGATTAATTAAAAAGAACGTAAGTACCTAGTATTGTTATAACATCCATACTAATATATCTATTATAAATGCGATAGTAACTGTCTGTGTTTCTGTTACCCTTTCACGTCAAAAACACTGAACCGATCTTAATGAAAGACAGATAGGTAGCCTGGAACTTGAAGAAGGACATATGCTTCTTTTGATCCTGGATATCTATATTAAAAAAAAACAAAAAAAAAAAAAAACCGACCAATTGCAGTCGGACCACGCACAATGAAGGGTACCGTAGTTGGGATTAGGTACTTGGAATGAATTTATCCCAAAAACAAACTCAACATTGTAGGTCAAAAACATCGATATACGTCACGGTCAATTCTCCAACTGCAAATTTAAGTTGGTCGACTATTACTCGTTAACTTGTGAAGCCTACTTAGCTGTGATAGTTTTCCTTTTAATTGGTCAAGGACAGCTAATGAAACACAATTGATTTTCTATTGTTTGACTCCGAATCGGTGTCGCGCGGGGCTTAACAGGTTAATTTCATTATATGTACTAGTACTGTCATGAATGTTTTCACACCATAAACAACCATTTAGTTGGCAGACACTTCCTGCCGGGGTCGCGGGAGGGTCACCGAGGCCCCTGGCAACACAGGCAACAGGAAGGAATACGGGTGGGTTTTAGTCAGTAAGAGTCTGACACACCCTCCCGCTCCGCCCAGAGCGGGAGAAGTTATTTGATGATTTCCCATCCAAAAAAAAAAGAGGGGACACTGAACTCTAACAAAAATTAACGCTTTCAAACTTAGTATTACGCAAACGAATCATTGAATCGAAAAATAGTGTTTACAGACCCGCAATATTTTTGAACTGCCTATCCAATGATATCTACACCTTGGGATAGACGAGAAAAAAAATATTATCCCTTTGTCGGCGTGAATATTATGTATACCAGTATACCTATGCCAAATATCAGTTTTCTAGTACTAAGCGTCCCGGACCTACAGTGGGGACAGACAGACAGACAGACAGCTGGACAGACAGACGGACATGGCGAAACTATAGGGGTTTGTTGTTTACTACGGAACCCTAAAAATGATGAAATTCAAAATACACGTAGACGAAGTAACGGGCAACAGCTAGTAATATTATAAATGCGGATGTAACTTAGTGTGTTTGTCAGTCTGTTACTTTCACGCCTTAACGGCTCAACAGACTTCGATGAAATTTAGCACACAGATAGATTATAACGAGAGTTTAGGACATTTTCACCTGGTAGTACAAACGGCTACATATCCAACTATACATTTCTAGTATTAGCTGATCTCGCATTGTATTAATAAGGATTTTCGTAAAACGAGAGGTCAGATTATACTGGAAATGTATAGCTTGGTATGTAGCCGTGTGTACGCTCCCCTTTAAATAATTTTTAACTTTCACGAGAAAACAGAAAAATATTAAATGAGAATTAAGTTTTCTTTTGATCAGATTTCTTAAGCGTCTTGCATATAAATGACATAACTTGAGAATTAAAACAGAAATTTTATTTACAGATCCCACGATGGCATCGGGGCACGAGGATACTTGGAAAAAAATCGTTAACAACATCACAATACAGGGAAACGCATTAGACGATAAATATAATGCCACCTCCATGGAAATGTTTATTGATCAACGCGACCGCGAACTTGTCTTAACGACCAAAAACAGAACCCACAGCGAATTTGAAGATTTAAAATTACAATCTGACATCAAGCTGGCCATCTTCTATTTTAAACATAACAGATTCCCTGAAATGGTGGCCAGATGCCGAAAAATGAGTAATGACTTTCCTGTGGAAATGCTTCACAAATATAAATTGATTTAAATTAAGAACCTGCCTGTTTATTTACTTCATGCTAGAGAAGGCCGCACGTCAGATATAGATAACATAACCTCCTTAAATTGGAACTTCTTTCTACGCTAAGTATTGAAAGTTCGTGGGGATCACCCTGATTAGGATAGATTTATTGGATGGAATCAAACAAACAAGGCAGATGGTAGTACATGGCGACGGACCTTTTTATTGTTGACAGATGTCACAGATAAACCACAGATTACACAGTTCATTTTGACACGGAGTAGGTACACCACTGTTACATTTTAATGAATATGCCACAGGCTGACTTATATATACATTAGATGATTACAGAGCAAATATTAAGTTCCTTTACATTCGGACTTCGGGGAGGGAAATACGTCTAGCGCCACACACTTTTCTGTGTCAAAAACAGGAACTAATGAATGTTGCCACTTAATTTTTAAAACTAAGCCAGCTCAAGGTCACAGTGTTACCACCGACGCCGACGTGCTATTGATTGTACTTAACCCCAGTTTATTCATGTCATAATATGATTTTTGTAGTAAAGAACATGGGACACCGGTATAGCATTAATGCATTTGAAGCCTAGGCCTCTAATCAGGCACGGACTTAGAAACCCAAGGCCCCTAGGCACTTAAAATTTTAGATCAGATTTATTTTTCTTTCCTACGGGTGGTAAGTATATTTAGCACTGTCCGCTTGCAGCGGCAAGCTACCTGGTCGGGATAGCTTTGGGACCCCTAGGCTGGCTGGGCCCCTAGGCGGGGCCTTGCTGGCTTAGAGGAAATCAGGGCCTGTTGAAATAATGTTGAAAATAAATAAACACTCATCAGTCCGAGAGAACATCAACGCAGCCTGAGGTACGCTGTTTAGCTTATTTGTTTTCGACTTTATTTTAAGAGACGCAATGTTGATATTTGTTAGTCAGAGAAAACCGCCCTTAAGTTGAATTTTTTTTTTCCTTTTTGGCAACTGATCCGATGTCGACTATTCTGCCAGCGTCAAGTTGAATTATTAATTCACTGGAGTAATCTGACATGTGCTAGCTGTCACTTTGTGTGATAAAAATTACATATTTTTCCGTAGATAGTTTCGTATTCTAGAATTTTACACATATACATTTATTTTACACTTATACATATAAATCGATTAAACGAAACGTTCACCATTACAATAAATATTACCATTTTATTACACAAATTGACAGCTAGCACACGTCAGATTACTTTAGTCAATTAATGATTCGACTTTATAAAGTCGAATCATTAATTGACTGGAGCGCTTGTGGTAAGCGGCGCGAGCTCAAACGTATGTAGTATCTACACTCATTTTATTGTTATGCATCAGCATAGCTATTCACTAAGGTACGATTCGCTACCGTATTGACAATGGCACTTTTTCGATAGCCTGATTTATTAACCGGAGGCTACTCACAGATCCGTGTGAAATGGTTGTTTTTTTAACCGATTGTAGGTGTGTTTAGGAGGAATGGTACAAAATGGTAGTAAATAGATAACTGTGGTAGAAAATTTAAAGAGGTACATAAATTATTTTTATTAGGTATTCCACTAAGTTTAACTATAACTGTAAATAAATAAAAATAAAATGTATTCAAGTACAAAGTAAAATTATGATTTACATTAATAACAACCGAGGAAAATTTAATTCTAACTGTAATGTTGACCTGCCTGATCTAGGTTTATGAAAACCTGTATTTTAGACCATCAATTTACATCGTGAGAGCAGTGGTGGTCCAGTGGTAATGGACACGACTTACTAGTTTTAGATTGTAGGTTCGAACCCAGACAGGCGCTTTAGTTTGTGTTAATTATTTCATCACCACTGCTCTCAAAACGGTGAAGGAAAACATCGTGAGGAAACCGGCATGTCCTAGAACCAAAAATTCGAAGATATGTGACATCTATCAACCCGCACTGGGCCCGCGTGGTGGATTACGGCCCACTGCCTCTCACAGAGAGGAGGCCTGTGTCCCAGCAGTGGGAACATTATAGGCTGATTATGTGAATTTACATCAAACATTTAAAAAGATGTCAACAATCTGAAGCTAAATTAAAAAGAATATATAATATTTTCAATGACTTAACTTGCATCTATGCAGCGCTCAAAACAATAAAAAACTTTACATACGATGTATACTTACTTCAGATAGTCCCTAAATAAATTTGTTTTTTTTGTTCAATATCTCTTTCGACAGGTATTTGCTGTCAGAAAAGTTATTGAACAAAAAATATTCTTTATAAATAAATTTATCTGATTATCTGAAGTAAGTTTATGTTTTCATACACGTCAAAATTGTACGGTTTCGGATTTGTGAGTAAGGACTTAATTGATACGTTAAATACAGCACGAAAGCTTACCGTGCCTTTGTGAATAGTAATGGTGGTCCAATTTTACATTGTAATGGTTCAAAAGATATTTATGACTCCATTTAGCTTCCAATTGTCAGCAACTGATTTTTTATATGAAAAACTGACAAGCTTAATCAAGCCTCAAATTTAAAATTCCGACCATCTAGGAAAAAATTAAAAGCCAGCTGAAAGAAGTAAACTTAAAGGTTTATACCGCAGAGGTTAACGCTGCAATACATACAGTTGTAATTGGTTTCTTAATATAAAACTCGTTTGAAAGAAACACGATTGATGTTTAGAAGTGTGTAACTTATTTTTTTTATTCTTTCCGTTGTGTCCGTTTACTCTAAGCTCAACTTCGTCCTCATCGGGGATGTCGCTGCGCCCCCGCAAGGGGGCGCGGCATGCGGAACCGAGGCATAGCCCCCTGGCCGCGGAGGGTGTGCGTTGGTCCGTGAAAACGGACCCCTCATTATTGGCGCCTAATGTCGGCGGTTTAAAAACGTCGGACGCGTTTTAACGCGTCCGTGTAACTGATTGCTATGAGTAAATCTGTAGGCGCGCCACGACGCTAGTACGTTAGCGCCGCTTTCTTCACGACTCCACGGCGGTCAGTCCCCGCCAGGTGAGACCCCCGGTTACCCGGGGGAGGCCCGACGAAGACGACCAGCGACAGTGGAGCCGACTCGACGTTCCTACAGAATAGGTGTTTAGCTCCCGCCCGCCCCGCTCTCAGATCTAGCCGATCACGGTCCGGGCTAAAGAGCTGTCGTGTGTGTGTGAACGGCATTGTATTGTGTGTAACGCCGTTCAGTGTCTACGTGCGTCGCAGCCCGCGCCGCGCCCGTACGTGTGAATTGAATGCCTGTTTAGTTATGAATGTCTGGTTTAATCACGTGACGCGCCTATATTAACTTAGTACACGCCACGCAATAGATGTGTGTCATCTGTAGAGTTCAGTTGAATCGAGTAAGCCGCGTGTAACCTGGGTGCGACTTACTCGAGGCGTCCAGTCCGGTGTAAGGGGTCACTCGTCCGCTACCAGGTCGCGGGGCAAGGGTCTCGCGTCAGGGGGGTGCGTATGCCAGGGCGCTATCTGCTTGACATGAGGCCAATCAGACGCGTCGGCACGCGCGTACATCCCCTTCGCGAGGCGCCGCACGAACTCATCCAGGCTCTCGATCCCGAGGTCCCGCTGGATTACATCGTTCCTCACGAAGCGAGGAGCGTCAACGATAGTCCGCAGCGCAATGCTCTGTTGCGCGCGGAGCAGCTTCCGGCTCGACTCGCTCGTGAGGGCGAACCAAGCGGGGGCGGCGTACGTCAAAATTGGGCGCACGTACAATTTGTACACGCCCAGTTTGACGCGCGCCGGGATGCGGGACGAGAGCACAGGTTTGAGCAGGTTGCGGGCGACCCTACCCTGCGCGGCGACCTTGCGGACATGTGGCCCCATAGTGAGCCGACGGTCGATGGTGACACCCAGGTATTTGACCCGGGGCGACCAATCGATGTCGGCTCCTTGTAGTTTCAAGGGCGGTGGGAGGCGCGCTGATCCGGTGACCATCGCCTGCGTCTTACCCACGTTCACCGAGAGCCGCCATTTCGACAGCCACTCCGGAAGTAGGTCGAGCGCGCGCTGCATTTTGACCGCCGCGTACTTCGCATTAAGCGACGTAGTGATGTACGCGGCGTCGTCGGCATACAGCGCGAGCATCGCATCGGGAGTGGTGGGGATGTCATCGGTGTAACGTGAGTAACACGTCGGCGACACGCAGCTGCCCTGCGGCACGCCCGCCAGCACCGGGCGCGCGCTAGACAGCGCGCCGTCGACCACCACTCTGAAGGTCCTGTGGGATAAAAAGCTAGAGACCACCATTACAACGCGACGGGGCGCGTCTGAGGTGGCCAGTTTATATACCAGGCCCTCGTGCCACACACGGTCGAAGGCCTTCTCCATGTCGAGGAATACTGCCACCGAGTATTCCTTCTTGTTTTGCCCAGCTGTGAGGTGGTGCAGTACCCTCGACAGCTGGAGCGTCGTGCTGTGCTCCGCCCTGAACCCAAACTGCTCTGGGCGTGGGGCAATGTGCGGCTGGAGATGTCGCAGCAGGAGTGCTTCAAACACCTTGGAGACAGTCGGCAGCAGTGTAATAGGCCGATAGCTCTCCGGCTTCTGGATGTTTTTCCCCGCCTTGGGCAGCATAATGACGCGCCCTTCCTTCCACGAGGCCGGAAAGGCCCCCGTGCGCAGTATCGCCATGTACAGGCGCGCCAGTGCCGCTACCATTCGGTACGGCAAGTGGCGCAGCACTGCGTTGGAGATACCGTCAGCACCGGGGGCCTTCCTCGGCTTCGTCCTCAGGATGGCGCGTCTGACTGCGCCCGGCGAGAAAAAGACGGGGTCCTCTTCGGGAGCTATCGGCGTGCCGAAATAGTCCCCGAGGTGTCTCTCGACCGCTGCGGCATGTTCGACGTCGTCGGTCGGGTTAGGGCGGAACTGACGCTCCAGGTGTTCGGCGAAGACCTCCGCCCGGTCCTCTGCTACATATTTAAGCGCCCCGTCGCTGTTTAGGAGCGGACGCACCGGGGCTGGGGTATTCGTGAAATGGCGGCACAGTTTGTGTACCGACGGCCAACTATCTCTAGTGGCGTCGATACGTTCCTCCCAGTCCGCGGTGGTGTGCGCCCGGAGCTCGGCCTTATCCTTCTCCGCGAGACGGTTCAGCTGCGTCTTGAGCGTTGGGCATCTTAACTGTTGCCACTGCTTGCGAAGGCGCCTCTTCTCGGCGATCATCGCTTGTAGGCGCGCCGGCAGGGGCGGCAATAGCACTCTCCCCTGCGGCTGCGTCGTTGTCGCCGCTTCTAAGGCGCTCTGTATGCAAGCAGTGACGTCACAGGCCGTCTGGTCCACGTCCGCGGAGGTAATTATAGGCCGAGTGGGCGTGGTGGTCTCCAGCTCTTCCTCGAACCTAGTCCAGTCCGTTAATCGACCTGGCGCTATGGGCTTCAGTCGAGTCGGCATACCCGATAGGACGACGAGTACAGGTTGGTGGTCCGACTGTAACTCGTCGTCGATCACTTGCTGTGTGATCTGGCAGTGTAGCCCTCGATGGACTACGATGTCCAGCACATCTGGTAAGTAGCCCTGTGCATCTGGGTAATGTGTCGGCGTTTCGGGGCCGGACACCGTATAATCGAAGGCCTCCGCGTCCGCGAAGAGCCGTCTCCCCTCGGTATTCCTTGTGTGGCTATTCCACGCTGGGTGCTTACAATTAAAGTCACCGGCGAGGATGGTTGCCCTCTGGTGTGTGCTAATAAGCGCCCGCAGCTCCGCTACGTCCAAATGAACTACGGGCGGCTTATAGCAGGCATACAAGTCTATATCCTCGCCGGCCAGGTGCAGCTGCACACCCAGCGCGTAAAAGGACCTGAGCGACGGCAAGGGGAGCTCCTGGTGTACGACTCTTCGCCTCACAATAACCGCCAGACCACGGTAGCGGGTATTGTTAGCCGACCTTTCGTCCTTCCTGTAAACGAGGTAACCCGGGAACCTAACCCTATCTTCGGGCCCCAGGAGCGTCTCGTTTATGAGCGCCACATCGATGTTTTGCTCCCTAAGGAGGTGGCGGAGGAGGGCGACCTTATCCTTAAGGCCGCGGGCGTTCCAGTGAATCACCCTTAACGATCTATCCATGGTACAAGGTGAGTAGCGTGGCTAGACCGTCAAGGATGACCGTCTCAATGTCTTGGCCCTGCCTAATGGCTTTTATTAAGTCCATTAATAACTTAATGGCACAGGCCGTAAACTCCTTCTTCTGGGTTTTAGCGCCGGGGGCGCCACCATACGTAGTTTTAGGGAGTTTCTGTTGTTCCGACTGCTGCCGCTGCCGTATGGTGGCGCTAGCAGCAACGGTTTCCCCACTTCCCCGCTGCGTTATGCCGGCGCTAACAGTGGTTGTGGAGCTTTCCTGTACGGCCTGTGTCCTGTGTACGGCAGGGCCGGCCTTAAGGGTCTCTTCTTGGGTGGCCTGGGGGGGGGGGGGTTTGGGTTTCCTCCCTTTCCCCCCGCGCTTAGGCTTCCTCCGCCCGGAGGGAGTGGCTTGGTTTCTCTGAGAGGGCCCGTTGGCTGCCGCCATCAGCGTCATGCCTTGGGCCTCTTCTAGGACCTCCTGTGGCCTATGTTCGGCCACAGTAGGCCGGCGCGTGGCCGTGATGGCGACAGTCCCCGCTCGCTTGTTCCGGATCTCCGTCTGGAACACGGGGCACTTTATATTGCACGCGGGATGCGGGCCACCGCAATTGGCGCAGGTGGCCGGTTCCTCCCGCGGGCGCGGGCAATCTCGTGCCGCGTGCTCCCCCCCGCACCGCACACAAGCGAGCGGACGGTGGCATTGGTGCGAGCTGTGCCTGAACCGTTGGCACCGGTGGCACTGAGCGGGTCCTCGTTTGCCCCGCCAAGCCTCTATCTTCACACCCCGCATATACATAAACACGGTAGTGTTGTAGATATCCCGGACGTCAGGGGTCTTCTTCAGGATTGCGTGGAACACGCAACCGGGTCGTCCTTGTGCGCCCTTTATGTGGCGCACATACTCCGGTTGGTATCCCAACGTCCGGAGCTCCTCCTCAATCTCCTTAGGGTCCGTGTCTGCAGGCAGGCCCCTAATGGTGATCTTCATGTTGCGGTCCGCTGGTAGCGAGTACGCGAACCAGGAAACGCCACTGTCCTTTTCAAGGCCGGTCAAATATCGCTGGACCAGCCTGTATTCTTCCTCGCTGTCGGGCGTGAAGCGTACCCCACACCCGAACGGGCGAGCATTCGGAGGCCGGCCCAACTTGGCGGCGATGGCCCTGAAGTGGGTGGCCCAGTTCGGTAGCCTCTCCACTACCAGCGGTGGGTACCGAAGCTTCTTGACCTTTTTACCTGGCTTCACGGTGCCGGGAGCGCCATCAGGGGGTGCGGCAGATGTGCAGGGGGCAAGGGGTAAGGTGGTTTCACTTACCCCAGTGCGTGTCCGTTCCGTGGGCGGCGTCACCGTAGTTGTTGTAATACGGCGCACCGCGTCCGAGAAAGTAGGCGAAGGCGTGGCCCGACCCCGCGGCGCGCTTTCGCGCTGTGGCCGCGGCGGGTCTAGGCAGTGCCTTTTCGCCTCCTCGGACGCGGTTTCGCCCGAGCTCCTCCTGCGCCGCTGGGGTCTGGGTTCGAGCCGAAACTCGTAATCAAACCCCAGCGACGGTGTTGGTGACATCGCCGGTGGGGTCGCTATTGCGGCCTCAGCTCCACCCACGGTGGGCCGCTGGCCGGATCGCGGTGTCGTGTCCGGGGACACGTCTCCGCGACCGGATGCGGCCGAGCCCACTGATGCCAGCGACATGCTCGACCCCACATTTGAGGAGCATGCCGACAGCATTGCGGGCGAGTCGTAGGCTGAGGCTCGGGGGGGCGCCGGCGAGGCGGGCGCTGGCGTCTTTGTGAGCGCCGGCCAAGAATAAGGGCCAGCACTCGCTGGCCGCTCCCGCTCAGCCATCGCCGGTCCCGCCAGCGAGAAGCGGGGCCCGGCTGTGGCGGTGCGTGAAGCTGGCACAGCTTTCTCAGAATGCGCCGCCGGCGCGGTGCGGCCGGGGCGCGCTGGTGGCGACGTAAACCGCGGCGGTGGGGCCGTGGTGCGGGTAGGGGGTGCGCGAGGTCGCGCAGATGGTACCTGGGTACGTTGCACGGGCGGCGCGGGGCACGTTGGCGGTGGCGCGGTAGCGCACGCAGCAGTCGCTACGGTGCGCGCGGGTGCGGGTGCACGCGTGGTATGCATGGCGGCGCGCGCCGGTGGCGGCGCGCGACCCTGATTTGCGGCGCTTCCCGGGGCCTGGATCGGCACCGGGCGGAACGCAGCTGGGCGGATGGGCACCGCATGCTGCCGACCCGACGACGGCGTTGGCGCAACGCGCGCAGGCGCCGATGTCGTCGGTGGGCTGGCCGCGGTTGCGGCACTCTTCCCCCCCTTCTTCTTTCTCCTCCTTTCTTCTTGTCCGGCTGGCGGCGCACCGGACGACGCGTCGCCGATGTTCGGCAGCGACGTCGCCCGGTCCAACGCCGGACGGGCTTCCGGCGACCCGGCATCGCGGCCCAGCGAGCCGCGCGGTTTCGGCATCTTGGCGGGGCGTGGCCTCCGCGACCGCTTCGGTGGGGCTCCACCGGGCGGCACGGCAGGCTCCCCCTGTGTCCGCACAGGTACCTTTGCGTAGCCTGTGCCCACACAGAGGAAACTAAAACTTTGTGGCGGTCCGCGCGGGTTAAAAACAATATACTGTGGGGAAGGATGTTGCTCTTCGGGCCACGAGCTAATCCCAACTTCGTCCTCACGCTCAAGATACTAATAAATATTTTGATGTGACCATTGAGTTGTTCTTATTTTATCATTTGAATTGCCTAAAAACTGCTTGCTCAGACTATTTAAACGAAATGTTCAAAAGCCAAGGTGTCAAATTATGATAAACTTAACCTAAAGTTGTACAAACATCTTTTGGCACGTGTCCAAAATTGAAACTAACGCCGTCATTTTGATCTTTCAATACAATTTCGCGAAACACCTTGTAAAAGATCCTTGTAGCCTTCTACATTGGAGTTATTAAAAAAAATGTATGGATTGTATGGTGATACAGTATAATGGTTTTTTTTGATAATTCACTATTGCACAAAGTAAAGCAGTGTGATAGATTTTATTTTGTGAAAGCAGCTATACGTGAAACTACGTGAAAAGAAGCAAACGCCTTATGTCAATGTCAAAAGTAAATGACGTGACGTGTAGGAATCCCAGCCAGGTATCTTTTGAAAACGTTTGTGAAACACATCGACGTACGGTTAAAATAGCGTAATTTATTATCAATACATCAATTCGATAAGGATATTATCACCCATATTCCACGTCAGAAGTTTACATAGACAGGTAAAATTAATTTTCCATACATTTCACCGAATTAAAAGTTCAAAAAATAAAGAATACATAATTTTATTACTACTTATTTGCCTTTACCTGTCGCGGTAAATGTTAATTCAAAAAAGTTGTTTGATCGTTTCCTTTGGCTGTGAGCTCATGTGGTATTTGGTTTTCAGATAATAAAATGTTGAGATTTTTATTCTTGGCTGCCCTGCTGCAGTGCACCATATCTCAGCAGTACCAGCAAAAAGTAGCCCCAGGAGTACCTCCTCAGAACTATCAGGTTAGTTTAAAAAGTTTGCATGTCTAAATTACTATTAGAATAGGTAGAATGTCCATAAGTGTTATGCTTCTGAAAGCAAAAAAAGTGAAAGTGGTCAGGTAGGTAACCAAAAACATGTGAAATGTATGAAGATTTGTAACAGAATAAACATAATTAAATATTTGCATCCCAGGCTTATTTAATTCAAAATGTAAGAAAGTTAAAATCTCAATAATTATCCTAAGAACTTAGTATAACTTTCCCTAGTATATTAGGTATACAGATTTTGAATCATCATGCTAATAGTTAATGACCTGTTATTGCATGTTTGAATAGGTGCCTTTTTATTTAAAAAAAAATCTGATTTATTTTCGTATTCGTCATAAATATTTGTTTTAATTTTTTTGGAAATATTTTTTTTAACATTTCTTGTGGTAGATGTTGACTGGTGGTGCAATTGTCATTTAAGGAAAGAGCATTATGCCCTCTCTATGTGACTTTCGCGAGAGAGAAAGTGTAAATAATAAGTGTAGGTGGATAAAATAGTCAAAGCAAGCTAAAAGAAAAAAAAGCGCAGTTTCAAAGACTGAAGTTTGAAATGTCAAAAGTTTTGTTTTTGTTTTCTATCTTAACCTGTTAAGCCCCATGCGACACCGATTTGGAGTCAAACAATAGAAAATCAATTGTGTCTCATTAGCTGTCCTTGACCATTTAAGTGAGATGGAATTTTCTTGACGGCCTTGCAGTGACAGCACAGGTTTGTTTTTATGGCTGTCACCACACAATATTGCCTTTATTATTTCAATTTCTAAGGCATCATAAAGGTCGGCAACATTTTCAATTAACACTTAAGATTTCTTAATCTTAATTATTAAACTAAATATTCCAACCGGAATAGGAATATTAAAATAATATTAACTCTTAGCTATTATATGAAAAACTGGAATACAATCTATCAAATAATTTTGTGAAAATTTTGATGATTTGTCATCATCACCTGCCTAGCCTTTGTCCAACTACATATACAGCTGAATACCAGCATTTTACATGGAGCGACTGCCTACCTGACCTCCACAACCCAGTTACTGGGTAACACGATACCCCTTAGTAAGACTGGTTGTCAGACTTTCTACCTTCTGACGACCTGTAACGACTATCAAAGATTTACAAATGACAACCGGGACCAACGGCTTAACGTGCTTTCCGAGGCACGGAGGGGTCTTGGTACGTAAAGATGGTCACCCATCCACGGACCAACCGCGGCAAGCGTAGCTTAACCTGATCGATCGACCCGTGCGGCTGTTATTACTTAGCCACAAGCCCCTAATTTAGATGATGTGTAAAAGTATCAATATTATTTGACTTGGAGCTGACTACCACAGCTTAAGTTACAATTAGTTCCAACTGATAAAAAATGTGAAAGCCTACAGTGCTATGGATTTCCTAAAATAACATGTAATATATACATACCTCTAAGAAAGCAGTGGTGGCCCAGTGGTAACGGCCGCGTCTTACGAGTCGTAGGTCGTAGGCTCGAACCCGGACAGGCGCTTTACTTTGTGTAAAGCACTAGAAAGTGTTTTTGGGGGACTGTCTTATATAATTTTGACGTTCGAAAAGTGCTGATTCTCAGCCTAGTTTCAATAAATGACTTTTCATTTTGTAAATAATTTCATTACCACTGGTCTCAAAACGGTGAAGGAAAACATCGTGAGGAAACCGGCATGTCCTAGAACCAAAAATTCTAAGACATGTGACATCTACCAACCCGCACTGGCCCCGCGTGGTGGATTACGGCCCACTCCCTCTCACAGAGATGAGGCTTGTGTCCCAGCAGTGGGAACACTATAGGCTTAAAAAAATACGTATATTTTTGGTAAACATGACTCAAGAAAGAACTACCACAGACTGTTCAACTTTTTGCACAGTACCTAACAAATTACAAAAGCAAATCCTTTGGTGTTACATACAGGTGTTCTTCGAAACTAGCACACAAAAACATCAAATATGAGCGGAATAAAATAATAACAAAGTAAATTGCAATATAACAGTTAACTTTAACGTAAAACACAACACATCATGCCTAACCCTTTGGGACTAACAGGTTTTTTTTTTTGGGTGGGAAATTATCAAATAACTTCTCCCGCTCTCGGCGGAGCGGGAGGGTATGTCAGACTCTTACTGACTAAAACCCACCCGTATTCCTTCCGTTGCCTGTGTTGCCAGGGACCTCGGTAACCCTTTTGTACCTGCCTGCGACCACGTCAGGCATCGGCCCTAGTGGACCCCTACACTTGTGCTGACGACATCTCTTTGAGGCGCGCGTGGAATACAACATGCCGTCGACCCGGGTCTGGTCCTTACCGGACGGTGAGCTACCCATTGCTCACCGTCCGGAAGCCCGCGCCTACGGTGGCCGGAAATCCGCGCGGGGTTCCCGACGCCCAGGGCATCTCCTGCGGCGGCTAGGGGCGAGAGGTCGCGCAATTTGCCTTACCCTCAACCGTCCCGCCTCCTCCTTCGCGAGCATTACTGCTTCGCAGAAGCAGGTGTCGCCTGCCCATGTATGTTATATAATAGTTTACAGGCCCAAAAGTTATATTAATTACTTTTTTTTTGGCTAAGAGTAAAAGTTCTATTAATTAGGTTTTTTTTTTTGCCAAGACTTGAATAGTAATGCAATACTTATCAAAAACTTGTAACACCTTTAGCTTATGTTACAATTAGTTCCAACTGATAAAAAATGTGGAAGCATAGTGCTATCGATTTCCTAAAATAACACGTAATATATACCTTTAAGAGAGCAGTGGTGGCCCAGTGCTAACGGCCGCGACTTACGATTTGTAGGTCGTAGGCTCGAACCCGGACAGGCGTTTTACTTTGTGTTAAGCACTAGGAAGTGGTGAAGGGTGGGCGTTTTGGGGGACTGTCTTATGTAATTTTGACGTTCGAAAAGTGCTGATTCTCAGCCTAGTTTGAATAAATGACTTTTGATTTTGTAAATAATTTCATTACCACTAGTCTCAAAACGGTGAAGGAAAACATCGTGAGGAAACCGGCATGTCCTAGAACCAAAAAATCTAAGACATGTGACATCTACCAACCCGCACTGGCCCCGCGTGGTGGATTACGGCCCACACACTCTCACAGAGAGGAGGCCTGTGTCCCAGCTGTGGGAACACTATAGGCTTAGAAAATACGTATATTTTTGGTAAACATGACTCAAAGAAAGAACACAAACACAAAAAAGAACAAGTTGGGGGAAAATATGCGTCACATCTACGCAAAACGGCCATCGCTCAGCATAATGCTGCGACCCTATGCGAGATAGCCCCAGCGCTGGTTTTCAGCGTCTATGTCGGCGTTGACGTGATGATGTCGACCGGTGCAGCATTCCATTGAAAACATTTTATTTTTGGTGCTATAGTAACTTGCCCAGTCTTATCCAGGGCTATCGTGTTACCCAGTAACTGGGTTGTGGAGGTCAGATAGGCAGTCACTCCATGTAAAATACTGGTATCCAGCTGCATCCAGTTAGACTAAGAAACGACCCCAACATAGTTGGATAAAGGCTAGGCAGATTGATTGATTGAGTAACTTGCAATAGCCTATAAATAAACGGTTAAGACGCTGACAACACCTAAACCGCGGTCATTGTCGGACTGCATAGAAAAGAAAGAGAAGCGCGATGACAAAACTCTTGTAATTTATTGCAAAATATGAAGCAATTACCTATTTATTCAAAATTGAGTTGAGTAATCGAAAATAAAAAACAACCAAGTTCTGCATTCAAATAAGACGTACTTGTTATTAATTTAATACGTAACGTATGTTGATACTTAATACTGATTTTTTCGATTAGAACCCAAGGTAAGAGGTTAGTTTAACGTTTAGTTTTTATCAAGTTTTTCTTTTTTTAAAAACGCGTTTTGGTAACAACCAAGTTCTGTGAAATATGTTCAAAATTAACATATTTAATCCGATACCACCAACTGCCAAAAATGCCAAATCTGTATAGTTGGTGGTAAGGCAAAATAGGCTTCTTAAGAGAAGCCTATTTTGGTCAATTGGGTAGTGTCATCGCCTGAAGGAAAAAAAGAAGTATGGTTGGCTTCAAAAATATCTGACGAAAGTGTAAACAAACCAGTGCATTGTTAACCACAACCTACATCAACAATACACACTATTCTCGTCTATTCTATTCTAAAAGTTTGTTCCGCAGTTTAGCGAGCTGAACAGTTTACAGTTTTACACCATTCAAATCTAATCAATACACCATCTGAATGATTTTGAAGGATATTGCTTATCCATCGCGTCATATGTTCGGAAAATGTGTCTCCTCAACAACGTAATAACGCAATGAATGTTTTTGAACTGTCAAAATTAAAGCCATTGCTACTGATAGTGTGTTATGCAATTACCCCCGCAGAAACGCAATCACTCACTAAAGGGAATTAGTAAAACATTTATCTGTATGTAAAATGAGGTTTCAACTTTATATGTCAACACTTTTTACAACAACTATGGTTAGAAAAACTTTTTTTTTATTTAATTGACGTTATAAAAAAAATAATTTATTGTCAAATGAAGAAACATAATTGTAACAACATAATCAGCCTATAATGTGCCCACTGCTGGGACACAGGCCTCCTCTCTGTGAGAGGGAGTGGGCCGTAATCCACCACGCGGGCCCAGTGCGGGTTGGTAGATATCACATGTCTTCAAATTTTTGGTTCTAGGACATGCCGGTTTCCTCAAGATGTTTTCCTTCACCGTTTTGAGAGCAGTGGTGATGAAATTATTTACACAAAGTAAAGCGCCTGTCTGGGTTCGAACGTATGACCTACAACTCGTAAGTCGCGGCCGTTACCATTGGGCCACCACTGCTCTATTGTAATTGTAAAGTGATTTAAAATTAGATAGGTATTTGGGTTTAAGTATTCAAAAATAATCAAATCAAAACACTTAATTTGAAAGTGGAACTACAAATTGGCAGGGTCCACACACGTGTGTTGTTTAATCTATTTGTTTACATTTGCTTCAGATACTTTTTGAACAGACTATAGTGATTTCAGTTTTCAGTCTAAACACAATTGCCGCACTCACTCAACAAAAGTATTTAAAATTTCTTTGTTTTTAAAAAACAAGAAAAGTTATAAGCTTTTTTAAATAATAAGTTAATTTTGCACATTTTAAACACGACTTGTAACAATGTTTCAGATAAGTATCCTGTTTACAGAATAGAATAATTTCATTTCATTTTAATTTTATTACGTTTCTAGAACGGTAAACGGTTATCTTCAGATATTACATACATACTATGTATTAAAATAAAAAAACCGGCCAAGTGCGCGTCGGACCACACACAATGAAGGGTTTCGTAGTTGGGATGAGTTTATCCGAAAACAAATTTAACATTGTAGTTAAAGAACACGTTCTCCGATACGCGATATACGTCACGGTCAATTCGCCAAGTGTATTTGTATGTTTGTAATCGCAAAAAAAATGTGATAAAACTACAAATTTACGGTTTTCGGACATTTTCCATTACTTGTGCTGTGAGACCTTGCTTATTGCCAAATTTTATGATTAGTCTATTTTTTTATATTTAGTTTTATGTTTATGATAGGTCAATAAGAAGTACTCTATAGGTTTTGATTAATTTGCGGGTATAAAAGAATGTCGTAATATGACCGTATTTCTTTATTTCGTTGACTTAGAAGCTTGTTTTTTTTACAGCTGCAAGGGACCGTAGACCGTATTTGATATTAATTTCAACTCTAAGGAAGTGGAACGAACTTGTGTAAAGTACTATTCTAAGTTTTCAAATAATAATAATGATTATTTATTTATTTCAAACAACTTAGGATCATAGTGTACAATTAAAATCAACAACACAATTAAAATCAACATCACAATTAAAATTAAGATAAAAAAAATAAAATTATAATAAAATTAAAACAAATTAGAATAAAAAACACGTAAAATTACCGGGTTATGACGTAAAAAAATAAGTTGGATTAAAATAACTTATTCGTCTTATAGGCTAGACTATAAGAGTTCGTTTTTCGTTTTGAGGTACGGAACCCTAAAAATGAAATGTTGTTCGTTGGGTGCATCATTTGAGAACGGCTGGACCGATTTCACTATTTTTTATTTTAAAATATTCAAATTAGTTACAATTAAGTTTTTATGGAAAAAAAATTAAAAAAATCCCGGGAAATGTTCAAATTCAGGAAAATCTGAACGATTTTTTTTTTCTATGTGATTTTTGTATGAATTACTAGCTGCGCCCCGCGGTTTCACCTGCGTAAGTCTCGATCCCGAAGTATTAGCAGTATGAAATATACTTAACGACCTATTCTCATACCTACCAAATATACATAAAAAAAATCATAAAAATCGGCCGAGCCGTTTCGGAGGAGTGCGACCACAAACACCGGGACACGAGATTTTTATATAATACTAGCTGACCCGGCAAACGTTGTTTTGCCATATAAATATTTTTTAAGTAAAGGAGTATGAAAAATAGATGTTAGCCGATTCTCAGACCTACTCAATATGCTCACAAAATTTCATGAGAATCGGTCAAACCGTTTCGAAGGAGTACGGGAACGAACATTGTGACACGAGAATATTATATACAGGGTGACATTGAAAACATGCGACAAATCGAAATGGGAGATTGTACTCATCATTATTAACAACTTTTACTAAGGGACCAAGGCTACAATCCCAAAAAAAAAAACTGCTGTCCCCTACATTTATGTTCGCAATACCTCATCAAAATGTAGGAAAAGCAGATTTTTTTTTTGGGATTACAGCTTTGGTCCCTTAGTAAAAGTTGTTAATAATGATGTATACAATGCCCCATTTCAGTTTGTCGCAAGTTTTCAATTTCAACCTGTATAAGATATTACATTGAAATTTGGACAGGACGTCTGTCACAGCTAGTTATACATAGATACTTATTAATATTATGTATTCTGCATAATTACTATGTCAGCCAATGAGGTTGACGCCATAATTTATGTAACAATATGCTAATGAAATGTCTTCATAGAATTATGCATGCTTTGAATAAAAACTACAAACACAGCAATCTCTGAAGAATGTGATGCGATGATATGATATTTCTTATTTTGTCACGTTTGATCTCAAGGTTATTTAAAGTATAAAGGTTTGTAATCTCTATTTTCATGACCGCAATAATAACTTTGTATTTAATATTGATACTTACTATGAAATACAAAATTATTTTTTCAAGTCCACCGAAAAAAAATTTTCAGATGTTTTGTCCATGGTTGGAGAGATACATAGATGGACAGATAGACGGACTAACAATCGGACAGACAGATTGCCAGACAGAGTACATATAGACAGATGGACCGACATGATAATATCGATGTTATAAGTTTGAATAAGGAACCTTTATCAAAAATAAAGTTCTTTATTTTTGTTAAAGGTTCCGTAAATTCTGTAAAAACTAACTTTAGTTTTTACAGAATTTGAAGTTATTATCTACAAAAAAAAAAACCCATAAAATTAGCAAGTATTTTTTCAATTAGTTCTATGATTTATGTCAATTTAATGGTTCCGTTAATGGTCTAATAAACTACGAACATAATTAAATTAATTACTTATGCTGACACCTAATAATAATATTATCTTTTTAACTGTTATGTAGCCACTAATGTAAATTCGCCATATACAATGTGGCTGTATTAGGGATGGCGATTCTTTCCGAAAAATATCGATTCTTAAATCGATTCGAATCGAAATCTGAAAAATCGATACAAAATAAATCGATGTTTAAAAAATAAATTTTCCAGAAATCGATGTTATTTCGATTTGCTTTTCGAGTTTGTATTTTCTTTGTTAATGTTAAAAAATACGTTCGAGATCGCTATCCCTGCCCTAGTCTGTATACGGTGTGGCGAAAATTAAGGTACACACGGCTACGTATCAAGCTATACATTTGTACGAAAATCCCATATATAAGTTAATACTGGAAATGTAGAGCTTGGAGACGGGTGTGCATACCGCTGAACAGCTTTCTCCCTGGGAACAATATCGTAATCGTGAAAAAAAAAATAGTCGTCCCAAACAAAACTTCAATGCGATTACAATGTTGGTCCCTAAGATAAAGTAGTTGAGTTTGATGGTGTATACACACGGCTACATATCAAGCTATACATTTCCAGTAAACTGATCTCGCAGTGTATGGGATTTTCGTACTAAGAAAGGTCAGCTTATACTGGTAATTTAATTTAATTTTCGCCACACCGTATACAGACACATTGGTGCCGATTCCCTTGTTCACAAACTTAACTAAATTTAAGTTCAGTGCATCGTTTTCTTTCTATTTCAATAAGAAAAGGACAGAAGATACATTTTAGTTTAGTCCTGTCAAATTAATCAGCGGTTGACGTAAATTGACGTAATTTTAGTAGGCAAGTTTTTAATCACGTCTAAACTTGTATAGAGTAGTGACAGGCGCTGATTAATCTGACAGGACTAAACTAAAGTGTCTCTCTGTCCTTTTCTTATTGAAATAGAAAGAAAAAGATGCACTGAACTTAAATTTAGTTCAGTTTGTGAACAAGGGAATCGGCACCAATGTATATGGCGAATTGACATTAGTGGCTACCTAGCAGCGGCGATGGCTTCATACAACCCAATTTCTACCAGACACATTATATTAATGTTTATTAATTTTGTTTTTTTACAGAATTATCAGCAAGCGCCGCCACCGCCCCCGCAACAAGTAAGTTTTTAATTCTAACTTTATCTTGTCTGTGGTCTATGAATTGAAAAGAGCTCTACTAAATACTATAACAAAAATATGTCGCAATGGTCCAGTGGTTAAAGCCTTGCCTCTCATGCAAGAGGTTGTAGTTTCAAATTCGGGCAAGTAACAATGTGACTTTCAATTTATATGTACTTTCTGAGTTTATCTTGGACATCACTGACATCGGTGAAGGAAAAAAATCGTGAGGAAACCTGGACTTGTAGTCCAAAGTCAAATCATTTATTTCAAATAGGCACATAAAAGGCACAATAGAACGTCAAAATTTACAGATAAATAAAAGTGATTCTAGTCGCCGCTTCCAAAAGGTAGTTTCGTATGAAGAATAATGGGCAAGAAACTCCACCGCTCTCACTACTCTTTTAAAATATTTTACAATATTTTGTATACATTAATTTTATAATTATATGTGAAGACGATGTACCCACAATAAAGTTACTACAACACAATAGCTAAAAAGAATTAAAATTAAGCAATGACAGATAAATGAATTATGTGATAGATACATGGTGCTCACATATTTACAAACATTGTAAAAGTAATTTTTTTTTTGTGGATGGGAAATCATCAAATAACTTCTCCCGCTCTGGCCGGGGCGGGAGGGAGTGTCAGACTCTTACTGACTAAAACCCACCCGTATTCCTTCCTGTTGCTTGTGTTGCCAGGGGCCTCGGTGACCCTTTAGTACCTTTCCGCGACCCCGGCAGGCATCGGCCCTAGTGGACCCCTACATTTGTGCTGACGGCTTTGAGGCGCGCGTGGAATACAACGTGCCGTCGACCCGG
Organism: Atethmia centrago; assembly: GCA_905333075.3. NCBI lineage: Eukaryota > Metazoa > Arthropoda > Insecta > Lepidoptera > Noctuidae > Atethmia > Atethmia centrago. The sequence goes on from HG995393.1 coordinate 11,123,438, forward strand.
GCCTGGTCCTTACCGGACGGTGAGCTCCCATTGCTCACCGTCCGCAAGCCCGCGCCTACGGTGGCCGGAATTCCGCCCGGGATTCTCGACCCCCAGGGCGTCTCCTGCGGCGGCTAGGCGAGAAGGCGCGAAATTTACCTTTTCCTCAACCGTCCCGCCTCCTCCTTCGCGAGCATTACTGCTTCGCAGAAGGAGATGACGGCTGCTGCCCTCTCGCTCCGTACCATGGCCTGAACCAGGGCCGGACGCGAGAGATCTCTGCCGCCGATCGCCTCCACGATGATTTACCCGCTGGAGGCGTAATTCAATAACATGCGTTTGAGGATTTAGCCGCTGGAGGCGTAATTTAATAAAATGCGTTTGAGAATTTAGTCGTTGGAACCGCAATCGTTTCAATAACTCATGTGAAACTACGTTTTAGAATGGGCAATAAACGTTTCTTAATAAAAAAAATCTCTGCCACTTTCTTTCTCGTTGGTTTAGTGGTTGCAAGCGCTACTGCTGAGCATGAGGTCCTGGGTTCGATTCCCGGGTTCGGCAAAGTGTTATTGGGTTTTTCCTATCTGGAATTTCTCAGTAGCAGCCCGGAGTCTGGATTTGTGCCCGGTTGATGGCAATAGGCTCGCCCCCTATTACATGGGACTTAAACACCTCTGCCCAACCCTTCGGGGAAACAAGGCGTGATGTTGTTGTGTGTAATAAATCAAAAAATAGTATCTTTTAAAAAGATACTATTATAACCTGTTTATGGTTGAATTAGAGTAAATAATTTGAGTTCAGCTTTTTAACTCAAAACTTTATATTTATTCGAAACATTTTATCCTTTACTATTGTGAAATTTATAATAATTATTATTCAAAACTTTCAGCAACAATACCAACAGCAGCAACAGCAATACCAGCAGCCTCCTCCCCCTCCTCCACAGCAACAGTACCAGGTTCCTCCCCCTCAGCAACAACAGCAACAGTTCCAACAACAACAACAGCCGCCTCAGCAACAGTTCCAACAACAACAGCCGCCTCAGCAACAACACGGACATGCTCATCATGGAGGTAATTAATACTCATTTTTTATGATTCCGTACCCAATGGGTTAGGCCCGGACTCCACCAAAGCGGAGACGAGACGAGCGGAGAGGAGATGTTTTTTAAACAACCAATAGAATTTCGTTATTCACACATCTCGTCTCCGCTCAGCTCCAGTGAAGATCGCTAAGCGCTCCGCCGCGCTCACATCTGTGGAGTCCGGGCCTTAAACGGGACCCAATTACTAAGACTCCGCTGTCTGTCTGTCTGTCTGTCCGTTACCAGGCTGTATCTCATGAACCGTGATAGACAGTTGAAATTTTCACAGATGATGTATTTCTGTTGCCGCTACACTAAAAAACAGAATATAATAAATATTTAAGGGGCTCCCATACAACAAACATGATTTTTTTGTTTTTGTAGATAATGGCACGGAACCCTTCGTGCGCGAGTCCGACTCGCACTTGTTTTTTATTAGATTAGTATTTTAGGAAATTATCTCAAGGGAACTTACTAATAGGATAAAAAGTAATCCTGTCTTAACCTAGGTTATGGTCTAACTCTACGCCCAATTTCATTGAAATCCACAAGCCGTTAAGCCGTGGAAAGGTAACAGACAGACAGACAGTTTCGAGTACTTTTGCATTTATCATTTTAATTAAGTCAATCTATCCAGCCTTTTTAATTAAGTCAATCTATCAAGCCTTTTTAATTAAGTCAATCTATCCAGCCTTTTTAATTAAGTCAATCTATCCAGCCTTTTCCCAACTATGTTAGGGCGGCTTCCAGTCTAACCGGATGCAGCTGATTATCAGTAATTAACATGGAGCGACTGTGATGGAGCGACATTGTTTTGACAATGCAGCCTCTTGCAGCGACCGTCGTGGCGTCTCCGTGCCCTGTGGTGGTAAGGCGGTAACTGCCCAAGGCCCGCCGGATGTACAATTTAGTATTGTTTTTGGCTTTTTAATCGGTCAAAGACAGCTAATGAGACACAATTGATTTTCTATTCTTTGACACCAAATTGGGTACGCATTTAACGACTGAAACCGTTACTTTAGTATGGAACCAACCTTGAAATTGCGAAAAAAAGATCAGCTGTTCCATACATTTTGTTGATTTAAGTGAACACAAATGTATGGAACAGCTGATTTTTTTTCGCGATTTCAAGGTTCGTTCCATATAAGAAAATGTTCAAAATGATGAGTACAATGACCTCTTTTCGGGTTTATATGCTCGTATATTTAAGCAAATAATTAAATAATAATAACATAAAATCTAATACAAAAATAAATAAATTGATTGACTGACACATATTATATTTAGTGAATAAATAAATGAATGATAATATATGTATAATAATTAATACTGTAGTAAAAAAACAGATAGATAGGAAATAATTTAAATATTTGTAATAATGTAAGGATAATCATTAAAGGCTCTTACAGACTGGAGCGATAAAGCGAGCGCGACAGGCATATTGCTGCCCGTCGCGCCCGCGATATCGTCTGAGTATGCAGGAACCTTAAGGCGCTGACAAGACCTAATTGACCAAAAAAGGCTTCTCTTAAGAAAAAAAAATTGCCAAGTCTGTATAGTTTGTAGTAGCAGAAAAAATATATGTTAATTCTGAACATATTTCCCAGAACTTGGTTGTTAACAAAACACGTTTTGAAAAAAAAATCTCGATACAAACTAACGTTAAACTAACCTCTTACCTTTAGTTCTAATCCAAAATATCTGTATTAAATATCAACATACGTTACGTATTTAATTAATAACAAGAACGTCTTATTTGAATGCAGAACGTGGTTGTTTTTTATTTTCGATTAATCAACTCAATTTTGAGTAAATAGATAATTGCTTCATATTTTGCAATAAATTACAAGCGTTGTGTCATCGCGTTTCTCTTTCTTTTCTAAGCAATCTGACAGTGACCGCGGTTTAGGTGTTGTTAGCGTCTTAAAGCGCTTTTCGTCTCTCCTACTTATTTAAAATGTTCCTGTCCGACGGGGTCCATAATTGTTTCAATTTATTATTATTTACCAACTGTATGTGTACATTATAGATTAAAATAAAGAGTATGATATGATGATGATGAGATTATGATTATGGTATGATTATAAAGAGAATGCTGTAATTAGCAGGCGAACACGGGAGAATAAGTTAAAGGCTGAACTGCTGAATGAAATGGTCGCAATATGTGACAATAATTAATCGATTGAGGGACACTGAAATAAAATATTCTCACCGTCCAATTTATTTAAAACTATCTGTATCTACCTTCTTAGATGTTTAGTTAAATTGTTTAAACCAAATGTTTTAAGACGAGCGCTAATCCTGCCGACAAACTGTCACGCAGTTTGGAAGGTATAATTATAAAATATGTACAAGTGCTTGGTCCAAAATAAATTATAATTTTTTGATTTATTAAAGAAGATTAATGTTTTCTATTCTGTAATTCCAGATCCCCAGCTGTTGAACCCCGCTAACATTAATCAGGAAAGAGAGTAAGTTTTTTTTTTCACTTGATCTATTTTGTCCTACTTCTGGGCAAAGGTTCCCCATTTTTTTTTTTCAATTTTCTTTATGTGCCTCCTTCGTCCAGTTGGGAACGAAACGAGCCCAAAACATGGTTTTATTTTTATGAAAGAAAATAAAATAACAACAATCTTAATTCGTATTTTCACAATTTGGGGAGTCAGTAAAGCAGTAGTGGCCCAGTGGTAACGGCCTCGACTTATGAGTTGTAGGTCGTGGGTTCGAACCCAGACAGGCGCTTTACTTTGTGTAAATTAATTAGTCACCAGTGCTCTCAAAACGGTGAAGGAAAACATCGTGAGGAAACCGGCATGTCCTAGGCCGGTTTCCTCACGATTTACTCTCCTTTCCACATCTTCATCAATCTTTCCATCCCTTTGACTCCCCACAGCATAGCATAATCAGCCTATAATGTTCCCACTGCTGGGACACAGGCTTCCTCTCAGTGAGAGGCAGTGGGCCGTTATCCACCACGCGGGCCCAGTGTGTCTTAGAATTTTTGGTTCTAGGACATGCCGGTTTCCTCACGATGTTTTCAAACAGCTAGCGGTTAGCGGGTGAAACAGCTAGTTAATAATAAATTATTCCTTTCCACAGCCACATTCAAGAACACATGGAAGTACCCATAGACACGTCAAAAATGTCGGAACAAGAGCTACAGTTCCATTACTTTAAGATGCACGACGCTGATAATAACAACAAGCTGGACGGATGCGAGCTTATCAAGTCTCTTATACATTGGCACGGTGAGTGATGTCTATAATTACCTATACTTAGGCCAATGATACGAGATAAATACATAAAATTGCAACTTATACTAAAATCTACTTTAACCTATTGACCGCCACGTCAAAAAAGCAAAAACGTGCCCTTGGCGCCAAGCTACGAATTATTCCTTAAAATCTGTCATGTAGTCGTGAGCGTGGCGTGCTGGGCACATTTTGGTCTGTCATCTATACATGACTGAGGCGATCAAAAGGTTAAACTCAAGTAATCCAAGTTGATTTTTGAATGGAAAAGCTATCGCTAAATTGCAATGGAAACTGAAGCCTACGCAATTAAGTTGAAAGTTTTTAATCCCAAAGCATGATATTTATCTCGTCTCGTTGGCTTTAGTATAATTAATATGTATTAAGACTAGGCGACACAGAGAAGTGTTTTTATTTCTTTTTTCTATAAGTAACCCTTTCTATTTTTCTTTTTTTTTTGTACACTGACATTTATTTTTTTAGTGGACTACACTGCCTTGCTAAGCATAAAGGTCTTATCTGACATTTTTAGGTATTTTTACTTTTTTGCTTATTTGGCACCATGGCAACACTATTGAGGTACCTACAAAACAAAAACGTTCTATCTGTGCATTTACTTACTCAAACTCATGTTTCTAGTTTGTCCTATCCGCCGTTTAGCACCCTGTCACAAAGGATTAAAGTCATATCTAGCAATTTTCTATTGAAAGGAAATATATTTATTTCGTATTACTTATATTTCTACTACTTTTATTTATATTTTCATCTATGTTTTTAACTTATCTCTATCTATGTCTATTAGGTTATCCTTTTATTTTTAAGTACTAGTTCTGATTTACTTGCTTAAAAGGTAAAACTCACTAAGCGCCATTTTTCGTAAAAATCAAAACCTTCAGTTATGTATTTTTTTTTTCATGCTGAAAAATGATTTTTTTTTCATGCTGAAAAATGTAAAAAAATCTCACAATCTACTCGTTCTAGTTATTTAAAAACACTTAGTGACTTTTACCTTTGAACGAACGATTTATTCTAGGAGAATTTCGTTTCGTTTTTTTTTTGTTTAGTTATTTTATGTATATTATGTTGGGCTATGGTAGTTGTACGGGCAAAATAATGGTTACATGTTTCATATGCTTTAATGGTGATACCTGGTTCAAACTAAAAGAAAATAAAATACTTTCCTTAATAATGATTATTTTTGCCATTTTTATTTATTCAAAAACCTTTTTCAAATGACAAAATCCTTTTTCTTAAATAATGGCAAGAATAAAGAAAAATATTAAGTAAAACTCATTTTGTGTTTGTCTCCTTTTCTATGTGTGTCGTCGCTGCCGCTTGGGATCTTATCATCATTCGGTCGCCATCTTCGTTTCGGTAAACAATATGGGTATTTTTAATTAATTGTACCTTTATTCTTATATTATTTCGGTCTAAAATAATGAACATTTATGTATTTTTAACAATATTGTAATATGTCAATTTGTGTTGTCATATAATTTACGCTATCATAATAATAAAAAAAAACGCCATTATAAACTTTTACACCCAAAAAATATAAATCCTGTCACACACAACAAAATTACCGCCGTTGGACCTGTCACTTTTGTTATTTCACTTTTTTAAATTCAGAGCAAGGCCACAAACAGGCTCCACAGACCGGCACGCCGCCCGTAGGTGAAAAAATATTCGGGGATGATGAATTAGTTAATTTAATAGATCCTATTTTAAATATGGATGACCACAACAGGGATGGGTACATAGACTATCCAGAATTCGTGAGAGCGCAGCAAAAAAGTCAGCAAAAGGAGGGCGGAAAATAAGTTTTAAATATCTTGTATAGTGGGGCTAGATAGCATTGGATGATAAATTATTGTAAAGATAAAATATTTTTTCAACTAAATAGCGAACCATCAGCCCCCACCCATGGTTTGCACGGGTGCAGTCTACTGCTGTTTACTGATAGCAACAGGTCAATCTTCGAGATTTCTATTCTTTATTTTTCTAAGTTAAATATTATCTTTGATTATTTATGTCTTGATAGAGTATCGCGTTGCAAAAAAAAAAAATAAAACAAACACTCCAACTTTGTTATGCTGGTGTGCGTGACAGTTACGTCTTACAGTCGCGCCAAATCAGTCTGTTATTCTAGTGTGCTTTTGCGACCAACAGTTGGACGCAATTTTTTTCGACGAGTTCACAGCTTTGACGATTTATCTAGACATATTTTATCTCATGGAATAAATGCTCTAAGTGATGGTGAACACCGCATCAATATCCATTGTGCAGTTTAGGAGATCGCGACAGACTCGAAAGCGACTTAGTTTTCTTGGCATATTATTCGGAATCTTATTAAATTTGTGCATTTATTCGCTGGTCGCGACTGTCTCGATAACCAGGCTGAACTAATTTCGGAAATTCTATTATTTGGAAAAATACAAGCCAACAGTGAATATGTCTAAATAGGTACAGGAAATATTCTCTTCGCCGCGAGCGCTGAGTGTTTGACACTTATTGTCAAAGTCATCTTGAATGACTCGCGACTAATCGGCGGCAAAACAAAACCATTAGCGCCATCTCGCGGCAAAGTTTTTAGCAAGAAATTCCGTTGGCAACTAAATGAGAATAACAAACAGCGCCATCTACGTGGAACTAATTGGACAGTTTTTTTTTTCCCAAATAGGCAAGATTTGATTATTATAGTAGTTTACTTATTTCTTTTGATTAATGGATCTCAGTTTATTCCGAAATTTTCCTTATTAAAATGCTATCTAGACCCAACTATACCAAGTCACATTCCGGAGAAATAATGAACTGAACATGCTTGAGATTTGTATAAAATACTTTTTTGATGCAGTTTTTAAATGTATAAGAATTTTTGATATAAGAATGAGAACATGATATAAGACTAATTCACAATTGACACTTGCGACTTTTTTGTCGATGATGTGTGCCCTACCTAATTTTCTTGTTTTCATGTTATGTAAATGAATATTTTTGTATACTGGCATTTAAGTGAGAATCTAATCTTTATGATATTATGACGCAGCCAAGCATACAAGTTATTTTATGTCTGATTGCTGACAAAACAGTGTTCTGTTCAACTAATTCATGTAAAAAGTCTCATAGAAAAAAGGACGTTCAATCAAAAATTTTCGGGAAACTTTTCCAATTTTCTTTTCAAAAAACCTAAATCGGATTATTACGAACATTTTAAAACTTAACTAAAAATGAAATGCTGCTATAAATAATATAATTAGCCAAACTGGTCGTTCTGAAGTGAAGCGCTTACCAACGAACAGCATTTCATTTTTATTTTTATAAATATAAAAGATAGATTTTGCATCACAGTGATCTTTATTGTCCGTTTATGGTTTAAAATATTGCTGTCAGAGGTAAAATAACCGCGAAAAGACTGTACTATAGTCCGTGACAAACCTAAGCTGACTTTGACAGCTGTCAATAATATCAGACAGTTCTAGACAAGAAATAATTATATCTGTCCTTTTCCCCACCCGTAAATATTGTAAAGCAGCAGATTAAAAAAAAAAGTTGACTTCGATGTCTGATTAACCTAGATAACTAAAAGGTATAGTGGCACATCAAGTTACAACAAACTGTCAATTTCTCCAAATGATGACCGAAAAATGTTTATGGTTAAGTTCAAAATCGAATAAGAAAATTTGACAGTTTGTGGTAACTTCATGTGTTGGCCACTGTACATTATTCATGATAGCCGTGTGCCAACAAAACAAGTTTTAGGGCCAGATTCTCGAAAGCACGCGCAAACTGATGAGATTGGTTAAATCATTTATGAACAGCCAATCGCAGCAGTTTACGCGCGCTTGACAATTGACAATTGGTCACATTAATTTAGCGATCATTTTCGTTCGAGAAACTGTCCCCTAACAAAAAAAAAAAAACAAGTGGTCGAACTCAATGTTTTCTCAAAGTTTTGTTTATTTTGTCTCTAAATCTTGCTCAAAAATGATCTTCTAATTTATTTATTGTTATTTCGGCCATAGACATACCATAATAAATATACAGAGACAATAAGAGTGTCCAATAAGGGCAATTGTGTAAACGATCTGTCAAAACCACAGAGTAGTCAGTAAATGGAGTTCTAATTAATAAACAAAAATATTATTAAACTAATCGAATTTATTATATTAAATTCGGTCAGTTTAATATATTTTTATTCTCAAATACAAAGTTCTCTTTTAATTTAAAATATCGAATTAATAGATCTGTTTCTCTTGTGATTGTAAATTAATTATTTGGTTTATTTTTCTGTAATAAAATTATACATTAAAGTAGGTAAAAGAAAGTTTTAATTTTATTTTTAAACGTACCTTCTCTCTCCACTATGTCTAGTTATTTCTTTATAAATACTTGTATTTTTCTTATTTTATATTTTATTGTGTCATTTTTTTACACATAAAATGTGTTTAATAATAAGTCATCATCTCAACACCAGCCTTTTCTCAACGATTTTGGGGTCGGCTTCCAGTCTTACCAGATGCAGCCGAATACCAGTATTTTACATGGAGCTACTTTCTATCTTACCTCCACAACCCAATTACTGGGTAACACGATGCCCCTTGTAAGACTGGCAAATAGTCTCAAAAAATGTTATCTTAACTTTTCACACCGATTCATTTTCTTATGATTTGTTCTAGCCATTGTGTTGTGAATGTGTAAAAAAATTATAGTCTTCCTTATTAAGAAATTAAATTATTAATTATTTTTCTATCAATTTTTTTATAATAAATCCTAAAAAAAGGATTAAACTCATGTACTTTTTTAGAAAAATGGCTTTCTTTCGGTCTTCTCTTATAGTTTCCCGACTTGTGTTGTAAAAGAGTGTTATGTTTTTTTTGTTTTCTGTTTCTTGGTTGTGTAACTGTAAGTAATAGTGTTATGACGGTATCAATATCAATAAAATTTGTATTGATTTAAATGTTTTTTCTTTGCTCTAATGTAGATATATTTTTTTTAACACTAAAAAGCAAGTAAGTACTTTGATTTATTGTTTTTCAACAAACTATTTCATGTAGTTTGGCAGTTTTTTGTTTGTTATAAAACCTATTTATTCGAATATTATAAACTTTCGCTGTTTTTCTTTACTAACAAAAAGTTTTTCGGTTCTATTCTAAATTATAACATTATTACATTTATTCTGAATTATTTTTCCCTAAAAACTCTTCGAGGCATATCAACCTGTTAAAGAAATCTTAACTACCATAATCTTTTACCCGATTTCAGCCCAAGAAAACAAAGATATGGTTGCAATAAAAGATAACGATTTGGAAGCCATGACAGATAGTTCAATGAAGGACTTGGATTTAAACGATGACGGGTACATATCGTGGGGAGAATATAAGAAACGTGTTGATGAACGCGATAACGACAAGGTATCTGGAAATAATAAGGAATGAAAAAAAATAAAATTTTTTACTATTTTAAGTCTCAAGGCATTCTGAAAGCTGGCAACGACGCAAATAGCTGTCAAATACCTGAAATGATTCATTTGGAAATATGTCAGAATATGTATGTATGTTTGTATGGAAATATGAAATATCGTTCTTAGGTGCATTTAAATATTGATTAGGAAATCCAATAATTATTATCAACGGGTACATATTTGACAGCTATGTGCGATGTTGCTAACTTTTAGAATGCATGCTCTTCAGTTAAAAAGAAGTACATTATTGTATTAAGATTACGTTTTGTTGATAAATAAAAAGTTACACCTAAGAGGATTGTAGTAATTATTGCACAATTTAAAAAAAACATAAGTATGTAACCGAAAAAAAAAACCTGTATAGCTGCAAAAGAAAAATGCAAACCAGAAAAAAAGGAGTATATAAAATGCTTCCTAGGAATAATATCATTCCTAGGAACACTGGAAATGTCACTTCACGCTGCTACGTGGTACCTAATGAGCGGCCCAATAGCGAGCAGGTCAGATTCGAAACAACATGCGGCTCACGTATTTACTGATAGATGTTTAAGTTTAAGTACGAGTAGTTACGTGCAAAAATGTTAGCACGTTGGTACTAATATTTTTCGGTTATCGCGTCAACCAAAAATGACGTATTTTCTTATTATTCATGTACCTATATTATTTGTTGTAACCGCAGACGTAATGGGTGTCAATATTTAAACATGATAAAACAAAAAGAAATTAATTTGATGATTCTTTTTGTGGGGTCATCGACCTCAGTTAGTGTAGTCACAAATATCATATAAAAAAAAACCCGTTTTATTTTGTGTAAACTTCACAGACGTGATGGGTATCAATACCTAAAAACGATGAAGCAAAAGAAATCAACCATCAAATCTTTTTTATATTTATTTTACTGTGTTTAGATACCGATACCAATCACGTCTGAAGTTCCGCTAGCTATTTTATATCTGCCTGTATTAACTTCCGAGATAACTTAAGAAAAGACCAGAAGATAGATATTAGTTTAGTCCTGTCAAATTAATCAGCGCTTGACGTAAATTGACGTAATTTTAGTAGGCAAGTTTTTAATCACTTCTAAACATGTATGGAGTAGTGACGGGCGCTGATCAATTTGACAGGACTAAACTAAAATTTATCTTCTGTCCTTTTCTTAATGAAATAGAAAGAAAAAGATGCACTGAACTTAAATTTAGTTTAGTATGTGAACAAGGGAATCGACAACACTATGTGGGGAGAATGGTCAGGTAGCTTATTCTATGCTTTATCGTTCTCCGCACATCCTGCCGCAGTCACCTACTATTCTTTTCCTTGCTATTCTTTGTTTGTGTACTAACATTAGTGATAAGGTATTTTACTAACAAATTGGACTATATTGTTGTCCGAACTGAAAAAATAAATAAATGTAATTGAACATCAAAAAAATGTAAGCATATTTACGACTATAGAGGCCGTATGTCGGTGGTAGTAGAGCCAGTTTAAGCTGGCCCCTTGTTCAATTAAAACTCCGTACTATGCTAGGTCAAGGTCTTTGGTCAGAATGTTAACACCCATTATCGGCCGACTGAACTATCACGGGTGCGTACATCGAATTACCCGTAAGGACTATTCCTGCGCTCGGTCGCTATAGAACTGTATGCTCAGGGGGGTAACCATCACCTCTTATAGCAGTATTATTATAATATTACTTCACAGTGGAAAAGTGATAGAGCTATACAGGACTTATAGCTCCATCTCTTTCTCACGCGCAAGTAATATTGAAATAATACTGATAAAAGAGGTGATGGTTACCCCCTTGGGTAGGTACTGTTGGGGCTGCCATGGCGTTGTAGTGGGTCAGGGATGTTTGTTAAGGCGCGGGTTGATGGATTTGCCGCTGTCATGAGGAAAAGATGTGCCTCGCTGCTTACTCGCGTTCGTGGTAGTTCCAACTCTATACAGGGGGTATTTGCAGATCCGGGGAGTCCCCCATGCTGCAAAGATGGGTGCGTTTCATGTCGCAGTTTTTTCATATTGTTACTAACAAGAATATGGACCTGGTCTGATATAAATGTTTAATAATAATAATAATAACGCTTACCTATGCTCATCAACCAATAGCATCGCCGCATCAGATGAAAAAAAAAGACTATACAAAAAAGGGATAAAGGGTGGTCAGACATCTGTGACCATTGGCACAGAGCCTGAGAAATTTATTTTAACACAATAAATAATTATTTATTCCACGCAAAAAGGAGCGGTAAACATCTGTTTACCGACCCCGTGCTGACGATGACCACATCTGATGTCGTCGTCAGCACGGGGTTTCGTTTTCAAAGTAATCCAATATAGCGTTAGGATAAGGCGGCTGTTGTTTTGTTTTTGTTGCTTTGTAATTCATGGTTATGATATAATAATAAGCTTTTATTGTGAGCGTCCATCATCAGAATCATCACCAAAGTCATCGTAAAGAATACATTTTTTACAACTATCTGTATACTATGTAAATATGTCAATTTGATAACAATGCCTTCAGTACGATCCGCAAACTGCCGGAAATTATCGTCAGTTGAATTACAGCTAATCGGCCGGCCTTAGCTCATTAATGATCTGTCATCATTCAGTTCTCGACCGGTCACGTTTCTGCAGTTACGAGTATGTGTACACAAACACACGACGAAGCGATTCGTCTTGATATAATAACAAAAAACTATTCTATTACACTATACAACAGTGAAATATTATCAAAACCTATTTTAATAGTACGAATTGGCTCATATTGTCTGCACTTTTCTTATCACAGCATGTAAATGGAGTGCTCAACGCGACGGGCAAAATCAACGTATTTTGAAAAAGAAGTACCTTCTCAGTTCTCACCGATTTTTCGCGCTGCCATGCCACGGACGACGCTGTTGAGATGGAGAAGTTTAGGGCCAACAAAAGTGGAAATTGTAGTGTCAATTTTGTAATTAAAGCTACTCCTACATTGTCGCGATAAAGCGAACTACACTGCGCGCGCTCTCTGTTTCTCATGCTACGGCTATATTGTCGCGATAATGCGAACTACACTTCGCGCGCTCTCGCTCTACAGCGAAACATCGAGCGGTGCGCAAGGGAGAGCGCGCGAAGTGTAATTCGTCTTATTGCAACAATGTGGTCCCAGCATAAGCGAGTCATTGGATGTCCGGAAACGCGATGACTAAGTTAATTAGATATAGAATTGATATCCTTGATGCTACAGCCACATTGTCGCGATGAAGCGAAGATTTGCGTCGTCGCGACACGTCTGGACACGCAAATCGTCACATCGCGAAACATCTCGCGAACTCAAATGTTTTTTTTACAATATTGCCAATTTAGTTTGTCGTAGATCGAACACGAGATTTATCGACAGGAATCTGCGCGTCAATGTGGCTGTAGCATCACAAATTACCGGATACGGTACTAAATAAAAGTAGAGCCTCGCCGATGTCTTCGTCGTCTTATAAAATATCTACCAAAGATATTGGTGCCGATTCCCTTGTTCACAAACTAAACTAAATTTAAGTTGAGTGCATCTTTTTCTTTCTATTTCATTAAGAAAAGGACAGAAGATCAATTTTAATTTAGTCCTGTCAAATTAATCAGCGCTTGACGTAAATTGACGTAATTTTAGTAGGCAAGTTTTTAATAACATCTAAACTTGTATGGAGTAGTGACAGGTGCTGATTAATTCGACAGGACTAAACTAAAATTTATCTTCTGTCCTCTTCTTAATGAAATAGAAAGAAAAAGATGCACTGAACTTAAATTTAGTTTAGTTTGTGAACAGGGGAATCGGCACCAATATCCATTTACTTAACATTATTTTCGTAAAAGTGCATGTAACATTGAGCCATATAGTTTTAAGGGCCGGGCCATAATCTGTCAAACCATGATTATAACATGAGACAAAAATGTTTTGTAAATGTGTGTGCATGATAGAAAACCCTACTTGAAACTGGGGTAAGTAATGTCATCTTATATTATTTTGTAAGTTTTCATGGATGAAGTTCAATTTAAATATAGGTAGGTAATATTATAGAGGATAATACACAACGCGTACGAATGTAAGTATATATAGTGCCACAAACTTTATCTGACCCGGTGGCTGTGGTGAAGCTAACGAAATCTGTTAAAAATGACCAAGGGGCCAGTTTCTCGAATTACAATTATGTCAAAATGAATGTGACAGAACAGCTTCCGTTGTTTGAATTATTTATCAAGAGCTAATCGCGCACGCTTGACAATTTGTAACATTCATTTAGCGATAATTTTCGTTCGAGAAACCGACCCAAGGTCTCATCTTTCTTTGTTCACCGACAGCGATGCCGCGACCAGGCAAAATGGTTTAGCGGGACTGTGTAGTAATGACACATCGAGCATTAGACACTCATACTCAAATCATTTATTTCAAATAAGCCAATTATAGGCACTTTTGAATTGTCAAGGGGTCGGTCAGTCAGAAAGATGAAGCTAGTTGCCTATTCCAAAGCGTAGTCGACGAGTTTTAAATCAAAGTATGGTTACAAAATTATGGTAACATTATTCATGTTGAAATTATGCATGTCGTGAGAACGATGCAGAACGTTTAAAATGTCCCCAATAAAAAGATAAAAAAGTGAGACATGGCACAAAGAAATGGCGTCAAATTAAAAAAAATCTTCAGCTTAAACATGAAATATATTCGTAAAAAGAAAACGATTTGAAACTTTTTTATTTTTATGTTAATTAGTTTGTTGTTAGAGTAGGAATGTACGATTATGATTACATTTCAGACTATATTAAAATTTCATGTTGCCAGCTGAAGATTTTTTTTTAATTTGCCGCCATTTCTTTGTGCCACGACTCGCTGGCCATTGACCACAGAGTATAGTACCGTAACTCGGTAACCGCAGAAATTGGCGGTTGACCTCTTTTCACCCTTATGCTTTTAGTAATAAGTTTGAAAATTGTTCCACCATCATATTGTTTTTTTTTGTCATGGTCTCGATCGTCAATTTTTTTATTTCATAATTTCAGGACAAGTGGACAAAAACCATCAGACCTATACCGATGAACAGCTCGAACAACTTCTAGAACATGTGTTCAAACATACAGACATCAATGAAGATGGATACGTTGACTATTTGGAGTATAGGATCAGTGATTACAAGGCTAAAAAGGCTGAAAAAGAGAAGGAGTTGTCTGGGGCTAGATAAGAAGACTTTACAAAGTCAACCACGCTTTTTAAATTACAATCCTAATGCTACGGCTACATTGTCGCGGGCACGCAAACTACACGCTCTGCTCGCTCTCTCTCGCACACCGCTCGTGATGTCTCGCTGTATAACAGAGCGTGAAATGTAGTTCGCGTTGTCGCGACAATGTAGCCGAAGCATAACACTAAGATCTTAATTGCGTATCACACGTTCCTTCATGCTACGGCTATATTGTCGCGATAACGTGAACTATATTTGGTGCGCTCTCTGTTGTACAGCGAGACGTCGAGCGATGTGCGAGAGAGAGCGCGCGAAGTGTAGTTCGCGTTATCATGACAATGTAGCCGTAGTAGAAGGATTTTGAAAGAAATTCGTAACCCATTGCTTCTTATGTTTGAAAAATTCCTCTGCTTGGCAACGAAAATAACGCAATGAATGTTGTCGAATTGTCAAATTGAAAGACATTGCAATTGTGAGTGTGTGACGCAATTAGCCCGCTGCTCTTTATCCCATACCAAGCTCCTTTTTTTAAGTTTTGGTCCAACACTAGGGGCCAGTTTCTCGAAAGAAAATGATCACAAAATTAATAACCCCGTACATACAAACTCACAAACTTTACCTCTTTATAGTTTATAGGATTTATAGTACTTATAGACTGAGGCCAGGGCCTCAAGTCTGCCATTACAATAGTGTCAGAATGGTCTATCGTTGATTTTATAATTATTGATTTTGACAAGTTTGGTAATGTACTAATATAATGGCGTCATTAATGAGGATCGGAGCAGACCATTCTGACACTATTGTAATAGCAGACTTGAGGCCCTGGTTCCCCACACCGCAATCACGCACCGATCCATTCTTTTTTTTTTGGGTGGGAAATTATCAAATAACTTCTCCCGCTCTGGGCGGAGCGGGAGGGTGTGTCAGACTCTTACTGACTAAAACCCACCCGTATTCCTTCCGTTGCCTGTGTTGTCAGGGGCCTAGGTAACCCTTTTGTACCTTCCCGCGACCCCGGCAGGCATCGGCCCTAGTGGACCCCTACACTTGTGCTGACGACATCTCTTTGAGGCGCGCGTGGAACACAACACGCCGCCGCGCCGTCGACCCGGGCCCTGGTCCTTACCGGACCTTGAGCTACCCATTGCTCACCGTCCACCGATCGATTCCTTGGCGCTACAATCCCGCACTCACAGAGGCCCACGCTTTGATCCCGCACCAAACCCCGCTCGAATGATTACCTCATAAAATCGACGCGCAAACTGTTCACATGATTCTCGACCCACCAGAGTGAAAATTTTTCGTCGGTTGATTTAAAAAACCGGTATATCCGTGTAATTATAACCCTTTAATTTTGTTGTTACTTTTTCTCTATCTATACTTTTCAGCCGTTTTATTTTGTTGACTGATAATCTTTAAAATAAATATATTTATATTTTTCATCTTTTGTTTTTTTTTTATATTTACATTTCAGTTACAGATTTTAAATAATCGTAATGATTCTTGGTGAGTATTTTATACCCGTATACTAAAAACTTCCCCAAGGTAATCTCTTTTCGCGTAATTTTTTACACTAAATGTATTGCCAATGTAGGTATTCCATATTCGAATCTTTGTTCCCCAATTGACGTTATATCCACTTAAAGAAATATAAACTTTATAGGAGTGCAAATTAAGTTGATTTCAGAATGACTAGAATAGGGAATATGCATGTATTTTTTTTCACTATATCAATAACAGACAGTAATATAAACCCAAGAAAAGTAATATATTAAAAGTTAAATTCAACTACTGCTTGTTGCTCAAAATAATTATGAAACTCCAACAATTTTCTACTATAGTTCAAACGTTCGTTTCTGTCGCGGGCATGATGTGACGTCATTTACCACGAATCTTCATTGTTTGCATCTGTTTGTAGCCCCAAATTATATAAATTAAATATTTTTTTGTGCTTTATTCAAGCAGAAATCGCACTTACTACTTTAAGGTAAGTATACCTTAGTGAGATTTCAAGCACTTTGCTAAGAATAGATTTTATTGTATAGTTTATTTCGTCACTACCGGCAGTGTCGAAGACGACGCGTTTTGAGTTTGCATTCCGTTCTACGAAAAACGCAACATATTGTAATGAATTGTAAAATAAGTAATGCAATACAATGCAAAATGAATATAAATTTGTTTCATGACTCGTACACAATGTATATTTAGATAATGGATAAGTTATGATATGAATTACTTGCATATTCCCTATTGAAAAAGTTATCAAAAAGTTTAAAGTTCTAGCTCAAACTGAACTTTGTCTGGGTATGAAAGTTATTTTCCAAAAAACATAATTTTCACCTCGCAACCTCAGAGAGATTATGTTTATTATTCGAAATACTAAGTGTAAAAGAGTATTTTATCCGCTAGCGTGGAAATATTTTTTAAAACTCGAACCTATATACTTACTAAATAAAATTCTATACCGCTAGTCCACTGAAAATGCATTAATACTTATTTCATGTCAGTGCGCCGACCTCATTTTTAGAATAATCACACTGGCCAGCACGATACGAAACAAAACATGGTATAGATACACCTAAAAAATAACTTTTGGCGTTTTTATAGAAAAAGTCAGTTTCACCACTACTAAACAGAGCAGTTTCTCAACGAAGAGCCCGGCTCCGAATTGTAGTAATATTACTTTTAATTTTTAAAATAAAATAAACACTAATTTAAGCTGATTTTCTTGCAGCTTTCCCTCGATGTAGTGAGGTGAAAAGTTGTGTGTTTCTCTCGGTAGCAAAAGTCATTGGCGACTCGTACCTTTCACTACAAGTCCTCGCGCCAAAAAACAACTTTGCAGCCTTGCAACACGAATAACTATTGTTTAGTTATATGTTTGAAAACTAAATTGCAAACGCAGGATATTTTTTATCTATGCTTTGGTCAGTAGTTTTACTATAAAATAGTCTAGGTACTCTATGTTTATTATTTTTTTCAGAAGCTGACAAAGAAAATGGCATAACTTACAAAGATTCTGACTTGGAGGAAATGGTGGAAGGAGCGTTGAAACAGACTGACAAAAATAACGATGGGTTTATAGAGTACGCTGAGTTTAGAGCAGCTACTGACGTGAATGTGGTACCATAATATTTAGGTACTAACTAAAAAATGACTAAATCTCTCTTTCTATGTTCGTTTGTAATAAATTATAAAATGTAAATATTTACCAATGCAGTTTTTTTTTATTTTACCTTCGCACTAATCATCATCTGCCTAGCCTTTTCCCAACTATGTTGGGATCAGTCCAACCAGATGCAACCAGTATTTTACATGAAGTGTCTGCCTATCTGAGCTCCACAATCCAGTTACTAGGTAACATGATGCCCCTTGGTAAGACTGACTTCTTTTATCCTTGGAATAAAATTGATGTTTGACAGTTTTAGGAAAAATGTCAAACAGTGTGTCAAAAAATGTCTTCACCGTCTGAAACGTATGGTTACCCTACGTTACGTGCGTATGGTTGCGGGGTCGCGGGGGGTTTCGCAAGCTCCTCCCACTCGCTCAAGGTCGCTGGCATTTATCGTCCTCTTAAATAAAGGTTTGTGGGATATTTGGTAAGTAAGTATTATTAAAAATAAAACAGATTTATGTGTATATAGGTATATACACACATAAATCTATTTTACTTTTTCTCTAAGTAGGACCTATAGAATGTGTTAAACCCTCGGGCTTGTTGAGGGTTCTGGGTTTGCTCGCTCACTTTGCGAGCTGGTACTTGCTGCTAAATGATAGGTCATATGAACCCTCAAGCTTCGTGAGAGAGGTCACAACGACGCTATCTGGTGTTCCCTACGTTCAATAAGGCCGACTTCAAAAATAAAACATCGGGTACCATTAACCAAATGTTTTAATTATCTTTGTTGGTTACATTAATAAAATGTACAAAATGAAACCTTAAAAACATGAAAGATATGTAATTGGCGGAGACTCTCGACACAGCGATCTAGCTTTTGGACTCAAATAAAAAGTGCCATCTATTGGTCCCGAAAATAACTAACGATACAAACACCAATGCAATTGGAGTGCGACATCGACATTGATTTGCGGGCGATGTTGCTACTGGCCGATAGATGGCTGCACAGAATGTATTAAGAACTGCATATTTTGATAAGAAGACATAGATGTGAGGGCTTGTGGCTTAATACCTAATAAATAACATCCGCACGGCTCGTGTGCGGTTCATAATTATTTTGATTTAAATACAACCTGACACTGACCTGCAAATTGCAAAAAAAACGTAAGAAAACTTAGATTTCGCGGTCTACCCTACTCTGGCGCTTTTCGGATACGTTTACAAAGTAACGCCTATTTCTGTACGAATTCATATTTAACTGCTTTTTTGTTTTACTTCGATGGCGCTAGTTGATCATTTGTGATTTCGAGTTACAGGTATAACTGTATATAAGCGGGCACGCCCTTTATGCCTGGAGGCTTTTTTTAGGTATTAAGTTTTTTTACGTTTTTTAGGGTTCATAGTAAACAAGGAACCCTTGTAGTTTCGCCATGTCCGTCTGTCTGTTTGTCCCTGCTGTAGCTCAGAGACGCTTATTACCTACTAGAAAGCTGTAATTTTGCATTGGTATACATATTAATCACGCCGGCAAAGTGCTAAAACAAAATCTTGAAAACAAATATTTTCAATAAACAAACACTTCTACACAATAGGCATAACGGACAGCCCTCTGTGCAGAGCTTGTATGGAGTCAGAGGAAACCGTTGCGCATGTGCTCTTCGAATGCACAGGCACACCTGACCTCACCCACATTAGAACAGAAACCCTCGGGGCACCTAGATCCTACACAGAAATTCTAAACAGACCAGGAAATGTTATCAACTTCTGGAGGGAGGTGGGCTGGTTGGAATAACCACCAAAAACGGCCGCCATGGCCCACGCACAATGGTCCACTTGAAGGACTAAGTGCGGAAACCAAACCCTTTAACATAGAACATAGAACCACTGCGGATCCAACTTAACAGCAATGTAGCGTAGGTGGTAGCAGCTAGCTTTTATTGGATTTGATCACAATGAAACACATTTTATGTAAAATACTATTTATTTTAATTTTATTTAGGCTTTTATAGCAATATATTCAAAGATTACATTTTATAGCCTTATCATATCAATATCGTTCGTAGAAATACGCGATCGTTGGCCGCGTCCTATTTAAAAAAAGTTATCTTCGTGCGAATACTGTCATTATAAATGCGAATACATTCATATGTCACTTTATTCGGTGAACCTGAACGCGTGGTCGTGTCGCCAGAGGGCGCTTTCCGGTTATCCGAAGAAAACTGACACATGCACGCGACGATTAAAATTCGCGCGGCGATCACTTTAAGGGTCTTATCACACTGGCGATTTGCGAGCGTGTTTCCAGCGACGCGATTGTTTAACGACCTCGCCACAAGTGCGCAACGTGACGCTAACGTGAAAACGTTCACAATATTTTACACTCGCTTGTCTCGCTCTCTTTTGTACACTCACGTCAACCGCTCTCGTTCCGCAAATGCGACGAACACGTTGCACTCGTGGCGTCCTCGTTAAACAATCGCCTCGCTGGAAACACGCTCGCAAATCGCCAGTCTGACAAGGCCCTTAAATAGGATGCGGGTTACACGTTCATATTATATCACTCATTTGTTCGGAAACTTGGAAGGCGCCCTCTGCCGAAGCGACAACGCGTTATTATTCGCCGAACAAAATGAATGCGACAATCGCGTACTCGCACGACGATTGCGTTGGTTAGGACAACAGTTTAAGCACTTTTAAATATATATTTAGATTGTAAAGTCTATGATCACACACATGTTTCTATAAAATTACTATCCTAAAGTCATTTAATTACATTTAAACGATTTGTGTAGATTAAATTTTAATGAACTCGCACGATGATCGTGTTGTTTAGGACAAGAGTTTAAACACTTTTACATGTAAGTATATTTAGATTGTAAAGTCTATAATCACACATGTTTCTATAAAATTACTATCTTAAAGTCATTTTAATGACATTAAAACAATATGTGTAGATTAAACTGGCTCATTTACACATAGTTTCTCGCTTTGAAAGTAGTAATAAGAAAAGAAGAAGGTTGGAACCTAAAGTCGAATTATTAATTACTGGAGTAATCTGACATGTGCTAGCTGTCACTTTGTGTATTATAACTAGAGATCGGATATGCGGATGCATATTCACCTAAAGTTGAGCAGTTGGCTAATATGGAATGCGCTTTTGTATCGAAAAAATCCTAATTTTCTTTTTTTTAAATTCCGGGAATATAAATTTAGGTTTCTGATTATAAAATTGAATGTATATTAAATTACTTTCAAATGTTGGCTTATATGGAATGCACTTTTGTATCGATCGTAAAAATCCGGAATCCACAAATTTTGTGTTTTGTTTTACTATAGAATTGGCTGCATATCTACCTACCTAATATTGTAATTTAAAGTAGGTAGAAACATTAACTTTATTTTTAAATAAATATGCAATCCATGAACCCCGGGTTTTTTTTAAATAAATATTTTTTTAGAAGTCGTTTCTATACTATGCATCCGACTATGCATTCCCGGTGTCCCTGGCATCCCGGGATTTTTATTAAATAAAATATTTTAAGAAACCGCTTCCATACTTTCATAGCCAAAAATGATCTTTAGGTAAATATGCATCCGAATATCCGATCTCTGATTATAACGGTCATATTTATTGTAATGGTGATCATTTAGTTTAATCGATTTAGGTATTTAAGTGTATAATAAATGTATAATAAGCAGAGATCGGATATTCGGATGCATATTTACCTAAAGTTCATTTTTGGCTTTGAAAGTATGGAAGCGGTTTTTTTAAATATTTTTTTTTTAATTAAAATCCCGGGATGCCAGGGACACCGGGAATGCATAGTCGGGTGCATAGAAACGACTTCTAAAAAAAGATTTATTTAAAAGAACCTGGGATTCATGGCTTGCATATTTATTTACAATTAAAATTAATGTTTCTACCTACTTTAAATTACAATATAAGGTAGGTAATTATGCAGCCAATTCTATAGTAAAAAAAAACACAAAATTTGTCTATTCCGGAATGGAGGGCGGGAGTTTTACGTTCGATACAAAAGTGCATTCCATATAAGCCAACATTTGAAAGTAAGTTATACATTCGATTTTATAATCAGAAACCTAAATTTGTTTTCCCGGAACCACGGGATTTTTTCGATACAAAAGCGCATTCTATATTAGCTAACATCTCAACTTTAGGTGAATATGCATCCGAATATCCGATCTCTAATTATAACGGTCATATTTATTGTAACGGTGATCGTTTATTTCAATCGATTTAGGTATTTAAGTGTTATTTGTTGTGATTTATGTATAATAAGTGTAAAAGTCTAGAATACAATAAATAAGACCACTTTAGTACACAAAGTGACAGCTAGCACGTGTGAGATTATTCCAGTGAATTCGACTATACTTCAAAAAGTCACATAAGGGTTTACTGTCACTATTGATGAGCAACCACGGGTGTATTATGTAGTCGTTTTAAGATACCCGCGGTTCGGAATTCAGAATTTGGAGTTGATAACTTGTCAAAGTTTACTTTAGCGTTACATTCTCATCATCATCATTTCAGCCGAAAGACGTCCATTGCTGGACATAGGCCTCCCCCAAGCACCGCCACTTCGACCGGTTTTGTGCTTCCCGCATCCAGCGGATTCCTGCGGCCTTCACAAGGTCATCGGTCCACCTTGTAGGAGGCTTCCAACCTCCTTCTTACGGTACGCGGTCGCCACTCCAGAACCTTTCGGCCCCATCGGCCATCTGTTCTGCGAGCAATGTGCTCTGCCCACTGCCACTAAAGCTTGGCAATTCTTTGGGCTATGTCGGTAACTTTGGTTCGCCTGCGGATCTCTTCATTTCTGATTCGATCTCGTAGGGAAACTCCAAGCATAGCTCTCTCCATTGCCCTTTGAGTGACTTTTAGCTTTTTAATAAGGCCCATTGTAAGCGACCACGTTTCAGTGCCATAGGTCATCACTGACAACACGCACTGGTCAAAGACTTTCGTCTTGAGACACTGCGCTATGTGGGACATTTACGTTTTGTAAATACATAATTATCTGTTTTAGTCGCGAATCATATTTTGATCAAGATACAACCCGACACTGACCTACAAATTGCAAAAAACGTAATAAAATTTGAATTTCGCGGGCTACAGCTGCAGATTCATCTTAAGGTGACAGCGTGTGATAATCAAAATATCTCGGGCTACGTTGAATCAATCCCCATAGATAATGCCAAAGTAAAGTTTGACAAGTTTTCAAGTTCAATCCTCCGTTCGGAAACCGGGTGTTTTACTACGATACTTGCATGTAGATAGACGAAAAATTCTCCGTGTAAATGGCCCTCATTCAGTAACATATTCATCGCATGTAGGGCCAGTTTCTCGAAAGAAAATTATCGCAAAATAAATGTGACAAAACTGCCAAGCGCGTGTAAAGTGCTTGTGATAATTTTCGCTCGAGAAACTGCCTCTTATTCGCAATACAGTGTGTCCCTGGATAAAGTGCACAAACGAAAATGGGTGAAACTAGACCATAATTAATCGACAAAAAAAAAAATAGAAAAAAAAATCGTAATAATTATTATCGATATCGCCTGTATTGAAAATGTCATTTTTTATTGGTTGAGGGAATTTCGTTAAAATAAAAACAATAATGTTGGCTGATAATTGAGGTTGCATAGTAAATACAGCTATCAAGTAAAAAAATAAGTTTCTTTGAAATTATTGTCTATTAAAAAAAAAAAAAAAAAACTATTTAAAAAATAACATTTTTTTTGGCGATGAATAATGGTCTAGTTTTACCCATTTTCGTTTGTGCACTTTATCCAGGGACACAGGGGGTTTATTAATTTGTCATGTCAACTTCATCACCAATCAAGAGTATTCTGATTGGCCTCTCTAAAGGATACACTATGCGGGCTATAGAACTGTGAGAACCAACTCCTGAACGCACGAATCATCTTGTCCGTGCGAACGTAGGCAGGAGCTGAGACGAAACGCTTGCTATTCCAAATTAGGATGTCGCGTTCCAACTGTGAAAGAGAAAATTATTTTTAAAATATTTTTTTTCGTATAAAAGAGTATCGTGCTGACAGACAATAAAATAATAAAATAAAATCCATATATTTCAGTTTCTCCCATATTACAATCACAAGTTACGAAACATGAGATAAATATAAATCACAATATAAAAATAAATAGAATGTCATCAAATCATAAATACAATGTTAAATAAAAATAAGCAAGTTAATGTCAAAAGTAAATAACATTTTTAAATTAATGAGAAATTAATAATATAAAATACACATAAAAATAAAAGTTTAGGACAAATTCTGGGTAAAAATAATAACATAAATTTATAAAACACAGTAAATATCACGACGTTCGTTAACACGCCCTGGCTATATGCCTACTGCAACACTTCCTAATATAAGGGCAGTCCAAACGTCCGGCAATCATCTCTAGGACAGCATTGGAGCTGACCCGCACACTGCGCACCACGGACGCGCACCGCTTGCGCATTGCACAATGCACCCCCGACCTTGCTCGACGAAGCGCCAGCCCGCGCCGTAGCTGAGCCTGTAGCTTCAAATTCCTCCGGCAATGAGGTTTAGGTCATCCATGTAGAGGAGGTGAGATATAACCTGACCACCTCTCCTCAACCGATAGCCTAGACCTGAATCCTCCAGCAGTGTGCTTAGAAGATTCAAGGATAAGCAGAACCAAAGCGGACTCAAACTATCGCCCTGAAATATGCCTCTCTCGATCCTTATCGGCTCGCTATTCCTTTGGATATTTCGACATCCTGGATAGCGAAGGACCGTCCTCCATTGTCCCATACATGATATCAGGAAGGTGCGCAGAGTGGCATCTACTTTTTAATACTCCAGCACCCTCATGAGCCATGTATGTGACACCGAGTCATAGGCCTTCTTATAATCTATCCAACATGTCGACAGATCCTTTCGGCAACGTCGAGCCTGTTGGCTAATGGCCATATCATTGAGGAGTAGCTCCTTAGTACCGCGGGACCCGTTCCTACATCTGAGAGGCAGACATGATGGAGTTGGTGTCTATACGTTTGTTAATTTTAGCTCTCAAAAAAGTTGTAAGAACTACAAACTAACTCGATACAAATTAATTGTAAACTAAATTCTTAGCTTCAGTTCTAATCCAAAATATCTGTATTAGGTATCAACGTACGTTACGTATTTAATTAATAACAAGAACGTCTTATTTGAATGCAGAACTTCGTTGTTTTTTATTTTCGATTACTCAACTAAATTTTGAGTAAATAGATAATTGCTTCATATTTTGCATTAAATTTCAAGCGTTGTGTCATCGCGCTTCTCTTTCTTTTGTATGCAGTCCGACAGTGACCTAAGTAGGTTTGTACAAACACTTTTACACGTCAATCATATTTTTTAAACCTAGATGAGGTCGACGTTTCCTATCTGACTACTTGTTGGTCAACAACACATGAAAAATCCTTATGTCTAATGAACACACAACATCACGCCTTGTTTCCCCGTAGGGATGGGCAGAGGTGTACCTGTAGTACACCCACATTTCACCAGTTATGTTTAAGTACCATGTAATAGGGAGCGAGCATAATGCCATCAACCGGGCACATATCCAGACTCCGGGCTGCTACTGAGATATTCCAGATAGAAAAACCCAATAACACTTTCCCCGACCTGGGAAACGAACCCTCCTCATGCTCATCAGTAGCACTTGCAACCACTAGACCAACGACGCAGGCAGGGCAATGTCTAATAAAGGTTTAAAAAAATACAAAACTCACCATATCCGCCTCAGATTTGACCATAATTGCTGCAAAGGGCGCGTTGTAGGATGGCGAGTAAACTCTATGAACAACCCGCTGTAGCATCGGACCGAGTGGCGTCAGTGATTGAGACATAAGGATCGGTCCTACTGGGGTATTCATTAGGAGGCGAACGTGGCCGGGACCTATCTGTGGAAAGGAAAAAGGTTTTAGAAAAAAAAAAAACGCAGTCATGAGGACTGACGACAGACGTGAAAACTTATCGGTCAACGCGCCTGAAGAAGTTTATCTACACCCATGCTATAAATCCTCTATAAAACATTCTGAAACAGTTAGCTTATTGCCAAAATTAAAACAACCAGTGTCATCGTAACCATAATATTATCCCAACGAGTTTTATAATGTTGTACTAAATTTAATTAAGCAACTCCTTTTCAAAAAAAGAACAATGGTGCCGATTCCCTTGTTCACAAACTAAACTAAATTTAGGTTCAGTGCATCTTTTTCGTTCTATTTCATTAAGAAAAG
This sequence comes from Atethmia centrago, assembly GCA_905333075.3. Classification (NCBI taxonomy): domain Eukaryota; kingdom Metazoa; phylum Arthropoda; class Insecta; order Lepidoptera; family Noctuidae; genus Atethmia; species Atethmia centrago. Next base: position 11,149,829 of record HG995393.1, read on the forward strand.
GACAGAAGATAAATTTTAGTTTAGTCCTGTCAAATTAATCAGCGCCTGTCACTACTCTATACAAGTTTAGACGCGATTAAAAACTTGCCTACTAAAATTACGTCAATTTACGTCAAGCGCTGATTAATTTGACAGGACTAAACTAAAATTGATCTTCTGTCCTTTTCTTAATGAAATAGAAAGAAAAAGAGGCACTGAACTTAAATTTAGTTTAGTTTGTGAACAAGGGAATCGGCGCCATTGTCATGCACGCGCGTTTTACTACCACAGCGCCGCGCCGTCGTAATTAAAAAAAAACTTATAGGTTATTCGAATTCACGTCGTATCCCGCCATTTTTGTTCGATGTTACTAAGGAGGTTATTTTATGGTTCTTTTTGTTATTATTTTGTTATTATTGCAATAATGTATTACTTCGTTGTTTACAAAAATTAGTGATTCAAGCTTTGATAACACACCAGTAGATATACCATGTGTGTAGTATTGTATGCAACTGTACATAATTAGGTATTAAAACAGTTGCATAAATAACTGTTATAATCGTAGACAGATAATAGTAGACATGCTCATAGACTAATAATAATTACGAAAGTGAGATGACGCATATGTGAAAATGTGTATGTGTGAGCAGGACATAGCATAAGTTTTCTGTCTCTATTTGCGTATAGGTTTTTTGGTTTGCCATCACTAGTCATGGATGGCAGACAAGTTGTGGTGTCAAAAGATTTTCGTTGATAATAACTGTGAAACACTTATTTCGTGTAATTTGTGATTTAATTGATATTCCAAAAGGTAATATTTCAATTATATTAATAGGTAATTGTCCAATAGGCTGTAAAAGCCGTAGCGAACGAAATCAACCAAACATAACCTTTCATCTGTAAGCAGCATTTTTTATCTATTACAGCAAGTAAATCAAAGGATTATTGTATTCATGACTATTTTCTGTCAATAATAAGCAACATTTATCGGTAATTACATCTAAAAAGACGATAAAATACTAACTTGTTTTTTGCACTAACCGACCAAAGTGTGAGGCATTTTATGTTAGTTTGTTATCTATGTTACTAAGTGTCATTTGTCAATAGTCGGATAATAACTTGACGGGGTTACCAGCACTTGATTTTTTTTACCACTAAACGTATATTGTATAATATTTTTTTTTTTTAGTTTTCCGAATGAACCATTTTTAAGAAATAAGTGGACTGAGTGTACGGGCCGAAATAACTGGCATCCAAATCGTCACCCCCGAATCTGCTCACGACATTTAGAAGCTCCAAGACAACAAAGGATTGCGTTTAGGTAAGAAATTAAATAAATCACACATATTTTTACAAACAAATAATGAAGGTCAAGTTGGCAGCTCAAGTAATGAGTGAATCCGTTGCAAATGCTATTGAATTTTGTAATCAAGAACTCAACATTGACGAATTTAGGAACTCTGCTGGTACTGTTGATTTTATTCGAAAAAATAATAATCTGTTTGATATCACGAATTCTAGAAATTTGAAAGCTTATACTTACAAAAACCCACTTTCTGTCAAAAATTTCACGTACATCAAACCATTTTTAGATGAAATGATTTTATACTTAAACAAATTTAAATTAGGAGATAGAAATATAATGTCATCCAATAGAAAAACTGGATTTTTAGGCTTCCTAATTTGTATTAAGAGTGTAATTTATTTGTACGATAGTCAAGTGATAAATAATAACCTTCAGTTTTTAAGCACTTACAAACTAAGTCAAGATCACTTGGAGTATTTTTTTAGTGCCATTCGAGCCAAAGGAGGGTTGAACAACAACCCTTCTGCTAGACAATTAAAGTCGGCATTTAAAAGAATGTTAGTTCATGGTGAAATGAAACACATTACGTCAGGAAATTGTATTCCGTTGCAACATATAAATATTTTAACATTGACGAGACCAGAAATAGCAATTAACAAAACATCAGAAAAAAATATATTGATTGATAATGTCGCCGAAAGTAGTAATTCAGAATATTTTGATGAAGTTTTAATGAAGGATTACGATTACTTAACTGATCCAAGTATATTAACCGAATTTTCTAAACATATAATAGTATATATTGCTGGATTTGTTGTAAGCAAACTGAAAAAAGAGTTTCAGTGCGAGGACTGTGTCTGCTATTATATTACACTCTAAATACGCCAGTCTACAGTTACAAAAAGACAATGGACTATGTTACCCCTCAAAAGATGTTGTAAAAATTTGTGAAATTGCTGAGGTAATATTTCGTAAAAATCGAGGTCTTCATAAAAAAAAATATTCTTCTTGTGCTCATGCAGGAAAGTCTTAAACAATGTTTGGGTTTGACGTTATTATATCACATATCACACTTTGATAGCCAAACTTTTCTTGACTGTCACTATTCGCTCTCAATTAAGGCTATAAGTTTAAAATATCTCACAGTTCGAATTCATTATGCAACTAAAAAGCTTTCAGAAAAAAGTGATAGATAAGGTTAGAAATTTTTATAATAAATTAGTTTTATTTAAAGGTCAATAGTATCCAATTAACTTGCATAAAAAGTAATTAGACTTGGTAGTTTTTTCGTACTAAGATCATCTTTAGTACCATTTTATTAAGTATAATTTTGTCATTCAAAGTTTTAATATTTTTTTGATTGCATCTATAAAATTAGAGCAAGTCTACGCGCGCGAACTGAATGCATTCGGGGCCTGAGATAAAGCGCGTAAATAAATGTATTAATTGCGATTTATCTAACTATTGACATCTTGAGGTGAAAATAAATATGTCTTAAATTGTAATAAAATAACAATTAGAACTCATTTGTTTCCGCGCTTCACCTTCACCCCGGACGCATTCGTTCACGCGCGTCTTGTTTTTATTTGCCACACTACTATTATCTAATTATCTTTTAGGCGTTGAAAGCACTCTTGGTTATAACGTTTTGCTATGTGAACCTGAAATATCTAAATAAATATCTGCAGTTTCATTCAAAAATACATGAAACTGATGTTTTTATTTGCTATTTCAGAGTTGGTCATAATTATAAATACGCCACTCCCTGAAAGGTTAACCTTTGAGGGAGTGACGAATTTATAACTGATGACAATGAATGAATGAAAGAAATTCTCGAATAAATACCAGATTACCCACACGATAGGGGTAAAAGTCTAAGTATGGCAATATTAATTGCACATAGCTGTAGTAATGTACCTACGTCGAACTACCGCTATCTCATACTGCATACGCTGAGGACTTGTCTCCCCTTATTATCTGTCTACGGTTATAATTAAAAGGCAGTGGGCAGTAATCTACCACGCGGGACTTGTTTGGGTTAGTGGACGTCACAATCTTCGAATTTTTGTTTCTAGTACATGCCAGTTTCCTCACGATGTTTTCCTTCACCGTTGTGAGAGCAGTGGTAATGAAATTATTTACTTATAGCGCCTGTCTGATTTTCCCTATTACTAAATGTTTATATTATTTTTTATATTTTTTTTAAGGTCATTATATGTATATTATCACTCATTAATTTATTCTCTGAATATAATGTGTCGGTCAATCTATTTAATTATTTTTTGTACCTACTAGATTATATGTTATTATTTGATGTGTAACATTATCCTCTCTCTTTCTGTAAGAGTTTTTTCGTGAAAAGGGACGGAAGTCTGTAACAGGAAGTGACAGTTTGAGCATGGAATAAGTAAGTACCTACTTTGAATACCATGGAATTAGTGAACTCATAAAATTAGTAAGTACTATACTATAGATTGTAAGTAGAGGGGGTTTAATTTCGACCAGTGGGCGACCACTAGTAATGAATAATTACGAATACGTGACATTGGCTAAATGCACAAACCGTGCGAAGCCAAAGAAAAAAAATTACGAATACTCGAATAAATTTTGCAGTAGGTATTTAGCTTTTTAAATTCTGAAGTTAATTTCTGTCGCTGCTTAGTTGCTTATTACCAAGGTGAGACGTCAGATGTGAGAGAGCAGTGGTGGCCCAGTGGTAACGGCCGCGACTTATGAGTTGTAGGGCGTAGGTTCGAACCCGGATAGGCGCTTTACTTTGTGTAAATTATTTCATCACTACTGCTCTCAAAACGACGAAGGAAAACATCGTGAGGAAACCGCTATGTCCTAGAAACAAAAATTTGAAGATTTGTGACATCTACCAACCCGCACTGGGCTCGCGTGGTGGATTACGGCCCACTCCCTCTCACAGAGAGGAGGCCTGTGTCCCAGCAGTGGGAACATTATAGGCTGATTCACACATCACACGCGAATAATAAAAAAAAAACGAGCATTAAGCTCGCTCGTTTTTTTTTAATTATTCGCTTAAAATTTTGGTATTGAAATGAATGTAGGTAATTAATGTAGTAATATGTACATTTAAGAGCAGCCAACCCGTCGTACTTTTACTTTACAAGATGTAATCTTTGAAATTTTCGAACTAATAGGTATCTTGTGCACTATATCTAGGTTTCTAAGAAAGCAAAAAAAAAATTTGGACAAACGAATTCAGTACTTGTAAACCTGCAAAATCTACTTTTTTGCACAAATATTACCTGAACTTTGGCCGTTCATAATGTACTCATAAATTGTAAAAGTATAGAAAACATCGTCATAGAAACGTCGCACATGTATTGGAGATTCTAAATTACAAACATTTATTTCACAAACTCTTAAGGCTTACTCAAAAATACGTATTTCCTGAAACAAGTTTTTATGAAATTTCCGCACACTATTTTTAGTTCAATGTTATCGTGTTCTCACTTGCTTGTTAGCGTGCTTCTCACTTATGCTGGATGAAACAACAAGCTTTTCGATCATGCTCGCGGTTGACGATAGACGGATCGTCAGCACCACCGGGGTCCACTAGTTAGGGGGCTCCTAAGCGCATGCTTGGAGAGGGGCCAGTTCCTGCTTCGTTGGAAGACGGGGAAACTGGTCTTTAGAAAGAAGGCTGGTCGCTCTGCGGACTCTCCGTCCGCTTATCGGCCCATCGTGCTGCTCGACGAGGTGGGCAAGCTCTTTGAAAGAGTCATTGCAGACCGCCTCGTCGGCCAGCTGGTGCGGGTGGGGCCGGATTTGTCGGAGAGCCAGTTTGGTTTCCGCAGAGGGCGCTCTACGGTGGATGCCATCATGCGCGTGCGAGCCCTCACGACGAAGAATGCTCTTGCCCAGGGTGGGGTCCTCTTGGCGGTGTCTCTAGACATCGCCAATGCCTTTAATACCCTGCCCTGGAGTTGCATCTGGGAGGCAATCCGGCACCACCGGATGCCGACCTACCTGTGTCGTGTGGTTGAGGCCTATCTGACGGACAGGGCCGTCATCTACCCCGGTCACCAGGGAGTGTGGAACCGGCAAGAGATGTCGTGCGGTGTCCCACGGGGATCGGTCCTGGGGTCGCATCTGTGGGACATCGGACTGACCGCTGCACGCCAAACTCCCTAGCGGCGTCAGCTTAGTGTGCTACGCTGACGACACGTTGGTCCTGGTGCAGGGGAGGTCGCACCATGTGGCGGCCGAATTAGCGGCACGCGGGGTTGCGACAATCGTCGAAAGGATCCGGCAATTGGGACTCGGGGTGGCCCTGCACAAGCCCGAGGCCATGTGTTTTCATGGTCCTCGGAACGCGCCACCGTCGGGATCCCAAATAACGGTAGGAGGGGTTTACATCGGCATAGAGTCGACGATGAAGTACCTGGGACTCATCCTTGACAGCCGGTGGAACTTCGTGGAGCATTTCCGACGTTTGGCTCCCAAACTGGAGCGGGCAGGGGCTGCCTTGAAGCGGCTGCTGCCCAATCTAGGGGGTCCAAACGCCTCCTGCCGGAGGCTCTACGCGGGGGTCGTGCGGTCCATGGCCCATTACGGGGCTCCTGTGTGGGCGCGTTCCCTGACGCTGCGGCCAGCCCGCCGATTGAGCGCGGCCCAGAGGGTCATGGGCATCCGGCTGGTCCGGGGATACCGCACGGTCTCCTGTGTGGCAGCGAGCCTCCTTGCCGGATTGCCGCCATGGGATCTGGAGGCAAAAGCCCTCGCGCACGTATGGGAGTGGCACGAGGAGGCAAAACGTCGAAACGGAGAAATCGTAGCACAGCGGACGGAGCTCCGGTGGGATCTCATGGCGACATGGAGAGTACGGTTGTCGCAACCCAGTGCTGGGCACGCCACAATTGCGGCTATAAGTTCCTTCTTTGAGGAGTGGCTAGAGAGGCGCCACGGCGTCCTCACCTTCCGCCTGACGCAAGTCCTCACGGGACACGGCAGCTTCGGGAGGTTCCTGTGTCGGATACGGCGGGAGGTTCCTGTGTCTGATACGGCGGGAGGAAACGCCCGGCTTGGGCGGAGCACCACCTTCTCCTCGTGGAGGCGATCAGCGGCAGAGATCTCTCGCATCCGGCCCTGGTTCAGGCCATGGTACGGAGCGAGAGGGTAAGGGCAGCCGTCACCTCCTTTTGCGAAGCAGTAATGCTCGCGAAGGAGGAGGCGGGACGGTTGAGGAAAAAGCAAATTTCGCGCCCTCTCGCCCCTAGCCGCCGCAGGAGACGCCCTGGGCGTTGGGAATCCCGGGCGAATTTCCGGCCACCGTAGGCGCGGGCTTGCGGACGGTGAGTAATGGGTAGCTCACCGTCCGGTAAGGACCAGGCCCGGGTCGACGGCGCGTTGTATTCCACGCGCGCCTCAAAGAGATGTCGTTAGCACAAGTATAGGGGTCCACTAGGGCCGATGGCTGCCGGGGTCGCGTGGCAGTTCAAAAGGGTTACCGAGGCCCCTGGCAACACAGGCAACGGAAGGAACACGTTTGGGTTTTAGTCAGTAAGAGTCTGACACACCCTCCCGCTCCGCCCAGAGCGGGAGAAGTTATTTGAGAATTTCCCACCCAAAAAAAATAAAAGAAAAAAAAAGACAGACCGGGAAGGGCCCTCTTAAAGTAAGCATTATCTTTTGGTGCCACATACCTGCGTAATCTTGACATCAATGTGGCACAGATCATACTTCATTATTCTGTAGTCGTGAGTCAAATTCAGGGTCGCTGTGTGGTCTTCGTTTTTAGACCAATTTGCTGACCACACGTGACAACCTGGAATAATAATAACACAGAATTTTTATACCTTGGCTCTTCAGCAAAAAGTTGAAACACATACAATCACGCCTAGACTCCCTGAAGGTCGACACGGGTGTGATTTTTCGTATCATGAAGTTCGACTACCAACCCAGGGGCAAAGTCTTTCGCAAAGTCCGCAAAGTCAAAAGCACGAAAAAATCACAATCTCGTCAAGCAATTTTGACCGTCTACGGACCCCAATAGGACTTTGCGACCGAATTCGGTCGTAAAGCGATCGCTATCTATGTCGAGACTCCAGCCCCAGAGTTTGGATTTGTGCCAAAGTTTTGGCACTAGGCATGGCTTTGTATCACATAGGATCTACGAGTTGAAATGTGGTGAGACCACGGGGTGAGACGCGTCTGCCAGTGCCAACCCATTTGGGTAAAAAACCGGGACGCAATAATAAGATAATAATAATCTTTATTTGAAATTCCTTCTGCACATGTGGCTTTCCTGGTACATCAGGAACGGCATAACTATGTAAATGTCTATTAACTGCTCCCAAATTACGATGTTTAATATTATTATTTTTTTGACATACTTTTTTGACATTATATTTTCATTATTTGACATTATACCTATACAATGGTAAACATGTCATTTGGTTTAAATAGGTTTTTATTTTTATTATTTTAATATTATTTTACATGGATTCTTATGTACGTTGTGAATGTGATAGATCTTTTGTAGACCTTTTTCTTTTCTTATTTTTTGTTAAGTACTTATCGACAGGCCTACACTGTCCTCCCACACCTGTTAACACTGTAATTTAAGAACATTGTAAAAGCCGATTATTTTTAAAAGAGTAACCGTGGAGTTTCTTGCCGGCTCTTCTCCATAGGAAACGACCAATTGGAACCGTGCACCTAGCTTCTGACGTTTCATAAGTGCCCATGTAGGTTTATGTGAAATAAAAATATTTTGATTTGATTTGATTTGAACTAAAACACATTTTACAAATTGTTGCGTACGTAAATAGCTACATTAGTTACAAAACCACATCTCCAAGAGCTGGGAGTCGACAGCGGCAATCGATCACAGGTGCATACTTTAAATGTTCGCGAGTGTGTTAAATCGTGGACAAAGCACGCGCACGTAGCGTTCAGTCATCATCATCTGCCTAACCTATTCCCGACTATGTTGGGGTCGGCTTCCAGTCTCCAGCTGAATACCAGTATTTTACATGGAGCGACTGCCTATCTGACCTCCACAACCCAGTTTCTGGGTAACACGATACCTCTTGGTAAGACTGGTTGTCAGACTTTCGTGACTTCTGACTACCTGTAACGACTGTCAAAGATCTACAAATGACAGCCGGGACCAACGGCTTAACGTGCTTTCCGAGGCACGGAGGGGTCTTGGTATGTAAAGATGGTCACCCATCCACGGACCAACCGCGGCAAGCGTAGCTTAACGTGATCGATCGACCCGTGCGGCTGTTATTACTTAGCCACAAACCTTTCAATATAGGGGTTTAAGAAAATGACGTGAGTTTGACGAATTCCTTCAAGGTCATGAAAATATGACTCATTACTGACAATTAAGCACCCTTTAAAGCCCAGGCAAAAATTCATGAGATTCAAGAAAACACATTTTTTTATATTTTTGAAAATTTCCCAGAATTCGTCGCTAAATATCACTTTCAAATTGGAGGGCCAAAAAATTTTTAAAAATACATATTATTGAGTTTTCTCGAATGCCATTAGTTTTAGCTTAGGCTAAGGGGTGCTTAATTGTTGCATATGGTTCACACGATCACGTCCTAGAAGGAATACGTTAAATTACAAGTTACCCTGTATATTATAGAAGATTACTGAAGATTGCTTACCTATTAAATCATACAAAAACGGATATTTCTGTCCTAAACTTGACAGTAATGATGGAGAATGTACAGCATTCAAGTGAGCGACGTCGGCGCCATTTTCTGGTACCTCCTGAAAAAAAAATGTCATGTCATGTCATAGTACCTTTTTTTAATTGGTCAAGGACAGCTAATGAGACACAATTGATTTTCTGTTTGAATCCGAATCAGTGTCGCGCTTAACCGGTTAAGAGCGTGCATTCTAACAGTTGAACATGTCGAACATAATTTACCTGTTTTATCTTAGTAAAATTTATTTATTTACATAACCAAATTACAAGATGATTATTAACATTAACTAAATTAAATTAAAACTAAGTTAAGCCTAAAAAAGGCCCTCGCGGCATTGTACCGAGGATGCTGGCGGCATTTCCTCGCTGAATTGCAATGCTGATGCGTTGCGCGAGAAAGCCGCCAGCTGTTTTATTAATTTGTTAATATTATGGAAATATAAAATATCACTAACTAGTGACCTAAAATATTAATAATGAACTTCAATTTATCGTATTTTTTGTATCAATGATTGAAATCATTGATACAAAAAATACGATAAAAATGTCGAATGGTACTTTGCGAGCTCTTTTCGGCGAAAAATCATTAATCATTTTGGTGAAATCCAGTTCTCGTAGTAAATCACTTTCAATACTCAGTAGGAATAACTTTGATAGGCGGTTTTGTGTCATTGTAGTGCGAAGTACATTTTTTATAATTTTCATCTTCGAAAATAGGTTCCTTGTGAATGTGATTTTTTTTAATTAAAAAAAATCACATTGTGGTGGCCCCTATTTTGTGGACGGCCGGGGCCAGGGCACTTTTTGCCTTGCCTTAAATGTTCGGCCCTGAAATTTGGTATCACACTCAAAACGGTGAAGGAACTGGCATGTCCTAGAACCAAAAATTCAACCCGCACTGGGCTCGCGTGGTGGATTACGGCCCACTCTCTCTCGAAGAGAGGAGGCCTGTGTTCCAGTAGAGGGAACATTATTGGCTGATTACGTAAGTTTGGTAGGTTTGACTCCTCAGGGTGTGCATCAAATCTGTGATAAGTTTTATCGCTGGTGAAGACTACTAGATTGCCCACCTCTTCACATTTTTTCCTCTTCTATCAACCTTGATGTCTGGCTAATTACACGACTACCCAAAAAGGAGTGTAATGTGTTCAAGGTTCATTTATGTATGTATCTATGTGAGTTTGTTTGTGCCACCTTAATTTTTAAATGCCTGAACAGATATAGATGTATGGAATATCTTTAAAATCCTTACATTATCCCCAGTGGCATATTTATAAATATTTATGAAAACAATCAATATGGCGGCAGTATGGCTCTATTTTCTTTGTCTAGTTTCTTTTTAAGTCTGTTTTTGAGATAAATTCATCCCAACAGCGTACATTGAGCGTGGTCCGACACGCTCTTGGCCGGTTTTTACATAAGTATTAGTTCGTTTTTTGCCAGGACAGTCGTGTTTTTAATATTTTTTTTTAAATTGCGAAGAGCTTCGAGAGGAAGCCTAGCTTAAGAAAAGACGCTTTTACCTTACAGTTTTGACTTTTTTAAGCGTTAGGCGTATGATAAGAGCCTACGATTCGTCTAGTTTTGCTTTTGATTGAAGCAGGTGAGTATTACTTCTTTGTAAACGGCTCATGACTGACCTGTATGTGAGCACTGATAGTGAACACATTCATCCCTCTGTACCCCCAGTGCTTCAGTTCTGGCAACTCAGTCATGTTCCACAGCGGCTCTCGGTTCTCCGCGTCATACCAGATCCAGATGGCGTCATCCATCTCCACTGTCGTCCATTGTTTTATTGTTACACCTTTGGGAGCTAAAAGAGAGAAAAAAAGTGTGACCTTAAGTTTTGAGCTGGTAACACTTGCATTAAATTTTGTTAATGGTGTTTATTATGAAGCCCAGATACACGAATAGGCAGCTTAAACGATAAGAATAGTTGGTCGCTGTGATTAACTCGACACATGAATGTTTATGTTCTTTCTCCAGAATTAGTTTGCCTACTGACAGGTTATATGAGTTCATATAATTGTTTATTATTTATGTATTTTAATTAAATTAAATTTTAATTTATTAGTGACATAATCTACTCATTACAATGTGTTTTTTTATGAGTTGTATTGCAATAAGTGGTTAGCTAGCGTCCTCGACTATTGATTATACTATTCTAGCCTGAGCAACCGGCAGCAAGTTCGTCATGCTCCCTTAGATGTCACTGCCTGCGGTAGCGTCGGGGGTCGGGTTGCCTTCCCTCCATTATTGCGAGGGGGTGATGGCTGATCTTTGCGTTACGAGGGCTGCACTAAAAGTATCGGGAGTGGAATATTTCCACTATTCCTGTCATATTAAAATCTTTTTAAATGAAAACTCCTTGGTTTTAAAAATCGAATACCATTTATTTATTTAAAAAAAGATTCTCGGTCTTGTCACAAGGTTTTGTCAAACTTGTTTAGTCGTTGAGAAAATGGAATTGACTCGAGAAAATTCAAGAGCGATGATTTATTATGACTTTCGAAGTGGTTTAACACAAAAACAGTGTGTTGACCGGATGATTTCTGCATTTGGTGATGAAGCCCCATCCAAAACCACAATTTATCGCTGGTTTGCTGAATTTCAACGTGGACGTGTCAAGCTCAGTGAATATCCCCGTAAGGTCGTCCAAAAACTGCAGTCACCCAAGAAAACGTTGATGCTGTGCGTAAGCTGATTAAGGAAGATCGACATGTGACATACCGCGAAATTCAGGCAACTTTAGACATTGGCATGAGTCAAATACAAATAATCTTGCATGAACAATTAGGTGTAAAAAAGTTGTTTTCCCGATGGATACCACATTCGCTCTGTGAAGAACAAAAAGTGGCTCGCGTTACTTGGTGCGTCAGAACTCTCGAAAGATTCCACGCAGGATTCTCAAATGCTGTATACAACATCATATCAGGTGACGAATCCTGGATATACGCGTACGAACCCAAAAAAAAAACCAGTCACGAGTTTGGGTGTTCGAAAATGAGTTAAAGCCAACAAAAATTATTCGTTCCAGTGTTGCAAAAAAAATGGTGGCCACGTTTGTCTCCAAAACCGGCCATCTTACGACTATTCCTCTTGAGGGACAAAGAACGGTTAATGCAGAATGGTATGCTAGCATTTGTTTGCCACAGGTCGTTTCTGAACTCCGTAAAGAGAACTGCAACCGCCGCATCATCCTCCATCACGACAATGCGAGTACTCACACCGCGCACAGAATTAAAAGAGTTTTTAGAGCAAGAAAACATTGAATTATTAGATCATCCGCCGTACAGCCCCGACCTAAGCCCTAATGATTTCTATACTTTCCCTAAAATAAAGAATAAATTGCGTGGACAGAGATTTTCATCACCTGAAAAGCTGTGGACGCCTACAAAACGGCCATTTTGGAGACCCCAACTTCCGAATGGAATGGTTGCTTCAATGATTGGTTCCATCGTATGGAAAAATGTGTCGAATTTCGCGGAGAATACTTCGAAAAGCAATAAATACATTTTTAAATAGTACCTAATGTTGTGTCACTTCCTTGATTCTCGAAATTTTCAGTGCCGCCCTCGTATGCTCGTGAACGGGTGCTGTTTGTGGTGACTGGTCGTCTTGCTGACCATGGTTTTATTATTATTATTAGTAATTGTTTATTTATTTTACTTCGATGGTGCTAGTTTGTCATTTCTCACTTCGAGTTACAGCAATAGCCTTATGTAAGCGGGCACGCCCTTTATGCCTGGAGGCTTTTATTTAGGTATTAAGTTCTGTTTACTTTTTTATGTTGTAATTTTTATCTGCTTGAGTACAGTTTTCATTGTTTTGTTCGTATATTGGCGTGTGCTAGCTAACGTATGGCAAGTAATTTTATTTACTGTGTGTTTCGTAATGTTAATTACTTTGTATATGATTTGTATAGAATCAAGTCTATATAACTAAACAGACAGGTGTGCTACTGGGGTGTGCTTTGTTGCGCCACTTCTTCTTCCCAGCTAAAGCACTAGGAAGTGGTGAAGGGCGGGCGTTTTTGGGGGACTGTCTTATGTAACTTTGACGTTCGAAAAGTGCTGATTCTCAGCCTAGTTTAAATAAATGACTTTTTATTGATTGATTGAGACAGACGATTAGAGATACTCGATTTGGATTACGTGGAAAATATCCAGTGGCGGATTTACCAGCAGGCTGAGTAGGCTTGAGCCTAGGACGGCAGATTTTAGAGACGGTAAATTAGAAGCCATTTTTGAGGTGTAACTGTGTGTAACTTTTCTCCTCGTTTGCTGTGGGAACGATTTCGTGAAAAGGCATGGAAGTGTGTAACAGGAAGTGGCTTGAGCATGGAATTAGTAAGTACCTTATAATAGCATGGAATGAATAAGTACTAGGTTGTAAGTAGAGGGGGTCTAATTTCAACCAGTGGGCGACCACTAGTCATGAATAATATAATTATTCAAATAAATATTTCAGTATTTATCGTTTTACCCGACTGCCCCAGAAGGAGGGTAATGTTTTTCAAGAATATGTATGTATGTCTATTTCTTTGGCACTCTCTGTAGCCTAAACGGCTTGATGGGTTTTAACATAAGAGGTGTCGTTAGATTCGTCTTCATTCTGTATTGTTCAGTGACGTAGGCTATATAATTTTTATATATTGCATCTGCAAATACAAAAAAGAGGGAGGGAAACGTTTTTTTTAAATAAATTACAACAATATTGATATCAAATAAAAGCTAATAATGAGTCAATTCCATGAAATAAAACAAATTATTTAAAAAACAAAAAACCCGACTGATGCCAAAATTCTATAGCTTATAATGCTTATTTTTCTCTTTTCAGTTAGGTATGTGTTTTTGCAGTCGGGTATTTTGTTTTTTTAATAATTTGTTTTTTTTTTTTGTATTTTGAGTTTAATATCTGTCGCTGCTTAGTTGCTTATTACCAAGGTGAGATGTCAGATGTTACAACATCATATTATGCGACTACAGTAAGGCTCGCTCGATTTTTTTTGTTTGTGACGAATTTTTATCAATTTCATGCAAATTGTTGGATTGTAAAAATAATCTAGGAACTGACATTTGTATAGGTGCAAAAATTTACAGTCTATACTCGTAAGTACTTGGAAAATGTGTAAATCCGCCATTGAAAATACGGCAAGAAGCTTGAATAAGAACATGATAAACAAATATCAGACAAGGACGTCACGCCGTGTCGTCCAAGAGAAAAAGTTTACAAACCGCTAAATTTAGGTTAGGTAAGGTTTTTTTTTTTGGGTGGGAAGTTATCAAATAACTTCTCCCGCTCTGGGCGGAGCCGGAGGGTGTCAGACTCTTACTGACTAAAACCCACCCGTGTTCCTTCCGTTGCCTGTGTTGCCAGGGGCCTCGGTAACGTATACTAAAGCCAACGAGACGATATAAATTTCATGCTTCGGGATTAAAAACTTTAACTTAATTCCGTTTCAGTTTCCATTGCAACTAAAATTATTTTATGACTTTTAGCGATAGTTTTTTCTGAAGATTATGATTTTCACAGATTTGTCAGTGACAGCAACCCAACTGCAACCTTATTATAAAGACAATAAAGATCACTGTGATTTTAACAGTGATCCAAATGGGGACAGTACAGTCCTTTCACAGTTTTTTTTACCGTTAATTGTGGTTGATGTTGCCAGAAGCGAAATTTCTGCGAAAGGACTGTATGCGACAACTTAGACTTGGGTTTCAAATCAGTTTTTGTGTTTAGAACTTGAACTTTCTGGGAATTGCGTTCTAAATTAAAAAATGGCTTGATGGTTTTAAATCAGGCTCTAAAGATTTAAAACCTTATTTTATAATGAGGCCGATTGAGTTCTATTTTTAAACCATTTAAAGTGCTACAATCTTGGCACCTGAAAGACATTGACAGGAGGGCGTTGTTAGTAAACATTGTGAAATTGTATCGACAAAACAAGATGGCGGCGTTAGTTCCAATTTTGGCCACGCGCCAAAAGAACCTTGTAGCGTTGTAATTAAAACTTTAACACTGTCGAATACAGTTCGAAATTCCGAAATGGGTCGACTGTTTTAACCGTAAGAACCTTGAACTAACCATGTTCGACCCCGGGCACACTAACACACGCGCCATCTTCTCCAAACCTCCACTTATGGAAGGGGCACTCGATACAGTTGCCGCTGACACTGCCACCGACTGCTAGATTCGCGCCTAAATGGGGACAGTAGGCGTCCACGCAGCGAGCGACGCCGTCCTCGCCCCGGTAGATACAGAGATTTTGCCCTGAAAAAAATAAATATATATCGTCCGTGAACTTCTGAGATCTTCTGTCTACTAACAAACAAATTTTACAGGAGGAACATAAAACGAATTTATTAATTTTTCGTGGAGAATTTTAGTAAAACAAAAAAGTAGTTGGTTAGTATTTATGTCTTTTATGAAATCATAATTAAATGCAGTTAGTATTATGTTTTTTTTTTTATTTTAATCGTAATTAGGAGTTTTTAGCTTTCATATGAAAGACCAAGGTTAGATAGGAGATATTTCCATTAGTTACTTAGGAGGAATCAGCCCCCAAACTGTGCATTTAAAGTTCATTTAGAAACAAAGGATTTATCAGAATAAGTAAATCTTAATTAAGAAAGAACAACGAAATATAGAAATATACAAATAAAAATTATACAAGTAAAATATTCTGTCAAAGACGAGTTGGTAATAAAAAACTGCTAGTCGTGAGTTTTTATTGAATTATGACTATCAGCAGAAGCTGTGACAATAATAAAATAATGCACTAAAAGAAAGCTAAGGGCACGTTACAGCCGCATTGCATTTTAATACAAAAAATGTTTGAAGTTTCTACTACTCGATAATAGATGGCGCTACTATTCCAAACAATAATCACAAAAATATTTTCGCGCAACACGACCCTTTGAGACTTGTTTGTTATGAATGAGTTATTTAATTACAATAATTATACATTTATATTATCTTCATTTACCAAACTGGGTTAGTTTAACTTTACAACAATTATTACTCAGAACTTCCACTATTGAATTACAGATGGCGCCACTCACCTAAAGCATCAACAGCGCTAACTCCTCCAACTTTAAGTTCTCTGCTCTCTCCCACTGCAAACCATCCATTTGGATAAGGAGGAGGTATCTTACTGCCCATCCGTCTTGTAGCCTGTGCTCTAGATATCCGTCTGTCACGGTCTGGACCAGGTGCGATGTGTTCGAAGCCTATTTCTGTTAGTTCCTGTAAATAAGATACGTTTGTTTGTCAAAATACCTACACACAAAGCCAAAGTCAAATAATTTACTTCAAGTACCTAGGTCATTAAAAGGCAATTTTGAACGAAACATTTAAGGTTGATCCGCAGTGGTAGCCCGCTAAATTAAAATTTGCTTAGTTTTTTCTAAGTTAGATTTGTTCCTTATGGCATTTATTCTTATGGAACAAATAACTAAGAGAGATGTAATAATGATTCTAATGATTACAATAGGCATGGTGACAAATTTTGAAAATCTATCCTATAATGCTCAAAAATGTATATTATTTACAATGAATAACATAATTTTGCACGAATTAAAGCTTTAGCTGTAAAAAAAATAATATTTCAGTTTTTAAATTTAAAATCCGCACCAAAACGCTTGTTAGTGTCATGGCGTCGCTTGTGACGTCACGTTTGAGTAATCAAAACGTAAAAATACATAATATTAGTGATTATTAGTTACTGTCATCATGACTATTCTGTAAATAGATATTTGTTATGGTCGCGAATCATATTTTGATCAAGATATTTCTGACACTAACCTACAAATTGCAAAAAATGTAAGAAAATTTGAATTTTGCGCTAACACTGCGGATCCACCTACAAGAAAATAGAATTGCTTCTAGATGGGCTCCAGAAGATAGTTTCGTGTGGAGAAGAATAGGCAAAAAACTCCATAGTTACTCTTTTAAAATGTTTTACAATATTTTGTGTAAATTAAATCAATCTGCCTAGCCTTTTCCCAACTATGTTCCTGTCTAACCGGATACAGCTGAATACCAATATTTCACATGAAGCGACTGCCTATCTGACCTCCACAACTTAGTAACTAGGTATACGATACTCTTTGGTAAGACTGGTAGTCAGACATTCTAGCTTCTGGCGACCCGTAAAGACTGTCAAAGATTCACGAATGACAGCCGGGACCAACAGCTTGACGTGCTTTCCGAGGTACAGAGGTGTCTCGGTATGTAAAGATGGCCACCTATCCACGGTCCAACCCCAGCAAGGCGGCAGTTATTATTTAGCCACGTGCTCCTTATATTTTGTATGTATTATTTATAATTATTATGTGAAGACGATTTACACTACACATACGGGGTTTGCGAATAATAAGTTGCAGACTAGGATTGAGTGGCGTTTAAAAATACATGGACTCGAACCCGCGTCCAGTAGCTGCGTCAATGGTTCTGTCATTGTTTGAATAAAGCCACATGACCAGCAGTGGCCAAACTGTTCGTGACTTTTTTATATCACCAACGCCACTTTGATTACCCCTTTTTTGTGTGGGGAAATTATCAAATAACTTCTCCCGCTCTGGGCGGAGCTGGAGGGTGTGTCAGATTCTTCCTGACTAAAACCCACCCGTGTTCCTTCCGTTGCCTGTTTTGCCAGGGGCCTCGGTATCCCTTTCGGACCTTCCCACGAACTTTGACTACCCTGGGAATTGACTTCAATTTCCAGTAATCAGTTACACTTTGATATCTATGCTGAGAATCGAACTCAGACCACACACTCGGCAGCCACAGTTACAACTACAGTACTAAAGAGGAACTTGAACAAAAAAGTTCTGCAATATACTTACTTTTTTATAAAAGACAGGATTGATATAACTCTTATAAATTACTACGAATAAAAAATATACAATCACAGCGCAAACAATATAGACACTATTTTCACAAGTAAACTCAAAAATACTTCTCAAAACTGTAAATACTAAATTCAGATAAAATAAGAGAAAATCTTTTTTAAATTGATTATTCTGCATCGCACTTTGACATTCGGAAAATGTAAGTTCCTTTTTCAAAAAACTGTCAACGGTGCTGCAGTAGTCAGCCATTTTGAAGTTGTGTTTTCAAGATAGTGGACTGAAGAATTCTTTGCATCTGAAAAGAGGAAAGAAAATCTATTAATATTTTACACATCTTTATAGACATAAACTAATATAATAAAACTGAAGAGTTTAAACGCGGTTATTTGTTTGAACGCGGTAATCTCTGAAACTACCAGTCGCATTTGAAAAAATCTTTTTGCATTTGATAGCCCAATTCTTAAGGATGTCTGTACTTAACATCACGCTAGGACCCTTAGGAGCCGAGCAAAAGAAAAAAGTAATTCGTAAATACACGAGCGCGGTTTCGCTCGCACGACGCCCGCGACGAACAGCTGCGACGGCCGCGGCGGCAACGAACGTTTTGGCAACCGGCGGATTGTCGGTCCTCTGTCGTGACGTCGGTAACGTGTGACATTTTAAAGAGACCCTAGACTAAGGTAATATTTTCTAATAACGGGCCGTACTTTATAGGAACTCTATCATAATTTTCCCAATATAAATATTGTAACTAGCCATTTTTTCTGCAAACATTATTACAATCAATTTATTAGGCATAGGTACTACAACTATAAAATCATAATTTCTTCAGTAACATTATTTTTATTATCAAATTGATTCTTTTTACGGCAATTTATCATATACACGGCATTGTAAGTCTATGGTAAAAACAATGGATGACATTGGCTATGGCTCATGATTTTAAATAATGAACATCTGACTAAGTAAGGCATATGTTTATGGGATACAATTTATCTTTTTCTATTTAGGGCTACGCTCAAGATCGAGGCCACAATCTAATGGTCTCAAGAGCGGCTGCTGACCCACGGTCTTCGATTCAAGATTTTATCCCTAGGGACTGCACTCTCGACATAGATAACGACCGAATTCGGTCGCAAAGTCCTAATAGGGTGTCCCTAGACGGTCAAAATTGCTTGACAAGATTGTGATTTTTTCGTGGCCGTCATACAATTTTGACTGTCTAGGGACCGCAGTAGGACTTTGCGACCGAATTCGGTCGTAAAGCGATCACTATCTATGTCGACACGGGCAGTCCCTGGTCAGGAAGTGTAAATAGCGTTTTCCATTTGGATTTGTAGAAAGTTTTTTTTCGATAATGGCACATTGCCACTTCATAATAAAACATCAAGCTTGTAAACGTGTGTGCAGAGGTGTTTAGTAACTACACAAATTTTGGCCACCTATAAGTGCACCAGCTACATCTCCTGTCTCCGGCTTGCTACTGACACTTTCCTAACCGAGCTGCACTTCCACAAACCGACGAGGCAGTAAAATGCAACTAGATTCCCTTCTGTTCTTCAATTTGAAGTTTATAATTAATTACTATTTCCATTATTAAGTATTGTTGTTGTGCCTTGTCTCAATGAACGTGCGGTAACTCAATCTGTCTTGACTCTTAATATTGGGCCACCAAGATACAGGCTGTGCCACCAAGATACAAGCGGTGCCACCAAGATACAGGCTGTGCCACCAAGATACAGGCTGTGCCACCAAGATACAAGCTGTGCCGCCAAGATACAGGCTGGGCCACCAAGATACAGGCTGTGCCACCTAGATACAGGCTGTGCCTAGTTTGGGGCCCACCGCTAGTTATATTTTGTATTGGTATAATTTGCATTGTATCTTGTATGTATGTACGTTACTTAAGTGGTGTGTGTGTGAATAAATTATTTTATTATTCTTTTTTCTTGTAATTGTTTTCGTTAGTAATTGAAATATACTATTTGAATTAGACTTTGAAATAAAAAAAAGAAACGGACCTCAAAAACTACTTATAGAGCTACGTCCCAAAATTTTATTTAATAGATACTCGTAGATAGATAGATAGAATACTCTTTATTATGTACACCATAAAAATTACAGCTATAAATGTAGAAATTGTACATAGGGTGACACAATGGGCGGTCTTATCACTAAAAGCGATCTTTTAAAGACAACGTTTGGATGGATTAGGGGGAAAAGGAGATACAATACTGCAGGTAGTCTGTGGTGTACCATTCACATATACAATAAATGCATACATACATAAAATATATTAAAATTAATTAATTTGAATACACCAAACAAAAACAGCCTAAAATTACGTATATTTGAATGAAGGAAGTAAATAGCTGTATCGACTCTTTTTCGCAAAACCCGTGTAGGTGTCACATGTCAAAACCAGGTAAGCAGCTGAATTATAGGTAAAATGGCGACCTTGCACACACTGCTAAATTGCAAGTTATAAAATATAAGTATATAGGTCATGTACTTGATGCATTGTTAAATTATGATGATAAATGATATTTATTTCTGTAAATAAAATAACTTCACGCCTGAATTCCCGGGGTTAGGCAGAGGTGTGCCTATAGTAGGTACACCCACATCTTGCCAGATATCTTTAAGTCCCATGTAATAGGGGGCGAGCCTATTACCATCGACGGGTACAAATCCAAATTCCAGACTGCAACTGAGAAATTCCTGATGGAAAAACCCAATAACACTTTGTCCGACCCGGGAATTGAACCCAGGACTGTCTCCGCTGTAGCTCAGAGATGCTTAGTACTAGAAAGCTGTAATTTGGAATAGGTAGGTACTTATATAACCTGTTAAGCCCCGCGCGACACCGACTCGGAGTCAAACAATAGAAAATCAATTGTGTCTCATTAGCTGTCCTTGACCAATTAATCACGCCGACAAAGTGCTAAAATAAAATCAATAAGGGTTCTTTGTTGATTACGGAACCCTAAAAATCGCCAATATTATTGGGTAGCGTTTGTTTATTGATGTAATTGTAGGCCTTGCGGACTCATAGATGCTTTGATTTGCTGACCATTTATTTTTTGTTAAGTACCTGGTAGTTTTTGACAGGCCTACACTGTTTTCCCATACCTATTAACACTGTAATTTGAAAACATTGTAAAAGCCAATTATTTTAAAAGAGTAACCGTGCATTTTCTTGCCGGCTCTTCTCCATAGGAAACGACCAATTGGAACCGTGCACCTAGCTTCTGACGTTTCATACTCGTAAGTGCCCATGTAGGTTTATGTGAAACAAAATAATTTGAATTTAAAAGCAGGTACATACGAGTAATATACATACATACTTACCTATTTCTACCTATAGTTTTTTTTTCATTGCGTCTGATCTCCACAAAACAACGGATGTGTTGTTTCAGTTTTTAATATTATTTGAATTTTAAATTCATGACTTTGCATGGCACTGTATTTTTTTACTGGCACTGAAAAACAGCTTGCATTTCTTAGTCGAAGACGCGACTGCTGAGACTGCGGTCTTGGGTTCGAACCCCGGGTCAGGGGTCTACTCTCCAAGTCCGTCAACGATGATACGAGCCCGTCCGAAAGTAATTGATCCATCAAAATAAATACCAAATTCCAATTTTTCGGAACGCAAATACGTATCGGTTGTCAAATCGTGTTGTCATTCATTTTTAGTTCGGGCCTCGAACTAATTATATATCCGTAAGTGATACAGAGTAGGAAATGCCCGTAAGTCGGTCGAAACTACGGACTTCGTACTTAGGCAGTAGAACCCCAGGCATGTAATGCAGCGGATTTCCGGCCACCGTAGGCGCGGGCTTAAGGAGCAATGGGTAGCTCACCGTCCGGTAAGGACCAGGCCCGGGCCGACGGCGCGTTGTATTCCACGCTCGCCTCAAAGAGATGTCGTCAGCACAAGCGTAGGGGTCCACTAGGGCCGATGCCTGCCGAGGTCGCGGGAACGTACCAAAGGGTTACCGAGGCCCCTGGCAACACAGGCAACGGAAGGAATACGGGTGGGTTTTAGTCAGTAAGAGTCTGACACACCCTCCCGCTCCGCCCAGAGCGGGAGAAGTTATCTGATGATTTCCCACCCAAAAAAAAGGCAAGAAATGCAATTTTTTTAAAAAATAATTTCATGTTATTCCCTTGCCTCCTTACACTTTTCCCTAAAGATCGCAAAGGACTTCCCGTCCTTTGCGCTCCAGTGAACACAGGCAAACAATAATTATATTAAATACTAGCTTTGAGAGCAGTGGTGGCCCAGTGGTAACGGCCGCGACCATACGAGTTGTAGGTCGTAGGTTCGAACCCGGACAGGCGCTTATCTTTGTGTAAATTATTTCATCACCACTGCTCTCAAAAAGGTGAAGGAAAACATCGTGAGGAAACGCCATGTCCTAGAACCAAAAATTCGAAGACATTGTGACATCTACCAACCCGCACTGGGCCCGCGTGGTGGATTACGGCCCACTCCCTCTCACAGAGAGGAGGCCTGTGTCCCAGCAGTGGGAACATTATAGAGGCTGATTATGTATATTAGCTTATCCCGCGGCTTCATTCGCGTGGAGGTCGGAAATTATTCAACGAAAACATGTTACCGTAACGCGCTCCCAGTCGCCATGATTTTTTCGACATCTTCAACAATCATCGTCATATTACAGACAATTCACACTAAACCTTAATGAAATATACACCAAAACCTTCGTCATGAATCACTCCGTCCATTGGTAAAAATTCAATCGGTAGTTTTTGAGTTTATCGAGTGCAGACAGACAGACAGACGCGGCGGGGGACTTTGTTTTATAATGTAGTGTTAAGGCGCTGACAAGACCCAATTGACCAAAATAGGCTTCTCTTAAGAAAGAAAATTGCCAAATCTGTATAGTTTGTGGTAGAGGAAAAAATATATGTTAATTTTGAACATATTTCCCGGAACTTGGTTGTCACCAAAACACGAACATCAAAAAAAATAGGCAGCTCGTTTAGATGCCAATGTATACGTTTTTATAATAAACTTCCTAGCCACATTCAAGAACTAAGCCTTAATAAATTCAAATGTTTTATAAAACAGAAACTGTGCCTAAAAGCCTTTTATACTGTTAAAGATTATATTGAGGACAAAAAGGCTTGGGATTGAGCTGCTCCAATAAACTTACAGTGAATGTTGTTTTTTTACTCTTTTTATTTTGCTAGCTATTTATATTTTCTTATTCTATATAACATTCTATATAAACAATGACATGAATATTTACTTTGTATAGTATTATATTATATTATTTTAATTATTAGGAATGTGAGGACTATGTGGGTCATTGTTTGTTTTTTTTTTTTTTTGTCTCTTAGTTTTAATGATGGTCTGGCAGTTTGAGTACTTTATGCGGCCTACCCAAATGTCTTTTCTTTGGTATTGTTCGTCAAATCATTGAGCTCCTTAAGTTTTGAGATGAGCTGCATGATAACTGACAAATGCGTGCACTGACTGGACAGGTCCACTCAAATCTGTGTGGTCTTTCCTCAAAAGACCATTTCGGACACCAACCTACATGGTCCTCAAATGATCTGACCAAGATTATGTCCGAATATACACATTGACATTGATGAATTTTATTTATGCAATGTCATGAATATTTACTCTGTGTAGTATTATATTGTTTTAATTATTGTAAATGTGAAGACTATGTGGATCATTGTTTAATTTTGTTTTATTCTCAGTTAGTTTTTAACATGGTCTGGCAGTTTTGAGTATTTTTTTGCGGCCTAGCCAAATGTCCTTTCTTTGGTATTGTTCGTTGAATCGTTGAGCTCCTTTAGTTATGAGTTGAGCTGCACAACGACTGACAAATGCGTGCACTGACTGGACAGGTCCACTCAATCTGTGTGGTTCTTTCATCAAAAGACCATTTCAGACACCAATCGACATGGTCTTCACATGATCTGACCAAGATTATGTTTGGACTTTAAAAGAGACTGTGACCTCTGAGTTTGTTTCGGCCTTTCTTCTCAGAGTAGTCAGATAGGAAACGCCGGCCTCATCTAGTTTAAAAAATATGTTTTGACGTGTAAAAGTGTTTATAAAAACCTACTTACAGAAATAAAATCATTTATCATTTACGTTTTGAAAAAAAAATCTCTATACAAACTAACGTTAAACTAACCTCTTCCCTTGAGTTCTAATCCAAAATATCTGTATTAAATATCAACATAAATTACGTATTTAATTAATAACAAGTACGTCTTATTCTTTTTATTTTCGATTACTCAACTTAATTCTGAGTAAATAGATAATTACTTCATATTTTGCAATAAATTACAAGCGTTTTGTCGTCGCGCTTCTCTTTCTTTTCTATGCAATCTGACAGTGACCGCGGTTTAGGTGTTGTCAGCGTCTTAATAAAGAATAATACAAGGTGACGTTTTGCATCCTCGTCAAATTTCAGGAGGCTGCTATGAAAGACATATATAATCAAATAAAATTACGATACCTGCTCCATAATTAATACATACTTGTTTTTTTAGTTATTTAAGTTTGACAGTATTTTAGAATACACCACTTTCACAGAACAGAATCACCCCGTTGCGTGTGCGGTAGTGTGTGTGTAAAAGGGCAGTTACAGTGCGGTGTCACACGGGCTGCGTTTAACACGCGTGTCCCACACATGCCGATTTCCGAAAATTAGAAAAAAAAAGTACCTAGGTACTTATTTTATTATTGATTCGTGTCGAGAATCTTAGCATAGTTACCTCCTTGAATTTGACGAGGATGCAAAATGACACCTTGTTTTATACCCTCGTTCGTTTTCGAAGCGAGGAGCTCGTGGCTAAGTCATAACAGCTGCACGGGTCGATCCATCAGGGTAAGCTACGCTTGCTGGAGTTGATCCGTGGATGTGTGACCATCTTTACACACCGAGAACCCATCTGTACCTACCTCAGAAAGCACGTTAAGCCGTTGCTCCCGGCTGTCATTCATGGATCTTTGACAGTCGTTACGAGTCGTCAGAAGCTCGAAAATCTGACAACTAGTCTTACCGAGGGGTATCGTGTGTCCAGTGACTGGGTTGTGGAGGTCAGATAGGCAGTCCCTCCATGTAAAATAATGGTATTCATCTGTATTCGGTTCGCCTAGAAGCCGACTCCAGCATAGTTGAGAAAAGGCTAGGCAGATTGATTGATTTAGTATCTACGTAAAATGATACTCATGTGATTATTTTGCATTCAATATCCATATCGTTTCTTATGATAATGATACAAGCCAGTGCAAAGAAACGGAGATAAGTATAATAAAATGCTAACTTGAAAATCTGAAAGTTATTTAATATGGAGGCCTTGGCAGAGAGGACAACTTTGTGCCCTTTGGCGTCGAGACCCTCGATCCGTGGGGTCCCAGTGCGCATAAGTTATTTGCGGAAATCGCGAAACGTCTAGTTGGTGACCGAAAAGCTGGCGGCTTTCTCGCGCATCGCATCAGCATTGCATTTCAGCGAGGAAATGCCGCCAGCATCCTCGGTACAATGCCCCGAGGGCCTTTTGAGGCTTAACTTAGTTTTAGTTTTAATTTAATTTAGTTAATGTTAATAATCATCTTGTAATTTGGTTGTGTAAATAAATATAGCGCCTGTCACTACTCAATACAAGTTTAGACGTGATTAAATACTTGCCTAGTTTAATTACGTCAATTTAAGTCAAGCGCTGATTAATTTGACAGGACTAAGCTAAAATTTATCTTCTGTCCTTTTCTTAATGAAATAGAAAGAAAAAGATGCACTGAACTTAAATTTAGTTTGGTTTGGTTTGTGAACAAGGGAATCGGCACCATTATTTTATTTTCACACTGCTCAATCTTAATGGCGGCTCTGAAGTGCGCTCCTCTCTGCTCAGTACCCCACCCCTCACCCCCGCTGAAACATGAATTCGTTACTGCGCATCGACCTGTTGCATGTTCCGAGCCGCCATAAAGTTTGAATCGTGCTGTAAGACTTTATATTCAGATCTAGATGCGCCCCGCGGTTTCACCCGAATAAGTTTTGACCCCGTGAGTATATCGGGATAAAAAGTATCCTATGTGTTATTCCTGGTTATAAAATATCTGTGTGCCAAATTTCATCCAAATCCGTTCAGTACTTTTTGCGTGAAAGAGTAACAAACATCCATCCATCCATTCTTACAAACATTCGCATTTATAATATTAGTAGGATGTCAATGTCATTTGGTTTAAATAGGTTTTTATTTTTATTGTTTTATTAATATTTTACATACATTATTTTATATTTTGTGAATATGAGAACCTTGTATTCTTTATAGACTGTAGATTTGTAGACCATTTATCTTTTGTTAAGTACCTGGTACTTGTTGACAGGCCTATACCCTGCCTCCCATACCAATTTTTTTTTTTTTAGGGTGGGAAGTCATCAAATAACTTCTCCCGCTCTGGGCGGAGCGGGAGTGTGTGTCAGACTCTTACTGACTAAAACCCACCCGTATTCCTTCCTGTTGCCTGTGTTGCAGGGGCCTCGGTGACCCATAAGTACCTTCCCGCGACCCCGGCTGGCATCGGCCCTAGTGGACCCCTACCTTTTTGCTGACGACATCTCTTTGAGGCGCGCGTGGAATACAACGCGCCGTCGACCCGGGCCGGGTCCTTACCGGATGGTGAGCTACCCATTGCTCACCGTCCGCAAGCCCGCGCCTACGGTGGCCGGAAATCCGCCCGGGATTCCCGACGCCCAGGGCGTCTCCTGCGGCGGCTAGGGGCGATCGGGCCCGAAATCTGCCTTTCCCTCAACCGTCCCGCCTCCTCCTTCGCGAGCATTACTGCTTTGCAGAAGGAGGTGACGTCTGCCCATGCCCTCTCGCTCCGTACCATGGCCTGAACCAGGGCCGGACGCGAGAGGTCTCTGCCGCTGATCGCCTCCACGAGGACACGGCGGTGCTCTGCCCAAGCCGGGCAGACCTCCACCGTATGCTCCACCGTGTCCTCCGTCCCATACGTATTAACACTATAATTTGAAAACATTGTAAAAGCCAATTATTTTAAAAAGAGTAACCGTGGAGTTTCTTGCCGGCTCTTCTCCATAGGAAACGACCAATTGGAACCATCCACGTTTAAGTTTATGTGAAATAAAATATTTAGATTTTATTGATTTTTGTATGTATCGGACAGTTGTAGGTCATCAATTGAAGGGTGTGTTACAGTTACAGATCATCAAACTGAACAACTTTCTGCAACATTGTAATCGCGAAAAAATTATCAACTATCCTATACAAAACTTCTATATCTACTCTACCCAAATATAGGGGACGGCTGGATATTTATTAGGAACATCGTAATCACGAACATCGTAATCACGAAAAAATAATCAATCGTCCCCTACATCTGGGTCGAGTAGGAATTTAAATTTTGTATGGAACAGTTGATAATATTTTCGCGATTACAATGTTGGTCCCTTGGAGAAACTTGTTCAGTTTGATAGTATGTACCACAACCTTTAATGTGACCACACATTTCTAGTACTCACATAATCAGCTTATAATGTTCCCACTGCTGGGAAACAGGGCTCCTCCCTTCGAGAGGGAGTGGGCCGAAGTGAGCCTGCGTCCCGCAAAGCCGAATACACCGGTGTACATCTCCCGCCTGCACTACGCCACTAAAGGCGGTGGACATCGTGGTGTACGTGCGCCAGAAAACGAGATACACGCTGAGGGTGCAGTTACTGGAATCGCACCGGAACGTCAACTTCAAGGCGTTCGTCGTACGTGTACCAAACTGTTATCTGACCGTCGTCATGGAAGAAGACTTTTGGCCGCAGGACGTGCTGTTCCGTAGCTTCCGCGGACAAGTTCCACAAGACAGCACAAAGTCAAGCTAGTGCAAAGTGAAGTGCTACTAGCATAGCCTTTTTATTAACACAAGTTTTGTTTATTAAAATATAAACATATTTATTTTTTTTAGGTTCTGCCGGGGTCGCGTGGAAGTTCGAAACGGTTACCAAAGCCCTGGCAATACAGGCAATGGAAGGAACACGGGTGGCTTTTAGTCAGTAAGAGTCTGACACCCTCCCTCTCCGTGCAGAGCGGGAGAAGTTACTTGTTAATTTCGCGCCCAAAAAAAAAAAATGTTTTTAGGTTAAGATATTTTTCTATGGGCCGTGTCGCCTGAAATAAATGGGTATTATTATGTCGTTTATTAAACTTTTTGCCATATAACATTTAAATATTTCTAAAAATATAAAAAATAGTGGTCCGCCGCTACCGGGAGCAGAGTCCGAGCTTCCGGTGGTTAGGGCTCCAGACACAGGAATCTCACGATGCGAGTCATATCGAGGAGTACTACCTTCTGAATCAGGTCCTTGATCCTACCGCCTAACGAGAGCCTCGAATGGCCTGATGGTCGAGGCATCAGGCCATTGGCCTTTATGACAATCGGCGCAATGGCAGCCGAGTTCACGTTCCATATGTCAACAACCTCGTGTGCTAAGTCGAGATATTTCATTAGTTTCTCTTTCTCAGATTTCACGAGGTTCTCGTCATGTGGAATGGTAACATCGACTATCATTGCGCGGCGCGCTAATCGATCTATCACCACTATATCAAGCTAATTACTATTATTCTAAACGCAGTTTAGTTTTAGCTCTGAAACTTATTGATCTTCATGATCAATAAGTTTGATTTTAAATCATATCGGTGGCCGACAGTTTATTATTGTATACAGATTGAAATTGAAAACATGCGACAAACAGAAATGGGAGATTGTACTCGTCATTATGAACAACTTTTACTAAGGGACCAAACCTGTTTTCGCGAAAAAAAATCTGCTGTTCCATACATTTTGATGTGTAATGCGAACATAAATGTAGGGAACAGCTGATATTTTTTTCGCGATTTCGGGTTTGGTCTCATAGTAAAAGTTGTTCATAATGATAAATATAGTCTCCTATCTCAATTTGTCGCATGTTTTCAATTTCACCCTGTAGTGCTGAATCTTAATAATAGACGTCAAATTGCACTGGGACTATGTAATGGTTATCACAGGTGATTATACTTCGTTATCGAAAACCTCCCTAAAAATGCGACAGGATGACACACAGATATTTAATCGATAGTTATGTATTGAAAGTTCGTGGGGATCACCCTGATTAGGATAGATTTATTGGATGGAATCAAACAAGGCAGATGCTACATGACGACGGACCTTTTTATTGTTGACAGATGTCACAGATAGACCACAGATTACACAGAGCACATTACTGGTACATTTTAATGAATATGCCAAAGGCTGACTTACACATTAGATGATTACAGAGCAAATATTATGTTCCTTTACATTCGGACTTCGGGGAGGGAAAATATTCAAACGCGATTTTTTCTGATAATGATTCTATCTCAATACGTCTAGCGCCACACACTTTTCTGTGTCAAAACAGGAACTAATGAATGTTGCCACTTAATTTTTAACATTATGTTGATAACATACATACGTTGATGCACACATACTCATCATAATACACATACGTATTTCTGTACATAAAGAAAGAAAGAAAATAGCTTTAACCTTTTGACCGCCACAGTCATGTATAGATGATAGAGCAAAATGTGCCCAGCACGCCACGGTCACGACTACATGACAGATTTTGAGGAATATTTCGTAGCTTGGCGCCGTGGGCACGTCTTTGCTTTTTTGACGTGGCGATCAATAGGTTAAGGTGCAGATATATGATTTTAGCGACTTTTAATTCTGTTATTACGCCTTCAAATAATGCAAGTAAGTTGTTCAAAAAATGTATGTTAAACTAGAACGTATACACATTAATTCTATATGTGAATATTTAATTATTGTAGTAAAATACTTTATGAAATAAATTCAGGAAATAATGTCTACCCAAAGCATAGAAAACGATATTACTTTCAAACTACTTAAGATATTTTCATGATTTTTTGCATGAAAAGATTATTTTATTATCTATAATTCTAACTGAGATTTTTTTCAAATATTCATATTTTCGTTAGTAACAATTTATATTTCCTTTGAAACCGAACTGTCTCATTAAAAAATGGATCTGCGCCGGGAAAGTTTTCGCGCTATGATTTTTACGATTTCAAGTGTCGCCTGAAACTGACGAATCGTTCGATAGACTTCAAAGGGCATTTATGAATGAAGGCCGTTCTAAGGCAACCGTGTATCGTTAGTATAACGAATTCAAGCGCGGTCGACTAACTTTGGGGGATGAAGAAAGAAATGGTCGCCCTTTGACGGCTGTTACGGAAGAAAACGTGCTAGCAGTGAAAAATTTAATCCATGATAATAGGCGAGTTACGTATCAAGAGATTCAGCACATACTGCAGGCTGGATGAGGAAGCCTTCACGAAATTCTACACGTGCATCTTCGCGTTAGGAAGATAGTTTCACGCTGGGTGTCGCACAACCTCACCGATGCTCAGAAGCAGGCCCGGGTGGAATGGTGCCGTGATATGATAAACAAATTTGAACAGGCGTGTTTACGAGTCTTGGATTTATCAACACGACCCAGAAACGAAGTGCCTGTCGATGGTTTGGGTGTTTCAAAACGAATCAACGCCTACCAAAGTGGAGCGATCTAGAAGCGACGGGAAGATCGTGATCTTTTTCAATTTGACTGGCAACTTGGTGTCAAATCCTTTACGGAACCAAAGAACCATCAACGCTGAATGGTACTACCAAATGCTTGGCAGAAGTTTTCTCTGTTGTGAGCAACAAGCGACCAAACATGGCTCCGCGGGCTACTGCTCGACCACGACAACGCGCCTTCGCACACCGCGCTCAAAACGAGAGACTTCCTGGACAGCACGCTGGTCAAACTCCTGGGGGGTGCAGGAGTTTGACCCTTACAGCCTTGATCTAGCACCGTGTGACTTCTTTTTATTCCCGAAAATAAAAAATCAGCTCAAAGCGATACAATATTCGTCGCCGGAAGATGCGCTGTCGGTGCTCGAGCAGGCTGTAAACGAGGTGTCTGCGGCGGACTGGAAAAAGTGTTTCAAAAACTGGTTCAGGCGCATGAAACTTTGTGTAGAGGCTAGTGGATAGTACTTTGAAAAGGTTTAATAAATAACATTTACCTATAGAACTTTTTTTTTTAATTTTCGCAAAAGTTTCTAAGTGTTCCACGTATGTATAATATGTATTTATTGTATATGTAAATGATGCACCACCGAGTACTTGCAGTATTGTCTCTCCTTCTCCCTGTAATCCATCCACAGGTTGTCTGTAAAAGATCGCTTTTAGCTATAAGACCGCCCATTGTGTCACCATATGTAAAATTTCAATATTTTTATCTGTAATTTTTATGGTGTACTTGGTGAATAGAATACTCTTTGTTATAAAGAGTATTCTACTCTATTCTATAAAAAGATATCCTATGTTCTAACCCAAGTCTACCCATGTGCCAAATTTCATCGCATGAATAAAATAATTCATGTCGATTTGTAAGTTTTAAAGTTATTAAAGAAAATAGGTATAAATTGACCAGAGCCTTATCTCCGAAACTGCAGAGCCTAAACTTTTGAAAAAAAAATGCAGATAATCGTTCTATACCTACTTATAGATTACAGGAAAACCTTTAAAAAGTCTATGGTCTCAATATAACATGGTATATCACCCAACATTGTGCGTGCAAACTAACATTTGCAGTTGGAATGTATGAACATGTTTTTCAACTGCAATGTCAAACTTGTTCTTGGGATAAATTCATCCCAACTACCGAATCCAGGGCAGGATTTATAGGTGTAAGAGGCCTTGGGGTAACCAAGAAGTGAAAACTGCCGAATTATTTTTGTAAGTGACGAAATAATAAAAGACACCCTATTCAATAATTTATACTAAAAATATACAAAAGAAAAAATATTATATGCAAATGGAACTGCGAGCTCGCTTCGTCGAAAAATCATCGATAATTTCCGTGAAATCCAGTTCTCGGAGTAAATTACTTTCAATACTCAGTAGGAATATAGGCTCGTGCTGACTGGGGCGATATCGCGGGCGCGACAGGTATGTTGCTGGCTGTCGCGCTCGCGATATCGCGCTTGTCTGCACGAGCCTTAACTTTGATAGGCGTTTTTGTGTCATTGTAATTCGAAGTCTAATTTAATAATTTTCATATTCGATAAAAGTTTCCTTGTGAATGTGATTTTTTTTTAATAAAAAAAAATCTAATTGTGGAGGCCCCAATTTTGTGGAAGCCCGGGGCCACGGCTCCTTTTGCTCTGCCTTAAATCCGGCCCTGATCGAACACTTTATTGTGCGTGCTTCGTTGTACGACACACACTTAAGCGTTTTTTTTTTTAATATTTCGTTTAATATGATTCCGATGTCATATTTACATAATAAACGGGAAAAAGAACTGAACATTTCAGAAGCGTGTAAAATATATTCCTACTACTTATTATTTTTGTAGGTACTGTTATCTACAAGGTTCTTATCACATTTATAGTATTTTTAAATTATCTACGTTTAATAAGGAAATAATAAATATTAAATATAGGTAATAATAATATTTACCAAAAAAAGGTAAGTAGTGCGTTTATTTTGTAATTAAAAAAATACGTACAAAAATTTATGTTTTACGTCATCTAATAAATGAATAATAGCAAAAATTATGTAAAATATTTTGATGATTGGTATATAATACCTTCATACTCACTAGACACTTACTATAGGTAATAAGTTTTGCTTTGTGAACGACTCCGAAATCGCGAAAAATGGTCAACTGTTTTGATTTTGATTGGGGAGGCGTACAATTTAAAAGGAGAATTGTCAAACCTGAAGGCATTTATTTACCCAAGAAGAGTAAAGCTCTATTCCTCTGCCTACCCGTTTAGGAAATACAGACGTGTTGTTAAGCATGTACACAAAACAAAGC
Source organism: Atethmia centrago (assembly GCA_905333075.3). Classification (NCBI taxonomy): domain Eukaryota; kingdom Metazoa; phylum Arthropoda; class Insecta; order Lepidoptera; family Noctuidae; genus Atethmia; species Atethmia centrago. The sequence goes on from HG995393.1 coordinate 11,182,583, forward strand.
AATACTTCAACACGTAAAGGAAAAAAACAAAAAAAAAAACATACCTGTCAATATGTGGCTCTTTATCGGAAAAGCGCGCGAAACCATTGATAACGTAGATTTAAACAAATTAGGGCACAGGCACGCGTGCGCGTTCAACCAAGGCTCGCGGCCCAATGGTTGTGCGTGCTGGCTGCTGTGTATATTCAAGGTTCAAATCTTGTCATGTATATACGTTTGCCTAAATAGGTGACCAGTAAAATTTAGCGTCCGCACCCTCATCATCATCATCTCATTTAATTTCATTGCAAAATTGCATTCAAAATGTGTGTATTAGGTAATTGAAAATTCTGAGTGAAAATATTTTTGATACATAGCTTAAACTATAAAAAAAATAATGTTTTGCGCTCTTACGTTGTTTTATTTTGGTTCCAGCGCATTGCAGCGCTCTATTTTTGCACATGTGGAAGTAATTGACTATGTCACTTTCTTATGCCCGCCTAATTCGCTATGATTTATTTTTTACGTATCACCTTAACTTGCTTTCCGAGGCCCGGAAGGGTGTGTAAGACGGTCATCCATCCATGGACCGCCCGCCGCACACGTTGCTTACCTTGATGGACCCGTGCGGCTATTACAGTTAGCCATGAGCCGGTATGTATGTGATATTTAAAATATAAACTAGCAATAGCTTAACGATTTACGGGATATACTCTGCAGGCTTTTTTTTGGGTGGGATATCATCGAATACCTTCTCCCGCTCTGGGCGGAGCGGGAGGGTGTGTCAGACTCTTACTGACTAAAACCCACCCGTATTCCTTCCGTTGCCTGTGTTGCGGGGGCCTCAGTGACCCATTAGTATCTTCCCGCGAATACTCTGCAGGCTTAGCACGAGAACCGCAGAGAAGCGTTTTGTCGACGTAAGAGTAGACAAAAACCGGCCAAGTGCGTGTCGGACCACGCACTATGAAGGTTTCCAAAGTTGGGATGAATTTTTCCCAAGAACAAACTTGACATTGTAGTTGAAAAGCATGTACAATCCAACTGCAAATGTAAGTTTGTATGCAAAATATTGAGAGATTTACCAAGTTATTTTAACACCATAGACTTCTTACAGGTTTTCCTGTAATCTATAGGTAAATAACAATTTTCTGTATTTATTTAATATGTCACACGGTACAGCTTGCAAAACTATTTTTTTTTATTTTCTACTTAGCGCCCCGAAAGTAACCCTCATATTTAAAAAAAATATATTTACTATACACGTCCTTGTTTGGGTCACAGAAATTCATATGTGACTTAATCGGTCTAGTAGATTCGTAGCAAATCGGCTTTGACAGACGGACAGATAGACAGACAGACTGTCACACGAGTGATCCTTTAAGGGTTCCGTTATTTCTTTTTGAGGTATGGAACCCTAAAAATTACGTTTCCTTGAAGACAAGGTTGACAGTTTTCTTCCGAGAAATGTAGAGAAGCGGTTTCTATTCTTCAGTAGAGCAGTAATAGAAAGCATCATGCTAATCCTGCAGGAGTGTGGGGTCGTGAGTTTGATCCCTATTCGGTGCATTATTGACGTGAATCCAATCCTACGCAAGCTTCTTTAACTTCATTTGAGGACTTAATAACAGGAATATTAGATAGATGGATAGATAGATAGAATACTCTTTATTGTGTACACCATAAAAATTACAGCGATAAATGTAGAAATTTTACATAGGGTGACACAATGGGCGGTCTTATCGCTAAAAGCGATATTTTAAAGACAACCTTTGGATGGATTAGGGGGGAAAGCAGAGACAATACTGCAGGTAGTCTGTGGCGTACCATTCACATATATATACAATAAATACATACATACATAAAATATATTAAAATTATCTATTTAATATATTCAATAATAATTAATCATAAAACTAGCGCTAAGAATCAAAACAGGTGCAAAGAACAAAGAAAATAAAAAATATGTTTAAGGAGAGAGATAGTGTTTTTTTATCATAATTTAAAAAAATGGACAGAGATTGAGCACGCCTTATCGACACGGGCAAGGCATTCCAGAACCGTACTGCTTGAACCGTAAAAGATTTATCATAGAAACTGGTGGAATGCATCGGCATCTCTAATCTCAATGGGTGGGTGTATGGTTATCTTAGTGGGTGGTTATATTACTGGGTTCGATTGCCAGGGGTTGCAGTCTTGCGGACGGTGAGCAATGGGTAGCTCGCAGGACCAGGTCCGGGTCGACGGCGCGTTGTGTTCGACGCGTGCCTCAAAGAGATGTCAGCACAAGTGTAGGGGTCCACTAAGGCCGATGCCTGCCGGGGTCGCTGGAAAATCCAAAAGGGATACCGAGGCCCCTGGCAACACAGGCAACGGAAGGAACACCCGGTTTTAGTCAGTAAGAGTCTGACACGCCTCCCGCACCAGACGGTTAAAATTTCTTGAGAAGATTTTGTTTGCGCTTCTCAAGCCAATTTCACTGTCTAGGGAATCCATTAGGAATTTGCAACCGTGAAGCTATCGTTATCTACATATGTCGACACTGCAGACCCTGTTGAGAAAGGTGAGTTATTGGGTTCTGCCATTTGGAATTTCTCAGTAGCAGCCCGGAGTTCGGATTTGAGCCCGGTTATGGCAATAGGTTCGCCCCCTATTACATGGGCCTTAAGGTGCAGATATATGATTTTAGTGACTTTTCAATCTGTTATTACGCCTTCATATAATGCGGGTAAGTTATGTAAAAAAATTATGTTAAACTAGAACGCATACACATAAATTCTATATGTGAATATTGAAGTATTGTAGTAAAATACTTTATGAAATAAATTAAAAATCAAAAATCAAAAGTCATTTATTCAAACTAGGCTGAGAATCAGCACTTTTCGAACGTCAAAATTACATAAGACAGTCCCACAAATCGCCCACCCTTCATCACTTCCTAGTGCTTTAGCTGGGAAGAAGAAGTAGCCAACAAACTCCCCAGCAGCACAGCTGTCTGTTCAGTTAGAGAAAAAAAAATGGATTCTATACAATAGTATGCAAAACAATTTATAGCCATGTGTCAGCTAGCACACCACTATACCATCAAAAAAAAAAAGAAAAGAAAAACATCGAAAACTATTCTCAAGCAGAGTAAAAACGTAAACAGAACTTAATATCCAAATAAAAGTCTAAAGGGCGTGCCCGCTTACATATAGCTATAGCTGTAACAGTCACAAACGATGTACTAGGACCATCAAAGTAAAATAAATAAACAGTTAATTCAGGAAGTAATCTCTACCCAAAGCATAAAAAACGATATTATTTTCAAACTTCTTAATATATTTTCACGTTTTTTTTTTGTATGAGCAAACTATTTTATTATCTATAATCTATCTGCTTTTTTTTTTAATTAAAATTTCGAAATACGAAACCCAATGGCGGCGCGGAGGCGTGAGCACGACGCACATTTGTACGGCCAAGGTCAGCGGCGATTACCCAACCCTTAAACATAACTGGCGAAATGTGGGTGTACTACAGGTACACCTCTACCCAACCCTACGGGGAAACAATGCCTGATGATAAGTGTGTATTATGTTGTGTATCCGGAAAATACAAATATTTGGATTGCGACGCCATTTTGAAACCAGGGCCTCAAGTCTGCTATTACAATAGTGTCAGAATGGTCTATCATTGATTTCATAATTGTTGATTTTGACAAGTTTGGTAATCTACTAATATAATGGCGTCATTATGACTTTCCAATGGTCAACCACTGACACTCCATTGAAAGAAATGGCATAGAATGGTAATCTCGTACATAATGTTAAATGAATGATTGGCGTATGCGGTAATCTGCTAAAATTTTGACAGTTCGTTTGATCAGTGACCTACCATTAGAACGTCATTGTGCAATCATTGCTTTTAATAGCTCGGTTGTCAAAAAGTGTTTGCTATCTATCGTGTTTGTGGAATATTGAATGGAGAAATGTATTCACTACGAACAAATATTCTCGAGCTAGCCAACCCAGTTGATGCTAGAGAAAGAAGATGGGCGGAATGCAAAGGACGTCGTCGAGCCCGTCGCAAGTTATACAATTATTACTAGGTATGTGCTTCCCACTATAATTCTGCAAGGCTGCCAAAAAAAAAGTATTGCTTAGGTACCTGTTGCACTTTTTTACTCTTCTGTGATTTAATTTTGTTTAAAATTTTACTTTTATATTCAATAAAGAACTAAAAAAGTGCAAAAATTACAATTATGATACATTTCATAATGCATAGGTACCTATTACTAAATAATACTGTATTTAAGTACTTACAGTGCGCCATTCTGCCGTGTCGTTTTATTGGGACAGTAAACTTCTTGGTGGTTTTCCAGAAAATCAATTAGAGCCGAAATTTGCTCAGTTAGCACCATTTTGTATAAAATGTAATAAATAAATAAATAAAAGATAATTTAAATACGCAAACAAAAATATAATTAAAACACTCAAATGAAAATAAATAACTAACAAAACACCGACTACCGCCTACGGTGGCCGGAAATCCGCCCGGGATTCCCGACGCCCTGGGCGTCTCCTGCGGCGGCTAGGGGCGAGAGGGCGCGAAATTTGCCTTTCCCTCAACCGTCCCGCCTCCTCCTTCGCGAGCATTACTGCTTCGCAGAAGGAGGTTACGGCTGCCCATGCCCTCTCGCTCCGTACCATGGCCTGAACCAGGGCCGGACGCGAGAGGTCTCTGCCGCCGATCGCCTCCACGAGGAAGATAGTACAAGGAATAAGGAACATAGGGTACCTACATCATCTGTGAAAGTTTCAACTGTCTAACTATCACGGTTTATGAGATACACCCTGGTGACAGACGGACAGTGGAGTCTTAGTAATAGGGTCCCGTTTTACTCTTTGAGTAAAACGGACCCCTTAAAACAGATTAACCTCAGTAAGCAGTAATTTAACATTTGACTTTGACAGCTAAACTGATAAAATATTATCGAGTTGTATAGTTTCACATAAATTTAATGTTTTTGCTATTTACGAACTTCTTGCTACTTCAGATTGCTTATAACACTAATAAATAATATCTAAATACATATATAAATGAAATCTGGCATGACTGACTGTTCAAATTAAGTAGTAGTTTTTTGAAAATCATTTCTACTAACGGGTTTTATATTAATGGCAATACGACAATGTCATTCTACCACGATTCTATTACGAGACCATTGACCGACCAATGATCGACCATTATGAATTTAGCAGATTACGAACTTTTAGCAAAATGACAACGGGATCGTGTTGGAATGACGAGTTTATTAAAAATAGCAGACTTGGGCCCCTGATTAAATACTTTTTACCTCCAAAACGTAAATTATATTTTCCTTGAAATATTTTATAGCTATTTATGGTTTATCTACATGCAAAATATAATTTTAGCTTATCTTGAAACACCAAATTATTAAAACGGAATTGAATCTGATTTTATCCTCTGTAATTTTAACATTTAGTTGCTAAGGCCTGTTCTTCTGCCGGGGTCGCGGGAAAGTCCGAAAGGGATACCGAGGCCCCTGGCAACACAGGCAACGGAAGGAACAGGGGTGGTTTTTAGTCAGTAAGAGTCAGACACACCCTTCTGCTCCACCCAGAGCGGGAGACGTTATATGATAATTTCCCACCCAAAAAAAAAGGGCTGTTCAGACGATACCAAAATAAATTGGGGGTTTTTTCGTAACCATTTATTTCACTATTACAGCATGTATGGATTTATTTTTTGGATAAATGTTTATTGACTATTTGATTAATACTCTGACTGAAGGAAAACGTCATTGGGTTAAATTTCCTCGATAGAATTTAATTCCGAAAAGACTTCTACTTTTTTATATTTATTTATTACTGTGTGACGTAAACCAGCACTTACGCCACGCTTCTCCGTCACTTAGTAGTCCATTTTTACATCGTGCGTAAATGAACCTATAATTTTTTAAATATTTTTATTAACAATGAGGCCAATGGAATTCCCTTTTTTGAGTTTTTAGCTAATATCTCAATAACTAGTCGAGTCCTAGGTCAAAAATAATGACATTTCATCCCCTTTGTGTGAATATCCCCGGGATTCTTGAGTACAAATTAATGGATGACCTCTAATTAACCTTGACCGTGACCTGTTTCGAAATATTTTTGGGTGTTGACCCGATACCCCCGGGATTCTTGAGTACAGATCAATGGACGACCTCCATTTAACCTTGCCTTTTTTAAAATATGTTCAAGTGTTTGACCTGATATCCCCGGGATTCTTGAATACAGATTAATGGAAGACCGCTTATTAACCTTGACCATGACCTTTTTCAAATTATTTTCGAGTGTTTGACCTGCGGCATGTATTGATAATTATTGTAATTGTATGTAATTGCGTTATATTAACGTAACTTTTAACACCTAAAAGTCACTATCTAACAGTTTCTTTCAACAGCTCCGCTCTCCGACCCCCTTAGCCCAGGTTTGAATAGTTTAGTAGTACCCGAGGTGGCGGCACGTAGTGTTCCACGCGCGGGGCTATTGGACGTCGCGGGGGGAGTTATACACCGCAATCCCCCCGCGAATTTGAGGTGGCCCGCAATGGCGTGCCGTCATCACCAGCCGGAGATTGCGGAAGTCGCACTAGATCCCATGATCCCCGGTGCAAGTGTGGGAGGGGAACACCGGGGTGGTTTTTAGTCAGTAAGAGTCTGACAGACCCCTCCGCCTGCCCCAGGGCGGGTACATCCATGAGGATTTTCCACACCGGAACAAAAAACAAAAGGTTTGAATAGTATACGTGTGGACCGCGTACTTATCATACGGTTTGAAATGGTCTACTTCCCTCCAGTTCCATGATATACTATTTTAAATAAATCTTTTAAATAAATTAACAATATGGCTTGTCAGTGCGAATATCTGCATTTATATTCTTGCACACATACAAACTTGGTTTAGAGCAATATTTAACAAACTATTAAATTAGGTACTCAATATTATATCAGTATAGACTTTAGACTTCTTTATGTCGCCTTTAGATTCCGAGGCTCGAAGAGAACTAGCTCGAAGTGAACAAAGGAAACGGCACCATTGTATTTATGATTTGATCACATTGTATTTATTTTTGTATTGTGATTTGTATTTATCACGTGTTTCGTAACTTGTGATTGTAATACGGGAGAACCTGAAATAAATGCATTTTATTTTTTATTTTATTAAAAGAAAGAAAGAAAAAAAAATATTTTATTTGGGACACGCACAAGAAATACAAAAGTAAAAAAAAAAAGAAGCATTTAAAACTAAACTTCGAATAAACAAAAAACAACAAAGAAGATCAATAAGAACGACTTGTGCGATGCCAAAAAGGCTCCTATCTCAGCATAATGCTGCGATATTTAAAAAATAAATACCGCAGCGCTGGTATTCTGATAGGGCCCGCTGTGATGCCACGGACACAATATATAATATATCCCACCAGGGGAATAAAGATTAAATAAAAAGACAATTTATAATTAATAAATTTATATAATAGATGTACAGTAAATATTAAGATTGACTCCGACGCTCGTACTTCACTTGTCCATGCCATAAACTATTATCTATGGTGTACGACAAGCGAGGGGACGTAGGCGCATCTGGACCGTTAAAAAAAAGAAAGTGCTCTGTGTCTTTGCGTTGCATACGTTCGGCTGTCAATGTTTTTGTAAAACGTTTTAAGAAAATAAATTATAATAGTGATTGATACTTAAATTGATGCAAATAGAACAATGAGTGATTAATAGAAGATCATGCAAGGAAGTAGTGCAAATAAATACAAATAAATAAAAAAAATGTATCATAGTTTCTGAGATAATTCTTTGGGTATGATCAATTTTCATCTATTTTTTTAATAACTTTAAAACGAAATATTTAAAAATTATTTAAAAAAAAATTAAACCTTCATAACATAACCTTCACAGTTTGCAAAACGTTTTTATTATCTTCTTATTTTTCTTCCAAAAGTGAACCCCATATTCAAAATTCATTTATTTGCGTTACACGTTCGTGTTTGGGTCACAGAAATTCATATGTGTACCAAATTTCAATTTAATCGGTCCAGTAGATTCGGAGCAAATCATCTGTGACAGACGGCCAGACAGACACATGAGTGATCCTAGAAGGGTTCCGTTTTTCATTTGAGGTACGGAACCCTAAAAACAAGATGGCCGTGTTAGTTCCGATTTTGGCCACGCGCCAAACGAACCTTGTAGCGTTATAAGAAAGAAAGAAAATACATGCACAGACTAAAAGGCACACAATTTAATATACTTACAGCAGATAAAAATGACGTAGAAAAGATGACGTAAAATGATCATCATCATCATCATTTCAGCGGAAACACGTCCACTGCTGGACCTAGGCCACCTCAAGCACCGCCACTTCGACCAGTTTTGTGCTTTCCGCATCCAGCGGATTCCTGCGGCTGTCACAAGGTCATCGGTCGACCTTGTAGGAGGCCTTCCAACGCTACGTCCTCCGGTACGCGGTCGCCACTCCAGAACCTTTCGGCCCCATCGGCCATCTGTTCTGCGAGCAATGTGCCCTGCCCACTGCCACTAAAGTTTGTCAATTCTTCGGGCTATGTCGGTAACCTTGGTTCGCCTGCGGATTTGTTCATTTCTGATTTGATCACGTAGGGAAACTCCAAGCATAGCCCTCTCAATTGCCCTGTGAGTGACTTTAAGCCTTTTAATAAGGCCCATTGTAAGCGACCACATTTCAGTGCCATAGGTCATCACCAGTGATAGGAATAGGTAGTGCCTATTTGCCTAAACTTTGAAGAACAGAGACAAGAAACGGAGACTTCCTTAGGACTAACTTTTTTTCCGAGACATCTGTCCCGAAATTTCGAGACAAAACATAAATACATTAAAAAAAAATGTTATTTGGAATAAGTAATTCGTCTATATTTACCTAAAGTTTGCGACTAGATATATCATAATAAATAACATACACAGTCGTTACAACCATAAAATTTTCAGAATTTTTTTTTTGGAGAACATTTTATAAATGACTTGTTGATCGTAATACACAATGAATCACAATGTTTGAATAAGAAGCCGTACACGTTTCGAAGTAAATATCTTCTTTCTAGCTCACTCTCGGCTACGTTTAATGAGATTTCTAAAGTTCAAGTGTAAAAAAGGCATTATATGTAACACATAATATGATTTAAAAGAGTGTCCATGGAGTTTCTTGCACGTTCTTCTCCATAGAGACCTACTCTTTGGAACGTGCAATTTAGCTTCACTTTTCTTGGACTGACCGACATTTGACTATTCAAAAGTGCCCGTAAATGGTCTATTTGAAATAAATGCTTTGATTTTGATTTTATTGGTATTTAAAATAAATAAATAATACATTTATTTGCCAGAATGTAGGTATACAAAGTGGTATGATCTTAATATTAATGAGGTCCCTTTACATTCTACCGTTATACATGATGTGCAAATATTTAGTTACAAATGAAAATACAAATACCTTTTTTTCTTTCATCTTAATGAAATATATTTCTAAAGTATATTTAAAAATGTGCATGATATTAAAATAATTGCATAATAATGGTATCACATTATCACATTTTACGGCAGCGCATTTTGTAATTTCTAAGAATAGATAACGATCTATTCTTAGAAATTACAAAAGGTAACCGCCATGGTCGCATACCTGTGCGGCGCGGGGAGGGTCTACATACCCCCTCCCCCCCTACTCCTTACCGCCCCGCGTGCGCGCAGGTTACCTTCACTTCAATCCTGTACTTCGGTTTGTTAAGTGCGCATCTTCCTGTATTGTTTTTGTGAATATTGTTTTTCACCCTCGCTCGTTTTTTGGTTCATTGGATCTTCTTAATACGACTACTTTGGCTTGAATTTATGGATTATGATTTGCTGCAATAACATTGTTCCTGTCTGTCTACATCAAATAATACGGTAAGTCAACATTTATTACTTTTTAATGTTTTGGCTAAAGTTATTTATTTTATTTCTTGTAGGGAAACAAACAGTAAGTTAGATATAAAGAAGAACATTAATGTATATATTATTTTATCTTAAACTAGCAATTTGACAGTCTAGATTGATATGCAATTGTATGAACTTGATATTTTTTAGTGGAGTTTTTAAGATAATTATTGTGTATGAAACGTAGTTAAAGAAAAAAAACATACGCATTTAACTTTTGGTTCAAATATAAAAGTGAACTTCAATACTACCAAGCATAGTAATGTTATATCTTTGGTGTCATAAAAAATTGCTAAGGTGGACGAATTCTATCAAAATATATTATTTTTCTGGCCGGTTCTTTTAATATTTGAACCAAAAAGGAATATGTCTTTTGCGCATTGAATAAAATGCGAAAAAAAAATTTCAATAACAATGATGTTACGCGTGTTCATATTATCTAACCGTTTTTCTTTATTAGAGCGTAAAATGAAAGAATAAAATCTTTAAATCGATACAATCGATGCACCTAGCTGGAATGCGCGCACCTCTCCCGCTTTCCTTTCCACCTCCCTGTATCTATAAAGGTTCGTTATTCCTTTTGAGGCATAGAAAACTTAAAATTTTATTTTATTTTAGGTACTTGCCATCGTACATCTTTTTGGAGACCAGTAAGATTGGAGATGGCGAACAAGCCTAAGAAAGCAACAGTAGAAAGTTGGATTGGACTTCATCCTGAATTATATTACGACCCGGCCAGTAATTTGAATTACTGTTCTAAGTGCGAGAGCAGTATAACAGCTAAACTTAGTAGTGTCAAGAGGCACGTTAAAGGTCCGAAACACAAAGGGACAAGTAAAAAACCAAATGAATGAAAAATCACTAAAAAAAGTGTGATGTTGTGAAGTACAACGAACAAAGAAACAGTGCAAAAAATTCCTAACGCATGAATCATAATAACCGCCACTCAATTTTTAAAGAACGAGTACTTCTATTAGGATCCATAAATTCAACGTTAGACGTAACTGCTCAAATAGCTTAGTGGTAAAGCCATTCTACACGTTCAGCGTGGTTAACTCCAAGTTCGAATCCAGCGATCAGAGCTCTCTTTTTTGGAAGTTTTATTTAGACAAATAACAACTATGGATGAAAACATTACTTTCCGAAACAAAAAAATATTTAAATCAAGCTCTGTTAACGATATTAGTCAAGAAAATTCAGTCCTTTTTGACACGACTGTGATGAGTCTGCCAAATACATCTTTAAATTCTAGTCAAACAATTATTGATCTTCAGGAAAAAGTTAAAATATTATCAGACGACTTACAGAGCGCCCACCAAGAAATAGAAAATTTAAACTCCGAAAATTTTAGATTAAAAACGGACTTGCAAAAATACATAAAAATAGTAAATGCATACAAAGACATCAATTCTACAGATAAAAGAATTTTGACTCCAAGACCAGAACACAAACGTAAATCAAGCCACAACAAGAATATAACGCCTGGTACAAATAAAAAGCAATTTCACATAACACAAGAAATACATGGAGCGCCTGCAATGGAAATGAAGCAATTAGACGCAGTGACTACAAAAGAAACCAATTACGATGGAAAGGTAAACATTGCAAACACCTTAAAAACAGCTGGAAAAAATACGAACTTAGAATGTACCGAGATTACGAGACCAGAAATGAACCTAAACTTGAAAAGTCCGTCAAATCATTTAATACAACAAATGCCTGAAAAAAAGGTAACTTACCTAAGAAAATCTACGGCTGCTCTGGGAACACCTACATCAGTCAAAAAAGCAACCAAGTATACTCAAATGGAATATGCACAGAAACCTCAAGACACACATCCACATATTAATAACATACCGGAAATACAAACTCTACCGACCATTACTAACAGTCTCCTCAAAAATTCATCTAAAAACTGTCAAAAAAATCACAAAAAAATATGTTTGATTTCTAGTAATAATGTGAATAAGATGTTAGACATTGGAAAAAGTACGTTCAAAGGTTATAAGTTCTGCCATTATATCATACCAAATGGTGGCATAAAACAGCTGTTCTCAAATTTGGATAAAAAACTCGAAAACTTTACCCATGACGATTATTGTGTCATTTATATAGGTGAAAGAGATTTTGAAGTCTCCAAAAACTATAGACTATTAATTGACTTCATAAAAAAGGAGCTTAGTAATGTCATAAATACTAATATTGTCATCTGCTCCCCTAATTTTAAATTAAGTAATATTTTTTCTATATTTAATAAACGTATTGAAATGTTTAATCAGCTAATGTATTTAGATAATGAACTATGGGAGTATGCTTATCTTTTTGATTCTAATTATTGTGTGGAATATACATATGAAATGTTCCGAAAATATACTGCAACAGTAAACAATAAAGCAATTGCTAAAATATTAAAAAACTTAATGGAATATATTGCGTATCTAGGTTCAGAAGCAGAAGTGAATGAATTAACTTGCTATAGTCTTGATTCTTGTCATTATTTTGAAAATACTGCTGTTGCGGATATCCTAAACCAATTACCAAAAAGTAATAAAAAGTTATATAATGATCAGTCCACCCAAACCGAAAGCTCTTCTGACAACGATTTTTTTCGTGTATAATCAAATAAATATCTTACACCAAAATATTAATGGATTAATAGGAAAGTCAGACTTGTTAACCCTTAGTATAAATAAACTCTTATATGAAGGGAAAGCAGTGGATGTTATGTGCATTACGGAACATAATATGAAAGATGACGATACTATGCACTTATATATACCTGAATATAAAATTGCAACATACTCTTCACGAAAGACCAGGAATGGTGGTACCTGTATACTTATTAGACATAGATACGAGTTCAAGATCTTAGACATTAAGGAATTCAGTGTGCCCAGTTTTATAGAGTGCTGTGCCATCGAACTGGTAGTTCACAAGTTAATTATAATTTACATTTATAGACCTCCTAAATACACGCGAGATGCTACTTCTATTTTCTTGGAAAGAATTGAGCGTATTTTAAATTATTGCGGAAGAAATTTGGAAAAAAGGGTTTTGCTCTGCGGTGATTTTAACATTGATATTCTGAAAAAAGCAAGAATATCCATTGAATTTCTACATTTATTGCTGAGCTACAAACTTAAACCGAGTATAAAAAAGCCCACACGTGTATCGAGTGGAACCTGCATCGACAACATCATGCATAATGTTAGAGGTGGTACTGGCGAAATTTTAGAGTTGGCCCTTTCGGACCACACCGCCCAGCTGTTTAGTTGTCCTGTTAGAAAATCATGTTCAATTGATCACTGGTATATATTAAGTCGAGATTATAGCTCTGAGAATATATCTAAGTTCATTGAAGCCATTAGAAATTTAAGTTTTATTGAGGTATTTAATGGTACATATCCGGAAATAGCTTTTAATTCATTTTATGATATGTTTAAACTTCTTTACGATCTGTGCTTCCCGACCGTGAAAAAAAAGATTTCCACTCGGAAAACTCCACGATGGATATCTAAAGGTATCAAAAACTGTTGCAAACGAAAAAGAGAGATGCTATATTTATACAGGCGATCACCAAACATTGAAAACAAACAATTACTTAAACAATATTCGAAACGATTAAAGAGAGTAGTACATTTGACGCAAACGTCTCAAAATAGTCATACTATTAATAGTGCAGAAAATAAAACCAAAGCTACGTGGAAATTAATTAATAGGTGTAAATTAAACTTTCCGCCAGAACCTGTGAAGCAAATTCTTATTGGTGACAAACAAATTAACGATCCTAAAGACATAGCTATGGCTTTCAATGATTATTTTATAGATTCGGTACATCCTGCAACAAAATTTGATAACGGTAATGCAATTTCCCATATAAATCACCACCCAAAAACCCTTTTTATGGCGCCGACGGATGCTATGGAGATTTTCAATACAATAAATTCGCTAAAAAATACCAATAGCACGGGATTTGATGAAATCTCAACAAAGATTCTAAAACTAGTGGCGCATGTAATTGCACCCGTGCTAAGCTTTATAATTAACCTATGCATAGAGTGTGGTCACTTTCCAAGCATACTAAAAACGACCATAATTAAACCACTTCATAAGAAAGGTGATAAAACAAACCTTTCAAATTACCGTCCAATAGCATTAATACCAGTATTATCAAAAATTTTTGAAAAAGTAATTTATACTTCTCTTAACTCATTCTTTGAAAAAAATCATATACTTGCAATGGAACAGTATGGTTTCCGGAAAAATAGAAATATTGACAATGCAATCAATGACTTGGTTATGAAAATTATTAGTAATGTTGACAAAAAAAATCCCATTGCCGCAGTACTCATGGATATGTCCAAGGCATTTGATCACGTGGATCACACAATACTGCTGGGTAAAATAGAACGTTATGGTGTTCGAGGAAATATATTGAGCCTATTCAAAAGCTATCTGTATGGAAGAAAACAAATCACGGTTTTAAATAGAATTTGTCCTAACTCTAAGATAGATATCGCTCACAAGTCGTCCATTAGGTATACTACCCGCGGTGTACCCCAAGGCAGTGTCCTTGGGCCCTTGCTCTTTCTCATATTTATTAATGATCTGCCGAAATGTACCCACTACCAAACCGTCTTGTTTGCCGATGATAGTACGCTCATTGTACCATGTAGTGACCTTCAATCATATGAGAATGAAATAAATATGTCTATCCATAACATTATACATTGGTTAAATAACAATAAACTTAAAATAAACTTAGAAAAAACAAATTATGATGTTCCAACAAAGGACAAAAAAACTAAACTTAAATATAAAATACAACGATCAAAAAATACTCGAAACCGATAGTGCCCGTTTTCTGGGACTTCACTTGGATAGTCACCTAAACTGGAAATGTCATATAGAAACCGTATGTAAAAAACTAAACCAGTATTCCTGCACTTCATAACCTTGCAAAAATATGTAACGAGGCTGTAGTTTTAATAGCATACAAAGCTTATATTCCATCATTGTTGCGCTTTGGAATAATGTATTGGGGAAACTCCACTGACAAAGAACTTGCTCTCAAAGCCCAGAAGAAGTGTATACGTAGTATGTTTAAGCTGAAAACGACTGACAGTTGTAAACCATTATTTAATAAATATAAACTATTGACTTTGCCATGTATGTACATATACGAGACAGCAGTATTCGTTAGATTGAACTTGCATTTGTTCCAAACGCTCAGATCAAAGCGACGCAATGATATATGTGCTATTCCACACAGAACTAAGCTCTATTCGAAAAGCTTTTTGGGAATGGGTCCCAAATTGTACAATAAGCTACCCATTACAATAAAAGATGTTGGCGGCATACAGCATTTCAAAAAGGCTCTTCTAAATTTATTAGTCGCAAAAACATACTATACAGTCAATGAGTTCTTAGAAGATGTATTTTAATTTCTTGACATTTCATTATTTTATTGTTATTTTAATCCATTTATTTGTAATTAATTGACATTGACATAATACTATAATTGAAAATTGACATATTAAGAAATTGACATAATATGTAATAATCAGTAATTGAAAATTGACATATAAATATAATTAGAAATTGACATGGTAATAATTAGTAATTGAAAATTTACATAGTAATAATTAGTAATTGAAAATTGACATATTAATTAATTAGAGATTGACATAGTAATAATTCGTAATTGTAATTAGAATATTTTAGAATTAAAATTAGAATATTTGTACGCCGCTGACGGCAAGACATAGCGATAATTTTAAGAGCATTAACATCTGCATATATGTATTTTTTTTTTTCACCTATGATCTACAAATAAAGTGATTTGATTTGATTTGATTTGAAAAGAATTTTATTTGGACCTAGTACAATTTCTCATATTACGTAATATACCTTGGATTCAAGTAAACAACCCCGCTTTCAAAAATTTTTCCTTTAATATATTTGCTGCAATTGTACAAATCGACAAAAGCTTCCTGAGCAATCATTGCTGAGAAAAGTTTATTTAGATAAGATTTTTAAAACTAAAATTGACTCGATTTATGAACAAATTGCAAATCAAAAGCTGTGGGTATCTTTAGACGAGACAACTGATTTTCTAGGCAGATACATGGTACATTTACTTGTAAAACCTTTAAATGCGATCACACAAAAACCATTTTTAGTTGCTTGCAAAGTACTAGAAATTGTTAATGGGAGCACAATTGCCCAATTTGTAATAGACTGCTTTGAAAATATGTGGTGCGATTTGTATGAACCCAAAGTAGGAGACGTTGCTGTATTATGCACTGATAGTGTAGCATATATGCTAAAAGCGGGACGTGTGCTGAAAAATTATTTGCTCAACATGATACACGTCACTTGCTTAGCACATGCACTGAATCTCGTGGCAGAAAAAATACGATACGAATACTCAGATGTAGATGAATTAATTTCAAACGTAAAAAAAATATTTTTAAAATCACCTAATAGAGTGCGCTTGTTAAAAAACACCTTTCCCCACATGCCGCTTCCTCCAGAACCCCTTATTACAAGATGGGGTACTTGGTTGGAGGCAGTGTCATATTATGCAAAATATTATGATCAAATTAAAACAATTGTAAATCTTTTAAGAAGTTCCGACGCGCTATCTATTAGGTGTGCCAAAAATGTTCTTCAAAAGGAAAACTTGAAATCGGACTTGGACTACATTGAGGAATATTTTAAAGATATACAAATTGGATTAAAGAAATTACAAAAATCGAATTTAACTCTAACGGAATCCTTTGAAATATTTGATCACGTGAGAACTGTGCTTCCCTGGTGTTCATCTGAGCTTATAAAAAATAAACTCGTAAATGTCATGGACAGAAATCCCGGTTTAGATAAAATTAGAGACATATGTGAAGCGATAACAGCAGGAAAGGATGAGCGATCATACTATATGTACGCGCCTTTAACCTCAGTTGATGTTGAAAGGTCATTTTCAACTTATAAATGGATTCTTAACATAAAAAGAAATCGCCTGACAGTTGAAAATATAGAAAAAAATATGATTGTGTATTTTAACTTAGATGACTCATCTGACATAGAAAATTTCGGTTCTGATACTGAACTTGACGAATCGAATCACGATGATTAAATTAAAATCGTTCTTTATTTTTTATGGTATTTGTAACACAAATAAAGATTTTCAAATTCTTAGCAATTTTTGATGCATCAAGTTCTTTATCAAAACCGAACAGTTAGTAGTTCAGTATTAAAACTGATTGTCCTAAATGCTTCAAATATTAATTTGTAAACTTCAAAGGTTAATTTATACTTTAATTTGAGTAAAAATTGCATCCCTCAACGTCAGTAAAATAAATATGACATAGATATTTAAAGATAGATAAACATAAATTTGTTTCTTAAATCTTTCCTTCTGTACATTTTGTTTCATGGTTTCCAATTACGTCATATTTTAAAATAATATAAATATACATATATTTGTTACAACAATATTCTATGTGTTTTATTTTTCCTTTAGAGCCCATTCATTATTTAATGAACCTAGAGCGATATCGACCGGCGATTTTTGAGCATTTTTTCTTTCGTTTTTTTTTTGCATAGAAATCTCCAAAAATCGCCAGACAATATCGGTGGTGTGAAAGGACCCTTACGTTTTTTTTTTTTTAACTTGTTAATGCCCGCGGCTTTTCCCGCGTGTACTATTGTTTTTGTATCCCATGGGAACTATACTTTTTTTAATAGGAAGTAGCATATGTGCTATTCCACACCTTAAATCTATATCACTACCAAAATCAGCATTTTCAGTGGCATTGAGTAATGGACATCCATACAAACTATCACATGTATAGACAAACTTTAGATAAATATAGACGAATTACTTATTCCAAATAACACATTTTTTTAAATGTATTTAAGTGTTGTCTCGAAATTTCGAGACAGATGTGCCGGAAATAATTTAGTCCTAAGGAAGTCTCCGTTTCTTGTCTCTGTTCTTCGAAGTTTAGGCTAATAGGCACTACCTATTCCTATCACTGGTCATCACTGGCAACACGCACTGGTGAAAGACTTTCGTCTCGAGACACTGCGGTTTGTGGGACGAGAAGATATTGCGTAGCTTCCCGAACGCTGCCCAGCCGAGTCGGATTCGACGATTGACCTCTTTCTCGAAGTTGGACCTACCTAACTGGACAGTTTGTCCTAGGTAAACATACTCGTCCACAACTTCGAGCGTAGCGTCTCCGATCTTCATGAGAGTGGGTGTAACATGGGCATTTGACATGACCTTTGTCTTGTTCATGTTCATTTTAAGACCCACTCTTTTGGAAGCTCTACTGAGTAGACAGTGACAGTGACAGTATGTCAGTATGTCTCACATATGTGTGACCCTGTTAATTCAAAAGTTTCCTGACATCTCTTGACCGGTCTTTATAAGTAGGAAGAGGTGAATTAAGTACTTGACTAATTGACAACGGCCGCAGTGAATGGCGGGCATTTTTTGGGGGACTGTCTGTAACTTTGACGTTCGAAAAGTACTGATTCTCAGCCTAGTTTATATAAATTACTTTTGATTTTGATTTACACGATGATATCTTTTAGGCTGGTAATAATTAATTTTATTAAAAGAAGATCAGTATTCAAAACGAAACTCTTTAGAGTGCGGGTGCGACTCGCACTTGGCCGGTTTTACAAAACAGAACCACAGTGGCGGATTGACTGTGTTCTTTCCTCAGGTCAAGTTAAGTGTTTTTGGGTTTTTCCATCAGAATTATCTCAGTAGCAGCCCGGAATCTGGAATGCAAAACTATACACACTCACACAGTCACACACTTACATCTAGCGTAGGGCTTTTTAAAAAGCCCAAGTCCAAGCCGGCCAAGTGCGAGTCGCACCCGCACTCTAAAGAGTTTCGTTTGACAAAAACTATTGTATTATTTTTACCTTATTTTTATTACTAGCTGCACTCCGCGGTTTTACCCGCATAAGTCTCGATCCCGTGGGAATATCGGGATAAAAGTTCGCGACCACATTTGTAAGAAGCTGGCAGTGGGAAACGGTAAGGTTTTCCCATTGTTTGTCTTATCTGATTTAGTATATTCGGGTATTTATGTGTATTTATTTGGTCTTATATGTTTATACAATGTGTCTGTACACGGTGTGGCGAAAATTAAGGGCGTGGTACAGAATCTGTCGTCCCATACAAAACTGCAATACCTACTCAACCAAATGTATGGGATGGCTGAAACTTTTTCGCGATTACGACGTTGGTCCCCGGGAGAAAGTTATTCAGTTTGATGGTCTGTACACCCTTAATTTTCGCTACACCGTATACAGACACACTGTATAGTTAGGTATAGGTATACAGAGTGGAATTTTGTCTCCTGATGGGAAAGTACTCTTAATACTGTAGATAGAAAAATTTACTCAAAGAAAACATTCCTTTATTTTTGAATAGAAAGAAAACTGCATCCAAAGATTTTCAAAAATTCGCTTGCCACACCCGGGAATCGAACCGAATAAAATCTGATAAATGACACCCTGTACTTTTATTACATTGATCGTTAGGATCAATTATAAGGATGAAATCTCTCTTACAAATATTGAAATATTCCACAATTTTCGTTATTGCACCTACCATCTCTGCATCACCCAAAGGTTGACTGGTAGAAAATGCCTACGGCATTAAGTCCGCCTCTGTAAATTTGTGTGCTTAAAGTATTAAATAAATAAAAAATAAAAAAAACTATTCTCTCCGGGGGGCATGGGCGATCCATGTGTAAAATTCATCCAAACCATTTCAGCCGTCAATCCATCAATCAATATTTATTCGTGAACACAGGTATTACAATAAAGGTCTTATGCCGTTTTAGCGTGAAAGCGTAATAAACAAACAAATCAATTACTCACTTTCGCATTTAGGTATAATACAATTAGGATTTGCTACACACCTACAACTTTTCTGTGAAAAGTCCAATATTATTTTCGAAGACGTTGTTTTATTGTATGTGAATGTCATCACATAATCAGCCTATAATGTTCCCACTGCGGGGACACAGGCCTCCTCTCTGTGAGAGGGAGTGGGCCGTAATCCACCACGCGGGCCCAGTGCGGGTTGGTAGATGTCACATGTCTTCGAATTTTTGGTTCTAGGAATGTCATGTTCACCTGTAATTTGTTGGGTGTAAAGCTAGGATTTTCTAAGACTGCGGTGTCCGCCACATAGCATCCGCAATTTACCGTCGAATGACGTCACTGAGACGTTATTTAAGAAAGTAAGTTGGTGTGTTTTCCTAGAGAGCTTTTTTTGACACCGTTAAGTCAAACCCCGGTGCTATCAGGGTCATGACGGCCGTCCCTGCGTCTGTTATGTGGTGGCCACTGCTCTTGTAGGTGTAGTGCCATCTACATCGCCACATGCGAACTACGCAACACACTGACGTCACGCAAAATCCTGCATCGCGCAAGCAGAGTTTACCGCGCAACTAGCATCTATACATCATCCCGACATCAACCGTCGGGCAGTTGCCCACCAGACACGACACCCGTCTGGTCGGAGGATCCTCCCTTTTCTATGGAGGATGAGAGAACTTTACACCCTGTTCCTCATGCCTCTATACATATAGGGAACCGTAACTTAAGAGACAAATTATTTCGACGCTGGTGGGTCTAGAATCATGCTGAATTAAATGTAATACTTTGCGCGTTGATTTCCTTAAGGCGCAGATTTTAGTGACTTTTATATCTGTTATTACGCCTTCAAGTAAGCCGCATGTAAGTTATGCAAATAATGTATGTTAAACTAGAACGCAAACACATCAATTCTGTTTGTGAAAATTTTAGTATTGCAGTTAAATACTTTATGAAATAAATTCAGGAAGTAATGTCTACTCAAAGCATAAAAAACGATATTACTTTCAAACTACTTAAGATATTTTCATGAGTTTTTTTTTTAAATGAAAATACCTACTCTTTTATTATCTATAATTTTATTTGAGATTTTTTTCAAATATTCATATTTTTGTTACTAAAAATAAATATTCCCTATAAAAACGTACGGCGACGCGGCACGCGTGAACGCGTCGCCCTGTTGTATGGTCAACGTCAACGGCGTTTACGAGTATCCTACACTAGCATTTTGTATAGTTGTATACTTAAGAACCTGTAACCTTTTATAAATAATTTTTAGGGTTCCGTAGTAAACAAGGAACCCTTATAGTTTCGCCATGTCCGTCTGTCTGTCTGTCTGACCGCACTGTAGCTCAGAGATGCTTAGTACTAGAGAGCTATATTAATACTGACTGCCTCGTTGGTCTAGTGGTCGCAAGCGCTACTGCTGAGCATGAGGTCCTGGGTTCGATTCCCGGGTCGGGCAAAGTGTTATTGGGTTTTCTATCTGGAATTTCTCAGTAGCAGCCCAGAGTCTGGATTTGTGCCCGGTTGATGGCAATAGGCTCGCCCCCTATTACATGTGCTTAAACATAACTGGCGAAAAGTGTGGCTTAATATTACGTAAGTGGATCCGTGAACCACTTGAAGCATTAAAGTGCTAATTTTTGTTAGAGGCAAGTGTGCTAGCTAAATGGTTGTTTATGGAGATGTGAAAAAAATCATGGCAGTCGTACATATAATTAACTTAAAAGTAAAACTATCACGGCTAAGTAGGCTTTACAAGTTAACGAGTTATAGTCGACCAACTTAAATTTGCAGTTGGAGAATTGACCGTGGAATATATCGATGTATGGGAGAACAGGTTTTTCAACACAATGTTAAGTTTGTTTTTGGAATAAAGTTCTTTTAATTCGTCCCAAGTAATCCCAATTACGGAACCCTTCATTGTGCGTGGTCCGACACGCATTTGGCCGGTTTTTAATAAACAGTCGAGCTATTACGGTTAATAAGATCTCCCCTGGTGACAGACGGACAGAGAGATGGCGTAGGCTTTACCTATGATATCCATCGCCCCTCATCAGGACCAGGGATGGCGGCGCGTAGTGTTCCACCCGCACCTCTCTAAGACGTAACGGGGGAGTTCAACACCTCACTCGCTACGGGATGGAACCCGCATCGGGCGGGCCGTCACCAGTGCGGGGCAGCAGAAGTCCCATTCGCACCCACAACCTCTCGTCGCGACGCAGTGTGGACACCGTGGTGGTTTTAGTCAGTAAGAGTCTGGCAGATGTCCACCCCAAGGTGGAGGACATCCATGAGAATAATATCCAACCCGACAAAAAAAAAGGCTTGGTACTTATGGGTACCCGTTCGCGCCCTTTCGTTACGGAACTCTAAGAAAACCGATAGTATTCATATAATAATGCTATGAAGTCAGTAGCTCAGTTTAGATTAGTATAAATTCCTTCAGTTTCATCCTATATCATAACTTACTTAACAACACGCCAGTAATCCCCGAGGAGTTGGGCAGAAGTGTACTTATCACCCACAATTCACCAGTTATGTTTAAGACGCTGACAACAGCTAAAGCGTGGTGTCAGACTGCACAGAGAAGAAAGAGAAGCACGATGACACAACGCTTGCAATTTATTGAAAAAAGTTAAGCAATTATCTATTTACTCAAAATTTAGTTGAGTCATCGAAAACAAAAAGCAACTAGTTCTGCATTCAAATAAGACGTTCTTGTTATTAATGAAATACGTAACGTACGTTGATATTTAATACATATATTTTGGACTAGATGCGCCCCGCGGATTCACCTGCATAAGTTTTGACGCCGTAGGTATATTGGGATAAAAAGTATCCTATGTGTTATTCCTAGTTATAAACTATCTGTGTGCCAAATTTCATCTATATCCGTTTAGTACTTTTTGCGTGAAAGAATAAAAAACATCCATCCATCCAAACTTACAAACTTTCGAATTTATAATATTATAATAGGATTGGAAATCAAGGTAAAAGGTACTAACCTTTTATTTAATAAGTTACCGTTAATTTGTAACGAGATCTTTTTTCAAAACGTGTTTTGGTAACAATCAAGTTTTGAGAAATATGTTTAAAATTAGCATATAATTTAATAAACTATCCAGAATTGGCCATTTTTTTTCTTAAGACAATCCTAACTTGATCATTTGCCTGTCCGGTCCTGCGAGCCTATTGCCATCAACTGGGCACAAATCCAGACTCCCGACTGCTACTGAGAAATTCCTGATGGAAAAGCCCAATAACACTTTGCCTGACCTGTCAATCGAACCCAGGATCTCATGCACAACAATAGTGCTTGCGACAACAACATCAACAAGGCAGTCTATTCCGTTAGGCAGTTGTTCTATTTCAATAGTTTCAAAATTGAGATTCATGCATGACCAACGTTCTAGATTGTCAGCAACTTAAAATTAATTCAGAACAGGCCTCATATGATTGTATCAAATTGGTAAAACTAAACATATGTAATAATTCAGTAACTGTAACTTCAGTCAGTTCGTACGTCCCGAATAAATGCATAAATTTATCACCATATTGTAAAATTAAATTGGCTGACACTGTTTTGAACGCTACCGTTAGGACGCCATGTTGGATTTTCGAATGCGTTCGGATAAGCGTAAGAATATTATATTGTTATAATTATTATTTTTCTTATTTTGAACTTGAAATGACGTAATATGTTTTCATGGTGTGTTGCTTTTGTTTTATGCAATGATTTTATATGCGGTGTGGTGGTGGACCATGGACAGGAAAAAATCGCTATGAAATACCGACATGTTTGGGCATGTGAAACCGATAAGCTGAAGTTAATTTTCAACGCATTTCCTCAATAGGTACATGGAAAACTCAATAACAATGACCTGGGCATTGAACATAATATGCTCAAAAGTTGCCGCAATGGGACTATACAGACTGAAAAAAAAGCCACTAGGCTCACCTATTACAGGCAATAGGCTCGTGTCCTATTACATGGGACTTAAAGCACTAGGAAGTGAGAACAGGGGGACTGTTTTATGTAAGTAATTTTTTTTTTTTAAAAGTGCTGATTCTCAGCCTAGTTTGAATACCTAAATAACTTTTGATTTTGAACATAACTGGCGAAATGTGGGTGCACTACAAGTACACCTGTGCCTAACCCTTCGGGGATTACAGGTGTAATGTTATGATGTTGCTGTTAATTTTGTGTAGGTATTGTGTATCTTACGACTTCCACGCGTAGGAAGTCGCGGGCAGAAGCCAGTTTAGTCGCGAGACGCCAAATACAGGTTAACCAGCACAAACACAGGTTAACCAGCACAAATACAGGTTAACCAGCACAAATTCAGGTTAACCAGCACAAATTCAGGTTAACCAGCACAAATACAGGTTAACCAGCACACTAATTATTTAACACATTATCAATCACAATTCGATTGATTTTGAAGTAAATTGCTAATCCATTGCTTCATATGTTCGAAAAATTTGTACGCTTTTTAAAGGCGAACGGGGGCTGAGGATACACTATGGCAAGATCCACAAATCGCATAGTGTACCATTGTGCCCCCCAGCCACGTTCCCAACATGGTACCTGTGGGATGAACCGCTCTGCAGGTTAGTACGGAATAATCTTATTAATACGTCCACCAATACTGCTGAGCGTGCTCGCCTGCTGACTGTGGGTGAGGGGGAGTCGGGCCTCTGGTTTCAGGCGCTACCGTCACCCAATATAGGCACTACGCTGGGTGACTCCAACTTCCGGCTTGCTACTTGTCCACGTCTGGGCGCTCCTTGCGTGGCTCCGCATCGCTGCCAATGCGGTGAAGGTGTCGACTGCCTCGGACACCATGATCTATCCTGCAGTAAAAGCGCAGGGCGAATAGCACGGCACGTCAGCATCAACGACATCATCCGTCGCGCTCTTTTCACCGCCGGGGTGCCCGCTGTTTTAGAACCCAATGGCTTGGAAGGTAGGTATGTCTTTGGTGTGGGATGCAACGTGTGTCACCCTTGCGCTTTAATTTATAAATATAAAAATAAAAATAAAAAATTGCACTTTAATGCTTAATATTACGCAAACGGATTCTTGAATCGAAAAGTAGTGTTCACAGACCCGCAATAACGGCCTATCCAACGATACCCCACACCATAGGATAACGAGAAAAAATATATAACATCCCCACATTATGGGCAAGGCATGTTCCAAAAAATAATGTTTTTTTTTTAGATTTGATTTTCACGCACTTTGTCGGCGTGATTAATATGTATACTTATGTCAAATTACAGCTTTCTAGTACTAAGCGTCTCTGAGCTACAGCGGGCACAGACAGATAGACAGACGGACATGGCGAAACTATAAGGATTCCTTGTTTACTACGGAACCCTAAAAAATGAACACTTTTCAAAAATACGAACGTAAAAAAAATCTGATTGCGTTTTCAGATTGCGTTGAGAACATTGCGTTTAAAATTATTGCTTACCCCTACCAACTCGCTAAAACTTTTTCAGTTTTCTACTTACATAGGTAATTAATTCAGATAAGACATTTCAAACAACTGTCAAATAATGACAGTTGTATGAAATGTCTAAATTGACGTAAGTCAAATAATGACATTTGTGATTTAAAGATAGGTATGGATTACCTTGACTATTCCCTGTGTAATTGGGTTTTTTATCTGAAATTTCTCAATAGTAGCCCGGAGTCTGGATTTGTGCCCGGTTGATGGCAATAGACTCGCGCCTTATTACATGGGATTTAAACATCTGACGAAATGTGGGTGCACTATAGATTCACCCATGCCTATCACTTCGAGACATACAGGCGTATTGTTATGCTATGTTGTGTGTACCCTGAGATTACCTACATAGAACATAGAGTCTAGGTAAACAATAGTGTTCTACGGTTAAGTTCTAATCCTCCTGCAAACCTAGCTTATAAAAAACTAACGAGGTACAAAAATATTTTATTAATACATCACTCATACGAATATCCGAACGAAAAACATCTTAATACAATATGGATGACATTCGTGCGTCACTGTCAACCGTAATGAATAGTCTATTCTGTGTTTTTGAATTTAGAACGCGGACTGACGTTTGTTCACAGCCAATATTTTTTGACCGTGAATATCATGTTTTCTTTTTAAATTTTTTTCGTTGTTTCTGTTATGTTTTTTTAGGACTTTATTGGGTTAGTCGTGAATATCAATACATTATGGCTAGGTATGGAAACGCCATTTTACGCGGTTTGGGAAACTTCGTCAAGTTTTCTCGTATCTATGTTATGTATTTTCTCGTATCCTATCTTTCTGTTATGACATACGGTGCCGAAACGTGGACCCTGACAGTCGGGTTGGTCCACAAATTTAAGGTCACTCAGCTCGGAGTTTCTTTGAAGGATAAAATCAGGAATTAAATTATTATCCTGAAAAAAAAAAACCGGAATTACCATCATAGCTTGCAGCGTGAGCAAGTTGAAGTGGCAGTGGGCTTGCCATGTTTGTCGAAGGATGACGATGGCCGGTGGAGCAGACTAGTCCTGGAGTGGAGACCGCGTATCGGCAAACGTAGTGTAAGACGTCCTCGAGCTAGATGGACCGTCTACCTTAAATA
The DNA here is from genome assembly GCA_905333075.3 of Atethmia centrago. Taxonomy (NCBI): domain Eukaryota; kingdom Metazoa; phylum Arthropoda; class Insecta; order Lepidoptera; family Noctuidae; genus Atethmia; species Atethmia centrago. The sequence goes on from HG995393.1 coordinate 11,209,080, forward strand.
GGTGGCTGGTAGTGACGGGTAACTCATCAATTTTATTTGAGGTTGATCCCAGGTCTTCACTTTACCTCGTGAGGTCCTCACGAGGCACCCCTCATTTGAGGTGAGGAATCGTCAACGGCGTATTCACCTCACGACTCGTGAGCCCGAGCCGAATTCAGCCGAACGTACGAGGGAGCGAGGCGGGCGGGCGCGACTACGACTCACGTTTACTCACGAGTCTCTACTCACTCGCGACTCGCGAGTACTCGCGAGTCACGAACTCGTTGGCCTCACCCCTCGCCACGATTTCATATTGTCAATGTCAATTTTTGAGGACGCGTGAATGAGTGAGGTGTGGTGAGGTGGTTCAATGAGGAAATTCGAGCAACTCTTTCAATTTGCCATCATGAGTACCTCAAACGAGGGACCTCATGAGTGAGGGACTCATCACTAGTGGCTGGGGCAGACTGGATACGGAAAGCGGAGTAGAGAGTTGTGGCGCAGCCTGGGACATGCCTATATCCAGCTGTGGACTACGATAGCCTGAGTTGGCTATCGTATAAGCTAGCTAATTTGGGTGCTTTTTCCTAACCATCTATTTCACTATTAAGGCATGTATGGATTTCATTTTTGGATATATGTTTATTGACTATATAATTAATACTCTGACTGAAGGAAAACGTGATTGGGTTAAATTTCCTCGATAGAATTTAATTCCGAAAATACTTCTACTTTTATATATTTTTCTGTAATTCTAAAATCGTAAGTAATTTAATTGCAAAGGTGAACGGCAGATTTCGTACAGCTTACTTTTTGTTGTTGTCTTGAATTTGTACCACATATTAAGGCAACTAAGCCATTTATTTTCATGTAAGTGTACTATTTTAAGAAGTTTGGATTAATTAATAATATTTAAAAAAAGATTTTAATAACTACACGTAATTTAGTCGTAAACTAAACGCAGTTATGCTGGTATTTAAGCCATGAGGGTATTACCCGATCTACCCCCTTCTTAGATGAAGTAATTTACGAATTAATTAATTATAAATAAAATAAATGTACTTAAAAAAAACTAATTTATTAAATTAATTTATTTTACTAATATTAACTGTATTGTTTTATTTACCTACACTCAAAATCCCATCAGGACGTCATCATTATCGAACTGTTGCAGTCAGCTGCTGGACATAGGTATCTCCTAATGCACTCCGCTGAGTAGGTACGATCCTCATCTCAATTTACCTACTTGATAGTAAGTAAAACACTACAAAAATAGCGACAAGCAATCTAGAACATGTACTTTATTACCGAAACAATGTTTATGTGCCTATAAGAAACAATCTAAATTGGTACACTAGTACCTTAACCTTAAAAAATAAGACTGGTTATAACTTTTACGTCCCAAGTTCTAAAAATCTAAGAATTTAAAACAGGCTTGTCTATCGTATTAACTACCAATTAAAACAAAAAATATCCCAAAACACGAAATTTTATTAGCTGTACGAAAGTCCCATACAAGCCTGCCGTTCGCCTTTGAATTCAAAATGTGCGTAATAATGCGTTAGGTAATTGAAAACTCTGACTGAATTTTTTTTTGCTTATGACGCTGAAACTCCTAAACAACGGTCACTGTCAGATTGCATAGATAAGAAAGAGAAGCATTTATTGCAAAATATGAAGCAATTATCTATTTACTCAAAATTGAGTTGAGTAATCGAAAATAAAAAACAACCAAGCTCTGCATTCAAATAAGACGTTCTTGTTATTAATTAAATACGAAACGTATGTTGATATTTAATGCAGATATTTTGGTTTGGAACTCAAGGTAAGAGGTTAGTTTGATCTTAGTTTGTATCGAGATTTTTTTTTCAAAACGTGTTTTGGTAATAACCAAGTTCTGGGAAATATGTACAAAATTAACATTTATTTTTTCCGCTACCACAAACTATACAGATTTGGCACATTTTTTTCTTAAGAGAAGCCTGTTTTGGTCAATTGGTTCTTGTCAGCGCCTTAATTTATTTTTAAACAACTTTTATTTGGTTTGGCGCTCTTACGTTGTTTTATTTTGGTTCCAGCGCATTGTTGCGCTCTCGTTTTTCGCATGTGGAAGTAATTGACTCTGTCACTTTCTTATGCCGCCCAGTTTGCTATGATTTATTTTTTACGTATTACCTTAAGGGCTTAATTCACTATCCTGCCTAACAGCCCGTCTTACAGGCCTCATGCAAGATGCAGGATGAATCCTGCTCGGTATTTCCGGACGCCATGCAGGTTGCGACAACATTCAAAATCCTTTATAAAGCGGCGGACAGCAAACCGGACAGCCGTAAATGTCGTGAGGCTGAAAACACCGTAAGCGCGGTCACTGTCGGACTGCTTGAAAAAGAAAAAAAAGCGCGATGACAAAACGCTGGTAGTTTATTGCAAAATATGAAGCAAGCAATTAGTATTGTTTTTAATCGTTAAAATATTTTTTTAGAGGTATCTTCGTGATTTTTTTCTATCGTATCAAATTAGTTTTAATATGTTTTCAACACACTATCTACCTAGCATTGATCCTGACGAATATCATATATTTTTATTATTTTGTTTACTGCAGTAACTCTTATACTTTTAGGCATTATAAAACATACAAAATTTGCGTTTAGGTCCTGTAGTCCCCTTAAGATTTCAGTAACGCGACATTCTTGAGACGTTCTAGATTACAAGCCTATATAGCAGACTAAAGATATACAGCCTGTAACATGAGCATCTGGTTTCTGATAGGCCAGTGTCTCAATGCAATAAAAATAACATATAACATCACGCCGGTATTTCCCGAAGGATTAAGAAGCCGTGTAACTATAGTTCGTACACCCACACGTCGCCAGTTTTATTTAAGTCCCATGTAACAGGGGGCGAGCCTATTGCCATCAACCGGGCACAAGACCAGACTCCAGGCTGTTAGAAAGTAATTCCAGACGAAAAACCCAATAACACTTTACCAGACCCAGGAATTAAACCCAGGACCAGAGATATGACATATTTGTAATTATAGTTGTTAGTTCCATTTAAAATGCAAATACAAAATGCAAAATACCTATTTCTATTTTGAATTTAAATACTTTTTCTAAAAAAGAATTTAGTATTTTATTTGAAATACTTTTTCGAACGTATTTTCTATTACTAACTTACTAAATGCAATTTTTTTTTCATTTCTCAAGTATTACCAACATTATCGAACGAACGTTACAAATTATCATACTCGTATAAACTGTTCACAATATCAAGCTATGTATAATACGATCTTTGCGGTTTGCGGACCATGTTTTATTAATTATTTTTAGAGACGATACGAGTATACTAAACTAATAACCAAATATTAATAAGGTTTCCAATAATAAATAAATAATTTAACAAAATAAAAACACGCCAGCCTTGTCAAAAAGTTAATTACTTAAATTGAACAAAAAAAAATGAATAAAAACAAGCTAAATGATTCATATACATACATTACATCACGCCTTGTTTCAGGCTTGGGCAGAGGTGTACCTGTAGTACACCCACATTTCACCAGTTATGTTTAAGTCCCATGTAATAGGGGGCGAGCCTATTGCCATTAACCGGACACAAATCCAGACTCCGGACTGCTACTGAGAAATTCCAAATAGAAAAACCCATTGAATAGTACCTTCTGTTATGTTTATTTAATTTCTTTTGTTATGTTATTAGTACTTATTTGTGAACGAAAGCATATTGAATACTACAGTTATATGTATATTTGTGTTGTGTACTAAGCAATCTCTAGACGATGATAGTATAAGTAGTAATTTTTTTATGAAAAATAACAAACGTTTTTTTGATGAACCATGCTCCCCATTATATTGTTTAATTTTTACCAGCCTATGTCACCCGGGATAACGCAACGCTTCTAACGATACCATATACATAAATAGATATCCGTTTAGAAGTTATGGTGGAATAAAGAAACTCACAAACATACATGAACCCTGAAAACATAGGTAACACTCCTTTTTTTGGGCAGTCGTCTAAAAATTAATACCTGCTTGCCAAGTTCTGCACCAGTAGAGCGTTTATTTCTCTTTGGTGATATGACCATGAGGCCTCATAGAAGGAAGATGACTGATAATAATTAATTTGGTCAAATTATCGTGTTAAAGTCTGGGTTACAGGATTATAATATACCTATTACGTATAAGTACTCTTTTCTATTTATCTATGATGCCTCATAATCTATATAAAAACATTGATACTAATCAATAAAGAAAACTGATATATCGCACGCTTAATAGAATACTGACCTATTAGAGCTTGAGTCAAAGTTAGGATTTCTGGAATGTTTTTTGCACGGATTTAATCAATGGTTAAGCCAATATAATAAACATGCAATTTACTGTTAAAATTGCATGTTTATTATATTGGCTAATAAGCCGACTAGAACCCAATTGCAAAACATTTAACGGCGATTTGCCTTTGAGATTTCCAGAAATCTACTTTTGAGTTAAGCCAGTATTCTATTAAGCGTGCAATATCTTTATAAAAGCATTTTATTTGGAAAAGGTATTTTGAAAATACATATTTTACATTTAGTATTTAAATACAAAACGGAGAAACTATTTTTTATTTTCATTTGAAATGGATAACACAAGAAGTATTTGTATTTTGTATTTAACATAAACATAACATAACTTGTTTCCCCGAAGGGTTGAGCAGAGGTGTACCTGTAGTACACCTTTCACCAGTATTTTGTATTTAAGAGGCTGACAACACCTAAAGCGCGGTCACCGTCGGACTGCATAGAAAAGAAAGAGAAGCGCGATGACACAGCGCTGGTAATTATTGCAAAACATGAAGCAATTCTATATATACAAAAAATCGATTGACTGGATAAAAAAAATAAAACACTATTATGCTAATATGTTGCTTGTAGAATAATCTGACAAAAAAACAGAATGATTGCATGTATATTAGTATGGTTTTTAATCGTTAAAAGACATTTATAGAAGTATCTTCGTGTTTTTTTTTTATCGTATCAAATTAGTTGTATTATATTTTTAATACACTATCTAATACCTAGAATATATCCTGAAGAATATCATATATTTTTTTGATTTTGTTTACTGCAGTGGATCGTATAGTTTTAGGCATTATAGTTTTTAACATGGTCTGGCAGTTTGATTATTTTTTGCGGCCTAGCCAAATGTCCATTCTTTGGTATTGTTCGTTGAATCGTTGAGCTCCTTCAGTTCTGAGTTGAGCTGCACAACTACTGACAAATGCGTGCACTGACTGGACAGGTCCACTCAATCTGTGTGGTTCTTTCATCAGAAGACCATTTCAGACACCAATCGACATGGTCTTCACATGATCTGACCAAGATTATGTCTGGACTTTAAAAGAGACTGTGACCTCTGAGTTTGTTTCGGCCTTTCTTCTCAGAGTAGTCAGATAGGAAACGCCGACCTCATCTAGTTTAAAAAAAAATATGTTTGACGTGTAAAAGTGTTTGTACAAACCTACTTACAGAAAATAATAAAATCATTTATCATTTATTTACATTTATATATCCAACCATTTTGTACATCTCTGCCCAGGACCTCATGCTCAGTAGTAGCGCTTGTGACGGTTTACACCAACGAGGCAATCAACTCGAACAACTTAAGTTTTACATCTTAAAATGTGGACACACACAGTAACCTAATTTTAGCTATCCTGTTATTGTTTTAGCATCCCGTTATATTATGGTAGGTGAAAATCGAACACGAGAAACCGTAAAACTTAAGAAATTCAAAATGTAAATCGGCAGACATTTTGAAAAGAACTGTCAGAGAATTATTTTAAATTAAGAACAAGTTGCAGGCATCAAGAATTCCTGCCGGGGTCGCGTGGAAGTTCAAAAGGGTTACAGAGGCCCCTGGCAATACAGGCAACGGATAGGTTTTAGTCAGTAAGAGCCTGAAACACACTCCCGCTCCGCCCAGAGCGGGAGAAGTTATTTGATAATTGATAATTTCCCACCCAAAAAAAAAAAAGAATATCATTAAGAATTAGCAATCTTTGAGCTAAAAGACAGCTTAATGTTCCCACTGCTGGGACACAGCCCTCCTCTTTTTGTGAGAGGGAGTAGGCCATATTCCACCATGCGGGCCCAGTGCGGGTTGGTTTGGTCCCCGAACAATGCCAGTTTCCTCACGAACTCGTGACGTTTTACCGTTTTTAAAGCAGTGGGAAATGTTTGGTAAATAGACAGCATTCATATTTTTTTTCGGATAGGCATGATTTGCCACAGCCGGGCGGAAAAATATAGATTCGATTTTGCCACCTTGCCAGGTGTGCCGAATCATGAGTCATGATCATGATTGTGTTCAATTAGGTAAAAAGCCAACGTGAATCATTTTCAGATAAGTTCTAATTTTTCGCATATCGAATTAGTCACTCTACATTTTTATTTGCCTAAAACTTCAGCACCACCTTACTCTTTATCTGGCTTGCACACTACTGCTCGCGGTCACGTGAGCAAGCGAGACAGGGTGGCAGAGAGAAGTCTCCAAGGCGCCGATAGTTTAGGTCATTTCTTTTTACAGTGATTATAATGGTCATAAAAAAAATAGCAAAAAACATAGTATCTGCTTTACATTTAGTTCAGTTATTAAGCTTATTATGAAAAGTTTCATGATCGAATTTGAAGTATTTTTTAACACTAGCGCTTTATTGGTCGGTTTGGAGGTAACTTTGTTTTTTTTTCTGTGGAGAAAATTGTATGGAATCTTGTTTTCGTCTTACCATCAATCCTCAACTTTCACGTCATACTATTTAAGCTACAGTACCTACTACTGCTTCTTTTAAATATCTGTGACATTCACACGTCATCTTTAACATATCATTCTTGCTCATTTATAGGGTTCCGTGCCTCAAAAGGAAAAAAACGGAACCCTTATAGGATCACTCGTGTGTCTGTCTGTCACAGCCGATTTCCTCCAAATCTTCTGGACCGATTAAGTTGAAATTTGGTACACATGAATTCTGTGACCCAAACGAATTTTGAATATGAGGGGTCACAATTTGGGGAGGTAATTAGGAAAAAAAGTTTTGCAAATTGTACCGTGTGTCTATATCAGAAGGTCTTGTTCTGAGGGTCTCAAATATATGTTTTAATAATTTTAAAGTAAAGACTATACTTACTTTAATTTAAAATTATTAAAACATATATTTTAATAATTTTAAAGTTATTTAAGAAAATAGATGAAAATTGACCATTGACCTTAACTCCGAAACTGAGTCTTGTTTTCTGTATTGTTTTTTTAATTTAATGTTCTAAAAAAAAAATAGAATCTATAAGTATAAGAAGTATAAGGTGTTAAAATAACATGGTAAATCTCTCAATATTGTGCGTACAAACTTACATTTGCAGTTGTAATGTATGGGAGAACATGTTTTTCAATTACAAATTTACAATGTTAAGTTTGTTCTTGGGATAAATTATCTCGGGATAAAAATCATGGTAGATAACATATTCATTGTACGAAACCCTCACCAAGCGAGTTCAACTCGCATTTTCCGTTTTTTTTTTAGTTTGACGTAGATGTTAAATATTATGCGGTCTTGTCCTTGGCTTTGACAGTTTGACTGTGACATCGTATTTCTTTTATAGATATCTTTTGTTTTTAAAGAGGGGCTCGTGGCTAAGTAATAATCGTCTTTCGAAGGTTAATAAGACGCTGATAACAGCTAAAGCGCGATCACTGTCGGCCTGCATAGAAAAAAAAAAGAGAAGTGCGATGACACAACGCTTGTAATTTTTTGCAAAATATGAAGCAATTGTCTATTTACTCAAAAACGAGTTGAGTAACAGAAAATAAAAAACAACCAAGTTCTGCGTTGAAATATGACGTTCTTGTTAATAATTAAATACCAACGTACGTCGATATTTAAATACAAATATTTTGGATTGGAATTCAAAGTAAAAGGTTAGTTTACCGTTAATTTGTAGGTATCGAGTTTTTTTTCTTTCAAAACGTGTTTAGGTAATAACCAAGTTCTGAAAAATATATTCAAGGTTAACATATATTTTTTCCACTACCACAAACTATGTAGGTATATACATTATAGATTTGGCTATTTTTTATAAGGCAAGCCTACTTAAATCATTTTCCTCTTGTCAGCGTCTTAAGTCTATGGAACAATGCAAAACTCACCTATTCACTTTAAAAAAAAAAAAATTTGCATAGCGCATAATAAATGCGCGTAGGGTGCCATTGGGCGCCATATTGTTTTTAAAAGGCGCGAAATTGTACAGAGTAATTTGTTAATGCAGGCTTGTAATTCCTGAAGGGTTAATCTGCGACGTTTTATTGTTCGTGTGGCTTTTTTTTTAGGACTGTGATATCTAGGCCTAACGCCTAGATATCACAGTGCTAAAAAAAAAACTTTATGCACTAGAGCAGGGATTCCCAAACTATTTTGGGCAAGAGACCCCTTTTGCAAAATGAACTGATACCTCAGACCCCCATAACCAATTTTTTTCATCTTGTACGAACTTGTGCACGCTTATCGACTTTTTGAGTTTTTAAAAGTACAACAATGTTACTTCCTATGAAAACATTAGTCATTCTTATAACAAGTTGGTACACGTAACACAACTTATACAGTATCTTGAAAGTTTCCAATAAGAACTTGGGTTAATTAACAGGGGTCGATTATTAGACCTCTTCGACCCCCAATATCAGTTTTGTTTATGTCGACCCCTGAGAAACCGATTTCGACCCCTAGGGGTCGATATCGACCACTTTGGGAATCCCTGCACTAGAGCATGAAAAGCGACTTTATGTCGCCTACGCGCAACATAAAGACATCTTTTAGAGCATGAGAAGTGAAAAGAACTTATTTTTTTTTATTTTAGAAACCAGTGTGTCAGGCTTTCAGGGCATATTGTCCCATCGCGCACATATGGGAGTGGCGTGAGGAGGCGAAACGCCGGGGCGTAACTTCGCTGCCGCGAGAAATCACGGCACAGCGGACAGAGCTCCGGCGGGGTCTTATGGCAACATGGAGAGTGCGATTGTCGCAACCCAATGCTGGGCACGCCACAATTGCGGCGATAATGCCCTTCTTTGAGGAGTGGCTAGAGAGGCGCCACGGCGTCCTCATCTTCCGCCTGACGCAGGTCCTCACCGGACACGGCTGCCTCGGGAGGTTCCTGTTCCGGATAAGGCGGGAAGAAACGCCCACGGAGTATACGGCGGAGGTATGCTCGGCTTGGGCAGAGCACCGCCGTGTCCTCGTGGAGGCGATCGGTGGCAGAGATCTCGCGCATCCGGCCCTGGTCCAGGCCATGGTACGGAGCGAGAGGGCAAGGGAAGCTGTCACCTCTTTTTGCGAAGCAGTAATGCTCGCGAAGGAGGAGGCGGAACGGGTGAGGGAGAGGCAAAGTTCGCGCCCTCACGCCCCGAACCGCCGCAGAAGACGCCCGGAGCGTCAGGAATCCCAGGCCGATTCTCAGCCACCGTAAGCGTGGGCTTGCGGACGGTGAGCGATGAGTAGCTCACCATCCGGTAAGGGCCAGGCCCAGGTCGACGGCGCGTTGTTTTCCACGCGTGCCTCACAGAGATGTCGTCAGCACAAGTGTAGGGGTACCACTAGGGCCGACGCCTGCCGGGGTCGCGGGAAAGTTCAAAAGGGTTATCGAGGCCCCTGGCAACACAGGCAACGGAAGGAACACGGGTGCGTTTTAGTCAGTAAGAGTCTGACACCCTCCCGCTCCGCCCAGAGCGGGAGAAGTAATTTGATAATTTTCCACCCAACAAAAAAAAAAGGGCAAAATGTCCGGCCAAATATGAATTTGTGTCCGGCTGCTGTATTTTCATGATTTCTTCATTTTTTACGCCTATGGGCCTTTACGCTGTTCGTCCACCGCCACTGTCATCGGGACGTCAACAAGAAACGAGATTATTCGAATCGAACGTGACGTCCCGGCGCGGCGTTGGTGTGCGGTGGACAAGCGGCCATAGTTAATATATATATCGGTACTTCGACGCCGTCAACTCGTTCTCATTGACGTGCCGTTGACGGTGCGGTGGACGAACGGGCTTAGGATCCGTCAATGCATTAGTAATAGTAATTCTTAGTGGGTGTTAGCGGTACCTTATTTTACGATGTCCCGATAAAAATTGAACCCAAACGAAGCGGTTATTTACCGGTCAGCCGTTCTATTCAGTAAAGAGCTCACCGTGAGAGCTTATGTGAAGTGAGCTGTCATCCCACGATTGACACTATTGGCAGCTCACTTCACCAAGTTGTCACGGTGAGATTTTGACAGCATAGACCGACGGTCTAGCTAGCAAACCCTACTTTTATACGTAGGTACAAAAAGTCTCCAAAATAGACGCCTGATGTAAAAACTAAGTTAAACCCATAAGTAATATATTATGTGCATATGTAAGAAACTAACACAGAACGTGACCACAATATACACCACGTTTATTTACAAAATCTTTTTAATCATTTGCTAATATGGTTTTTATTAGAAAATGGTCTATGGTCGCGCGAATATTCTATCGTCGCGTTCATTTTGTTCGGCGAATCCGAACGCGTGGTCACGTCGGCGGAGGACGCCTTTCAGTTTTCCGAACTGTGAGACATGAACGCGACGATAGCATATTCGCGCGAACTATCTTTTTGACGCGAGGGAATAATGACGTACACACGCGACTTGATGATCGCGTGAGTATGTCATTTCCGCTGAGTTTTTTGACGATAGTCGCTTTGGCTTAGGACGTGGCCTTACAGAAAGGTATGTTCCAAGTTTCTTTGAAGAATAATGACTACAATTGAATGTGAAACACACATCACCATAGTCAATTATGGGAAAGATTAAGGACTGTACAAGCATTGCCTTTATGTGTGATGGGAGAAGATTTCTCAACCGATAGAGCGACCGCAACGTTCCGGTGACTTTTTTACTAACAGTCGTCACCTGCTTTTGCCAGTCAAGACAAATGTCGACATGCAGACCAAGATCTTTAAACATCGGAGCTAAACGGAATGACTGAGTTGTCAAAGATTACAGGTGGCAAAGATAAGCCATTCAGCTTCCTTATGCTGTGGGGGCTATTAAGATAGCCTGACACTTGGTAGGGTTAACCGCCACTCCAAATCGATCAGACCAGTTTTTGACCACACCTAAATCCCGGTTTAGCTCTTCAATCGCATCAGAAATGTTATCAACACTTGCATGGCAGTAAAGCTGCAAATCGTCGGCATAGAGATGATACGCAAAAAAAATTAGTTTTTCCTTCAGCGATGTCTGTAACTTCCAAGATAAACTCAGAAAGTACATCAATCTGCCTAGCCTTTTCCCAAATATGTTGGGGTCGGCTTCCAGTCTAACTGGATCCAGCTAATTACCAATATATTACATGGAGCGACTGTCTATTTGAACTCCACAACCCAGTATAAACAACCCATACTTTTTTGACATTATTACCCTTATTCATAAAACTTGCATGCCTATTTTAGTTAAAATAGATTTTGTCACTTTCTAACAAACACAAATGTCAAAGTGACAGATAAGGACAAACGAACGTTAGCAGCATTTTAACTAAAATACGTTTGATGGACGTTTATGAATAAGAGCCTATATTTTCATTATTTGACATTATATATACCTACAATTTTGATTTCAGCCTTGTTGTAATGGCAAACATGTCGTTTGGTTTTAATATTTTTTTTTTATTATTTTAATATTATTTTACATGGATTCTTGTGTACGTTGTGAATGTGAGAACGTTGTAGGCTTAATAGACTAGATCTTTTGTAGACCTTTTTCTTTTCTTTTTTTTTTGTTAAGTACTTCTTGACAGGCCTACACTGTCCTCCCATACCAATTAACACTGTGATTTGAGAACTTTGTAAAAGCCAATTATTTTTAAAAGAGTAACCGTGGAGTTTCTTGCCGGCTCTTCTCCATAGGAAACGTCCAATTGGAACCGTGCACCTAGCTTCTGACGTTTCATAAGTGCCCATGTAGGTTTATGTGAAATAAACATATTTTTATTTTGATTTTGAGTATCTGGGTAATCCGATACCCCTCGGGCGTCTGACGATCCCCAACGACTCGCGACTGTCAAAGATCCACGAAAGACAGCCGGGACCAACGGCTTAACTTGCTTTCCGAGGCACGGAGGAGTCTCCGTATATGAAGATGGTCACACATCCATGGACCAACACCGGTAAGCGTCGCTTAAACTGTTGGATCGACACGTGCGGCTGTTGCTACTTAGCCACGAGCTTAAAAAGTGCATATGAATCGAAAAAGTCACATTGGCACCTGCCCGGATTCTAATCCACAACGTCGTGCAAAAAAAAAAACACGTCGTGCAAGAGAGGTAAGGCCTCAACCCCTGGACAACATAGGAAAAGATTTGACAGACCCCAAGGTTAAAACTGTGGGGAATCACAGAGACTAACCCATATTTTCCACAATTGTATCAAATTATTAGAAAAAAGAGACGCAATTCAAAATCTACTCAATTCATGGATGAAAAAAGAACCTACAGTATTTGCTATAGCAACAAGTTCGATAGGTAATAAACAAAATATTCTAAACATAAAATAAATAAATTACCCAAAAAAAAACGGTCAAAAAAACTTGGCATTACGCAGGCTTCCTTAAAAGACATGGTTGCATAAACAATTTTTTTGTTTTTTTTCGGGATCATTTGGCGCGTTCCGTCTTGCCTGGAAGGTCGGCTGCTGTTAGAATATTCATGTATTTTCGATCATGATTTCCGCGTAAAATTGCGATGTTTGGAGATCCTTACTTACCTCTGTTAGCATTAGCAGAGGCGTCATTCTGTCTGTCATTCCAGATGCTAGAGAGATTGACACTATTGACAGCTTAAATTTATTTACATAACCAAATTACAAGATCATTATTAACATTAACTAAATTAAATTAAAACTATGTTAGGCCTAAAAAAGTCCCTCGAGGCATTGTACCGAGGATGCTGGCGGCATTTCCTCGCTGAATTGCAATGCTGATGCATTGCGCGAGAAAGCCACCAGCTTTTCGGTCACCAGTTACATCAACTAGACGTTTCGCGATTTCCGCAAATAACTTATGCGCACTGGGACCCCACGGACCGAGGGTCTCGACGCCAAAGGGCACAAAGTTGTACTATCTGCCAAGGCCAATATTTCAATCAATCAATCAATCAACTCAGCCTATAACAGTCCACTGCTGGACATAGGCCTCTCCCAGGCTGCGCCACAACACCCTGTCCTCCCAGTCTGTCCCAGCCACCTTTTTAAGGTCGTCGGTCCATCTAGCTGGGGGGCGACCCACACTACGCTTGCCGATACGTGGTCTCCACTCTAACCAATATTTAATAACTTTTAATAGTTTTCACTTAGGTGAAGTCAGCTGATATTTCACCTAGCGGTCGGCAATTGATTTCTCTATAAAATAATCTTCTGTCAAATCTGTGGTTAGCTTTGGATTGGTTGATCGAAATACCAACAATGAAATAAGTTGTCTTAGAATTGGTAAAAGATTTGATTAGGCACTCAGAACCCAGCTTGTGGCCATGTTATAACAGCCGCACGGGTCGATCGATCAGGTTAAACTACGCTTACCGTGGTTGACCATCTTTACATACCAAGAACCCTCCGTGCCTCGGAAAGCACCTTAAGCCGTTGGTCCCGGCTGTCATTTGTAGATCTTTGACAGTCGTTACGGGTCGTCAAAATCTCAAAACTCTGACAACCAGTCTTACCTAGGGGTATCGTGTTACTCAGTAACTGGGTTGTGGAGGTCAGATATGCAGTCGCTCCATGTAAAATACTGGTATTCAGCTGTATCAGTGTAAGACTGGAAGCCGACCCCAACATGGTTGGGAAAAGGCTAGGCAGATGATGATTGTTGCAGCGACCTATTTGATGTCATCATCCCACTTTTTCTGTGATCTTTACCTGTTTCTTGGGTACCACTGGGTAACTATTTTACTACATTCCCATTCCCCATCTCATTCTTTCTTCAATTTCCCTCTCAAGGGAAGATATACAGGGTCAAAATAAATAAGCTGGCGAAACTCCGCAGATCTGATGGATATCGACATCTAAATACGAAAAAACAAAAATGGTAACGATTTGATGACTTTTTTTTGGGGTTAACGACCGGTGGTAAAGTATGAGTTGAGAAAATCTGTTTATTTTTATTTTATTGTGCCGAGTTATCGAATTTTTTAGTGAACTTCACAGACGTGACGGGTACGACAGTGAAGTTTAAAAAAAAATGTTTTTTTTTTTAAACTGTTATTTCAAGTCACTAACACTAATAGAGGTCGTTAACCCGAAAAAAAATCATATTTTTTTTTTACATTGTTGTATCTATACCCATCACGTCTGCGCAATTTCGTTAATTTAACCCTGTATATATACAAGATATAAATTGAAATAAAAGGTTGGTTTAAATAGGCAATTTATGTAAGGGCCTATCTTAGTACCCTTCAATCAATAACAAGGAACCTAAACAGTGTACAGAACCACATATTCAAAGACAAAATGGTCGAGCAAAATATTCGGGAAGTTTTTTTCCGAATTCGACCGCACGGAATAAATTGGGTCAACAGTACGGCTGGACAAAAAAAAAATACATTTACATACATCCGGTAATACTGCGTCTCGTTTTTGATAACATCAATGTTTTGTTCTAAAATTGAGTTTGACAATTTGTTGGGCTGTCAGATAGAGAATTGTATACAAGGTTTTGCTTCCTCGTCAAATTTCAGGAGGCTGCTATGAAAGACATAATAATCAGATATAATTACGATACCTGCAGGCTTAGCATGACACTCTATAAGGATTAACTCGGATTTAACTCTCTACGAAGGATTTCTACGGTGAGATGTCAAAAACTGAGAAACGAAATGTCACTTTGTATAGAAAGAGCCGTGTCTATTCTTCGAAGAAATAGAGAGTGTCATGCTAAGCCTGCTGCTCAATAATTAATACATAAGTACTTGTTTTTTTAGTTGTTTAAGTTTGACAGTATTTTAGAATACACCACTTTCACAGAACAGAATCACCCCGTTGCGTATGCAGTAGTGTGTGTGTAAAAGGGCAGTTACAGTGCGGTATCACACGGGCCGCGTTTTAACATGCGTGTCCCACACATTTCCGAAAACTAGAAAAAAAGACCTACTTATTTTATTATTGATTCGTGTCAAGAATCATTAGCATAGTTACCTCCTTGAATGTGACGAGGATGCAAAACGACACCTTGTATAATACTGTCAGTGGATTAGCAACAGTCTTTGACAGACACTTGTAAACTGGTACTATCTAAAGCTGGCTTCCCACGATGCATGATATTGCGGACGGACGTGGACCAACCCGCACCGACGCCAACGCACCATGGGAAGAGTATCATCCGTGGTAGCGTAGACACGTCTGTGGTGCCGATCCGCGGCGACTCGTTAACTTCAAAAGTGCGGTGCGAGCTCTCTTTACGAGTTCTATTTGCATTTTGGAATGAAAATGGCTTCGAATCTCAAGACCCACACAAACCAACACGCACTGTTGGAAGAGTTTTGGTGTAAGGTGCGTGGCTGTCTGTGGTCGTCGGCCGCGTGGGCTGGTCCGCGTCCGTCCGCAATATCACGCATGTGGGAAGCCGGAGCTGCCTTAAGACGCTGACAACACCTAAACCGCAGTCACTGTCGGACTGCATAGAAAAGAAAGAGAAGCGCGATGACACAACGCTGGTAATTTATTGCAAAATATGAAACAATTATCTATTTACAAAAAAATCTATTGATTGGATAAAATAATTAAAACACAATAATGCTAATATGTTGCTTATAGAATAATCTGACAAAAAATCAATATGATTGCATGTATATTATTATGGTTTTTAATCGTTAAAATAATTTTTTAGAGGTATCTTCGTGATTTTTTTTCTGTCGTATCAAATTATGTAGTTGTATTATGTTTTATATACTATCTACCTAGCATATATCCTGAAGAATATGATATATTTTTTGATTTTGTTTACTGAACTGGATCATATACTTTTAGGCATTATAAAACTTACAAAATTTGCGTTTAGGTCCTGTAGTCCTCTGCATAGTCGGGTAAAGCTAAGCGTACACTAAAGCCGCGCGCCACATTTGCGGATGATTTGGGTGCGCCGGATTTGGGTGGATGGCTTGACGATCAGCATAACGCTTTTTGATTTTTATTAATTTCCTCAAGAATGGCAGCAGTGTTGAGATAATCATGAATTTCTTCATTCCGTGTGAACCATGGTGTATTGACAATATTACTCAAGATGGCATTTGAGCTCTTTGGTGGCACATTATGTTACTTTTGCTGGTCACTCCCCATAGTTGGATTCCGTAAGATATGATAGGTTTTAATATAAAATTGTACAGCAGGAGTTGGTTGTCCAAAGATAGGACTGAGTCACGACCCATCAACCAATTCTAGATTGTATATTATTATTGCGTTTAGTTCTTCTCTGTTTTGTTTTATATGCGTCTTCCAAAAACCGAGACAGCTATCACAACATGTGTGTGGTAGAGTTGTATCCCCCAATGCTACTGAGGGATAGTTGCCTCTGCTCAAGGTGAAGGTAATGTGACTTGATTTTTGTGCACCCGGTGCGCCACTTTTGCAGCCGGGTGTTCATTTTATCCAGTACTATTTATAATTTGTTACTGCCGATATCCTGTTCTTTGGCGCTCGACAGGTCAGCAACGTCACCTGCATATGTTGCTACCGTTACATCTTCTGCAGTTGGAAGATCAGATGTGAAAATATGATATAAAATTGGTCCCAGAACTGATCCTTGTAGAACTCTAGCTTCAATATTTTACAGACTAGATATTTCGTCTCTTTGTTTTACTTGGAATTGTTTGCCATCTAAATACGAAGCTATGATGGGGAGTTTGGAGCGGGGAAGCTTTTTTTTTAATTTGCACAGCATGCCCTTGTGCCAAACACGATTAAAGGCCTGTTGCACGTCTAGAAATGCCGCAGAGGTGTATTCCATCTCCTCGAAACCCTGGCGTATTCCGTGGTAGACTCGGTGGACCTGTTGGGTAGTTGAATGTGTCTTTCTAAATCCGAACTGGTTTACCGGGATCAGGTCACACTCATCCTTTGAATACTTTGAGTCTGGTCAAGAAATTTCATTCCAGACATCACTACAGCGGTGTCTAAACTCTGGGAACACTGGTGTGATGTGTGCATCTATCCTCGATCTGACGAGCGTAGGTTAACCTTCGATCGACCTGTGCACGTGCGGCTCTTATTGTTTTATTTTTTTTTAATTTTATTCATTGTCAATTCTCATATTAGTTGTTCATGGATTGATAAAAAAATCAAATAAAATATTCGTCAAAAGAGTGTCATTAAGAGGACACAGATGACCACCGGAACTCTTCAATGATAAGTTATTCACGGGTGGCGATAAGATATCTCGTTTAATATAGTTAATCAACAATGACGAAGCAAATTCAAATAAATAGTTGTGATCAAAATGGTGCCATCAAACTGATCAGATGATGAAGCCGGAAGGTAGGCACCGGAACTCCGTAATAAAACAATGTATCCTAGCCGTGTTTGGGATTATTGGAATTGTCATGAGATGTACTCTGGTTTAACCGACTTCAAAAAAAAAAGGAGGAGGTTTTTAATTTGAATATATATTATATTATATATAATAATGTTCGTGCATTACTTATTTGTTTATGAACTTTATTTATTATAATTAATTCATTTGATTCTGTTCTTTTTACTGAGTATTGTAAAATAATGTGTTTTTATGAAAAATAAATAATAACTTTTGGAAATAATGCTTTTATTTTATAAAAATGACGATTTTTGTACGAAAAACTGGGAAAAAGTCGCTCACCCTACTTTCAACTTCTAATTAGCAATATATTACAAGGTAAAACTGCACTAAACCCCATATTATCTGGTAGCTTATTATATTCATAACAATTTTAATAACATGGGGCTTGTAGAGCTATGATGCGTATTTTCTGAGATATCGTAGTTTTAGTGAACGCTCGCGTTTTTCGGTCCTTTACTCCACGACTTCTACGCGTAGCGGCCCGCGTGAGACTTGACAGTTTAAGGGAGACAAGGAATACTGTGTTCCTGTGTATAATGCCTGTTATTTAAATGACTCCTTGAATGAAGCTCCTTCGATATTCATAAACTTCTTGCTAAATTCCATACACACCACGCTCTTTAAACTGCACCCCCCATAATACGTAACACACAATCAATCAGAATAATTTTGAAGTAAACATTTATTTACATAACCAAATTACAAGATGATTATAAACATTAACTAAATTAAATTAAAACTAATTTAAACCTAAAAAAGGCCCTCGAGGCATTGCATTGTACCGAGGATGATGGCGGCATTTCCTCGCTGAATTTGCATTGCTGATGCGTTGCGCGAGAAAGCCGCCAGCTTTTCAGTCACCAGTTACATCAACTAGACGTTTCATTTTGAAGTATATTGCTAATCCATATATCCATCCATCCAGAGGGGCTTGTGGCTAAGTACCCCTTGCCCCTGGCAACACAGGCAACGGAAGGAATACGGGTTTTAGTCAGCAAGAGTCTGACACACCCTCCCGCTCCGCCCAGAGCGGGAGAAGCTATTTGATAATTACACACCCAAAAAAGAAAAGCCGTTGGTCCCGGCTGTATTTGTCATTTGATTTTTGACAGTCGTTACGGGTCGTCAGAAGCCCGAAACTCTGACAACCAGTCTTACCAAGGTGTATCGTATTATCCAGCAACTGGGTTGTGGAGGTCAGATAGGCAGTCGCTCCATGTAAAATACTGGTATAGTAAAATACCGATTAGACTGGAAGCCGATCCCATCATAGTTGGGAACAGGCAGGCAGATGATGATGATGATGATTGCTAATCCATTGATTCAGTTCAATCAGTCAAGAACGAGTCTAGGTTAGTCGCCGCGCCAGTGTCTCCTAGACCTGCCTCGGTGATGACGCCCGGCTTCAGTCCCCCACTGCGAGACGACCCTTTTCTGATGCATTCTGTAATTAGAAGTTAGAAAAGTTTTTTTTTTATATTTTTTTTTTTGTTTTAATTTTTTTTCAACATCTAACAGCGGTATATTAAATATTACAAATGATTGAAGTACTAAAATAATAGAATTAACAAATTTTAGGGTTATATTTGTACGGCTTTCGTTTACTTCTTCTAACTAGGTTATGATTTGCTTGGTTCGGATTTTAAGTGTTTTATGATTTTTATTGCAATCTCGATGTAGGAAAAACCTCAAAGTCTGTGCACTGAATAATATAGTTTACAGAACCTTAAATTGTGTAACACACTAGGTATCAAACACAATCTGAATAATTTTGAAGTATATCCATTGCTTCGAAAATTTTCCGTGCTCAACAACGTAAATATCGCAATGAATGTTGTTGAACTGTCAAAATGAAACCCATTCAAAATTTAATCAAAATCAAAAGTTATTTATTCAAACTAGGATGAGAATCAGCACTTTTCGAACGTCAAAATTACATAAGACAGTCCCCCAAAACGCCCGCCCTTCACCACTTCCTAGTGCTTTAGCTGGGAAGATGAATTAGCCAACAAACTCCCCAGCAGCACAGCTGTCTGTTCAGTTAGAGAAAAAAAATGGATTCTATACAACAGTATGCAAAACAATTTACACTACGTGCAACACAAAACATTAAATTATTAGCCATATGTCAGCTAGCTCACCACTATACCAACAAAAAAAAAAGAAAAGAAAAACACCGAAAACGATTCTCAAGCAGAGATAAAAACGTAAACAGAACTTAATTTTTGCTATTGATAATGTTATGCAATTGCCCCGCAGGAGCCACCATTGCACCACCATAAGAAACATCTCTTACACGCGTCTAGTTCCACGTGTACTGTCCTATATATCATTTATAGGTTAGTGGAATAGGTTATAAAAATAGTTAAAGGTTACAAGCATGTGTTTTATGTTTTAACTTCGTAATTTCTTTAAACAGTCCTTCAATGCAGACAATGGTCATGATAATCCGTCTATACCTACAGCCATTGCTATTGATAGTGTTATGCAATTGCCCCGCAGGAGCCACCATTGCACCACCATAAGAAACGTCTCTTACACGCGTCTGGTTATGTACACGTGGACTGCCCTAATCTCATTTATAGGTTACTGCAGGGATTCCCAAAGTATTTTGGGCAAGAGACCCCTTTTCAAAAATGAACTGATACCTCAAAATACTTTTGAAAATCCTATCTCTAGTTTTTTTTTTCCTATTGATACAAAATACTTACCTACCAATTTAAAAACTTTGCTGTTGGTTTAAGTGAGTAAAATTGACATCATTTTCTCATAAAAATTTAACACAATAAATTGACATAAAATTCAGTATTTATCAAGTGATTAATGTAATTAATAATTATTAATACAAATTACGTAAAAATACTTAAGTAGTTAATTATTTTTTGAAAAAAAAATTAAAATGGCAAAGTAAAGATAAAAAAGTCAGTGTGATGGATGAACCTGCAGGCTTAGCACTCTCTATTTCTTCGAAGAATAGACACGGCTCTTTCCATACAAAGTGACATTTCGTTTCTCCTTTTTTGACATCCCACCGTAGAAATCTTTCTACATAAAAAAGGACCTAAACAAAGATCGTTAGAAACGAAAGACAAGATGACAGATTGTAGAAGGATTTCTACTGTGAGATGTCAAAAACTGAGAAACGAAATGTCACTTTGTATAGAAAGAGCCCTGTCTATTCTTCGAATAAAAAGAGAGTGTCATGCTAAGCCTGCTGGTGACTTTCTACCAATCTAGCTAAAGCCGGTTCAATATTGGTGAGTTGCAGCATTAAATCTCCGCGTTCGTTGATTTGCAAACGGTTTCTTTGTTTTGTCAAAATGTTTGTAACCACACTGAAGCCCTTTTCGACTAGGAATGATGATGGAAAAGGTATAAGGTATTTTTCAGCAATGTTCCACAATGCAGGATACTTTATTTCAATGTTGCGTTGCAACCAGAACTTCTGATAGCCTTGGTTGAACTTCTGCTTAAGCTCTTCGTCTGTGCTGATGGTAATCAGCTCTTCTTACATTTCCACATTGGCTTCTTCCATGGCTGTGATGTTGTACGGATTTATTATCTATTGAGGAAATTGTAAATTTAAAAGATCCTCAATACCTTTTAGTAAAATCCTTGTGTAATGCGTCCAAGTGAGTGACATATGATAAAATAACATCGTCTTAAAGCATTTCTGGTAACTTTGACAAATGCGAAAACTATGAATATTCTTATCTGCTTAAATTTTGTTTATAAAGGATGAGTGTACCCACAAAGACCGATGTTATTGATTTTGTTTTAATTAAGTTGAGATCGTCACCCTGCAGCTGCAAATAATTTTGTTCAACATACCAAAGATATCAGTCAAATAATAAATATCTGTTTTACAATTGTTCAGATTTTTCTTTCAAGTTCGGATCTTTTTCTTGTAAAATTACCAACAATTGCTGAAAATCTTGCTAAGCAACGGTCTCTTGATTGCCAGCGAACTTCAGTGTGCAGTGCAATTAGCCAAGTAAAGACTTCCTCGTTTTCCTCACATAATTGAGCAAATAACCGAGAGTCCAAAGAATTGCTTCGAATCTTGTTCACAGCATTTACAACTTATTGTAAAGACTGATGCAATTTAAGACTCAGATTTTTTGCTACTAAATGCTGTCTGTGAATCACGCAGTGAATGACCAGTACCTCAGTCAGTTGTCGCTTTAAGTGAGCTCTAAAACTACGATGACGACCAACCATCGGCGGTGCACCATCAGTCGCAACAGAAACAATGTTCGTCCATAGAATAGCTTTGTCGATAAAAAAACGTTCCACGGCCTGGGCCTCGAGTTTGCTATTACAATAGTGTCAGAATGGTCTATCATAGATGACATAATTGTTGATTTTGACAAGTTTGGTAATCTACTAATATAATTAATGAGGATCGGAACAGACCATTCTGACACTATTGTAATAGCAGACTTGAGGCCCTGAAAAATCGATTCGCCTCTGGTATCAGTCTCTAAATATGTAGCAAAAAGCAGTTCTTGGCACATATTTTCATCTTTAATATATTGTTCATATCCTAACAACAACGCTGGCTGGTAAAATAAGCTGCTCTCCAATTGTATGGGGTTTCCCCATCTTCACTATTAGTAATAGTAGTATAGGATGCTCGTAAACCATCAACGTCTTGCATAGATGATGACGCAAACATCGAACTGATAAGTGGTTCTCCATTTGTGTTTGCTTCATGGCATCCGCATCTAGTTCCGCGCTCTTGATTGCACGCTCGGCTTAGGCGGAACGTGAAAATGAGTCATGTTTTTTCGTGCGTGCAGCTGTTCATCGATTTATAAGACGTTATCACGTCAAAAAAAACCAGTGTGTAGTTTTATGAAACCAGGGTGCAAATGAAGCTTATCGGATCGTAGTCATTCAACTGAATATTAAAATCGTAGAATTTAGAGTGTAAAAATCGCGTTTTTAATCTTAACATAATAATAGGAAAATGGGAATAAAAATGTGAAATCAATAGTAGACAAGATATCCAGTTCTATAAATTAATACACTGATCAAAACACACAAATACCGCGGAGCACTTGCACGAATGAGTGAGGATATAAATGCTACACGGTTAGCTGATACCATGGGCGCCGCCATATTGGCTTTGGTTACTCTGCCGAGCGCCTTTCACCTCCACCCCGCGGCCGGCTTTTATGCGACATGCGATAGATGAACGAAAAAATTTGAAGCGATGGCAAAAAGTTAAAAAAAAATAACAAAATAAAATGGTATTGAAACTACATAAAAAAAATATGTTAAATTTGCACACGAGCTTATTTCTATCACACCTAGGTACTGGATGTTATTTAAGTATGTTCCCGAACTTACTCATTCTTAAATTTGGATATAGTCACTGTAGTATGGAAAATTTGTATTATGTACCAAATCAGCGTAAAAAAACTAAAACAAAGAAAACTGAATTTTAGGTAACAATTTTTCTAAAATAATTTCATAAAATACTTAGAAAAATATTAAGACGCGTTTTGATACTTGCCCTGTTACTTTTTCAGAAACTGCAGAAATGTATGGTTAAGCTATTAACGCTCGTAGGTAACTAAGCATTTTGTAAATTCTTTTTCAATCACTGTTAATCTCTTGAAATAAATTAGTAGATGAGAGATTATCATCCAAAGTCCAACGAATTTCAAAACATATATGAACTTTCTACCAAGTACAAGCTTGTTATAATTAGAGTAAAATATCAGGAGCATGTTTAGACTTGGAACTTAATCATGATTTCGTTCGTGTTAAATCGCGTATTTGCGTCAAATACAGAGCAAGTCAGAACGTGCCTGAAAGACTTGGACGCTCGAACACATTATCTTGCAAGAACTTGTCCACGCTTATTGACTTGCCGAGTTTTTCATCTTGAGCGAACTTCTGCACGCTCATCGACTTGTTGAGTTTTTTAAAAGTACAACTCATCAGCCACATTTTGGAATTCTGGGAGAAATCCCAGGATGACATTAGCATTTTCTGTGACCTCTCAAAAGCGTTTGACTGCATTGACCACAAATACACTGACCTTTATATGACACCACTACGGAATTCGACAAGATGCTGATCTTGTCGTGTCCTATCTATCAAACAGGCAGCAAAAAGTAAACGTTAACGGGGCAACGTCCTTGGGGTCTCTAGTAAAGATGGGCGTGCCCCAAGGTTCAATTCTTGGTCCTTTCCTATTTCTAGTTTATATTAATGATCTTCCTTACATGATGGCTAACTTATCGGATATAATTCTATTCGCTGATGACACTTCAATTATTTTTAAACAGATAGAAAAGATACGGATGTCTCACATGTCAACGATATTCTGGCTGTTCTTTCAAAATGGTTCGCTTTTATTTAATGCGAACAAAACAAATGTCTCATTTTCTCATTACCAAATGTACCTACTCCTAATGTGGTCTAAATTTAAAACTTGATGGCGAGAAATTAGATGCTGTTACGGAAACTGTATTTCTAGGAATTACTCTAGATTTTAAATTGCAATGTATTAGATAAGCAATATTGCCCACATTAGAGCTCTTTCAGGTAGATTCAGTTCAGCTGCATATTATGCAGTAAGAAAAATTAGACAGTTGACTGTTATAGGCACAGCTAGATTATTATACTTTGCTTATTTCCACAGTATTATGTCTTATGGTATTCTGTTGTGGGGATTGGCAGCTGACGTAGCTTCAATTATCATTTTTACAAAAGAGGGCAATCTACGCGATCTATAGAATGGGTTCTCGTGAGTCCCTTAGAAATAAATTCAAAGAAATTAATGTACTAACTCTGCCTTCTCTTGTCGCTTAATAGACTAGATTTGTAGACCATTATTTTTTTGTTAAGTACCTGGTACTTCTTGACAGGCCTACACTTTGTCTTCCCATACCTATTAACACTGTAATTTGAAAACATTGTAAAACCCAATTATTTTAGTAACCGTGAAGTTTCTCCATAGGAAACGACCAATTGGAACCGTGCACCTAGCTTCTGACGCCCATGTAAAATAAAATATTTTGATTTGATTTGAAACAACAATGATACTTCGTACTAAAATATTAGTCATTCTTATAAACAATTGGTACACGTAACACAACTTATACAGTATCTTGAAAGATTCAAATAAGAACTTGTGTTAATTAAAAGGTGTCGATTTACAGACCACCTCGCTCCCAAAATCAGTTTTCGTTTATGTCGACCCCAGGGAAACCGATTTCGACCCCAAGGGGTCGATATCGACCACTTTGGGAATCCCTGGGTTAGTGGAATAGACATTGACTTCTAAATGACTCCTTTTGAAATCATTGGGAAGAGGCTTTAAAAATAGTTAAAGGTTACAAACGCTTGTTTGTACGTTTTATTTTCATTAAAAAGTCCTTCAATGCAGACAATGTTCATTATAATTGCTACTGACCTGGAGCCACCATTGTACCACCATATGAAACGTCTCTTACACGCGGCTAGTATACACGTGTACTGTCCTATTTATTTAATTTATACGTTTGTGGAGAAGGTTTTAAAAACAGTTAAAGGTTACAAGCATGTGTTTGAAATTTTAACATTCTAATTCCTCAAAAAAGTCCTTCAATTTATTTATTTTATCAGGTTCACCAATAATTGATTACACTGATACAAACACATAATATATTTTTAAAAGTAAAATAACAGTGAATCAGTTACTTAAGTAAACACCACGTGCATAATACAATGAATCAGGGAAATAAGCTAACTTACGCTTGCGCTTAGCGCTAACGTTGAAAAATTGGTAACATCGGTAAAAAGTTACATTTAAATTAAAATTTATGTATCTGATAAAAATTTATAAAATTGGTAAAGGTAAAATTGAATATTCATTGACATTATAACATTGGTAAAATTGGAAATAATTAAAAAAAAATTGTAAAAATGTATAAATTGTTGATAATTAAATGAATAACTCTAAGAAAATTTATAAATTTATGCATTGTCAAATACATAGAGATGAAATTAAGATAAATGAAACAAAGATTAAAAAAATATCAACAAAAATTAAAAGTGAATGAATTAAAAATTGGTAAAAATAAAAGATAACATTGATAAATTTATCACAGTAATTTATAAATTGACACAAATCATATACTGGATTAGGATAAGGAGTTGCTCGGTAAACTATGGATGAATTTCTGTTTATGAAGAGAGTCGTTTATCAATTGGAGATCAGTAAAATCACTCTAGCCATTTACGGCCTTAAACATTCTTGCAATAGGCGAATTGTCCCCAAAAACTTCTAAAAGATGGACGTAGGGGCGTGATGGCACTACGCGGGATTCTAGAAGGTGCACGAAAACTGAAAAGGGCAAGCAAGCTGTATATTTTATGCTTAATGATTTAATAGGCAAACATTACATTAATTGATGTCTTGTTAAAATGCTTAAGTCTTTTATTGTAAGAACGTATTTATTTGGCGACACCATTGGAAAATGAGATGTGCCAAGCGAAGCTGAGCACGACCACCGTTTTGTCGACGGAAGAGTAAATAAAAATGACGATCCGTGTAGACAGTACGACGGCTACCAAAGTAGAAAAAGTTGAAAGAGTCAACTGCACTTTTTACGAAATTCACTCTTTTACATAATTCCACTCGGAATTCTTTGTTTTGTCATAGATTTTTTTTTCTGTTGGATTCTTAATTTTTACTAATATTACAGTCACGTATATAAATACAACTACAATATTTTTTCTCAAAGAGTCGAAGTACCGTATTTTGTGACAACAATATATTACAATAATTTTGGCCTTAACCATTTCCTTGGTAATGCGCTATTAACTAAATGATTTAAAATAGGAGAAGATAGCCTTGTTCTTCTATTAATTATCACAGTTTTGCGTTCAAAACGCTCTCCTGTAAAATCATGATTTTGACTTTGTGGCCGTCGAGTAGAAAGTTTTCTACTGTCTTTAACATGGCAATTATAAAATCAAATTATCTTCACTACCTTAGACAACTGCCAGTTGTCAGTGTGATTTTGACAGTCTGGGATAGAAAACTTTCTTCTGAAATAGTCTACATAAAACGGACCTAGACAAAGATCGTTAGAAATGAAAGACAAAATGACAGCTGTAGAAGGATTTCTACGGAGCGATGTCAAAAATAGAGACACGAAATGTCACTTTCTATAGAAAGATCTGTGTCTATTCTTCGTAGAAAAAAGCCTGCTGGACACGTTCAAGTCGCAATTAATGCGTTTCGTAGTGAGGACGCCAAACTACACTATCTCATCATCTTGGAGAATGCTGCAAACGAAACTGTTATTAATTAGTATTTTTCTTCTATTGTGCAATGCAGACAATGGTCGTCATAATTAGGCCATACATAAACTGACCATTTATTTTTTAACTCAAAATGGGACATGGGTTTATATAATATACGGCAGTTAGCAGGTTAACATTGAAAATAAACACAATTTTTTAATGTTCTTTATTTATAAAAAGTGTAACCTAATGAAAGTGAATATAACTATAGTAACAATAACCATTTTAATTTTTGTGTTTTAATTTTTATTCTAATTTGTTTTAATTTTATTATAATTTAAATTTTTGATCTTAATTTTAATTGTGATGTTGATTTTAATTGTACTTAAATTAAATCCTAAGTTGGTTGAAATAAATAAATAATAATAATAATAGTGAACATTAATTGAATATTTACTATAATTATATTCAGATTAATTATAATTATTTTTATTACAAAAAATTGTGAAAAAACAAATAAAACACCGGTTCACCAGCTTACATAATCAGCCTATAATGTTCCCACTGCTGGGACACAGGCCTCCTCTCGGCGAGAGGGAGTGGGCTGTAAGCCTGTAATCCACCTCGCGGGCCCAGTGCGGGTTGGTAGATGTCACATGTCTTCGAATTTTTGGTTCTAGGGCATGCCGGTTTCCTCACGATGTTTATCTTCACCGTTTTGAGAGCAGTGGTGATTATAATAATTACACAAAGTAAAGCGCCTGTCTGGGTTCGAATCTACAACTCGTAAGTCGTGGCCGTTACCACTGAGCCACCACTGTACACCAGCTTAATTAAAAAGCAAATTTGCTCTGACAGTAATTATTAAAATTATATGCAACATATTTTTGTAATTATTTTTAAAGTTGTCAGAGGAATTTTCGCGCGTTTCGTAAAACGGGACAATTTTGCGTCCCGAAGCTATGTCCGTGGACAACAGGACAGGTGACTGAGAAAAGGGACAATCCCGTTCAAAACGGCACGTATGGTCACTTTAGCTATACAACATAAATCAGAAATAGGTATATGTGGTCATATTTAAGGGTTGTGGTAGAGACCATCAAACTGAACATCTTTCTCCCTCAAACCAAAGAAATACCAAGACGTAGCGTTGTCAACAGTGACGTGAGGCCAGTTTTGTAAACAAAACATGTGTGCACTTAGTGAGTGTTCCGGTGAGGTGTAGTTTGGTTGTAAATATGTGCGTGTGAGCGTGTATGCACAGAGTGAGGTGTAGTTTTGGGATGCTTCACTGTACTGTTCGCAGCGCTGTGTCTTAGTTTTTTATTTGGTATGAGCTTTCTCCGTGGAACCAACATAATAATCGCAAAAAATAATCAGCCGACCCATACATTTGGGTATATGTATAAACCACATACGAACTTTTCCATAAGATATTTGTTCTTATGGGACAAATCTAAGTAAGAGAGATGTATTAATGATTCTAACGATTATAATTCTGTAATTATATATTTGTTAGGTCGCTAATCATATTTTGATCAATATACAACAAGACACTGGTGCCGATTCCCTTGTTCACAAACTAAACTAAATATAAGTTCAGTGCATCTTTTTCTTTCTATTTCACTAAGAAAAGGACAGAAGATAAATTTTAGTTCAGTCCTGTCAAATTAATCAGCGCTTGACGTAAATTGACGTAATTTTAGTAGGCAAGTTTTTAATCACGTCTAAACTTGTATGGAGGAGTGACAGGCGCTGATTAATTTGACAGGACTAAACTAAAATTTATATTCTGTCTTTTTCTTAATGAAATAGAAAGAAAAAGATGCACTGAACTTAAATTTATTTTAGTTTGTGAACAAGGGAATCGGCACCATTGACCTGCAAATTGCAAACAACGTAAGAAAATTTGATTTTCGCGAGCTACCACTGCGGATTCATCAAGCAATGCAAAGCAATTTCTCCGTCATTTCCTTGGGGTAGCAACTGCTCATTGGTGACAAATAATTCGGCGAAGCATCCATTAAACAAACCGATATGACGTCAGACCACAGAGAAACATCAATCTTTCCTTGTTTTTAACCCCACTAGCATTTCCTTCGACATTTCCAACAACTGTTTACGTCCTACAGAAATAAGTCACATTAATTATACATTCAGAAATGGCGAATTTCTAAATCCAGTCCGGTTTCCTAACTCCTGCGCTGGAGAGGGATGGAGATACGAAATTTGGGGTGCCAAGAAGAGATACCAGATCTCAAATGATGAATGGAATAAGTAGTGGATGATGAAATCTTGTCATTGAAATATTTTCTAGACGCTTCGGAGTGGGTCAAAACTTAGTTAGTTGTAAACACTTGTTTTTTCTTCTTTGTCTCGAAAATTGGCCTATTTTGGGAACAAAGAACAGTTACATAGGTGCTATGGCTGTAAGGAGGATTCTGAAAATGAAGTCTTGGGTTCAATTCCGGGGTTATTCAGTAATACTCGCAAAAAAAACAATAGTGCGATAGTGCGACTGACAATGAATTTGTGAAAAATATTTTAAAAAATAATTAAAACAGGTTGTTAGACTTTCCCGGTAAAGATTCTGACAAACCAAGCTGTGCCTCCGGTAGCCCCTAGTTATTTTTTTACAGCTCACCTATTGGACTATTTTGAGAGATCTTAATTGTGTTAGCTTGTAACCGTAGCGATTATAATATTATATCGTATGAATAATCTGATGCGTTACGGGTCGTCAGAAGCTCGAAAGTCTGACAACCAGTCTTACCAAGGGTATCGTGTTACCCAGTTACTGGGTTGTGGAGGTCAGATAGGCAGTCGCTCCATGTCAAATACTGGTATTCAGCTGTATCCGGTAAGACGGGAAGCCGACCCCAACATAGTTGGGAAAAGGCTAGGCAGAATGATGATGATGATAAATAATCTGATGCAAGTATATTCTTTCTATGTGAAAAATGTTACCTGCGTTCCTGCAGGAACTGGCCACTTTTCGTGAGTGACAATAATGATGGCATCGTTAGTATAAATACTTTCCTGAATTAATTTAAGTAATTGGCAGTATCGACTATGAACAATATTAAAAGATTCCACAATGGTCAGCATTCAGGGGTCGGGTTGCCTCCTTTCCTCTAATATGGTGAGGGGGGTGATGGCTGATCTTTCTTTGCATTATACTCGTGAATAGGTGCTGCTTGTGGTGACTGGTCGGCTTGCTGACCATGGTTTTGTTATTAATATGTGACAATCCGCGGCTTAAGGTACCTTGTGGTCGATATGGAGTTATGCATACGCTAGTAATCTGCGATTAATACGCTGTAGATATCAAAAAAGATCAACCTCCTACGATGTTTTGTTACGGAGGTATAATTTTTTTTTAATTATATTCGAAATTGTGCAATTTCGAGAAACAGACATTTTAAGTTCAGTCACCTCGAACAAAGCAATAAAAAAAAAATCTATATTTCTTGCAAAATTTACAAAACATTCAATATCTTCGAAACTATAAACGTCCATAAGGTACCTTTAGCCGCGGATTGTCACATATTACTAATTACATAATTTATATTAATAATTTTATTATTGACGGCCTCGTTGGTTCAGTGGTCGCAAGCCCTACTGCTGAGCATGAAGTCCTGGGTTTGATTCCCGGGTCGGGCAAAGTGTTATTGGGTTTTTCTATCTGGAATTTCTCAGTGGCAGCTCGGACTCAGGATTTGTACCAGGTTGATGGCAATAAGGTCACCCCCTATTACATGGGACTTAAACGTAACTGGCGAAATGTGGGTGTACTACAGGTACACCTCTGCTCAACCCTTCGGGGAAACAAGACGTGGTGTTATCTTCTTATATTTATTTATTTTTTTTACTTCGATGGTGCTTGTTTATCATTTGTGACTTCGAGTTACAGCTGCTATAGCTTTATGTAATTGGACACGCCCTTTATGCCTGGAGGCTTTTATTTATGAATCAAGTTCTGTTTACGTATTTATTTTTTATTTCTGCTTGAGTATAGTTTTCGTTGGTTTTTTGTTTGTATAGTGGCGTATGCTAACTAGGTGTCATTATTATGGAAAATAATTTAATTGAACGTTTTGTGTTGTGCGTAGTGTAAATTACTTTGCATAGAATCAAGTTTTTTTAACTGAACAGACAGCTGTGCTACTGGGGAGTTTGTTGCGCCAACTTCCCAGCTAAAGCACTAGGTAGTGGTAAGAGCGGGCGTTTTGGGGGACTGTCTTATGTAATTTTGACGTTTGAAAAGTGCTGATTCTCATCCTAGTTTGAATAAATGACTTTTGATTTTGATTTATCCGCAGCCGTGAAGCTCATTCGAGCTTTCTGTTTTTTTAACCGACTTCCAAAAAGGTTTTCATTTCGGCTGTATATATTTTTTTATGTATGTTGACCGATTTTTTAAATTCTTGTTTTCTCCGATTTCTCCGAATTCTCCGTCCGACCGATTTCTGTTCACCGATTTCTGCGATTTTGAAAATTCTTTTTTTTGTTTGAAAGGGCATGCTCCCTAAGTGGTCCCATTGTCACCAAGTCATAATCTGATAAAGGGATCCCATGGAAATCGAGGGAAATCCTCAAATTTTAAAGGCACTCCTTTAGTGATTTGGGTATTTTTTATAGTAACTTGTGCATTTGCTCTTGGAAAGCATCATTTGGTGGAGTGGAACTGATAATGAAGACCACAGATGGCCACCGGAACTAGGACTAGAACTAATTTGGGATTTGAGTAGGTACTTTAATATCATTGCTAAGCCATTTATGCTCGTCACATATGGTAAGTGGCAGAACTCCTCAACAATTAACGTCCCTGTATCGGGAAAAGCAATATTTTGTAAAAGGTGATGAGCAGTTGACATTATGCTATAGTAAGGAGCTAAGTATCAATGCGTTAAAACGTCGATAAAAGATCTATCTATCATTGAGTACTGTTTAAAATGTTACAATAAAATACCTCCCCACATACTTCAACTGAATGAAACAAAATTTAAATCTAGTATAAAACGCACACTATGCAGCCAAGCATATTATAAATTGGGGGATTACATTGCTGATAAAAATGCTTGGCTCAACGCTGGTCCTGCTCCACAAGGGCGCAAAAACTAATTGATCAGGTATTGAAAATAGTGTTGGAGCTGCTGAAGATTTTAAAAACTCTCTTTGCATTGTATAAATTCAATCTCTTAGTATTGTATAGCTGCACATTGTTATGTGAGTACTATGTACTATAAAGCTGCCATTTACTGGATACGGCTTTCATTGATTTGAGTGTGCCCTGGCGGCTGGGAGTATGTCGTGCTCACTCTAATGTCTCGCTGATGGTGGCGCGTGTGTTGGATCATTTAGCTCCCTTCAAAATGGTTGAGCTGAATGGTGCTGATCCACGCGTCATGTTCGTGAACGGGCGCCGTCATCTCTTAGCTGCCACGGCTTATTTTAATTTTAATTTTTGAATTGCTTTTTTTTTGTTGTAATTTTTTTATTACGGACGATTTTGCATCGTTCTCACAAGTATAATTTCAAAATGAATGATGTAAACAATAATACGTTGATTTAAAAGAGTGTCCGTGGAGTTTCTTGCCCGTTCTTCTCCATAGGTACCTACTACGCTTTGGAATGGGCAACTAGCTTCATCTTTCTGACTGACTGACCGAACCCTTGACAATTCAAAAGTGCCTGTAATTGCTTTATTTGAAATAAATGCTTTGAGTTTTGTGAGGTATTGTCACGCGATTAGCAATAATGGGGGATACCACTCTTTCACGGTCATCACTTACCTAGACTTTTCCTAACTATGTTGGGGTCGGCTTCCAGGCTAACTGAAAGCAGCTGAACACCAATACATGGAGCGACTGCTTATCTGACCTCCACAACCCTGTTATTGGTTAACACGATACCCCTAGGTAAGAGTGATTGTCATACCACTGACACTGGATTGCGTTATGCTCGTGAACGGGTGCTGCTTGTGGTGACTGGTCGTCTTGTTGGCCATGGTTTTGTTATTGTTATTAGTAATTAACTGTTTTTATTTTTTTTTACTTCGATGGTGCTAGTTTATCATTTCTCACTTCGTGTTACAGCTATAGCTTTATGTAAGCGGGCACGCCCTTTATGCCTGGAGGCTTTTATTTAGGTATTAAGTTGTGTTTACGTTTTTAAGTTGTAATTTTTATTTCTGCTTGAGTACAGTTTTCATTGTTTTGTTGGTTTATTAGCGTATGCTAGCTACCTTGAAGCAAGTAATTTAATTTAATGTTTCGTGTTTTGTAATTTGCATACGATTTATATAGAATCAAGTTTATATAACTAGACAGACAGGTGTGCTGCTGGGGAGTTTGTTGCGCCACTTCTTCCCAGCTAAAGCATTAGGAAGTGGTGAAGGGCGGGCGTTTTTGGGAGACTGTCTTATGTAACTTTGACGTTCGAAAAGTACTGATTCTCAGCCTAGTTTGAATAAATGACTTTTGTTGTTTCACCTATGTATTCGTTTACAAATATCATCATCAGCCTTTAGCAGTTCACTGCTGCGGGGTAAAGCGTAAAACACTATCAGTAGCATTGGTTTTTATTTTGACAGTTCAACAAAATAAATTGCGTTATATATTAATTTTTCGAACGTATGAAGCAATGGATTGGCAATATACTTCAAAATTATTCAGATTGTGACATATTCAAACTGTGTTAGGGTTCTGGACGTAGGCTTCTTCAATCACACGCCATTTAATTTGGTCCAGCGACTCTCATACAGCTGCTATCAGCCACCCTGCAAAGATTAACGTTCCACCTAGCCTGAGGGCGTCCTACCTTCCCGTTCTCTCCAAACAATAGTTAACGATCATTTCTCAATACATGTTAGCAGTTGTTTTGCGCAATGCAGGAACATGAGACTGGTGTCAGCTATTGAGGTGGTGTCAGTGGTTGAAGAAAAGCAAACTTCGCGCCCTCTCGCCCCTAGCCGCCACAGGAGACACCCTGGGCGTCGGGTATCCCAGGCTGATTTTCGGCCACCGTAGGCGTGGGCTTGCGGACGGTGAGCAATGGATAGCTCGCCGTCCGGTAAGGACCAGGTCCAGGTCAACGGCGCGTTGTGTTTCACGCGCGCCTCAAAGAGATGTCAGCACAAGTGTAAGGGTCCACTAGGGCCGCTGCCTGCCGGGGTCGCGGAAAGGTACTAAAGGGTCACCGAGGCCCCTGGCAACACAGGCAACAGGAAGGAATACGGGTGGGTTTTAGTCAGTAAGAGTCTGACATACCCTCCCACTCCGCCCAGAGCGGGAGAAGTTATTTGATAATTCACCATACAAAAAAAAAAGCAATGTCTCTTGGATGGCAACGTACCTACTCAAACTCAAAGCATTTATTCAAATGATGAAGCTAGTTGCCCATTCCAAAGCGTAGTAGGTTCCTATGGAGAAGAACGGGCAAGAAACTCCACGGACATTACTTTAAATTAAAATATTGCTACAAAAATATTGGTTACATCATCCATGTCGAAATTTGAGGTGTACTTGCGATGCCTCAGAAGTTGCAGATGTGTTTTGGTGACCACATTCCAATAGCATAATCAGTCTGTAATGTTCCCACTGCTGGGACACAGACCTCCTCTCGGTGAGAGGCCTCCCTCTCACCGAGAGGCCGTAATCCACCACGCGGCGCAGTGCGGGTTGGTAGATGTCACATGTCTTCGAATTTTTGGTTCTCGGACACGCCGGTTTCCTCACGATGTTTTCTTTCACCGTTTTGAGAACTGTGGCGATGAAATTATTTACACGAAGTAAGGCGCCTGTCTGGGTTCCAACCTGCGACGTGCTCTCGTAAGTCGCAGCCATTACCACTGGGCCACAACTGCTCTACTTACCAATAGAAAGGCCGCAATAGTAGGAAAAGTATTTAAGGAAAAGGAAAAAACGGAACCCTTTAATAAGCAACAAGAATAACGTACCTACCCAGGATTTTGTAATACCTTGATTTAAAAAAGTGTCCTTGGAGTTTCTTGCCCGTTCTTCTCCATAGAGATCTACGTTTTGTAATGGGCAACTAACTTCAACTTTCTGACTAACTCCTTGACAATTCAAAAGTGCCTGTAAATTGAAATAAAAATGCTTTGAGCTTTTGTATCAGTTTGAAACTCACGCAGTCTTCCGCGACTCCAATTTGTAGAGTCTGCGTACCCCTTAAAGTCGCAGGTGTGATTTTAAACTTGCTGATGTATGCTGCCCTAATTCTAAGTCAGGTAACAACGAGGTCGCAGCCTACATTATACGCATAAAGCCGAGATGAGTTGGAAATTTCTAACTTTATGTGTTGGGCACGAGTAAGGATAGAAATATGGGTACATTCATTAGGATCCCTCAGTATTATCAAAATTAAAATCAAAAATCAAAAACCAAAATTAAAAAATCCAAAACCAAGAATCAAAAATCAAAAATCAAGAATAAAAATTAAAAATCAAAAATCAAACATCAAAAATCAAAATCAAAGTCATTTATTCAAACTATAGCATTACATAAGACAGTCCCCCATAACGCCTTTCACCAGTATCTAGTGCTTCAGCTGAGTTTAGCTAGCTTA
Source organism: Atethmia centrago (assembly GCA_905333075.3). NCBI lineage: Eukaryota > Metazoa > Arthropoda > Insecta > Lepidoptera > Noctuidae > Atethmia > Atethmia centrago. Next base: position 11,244,535 of record HG995393.1, read on the forward strand.
AACCCGGTTTCTCTGATTTCTGGAATCGATCCGAGAACTAAATAATAAAAAAGCTCAATAAACTAGATTGCAACTAGTTATAATGTTAAAATAAAAACAAGATCACTTTTAAAACAGTCTATAATGCAGTAGCTGTTTGCTGAGCGTGGGGTCCTGGGTTGGAATCCGGGGTCGGACAGTGTTATTGGATTTTTCCATTAGGAATATCCTAGTAACAGCCGGGAGTTTGAAAGCTGGCGGTGTGATACCCCCGTGCCCCGGAAAGAACGTGGCGCCATTGGTCCTGCGCCCGATCTTTCCGGTCGTGTCGGATTGCCGTCCCATCGCACTATGAGCGTGAGGGAAGAGAGAGAGTACCTGTGTCTGCGCACACACTTGTGAACTATAATATCTCCTGCGCCGAAAGCTGATCTCCGCTGAGATTGGTCGCCAGGGCGAAATTCGGTCAGCATCCTCGACGTGGATAGCGATCGCTTTTCGAGCGAATTAGGTCGCAAACTGGTTCTCAGACAGACAAAATTGCTTGACAAGCACGATCTTGTTAAGCAATTTTGACCGTTTAGGAACTCCATTAGGACTGGGCTTATTGTTTCTTTTTTTTTGGGTGGCAAATCATCAAATAACTTCTCCCGCTCTGGGCGGGGCGGGAGGGTGTGTCAGACTCTTACTGACTAAAACCCACCCGTATTCCTTCCTGTTGCCTGTGTTGCCAGGGGCCTCGGTGACCCTTAAGTACCTTCCCGCAACCCCGGCAGGCATCGGCCCTAGTGGACCCCTACATTTGTGCTGACAACATCTCTTTGAGGCGCGCATGGAAAACAACGCGCCGTCGACCCGGGCCTGGTCCTTACCGGACGGTGAGTTACCCATTGCTTACTGTCCGCAAGCCCACGCCTACGGTGGCCTGAAATCCACCCGGGATTCCCGACGCCCAGGGAGTCTCCTGCGGCGGCTAGGGGCGAGAGGGCGCGAAATTTGCCTTTCCCTCAACCGTCCCGCCTCCTTCTTCGCGAGCATTACTGCTTCGCAGAAGGAGGTGACGGCTGCCCATGCCCTCTCGCTCCGTAACATAGGCTGAAGGACCGGACGCGAGAGATCTCCGCCAAACGCCTAGGACTGGGCTGGAGCCTGAACTATTATAATGCAGTTGGGTGTAGTTATTTTATTTCAATCTCGACGGCATGAGATTGACAACAGACTTTTGCATTTTTTTCTACCTAAAGGTAGAACAAAAAAGTGAAACATATAACACACTTAAAAGTGTGTTATATGTTTGGGATCCCTTTATTTTTATGCCCCACGTGACGTCTTAGATCCGCCATTTTGATATTATAAAAACAAAACCTAGCCTAGCCTAGAAACAAACTATTTAAAACTAATCATATCCATAAACCATGAAACCATTGTAGGTCTTGCATTAGTCGAGTGGTCCCCCAGTTACGACTTGTAGATCTTGCATTAGTCGAGTGGTCCCCCAGTTACGACTTGTAGGTCTTGTATTAGTCGAGTGTTCCCTCAGTTACGACTTGTAGGTCTTGTATTAGTCGAGTGGTCCCCCAGTTACGACTTGTAGGTCTTGTATTAGTCGAGTGTTCCCCCAGTTACGACTTGTAGGTCTTGCATTAGTCGAGTGGTACCCCAGTTACGACTTGTAGGTCATGGGTTCGAACCCAGGTATGCATCCACTATACTGACTTCATGCGATTAACTTATCACCACTGCTCTCTAAATGGTGAAGAAAAACATCGTGAGGAAAAAAGCAGCATTTCCCAGAACCTGAAATCCACCAACCCGCACTGGGCCCGCGTTCACAGAGTGGAGCCTGGAGTGCAGGGCTTTAAATACCGGTAAATTTAACGTAACGTTATCTCTATTTGACAGCGTTACCGTTAAAATTAAAATAACGGTAATAAATTTAACGTTATTTATGCTACATTTTATCGTTAATTTTTATTAACGTTAATTTTATATTAACGTTACTTTTATCGTTATTTTTAAACGGGTGAGGTGGAAGTAGCGGGGCCTGAGGCGCGTGGTGGGCCGCCCGCCACGCGCTCGCACCGCGCTGATATCGTGCCGATCAAAACATTGCCTTGCCTGATTCTTACGCGTGAGAAGTTTCGATAGTATAGTGAGCTGATTTAGTCAGTGATAACTGATCAAATCAATTCAATATCAATGAGTGAAGTGAAGACAATAGTCGATGTAATTAATGATTCTTATTTATATTTATTACAATAGTCGTTTTACACATGCAAGATTTAATTGACTATCGTGCCGCCGCACTATGGTAAAGCCCCATACAAAGCCGCCTCAAAACCGTTTCACGTGAATGTCGTTGTTATGGAATAAAAATAATAAATTAATATGGTCTAATAAATAAGCTTTCTATACGCAATTTTTTTTTTGTTAATCATTGCTTGCGCGCTGATCGACTGAAATTATGTATTGTCATTTCCTTAGTTTTTTGATGTTGGTATAACTAATTAATGGGATTAGGTTGGTTTTACTGCACTCCTCTCCCCCTATCCCATTCCTGCACATTGCCTTTCACCCGCGTGTGAGCGAGACCGCTACACCAATCAGCGCCAACCCGCGGAATGTCGTCGAAATTCAAGAGGGATTCGGTTTTCGTGCGTTGTCGCGTGTGCATCCCATTGCACCCTACATTCATTTAACCAAGTGAAAATTTGTGGAAATCGCTTGTATCTTAGGGACAGTGCATCATCATCGTATCAAATATGGTATCGTGCTACCTTCCTTTCGCCAACTACTGATTTGCCACCTAATTTCTTTCCAAACAGTGGTTGTGCATTCGTCCATACTTTTGTCGTAAAACCAATTCCAAAATATCGATTATGTGTTGCCCCGCGCATCCAATCATAATGTATTGTAAATAGGCTTAAAAACTAACTCTTGTTCAATTACGTAATTTTGACGCAATACGTTACTGCAATTCAATGCCACATAACTCGAAAGTTTTTCATATAAATGTACCCGTATTATACATTTTTGAATGCGTGTAATCTCCTCATAACGTTTCATAATTAATTATATATATTACTTTGATAAAATAAAATTAACTAATATAGTTTAAGATGGTATGTTTATAAGATATTTTTTTTTAATGAGACATTTACCCTTTACCGCTGCTTGCTGCTGTCGAGATATTTATTGTATTAAGATCTTTATACATTAGTTTACTCAAGGAGAACAAAAAATTGCTCATACTTGCTCTTTTTCTGACACGGTGCTAAAACATACCGCGAGATAAAAATTATATTTTTTTTCAATTTCTTTTTATTTCTCATAAAATCATTTGTTATCTATTAAGGTCAAATTGATAAAAAGTTAATTACAGTGTTGATTATTATTAATAGTTCTTTGTAGCTTTGATACAGTTTTGACCACCTTACATATAAAATATGGTCACTATCTATTAGGGTCGAAATAAAAACAGGTTTGTTATGGGAAGAGTGCAAATTACTCGTATTCGTATCTTATCTTTTTGCACATAGCACTATTTCATATGCCTATAAAAGGATGGTGAGCCCTGTAACATTCACATTTGTTGGTCAAATATTCAGTTGCCCTAAAAACCAGTTAATATCTTTTTTCGACTATTTGCAAAGTTGACTGATTTGAAAAACGGGTGAATTTGTTTGTAGTAAACGAGAGTTGTGCAATTTGTTGATAAATAGGAATAATATAGAAGACTACTTACAAGAAAATTTCAATTTGTCACCAGAGGATATGGCTACTGTGGTCTTCTACATTCAAAGAAACTTGGTATCTAAATGTAACGAACGCTGGAGAAATGCATCTCGGATAAAAGACCGCTTTGAAAGTAAGAGAGTCAGCTGGTTAGATGGTCAATTTCCTGTTCCACTAGAGTGTCGAGTCACGGTTAATGACCCTAATATGCCTGGAAGTAGTGACGGCAGACCCTCGAAACCTACGAAGCATCTTCAGAAAAAACGAAAAAACATGGAATTAATACAAGAGTACGGATAGGACTGTGTTCTCAATGCATATGCTCAGGAGTTACTGTCTATGGGTGAGACGGAGGAGGCCGCAATCGTTAATATTATACGAACTGCATCAATCAATTATAAGATTTTTTTTGTTAAATACGTAACTGAGAACTCTGAAGACGTTACACCTTTTTCAAAGGAAGAAGCACTACGGACATTTTTTTACTTAGTCCTTAACAAAGAACAGTATGAGAAACTTCGACTTTGTTTAGCGGAAAAAAACTGCTCAGTGTTTCCTTCTTATCCAACTTTAGTTGAAGCGAAAAAGATGTGTTACCCACCAGATTCGAGCATAATCATTACTAACATATGTGCAAAAATCAATCTGCAGGACTTGTTGGATCATACTGTGGCACGTAAATTACTAATTGGTTCAGTTTACAAAAATGGTTTAAGAAAGTTGAAACTATTCTGTAAATGGGGTTGTGACGGGTCATCCGGGCAGAGTGAGTACAAACAAAACTTGCAGACTTATATTGTTAGAATACGCCAAAGAAACTCCTGTAAAAACCGCGTCTGTTGTGGCTAATATCAACAATCAAAAACATAATCTGTCTCCTTCCCTGATAAATAAGAATGGCGAGGTAATCGAAATAACTCATGACCTATATTTAACCATGATTGATGGTAAAGTGGCTAGCGTTCGAGCGCTTCTTGTACAGTTTGTAGTGCTAGTCCACGGCAAATGAATAACTTAGAGGCAGTTAGGACACGAGATGTGAACGAAAGTTCATTTCAATAGGGACTGTCAACACTACATGCTTGGTTTAGGAGTATGGAGATGATCTTACACATTTCTTATAACTTGTCTTTTGAAAAGTAGTCAGCTACTACACCTGAAAATTAAATAAAACCAAACACGAAAAGAAAAAATTGGTACAAAAGCGGTTTAGGGAGGAAATGGGACTATAGCATGTCGATAAACCTCGACAAGGCACTGGAAATAGTAATAAAAGAAACACAACTCGGAGATTCTTTCAGAATTACTTTTGCTCTGCAGGCAATACAGTTGTAGACGTAGAACTTATAAAACGAATGTACATAATAATGTATGTCATCTGGAAGGGCTATTAATTCCAAAAAGCAGCAGGCTTTGGCGAAGAGCCAGTTTGGTTTCCGCAGGGGGCACCCTACCGTGGATGCCATCATGCGCGTACGAGCCCTCAGGACGAAGAATGCTGTAGCCCAGGGTGGGGTCGTCTTGGCGGTGTCTCTAGACATCGCCAATGCCTTCAATACCCTGCCTTGGAGTTGCATCAAGGAGGCACTCCGGTACCACCTAACTCTGTCGTGTAGTCGAGGCCTATCTGATGGACAGGGCAGTCGTTTACCGCGGTCACCAGGGAGTGTGGAACCGACAAGAGATGTCGTGTGGTGTCCCACAGGGTCGGTCCTAGGGCCGCATCTGTGGGACATAGGATACGACTGGGTGCTGCGCGCCGACCTCCCTAGCGGCGTCAGCGTAGTGTGTTACACTGACGACACGTTGGTCCTGGCGCAAGGGAGGTTGCACCAGGTGGCGGCCAAAGTAGCGGCATGCGGGGTTGCGACAATCATCGAAATGATCCGACACTTGGGACTCGAGGTGGCCCTGCACAAGTCCGAGGCCATGTGTTTTTATGGCCCTCGGAACGCGCCATCGTCGGGATCCCAAATAACGGTAGGAGGGGTTTACATCGGCGTCGAGTCTACGATGAAGTACCTGGGACTCGTCCTCGACAGCCGGTGGAACTTCGTGGAGCATTTCTGACGTTTGGCTCCCAAACTGGAGTGGGCAGGGGCTGCTTTAAAGCGGCTCCTGCCCAATCTAGGGGGTCCAAACGCCTCCTGCCGGAGGCTCTACGCGGGGTCGTGTGGTCCATGACCCTTTACGGGGCTCCTGTGTGGGCGCGTTCCCTGGTGCTGCGGCCAGCCCACCGGTTGAGCGCGGCCCAAAGGGTCATGGCCATCCGGCTGGTCCGGGGATACCGCACGGTCTCCTGTGAGGCAGCGAGCGTCCTTGCTGGATTGCCGCCATGGGATCTGAAGGCAAAGTCCTCGCGCACGTATGGGAGTGGCGCGAGGAGGCGAAACGATTTCGTAGTTACGCCCCGGGGCGTAACTACGCTGCCACAAGAAATCGCGGCACAGCGGACGGAGCTCCGGCGGGATATCATGGCGACATGGAGAGTACGGTTGTCGCAACCCAATGCTGGGCATGCCACGATTGTGGCGATAATTGCTTCGCTTTGAGGAGTGGCTAGAGAGGCACCACAGTGTCCTCACCTTCCACCTGACGCAGGTCCTCACCGGACACGGCAGCTTCGGGAGGTTCCTGTGTCGGATAAGGTGGGAGGAAACGGTGGAGCATACGGTGGAGGTCTGCCCGGCTTGGGCAGAACGCCGTCGTGTCCTCGTGGAGGCGATCGGCGGCAGAGATCTCTCGCGTCCAGCCCTGGTTCAGGTCATGGTACGAAGCGAGAGGGCATGGGCAGCTGTCACTTCCTTCTGCGAAGCAGTAATGCTCGCAAAGGAGGAAGCGGGACGGTTGAGGGAAAGGCAAATTTCGAGCCATCTCGCCCCTAGCTACCGCAGGAGACGCCCTGGGCATCGGGAATCCCGGGGTCGCGTGAAGGTATTAAAGGGTTACCGAGGCCCCTGGCAACACAGGCAACACGGAAGGAATACGGGTGGGTTTTAGTCAGTAAGAGTCTGACACACCCTCCCGCTCCGCCCGGAGCGGGAGAAGTTATTTGATGATTTCCCACCAAAAAATAAAAACAAAAAACAAAAAATATAGTACAGCCCAACTGTACGTAAATATTTATAATTGGTATTATGCCTTCCTACGTGCATACAATACTATTTTACCTATAGGACAATTGTCCAAAGACGCGCAAGAATCCCAAAATAAGGATTACAAAAAGTTTAGACTTCATCATTCTAGAAAGTGTTCAAGAGCGGCTACAAATGAAGACACCATACCTTATTGTACACTTCTGATCCGTATAATATATCAAGTTTGAGAAATACTCGGAATCAATATCGAAAGAATTTTTAGATGAAGCCAAGGCCCTTCTTGCATTCAACGAAAATCTGTAGGAGCTTCCTGAATTTTGTGCTTTATTTTTCTCGTTTGCTTCAATTATTCCATTTTAAGTAAATAAAAATAAAAAGACAAATTTTGTTTTTTTTTCTTATAGAATGCATGTATTTTTTCAAGTTTTATTTTTTTAATTAATTAATAAACAGAATTTTCAAAATCGAAATTATTTATATTACATTTTATACATCCAAAAATACGTGTGCAAAATTACAGCTCATTTAGTTTTGAAACAACTGAGATACGGAGTATTGAGACGAAACATACGCGGTTTTCCCATAGTGCGGCGGCGGAGTGGCAACAGTGTAGCTAAGCGAGCGCACAAAATGTAAACCTACGGAACGGCAAAATTAACGGTAAAATTAACGTTATTATCATATTTTACGTTAATGTTAATTAACGTTATATTACTGGTAATGTTATCAAGTAACGTTAAATTTTTTGTAACGTTAGTAAGGTATCACATTAAAATTAACGTTACGTAACGGTTATTATTTTGTTATTTGGTAACGTTAACAAGCCCTGCTGGAGTGTCCCAGCAGTGGGAAGTTGGGAACCATAAACGCTGTTTATAATAACCCTTGCAGCAAGTTGAGCAGTGATGGCCCAGTGGTAACGACCCCGACTTACGAATTCTTCACACAGGGGACGTCATTACGTCATTCGACAAGTAGGTAATTGCTGAAAATCAGCGCTGTTGACGATAGGCTTGTCCGAAGTCACAGCATTTCGCTGAGCAACGACCTTTTCTTGCACAGATGCGACGCACTGTTTAATTGTTCTAGCTATAGTTGTTTATTTGTTATAATAGTACTTATTTCCTCTCTCTGTAATCGTCATTCTGTTTTTGTTATGATTGTATGTTATGTCATTGGTTGTCATCTGTCAGTGTCGCAACACAGAGTAAATATTACGTAATCGACAGGATTGTCAAACTAAAATGGATTGATTACGAGGCTTTTAGCTACTTTGTATATGTGTTTATTTTACGTAAATTTTTGTAATGTGCGTTTTGTTTGTGCAGAATAAACAATTTTTCTTTCTTTCTTTTTTCTTTAATTGTAGGTCGTGTGTTCGAACCCAGGCAGGCGCATTACTTTGTATAAATAATTTCATCACCACTGCTCTCAAAACGGTGAAGGAAAACATCGTGAGGAAACCGTCATGTCTTAGAACAAAAATTCGAAAACATGTGACATCTACCAACCCGCACTGGGCCCGCGTGGTAGATTACAGCCCATTCCCTCTCACAGCGAGTAGGCCTGTGTCCCAGCAGTGGGAACATTATAGGCTAATTATGATTATATAAAAACCCCTAATACAATACATTCATCCTTTTAGGGTTTGCAGCCAAATGGCATTATAATACTTCTAAGTGACTTTGCTTTTTAAGTCAATTGTTTTTGAGATATCGTCGGTGATATTCTGAAACCTCGGAACTAACTGTGTTTAAAAGCGCGAAAGGTAGGTGCAGTGAATTTTACAGGAACGAGGAAAAACGTAATATTTACTAAACCACTTGACTTTCTATTGTTTAAACTTTTAAATTGTCAAATTCCTCTTAATATTGTAGGCATTGGCGCCGATTCCCTTGTTCACAAACTAATCTAAATTTAAGTTCAGTACATCTTTTTCTTTCTATTACATTAAGAAAAGGACAGAAGATAAATTTTAGTTTAGTCCTGTTAAATTAATCAGCGCTTGACGTAAATTGACGTAATTTTCTTACGTCTAAACTTGTATGGAGTAGTGACAGGCGCTGATTAATTTGACAGGACTAAACTAAAATTTATCTTCTGTCCTTTTCTTAGTGAAATAGAAAGAAAAAGATGCACTGAACTTAAATTTAGTTTAGTTTGTGAACAAGGGAATCGGCACCATTACTTATGTAAAATATGTATTAATGAATTAGAAAATCCGAAATCTCGATTTTGCTACTTTTGTAAATACGCGGTTTTAAACGCTGTTAGTGCCGCGGTTTTAGAATATCACCGACGATATGGAATATATTCGGTTACAACCAGAAATAACTTTGTTTTGTATAGATTTTCTAGAAATACTATGTAGTACAAACTTATTATTGGCAGTCTGCAGTAGAATCAATACTGTGCATGCGTAAATATTCATACCAACTACGGACAAGGGGTCCGTACAGCACTGTGCGTGGTCCGACACGCAGTTAGCCGGTTTTTAAAGTTATACAAGGAACCCTTAAGACTCTTACAAACAAGCGCGACACGCGACGCGACACAAAGGCACAGCTTGTAGTGCTACACGCGGTGTCTTGTGTGTCGCGCCTGTTTGAAGGAGCCTTTATAGTTTCGCCATGTCTGTCTGTCTATCCGCGTCTTAGCTCTGGTACTCTTATTACTAGAAAGCTGTAATTTGGCATGGATATCTTTAGATATTAATCACGCCGACAAATTGGTAAAATAAAATAATTTGGAAAAACAATTTGTAGGATACCTCCCTTGTACGTAAAGCCAACATAAAAGCAACCATTGTTGCTTTTATATTTTAGTTATATGTAAAAAAAAATCATATATAATATATATATAATCCTATACAACGAAATTAAAAGAAATACAACAGCTAAGTAGGCTTTACAAGTTAACAAGTAATAGTCGACCAACTTACATTTGCAGTTGGAATGTACGGCAGAACATGTTTTTCAACTACACTGTTATTCTTGGGATAAATTGAACCCAACTCCCAAAACGCATATCGCCGGTTTTTTTAAAGCTTTATGGTCCCTCGTTGCACTCGTGCAGCCGCATATCGATGTCTGGGGAACATGTTCTTCAATTACAATGTTGAGTTTGTTTTTGGTATAATTTCATCCCAACTAACCACCACTGTGTGTGATCCGACATGCAGTTAGCCGGTTTTTATTCGGTATTTCTGTTCCTACACCTTTAAATATTGGGAAAGCTATAACGGTTGTCAGCTATTGACATTGTGAAAACATTTTGCATTTGCGTCATTAGATTAACATGATAAGGACGGCGAGAGTTGAAAACATCCGTAAGGAATACGTTATCAATCCTAGATGGATACCTAACAAAGAATGAACCTAGAAAAACCAGCAGGACAATTGATTAACTCACTATCAAAATGCAAATAGCAATGGTTTCATTTTGACATTTTTCATTTGACATTTTGACAATATTCATTGCTTTATTTACGTTGTTGAACAGATTTTCGAACATACGAAGCAATGGATTAGCTCTATGGTCGGCTTAGAGTACCTATAAACCCGCTAACAGCATATTAGGTAAATTATCAGGAGACACAAAAAACATTCTTTAAAAAATATGAATACATTTTATGAAAAGGCTTTTACATTACTGAACATTTATTTGTATTCCATACAATATGAAATAAAACAAAGGTTATTTAATTCATTATATTTTATGTATTACAACCACTTTTGTTACTTGGCAGGTTTTTGTAATTAAATACAATTTGCTGCCAGCCTTTTGGGCACTTTTCCCATTGACAGCGATGCGGACGAATTTTTTGATGCCCAATGAGCTCTTCCGCCTTTTTGTTTGTGTATAGTTTTAGTTAAGTTAGGATATAATTTTGTTATTTTTATTAATTAATTATGTAATTCTGAATAACTTAATAAAAATATAATTTTTATTAAACAACAGGCAGGTTTTTCACAAACAAAAACAAAATCATATTATTATAAAAGTATTAATAATTACATTTCTGAACATTTATTTGTATTCCATACAATATTACATAAAACAAAGGTTATTTAATTCAGTATATTTTATGTATTACAACCACTTTTGTGATTTAGTAGGTTTTTTAATTAAATACAATTTTTATTAAACAACACGCAGGTTTTTTGTAAACAAAAACAACATCATATTATTATAAAAGTAATAATAACTAGTATTAAAAAAATCACTTTTTAGTTGTAAGATAATGTTATTGTATCTATGTTTAACATTTAATGTTTTGAATTTTTTTTTCATTCTTGAAATAGACAGAAACTTAATTATCTTAACAAAGCAACATTAAAATAACTTCATTTACACTATTATCGCAGAAAACAATAATTATTTACAGGAGCACGTGTCGAAAAATCCATACAAACTGGTGGTTTACTTGGCGCGAACTTTTGAAGTCATGGATTTGACAGTTTTACTCATTAGGCGTTTTAATCACTTTTAAAAGAAAACTGATACTGGCTGATTTTACCCTTTCAAAAGTTATAAAACACGTCATAACGACAAAAAAGGACTAAGTAGGCTTACACTCTAAGCCGACGATATCCTACAAAATCATTCAGATTGTGATTTCGTAACGAAATTAGAGTTTTTTTTTTGGGTTGGAAATCATAAAATAACTTTTCCCGCTCTGGGCGGAGCGGGAAGGTGTGTCAGACTCTACTGCCTAAAAACCACCCGTATTCCTTCCGTTGCCTTTGTTGCCAGGGGCCTCGGTGACCCTTTAGTACCTTCCCGCGACCCCGGCAGGCATCGGCCCTAGAGGACCCCTACATTTGTGTTGCCGACATCTCTTTGAGGCGCGCGTGGAGTACAACGCGCCGTCGACCCGGGCCTGGTCCTTACCGGATGGTGAGCTGCCCATTGCTCACCGTCCGCAAGCCCGCGCCTACGGTGCCGCGGTGGCCGGAAATCCGACGATTCCGGGATTCCCGACGCAACGAAATTAGGGTAAAGACTTTTTTATTCAGTAAGTTGTTGGTCTAGGAAAACGCATCAACTATGTTCGAGTCGCCTTCCAGTCTAACCCTGATGTAGCTGAATACCAGTATTTAACATGGAGCGACTCCACAACCCAGTTACTGGGTAACACGATACTCCTTGGTACAACTGGTTGTCAGACTTTTGTGCTTCTGAATATCCGCAACGACTGTCAAAAGAATGACAGCCGGGACCAACGGCTTAAGGCGCTGACAAGACGCAATTGACCAAAATTGGCTTCTCTTAAGAAAAAAAATTGCCAAATCTGTATAGTTTGTGGTAGCAGAAAAAATATATGTTAATTTTGAACATATTTTCTAGAACTTGGTTGTTACCAAAACACGTTTTAAATAAAAATCTTAATACAAACTAACGTTAAACTAACCTCTTACCTTGAGTTCTAATCCAAAATATCTGTATTAAATATCATCATACGTTACATATTTAATTAATAACAAGAACGACTTATTTGAATGCAGAACTTGGTTGTTTTTTATTTTCGATTACTCAACTCAATTTTGAGTAAATAGATAATTGCTTCATATTTTGCAATAAATTACAAGCGTTGTGTCATTGTGCTTCTCTTTCTTTTGTATGCAATCTGTCAGTGACCGCGGTTTAGGTGTTGTCAGCGTCTTAACGTGTTCTCTGAGGCTAAGTCGAGACAGGTCTGGGGCTGCAGTCTCGACATAGGTAGCGATCGCTTTACGACCGAATTCAGTCGCAAAGTCCTAATCTAGGCAAGCACGAAAAAATTTACAATGGTGCCAATTCCGTTGTTCACAAACTAAACTAAATTTAAGTTCAATGCATCTTTTTCTTTGTATTTCATTAAAGAAGAGGACAGAAGATACATTTTAGTTTAGTCCTGTCAAATTAATCAGCACATTGTCATCAACCAATTTTGACCGTCTGACCCTTGATAAGTATGCGGATATTACGGAGGGCGAAGGCCTAGGACTTAAGAAGGAGCAATGAAGAAACGGATAGCTGATAGCACACTGACGTTTATTTTACAAGTCAAGATGACATAATATCAAACCATAGATCATACATAAACTATATAACATTCCTTCCCTTAGCTTGACAAAATTAACGATAAACTAACATTTTACCTTGAGATCCAATCCAAAATATCTGTATTAACTATCGACGTACGTTGGTATGTAATTAATAACAAGAACGTCATATTTCAACGCAGAAATTGGTTGTTTTTTATTTTCTATTACTCAACTCGTTTTTAAGTAAATACACTGGCCTGCAAAACTAAGTATCACACTTTTAAAATTGCGATAACTTTATAGGTACAAAAGATATACTTTCGAAACAAAAAGGATTCGAAAAATAGTTTAATTTTGTACATAAAAACTTCATAGACGGCAACCTTCTTTTAAGAAATGGCTGAAAAAACTTTAAAATCAAAAATAATCCTTTTCGAATTACAATTTTACCATTCATTTTTTGTTTCCATTTTTGTTTTCAAATTTTTTCTTGATCGATGAGTCTTGTTACAAAAGCTATGTTAGACAACAGCACATAAACTTAATTATCATGCCTCTTTCACCTGAAGAATGTGCTAGGATCATGACTTTTCTGGAACTAGGCATCAGTATGCATCGTACTGCAAGAATGGTGGGTGTGACGTTACGAACGGTCCAGAAGGTGAAGCGAAGGTACGAAGAGACTGGAAACCATTTGAGGAAACGTAGTAATGGCAGACCCAGGTGTACTAGTGCCCGAGAACGAGAAGACCGTTATATTCTTTCCACTGTGTTGAGAAATCGCCACCTAAATGCAGTTGAAGTCCAGCAATAGCTTCTTCAGACCCGAAGAGACTACATTAGTGACAGTACAGTGAGAAGAAGACTGGCTGAAGCAAACCTGAAACCCCGAATACCAGCGAGTGGCCCCAAACTCGAGGGAGAGCATCGAGTAGCGAGACTGCGATGCGCCCGTGAACACATACAGTGAGATCAAGAAGAATGGTCAAGAATTTTGTTTACAGATGAGTCTTGATTCTCACTTTACACTTCTGATGGAAGGCGAAGTGTACAGGCGACCTGGTGAGCAATACCTTCAAGCCTGCTTCTCAGAGTTCAATTCAGTTCTCAATTCTGAGTCCAGTACGGTGGAGGCAGAGTACATGTATGGGCTGGCATATCTTCAGAAGGTCGCACAGAGTTAGTGGCCATTAGTGTTGCCCAAATTCAGTCTTGGTCTTGCAGTCTTGGTCTTGTTCTTGCGTTTTTGCAAGACCAAGACCAAGAACAAGACCGTGTATTTTTAGCAAGACCAAGACCAAGACTGACCGTGCAAGACTTGAGCAAGAACAAGACATAGCCTGCAAGACTCTTGCGTCTTGCAGCTAGGACTTAGCGCTATTTCACTGAGTAGTTAGGTGTAACAGTTCGGTGTATAGGTAGGTACGCTTAGGAATTCTATGAGACGCAAAAAACTGTATCAAAGAATATGAAAAACTGGACCTATGCGCATTACGACTAATACCATAAACATAGCGAATAAAAAAATATCTATTAAAATCAAACTGAGTGCATGCATAGTTATGTTTTAACCATCGGCACTTTGATAATGCGGCATCAAAGGTTTTGTACTTACTTCTCAAAGAAATTTGCCGCTTTTCGGAAGTACATGGTTATGATACATGCGCCGGCGGCTTCTTTTGAAATCTAAAACAATCGTTGCCGCCACGCCGAAATCATAACATTTGTGACACTATTTGATTGCCGCCATAGGGCGTAGGTATACTCATGCAAAATAATTTCGAATTTTTTTAAGAGTACCTACAGGTGTTCCAAAGAATAAATAAGTTTCAGAGTGCTTAGAATGAAAATGAATACATTATACTGATCACGCAAGTAGTATTATGATTAGGATAAAATGGTAAGGATAGGTAGTAGATGTCATATTAATTCATTCTAGTAAGTATATATTATAATATTGATTACTTATATGGTTTTAAACTAATTACTTAGGTACTATTATTGTACATTTAGTCATTATATTTCTTAAGTTTTTACAAGAAAAAATAGCAAAAAAGTGTTCAAATATCACCCGTTTAATAAATATTGTAGCCACTTTTAAATATACTTGAAACGTGTAAAAAAAATCTACAAAACTAATAAAATAATATAAAAAGCGTAGGTACTTACCTACTAATAAAATAAAAAGCCTGCGATAAGAGTTTTGTATTACTTACCAGCCCGAATATCTCTGAGAGAGATGATGAGAGTAAGTATTTACTAGCTGTGCCCGCGACTTCGTCCACGAGGAATAGTAACTTTGGAGGTATAGTGACGTTCAGGACTTATTTATTTATTTTAAAACTTCTGTCATCAAACATACAAACGAACTCTTCAGCTTTATAATATTAGTATAGATGTACGCCAAAACATTCACTTATATGTAAAGAATAGTGATTGGCACTAATTCTATTTTATTCACGCGTCGCGTCTGTACAAGTAGGTAATATTTAGTGTGTGTTTGTACGCCGCACGCGGCATTGTTTGATTTGCGGCGGCATCCTTTTCATAGAGCCGGCACGTGGCGAGGCGGCGCGGTAGAAAGCAAGGAAACGTACTATAAATAAAGGAATTATTTTAATTCCAGTCATTTCCAATTGAGCTGTGCTTCGAGTCTAACTTAATAATTGTTTTTACTAATTCTCGTTGTTTTCTAAAAATGTATCACGTGTACAATTTAATATGAGTGACGAAGATTCAAATTATTCTAGTCCGAGTAACGAGTAGTTAGGTGTAACAGTTCGGTGTATAGGTAGGTACGCTTAGGAATTCTATGAGACGCAAAAAACTGTATCAAAGAATATGAAAAACTGGACCTATGCGCATTACGACTAATACCATAAACATAGCGAATAAAAAAATATCTATTAAAATCAAACTGAGTGCATGCATAGTTATGTTTTAACCATCGGCACTTTGATAATGCGGCATCAAAGGTTTTGTACTTACTTCTCAAAGAAATTTGCCGCTTTTCGGAAGTACATGGTTATGATACACGCGCCGGCGGCTTCTTTTGAAATCTAAAACAATCGTTGCCGCCACGCCGAAATCATAACATTTGTGACACTATTTGATTGCCGCCATAGGGCGTAGGTATACTCATGCAAAATAATTTCGAATTTTTTTAAGAGTACCTACAGGTGTTCCAAAGAATAAATAAGTTTCAGAGTGCTTAGAATGAAAATGAATACATTATACTGATCACGCAAGTAGTATTATGATTAGGATAAAATGGTAAGGATAGGTAGTAGATGTCATATTAATTCATTCTAGTAAGTATATATTATACTTAAGCAAGGAAACGTACTATAAATATAGGAATTATTTTAATTCCAGTCATTTCCAATTGAGCTGTGCTTCGAGTCTAACTTAATAATTGTTTTTACTAATTCTCGTTGTTTTCTAAAAACGTATCACGTGTACAATTTAATATGAGTGACGAAGATTCAAATTATTCTAGTCCGAGTAACGAGAGTTTGAGTCACAGATCTAAAAGACCCAAAAGCAAATTTGAGGAGTTTTTCGAAATAATTCATGCATCCCAAACTGCCTTCTGTAAATTGTGCCAACATAAAAAGATTGAAATAAAAATGAAAAACAGAAACACTTCAGGCTTAAGGAAACATCTAATATCTTTCCACAAAAAGGAATCAGAAATATTTCTTCCTGTTAAACCAAAATTAAGTGGAGATATCACAAGCTTTTTAGTAACCGCTGGAAGAAGTGGACAGGTAAGAATATTTTTTTAACAGTTAAAAGAATTTTAACTCCGCGTAGCTATTCATGCGATACTTTCAAAAACGCCATTAACTTACGTAAGTATTTTTGAGTTAGTGGTGTTTTCATCTAGGGGTGCGACATATTAAGTATGTAATTATCGTCTTAAATATTTTTTATAAACACCCATATTTTCATTTAATCGGCCAGTAACAACTAATTACTTTATTTTGGTAAATTACAGTACAGTGCAACCTTAATATAACAAATATCAATTTAACGATTTTCTCGATTTAACAACAACAAACCTCCTCCTCTTATACGCTCAAACCTAGTATGTTTTAAATAATAACACAAGATTTATTGTTTTGTTTCAGTCGGAAAACAGCAGTGACAACATCACGACAGCTACAGTTGATTGGGTGGTGAAAAAATATCTTCCCTTCTCATTTTTCGATGACGAAGCTACACAAGTATATTTTCGACGTATTTGCCCTAATATGGTGTTTCCTAAAAGGTCTACACTTAGAAGGAAAGTCAAAGAGCGATTTGAAGAGCTCCAATTGAATCTCAAGGAACGACTTCAACAATTATCATCTAAAATGTCTTTTACCATTGATGGGTGGACGTCAATTGCTGGTAGGAGTTACTACGGGGTTACTATTCATTATATAGACAACGAATGGAAGTATCAATCTGTAGTTCTTGATTTTATACCATCACGCGGTCGACATACTGGGGAAGATATTGCAACGATTTTCCATGAATGTTTATTGGAATATGGCATAATTGATAAAATACAAGGTATCACGGTCGACAACGCAACTGCAAATACCAAATTTATGTATGAACTGGGCAAACAGCTGCCGCCACACTTTGATTCAGACAATCAACATTTCCGGTGCTTTGCTCACATTTTAAACCTTGGTGTACAAGATTTATTAAAGACCTTAGCATTACACTGTGAGTCTGACACTAACGCGCAAGATCAGCAGTACGAAGACTATGCAGACGAAACTGAGGATGAGGAAGATGAAGAATCTGCACCAAATATTGCTGACTCGCGTACATCTGTAACAAAGTTACGCAGTATTTCCAGTAAAATAAAAAGAAGTGAGATAGTGAAGAAGAAGTTTCAGTCTGCTTGTGAAGCAGCTGGCGTGCCATCAAATCTAAATGCCATTCTTGACTGTCCAACGAGATGGAATTCCACACATGATATGATTGGATTTGGTTTAAAAGTGAGAGCGGGCATTGATATATTGTGCAGTTCTGTCACCGAATTAAATGATTTTCAAATCACAGCTAATGAATGGCAGGTACTCGAAAAATTACATAAATTTCTAATAAACTTTAAACTTTTAAGTACAAAACTTGGTGGAGACAAATATGTTACATTACCGCTAGTCATTGTATCATTCAATCTCTTGCTAGATAAAATTGAATCCATGGTAAAACAGTTAGATGAGAAACCTAATCGATCTGAAGTGGATGAAAGGCTCATTCTAGCTTTCCAAGCAGCTCGAGACAAAATGCTTAAACATTACAAGAAGAGCAACTGGATTTATTGTACTTCTTTAATTTTAGACCCAAGGCATAAGGCTCAGACTTTTGACCTGACAATGTGGGGGAAGCAACTTAAAACAGAAAGTCTGCGCAAGTTCAATGAACTTTATGAAGAATATAAAAGTCTACACTCACTGAACAAATCTCTGGAATTACCAGAAAAAGAAAATAAAGTATGTGATGAAGATGAAGACGTAATAGACTTTGATAAACTCTATGAATGTCCCTCGACGTCATCTGGATCTTGTCTTCAAGGCTTAGTGATAGACGAGTTGGAGGAGTACCTGAGAAAACCAAGAACTGCCAGCTCGGAAGACATTTTAGATTGGTGGAGGACGCATGAGACAGAGTATCCGATTTTATCGAAAATGGCCCGTGATTTTCTCTCAATACCTGCAACTTCAGTACCTGCTGAGAGGTTATTTTCTAAAGCATCATTAGTAATTAGAAAACATAGAAATAGGTTAAGTGATGAGTCAGCCAGATGGTTACTTTGTATTAATTCTTGGTCAAAAAAATTGATATAAAGTATCATAACCTAATGATAATGCTGTTGATTTGTGTTGTATTTTATTTTTTATTCAAATAAATGATTAATCGTAAAACTCTTTTATTAAATTTCTTATAAGTTGAGGGTTCAATCTCTTTCTAGACAGATAAGTATTGTTCTTTAAAATACAGTCAAGTTATTGTAATTAATTTGTTTTTTTACATGTTTTAGCAAATGTAAGCTTATAAATCATAAATGTTTATTAAGAAACAGTTACTTCCATGGAAAACGACATATAGGTCAGTTGATTTTTCGAATTTCTTATCAAATTTTCAGTTATTTATTAATCTGCTTGATCTTTACTATGGCTATGTTAATTCAAGCTCACAATGTTCCAATTCTAATACGTTTTTCTAAGATTTAAAGTAAACTTTAATAAATAGTAATAGACTAATAGGTAATTGCAAGACTTGCAAGACTCTTGCTGCAAGACCAAGACCAAGACCAAGACTGGGAGCGCAAGACCAAGACCAAGACCAAGACCAGGTGTATTGGCGCAAGACCAAGACCAAGACTGGCTAAGTCTCGTCTTGTTCTTGCATTTGGGCAACACTAGTGGCCATAGAAAATGGCACACTGACTGGGGAAATATATGCCCAGGAGATTCTCAATGACTATGCAGGGCCATATTTAGTAAATATGGGTGATGGATCGATGGCCGGCCACACACCGCTCGGGTCGTGCAAGAGTATATTCAGGAGGTTGGTATCAGCGTGATGGCTTGGCCTTTAAGAAGTCCTGATCTCAACCCGATTGAGCACGCCTGGGATGAGCTAGGGAGGCTAGTCAGAAGCCGCAGACCACCACTAACCACCCTCAGGGCACTAAAACAGGCCCTGATAGAAGAATGGGAGAATATTCCCCAACATCGGCTCCGAAACCTCGTGTTCAGTATGCAAATTCGACTCGAAGGTGTAAGCAGAGCCCGAGGAGGCAATACCAGTTATTAAAAAATAAATAACATGTAAAACATACTTGTAAATGTTAATTGAGTTTTATGACACTAAGCTAAAAATTGCCATTTTTATTCTTTTATCTTGTTTTAGATTTAAAAATGTTACTAATGTATAATTTACTATAGTTTCAAAGAAAGCTGATAAAAATTGCTATAAAACGTTTTTTTTTATTTTAAATCTCTAACTGCTACAGTTAAAAAAAATAAAAAAATGAAAAGTGTAGTTTTGCAGGCCAGTGTAGATAATTGCTTCAAATTTTGCAAAAAAATACAAGCGTTGTGTCATCGCGCTTCTCTTTCTTTTCTATGCAGGCCGACAGTGATCGCGGTTTAGCTGTTGTCAGCGTCTTATTACATAGATAGATAGATAGAATACTCTTTATTATGTACTTACACCATAAAAATTACAGCTATAAATGTAGAAATTTTACATAGGGTGACACGATGGGCGGTCTTATCGCTAAAAGTGAACCTTCGATAGACGATGATTATTTAGTCAAGAACCCCTCTTTAAAAATAAACGACATCTATAAAAGAAATACGATGTCACGTCAAACTGTCAAAGCCAAGGACAAGACCGCATAAAATTTAACATCTTCGTGAAACTAAATCAAAAACTTTAATAAAAACACTTATAATCTACTCGAGGCTCAGTTCGAAGTTTTTCCTCATCAACCGTTTGTCGTATTGGCTGTGGTGGCTGACTTGATTGCATCGGAGCATTCCCATGAGTCGCATCTGTTGCATCGTAGAATACTTCGTCTAACTCTTTAGGAGTTTCTCTATTTCCCTCCCCTCCAGAATTCGATACGCTTGTTGTCACGCTTGTCAAATATATTTTTTTATTATTTTAAAATAAATATTTTTAAAAGTTATTTATGAAAATTCGGGTGAATGGTCTTTTTTCATCTACTTATACATTTTTTTAGGCTAAAACACAGAGCCTAAAATTAAAAAAAAAAAAATTCTCAGAATTTTAGGTTCTGTGGTTTCAGAAAAAAGTTCTTTACTTATAGATTACAGAAAAACCTATAAGAAGTATACGGTGTTAAAATAACATGGTAAATCTCTCAATATTGTGCGTGCAAACTTAAATTTGCAGGTGGAATGTATGGGAGAAATGTTTTTCAACTACAATGATAAATTATATTATTTGCTTCATAATTGAAAAAAAAATAATATAATATATGATTTGTACATAAAAAAAAAACAAATATGTCTAATTAATTAATAAAAATAGCTAAAACTATAAGTACACTAAAATAGGGCGTCGAAAATTTTGAAAAAAAAAATAAAAAAAAATCTACCAACCCGCACTGGGCCCGCGTGGTGGATTACGGCCCACTCCCTCTCACAGAGAGGAGGCCTGTGTCCCAGCAGTGGATACATTAAAGGCTGATTATGTGTGTTATGTGATTTATATGTTTATAAATGATTTTGCTCATATTTTCTTGTTAACGAAAACGGCATGCAGATTTTCAAAAAACTTGCAATATTGAAAACGCCTGATTATATTTTGGCCTTTATGACACTACTAGCTGTTGCCCGTTAGACTTCGTCTGGGATCCAGGAAGAAAGTAGCCTATTTCCTTTTCCAGATAAAGGTCTACTCGTATGTCAAATTTAATCCAAATCCGTTCAGCCGTTTTAGCGTGAAAGCGTAACAAACAAACAAACTGTCGTATTAAAGGATTAGGATTCAGGATAACCAAGCCCTGCACTTGTAATATAAGTAAGCACCCCTCAGTCTTACCAAGGGGTATCGTGTTGCTAACTGGGTTGTGGAGGTCAGATATGCAGTCGCTCCATGTAAAATACTGACGAAGGCGACCCCACCAAAGATGAAGATAGGTACCAGTATCTAACAAAATATTGTATGGATAATCGCATCAAAACTACATAAATTTAATATTTTGAAGTTCTCAGAGACAGAAAGATGTTTTAGATTCGTAAAACGTACTGTTTTTCTAGAAAGCGATGAAAGGTTACACAATAACGGCAGTCCAAATACAGTGTTTTTTGACACCTTAATGTCAAATATTGGTGAAAATGACAAATTTTTATGACGGCCATTATAATATGACGTCACCGCTCTCATATGAAACCAAAGCTTTAGTGGCGCAAGCGGGCCTTAAAAGACAAAAATCACTAATAAAACAAAACAATAGAATTAAATATTGAAAATCGAACGTGCATATAAAAAAAAAAACAAAACTTTATTTGCGGTCCCGAAAATTTAATCCCCTATTAAATTCCACTACATTTTGACAGAAACAGCAGCAAACGCAATTTGTAAATTCAAAATAGGAATGCAAATTTGGCGCGCTCACTATATATATGGCCGCCCTCACAACCACAAGTCAGTGCTGCCGGACTAGCCGTTCCTGCCACCGGTGTAGCCACTCTAAAAAATCTTTTTCTAAAAAATCAAGATGTTGAGTGCACTCGTTTTGATAACCGTCTTATTAATAGCGGTCTACAAAATTTATTTTAATAACACCGTTACTTATAAAAAAGTTACGAAGTACGGTGAAAATAAATCTGTGGTTTTGAAAGAGGCTCCGGGTCCTACACCTCTGCCTATAATAGGTAATTTACATCTGCTGGGCAAGCACGAATCGCCATTCCAGTCTTTCACGGACTTGGCAAAAGAATATGGGGATATTTTCAGTCTAAAAATGGGAACTACTAAATGTCTGGTTGTAAATAATCTGGATTTAATTCGCGAGGTTTTGAATCAGAACGGTAAATTCTTCGGTGGTCGTCCTGACTTCATACGCTTTCACCAGCTGTTTGCAGGAGACAGGAATAACTGTAAGTACCTCATCTTTATTTTTTTTTGTTTTGCAAACTTATCTGACGTTTAGAAGGAGGTTTACGTGTTTTCTTAGATCATTATCAGCTTCATCTGCCTAGCCTTTTCCCAACTATGTGGGGTCGGCTTCTAGACGAACCAGATACAGCCAAATATGAGTATTTACCTGTTTTTCTTAACTGTTTTGAGTGTATAATTGTTCATTCTATTTAATATTAGATTCGAAAATAGTTAAAATTGCAGCTGTCAAATTAGTTTTCAAGTTAAATTTTAAAAACTCTAGAATAATGACTGTGGTATTTCATTCTAATTTCTATCCAATGATTTTTTTCAAATAAGGTTCATATTTTAGCATCGTTCTAGAAAGATAAGAACCTTAATCTGCCCAGAAGATTTTTAGTTACCCTTTTTAATGCGTTCATGAGTCAAATGACCAAAAGATTAGGCAAAGCTTTTGAACTCGAACGACAAAGATCATAAGCCTTGCAGTCTATTGTTCTTAAGACATTTAGGCCGTACTTGGTGGAAAAATAACATGGAAACAAATCTTGATACTTTTAAAATGTGGCCAGTTATATAAGAGAAAGAGCTCGAGTAGCAGAGGTTTTTACCCATCAAAAAACTCGGTAACTGTTCTTCAGATCCAGGTTCTATTGGAAGCCTATTTTCATCCTTATCTCTATTTTTAACCCTAGAGAAATTCTCATTTATGGTCTTTCTATTTTTTTTTTGTTTTGGTTATGCCTAACGAGGTCCGGGCTAAACGGAACTCCTGTCCCCATAATAAGAGATGAATGAGTGAGCGTGCATTCTAAAAATTGGCAACGTTATTAATAGCTATCACATATGGTTGTCATTAGAAGATCGCTTTTAGCGATAAGACCGCCCATTGTGTCACCCTATGTAAAATTTCTACATTTATATCTGTAATTAAATGGTGTACATAATAAAGAGTATTCTATTGTATTCTATTCTTAATATTTACCTGTTTTAAATAATTTATTAATATTACTGTATGGAAATTTTATATGAAATATCGCTAACTAGTGACCTAATATATTGATAATGAATTACAATTATAACACTGAATAGTAACCGTTGTAGGGGTCTGCAACCGTTCTCCGACAGTCATTTCTCCTTTGGACTGATCGCCGACAGGACGTTTCGTTTTTGAGAGATTCGTCGATACAACGTTTCACCTATGGACGTTTCGCCGACAGAACCTTTCATATGCGTCACATTCGACGAAACGAAACTGTTGTTCTGTCGGCGAAACGTCCATAGGTGAAACGTTCTATCGACGAATCTCTCGAAAACGAAACGCCCTGTCGGTGATCAGTCCAAAGTAGAAATTACTGTCGGAGAAAGGTTGCAGATTCTCGTTGTAAGTATAAAAAGGGTATTTGGAAAGTTTCCAAATACGTTTTATCATCCATAACTAAATATTCGGTGTTATGATATTAATTATTGCATTTCACAATCAATATTTTAGTTCACTAGTTAGCGTTGTTTCATATTTCCATACAGTAAAATTGCCAAATTATTCAATACAGCGAAATATTTGACAGCTAGGTATTTGCGACGTTGTCCATTTTCAGAATGCACACTGTTAAAATTCGTCGAACAAAAGATAAAATATTTAAAAACAACAACTAAACATCACACCTGTATTCCCCGAAGGGTTAGGCAGAGGTGTACCTATACTAAACCTACATTTAGTTATGTTTAATGGCTCAAAATAAAATCTGATACTAACCTATAAAAATTGCAAAAAACGTAAGAAAATATGAATTTCACTCCCTACCCGCCGTAGCTTTCACCTTAAAATCATCAACACAACTCTCTAAATTCAGATTACTCTATTGAATGACTATTTCATGAAATCGTGACATTTTAGGTCAATTCTTACTTAGAGAGTTATATTGCTGATTCTAATGGTTATAATTCTTTAAATACATATTTGTTATGGTCGTGAATCATATTTTGATCAGCATACAACCTGGTACTGATATGAAAATTGCAAATTGAATTTCGCTACCTGTAGTTTTCACCTTAAACGTAACTAAATGAGGACTTAAGGTGCTGACAAGACCCAATTGACCAAAATAGGCTTCGCTTAAGAAAAAAAATTGCCAAATCTGTATAGTTTGTGGTAGCGGAAAAAATATATTTTAATTTTGAACATATTACCCAGAACTTGGTTGTTACCAAAACACGTTTTGAAAACAAATTCTCGATACAAAGTAACGTTAAACTAACCTCTTACTTTGAGTTCCAATCCAAAATATCTGTATCAAATATCAACATACGTTACGTATTTAATTAATAACGAGGACGTCTTATTTTTTTGAGTAAATAGATAATTACTTCATATTTTGCAATAAATTATAAGCTTTGTGTCATCGCGCTTCTCTTTCTTTTCTATGGAATTTGACAGTGACCGCGGTTTAGGTATTGTCAGCGTCTTAAACTTAACTTTGAACCTCAGCGCATCCCCCTTAAGTCTTATGTAATAGGGGCAAACCTATTTAATTGCCATCAGCCGGGCACAAGTTTAGACTCCGGGCTGCTACGTCGATATTCCTGATGAATTTTCTTAATAATAATAATAATAATAATAATAATTTATTTTTCAAAAAAACTTGAGTACAGGTTAACTTAAATACTACATCACGAGTGACAGATAGGAAAGTTATAATGGATAGCAGAGCAAAACCCAGTTCCGTGCTAGGAATTAACCTGTGTTACGGACACTAGGGCCGCTCCATCATCTCACTAAAAACATTAACACAAACGTCCGCAGTAAGAAAACTATTGAGTTACTGGATTAATAAATTAATATTAATAAATATTATGAAAATTCTTGATAACATTCAATGACTGCCTCGTTGGTCCAGTAGCTGCAACTACTGAACGTACAGGACGCTATGCTCTTTAAATTTTAGAGTCGGCCAAAGTGAAATAGGGTTTAGGCTCGCCATCTATTACTTAGGAAGTCACAATAATAGGTAACTGGAGAAATTAAGGTGTAATATTTAGGTAAAGTCAGGCAAATTAATTGTGAAGCAAATTGACTGTCAAGCAAAATGTTCCGTATACTCAAATCACAGATGTCATTCTTGACAGATGTATAAAATGGCTATAACAAAGCAAATTGACGGATTGTGACAATTTGTTAACAATTAATTTTATTGACGGTAGGTACCTACACCTCTGCTTAACCTTCGGTATGCCTGGAGGCAAAAAGTTACACGGTATGCCTGGTGGGTTTATCAGACCCGGATTTTTTAATTGTAATTTCTCAAATAACAATTAATAAATAAGTTATTAAAATGTACTAATATTTTTACTAGGGGTATATGTTACAAAATAAAACGAAACAATATTGCAAATCAACAACTTTTAATAATTGTTTTTCCAATTAAACTTAGGTAGTGCTTTTAACAACAAAAAAAATACGTCGTTGCTCTTATAACACACATTACGTATTAAAAACTAAAGAGATCTCAATCAGACTATATAAAAATATAAGGCACTTCTATGCACTTATTAATAACTAGAAAATATTCAGTCTTCATCACTTCTATCGGAATTTTCCAGGGCTCTAGTTCGGAAGCAAATTGCACATTGGAAAATTGCATGATCCAGACATAAGTGACTCTTACAGGTCTCACAAATATATTGCGTTTTGACGAACTTTCTTCCGCAACAGCTCCCCCACCAAAATCATTGTTTTGTGTCTCTGACTCAGATGCCTCGCTTCCCTGACTCACGTGATCGGATTCTTCTCCACTTGAATTGAAAACTACGTCATCTTCAGCCGCGTCGAGTAATAAAATACTAATATCATCATCGCACAGATGGCTCCCCATTTTGGAACTAAAATAATGGAAAATATATTATATTTAAGCACAAAAATAACATCAATTTCCAAAAACACTAACAAAAAATACTTACATAGAAACGTCACGTCGTGTGCCTGGTCGGGTCTGTGAGACCCGCGCGAACTATACGCACGTCCTACTACAACAAGAGCGCGCTCCGGACTGAGGTGGCGGGTGGCGGGCGTCTAGCAATTCATAACGGCCAGCTACTAAGTGCGGTTAGGCGCGAATTTCGAATTTGAAGGAAATACAACGGTTCATGTGTACAGATGGGTCTGACAGACCCTACCAGGCATACCGAAGGTTAACCGCACGGAGAAAATAAGCGTAATGTTATACAATGACACCAATTTTATAGGAATATTTTATTAGCCGAGACATAACATTTATATCACATGGATCCAGTTACAAAATACTTTATTAAACATTAAAGGCCCGTGCAGACTTAGGCGATATCGCGGAAGCGACAGGCATATTGCTGCCTGTCGCGCTCGCGTTATCGCACTAGTCTGCACCAGCCTTAAAAATAATACAGAAATAAGCTACAATCAGCCATTTACTTAATACAGTTTATTTAGCAAAATACACGTCGCGCAAAGACGTCGCGTTTCATTCATGAAAAAGTTATAATGCATTTTATGCTTAATCTCAAATTTTCCCGCGCAATTTGTGTCATGTGTCATAAAAGAAATATTATTTGTTCAGCCTCTTCGTCCAACTGCCAGGTAAAATCTCTTTTGTAACGAACCTTTTTGCCAGGTTTTTTTTCGTAAGCTTTAGTGTCACTGCCGGGCAAAGCTCTCCCCCATACTTTTCCGTTCATCTTTGTCTGCTGCCTTTTCCGCCTAATCAGTCAAGAACGAGCCCAGGGCCTGTAGACACGACATACAAAGCGACCGCTTTACGACCGAATTCGGTCGCAAAGTCCTAATCCCCAGACAGTCAACATTCCTAGACAAGCACGACAAAATCACAAGCTTGTCAAGCAATTTTGACCGACTAGAGATCCTATTAGGACTTTGCGACCGAATACGGTCGTACAGCGATCGTTATCTATGTATGCCGAGACTGCAGCCTTTGATCGTCGCGCCAGCATTTCGCAGGCCTGTAATAAAAGTAGGTAATGTAATAAAAATTAAAACTTAAAAGCCTCATAATGTGTTTATGCTTATTTTGGATTAATATCATGAACGAGATCATTGCTACTGCTACTAGAGAGAACCTCCATGTTTTCATAAGCTTTTATTAATTTCTTAAATCGCTGCCGCTCATGCTTTAAGGCTCGTATAGACTAGGGCAATATCGCTGGCACGATAGGTATGTTGCTGCGTATCGCCCGCGATATCTTGCTAGTCTGCACGAGCCTTTAGGCCGTCCGTCCTTGGGACTCTGCGCTCAAGTTACTAAATCGATTTAATAGTGGACATTATTATAATAGTGTCTTATTATTATTACTAATAGTAGGCATCTTATCTTTATATGGTTTGATTCCCAGATCGAGCGTTATATTATTCGGTTTTTCTGTCAGGAATTTTCTGTAGCGGTCACAAAACCTGGCTTTGTGCCCGCCACGGTTGATGACATTAGGCTCGGCTCGCTCCCATTACCAACATGGCACTTAACATGGAGGATGAGAGTTGCCGAGAGTCGAGTTGAATGGCGTGCGATTAGAGAGGCCTGAGTCCAGCAGTTGACTGCTGTAGGCTGATGATGATGACAAGACTTGCGAAATGTGGCCGCGCTATTCACCTTTGCTCACCCCTTTAAGAAAAACAGGCGTGATGTTACTTTTTGTACTTACAAACACGCATTCGAAATTTAAAACTAGGTTGTTGCTATGAATGTCAGTGCCAAAAAATGTGTAATTCAATACGCACATTGTTTATGGTACACTTCCTACTTTTATAAGCATTCGCTGCGAAATATGAATCCTGCGCACAGAATGGTATTTATTGAAGAAAAAAACTTGACACAGTTTATATAAAATGCTTCATTTTCAATTACTTTAAGGCGCTGACAAGACCCAATTGACCAAAAAAGGCTTCTGTTAAGAAAAAAAAAATGCCTAATCTGTATAGTTTGTGGTAGCGGAAAATATATATGTTAATTTTGAACATATTTCCCAGAACTTGGTTGTTACCAAAACACGTTTGAAAAAAAATCTCGATACAAACTAACGTTAAACTAACCTCTTACTTTGAGTTCTAATCCAAAATATCTGTATTAAATATCAACGTACGTTACGTATTTCATTAATAACAAGAACATCTTATTTAAATGCAGAACTTGGTTGTTTTTTATTTTCGATTACTCAACTCAATTTTGAGTAAATAGATAATTGCTTCATATTTTGCAATAAATTACAAGCGTTGCGATCATCGCGCTTCTCTTTTTTTTCTATGCAATATGACAGTGACCGGGGTTTAGGTGTTGTCAGCGTCTTAAGATGTAGTTCAGTAGGTATCGTGAGATACTATTACGGGTGTTTCTTTCCCGAAAAGTTAAGCAGAAGTGTAATAATAATACCAGCCAATTATGGTCCCACTGCTAACCCCCTAGCTTGACAAGCAATTTTGACTGTCTAAGGACCCAATCAGGACTTTGCGACGAATTCAGTCGTAAAGCGATCGCTTTCTATGTCGAGATTGCAGCCCCTGGGTTCGATACGTCGCTTTCGCCATTGGGAATTTCCCAGTACGATAGCCTAAATAATTATAGAATATAACTGGCGAAATAAGAGTGTGGTTACAACCTCAAAAATCGGAAGGGGTTGTTTTTTTTTTGTTTATCGATTTCTCCGACCGACCGATTTCCGTTCACCGGTTTCTGCGATTTGAACATTCTTTTTTGTTTGAAAGGGTCCCGAGATGGCCCCATTCTCACCAAGTCAGAATTTTATAAGAGGATCCCATGGAAATCCTCAAATTTTATAGGCAATGTGGGTATTTTCGTGCATTTGCTCTAGGAAAGCACCATTTGGTAAAGTAGAACTGATGATGTAGACCACAGATGGCCTCCAGAACTACTTAATAATAAGTACCTATTTAACGGGATGTGATTCGATTGGGTACTTTAATATGGTTGCTAAGCAATTTATGCTCATCACAATGCATATGGTGAGTGGCAGTTCAGTTTCATCAGGAGAACTCCCCAACAATTAACGTCCCAGCATCGAAAAACCAAAATTTTGTAAAAGGTGATTAGCAGTTGACATTAGACTATTGAAACTGAGATACATTACAAACCGACCCACTAAAAAGTGAAAAATAAAAAAACAATTTATAGAAAAAAAAAAACAATCGGCTTCCAAAAAAACACTACATAGTGAAAAATAACTTCTTTAATTTCGGAAGTAGGTGGCCTAAACTAAAATACAGATCCAAAGACACCGACTTCCGAATTTAAAATGATTTATCACTTTGTAGTGTTTTTTGGAAATCGCTTGTTTTTATTTCTTTCCTTTCTCAAGTTTTATGAAACAGATTTTTGATAGTCGCTACGGGCAGTCAGAAGCCCGAAAATCTGACAACCAGTCTTATAAAGGTGTATTGTGTTACCCATTAACTGGGTTGTGGAGGTCAGATGCCTGCAGTCATAGGCAGTCACTCTATGTAAAATACTAGTATTCAGCTACATCTGGTAAGACTAGAAGCCGACCCTAACATAAAAGGGGGAAGATAAACGGAAAAGGCAAAGTCAGGTTAACTTGTAAAAGTGGTGTCATTTGAAAATTCCGTTTTTATGACTTTAACAATGGACTTTTTTGTTTTTTTAAGTGTTTCTCTATAATTTTGCCAGGCAGCCTTTTTCATCTTTCAGGCTCTCTGAGATACTGAGATATATCCCTTAACTTATGATATCAATCTAACATTTTATGTTTTTGTTCCAGCATTGGCGCTTTGTGACTGGTCAAACCTGCAACTACGCAGAAGAAATCTCGCCCGTCGTCACTGCGGCCCGAAACAACACACGGACAACTTCGCTCGAATCGGTGACGTCGCTACATTCGAGTCCATAGAACTAATGCAGACTTTAAAAGGTATTACCAGAACTTCGGATGCCAGCATTAACCTTAAACCTATCCTAATGACTACGGCAATGAACATGTTTTGCCATTACATGTGTAATGTCAGATTCGACGCAGATACTGACCAAGACTTCAAAAGAATCGTTGATCACTTTGACGAAATTTTCTGGGAGATCAACCAGGGGTATGCTCTTGATTTCTTGCCTTGGCTGTCTCCATTCTACAAGAAGCATTTGGATAAACTGTCCAACTGGTCGGCGGATATCCGTTCTTTTATTCTATCCAGAATTGTCGAGCAAAGAGAGCTGAATTTAGACATGGAAGGCCCAGAAAAGGACTTCTTAGATGGTCTACTCAAAGTTCTACATGAAGACCCGACTGTTGACAGGAATACCATCATTTTCATGTTAGAAGACTTCTTAGGCGGTCATTCTTCTGTTGGTAATCTGGTCATGCTGTGTTTGACAGCTGTGGCTAGAGATCCTGAAGTGGGCAGGAAGATTAGGGCAGAACTGGACTCTTTGACGAAAGGTAAGCGGCCAGTAACACTCCTGGACCGACAGAGCTTACCGTACACTGAAGCAACAGTCCTAGAATGCCTCAGATACGCGTCATCACCGATCGTTCCCCACGTCGCGACAGAAAACGCAGCAATCTCAGGATATGGAGTAGAAAAAGGCACAATAGTCTTCATCAATAATTACGAGTTAAACACTTCAGAAGAATACTGGAATGAGCCAGAAAAATTCGACCCCACACGCTTCCTAGAAAAAACAAAAATCAGAGTGCGAAGAAATTCCCTCTGTGACTCTGGAATGGAATCCGACGGTGAAAGACCGACGGCAACAAAGCACGCTGATACCGAAAAAGAAGTTTGGTCCGTACGGAAGAATATACCTCATTTTCTTCCTTTTAGCATAGGAAAGAGGACTTGCATTGGCCAGACTTTAGTCACAACGATGAGTTTTGTAATGTTTGCCAGTATCATGCAGGAATTTGAAATAGGGGCAGAGAATTTGGAGGATTTAAGGCAGAAACCAGCTTGTGTGGCTCTGCCTAAAGATACTTATAACTTGTATTTGACGCCGAGGAAACATTAAGTTCTGATGTAAATTACTTGGGCTTGATTTTGATGTGTTCTTTGCTAGAGGTGAAGGCAGAGTTTTTTTTTAATCCGATTTTTTTTTAAGTTCCTAATCCATTGTTTCATAGGTTTGAAAAATTCGTCTGCTCTGTTGTTTGAAGATTATAGTTTTTCAAATATATTAGTAAATTCATATTATTCTGATAAAAAAAAAGCTCATCGATGAAAAATAGAATGTTGCTTAGTAGTTAGTACGTACAGTAACTACGTACGTATAGTACTTTAGAGAACCTCAACAGAAAATATTGGATATTTTTGTAATGTGAAACTAAATATATATGAGTATTTTGATTCCCCATATTTCGCTAGAATCTCATATTTTTTCGTTTTGCAGACTTACCTACTTAGATTTTGAAACCATTGCTTTTGTTTCTTTTTTAATTGCGCGTTTTTTTTTTTTTGTTTATATGCTACTGCCCTGCTGTGGGACAGTATTAGGCTGGTATCATTACGTACACTGTGACACCTCTTGCTAAAGAACATAGAAAAACCAAGGAATACTCGCTCAAACCTATTTATTTCTCGAAATAATTGATTTTTTTAAGTTATTTTTTTATGTTTTGGCAATTTAATGATTTTCGAAATTCAAACATAAAGATAACATAAGTGGCTCGTAATAAAACTTTCTTGTTAGTCTATGGAAATGGATGTACTGATAAATTATGGTTCGCTGTTCACAATTATTGTTTAAATATTTTTTACGTAAACTTGTAGTTTGATATTTAGGACATAAATGTTTTACATGATGGAAAAGATAAAATCTGCAATTAGCTTGCTGCAATTGTTACATGGGACTTCACAAAACTGGTGAAATGTGGGTACACCTCTGCCCAACTCTTCGGCGTCATGATAGGTGTAGGTATTTACGTTAAAAAATATTTAACATAGGTAATTGGGCTCAGAAGCTAAAAAACGACTGTATTTTGCCTGGTGGATTATCGCTTGTGTAGTCAAGAAAAAAAAATATTTTTCGTGACTTTTTATTCTCATAATTATTTCGCGAATAAGATAGTTTTGTTAAGTTATTAGCAATATTTTTTTAATTGGCACCTTAGTCACGAAAATAGTTTTTTTTCCTTAGAAATGTGTGTATTTTAGTTTTCATTATAAAGTAGTGAATCGATCATCTGTTATTAGATGCTTTTCTTGTTTTATAAAATATCTCGTCAAAATCGGCTGTTTATACTTAATTTGACCGAAGAATAGTACCTATTTTAATTTTTACTTAATTGAATTAGAAATACTTCTAAATTGAATTTTAGTTTAGTGACATCTAGTAGCCAGTAGATTAAACTTTTTTTTTTTTATAAAATTAATTATATTTACATTTCTTCGGTTATTCTTTTTGTGATTCAAGAGTGTTTGATGTGATTTTTACTTATAGAACTGGTAAAAACATTAGAAATAGTAGTGAAACAATTACTTAATAGGGGAAATATTGTAAAAAACTCTTATATTCAAGTAGAGAACATATTTAAATAATTAAAATAACTAGATTCTTCTTAAAAGACAATATTATTTTAAGTTTCAATGATTTTTTTATTGTATCGAAAGCTATGGCGGGTTTCCAAAGAAAAGTATTGTAAAGTATTCATAATTGTTAGATTCAATTTCCAAGGTAATAATTTACGCCTTTGTAGAACCAAAAGACGCCATCTTGTTTATAAATTAGATTTGAAATCTTGAAAAATCATTTTAATCTTATAAAAATTAGTGACATAAAGTAAAATTAATGTATTTGAAATGAATATGAGTGAATGAACTGAATATTTTCGATTATTATAGGGAAAAAAACAAAAATGGCTGACTTGATAATCGATGTAGTGAGTAGATAAAAATTGTAATCAATAGACGAATTAGAAATGAAATTATAGTTAACACTTGCAAATGATTTGAGTTTTTATTATTTTAATATCATCAACATCATAATAACCCTGAAATATAATATATATATATATGTATATATGTCTGCCTCGTTGGTCTAGTGGTCGCAAGCGCTATTGCTGAGCATGAGGTCCTGGGTTCGATTCCCAGGTTGGGCAAAGTGTTATCGGGTTTTTCTATTGGGAGTTTTTCAGTAGCAGCCCGGAGTCTGTATTTGTGCCCGGTTGATGGCAATAGGCTTGCCCTCTATTTCATGGGACTTAAACAAAACTGGCGAAATGTGGGTGAACTACAAGTACACCTCTACCCAACCCTTCGGGGAAACAAAGTGGTATACAGACCTTTGCGAAACTTGATCAATAAGGCTATTTCTCCTAACAGTCCTTTCACACTTATTTTATATAATATTTCGCATCAAAACTACATACACAAGTTTTTTTTTTTAAATTATCAAATAACTTCTCCCGCTCTGGACGGAGCGGAAGGTTGTGTCAGACTCTTACTGACTAAAACCCACCCGTATTCCTTCAGTTGCCTGTGTTGCCAGGGGGCTCGGTAACCCTTTCGTACCTTCCCGCGAACCCGGCAGGCATCGGCCCTAGTGGACCCGTACACTTGTGCTGACAACTCTTTAAGGTGCGCGTGGAACACAGCGCACCGTTGACTCGGGCCTGGTCCTTATCGGACGGCGATCTACCCATTGCTCACCGTACGCAAGCCCGCGCCTACGGTGGCCGGAAATCCACCTGCGATTCCCGACGCCCAGGGCGTCGGGAATCGCACCTGATTCTCAGCCTAGTTTGAATAAATGACTTGATTTTGATTGGGTTGCGATAATCGCACTCTCCATGTCGCCATGAGATCCCGCCGGATCTCCGTCCGCTGCCATGTGCCGCGATTTCCCGCGGCAGCGGAGTTACGCCCCGGCGTTTCGCCTCCTCGCGCCACTCCCATACGTGCGCGAGGACTTTTGCCTCCAGAAACTACATACACTTGGGCTGCTTACACCACTAATTACTAATTGCGTTTAGCGCTAATCATATTTAAAGCATCGTTCTGTTTCTGTCAATCTTCTGAAGTTGGCCGAGACAGACAGATGTTTTAGATTCGTGTAACGTTAAACGAACTTCGTTTTCCTTATGCTACGGCTTCATTGTCGGGATAACGCGAACTATATATATGTATTTCGAGCGCTCTCTCGCTGTATAACAGAGAGCGTGCGAAGTGTATCGTTCTCGTTATCGCGACAACGTAGCCGTAGCATAATGCTGCTGCTACAATGTAGCCGTAGTATAAGTGTGTGAGAGAGAGCGCGCGAGGTTTAGCGTTATCGCGACAATGTGGCCGCAGCATAAAAAGGCGATGAACGGTCACACACTAACGGCAGTCCAAATGCAGTGTCTTTTGACACCTTAATGTCAAATATTGGTGAAAAACAGATTTTTATGACGGCCATTATTGACGGAACCGCTCTTTAGTGGCGCAAACAGGCCTTAAGGCGCTGACAAGAGGCAAATGACCAAAATAGCCATCAATGCCACATCTAGTAAAAAATCAAATCATACATCCATGTTGTGCCTCGTTAATAACCTACGATCGAGTTTGTTATCTGTTTACCCACGTTTTTTGTTTTTTTCTTTTGTTTTGTCATTTTATATACGTACAACTGTGCGCTCTAATTATTAATCTTAGTTATTAGTTATTGTTTCTCAGTAAGTGAATTAGTGTATGCAATTCTTTATGAGAAATAAAGTTATTCTAAAACCCAATAAGCTTTTCTTTTTTTTTTTTGAGGGTGGGAAATCATCAAATAACTTCTCCCGCTCTGGGCGGAGCGGGAGGGTGTCAGACTCTTACTGACTAAAACCCACCCGTATTCATTCCTGTTGCCTGTATTGCGGGGGCCTCGGTGACCCATAAGTACCTTCCCGACCCCGGCAGGACCAACATCGGCTTGTCTTAAGAAAAAAAATACCAAATAGTTTGTGGTAGCAGAAAAAATATATGTTAATTTTGAACATATTTCTCAGAGCTTGATTGTTACCAAAACACGTTTTGAAAAAAAATCTCAATACAAACTAACGTCAAACTAACCTCTTACCTTGAGTTCTAATCCAAAATATCTGTATTAAATATCAACATACGTTACGTATTTAATTTAACAAGAACATCTTATTTGAATGCAGAACTTGGTTGTATTTTTATTTTCGATTACTCAACTCTATTTTGAGTAAATAGATAATTGCTTCATATTTTGCAATAAATTACCAGCGTTGTGTCATCGCCCTTCTCTTTCTTTTCTATGCAGTTTGACAGTGACCGTGGTCAGCGTCAAAAAGACAAAAAAAAAACAGCAATGAAACAAAACAATAGAATTAGATATTGAACCTCGAACCTGAACTTTATTTGCTGTCCCAAAATTTAGATCCCTATAGATGTCCACTACATTTTGATATAAACAGCAGCAAATGCAATTTGTAAATTCAAATTAGGAATGTAAATTTGCCGCGCTTACTATATATGGCCGCCCTCACAACCACAAGTCATTGGTAGCCGTTCCCGCCACCGGTGTAGCCACTCTAAAAAATCTTTTTCTAAAAAATCAAGATGTTGAGTGCACTCGTTTTGATAACCGTCTTATTAATAGCGGTCTACAAAATTTATTTTAATAACACCGTTACTTATAAAAAGTTACGAAGTACGGTGAAAATAAATCTGTGGTTTTGAATGAGGCTCCGGGCCCTACACCTCTGCCTATAATAGGTAATTTACATCTGCTGGGCAAGCACAAATCGCCATTCCAGTCTTTCACAGACTTGGCAAAAGAATATGGGGATATTTTCAGTCTTAAAATGGGAACTACTAAATGTCTGGTTGTAAATAATCTGGATTTAATTCGCGAGGTTTTGAATCAAAACGGTAAATTCTTCGGTGGTTGTCCTGACTTCATACGCTTTCACCAGCTTTTTGCAGGAGACAGGAATAACTATAAGTATCTCATCTTTTTTAAAACTTATCTGACGTTTAGTGGAGGATCTAAGAAGGTGTTTTCTTTGATCATTACCAGCTTCATCCGTACCATTATCTACAAGTATAAAAAAGGTATAAAAATCATGTCTGTTGTATGAGAGCCCCCTTAAATATTTCAGCTGACTCAGAAAATGAAGTCTACAATCTTGCGCAACACGGATTCAATATTGTAAATAAATGGCTTCAAAATAACTCACTAACTCTAAATGCAGAGAAGACACAATACATTCAGTTTTCGATGCGCAAGCAAATATCGAAGAACCCTTCAGCGTTGCATGCTCACTGTTGCCCAGTCTCTGCAAATAGCCAGTGTAAGTGTCCCAATATTAAAAAGACAGATAAAATAAAATACCTGGGTATAATAATAGATGATACTCTATCCTTTAAACAACACATGGAAGCTCTAAATAATAGAATTCGTAAGCTGATATACGTATTCAAAAAGCTACGATTTATTGCAAATCCAAAAATAATTAGGCAAGTGTACTTTGCTCTTTGTCAGTCAATTTTGACTTATTGCATTACTTCATGGGGTGGGGCAAGTAAAACTTTGTTATTGCCCATTGAAAGAGCTCAAAGAGCTATTCTCAAGGTGGCTACTTGCCGACCTTTCCTATTCCCCACTAACCTACTGTATAAATCTTGTGAAGTACTAACAGTTCGACAGTTATTTATAATGAGCACGGTACTAAAACAACACGCAGCACTTCCATACAGCACTGAATTTACTAAAAAGAGACGGAAAGATATAGTTTGCCCTCAAAAAAGTACAAAACATGCTTTCACAGCCAAATTTTATATGTACCTCGGTCCACTACTCTATAACAGGCTAAATGAAAAAGGAAACATCTACTCCGTAAATCATAGGAACTGCAAGAAAATCCTTAAGGAAACTCTTCAAACTATGTCCTATGACGATACAGAGAAGTTATTACTAGTGCTAAAGTAAAATATTGTTTGTTATTTCTTTTTTTTTTTTTTTATTTAGTTAGGTTAAGATACTATAATTTTTAGACACCATTTTACATTTATGTACCAATAATATTAATATGATATGTGATTATTTATTCAATTAATGTTACCTCCAATCGCCTGAAACACAGGATTTCCTAGTTCAGGCACAAATCATGTGTGAACTTGACTTAGATTTAAGAAAAACTGTTATTTAATTCTGTACCTTATATTTTTGAATATATTTTATTTTATTTTTTTTATTTTTTTTTTTTTATTCAATTTTTTAGTCTTTGTTGTTATAGCGGCAACAGAAATACCTACATTATCTGTGAAAATTTCAACTGTCTAACTATCACGGTTCATGAGTCACAGCCTGGTGACAGACGGACAGACAGACAGACGGACAGTGGAGTCTTAGTAATAGGGTCCCGTTTTACCCTTTGGGTATGAAACGCTAAAAATCTAAATCCACCCAGAATCTTTTGAATTACTACATTTCTAAACGCGTTCAAGTGTCAACTGACCGAAAGTATATGCAAAGCTTGTTATTGTATTGATGATTTGAATGGTTAAAATTCTGTAAAAACATATTTGTTACGGTCGCAAATCATATTTTGATCAATATTCTACCTGATACTGACACGCAGATTGCAAAAAAACGTAAGAAAAGTTGAATTTCGCGGGTTTCCTCAGCGCAGCCCATGGGTCCTGTCGCCCCATCGCCATCAAAAGGTGACCAAATTCAGACTCCGGGCTGCTACTAAGAAATTCCTGATGGATTTTCTTAATTTATCAAGGACAGCTAATGACACACAATTGATTTTCTATTGTTTGACTCCGAATCGGTGTCGCGCGGGGCTTAACAAAACTTTTCGAACTTCCACGCGACCCGGCAGGCATCGGCGCTAGTGGACCCCTACACTTATGATGAAATCTCTTTGAGGCGCGCGTGAAAACAACGCGCCGTCGACCAGGGCCTGGTCCTTATCGGATGACGAGCTAACCATTCTGCCCTCAATAGCATAGTTACAGT
Organism: Atethmia centrago; assembly: GCA_905333075.3. Lineage (NCBI taxonomy): Eukaryota > Metazoa > Arthropoda > Insecta > Lepidoptera > Noctuidae > Atethmia > Atethmia centrago. The sequence goes on from HG995393.1 coordinate 11,282,974, forward strand.
AAGTCGGATTTTTGTCAAAAATGAGTTAGATATACAGCCGTGATCACGATAACTAGATCTACGTTTTTATCTTACCCATTTATTTGAATCGCTTTTTAAACCAAATTTGACAATTCAAAATTTGCAGTAAGTCGAGCATTTTTTTTACATCACTAAGCATGATTACAGTGGGTACACTTACTGCAGAAGTTCTTATTCAGAGTCTCTATTTTATTATCACTACAGCCTGATAAAATAAAATTTATAAACCATATATTTTATATGGTTACTTAACATAAATACAGTAAAAAACACACTTACTGTGTTTAAGCTAAGTGTTACCTATCAGAGAGCCTCTAGGAGATACTAAGTATAATTAAGATAATGAATTTATTTTATCTTTCAATTACTTAGTATTGGTTTCTAAATAATAAATAGATAGGTGCTGAGGTACTCTTTTATTTAAGGTATCAACCATCATGATCTGATTACAAAAAAAGGATTTATAGTAGATTTTTTCACCAAAACTTTTACTGCGTTTTTCTCGACACTGTCTAGAGCGTACTTACTGCAACTATGCTATTGACGGCAGCATTGCTCACCGCCCGCAAGCCCGCGCCTTCGGTGGTCGGATTACCGCTCGGGATTCCCGACGTCCAGGGCGTCTCCTGCGGCGGCTAGGGGCGAAGGGCGCAAAATTTGCCTTTCCCTCAACCGTCCCGCCTCCTCCTTCGCGAGCATTACTGCTTCGCAGAAGGAGATGACGGCTGCCCATGCCCTCTCGCTCCGTACCATAGCCTGAACCAGGGCCGGACGCGAGAGATTGGTCCAGTACATGTAGGTAACTACTGAACGAACAGGACGCTTTGCTTTTTCGATTTTCGAGTCCGCCTAAGTGAGGGCTTAGGCTCGCCTTCTATTACATAGGAAGTCATAATAAACACAGGTAGGTAACTGGAGAAATGAATGTGTAATTTTTAGGTAAAGTCAGGGACATAAATTGTGAAGCAAATTGACTATCAACCTAAATTGTCCGTATACTCAAATCACAGCTGACATTCTTGACAGTTATACGAAGTGACTGTAACATACCTAGTAAATCGATGGATTGTGACTCTGTGTGTTCACTGAATGTACTGTAGGTACTTTTTTATGGTGAAACCTTCAAAAGGCGTCCGGCCTTTCGGGATAAGACCGAGGAGTGTAGGATTTTTACCTCACTAAAACCACCCCGGTGGTCACCATCTGCATATGGAACGGGGCATCGTTACCTCTCAAAAGACCGATCCGAAAACCCCTCTACGCAATGCTTGTTAGGGCACATCTCTGGGGAGACTGTAAAGGGGTCTTCCCAAAACCTAACTGTGCAAATATGCAAAGCAGCACGTGACCACTGTGCGCCGCCCTTCCCTGAGGTCACTCAGCGGGCGGACAGAGTCCTCATTCTGAGCGCCCGTGAACCCAAATTCCCGCCTGCTTTAAAGGTTGGAAGCGGGGTTTCGGCGTATTAGGCATTGAGGCGGTTGCCTCCCCGACGCCTTCTTCTACGAGCGGGATCCAGCCCTCTCACGATCTCGGCAGCCTCCTTCTGGACCATCACGGTCTCACAGAAAGAAGCCATTTCCGTCCAGTTCTCTGACTCCGCCAGCATAGATCCAAATACTGCTGGCAGAGACTAATGTCGCCCGATCCTGCCGACCAGGACCCGTCAGACGGGCACGAAAGAAGAAGCCCACGCAGGACACTCCTCGAGCGTGTGCTGTGCAGAATCTAAGTTACCTCCGCAATGGTGGCAATTCGCCGTGGCCTCACGCCCAATCTTGTTCAGGTACTCACCAAAACAATCGTGCCCACTCAGGTGCTGACTGGGCACGATCTACACCTCTGCTTAACCGCACGGAGAATGTAGGCGTAATGATATGCTATGACACCAATTTCATAAGAATCTTTTATCAGCCCAGACGTAACATTTATATTACTTGTACAGGCCGTACAGGGTTACAAAATACGTTAATAAACATTAAACATAATAAGCTACAATCAGCCATTTACATAATACTGTTTGTTTAGCAAAATACACGTCGCGCAAAGACGTCGCGTTTCATTCATGAAAAAAATATAATGCAATATCGTCCCTTAGCTTACAACACCGCTGAAGTCGAAAATTGGCGGTTTTTACATTTGAATGCCTTTAGATGGAGCTGCTCATTGAGCGTTTAACCATTTGGTCACATGATATAGATTTCAGCCAATCAGAAGCCGTAATTCGAAAAGTAGTGACAGCGCCGCAAGTCGGTTGGCCTCTCAGCACCGCACAAGTTTTTCGTCTCCTGTAAAGTTGGTAAAAATTACTTATGCGGTGTTGTAAGCTAAGGGACGATATGCCTATGCGGCTTAATGTCAAATTTTCCCGCGCAATTTGTGTCATCTGCCATAGAGGAAATATTATTTTTTCAGCCTGTATTGTCTTACTGCGGGTAAAATCTCTTTTGTAACGAACCTTTTTGCCAGGTTTTTTTTCTTAAGCTTTAGTGTCACTGCCGGGCAAAGCTCTCCCCCATACTTTTCCGTTCATCTTTGTCTGCTGCCTTTTCTGCTTAATCAGTCAAGAACGAGTCCAGGTCGACGCCCAGCGTTTCGTAGGCCAGCCTCGGTGACGACGCCCGGCTTCAGTCCCCCACTGCGAGACGATCCTGGCCCGTCTGTTCTGATGCATTCTGTAATTAGAAGTTAGTAAAGTTTTATTTTAGGGAAATATTTGTACGGCTTTCATTTACTTCTTTTAACTTTGTGTATACATTCATATTTTTATAAAAAAAATAAAAAATATCATAAAAGCCTCTTAATGTTTTATGCTTATTTGTGGATTAATATCATGAACGAGATATATCTTGTACTTTTGGCCCTGCTGCTACTGTTACACAGAATCTCCATGTTTTGATAAGTTTTTATTAATTCCTCAAATCGCTGCTGCTCATGCTTTAAGCCGTCCGTCCTTGGAACTGTGCGCTCAAGTTACTAAATCGATTCAATAGTGGATATTATTATAATAGTGTCTTAGTACTATTACTAATAGTAGGCATCTTATCACCGAGGCGCCATTTGACATTCTTAGGTCAGCAGGATAAATAGGTCATACCTGTAACTAGGTTTATTCATAACCTCCTTTTCTCTCTCATTTAAGGGTCATTGAGAAGCCGATATTAGAAGGCTAAAAATCTCCTTAATAGAGGGGACTCGACAGAGCCCCGATTTGCGGGGCTCCTATTTCCGTTCCGTTTCAAGCATTAGTGATGTGATGTAAGGGAAATTTAAGTTCCGTTTCAAGCATTAGTGATTTAACCAACCCCAGTGAAAAACTCAAATTAAGGTGACTTGATATAAGACCCAACCCGCATGATTTTTCGCGACATCTTCAACAGTCATCGTACTATTTCAGCCAAGTTACACAAAAACTTAATGAATTATATGTACACCTAAACCTTCCTCATGAATCACTCCGTCCATTGGTGAAAACCGTATAAAATCCGTTCGGTCATTTTTGAGCTTATTGCGTTCAGACAGGCAGACGTGGTGCGACTTTGTTGTATAATACATATGTCAGATGTTCGAGCGCAACTTTTGAGTACGGGGTAAAACCTGCTCGGTTTGATTTCCGGATCGAGCGTTATGTTATTGGGTGTTTCTGTCAGAAAATTTCTGTAGAGGCGCCAAAACCTGGCTTTGTGCCCGCCACGGTTGATGACATTAGGCTCGGCTCGCTCCCATTACCTACATGTCACTAAGGCGCTGACAAGAGGCAAATGACAAAAATGAGCTTGTCTTAAGAAAAAAAAATTGCCAAATCTGTATAGTTTGTGGTAGCGGAAAAAATATATGTCAATTTTGAACATATTTCTAAGAACTTGGTTGTAAGCCTTGAGTTTCAAACCAAAATATCTCTATTAAATATCAACATACGTTACGTATTTAATTAATAACAAGAACGTCTTATATGAATGCAGAAGTTGGTTGTTTTTATTTTCAATCACTCAACTCAATTTTGAGTAAATAGATACCTAATTGCTTCATATTTTGCAATAAATTACAAGCGTTGTGTCATCGCGCTTCTCTTTCTTTTCTATGCAGTCTGACAGTGACCGCGGTTTAGGTGTTGTCAGCGTCTTAACATGGAAGATGAGAGTTGTCGAGAGTCGAGTTGAATGACGTGCGGTAAGAGAGGCCTGAGTCCAACAGTTGACTGCTGTAGGCTGATGATGATGACATAACTTGCGAAACGTGGCCGCACCTTTAAGAAAAAGAGAGGCGTGATGTTACTTTTTGTGCTTAAGTACCTAAATCTCAATTTAAAAGCAAACACGCATTCGAAATTTAAAACGAGGCTGTTGCTATGAATGTCAGTGCCAAAAAATAAATGTGCATGTGTGTTTATGGTGCACTTCCTACCTTTATAAGCAGTCGCTATGAAATATGAATCTTCCGTTCACAATAGTATTTATTAACGAAAATTCTTGACACACTTTTTATGAAATGCTACATTTTCAATTTTTTCAAGACGTAGTACGTTTGGATTTGAGCCCGAATCTGGGCAAGTACCAATGTGACTTTAATTCATATGTACTTTCTGAGTTAATCTTGGACATAACTGACATCGGTGATGAAAAACATCGTGAGGAAACCTGGAGTTGTAGTTAATATAAGTCTGATATCTCCAACCCGTCTTCACCAAGCGTGGTGAGTAATGCTCGTGCCTTCTCTCTTCGAGAAGAGGCAATTGCCCAGCCGTGGGATCGTAATAGGCTGGTATTATTATTACACTTCTGCTTAACTTTTCGGGAAATATGCACCCGTAATAGTATCTCACGATACCTACCGAACTACGTCTTAATTAAAATAAATGAAAATTAAGCACTTCATACAAAGTGTGTCAAGTGTTTTCGCATGAGAGATTTTCGCATTAACCACTGGGCCATTGAGACATGTAAACACGGTGTAATTTAAGTGTTGTTGGACCTGAAGTGGAGCCAATGTACTCATCGTTACAAACAACTCCTACCGTGAAAATAACCCCTTTTTTTTTGGTGGTATATTATCAAATAACTTCTTCCGCTCTGGGCGGAGCGGGAGGGTGAGTCAGACTCTTACTGACTAATACCCACCCGTGTTCCTTTCGTACTTTCCCGGGACCCCGGCAGGGTGAAAATAACCCTGGAATCACGAAAAAAGTCAGCAGAACATGTTGTTGAATTGTGTGACCATAAATTTATGGAACAGCTATTTTCTTTTCGTGATTTCAGACTCGGTCTACGTTGATCAAACGGGCATAATGCCATGCCATGTTGGTCGAGTGCGACTGTTTATCTTAGACTCCAGGGGCTGCAGTCTCGACATACATAGCGATCGCTTGACCGCCGAATTCGGTCGCAAAGTCTCTCAAGACAAGCACGAAAAGATCACAATCTTCAAGAAATTTTGACCGACTCTCACTCCATTAGGACTTTGCGACCGAATTCGGTCGTAAAGCGATCGCTTTCTATGTCGAGACTGCAGCCCCTGTGTTCGATACGTCGCTTTTCCCATTAGGAATTTCTCAGTACGATGACAGTAGGCTCGCCCCCTATTACACCTACATACTTGAACTAGAACATAACTAACGAAATGAGTGAGTTACAGGCACAAAAGAAAAAGTCATTAGAACTAATTTGGTTGTCTACAATTTGTGCTCCTTAATACTGCATCAATGTGTAGCTACAATCCCGATATTAATAATAATAAATAATACTAAGTTTAATTTGCAAATATGGGTACCTAGTATAATAGGTGTTATGGAGTACCATGGAGTATGGCTGACCTTTAATGTAGTAACATTAAAGGTCAGCCATGTTTCACAATTCGGCATGGAAACATTAATATTATGATTCACGTTTAGGCAAAAGCCAGATCAATTCAGCAAACGGTTTTCTCTGATAAAAACACGGTCACGCTATACTACGTTTTATCCTATAAACATTACGTAACTCTTTAAACATCACAGTCGTCAAGTTTTTCAATAACTTGGTAATTTATTGTAAATCAATTACCTACTCAATGTGTAATGTTTTTGGCTACACGTTAATACAATTTACGAAGCATAGATTGTAGACACTTAAGGCGCAGATATATGATTTTAGTGACTTTTAAATCTGTTATTACGCCTTCATATAATGCAAGTAAGTTATGTAAAAAACGTATGTTAAACTAGAATGCATACACAACAATTCTATGTGTTAATATTTTAGTATCGTAGTAAAATAGGTTATGAAGAAAATTCAGAAAGTCTACCCAAAGCATTAAATACGATGTTACTTTCAAACTACTTAAGATATTTTCATGTTTTTTTTTTCTATGAACAGACGTTTTTCTTATCTGTAATTATATCAGTGTTTTTTTTCAAATATTCATATTTTCGTTATTAAAAATAAATATTTCCTTTGAAACTGAACGGCGGAGTGGCGTGAGCGCGTCGCGTTTTTGTATGGACAAGGTCAACGGCGATTACTCGACCCTTAAATTAATTCTTGTCGATGAATACATCTTTTTGAGGGTGACTACTTAATTACACCTCTAGCTAAGGTTCGGGGAGACATAGGCCTGTCAGTCGGCCACGGAACTTTTTCAAACGTGCAGATAAGTTTATTTGATTTGAACTTGAGCTTATAAAAAGTTAAAAAGAATCAGAGCGTATTGTATGAATAAGCAACTACATAAGTTAACGTTGGCTTAAATTAATTGATAAGCTAGCTTAATTTACTACCTAGTAGTTAGTTAGTTTAGTTGCCTTTTTTAATTTGGTAGAATGGCAAGTTTAGTAGAAAGTAGATGAGTAGTTCATGCCTTTCTCAAGTTTTATGAAACAGATTTTTGACAGTCGTTACGGGTAGTCAGAAGTCCAAAACCTGACAACTAGTCTTATCAAGGTGTATCGTGTTACCCAGAAATTGGGTTGTGGAGGTCAGATGGGCAGTCCACATACATGCAGTCGCTCTATGTAAAATACTCTGAATCTTGTCAGACTAGAAGCCAACCCTGACATAAAAAGGGGAAAGATAAACGGGAAAGATAGAAAGAAAAAAAGAGAAAGTATTTATTGGGACTCGCACAGGAGATAAAAAAAAAAACTAAAAAACACTCACACACAAACGAAAACTAAAAAACACATAAAAAAGTGAAAGGAAAATATAAACTAAAATTGTTATCCGTGGTCAAAAGGCTCCTATCTCAGCATAATGCTGGTATTCTGATAGGGCTAGGCAGATTAAGTTGTAAAGGTTAAGTGTTGTTTGAGAATTCTGGTTTTATGACTTTTACGTGATCAACTTTTCCGTTGTTTTGAAGTGTTTATCTTTAACTTTACCAAGCAACATTTTTCATCTTTCAGGCTCTCTGATATACTGAGATATCTCCATGACCTTATGATATCAATCTAACAGTTTATGTTTTGTACCAGCGTTGGCGTTCTGTGACTGGTCAAACTTGCAACTACGCAGAAGAAATCTCGCCCGTCGTCACTGCGGCCCGAAAGAACACACAGACAACTTCGCTCGAATCGGAGACGTCGCTACATTCGAGTCCATAGAACTAATGCAGACTTTAAAAGGTATTAACAGAACTTCAGATGACAGCATCAACCTTAAACCTATTATAATGCCTACGGCAATGAACATGTTTTGCCATTACATGTGCAATGTCAGATTCGACGCGGATACTGACCAAGACTTCAAAAGAATCGTTGATCACTTTGACAAAATTTTCTGGGAGATCAATCAGGGGTATGCACTTGATTTCTTGCCTTGGCTGTCGCCATTCTACAAGAAGCATTTGGATAAACTATCCAGCTGGTCGGCGGATATCCGTTCTTTTATTCTATCCAGAATTGTCGACCAAAGAGAGCTGAATTTAGACATGGAAGGCCCAGAAAAGAACTTCTTAGATGGTCTACTCAAAGTTCTACATGAAGACCCGCCTGTCGACAGGAATACAATCATTTTCATTTTAGAAGAATTCTTAGCTGGTCATTCTGCTGTTGGTAATCTGGTCATGCTGTGTTTGACAGCTGTGGCTAGAGATCCTGAAGTGGGCACGAAGATTAGGGCAGAACAGGACTCTTTGACGAAAGGTAAGCGGCCAGTAACACTCCTAGACAGACAGAGCTTACCATACACTGAAGCAACAGTCCTAGAATGCCTCAGATTCGCGTCATCACCGATCGTTCCCCACGTCGCGACAGAAAACGCAGCAATCTCAGGATACGGAGTAGAAAAAGGTACAATAGTCTTCATCAACAATTACGAGTTAAACACTTCAGAAGAATACTGGAACGAGCCAGAAAAATTCGACCCAACACGCTTCCTAGAAAAAATGAAAATCAGAGTGCGAAGAAATTCCCTCTGTGATTCTGGAAAGGAATCTGACCGTGAAAGATCGATGGCGACAAAGCATGCTAATACCGAAAAAGAAGTTTAGTCCGTAAGAAGGAATACGAGTATACCTAATTTTCTTCCTTTTGGCATAGGAAAGAGGACTTGCATAGGCCAGACTTTAGTCGCAACGATGAGTTTTGTAATGTTTGCCAGTATCATGCAAGAATTCGACATAGGAGCAGAGAATTTGGAGGAATTAAGGCAGAAACCAGCGTGTGTGGCTCTGCCTAAAGATACTTATAACTTGTATTTGACGCCGAGGAAACATTAAGTTCTGATGTAAATTATTTGGGCTTGATTTTGATGTGTTCTTTGCTAGTGGTGTAGGCAGAAACTTATTTTTTTTCTAATCCAAAAGTTTTTGAAAGAAACTCCTAATGTTCTTCATGTGTTTGAAAAAATACGTAAATAATGCAATGAATGTTGTTGAACTGTCAAAATAAAACGATAATGATAATGGGTTAGGTGTTCTTTTTTTCAAAATGATAGAATTTGAAGTAAAATAATTAGAATTAAGAGGTCAATAGGGGTACCTAATTAGTAAATTCTTTTTATAACGATAAAAAAAAATATCTCATCGATGAAAAATAACTTTTTGCTTATTATTTAGTAGTTGCAGTACTTTATAAAACCTCTACAGAAAATATTGGATATTTTTGTAATGTGAAACTAATTAGGTATAGGTATTTATGTTCCCCATAGTTTCGATTCGCTAGAATCTCATATTCTTTTTCGTTTTGCAGACTTACCTACTTAGATTTTCAAACCATTTTTTTTTTGTTTTTTTGGAATTGCCTTTTTTGTTTAATAGCTCATATCTTCTCTGTATGAGAAGAGGCATTTGCTCAGCTGTGAGACAGTATCAAGCTGTTATTATTACCTACACTGTGACACCTCTTGATATAGAACACAGAAAAACCAAGGCCCCGCTCAAAAGCTTACTGATTTTCGAAATTCAAACAACATGACATGAGTGGTACGTAAAAAAACGTTCTTGTTAGTCTATGGACATGGATGTACTGATAAATAATATGATGCGCTGTTTACAATTATAGAGGCATGAGGAACAGGGTATAAAGTTCACTCATCCTCCATAGAAGAGGGAGGATCCTCCGACCAGACGGGTGTCGTGTCTGGTGGGCAACTGCCCGACGGTTGATGTCGGGATGTTGTATATATGCTAGTTGCGCGGTAAAATCTGCTTGCGCGATGCAGGATTTTGCGTGACGTCAGTGTGATACGTAGTTCGCATGTGGCGATGTAGATGGCCGCCACACAATTATTAATGTTTTAATACTTTTTACGTAAACGTGTAGTTTGATATTTAGAACATTATGTTTTACATGGTTGAAAAGTTGAGAGTTAAACGTCGAAGTATTACTGGACTTAAACGTATGTTCTGGCGAAATGTGGGTGTATTATAAGCACCTCTATCATACCCTTGGGCAGAGATGTGCCTTCGGCGTAATGATAGGTTAATTCAAAGTTTAGAATAGTTAAGTAGGTATTACGTTAAAATATATTTATCATAGGTAATTGGGCTCAGAAGATAAAAAAACGACTATATTTTGCCTGGTGGATTATCGCTTGTGTAGTCAAGAAAAACAATATTTTTTCGTGACTTTTTGTCTCATAATTATTTTGCGAATAGGAAGTTTTGTTAAGTCATTAGCAATATTTTTTGAACTGACACCTTAGTCACAAAATTTTTTTTTTTTTCCTTAGAAATGGTAGTACCTACTTTAGTTTTCACTATAAAGCAGTGAATGGATCATTCTGTTATTAAAACCTTGTCTTGTTTTATAAAATTTCTCGCCAAAATCGGCTTGTTTATACTTCATTTGACCGAAGAATAGCAGGTACCTATTTTAATTTTTTCTTCATGAAATTTGAAATGCCTCTAAATTGAAATTTAGTTTAGCGACATCTAGTAGCGAGTAGATTAAACTATTTTTTTATAAAATTAATTATATATTCATGTTTATTATATTCACATGTTTGATGTGTTTTTTACATAAAGAACTTATAAAAACATTAGAAATAGTAGTGAAAGATTGACGTAATAGAAATATTGTAAAAAAAAACTCTTCTATTCAAGTAGAGAACATATTTAAATAATTATAGTAACTAGATTCTTCTGAGACAATATTATTATTAGTTTTAATGATTTTTTTATTGTATCAAAAGCTATAGCGGGTTTCCAAAGAAATGTATCGTATTTAGTTTAATTCATCATTGTTAGATTTAATTTCTAAAGTTTTAAATTTACGCTTTTGTAGAACCAAAAGACGCCATCTTGTTTTATTTTATTAAATTAGAGTTGAAATCTTGAAAAATCATTGTAATCTTATTAAAATTAGTGACAGATAAATTAAAAGCAATGTATCTGAAATGAATGTGAGTGAAAGAACTAAATATTTTGAATCGATGCTTGGATAAAAATTGTCTTCAATAGACGAATTAGAAATGAAATTATAGTTACACATGCAAATGATTTGAGTTTTTTTTATTATTATCATCAACATCCTAATAACCTTGAAATACTTAGGTGCATTGCTGTTCTAATGATTGCTACAATAAATGGTCTACAGTCTTTTGCGAAACTTGAAGAATGAGACTATTTCTCCTTAATTAAAGTCCTTTCACAGTTATTTTACCCCTGATTTGCAATAAATTTAAAATCACAGTGGTCTATTAAAATAAGGTTGCTATTGGTATACTGCTGCCAGAGGTAAAATTACTACTGCTGTAAAGAGAACTAGCCATAGTCATCAAGTTTGGCACTTTGGTGACAGCAATTTGTCAGACAAGGGACCACTGCTTATTACATCTGTCTATGCTCTTGACATTCCCCATTTTGGGCTATGCATAAATAACGTCACACGTTAAGGGGGATCGGCAACAAAGAGTGACACAGTGGGGGGGAGGGAGTCATAAACTTCGTGACGTCACATGTATAAATTTAAAGTATTAAAAATCTATACTTCCAATCTAACGAAAAACTAAAATATTACCAACTCTATCGATACTCATCATCATCATCATCATTTCACCCGAAAGACGTCCACTACTGGACATAGGCCTCCCCCAAGTACCGCCACTTCGACTGGTTCTGTGCTTCCCGCACCCAGCGGATTCCTGCGGCGTTCACAAGGTAATCGGTCCACCTTGTAGGAGCCCTTCCATCACTACATCTTCCGGTACGCTTTCAGCACCAACTGCCATCTATTCTGCGAGTAATGTGCCCTGCCCACTGCCACTTAAGTTTGGCAATTCTTCGGGCTATGTCGGTTACCTTGATATATATATTATTTAAGGTTTAATACAAAAATAAAAAAAAAGTGACGTTACACCAATTGACGTCACACAAATATGACAAGGATAGGGGGGGGGGGGGATGTACTAGTGAAGAAGTGGCCATGCAATGCGTGCTGTTTGAGTTCTAGTTAAAGAATACCCCTTGTGTGCTTCTCTTCAGTACGCTCCAGTACCGACAAAGGCATTCAAGTCCTTTCTCCCAACACTCTCTCTGGTCTGATGAAGTAGATTTTAAATGACTAAGATGTTCATGAATGGCACTATATAGATATTCAATAGTCTATTTACCTGTCTCGTCTTGGAAAGTAGTACCAGCCCAGTCTCGACATATGTAGATAGCGACCGCTTTACGACTTATTCTTATGATTTTCCGAAACCGTGGACTTTCCAATGAGTCTTTTTACAGATGACAGTACAGTCATATTTGGTAATAAATATTATGCATCATTGCAAAATGGCATTAATATTTAGTACGCATTTTCGATCGGCTAAGAACAAACCATCTTCTTATTAATTTACAGAAAACTATTTTCATGATCTTCAGAAACAGGACTAATCCACCAACAGACTTATACATAAATTATACTGGAACTAAAATTTATGAAGTAGATGTAACGAAAATCTTGGGTTGAATATACATAGATTGTTATTTAACTTGAAAATCACATGTGAAATCTGTCTGCTTAAAATTAAATAGCTATTCCTATATGTTATACATGTCCACAAAATATCTAAATTTATCCACTGTCATGACAGCCTAACATACATTGTGGTATCCACGTTGAGACATGGTGTAGTATTCTGGGGAACTCGATGGAATGGGAGTCTATTTTTAAAGCCCAAAAAAGTGCATACGGTCAATGTGAAGATTTACGACCACTGATTTCAAAAACCTTAAGATTAGCCTCTTCATTTATGAGATTAGTAGGCTTTAACAGTTAACAAGTAATAATAAGAGTAATAATATCCTTTTTTTATAGCAACTAAGGCCCATAAAAACATAATACCTACATATAGTTATAAGTATAAAAACGATAATATTATAAACGAATACATATTTTATACAACAAACTTAAAAAACTACTGCATACGAAGTGACGGCGTCGTGTTACGCTGCGAGGTGTCGCGTAGCCGACCGCGGAAACGCTACAGCACATCTTTCGACCAAAACTCTTCCTTGAGGAAGGTCACCAAATGATGAGTTGGAACACGCACCACGAACGACTTGAAATTGGTGTTATGGCGCGTCTCCAACTTCTCCACCCTCAAGGTCCAGTTGGTCTTCCCATGTACTCTACGATGTCCTCAGCAGTGTTGCCAGAACGTAACTTTTGTAACGTTTTGCGTTACTTTTTGAACCCCTTACGTTACATTTACGTTACACGGCTGAAAACGTTACTTTTACGTTATTTTCAGAGTAATCTTAATTGCTTACAGTTGAATAAAAAAACTAGTTGAAACGGAACGCAAGCAAGTGTCGTGCCGTGCGTGCGTGCGTAATGTTGCAACAGCTTGACGTAAATTCACGTAATTTTAGTAGGCAAGTTTTTAATCACGTCTAAACTTGTATGGAGTAGTGACAGGCGCTGATTAATTTGACAGGACTAAACTAAAATTTATATTCTGTCCTCTTCTTAGTGAAATAAAATGAAAAAGATGCACTGAATTTAAATTTAGTTTAGTTTCTGAATAAGGGAATCGGCACCAATGTCTCTCTCTCTCTATATCGCGCTGCTAGAATGAGCAAACAGAAAGAGCGAGTTGTATGAATGCAAGTTTGTGTACATTCCTGCCACAATAATGTACTGTTTTTACTGTAGTATTTTTCTTCTTTTCCAGGATTACACCCGTCGATTAAAAAAAAACCATTAAAATATGCTAAAATAGTGATTGAAGTGTGTTAAAAGTTCTAAATACAATTCAAATTGTTTAAATAGTACTAAAATACTAAAATTTTAAAAAGCGTTACTTTTTTGTGAAAACGTTACTTTTCGAACACTCTTGGGTAACTTTTGACGACAGGGCACTGGCAATACTGGTCCTCAGTCTTCGTAGAGTGGTGCAAACGGGACACGAACGTGCGTCGTCAGTACTGCAGGACGTAGCAGCATGTTAGTACCTTTAGGCGCTGTCCCACACTGATTGCGATAAGTAGGCTTCCTCTTCTTTCTTTCCACCTCGATGAAGCCGTGCTCATCGCATGTGATCTTCAGTGGACCTTGCTGTTTTGTAACAGGTAGTCGACCAACTTATATTTGCAGTTGAAATATATGGGAGAACGTGTTTTTCAACTACAGTGTTAAATTTGTTTGAGATAAATTCATCCCAACTATACGGAACACTTCATTGTATGCGGTCCGACACGTACTTGGCCGGTTTTTAGGGTTCCGAAGTCAACAAGGAACCCTTATAGTTTCGCCATGTCCGTCTGTCTGTCTGTCTGTCTGCGGTTTAGCTCAGAGACGCTTAGTGTTAGAACGTTGTAATTTGGCATAGGTATACAAGGTGTTGTTTTGGACCTGCAAAACATTTTAGGAGGTAATTATGTTAGTGATTCTCGACCCAAATCAAAAAAAAAAAAAAAAAAATTAAAAAAAATTAAAAAAAATAAATAAAGAGAAAAGCTAAAATTTAAAAATCTAAAATAAAAAATATTATTGATTATTGACTTGGTATCGTATTGTTATACGATTATTTACGAGTTTCATAACAACTTCCTGAAATGTTTTGCAGGTTCAAAACAACAGCTTGTATATGTATATATGAATCACGCCGACATAGTGTTAAAATAACAAAAAATAAAAAAATAAAAATTGCGTACCTCCCTTGCACGTAAAGTGGGGATGGTATTTTTCCTCGTTTATTCCATGGTGTGGGGTATGGTTGGATAAGCTGTTCAAAAATATTGCGGGTCTGTCAAAACCATTTTTAGGGTTCCGTAGTAAACAAGGAACCCTTATAGTTTCACCATGTCCGTCTGTCTGTCTGTCTGTCCCCGCTGTAGCTCACAGACGCTTAGTACTAGAAAGCTGTAATTTGGAATATATGTACACCGCATATTAATCACGCCGACAAACTGCTAAAATAAAATCTTGAAAAACAATGCTTGTAATGTGGGGAGGATATTTTTTTTCTCGTCTACCCCATGGTGTGCGGTATCGTTAGATAGGCCGTTCAAAAATATATTGCAGGTCTGTGAAAACCACTTTTCGATTCAAGGATCCACTTGCGTAGTTAAGGCGCTGACAAGACCCAATTGACCAAAATAGGCATCTCTTAAGAAAAAAAATTGCCAAATCTGTATAGTTTGCGGTAGCGGAAAAAATATATGTTAATTTTTAACATATTTCCCAGAACTTGGTTGTTACCAAAACACGTTTTGAAAAAAAAATCTTGATACAAACTAACGTTAAACTAACCTCTTACCTTGAGTTCTAATCCAAAATTATTAGGTTTTCGGAGTCGTTAGATTTGAAAGCCCACAATATCTTCATCAGATTTGCGTGCGGCCCCGTATATGAGACGAAAATAAACTGCGCTGAGCATCTCGTAATTTTTTGTCCTTTTTTGAAACCTGCCCGCAGGGCTCCTTTCTCAAGTTTTTCGGCATTCTCTCATCACACCCCATCTGTCTACTCAGCTGTCAAGATTTCGTGCTATAATTTACCCAGATTTATGCTTATGCAAGGTGTCGTTTTGCACCCTCGTCAAATTCAAGAAGGTAACTATGCTAATGATTCTCGACACGAATCAATAATAAAATAAGTAGGTCTTATTTTTTCTTCTTTTTCTAATTTTCGAAATATAAATCGGCATGTGTGGGACACGCATGATAAAACGCGGCCCGTGTGATACCGCACTGTAACTGCCCTTTTACACACACACTACTGCATACGCAACGGGATGATTCTGTTCTGTGAAAGTGGTGTATTCTAAAATACTGTCAAACTTAAATAACTATAAAAATTAGTATGTATTAATTATTGAGTAGGTATCGTCATTTTATTTGATTATATATGTCTTTCATAGCAGCCTCAGATATGCGATAAAATACGAGTTTTTCCTTGGAATACGAACGTAGTAGCGATCGTCTAATTTAAAATTACACGTCCTCCACTGTTTGTTGCATACACATTTCAAATGTTTTTACATAAATACATTTTACTTAGTGGCATGCAGTTTTAAATTAGATGATCTCTAACTATATGCTGAAACAATTTTTCCGTAATAAATAAAAAAATAAAATGAATTTAGTAAAATGGCTGCACAATTTTTAATTAAATATCAGTATCTTAAGCTGGCTTCCCAGGGTGCGTGATTGCGCGGCCAGCCCGCCGGTTGAGCGCGGCCCAAAGGGCCATCCGGATGGTCCGGGGATACGGCACGGTCTCCTGTGAGGCAGCGAGCCTCCTTGCCGGATTGCCGCCATGGGATCTGGAGGCAAAAGTCCTCGCGCACGTATGGGAGTGGCGCGACGAGGCGAAACGCCGGGGCGTAACTCCGCTGACCCGAAAAATCGCGGCACAGCGGACGGAGCTCCGGCGGGATCTCATGGCGACATGGAGTGTCCGGTTGTCGCAACCCAGTGCTGGGCACGCCACGATTGCGGCGATAAGTCCCCTCTTTGAGGAGTGACTAGAGAGGCGCCACGGCATCCTCACCTTCCACCTGACGCAGGTCCTCACCGGACACGGCAGCTTCGGGAGTTTCCTGTGTCGGATAAGGCGGGAGGAAACGCCCGAGTGTCACCACTGTGTGGATCGCCCGGAGGACACGGCGGAGCATACGGTGGAGGTCTGCTCGGCTTGGGCAGAGTACCGCCGTGTCCTCGTGGAGGCGATCGGCGGCAGAGATCTCTCGCGTCCAGCCCTGGTTCAGGCCATGGTACAGAGCGAGAGGGCATGGGCAGCCGTCACCTCCTTCTGCGAAGCAGTAATGCTCGCGAAGGAGGAGGCGGGAACGGTTGAGGGAAAGGCAAATTTCGCGCCCTCTCCGCCAAATCCGCCCGGGATTCCCGACGCCCTGGGCGTCTCCTGCGGCAGCTAGGGGCGAGAGGGCGCGAAACTTGCCTTTCCCTCAACCGTCCCGCCTCCTCCTTTGCGAGCATTACTGCTTCGCAGAAGGAGGTGACGGCTGCCCATGCCCTCTCGCTCCGTACCATGGCCTGAACCAGGGCCGGACGCGAGAGGTCTCTGCCGCCGATCGCCTCCACGAGGACACGGCGGTGCTCTGCCCAAGCCGGGCAGACCTCCACCGTATGCTCCACCGTGTCCTCCAGGCGATCCACACAGTGGTGACACCCGGACGTTTCCTCCCGCCTTATCCGATACAGGAACCTCCCGAAGCTGCCGTGTCCGGTGAGGACCTGCGTCACGCGGAAGGTGAGGACGCCGTGGCGCCTCTCCAGCCACTCCTCAAAGAGGGGACTTATCGCCGCAATCGTGGCGTGCCCAGCACGCCACGATTGCGGCGATATCTGACCTCCACAACCCAGTTACTGGGTAACACGATACCCCTTGATAAGACTGGTTGTCAGACTTTCGGGCTTCGACTACCCGTAACGACTGTAAAGATCTACAAATAACAGCCGCACGGAAAAAAAGGATCTCTTCAGCGAAGAATATCAATATTCTCAGAAAAATGGTTTCAATCCAAGTAAATATTTTCTTAACTCAGTCCAAGAAAACCTGTTTACTCAAATTAAGAATAATAAATAAGTACTTGGTTTTTATTCTTGACTTAAGCAAATATTTTTGATTCAAGACTATAATAATCTTAATTGAAGAAAATATCTAGTTTTTACTGAAGAATTCTTAAAATTAAACTTAATAATTCTTCATTTAAGTAGGTATAATGTCTTCAAAGAAGACAATAAAACTAAGACAAAAGTTTGCTTCATTCAAGAATATATTGTTTTCCCCATATATGAATCAACTTGACATAGATTTAAGAAAAACTGTTATTTAACGTTGTACCTTATATTTTTGAATATATTTTTATTTTTTTTAATATTTGTCTTGACCAAAAGGATATTGTCTTAATTTAAGATATTCTTTTTTTTCGTGCGGGACCAACGGCTTAACGTGCTTTCCGAGGCACGAAGGGGTCTTGGTATGTAAAGTGGTGGATCAATCCGTGCGGCAGTTATTACTTAGCCACAAGCCCCTTGGTCGGTCGGTCCATGCGATTGCTATTCACCCTCAACCACTGCTCCACACATCACTTTTAAAACCACGATAGTGATGAAAACAACACGAAGGTTGTTATTCTCTCCCAACATTTGAATTTCATAATGGCGTCGTACAGTTTGCATCAAGCATTACCATTTACTAAAGGTCCAGAAAAATGCATTATTGATATTGAATTAGAAAAACAGAAAGTAGTTTATTGTCCAGCGGAGTAATACCGTAACACGCTTACAATAGCAATGGTTTCATTTTGACAGTTCAACAACAATCATTGCCTTATTTACTTTATTGTGCTGACAACATTTTCGAACATATGAATCAATGGATTAGCAATATTCTATTTTTTTTTTTGGATGGCAAATCATCAAATAACTTCTCCCGCTCTGGGCGGAGCGAGAGGGTGTGTCAGACTCTTAATGACTAAAACCCACCCGTATTCCTACCGTTGCCTGTGTTGCCAGGGGCCTCGGTAACCCTTTGGTACCGCGACATTAGGTATATACTTAGTGACCTTACGTCCCGTTTTGAACGGGACTGTCTGCTTTCTCGGTTAGGTACCTGTCCCGTGGTCCTGGACAATAACATATATAATATATTATATTTATTATATTATATATTTATTATATTTATATAACATATGTAAATATAATAAATATATATATACAATATGTAACAAAAACCCTGTTGGTCCTTTTAGGAACGTATACATTTACCTATAAGCAGAACTTTCGCATCCTACTAATATTATAAATCCTACGAACATTTTAAATGCGAAAGTTTGTAAGGACGGATGGATGGATGTTTGTTACTCTTTCACGCAAAAAGTAATGAACGGAATTGGACGAAATTTGGCACACAGATGGTTTATAACCAGGAATAAAACATAGAATACTTTTTATCCCGATATACCCACGGGGTCAAAACTTATGCGGGTGAAACCGCAGGGCGCATCTAGTTTATAATATTAGTAGGATACCTAAGTTACAAAGAATGATTTACCAGTGAGCCCTAAACTAAACACTTAGTCTGTATCATGGGGCTCGGTGTATGAGTTCGAGAGTAGAGACTAGAGAGGCTTTCAGGTGTTGTATGGGTGTGGTATGCTTGGAGCAGTGGAGACCCAGTGTGTCTAATGGCCCCGACTTATGAGTTGTAGGTCGTGGGTTCTAACTATAGATGCTGGCGGGAAAAATTCCGAATCATTCCCGTCGAATACTTCGGAAGTATTCCGAAATATTCTGAAACTTTGGGAATATTTCAATTGTCAAAAAAAAAACCGGGAAAATTGTATTAACCTATTAAAAGTCACTGTACTCGATTGAGTACAGCGTAACGAAGTAAAATAATAAGGTGTATCACTTAAAATTTACAAGATCTGTAATTTACACTTCGGGATAAGGCTGTACTCAATTGAGTACAACATACTTTAATGGGTTAACAGTAATAAAAACAGAACGGATTTCAATAAAGTTCCGTCTTTATTGAAGTTGGTTCTATGTTCTAAGATTTTATTGAAGAGGTTGGTTTGAGGTGCTCCGGCTTCATTGAAGTTGGTTCTATCTTTTTACTTAAATATTTTTATCTCAACATTTGTTTATGTCACGTATACATATAGTGACTATAGTCCGTCTTATGAAAGCGCGACCTGAGAAAAAGAGGTTAAAAACAAAAATTTTGTATGTGGTATTACTAACTAGTAGGAGAATTATTTCTTGACACTTAAATTTTTTTTGTTTCCTACAATTGCGGCTGAATAATGTTGCCAATTAAATAAAAAAAAAAAACTCCATGTCGCGCTTTCATTAGACGCACCCTAGTAATATTGTTCTAAAAACTGCATCAAAAGCGGTTTAACGCGAGATAATCGCGGACAAACATACACACCTACATACGGTTCAAACTCATAACCTCCTTTTTATTGAAGTCAGTTAATATATATCAAAACCTACTCCTAAGTATAGCAAATAGGTACTTTTCTGAAAACCGCATCAAAACGTGTTTGCTTGCAAGGTTTGCCTTTATTTGTTTTTATTGACTTTTATACGCGATATGTAGATAAGTAGGTAATGATTAATACATATCTATGTGACTCGCGAATACTCGGGATGCGAACAGAAGAGCTATATACAAACTAATCAAAAACATAGGTATCCCTTTTTCAAAAAACAAATCAAATATGCTCGGTGGTTTTTTATTCCACAACTAAGTACCTAACATTTAGAAAAAGAGCATTTGCAAAAATAGCACAAAGAAATAAAAATCCTGTTAATCGCAGGATAACATATTTACCTATAAAAATATCAACATAATATATTATACTTAATCAATCATATTTATAATAAAATAAACATTTATATTTTACTTACTTATGTGCCACTGAAAAATAAATTCACCCACCACACAACAAAATAAACACGTTTATTCCTGAATAATTCGGTCGAAATATTCCGCGGAAACATTCGATTGCGGGGTATGAATCTTTCTCCGGGGGCGAAAACTTCCGGGGAGCATCTCCCCTCTTACCGCACCCCGCACCGCCATCGCCTGCATCACCGCTAACAAAGAGTTTCAAATAAATGTCACTAGATGGCACGACATTTATTGATCTATGATTGAAGTGTAATTTCAAAGTTTTTGTAGACTTTTATAAGGTTTATTCATACATAATCAACAAATAATAATCATAATCACACCAAATTATGTAACAATAAGCTCTTAGTACAAATTTCAAAGATGATTGGAATGCACAATTAATATTTATACCAGTAGATGGCGCTGTATTAAATTTCAAAGGTTAACATCTCGATTTTTTAAATTTTGTTTTGTTTAATAATATCACTGATAGTAGGAGTAAGGAGTACGTAGCAGCAGTACAAAAGTACAGTGTGCTTTTAACGTCATCTATTCGGAATAAAAGTATAATGTAACCCTTCTTGCAAAGTCGCTACTAACACCATCTATTGGGAACGAACGCGATTGATGTACAAAAATAGCTAGAATTGCCAGATGAAATCTGCTCTTTACGTCGGGACATTTCTTTGTATGGGATGAGGCATCTGTATGCTAGTATCGATGCAAAATACGATATTTCATCAAAAAAAATAAAAATTTCAATAAAATTCATTTTGAATAATTCTGATTTAAAGAAACTTTCCCAGAAGTATTCCGGAATTATTCAGAATTTTTCAGAAGTTTTGCAACTATAGTTCTAACCCAAGCCGGCGCTTTACTTTGTGTAAAGAATTTCATCACCACTGCTCTCAAAACGGTGAAGGAAAACATCATGAGGAAACCGGCATGTCCTTAAAACAAAAATTGGAACATATGTGACATCTACCAACCCGCACTGGGCCCGCGTGCTGGATTACGGCCCACTCCCTTTCACAGAGAGGAGGCCTGTGTCCCAGCATTGAGAACATTATAGGCCGATTATGTATGTTATGTAAGATATAATTTGAATAAATAATTCTCATTGTTTCTCCCAAACCGAGCACCCACCATCTTATCTCTTCACCACTCTTGATGGACTGGTAGAGAATGCCTTTGGCATTAAGTCCGCCTTTGTACCTTTTATGTGCGTAAAAAGTTTCAATAAATAAATTACTATAATGCCTTGGAAGTTGGGTAGGCCTTTGGTGTGGGATGCAGCCTGTGTCGACACTCTCGCGCCTTCCCAATCTTCCTAGCACGGCTGGTTATGCTGGAGCGGCTGCTGCAGGTGCAGAAGACCTCAAGCGTACTTATAACCTTATTGGGAGCTATATGTTTGAACCGTTAGAGGTTGAAACACTAGGGGTCCGAGTGCTCATCGAGTATTTCAGGTCAACGCCAAGCGGTTGGTCGATTCTTAACGTGACCAAAGGGGGAAGGCCTATTTTTAGGCCAAACGTGGCCACGCTGCCAGCCTTTTGGGCACTTTTCCCATTCAGAGCGATGCGGACGAATTTTTTGATGCCCAATGATCTCTCTTCCTTTTTTTCTTTCATGTACTTGTACATAATTATAAATATCATAGTGTTAGATTGTATATTGTAAATATCATGTGTTTAGAATTAATTAACTGATAACAAAATTGATTTTACTAACTGAAAAATCCTTCGCCAGTTGATACCGTTTTACTTTTTTCTTTTTAATAGAATAATGTATAAAGGTATTGCAGATAGTTAGTGGGCTAAGGATGCAGTTTGATATAAGGATAGCCCTACAATGCTTATATTTCCCTCATAAAGAATTGCTTACCATAAGACATCAACGTAAAGCAACCATTGAAACCAATGAAAAAATTCTAGATTAAACGTGTACAGCAACCGCCATCTAGTGGCAAGTAGCGGAACTTATCAAACTGTTTGCCGTTCCTAAAAATAGATGGCATGGTTAACAATTCTGTTTACCAACATCCTTATCGCGGTCACCTCAAAACTTCTTAACACGTAAAATACAAAAAAATAACCGCAAAAATCAACACGAAACACAAACAGGATATTATTATCATGCTTTATCATGTGATCATGAATATTATTGATCCTATCCTAACGTCCTGTCGACTCATGTCCTTTGAATAACCTTTTCACGACATGTGTTGTGGTAGGATTATTAAATTTCTGGATAATATTTACATAATTTAAAAGCTAATAATCGTACAATTTTAATAATATAGTCTATAAAAAAAGGGAAGGGAAAGTCTCATAACGCATTAAAAAAATCAGATTTTTTAATGTGCTAGATTCTTGTCCGTCCTACCTCCTCCTACTTGTGGTAGGTCAGTTGCTAAATAAATGCGCATTTTTATGTGAATCCAGACGATTCCTGTTTCATAAAACATTTTGCAAAATAATGTTTATTCTAAGATACTTACCTAGTTATTCTGTAAGTACCGACATGGGTAGGCACACGTATTATGTAAAATGTCAGTGTTATTTTGCGACTCCCTGTTTAGTTTAGAGGGCTCCGCACTGACGGGCAGAGTAAATGTTACCTTATTTATATCGTCTTTTATATCGAAAATACTACTATAGTTCGTTTTTTAATCCCAGAGACTAATTTGACATTTCAAATGATTATTGTTCGTTTTTTCAATTTGGAATTTGACATTTGCATGTGTCAATTTAGTCTCCGATACTAAAAAACAGACTGTAGGTATAGTTAAACTGACCATTTATTTTTTAATTCAAAACGGGACATGGTTTATATACTCGTACGTCATTTAGAACGTTAACACTGGCGCCGATTCCCTTGTTCACAAACTAAACTAAATTTAAGTTCATTACATCTTTTTCTTTCTATTTCACTAAGAAAAGGACAGAAGATCAATTTTAGTTTAGTCCTGTCAAATTAATCAGCGCTTGACGTAAATTGACGTAATTTTAGTAGGCAAGTTTTTAATCACGTCTAAACTTGTATGGAGTAGTAACAGGCGCTGATTCATTTGACAGGACTAAACTAAAATTTATCTTCTGTCCTCTTCTTAATGAAATAGAAAGAAAAAGATGGAGTGAACTTAACTTTGGTTTAGTTTGTGAACAAGGGAATCGGCACCATTGAACATTTAATAAAGACCACTTTTTAATGTTCTTGATTTATAAAAGTGTAACTTGCTACAATTAATGTTCACTATAATTATATTCAGATTAATTATAATTATTTTTATTTTTATTATAACCAATTGTGAAAAACAAATCAATCACCGGTTCACCAGCTTAATAAAAATAATAAAGCAAAGTTACTCTGACGGTAATTATTAAATTATATGCAACATATGTATTTTTTTTTAATTGTATTTATTGTTTTTTTTTATTTTGTGGAAATGCCTTGAGGGGACGCCCTAGAAAGACATATAGTGACATCATTAATGCTGTTCTTAAAAAAAAGGTCAGGTGCGTAGTACTCACAACCGGCGTGCGTGTATAATCAGACGTATGAACGTAAACGAAGCAAAAGGAGTATGTAAGGAGCATAGCAGGTGGCGTTCTGTAGTTTCTGCCTACCCCCATGGGAAGAAGGCGTGAGTTTATGTATGTGTGTGTATGTGTATTTATATTTGTCAGAGGAATTTTCGCGCGGTTTCGGAAAATGGGACTATTTTGGGTTCCGGAGCCTGGGGACGACGGGACAGGTGAACTAGAAAAGGGACAGTTCCGTTCAAAACGGGACGTATAGTCACTTTAGGTATAGTACCTACAGCATTTTTTATTAAATTTACGCGATAAGCACAACTGGGTTATTCCACTTGACATTCCCCATAATTGGGGACTTGTGAACTTTTCTTACACAAATCTCCATTGACGTCTCATAGAGCTCTCATAGACGTAGCATTAAAAACCGGCCAAGTGCGTGTCGGACGACGCACAATGAATGGTTCCGTAGTTGGTATGAATTTATCCCAAAAACAAACTTAACATTGTAGTTGAAAAACATGTTCTCCCATACATCGATATACGTCACGGTCCATTCTCCAACTGCAAATCTAAATTGTTCGACTATAACTCGTTAACTTGTAAAGCCCACTTAGCTGTGATAGTTTTCCTTTTAATTTCATTATATGTACTACTGCCATGATTTTTTGATATCACCTTAAACAACAATTTAGCTGGCAGGGAGAAGGGACACTTGACTCTAACAAAAATTTGCACTTTAAAGCTTAATATTATGCAAACGGATCCTTGAATCGAAAAAAGGTGTTCACAGACTCGCAATATTTTATAACTGCCTATCCAACGATACCCATGGGATAAACGACAAAAAAACATTTTTCAAGAATTGAATTTACCACTATGTCGGCGTGACTAATACGTATAGCCATGCCAAATAACAACTTTCTAGTACTAGACGTGTCTGAGCTACAGCGGGGACAGACGGACATGACGAAACTATAAGGGTTCCTTGTTTTCCGGCCCTGGTTCAGGCCATGGTACGGAGCGAGAGGGCATGGGCAGCCGTCACCTCCTTCTGCGAAGCAGTAATGCTCGCGAAGGAGGAGGCGGGATGGTTGAGGGAAAGGCATGTTTCGCGCCCTCTCGCCCCTAGCTGCCGCAGGAGACGCCCTGGGCGTCGGGAATCCCGAGCGGATTTCCGGCCACCGTAGGCGCGGGCTTGCGGACGGTGAGCAATGGGTAGCTTACCGTCCGGTAAGGACCGGGTCGACGGCGCGTTGTATTCCACGCGCGCCTCAAAGAGATGTCAACACAAATGTGGTCCACTAGGGCCGATGCCTGCCGGGGTCGCGGGAAGGTACTTATGGGTCACCGAATCCCCTGGCAACACAGGCAACAGGAAGGAATACGGGTGGGTTTTAGTCAGTAAGAGTCTGACACACCTTCCCGCTCCGCCCAGAGCGGGAGAAGTTATTTGACGATTTCCCACACTCAAAAAAAAAAAAAAAGGGGTTCCTTGTTTACGGAACCCTAAAAATGGTTCGAATAATTACGATACGTTTCGTTCGCGCGTCCGTGCTAGGCTTACAGTTATTTAAAATACCTAATTAGATAGCTTGCTGAGGTAAGGAAGTTTTATTATAATTAATAGGTCAACACTATTTCTCCTAGCTGTCATTAGAGTGTTATGTCTGCTGTGCGAGTGACGTCACTCGCTAAAATTGCTCTTAGTTGGCAAGTTATTAATTATTTTACAGCTAACATTGTAATTTATTATGAAAGAAGTGACGTAATACATTATTTTAAGTACCAATACTTACTATACCTACTTTTTTTTTTGGGTGGGTAATCTAATCATCAAATAACTTCTCCCGCTCTGGGCGGAGCGGGATGGTCTGTCAGACTCTTTCTGACTAAAACCCACCCGTTTTCCTTCCGTTGCCTGTGTTGCCAGGAGGCCTCGGTAACCCTTCAGTACCATCTCGCGACCCCGGCAGGCATAGGCCCTAGTGGCCCCTACACTTGTGCTGACGACATCTCTTTGAGGCGCGCGTGGAACACAACGCGCCGTCGACCCGGACCTCGTCGTTACCGGACGGTGAGCTACCCATTGCTCACCGTCCGCAAGCCCGCGCCTTCCCGACGCCCAGGGCGTCTCCTGCGGCGCGGTGGCTAGGGGCGAGAGGACGCGAAATTTGTACTACCTATACCTACTTACGCGTGAAAAACAAAACCCAATCTTTGTTGTCGCGCAGTCGGGCAAAAATAGTGGTAATATGAAAGACTAATTTCTTCGTAGGTCTGTAAGATTAACAGCCGTTAGTAATAAAGAAAAGAAAGAAAGAAACATTATTTTCTGCCTCTGCACCCACTTTAGAAGTAGTCCGTTGGAGGTGGGACGGTGCCAGTGTGTCTACACAGGTAGCGTCCCACACAAGCATCCGTCCTAAACTCCACGGGACCAAAGACACACCATCAATGCCAGTCGGCTCAAGAAGAGCAGGCACATTGATGCTGGCAAGAGACCGGCGGATTATGTCATTACTCTCAGATTATATTGAATAAGAAAAAAACTAACATAGGTATTTATGTAATACTAGATGCGCCCCGCGGTTTCACCCGCATAAGTTTTGACCCCGTGGGTATATCGGGATAAAAAGTATCCTTTGTGTTACTCCTGGTTATAAACTATATGTGTGCCAAATTTTATCCAAATCCGTTCAGTACTTTTTGCGTGAAAGAGTAACAAACATCCATCCATCCATCCTTAAAAACTTTCGCATTTATAATATTAGTAGGAAGTAGGATTTAATATTCAAAAATCATTTATTTACATTACACATCCACGCTTGGGTCACAGAAATTCCCATGTGTACCAAAATTCAACTTAATCGGTCTAGTAGAGTCGGAGTCGGAGCAAATTGGCTATGACAGACGGTTGAGGTACGAAACCCTAAAATTAAAAAAAAGGAGCATTTAAAACTAAAATAAATGACATAATGGTACCGATTCCCTTGTTCACAAACTAAATAAGTTCAG
Source organism: Atethmia centrago (assembly GCA_905333075.3). NCBI lineage: Eukaryota > Metazoa > Arthropoda > Insecta > Lepidoptera > Noctuidae > Atethmia > Atethmia centrago. The sequence goes on from HG995393.1 coordinate 11,309,827, forward strand.
TGCATCTTTTTCTTTCTATTTCATTAAGAAAAGGACAGAAGATAAATTTTAGTTTAGTCCTGTCAAATTAATCAGCGCCTGTCACTACTCCATACAAGTTTAGACGTGATTAAAAACTTGCCTACTAAAATTACGTCAATTTACGAGTACGTCAAGCGCCCAATATAGTTGGAAAAGGCTAGGCAGATTGATTGACTTATCAATATTGAAAAGTTTTCAAACCCAATACAATTCTGAAAATACCGTGTAAATACAAACAATAATAAGTGAATAAGACACCTCATACATTCAAGCATTTGGGTTTGCGCCAAAAATGTAACATTCAGAAGATTCTCTAGAATTTGCAATGACTACATACACTCGAATTGAAATAACAAAAGCTGAATCATTATGATTTCACAATTTGACATCAGTTTTCATTTTCACTGGCTGAAAATCGTGTTTGTCGTCATCCTCCTGCCCGTTCTTACGAACAATTTATTTTAATCAAATTAAATGTATCAAATTTTAATCATATTGTAATTTTATGTAATTTTAATTAATGTGGCTTAATGTGTTCCTATTATTTCTATTATTAGTCTATATAACTTGAATTAATTTTTTTTAATTTGAATTTAAGGCGCTGACAAGAGGCAAATGACCAAAATAGGCTCGTCTTAAGAAAAAAAATTGCCAAATCTGTATAGTTTGTGGTAGCGGAAAAAATATATGTTAGTTTTGTACATATTTCTTAGAACTTGGTTGTAGCCAAAACACGTTTTGAAAAAAGTCGCGATCCAAACTAACGTTAAACTAACATCTTACCATGAGTTCCAATCCAAAATATCTGTATTAAATATCAACATACGTTACGTATTTAATTAATAACAAGAACATCTTATTTGAATGCAGAACTTGGTTGTTTTTTATTTTCGATTACTCAACTCAATTTATAGTAAATAGATAATTGCTTCATATTTTGCAATAAATTACAAGCGTTGTGTCATCGCGCTTCTCTTTCTTTTCTATGCAGTATCACAGTGACCGCGGTTTAGGTGTTGTCAGCGTCTTAAGTTAAGGCACAGATATATATGATTTTAGTGACTTTTAAATCTGTTATTACGCCTTCATATAATGCAAGCAAGTTATGCAAAAATGTGTTTTAAACTAGAACGCATACACATCAATCCTCATCATCATCATCTGCCTGCCTTTTCCTAACTACGTTGGGGTCGGCTTCCAGTCTTACCGGATGCAGCTGAATACCAGTATTTTACATTGAGCGACTGCCTATCTGACCTCCACAACCCAGTTACTAGGTAATACGATACCCCTTGGTAATACATACTGGTTGTCAGACTTTCGGGCTTCTGACGACCCGTAACGACTGTCAAAGATCTACAAATGACAGCCGGGACCAGCGGCTTAACGTGCTTTCCGAGGCACGGAGGGGTCTTGGTATGTAAATATGGTCACATCTAAGTGTACGCTAAGTAGCCCGCCGAATTCAAATTTTCTTACGCTTTTTGCAATTTGTCGGTCAGTGTTAAGTTGTATTAAAATTTACGTCAATTTTGAATTTAGAACTGTGCAAAATTCAAATTTGTTGGAATTTAGAATATCAAAACAATTGAATTAATTATGATTAATGTAATTGTTTAGTCACAGCGTTGTTTTGAATCGGTCAGGTCACGCACGAAAATTAATCTTACTAAGGAAAATGTCCGTGCAATAATTTTCTATAACTTCCTAACACGGAGTGTTTCGAAAAGCTAACATCTGTGTTCCATGATGAAGCCCTGGCGGACTGTCACCCTGCTGCTGGTAGGTATTTAGAATTCCAGCGTGGACATACCAGTCTTAGTGACAAATCTCGTAAAGGACGTCCAAAATCCACCTAATAATCAAAAAGTCAAGAATACAATAAATATGACGACATTATTACAAAAAGTGACACCTAGCACATGTCAAATTACCACTGAATTAATAATTTGACCTTAGTCCTTAATTAAATATTGGTGCCGATTCCCTTGTTCACAAACTAAACTAAATTTAAGTTCAGTGCATCTTTTTCATTCTATTTCGTTAAGAAAAGGACAGAAGATAAATTTTAGTTTAGTCCTGTCAAATTAACCAGCGCTTGACGTAAATTGACGTAATTTTAGTAGGCAAGTTTTTAATCACGTCTAAACTTGTATGGAGTAGTGACAGGCGCTGATTAATTTGACAGGACTAAACTAAAATTTCTTCTGTCCTTTTCTTAATGAAATAGAAAGAAAAAGATGCACTGAACTTAAGTTTAGTTTTGTTTGTGAACAAGGGAATCGGCGCCAATGTTTCATAAACAAATTTCGTGGTGTCGGTGGCCAGACGTTACCATTGAACGCTGAAGTGCTGGTGGGGGACCCCCGAACATAATAGGGTATTACAGCCATTTTTGAAAATTTGTGTCAATTAAATTCTGTAGTGCTAATATAGCACAAAAAAACCACAACTTCTCAATTTTTAATTCAATTGAGAAGTGAAAAATGCATTTAAATGTTACTTTTTCAAATTTCACGCGTTGGTTGACGAAAACGCTGGACGCAGTGGACGCCGTATTGCTCTGTGGTCATGACGTCAGTTGGCTGTGTAAACAAATGCGCTGATATTTTTTATGATAATTGTATATAATTTAAAATGAGTTATCGTTGTTTTATTGTTGTTCTACTTTTTCTTTTTTTTTTTTGAGGGTGGGAAATCATCAAATAACTTCTCCTGCTCTGGGCGGAGCGGGAGGGTGTGTCAGACTCTTACTGACTAAAACCCACCCGTATTCCTTCCTGTTGCCTGTGTTGCGGGGGCCTCGGTGACCCATAAGTACCTTCCCGCGACCCCGGCAGGCATCGGCCCTAGTGGACCCCTACTTTTGTGCTGACGACATCTCTTTTGAGGCGCGCGTGGAATACGACGCGCCGTCGACCCGGGCCTGGTCCTTACCAGACGGTGAGCTACCCATTGCTCACCGTCCGCAAGCCCGCGCCTACGGTGGCTGGAAATCCGCCCGAGATTCCCGACGCCCTGGGCATCTCCTGCGGCGGCTAGGGGCGAGAGGGCGCGAAACGTGCCTTTCCCTCAACCGTCCCGCCTCCTCCTTCGCGAGCATTACTGCTTCGCAGAAGGAGGCTGCCCATGCCCTCTCGCTCCGTACCATGGCCTGAACCAGGGCCGGACGCGAGAGGTCTCTGCCGCCGATCGCCTCCACGAGGACACGGCGGTGCTCTGCCCAAGCCGGGCAGACCTCCACCGTATGCTCCACCGTGTCCTCCGGGCGATCCACACAGTGGTAACACCCGGACGTTTCCTCCCGCCTTATCCGACACAGGAACCTCCCGAAGTTGCCGTGTCCGGTGAGGACCTGCGTCAAGCGGAAGGTGAGGACGCCGTGGCGCCTCTCCAGCCACTCCTCAAAGAGGGGACTTATCGCCGCAATCGTGGCGTGCCCAGCACTGGGTTGCGACAACCGTAATTGTTGTTCTACTTATCGTCGGTGTCCTGTTAATTAAATTTAAATTACGTTGGTTACGAAAATAATAATATTACAAAGCCTTTAGTTTACAGTTGACACATTTTAGTTTACACAGCCGTATGACGTAATAACATGGCGGCTATTTTATGGTGTTCTAAGACAGATTAAAAAAACTGAATTTTTTTAAATTTATTTTGTATTTTATGGACTAAAACTAACATTTTCCAACTGCTTTTTGCCTAAAATATCTCAATTATATATTTATAGATTTTTTCTCATATAGAGTAAAATACGATAATCCCTACTAATATTATAAATGTGAAAGTTTGTAAGTATGGATGGATGGATGGATGTTTGTTACTCTTTCACGCAAAAAGTACTGAACGGATTTGGATGAAATTTGGCACACAAAATCAAAATCAAAACCAAAAGTCATTTATTCAAACTAGGCTGAAAATCAGCAATTTTCGATCGTCAAAGTTACATAAGACAGTCCCCCAAAAATGCCCGCCCTTCACCACTTCCTAGTGCTTTAGCTGGGAAGAAGAAGTGGTGGAACAAACTCCCCAGCAGCACATCTGTCTGTTTAGTTATATAAACTTGATTCTATACAAATCGTATGCAAAGTAATTAACATTACGAAACACAAAACATTGGATTAAATTACACACTTGCCATATGTTAGCTAGCATACGCCAGTATACCAACAAAACAATGAACAAACTGTACTCAAGCAGATAAAAATTACAACATAAAAAAACGTAAATAGAACTTAATACCTAAATAAAAGCCTCCAGGCATAAAGGGCGTGCCCGCTTACATAAGGCTATTGCTGTAGCTCGAAGTGAGAAATGATAAACTAAAGTAACTATGTAAAATAAGTAAACAATTACTAATAATAATTAAAACCATGATCAGCAAGACGACCAGTCACCACAAGCAGCACCCGTTCACGAGCATAACGCAAAGATCAGCCATCACCCCCCTCGCCATATTGGAGAGAAGGAGGCAACCCGACCCCCGACGCTACCGCAGGCAGTGACATCTAAGGGAGCATGACGAGCTTGCTGCCGGTTGCTCAGTCAAGAATAGTATAATCAATAGTCGAGGACGCTAGCTAACCACTTATTGCAATACAACTCATAAAACACACATTGTAATGAGTAGATTATATCACTAATAAATTAAAATTTAACTAAATTAAATTACATTGACTTATACAGTCAAATAAAAATAATCAATTATATGAACTCATATAACCTGTCAGTAGGTAAGCTAATTCTGGAGAAAGAACATAAACATTGTTTTGAGTTAATCACAGCGACCAACTATTCTTATCGTTTAAGACTTTAAGTAGTCATTGATACAATAGTATGCCTTTGAACAAAGGGTGGATTTTACTTTAGTTTTAAACGCATTAAAAGGCAAATCTAGCAAAGAAGAGGGCAGCATGTTATAAAAAGTTATACCAAGCCCAACAAATGCGTTATGTACCTTATGAAGCCGGTGAAATGGAGCTCGTAATTTGTCCTTATTTCTTATCACTATTTTTAGTGTATAAGTGTATATTTTGCCTAATATATAAAATGTTGGCGAAGATGAATACACAGACAGTTTATAACCAGGAATAACACATAGGATTTTGACGTTGAAAAGTGCCTTTTATGTGCCTATTTGAAATAAATAATTTGACTTTGACTTTGATACTTTTTATCCCGATATACCCACGGGGTCAAAACTTATGCGGGTGAAACCGCGGGGTGCATCTAGTAATTAATAAAAAAAAATTCCTTACGCGATTTTCAGCGTCACCCTTCTGCCTAACTCTTTGGGGACTCCGAAGGGTGACGCAGGGGTGACAGTTGTATTTTCGTCGTGGGTGGGACTAAGTGTGGGAGTGACGGTGGTACCTACACAAAATTCATGGTGGAGATAAATTATCCACTGTAGTTTGAGGTAAGATGTGGATAAGTTTTGCTTAAAACGATATGAATGTTGTCGAACTGTCAAAATGAAACCATTGCTACTGGTAGTGCGGTACACAATTACCCCGTTACGTTAGTCATAACCACATAAAGAGAAAAAGACGTCGCGCATTCGTGGTAGAGCATCAGACTAATTTTCTGCAGAAAATGACGTAGGTATGTAGAAATACAAATAATTGACTCAATGCCGTGACTAGACGTAGGTAATGGTGCCAATTCCCTTGTTCACAAACTAAACAAAATTTTAGTTCTGTGCATTTTTTTCTTTCTATTTCATTATGAAAAGGACAGAAGATAAATTTTAGTTTAGTCCTGTCAAATTAATCAGCGCTTGACGTAAATTGACGCAATGTTAGTAGGCAAGTTTTTAATCACGTCTAAACTTGTATGGAGTAGTGACAGGCGTTGATTAATTTGACAAGACTAAACTAAAATGTATCTTCTGTCCTTTTCCTAATGAATTAGAAAGAAAAAGATACACTGAACTTAAATTTAGTTTAGTTTGTGAACAAAGGAATCGGCGCCATTGTGTCGAGTTCGTTGGCAGATGATATCGTTTTAACCAACTGCAAAAAAGAGAAGGTTCACAATTCGGTTGTATGTTTTTTTTTATCCTACGATCAAAACTCTTTTACACGTTACCACTATTTTTACCCGACTGCGCGATAGAGTTATGTTTTTCAGTGTGTGTTATTATTATTAGCTTTCTGTGCGTAACTTTATTTTTATACTTGAGATTGCCGGCTTTGGTACTAAATATATGACTCATCTAAGAAAGTGAAGTAGGTCTACTCAAATTATTAATTCACTGAAGTAATTTGACATGTGCTAGCGTGTTTTTAATAAAATGATCACATTTATTGTAATGGTGATCGTTAAGTTTAATCAATTTATTTAAGTGTAAAATAAATGTATAATAATAAGTATAAAAGTCTAGAATACAATAAATATGACCATTATATTACACAAAGTGAAAGTTAGCACATCTAACACTTCTCCAGTGAATTATTAATTCGACTTTAATCAAGGACAGCTAATGAGACACAATTGATTTTCCATTGTTTGGCACCACATGGGGTACGCGCTCATAATTTAAGTTAGTGAGTTTTCCTAGAGAGCGTTTTTTGACACCGGAAAGTCAAACCCCAGTAGCATCATTATCCGCGGGAAGGTACTAAACCGTTACCGAGGCCCCTGGCAACACAGGCAACGGAAGGAACACGGGTGGGTTTTAGTCAGTAAGAGTCTGACACACCCTCCCGCTCCGCCCAGAGCGGAAGAATTTGAATGAATGAATTTACAGCCAAAAAAAAAAAAAGTGCCATCATTATGACAGCTGTCACTGCGACCGCTATGAAACCGTATCTGTACGCACAGGCATTGCAGCAGGCAGCTATTTTATTATCAACGTTAAAGACCTCATTGTAGTGTAAATACACAAAGTTTATTATTATTATTATAGTCCTCCAGACCAAATTTCGGCCATAGCGACCAGTCTCAGCGGAGACCAGCCGTCGGCGCGGGAGATACTATAGTGGACAAGTGTGTGCGCAGACACAGGTGTACTCTCTCTTCCCTCACTCTCATAGTCTAATGGGACGGCAATCCGACACGACCGGAGAGAGATCTGGCGCAGGGCCAACGGCTTAAGACGCCGACAACACCTAAAGCGCGGTCACTCTCGGACTGCATAGATAAGAAAGAGAAGCGCGATGACACAACGCTGGTAATTTATTGCAAAATATGAAGCAATTATCGATTTACAAAAAAAGCTATAGATTGTATAAATAAATAAAACACTATTATGCTATTTTCGTGATTTTTTTCTATCGTACCAAATTAGTTGTATTATGTTTTCAACACACTATCTACCTAGCATATATTATCCTGAAGAATATACAGGGTGGAATTTTGTAATGCCACCTGGAGGGAAAGTACTCTTAATACTGCAGATTAAGAGTGACTTTGAGGAGTGGCTGGAGAGGCGCCACGGCGTCCTCACCTTCCGCCTGACGCAGGTCCTCACCGGACACGGCAGCTTCGGGAGGTTCCTGTGTCGGATAAGGCGGGAGGAAACGTCCGGGTGTCACCACTGTGTGGATCGCCCGGAGGACACGGTGGAGCATACGGTGGAGGTCTGCCCGGCTTGGGCAGAGCACCGCCGTGTCCTCTTGGAGGCGATCGGCGGCAGAGACCTCTCGCGTCCGGCCCTGGTTCAGGTCATGGTACGGAGCGAGAGGGCATGGGCAGCCGTCACCTCCTTCTGCGAAGCAGTAATGCTCGCGAAGGAGGAGGCGGGACGGTTGAGGGAAAGGCAAGTTTCGCGCCCTCTCGCCCCTAGCCGCCGCAGGAGACGCCCAGGGCGTCGGGAATCCCGGGCGGATTTCCGGCCACCGTAGGCGCGGGCTTGCGGACGGTGAGCAATGGGTAGCTCACCGTCCGGTAAGGACCAGGCCCGGGTCGACGGCGCGTTGTATCCCACGCGCGCCTCAAAGAGATGTCGTCTGCACATAGTAGGGGTCCACTAGGGCCGATGCCTGCCGGGGTCGCGGGAAGGTACTTATGGGTCACCGAGGCCCCCGCAACACAGGCAACAAGAAGGAATACGGGTGGGTTTTAGTCAGTAAGAGTCTGACAGACCCTCCCGCTCCGCCCAGAGCGGGAGAAGTTATTTGATGATTTCCCAACCAAAAAAAAAAAAAATACTGCAGATAGACAGTTTTACTCAAAGGAAACATTCCTTTATTTTTGAATAGAAAGCAAACTGCATTCAAAGATTTTCGAAAATTCTCTTCTCCCACACCCGGGAATCGAACCGGCTAAAATCTGAAAAAATTATACCCTGTACTTTTATTGCATCGATCGTTAGGGTCAATTATAAGGATGAAATCTCTCTAACAAACATGATAAATTAAATGAAATGACAAACACCCTGTATATCTGTGCCTTAACTTAAGACGCTGACAACACCTAATCCGCGGTCACTGTCAGATTGCATAGAAAAGAAAGAGAAGCGCGATGACACAACGCTTGTAATTTATTGCAAAATATGAAGCAATTATCTATTTACTCAAAATTGACTTGAGTAATCGAAAATAAAAAACAACCAAGTTCTGCATTCAAACAAAACGTTCTTGTTATTAATTAAATACGTAACGAATGTTGATATTTGATACAGATATTTTGGATTAAAACTCAAGGTAAGAGGTTAGTTTAACGTTAGTTTGTATCTACATTTTTTTTTTCAAAACGTGTTTTGGTAACAAACAAGTTCTGGGAAATATGTTCAAAATTAACATATATTTTTTCCGCTACCACAAACTATACAGATTTGACAATTGTTTTTCCTAAGAGAAGTCTATTTTTTGTCAATTGGGTCTTGTCAGCCTTAAACGGAAAAGGGAACGGTGGCTGATATCTTATCATTGTTATCTATTTTTATTTGTCACGTGTTAGTATTAAATCTAGAATAAATATTTACATACATGTGTTAGTTTTTTTCGTATTCAATAATATAATCTGGGAGTCAATTTCCTGTCTTTACACTTTAATTTTGTCATTGATAAAAATGCCCCCATTCATAATATAAAGCCGACGAGACGAGATAAATTTCATGCTTTGGGATTCAAAACTTTAACTTAAGAGGCTAACAACAGCTAAACAGTGGTCACTGTCGGACTGCATAGAGAATAAAGAGAAGCGCGATGTCACAACGCTTGTAATTTATTGCAAAATATGAAGCAATTGTCTATTTACAAGTAATATCTATTGATTTTACGAAATAAATTGAAACACTATTAAAAATCACGAAGATACCTCTAAAAATCAGAATGATTGCATGTATGTATATCAGTATATCGCGAGAAGGTACTAAAGGGTTACCGAGGCCCCTGGCAACACAGGCAACGGAACGAACACGGGTGGGTTTTAGTCAGTAAGAGTCTGACACACCCTCCCGCTCCTCCCAGAGCGGGAGAAGTTATTTGATGATTTCCTATCCAAAAAAAAAAATGTATATGAGTATGTTTTTTAATCGTTAAACTTATTTTTTTTCGTTCGTATCAAATTAATTGTATTACCTATGTTTTCAACACTTACACCTAGCATATATCCTGATGAATATCATATATTTTTCTGATTTTGTTTACTGCAGTGGATCATATACTTTTAGGCGTTAAAACTTGCTTTTAGCTCATTTAGTCCCCTTAATTGAGCATGGTTCATTGTAACTAAAATAATTTTATGACGTTTAGTAATAGTTTTTTCATTCAAAAGTCAACTCGGGTTACTTGAGTTTAAAGTTGATATTTGTTTATGTTGTAATTTTATGTATTTAACTCGTATCACTGGCCTGAGTACATAGTTTATGATAATATTCATTAATAGTTTCATACCGATAGTTGGGACTAATTTCATTACAAAATTGCACTGAAAATGTGCGTATTAGGTAATTGAAAGCACTGGCTGAAAATATTTTTGATACCTAGCTTAACTTATTTTTAAACAATTTTTTCTTTTACGTTGTTTTATTTTGGTTCCAGCGCATAGCTGCGCTCTCTTTTTTCGCATGTTCGCTATGATTTTTTTTTTTTTACTGATCACCTTAACGTGCTTACCGAGGTTCGGAGTGTTAGGTTCATTTATCTGTATTTTTAAAATCGACTAAACTGACATATATATAATTTAGAAGGTTTATTTTTATGGCAACACCAAGCGGTGACGGTTGACAAGTGTTCAAGAAAGGCGCGATCAGGCAATCGATTCGTTCACTGGGTTTTGGAGCAAGGTACGAGGTGCATTCAATAAGTACCTAGCCTCATCGCCAGAGGGCTGTAGTTTCAAAAGAGTTTTACCACAGTGTAGCACATTCTTTTTTAATTCTTTTTTCAAATTTTCATTCCAATCCCTTCATTTGTTTTAATTTGACAACTTATGGAAGCGAACGTGTCGATCGGTTTTACAAAAATGGAAAAAGAGCAATATCGTTCGGTGATTCGATTCCTATTTTTGGAAGGGAAAACGCGCATCGAAATCAAAGAGCGCTTGGATGCTGTGTACGGTGACTCTTCTCCATCGATGGCCACCGTCAAGAATTGGTTCAACGAGTTTGCACGTGGCCGTACGTCGGTTTTTGATGAACCACGTCCAGGTGCACCGAAAACAGCTGCTACGGAGGAAAACATTAAAAAAATCCATGATTTCGTATTGGCAGATCGCCGATTGAAGGTTCGGGAGCTAGCTGAGACTGTAGGCATTTCAGAAGGAACAGTGCATCATATTCTTCACGAGGAACTCGGCATGAGAAAGCTGTCGGCGCGATGGGTGCCGCGTTTACTCACACCAGAAAACAAGCGCAACCGTGAGACCACATCGGAGACGTGTTTGGCGCTGTTTAAGCGGAATCCAGCGGAGTTTTTGCGTCGTTTTGTGACCGTCGATGAAACCTGGATCCACTGGTACACACCAGAGACCAAGGAGCAAACAAAACAATGGATCCAGACCGGGGAACGTGCTCCAAAGAAGGCGAAAACTGTAAAATCGGCTGGAAAAGTTATGGCCACCGTTTTCTGGGATTCACAAGGTGTGATCTACATCGATTACCTCGAGAAGGGTAAAACAATTACAGGGCTTTACTATGCCGATTCATTGGGCCGATTCGACGCCGAAATAAAGAAAAAACGACCCCATCTGGCGAAGCAAAAAGTGCTGTTTCACCACGACAACGCACCGGTTCACACGTCTGCCGTTGCCATGGCCAAATTGGTCGAATTACGCTACGAATTGTTGCCCCATCCACCGTATTCTCCAGATTTGGCCCCTTGTGACTTCTTTCTGTTTCCTAATCTGAAAAAATCACTCGCCGGGAATAGATATGGATCGAATGAGGAAGTCATCGCCGCCACGGAGGCCTATTTTGCAGAGTTTGACAAAAACTATTTTTCGGACGGGTTAAAAAAGTTGGAGCATCGCTGGGCTAAGTGTATCGAACTAAAAGGAGACTTTGTTGAAAAATAAATTGCCACTTTTCCAAAATTTTCGTTTACTTTTTGTAGGCTAAGTATTTATTGAATGACCCTCGTACCTACTACCTCTACTTCCTCTTTACACGTGGAAGGTTCGACGAACAGTTTGGACTGTTGGACGATAGTGTGGAGCCGATATTATATTCATTGTCGAAATGGGAGACCCCTTGTTAAAGTGGCGCGAACTGGTGGCGTGAATTTTCGTGAAATCACTCATTGGTTTATCTGAAACAAAATATTTGAGTTTCAGTTTCAAAAAAAGTAAGACAATTATTATAATGACATTAGCATGTTGGCAAAGGGTGAAAGCACTCATGAAAATAAATCAAATCTAACTAAGTATGGCACTGTACAATTCCGAAAAAGTTCTGAGGAGCCTGCAAGGAATTTATGGCTTGGACAGAGAAGACACCGAGCTCAGAACGAGATAAAAGTTTATTAACAACTAGCTGCTGCCCGTGTGGCTTTTTCTAAAAAGCTAACGTTGCTCCTTATAACATCAGCTATCTGCCAGTGAAAGTCCCGTCAAAATCGGTCCCGCCGTTTCAGAGAGGAACAAACAGACCGACAGACAGACAAAAATTGTAAAAATGCTATTTTGGTATAATTATGTACCGTGTATCCTTATGCATTTAGTAAAAATCGGTTATTTTAATATTACAAAGAGACACTCCAATTTTCTTTATCTGTATAGATAAACGAGGACGGTCATGAAATCACGGCGAAACTTAATACCGCGATTCAGAAATAAAAAATACAACACCATCTACCGAGTCTGACGAAAATTCAAAATACGACAGTTTGACATTCGATACTTAACAGGGACCAATAATTCTGAATTTTTTAGTTATTACTCTTTGTTCTGAATTATTAAAAAAACACCATCCCCGGAAGGAAGCCAATAAATAAAAACATAAATAAATATATGCTATTCTATCAGAATAAGAATCAGAATTTTATTTACTATGATCGCAGGTACGGGTATTAGATGTTGTAGTACATACATTAATGAGATCGACTACAGTCAACTTTTTTTTTTCTTTGTTGGGAAATCATCAAATAAATTCTCCCGTTCTGGGCGGAGCTCAGGGTGTGTCAGACTCTTACTGACTAAAACTCACCCGTGTTCCATCCGTTGCCTGTGTTGCCAGGGGCCTCGGTATCCCTCTCGGGCTCTGCCACGACCCCGGCAGGCATCGGTCCTAGTGGATCCTTACTCTTGTGCTGACGACATCTCTTTGAGGCGCGCGTGGAACACAACGGTCAACCTACCGCTGTCTGTCTCTGCATCACCCAAAGGTTGACTGGTAGAAAATGCCTATGGCATTAAGTCCGCCTCTGTACATTTGTGTGCGTAAAGTATTAAATAAATAAATAAATAATAAACCTTACGGCGTGCAAATTATTACATAAATTAAAATATTAAAGGCTCCTACATACTGGCGCGACTTATCGCGCGACGCGTCGCGACACAAAGGCACCGCTTGTAACGCTACACGCGGTGTCTTTGTGTCGCGTCGCGCCAGTATGTAGGAGCCTTTATACAAACAAAACAATGTCAACCAAACAAAACAGATTTTAAAGTGAAGTCAATCATATTTAATTTAATTATAACAATCACAAACTGGATAAACTCATATCATTTAGAAAGTCTTTGACTGAGTAATAAATAACATTTCCATAAAAGTAGTGCAGTTATTTCAAAATGTTTACAGAACATCCTTATGACGCTGACAACACCTAAACCGCTGTCACTGTCAGACTGCATAGAAAAGCGCGATGACTATTGCTAATGATGACGATGATTATTGCAGAATATGAAGCAATTACATATTTACTCAAAATTAAGTTGAGTAATCGAAAATAAAAACAACCAAGTTCTGCATTCAAATAAGACGTTCTTGTTATTAATTAAATACGTAACGTGTATGATGATAAATGTAGGTAATGTAGATATTTTAGATTAGAACTCAAGGTAAGAGGTTAGTTTAACGTTAGTTTGTATCGAGATTTTTGTTCTAAACGTGTTTTGGTATCATTCGAGGTGTTCCTCGAAGCGCCACCATTTTGAGGCGCACCTAATGAGGCGCACCTTTATTATTCCTCAGAGCGCACCTTTTAGTAGCGCTCCCGATAACAATTAAAAATATTTTTTTTTTTTTCCACGAAGCGCTCCTATGATTAACTTTCAAATAGAGATAGGATGCTAACTGATCCTAACTGATCCAGCAACCGGACACAAATTCAGACTCCGAGCTGTTACTGAGAAATTTCTGATGGATAAACCCAATATCACTTTTCCCGATCTGGGAGCATCTGTGGGCCATCTAGTACGGTGATTTATAATCAGAATTCCGAGTTTAAGTACATTTTCTGTAAACAAGTTACTTCTTTTACGAATATTATTTTATAAAATACGACCCTTTGCGTAGCGGCAGGCTTAGCATGACGTTTCGCGGGAAGGTACTAATGGGTCACCGAGGCCCCTGGCAACACAGGCAACAGGAAGGAATACGGGTGGGTTTTAGTCAGTAAGAGTCTGACACAACCTCTCGTTTATTTTATTTTTTATTTATATCCGTATCTATCCGTGACATCACAGTGGGCCCTATCAGAATACCAGCGCTGTGGCACTTATTTCTTAAGTACTGCAGCATTATGCTGAAATAGGAGCCTTTTGGCCTCGTACAGGACTTTTTGCTTTTATTTTAATTTTACTTTGTTTTTGTTTTTTTTTATGTTTCTATGAGTGTTTTTAGTTTAGTTTAATGTCCCAAGTAACATTTCATTCGGGCCTAGGTTGTAAAAAATACCTTTAGGTTTTCTAAAGGCCGTAAATAGGTTAATGTTTTGCTATCTGGTCATATTAAGTACTTGAGAATGATTAATAGGTCTTAAAACTAGTTGTTTTTTATTACAACCTTGGAGCCGCTGACAAGAGTTTAAATTAACGTTATTTTGACTTGTGTTTCAAGAGCATATAGTCCTAGGATCTTATAGTTGTCGTAGACTCCTGATTAAGTTCTGAAAAGGCTAGCATTATGCTGAAATTTGATCTAAAGGTTCAATTTTTAACTTTGATTTGACCATAAAGTTATGGAATGTTGAAATTGCTTATAAGTAATTTTTAAAACCTACCTCTAATCTGAAGGCTGTTTTAGAGTGTCTAGGCAAACAAATTAGGAGTGCATGGTGATAACACAAACCAATAAGCTATTTTTTATGAGCTGAAAGCATGATAAACGTCCTACAAGAATATTTTAAAGCTTTAGAGGCATCCTCAAAAAATACCAGCTGTCTCCGCGACTTCAAAGCATTACGTTGTCTTGCAAGATGAATCAACACAGGGTGATATCAAAAAAACGGAGTGGATATTTTAAACGTAAAGTGCGTAAAAATTTCTTAGGAATAATAAATACATCGTTAAGTTTTTATTATTTTTATTATTTATTAAGGTAGGAAGTGTGGGAAGTGTGTGTAAGAAGACTGGTAAACTCTGGCTCTGGCTCTTACAGATCGGCGACCGTTAGCGACCGTCGGCGACCGTCACTCGTTGTTCTAGGTGTACGACAAACGCGGCAATACGACGCGACGCGAAAATATCAAATAGTCGTTGTACTGTACATCGTGTTTAGCGAGTTGTTGCAATATTTTTTTTTGGGTGTTTTGCACATCTTAAAGTATTTCTAATATTTTTGTTTGATTTTTCACCACTTCATCGTTATCATTTTTCAGTAAAAATGAAGCGTTGACATCATTGAGGGAAAGGTCCGTCTGAAAAATAAAAAAACAATGTCAGCATGGCGCACATTTATACCTATTAGCACCAGTGATAGAATTGACCTTTTTTCTGCAGCCATTTTGATATTCACCTAGAAATGCAATCCATGTAAAAATTCTTGTAAAGTTAATGAAAAGCTTACCATCGCATTGTCACTTGTGGTCACAGTAATTGGTGTCACTATATTGTCATCAAGTTGCTATGTGGTTTAAATTCAAAACAACATCGTTTTCTTGAGGAAGTTGAATGACTTGAGTGACTTCTTCTTCCGTGTCGGTCACATTTTCCATGGCCTTGAGTTCCAGACGAGCCGCCTTATATGTATTGCATATCCTTTTGATGATACATGGAAAGGTCGACCAATTTTTTCCAGGGACAGAATTTTCATCTAACATGCTACTGGCTTCTGACCTTGGGGGCCAAGACAGAGTGCCCTCTTTCTCCCAGTTGTTGGGTATAACGGAAAGGCATATTTTTCCATTATTTTATTATTTATTTATTAAAACTTTATGCACAAGTATAAAAAAAATAATACCGTACAAAGGCGGACTTAATGCCTGAGGCATTTTCTACCAGTCAACCTTAGGGTGATGCAGAGAAGACACATGGCAGGTGCAACTCAAGGGATAGATAACACGAAAATAACTTTACAATACAAGAATACATACGTAGATACATACATATAAACAGAATAAACTTTGTCAGGAGAAATAACGATCGGTAGTGGGGAAATATCGATCAGTAGAGGAGAAAACGAATCCAGCAAAATATCAGCGCTGGGATGTTTCTGCCAACTTCTTACGTATATGTTCACGTGCCTTCAGTTTAAAAGACAACCGACAGGTCACCGTTCTGATGTTCAGAGGAAGCGCATTCCAAAGAAAGACAGCCTGGACAAAGAAAGAAGAGCGAATGAAACCAGAGCGGTGAGAAGGACATCGAAGAAGACGATTGTTGGTGGAACGAAGATTTTTACTATGGGCAGAGCACAAGTATTGAATATGGGAAGTCAGGTAAGAAGGAGAAGTGGGTTTGTTGAGAATAGAGAACAACATAGACAGAGCCCTCACCTCTCTGCGCTGACGAATGGGTAACCATTTTAGAAGCACACGGTGTGCGGATACATGGTCATACTTACGAAGATTGAAAACGAATCGAATGCAATTATTGAGAAGTCGGTCAAGTTTATTGAGGAGATCTGCATTCAGGTCATAGTAACACACATCACCATAGTCGATTATGGGAAAGATTAAGGACTGTACAAGCATTGCCTTTATATGTGATGGGAGAAGATTTCTCAACCGATAGAGCGACCGCAACGTTCCGGTGACTTTCTTACTAACAGTCGTCACCTGCTTTTGCCAGTCAAGACAAATGTCGACATGCAGACCAAGATCTTTAACATCGGAGCTAAACGGAATGACTAAGTTGTCAAAGATTACAGGTGGCAAAGATAAGCCATTCAGCTTCCTTATGCTGTGGGGGCTCCCTATTAAAATAGCCTGACACTTGGTAGGGTTAACCGCCACTCCAAATCGATCAGACCAGTTTTTGACCACACCTAAATCCCGGTTTAGCTCCTCAATCGCATCAGAAATGTTATCAACACTTGCATGGCAGTAAAGTTGCAAATCGTCGGCATAGAGATGATACGCAGCCCGAAGCTCGGTGGTAATGAGATTAATAAAAATGGAGAACAAAAGAGGAGATAATATACCGCCTTGAGGGACGCCAGCTGCAAGATCACACCAACTCGACGAAGAGTCACCAGCATGAACAGACTGCTGACGCCCCCGAAGATAAGAGGAAAACCATTCCAATACCTCTGGAGAGACCATATGATAAGAAAGGATGGATAAAAGGACTTCGTGACTGACGGCATTAAAAGCATTGGAGAAGTCAATTAACACTAAGACTGTAACTTTGGTGTCTTCCATTCCCCGCCTTATATCGTCAGTCACTTTAAGGAGAGCTGAAACGGTACTATGCCCGGGCCTGAAACCGGACTGAAAGGGACTGATGAGGGAGTTGTGGTGGACAAAGTGGGAGAATTGTTTATGAACACTGGCCTCCAGCACTTTAGACAGAAAGGGCAGGATGGAAATTGGGCGGAAATTATCTGTGGTTTGGACGATCTTGTAAGGCATACTGAAAACAAAACACAAATTTAAATTAATGAAAGAGCCGATAAGATACAGTTACGTATTAACCCCTATTCATAAAAAAAAACTAAAACGCTCTACAAAGTTAAAATAGTGTTTTAACAATTTCTTTAGAATTAACTACCTATGATTTGAGTTTGAAAGAAGAAAACAAAAAACTATTTTAATTACATTATGTTTTAGTTGTTTATGACGGGGGTCGTGGAGGTGTTTAAAGTAAAAGTCTTAGATTAAAAACTTGTATTTCAAAAAAAAGTTGTCAAAAAGTTGGAACTTTGAACCCCAATATCTCCGTAACTAGAAGGTTCCCAGGTATGGTGTAAAACAAAAAAAAAGATCGCAATGACGAGGAGAACAAGTGCCTTTCGGCTTCGTTAAGAGGTATTTTACACCCTTTATACTACGAAAAAACCGGTTTAAACTTGCTGTGCAATGAACGTGGCGCGTGGCGCGGCCGTGCCGCCGAATCCGGGCCTGGGGGTTAGTGTGAGTGAGAGCGCACGCAGGAATTTTATTTTAACGCACGTATTTTCATAAAAATTAGGTACCTACTAAATATTATCATGTAAGTATGTCTCAACTCAGCGCCGCGCCCGGCGGTGACCCCTCGGTCCTTGCGCCCTAGGCTCTAGCCTTATTAGCCTGTGGGTAAATCGGGCCGTGCTAGGCAGAGTAGCCGCTTAAGGTAGGAGTAGGTATGTTTTGATGGATAAAGCTGGAGAGTTTCGGGCTACCTACTTATTTATAGGTATTACTCACTTTAGTAGTTTACATCGTGCACTCACACACAATGACAAGTATTAAATCTAGCAAACTAACTAAGTAAACTAACTTACGACGTCATTCTTCATGTAGGTACGTTTATAATATATTTTAGTAATCGAGTCGAAACAGCCAGTCTATATCGAACGATTTTGCTTTAGTTTTTTTTTTTTGTTTGCTTGATTTGGTGCTAGTCTTTGTGTGCGAGTGTAAAGTGCACATTGGTGCCGATTCCCTTGTTCACAAACTAACCTAAATTTAAGTTCAGTGCATCTTTTTCTTTCTATTTCATTATGAAAAGGACAGAAGATAAATTTTAGTTTAGTCTTGTCAAATTAATCAGCGCTTGACGTAAGTTGACGTAATTTTAGTAGGAAAGTTTTTAATCACATCTAAACTTGTATGGAGTAGTGACAGGCGCTGATTAATTTGACAGGACTAAACTAAAATTTATCTTCTGTCCTTTTCTCAATAAAATAGAAAGAAAAAGATGCCCTGAACTTAAATTTAGTTTGTTTTGTGAACAAGGGCATCGGCACCATTGTATGGATAAAATACTAAAATAAGTACATA
Organism: Atethmia centrago; assembly: GCA_905333075.3. Classification (NCBI taxonomy): domain Eukaryota; kingdom Metazoa; phylum Arthropoda; class Insecta; order Lepidoptera; family Noctuidae; genus Atethmia; species Atethmia centrago. The sequence goes on from HG995393.1 coordinate 11,328,600, forward strand.
CCTACAGTCTGTTTGCAGTTAGAATATACCTAGGCTACAGTTACTGTCGAATAACATCGGTCATATTGTCGACATAGGTAGGTAAGGGTAGCGATAGCGAGCATTTAGTTAAAATGTACCTAACAAACATAATTATTTAAAAAAAATAGGAACTTACTTGCACTCTTAGAGCAGCCTGTAGCTGTTTGTTCAGCACTCTTGTTGAACCGGAACGCACGTCCTCCTTCAACCAAAACTTAAAAACAACAAATTGTGCGCAGGGGTTGTTTTTGCGACTAGCAAGTCTTGAACTACTCCTGGCGATTGCCTTAAAGCTGCGAAAACCGCCTATGCGTTTTAAGTAGCTCTGCGAGATTACCTTTAGCTCTTATTTTGGCAAAAATTAAGAGCTTTTAGCTGTAACAGTTCTGAAAAGGTTAATTTTAATGCTTTCTAGTAATTTCCTAACGCCAGCCATTGTTTTTCACCGAATTAAAAAAAAATCGTACCAAAAGGCAATATTTTAATTCAATAAGGCTAAATTAAGTAACTTGTGCTATACCATTTACAATATATGTTTTTTAGATGAACAGAAGTTTTATTTCTAATGCAACTTACCACCAACCGTATAATTTTATAATTTTTATTTCATTAAAATATCTTCAAAATTATAAACTAACGCAAGGCCCGTCTCGTATACAGCACTATTATCCTAAAGTTTCACGATGAAGTGCCAGTCGCACAATTTTTTTATATTTTCCGTACTTCAGCAAGATACTTATATTTTTTTATAAATACTACGTAGTTAGCCATTTTGAAACTTGGTATAATGTCAGGGAATGTGGCGCCATTATAAATAAGTACCTATTTATATTCACGATTGGTCTTTCTGTGTAAAAAAATCTTACACAGAAACATTTTAAAACCCGAGAGTCCTGGAAAGGTATTTTTTCATGTCCATCAAAAAGGTTTTAAGTTGTCATAGGGTTACATCCAAGACTACTTTAGAACTTAAAAGCTGCCTTGGAAGGTTATATTAACGTGAAATTAAGGTTGTGAAGGTTATAATTGGGTACTGTGCAAGTAGTTCGAAAGGTTCTGGATTTGAGCTATAGGTTTTGCTGTAGCTCTCAGAAAGGTTCTAAAACGTGGGCCCTTTTTGCACTCAGGAGGTTAATATAAGGTTAATATAACGTTATTGAGCCTATTAAGACTTACGAGCAGATTTCCATATAAAGGTTCTAGAACCTTTTCAAAACCTTTCTAAAACCTAAAATGTTACTTGGGGTGTGATCTCCTGTTCGAGTCCCAATAAATACCTACTTTTTCTTTCTTTCTTTCTTTTCTCTCGCTCCGCCCAGAGCGGGAGAAGTTATTTGATGATTTCCCACCCAAAAAAAAAAAGGCATGACGCTTTCTATTTCTACGAATAAAAGACAAAGCTCTTTTTGTACAAAGTGACATTTCTTTCTCCATTTTTGACATCTCACCGTAGAAATCTATTTATCTATTAAGTATAGATTATTTTATTAACTGGGATTTTTGTTAAATATTCATATTTTCGTTACTAGCAAAAATATTCAACATTGCAACCATGCTGCCATCGTATGGACGAGCTTTTAGTTTTTAAACCCATTTGTAAGTGACACTACAAATTGGCATAAGAACCTACCTTCTGATTCATTTGTTTATATTTTCACCATATACTTTCGGAACAGACAATACTCCCATGTGCATGACACACTGACAATAGACAATAGAATTATATTTATCAGATTGTCAACAAACAATTTAGCGTCACCGGAAAAGGGATCATAGATAAAAATTTAGGAGCACTATCATTTGCCTTGCCTTCTTCTAAGTTAGGGTTGCTCCTAATCTAGCTATCAAATCAAATTCATTTATTTGCCAGAATGTAAGTTTACAATGGTGCCGATTCCCTTGTTCACAAACTAAACTAAATTTAAGTTCTTCTACTCGTTGACTTTTAAAGCCCACTTAGCTGTGATAGTTTTCCTTTTAATTTCATTATATGTACTACTGTCATGAATCTTTTCACATCTCCATAAACAACAATTTAGCTGGCAGGGGGGGGGGGACGACACTTGACTCTAAAATTAGCACTTTAATGCTTAATATTACGCGTGGTAATATCATTGTGCGTGGTCCGACACGCTCTTGGCCGGTTTTTTATAAGTGACTTGTAATTGGCTGACAATGGCGCCGATTCCCTTGTTCACAAACTAAACTAAATTTAAGTTCAGTGCATCTTTTTCTTTCTATTTCATTAAGAAAAGGACATAAGATAAATTTTAGTTTAGTCCTGTTAAATTAATCAGCGCCTGTCACTACTCCATACAAATTTAGACGTGATTAATAACTTGCCTACTAAAATTACTCCAATTTACGTCAAGCACTGATTAATTTGACAGGACTAAACTGTGACATCATAGCGGGCCCTATCAGAATACCAGGGCCTCAATTCTGCTATTAAAATAGTGTCAGAATGGTCTGTTCAGATCCTCATTAATGACGCCATTATATTAGTAGATTACCAAACTTGTCAAAATCAACAACTATAAAATCTATGATAGATCATTCTGACACTATTGTAATAGCAGACTAGAGGCCCAGCGTTGCGACACTTATTTTTTAAGTGTCGCAGCATCATTATATTATTTATTACATTATATCATATCATTACATTATATCATATCATTACATTATATTATTACCTCTCTCAAGCGCGACTGTGCCGTGGGCTGCGACAATATTTCCTCAAACCTTCTCATTGAACACAAGAATCTTTTAGCACCTTCCATTACGCATGTCTGCAACTTGGCGATAGAATCTGGTATCTTTCCACTTGCGTTTAAAAAAGCACTTATCCATCCCATTCACAAGAGTGGGGACCGACACTGTATTAATAATTATAGACCAATAGCAATTCTGCCTGCCTTATCAAAAATTCTGGAACGGCTATTGAACAACAGGTTAGTGAAATATCTTGAAATAACCTGCTGTCCCAGTATCAGTACGGTTTTCGTGCAGGGAAATCAACGGCCATGGCAGTGCATGAGTTGACAAACTATATTGTTTCTAACATGGATGATAAAAAGAAGTCCTTAGCCATCTTTTTAGACCTAGCTAAAGCCTTTGATACAGTGTCGGTTCAAATGCTGCTACGTAAGCTTGAAAACCTCGGCGGCATACGTGGAATTCAGTTGTCACTCTTCAGAGATTACCTAACTAACCGCACGCAATTTGTTAGAATTGATAACTACGTTAGTGACACTCTTCCCGTAGCTTTTGGAGTTCCCCAGGGAAGCATCCTTGGACCCACATTATTTCTGGTCTATATTAACGACCTCTGCAATCTCTCTCTTCAGAATGGACGCATTATTACCTTTGCGATGACACTGTGATTCTTTTCAGTGCGGACTCATGGGAAGAAGTTTATAACTACGCTCAAGTCGGGTTTAATACGGTAAATGATTGGCTGAGAACTAATATACTCACTTTAAATTCCAGTAAAACCAAGTATATAGCCTTTACTTAAAGAAACAGCCCACAGTCATCTCTCCAACCATTCTCCATTCTCGCTCACACCTGTTCATCCCCTCATAACAGTGATTGTTCTTGTTCTAAGTTGCAGAAGGTCGACGATATTAAGTACTTGGGGGTCATCTTGGATTCTAAATTAAACTTTGCTGTACATATAAATTGTCTCACTACCAGAATACGAAAATTTATCTTCGTGGTTAAAACTCTTCGGGATATCCTTAACTCCAAGCAACTACTATCTGTTTATAGTGCATTATGCCAATCGCTCCTGACATATTGCATCACTTCATGGGGTGGAACGTTTAAAACTAACCTTTTAGTACTTGAAAGGGCTCAAAGGACAGTCCTTAAAGTTGCATTATTCCTTCCTTTCCGTCATCCCACTGTAGAAGTTTATAAGTCCTCTAAAGTCCTCTCAATTCTCCATGTTGCTTCGAAACAACGATCTCTTATTCCTGTTATAAACACCCATCAAAATTCTGACATGAGAAGCAGAAGAAGGAATGTATGCCAATCTAAATCAGTAAAAACCAAATTTGCCCGCAATTTCTTCTCTTTTCTCGGCCCATTTTTATACAACAGACTGAATGATTTACTTTCAATTCATACCCTGAACAACACAAGTTTTAAAAGAAAAATAACTGACTGGCTTATTACCTTAGATTATACCCAAGTTGAAGATCTTTTCAAAACCATGTCCTAACACAATCTTCCTTTTGCAATGCACAATTACCCCACACCACACCCACGCACACACATCCACATTGCACACACCACACACATTTACTTACATCTTCCCTTGCATGTATTCTTAATTACATTATTTTCACTATTTTTATTTTTATTTTTGTAAATCAATTTTTATGAACAATATTGCAAAATTATAATGTATGTGATTTTTATTTGAAGAATATTCTATGCGAATCAGACCGTCTCCAGTACAACAATCAAAAATGTAAAATTTTGTTTTAGGGGGCCTGGTGACCTGACATACAGGTTTTCTAAAAAACTTAGTTTAGGCACCAGTCTTCCACAAATTAATTATAAAATTGTATCTGTAGACTATTTACTGACATTCTCTGTAATTTGTGGTAAGAAATAAATAAATTATCATTATTATCATGCTGAGATGGAGGAGCCTTTTGACCTCGTACCTACCTCGTACCTCGTTTTTATTAAGGATATTTTTATTGATATGCCATCAAAAAAAAACCGGCCAAGTGCAAGTCGGACTCGTGCACGAAGGGTTCCGTACCATTATCTATAAAAACGGCAAAAAAAAAAAAATCATGTCCGTAGTATAGGAGCCCCCTTAAATATTTATTTTATTCTGTTTTTTTTTTGTATTTATTGTTACAGCGGCATATAATAAATACATAATGTGTGAAAATTTCAACTGTCTAACTATCACGGTTCATGAGATACAGCCTGGTGACAGACGGACAAATAGACAGACGTGTAGAATAAGTGCTACAGATTGTCTGTTAGCGTCCTAGCGTAAGCGTCAAGATGAGCCATTCTTTATCAGTAGCACATTATCCCTTATCAGTTTATCATCTCAAGTACGTACTTATAGTAACACAAATAGGCTACACGTGTGCTCTTGAAGAATGGAAAGTAAGTATTATGTCACTAAAAACCGGCCAAGTGCGTGTCGGACCACGCACAATGAAGGGTTCATAGTCGGGATGAATTTATCCCAAAAACAAACTTAACATACCTAGTAGTTGAAAAACCGTCACGGTCAATTCTCCAACTGTAAATTTAGGTTGGTCGACTATTACTCGTTAACTTGTAAAGCTGTGATGTTTTTTCCTTTTATCTTCATTCATATACTACTACTGCCATGTTTTTTTTTTTCACATCTCCATACACAACCATTTAGTTGGCGGGGGGGGGGAACTTGACTCTAACCAAAATTAGCATTTTAAAGCTTAATATTACGCAAACGGATCCCTGAATCGAATCGAAAAATGGTTTGACAAACCTGCACTATTTTTGAACGGACTATCCAACGATACTCCACACCATGGGAAAGATAACAAAAAAATTTCATCCCCACATTACGTGCAAGGGACGCATGCTAAAAAATTTTTTTTTAAGATTTTATTTTTGCACTTTGTCGGCGTGATTAATATGTATACCTATGCCAAATTACAGCTTTCTAGTACTAAGCGTCTCTGAGCTACAGCGGGGACAGGCAGACAGACAGACGGACATGGCGAAACTATACGGGTTCCTTGTTTACTACCGAAGCCTTAAAAGCTAAATACTTAAATATTTATTCGACGTTATAAGTGAAAGAGACAATAAACAATTTCATTTTATCACTATGTCGCGGTCGGCATGATTAATATCTACACTCATGCCAAATTACAGCTTTCTAGCTGTCTTTCTAAGCGTCTCTGAGCTACAGTGGGGACAGACAGATGGTGAAACTACACGGTTTCTTTGTTGACCACGGAACCCTAAAAACTACAATACTTAAGTAGATTATGGATCAGAATGTTGGGCCACAAAAGGGATGAATGAAAGTCAATTGCAGGCAGCTGAGATGAGAATGCTAAGAGCGATGTGTGGTGAAACACGAATGGATAGAATAAGAAATGAGTACATAAGAGGAAGTCTGAAAGTGGCACCGGTGACTGAAAAGTTGTGCGGAAATAGGTTGTCATGGTATGGGCATGTGATGCGGAGGAATGAGGAAAATGTCGTGAGGAAAGTCTTGAGTATGAATGTCGATGGCTATAAAAATAGAGGAAGACCAAAGAAACGATGGATGGACTGTGTGAAAGATGATATGGCTAGAAAGGGGGTGACTACCGAGATGACAACTAATAGAGAAGTATGGAAGAAAGCGACATGTTGCGTCGACCCCAAATAAATTGGAATAAGGGCAGGAGAATGATGACACTTTGTTCTATACAGGTTGAAATTGAAAACTTGCGACAAACTCAAATGGGACATTGTATACATCATTATTAACAACTTTTACTAAGGGACCAAAGCTGTAATCCAAAAAAAATAATCTGCTTTTCCTACATTTTGATGAGGTATTGCGAACATAAATGTAGGGGACAGCAGTTTTTTTTTTTTGGGATTGTAGCTTTGGTCCCTTAGTAAAAGTTGTTCATAATGATGAGTACAATCTCCCATTTCGATTTGTCGCATGTTTTCAATGTCACCCTGTATATAGCCTATGATTGGACGATTTTAATAGTGAATATCTCTGTATGCTCGCTAAGTCTCACGCGATTGGCTGCAACTGTGAGGCAGATCTTCGTGCGAGAGTGATTCGACGAGGAACTTTGCGCGCGCGCAGATCCAAAGGGTTTTTGTCGTCATCGTTCGCCTGAAAAACTATCTAATTTTTGACTCCGTGAGTGAAAGTTGATAAATCAAGGACAAATTGTGCAATACCGTGTTTTTTTTACTCGTGCCAGTTCTCTGTGATTCACGGTCCACTCAAAAAATCGTTTTAGATCAATTGGAAAGCAACGCCGCAGCAGAGCAAAAGGTAAGTCGTACTTAGATTTTTCTCTGTTGATTTGTTCCTTGATTCGGTGATCAGGGGCTGCAATCTTGGCTAGAGAGGCGCCACGGCGTCCACACCTTCCGCCTGACGCAGGTCCTCACCGGACACGGCAGCTTCGGAAGGTTTCTGTGTCGGATAAGGCGGGAGGAAACGCCCGGGTGTCACCACTGTGTGGATCGCCCGGAGGACACGATGAAGCATACGGTGGAGGTCTGCCCGGCTTGGGCAGAGCACCACCGTGTCCTCGTGGAGGCGATCGGCGGCAGAGAACTCCCGCGTCCGGCCCTGGTTCAGGCCATGGTACCGACCCCTACAGTTGTGCTGACATCTCTTTGAGGCGCGCGTTGAACACAACGCGCCGTCGGCGTTAACCCGGGACCAGGTCCTTATCGGACGCCAAGCTACCCATTGCTCACCGTCCGCAAGCACGCGCCTACGGTGGCCGGGAATCGGCCTGGGATTCCCGTCACCCAGGGCGTCTCTTGCGGTGGCTAGGGGCGTGTGGGCGCGAAATTTGCCTCTCCCTCACCCGTTCTGCCTTCTCCTCGATCATTACCGCTTCGCAAAAGGAGGTGACGGCTTCCCATGCCCTCTCGCTCCGTACCGTGGCCTGGACCAGGGCCGGACGTGAGAGATCATCGCCACCGATCGCGTCTACGAGGACACGGCGGTGCAACGCCCAAGCCGGGCAGACCTCCACCGTATCCTCCACCGTGTCCTCCGGGCGATCCACACAATAGTGACACCTGGGCGTTTCCTCCCACCTTATCCAGAACAGGAACCTCCCGAAGCAGCCTTGTCCAGTGAGGACCTGCGTCAGACGGACGACGCGGCAACGGACGGTGAGGACGCCGTGGCACCTCTCTAGCCACTTCTTCAAATAGGGGACTTATCGCCGCAATTGTGGCGTGCCCAGCACTGGGATGCGACAATCGCACTCTCCATGTCTCCATGAGATCCCGCCATCTTACACTCGCCTGCCGAATGATCTAAAATTTCAATGAATGGAGCAGATGAACGTTTATTCTTAAACAATTGCTAAACAAATAAACTACGAGTGAACCATTCCATCGAGTGAAGGCACTCGCAGTCAGGCGCGACGCGACACTACTTGCACAAGTTCTATGAAAATTTCAGGGAAAGAATCGCGCCGTACCTACGTCGAGCTGCCAGTCGCGCCCGCGATATCGCGCCAGTCTGCACAAGCCTTGAAGCGTCTGATATCGGTTTTCAATCTATTCTAAACATTTATAAAGCTTATACTGCCAGATAAGCCGCTTATGCTAAAAGTCTCAACCTATATTATTAAATATCGCTGCCACACACTCGTCGAGTGGCATCGGAAGTAGCGAGGAAAGGAGGAAGAAACGTACTGTGGCCACGTTACTCGTCATGCCACACGCCATGCTCCTCGTCGTCGATTTCTTGGCGTGAGTCAAAGGACCGGCAACACGAGCGCGAGTGACCGGCCACATAACCGCGCGGACGCGTCCGCGTCGAGCGCTCGTGACGTCACACGTAATTTTTTTAATGAATAGGTGTCATCCACCATCTCCGTTCGCGAGGACGACGACGACGTCGACGTCTTTAAATAATTTACTATAAGTACTATAAAATAATGCATAGCGCGCACGCTGCCACAGTTTCGACGTCCATTGTGTTGGAAAGGCGAGTGACCTAGTGCGGAGCGTCGCGATTAATTGAGCGAGTAGAGCATTGTGTGGCCAGAGAGGGCCACATCGCGGCAGCGCGAGGAGCATTGTGTGCCAGAGAGGGCTACATCGCGGCAGCGCGAGGAGTATTGTGTGCCAGAGAGGGCCACATCGCGGCAGCGCGAGGAGCATTGTGTGCCAGAGAGGGCTACATCGCGGCAGCGCGAGGAGTATTGTGTGCCAGAGAGGGCCACATCGCGGCAGCGCGAGGAGCATAGTGTGGCAACGACAATAGGATTAGGAATATAGTGTAGATCAGGGGTAGCCAACCGGTCGATCGCGATCGACCGGGGTATCGCGGCTATTACGAGTAGTCCAGTCGATCGTGGCAAGGCAGAAAACATAATATGTTTCATAAACTCAATAATATTAACTATAATGTAAAAAGATACATTTCAAATGGACCACATGATATTTCAAAACGAAATGATAACTCTGCCCAGCGATATGTTTCTAAAAGCAAGGTCACCCTTTGGTCTAGATTTCTGGGCATTGCACATTGGTTTCCAACGAGAAATAACCAAACTTGAAGAAATGTATTGAACAACTACATTCGTGTTTTGGTTCAACATATTTTTATGTGAATCAAACAAAAAATAAACACCGTCTTCGCTTGACAGACGTTCATACATTGGATGCTTTAAGGTTGTCAATATCCAACTACAAACCCAATTTTGCAAATCTAGAAGGAGATGCACAGACGCAATGCTCACACTAATAAATAGTTACTAAGATGAATTTTATGTTTATTCACTTATTAAAATAAAAAAAAAACACTACATTTGTATACCTACTTATATTGTTTGATTTCGCAGTCCAAGAAGTTCTTGGTAAATCATTTCGTCAGTTATGAGTAGATCTTCGGTCTAATCAAGTTGACGACCCCTGGTGTAGATAATCGACACGGAAAGAAATTGGTGCCGATTCCCTTGTTCACAAACTAAACTAAATTTAAGTTCAGTGCATCTTTTTCTTTCTATTTCATTAAGAAAAGGACAGAAGATAAATTTTAGTTTAGTCCTGTCAAATTAATCAGCGCCTGTCACTACTCCATACAAGTTTAGACGTGATTAAAAACTTGCCTACTAAAATTACGTCAACTTACGTCAAGCACTGATTAATTTGACAGGAGTAAACTAAAAATTATCTTCTGTCCTTTTCTTAATGAAATAGAAAGAAAACGATGCACGGAACTTAAATTTAGTTTAGTTTGTGAACAAGGGAATCGGCACCAATGTCTGGTTATTAACACTCTCAGTAACTATGGTAACAATATTTTATCTGCTAATCCAGTTGTTTTGTAGATAAACTCGTTATTTCCTCAACGGAAATTAAATTCATGTGGGTGGTTGCTGATAGCCAGAACACAGTATGTAGCATAAAAAAGATAAAACTTAGGTAAATGTAAAAAAAAATATTTTCTGTTTTAAGTATTTATTAAATACACAGCGGTAAATTATCGTCGGCACCTCAGTTGACTTGTAAGAAAAACATTATTTGTGACCGACCTGTAGCTTGCAGTTACAATTCATGCAGAATCGACTGGCTGAAATACTTAATTACTTCAAAATGGGCATACCTACCTATATTAGGAAATCGTATGGAAGTCCTGGTGTTTTCTTCTTAGTAGCATAAGCATAATCAGTCCCACTGCTGGGATACAGGCCTCCACTCTGTGAGAGAGAGTGGGCCGTAATCCACCACGCGGGCCCAGTGCAGGTTGGTAGATGTCACATGTCTTCGAATGTTCTTGTCTAGGGCATGCCGGTTTCTTCACAAAATTTTCTTATTTTCTTTATTTTATTCATAATTATCTCACTTATTTTAGTTGTATGCTTACTCGTTATTATTTGATATAAAACTAAAACTAAAAAAAAAATGAGTTGGAATTCAACGAAGAGCATTGTGCTCTTTACTGCACTACATAGTTTTTGTCTTAGCAGGAAATTAAACCCGCGACCTTGGACGCTGTGAATGCTATGAACAATGGACTTGGAGGCGACGTAAAGTATTACATATTTTAGTTTGTTTATAGTTTCAGTTAAGTTAGGATATAATAATATATTTTTATGTTATATAAATAATTAGGTCTAAGTGGTTATCTATGTACATTTCATTTTAATTCTGAATGAACCTTAATAGAAATTCTGCTGAACTTGTTAATTTATTTACAAAAAAAAAAAACAAAATTAGTGTTGTTGATTCCTGGGCGCTGGAAAATAGTCAAGGGGTCCTCAGCTTTTTGATTGTACAGAATTTATCCCGGAAGGTTTATGTGTATAATACATTATTTTTAAACTTACATATAATTAAGAAATCCTGATGTTTTGTTAAGTTATTTACAACTAGATGCGCCCCGCGGTTTCACCCGCATAAGTTTTGACCCCGTGGGTTTATCGGGATAAAAAGTATGTGTTACTCCTGGTTATAAACTATCTGTGTGCCAAATTTCCTCCAAATCCGTTCAGTGCTTTTTGCGTGAAAGAGTAACAAACATCCTTACATCCTTACAAACTTTCGCATTTATAATATTATTAGGATTTAACAAAACATCATCATCATCATCGCCCGGGGCGGGTCGTTGGTTCTGTTCATAAAACCGTCGATTTCATACCACCATCATCTGCGTAGGTCTCTGTAAGTGGTTTACAGTAACTGTCACAGCTGTCGAATATATTAGTCACCGTTGCCAACCTTGAAAGAAAAGTAAAACTTTAATTGTGTTTATTCAACACATCGCGCCAAACAGTCGCGCGCGACTAGACAGGCAAGCATATTGAATCGTTCTCACTATTATGCAACCATAAAAAACAGTTCAATCAACCGACAAAACATACTAAAAGCGACCTTCAATCTAATTGTCACATACAGCGTTCTTATCTACAGCAAACAGTCCACAGCATCTGTCATTCGGTCTTTTTAGATTTACTGAACGAATGATTCGTGGACAATCGTGGATTCAGTACGGTTTCTAACTTCAAGGCGATTACACGCGTGTCGGAATAAAAAAACGTGAGTGTTTTTTATTATTTATTTTTATTAAACAATACTGTATAAACATACAGTGAAATGTTATTTCAATTATTTGTAAGCATTGGTGATTTTGTTGTGTTATTATTTTAATATTTCGTTGTCGGTTTCGCGATGAAACTTTTGAAGGATTTAATTTTCTCTCGCATACGATTATTTTGAAAACATTTGCTATTTTGTTTAGTTTTTTTTTTTAATCAAAATATGGAGTCATTGAGTAGTGTATTTACTTAAGAAATACTTTATTAATAACAAGTATGTTTCGTGCGAGTTTACTCATGATTGCAGTTTCTATCTGCATAAAAAAAATATCTACATAATAATATAAATCAAAGTAGCTTTTCGTGTCTGTCTGTGATCAGCGTTCTGAAACTACGCAACGGATTATGATGCGGTTTTCATCATCATATAGAGAATGTATACCGGAAGGTTTGTGTGTATTTACATTAATATCAAACATCCATATAATGCAGAAATCTTGATGTTTTGTCAAGTCGTAAGATACGTGCGACTGCGCGAGGCGGGTCTAATAGAAAATAAAATACAGTTTAATTTACCTTATTGCATTTAGTTACCTTATTCAGCTGTTGTACAGCATTACAATCATTAGTAATACAAATTAGAACAGATTGTAAAATAATAAAATAATTATATGCATAATATATAATTATTATTAGATTATTATACTTATTATTTTTTTTACTTATTATTATTTTATTGTTATCGTTATGTTTTTTTGCCCTTCCAAAATAATTATTTATTTTATGTTAGCTTTTTCCTGCGTTTTGTTTCGTGTAAAAACTTCCGCCCTCCGCCCACTTAGGGGTTGAGTTTATTAACATCTGTTCCTCTGCTCTCTGCCTCAGCCTCGGTTCTTTACAAAAAAAAATAATTCTTAGAAGCATGTAAATCAATTTTGAGTTGTCAGTCAGTCTGTAAATCAGCAGATATGGAACTAATAAAATTTAATTTTTAGGTTTCCGTAAGAAACAAGGAACCGTTATAGTTTCGCCATGTCCGTCTGTCTGTCTGTCCCCACTGTAGCTCAGAGACGTTTAGTACTAGAAAGCTGTAATTTGGCATAGGTATACATATTAATCATGCTGACAACGCCGGGGTCGCGGGAAGGTACTAAAGGGTCACCGAGGCCCCTGGCAACACTGGCAACGGAAGGAATACGGGTGGGTTTTAGTCAGTAAGAGTCTGACACACCCTCCCGCTCCGCCCAGAGCGGGAGAAGTTATTAGATAATTTCCCACCCAAAATAAAACGTGGTATAACGAAAGCGTGGTTTTTCTCGTCTATCCCATGGTGTGGGGTATCGCTGGATAGCTAATACTATCTTGTTTTTTTTTTAATTTGTAATCTGTGGAAAAATCTACGTAAATAACAAGCGATAAATGTTTTTTATTTCTGTAAGTAAGTTTGTACAAACACTTTTACACGTCTATCATATTTTTACAATAAAGCTAGATGAGGTCGACATTTCCTATCTGACTACACTGAGAAGAAACGCCGAAACAAACTCAGAGGTCACAGTCTCTTTTAAAGTCCAGACATAATCTTGGTCAGATCATGTGAAGGCCATGTAGATTGACGTCTGAAATGGTCCTTTTGAGGAAAGAACTATTTATATTTATTTTGATATTGAGTGGACCTGTCCAGTCAGTGCACGCATTTGTCAGTAATCATGCAGCTCAATATTGTTATGTTTATAAATCTCGGTCGGTATGAACCTACCTTAGTATATAGCCATTTAAAGGCAATGGCATCTGAGTTCCGGGGCCCGCCTTGATAATTATTCACGTAGCATTATCTGATTCATTATTTATTTATTTAACTTCTTTGGAAGATTTACAGTTATACAAAAAAAAAATTGTACGTGTAACTGGTGCCCTTGTTGACAAACTAAATTAAATTTAAGTTCAGTGCATCTTTTTCTTTCTATTTCATTAAGAAAAGGACAGAAGGTACATTTGAGTTTAGTCCTGTCAAATTAGCTTCTCAGCACTTGACGTAAATTGACGTAATTTTAGTAGGCAAGTTTTTAATCCTGTCTAAACTTGTATAGAGTAGTGACAGTTTGACAGGAATAACTAAAATGTATCTTCTGTCCTTTTCCTAATGAAATAGAAAGAAAAAGATGCACTGAACTTAAATTTACTTTAGTTTGTGAACAAGGGAATCGGCGCCATTGTCAGCCAATTACAAGTCACTTATAAAAAACCGGCCAAGAGCGTGTCGGACCACGCACAATGAAGAGTTTCGTAGTTGGGATGAGTTTATCCCAAAAATGAACTTAATATTGTAGTTGAAAAACGTGTTCTCCTGTCAATATACGTCACGGTCAATTCTCCAACTCCAAATGTAAGTTTGTCATCGCAATAAAATCTTTTTTTAGGGCCATAAAACTTCAAATTATCAAAATCAAAAGTCATTTATTCAAACTAGGCTGACAATCAGCACATTTCGAACGTCAAAATTACATAAGACAGTCTCCCATTAACGCACGCCCTTCACCGCTTCCTAGTGCTTTAACTGGGAAGAAGAAGTGGCCAACAAACTCCCCAGCAGCAAAGCTGTCTGTCTAGTTAGATAAACTTGATTCTATACAAATCGAAGAAATTAAAGGCTCCTACATACTGGCGCGACTTGTCGCGCGACGCGTCGCGACACAAAGGCACCGCTTGTAGCGCTACACGCGGTGTCTTTGTGTCGCGTCGCGTCGCGCGACATTCGCGCCAGTGTGTACAAGCCTTTACACTACAAAACAATGTACTCCCGTCAATATACGTCACGGTCAATTCTCCAACTCCAAATGTAAGTTTGTCATCGCAATTAAATCTTTTTTTGTGTGATAAAACTACAAATTAACGTAATTGCCTTTACTTGTGCTGCGAGACCTTGCTTCTTGCCAAATTTCATGATTCTAGGTCAACGGGAAACTCCCTATAAGTTTTAATTTATTTGCAAGTGTCAAAATTTGTCTCTTCTGAGCAGTGGTGGCCCAGTGGCAACGGCCGCGACTTACGAGTTATAGGGTGCTTACTTTGTGTAAATAATTTCATCACCACTGCACTTAAAACGGTGAAGGAAAACATCGTGAGGAAACCGGCATGTCCTAGAACCAAAAATTCGAAGACATGTTACATCTACCAACTCGCACTGGGCCCGCGTGGTGGATTACGGCTCACTCCCTCTTACAGAGGAGGCCTGTGTCCTTGCTGTGGAACATTCTTGGCTGATTATGCAACAAAATATGTCGCTTATAACGCTGACTAAGCTTGTTTTTTTTAGAGTTCTATGGGACCGTAGATCTACGTATTTGTATATATATATATCTACATTTGAACTTGATACTTCCACATGTTTCTGAGAAAAATGGTCTTGACAGACGGACAACGAAGTGATCTATACGGGTTCCGTTTTTTCCTTTTTAGGTACGGAACCCTAAAAACAAAACGGACAATTATAATGACATTATATACAATTATGCAGTTAAGTGGCAGCTATTATGTGAATAATACATTATACAGGTGGTCAGAAAAACAACGTCACAACTAGATGGGTGCATAGGTAAATTATTCGCAACGACTTTGTTTTTGAGCTACGAACCCTAACGATGGTTTTCTGAAATAACGCATACGTCAGGTCGGGGCACCTGTCAAAAGTGTCAAAGCGCCTATATATTCTTTAGTCGAGACTGAATAATGTGGGGTAGATTTTTTTCTCTCGTCTATCCCATAGTGTGTGATATCGTTGGATAGGCCGTACAAAATTATTGCGGGTCTGTGAATACCATTTTTCGATTCAAGTATCCGTTTGCATAATATTAAGCTTTTAAGTGCTAATAATTGTTAGTCATTTTTTTCGAAAAAATCACTTTTTTATTACGATTTATTTGATAGTTTCATAACACTTTTATGCATCAGTATTGCCAGTGGTTTCATTTATTGTCGTACACACGGCTACATATCAAGCTATACATTTCCAGTATAAGCTGACGTCTAACTGTACGGAAATCCTATACAATGCGAGATCAGCTTATACTGGAAATGTATAGCTTGATATGTAGCCGTGTTATCAGAGAAACGATTAGTTTTACAAAACTATCCCTCAAAAGGCTTTTAGGGGTTTTTAAAGTTTAGTTTGGAAGAATCTTAACGCGCGACCCGATTAACTCAAAAC
Source organism: Atethmia centrago (assembly GCA_905333075.3). Classification (NCBI taxonomy): domain Eukaryota; kingdom Metazoa; phylum Arthropoda; class Insecta; order Lepidoptera; family Noctuidae; genus Atethmia; species Atethmia centrago. The sequence goes on from HG995393.1 coordinate 11,344,608, forward strand.
TCAGTGTTAATACTTTTGGCATGGGCTATAACCGCCTACCGTTCGTTTTCATATTAATGAAAACGAACAAAAAATACGGAAAACCTAGCAATAAGTTTGCGGAAGTCAGAGCGGTTTTTCCTGCAATTGTGGAAAGTACCTATAGATTTAATTAAAGGGATATACCTACCTGGATTAGAAACTAGTCACCCTGTATAACATTGTGGTACAGGAAAAACAGGTCACCCTGTATAATGTTATGTTGACTTCTTCCTGTATGATGTTGTTAGTCTAGTAAAAAATAATAACATAACTACTGCCGCACTTATTACTGCGACTGACAGTTGTAACCTCTACGGCACCGCACTCTTTACCTCGCTCGCAAACTACTGCTCGCAGTTACGCGAACAAGTGAGGGAGAAGGCTCCAAGGCGCCGATAGTTAAGGGAATTTATTTTTACAGTGAAAATAATGGTAATAGCATAAATAAAAAAAACGTAGTATCTGCTTTATATTTTAGTTCAATTATTACCTACGCTAAGTTTTAAGACTCTTACGAACAAGCGCGACAAGCGACGCGACACAAAGGCGCCGCTTGTAGTGCTACACGCGATGCCTTTTTGTCGCGTCGCGTGTCGCGCCTGTTTGAAGGAGCCTTTACGATCTAATTTGAAATATTTTTTTAATACTAGCAGTTTCTTGTTCCGTTTGGAGGTAACTTGGTAATTTTTTTCTGTCGAGAAAATTTTATGGAATCAAAATCATAATCAAAATATTTTTATTTCGCATAAACCTACATGGGCACTTATGAAACATCAGAAGCTAGTTTCCAGTTGGTCGTTTCCTATGGAGAAGAGCCGACAAGAAACTCCACGGTTACTTTTTTAAAAATAATTGCACTAAGCAATTTGAGGTATTGTAGAGTCTTAAAAAAAAACAGGTTTTTTTTTATTTTTTACAATCAGAGCGATCTTTTCGTATTTCTGTGGTTGACCTATTGATCAAAAGATGATAACATAGAATCACTACTCATATTGCTACGTCATATAATTAACTTAATTTATTTATGGATCACTCAACTTTTTATTACATAAGTACTTGTCTTATTTAATTGCACAAGTGACACTTGTAAAATTGACATCATTGTGAGCTTTTGTATTTAATATGGCTCAAGGACCTAAAATAAATGAGTTTCATTTAATTTTTTATAGAAAGTTAAATAACTGCTTTACAGTTATCAAAAAAGATTCCTATAAAATAAGCTATTGTCCCCGCTTTTGTCTGTTTCCAGGATAATATGTAGCTTATGCTTTTTAACCTCGACTCGCACTTGACCGGCTTTCTTCCTTCTATTAGTTAAGGGTCGGGTAATCGCCGTTGACCTTGGCCATACAAATGGGCGTCGGGCTCTCACGCCGCGCGCGCCACGCTGCTCGGTTTCGTAGGGAATATTTATTTTTAGCAAGGAAAATATGAATATTTGAAAAAAATCACACAGAATTATAGATAACAAAATAGTTTGTTCATAAAAAAAAACATGAAAATATCTTAAGTAAGCAGTTTGAGAGTAATATCGTTTTTTATGCTTTGGGTAGACATTATTTCCTGAATTTATTTCATGAAGTATTTTACTACAATACTGAAATATTGACATATAGAATTGACGTGTATGTGTTCTTGTTTAACATACCTACATTGTTTACATAACTTAGGCTCGGCGTAAACGAGCCACTGACCACAACCACCAGTGGCTGTCGCCTCTAGCTGCGGTGTTGAGTTCTGCTGTAGCGGGTGGCCGCCACCGGCCACACGTGTGCGACGAATCCATACAAAACGTATGAAAAAGCATGTGAACTGCTTGTTGCACGGCTTTTTTTTTTTTTTTTAGGGTGGGAAATCATCAAATAACTCTCCCGCTCTGGGCGGAGCGGGAGGGTGTGTCAGACTCTTACTGACTAAAACCCACCCGTATTCCTTCCTGTTGCCTGTGTTGCGGAGGCCTCGGTGACCCATAAGTACCTTCCCGCGACCCCGGCAGGCATCGGCCCTAGTGGACCCCTACTTTTGTGCTGACGACATCTCTTTGAGGCGCGCGTGGAATACGACGCGCCGTCGACCCGGGCCTGGTCCTTACCGGACGGTGAGCTACCCATTGCTCACCGTCCGCAAGCCCGCGCCTACGGTGGCCGGAAATCCGCCCGGGATTCCCGACGCCCTGGGCGTCTCCTGCGGCGGCTAGGGGCGAGAGGGCGCGAAACTTGCCTTTCCCTCAACCGTCCCGCCTCCTCCTTTGCTTTGTTGCTCGGCTACCGGTGGCCGTGGTCGATGGCGCGTTCGCGCCGAGCCTCACTCGCGTGTTATGAGGGCGTAATAACAGATTTAAAAGTCAATATATGCGCCTTAATGGTAAGACCACAGCTCTAAGATAAGCATCATAATCAGCCTATAATATTTCCACTGCTGGGACACAGGCCTCCTCTCTGTGAGAGGGAGTGGGCTGTGATCCACCACGCGGGCCCAGTGGGGGTTGATGTAAACAAAGTATTTTAATCATGTTTGTATTAAATTAATCATCGCGAAATGAAGACTAAAATGATGATTTCTCGATTTGTTTAGAATTGTACATTATTAGCTAATAATGTACGATTCTAAACAAATCTATAAATATGAGCTATATTTATCGATTTTTGTTTGAAATCCAATCAATTTTCATCACGAAATACTGGAATACGCATCCTATATTCTGATTGATGTAAGCAGACTTTTTCTTGTCTTTCATTGTGCGTTGCCTAGCAACCGTGAAAAACAAAGATGGCGTCGTAGCGTCATACGTTACGCTCTGAATATTTTGTTTAGAATGATGATACTTGGATTCTTTAGAGGATTCATTATTGATAGTAGATGTTACACGTTTTTCTGTGGAAGGTAAATAATAAATACAAACCATATCTGCGTACTAATATTAAAGCTGAAGATTTTCTTTGTTTGAACGCTCGAATCTCTGGAACTACCAGTCGGATTTGACAAATTATTTTTATTTATTTAGTATTTGTATTATATTATATGGTTAGGAATTATTTCATTATTAAGTACTCTCTGTAAAAAATAAATAATACATACATACTTCTAAAATAAATATCACTAAAATAATGACAGACATAATCTGACTGTCAGTGACATTATGATTTAAATGAAGTAGTTTAAGTCCTTGGACAAAGAGATCTTATCAATAGGTAATTATAAATGGCCAGGCCTCTTATCAATTACAAGTACAGCAGTTTGTAGTTGGGCAGAGGGGAATGTATCCTGCATAACTCAGTTGAGCAGTCAGTTGAGCAGTGGGGGAAAAGGGAAAAAATAATAATTAAAAAGTTACTTTTTCTCGCTCGCAGCAAAATCGAATTTTGCTCACTGTCTTTAAACAGCAAAATCTGTTTGTTTGTGGTGCTGAGGTGAAAATACGTTTATTTGCGGTAAACATGACGCAAAGAAAGAACACAAACAGGAAAAGAACAAGTTGGGGGAAAATATGCGTCACATTCACGCAAAACGGCCATCGCTCAGCATAATGCTGCGACCCTATCCTAGACAGCCCCAACGCTGGTTTTCAGCGACAGCTAGCTATATGTAAAATAACTATTGTTGTCTATTACCTAGTCTTTCAATACTCAATTCTTTATTGCATTCCTTATGTATTACATAGATGGTATAAAAAGTAAAAGACCAATATGGACCCTGTCGGGCACAGCTACATTAGGAGACAGGAAGAGGGCTAAGTAGCAATTCAAGCAATTCAATATTATTATAAATTATTAGATGTGTTTAATTGGGTGTATACCTTTATTTTTTTATGGGTATTTATCAAATAATTTCTGCCGGTCTAGGCGGAGCGGGAGTACGTTTTAATCCTGATAGTACGTTCCCATGGTATATTTTCCGACATCCACGCAAAAAAAAGTGAGAATGGTTGCTAAACAACTTTAAATCGTTATAGATCCTAAATGGTTATTCAAAATAAAAAATGATTAGAGAAACAGAGATGATTTTCAAATACACACACTGACGCACACATAGTTCGTTGCCTTTAATTTTTTCTTTTTCACAATATGGCGTCTGGTTGTCGCCATATTGAATTTTGATTACTGTCATGTCTTCAGTGACACTCAGATTAAGACAAATCGATTGGCGTAAGAATCACAAAAAATCAACCCACGTATAAATTTGGAGCTCTCTAAAGCGCCACAAAGGAACAAACATACATACGAGTAGACTGATAAACACATTTCACCTTTGCGTCGCGCATTCGAGTAAAAAAAGCTAACGAAGCTTGCACGAGGCTGGGAAACTAAAAATAATAAGAGAGCATAGCCATAAACAAGTCTCGATTACAGAATAAGCTTTTTTTATTATTTCATCTTCGTTTTTAATGCGGCCAGTATCTGGTTCAACAGCTTTCGATATTTTAAGGGTTGTCAGATTTTTGGTGTCTTCTGTAGTCTTCAATAAACAATATTTTTGCGGAGAATAAAAAAATCACCCAGGCAGGAAAATTTAATACTTTTCCCGAGAGTAAATAATGAGCCGGGGCAGGAAAAATAAATAGGTAATCAAAGTTTTCTGCCACAATACCAAAATCTGTTAAAATCATGAAACACCAACATTTATAGTGCATAATTATGGCCATTTTTCGGGCAACAGTTTCGGCCATTACCACCACCAAAACATAGAAGGACGCTCGCAACTGCTATATGCTTTATATATTTATTTAAGCTACGCTTGCCGCGGTCGGTCCGTGGATGGGTGACCATCATAACATACCGAGACTCCTCCGTACCTCGGAAAGCACGTTAAGCCGTTGGTCCCGGCTGTCATTCTTGGATCTCTGATATTAGTTACGGGTCGTCAGAAGCCCGAAAGTCTGACAACCAGTATCCAAGGGGTATCGTGTTATCCAGTAACTGGGTTGTGGAGGTCAGATAGGCAGACCCTCCATGTAAAATACTGGTATTCAGCTGCATCCGCTTAGATTGGAATCCGATCCCAACGTAGTTGGGATAAGGCAGGCAAATGATGAGTTATTTATTTAAATATTTTTTAATTTTTTTGCGTTAGACGTGTAGGTAAATTTAATATTTTAGTTTAAGACAAGCATTATAATCTATATAATTTTGATCTTGCAGGCGGGGACAGTCGAATAACCTGAAATATGGTGTAACTTTTGATTGACTGGCTTTAGTCCTGTCAAATTAATCAGCGCCTGTCACTACTCCATACAAGTTTAGACGTGATTAAAAACTTGCCTATTAAAATTACGTCAATTTACGTCAAGCGCTGATTAATTTGACAGGACTAAACTAAAATTAATCTTCTGTCCTTTTCTTAATGAAATTGAAAGAAAAAGATGCACTGAACTTAAATTTAGTTTAGTTTGTGAACAAGGGAATCGGCGCCAGTGTCTGCTGTCCGCGGCTTAGCTCAAAGACTCTTAGTACTAGAAAGCTGTAATTTGGCATGGGTATACATATTAATCACGCCGACAGAGTGGACAAATTAAATCTAGAAGAAAAAAAAATGGCTACCTCCTTTCCACGTAAAGTGGGGATGATATTTTTTACTCGTATATCCCGTGGTCGTTGGGCTGATAAAAAAAATGCGGTACTGTGAAACCCATTTTTCGATTCAGAGACCCATTTGCGTAATATTAAAGTGCATTTTTTAGAGTCATTAGTCGACCAACTTAAATTTGCATTTGGAATGTGTGGGAGAACATGTTTTTGAACTACAATATTAAGTTTGTTCTTGAGATAAATTCATCCCAACCCTTCATTGTGCGTGGTCCGACACGCACTTGGCCTGTTTTTTTTTAATCAAAGACAACAAACGAAATATTATATTTTAATTTAAAGTCTGGCAATAAATTTTTGTTAGTGGAATACGGGTCGATGTTCGTAAATGAAGTCTTTCAAATACAGAATCTGTTTTTAATTAGGCACACAGTCACACGCTAGTGCACAATCATTGATTCGTGTCTGTTTTTTTTGTATAGACACTGTATCGTTTGCACACGTAGTTGGAAAATGCCAAGTTGATTATTTGCCAACTACGAAAATAAGAATTCTTTTTTTTATGTCTCTATCCTTCATTAGGCATTTTTAAAACATTTTTAATAACATTTTACTACATGATTATGTATGTTGTGGTCGCCTTCCAGTCTGCCATGATGCGGTCGAAAATCAATATTTTACATGGAATGAATGACTATTATGACGTCTCTCACCAAGGTTATTGTGGTTCCCAGTTGTGGGGTTGTGTGGTTCAGATAGGCAGTCGCTCCGTGTAAAATACAGGTATTTTTTTTTTTTATTTTTTTTTTTATTTGTGATGGGTTTGCTCTTGACTTTAGTCTATGCCAGAGGCGACAGAAACAAAGTCGACGATGGAGCGAGCTTACCCAGAAGAAGCCTGTTCACTCTCACTTTGAAGAGATTAGGGTTATATGCGTTCGGAAACACAGACGCAGGCAGAGAGTTCCATTCCTTTGCTGTGCGCATTATAAAAGAAGTTTGGAAACGCTTAGTGCGAGTTGGTGGGATAGCCACCAGGAAGGGATGGTAACCTGAAGTGCGCCTAGATGACCGATAATAGAAGGGGGCCGGTGGAATGAGGTCGTGGAGTTCCTGAGCACACTCTCCGAAGTACAATCTATAGAAGACCGACAAGCAGGCAACCTTGCGACGATGGGCCAAACTGTGAAGCTTGGCATCCACCAGATTTACGTCGCCAATGAGCCTCTTAGCTCTGCGTTCCACCGAGTCAAGCGCGGCAAGTTGGTATTTAGCCGAGCCATCCCAAAGGTGGCTACAATACTCCATGCAGGATCGGACCTGCGCTTTATAAAGGGTCAAAAGCTGTCCAGGCGTAAAGTATCGCTTCACCTTATTTAGGATGCCCAGTTTCTTGGCCGCAGTCTGGGCTTTGTACTCGATGGTGGCGCCGAAGTTGAGGTTAGATGTCAACTCCATGCCTAGGAGCTCGAGCCGATCAGTTACAGGAACCGATGTACCCCGAAAAGTAGGAGTCAGCTTCGGATTCTGCTGTATCGGGGTTAGACTGTAAGCCGACCCAAATATATTTAGGAAAAGCTAGGCAGATGACATGGAGGGACTCCCATTTGACATGTGTAATATAATTTACATAATCAGCCTATTATGTTCCCACTGCTGGGACACAGGCCTCCTCTCTGTGAGAGGGAGTGGGCCGTAATCCACCACCCGGGCCCAGTGCGGGTTGGTAGATGTCACATGTCTTCGAATTTTTGGTTCTAGGACATGCCGGTTTCCTCACGATGTTTTTCTTCACCGTTTTGAGAGCAGTGGTGATGAAATAATTTACACAAAGTAAAGCGCCTGTCTGGGTTCGAACCTACGACCTACAACTCGTAAGTCGCGGCCGTGACCACTGGGCCACCACTGCTCTCAATATATGTAACATAATTTACTGGGCCTATATTCTAGTTATCAAAGTTTTGGGCTTCTGACTACCCCGTACCGACACGTTATTATGCAGTGTGGAGACAACAATCCTAATATTATAAATGTGAAAGTGAGTTTGTTTGTTTATTTGTTTGTTACGCTTTCACGCGAAAGCGGCTGCACAGATTTTGGTAAAATTTGGCACACGAGTAGACCATGACCTATATTAAGACATAGCATACTTTTTGTACCGGAAGTACGTTCCTGTGGGATAATTTCCGACATGCACGCGGGCAAAGCCACTGGCAAAACCTAGTTTTTAATACATTGATAACCGTATGTGCCTCCTGCAGGCTTAGCAGGAGAAGCGTTTTGTCGACGGCAGACTAGACTAAAATGACGTTTCCGTGTAGACAGTTGACAGTTTTGACAAAAAAGTCACTTTCAAATTCCACGGAAAGCGCAAGTTCAGCGTACAGACAAATAAACACATTAAAAAACTCGATAGGAATCAGAGCTCCATTTGTTTTTTCTTTTTCTTCTAACGCAAAATACATCTGCTTTCCAAGGACATCCAGTTAACAATTGCTGTTCCTATCTCGCTCACTCGTTTGCGAATGGTACTGCTGTCTGTTTTACTCGGTGTATTTTTTCATCTCTTTCTGACGAACGAATCAGGTTTTGTACAAATGTAGATAATTTATATGTAGTAAGTTTATTAATATTAATGTTTGCAGATAACATTTTAGTTGCCAAGCAATGGGTAAAATTAATAATACCTTCTAAGTTTATCTTAAGGCGCAGATATATGATTTTAGTGACTTTTAAATATGTTATTACGCCTTCATGTATTGCAAGCAAGTTATGCAAAAAATGTATGTTGAACTAGAACGCGTACACATCAATTGTATATTTAAGTATTATTGTAAAATACTTTATGAAATAAATTCAGGAAGTAATGTCTAGCATAAAAAACGATATTACTTTCAAACTACTTAAGATATTTTAATTTTTTTTTTCGTATCAACAGACTATTGTATTATCTATAATTCTATCTGTGATTTTTTTCAAATATTCATATTTCCGTTTCTAAAAATAAATATTCCCCATGAAACCGAACGTCTGCGCGACGTGACACACTGGTCCCGAATGATAAAAAAGTGGACATTAAGAAATTTTTGACAGAAGGTCAACGGATTCGGCTGATTTTTTTTTTGTAGACAGCTGATGCAATTACAAATCACTTTTATAGATTGAGTTTTTGCCAAATAAGCCGTATTTTCAGAGAAAAAAAATATTCAAATATTTTTTGTATGAAAGAAATCCTAATTTTGTCTTTATCTTCCAAGATTCAAACGTATTCAAAATAAAACTTAGCGCAGCTTGTAGAGGTGCTAATTGCTCACCACTTTGTCATAGACACTCTTCTGCGATTTTGTGCTCCTTTTGAGTTACAGGCACTTTAAATATTTTTTGTATGAAAAAATCCTAATTTTCTCATTATCTTCCAAGATTCAAACGTATTCAAAATAAAACTTAGCGCAGCTTGTAGAAGAGCTAATTGCTCACCACTTTGTCATAGACACTCTTCTGCGATTTTGTGCTCCTTTTGAGTTACATGCACTTTAAATATTTTTTGTATGAAAAAATCCTAATTTTGTCTTTATCTTCCAAGATTCAAACGTATTCAAAATAAAACTTAAAGCAGCTTGTAGAGATGCTAATTGCTCACTACTTTGTCATAGACACTCTTCTGCGATTTTGTGCTCCTTTTGAGTTACAGGCACTTTAAATATTTTTTGTATAAAAAAATTCTAATTTTGTCTTTATCTTCCAAGATTCAAACGTATTCAAAATAAAACTTAGCGCAGCTTGTAGAGTAACTCTTACAAATATATGAAATTATCAGTATCAAATAAACAAACAAGGAAATCTCAAAACGTGTTCAGACATGTTTATGTACAGGTAAGTTATTGTGTGACTCGTATGTAAAATTTTTTTTGTATAGAGTCATTGCTTAATTACCCTATAAGTGACGATTTCGGCTCTATTTGGTCATCTAGTCGAACGCGTCGAAAACGCTGAATGATGAATAGGTATATAAATTGCAATTAAAAATTCCCTTTGTAGTTTTGCGGTATTTATGTAGGAGCACATCTTAGTATGTTTTATTTTCTCGTGACTCATCCAAATTGCAAGAATATTTGGCTCATTATCTAACTACCCCATTAAGTAATGAGGTAGTTAGGTAATGAGCCATTATCTAACTACCCCATTAAGTAACGGGATAGTTGGGGATAGTTGGGGATAATGAGTCATATATCAATAGTATAAGGGCAAGCGGAACCCGTTTTTGTTCATTACGCGTCTTGTGCTCGTAAAAACAACACAATTTTTATCAACTATCACCACATTGTAACTTTTATTTATTTGCCTGTAACATTTTTGTATCAAAATGACTACATTTGTGACTAATTTAGACATTTTTTCTTTTTTGAGTAATAGTGGGTGCCTTAAAAATAGTGATTTACTGTGTCAAACCATTATAAATCGTATTTCAAGTGAAATTCCAAACGAAGAGCTCAGTATTATCAAAAAGTTTTGCCAAAATTATACGTCAAACCTAGCTAGAAGATGGGACAATTCAGGTAGAAACGAAAGATTTGGTGTTAAAAACAAGGAGTGGTTGGAGTCTAAAATTTTGTGGCCAACTTTAACTTCTGTGAATTTTCCTATGTTGTTTGATCCAGAATATACCATAGAGGACATTTCAGTAGACGTAGAAGAGCATAATTTATCGTACGAAGAGGAAGCGGGTGCATCTACAACAGAAGCTACCACAAATACTCCCAGAACTAGAAATAAACGACCATTTGAAGATTTAACAAATAAGCAGAAGAAAAGACGTTCTTTGTCTCTTTTGGAGCATTCCGAAGAAGAGCTGTTCTATGCTCTTATTGCTAAACTTAATGAAAACGGGCGCACTGTTTGTTCTAAAGTTATTAAGTGCCTCTCAAATAAGCCAGAAAAGGTGCAAGAAGTAAGTGACTTTTTATATAAAGCTTCTGATAAATCGATTTCCGAGGAAGACACCTTAGCTCTTGCCACAGCATTGAGTTTATCAAAATGGCAATATCTAACTTTGAGGTCCATTTTAAGTACAAATGGCACAGCGGCTTTTTCATCTTACCAGAAGTTACTGTTGAAGAAGAAAGAATGACTAAATAATAAATAATGCTATCCAGCAAAAGAAGATATTGTGATATCGGAGTCAGGAGCTAAAATTAAGTTACAGGCAGTTCTAGATTTAACTGCCGAGAAGATTTTGAAAGTGACTGGTTCAAATATTAATGGTGGTGTTTTGAAGCTAGTTAGTAAATGGGGCTGTGACGGAGCTTCTTCACAAAGTTGTTACAAACAAAAACCAACTGGTGACATATTTTCAGAATCTTCTGTATTTATGGTTAGTTTTGTGCCACTTCGCCTTATGAGTGACAACGATGTGATAGTATGGGAAAATCCGCGCCCTTCTTCAACAAACTATTGCAGACCAATTATGTTCCAATTCAAACAAGAAACAAAAGAATATATTCAGCAAGTAGAAGCAACATTACAAGAAGAAATTCAGAACCATCTACCAACAAAGTTATTTGATGGCGAATTTGAAGTATTTCATGAATTGCATATGACGATGATCGACGGCAAAGTATGCACGGCACTTTCACAGACACAGTCTGCAGCCAATTGCAACATTTGCTTAACAAATCCGAAAGATATGAACAACTTGAACCTCGTTTTTAACAAACCAGAAAACCATGATATGTACAAATATGGTTTATCTTCACTTCACATGTGGTTGCGATGCATGGAATGTATTTTGCACATATCTTACAACTTAGATTTCAAAAAATGGGCGGCTCGGGGTGAGGACAAACTGCTCCGAAAATCAAGAAAAGAGTTAACGCAGCATGAGTTTTTTGTTGTAACTGGCTTAATGATTGATATCGTCAAACAAGGCTTTGGGACAACAAACGATGGCAATACAGCTCGACGGTTTTTCAATGATTACGAAAGGTCAGCTGAGATAACAGGAGTTAATGCTAATTTGATTAAGAGATTTGCTGTAATTTTGCAGGCAATATCTTCTGGGAGAAATGTAGATATTGAAAAATTTAGAATTTATTGCAGAGAAACAGCAGAACTTTATGTCAGCGAGTACTCGTGGTATTACATGCCTTCGAGTGTACATAAACTTTTAGTGCATGGTGCAGATATTTGCCAGCATTTTTCTTTTATTCCAATTGGTATGATGTCCGAAGAAGCCTCAGAAGCAAGAAACAAAGATTTTCGTTCAATCAGAGAAAAGCATACTAGAAAGATAGGCAGAATGCAAACAAATGAAGATATTTTACACCAGTTACTTATCAGCTCCGATCCGTACATTACGAACATAAGACCGAAGTTCACCAAAATTCAAAAGCAGCAGAGGTTTGAAGAAGCCGAAAATCTTCTAAAGGATGACGTTTCATCCAATGAACTCGATTTAGAAGTTGCTGATGAGGAAGAAGTATACGTCGACATTGAGAATAATCCCCCACAAGATCCGCTAGCATAATTCACATTGTAACATACGCACGTTCATGTTAGTTTATTTAAGTTTGTAAGTTTGTAATCTAGTTTATTTAAGTTATTAAGTTTATAGGTACTGAGAAAAAATGCGCTTAAAATTAATTTATGTTCTAGTTTATTTAAATTTGTAAAATAATAGTTTACTTTAGTTATTAAGTTTACAGGTACTGAAAAAAAATGCGCTTTGTTTTATTTTTTGTGTTTGTTTTATTTATTTATTTATTCATATTATGTTGACGACAGCCCTAGCAAAGTATTACATTTGTAAACAAAGACTACCCACTGTTGGGGTAGTCAAATAAAAAGTTGTATTTTACATTTCATATGACTTATTAGGACAAAGTAGGGTAGAACAATATTGTTTATTTTTATTATACCCTGATATTTTATTGTGACAATGACTTGACATTGAATCTTGATCGCACGAACATTGCTCTGTGAATTAACCTGTGAAAATAATTGTAAAAGCGTGTGTTTTGTTGTGGAACTATAATTAAAAGACTGTTAATAGTGCAAGTGCCGTTTATTATTGAAGAAAGTGACCAAAACAGATAAGCACGCCAAGATCCCTGCCCTAAATCAAATACATATTAAGTGATAAAGTATAAAATAAATAAATAAACAAAACATGCATGTAAAGATAAATTAAGCGTTAGGGTTACAGGTAGTTCAAATTTTTTAAGTACGCCTTAATACAATACCTATATTATTATATAGGTTTGTATTTTGACGGTCCTAAGCCCGTTAAAGTACGAAGGAAAAGTTTTAATTGCAATTTATACCTTTTTATCATTCAGCGTTTCCGACGCATTCATTAGCGTTAGATGACCAAATATAGCCCAAATTGTAAGTAATCGGCTAATTAAGCAATGACTCATTACCAAAAAATGCTTATAATCTGAATATGAGTCACACAATAAATTACCTGTACCTGAACATGTCTGTACACATTTTGAGATATCCAAGTTGTTTATTTGATATATTTAAAATAAGACTTTTTTTAATAGAAAGACATTTATAAGAGTTACTTATTAATGACGAAAATGTTATTACATCTTAGTCTATCTTTAACAAGATTATTTCTAATCCGCCTGAATTAATTTTTTAACTCTGAAAATACGGCTTATTTAACAAAAAATACATCTTTAAAAGTTACTTGTAATTGTATCAGCTGTCTACAAAAAACTAGTAAAGCTCATCCGACAACGAAAAATTTAAAGTGCCTGTAACTGAAAAGGAGCACAAAATCGCAATTGAGTGTCTATGGCAAAGTGATGAACAATTAACCCCTCTACAAGCTGCGCTAAGTTTTATTTTGAATACGTTTGAATCTTGGAAGATAAAGACAAAATTAGGATTTTTTCATACAAAAAATATTTAAAGTGCATGTAACTCAAAAGGAGCACAAAATCGCAGTTGAGTGTCTATGACAAAGTAGTGAGAAATTAGCCCCTCTACAAGCTGCGCTAAGTTTTATTTTGAATACGTTTGAATCTTGGAAGATAAAGACAAAATTAGGATTTCTTTCATACAAAAAATATTTGAATATTTTTTTTCTCTGAAAATACGGCTTTTTTGGCAAAAACTCAATGTACAAAAGTGATTTGTAATTGCATCAGCTGTCTACAAAAAAAAAATAAGCTGAATCGGTTGACCTTTTGTCAAAAATTTCTTAATGTCCCCTTTTTTATCATTTGGGACCAGTGTGCGTGAGCGCGAACCGTATTTGTATGGTCAAGGACAACGGCGATTACCCGACGCTTAAAGTCGATTTTTTAATTTACTGGAGTAAACTGACATGTGCTAGCTGTCACTGTGTGTAATAAAATGGTCATATTTATTGTATTCTAGACTTTATACTTATTATTATACATTTATTTTACACGTTTATAAATCGGTTGAAATAAACGATCATCATTAAAATAAATATAACACATAACTTAGCATAACATCACGCCTTGTTTCCCCGAAGGGTTGGTCAGAGGTGTACCTATAGTACACTCACATTTCGCCAGTTATGTTTTAAGTCCCATGTAATAGGGGGCGAGCCTATTGCCATCAACCGGGCACAAATCCAGACTCCGGGCTGCTACTGAGAAATTCCAGATAGAAAACCCCAATAACACTTTGCGCGACCCGGGAATCGAACCCAGGACCTCATGCTCAGCAGTAGCGCTTGCGACCACTAGACCAACGAGGCACCCACAATAAATATGAGCATTTTTTTACACAAAGTGACAGCTAGCACATTTCAGATTACTCCAATGAAATAATCATTCGACTTTAGATATAATTTACATTGGTGAAAGAAAACATTGCAAGGAAACCAGCAGGCTTAGCATGACACTCTCTATTTCTTCGAAGAATAAGAAATAGAGTGTCATGCTAAGCCTGCAGCAGGCTTAGCACGAGCATCATTTTGTTTACGGAAGAATAGACAAAATGACGTTCCGCGTAGAACGTCTGTACGACGACAGCAAAGTTGAATGAGTCAACTGCTATTTTTACGAAAATCACTCTTTTACATAATTCAACTCAGAATGTTTTGTTTTGTCAAACGATTGTTTTTCTGTTTGATTCTCAATTTTTACTGACATTAATTAAGTCACGTATATAAAGACAACTACATATTTTTTCTCAAAGCGTCGAAGTACCGTATTTTAGAACAAAAAAATATTATAGTAATATTGGCATTCACTATTTCCTTCGTAATGCCCTAATAACTAAATGATGTAAAATAGGAGAAGATAGCCTTGTTCTTCCATTAAGACGCTGACAACACCTAAACCGCGGTCACTGTCAGATTGCATAGAAAAGAAAGAGAAGCGCGACGACAAAACGCTTGTAATTTATTGCAAAATATGAAGTAATTATCTATTTACTCAGAATTGAGTTGAGTTATCGAAAATAAAAAACAACCAAGTTCTGCATTAGAATAAAACGTACTTGTTATTAATTAAATACGTAATGTATGTTGATATTTAATACAGATATTTTGGATTAGAACTCAAGGTAAGAGGTTAGTTTAACGTTAGTTTGTATCGAGATTTTTTTTTCAAAACGTGTTTTGGTGACAACCAAGTTCTGGAAAATATGTTCAAAATTAACATATATTTTTTCCGCTACCACAAACTATACAGATTTGGCAATTTTCTTTCTTATGGGAAGCCTATTTTGGTCAATTGGGTCTTGTCAGCGCCTTAATTATCAACGTTTTGCGTTCAAAACGCTCTCCTGTAAAACCATCATTTTGTAGATAACCGTAGGTATACCTTGTAGCCGTCGCGCGTCGTGTAGAAAAACGCAAATTGTCTTGGGTACCTTAGACAACTGTCAGTTGTCAGTGTCATTTTGACAGTTTGGGATATAAACTTTCTTCTGAAATAGTCTACATAAAAAAGGACCTAGACAAAGATCGCTAGAAATGAAAGACAAAATGACAGATTGCAGAAGGATTTCTACGGTGCGATGTCAAAAATGAAGAAACGAAATGTCACTTTGTATATAAAGGGCTGTGTCTATTCTTCGAAGAAATAGAAAGCGCCATGCTAAGCCTGCAGCATGACGCTTTCTATTTCTACTCTACAGTAGAATAGAAATCGCTTGTCCACATTTCTCGGAAGAAAACTGTCAACTGTCTACACGGAAACGTCATTTTTGTCTACTATTTCGTCGACAAAACGCTTCTCTACGGTTATCGTGCTAAGCCCGCTGGAATGGAAGTATAATTAATATCAGGCTGTGCACTGACTGGTCAGGTCCACTCAAATCTGTGTGGTTCTTTCTTCAAAAGGCCATCTCAGACACTCATCTGCATGACTGCATGGTCTTCATGTGGCCTGGCCAAGATTATGTCTGGACTTTAAAAGAGACTGTGCCCTCTGAGTTTGTTTCGGTCTTTCTTCTCAGAGTAGTCGGTTAGGAACAGGGTTGCCAGACATCCTGATTTTAGTGGGGCGTCCCAATTTTTACCCAAAAATTTAATTAAAAAAATTAAGATTTTTGAGCTGCAAAATATGGTGGTAAGAATATTAATAATAATAGAAAGAAAGAAAGAAGAATATTTTATTTGGGACACGCACAAGACATACAACAAGTAAAAAAATGAGCATTTAAAACTAACCAAATTTACATTATTTGTATGATTAAAAACAAAAAAGAACAAAGAAAATCAATAAAACGACTTGTGCGACGCCGAAAAGGCTCCTATCTCAGCATAATGCTGCGATATTTAATAATATTCTGATAGGGCCCACTGTGATGCCACGGACACATCTACGGACAAATATAAATCCCACTAGGAGAATAAAAAATAAATATAAATAAAAAGAATTTATAATAAATAAAAGACAGAAATAAATAAAAACTGTAACTATTTACCTACAGTAAATATTACGATTGACTCCTACGCTTGAACTTCACTTGTCCATGCCATAGACTATTGTCTATGGTGTATGACATAATTATATTAATTAATATTATTAATAATATTAATATTCTTTTTTAACCCTTTAGGGTTAAAAATCTATTGATTATTAATTCTTTATCACACACAAATAACACGCCTGTATTCCATGAAGGGTTAGGCCGAGGTGTAGAACCTGTATCTAAGTACCTAAACCCACATTTTGTTGTTACTCTATAACAGTTTTGAACTAACTGCTAAACCAATTTTGATGCAATTCTCTCTTCAACAGATAATGCCTGAAGTACACCCAGCGTTTGCCAACTCTGGAAAAAGAGCAGGCTTAGAAGTATGGAGGATAGAGGTATGTGGGACTCTTTTTCTTCTTCTCTTGTATTGGTGTGAACCAGTGGCGAAAGCACCACACAACACGATTCTTACCGGCTTCCATTCGGAGTTTCACATCAGCAATACAAATCAGCTCTACGCCTATTGAAAAATGGCACAGTCAGTAGAGTCTATCATTGCCAAGAAATATAGTTACACTACGGGTATTTAATTCACCATAACATACAAACAACAAAAACGCCTATTTTTAGCTTGAATAACAACAACAAAAAAAAATGTTCTAAAATAACCCTGCGACAAAACGTCAGAATCGGGAAATAAAAATCACACAATAGTGATCCTGTCATGACGTCATTTTAAGTCACGTGGCATCGCTTGATAAGGACGAAAGCAAGCCGCTGTATAACGGGTTATGATAAACAGATATAGAAAAATTCTTCAGCGAGAACGAGATGGAGGAATATTGCACATTTTACTTAGTTTTCACCTAATCAACTGTATTGTATTCGATTCTTTTTTTTATA
This sequence comes from Atethmia centrago, assembly GCA_905333075.3. Taxonomy (NCBI): domain Eukaryota; kingdom Metazoa; phylum Arthropoda; class Insecta; order Lepidoptera; family Noctuidae; genus Atethmia; species Atethmia centrago. Next base: position 11,361,965 of record HG995393.1, read on the forward strand.
TAAAAAAATAAAAATAAATTATTTGTTCAACAACATAAATGAAACCTATCGCTACTGATAGTGTGGTACGCAATTACTCCGCAGGTTTGATCACGATGTTTTTCCTTCGCCGAGAGAGATGAGATGAAATTAGCTTTCGTTGTAGTAAAAATATTACTAAGTCAGCGAGGTGGTTGCGGGGCTAACTGCCCAAGGTGCCCCTACACACCATGTGCCCTATTTTGGACCATGCTCAAATTAGGGCACATTTCATTATCAGTACAAAGAAAAGAAATTTATCAAATTCGCACGGTAGCATGAGGTAACCGGTATATCCTAGAACTAAAAGTCGAAAAGTTCAAAGACATGTTACATCTACCAACCGGCACTGGGCCGCATGGTGATGAGTTTTAAATTCAATAAAAATTAAACTCAAACCATTTGTTTCAAATAAACCAATTACAGGCACTTTTGAATTGTCAAGGGGTCGGTCAGTTAGAAAAATGAAGCCAGTTGCTCATTCCAAAGTTTAGTAAGTTCCTATGGAGAAGAACGGGCAAGAAACTCTACGGACACACTTTTAAATCAACATAATTATGATTAAAAATATTGGTTACTTACATCATTCATTTTGAAATTCTGCATGTGAGGACGATGTAAAACGTCAAAAACCTCCGTAAGTAATAAAAAGTAAAAACGCCAATTCAAAAAATTAAATCAAAATAAGCCGTAATAATCGCACTCCTTGCTGCTCAAAACACTTATACAAATCGTCATTGGTCCGCAATACTATTCGTGAGGTCGCAGTGCAAACGCAAGCGCTGTGATTGGTTGCTTACGTTGAAGAGGAAATTGAAATAACATATAAGAAAGAAAGAAAAAAGAATGCGTTATTGGCATTACAGAAAAAAAAATACACCTTAAAACTATAAAAAACAACTACAAAAATGCCAAAAGCGCCTCAGGTCAGGATAATGTAAGATGACACACAAGACGTACGGTCTGACGCTGATTTTCAGCTACAGCCCACGAGTGCCACACGCAAGAATAATAAGCACATAAGGAACTGTGTGTCTATTTTTAATTAATTAAGAGGTTAAATTAAAGGTGATAATATAAAATATATACCTTTAAACAAAATAAAATAAAAAATTGTGACATACATGTGTGCGCGTGTATGTGTTGTGTTATGTTTGATGAACAACTAAAATAAATACCCATTGGTGCCGATTCCCTTGTTCACAAACTAAACTAAATTTAAGTTCAGTGCATCTTTTTCTTTCTATTTCATTAAGAAAAGGACAGAAGATAAATTTTAGTTTAGTCCTGTCCAATTAATCAGCGCTTGACGAAAATTGACGTTATTTTAGTAGGCAAGTTTTTAATCACGTCTAAGCTTGTATGGAGTAGTGAAAGTTTAATTTGTGAACAAGGGAATCGGCACCAATATCTGTGTATTACCTATATAAAAAATCTTTAAGTAGAAAGTATCTTCAATGCAAAATCGTTTGACTGTGTGTTTATCGTTTCCTATATCTTCAATGCATATGATACTGAAAGAAAACTGACTGGAAATTGTAGCATGGTTTCAGATTATTTTTAAAGTCGTTAATCAATGTCTTGCAGTATATTTTGCTGTCGACTGGGTTTTAATTTTGACACACAAATAGGTTTTATTATACTCTGGTGTTATTATTTACTTCTGCAAAATATCACAAGAGTTAGTATCTCTCGTAAAATGTTTGCAACAGCTGGTCTGAAACAATAAATAGTTAAATCGAGAATACAATTAAACTTTGTTGTTATTTTGTTGCTAGGCAACCGTTGTTAGAAAATAAAACTGGTAGAAACCAGGGTTTTTGAAAGGCTAGCATAGTCAGCCTATAAAGTTCCCACTGCTGGGATACAGGCCTCCTCTCTGTGAAGTGGGGAGTGGACCGTAATCCACCACGCAGGCCCAATGCGGGTTGGTAAATTTCACCTGTCTTCGAATTTTTGTCTCTAGGATATGCCGGTTTCCTCACGATGTTTTCCTTAACCATTTTGAGAGCAGCGGTGATGAAATTATTTACACAAAGTAAATCGCCTATCAGGGCTCGAACCTACGACCTACAACTCGTAAGTCGCGGTCGTTACCACTGGGCCACCAAAGGTCTCGTGGCCTTCATGTTCAAAGTTCATTTATTTACGTTACACGTCCGTGTTTGGGCCACAGAAACTCATATGTGTACGAAGTTTCAATTCACTCGGTCCAGTAGATTCGGAGCAAACCGGCTGACAGACGGACACACGAGTGATCCTATGAGGGTTCCGTTTTTTCCTTTTGAGTTACGGAACCCTAAAAACCATAGGTAACAAGAAATATTTTTGTCCCGGACGACCTGACGGGACAAGACATTAATAAAACGTATTTTTAGACGCCCTACACGTGTCTTCTATTTTTGTCGTTACTAAGAAAAAATATAAAATACTGAGATGCACATAATTTGGCCGTGACAAGATACAATTTTTTTGTTTTATTTTTGTCCAGAAATTTGGAGATATAAATTGGGAGATGCTCACGATAATTACGTTACATATAAACAACATCACGCTTTGTTTCCCCGACGGGTTGAGCAGATGTGCACCTAAAGTACACCCACATTTCGCCAGTTATGTTTATGGTAGATCCGCAGTAGTAGCCCGCGAAATTCAAATTTTCTTGCGTTTTATGCAATTTGCAGGTTAATGTCAGGTTGTACGAGTATCTTGATCAAAATATAATTATTATGATTCGCGACCATTGCTCGTGAGTCGCGGCCGTTACCTTTGGGCCACCACAGTATTGACTAGGTTTGTAAGCAGAACGCATTTGAAAGAAACGCGATAAAAACAAAATGGCACTAAATTCTAAATTCAAACATTGACAGAACGCAAAACTCTTTCGGGTGCCTTAAAATTTTTAGTACTTCACTATATTTTCGCATAAAAGCGTAAGAATAATAATGTTAGCGTTAATAAAATATATAGAAAGATCTCTTTTATCATCGACATCAATCTAAATAGCTCGTAAAAACAAGAATAATCTTTTATCCATAGCTACTTGGCACAGGCTAAGTTTATAACACTATTTTTGTTGTCAGTTCCAAGATCAAGAAAAAAAAAACGACCACACATTCTTTGTTGTTGACTGCATTTCGAATTTCGAAAACATTAATCAGTCTAGCTATTTTCCCACCTAGTAACAGTCCTTTAACAGATGTTTTGCTTCACATTCAAAATCACAGTGAGCTTTATTCTCGTTACAATAAGGTTGCTGTTGGGGTGTAAAATAACTATAGATCTGCTTTCAGGCAGAGCTGTTTATAGATCCTACACCCTCATTTCGCCAGTTATATTGAAGTTTCATGTAATAGATGGCGTGCCTAGCCTATTGCTATTAAAGCGCGGTCACTGTCTGACTGCCTAGAAAAGAAAGAGAAACGCGATAACACAACGCTTGTAATTTATTGCAAAATATGAAGTAATTATCTATTTACTCAAAAATGAGTCGAGTTATCGAAAATAAAAAAAAAAAACAACCAAGTTCTGCATTCAAATTTGACGTTCTTGTTAATCAAATACCCTAATGTACCTACGTTAATATTTAATACGTTTATTTTGGATTGGAACTCAAGGTAAAAGGTTAGTTCCGTTAATTTGTATCAAGATTTTTTTTCAAAACGTGCTTTGTTAATAGCAAAGTTCTGAGAAATATGTTCAAGATTAACATAAATATATTTTTTTTGCTACCACAAAATTTATAGATTTGGCAATTTTTTTTTTAACTTTATCGTACTTAGGTAATCTGCCTCTTCTAAGCGCCTTAAGGTGTATCCGCAGCTGTGGCCCGGGAAATTCTGATGTCGGGTTGTATCTTGATCAAAATATGATTCGCAACTAAACAGATATTGGTGCCGATTCCCTTGTTCACAAACTAAACTTAATTTAAGTTCCGTGCATCTTTTTCTTTCTATTTCATTAAGAAGAGGACAGCAGATACTTTTTAGTTTAGTCCTGTCAAATTAATCAGCGCCTGTCACTACTCCATACAAGTTTAGACGTTATTAAAAACTTACCTACTAAAATTACGTCAATTTACGTCAAGCGCTAATTAATTTGACTGGACTAAACTAGAATTTATCTTCTGTCCTTTTCTTAATGAAATAGAAAGAAAAAGATGCACTGAACTTAAATTTAGTTTAGTTTGTTAACAAGGGAATCGGCACCAATATGTATTTACAGAATTGTAATCATTACAATCATTAATATTTTGTTCCATTGAATGACTTACATTAAATCATGAAAACGGGGAACAAATAATATAACTTAGAGAGATGTATTAATGATTCTAATGATTATAATTGTATAAATACATCATCATCTGCTTAGCCTTTTTCCCAAATACGTTGGGATCGGCTTCCGGTCTAAACGGATGCAGCTGAATACCAGTATTTTACATGGAGCGACTGCCTATATGACCTCCACAACTAAGTTACTGGGCAACACGATACCCCTTGGTAAGACTGGTTGTCAGACTTTCGGTCTTCTGACGACCCGTAACGACTGTCAAAGATCCAGGAATGACAGCCGGGACCAAGGGCTTAACGTGCTTTCCGAGGCACGGAGGGGTCTTGGTATGTAAAGATGGTCACTCATCCACGGACCAACCGAGGCAAGCGTAGCTTAATCTGATCGATTGACCCGTGCGGCTGTTATTAATTAGCCACAAGCCCCTCTATATTAATAATAATAGGGTATTTTACTATATATACGAGAAAACATCTATAAAGGAGTCGGAAAATGTTAGTTTTAGTTCATAAAACAACAAAATAAATTTTAAAATACAAATCAACGTTTTCAGTTTTTCTAATCTGTTAAAAAACACCATGAAATAGTAGCCGCCATGTTATTACGTCATACGACTATGTAAACTAAAACGATTCAACTGTCAACGTATTAGTTAGATCATAATAGATCAGCGCACTTATTTACATAGCCAAGTGACGTCATGACCACAGAGCAACATGACGTCCACTGCGTCCAGCGTTTTCATCAAACTACGCGCGAAATTTGAAAATTTAAAATTGAAATGCATTTTTATGGCACTTATCGATTGAATAAAAATTTTGTGATTTTTAGGGGCATTTTAGCACTATACAATTTAATTAAGACACTTTTCAAAAATGGGTGTAAGACCCTATTGTATAAATACATATCTGTTAATAATGTCCCTAACCATTCGAAGGAAAACAAAATGAAATTAATACAATATTTCATAAAATCATGAAAAGGTATTATTTTTATCAAATTTTGGTTACCAGTAGGTACCTACAGATTGCATTATCATTATCAATGTTAATAATGAACATTTAATTTAATTAATATTTTGTTATATCAATATAAGGACGCGATAGCGTTGCTAATTAGGAAAATTACGAGAAAAATATCTATATGGGGAAAATTAATTAAATTATTAATAGTATTTTTGCTGGCAACAATAATATTTATGCAGTCAGCCTGCTATGAAGCTTGCATCTAACATTTTCATCATGATTTGAACTGTAGTCCGCGCGCAACTGCTCGTCACTGCCTGAGGTAGGTATGTGAGCTATGAGCAGTGGTCTCGAACGTCATAGAGCGAGATCGGTAGGGTTGCCAGCTAAAATCGGTATATGTATAAATACAATATTCAATCAAATTCGTTTATTTATTGAAAAAAAAACTTACAGACTAATTTATAACAATTACACTAAAGTATAATTATTTTTATACCAATTTTCTTTAAAACCAAAATCAAATTAAAATTGACAATAAATATAAATAAATGTTTTCAAATCACAGTGTTAATAGGTATGGAAGGACAGTTTAGGCCTGTCGAGACGTACCAGGTACTTAACAAACAAAAAAAAGGTCTACAAAATATCTAGTCTATTAAGCCTACAACGTTCTCACATTCACAAGGTACACAAAAATCTGTGTAAAATATTAATAAAATAATATAAATTTAAAACCAAATGACATGTTTGCCATTACAACAAGTCTGAAATCAATATCCTATCAATATCATAGCCGCGGTCATCTTCGAATTAATTTCAAAATCATAACAATTACCTGTATTAATTAAATAGTCGTTTTGTATGTAATAGACCAGTGATTGATTCAGTAGACAGCCTATTTCGCTGTTTTGTTTTCAAAAGATTAATATGTGAAAATATGGGTTCAACGTTAGCGGATGAATGGGGAAGTGATAAAATATTAAAGATGAAATTAGACAACAAAGGAAACATTTGAGTTTCATCGCCACGCTTTAGTAAACTTACTTCGTCCCAAAATAGTTCTACATCATCAGCAAATGTTTTGATTTGTTCACAATTTTTTAAAATGCGTCACTCTATATCAATTTCCCTGGAAATCATTACTCTGAACAATAATGGGAAAGAGCCTACTCAAGTACTCATAGGAACTTTGAAGCAGTTATGCCAATTTTAACATTTTTTGGATCAATTACCTATGTCTAAACCTTTTATGTTGTATGTTTATCTAGGACAAACTGTCCAGTTAGGTAGGTCCGACTTCGAGAAAGAGGTCAATCGTCGAATCCGACTCGGCTGGGCAGCGTTCGGGAAGCTACGCAATATCTTCTCGTCCCACATACCGCAGTGTCTCAAGACGAAAGTCTTTGACCAGTGCGTGTTGCCAGTGATGACCTATGGCACTGAAACGTGGTCGCTTACAATGGGCCTTATTAAAAGGCTAAAAGTCACTCGAAGGGCAATGGAGAGGGCTATGCTTGGAGTTTCCCTACGTGATCTAATCAGAAATGAAGAGATCCGCAGGCGAACCAAGGTAACGACATAGCCCGAAGAATTGCCAAACTTAAGTGGCAGTGGGCAGGGTACATTGCTCGCAGAACAGATGGCCGATGCCACCGAAAGGTTCTGGAGTGGCGACCGCGTTCCGGAAGACGTAGCGTTGGAAGGCCTCCTACAAGGTGGACCGATGACCTTGTGAAGGCCGCAGGAATCCGCTGGATGCGGGAAGCACAAAACCGGTCGAAATGGCGGTGCTTAGGGGAGGCCTCTGTCCAGCAGTGGACGTCTTTCGGCTGAAATGATGATGGTGATGATAAAACCTTTTATTGGATTATTTTTCAATTGAAACCGCGTGCTTATTTGCTTACAAGCTTCGATATAAAAATCTAGGCATCGGCATTAAAACAAATTTACTTGACCTGAGTGGCTTCTCCGCTACATTAAACATAAATGAAAAGGGTTGCCAACTTAAAAGTGCAAATCGGTAGAAAAATCGGAAGAATTTCCATGTATATTCTGAAATCGTAGAAAATTTCGGTATTTCGGTAAAACAGAGCGTATATCGGTAGAAATACTGAAAAATCGGTAGGTTCGAGACCACTGGGGATGAGACGGGGAGGGCGCGATTGACAAGATTGGCAGACTGAGTTAGCTTGGCCTTTGTCTACCTCCCCCGTCTCACCGCTCATATATCTCAGGCGGTGACTAGCAATCGCGCGCGGATTATAACTACTTATAGTAAGTTCTACCAACTATCATAATCATCGCCCTTCCCTTTACCAACTATGTTGCCTTCCAGTCTGACCGGTTGCAGCTGAATACCAATATTTTACATGGAGCGACTGCCTATCTGACCTCCACAACCCAATTACCTACTGGTTAACACGATATACCCCTTGGTAAGACTGGCTGTTTGACTTTCTGGCTTCTGACTACCCGTAACGACTGTCGAACCATTTTTTTTATTTCTATCGATAATTTAAAGATGCTTTATTTGATGAAATGTTAGTCATCTTGGCTCAAAAGTGGCCTATAAATAGGTTTGATGATTATTTAGATGTTTAGATACAGTGGTGCCGATTCCCTTGTTCACAAACTAAATTAAATTTAAGTGCAGTGCATCTTTTTCTTTCTATTTCATTAAGAAAAGGACAGAAGATAAAGTTTAGTTTAGTCCTGTCAAATTAATCAGCGCTTGACGTAAATTGACGTAATTTTACTAAGCAAGTTTTTAATCACGTCTAAACTTGTTTGGAGTAGTGACAGGCGCTGATTAATTTGACAGGATTAAACTAAAATGTATCTTCTGTCCTTTCCTTAATGAAATAGAAAGAAAAAGATGCACTGAACTTAAATTTAGTTTGTGAACAAGGGAATCGGCACCAGTGTCGCGCTGCAAAACAACTAAAACAAACAGGCTTAGCATGACGCTTTGTATTTCTTCGAAGAATAGACACGGCTCTTTCAATACAAAGTGACATTTCGTTTCTCCATTTTTGACATCTCACTGTAGAAATCCTTTTACAATCTGTCATCTTGTCTTTCGTTTTTATCGATCTTTGTCTAGGTCCTTTTTTATGTAGAAGGATTTCTATGGTGGGATGTCAAAAAAGAAGAATCGAAATGTCACTTTGTATAGAAAGAGCCGTGTCTTGTCTTCGAAGAAATAGAAAGCGTCATGCTAAGCCTGCAGGCCAACTTTAATATGCTGGTGTGCGTGACAGCTACGTCTTACACCCGCGCCACGTCATTGTGCTGTCCTTGTGTTATTCTAGTGTGCGTGCATTTTGAGCTGTCAAAATCTCACCGTGTAAACTTACGTGAAGTGAGCTGATATTTCACCTAAGGCTAAGGATTCACACTATAACAAAGAGATTAAAGATAGATCCTATAGAGAGGCTATAAGAAAAAATATCATAGAAAAATTGTGATCCCGTGTCTCAGTGGCGCCATTTAGCGTAATATAGCAAAATTACATAATAGCTAAGTTTGACACGATACACTTTTAATAATAATAATAATATTAAAAAACGTCTAACGGGCCTCTGCGAGTTGATTTCGGCCCCTCGTACGCCTTCCAAAGGTCCGGGACCCCAGGGTGCCGAGAAATGTCAAGAGACGTAAATAACAATAATGATTTATTTGCATCAAATTAAAAGTAAAAATACAGTTTAAAGTAAATGATACAATAATGTGGCGACACCAGCACCCTTGCTAAGTTGCCAAGACAACTTGTGTTAAGCCCGACCCTATATTAAGTGTTACTTAATTGCATTCAGGTACATACATGCCATATTGTAATTAGACTAGTTCATTATAAATGTCACAGGTAAACGGACAAATACTTAAACTATTTAGGAAAGGGAATAAAACAAAACGAGAAATTTTATGAGAGGAAGTAGTGTAGTGCGTGTAGAGGTGTGTGAGGGTGAGTGTGAGTGTGTGTGTGTGTGTGTGTGTGTGTGTGTGTGTGTGTGTGTGTGTGTGTGTGTGTGTGTGTGTGTGTGTGTGTGTGTGTGTGTGTGTGTATGTGTTTTCCTATATTTGTGGGTAATGGTAGCGTGCGATGAGCAAATGAGGATAGAATGGGGTTTAACGGGAGCTATATTGAGTTAACAATAAGCTTTCTGTGTTGTTGTGTTTTACCGACACCAACCGTCAGATAGTTTGAAACATCTAAGAAAATTATTTATTTTGTCTAAATACTGGGTAAATTAACAAAATACTAACGAAAACAAACCGTGGTTGAGTCTAGTCGTTTTGTCACTACGAGATTTGCAATACTTTAATGCACAGTTCGGCCATATATACTTTGAAAATAATTTTCTTTTGGTCGACAAGGCGACTTGACATGGAGACGTACCACACTAGACTGAGCGACTTTTCCAGTTTTACCCACTAGGACAAATGTATCGGATTACGGTTTTGTTCGCTATGTCCCACCCATCTATTGTCAAGAGCGTGTACGTCGTACGGCATTTCATACAAATTTACAAGTCCTTATTTTTCGAAATGACTGAACCGATTGTAATGAAACTTCACACACATAAGCAGGATACAGAGGTCTAAAATGTTAGTAGAAAACATTTTCGAAATGTCTTATTAAAAAAAAAAAAATGGAAATTTCTTTTTGTAAGGAAAATTTAAAATCGCTCTAATTTAACTGAAGACTATTTTTCGAAAAAAAAAATCTACTAATTAAAAAAACCTATTGATCCTGCTTATGTGTGTGAAGTTTCATTAATATCGGTTCCGTCGTATCTAAATAAGGACTTGCAAAATTTGTACGAAATGCCGTACGGCGTACAAGCTCTTAAGTAAATGATTTAATGTCATTGCACTACAAACAGCTCCATTTACCTAAGTGTTGTTTTTACAGAATAAACCAGATGGTTCTCTTTACCCTTGTGAGTGATGTCGAAGAAAAACATTTTAATTCTAAGGATAAATATTTATAGATTTTTCTATTGTTTCAGAACTTTGAACCCGTTCCAGTGCCTGCTTCTCATCAGGGAAATTTCTACTCTGGCGACTCCTATATTGTTCTAAGCGTAAGTATAATAATCCATTCTAATTATTATTAGAAACGAGCTAACCTGACCGACGTTGTCTGTACGAATTTCAATAGTTACAATAATATCAATAATAATTAATAATACAATAAAAATAAATAATATCTAATAATAATAGTTAATGCAAAAATCTCATAGAAAAAATAACGTTCAATGTTCAACTAGGTGAGAGGCCCTTCTGGCCCCACCGAAGCCCAGTAAAGCTGTCGAGGACCCCCGAGGGACCTCTGCATACAAGCCAGCATTTAAAGAAAAATGTTTCCCGAATTTGAAAATTTTATTCCAAACTAGATGTGCCCCGCGGTTTCACCCGCATAAGTTTTGACCCCGTGGGCATATCGGGGTATATATGTGTTATTTCCTGGTTATAAACTATCTGTGTGCCAAATTTCATTTAAATCCGTTCAGTACTTTTCGCGTGAAAGAGTAACAAACATCCATCCATCCATCCATTTATCCTTACAAACTTTCGCATTTATAATATTAGTAGGAAGTTTTCGGACTATAATGATCATTTTAAAACTAAAATTACTCAAATCGGTCCAGCCGTTCTCAAGCATTCTGAAACATTTCTCCAACATTCGTTTCGCCGTTGAACGGTTCTCCGACAGAACGATTCACTTTTCATTTTTTCACCGATAGAACGTTTCAACGGCGAACGATTCGCCGACAGAACCTTTCATATAGCGAAGGATAATGTTGGGTTAGGTTAGGTTAGAACAGTGACCATTAACGCCAGATCCCATCTATTACTCTCGTCGAAAGTGACGCATATGAAAGGTTCTGTCGGCGAATCGTTCGCCGTTGAAACTTTCTATCGGAGAAAAAATGAAAAGTGAATCGTTCTGTCGGTGAACCTTTCAACGGCGAAACGAATGTCGGAGAAATGTTTGAGAATCGTTCTCAAGTGATGCGCTTACCAACGAACAGCATTTCTTTTTTATTTATACTGGGTCAAATTTGATTAGCTAGCGACACTCCAAATATCATATCTAAACACGAAAAAATGAAAATTAAAAAGATTTGGTCATTTTCTTTTGGGGCCAACAACCGCTTATAGTGTTGTTATTGAGTTGAGAAAATCTGTTTTATTTTTATTTTTTCGTGTTACCCATTATTCTATAATCTAGTAAGTATTTTTTATTATTTCCCCTGCTTTAAAAAGTAAACGAATTATATCCAATGACTACATTTTTACAATGTAGGTACGGTCAGTGCTCTGCATTACCTTACCCCTCTTACAAACAAGCAGAGGGGAAGAGGGGTATCGGGTTATGTAAGTCACTGACTACTTCATTTTGGTAATATATCAGTCACAAATCCTGTTATTCCTAGTACAATATGGCCATTGTTCTTTCTAGACCACGGGTGATGAATCCCGCTTTTCCTGGGATATTCACTTCTGGATCGGCACCAAGACCTCCCAGGATGAAGCTGGTTCCGCAGCAGTCCTCACAGTCAACATGGATGACGAGCAGTTCCATGGTTCTGCTGTCCAGCATCGAGAGGCGCAGGGTTACGAGTCGAAGCAGTTCCTGGATTATTTCCAGCCTGGTAAGCTAATGTTTTATTTATTTATTTATTTGTTTAACAGTTATTTGTAAACAAACAAAAAGAAAGAAACAGAAAAACGAGCGAGCCTAACAGTAGTCGCATATGATGTGTAACATCTGACATCTTACCTTGGTAAAAGCAACTTAGGAGGGACAGAAATTAACCTCAGAATTTAAAAAAAAACTATATAGGTACTGAAAAATTTATTCGAATAATGATTCATTACAAGTGGTCGCCCACTGGTCAAATTCAGAGGGGGTCGAATTTGACCAGTGGGTGACCACTTGTAATGAATCATTACAATCAATCATACAAAATCTATATAGTAATTAATAATTCCACGAGTACACTAATTCCATGCTATTATAAAAAAAAATCTAAATATTTTATTTCACATATACCCACATGTTATGAAACGTCAGAAGCTAGGTGTACGGTTCCAATTGGTCGTTTCCTATGGAGAAGAGCCGGCAAGAAACTCCACGGTTACTCTATTAAAAATAATTGGCCTTTACAATGTTTTCAAATTAGTGTTAATAGGTATGGGAGGACAGTGTAGGCCTGTCAAAAAGTACCAGTACTGAACAAAAATGAATTGGTTTACAAATCTAGTACAACGTTAAGCCTACAACGTTCTCACATTCACTAAATATAAGGAATCTATGTAAAATATTAATACAATAATAAAAACCTATTTAAAGTACTTACTTATTCCGTGCTCAAGCTGTCACTTGGCTACACACTTCAGTCTCTCTTCACGAAATCAAAGCGACAGGAAAGATGTTAGACATTTGTACAAAGGGGATGCTTATTTCTAAAGAATCTGTTACAATCTCTCTGTTCTGTACTTACTTTTTCTCATTTAGTATTAATCATGGTCTGGCAGTTTGAGTAATTTATGCGGCCTACCCAAATGTTCTTTCTTTGGTATTGTTCGTCGAATCGTTGAGCTCCTTAAGTTCTGAGTTGAGCAGCACGATTACTGACAAATGCGTGCACTGACTGGACAGGTCCACTCAATCTGTGTGGTTCTTTCCTCAAAAGGACCATTTCAGACACCAATCTACATGGCCTTCACATGATCTGACCAAGATTATGTCTGGACTTTAAAAGAGACTGTGACCTCTGAGTTTGTTTCGGCCTTTCTTTTTAGAGTAGTCAGATAGGAAACGCCGACCTCACCTAGCTTTATTTAAAAATATGATTGACGTGTAAAAGTGTTTGTACAAACCTACTTACAGAAAATAAATCATTTATCATTTATTTATCAAAAGAAGAACAAGGAGTTAGAACAAAAATGTAGACACCGAGTTCAAGCGTAGAAAAGAAAATAAAATACACACGATTCATACCTCCTAACAAAATAAATATACCTAAAATTTCTATTTAGGATCTAGGGGTTTTTTCTAGTTAGGATATTTCTATATCCTAACTATCCAAATCAGAGACATTTTGGCGCCGGGTTATTTTAGAACAATTTTATGTTTTTGTTAAAAATCTAAAAATAGACGTTTTTGTTGTTTGAATGTTATGGTGAATTAAATATCCGTAGTTTAACTATATTTTTTGGCATTAATAGATACTATTAATGTTATTATTATTATTATTATTATTATTGACTGTGGCATTTGTCAATAGCGGTAGAATTGCTGATGCGAACCTCCGCAGGGAAGCCGGTGGGAATCGTGTTGTATGGTGCTTTCGCCACTGATTTATATCATATTTTTCAAAACCTGCTAAATCGATTTATACGCGATTCATAAACAGGTTTGTAGATTAATTTCTTGCAACCGCAGGCGCCATTTATTTTTAACGGCAGAGTTTGATGTTACATTTTCATGTGTGAAATCCATTCGCTTGTGATGATGAAACATAGGCTTTTCTTTCTTTAATGTTTTGACGTGTTTATGCTCCCGTATTTCAACGAAACATTCGTTTTTTTTTTTTAATATCGACCACCTTATCGTTTTTGCTGGTATCGTAATATCTTTTTGCCCGACTGCCCCAGCCAAGCATTAACCTGAAATATGGTGTAACTTTTGTTTATCCCCGCCTGCGATACCTAAAATTATATAGATTATAATGCTTGTTTTTTCTCTTTTCAATTATGTGTTTTTGCAGTCGGGTTTTTTGTTTTTTAAATAATTTGTTTTTTTTATTTATACCAACCATAAATTTAATTTTGTTTCTTTTTGGGAATTAGGGAATGTTTCCTTTGAGTGGGGTTTGTTGTCTCCAGTGTTTGTAGTGCTTGCTCTCCGGGTGAGGTTGAAAAGTTCCACCCTGTATACAATGACATAAATATTTACTTAGTTGAATGATGAATGATGAATAAGTACTGTTTTTCGAGAGTATGTGTCAAACTCAAAAACTCAAACTCAAAGCATTTATTTCAATTAAACCATTTACAGGCACTTTTGAATTGTCAAGGAGTCGGTCAGTTAGAAATATGAAGCTAGTTGCCCATTCCAAAGCGTAGTAGGTACCTATGGAGAAGAACGGGCAAGAAACTCCATGGACACTCTTTTAAATTAAATTGATACATAAAGATTAGTACAAAAATAATGTTGAAATTATAACTAAATGTGAGGACGATGTAAAATAAAAAAACGCGTCCATAGTAGAAAGAGAAACAAAAACAATTTCTAAATAAAATAATTACAAATAAGCCGAGGACGCTAAGAGGTGACCAGTCCCAACTAACGGCGCCCGTTCACGAGCATGACGCATGGATTAGCACCATTCAGCTCAACCATTTTGAAGGGAGCTAAATGATCCAACACACGCGCCACCATCAGCGAGACATCTGAGTGAGCATGACATACTCTCAGCCGCCAGGGCCCATTCAAGTCAATTACATAAATGGTAGCTCTATTATACATAGTACTCACACCTGTGCAATGCAATTATACAATACAACGTAGGTTGAATTTATACAATGCAAAGATAGTCTTACAATGTTCAGCTGCTCCAACAGTATTTTCAAATGTTAACAATTCAATTGGTTGTGGTTGTGGAGCAGGACCAGCATTGAGCCAAGCATTTTTATTAGCGATGTAATCACCCAACTTATAATATGCCTGCCTGCATAGTGTGCGTTTGATACAAGATTTGAATTTCATTTCATTCAGTTGAAGTATGTGGGGTGGAATTTTATTGTAACATTTTAAACAGTACCCCATGAAAGATGAGTCTACTTTAGCCAGTCTGAAACCTGGCTGAGATAATAGGTCCCTATTTCTAGTACTATAATTATGTCTTTCACATCTTTTATTAAAATGATGTAAATTTTTTCTTACGTACATGATGTTTTCGTAGATATATTGACAAGGTACCGTCATGATGTTAATGTCCTTAAACCGGTCCCTTAGAGAATCGCGCCTGCGGAGATTATAAATGGCTCTGATAGTTCTTTTCTGAATATATAGCTCTTTTCATTGTCGAAGTGAAATAGGCTATATAATATTTTGCATCTGCAAATACAAAAAAAGGAGAGGAAGGTTTTTTAAAATAAATTACAACAATATTAATATCAAATAAAAAGCTAGTAATGAAACAATTCCATACGTAGGTATATATATATTAATAAAACTAAAATGCTTAAAAAAAAAACAAATAAAAAAAAAAAAAACTGGGTTTATTTGTTTTTTACGATTTCACGCTAAAATGGCTCAACGGATATGGATGACTCATTCCATACGTATATATATGTATTAATAAAACTAAAATGCTTGAAATAAAGCAAATTAAAAAAAAAATCAACAAGTGAGTTCTGCTTGTTACGATTTCACGCTAAAACGGCTGGACGGATTTGGACGATAATTGGCACATGGGTAGACCATGACCTGGGTTTAGGACGTGAGTTCCCACGGGACCGAGACTTATACGGCTGAAACTGCCGGGCGCACCTAGCAATTAACAGTGCTGATTTCTTATTGATTTGTATTTGACTGTCTCGTTAACCAAGCACGATCGAACGCATTTCTGGTAATTCCCGTCATCAATCTCGCTGACAGTCCAAAGTCTGAAGTTGTACCCAATACTTCTTCGAGGAATCATACCCCTTTTTTTTTGGGTGGGAAATCGTCAAATAACTTCTCCCGCTCTGGGCGGAGCAGACTTACTGACTAAAACCCACCCGTATTCCTTCCGTTGCCTGTAACCCTTTGGTACAGGGGCCTCGATAACCCTTTGGTACCTTCCCCCGATCCCGGCAGATACCCCTTAGATTAATATTCGTATTCAACATGCTTCATAAAAAAACTCATTTTCTTACTTCCCTAGCCATCAGATACTTGGACGGAGGCCACGCTTCAGGCTTCAACCACGTCACAATCAACGCTGGAGCCGAGAAGCGCCTGTTCCAGATCAAGGGCAAGAGGAATGTACGCGTAAGACAGGTATGTAGTTGAAACCTATTGTAACAGGTGTAAAAAGATGTTTAACCTTTTGACCGCCACAGTCATGTATAGATGACATATCAAAATGTGCCCAGCACGCCGCGGTCACGACTACATTTTATTTATATATATATATATGACAGATTTTATGGAATAATTCGTAGCTTGGCGCCGAGGGCACGTTTTTGCTTTTTTGACGTGGCGTTCAATAGGTTAACGACACCGAGACTCACTTGTTTTTCCCGTCATTTTGACATTTTTGTACTGGACCACATCAGGGAACCTTTTGCTTACGGAGAGATTTAAGGTCACAAAATAAAAGTCAAAAGTCATTTATTCAAACTAGCTGGAGAATCAGCACTTTTCGAACGTCAACATTACATAAGACAGTCCCCCAAAATGCCAGCCCTTCACCACTTCCCAGAGCTTTATCTGGGAAGAAGAAGTGGCGCAACAAACTTCCCAGCATCACAGCTGTCTATTCAGTTAAAAAAACTTGATGTAATATATACAAAATAATTTACAATATTATATTTTTATACATTTAAATGATATTTATACATCATTTCAAATAGGCACATAAAAAGCATCGCTTTGGTTTGTCTCCATCCTATACTTAAAAAAAAAATTAAATCTAAATAATTCCTGTAATGTTTTTCGTTATATTCTCGTGACCACTGCTTCTCTTCTGCCTGGACTTTTCTACAACTATATTGAGGTCAGCTTCCAGTCTTACTGGATGTAGTTGAACACCAGTATTTTACAATAGTGACTACCCATTTGCAGTGCCGCATTAAGCAAGCGCGGGGCCCGTAGCAAATTCTTCTATTATATGGGTTCTTAAGGATAAAGTGTTTAAGTCGTATAAATAAATAGACAATTTCAACATTTTGAATCGACCTATTTCATTTCTGCTACGCATGGATGCGTGGCACTAAGTGTCGAGTAAGGGTGCTCGCACACGTCTTTTTGTAGAGCCGATTGTCGGGCAGATACAGATTCTTTACGAGTGACATTTTTTTTGGAACTTGTGCGTTTTCCGCATGCAATTCTGTTGTCAATGTTTTATTTTAGCCAACGAAATAATCGGTTACCGATTGTCTGACGTGGATTGTCTTAGTCGGAAAAGGTGTTGTTACGTTTCACGTTTTTATGACATCAAATAAATTCATTAAACCACGTCCTTATAAGTTTCACTCAAAAAATTGCGCTCAGGCGGAGGTGGGCGGGTTTGGATACGCGGGGCCCCCTTTAGCGTGGGGCCGTTAGCAATTGCTACTCTTGCTACGTGGTTAATCCGGCACTGCCCATCTGACCTCCACAACCCAGTTACTGTGTAACATGATACGCCTTCACCACAGTTTTCCATTTTTTTGTTCAAAACAAATCGAGTGCGTTTTTACTTCGTCGATACTTGATCAACTAGGAACTCAAAATCTATACTATTTCAGTCTTTATGACGTAGGAAGTTTTCAAAACACCGGCTTAACGACCGAGCCATCAAATTGGATCAGTCTTGCAATTCTTAAATACATTGAATTACGCAATATTTTTTGATCCTTGCCAACATAAATTGGGAGATGGTTTTGATAAATGTTTCCCCTAGATTTGAGTCCACTTAAGACGCTGACAACACCTAAACCGCGGTCACTGTCATATTGCATAGAAAATAAAGAGAAGCGCGATGACACAACGCTTGTAATTTATTGCCAAAATATGAAGCAATTATCTATTTACTCAAAATTGAGTTGAGTAATCGAAAATAAAAAACAACCAAGTTCTGCATTCAAATAAGACGTTCTTGTTATTAATTAAATACGTAACGTATGTTGATATATGATACAGATACTTTGGATTAGAACTCAAGGTAAGAGGTTAATTTAACGTTAGTTTGTATCGAGATTTTTTTTCAAAACGTGTTTTGGTAACAACCAAGTTCTGGGAAATAGGTTCAAAATTACCATATATTTTTTCCACTACCACAAACTACAGATTTGGCAATATTTTTTCATAAGAGAATTTTGGCCAATTGGGTCTTGTCAGCGCCTTAAGGCAGCCATAAGATAGTCCGGTTAAGTAGCTACGACCTCTCAAGGTCAACTACGAGATGCATTGCAGATTCATAAAAAAAAATATTACACTGATTCAAAATGGATGGCACCATATTTATATGCAATAAATATGACTTGTTTTTAAGGTTCCGTACCTCAAAAGGAAAAAACGGAACGCTTATAGGATCACTCGTGTGTCTGTTTGTCTGGGTGGCTGTCTGTCTATCTGTCTGATCGTCTTCGTCTGTCCATCTGTTACAGCCGATTTATCCGAACCTACTGGACCGATTAAGTTGAAATTTGGTACACATATGAGTTTCTATGGCCCAAACACGGATGTGTAACGTAAATAAATGAATTTTGAATATGAGGTCACTTTTGGGGGCAAATAAGAAAATAAAAATAAAAGTTTTGCAAACTGTACCGTGTGACATATCAAATGAAAAGGCTTGTAGTGATGGTCTCTAATCATCATCATCATCATCATCTGCCTGCCTTTTCCCAACTATGTTGGGGTCGGCTTCCAGTCTAACCGAATGCAGCTGAATACCAGTATTTTACATTATATTTACATTTATATTTAACAGTGATGGTCTCTAATATAATATATATTTTTTAAATTTAAAATAAATAGTTTAAAAGTTATTTAATAAAATAGATTAAAATTTACCATTGTCTCCGAAACTACTGAGGCATTTATTTTGAAAAAAAAAATGCAGAATTAGTTCTTTACTTATAGAATAGAGGAAAAACTATCAGAAGACTATGTTGTTAAAATAACATGGTAAATCTCTCAATATTGTGCGTATAACTTGGTGCAGTTGAAATGTATGGGAGAACATGTTTTTCAACTATAATGTAAAGTTTGTTCTTAGGATAAAAAAACATAGTAGATACCATATTCATTGTACCCTCAACAACACAGGCAACGGAGTCAGTAAGAGTCTGACACACCCTTCCGCTCCGCCCACAGCGGGAGAAGTTATTTGATGAGTTCCCATCCACAAAAAAAAAAGACCATATCTATCTCTGACGCAAAGCAACGTTGCTATGTTTGTTTACATGTCCGGAAACCGAATCAAGAATACAGTATATTATTAACATGTTCTGTCACTAGGTGGCCATCAGCTTCGAGTCCCTGAACAAAGGAGACTGCTTCGTCTTGGACTACGACCATGAGATTTACCTGTATGTCGGTGAAAATGCCAAGAGTGTGGAGAGACTGAAGGCAATTCAAGTAGCTAACCAGGTCAGAGATCAGGATCATAATGGAAGGGCCAGCATTGAGATCATTGGTGAGTATCTTCTTCTCTCTTATTTGCTCGAACTATAATCAGGAGTTTGACAAATACTGTCAAAAATACATCCACAATTCGGCATTTATGTTTAAATCCCATGTAATAGGGGGTGAGTGTATTGCCATCGATCGGATACAGATCCAGACTTCGGGGTGCTACTAAATTCCTGGTGGAAAAATCCAATAACACTTTGCCCGAACTTTTTTTTTTGGGTGGGAAATTATCAAATAACATCTCCCACTCTGGGCGGAGCGGGAGGGTGTGTCAGACTCTTACTGACTAAGGGTGCGTTTCCACTGACGCGGAGCTGGGCGGAGTGGAGAGGAGCGGACCGTGAATTGGCCAATCTCAGTGCTCGAAATCTGCGGAGCGGAGATTTCGAGCATAGTGATTGGTCAATTTGTGCACCGCTAAGCTCCTCTCCGCCCCGCTCCGCGTCAGTGGAAACCCGGCCTAAAACCCACCCGTATTCCTTCCGTTGCCTGTGTTGCCAGGGGCCTCGGTAACCCTTTTGAACATCCACGTGACCCCGGCAGTCTTTGCCCGACCTGGGAATCGAACCCAGGACCTCATGGTTAGCTGTAGCACTTGCAACTACAAGACCATCGATGCTGTCAAAAAAAATTGGGGGAATTAGGGGTTCTCTATAACTTCTATAAGTGCACCTCCCCACCCCTCTCCTCACCTCCTCCTGTCTACCCTTCGGGGAATACAAGCGTGATGTTATATTAACTATAAAAAATAAACATGAATTAAGTAATAGGTACACATAAACCTCCATGGTGCACGGTTCCAATTGATCGTTTCCTTTGGAGAAGAGCCGGCAAGAAACTCCACGGTTACTCTTTTAAAAATAATTGGATTTTACAATGTTTTCAAATCACAGTGTTTTTACAATGTTTTCAAATCGTCCGAAAAATAGTTTTTGTCAAACTCTGCAAAATAGGCCTCCGTGGCGGCGATGACCTCCTCATTCGATCCATATCTATTCCCGGCGAGTGATTTTTTCAGATTAGGAAACAGAAAGAAGTCACAAGGGGCCAAATCTGGAGAATACGGTGGATGGTGCAACAATTCGTAGCGTAATTCGACCAATTTGGCCATGGCAACGGCAGACGTGTGAACCGGTGCGTTGTCGTGGTGAAACAGCACTTTTTTCTTCGCCAGATGGGGTAGTTTTTTCTTTAATTCGGCGTCGAATCGGCCCAATAAATCGGCATAGTAAAGCCCTGTAATTGTTTTACCCTTCTCGAGGTAATCGATGTAGATCACACCTTGTGAATCCCAGAAAACGGTGGCCATAACTTTTCCGGCCGATTTTACAGTTTTCGCCTTCTTTGGAGCACGTTCCCCAGTCTGGATCCATTGTTTTGATTGCTCCTTGGTCTCTGGTGTGTACCAGTGGATCCAGGTTTCATCGACGGTCACAAAACGACGCAAAAACTCCGCTGGATTCCGCTTAAACAGCGCCAAACACGTCTCCGATGTGGTCTCACGGTTGCGCTTGTTTTCTGGTGTGAGTAAACGCGGCACCCATCGCGCCGACAGCTTTCTCATGCCGAGTTCCTCGTGAAGAATATGATGCACTGTTCCTTCTGAAATGCCTACAGTCTCAGCTAGCTCCCGAACCTTCAATCGGCGATCTGCCAATACGAAATCATGGATTTTTTTAATGTTTTCCTCCATAGCAGCTGTTTTCGGTGCACCTGGACGTGGTTCATCAAAAACCGACGTACGGCCACGTGCAAACTCGTTGAACCAATTCTTGACGGTGGCCATCGATGGAGAAGAGTCACCGTACACAGCATCCAAGCGCTCTTTGATTTCGATGCGCGTTTTCCCTTCCAAAAATAGGAATCGAATCATCGAACGATATTGCTCTTTTTCCATTTTTGTAAAACCGATCGACACGTTCGCTTCCATAAGTTGTCAAATTAAAAGAAATGAAGGGATTGGAATGAAAATTTGAAAAAAGAATTAAAAAAGAATGTGCTACACTGTGGTAAAACTCTTTTGAAACTACAGCGCCCTCTGGCGATGACGCTAGGTACTTATTAAATGCACCTCGTACATTACACAAACACACGTCGAATACCCAATTCGCTACCAAAGGAGCAGCGAAGATTTAATCATTATTAATATAAAACTGTACAAAACGTGTAGATAAGAATATTGTTGTACAGATGCCGATTCAAAGGAGAGTGACTTCGAGAAGTTCTTCGAGACATTAGGATCTGGTGACAAAGATTCAGTGGCTGAAGCTGCTGAAGGTGGAGACGATGAGGTCAGTAAACTTAATAATACCTACGATTTGGTGGAGGTATATTAAAGTGATTCCTTCAATTCGCTATGTTACAAAGCAATTTGCAAATAAAATTTAAGAATATTGAAGTCTGATTTAGACTTCTGCGTTGGTAAATATGGCACAACAGCACCAAACTTAATTAGCCATGACATTCGCCGGATTAGTAGCAGAATATATAATCAAATAAACCAGTTGAATCTTGCTTCAGAATCAATTTAAGTCCAACTGTCCAAGCTACGCCGGTAAATTTTACACATCACGAAATAAAAGCTCGACATTGAGAATACAGAAATTGCAACGCTGTCTTTTAGCTGGTCAGCTGGTTGCTTCAGAATGTAACTCAAGCCGAAAAGGGAAACCATTTAATTTTTAAATTGGATCTAACTCAATTTTATGTCTAGCAGGAATTCGAGCGCGGAGCCAACGTGGAGGTGTCTCTAAGCGAGATCTCTGACAGTTCTGGCTCCCTCAAGATCACCAAACTACCTCCTCCATTGACACAAGACTTGCTTAATACTAAGGTAAGAATTCAAAGCCATCTTCTCGAACCTCTAGCAAATTCAAATTTCACAAATTAATTTAAAAAATTCACCAGCGGTTCTACTAAATTATACGAGTAGATATACTAGCTTTCGTCCGCTTTTCTTGTTCTTTTTTCCCTCGATTTTTACGATTTATTTTTCCCTCGTCCCACCGCGTCGGATGTGATTACTTCGTTTTCGCTTAGCGTTCTTTCTAGTTTTTTTCTCTAACTGTCAGTGTTATCGGAAATTCGTAAAAAACGTGCAAAGGTCACAATCCATTATACAGTGCCGATATTGTAATTTATTTTAAGAAAAAGTCTGTAAAATCTCCGAATTTGAATCACTTCGCAATCTACTAGGTTGACCTAAGTATCAGTTCAATCACATAAGTTGGGAAGAATAAAAAAAAAACGAGCAAGCGTTACAGTCGTCTCATAAAATGTGTAACTTCTGACCTTGGTAATAAGCAACTGAGCAGCGACGGAAATTAACCTCAGAATTTAAAAGCTAAATATTGAAATATTTACTCGAATAATTTATTCGTTACTAGTGGTCGCCCACTGGTCGAAATTCGACCCCTACTTACAATCTATATAGTAGGTACTTCCATAAGTACACTAATTCCATACCATTATAAAGTACTTACTTATTCCACGCTCAAGCTGACACTTCCGTCCCTTTTCATAAAATCACTGCCACAGAAAGCAATAGGAAAAAATAATGTTTCACAAAAAAAAAAAAACGAAAAGTGCCAAAGTTTTGGCGATAGTTTCTTCCGCAATAACTAATGGTTAATAATTAACATATTGAATGCAGATTCCGTAGTCGGCAACCAAAAAAAAAAAGTACGGGTATATCCGTCTATATCCGTACTTCTTTTTTTTGTTTGGGAAATCATCAAATAAATTCTCCCGCTCTAAGCGGAGCGGGAGGGTGTGTCAGACTCGTACTGACTAAAACCCACCCGTATTCCTTCCATTGCCTGTGTTGCCGGGGCCTAGGTAACCCTTTTGGACTGCTACGCAACCCCGGCAGGCATCGGCCCTAGTGGACCCCTACACGGATATATCCGTATATGGTTTCTATGCAGGACGCCGACTACGGGTAGATAAAAGAAAGAAAGAATAACGTTTATTTGGACACAGTTCATGAAATACAAAATAAAAATAACAGAATAAAAAAATAAAAATAATGTTTTACAACATGTGTTGTGCAACACAGCTGCGCCAAAAATTTAGATTAGAAAGGAAGATAGAAGGAATGAATCAGAATTATATTTGCTATGAGTGCAGGTATAAGATGTTGTACTTAAATTAATGTGATCGGCTACAGTCTACCTTACGGCGTGCAAATTATTACATAAATTAAAACATTTAAACACAACTTTAACAAAACAAAATAGAAATTAAAGTGAAGTCAATTAATAATAGTAAATATAGTCAATTACATAAGTCTTACATGGTCAAATTACAATTAATTATAACAATCACAATCTGGATAAACTTATGATCATTTATAAAGTCTTTGACTGAGTAATAACATTTCCCTAAAGGTAGTGCAGTTACCTTAGATTTAAAAATGTTTACAGAACAATCTTTAAAACCATGAGGTATTTTATTATAAATGAAAGGTCAAATTGTCATAATACTTTTCCTTAATACGAAGGTAGATACGTAGGATTTCTATGCCAGTATCAATAGAATGTACAGTAACTGGCCTCACCAAATAGTATACGTATTTATACCCAGGGTGCTTTTTTTTTCGCTGATGCCATATACGTAATTAGACATATGTATGGTGGCAAACAACTTTGGCCGTGTAGCCAATTTCGGCATTCAATGGGTTAATGTTATAAAATATATTGTTAGTTTACCTTCCTTATGCAGCATTATGCCGAGATAGGAGCCTTTTGGCCTCGTACAGGACTTTGTTTTTATTTTGTTTTTTTTTTTATGATTCTATGAATGTTTTTTAGTTTAATGTGTGATCTCCTGTGCGAGTCCCAATAAATACTTTTTCTTTCTTTCTTAAAACGTGTCATTGGGTAGTAAAATAGAAAATATAATATTTTTCAAGCATGAACCATTGGATGTTATCTTATCGCCCTTTTCAAGTATACGTCAAAAAGCTTTACACACGCTGTCCATTTTAATCTAAACACTCGACGGTGTTAGTAAATCAATATTGTTATCTTATTCTAGATAATAATGTATAATAATGACATATTCAAGTCGCCCTTTCCAAGAGGTAGTTTCGTATGGAGAAGAATGGGCAAGAAACTCCACTCAACCCAACTCATTTTGTATACATTAATGATATAATTATATGTGTAGACAATGCACCTAGTAGAAAAGAATCGACATCACAATAGGTAAATAGAATTTTAAATGAATCAATGTCAGATAAATTAAATATGTGATAGATATATTTGTCGGTGCTCACGTATTAAAGAAGTTGTTAAAGTAGACGATGTTCATAAAATTTTAATAAGTCAGTGTGTGAGGTAATGTAGTCACAGGATGTAATATAAATGTCAAAAAAATAATAAATTATACTATTAATTAGCAACCAGTTTGATTTTGTCTAGACTCTAGATTGTCCTATGGAGCTGGACCAGCATTTATCCAAGCATTCTTGTCTTGGATTTAATCCTCTAGATTATATCCAAGACAAGAATGCTTAGAATTATAATCCTCTAGATCAGGGATTCCAAAAGTGGTCGATTTCGACCCCTATTAATCAACACAAGTTCTTATTTGAAACTTTCAAGATACTGTATAAATTGTGTTGTACGTGTACCAACTTGATAGGAAGTATCATATTTGTACTTTAAAAAACTTAACAAGTCGATAAGCGTGTACAAGTTCGTACAAAATTAAAAAAAAATGGCTATGGGGTTCAGAAGGCTTAGCATGACACTCTCTATTTCTTCGAAGAATAGATACGGCTCTTTCCATACAAAATGACATTTCGTTTCTCCTTTTTTGCCATCCCACCGTAGAAATCCATCTACATAAAAAAGGACCTAGACAAAGATCGTTAGAAACGAAAGACAAAATTACATATTGTAGAAGAATTTCTACGGTGAGATATCAAAAATTGAGAAACGAAATGTCACTTTGTATAGAAAGAGCCGTGTCTATTCTTCGAAGAGGTAGAGAGTGTCATGCTAAGCCTGCTGAGGTTCATTTTGGAAAAGGGGTCTCGTGCCCAAAATAGTTTGGAATGCCTGCTCTAGATTATTGTTTATATCTAAGACAAGAATGCTTGGAAACGTGCTGGTCCACCTCCATAGGATAATTTAGAGATTTGTAATATGCTTGCCTTTCCTATTAAAAGATATCAAGTTACTTCTATGGCAAAAACCGTACATTGAACATTGATAAATTACCCGTCAGCGTATGCCTTCTGCCGGGGTCGCGGGAAGTCTGAAAGGGTTACCGAGGCCCCTAACAGCACAGGCCACGGAAGGAACACGGATGGGTTTTAGTCAGTAAGAGCCTGACAAACCCTCACGCTCCGCCCAGAGCACCAAAAAAAAAAGCGTATGCCTTATTTCCGGCATTTCCTAGAACCAAAAATTCAAAGACATGTGACATCTATCAACCCGCACTGGGCCCGCGTGGTGGATTACGGCCCACTCCCTCTCACAGAGAGGAGGCCTGTGTCCCAGCAGTGGGAACATTATAGGCTGATTATGTATGTCTTATGACTTGAGACACTGATAGTCTTTGGCAGGAACTTGTAAACTAATAATATATAATAGTCCGGTAATACTTTCTGAGGAAATCGTACCGTGACTGTGCTCCAGTTGATGGCTAACAACTGGGGCAGTATGCATACGCGAAGGAGATAGAGAACATATATTTGTCTCGTTTACTCTTACTACTGGATCTAATAAGTGTGTCCTTGTCTCATTATTATTATTATTTAGTGACTTGTCTAATGCATTGCTCTGGCTACGCTATTGACCATATCTTCGCAAATAGACAGACTCCTGTAACATTTGGATACAATTCCAGTATTAATATGGGGAAAATGTTTTAGAGCCAGCAATTGTATTGGCTTTGAACTAAAACATTTTGTTATTTTCAGGAATGCTACATTTTGGATACTGGAAGTTACAGCGGTATCTATGTGTGGGTTGGAAGAGAATCTAATGAGAAGGTATGCATTTAATTATAATTATTTGGTTTTATCATTTCATTTCATTATTTTATTACATCATTAATTCATTTCATTACACCATTTTATCATTCCACTCACACACACACACACACATTTCAAAATCATAATCAAACAAGTCATTTATTCAAACTAGGCTCTGAATCAGCACTTTTCGAACGTCAAAATTACATAAGACAGTCCCGCAAAAACGCCTCCCCTTCATTTAATTTCAACATTTATTTTAAGTACTTAATTATTTTATTTCATCACTCTATTTTATCATTTCATTTCATCAGATACATCATTTTATCATTCCATTTCACCGTTTTATTTTACTCCATTTCTAAGCCCCACCGGTTCAGAATCTCCAACCGATAATAATTTTAATTTTTCTTTAGGAAAAGGCTGAAGCAATGCAGAAAGCTGAACAGTATCTCAAATGGCATGACTACCCAGACTGGGTAAGTCCCTACTCCACACCCTATTTGCGTAACACACATTCAAACACTATCCGAAGGATTTTGAAGGAACCTGCTAATCCATTACTTCATATATTTCAAAAATTAAACAAAAATTTAACAACGTAAATAAAACAATGAATGTTGTTGAACTGTCAAAATTAAACGCATTGTCACTTTAAGACGCTGACAACACCGCGGTCACTGTCAGACTGCATAGAAAAGAAAGAGACACGCGATGACACAACGCTTGTAATTTATTGCAAAATATGAAGCAATTATCTATTTACTCAACATTGAGTTGAGTAATCGAAAATAAAATACAACCAAGTTCTGCATTCAAATAAGAAGTTCTTGTTATTAATTAAATACGGTCCGTACATTGATATTTAATACAGATATTTTTGTTTGGAACTCAAGGTAAAGGGTTAGTTTACCGTTAATTTGTATCGAGATTTTGTTTTCAAAACGTGTTTTAGTAACAACCAAGTTCTGAAAAATATGTTCAAAATTAACATATATTTTTTCCACTACCACAAACTATACCGATTCGGCAAAAAAATGTCTTAAGACAAACCTACTTTGGTAATTTGCCTCTTGTCAGCGCCTTAAGTTTGTTATTTCCAAAATCTACTGCATAAAGAGGTTTAATATTTTACATCATCATCATCATCATCATCATCATCATCATCTTCATCATCTGCCTGCCTTTTCCCAACTATGTTGGGGTCGGCTTCCTGTCTCATCAGATACAGCTGAATACCAGTATTTTACATGGAGCGACTGCCTATCTGACCTCCACAACCCAGTTACTGGACACCACGATAACCCTTGGTAAGACTGGTTATCAGACTTTCGGTCTTCCGACGACCCGTAACAATTGTCAAAGATCTACGAATGACAGCCGGGACCAACGGCTTAGCGTGCTTTTCAAGGCACGAAGGGGTCTTGGTATGTAAAGATGGTCACCCATCCACGGACCAACCGCGGCAAGCGTAGCTTAACCTGATCGATCGACCCGTGCGGCTGTTATTACTTTTAATATTTTACATAGCTATCATTATCATCACTATTCAGCCGAAAGACGTCCGGACATCGGCTACCCCCAATCGTCGCCTGCACATTGACCGGTCCTGTGCTTCTCGTATCCATCTAATTCCCGCAACTTTCACCAGGGCCTCAAGTCTGCTATTACAATAGTGTCAGAATGGTCTGTCCCGATTTTCATTAATGACGCCAAGTAGATTACCAAACTTGTCAAAATCAACAATTATAAAATCAATGATTGACCATTCTGACACTATTGTAATAGCAGACTTGAGGCCCTGGTCATCGGTCCACCGCGTTGGGGCTTGTGGCTAATTAATAACAGCCGCACGGGTTGATCAATCAGGTAAAGATTGCTTGCCGGGATTGATCCGTGGATGGGTGACCATCTTTACATACCAAGACCTCTCTGTGCCTCGGAAAGCACGTTGAAGCCGTTGTCATTTGTAGATCTATGACAGTGGTTACCGATCAGACGCCCCAAAGTCTGGCTACCAGTCATACCTAGGGGTATCGTTTTACCCAGTAACTGGGTTGTGGATGTCAGATTGGCAGTCGCTCCATGTAAAATATGGTATTCAGCTGTATCCGGTTAGACTGGGCGCTGACCCTAAGCTATGCAAGGCAGGCAATGTTTTTATCATCAACATCATTATTCAGCCGAAGGACGTTCACCGCCCCCCAGCTAGATGGACCGATGACCTTAAAAAGGTGGCTGGGACAGACTGGATGCGGAAGGCGGAGGACAGGGTGTTGTGGCGCAGCCTGGGAGAGGCCTATGCCCAGCAGTGCACTGTTATAGGCTGAGTTGATTGATTAATTTGACGTTCACTGCTGGACATAGCCCACCCTAAGCGTCGCCACATTGACCCATCCTGTGCTTCTCGTATCCATAAAATTCTCGCAACTTTCACCAGGTTATCGCTCCACCTCGGTAAGGGGACGCTGCGCTACTCCAGAACTTTTCGGCCCTATCGGCCATTTTGAGGGGTCTCCCCGTATTTTTAAGATCGTTCGTCTTCATGTATCAAAAATTCTCTAGTTTACCTAGTTATATTTTTGACAAGTTTTTGTCATTGATTGTCGCTGAGATTAGATTTCGAATAGATTTAGAACGTTTTTAAATATCGATATAGGCCTTCTAAAAAAGAAAGAAAGAATAACCTTTATTTGGAACAATTCGTGACACACAAAATACAAATAAAAAGCGAAAATAAGGTTTAAAAACAATAGTGTGAGCCTCACGGCTGCGCCAAAAATGATCAGCCTTCTGTTCTGCGAGCAGTGTGCCACACCCACTGCCATGTATCTTTGGTCATTCTTCAGGCTATGTCGGTTACCTTGGTTCAATATAATATCAGGTTATAGCAGTCTCACTGCAAAGCAAATGCGTTTTCTCATGCAGAGACGGTACGAGCATTGATAACCGCGCTTCCTCAAGGTCGATTGACGATGTCAGACTTATATTAATTTGTAAGCCTTGGTTTCCTCACGATGTTTTCCCTTCAGACGTGGTGTCTTTTTTTATTTTGTTTGGATATCATCAAATCACTTCTCCCGCTCTGGGCGGAGCGGGAGGGTGTGTCAGACTCTTACTGACTAAAACCCACCCGTATTCCTTCCGTTGCCTGTGTTGCGGGGGCCTCGGTGACCCATAAGTACCTTCCCGCGACCCCGGCAGGAGACGTGATGTCTAAGATAATCTTGGAAGTACGAGAGCAAATGCGTCTCCTAATTCAGAAAAGGCACGAGCATCAATCACCACGTTTGCACATTGCGCGATGTTCAATAGTCTCACTGTTGGCTAACTTTTCTCCCACTGTTCCTTGTGTGTTGCCTTTTCCGGCCATTCCCACACAAACGCATCTAAGTCATCACGCCAGCGATTCTTGGTCCCTCGGTGACGACGCCCGTCTACTGGCACCCGCTGCATCATGATTCTTTTTTTTTTGGTCGCGAAATCATCAAAGAATTTCACCCGCACTGGGTGGAGCGGGAGGGTGTGTCAGACTCTTACTGACTAAAACCCACCCGTATTCCTTCCGTTGCCTGTGTTGCCAGGGGCCTCGGTAACCCTTTAGTACCTTCCCGCGACCCCGGTAGACATCGGCCCGAGTGGACCTCTACACTTGTACTGACGACATCTCTTTGAGGCGCGCGTGCAATACAACGCGCCGTCGACCCGAGCCTGGTCCTTACCGGGCGGTGAGCTGCCCATTGCTTATCGTCCGTGCGTCATGACTCTGGCCCATCTGTTTTGATGCATCCTACATACATGGCCCGCCCCACTTCAGCCAGTTTTGGAGCGTATCGTTGTATTAATGGCTGAGCTTAATACCCAACACGATATGCCCTATCGCCCTTTGGCAAACCTTGAGTTTAAGTAGTCAATATTCTCCGAAGATCAACAAGGCATAAATAAACAAGATTGTCTAGAGCAGGGATGGCAACCCAAACACACGACAAAAATTCTAAGCAGCCGATTAACAGAAGCATAAGCATAATCAGCCTATAACGGTCCCAGTGCTGGGACACAGGCCTCCTCTCTGTGAGAGGGAGTGGGCCATCGTCCACGCGGGCCCAAAGCGAGATTTCCGAGATTGATAATAAATTTATAAAACAATAAAGATCTAGCATTGTATACAGGTTGAAATTGAAAACTTGCGACAAACTGAAATGGGACATTGTATACATCATTATTAACAACTTTTACTAAGGGACCAAAGCTGTAATCCCAAAAAAAAAATCTGCTTTTCCTACATTTTGATGAGGTATTGCGAACATAAATGTAGGGGACAGCAGTTTTTTTTTTTGGGATTGTAGCTTTGGTCCCTTAGTAAAAGTTGTTCATAATGATGAGTACAATCTCTCATTTCGATTTGTCGCATGTTTTCAATGTCACCCTGTATAGTGTTATTTCTCAGAACTAAGGATTTTTGGATGAGCCATTTTTGTTTTGATTTTTTTAACTTTCTTTCTTTGGGGAACTAAACATCGAACCCCAAATAATGCCCATTTTGATATAGGTACCTACTAAAAATATGAATAGGCACTCTATTATTATAAATGTGTATTTTTTGTAAGCCTCAAAGAATTCCCATTTTGGTGTCCTAAAACCCCGAACAAAAGGGTTGGGCAAGAACTGTGACCAACCACCCTACATCTAAGTTGGTCACAGTTACTTGGCTATTCGTTGCCAAGTAACTGTGACCAACTTACATATTTACTGGGACCAACTTTGAAAAAAATCCCGTAAGTTAAAAGCGTACATCATTAGAAGACCAAGAAGTTTTTAGAAGCGTATTTAATATTAGAAAATAAAAAATACATCATTACGAGGTCAATAAGTTTTGGAGGATCAATTCAATATTTCCCTATCAATTTTATTTTCCATTTTGCCCAACAACATCAGTTAGCCACAATATATTTTTAATGCAGTTAAAAAAAGGTTCACCATCCCTGATTTAGAGCAACGAACTACCCGCCAGTCGTATAACCTTCATGTCTTTAGGCGCCGCCTTATCGATTCTGTCCGAAACTGAAAACAATGCCCTTGAAATGTACAAATAAATATAGATAGGTATCTACCCACGGGCTTAGGGAAAGGAGATGACGTAATAATATGACTCTATACTCTGTTCCAAAACAACTTGATGATAATGTAAACAAATGTGTCAGAAAACGTGCGTCTGATGGCAAATTATAGTGCCACTTACAAATTGAGTGATTTTATTTGATTATTGACAGCAGTGGTGGCCTCGTGGTAACGGCTGCGACTTACGAGTTGTAGGTCGTAGGTTCGAACCCAGACAGGCACTTTACTTTGTGTAAATTATTTCATCACCACTGCTCTCAAAAGGGTGAAGGAAAACATCGTGAGGAAACCGGCATGTCCTAGAACCAAAAATTCGAAGGCATGTGACATCTACGAACCCGCACTGGGCCCGCGTGGTGGGTTACGGCCCACTCCCTCTCACAGAGAGAAGGCCTGTGTCCCAGCAGTGGGAACACTATAGGCTGATTATGTATTTGATTATTTAAATATCATCCTTAAATATGTGTTTAGTTTTTAATTGGCGAAATGTGGGTGTTCGGGGAATACAGGCGCGAATGTTATGTTTTATGTTATGTGGTGGCTAGTGGTCGCAAGTGCTACTGCTGAGCATGAGGTCCTGGGTTCGATTCCCGGGTCGGGCAAAGTGTTATTGTGTTTTTCTATCTGGAATTTCTCAGTAGCAGCCCGGAGTCTAGATTTGTGTCCAGTTGGTCGCCCCCTATTACTTGGGACTTAAATATAACTGGCGAAATGTGGGTGTACTACAGGTACACCTCTGCCCATCCCTTCGGGGTAACAAGGCGTGATGTTATGTTATGTTTAAATATGTTCTATAAGATAATTTTGTAAGCTCAATTTTTGTCGACGATTTAACAATTGGGAACAATTTAATAATGGTGCCGATTCCCTTGTTCACAAACTAAACTAAATTTAAGTTCAGTGCATCTTTTTCTTTGTATTTCATTAAGAAGAGGACAGAAGATAAATTTTAGTTTAGTCCTGTCAAATTAATCAGCGCCTGTCACTAATCCTTATAAGTTTAGACGTGAAACCTGCCTACTACAATTACGTCAATTTACATCAAGCGCTGATTAATTTGACAGGACTAAACTAAAATTTATCTTCTGTCCTTTTCTTAATGAAATAGAAAGAAAAAGATGCACTGAAAATTTAGTTTCGTTTGTGAACAAGGGAATCGGCACCAGTGTCATTTAAACAATAATTGTTAGAAAAAGTGGGTGATATATAAAGTTGAAACCTTCTAAATACAGATGGTATTACCAACTCCCTTTAGTCAGTGATTGTGTAAGAATTTACCCTGAACAAGTTTGTGTACACTTTTTTCAGATACTTTTGGATCAGACTATATTTACAAAATTACGTATATCTAAGATACTCACTAGCTTAGGAACGTACGAGTAGAAGATGTAATAATGTGATAACACGACATTACAAGTGGCGGGTAGGGTTGCGAGGAAATAGAAAAGCCGAACACATAGTCAATGGTGGTGTACAATAAAGTATATATAAATAAATAAATAGTCATATTTAGACGCGTGGGGACGAGCCCGTTGCCATTAACCGGGCATGAAACCAGACTTTGCGATGCGTGGCAAGCGTGGTGATGCATTGCTAGTGATCATTCGTCATCAGTATGAAAGGAAGCCTTTGCCGTGCAATGGTTTTTCCACCACAGTACCTATCCGGACTTTTTTCTAAAACGATGTCCTACTTTTGGCTGAGATTTACGTAGCATAATCAGTCAATAATGTTTCCACTGCTGGGACTCGGGCCTCCTCTCTGTGAGAGGGAGTGGGCCGTAATCCACCACGCGGGCCCAGTGCGGGTTGGTAGATGTCACGTGTCTTCGAAATTTTGGTTCTAGGACGTGCCGGTTTCTTCACAACATGGTGGATTACAGCCCACTTCCTCTTGAAGAGAGGAGGCATGTGTCCCAGCAGTGGGATAATTATTCGCTGATTTTGCTTATGTTGGTGATAAACCTTAACTAGGATTTATTTCATAGATATCAATTTTCCTTTTGGGTACTTTTCCTGTTGATAGCGATGCGGACGAATTTTTTGACGCCCTTTGATATTTTGCCCTCCCTTTTTTATAATTGTACATATAATTATTATTATTTTAAGTTTGTTAGTTTTTAAATGATGTAGATATTACCAATAAATAAATCCCCTAGGAGTCAGTCAGTTTGTTAGATATCAATTTAACTTATTTTCCTAGGATCCAGACCATTTTGGCTTCAGTATAGGGATCTGTAGATTTAATATAAATTACTAAACTGTAGTATTTTTTACAGGTACACGTGACCAAAGTGCCCGAAGGTGTCGAGCCAACTGCTTTCAAACAGAATTTCAAGGAATGGATCTAAATTATAAGATATTATGTCCCACTGATTTTAAGCAACAATAGTACAACAGAGTTACGAGTAATTTGTCTGACCTCGTTAATGCGTAATACTCTTTCAGTCACAATCCGAGGATTTTGAAGGAAATCCCTAATCCGTTACGTATTAGGTATGAAAAATTCGTCTGCTCGACAATGTGAATGACGCAATGAATGTGGCTGAGCTGTCAAAATGAAAAGCATTGCGATTGATTGCCATTCTGTGTGTGTTTAAGCAATTACCTCGCCGGTGACTGAACAATGGTACTAAAGTCGAATTATTAATTCACTGGAGGCAATCTGGCATGTGCTAGCTGTGTGTATGTGTAATAAAATGGTCCTATTTATTGTATTCTGGACTTTTACACTTATATAAATCGATTAATCTAAACCAGGAATTCCCAAAGTGGTCGATATCGACCCCTTTTTTTTTTTTGAGGGTGGGAAATCATCAAATAACTTCTCCCGCTCTGGCCGGAGCGGGAGGGTGTGTCAGACTCTTACTGACTAAAACCCACCCGTATTCCGTCCTGTTGCCTGTGTTGCGGGGGCCTCGGTGACCCATGAGTACCTTCCCGCGACCCCGGCAGGATATCGACCCCTTGGAGTCGAAATCGGTTTCCCAGGGGTCGACATAAACGAAAACTGATTTTGGGGGTCGACGAGGTCTGAAAATCGACCCCTGTTAATTAACACAAGTTCTTATTTGAAACTTTCAAGATACTGTATAAGTTGTGTTACGTGTACCAACTTGATAAAAGAATGACTAATATTTTAGTAGGAAGTATCATTGTTGTACTTTAAAAAAACTCAACATATCGATAAGCGTGCACAAGTTCGTACAAGATGAAAACAATTGGCTATAGGGGTTTTAGGTATCAGTTAATTTTGGAAAAGGGGTCTCTTTGCTAAAGTAGTTTGGAAATCCCTGATCTAAACGATCACCATTACAATAAATATGACCATTTTATTATACAAAGTGACCGCTAGCACATGTCAGATAACTCCATTGAATTAGTAATTCGACTTTAAGGAAATTGCTGTAAACAGTGACAAGAGGACCTAGACAAATGGCTCAAAGCGTTTCGTATCTCTGCAACGACTTTTAACAGGATTGACATAAGCTTTTCTGTGGCTCATGTCAGTTCCATACATTTTCGACTTTTACACCATAATTATTGCTGATAGCTTAGAATGTAGAAAGATACAAGAATCCGCGTTCAACTGTCATTGCAAGCCGCACGCTGTGTCCAACATCAAGACAAGCGTCCCGCTCCCGCCTCACTTCCCACCCGCGTAATGTTGCTAGCTCGGACATTATGAAACCGTTTTGGGGTAAACGTTACGAGTATTGGTAAGATAATATAAATAATAAAATCACAATTGGTCTTCTCATAGATACATAATTTCATACACCCGCCCCCCCTAGAAATTCTAATAGTCTAACATAGTACCTATTATAAATGTTATGCAATTCTAACAAAATCATATATACATACGGGTTGCTAATAACCTTTCTTTTTCAAGTCGGGTTTTTTTTTAAGTTGTTATTAATTTAACACTACAACGAATAAATGCCCTCAGTACGTAATAAAAAGAAGGGAAAATCAAAACTCTTATACTGGCAACACTAACAAGATGGACGCATCATTCTATAAGTCAATTACAAACTGAACAATTTATTCAGTAATTAAATAAGACGATTTTTGAATGCGCTATTTACACGTGAAATGTGATGCCATCCTGTTTATTTTTTAGCCCCACTGCATTTTTACAGGTATGAATGACACAAGACGGCATAATTAAATAAAATTACACACCGGTAAAAAACGTTACGCGATACGACGTTCACAGAGTAACTGATCGGCTGCGCGTCAAACTACTCTATTTAGGAGTAGTTTTTGACGCTTCAGTATTACGCGTGTTCGCGGCTTCTGGTCCTTTCTATATTCTAAGGCTGATAGGATGTGTGTTGTAAGGACTGTGTTGACTGTCAAAGGTCCCGAAAGTCATATAATTATAATTGCAAATATTTTAATTGTCTACTGTTCGTTCATTATAACATGACGCGTGACACGGTTGGTAGCATTGAATTTTGCAGTCATGTGGTTGGTAGTTCTGCTCTGTCAGTCGCCATTTTGAACTCTATTAGTATTGAAACTAAGACTGCAAAAATCAGTGCTACCAACCGCGTCACGCGTCAAGTTATTGTAAACGCATTAAACGCCCTCTTGTCTGTCATATTTTGTGTATTGACATTAACGCCGGTACTGGGACAGCATAGCTTGTTACAACACAATCAATCGATAGGCTGTCGTGTCGAAAATTATACATTTTACGATTACCTAATTTGCCATGGCATCGACAGCACATGGCTGTCGGAAGAACAGCGATCAAACTGAAATAAATATCGGCTCCTTCGATAGCATTGAAAGGGTGTGAACAGCTATGCAGATGGGCTAGTGGGACTGTGTAAGATATAATCTGAGATGATAGATGACTATCCGTTTTTCTCAAAGCAAATGAGTTGGCTTTGACAGATTGGCCTCCGAAACTTTATACTCATAACTTAAAACCCCGTTGGACTATCGTTGCTCACCAACTAAGTGAAACTCAAGTTGGGTGAACTGCTGATCCATTCCGTAAAAATCTCACCGTGAAATCTTATGTGAAGTGAGATGTCACTTCACCTAAGATTTCACGATGAGATTTCTACAAAATAGAACAGCAGGAGTACTAGTAATGCGTAGAAAGACAGAAATCTCGTAAATATCTCTAAAACATTCTTACCAAGGGGTATTGTGTTACCCAGTAACTGGGTTGTGGACGTCAGATAGGCAGTCGCTCCATGTAAAATACTGGTCTTTATCTGCATCCAGTTACACTGAAGCCGACCTCAACATAGTTGGGAAAAGGCTAGGCAGATGATGAGAAAGACAAAATGCATATACATAGCTTGTGAGCCTTCAATTCTCCACTGAATATACTATGTTACTTCTAGACAAGCGCCACCATCGTCGACTACGTCATTACTTTCCATCAGGTGACGACTATCTCTTCAAACGCAAGTCTAACAAAAATAATATATATATTTTAAATGTTCTACGCATTGCTAGTGTTCTTTTTAATTATATTCTCGAATAAGTTTGTTTACTTAACATTTTTGTATTATTTTCTGATAATTTTTAATTTATAAATAAAAATTATTATAATTGAAATGCTTTGTGTTTTTTTTTTGTCTCTTTGACAATCTTTTAAATGCTTCTTATTAGGTCATGTCCTTCAATAATGTCAGACAGGCGGAGGATCCTACAGAATTTCTTAAAAAAATATCTATTAGTGTAATTTTTAGTTACTGGCCTCGTGGCTTTAATTAAAGCTAACGAAATTACAGAAAAAAAAAAAATTGTTCAATGATAGGGCTTGTGCGATGGTACACACATGCTACATATAAGAATATATGATAAACCCCAAGGTTGCACTACTGCCCAAAAACGGAGTGTTACGTCTCACGTTTTTGACCCTTAGAGACAACTTAGAACAACAATGGTCCAAAAATGTAAGCTTGTGGCACTCCATTTAAAATCTTTTATAACATTTTTTTTTTTTCATAGACACCTTACGCTCCTGTTTGACTAAAATCATTTTAAGATCAACAGATATAATATTCGGCGTGCCTTTGTCTGGTTTTACGTTACAAGTAAGTACCTACATGAGTATAATTCCCCTAATCAATTGTCTTACAAAGATACAATCGAACGCTTAAAATATTTTTGGGGTAAAATTATGGATTTTGTAGATTATGTACGGTCCTGAAGGGTGATTCGGGCTTTCTTTCGTAACTTTTGAAGTTCAAAAAGTGTAGTTTTTGTTGCGCCTACAAAAAGGTGATCGCAGTATGTTGTTCCTGTGCATTGTGTCCGTTACCCAGGCCAGATGTTGTCGAAAACGGTCATTTGAATCTTATAGATAATTAGTTTTGCGGCTTCTGTAATTATTGCGCACATTTTTAAATTTGTTGCGCTTATAGTTTTTTAATTATTTCACAAAAACATTTCCTGCTGGGGTAACGTTACCCCAGCCAGACCTTTTTCTTTCTAATGGGAATATTTAAATAATTACTAGCTATAAAATTAGTTGTCTAGATGAAGTAAATGTTGTGCCTTATTTTGTATTTGTTCTTTCATCGGTTGCGAAGTTATTCGAGATTTTGCTGGGGTAACGTTTTTGGTTTTGCTAGATCTTTGAAATGGTTAAGCGGATTCTTATCATTTTTTGTACATGGCTTCTTAGGAATTAGTTTAAATTTGTTCTGCAATAAAAAAACCAAAATAATACATAGCTTAAAGGTTATTTCATTAAATAGAAAAACACTTCAATTGGTCCCAGCACTCTCAATAAGAGCTCTAAAGACTTACTTTAAACGTTATTTTAAAGCTTGTAACTGCCTTCAAATGTATGTGAAGTTTCATTAGTATCCTGTAAGTATTTAACAACTTATGATGATATTGAGTTCTTCACGAGCACGGTCTTGATGCGCGCGGTGTTATTTGGCCACTGGATTGGATATATGAACTGAATGTTATGTCAATTATTAGTTTTTTAGTTCAGTTGTATATCAGTAAAATTTCAGCTCAGTACATTGGATAATTAATGAGATAATACGATTAAAGTCATCAGGAAGTGAATGACCGTGGTAACCCGACCAAGTTTAGGTGGTTACGAAAAAGCGAAAACGCAGAACATTATACTATCTTTTGAAATGTTTAGTATAATACACCTTACAATTTCGGTACAGACGCGTACACTGTTAAATACATTAATAATATAATAATATCTGTACTATGAAAACATTATTATTATCTTCCAGTTGCACAAACTTATCAAAAAGGGTGGGGTGAAGGGGCGCATTGTTTGCATATCGCACTAAACATGCTCCGTAATCACATAATTCATCTTGTAGAGTGCGCATGCGTTTCGGCAGTTCCGTTTCCTGTTTTTGCAAATATTTATTTTCGGCAGTTCCGTTTCCTGTTTTTGCAAATATTTATAGAGTGCGTGAGAGCTAATGTAAAATAATAAGTGTGGCGAATTACTGCTAATGTGGAGTGCTTCTATTGATGATCATAGTTATGGTGCAGGCTGCTTGATGAATTCACGAACAAGGTAAGCTTGTATAATGTAACTACAGACAAACTGTAACTGTGTACTGTGTATACTGAAATCTATAATTTAAGTAAAAAATAATAGAAAATTTCAAAAAAGCAAAATTACTATGTGTAATTTTAATCTGTGATTGTTTTTAAGTATAAGTTTAATAATACTTTAAAAGTTCAATTGAAATGATTATATTACCTGTCAATAAAAAATATTTAATAATCACGTAGTGTTTTTTTAAACTTGTGTACATGTCTGTACTAAATTTGTAACACTATCCTACATATTTTAGAAGGTACCATAATGTTTTGCGTTTTCGCTTTTTCGTAACCACCTAAACTTGGTCGGGTTACCACGGTCATTCACTTCCTAATGACTTTAATCGTATTATCTCATTAATTATCCAATGTACTGAGCTGAAATTTTACTGATATACAACTGAACTAAAAAACTAATAATTGACATAACATTCAGTTCATATATCCAATCCAGTGGCCAAATAACACCGCGCGCATCAAGACCGTGCTCGTGAAGAACTCAATATCATCATAACTTGTTAAATACTTACAGGATACTAATGAAACTTCACGTACATTTGAAGGCAGTTACAAGCTTTAAAATAACGTTTAAAGTAAGTCTTTAGAGCTCTTATTGAGAGTGCTGGGACCAATTGAAGTGTTTTTCTATTTAATAAAATAACCTTTAAGCTATGTATTATTTTGTTTTTTTATTGCAGAACAAATTTAAACTAATTCCCAAGAAGCCATGTACAAAATATGATAAGAATCCGCTTAACCATTTCAAAGATCTAGCAAAACCAAAAACGTTACCCCAGCAAAATCTCGAATAACTTGCCAACCGATGAAAGAACAAATACAAAATAAGGCACAACATTTACTTCATCTAGACAACTAATTTTATAGCTAGTAATTATTTAAATATTCCCATTAGAAAGAAAAAGGTCTGGCTGGGGTAACGTTACCCCAGCAGGAAATGTTTTTGTGA
This sequence comes from Atethmia centrago, assembly GCA_905333075.3. Lineage (NCBI taxonomy): Eukaryota > Metazoa > Arthropoda > Insecta > Lepidoptera > Noctuidae > Atethmia > Atethmia centrago. The sequence continues at coordinate 11,402,274 of HG995393.1, forward strand.
AATAATTAAAAAACTATAAGCGCAACAAATTTAAAAATGTGCGCAACAATTACAGAAGCCGCAAAACTAATTATCTATAAGATTCAAATGACCATTTTCGACAACATCTGGCCTGGGTAACGCACACCTGTGCATTTATTGATAAATCGAGGAGAACATTTCGTAGTATTAGCAAAGATTCAAAAATGCGGCTCGAGGTGATCGTGATTATTATAGGTGGCCAACAAGCCAACGATCTGCAATTCCAGAGACATCACTGATGCGTTACCATCTCAGACGTAAAGCTACATTATCTTCTAAACACCGGATGACACCCACCGTTAAAACTAAACACAGCAACGTTGCGTGGCGGCAAAACTTATGGTATGGTGGTACTACTTTCCCGGACGAGCTCCTTCATAAAATTACGGTATGAGGACTTCGCCAGTTCTATGAGAGGGTGGACAAATACGTGGCTAACTAATTTCCTAGCACTAATCGGTAGGAATGTTTTGCTAGTCAAACAGATAAAACTTAGGTGAAGTGAGCTGTCAACAGTGTCAAACCCTAGCATTGGTGGAATGGACACCTCACTTCACCTAAGTTTTCCCGGTGAGGTTTTTACAAGTACAGATTAACATAACACTGCTTGCTTTCCCCGAAGGGTTAGGAAGAAGTGCTGTTGGGGAGTTTGTTGCGCCACTTCTTCTTCCCAGCTAAAGCACTAGGAAGTGGTGAAGGGTGGGCGTTTTGGGGGACTGTGTTATGTAATTTTGACGTTCGAAAAGTGCTGATTCTCAGCCTAGTTTGAATAAATGACTTTTTATTTTGATTATGAACCTATTATATATATATATAGTATACTCACATTTCGCCAGTTATATTTAAGTCCCAAGTAATAGGGGGCGAGCCTATTGCCATCAACCGGACACTTTTCCAGACTCCGGGCTGCTACTGAAAAACTCCAGATGGAAAAATCCAGTAACACTTTGCCAGACTTGGGAATGGGCTGAGTTATTGTGATTTTAGTTCTAGTTTATTTAAAAAAAAAAAACCTAAAACTTTGATATTCCGGGAAAAAGATAGGCGTACTATCTTTTCCCGGAATTTCCCGGAATGAAGTTTTTTGGTAAGACCACTGTTATTTTTAATAACTTAAAAACAACAGAGGTCATCGATAACAAAAAAAAAAACATCATTACTTTATCTAATTTCTATGAATTGTTTTTATTGGTTAATATTGTAATCATTACACTTGAAATGGATTATCTCTCACTGGAAGACATTACGAGGGTTATTCTCAATATTTTATCTTATAATTATTATCTACTAATTAACTACTAAAACTAACTATACATTTTTTTTTAAACTGAAGAAGCAACAACAAACGGACCTCTTTATTTGAACGCGCTAATCTCTAGAACTACCAGCATGTCGATTCTGTAAAAATCTCACCGTGAATTCTTGCGTGGAGTGAGCTGTCAGTGTCATTCCACTGATGCTAGGGACCAAGGATCGACCAAGGAAAACATTAACAATCATAATCGAGATATTAATAATATTTTTATGCTAATTCGATTGATCATTTTAATATTATTTCAAAGCTAAGTCTAAACAATAATCTTAAGTGGTTTTTTAAACAAAATAGCAAAACAGAAATTCAGTCAAAAAATAGACTAGTCCTTAAATAGCCGGAGGAGCGAGCGCGTCACGCACGTACAATAAATAAAATAAAACATACATGTCTTTTTTTTTTTTGAGGGTGGGATATCATCAAATAACTTCTCCCGCTCTGGGCGGAGCGGGAGGGTGTGTCAGACTCTTACTGACTAAAACCCACCCGTATTCAAAATTGCCTGTGTTGCGGGGGCCTCGGTGACCCATAAGTACCTTCCCGCGACCCCGGCAGGAACATACATGTCTAAGCTAGCTACTACAGAAAATGCATAAAAATAATAAAATACTCCTACTATAAATGATGAACCATTTGTAGTAGTAGTATTTTATTATTTTTTAATAACAAACAATACAAAGCTTCGAAATCATTTCAAAATCAACATCAAAATCAAAATATTTTTATTTCACATAAACCTACATAGGCAAATATGAAACGTCAGAAGCTAGGTAGGTGCACGGTTCCAATTGGTCGTTTCCTATGGAAAAGAGCCGGCAAGAAACTCCACAGTTACTCTTTTAAAAATAATTGGCTTTTACAATGTTTTCAGATTACACAAATTAGATATGGGAGGACAGTGTAGGCCTGTCGAGAAGTACTTAACAAAAAAAGAGAAAAGGAAACGGTCTAAAGAAAAAAAGATCTAGTCTATTAAGCCTACAACGTTCTCACATTCACAACGTACACAAGAATCCATGTAAAATAATATTAATAATATTAAGTCTGAAATATAAATTGTAGGTTGATCATTTATAAAATGATCAATAGAATTATCATATTGTTAAAATCTCGATTATGATTGTAAATGTAATCCTTGGTCCATCTCTAATATCAAGTGAGATGACACTGACAGTTCACTCCACACTCACTTCACCTAAGTTGGTCACGGTGTGATGTTTGCAGAATAGCACTGCAGCAGGCTTAGCATGACGCTTTATATTTCTACGAAGAATAGACGCAGCTCTTTCTATACAATGTGACATTTCGTTTCTCCATTTTCGATATCGCAGCGTAGAAATCCTTCTACCTAGAAAAGGACCTAGACAAAGATCGTTAGAAACGAAAGACAAAATGACAGATTGTAGAAGGAATTCTACGGTGAGATGTCAGAAATGTAGAAACGAAATGTCACTTTGTATAGAAAGAGCTGTATTTATTTCTACTCTACTGTAGAATAGAAATCGCTTGACTACATTTCTCGGTAAAAAACTGTCAACTGTCGACACGGAAACGTCATTTTTGTCCACTCTTCCGTCGACAAAATGCTTCTCTACGGTTTTCGTGCCAAGCCTGCAATCGTTTTTGATTTCTAATTCTTTTTGCATTTGATACCCCAATTGTTGAGGAAAGTTATAGGCTATTTAGCATCACGCTATGACACTTAGGAGCCGAGCATAACGAAAAAAGTCTGAATGAACGTTAAGCGGAGCAAGGTACTTCCGGAGTCGCGGGAAGGTACTAAAGGGTCAGCGAGGCCCCTGGCAACACAACCAACGGAAGTAACACGGGTGGGTTTTAGTCAGTAAGAGTCTCACACACCCTCCCGCTCCGCTCAGAGCGGAAAAAAAGCGGAGCAAAGTAAAAACGCGGGCGGGGATGAGACGCGACGTGGTGGTTCTGAAGCCGGACTTTCTTGTGGACGAAGGTGTGGCCCGAAGCTGTGTACTAATAAAATTTTAATTTTCATTTATTTACTTTAATAAATGACGCAAAAAGGGAACGTAACGATTGTAGCAAATGGCGTTCAGTAGTTGCTGCCTACCCCCATGGGAAAAAGGCATGGTTTATGTAAGTGTCTATACTTTATTAGTTACATACTTTATTATAAAGGGTCAAATTAAGTTAGCTGGCGGAACTCAGCAGACGTGACGGGCATCGACATGTAAACACAGTAAAATATAATTAAAAGAGATTTGATGTTAGAAAGAAAGAAAATACGCTTTTTTTATATAATTTTGCGCCACACTAGGAATTTCTTCCTGTATCGTGGCTGCGTTTACAAACATAGACTCACAAACACAAACACACAGACCCGGAACAATTATTTGCAGATCATACAAATATTTGCAGTAAACATGACGCAAAGAAAGCACACAAATACAAAAAAGAAACAATTTGGGGGAGAATATGCGTCACATCCACGCAAAACGGCTATCGCTCTGCATAATGCTGCGACCCTAAGCCCCAGCGCTGGTTTTCAGCTATAGCCGGCGTTGACGTGATGACGTCGACCGGTGCAGCACACAGTGAAAAAAAAAGAAGAGAATAAAATAAATACAAAACGACACGAAACGACGATATAGCGAAGGATAATGTTGGGTTAGGTTAGGTTAGAACAGTGACCATTAACGGTAACAGTGGCCAGATCTCCTCTATTACTCTCGTCGAAAGTGACGCATATGAAAGGTTCTGTCGGCGAATCGTTCGCTGTTGAAACGTTCTATCGGTGAAAAAATGAAAAGTGAATCGTTCTGTCGGTGAACCGTTCAACGGCGAAACGAATGTCGGAGAAATGTTTCAGAATCAAAAAAAAACTTACCATATTATTTATTTTTTGTTTTATCGTATTTAAATATCGATAACATCACGTTTCCGGAGATTCGCTAACTAGTTTAGGTTGACCCTGTATACATATACGTTATTATTATATAAAAGTTGTAGACATTATTCTTGCCTTAAGCTATGTCAGCCTTAGATGCCGGAGTCATATTTGATGCTCGCAGGTTTGCGCAGTGCACGAAGGAGGTAAAGCTAACTCTTTTCAGAGCTTATTGCCAGACGTTTTACTCGTGCAGCCTGTGGGTTAGGTATACGCAGAAGGCCTACAGCGCCCTGCGTGTCCAATATAATAACGGACTCAGGGTTTTGTTGGGACTACCTCGGTTTTGCAGCGCATCAAACATGTTTGCTGAAGCGAGACTAGATGACTTTTATGCCATCATGCGCAAGCGAAGTGCATCTATGCTGCGGCGATTCCGAGGTAGACCGAAAAATATTTTAGGTACACTGGCGGACAAAATTGATGGGCCGTTTATTGGACACTGGGCTGGGAGACGTGCGTACAGATGTCCTACATGTGCAAAATTAATTGTTTTTTTATTTGAGATGTCACTTTTGTTCTAATTTATTTTTCACTAACAATAGGTTAAGGCAATACTAACACATTATGGATCCTGTAATCTGAATTAAAGAGTTATTATTATTATTTCGTTTATTTATTTTTTTACATATAAAATATATTTTTAAATATTTCTTGAAAAAAGGTATAAAAAAAAAACATTTATAAATATAAAAAATAGTGGTCCGCCGGTGTCAGGAGCAGAGTCCAAGCTACCGGTGGTTAGGACTCCAGAGACAGGAACCTCCTCACAATGCGGGCCGTATCGAGGAGTACTGCCTTCTGAATCAGGCCCTTGATCCAGCCGCCTAACGAGAGCCTCGAGAGATGATGGTTGAGGCTTTCAGCCATCAGGCCATTGGCCGTAACGACAATCGGCACAATGACAGCCGAGTCAACATTCCACATGTGAACAACCTCGTGTGCTAAGTCGAGATATTTTATTTGCTTCTCTTTCTCAGCTTTCACGAGGTTTTATTATTATTATTAATAAACCAAAATTCGATCTGTCCTGCAGACCGAATTTTGGTCATGGCGGCCAGTCTATTTTTAAATTATTATTATTAAATTATTATTACATACTTAGGTACATTTTACACCTACTCATCAAACTGGAACACGGGCCACGGCAAAAGTTCTTGGCAATAGAAATACGTATGGTACGGTAGCCAGCACGTCAAGTTGTCAAACTGTCAAAATTTTCTCATTCGATTTTGAATTTAACCATCAATATTTTTTAAGGTTTAAAACCATTTGGAGAAATTTGACAGTTTGTGGTAAGTCAAAGTCAAATTATTTATTTTAAATAGGCACATGAAAGGCACTTACGAACGTCAAAATTTACAAAAAAAATTGAAGTGATTCTAGTCGCTCCTTCCAAAAGGTAGTTTCGTATGGAGAAGAATGGGGAAGAAACTATACCGTTGCTCTTTTAAAATGTTTTACAATATTTTGTATACCAACATTAATTATATAATTGAATGTGAAGACGATGCACCTAAAATAAAATTATTATACCACAATACGTAAAAAGAATTAAAAATTAAAAATGAAGCAATGACAGATACATTAACTATGTAAAGATACAAACAGATAAAAATGTAATTAATTTTAATTATTGTAAATGTGAAGACTATGTGGGTCATTGTTTAATTCTTATAGTCTTAAAACAAAATTAAACAATGACCCACGTCATTGTTTAATTTTGTTTTAAGACTCTTACAAACAAGCGCGACACGCGACGCGACACAAAGGCACCGCTTGTAGTGCTACACGCGGTGCCTTTGTGTCGCGTCGCGTGTCGCGCCTGTTTGAAGGAGCCTTTATTCTCAGTTAGTTTTTAACATGGTCTGGCAGTTTGAGTACTTTTTCCGCCCTTAGCCAAATGTTCTTTATTTGGTATTGTTCGTAGAATCTTTGAGCTCCTTAAGTTCTGAGTTGAGCTGCACAACTACTGACAAATGCGTGCACTGACTGGACAGGTCCACTCAATCTGTGTGGTTCTTTCATCAAAAGACCATTTCAGACCCCAACCTACATGGTCTTCACATGATCTGACCAAGATTATGTCTGGACTTTAAAAGAGACTGTGACCTCTGAGTTTGTTTCGGCCTTTCTTCTCAGAGTAGTCAGATAGGGAACGCCGACCTCATCTAGTTTAAAAAAATATGATTAACGTGTAAAAGTGTTGTACAAACCTACTTACAGAAATAAAATCATTTATCATTTACAGGGTGCTCACATATTTACAAACATTGTTCTTACAATGTTTGTAATCATATATTATTAAATTAATTTAAAAAAAAAGTAATTGTATTATGTAAAGTAGGTAAAGTAATGGTAACTCGACGTAATGGCGACATATGTCATGTACATGTTATATTTTCACAGAAGAGGTATTTTACAAAAAGCTACTTAAAAGTACTTGCCAGTTAGCAACGTGAAAATAAGTCGAGCGCTACAATGATCTTATGGTGTCTGAATGACATTAACAGGTTGGTAAATAAATGTGAAATTACAGTGTGAGTCTATCTGGCGGGCCCCAACGAGATTTATCAATAGGTCATGAAGTAATTTTTTGGTCCTAAAGAAAATAAATAAGATATTATTTTGTACCCCAACAGTTTTTGATTAAATGACGTTTCCATGAAGTGTCTAGCTAGCGGGCCCCTTATGATTATTTTTTTTGTTATTATACTTATAGATCGCCCAATAGTGCTTGGAGTTAGAAACTATTATGTACCTTATAAATCCAAAATTTAGACTTTCTGAGAGCTATACTTTAGGAGTTATTCGTTATGTAGACAAACGTCCGGCTAGCGAGCCCCTTCTTTAAATATTACTTTTTATATCATACAATAGCATAAGGAGCTTGATATTATCATGTACCTTACAAATCCAAAATTTCGACTTTCTGCGAGCTATATTCAGAAGATAATCATTATTCAAACAAACTTCCAGCCAGCAGGCCCCTTTTTAAATACTATTTTATGCTAAAATACCATGTTACCGTTGTTAAGGCGCTGACAAGACCCAATTGACCAAAATAGGCTTCTCTTAAGAAAAAAATTGCCAAAACTGTATAGTTTGTGGTAGCGGAAAAAATATATGTTAATTTTCAACATATTTCCCAGAACTTGGTTGTTACCAAAACACGTTTAGAAAAAAAATCTCGATATAAACTAATGTTAAACTAACCTCTTACCTTGAGTTCTAATCCAAAATATCTGCATTAAATATCAACATACGTTACGTATTTAATTAATAACAAGAACGTCTTACTTGAATGCAGAACTTGGTTGTTTTTTATTTTTGATTACTCAACTCAATTTTGAGTAAATAGATAATTGCTTCATATTTTGCAATAAATTACAAGCGTTGTGTCATCGCGCTTCTCTTTCTCTTCTATGCAATCTAACAGTGACCGCGGTTTAGGGTGTTGTCAGCGTCTTAAGCATCGCAACTCTTGAAGACTATTTTAATATATAAGGACCTGCATCATCATCAAGGCTCCCGCAGACAGGCGCGACGCGACACTAGTAGCACAATTTCTATGAAAACTTCACGGCAAGTGTCGCGCTATGTGTCGCGCCCGCGATATCACGCCAGTCTGTACGAGTCTTCATTCTCCTGCCCTTAAACCTCGTGCAGACTAGCGATATCGCGGGCGTTACTGGCAGCAATATGTCTGTCGCGCCCGCTATATCGTCCCAGTCTGAACGAGCCTTATCGCAGTTTATTCAGGGTTGGCGCAAGATGTATTTTTCTTCATAAATATAAGTATACCTACGTGACTGACAAAATCAATCTACCTAGCCTTATCCCAACTTTGTTGCGGTCGGCTTCCAGTCTAATCGGATTGTAGCTGAATATCAGTATTTTTACATGGAGCAACTGTCTATCTGACCTCCACAACCTAGTTACTGGGTAACACGATACCCCTTGGTAAGACTGGTTGTCAGTGTTTCAGCAGCTGTCTAAGATCTAGGAATGGTAAGCCTCGACCAACGGGTTAACATGCCATGTGGCTTAAGTACCTACCTAAGTGACAGCATAACATTCTGAATACATAATAGGTAGTCATTATCCTTTATTGTTTCCATTTTGGAATATATATGACCAATTTTCCCTCAAACCACTAAAACAATACACACTCATACTTTCCTATGTAATTTAATTAATTTAAATTAGTCACTATTATTGCAGAATGAAACATCAACCTACTGTGGTTTCGTTAGATACACTTTTGACCTATTAGCAGTAATTACTAAATCATAATAATGTTATGATATATGTAGTGGAAGAGTTGTCTGTATATTCGAAGAGTGAAATAAAGCTTTTTCCTATGCACCTAGATAAATATAATATATAGGTAGAACCAAATAATAGTGTAGAGGTTCTATGATAATGCATCATCCTAGCCGCTAGTTGACACTGGCAGCTCAATAACAATAAATATTTAAAATCGGAAGAGGGATTTGAAATGATGGATTGTCACAGAGACATTAATGAACTTACAAACGAAAATGTATTTAATTTAAAAAAGATATAGATTAATATTTATAAAAAAGGAATATTATTTATGAATGTAGCACGTCCCGCACACTACAGTACCGACCTTAGGGTCGAAACCAGCTGGATTCTGTAAAAAAAAACTGGTGAAATGAGCTGTCAATAGTGTCAAATCAAATCAAATAATTTATTAGCACAATACATGTTAAAAAGGTGTTACAGGTATAAACGGTACATTGTATTATAAGTTAATGAGGTGTGCAATTAACCTTTTGACCGCCACAGCTATGTATAGATGATAGAGCAAAATGTGCTCAGCACGCCACGGTCGCGACTACATGACAGATTCTAAGGAATAATTCGTAGCTTGGCGCCGAGGGCACGTCATTGATGTGGTGGTTAATAGGTTAAGATATCAGGTACTAATCGTAACATTAAATATGCAGAATAAATTTTAAATTGAGTTACATTAAAACATTGAAATGCTTAAAAAATATATATAAAATCAAATCAAAATTCATTTATTTAAACTATGCTGAGAATCAGCACTTTTCGAACGCCAAAGTTACATAAGACAGTCCCCCAAAAACGCCCGCCCTTCACCACTTTCTCGTGCTTTAGCTGGGAAGAAAAAGTGGCGAAACAAACTCCCCAGCAGCACACCTGTCTGTTTAGTTATATAAACTTGATTCTATACAAGTCGTATGCAAAGTAATTAATATTACGAAACACAAAACATTAAATTAAATTACTTGCCATATGTTAGCTAGCACACGCCAATATACCAACAAAACAATGAAAACTGTACTCAAGCAGATAAACATATACAACATATAAACGTAAACAGAACTTAATACCTAAATAAAAGCCTCCAGGCATAAAGGGCGTGCCCACTTACATAAGGCTTTTTTTTTTTTTTTTTTTTTTTTTGAGGGTGGGAAATCATCAAATAACTTCTCCCGCTCTGGGCGGAGCGGGAGGGTGTGTCAGACTCTTACTGACTAAAACCCACCCGTATTCCTTCTTGTTGCCTGTGTTGCGGGGGCCTCGGTGACCCATAAGTACCTTCCCGCGACCCCGGCAGGCATCGGCCCTAGTGGACCCCTACTTTTGTGCTGACGACATCTCTTTGAGGCGCGCGTGGAATACGACGCGCCGTCGACATAAGGCTATTACTGTAACTCGAAGTGAGAAATGACAAACTAGCACCATCGAAGTAAAATAAATAAACAATTACTAATAACAATAATAAAACCATGGTCAGCAAGACGACCAGTCACCACAAACAGCACCCGTTCACGGGCATAACGCAAGGATCAGCTATCACCCCCCTCACCATATTGGAGGGAAGGAGGCAACCCGACTCCCGACGCTACCGCAGGCAGTGACATCTAAGGGAGCATGACGAACTTGCTGCCGGTTGCTCAGGCAAGAATGGTATAATCGATTGTCGAGGTTGCTAGCTAATCACTTATTGCAATACAACCCTTAAAAATCACACTGTAATGAGTAGATTATGTAACTAATAAATTAAAATATTAATTTTATAATTGTTTGGCTTATTCCACTTTTCCCCGTTGGATGATCCCCATTGATGGGGATTAGTGAACTTTTTGTTCACTATTCCCCGTTGACCCAAAATTTTTATTTAATGGGGATAAGTGAACTAAAAAGTTCAATAATCCCCATTAGGTAGGTACGTTAAAAAAAATAAAAATATATGAATCATGTTACATTTATTAATTAAAAATATAACTTTCTTATACCTAATAAAATCACAGATTGTACAATTATTAATTTAAAATAAAAAATATAACTTTCTTATACCTAGTAAAATCACAGATTGTACAATTATTAATTTAAAATAAAAAATATAACTTTCTTATACCTAATAAAATCACAGATTGTACAATTATTAATTTAAAATAAAAAATATAACTTTCTTATACCTAGTAAAATCACAGATTGTACAATTATTAATTTAAAATAAAAAATATAACTTTCTTATACCTAATAAAGTCACAGATTGTTACAATCATTAATTTAAAATTGTAGCATGAAAATATTTCTTTCTTATACCTTGTAAAATCAAAGATTACACTCACTTAAGTTTTTCTAAACAGTGCCCAATCGTAATTTCATTATTAATGAGTTCCATTTGGACCTCCTGTATATAATTATCGCGATTGATGCTTTTTTTTGTTTTTTCCGCTATACCTTTATTTTCAGAAACCCCCAATGCAAGAACTTCGTAATACGATGCATCTTCAGCCAACGCTGTGAGGAGCTTCATAATGTTGGGTTTCTTTATTTTCACACGCTTTTTTATTTTATTATTCCATGCTTCGACTAAATTCGTAGTGCGATGAGTCTGTCCAAATACACACCACGTTTTAATAAAATCATCTTGTAGCCATTGTCTGAGCATGTAATTTCTAAACTCCTTGCTATTATCATCATCAGGGCTTTGAGAGGCAACATAAAACCAACCCGCAATGATTTTATCTGATGGTAACAAAGCCAAAGCAGTGCTAAGTGCAACTTGTCTTCTGGTTAATTTATCTTTTGTTAGTTTGAGTTGTTTTCCTTTCTTCCATATTGCCTGGGTGAAATGGAAATAACAGCCGCTAATAGATATATTTACAAAAACATTTCGCATTGCGTTCATCGGAGCCACTTCATAGTCACATTTAAATATTTCTGGATTCCAATCAGGTAATGCAGATTTTAGCATACTAAATAAAATTTCATATGTTTGTTGATTTTTATGGCTCATGAGGGCATAAACAAGTGGCACAATGTTTATGTGTTTTTCTGTACTGCCCAAATCCCCATGAATGGTGTAGAGTTGGTAAAAGGGAGATGGACAGATCCAAAACGTTCCATCACCCAAGAACATCTTCAAATTTTTCATTTGATGTCGGGCAAATTCAGAGCAAAAAGCTATTACACGGATACCACTGTCATTGTAGTCTGCTAAAATAAATTCCTGATGAGCTGGAGGTACTTTAACTTCTTCAACATTTTTGAACTCAATTTTACTTACTTCAAATGCTGCATTTCTGTGTTTATATAATGTTGTTTTGATAGACTTCAGGGCAGGGAATTCTTTTATTTTGTCAATTCCGGTATCTTTTAGTGAGCTCACAGCCGCGTTGTAAGCAGTGGGAATAGCAGGTGCTTCTGGATCCGCAAGTGTAGTTTTTAGTTTGAATAACCTCAAGGTAACTTCATTCCGCGCAAAATCAGGTTCACAAACATTGTGTCGTTTCTCAGCTACAACTTGATTGTCCTGTAAAATTAAGTAATAATAATTAATTACTTTACATTATTTTTTAAGTAAACAATATTGCACTTACATAGAATACAAAATTAAATAGGCTATTTAACAACCTTTAAAACTTATAACAAATTGTTGTTATCCTATCAGAATAGTTCAACAAAACATATTTCACTTTATGCTTAACTAAAATATATAGACTCATATAACCTATAATAAATATAACAATATACCTATACTAAAAATTATAATGATTGTGGTGCAGATAAAATCAGTCATCTTTCATTTAAATAATAATTAATTGAATAGTAACATTTTGCAACTAGGAATTTGTGCAAACCTAATTTGAATTGGTCCATTTTGTGTAGGTCTGTAATACTTTTCGGCAACTTATTGTATATTTTGGGTGTCATAGCCAAAATGTTTTTATTAAATACTGCTTTTTTTATGACGTCTTACGCATATTTTATTTTCAATATCTGTAGTACTATTCTGTATAAATCTCACCGTGAAATCGGAGGTTACGTGAGCTGCCAATAATGTCAATCCCTAGCATTTGGTGGAATATTCCACCAAAAGTGAAGTAAGTGACAGTTTCCTTCACTAAAGTTGTCATGGTGAGATTTTTTCAGAACAGACGGCCTGGAATTCCACTTGATGCCTTGATGGATTGACACTATTGTCAGAATAGACCAGCTGGCATTCCACTTGATGCCTTGATGGATTGACACTATTGTCAGAATAGACCAGCTGGCATTCCACTTGATGCCTTGATGGATTGACACTATTGTCAGAATAGACCAGCTGGCATTCCACTTGATGCCTTGATGGATTGACACTATTGTCAGAATAGACCAGCTGGCATTCCACTTGACGCCATGATGGATTGACACTATTGTCACAATAGACCAGCTGGCATTCCACTTGACGCCATGATGGATTGACACTGTTGACAGTATAGACTAGCTGGTTATGGTATGTCATTATCATCATTTCATCTGAAAGACGTCCACTGCTCGACATGAACCTCCCCAAGGACCGCCACTTCGACCGGTTCTGTGCTTCCCGCATCCAGCAGAGTACTGCTGGAAGAATACGTAGCGTTGGAACTGGGGGGTAACCATCACCTCTTAAAGCAGTATTATTTCAATATTACTTTAGCGTGAGAAAGAGATGGAGCTATAAGTCCTGTATAGCTCCGTCACTTTCCCACTGTAAAGTAATATTATAATAATACTGCTATAAGAGGTGATGGTTACCCCCTGGAAGGCGTCCCACAAGGTGGACCGATGACCTTATGTCAATAATGAAATATTAAGCAAGCAAACTCGGGACACATAACATGTAAAGAAGGAACAGATGGTGGATGGGTAAACCAAATGATTGTATTTGTCAACAATTATAAATTAGTTCACTTTAAACCACGGTGAAAAATAATAATAATTCCAAGGAATTTTATGATAATAATACATGTAGTAATACTTACTAATAATGTGTGTTATTATAATTTTATTTGTCTGTATGTTTGTCGATAAAAAAGGGGTAAATATTAATAAAAAATAAATATAGTTAATCTCACGCCTGTAATCATCGAAGGTTAGACAGAGGTGTCTATATTACACCCACAATTCACCATTAAATCCCATGTAATAGGGGCCCACCTAATGCCATTAACCGGGCACAAGTCCAGACTCCGGGTTGCTACTTAAAAATCCCTGATAGCTAAACCCAATAACACTTTGCCGGACCTGGGAATCGAACATAGGACCTCATGCTCAGCAGTAGCGCTTGCGTCCAATTGACCAACGAGACCGATATAAATACATAAATATTGTTTTATATATCTTGGACTTAAGGTGTAGGAAAACAGAACAGAAGAAAAATAAATTTCAAAAATCACGCTAAAGAACACTAAACATGCTGCAAGCTTGGTGGTGAAGGCACCTGCCTTTCCTGTATGAGAAGACGTCTTTGCCCTGCAGCGAGACAATTACGAGAAATTAATTATTTATTTCAGACATCATTTTAGTCCATATTTTACAAAAATACATTTAAATTAGACTACTTAAAAACTGATAAATACCCAAAATAAAATTACGATTATTTAAATTTAAATATTACAAAATGTCTTAAAATTTGGTTATTTAAATTGTCTTTATCTTTAATTATCTTGGTAGATATATTCAAAACAAACACGAGAGTAACTGACCGTCCCACAATTTATCGAGGCTTTTGGCTGTGATTTAAAATAAAAACCTCGATTTTGGTAAAGGTGACGGTAACTTAACGAAAAAACTGGTTAATTCACTGAACAACATCTTTCCACCTACTTACCAAAAAATGTCTAAGATTTAACTAAGCAAAACCAGCGAATACACCTAAACGACTAATAAAGATACACAGTTGTCCCTATTAGTCACAGAAGGAAAAATAAACCTAACAACAAGCAGTCCCACGCTTCTTTGTTATGCTATCAAAGCCCGTAGGTCTATAAAACCAGTATTAAAGGCAGCCATCTTAGGTCAAACTGTCAGTTGTCATCGCGCAGCCAAACAGCGCATGCGTGATTAAAGTAGTGTCAACAACAGTTCCTTTTTTAAAACGTGAGTAATTTCTTATTATTTTAATTTTGAATTAAATATGGGGCGCGTTCTGTGTATGAAAATTAATTCTATGGGTAGTGTTTTGTTATTTTTTTTATTTGGGGGTATTCGTTTTACTAATATTAAGTTTAGAACTAGATCATCTATTGTTGATTTCTATTGAGTCGTAGAATTAGTAACGGATTTAACTCTTTTATAATACGATTAGGTGCCATGTTAAATAATAAACCATTTGTTATGTTTATATCTAACGATAATATTATTAAAACAATTTCCATTAATCCATTGATAAACCGGATAGTACCTATATACCATACTGGACAGCTCCACCCAAATCTGTTTGGTTTCTACTCAAAAAACCATTTCAGAAACCGAGTTCAATCTGCATGGTCCTCACATGATCTGACCAAGATTATGGCTGGACTTTAAAAGAGACTGTGACCTCTGAGTATGTTTCGGCATTTCTTCTCAGAATAGTCAGATGGGAAACGCCGATCTAGTTTTTAAAATATGATTGTGTGTGTAAAAGTGTGTGTACAACCTACAGAAATAAAATCATTTACCATTAAAAAAAAAACAATAACCGGCTTATAAAAAAGTGTTACAAAAAATACCTAGAAATTAGAATCGACGAACTTAACTTGAACTAAAACTTAAGTTAACTTTCGAGCTCATTGGTTCTGCCCGCGACTTCTTTCGCGTGGAAGTTGTAATACACCAAAATATACTAAATTAACAGCCACACTTTATAAAACTACATTTGTAGTTTTGGTCTCAGCAGCCAAAATAAACAGAGTCAGCACTGGTGACGCGGGAGCACCCGATATACAGTTATCCGTCTGAGAAGCAGCTCGTTGGTTATACTAAAACATGTTTATTAGCAGAAGCCCGCAACTTCGTTCGCGTCGCTGGGTTGTTAAGACTGCTTCACAACTCGGAAAACCAAGGTATATGATCTTTGGTTTGCAGACAATTGACCATTGTAAATTAACTAATGTTACTCTTTTTTTTTTATTCTCAATATTATCCATACGAATCGGTGAATGCAAAATTTTCTGAAGATAAGTATTATAATATTACATGAAATGTTCACCTTTCGTCAGTCTAGACAGACACAACACACAATATACTAAAATAACAGCCACGTCCGTGTGAGAAGCAGCTTAAACTAAAACATGTTTATAACTAAAACGGGTTTTTATTTCAAGTTCTTAGTTCAATAACTGTTACATATCAGTCATTAATAGTTTATCGCGGATCATATTATAACCTAGACTACCTTCCTACAGTCCGGCCGTCGAGAGCATGCGTTCTTGACCCCTGTCAGCTTCATACTGACGAATATTATGTGTTTTACGAATTTGATCCTTATTACAACTTCTCTCAAGGCCCGGATTGTTTTCTAATCTCATCATCATCAGCCTACAACAGTCAACTGCTGGTCATAGGCCACTCCAGTTGCACGTCATTTGGGTAGACATTACTTCCTGAATTTATTTCATAAAGTATTTTACTGCAACACTTAAATATTCACATACAGAGTTGATGTGTATACATATGTACATGTTTTGCATAACTTACTTGCATTGTTAAACAATCAATCAACTCCTATAACAGTCCACTGCTGGACATAGGCCTCTCCCAGGCTGCGCCACAACACCCTGTCCTCCGCCTTCCGCATCCAGTCTGTCCCAGCCACCTTTTTAAGGTCGTCGGTCCATCTAGCTGGGGGGCGTCCCACACTACACTTGCCGATACGCGGTCTCCACTCCAGGACTCCTCTGCTCCACCGGCCATCGTTCTTTCGACAAACATGGCCAGCCCACTGCCACTTCAGCTTGCTTACTCTGCAGGCTATGTCGGTAACTCCGGTTCTTTTCAGGATAACTTCATTTCTGATCTATCCTTCAAAGAAACTCCGAGCATAGCCCGCTCCATGATGCGCTGAGCGACCTTGAAATTGTAGACTAGCCCGACTGTCTGTGTCCACTTGCATTATATGAAGACGTAATAACAGATTTAAAAGTCACTAAAATCATATATCTGCGCCTTACCAGTTACGAGTAATTCAGGGATAATCAAATAATTCATCTTGCGCCACCAAGAGTTAGAGATAAAACTAGGGTTAAAACTTGTAAATATTACACCACCAACGTGGGACAGTGTAGTCGCTTAACTCTGGGTTAGTGTAAGTAACGTCAAAATAAATTGACGGTACCTATGAGGTACCGCTGATAATTTATTTTGTATTTTATATTGTTCGATGGTATAGTGAAAATTCGGTACTATATCAGCAGGAAATCTGAACTCCTGTAAAAATAAATACAGATTATACAAAAAATAAAACATATTTTGATGATGATATACAAGATGTTGTTTTACATCCTCGTCAAATTCAAGGAGGTAACTATGCAAATGATTCTCGACACGAATCAATAATAAAGTAAGCAGGAATTTTTCTTCTTTCTTTCTAATTTTCGGAAATCTGCATGTGTGGGACACGCGTGTTAAAACGCGGCCCGTGTGATACCGCACTGTAACTGCCCTTTTACACACACACTACCGCATACGCAACGGGGTGATTCTGTTTTGTGAAAGTGGTGTATTCTAAAATACTGTCAAACTTAAATAACCAAAAAAACAAGTATGTATAAATTATTAAGCAGGTATCGTAATTTTATTTGATTATATATGTCTTTCATAGCAGCCTCCTGAAATTTGACGAGGATGCAAAACGACGCCTTGTATATGAGTCGTCCTGATCTCCTGACCGTCAAGGGGTTTTGACCTTTTTGTCAATAAATAAACTAAATCTCCATGGAATCGTGTTAAAAAATTCCAAGACAAGAAAGTATTACGTAATTAATGTATCTAGCGTAAAAGAGATGGGTATACAATTTCCGTTCATTGTTCGTTTCATCCATTTTTGGTCGGATTGCAAATCAGGGCACAGACAATGCAATTCTATTTTAATGTTTCGTCGATTGAACTGCAATGTTGCCAACTTAAAAAAAAACTAATGTTAGGGTCACTAACCCGGTGATACATTTTGGCTGTGGAACGCGTATTAAGAGTTAAGAGATGGTCCACGAAACCATCGAGTACAGTGCTGCCGTGCTAACGAAGAATACAATAACTCGATTTTGGACGATTTTAAGTTATATATATATTCGGAATCAGCTAATTTAGCGAATTCCGAATATATATATAACTCAAAATCGTCCAAAATTGAGTTATTGTATTCTTCGTTAGCGCGGCAGAGTGGTAGCCCAGTGGTAACGGCCGAGACTTTACGAGTTGTAGGTAGCTTCGAAACTGGACAGGCACTTATCTTTGTGTAAATTATTTCATCACCACTGCTCTCAAAACGGTGAAGGAAAACATCGTGAGGACACCGGCATGTCCTAGAACCATAAATTCGAAAACATGTGACATCTACCAACCCGCACTGGGTCCGCGTGGTGAAAGAAAAAAAGAAAGAAAACAAAAACAAAAAAATGTTCATTCTGCACAAACAAAACGCACATTACAAAAATTTACGTAAAATACACACATATACAAAGTAGCAGAACTAGTACTAGTGGTGGATTACGGCCCACTCCCTCTCACAGAGAGGATGCCTGCAGTAGGAACATTATAGGCTAATGATGCACGAAATCAACTGATTTGGATCAATTTTGTTCACTTTTTGAGAAAGGGAAAAATTATTTAAATAAAAACTCAATTACTAATATTCGCAAATAGTTTTCCGGGATAATGACACAAGACTGATGTTTGGCCATCGTTTTTCAAGAAACTGCTTATAATTTTGAACATGAAAAAATATCATCAACATCATTATATTGTCTACTTGCACGTGGCTGAACCATTTTTTTCAACTTCAATACACAATAAAGCAGAAAAATATTTATGAAAGCCTTTAAAAAAAAAAACCCTGTCTATCATGTATTTTTCCTATTATTAAACAAAACTTTCAAGAAATTTAAAAATCACATCTGAAGAGAACTGACAACTGACACGAATGGTTTTGGACCACGAAAACCACACAGGTCATAATATGACCTGGGTAACCATCACCTCTTGTAGCAGTATTATTATAAAATTACTTCACAGTCACAATTAATCACACTGGGAAAGTGATGGAGCTATACCTATAGGACTTATAGCTCCATCTCTTTCTCACGCTAAAGTAATATTGAAATAATACTGCTATAAAAGGTGATGGTTACCCCCCTGTATGTTACAATTAATTCAAGCTTTTTCACAATCAGATGAAATTGGCAAAAGCGTGTTTTTTTTTAGTGCACGTAGCCTTAAAATGTAAATTACTTGACTCCGAATTTACAAACTTTATATGTAATTTATTTAATAATATCATTTATTTACATAACCAAATTACAAGATGATTATTAACATTAACTAAATTAAATTAAAACTAAGTTAAGCTTAAAAAAGGCCCTCGGGGCATTGTACCGAGGATGCTGGCGGCATTTCCTCGCTGAATTGCAATGCTGATGCGTTGCGCGAGAAAGCCGCCAGCTTTTCGGTCACCAGTTACATCAACTAGACGTTTCGCGATTTCCGCAAATAACTTATGCGCACTGGGACCCCACGGACCGAGGGTCTCGACGCCAAAGGGCACAAAGTTGTACTCTCTGCCAAGGCCTCCATATTTAATAACTTTCAGATTTTCGGCATTTTCTGCCGCTGCACCCGCTTTAGAAGTAGTCCGTTGGAGGTGGGACGGTGCCAGTGTGTCTACACAGGTAGCGTCCCACACAAGCATCCGTCCCAAACTCCACGGGACCAAAGACACACCATCAGGTCTTTTGCCATCATCTCTGACAATGCCAGTCGGCTCAAGAAGAGCAGGCACATTGATGCTGGCAAGAGACCGGCGGATTATGTCATTAAGTGTTGCATGTCTTGAAAAGCGGCCTGCACTTTTTTGACAACAAAGTCCGTGGTGACCCAGTCGGTCCACGTCCGTGCCACAAGGGCATGTGTGTGGAGTGCATACCGTGACCCCAAGCCGCAGACCAGTCGCCAGACGAAGCGAGGTCGGATCCAGGAAGGTACCGGTATATGGAGAAGGATGGGCATGTAGCCAATGACCGGCCTCTCTGGTTCCGACCGCCAAAAGTCTTGCGCGATCCGGACCTGAACTGCGGCTCAGAATCGATTTGTATGTTAAATCGCAATAAATATCGTCCCAGCTCCTCTGAGATTTTAGGTTGTCTGGAAATTCTTTACCCGGGCAAGCAATTTGAAAAGCATTCTTGGCATCCTCCAAGCCCGCAGTCTCATAGTTTGTGGGCAAAGCCCTTAGGACATTACCTATGAGACGTGACGTGCTATGGGTGGACGACAAAAAGGCTGGGGAAGCAACACTCGAAATTTTGCGGATTCCTAAACCGCCAAACCGAATAGGGAGGGATGCTTGTAACCAAGATGGTTCATTGAGCTGAATATTTAAAATCGTTTCTAAACTAGTTTTGACTAAATCGTCTATTGGTGAAAGCAAATTTGGATGTTTCCAAAAAGGGCTACAGCGAAGCACATAAGTAAATTTAGGGACAAACAGGCAAAACTTTAGAATTATAAGAGCATAATGAGGACTGATTTCGAGTAAACAATTTGCGTGACTTTGGAATTTAGAAATAGTGTTAGTAATGTAATCAGGAAAAGATTCTTCAAAGATGGGAGAACCCAGGAGGCAAAGTGACTTTCTGTCTACTATTTTGATATTCGGTGCCAGAAAATTTAATTTGGATTTTAAATTATCCAAACCGTAAGAAGTTTTTTGAATGAAGAGTTCACATTTGCTAAAATTTAATTCTAAACCAATATTTTCGAAATTTGTTTTAATATCTGATAAGTCAGATAGCACAGTGTCCACATCGCCTCCCAGGGTTCCGTCATCCAAATACCAAACGTTAAATTTTGATTTTAAATTTTGAATAATCGGATTTATAGCCAAGCTAAAAATTGCTGGCCCGAGGGGATCGCCCTGCTGACAGCCGACCTCCGAAGAAAGTTCATGGGAACGGTAAATTAATTTTGAAGGTTCTGCGTAGCAGGTAAGCAGGTATTGATAGAGTTCCGGAATTTTGTTCTTAACTTCTGTCAGCATGGCATCCCTGTTTACTGAATTGAAAGCATTTTTGACGTCAATTTTGACTACAATTTCGCAATCATCATACGAAAGGTAGGTTCTTAAGGCATGGACGGCTGCCTCACACCCACCTTTCGTGCCAAATCCTAATTGTATAGGTTCGAAAACAGACTGTAATTTAGATTTGATATGTCTCACCGCAATTTTGGATGCCAAACGTCTTAAAGTTGACCCCACAGCAATGGGTCTCACCCCTCCGTCCTTTTTAGTTAGGGCGATCAAATTAGCACCAAATAAAAGTGAGGCAATATCAGCGTTGATTTTGCCTGAAAACATAAAATTTATTAATTTTGTAATAGAGCAAATAAGCTGCACACCTGCATCACCCACAGAATAAGAAGTTAAATCTTTTAAATGTTGGGGTGAGATTCCGTCCAGGCCGGCCGCTGAACCGGTTTTAAAAGAAATTATTGCGTCAATAACGTCTTTGCCTTCGATTTCGAGGCAGGCCTGGTCTGCTGTAGGAGAGTCGAAAAAATACGGGATCACGGGAGCCGGGGGATGTTTCGAATGCAAAGCCGAAAGGGTATCAGGAGTATCAGGCGACAACACGTCGTTAGTAAAAAGAAGACGTGCGGCGCCTTTGAGATCCCCGTCGGCAATTTTGCCTTCAATTAATTTAATTCTAGATAATGTTCCCCTCTTGGGAGAATCAAAAGGTGAAGATGTTTTTGTTAAACAGTTATTTTTGATTTTTTGGGTTAGAGAAATAGTAGCCTCATCTTTTTTGACATGCAAAGTGGTATACGAAAAAAGGAAGAGATTATGCCAGTCTACAATTTGGTTGCTCTCCACACATTTTTTAATCAAGCCTGAAAGGTGGTTTGCGACGGAGATCCTGGCGCCGCGCGGGACTCGTTTGATAACAGGCACATTATTTTTTAGGTAACTAAGGTACAAATGGAATGGGGTAGAATTTGGACTGTCGGAAACAGGTGCCGGTAAAGAAACTGGGTCTAAATTTAGAGCAGGGCCGTTCTGGCTAATACAAAGACGATGTTTTTTTGAAATATGAATGTTAAGACCCCTTTTTGATTGAAAAGATCTATCGCAATGTAAACAAATGTAATTTTGATTTAACGTGCCATCACCGGATTGGGTTGCGGTATGCATCCACTTACCAGAAAACAACACTTGAATAGAGAAAAACACTCAACTAAACACAAAATAGAAATTATCACTAAAATATAACTATTTTAAAGTCTTTCAGAAGCGTTGACGTCGGACGTCAGGACGACACGCCATGACGTTGCCAAGGAGGACCGCAACGTCTGAAACAAAAATATATTTTATTATTTGTTCAAAATTGGGAGCTGCCTACACTTTGGCACAGCAGTTAAGCCTTGATTAACAAGAAAAAGATCAAATTTGGACATCTAGGGCCACGTAAAATATGTAAATTTAAATAAATATGAGCTGTGAAAAAGTGACAGACAGTGACGTGACAGGTACAGATTTATTTAATTAATCCGACTAAACGTGAAAAATATTAAAACTAGTGATTAAAAACTAGATAGTTGAAGTTCATTGTATCCTATTCGACTACTCTGAGAATAAAGACCGAAACAAACTCAGAGTTCACAGTCTCTTTTAAAGTCCAGACATAATCTTGGTCAGATCATGTGAAGACCATGTCGATTGGTGTCTGAAATGGTCTTTTGATGAAAGAACACAGTCACATTGACTAACACGATTTTACCTAAGCAATACACCTTCGTTTCTCCAGTTACCTGTGTTTATTATGACTTCTTACCTTCACAGTCTCTTTAAAAGTCTAGACGTCATCATCTTGGTCAGATCATGAAGCAAATCTTCATGATTTGAAATGGTCTTTTGAGAAAAGAACCAAACATATTTGAGTGGACCTGTCCACATATTGATATTATAATCTTTAAAAATATGACTAAAACACGAGGTAATCGCTGAATTATCATTTTGTTTACATTTTAATATGAAAGCTGATAAAATATTGATACGTTTTACTTAGATACTTCAATGACCTGTGACATGATATTTCGATAAGCGTTTACCTACTACGAGTACTCTATTTCATTTTGTTCATTGGAATTTCGAAGAATTTGATAGTGTTTTGTTTTTTGGGTTTTAACCATACTGACGTACCTACCCATAGTAGATTAAAATACATATATGTATGTCATCATCTCATCTGCCAAGCCTTTACCCAAATATGTTGAGGCTCGGCATCCAGTCTCACCGAATGCAGCTGAATACCAGTATTTTACATAGAGCGACTGCCTTCTGACCTCCACAAACCCAGTTACTTGGGGAACACGAAACCCTTGGTAAGATGCCTCATTAGTAATCATCAATAGTAATCATTAATTCCATGTTAAATATTGATATTCGACCGCATCTTGGCGGACTGAAAGCTGACTTCCACGACGAGTCACTGGATAACACGATACTCCTTGATAAGACTGCTTGTTAGACTTTCGGGCTTCTGACTACCCGTAACGACTGGCAAAGATCTACAAATCGCAGCGGACACCAACGGATTAACGTGCTTTCCGGTCATCCATACACGGACCGACCTCGGCTAGCGTTGCTTAACCGTGAAGATCGACCCGAGTCTGCTGTTATTATTCAGCCAAAAATCAAATCAAATCAAAAGTCATTTATTTGAACTAGACTGAGAATCAGCACTTTTCGAACGTCAAAATTACATAAGACAGTCCCCCAATAACACCCGCCCTTCACCACTTCCTAGAGCTTTAGCTGGGAAGAAGAAGTGGCGCAACAAACTCCCCAGCACCACACCTGTCTGTCTAGTTATATAAACTTGATTCTATACAAATCATATGCAAAGTAATAGGCTATTTTACTATATACGAAAAAAAATCTATAAATAGATTATTGAGATAGTTTAGGCAGGAGTCGGAAAATGTTACTTTTAGTTCATAAAATAACAAAATAAATTTAAAAATTCAATTCAACGTTTTCAGTTTTTCTAATCTGTTAATAAACACCATGAAATAGTAGCCGCCATGTTTTTAAGTCATACCGCCATGTAAACTAAAACGTCAACTGTCAACTGATAGTAAGATAATAGATCAGCGCATTTGTTTACATAGCCAAGTGACGTCATGACCACAGAGCAATAAATGTTTTCACTGCTACAACGCTGCAACGCTGGACGCGTTTTCGTCAAACTACGCGCGAAATTTGAAAATGTAAAATTTAAATGCATTTGTATGGCACTTATGGATTGAATAAAAAAATTGTGATTTTTTTTGGGACATATTAGCACTATAGAATCTAGTTAAGACACTTTTCAAAAATGGGTGTAAGACCCTATTAACACTACGAAACGCAAAACATTAATCAAATTACTTGACATATGTTAGCTAGCACACGCCAATATACTAACAATCCCTCCCACCGAGTAGGTAACATAAGTACCTATCCTTCATTTTAATCGTCTTTCGAATGCTCAAGTTTCACACCACAACAAGTCGACTGCCTCGTCAGTGTAGTAGAACTGTAGATATATGAGGAGCAGGGTGTAAAGTTCACTCATCCTCCATAGAACACGGATCCTCCGACCAGACGGGTGTTGTGCCTGATGGGCCATTGGGCCGCTGCCCGACGATTGATGTCGGGACGTAAGTCGCGCAGTAAACACTGCTTGCGCGATGCAGGATTTTTCGTGACGTCAGTGTGATGCGTAGTTCGCATGTGGCGATGTAGATGGCGCCACAGAACTTAGAGTGCTGGTTCTCCAGTCCTTCCAATAGGATATTTTTTTAGTACAATAGTATATACGGCTACATATCAAGCTATACATTTCCATTATAAGCTGTCCTCTATTGTTGTGGAAATCCTACACAATGCGAGTGTGATTGTCTTTTTATTTAATTTTTATTCCCCTAAGTAGTGGTATTTACACAAGGTGTCGTTTTGCATCCTCGTCAAATTCAAGGAGGTAACGATGCTACTGATTCTCGTCACGAATCAATAATAAAAGAAGTAGGTCGTTTTTTTTTCTTCCTAATTTTCAGAAATCGGCATGTGTGGGAAACGCATGTTTAAAACGCGGCCCGTGTGATACCGCACTCTAACTGCGCTTTACACACACACTACCGCATATGCAACGGGGTGATTATCTTCTGTGCAGCAAGTGACACCACTTTCACACATTCTAAAATACTGTCAAACATATATAACTAAAAAAACAAGTATGTATTCATTATTGAGCAGTTATCGTAATTTTATTTGATTATACACATATGTCTTTCATAGCAGCCTCCTGAAATTTGACGAGGATGCAAAACGACACCTTGTATGTGTCCGTGGCATCCCAGCGGGCGCTATCAGAATACCAGAGCTGCAGTATTTATGTTTAAAATATCGCAGCATTATGCTGAGATAGCAGCCTTTTTGGCGTCGCACAAGTCGTTTTTATTTATTTTCTTTGTTGTTTTTTTGTTTATTCGAACAAATACTTAAATTTTGTTAGTTTTAAATGCTCCTTTTTTTTCTTTTTGTATTTCTTGTGCGTGCCACAAAGTAAATATTTTTCTTTCTTTCTTTCTTTCTTTCTTTCTTTCTTTCAGATCAGCTTATACTGGAAAGGTTTAGCTTGATATGTAATGTTTGGCGCATGGTCAAAATCCTAACTTACGCCGCCATCTGGTTTTGTCAATGCAATTTCTATGACTGTCATGTAAACAAACATGGCCTGTCAATTCCATTCAGGTGCCAAAAGATACGTGTACAATACGTGTGTATATCACTCTCGTAGCTCGGAGTCTGGATGATAATTTGAACGCGATTGCTTGACTTGTCTCCTTAAAAATGGGCCTGAAATTTTACTTATAGTCGAATTATTAATTCACTGGATTTATCTGTCGTGTGCTAGCTAATAATAATAATAGCTAATGTCACTTGTAAAAAATGGCCGCAAAAGATACTTTTTATCCCGATATTCCCATGGGATCGAGACTTATGTGGGTGAAACCGCAGGGCGCAGCTAGAACTAAAATATGGGTACAACAAACAATTCTTAACTATACATACATGTTTAAGTTCTGATTAAGGAAAATAATCATTCAGTTATCTTAACCACGTAAAATGCTCTAATTGCTACATGTAAACTGTCTGTCTGTCTGTACGGGCGTTTACCGACTTAGCGTTTTTTTAAGCCGTCTTTGCAAGGAGCGTTTATAAAACGCAACGTGAGCAGAAAGTTTCAAGTAAGTTAGTCACTCAGTCAGTAAAAATGTAATTCATAACCTGTCAAGCTATCAACGGAAAAGCATCAGAATCATTTAATCTATACAGATAAATAAAATTGTAGTGTCTGTTTGTAATATTAAAATAACCGCTTTTTACTAAATGCATATGGATGTATTAACGGCACATAAACCAAAATAACATTTTTTTTAATTTTTGTCTGTCTGTCTGTTTGTTCCGGCTAATCTCTGAAACGGCTGGATCGATTTTGAAGGGACTTTCACTGGCAGATAGCTGATGTAATAAGGAGTAACTTAGGCTACTTTTATTTTAAAAAATGTATTTATTTTTATTAATATTTATCATCATCTGCCTAGCCTTTTCCCAACTATGCTGGGGTCAGCTTCCAGTCTATCTGGATGCAGCTCCAGATGCAGTATTTTACACTGAGCGACTGACTGACTTTCGGGCTTATGACGACCCGTACCGACTGCCAAAGTTCCAAGAATGACAGCCGGGACAGGCACGGAGGGGTCTCGGTATGTAAAGATGGTCACCCATCTATGGACCAACCGCGTCAAGCGTAGCCAAACCTGATCGATTGACTCGTGCGGCTGTTATTACTTAGCCACAAGCCCCTCGTAATAAATAATTAAAAAAATACTATTTCCGCGCGGACGAAGTCGCGGGCATAGCTAGTTTTTAATATAGGTCTTGTGATCTTGTCCATAGTTACGGCACCGTTTTATATAAAACTGAGTTAAGGAAATTATTCTAACTAATTTTGACAATATTCAACCACAAATGACATCTTACAAGTAGGTAGGCACCTCCTCTATAACAACCCCCCGATGAAGTACTCTCCCTTGTTAGGAACCTGAAACCCAGGAGAGGACCTGGCGCAGACGGCATCAACAATCTCTTTCCTCAAGTATGGAAAGAAGCCGTAGTTATAGGCTTTCACAAACCCGGCAAACCTAAAGCTGAACCGTCCAGTTACCGTCCCATCAGTCTCCTCAACACAATGGGGAAACTATATGAACGAATAATCGTTAAAAGATTAATGGATTTTGCCGAATCCAATAAACTCTTACCCAATGAGCAGTTTGGATTCCGACCCAAACACTGCTGTGTCCGCCAAGTCCATCGCATAATCGAACATATAAGCGTAGGATATCAAAAGGGCAATAAGACTGGCGCACTGTTCTTTGATGTAGCGAAAGCTTTTGATAAAGTTTGGCACAATGGCTTAATATATAAGCTATACACACTTAATGTGCCAGACCGTCTCGTGCTCATCATACGGGACTATTTATCAAATCGCAACTTCCGCTACCGAATAGGAGAGTCCCTTTCATCCCCCCACCCGATTCGAGCTGGTGTTCCACAAGGCTCCGTGCTCTCCCCCTCCCTCTTCTCGCTCTACACAAGCGACATACACAAACACAACAAGTGTCAGTTGGCCCTATTCGCTGACGACACTGCAATTTACTACTCAAGTCGCAGCACTGATTACATCCATAGACACCTCCAATCAGCAGCCAGCGCTCTAGAGCAATGGTTCAAGAAATGGAGGATTGAAATTAATCCATCTAAAAGTGCAGCTGTACTGTTTGTCAAACAAGGCAAAATAAACAGCCACTTACACACCCATACCCGACCCATCACTATGTCAGGCCAACAGATCCCCTGGGACCTAAAGGCCAAATATCTAGGGGTAACTCTCGACCACTACCTCCGCTTCAACGAGCACATGAAGACAGTACGCAACCGTGCTGCCTTTGCGCTCGGTCGCCTCCACTATCTTATAAATACACGTAATAAACTAGCCCTTAAGTCAAAGGTGCGAATTTACACCACGTGTATTCGCCCCATTATGACATATGCGGGCGTCGTGTTCGCACACGTCAAGTATTAAAAAAAATGCAAGTCCTCCAAAATCGATTCATGCGAAAAGCCACGGGCAGCCCCTGGTTCGTACGCAATGATCAATTACATGTCTATCTAAAATTGCCTACCATCCGGCAATTTCTCAAAAAAACAAGCAAACGCTTTTTCGATTCTGCTACCACGCACACTAATCCACTAGTGGCAGCAGCTGCCAGTTACACTCCCTCACGCATTTCACGCACACGACGACCAAAACACGCATTAACCGACAAAGATGACGACATCACTCTCTACCAAGAGAGTATTGAGTTAGCCCATCAGAAACAAAAACACACCACACTGACCTCCCGTACTCGACGGCGAGTACCTCCGCGAGCTAGATTAAAAAGACTAATAAGTCACTCCCCCCGACCCTTGAACCCGCCCGCCCGCGCGGAGCAAGTTAATACAAATTATATCCCCAATAATAATAATAATTTATCACAGTTACGACAAGTCCCCGCTTACTCAGTAACCGGTAGCGCCCTAAGCCGAGGTTCGAGTCCCACTATGGGACGCCCTTAGCTGTGCTGCCTAGTTTTTAAGTTAAATAGGTGAGAGGCCCTTCTGGCCCCACCGACACCCGGTAAAGCAGTCGAGGACCCCCGCGGGACCACTGCATAAAAGCCAGTATCAAAAAAAAAAAAATCTATAACAATAATTACCAAAACAGCACTGCCGAATAAAGTGCAAAAGTGTTACCGAGGCCACTGGCAACACAGGCAACAGAAGGAATACGGGTGGGTTTTAGTCAGTAAGAGTCTGACTCACCCTCCCGCTCCGCCCAGAACGAAATTTAATAATTCCCCACCTAAAAAAAAAACCATTAAAAACCGCGGCAAAAAACAGCCAAATCCGTACACACCCTTAGCCATTCATAGCCTCTTCCTTATTAGTCAACGAACTACCAAGGTGAGTTCATCGTTAGTCACGGCTACTAGCTCAGTGAGTAATCGTTGTTTGTTACTACATGTAGTAATAACATGCGCGTGCGCATGCGTAAGATTTTTAGCAAGCTTACCTACCTACTCTTGAACATAATGAAGGCATACTGGTAGTTTTTTACTTTAGTATGTACTAAAGATTAACAGTGCCTAAAATGGCTGGCGTCAACATTTTTTTTTTTTGCTGGAGTTTTGTCTGGGTTGCTGTCAGGATAATTTGATTACGGGTTTGTTTTTATAGACAGATTTAATTACTTACTAGAGATAACAACATGGTGGGTCTCACGGATGCAAGCAAGAGTCCTGTGTTCGATCCCCAGGTCGGAAAAGAGTGTAGGTAATGCTCGCAAAGGAGGAGGCGGAACGGTTAAGGGAGAGGCAAATTTCGCCCCCTCATGTTGGGCGTCAGGAATCCCAAGCCGATTCCCTGCCACCGTAGGCGAGGACTTATGGACGCAGAGTTATGGGTAGCTCGCCGACTGATAAGGACCAGGTCTGGGTCGACGCCGCGTTGCGTTCCAGGCGCGCCTCAAAGAGATGTCAGCACAAGTGTAGGGGTCCACTAGGGCCGATGCCTGCCGGGGTCGCAGGAAAGTCCGAAAGGGATGCCGTGGCCTCTGGCAACACAGGCAACGGAAGGAACACGGGCGGGTTTTAGTTGGTCATCTGACACGCCCTCCCGCTCCGCCCAGAGCGGCAGAATTTATTTGATAATTTCCCCAAAAAATCCCCGAAAAGAAGACTAATTTATTGAGCATTAAACCTCAGTAGCAGCCCGGTATCTGCAACAGGCAGGGCAAGCCTGTTGCAGATACCAGTATTTTACATGGAGCTACTGCCTATCTGACCCTCCATAACCCAGTAACTGGGTAATACGCGATCCTACTATCTGCCGGGGTCGCGGGAAGATACTAAAGGGTTACCGAGGCCCCTGGCAACACAGGCAACGGAAGGAATACGGGTGGGTTTTAGTCAGTAAGAGTCTGACACACCCTCCCGCTCCGCCCAGAGCGGGAGAAGTTATCTGATGATTACCCACCCAAAAAAAAACGAGCTTCTGACGACCCGTAACGACTGTCAAAGATCCACGAATGACAGCCGGGACCAACGACGTACTTTCCGAGGCACTGAGAGATCTCGGTATCTAAAGATAGTCAGTCACCTATCCACGGACCAACCCCGGCAAGCGTAGCTTAACCTGGGGGCCAACCATCACCTGTTATAGCAGTATTATTATAATATTACTTCACAGTGGGAAAGTGATGGAGCTGTACAGGACTTATAGCTCCACCTCTTTCTCACGCTGAAGTAATATTGAAATAATATCGCTATAAGAGGTGATGGTTGCCCCCCTGATCTATTTTTTATTTTATTTTATTTATTTCTTATTTCTGTTTCTACCCGTGACAGCACAGCGAGCCCTATCAGAATCCCAGCGCTGCGACATTATTTTTAAATGTTGCAGCATCATGCGGAGATAGGAGCCTTTTGGCCTCGTACAGGACTTTTTGTTTTTATTTTCATTTTACTTTGTATTTGTTTGTTTTATGTTTCTATGACTGTTTTTAGGGTTCCGTAGTAAACAAGGAACCCTTATAGTTTCGCCATGTCCGTCTGTCCGGCTGTCTGTCTGCCTGACCCCGCTGTAGCTCACAGACGCTTAGACTAGAAAGCTGTAATTTGGTATAGGCATAGATATATATCTATGCGTGATGTGGGGATGATATTTTTTTTTCCTGTCTACCCCATGGTGTGGGGTATCGTTGGACAGGCCGTTCAAAAATATTGCAGGTCCGTGAACACAACTTTTCGATTTAATCTGTTTGCGTAATACTAAGCATTAAAGTGCTAATTTTTGTTAGATTCAAGCCTCTCTCCCCCCCCCCCCCCCACCCGGGGCTATCATCCGACCTTCCCAACAACGGAACCCTTCATTGTGCGTGGTCTAACACGCACTTGACCGGTTTTTGACGTGATAACGTCTTATAAAGCGATGAACGCCGGCTGCACGCACGAAAAAGCATGACTCATTGTCACGTTCCCCCTGAGCCAAGCGTGCAAGCGAGAGCGCGGAACTAGCGATAGAGAAGCTCAATCGGCCTAAGCGTTCGGCTTGTGACACATCTCTCTCTCGTTATCACGAAAAATTATCGTCCGTAAACCGACTTTACAGACAAGCAATTTTTAGTTTAATTTGTGATCTCCTGTGCGAGTCCCAATAAATACTTTTTTCTTTCTTTTCTTTTCTTTCTTTCTTTTTATGATGGATGGACTCGTGCGGCTATTATTACTTAGCCACGAGCTCCTCCATTCTTTGCAATAGACAAGCACTACAAACACGTAGCTATAACTACCAATCTATATACAATCAAAAATCAAAAGTCATTTATTCAAACTAGACTGAGAATTAGCACTTTTCAAACGTCAAAATTACATAAGACAGTCGCCCAAAACGCCCACCCTTCACCACTTCCTAGTGCTTTAGCTGGGAAGAAGTGGCCAACAAACTGCCCAGCAGCACAGCTGTCTGTTCAGTTAGAGAAAGAAATGGATTTTATACAACAGTACGCAAAACAATTTACACTACGTGCAACACAAAACATTAAATTAGTAGCCATATGTCAGCTAGCACACCACTATAACAGCCTGCAGGCATAAAGGGCGTGCCCGCTTACATATAGCTATGGCTGTAACAGTCACAAATGATGAATTAGGACCATATTACATTTTTACTAGCTTTTGTTAGCGCGTAAAGTTCGGAAATCATACCACGGAAACGCACGGGGATAAAAAGTATCCCCGTGCGTTTCCGTGGTTTTATCTGCCTACCTGGGACATAGTATCCTATGTCCCAGGTCATGGACTACCCATGTGCCAAATTTCATCCAAATCTTTTTAGTCGTTATGGCATAAAAAGGTAACAGACAGACAGATCGATAGAGGGCCAGACAGAGTTACTTTCGCATTTATTTATAATCTTATATGTCAAAGTCAAAGCCATATTTTTTTCAAATAGGCACATAAAAGGCAATTTTGAAAGTGAACATTTACAAAAAAAAAATAGAATTGTTTCTAGTCCCCTTCCAAAAGAAAGAATTCTATTCGAATGGAGAAGAATGGGCAAGAAACTCCACCGTATGATCTTGATTGTAATACGTCACAATTACATTTGATAATATACAGTGAACTTTTCATGTAACAACAATGAGAGGAATTCTCACACTAACTGGTGGTGAAATCTAAACTATGATATTACTAGCTGTTGCCCCCGTCCCATATCCCACGGGAACATAATACCGCTATTAAAAGGACACGAAGGCGATCGCATACCTCATAGTCGAGCGCTGCGCCCGCCGCGTCAACCATAATTATTTTGTTATGTGTAATTTTTAATCTGTGATAAAAAATTCTAAGACATGACATCTACCAACCCGCATTGGGCCCGCATGGGAATATTGTAGGCTGATTGTACTTATACTAGATATAAATTTATGTGAAGTGTAGAAATATGTCACAATTGCACTTAATAATAGACAATGAACTAGTTTTCATATAACTACAATAAGAGGCACTCCCACATTAATAGGTAGTGAAATCTAAGTAGCAAGACCCAATTGACCAAAATAGGCTTCGCTTAAGAAAAAAAATTGCAAAATCTGTATAGTTTGTGGTAGCGGAAAAAATATATGTTAATTTTGACCATATTTCCCAGAACTTGGTTGTTACCAAAACACGTTTTGAAAACAAAATCTCGATACAAACTAACGTTAAACTAACCTCTTACTTTGAGTTCTAATCCAAAATATCTCTATCAAATATCAACATACGTTACGTATTTAATTAATAACAAGAACGTCTTATTTGAATGCAGAACTTGGTTGTTTTTTATTTTCGAATACTCAACTCAATTTTGAGTAAATAGATAATTACTTCATATTTTGCAATGAGTTACAAGCGTTGTGTCATCGCGCTTCTCTTTCTTTTCTATGGAATTTGACAGTGACCGCGGTTTAGGTGTTGTCAGCGTCTTAAGAAACGTTTGTTCAAGATACAATGATGCATCTACTTAAAGTCGAATTATTAATTTACTGGAGTAACATTTGCTAGCTGTTAGTTTGTGTAATAAAACGGTCACAATAACCATTTTTGTTCAAATTAGTCAATCAAAACACGGGTAAAATCGAAAGATGATGCGCGGTGTTCTCTGGAACTGCCAGTCGCATTTGAAAGATTAATTTTGCATTGTATAACCCAATTAACCATTGTTTTTAGGGTGCCGTACCTACCCAAAGGGTACCTAAAACACCCACATGGTCCTCACATTCACAATGATATCTCTATGTTACTTAAATCCTTGAAGTTTAGCATAATTAGCCTAAAATACTCCCACTGCTGGGAGACAGGCCTCTTCTCTTCGAGATTGAGTGGCCCGTAATCCACCACGAGGGCCCAGTGCGGGTTGGTAGATGTCACATGTCTTCGATTTTTTGGTTCTAGGACATACCGCGTTCCTGGGGGCTAACCATCACCTCTTATACTCGTAGCAGTATTATTATAATATTACTTCATAGTGGGAAAGTGATGGATCTATACAGGACTTATAGCTCCATCTCTTTCTCACGCTGAAGTAATATTTAAATAATACTGCTATAAGAGGTGATGGTTCCCCCTGAATGATGTTTTCCTTCACCGTTTTGAGAGCAGTGGTGATGAAATTATTTATACAAAGTAAAGTGCCTCCACCCACGACTCGTAAGTCGGGGCCGTTACCATCACTGCTCTCCTTGAAGTTTACCTAGTTTGAGCTGGGGCTCTCTCGTATAGGGTCGCAGCATTATGCTGAGCGATGGCCATTTTGCGTAGATGTGACGCATATTCTCCCCCAAATTGTTTCTTTTTTGTATTTGTGTTCCTTCTTTGCGTCATGTTTACTGCAATTAAACGTATTTTCTTTCTTTCTTCTTTCTTTGATGATCCAATGAGTTATCTTTGTTACAGAATGAGGGTCCTAGCTATCCTTCTTCTCATCGCTGCTGCGGTATACGCCAGCCCCCGCAGTGCCACAAGAACGCAACCTATTACTGGACATATCACCTCTCTCACTGACAAGGTACCTATCTGATAGAATATATATATCATTTATTTACATAACCAAATTACAAGATGATTATTAAGTTATTAACATTATCTAAATTAAATTAAAACTAAGTTATGGCGCTGACAAGACCCAATTGACCAAAATAGGTTTCTCTTGAGAAAAAAAATTGCCAAATCTGTATAGTTTGTGGTAGCGGAAATATATATGTTAATTTTGAACATATTTCCCAGAACTTGGTTATTACCAAAACATGTTTTGAAAAAAAATCTCATTACAAACTAACGTTAAACTAACCTCATACCTTGAGTTCTAATCCAAAATATCTGCATTAAATATCAACATGCGTTACGTATTTAATTAATAACAAGATCGTCTTATTACAATGCAGAACTTTGTTGTTTTTTATTTTCGATTACTCAACTAATTTTTGAGTAAATAGATAATTGCTTGCGTTGTGTCATCACATCACGCTTCTCTTTTTTTCTATGCAATCTGACAGTGACCGCGGTTTAGGTGTTGTCAGCGTCTTAATCCTAAAAAACACACACAAGATGATTATTAACATTAACTAAATTAAATTAAAACTAAGTTAACCCTAAAAAAGGCCCTCGGGGCATTGTACCGAGGATGCTGGCGGCATTACCTCGCTGGATTGCAATGCTGATGCGTTGCGCGAGAAAGCCGCCAGCTTTTCGGTCATCAACCAGACGTGATAGATAGATAAAACATTTATATTTATATTTTCAATATCACATTGAAGCAACACCTACAAATAACAGTTACCGGTAAAATGCTGCAACTTTGCCGTAGTTTTATACTAACATTGATATATTTCGAAAAAATACAATAAATTTTCACCCTTGTCAGGTTGGGGATGAAGCTTATATTAATGCTCATTGGCAGTGTACTTAGAACTATGATTATTCTGTTTCGTTTTTGAAATATAACAGTCTTAATCACTAGGCAAAGTTGGGCCACAAAACTGTAACATTGCCTGCTTCAATTTTGACCGTCTAAACGACTTAAGTACATCATTCTTGCACTGGAAGTTAACCCTTATTAGTAGGACTTAGGGATAAGAATTTCAAAACAGCCACTTTTTGCTTATACCACTAGAAACAATGCTAGGCAATGTTGTGTTCTTTTTAGGCAATGTTGTGTTCGGCTATCACTCATTGCGTTTGACAACTCACTATTATGTGGTTTCAAAGAAAAGAAACATGACGGCGAGTTTTTCGTATTGCCAGGTAATGATTTAAATAACTACCAACAATTTGATTTGGTATGCGAGGCAACGTTGCAGCGTTTGACGTACAAAAGTAAACGCACAATCACTGACGTTTAACGGTAAATATGTCAAATGTAAGACTGCCTCAGCTGTACTCCATTGTCGCGGGAAAGTCCGAAAGGGTTACCGAGGCCCCTGGCAACACAGGCAACAGAAGGAACACGGGTGGGTTTTAGTCAGTAAGAGTCTGACACACCCTCCCGCTCCCCCCAGAGCGGGAGAAGTTATTTGATAACTTCCCACCAAAAAAAAAAGCCAAGTACTCCATTGGTTTAGGTAATTAAATAACTCGAGTCGACATTGACATAAAGACATTGCTCTTTTTCTGGGGCAGTCGGGTAGTACGGGCGGTTTTTTATTGCGCACCGGATTTTCAACGCACTGCTGAGCACCGAGAGTTGAAAATCCAACAGCGTGTTTTTTTGACACGATTCACTCTTTTGGATTCTCCATGGCCGGCTCAACACCGAGAATTAAAAATCCAGTGCGCCATAAAAACTCGTCGCGTTAAAAAATCGCCAGCGCGTACCTGGACTTACCTAAAGGTCGTTTTTATAATCCCAGATAGTAATTTGACAGGTGCAACTGTCAAACTCCAAATTGAAAAACAAACATCAAATATTTGTAATGTCAAATTCAAATTACCTATATAGGATTTAAAAAACCGGCCAAGAAGATGTTGTCAATTTATCCCAAAAACAAACTTAACATTGTAGTTGAAAAACATGTTCTCCCATACATCGATATATGCCACAATCAATTCTCCAACTGCAAATTTAAGTTGGTCGACTATAACTCGTTAACTTGTAAAGCCCACTTAGCTGTGATAGTTTTCCTTTTAATTTCATCATATGTACTACTGCCATGATTTTTTTTACATCTCCATAAACAACCATTTAGCTGGCAGGGGCAGGGGACACACACACTTGAATCTAATAAAAATTAGCACTTTAATGCTTATTATTATGCAAGCGGATCCTTAAATCGAAAAGTGTTGTTAACAAACCCGCAATATTTTTGAACGATCTATCTAACGATATCCCACACCATTTGGTAGACGAGAAAAAAAAAATACCATCCCCACTTTACGTGCAAGGGAGGTACCTTAAAAAAATATATTTTTCAGGATTTTATTTTAGCAATTTGTCGGCGTGATTAATATGTATACATATGCCAAATTACAGCTTTCTAGTACCAAGCGTCTCCGAGCTACAGTGGGGACAGACAGACAGACAGACAGACGGACATGGTGAAACTATAAGGGTTCCTTGTTTATTACGGAACTTAACGGAACCCTAAAAACGAACTTTACCGACTTTTATTTTCGTTCGGCCAAGTCATGGTCGTTCACATTGAGATCACCTCGTAAATCGTAACATGTTACAAGATAATGACGTAATAGGCAGTGATTAAAGAATAAGGTCATGCCCGAGTTGACCTCGCTTGGCTAGGATTCCGTACCAGATTAAGATTATTATAATCAAATCAATCAATCAACTCAGCCTATAACAGTCCACTGCTGGACATAGGCCTCTCCCAGGCTGCGCCACAACACCCTGTCCTCCGCTTTCCGCATCCAGTCTGTCCCAGCCACCTTTTTAAGGTCGTCGGTCCATCTAGCTGGGGGGCGTCCCACACTACGCTTGCCAATACGCGGTCTCCACTCTAGGACTCGTCTGCTCCACCGGCCATCGGTCCTTCGACAAATATGGCCAGCCCACTGCCACTTCAGCTTGCTTACTCTGCAGGCTATGTCGGTAACTCCGGTTCTCTTCCGGATAACTTCATTTCTGATCTTATCCTTCAAAGAAACTCCAAGCATAGCCCGCTCCATGGCGCGCTGAGCGACCTTGAATTTGTGGACCAGCCCGACTGCCAGTGTCCACGTTTCGGCACCGTATGTCATAACGGGCAGGACGCACTGGTTAAAGACCTTAGTCTTCAAACACTGCGGGATTGGCGACGAGAAGACTTGACGAAGTTTTCCAAACGCTGCCCAACCCAATCGGATCCTCCTGTCGGCTTCTTTCTCAAAGTTGTGTCTACCGAGCTGGATAACTTGTCCTAGGTAGACGTACTCCTTCACAACTTCGAGAAGCGACCCTTCGATATGTATTGGACTCGGCAAGACGTGCGAATTGTACATGACTTTCGTCTTGTCCAAATTCATGCCGAGGCCAACCCGCCGAGAGGCTCCATTTAGGCTGTGCAGCATCTGGTCTAACTGTTCCAGTGTCTCTGCCATTATGACGATGTCATCGGCAAAACGAAGATGTGAGATGTACTCGCCGTTTACGTTGATACCCTGTCCAGTCCAGTCCAGCGTCTTAAAAACGTCCTCCAACGCATTGGTGAAAAGTTTCGAGGATATCACATCCCCTTGTCTCACCCCCCTAAGCAGTTGGATAGGGCCGGTTTTTTTATCCTGGATCTGGACAGTCATCGTTGCAGCGTCATACAAACACCTCAACACTTCGATATAACGCCAGTCAATTCGACATCGTTGCAGAGAGGCCAGAACTGCCCATATTTCGATGGAGTCGAAGGCTTTCTCGTAGTCCACAAATGCCATACACAGCGGCTGGTTGTACTCTTCGGTCTTCTGTACAATCTGCCGAACAGTATGGATGTGGTCCACGGTACTGAAGCCTTTTCGAAAGCCAGCTTGTTCTGGTGGCTGGAACTCGTCAAGTCTTCTGGTGAGACGGTTCGTGACGACTCTCGAGAACAGCTTGTAAACGTGGCTCAGAAGTGAGATGGGTCTATAGTTCTTCAGCAAGGTTTTGTCGCCTTTTTTGAAGAACAGAACCACCGCACCTCTGCTCCACGCCTCCGGCGTTGTACCCTCTTGGATGACGGAGTTGAAGAGACTCGCTAGCTCTATCAGGACTGGAGCCCCGCCCGCTTTAAGGAGCTCTGTCGTTATGCCGTCATCACCAGGTGCCTTGTTGTTCTTTAGCTGCTCGAGAGCCGCCCTAATCTCGCACTGGTCGACATCTGGGATGTCTTCCGTGTAGTGGCGCGTTAGTTCGGCTCGATGGTCATCTTCACTATGCCCCGCTGGTTTCGCCGTCCGCGTTGAGTACAGGTGCCCGTAGAAATCCTCGACTTCCTCAAGTATCTCGGACTTTGAAGTCACGATCCTACCATCCGCAGTTCTCAGTTTCGTCAGATGGGACCTCCCTAATTCCTGAGCGAACACTTTCGACCCTCGGTTCTGCTCAATCGCGACCATAATGTCACGAGTGTTAGAGCACCGAAGGTCGCGTCGCGTCAGCTTTCTAATTTTTAGGTTTAAGGCCCTCTTATCTGACGAAGACGGTGGCGTAGATGGTAACTCTCGTCTTTCCCTCATAAGTCCGAGAGTCTCCGAGGAAAGTTTGGACACCTTAATTTTTCGTTGCGACGGGAAAAGTCTGCGGGACACGACGCGTAGTGCTTTGACCACCTCGTCGGCCTTCTCATCGACAGTGCCTGTGGTTTCCAGGAGGGCGAATCGATTTTGAAGTTCCAGTTGGAACTTTTCGGATCCTAGTTATTATAACAGGTACCATAATAATGAGAGTCTAGGAATTTTTGGTTGGTTAATCAAAATATTAAAAAATGTTACATATTATAGCATAAGCATAATCAGCCTATAATGTTCCCACTGCTGGGATACAGACCTCCTCGCTGTGAGAGGGAGTGGGCCGTAATAGAACAGAATACTCTTTCATAAAAATTACAGATATAAATGTAGAAATTTTACATAGGGTGAATCAATGGGCGGTCTTAACGCCAAGAGCGATTTTTTTTTGGGGTCCCGTAGTAAACAAGGAACCCTTATAGTTTCACCGTGTCTGTCTGTCTGTTCCCGCTGTAGCTCAGAGACGCTTAGTACTAGAAGGCTGTAATTTGACATAGGTATACACATATTAATCACGCCACAAAGTGCTGAAATTAAATCTTGAAAATTTGTTTATCCATAACTTTTTTTTTAGGGTACCTCCCTTGCACGTAATGTGAGGATGATATTTTTTCTCGTCGGTCCCGTGGTGTGGGGTAACGTTGGATAGGCCGTTTAAAAATATTGCGGGTTTATGAACACCACTACGAGTCCAGTGTCCCCCTCCCCCCTCTGTCTGATAAGTGATTGTTTAAGGAGATGTGAAAAAATTCGTGGCAGTAGTACATATAATGAAATTAAAAGGAAAACTATCACAGATGTAGGCTTTACAAGTTAACGAGTTATAGTCAACCAACTTACATTTACAGTTGGAGAATTGACCGTGGCATACATCGATGTATGGGAGAACATGTTTTTCAACTACAATGTTAAGTTTGTTTTTGGGGTAAAGTCATCCCAACTACGGACCGTTCATTGTGCGTGTTCCGACACGCACTTGACCGGTTTTTTTTTCTTTTATTTATTGATTGTTAAAGTAATTCGGTACGTACAAGAATTCAAAAACAAAATACACAGTTATTGTATAAACATTTATTTACATAGTCAATTACTTTAATTTCATTGATACTTTCCAGTTATTTTTCTCTAAAAGTTTACGAAAAGAAAATAAAATAGAGTGAATTATTTCAGTTTATTTTTATCGAGTTCATTGACTGATTGAATATCTGCAAGGTTAAGCTGCGCTTGCTGAGATCAGCACCCTAATTGCGTAATCCACATTAAATCAGGCGTTATTACTAGAGAAGTGCTATTAGCACCAATCTTCTCCTAATAGTACTCTGCCCTTCTGACTTTGTTCATTCTTCCTTTCATATTCAGTCCATTCTTCTCTGGAATGCGCTTCCTCTTGATATCAGGGCGGAAATTGCAGAGTTATTTTCAAAACAAATAGCGGAGTCATCTCAATTATGTATCTCTTCCTTGAATTTGTATGTGTATATATCGCTTATCCCTATTAACATTGTCGTATATGTTTTTTCGCCATTTTCTTTTTATTTCATTAATCACTCTTAAAAAGTCCCTTGTTTTAGTGGAGTCAAGAACATTTATTACAATTTTGTTGATTTTTGAAAATCTAATTTCTATATGAAAAATAAATGGCAAATTCAAACTTGGACACGCTCTCTTGTAATGTTGCTGATTTTCACATCCGACAATGTTAATAGGGATAGGCGATATATGTATAATGTAGGTATATATTGTAGTAAATTTGTATGTATTTGTATTATAAGTTTGTAACCTATTTATGTACTTCTGTACCTATTCTATTTATAATCTATTATGTTATCTTTTAATATTTTTCTTTATTATTATTTTTTCTTAGAGCACCTGCCATCTTATCTCTTGACCACCCTTGGTTGACTGGTAGAGAATGCCTAAGGCATTAAGTCCGCCTTTGTACCTAATTGTGTGCGAGAAGTTTAAATATATAAATAAATCAGCAATTCTCTAGTAATAACGCCTGCAGGCTTAGCATGACACTCTCTATTTCTTCGAAGAATAGACACGGCTCTTTCTTTCTTTTTTTTACAAAGTGACATTTCGTTTCTCTATTTTTGACATCTCACCGTAGAAATCCTTCTAAAATCTGTCATTTTGTCTTTCGTTTCTAACGATCTTTGTCTAGGTCCTTTTTATGTAGAAGGATTTCTACGGTGGGATGTCAAAAATGTCAAATGTGTATAAAATGAGCCGTGTCTATTCTTCGAAGAAATAGAAAGCGTTATGCTAAGCCTGCAGAAGGAAGTTTTTAAATTGGTTTATAGGCATACATTTAATAATATCAGGTATTTTATTATACTGCTGAATATTTTTTTTAAATAATTGTTGATTCGCTTTTACAAACAATGCAGTTTCTAATATGTACAAAGATAAAAGTAAAGTTAGTATTTTTAATTCTTTATAGTACGGAACACAACTATCCGTTGTTCTTTGACCACACATTGATCGTATACATCTTTTTGCATCCTGAATATAAGTTCTCTATTAGTTGACTGCCCCCAAAAAACAACACCATATCACAGAATAGAAGCCGTGATGGGTGTCGATATCTAAAATAGATAAAACAAAAAAATATGTTTTCTTTCATCCTTTCGACGATCGTTGACGCCTTCAGCGGATTTCGTTGAAAAAAAAATCTGTAAGAGAAAGTTTGTTTACGTTGATAATATTATATATTCTGCCTCGTCGGTCTAATGGTCGCAATCTTCGGTTCGATTCCCAAGTCGGGCAAAGTACCTATTATTGGGGTTTTTCCATCTGGAATTTCTCAGTAGCGGCCTGGAATTTGGGCTTGATTGATGGCAATAGGCTCGACGATGACGATGATGGGACTTAAACATATCTGGCGAAATGAGGGTGTATTATTGTTACCTACACCTCTGCCTAAACCCTTCGGGGAATAAAAGCGTGATGTTATGTTAAATCTAGTCTCATCTAGAAACATTAATTTTTATACTAAAAATAGCATCTGAAGAGCTTCCAGTCGGAATCCACATGTTTAAACTAGCTAATAAAACTGTCTAGGATGTTTGTAAACAAGTCTGCTATATGTCTTTGAGGAAATGACTGGCTAGCTCGAATTAGTTGACTACATATGCCATCTGGTTCTAGCTTTATGACGCATCAACACTAGAAGGCTCAGCTAATGGCTGACAGCTGTAGAATTTTATGATATTGAGTGGGAAGCAAGCTCGTGGCTCGTGGCTATTTAGGGCTAATGATTTTATTTCTGTAAGTACAGACAAGTAGACACAATTACTTTTACATGTCAATCATATATCTGACTACTCTGAGAAGAAAGGCCGAAACAAACTCAGAGGTCACAGTCTCTTTTAGAGACTTAATCTTGGTCAGATCATGTGAAGACCATGTAGATTGGTGTCTGAAATGGTCTTTTGATGAAAGAACCACACAGATTGATTGGACCTGTCCAGTCAGTGCACGCATTTGTTAGTAGTTGTGCAGCTCAGCTCAGAACTAAAGGGGCTCAACGATTCAACGAACAATACCAAAGAAAGGACATTTGGCTAGGCCGGAAAAAAAATACTCAAAACTGCCAGACCATGTTAAAAACTAACAACTACTACTAGTAGTTTTAAATCTGTTATACACCTTCATATATAAAGCAAGTAAGTTACGCAAAAATATATGTTAAACTAGAACGCATACACATCAATTATATATGTGAATATTTAAGTTTTGTAGTAAAATACTTTATGAAATAAATTCAGGACATAATGTCTACCCAAAGCATAAAAAAACGATATTACTTTCAAACTACTTAAGATATTTTCATGTTTTTTCTTTTGTATGAACAGACTATTTTGTCTCCGTATCAAAACGCCCTGAAGGTAAATGATCCTAATAGCAAAACGACCTATAATCAAAACAACACTTTAGCAAAATGTCCTATAGTTCCAATTCGTCGTTTCTGAAGTTACGACGAAAGATTTGTTAAGAACTATATATAAACTCTTGGCAACTAAATAAAAACGTCTACCTAAATCATTTTTATCAACACTCATTTCGTTAACATAAAACATATGTTCAATTAGGCAGTGGGCACACTGCAAACAAAACGGTTTTGTTTACTTATCAGAGACAGAACATTTTTCTTTACGTTGTCGACTTGGCTCATTCACTGGCGGACTAAATACCTACTGGTATTCAGCTACACCCAGCCGACCCCAACATAATCAAAATCAAAAGTCATTTATTCTAACTAGGCTGAGTATCAGCACTTTTCGAACGTCAAAATTACATAAGACAGTTCCCCAAAACGCCCGCCCTTCACAGTGGGGGAAACGCAGGCAAGAGATGTTGATGAGACAGTCTTGCCTCAGTCTGCGCGCAGCCTTGTTAGTATAGTTTTATTATTTATTATATCATCTACTCCACTATAATTTATATGACGGAGAAGGTACGTCTCTCTCGGTATCATCAGCCATATTTTAACTACTGTGGACGTACAATGGGAAGTTTTGGTTATTGCACAATAGAAAAACCGTTTGCAGTTTAAATAAAATTATAATTTACGATGAAATAATCACACTGGCTATTCACACACAGCTATACGGAACGCGTGACAGTTTCTAAACGTATTCACTCCTAGACCGCCTCTGACAAACTGCCTAGCCTATCTCCGGTCAAGCGTTATGTTGTAGACTCTGTCGAGCGATACACATACACGTCGTTGCCAATGTCCAGGATAAAACAGTCTCCTCTGTTCATTGAGGAAATTAGAGGATCCACCTGGAAATAGAGAGAGAAGAGAAATATATATGACGGAGAAGGTACGTCTTG
The DNA here is from genome assembly GCA_905333075.3 of Atethmia centrago. Lineage (NCBI taxonomy): Eukaryota > Metazoa > Arthropoda > Insecta > Lepidoptera > Noctuidae > Atethmia > Atethmia centrago. The sequence goes on from HG995393.1 coordinate 11,445,818, forward strand.
CTCGTTATCATCAGCCATATTTTAACTACTGTGGGCGTACAATGGGAAGTGTTGGTTATTGTACAATAGAAAAACCGTTTGCAGTTTAAATCAAACTATAATTTACGATCAAATAATCACACTAGCTATTCACACACTTTATGTACACGACACAACTATACGGAACGCGCGATAGTTTCTAAACGTGTTCACTCTTTGACCGCCTCTGACAAACTGTACTTAACTCCGGTCAAGCGTTATGTTGTAGACTCTGTCGAGCGCCGCATGGTGGCGCTGGCGTCCCGAGTCAAACGAGTGACTAACATATTTCTGACATATACATTAAATTCTCATTTTATCGCTCCGTATGACTATAAATATGACCCACTTGACTTTGAGAGACGATACCAATTATTCAGCTATCTTTTACTCCTTGGCTTGCTACTGTTGCTAGATATTCTAATATCCGTTCCTAAAGTGTCTCTGTATCTAGGGGTCTACTCCCTAAGTTCGTCAACGAACATACGGGCCCGTCCGGAAGTAGTTGATCCGTCAAAACAAGTGACAGATTCATTTTTTCGAACAGGCACAAACACATTGCGAGTAGGGACAGCTGTCAAATCGTGTTGTCATTCATTCTCAGTTCGGGCTCCGAATCGCAAGTCCGTAGGTGATACGGTGTAGGAATCACCCGTAACTTCAGCTGAAACTACTGATTTAGTGCTAAGGGAGTAAGCCCGGGAATCCCGGGCGGATTTCCAGCCACCGTAGGCGTGGGCTTGCGGACGGTGAGCAATGGGTAGCTCACCGTTCGGTAAGAACCAGGCCCGGGCGACGGCGCGTTGTGTTCCACGCGCGCCTCAAAGAGATGTCGTCAGCACAAGCGTAGGGGTCCACTAGGGCCGATGCCTGCCGGGGTCGCGGGAAGGTACCAAAGGGTTACCGAGGCCCGTGTCAACACAGGCAACGGAAGGAATACGGGTGGGTTTTAGTCAGTAAGAGTCTGACACACCCGGGACCCGCTTCGCCCAGAGCGGGAGAAGTTATTTGATGATTTCCCACCGCAAAAAAAAAGGTTAAATTCTTACAACATCATTAATACGGTAGTATACGTGAAGCTGTTTATTAATATTAAGATGTTAATGTACCATATACTCAGATATAAATTCTATTCTATTCTATTCTAATGGGAATTCACTTTCATCTGTACTTAGAGTATTCAACTTTTACCAAAAAATTATGGCACTTACATAAATTAAGTACCCCCTACAAATTGCCATCCAATGCAAATGTAATGTGAACTAAAACGAAAATACAATAGAGATAGGAATAGTTTTTGTCCTTTTCATTCATGGGCTTGCTTGCATTACCTTGTCTCTACCTCTTTTATTATGAGTGGCCAGTTACTATAGCGTGGGCCAATTACTATAGCATTTACCCTACCTCTTTTTAAGTCTCGTGCAGACTAGCGCGATATCGGGGGCGCGACAGTCAGCAATAATATATGCTTGTGGAACCCGCGATATCGCCTCAGTTTGCATGAGCCTTTACTTAGGTATACCTAATATCATTTCATGATACCCCTAGTTGTTGAAAAACAAATATATCTAAATAATTAATAAAAATAACTAAAACTATACACAAACTAAAATAGGGCGTCGAAAAATTCATCCACATCGCTGTCGACTGGTACGAGGGCGGCACTGAAAATTTCTGGAATCAAGGAAGTGACACAACATTACTATTTAAAAATGTATTTATTGCTTTTTGAAGTATTCTCAGCGAAATTTGACACATTTTTCCATACGATGGAACCAATCATTGAAGCAACCATTCCATTCGGAAGTTGGGGTCTCCAAAATGGCCGTTTTGTAGGCGTCCACAGCTTCAGGTGATGAAAATCTCTGTCCACGCAATTTATTCTTTATTTTAGGGAAAGTATAGAAATCATTGGCGGATGGTCTAATAATTCTATGTTTTCTTGCTCTAAAAACTCTTTTGTTCTGTGCGCGGTGTGAGAACTCGCATTGTCGTGATGGAGGATGATGCGGCGGTTGCAGTTCTCTTTACGGAGTTCAGAAACGACCTGTGGCAAACAAATGCTAGCATACCATTCTGCATTAACCGTTCTTTGTCCCTCAAGAGGAATAGTCGTAACATGGCCGGTTTTGGAGACAAACGTGGCCACCATTTTTTTGCAACACAAAAATTGTTCGTACACGGAGAACGAACAATTTTTGTTGGCTTTAACTCATTTTCGAACACCCAAACTCGTGACTGGTTTTTTGTTTCGGGTTCGTACGCGTATATCCAGGATTCGTCACCTGATACGATGTTGTATACAGCATTTGAGGATCCTGCGTGGAATCTTTCGAGAGTTCTGACGCACCAAGTAACGCGAGCCGCTTTTTGCTCTTCACAGAGCGAATGCGGTATCCATCGGGAAAACAACTTTTTTACACCTAATTGTTCATGCAATATTATTTGTATTTGACTCATGCCAATGTCTAAAGTTGCCTGAATTTCGCGGTATGTCACAGTCGATCTTCCTCAATCAGCTTACGCTCAGCATCAACGTTTTCTTAGGTGACTGCAGTTTTTGGACGACCTTGACGGGGATCATCACTGAGCTTGACACGTCCACGTTGAAATTCAGCAAACCAGCGATAAATTGTGGTTTTGGATGGGGCTTCATCACCAAATGCAGAAATCATCCGGTCAATACACTGTTTTTGTGTTAAACCACATCGAAAGTCATAATAAATCATCGCTTTTGAATTTTCTTGAGTCAATTACATTTTCTCAACGAATAAACAAGTTTGACAAAACCTTGTGACAAGCCCGAGAATCTTTTTTTAAATAAATAAATGGTATTCAATTTTTAAAACCAAGGAGTTTTCAATTAAAAAGATTTTAATATGACAGGAACAGTGGAAATATTCCATTCCCGATACTTTTAGTGCAGCCCTCGTAATGTACCCAAGAGACTGGCGGCATTGCCACGTTGTATGGCAATGCTTAACCTCTGGCCAAGGTAAAAGCCAACACTTGGGTCACGGGAAGTGTCAAGCAGCCGTCTGAAGATTTCCTTAAAAAGGCCATGAGCACTCGGACCCCACGGCCCGAGGGTTTCAACCCCAAACGGCTCGAAAATATAATGACCAACTAGTATATTATACTTACGCCGCTTGAGGCTCTCTGCAGCAGCAGCACCAGCATAGCACGCCGAGCCAGGAAGATGGGATGGCGCAAGGATATCGACACACGTTGCGTCCCACACTAAAGGCCTACCCATCTTCCATGGAAACAAAGACACCCCTTGGTTTTCAAATATCACGCCCAAAATAAACAACATTTCCTCATATTTTTGCCGTTCCCCTAAACTTTTATCTACCTATGGGAATCAGACGGGCATTTATCAAAGCTTACGTCACCATTGGGAGCGGTGCCCCCTAGCCAGCCAAAAGGTCATGTCATGGCCGACTTTATTGATTCAATTCAGTAATGGATTGTCTGAGAATAAAGGTCGTTAGTATACCTAGTTTATTATGTAGATAAGGCTTGTAGCTAAGTAATAACAGCCGCACGGGTCGATCAATCAGGTTAAGCTACACTTGCAGCGGTTGGTCCGTAGTTGTGTGACCATTTTTACATACCAAGACCCCTCCGGTCCTCGGAAAGCTCGTTAAGCCGTTGGTCCCGGCTGTCATTCGAGGATCTTTAACAGTCGTTACGGGTCGTCAGAATCCCGAAAGTCTGACAACCAGTCATAACAAGGGGTATGGTATTACCCAGTAACTGGGTTGAGGAGGTCAGATAGGCAGTCGCTCCATGTAAAATACTGGTATTCAGCTGCAACCGGTAAGACTGGAAGCTGACCCCAACATAGTTGGGAAAAGGCAGGCAGATGATGATGATGATGATGATGATGATGATGATTATGACAACGTAACATTGTGAGAACCGTTAGTTTATAATATATCAGTATTATTTCCCTTAGCTTAGGTATATCTAAAATTGTGAACTGGGTGAAATAGTTTAGGTAGGGTTAGAACTATGGCTGCCTCCCAGGACACGGCGCGGCATACGCTAGCAGAGTGTGCAGCTTGGGAGGAGCCGCGCCGTGCCCTCGTCTCAGGAGTAGGCAGTGACCTATCGCTGCCAGCCGTGATCGACTCCATGGTCGGCAGCGAGGAGTCCTGGGACGCGGTGGTACTTCTGCGAAACAGTCATGTCGCAGAAGGAGGCTGCGGAAAGGGAGCGTGAGATCTCTTCCGCTCACCCTGCCCGCAGCAGGCGCACCGGGCGTCGGCGGAGGGCGGACAACGCCCTCTTCCAGCAACCCTAAATGGGTCCAGACGCGACGGACTCGGGGACATCCATCGCCCTCCACATCGCAGGACCCGAGGTGGCGGCGCGTAGTATTCCACGTGAGCTCCTATTGGACGTCGCGGGGAGAGTTTAACACCTCATTCCCCCCGCGAGCCTGAGGTGGCCCGTAATGGCGGGCCGGCACCAGCCGGGTATCGCGGAAATCGCACTAGATCCCATGATCCCCAGTGCAAGTGTGGGAGGGGAACACCGGGGTGGTTTTTAGTCGGTAAGAGTCTGACAGACCTCTCCACCCACCCTATCGGGGAGGAGATCCATGAGGATTTTCCACCTCGGAACAAAAAAAAAATGAAAAAAAAAGGTTAGAACTATGGCCAACCGCGCGAAGCGAGCGGTGACGCGGCAGCGACCGGCGAGCGCTACTTCCAAGCAGTGATATTGCGGATATTCGCATCCGCATCCGCATCCGTACCCGCATTATACAATGCGGAGCTCATCCGGATCTGCAGCCGAAAGAGCTCCGCATGAGGTAGAAAAGGATGAATATAAGTAAAATCATAATCAACTAAATGGAAATGAATCATCAATATAGCTCTAAATCGTCACATTTTCACGAATTGTATCCATCAAACACATATAATTTCGAGAGCTATATTGATTTAAAATGATTATAATTTAGTAATTAATTTATTATAATTGCCGCGAATTGAATTATTATGAACATACAACGAAACTGCGCTGCAATTTGCAAAAAAAAAGTTAGAAATGTTGAATTTCGCCTTACCGCTTTGACGGATCCGTTAAAAAAACTTGAGATCCGCATCCGCCAAAAATCGGCATCTGCGGATATTAAAAAATCTGCATCCACAACGGGATGCTTCCAAGGTGCTCGCTAGGCAGGCTATTTAGTATCAGCGCAAGGTGCGTTACGTCGCAAGCAAGTTTGATACGAGTTCACAATTCGTCGGCTTCCCATGGATAGATTTATAAATGACCGAAAAACAATGCTTAAAATTGTAATTTATTTGTTACAGTTCACGATTTCGAGTTTATAATCAAACGGAAATAATACCAATGGATTACAAACTAACGAAGCTATTAATGGTGTAAGGGAGGAGCCTATTCTTTAAGTCCGTCAACAAAACTCGTCAGTGAACCCTACGCCCGATAAATTAACTTTATCGGACGAGTAAAAACACATCGGGAGTAGGGACAACTTTCAAATCGTGGTGTCATTCATTCTTAGCTGGGGCCTCAAAGTAATGAAGGTAGGAGTAGGAATCGCCCGTAACTTCTGCCGAAACTACGGATTTCGTGGTTAAGGAGTAGACCTCCAGATACAAGGCGTTTGTCGGATGGAATTTCTTATTGGCAAAAATTATGAACTTCCATACAAACTTTAATCCCTTTTGTGGATGAATGTTCAAGGCTTAGTGCTTAATTTCGTTACTTAAATAACTCATGTGCAATTTTTCATGCTTCTCGACTTAGGGGTTTAGACTATGGGTTGTCTGTCACTGAATGAGTGAATGAATGAATTTAATATTTTATTTAAGTAGATTACGATATGTGACTTGCTATTAGGCTTGTGTTTTCTTTCTTTCTTGATATTTTGGCAAACTAGCTAACAACTCGACTGAATTAAAGTTGTTACTTAGTTTAAAACAAAATAAATGTCAAGCTGTAAACTGCTGTGATTGGTTGAATGACTTATCAACAAGCAATCTCAGCAGTTTACGCGCTCTGACAATTTGTGCGATAATTTTCGTTCGTGAATCTCCACCAAGACTGAAAGCATTACTTAAAACTAGATCAAAGCCAATTAATTAGTTGAAATTTAAACTAGTTTTAGACCTTACCCACAGGTGAAGTTTTAAGGATCCCATGTAGGCTGAAGGCTTTCAGATGTCTCTTTTTCAGACAAAAATAAAATATACATTCCGGTTTTGGACGTAGTATTTGAATACGTATTTATTTCTTACAGGATGCAAGAAGTAAAGCGAGAGTGCATCCCGCTTTCGCCAACGCTGGTCGCGTAGCCGGCGTAGAAGTCTGGAGAATTAAAGTGAGTAGTGACATCTATTGACAAGCAACGGTAATAATTTAACATTTCAAATGTAATATAGCGCCATCTATAAGACGGTAAAGGAACTACAATATATAAAAAAATAATGACATCTCTTGATGAGCAGCCGAAGTAATTTCAATAAAATACGTTTTCCATTAATTTTTATACAGTATTTTTGATCTTAACTTAGTAGTTAATATATAAAGCTAATCAAACTTATGTTTTCAGGATTTTGAGCCTACACCGGTAGCTGCAGGCGACTTCGGTAAATTTTACAAAGGGGATTCTTACATTGTACTGAAGGTAAGAACCGTTTAATTTCTACTCAATGTGTCGTATACATAACATGCAACATCATCCTCGAAGGGTAAAGCAGAGGTTTACCTATATGATACACTCAAATTTCGCCGGAAACGTTTGAGTCCTATGTAATAGGGGCAAGCCTATTACCATCCTGCCGGGGTCGCGGGAAGGTACTAAAGGGTCACCGAGGCCCCTGGCAACACAGGCAACAGGAAGGAATACGGGTGGGTTTTAGTCAGTAAGAGTCTGACACACCCTCCCGCTCCGCGCAGAGCGGGAGAAGTTATTTGAAGATTTCCCACCCAAAAAAAGCCTACTACCATCAACCGGACTCAAATCCATACTCCGGGCTGTTACTAGAATGTTGGTCTAGTGCAAGCGCTACTACGGAGCATGAGGTGCTGGGTTTGATTCCCAGGTTGAGCAGATTGTTATTGTGTTTTTCAGTCAGGCATTCCTCAGTAGCAGCCCGGAGCCTAGATTTGTGCCCGGTATCACAAAATTCTGGGTACATTATTCTTGTTGCTTCCATAATGTGAGAACAATGTTAAAAAAACGAGCGGGCCTTACAGTAGGCACTTAAGATGTGTATCTGAATTCTGACCTCTCACCTTGGTAATAAGCAACTGAGCAGCGACAGAAGCTCACCTCAGAATTTAAAAAGCTAAATGCTGAAATATTTATTCGAATAATTATTAATTACTAGTGGACGGCCACTGGTCGAAACTCGATCCCGTCTATTTACATTATTTAAAGTACATACTAATTCCATGCTATTATAATGAACTTACTAATTCCATGCTATCAAAAAGTACTTACTTATTCCATGCTCAAGCTGACACTTCCTGTGTACACACTTCCGTCCCTTTTCACGAACTCACTCTCACAGAAAGCTACAGGAAAGATGTTACACGTCAAAAACAATATACTCAAAACGATTTAAAATAAAAGTTAGATAAAAAAGATATTTTCTTGTGCATCAACGTGGTTTATTGGTACGGTACCACACATCATTTATCTGCGTGTGCTCTTTCTCTTTAAACGTATTTTTTCATCCCACCAGACAACAGCAGACAAACGAAACAACCTTTCTTGGAATATACACTACTGGATCGGCAGCGAGTCTACACAAGACGAGTCTGGAGCTGCCGCCATTTTAACAGTTGGTCTTGACGACAAATTTAACGGTGCCGCTGTTCAGCACAGAGAAACTTTGGGCCAAGAGAGCCAGCTGTTCAAAGGATATTTCCCCTCAGGTTAGTAGAGACATCTGTTGGTACCATGTGGAAGTTTTAGTGGTAAAAGTTCCGTCCGCTACTCGCCGGTAGATGGCGGTCATTTGCTAGTTGTTATTTCATTAAGAAAAAAGATTTGTGTTTCCTAGGAAAGCGATTCCGTCGCATTATAACGGCCGTCATGAAAATCTGTAATTTTTACAAGTATTTGACATTATGGTGTCAAAAAATGTGTTCTGTATTTGGACAGCCGTTATTTTGTGACCTTTTCCGTTTCTTACAAAATGCTTTTGAATGCCTATTCTTTTAGACTATACAATATATATAATGTATATCGTTGAAAACCAGCGCTGGGGCTCTGTCTTGCATAGGGTCGCAGCATTATGCTGAGCGTTGGCCGTTTTGCGTGGTTGTGACGCATATTCTCCCCCAAATTGTTTATTTTTTGTATTTGTGTTCCTTCTTTGCGTCATGTTTACCGCAAATAAACGTATTTCTTTCTTTTCTTTCTTTCTTTTTTCTAAATATAACAGTCTTAGGCTTCTGCGTTTTTTGTTAAGCCTTAGTAATTGTGAGTAAACCTACCCAAACCATCGGAACAGTGTCGAAACAAAACCAAAATATCGGGACAGTCGGACAACTCCTCGTTACTTTTGTATAAGTGAAGGTACCTTTTTTCCAGTAGTGTCTGTCTATAATCCCTTTAACCTATGTCTCTTAAACGGTCTATTTACTCTGTTTTGGTGTGACGGAACATGACGTACCAAAAGCAGTTAGCACTACAACTAGGCACTTCCTTGTTCTAATAGAAGCCGTTAATTACTTCTAATTGGATTTCAGTCATCCATTGAGATTCAATTGAAACAACAGAATAATTGCTACCATTCTACGATCTAATTGATCTGTAATTCTTCCTATCCAGAAATGTATCTGCGGCACTGTACTGTAATAAGATATTAAACCAACTTATTTAATGCAAACTATTAAAATAATATAATATATTACAATCTTATTTTATTATCAGAGCATTACCTTATTTATTAACACTACATAAAAAAAAATTGGATTATGATAAAAAATCAGGCAGGACAGTCCTCACCATCTGAAACGTATGGTTACCCGACGAAATTACGTGCGTATAACAAATTTTAACTCAATGTATCGCCGTAATCTTGATTAGGTACGTAAAAACATAAAAAATACGTGTCCAATATTTTTTAATAATCTAACCGACGTACAAAAAAAAGTCATCATCCCTATTGAGGTTAATTTTATAACCTCAATTTTCGTCAATGATTTTTAAAATTACAATTTACTAGGTTATGTTATTCAAAGAATAATTGTTGGATAATAGGTGAATAAAAAGGTGCAAAGTCAGGCAACGTGCAACATAATTCGATACATATGAGTGTTTACTAATTCCCTAATATATTTGTGATTGCGTAAGAATGTAATATGAACATGTTTACACTTTGATTAGGTACGGTGTCTCTTCGATAAAAGCCTTTCCTTATTCTTCTTTTTTCAATATCTTCGTTCTCAGCCCTCCAATACTTGAGCGGGGGTCATGCTTCAGGATTCAACCATGTCGTCACAAATGCGGGCGCTGAAAAACGATTAATTCAAATTAAAGGCAAGAGAAATATCCGAACCAGACAGGTAAGTTTCTGCTTGTGAGATTATGTGAATTAAATTAAATGAAACAGGATGTCCTTATGGCTAAGTTTAAAACGCACAAGTCGATTGCTCTCGGCTGTCATTCGTAAATCTAAGTTTAGTAACAGTTGTTTAGGGTAGTCAGAAGCCCGAAAGACTGACAACCAGTCTTCATGATATTAATTAGGTATTAATCTAGCTATAAAGTCGAATTATTCATTCAATGAAGTAATCTGACATGTGCTAGCTGTCACTTTGCGGAATAAAATGGTCGTATTTATTGTTTTTATTGTATTCTAGACTCACTCACTTATTATTATATATTTATTTTGCACTTATTTATATCGATTAATCTAAACCAGGCATTCCCAAAGTAGTCGATATCGACTTTTGGGGTTGAAATTGGTATCCCAGGGGTCGACATAAACGAAAACTGATTTTAGGGGTCGACGAGGTCTAAAAATCGACCGTTATTAATTAACACAAGTTCCTATTTGAAACTTTCAAGATACTGTATTAATTACATGCACCAACTTGTTATAAGAATTATTAATATTTTAGTAGGAAGTATCATTGTTGTACTTTTAAAAAACTCAACAAGTCGTTAAAGCGTGCACAAGTTCGTACAAGATGAAAAAAAATTGGCTATGGGGGTCTGAGGTATCGGTTCATTTTGGAAAGGGGTCTCTTGCCCAAAATAGTTTGGGAATCCCTGATCTAAACGATCACCATTACAATAAATATGAGCATTTTATTACACAAAGTACAGCTAGCACATGTCCGATTAATCCAATGAAATAGTAATTTGACTTTCGGTAAGGTTTCAGGTTACTCTTGTTGTCTCATCCTGTATTTAACGTATGCCCCTGTTTACTGTATTAACTGGATAATAAACTATTATATATGTCGGAAATACGTCAGTCACTCGTTTGACTAATCGGGACGCCAGCGCAACCAAGCGGCGCTCGACAGAGTCTACAACATAAAGGCTCCTACATACTGGCGCGACTTGTCGCGCGACGCGACGCGACACAAAGACACCGCGTGTAGCGCTACAAGCGGTGCCTTTGTGTCGCGACAAGTCGCGCCAGTATGTAGGAGCCTTGACGCTTGACCGTACTTAAGTACACTTTGTCGGAGGCGGTCAAGGAGTGAACACGTTTAGAAACTGTTGCGCGTTCCGTATAGTTGTGTCGTGTACATAAAGTGTGTGAATAGCTAGTGTGATTATTTGATCGTAAATTATAGTTTGATTTAAACTACAAACGGTTTTTCTATTGTGCAATAACCAACACTTGCCATTGTACGCCCACAGTAGTTAAAATATGGCTGATGATAACGAGCGCGACGTACCTTCTCCGTCATATATATTTCTCTCCTCTCTATATTTCCAGGTGGATCCTCTAATTTCCTCAATGAACAGAGGAGACTGTTTCATCCTGGATGTTGGCAACGACGTGTATGTGTATCAGGGCGAAAACTCGAGACGTGTCGAACAACTCAAGGCTGTCTCCGTCGCTAACCAGATCAGGGACCAAGATCACAATGGGAGAGCGAGAGTTGAGATCGTGGGTGAGTGAGAACTGAGATGATTATTTTTGTGACTTTCTAAAAACTACAAAGTGAAAGTTTAACTTTAGTTTCGGAAGTCTGTGGCAGTCCATACTTCCATTTCCATACCAATCTTACTTAAGGGTCGTGTAATCGCCGTTGACCTCAGTCAAACAAATGCGCGTCGCACTTATGCCGCGCGAATATTTATTTTTAGTAACGAAAATTTTAATATTTGAAAAAAATCACAGATATAATCATACGTAATAAAATAATCTATTCATACAAGCACATGAAAATATGATAAGTAATTTGAAAGTAATAATACTTACCGTTTTTATTCTTTGAGTAGACATAACTTCCTGAATTTATTTTATAAAGTATTTTATTACAATACTTAAATATTCACATACAAAATTAATGTGTATGCATTCTAGTTTAACATATTTTTTTTAGATAACTTGCTTGCATTATATGAAGGCGTAATAACAGATTTTAAAGTCACTAAAATCAGATATCTGCGCCTTAATATACAAATGTCACGTGTCACTATGTTCGTACACGCTAATCTCCGAAACCACTAAACCGATTTCAAGGAAATTTTGTGAATGTGTATGGTTGGTTCCAGATTGAAAGATAGGATAGTTTTTTTAACCCAATAAGTGGCTCTGTTGTCGACATTAAAATTTAAGTACGAAATCCACGCAGACGAAGTCGCGGGCGATGTGCTAGTTACATTCTAACTAATATTATAAATGCGAAAGTGAATTTGTTAGTTTGGGACGCTTTCACGCCAAAACGGCTGAACGGGTATGGATGAAATTAGGCACCTGGAGAAGTGCATAGGCTACTTTTAATCCTGGAACGCAGACGAAGTCGTGGGCAACAGCTAGTTTATTAATTATAAATGCGAGAGTAACTCTGTCTGTCTGTTACCATTACACGTCATAACGGCTAAACGGATTGTGATGTAATTTCACGAACAGGTAGACCATGGCCTTGACATGGCATCCACGCTTTCGAAGCCACGGGCAACAAGTAATCATAAATATTTGTCACTTTGTTAACAGACCAATACACCAGCGACGTGGACATACAAAAGTTCTTCACGGCTCTAGGATCTGGGACCAAGGACCTGGTGCCCGAACAGAGCGCTGGTGGTGATGACCAGGTAACTAAGAGACTTTCCCACAGTACGGACTCCTCGTCCGTACATTACCTGGGGGGTAACCATCACCTCTTATAGCAGTATTATTTCAATATTACTTCAGCGTGAGAAAGAGATGGAGCTATAAGTCTTGTATAGCTCCATCACTTTCCCAATGTGAAGTAATATTATAATAATACTGCTATAAGAAGTGATGGTTACCCCCCAGGTAACTAAGAGACTTTCCCACAGTACGGACTCCTCGTCCATATATTACTTGGGCGGTAACCATCACCTCTTATAGCAGTACCTATTATTTCAATATTACTTCAGCGTGAGAAACAGATAGAGCTAGAAGTCTTGTATAGCTCCATCACTTTCCCACTGTGAAGTAATATTATAATAATACTGCTATAAGAGGTGATGGTTACCCCCCAGGTAACTAAGAGACTTTCCCACAGTACGGACTCCTCGTCCATATATTACTTGGGCGGTAACCATCACCTCTTATAGCAGTACCTATTATTTCAATATTACTTCAGCGTGAGAAACAGATAGAGCTAGAAGTCTTGTATAGCTCCATCACTTTCCCACTGTGAAGTAATATTATAATAATACTGCTATAAGAGGTGATGGTTACCCCCCAGGTAACTAAGAGACTTTCCCACAGTACGGACTCCTCGTCCATATATTACTTGGGCGGTAACCATCACCTCTTATAGCAGTACCTATTATTTCAATATTACTTCAGCGTGAGAAAAAGATAGAGCTAGAAGTCTTGTATAGCTCCATCACTTTCCCACTGTGAAGTAATATTATAATAATACTGCTATAAGAGGTGATGGTTACCCCTCAGCACTCTAATTACCTAGGTAACAGTATCAATCACAACCTGAATGATTTTGAAGGATAGGTACCTATTGATAATCCATTGCTTCATATGTTCGAAAAATTTGTCTGCTCAACAATTGTCAAAATGTTGTTGAACTGACAAACTGAAACGCATTGCTATTGATAGTCTGTGCGTTACGGAATCAGCCCGCGGGTCGTTCAATCAAAACGAGTAATTATAGTTCAAGCTTGACTTATTTAAATTCAGTTGTCTCTTCGTCAGCCCACTAAGCTAACCCCTATAAAAACTTCGCTGTGGCTGACTCTCTTATTTTTTAATATTCTTAAGAGGTAGACAATAGCTAAAGCGCGGTCACTGTCGGACTGCATAGAAAAGAAAGAGAAGCGCAATGACACAACGCTGGTAATTTATTGCAAAATATGAAGCAATTATCTATTTACAAAAACACTATTTATTGAATAAAAAAATTAAAACACTATTATGCTAATATGTTGCTTGTAGAATAATCTGAAAAAAAGTCAGAATGATTGCATGTATGGTTTAGTATGGTTTTTAATTGTTAAAAGATTTTTTTTTGAGGTAACTTCGTGTTTTTTTTTCTATCGTATCAAATTAGTTTTATTTTCAACACACTATCTACCTAGCATACATATAGGTATCCTTAAGAATATCATGTTTATCTGATTTTGTTTTAGCAGTGGATCATATATTTTTAGGCATTATAAAACTTACAAAATTTTCGTTTAGGTCCTGTAGTCCTCTTAACACGAATAGGCGTTTGTCTCCTAATATGCCATAAACTTATAAAATATTAATAAAGGATGCATAGTAAAACCATACAGGTTAAAGCCTCTTCAGTACTTGCTACCCAAAGAGATTTAAGATACTTTATAGAGAGGCTATCAGAACAACATTCGTAGAACGACTGCGATGATGGGTCGCAGTGGCGCCATCTAGCGTAATATAGCAAAATTACTTGGTAGTTAAGTTTCACCGCTGCCATCAACTTTTGATTACCTAACGTGAGGTAGTTGGACTGAAGGTGGATCCGCAGCTGTGCCCGCGAATTTCAAATCTTACATTTTTTGTAATTTGCAAGTCAGTAACAGGTTGTAGGTATCTTGATCAAAATATGATTCGCAACTTTAACAGATTGTATTTACAGAATTATAATCATTAGAATATTTAATACATCTCTCTAAGTTAGATGTGTTCCCCGTTCCCCGCGAATTCAACGCGAATTTCATAAAAAAGTCATTCATTGGAACAAATCTAACTAACCTAACTTATACCGTTTCTTCGGAGTATTCTAATGTAGTTACTGCGACCAACTGTAAGGAAACGCGAGAAAGTTAAAAAGAGGTACCTAATTAAAAAGTGTGCTTCATTAGAAGGCAAAAAAAGGTTTTTTGAGGTTCTTTAATTTAAAAAAAGCGTAGATAGAAGGCGAATAAGTTTTTAGAGCATCAGTTAAATATAATCCCTACATCTGTCTAACCAATTAACGTTGCTTTCAGGCTTTCGAGCGCAATGAAGAACAATCTGTTATCCTGTCGGAGGTATCTGACAGTTCGGGCAAAATAAAGGTGACAGCGCTGGCCAAACCTTTCAGACAGGAACAGCTCAAACCACAGGTAAGAAAGATCGAATAATGAAAGAATTTTCAACTGTGGCGGCATCTACATCGCCGCATGCGAACTACGCATCACACTGACGTCACGCAAACTCCTGCATCGCGCAAGCAGAGTTTACCGCGCAATTATCATATATACAACATCCCGACATCAACCGTTGGACAGTTGCCCACCAGACACGACACGCGTCTGGTCAGAGGATCCTCCCTGTTCCATACAGAGGATGGATGAACTTGGACTCATGATCTGAGACTGCCTCGTGTTCGGAAAGTGCTACTGCTGGTGCTGAGCAGGATAAGGTCCTGAGTTCGATGCCAAGGTTCGGGCAAAGTAATTGAGTTTTTCCATCAGGAATTTCTCAGTCCGGAGTCTTTGTGCCCGGTTCATCACAATAGGCTCGCCCCATATTACATGGGACTTAAACATTACTGGCGAAATGTGGGTATACTACAGGTTACACCTCTCCCTAACGCTTCCAAGATTACAAGCGTGATGTCAAATTCACCATGCCTGACTCGGCGCCGCAGTACGTAGTTCAAACTCAAACTCAAAGCAATACCAAATAAACCAATTACAGGCATTTTTGAATTGTCAAGGGTTCGCCAGTCACAAAGATGAAGCTAATTGCCCATTCCAAAGCTTAGTAGGTTCCTATGGAGAAGATCGGGCAGGAAACTCCATGGACACTCTTTTAATAATATATTGTAAGTTATTGGCATAATCAGCATTTAATGTTCCCACTGCTGGGACACAGGCGTATTCTCTGTGAGAGTGAGTGGGTCATGATATACCACGTGGGCCAGTGCGGGTAAAGTCTTTGAGGTTTTAGTTCCTCACAATGTTTGCTTTCTCCTTTTTGGGAGCCTTAAAATAAATTGCACAATGTAAAATGCCTGCTTGGGTGTTAAACCCACCTACTACGGACGGACGGACCCAGATAGACAGACGGACAAACTGACGGACAAACAGACAGGCACACAGACAGACGGATGTGGCGAAACTATAAGGGTTCCTTGTTGACTGCGGAACCCTAAAAATCGAAGACATATTGTGACATCACCAAACCGCACTGGCTCCGCGTATATTTGCACCCTACAGATGGGCCGCACCGCTCTTTTTAGGGTTCTTTAGTAAACAAGGAGCCCTCATAGTTTCGCCATGTCCGTCTGTCTGTCTGACCCCACTGTAGCTCAGAGACACTTTTTTTTTTTTTGAGGTTGGGTAATCATCAAATAACTTCTCCCGCTCTGGGCGGAGCGGGAGGGTGTGTCAGACTCTTACTGACTAAAACCCACCCGTATTCCTTCCTGTTGCCTGTATTGCGGGGGCCTCGGTGACCCATAAGTACCTTCCCGCAGCTCAGAGACACTTAGTACTGGAAAGCTGTAATTTGGCATAGGTAGGATACATATTAATCACGCCGTTATAGTGCTAAAATAAAATCTTGTAAAAAAAATGTAATGTGTACCTACCTAATGTGCGGATGATAATTTTTTATCGTTGGATAGGCCGTTTAAAAATATTCGTGCGTCTGTCAACTCCACTTTTCGATTCAATGATCGGCTTGCGTAATATTAAGCATTAAAGTGCTAATTTTTGTTAGAGTCAAGTGCCCCCCCCCCCCCCCCCCCGCCCCTGCCAGCTAAATGGTTGTTTATGGAGATGTGAATAAAATCATGGCAGTAGTACATATAATGAAACTAAAAGAGAAAAACTATCACAGTTAAGTGGGCTTTACAAGCTAATGAGTAATAGCCGACCAACTTAAATTTGCAGTTGGAGAATTGATTGTGGCATCTAACGATGTATGGGAGAACATGTTTTTCAACTACAATGTTAAGTTTGTGTTTAGGATAAATTCATCCCAACTTCCCTAAGGAAACCTTTATTGTGGGTTGTCCGACACGCACTTAGCCGGTTTTTTGGACTGAAATGCGGTTCGCTGCGGCCCGATGCGATGGTGTAATATGCGCTTGCCTTGATACACCTCTGTCTGTCCCTACGGGGAATGTCAAGTCATGAAATGAATGTTTCGTTCTCTTTTTACAGGAAAGTTATATCTTGGACACGGTCAGTGGCAGTGTCTATGTATGGAACGGCAAGCAAGCCACCGAGAGGGTATGTAAATCAACATTTTATTTATTTATTTATTTGTCGCAAGGCAAGTTTTGTGTATGAGTGTGGATGGCTATAAGAGCAGGGGAAGACCAAAGAAACGATGGATGGACTGTGTAAAAGATGATATGGCTAGAACATGGGTGACTACCGAGATAACGATTCTCAGAAAAGTATGGAAGTAAAAACATCAAAATCAGACTCCTTTGAGTATTTATCTATCTACTTTGAGTATTAATATGTATTATAAAAAATGTATAAAAATCAAATAAAAAGTGTAAAGTACGATGTAAGAAAGTAGCAGGAAAGTGTGCCTCACGGCTGCGCCAAAAAGGCCCAGTTCAGCAAAAATGCCAGACAACTGGTGCCTGACGCTGGTTTTCAAGTGAACCTGAAGTGTGAGGTGACGGATGCAAATCAGTTTAATACTGCAACGTGTCTATGCATACTTAAATAAAATAAACTTGTGTCAGTTAAAAACAATAACTAATATGTACATAAATAGTGTGATTTTAAATAAAATTGATAACAAAACAAAAAAGATTGATAAATCAATTCAAATCAAATCAAATCTTTTTATTGTGGGCATAGGTTATACATACAGATGTTAGGTAAATGATAGATCCATTATGTCCTGCTTAGTAGGCATACAAACATGCAGTATAAAAACTTGAGTTATCATTTTTAAAGCAAATCTTACAAAAAGAATTAGTGACAGATTATAGTATTGGTGACAGATTGATTGGTGATAAATAAATGAGACAGACCTTTGTCAAAAAGTATACAAGGTATCGTTTTGCATCCTCGTCAAATTCAAGAAGGTACTATGCTAATGATTCTCGACACGAATCAATAATAAAATAATGTCTTTTTTTCTTCTAATTTTCGGAAATCGGCATGTGTCGGACACGCATGTTAAAACGCGGCCCGTGTGATACCGCACTGTAACTGCCCTTTTACACACACACTACCGCATACGCAACGGGGTGATTCTGTTGTGTGAAAGTGGTGTATTCTAAAATACTGTCAAACTTAAATAACTAAAAAAACAAGTATGTATTTATTATTGAGCAGGTATCGTAATTTTATTTGATTATATATATCTTTCATAGCAGCCTCCTGAAATTTAACGAGGATGCAAAACGACATCTTGTATAAAGAAATCCTTCGAAACCAGTCAGAAAAAACCTGTTTTAAAACGATGCCACACTTCCAAGGCCCGACACATTGTCATAATTTATCAATCCGTGCACTTCTTAAGCGCGCACAATACGCTGCAGCCGAGCGCGGCGGATTATTTACGGACAATTTGCAACTTTTTGTGTTTTAAACTTGTCTTAGCTTTGGCTTGGATTGAGAGGTTTTATGCCTTTGGGCGTCCAGTCTCACCCTGTATATTAATTTATTTTGTTTTTTTTTTTTGTTTAGGAAAAGACTGAAGCTATGACAAAGGCACAGGCGCTGTTGAGTGCCAAGAACTATCCTTCATGGGTAAGTAGTAACATTAAAAAAAAATACAAAAACAAAAAACTTCCAATAAAACCGTACACATTGAAAAATAACATTAACGTTGTCTTCGGTTTGTTTTTTCGTTTTTGCCGCCGACTTCTGGAGTCAAAGTTATTTTTCATTTTGCAGTGTTTTGTCGTGAGTCGGTTGAGCCCAGTAATCACGAACAATAAAAATTACATGACAAAAACATCCCCGAATTCATAAACTATACGCATGCATAAATCCTTTTTAGAAGTCGGCTAAAAATGTATAGTTACCCTTTTATATAAAACACTGATTTTTAATAAAATAATGACTTCCTCGTCTAGAGGTCGCAAGCGCTACAGTACGGCTGAGAATCAGGTCTCGGGTTCGATTCCCGGGTCAAGCAAAATGTTATTGGGTTTTCTATTAGGAATTTCGCAATAGTATCCCGGAGCAGAAAGGCAGTTCCCGTATCTTTAAAAACATTCACATTCTAAATTCAGTCTCCATCTGTTAAAAAACGTCTACTTTACCTTTATTTTTGACATAGATTGTCGCTGAGATGAGATTGTGACTTGAATTTGAACGTTTCTAAGTACCTACGAGAAATAGGGCCACTTCCTACGACGAAAATCATCGCGAAAATAATGTGACAAAGACAACAACGTGTCAAAATTAAAGAAATATTAATTAAAATCATTCTTTGCCTCCTCAGGTCCACATCGTTAAGATTCCTCAAGGAACCGAGTCTGCTGTCTTCAAGCAGTACTTCTCTACCTGGAGGGACGTCGGCATGTCCCACACAAGACTTGTATAAATCATCATCTTCATTCGCCATTCTCTTCTCCTCATTCCAATATATTTGAGATCGGCGCAATGTCTTTTTCTTCCATACTTGTCTATTAGTTTTCATCTCGAAAGTTACTCCGTTTCTAGCCATATCATCTTCCACACAGTCCATCTGTGCCAGTATCTTTAGCAATATGACGATTAAGACTTGAAGATCAATATTCCTACTTATAACAATATCCAGCGTATTATATTAACCTATTGACCGCCACGTCAAAAAAGAAAAGACGTGCCCTCGGCGCCAAGCTACGAATTATTAATTTATATTATAATATTCCTTGAAATCTGTCATGTAGCGTGACCGTGGCGTGCTGGGCACATTTTGCGCTGTCATCTATACATGTCTGTGGCGGTCAAAAGGTTAAAGAACTGTGATCCGCTAGTTTAAAAGTCCATCAACTGTAATCGTTTCCCAACTATGTAGGCGTCGGCTACCAGTCCAAGAAGACAAGAAAGCAACTGTATACTAGTATTTTACATGTTGCGACTGCGTATCTGACCTCCACAACCCAGTTACTGGGTAACACGATACCCCTTGGTAAAACTGGTTAGTCTCTTAAAATATGTTACGCTGGACTTTGCAATATCATAAAATTGGTGCCACCATGAGAACTTTATTTTTGCTTTTAATTTTATATAAAAACTATAATTAAATATGATTTTGTAATATACTAGTGTTTTATTTGTATTTAATTAATAATAGAGTTGTAGGTCGTAGGTTCGAACCCAAGCAGGCGCTTTACTTTGTGTAAATCATTTCATCACCACTGCTCTCAAAACGGTGAAGGAAAACATCGTGAGGAAATCGGCACGTCCTAGAACCAAAAATTCGAAGACATGTGACATCTACCAACCCGCACTGGGCCCGCGTGGTTATTTACGGCCCACTCCCTCTCACAGAGAGGAGGCCCGTGTCCCAGCAGTGGGAACATTATAGGCTGATAATATACATAATGTGTATGTGTAATCCTCCAGACCGAATTTTGGTCATGGCGGCCAGTCTCAGCGGACACCAGCCTTCGGCGCGGGAGATAGTATAGTTCACAAGTGTGTGTGCAGACACAGGTGTACTCTCTCTTCCCTAATTCTCGTAGTCCGATGCAATTTGATAAGACCAGAGAGAGATCAGGCGCAGGGCCAACGGCTTAGCGTGCTTTCTGAGGCATAACAACAACCCATTTACGGGGTAACACGATACCCCTTGGTAAGACTGGTTGTCAGACTTTCGGGGTTCTGACGACCCGTAACGACTGTCAAACACAAGCCTTTCTTAATATCACCATAGAAGGTGTGTTCTTTATATGACGTAGGCATCTCTTTGAGGCGCGCGTGTAACACAACGCGCCGTTGCCCCGGGCCTGGTCCTTATCGGACGGTGAGCTACCCATTGCTCACCGTCCGCAAACCCGCGCCTACGGTGGCCGGAAATCCGCCTGGATAATAGTTAGTTTGAAAGGCTCTTGAGAACTTTCCGGCAGGAAATTCCATCGGACATTCAGCTTAAATACTTTAATAAATACTCACTCTCAAATTCAAAGCATTTATTTCAAATAAACCAAGCAGTTTTTAATTGTCAAGGAGTCTGTCAGACACAAAGATGAATCCTTAAGTTCTGAGTTAAGCTGCACGATTACTGACAAATGCGTGCACTGACCGGACAGGTCCACTCAATCTGTGTAGTTCTTTCATCAAAAGACCATTTCAGACTTGGATCTACATGGTCCTCACATGATCTGACCAAGATTATGTCTGGACTTTAAAAGAGGCTTTGACACGTAGCCTTTTAAAAAAACATTACCCTCCTGAGGCAGTCGGGTAAAAAAGGATTACAAGGTTGGTTTTACCATATCAGAGGTCACTGGCCCCATCTATCTATACTGTTGGAGCAGCTGAACATTGTAAGACTATCTTTGCATTGTATAAATTCAATCTACTTTGTATTGTATAATTGCATTGCACAGGTGTGAGTACTATGTATAATAGAGCTACCATTTACCGGGTAATATGTCTTTGATTGACTTGAATGATCCCTGGCGGCTGAGAGTATGTCATGCTCACTCAGATGTCTCGCTGATGGTGGCGCGTGTGTTGGATCATTTAGCTCCCTTCAAAATAGTTGAGCTGAATGGTGCTGATCCATGCGTCATGCTCGTGAACAGGCGCCGTTAGTTGGGACTGGTCACCTCTTAGCGTCCTTGGCTTATTTGTAATTATTTTATTTAGAAATTGTTTGTTTCTTTTTTTTACTATGGACGCGTTTTTTATTTTACATCGTCCTTTAGTTATAACTTCAACATTATTCTTGTACTAATCTTTATGTATCAATCTAATTTAAAAGAGTGTCCATGGAGTTTCTTGCCCGTTCTTCTCCATAGGTGCTTACTACGCTTTGGAATGGGCAACTAGCTTCATATTTCTAACTGACCGACTCCTTGACAATTCAAAAGTGCCTGTAAATGGTTTAATTGAAATAAATGCTTTGAGTTTGAGTTTGATACCTAATAATAAGAACACGTCATAACATCATGAACTGTCTAGCCTTTCCCAAGTAGGTTGGGGTCGGCTTCCAAATTAACCGGTTGCAGCTGAATACCAGTATTTTACATGGAGCAACTGCCTATTTGAGCTCCACAACCCATTCATACGTACCTAATAGAAAATTGAATACGGTATTCTGTTCATGACACATTATCCACAATTTCTGAGCAGTAACCCATCAAAAAGTACTAGGCTTGCATGAATTCACAATAGTATTTCAATCATTATTATTTAATAGGATTTGAATGAAATTTAGCACACAGTTTATATTATGGATCTGGAATAACACATTGGATACTTTTTATGGCCATAGAACGTTCTCGGGCGATAATTTCTGACATCCACGCGGGCGAAGCCGCTGGGAAAAGCTAGTATTATTATAACCGACGACTGCTGCGGATCCCTTGGACAGCCTTTCGGACCAATGTCTCCACAACCCATGCACTGGGTAACACGATAGCCCCTGGTAAGACTAATTGTCAGACTTTCGGGATTCTGACTGTCAACGATCTACAACAGCATACACATAACACTTCATACCAGTCTAATGCTAGAAAAAAACGTTTTGTATAAATATTTGTTCAAAAATACCTACTATTTGTCTGCAGCAGGCTTAGCATGACGCTTTCTATTTCTACGAAGAATAGACACAGCTCTTTCTATACAAAGTAACATTTCGTTTCTCCATTTTTGACATCCCACCGTAGAAATCCTTCTTGCTGTCATTTTTTCTTTCGTTTCTTACGAACTTTGTCTAGGTTCTTTTTAGGGTTCCGTAGTAAACAAGGAACCCTTATAGTTTCGCCATGTCCGTCTGTCTGTCTGTCTGTCCCGCTGTAGCTCAGAGACGCTTAGTACTAGATAGCTGTAAGTTGGCATAGGTATATTAATCACGGCGACAAAGTGCTTAAATAAAATCTTGGAAAACATTTTTTTTAAGGGTGCACGTTTTGCGACGATGATTTTTGATTTTTTTTCTCGTCTACCCGATGGTGTGGGGTATCGTTGGATAGGCCGTTCAAAAATATTGCTGGTACGTGAACACCACTTTTTGATTCAAGGATCGCGTAATATTGAGCATTAAATTGCTAATTTTTGTTAGAGTCACGTGCCCCCCCCCCCCCCCTTTCAGCTAGATGGTTGTTTATAGAGATGTGAAAAATTCATGACAGTAGTACATATAATGAAATTAAAAGGAAAACTATCACAGCTAAGTGGGCTTTACAAGTTATCGAGTTATTGTCGACCAACTTAAATTTGCAGTTGGAGAATTGATTGTGGCATATCGTCGGTGATATTCTGAAACCGCGGAACTAACAGTGTTTAAAACCGCGTATTTACAAAAGTAGCAAAATCGAGATTTCGGATTTTCTAATTCATTAATATATATTTTACATAGGTATCTAATGCCTACAATATTAAGAGGAATTTATCAACATAAAAGTTTAAACAATAGAAAGTCAAGTGGTTTAGTAAATATTACGTTTTTCCTCGTTCCTGTAAAATTCACTGCACCTACTTTACGCGGTTTTAAACACTGTTAGTTCCGCGGTTTCAGAATATCACCGACGATATATCGATATATATGTAACATTGTAGTTTAAAAACATGCAGAACATGTTTTTCAACTACAATGTTGAGTTGCTTTTGGGATAAATTCATATCAGCTTCCCAATTACGGAACCCTTCATTATACGTGGTCCGACACGCACTTGGCCAGTTTTTATGTAGACTATTTCAGAAGAAAGTTTTCTATACCAAACTGTCAAAATCTCACTGCCAACTGACAGTTGCCTAAAGTAGTGAAAACAATTTGCATTTTACTACTCGTGGCATTTATTACTCGTGGCATTTACTACTCGTGGCATTTACTACTCGTGGCATTTACTACTCGTGGCATTTACTACTCGTGGCATTTACTACTCGTGGCATTTACTACTCGTGGCATTCGACCACAAGGTATATACGGTTATCTACAAAATCATGATTTTACAGGAGAGTGTTTTGAACGCAAAACTGTGATAATTAATAGAAGAACAAGGCTATCTTCTCGTATTTTACATCATAATATAGTTATAGAGCATTACCAAGGAAATGGTTAAGGCCAATATTACTATAATATTTTTTTGTTCCAAAATACGGCACTTCTCGACACTTTGAGAAAAATTGTTGTAGTTGTCTTTATAATGACTAAAAATATCAGTAAAATTGAGAAACAAACAGAAAAAAATCGTATGACAAAACTTCAAAGAATTCTGAGTCGAATTATGTAAACGAGTGAATTTTGTAAAAAGTGCAGTTGTCTCTATCTACTTTGCTGCCGTCGTACTTTTTACACGGAACGTCATCTTTGTCTATTCTTCCGTAGACAAAACGGTGCTCGTGCTAAGCCGAAGCCTACTGAAGTAAATAAAAATAAGTTGAACGATAAAACAATAACTAATGATTCAGTGACAGTATATCTACGAGTTTCATACACAAACTGTGGAGATAAGATCCAAATTCATAAAACAATATCAACTTGAAAAATACAAACAAAAAAACCAGCCAAGTGCGAGTCGAACCACGCACAATGAAGGGGCCGTTGGCATGATTTATCCCAAAAACAAACATAACATTGTAATTGAAAAACATCGTTCTCCTGTACATGGATATACATACGTCACGGTCAATTCTCCAACTGCAAATGTAAGTTGGTCGACTATTACTCGTTAACTTGTAAAGCCCACTTAGCCGTGATAGTTTTCCTTTTAATTTAATTATATGTACTACTGCCATGAATTTTATCACATCTTTAAAAACAGCCATTTACTCGTAGCTGGCAGGGGGGCACTTGACTCTCACAAAAATAAGCACTTTAAAGCCTAATATTACGAAAACGAATCCCTGAATCGAAAATGGTGTTCACATACCCGCAATATTTTTGAACGGCCTATCCATCAATATCCCACACCATGGGATAAACGAGAAAATAAACATCATCTCCATATTACGTGCAAGGGAGGAAGGTGACTAACAAAAATTTTTTTTCACATGTTTACCCCTTTATCGGCGTGAATGTACTCGTATATACAGCCAAATTACGGCCAAATTACAGCTTTCTTGTATTAAGCGTCGCTGAGCTAAATCGGGGCAGAAAGACATAGAGACAGACAGACAGACGGACATGGCGAAACTAGAAGGAACTTCTAAAAACAATAAATAATAAAAAGAAATCCACAGTTTCAGTACACAAATAAAAAAAAGTGCATAAATAATGTAAAAACCGATAACATATAAAACAAAAACAAAGTGACCAAAGTGTTTGACAGTGAAAACGTTCTAATCGCAAGAGTCATTGCAACCGCTTTTGATTCGTTCAAATATTCGGAACTTATCTATCTGATGCATAATTTCAACTTCTTAAACTTATCTTCATTTAGATCGGAGGCATAGAACTGGCTTTCGCGCTCCTCTGCGCCAACTTGTGGATTCCTACAATAATAAGTTTGAAAACATTGATATTTTTAAACTAACAGCACATCAATTTAGGAAATCTGTAGTCGATTCTATCGTAGCTTTATAAATTATTAAGTGGTGTATTTTGTTTATATATTTTTTTTTCTTGTCTTTTTCTATCCCATAAATTTCATTAGTAAAAAGCATTCATTCATTAAATCAATCATCTAATCTTTCACTCCATTCACTCATGTATTCTGTTTTTATTTTTATCTCACGTAGCATTAAAACAATCAACATTTTAGTAATAAGTGGATAATGTTGCTAGTAGTATTCTGTTTAATTAGTAAGATTAGTATGTACATATAACATTGAATTGTACTCCTGTTTTTGATCCAGAAATAAAATAAATAAATAGAAGATAGAACATTTATTCACTAAACGGTTAATCACCGGTTTGAACCTCAGAATAGAGTCGCGCCTCTTTTTGTGAATTCTAAAATTCTATATTATCTCACGCAATACCACATTTCAAATTAACGATCAATTTGAAGAATAATATTCCTTCGATAATTTCACACTAGATGGCGCTACGATAGCTTGGAGTAAAGATGGACTCCAGCAGTAACAACATTACCTACCGTAAACCTTGTAGATCAAGCTCGCTAAATGATCTAACTAAAAATATGACTAACAACAGCGAGAAAACGATACTTGATACAAGAATGATGAGCATTCCTGGTAGTTTTCATGACACAATATTGACCACGTTCGTGAGTTAACTGAAGAAAACAAAATACTTAAGAACCAATTATTAAGCGCACATAAAGAAATAGAAGATCTAAAAACGGAGAAGTTTCGTCTCAATCGGGTTTACACAATATGATTAAGACTGTTAACACATTTAAGATAACATGCTCGTCTCCTGAGAAAAAATGTGCAACTCCGATACGCAAAAACAAATAAAGGCTAGCAAACGAAATAAAGATACACAAACTATAAACACCAAACAAAGTGAAAGATATTATGCCTACCCTTACCTTACGCAAAAGAATAAACAACCCTTTGAGAAGATTACTAGAGAGAATACCAAAAATAGAAAACTCTGCGTACTCAGTCACTACACACAACGAGGCATGCTACAAGGTCTTGACGAATTTGAAGGCTCTTTAATTATTGTAGTTAACTTCACCAAATTCAAACATTAAAATATTATTAGCGGATATAAAATTAAAACTACAAGTTACATTTTACAATGAATGATTCCTGTATAATAATATAGGGGCTGCTGACATTACAGCCCATGATAACTTTATTGACCTAGTAAAATTAATAAGAGAATGCTTAATGAATGTAACACACACTAAGATAACAATATGCGCACCTACATACATATATCTGTGTGGCATTCATTTATAATTATAAGGTTGAAATGTTAAATAACCTATAGACATCCAAGTTAATAAATAGTATGCATATATTTTTGACTCCAACTATGGATTAGCATTTGACCATGTTTCAAATATGTCAAGCAAATTAAATAAACATGGAATACAATGCATATTTAGGAACATTACGAATGGAATTAAAATTGACATGGAATTATTTCCAGATGACTTGACCAGCGACGCAAATGGACAAAACTCACAGTTTTTCTTTTATAAAAATATACGTACTCTCCACCAAAACATAGCAGGTCTCATAAACAAATCTGATATCTTGACAGTACATTTAGAGGAATTAGCACAAACTAATAAACCCATAGACATTATCTGTATAACCGAACACTTTATGACGACCAACCAGGAAAATACACTCGACATACCCAACTTCCGCCTAGCACAAGTTATTCTAGAGACGTAAAGAGGGCACGGCCTGTATACTAACTAGAATTGGACATGAATATACAACACTTAACACTAACTGTTCTATTAAAGGTATTTTAAAATGTAGCGCCATAGAACTAAATGAACATAGACTCATAATAGCTTGACAGAGTGCCATATTCATGTATAAATCTATTTTACGATAATTTAGAGAAATTATTAACATTTAACAAGAAATTTGTTCTATGCGGAGATTTTAAAATAAATATACTCAAACGAAACGGCCTTGCTCTAGACTTTGAATATGACTGGAAGCCACAATTTAAAATTAGAAATTTGACATCTTACCAGGCTCAGCAGTAAGTCTTGTATTGACAACTTTGCGAGCTTTGTAACTTTGACCCAAGGTCCCTAGGCACTTAAAATATTAGCTCCATCCCGAAGCCATTTTGTAAATTTAGCAAAAAAAAACCACTAGTACAGAAAATATAATTTTTAATCGACTTAAATTATGTTACTATATCATCTATTTCCTTTAACGGTCGTCTTAAATCTATGTTTCTAAGCAAATACGTTCTTTTCCTCAGTGGCGTAGCATTGGGAGACAGAGGGGGCCATGGCCCCGGGCGGCGCTAATATAGGGGGCGGCGGCGTCAGGTCATCCTAACTGTATTGTCATCAAAGGACCACATAGATCCTGTACAATCGCCAGCACACCATGTTACCACCAACTGTCAAATTTCTCTAAATGATTAAACCTTCAAATGTTGATGTTTAATTTCCTAACAGAGTGAGAAAATGTACTTATTTACGAAGAATTTCAAGACACTGGGACAAATGGAAGTTGGTCAAAATAGATTTGGCGTAAAAAAATAGGAAGGTTTGCTAGGTATAGCTGCATTAGTATTCCATATAATGTGAAGTTAACTATGCTATAATATAAATATACTATTTAAAACGGAAACTGAAATCGAACCTCCAAGACGAATAAGAAGGCACATTTTTGGCGACGAAAGTAGTGATGTTGGTTTATCGTACGAAGACAATTTTAATGATTCCGCCCCATCATTATTTTTTAATTAATTATAGTATTTTTTAATTCAAACCTTTACATGTTTGCAGTCCTAATCTAATCTTACATTGTAATAATCCTTAGTTGCGAAAATGTGGGAGAGACGGTAAATTTAAGATTTGCCCCGGGCGGCAGAAATACACGCTACGCCACTGCTTTTCTTCGTATTCATTTACACTTAAGTTACCTACTTGAACCAACTTACGTTCTTCAAACAATATCAGTTATAGTAGTTTTGTATAAACTTACATGATTGTAAATTGATTGTTAAGTCTATGACATGTATTTATAATTCATCTGACAATTTTTATTTTTATTATTTTTAAACCTTTGACATTTGTAGTATTCTGAATTTAATTTATTTATTATTGTTTTTTTTTAGTATAATAATTTTGTAATGTTATTTCAATAATTAATTAATTAGATTAACAATAATATAAATATTTGCACACCTGTTACGAGGCCAACCTGCAAGCTCAGCACATCGTTCCGACAAAGTGACCGATCGTATTATGACACCGCGCTTTCCACGTCACCGAGTATTGTCATCGCCTTTTCTCTACCTAACTTCGGTGGGAACGGACATTGATATATTTGTGGCGGCATCTACGTCGCCACATACGAACTACGCATCACACTGACGTCACGCAAAATCCTGCATCGCGCAAGCAGAGTTTACCGCGCAACTAGCATATATACAACATCCCGACATCAACCGTCGGGCAGTTTTCCACCAGACACGACACCAGTCTGGTCGGAGGATCCTCCCTTTTCTATGGAGGATGAGTGCTCTATACACCCTGTTCCTCATGTCTCTATACTCCAGACACTCGTTCTTCGAGTCCAACGATGTCTTGCAGGCTTGAGTCACGTTACCACGTTCACGTACACGGATCACGTCGGGGTCACCTATGTAGTATAGTTCTAGGCGATATCTAGTTGGTGACCTCGACGTGATCCGTGTACGTGAACGTGGTAACGTGACTCAAGCCTGCAAGACATCGTTGGACTCGAAGAACGAGTGTGCAGTTTGATTACATCGGGTGCTAACGGAAAAAAACTGGTAGTGGTCTTCCAACTAGCTAGCTTACCGGTCGCGCCGCGCTGATAACATTGTTTCGCTAAAGATACTTATATATTTGCTATTGTCAGTTTGAGTACTTTATTAACGTTAATATTATTAACGTTAATAAAGTACTCAAACTGCTAAAGATACTTATATATTTGCTATTGTCAGTTTGAGTACTTTATTAACGTTAATATATTAATTTCATCTTTCCTTAAATAATACCATTCATTTCAACGCTTATCACCTTCATTCTTCCTGCTTCGCTACGTACGCTATATAGCTCTTAACTGCCTTACTATACGGGTTAAATTCCCGTGTAGTGTTAGTATAGATATCGCCTAGAACTATACTACATATTAAACCTAACTAATAAGAAATCTATTTTATAATTTTTATGTGAAATTTGTGAAGTTTCAAATATTTTTTATAACATAGCCAAGTAAGCCTATAATGTTCCCACTGCTGGGACACAGGTCTCCTCTCCGTGAGAGGGAGTGGGCCGTAATCCACCACGCGGGCCCAGTGCGGGTTGGTAGATGTCACAAGTCTTCGAATTTTTGGTTCTAGGACATGCCGGTTTCCTCACGATGTTTTCCTTCACCGTTTTGAGAGCAGTGGTGATGAAATTATTTACACAAAGTAAAGCGCCTGTCTGGGTTCGAGCCTATGACCTACAACTCGTAAGTCGCGGCCGTTACCACTGGGCCACCACTGCTTCATCACATAAAAAGGACTTATTAATTGCATAGTTTCCCGACGCATATCTCACTTTATACAGAGTACTTTATAATAATTTATAACATCTGTTTATACCTACCTGTATTAATCAAAAAATAATTTGATTTGATTTGATTTACCATATGCATTCAATTAAGTAATTCGGCAATTATTTTCCTTAAACATCAGATACGGACACAAGTTAATTAATACAACTTAGTATTCAACGTTTTTACATATTATTATGTTGTGAATGTGTAAAAATAATGTTGATAAACTTGTTTTTGTAAAGTCTAGTTCATGATAGAGCTATAATTTTAACTGACTGAAGAAGACAGTGTGTCTTTCGAAATAGGTATTTAGTTAAAAAAGTTGTTTTTACATTCCTTTCTGGATGGAAGCATGATGTGATGTATTAATTTTATTGCAGGTGCATCGTTTTCACATATAATTATATAATTAATGTATACAAAATATTGTAACACATTTTAAAGGACTCACGGTGGAGTTTCTTGCCCATTCTCCTCCAAACGAAAATTTCTCAATAGCAGCCCGCACGGAAAAAAGGATCTCTTCAGCGAAGAATATCAATATTCTCAGAAAAATTGTTTCAATCCAAGTAAATATTTTCTTAACGTAAGTAAATGTACTCAGTCCAAGAAAACCTGTTTACTCAAATTAAGAATAATAAATACTTGGTTTTTATTCTTGACTTCAGCAAATATTTTAATAATCTTAATTGAAGAAAATATTTTAAGAGAGAAATAATATTCTTAAAATTAAACTTAATAATTCTTCATTTAAGTATAATGTCTTCGAAGAAGACAATAAAACTAAGGCAAAATTTTACTTCATTCAAGAATATATTGTTTTTCCTTAAATGAATCAATATTTGTCTTGACCAAAAGGATATTGTCTTAATTTAAGACATCCTTTTTTTCCGTGCAGAGTCTGGATTTGTGCCCGGTTGATGACAATAGGCTCGCCCCCTATTACAATAACTGGCGAAATGTGGGTGTACCTAACTATATATAGGATATGGACACCTCTGTCTTACCCTTAAATAAGAAATAAATACTAATAATAATAAAAAATAATAAAAAATATTTATAATTAAATACCGAGTAAATACGACATTTTCGCGAACAAAGTCTCGGTATAAATGCTAGTTTATCGTATAAAAACCACGCAAGTGCGTGTCGAGCCACGTACAACGAAGCATTCCGTAGGAGGGATGAACAAACTTAACATTCTAGTTGAAAAGCATATTCCCTTAGACAATCCAACTGCAAATGTAAGTGTCAATTTTCTTCCATTTTCCTAAATAACTATTTAAATTTGTGGCTGAAAATGCCGAAAATTCTAAACTTGAAATATAGAGGCCTTGGCAGAGAGTACAACTTTGTGCCCTTTGGCGTCGAGAGCCTCGAGCATGCGAAAGAATTAAGATTACGCGATCGTAGATCAGCGTTGTATAATACTTACTACACTAGCACAGTAGGTACTACGCCGTAGCGTTCTGCGTACGACAGCGTAGTGCAGTGAGTACAACGTCTTAGCGTAGTACTTACTACGGCGTAGCACAAATCCTAGACACTATGCTGTAGCTCTGTGCGTACTATGACGTAGCACAATATGAACTACGGTGTAGCACCGTGCATGCTACGGTGTAGCACAGAACGAACTACGCTGTAGGTACACGCTTACTAGGACGTAGCGCAATATAAACTATGCTGTAGCACCGTGCCTATTACGGCGTAGCATAATATGAACTACGCTGTAGCAGTGCGTACTACGGCGTAGCACAGTGCTTAGATACTACGCTGTAGATCAGTACGTATTAAGACGTAGCATAATATTAAGTACGCTACGCTGTAGCTCCGCGCGTATTACGGCCTTGCAGAGTGTAGGCACTACGCTGATATTAAGCCATTTATTTACAATAATATATTATTTATGCTTAACGAAATCTATCTAGAGTAATCTATCGCTTAACGAGATCGTTCACTGCTTTCTAAGGGAAGCAAAGTCGCAAATATTCTACGTCCTCCATGACCACAACTTTACTTCGCAATTATAAATACAAAACCAGTATCAACGCATACAGGCTACCGGACAGTTGTGAAACAAAAATGTTGAGAAAAAGTTTAATTATTTTAGTTGTAATTAATTATTGCAGTGCACAATATTTTATAGGAAATAATCATTTTAATGAGATGCAAGAAGTGTTTTCATGGAAGCAGCTTGGTTACAATTTCGATGGCGTAAAATGTAAGTACTTTTATATGTTTTTCTCAAATCAGCCAAACAATTTAATTTTTCAATTTTGGTGTACATTAAAGCATATTATTCTATCTGTCACTCCATTTAAATGGGGTGCATTGGCATTCATTCTCGTATAAACCCGAAAGTGAGTTTGTTTGTTTGTTAAACTTTCAAGGTAAAACGGCTGAATGGATTTAAATGAAATTTGGCAAATGGGTAGGCGATAACCTGGATCAGGACATAAAATACTTTTTATCCAGTATAGTTGCACAGCGCGTACTATAAAGCTGCCATTTACTGGATACGTCTTTCATAGGCTTGAATGTGCCTTGGTGGCTGGGAGTATGTCATGCTCACTCAGATGTCTCGCTGATGGTGGCGCGTGTGTTGGATCATTTAGCTCCCTTCAAAATGGTTGAGCTGAATGGTGCTGATCCACGCGTCATGCTCGTGAACGGGCGCCGTCAGTAGAGACTGGTCATCTCTTAGCTGCCATAGCTTATTTTAATTTTTGAATTGCTTTTTTTTTTGTTTTGTTAATATTTTTATTACGGACGCTTTTACGTTTTGCATCGTTCTCACATGTATAATTTCAAAATGATGACAACAATATTTTGTAACCATAATACGTTGATTTAAAAGAGTGTCCGTGGAGTTTCTTGCCCGTTCTTCTCCATAGGTACCGATTACCTTTTGGAATGGGCAACTAGCTCCATCTTTCTGACTGACCGACCAACCCCTTGACAATTCAAAAGTGCCTGTAATTGGTTTATTTGAAATAAATGCTTTGAGTTTGAGTTTCCCGATTTTCTTACGGGAGCGAGACTTAAGCGGGTGAAACCGCGGGGCGCAGCTATATTTTATAAATGCGAGAGTAACACTGTCTGTTACCTTTTGACGCCTCACTGGGCCTCGGTATCTCCGAAAGGGTTACCGAGGCCCCTGGCAACACAGGCAATGGAAGCAACACGGGTGGGTTTTAGTCAGTAAGAGTCTGACACCCTCCCACTCCACCCAGAGCGGGAGAAGTTATTTGATAATTTACCAAAGACAAAGATTTATTTGCAAAAAAATACAAAAAAAAAAGAAAAAAATGGGTAGACAATAACCCTGAATCAGGACATAGGATTTTTATCTCGGTAGTACGTTCCCGTGGGATAAATTCCGACCTCCACGCGGGCGAAACCACGGGCAAAAGCTAGTTAATTAACAAAAAAAAAACAAATACATTCTTACTTATTCTTAAATCAAATGCTTAATAGCTTGATATTTAATTGGTCAAAGACAGCTAATGAGACACAATTGATTTTCTATTGTTTGACTCCGAATCGGTGTCGCGCGGGGCTTTACAGGGCAAGATGTTATTATTTTTAACGCCACAGGCGTCTTACTGCGCATATCTTTTATTTACTTTATAAATTCAAATGTTTATTGCTCAACACACACCCTACTAATATTATAAACGCGAAAGTTTGTGAGTATGTATGTATGTATGCATGTTTGTTACTCTTTCACACAAAAACTGCTGAATGGATTTTAATGAAACTTTACAATAATGTAGCTTACGCATCAGAATAACACATAGGCTATAATTTATAAAGATATTGTGTGAATCGTCCAAAATATACTGATAAGTGTCAAGTAAGTAGGAAAAAAAACAAAGTAGGGTAGGTAGGGTAGGCAGGGTAGGTAGAGTAGGCAGGGTAGGTAGGGTAGGCAGGGTAGGTAGAGTAGGCAGGGTAGGTAGGGTAGGCAGGGTAGGTAGAGTAGGCAGGGTAGGTAGGGTAGGCAGGGTAGGTAGGGTACGCAGGGTAGGTAGAGTAGGCAGGGTAGGTAGGGTAGGCAGGGTAGGTAGAGTAGGCAGGGTAGGTAGGGTAGGCAGGGTAGGTAGGGTAGACAGGGTAGGCAGGGTAGGTAGGGTAGGCAAGGTAGGTAGGGTAGGCAAGGTAGGTAGGGTAGGCAAGGTAGGTAGGGTAGGCAAGGTAGGTAGGGTAGGCAAGGTAGGTAGGGTAGGTAGGGTAGGTAGGGTAGGCAGGGTAGGTAGGGTAGGCAAGGTAGGTAGGGTAGGTAGGGTAGGCAGGGTAGGTAGGGTAGGTAGGGTAGGCAGGGTAAAGCTAGTGATAATGATAAATGATTATATTTCTGTACAAACACTTTACTCGTCAATCATATTTATTAATAATAGACGAGGTCGGCAATTCCTACCTGACTACTCTGAGAAGAAAGGCCGCAACAAACTCAGAGGTCACAGTCTCTTTTAAAGTCCAGACATAATCTTGGTCAGATCATGTGAAGACCATGTCGATTGGTGTCTGAAATGGTCTTCTGATGAAAGAACCACACAGATTGAGTGGACCTGTCCAGTCAGTGCACGCATTTGTCAGTAGTCGTGCAGCACATAATCAGATGTGTGTTACACCAATTCAGGCATGCACAATTGTTACTAAAATTATACAATGTCATGAGTACATAATTAAGAATACAAATTAAATCATTTCAATAAAATAATTTTAATAAAGTGCTTAACAAAGCTTCTTAAATTTACTGACAGAAAACACACAGCCTAAGCCACTGGGTTTTTCTAGACCTTTCGAAATTTCGAGATTCTGCTCGACATTTTATACAAGAGTTCTATGGAACTCAAAAAAGCCAAATAAAATTAAGGCACTGACAAGACCCAATTGACCAAAACTGGCTACTCTTAAGAAAAAAAAATTGCCAAATCTGTGTAGTTTGTGGTAGCGGTAAAATATATGTTAACTTTGAACATATTTCCCAGAACTTGGTTGTTAACAAAAGACGTTTTGAAAAAAGATCTCGATACAAACTAACGTTAAACTAACCTCTTACCTTGAGTTCTAATCCAAAATATCTGTATTAAATATCAACATACGTTACGTATTTGATTAATAACAAGAACGTCTTATTTGAATGCAGAACTTGGTTGTTTTTTATTTTCGAGTACTCAACTCAATTTTGAGTAAATAGATAATTGCTTCATATTATGCAATAAGTGAGCAATGGTGGCCCAGTGGTAACGGCCGCGACTTACGAGTTGTAGGTCGTAGGTTCGAACCCAGACAGGCGCTTTACTTTGTGTAAATTATTTCATCACCACTGCTCTCAAAACGGTGAAGGAAAACATCGTGAGGAAACCGGCATGTCCTAGAACCAAAAATTCGAAGACATGTGACATCTACCAACCCGCACTGGGCCCGCGTGGTGGATTACGGCCCACTCCCTCTCACAGAGAGGAGGCCTGTGTTCCAGCAGTGGGAACTTTATAGGCTGATCATGTATGCAATAAATTACAAGCGTTGTGTCATCGCGCTTCTCTTTCTTTTCTAAGTAATCTGACAGTGACCGCGGCTTAGGTGTTGTCAGCGTCTTAATTGGCGAAATTCAACAGACTTTATGGGTGGCAATAATCTAAATATGATTAAAAAAACCGGCCAAGTGCGTGTCGGACGACGCCCAATGAAATGTTCCGTAGTTGGGAAGAATTTATCCCAAAAACAAACTCAACATTCTAGTTGAAAAACAAGTTCATTCATCGATATACGTCACGGCATAGTATATATTAGTTTTCTATCAGACAGAGGAAGTAGGTATGCCTACTTTCCCACTAGAATGTATCAGGTACTTTTGATATGTCAATTGATTTGCCGCTATTGCTTTGTTTACGTTTAGTCATGCCGATTTCTCAGTATTGTAGGTATAGAATCTAAGTACCTACTTACAGTTATAAAATCGTAATTAAAAATAAGTAATTGACTAATTGTGAATCAGACAAATAGAGCAAAGTTCGAATCATAACAACAGAACAAAAATTTTGATAATAGTCTAAGAGGCAGGCGTTAGTTTTTTATGTTGTTTTACGATGTTTTTTTTTATCATCGTTTAGGTAAAACCGACCTCACAAACCCTGTACAGACAATACAAGTAAAAAATACAACTTCCCGACCCTTGCCAATTTATAAGCACTGAATTAAAATTTAACTAAAAGTGACAACCAGTGAGACAGTAGGCAATTATATCGCGGATTGGGCCGGAGATAGCCTACTTCCTCTCTTTATACTATGGTCACGGTCAATTCTCCAACTGCAAATTTAAGTTGGTCGACTATTAGAGGTTAGGTGAAGTGAGCTGTCAATCCAACTGCAGGGATATAGAGGTATGAGGAACAGGGTGTAAAGTTGACTCATCCTCCATAGAAAAGGGAGGATCCTCCGACCATACGGGCGTCGTGTCTGGTGGGCAACTGCCCGACGGTTGATGTCGAGATGTCGTAGATATATGCTAGTTGCGCGGTAAACTCTGCTTGCGCGATGCAGGATTTTGCGTGACGTCAATGTGTTACGTAGTTCGCATGTGGCGATGTAGATGCCGCCACATCACTCCCCTCCGGAGACCGCAGGTCGATAGTGGGCTGTGTCGTGTATCCTGCGATGCTTGCCAGGGCCAGATGTGGTTCCAGTATGTCGGAACCGGTTCTGCGATGATTCCCAGTGAGTCGGGGTGGCGCTGCGTCATGCTCAGCATGTGTACAGCGTACAGTGCAGTACAGTGAGTCGGATGTGGTACAGCGCGGTTGAGGCTCACTAGAGCTGTTATTCCACACGATGGAATAACAGTGGATTGGCACTATTTACAGCTCATTTCCAACTCACTTCACCTTAGTTTTCACAGGTTTTTACAGAATAGACTGGCTGGTCAAGTTTGTATGTTTGTATGGAAGTTCGTTATTGATGAGTAATCCTATCGGGCACACCGATTATTATTTAGAAGTCAATGGTCAACGTCATTAGAATTTAATTTATAAGTAGGAGGAAAACTTGTTGAAAAATAAAAATCATGATTCTACGATCTTTTAAGACATTATTGACAAAACATCGATTTTAACGACAAGGTTACCATAAATCTGCCGGGGTCGCATGAAAGTTCGAAAGGGTTACTGAGGCCCCTGGAAACACAGGCAATGGAAGGAATACGGGTGGGTTTTAGTAAGTAAGAGTCTGACACACCCTCCCGCTCCGCCCAGAGCGGGAGAAGCTATTTGATAATATCCCACCCAAAAAAAAGGTTACCATAAATGATCATTACTTTTAGGGCCCGATCAGACGTACCACGACCACGCCACATCGCAGAGTCAAAATGTGGACAAGCAGTTTACGTGTGAATAAACTGTAATTGCTCTCCGTTAGACCCCCAAAACACATCCTCCGATTCGAAAATCGTATGTACTCATACTCCTGTATGCAATACGAGTATATACCGCTGTTTTGGTAAAGCAAATTCTAATAAGCACACAAAAATTGTCCAATTGACAATGCTGTTCAATATTATCAAGTTTCTTAAGTGACCATCTTTACATACCAAGACCCCTCCGTGTCTCGGAAAGCACGTTAAGCCGCTGGTCCCGGCTGTCATTCGAGGATCTTTAACAGTCGTTACGGGTTGTCAGAAGCCCGAAATTGACAACCAGTCTTACCAAGGGGTATCTGTTAAAAATTAAGTGGCAACATTCATTAGTTCCTGTTTTTGACACAGAAAAGTGTGTGGCGCTAGACGTATTGAGATAGAATCATTATCAGAAAAAATCGCACTGGAATATTTTCCCTCCCCGAAGTCCGAATGTAAAGGAACATAATATTTGCTCTGTAATCATCTAATGTATATATAAATCAGCCTGTGGCATATTCATTAAAATATAACAGAAGTGTACTCCGTGTCAAAATGAACTGTGTAATCTGTGGTCTATCTGTGACATCTGTCAACAATAAAAAGCCCCGCCATGTAGCCGTCATCTGCCGTGTTTGATTCCAACCAATAAATCTATCCTAGTCAGGGTGATCCCCACGAACTTTCAATAGTATCGTATTACCCAATAACTGGGTTGTGGAGGTCAGATAGGCAGTCGATCCATGTAAAATACTGGTATTTAGCTGCAACCGGTAAAACTGGATGCATTCTAACATACATAGTTGGGAAAAGGCTAGGCAGATGATGAAGTTTATTAAGCAGGATGGTTAAGGGTGATGCAGCGACAAATGGAGTTGCGTCGGTTGCAGCTTCGCGCATCCCTGGTGGCGGAATGGCGGGACAGGCTTTCACGCCCTACCATTGAGGCGGTCCGGCTGGTACTCAAGCACTGGCTCGGGAGAAGGCACGGCTCCCTGTCGTTTCAGGTGACGCAGGTGCTCTCGGGGCGTGGTTGCTTCGGGAAGTACCTGTGTTGCATAAACAGGGAGCCGGACGCCCGGTGTCACCACTGCGTTGACTGCCGGGAGGACACGGTGCGGCATACGCTGGCAGAGTGTGCCGCTTGGGAGGGGCCACGCCGTGCCCTGATCTCAGGAGTAGGCAGTGACCTGTCGCTGCCAGCTGTGGTCGACTCCATGGTCGGCAGTGAGGAGTCCTGGGACGCGATAATATCCTTCTGCGAAACAGTCATGTCGCGGAAGGAGGCTGCGGAAAGGGAGCAGGAGATCTTTTCCACTCACCTTGCCCGTAGCAGGCGCACAACGGCGGAGGGCGTACAACGCCCTCTTCCAGCCCCCTTAATGGGTCCAGGGGCGATGGACTTGGGGACATCCATAGCCCCCCACACAGAAGGACCCGAGGTGGCTGCGCGTAGTGTTCCACGTGCGCCCCTATCGGACGTCGCGGGGGGAGTTTTACACCTCAATCCCTCCCGCGGGCCTGAGGGGGCCCGCTGTGGCGGGCGGGCACCAGCCGGGGCGACGTGACGTTATGTTCGAACCCTGACAGGCACTTTACTTTGTGTAAATTATTTCATCACCACTGCTCTCAAAACAGTGAAGGAAAACATCGTGA
Source organism: Atethmia centrago (assembly GCA_905333075.3). NCBI lineage: Eukaryota > Metazoa > Arthropoda > Insecta > Lepidoptera > Noctuidae > Atethmia > Atethmia centrago. Next base: position 11,484,778 of record HG995393.1, read on the forward strand.
GGAAACCGGCATGTTCTAGAATCAAAAATTCGAAGACATGTGACATCTACCAACCTGCACTGGGCCCGCGTGGTGGATTATGGCCTACTTCCTCTCACAGAGAGGAGGCCTGTGTCCCAGCAGTGGGAACAATATAGGCTGATTATGCTAATTTTCTTAAACCACTATTCTGTCAATTTCAGATGTCAAAGATGAATCCCTCCAGAAGATAGTAGAAGGTATCTTCTTTCGAGAAGAGCCAGAAGAAGAAGACAAATTCTTTATACAATACAACAACGTACCTATAGGATTCGAAGTGTACCAGGAGAAAGTGTTCATCACCGTTCCTAGGAGACGATACGGTCAGTTTAACTATAAGGCTCCGAGCACGAAAAAAACATTTTATGTCAATTTCTTATGTAATTGTGAGTAAGCTTGAAATAATTGAAACATTAAGTCTATGTAACTGCAAACATACAGTGTTTTGTGGCGTTAAACCATTCGTGTCAGTCACAGCTTAGCATGACGCTTTCTATTTCTACGAAGAATAGATACAGTTCTTTCTATACAATGTGACATTTCGTTTCTCCATTTTTGACATCGCACCATAGAACTCCTTCTACAATCTGTAATTTTGTCTTTCGTTTGTAACGATCTTTGTTTTCTTTGATCCTTTTTTATGTAGAAGGATTTCGGAAACGAAATGTCACTTTGTATAGAAAGAGCTTTGTCTTTTCTTCATAGGTATAGAAAGCGTCATGCTAAGCCTGTTGTTAATAATACTTCCATCACTTTTTCGCTTTCGAAAATATAGTTCATTTCGCCTTTGATTTACTTAATGAAGATATTGTATAATCATAAAATAAAAATTTGATTTTGTCTCAAGGATAGCTGAAGCCTAGTGTATGATTTTAAATTTCTTGTTAAAGGCTCCTGCTTACAGAGGCGATTTCGCGGGCGCGACATATCGCCTCAGTGTGTAGGAGACTTAAGGTTTTCAAATGATACGAAGAAATATATTACTGAGGAGTTTAAAAAAATTGCTTTTTCAACATTATTTTTCTGCTATATTTAGTATCGAATTTGAAAAAAGTGATTCAGCCACATGCAAGTAGACCTCATAATGATGTTGATGATATTTTTTAATGGTCAAAATCAAAAGTAGTTTTTCTTTTATAAAGCAGATCAAACGTCAGTATCGCGTCATTTTACGAAAAACTTGTTGCGAATATTAGGAATTTCCCATGAATACATTAATTTATTTGAAAAATCCCCGTCAGCCACATACAAACAAAGAATTCGACTTTTGAAATTACAAATAATTATGTTTAAATTCTTTTCCCCTTCCACAACAAATAAACAAAATTGATCAAATTTTGCTGGTTTAATTAAGATAACGTGTACGTGTAACGTGTGTGCCTTAATTAAGATAAGGTGTCCTAGAAAAGCGGTGGACGCCATATCGTCGGTGATATTCTGAAACCGCGGAACTAACAGTGTTTAAAACCGCGTATTTACAAAAGTAGCAAAATCGTGATTTCGAATTTTCTAATCCATTCATATATATTTTACATAACTAATGCCTACAATATTATGAGGACTGTATCAATTAAAAAGTTTAAACAATAGAAAGTCAAGTGGTTTAGTAAATATTACGTTTTTCCTCGTTCCTGTCAAATTCACTGCACCTACCTTACGCGGTTTTAAACACTGTTAGTTCCGCGGTTTCAGAATATCACCGACGATATAACGGTTCGTGACAATGATGGAAGCGGGGTTTAACTTTATAGTATCAAAAACGCTCTTTACTGGGAAACACACCAACTTACTTTCGTATAATAACGTTTCAGTGACGTCATTCTCCGAAGGTCGAAGCTGCATAAAATTTTATTCGAATCCTTGTGAACAAATATCAACTTTACACTTTTTTTTTATTTATTTACCTATTTAAACTTTTTACACAAAAAGATACAAAGGCGGACTTAATGTCAACCAAAGGTGGTGAAGAGATTTGATGGAAGGTGCTCTGTTTGATAGGAACAATGAGAATTTCTTTCATTTTAGAATGACTTTATGTACTATTTATTGCTCATGGCTAAGTAAAAACAACTGCACGGGTCGATTAAACTACGCTTGTCGCGGTCAACTCGTGGAGGAGTGACCATTCTTTACATATCCAGAACTCTCCGTGCCTCGGAAAGCACGTTAAGCCGTTGGTCCCGGCTGTCATTCTTGGATCTTTGACTGTCGTTACGGGTCGTCAGAAGCCCGAAAGTCTGACAACCAGTCTTACCAAGGGTATTGTGTTATCCAGTAACTAGGTCATGGAAGACAGATAGGCAGTCGTTCCATGTAAAATACTGGTATTCAGATGTATCCGATAATTAGACTGGAAACCGACTCCAACACAGAACCTTTAAGTCCCGCGCGACACCGATTTGGAGTCCAACAACTGGTTCAGCTCCATAGGACAATCTAGAGTCTAGACAACATCAAACTGGTTGCTATTTTAATTGTATAATTTATTATTTGATACAAATAATAAATAAATGTTGAATTTAAATTCTGTGATTACTCTCACACAGTGACCTATTACTTTATTACTTTATTTATTATTTTTAGGAAAACGTATACTTTTACAATGTTTGTAAAACGGGGTGAATTGAAATGCAGGGGTGAATCGGGACGAAACTTTAAAATTAATTTTAACGTTGAAATAATACAGTTTGCTGCCAACAAGGAAAGTTAGTCGTTAATTATTATTCAATAAACACATTAGAGCCCTTTTCGGCAACAAATTATATTATTTCAACGTTGAAATCCATTTTAAAGTTTCGTCACGATTCACCCCTTTTTTTTTTTTTTTTGAGTGTGGGATATCATCAAATAACTTCTCCCGCTCTGGGCGGAGCGAGAGGGTGTGTCAGACTCTTACTGACTAAAACCCACCCATATTCCTTCCTGTTGCCTGTGTTGCGGGGGCCTCGGTGACCCATAAGTACCTTCCCGCGACCCCGGCAGGCATCGGCCCTAGTGGACCCCTACCTATGTGCTGACGACATCTCTTTGAGGCGCGTGTGGAATACAACGCGCCGTCGACCCAGACCTGGTCCTTACCGGACGGTGAGCTACCCATTGCTCACCGTCCGCAAGCCCGCGCCTACGGTGGCCGGAAATCCGCCCGGGATTCCCGACGCCCTGGGCGTCTCCTGCGGCGGCTAGGGGCGAAACTTGCCTTTCCATCAACCGTCCCGCCTCCTCCTTCGCGACCATTACTGCTTCGCAGAAGGAGGTGACGGCTGCCCATGCCCTCTCGCTCCGTACCATGGCCTGAACCAGGGCCGGACGCGAGAGGTCTCTGCCGCCGATCACCTCCACGAGGACACGGCGGTGCTCTGCCCAAGCCGGGCAGACCTCCACCGTATGCTCCATCGTGTCCTCCGGGCGATCCACACAATGATGACACCCGGACGTTTCCTCCCGCCTTATCCGACCGGTGAGGACCTGCGTCAGGCGGAAGGTGAGGACGCCGTGGCGCCTCTCTAGCCACTCCTCAAAGAGGGGACTTATCGCCGCAATTGTGGCGTGCCCAACACTGGGTTGCGACAACCGTACATTCCATGATGCCATGAGATCCCGCCGGAGCTCCGTCCTCCGAGAGCGCGCCCATACAGGGCCCCATAGAGGGCCATGGACCGCACGACCCCCGCGTAGAGCCTCCGGCAGGAGGCGTTTGGACCCCCTAGATTGGGCAGGAGCCGCTTCAATACAGCGCCCGCCCGCTCCAGTTTGGGAGCCAAACGTCTGAAATGCTCCACGAAGTTCCACCGGCTGTCGAGGACAAGTCCCAGGTACTTCATCGTCGACTCGACGCCGATGGAAACCCCTCCTACCGTTATTTGGGACACCAACGGTGGCGCGTTCCGAGGACCATGAAAACACATGGCCTCGGACTTGTGCAAGGCCACCTCGAGTCCCAATTGCCAAAAAATTTTGACGTTCAAAAGTGCCTTTTATGTGCCTATTTGAAATAAATAATTTGACTTTCACTTTGAACAATAGAAAATCAATTGTGTCTCATTAGCTGTCCTTGACCAATTAAAAAAAACACAGGAAGAAGACTTATAAAAAAATAATTAAATACACTATAATAAGTATCAACTTTACACTTGCATAAATGACACTTGTTTACTAAACAAGTTCGTCCTGCGTTTGCAATTTAATTACCAACTTAAAAACAAACGTGTTTTTAGAAAAACAAGTTTAACACACACATAAAGTTCAATTTGCGCTACAATTTCAACTTTATTTATTTATGACTTTGTCAATAGTACTAGTCATTCTGAAATCAGCTTAATCTACACTGTCATAAAGTTGAAATTTGTTTAAATGGAAATAACACCAATTGGAAGCAAGAATTTGAATAGACTACCTGTGTGCCTTCGAATTATAACTTTAAAACGTAAGATATTCTCGTCAACAGATTATACAGGGTCAAATTCAATTAGCTAGCGTAACTCCGCTGCCGTGGTGGGTACAGCCCGATTCAAACTTTATGGCTGCTCGGAGCCTGAGGCGAGTCGCTGCGCAGTAACGAATTCACGTGTCAGCGGGGTGAGGTGTGGGGTACTGCGCACTTTTGAGCCGCCAGTAAGTTTGACGCGTACTATATTGATACCTCGACACAATAAAATAAAAAAATTATGTTTTTTTGGGGTCAACGACCACTGGTAGTGATGTTACTTGAAGTGTGAGTTGCGAAAATCTGTTTTCTTTTGTTTAATCGTGTTAAGGCGCTGACAAGAGGCAAATGACCAAAATAGGCTTGTCTTAAGAAAAAAAATTGCCAAATCTGTATAAATTGTGGTAGTGGAAAAAATATATGTTAATTTTGAACATATTTCCCCAAACTTGGTTGTTCCAAAACACGTTTTGATAAAAAAATCTCGATACAAACTAACGTTAAACTAACCTCTTATCTTGAGTCCCAAACCAAAATATCTGTAGTAAATATCCACATACGTTACCTACGTATTTAATTAGTAACAAGAACGTCTTATTTAAATGCAGAACTTGGTTGTTTTTTATTTTCGATTACTCAACTCGATTTTGAGTAAATAGATAATTGCTTCATATTTTGCAATAAATTACAAGCGTTGTCATCTCGCGTCACTTTCTTTTCTATGAAGTTTGACAGTGACCGCGGTTTAGGTGTTGTCAGCGTCTTAAGGTATCGATACAAACCACGTCTATACAAAAAAAAAAACAGACTTTTCAAGTGACTACACTACCTGCGGTCGATGACCCCACAAAAAAAAATCATCAAATTCTTTTAATTTTTTGTTTTATATGATGAGATATACCCATCACGTGGAGTTACGCCAGCTAATTTAAGTTGACCCTGTATACTGAAAAAATGCTCGAAGTCTGCATTTATGCCCGGTTGAGGCGCCACCTATTATTTGAGACTTAAACATAACAGGCGAAATATGGGTGTATTACAGGCACACAGGGTCTAACCCCTTGGAGAAAACTGACGTGATGATCCGTTACGTATGTATGATAAGTCCTTGTTTTTCCCAGGAATACCCTCGACCCTGAACTACGTGGATCTCAAGTCTTCCGGGCCGGGTTCTCCACTCCTCAAGCCATACCCAGATTCTGCTAGCATCACCAACTTTGTATCCGTATACCGACCAAGAGTGGATACATGCGATAGACTTTGGCTGGTCGATACAGGTCTTCTGGAAGTGCCTGGTAAGTGACCTTTAGTATTCCTTAACACGTTCATGCGAACAACTTATGTGTACGTCACATATTGGTAGATATATTGTGGCTCAACGTATTATTACATCCATCAAAAACTCGATTTATTGAACACGACCTCATGGTACGGTCTGGCCATACCAACATATCAGACTTTCGACTTACAACTCATCTTTAATAAAACGTAATTTTAAGAAAGGTGGCATTAGTAACTCAATTCATGAAAAATTTCGTTTAGTAATGGTTTGTCTAGATGCGACATGATCGCGACGATCAATTTTGGTTAGGACGCAGGGTCAGGCAGATGCTTTTTACACGACTGCCTAAAAAGGAGTGTATTGTGCGTAGCGTTCATGTATGTATGTATCCATTTATTTGTGCCACCATAACGTCTAAAAGCCTGAACAGATTTAGTGTATGCGGCATCCTTACATCATCCCGAGTCACATATGCTAATATGGCGGCAGTATGGCTCCATATTCAAATGTGAAAAAAGAAGAAAAAGAAAACGAATTAAAAAGTAAAAAACAAATTGTAATAGTTAATCTGTTCAATCAAAGCGAAAGGTCACTCGTTTACTCGCTGGCTAAAAAGATAAATAAAATTATCGTGCGGTCTGCAATGTTAATTTAAAAATATTTCTTAAAAAATGCTGTTTTATTTCCCGCAGAAATCGAGGTCTTGGTTCCTTTGACCACTACGAATTTACCCTTGATGTGGCATCGCAAATATCACCTTATACCTACTTATAAACGGATATAACTCAGTTCAGACTGATGTTGATGATTTCTCGTAGTGCAATATGTCATTCATTACGTTAGAATGCACCAAATAAATTGGGATAATGGCAGGAATTCTCCTGCCCTACTCTCCCTCTTTCCGCAGGAATTTTCCTGCCCTACTCTCCCTCTTTCCGCAGGAATTCCCCTGCCCTACTCTCCCTCTTTCCGCAGGAATTTGCCTGTCCTACTCTCCCTCTTTTCGCATGAATTTTCCTGTCCTACTCTCCCTCTTTTCGCATGAATTCTCCTGCCCTACTCTTCCTCTTTCCTCAGGAATTCTCCTGTCCTTCTCTTCTCCCTCTTTCCCTCTTATTATTCTATAATTTAAAAAAATGGTTATTGGACAAAAAGCGTATAAACTAATACAAAGTTATATTATAACTAAGTAGCTTATGATATGCAACAAAAGCCATACATTTTGATCATTGGCTTTTCATAATAAATACTTCGTATAACCTAGAAGAAATGTTCAGGAGTGCCCACCGCATACCGCATGGAGCAGCACCGGGCCTCTCGGTTCTCAGAAGGTGGACTAATGTATTGGTGAAAGTCGCAGGAATCTGCTGGATGCAAGAAGCTCAGGACCGGTCAAAGTGGCGACGGTTTGTTCCGTTGTCTACGTACAGGCGTCCACTCCTATAATTCCTCTACCCACCTCTATTTCGTAGATATCTCACCGTGAAATCTTAGTGAACTGTGAGCAGTTTCAATCCCATGGCATCAGGTGGAATGACAACTCACTTTTTTTTTGTGTGGGTAACTTCTCCCACTCTGGGCGTAGCGGGAGGGTGTATCAGACTCTTACTGACTAAAACCCACCCGTGTTGCTTCCGTTGCCTGTATTGCCAGGGGCCTTGGTAACCGTTTCGTACTTTCCCGAGACCCTGGCAGGCATCGGCCCTAGTGGACCCCTACACTTGTGCTGTCATCTCTTTGAGGCGCGCGTGAAACACGTTACGCCGTCGCCCCGGGCCTGGTCCTTATCGGGCGGCGAGCTACCCATTGCTCACCGTCCACAAGCCCGCGCCCACAGTGGCCAGAAATCCGCTTGGGATTCCCGACGCCATGACAGCTTACTTGAAGTGACATCCTTCTCCTCCTACTCCTCCTCGTTAGTGAGCTAAATACACCGAGATTTTTCTAGAATAGACCGACAGAAGGGGTCGCCTGTCGCCTGTCCGACTGAATCATGGTGATTTAATTAAATCTGCGACCCATTTCAACATACCTATAGCTGTAAAGCTGGAAGATCTTTTGACACGTGGGCAAAAACACCACCATCGGGATTTTTCAATACATCTATAGAGGCATGAGGAACAGGGTAAAAACTTCACTCATCACCCATAGAAAAGGGAGGATCCTCCGACCAGACGGGTGTCGTGTCTGGTGGGCTACTGCCCGACGGTTGATGTCGGGATGTTGTATATATGCTAGTCACGTGGTAAACTCTGATTGCGCGATGCAGGATTTGTGTGACGTCAGGTCTTTGATGCGTAGTTCGCATTTGGCGTTGTAGTTGCCAAACAATCACTAAACAATTTAATAAATGTTTACGAACAGCGAGCTTCTCCCTGTCAACGTCATTCGAGTGCCAAAAGACCCTCAAAGCACTGTTATTATGATTGGTCTTTGTTATTAATCGAACTTAACAGTATTGTGTATTTATTTATTTTTTTAGTTCTTAATTATATCTTATTTTATGCTGCACCGGTCGACGTCATCACGTCAACGCCAGCTGTCGCTGAAAACCAGCGCTGTAGTTCTGTTTCACATAGGGTCGCAACATTATGCTGAGCGATGGCCGTTTTTCGTGGATGTGACGCATATTTTCTCCCAACTTGTTCTTTTTTGTGTTTGCGTTCTTTCTTTGCGTCATGTTTACTGAAAATAAATGTATTTTCTTTCTAGCACAAATTCTACTATGACCATATATTTTTGTATGTTACAGACAACTTCGTACAAAAAAGGACGCCACAAATCATAATATACGATTTGAAGACCGATAAAGAGCTGCTGAGATACGAGATTCCATCTGATGTGTTAGTCAATGGAACCACTTCAGGTAAATCATCACAAATATTGATAAATAAAAAGGACTAATCTAACGGTACTCTACCGCCAATGACAGTTCATGCTTCCCGTGCCTCGGAAAGCACGTAAAGCCGTTGGTCCCGGCTGGCATTTGTAGATCTTTGACAGTTGTAACGATATCAGAATTACACGTCATATTAAAAACAATAATTACAAAATAAGCTCGACATTTCCTATCTGACTACCCCAGAGAAGAAATGGGGAAACAAACTCAAGGGTCAAAGTCTCTTTTAAAGTCCAGACATAATCTTGTTCAGATCATGTGAGGACCATGTAGATCCATGTCTGAAATGGTCTTTTGAGTATAGAACCACACAAATTTGAGTGGACCTATCCAGTCAGTGTAAGCATTTGTCAGTAATCGTGTAGCTCAACTCAGAACTTAAGGAGCTCAACGACTCGACGAACAATACCAAGGAAATGACATTTGGGTAGGCCCCATAAAGTACTCAAAATGCCAGACTATCATTAAAAGTAAGAGAAAAAAAAACAAAAAGAAATAAATAAAAATGACCCACATGGTGCTCTCATTCGCAATAATTAAAGTAATATAATACTTTTCAAGGTACATAAATATTCACGTAATTTTGTTTATAATATTCATCAATGTCAATATGTATATATAATTATATATAATGATGATTTTGAAGGAGAGGTAGACCTGTAGCTAGTTGGGAAGATGAGCTCAAAAAAACAGCCAGCCCAAACTGGATTCAAGTTGCCCAATCTAGAGAGGACTGGCAATCCTTGGAGGAGGCCTTTACCCACAGAGGGGTTCTTGCAGACAACTAAATAATACAATATATTTAACATACGATTTATGTAAAAATCTAAATTAACAACTTAAATTTAAGAACAAAACTAACATAGAATGTAACTGTTCTCCTTTTTGTATTCTGCAACGAAATATAAGGCTTTTTATTTTATTTAATTTATTTATAATGATATAATGATGATTTTGCATAATAATTGTTTTACCTAGTAACTGGGTTGTGGAGGTCAGATAGGCAGTCGCTCCATGTAAAATATTACTATACATACTGCATCCAATGAGACAGGAAGCCGACCCCGACATAGTTGGGGAAAAGCTATATGCAGATGATGATATTGATAAGGACTAATCTAACGGTACTCTACCTTCAATGTCTCCACAGCGACTTTTAAATTTAAGAATCCTTCCTTGTGCAAAATGTCATGCTTATACACAGGCTAAACCATTGGTTTAGCCTGTGTTTTGTCCGTCAGTAGAGCAGTGGTAAATCAAATCAAATCAAATTATTTTTTTGATTAATACAGGTAGGTATATACAGATGTTATAAATTATTATAAAGTACTCTGTATAAAGTGAGATTGTGTCGGGAAACTCTGCAATGAATAAGTCCATTTTATGTGATGAAGCAGTGGTGGCCCAGTGGTAACGGGCGCGACTTACGAGTTGTAGGTCGTAGATTCGAACCCAGACAGGCGATTAACTTTGTGCAAATTATTTCATCACCACTCCTCCAAAAACGGTGAAGGAAAACAAAACCGGCATATCGTAGAACAAGAATCAAACATTCTAAGACATGTATAAGAAACCAGAATGGATTGGGGGCAAGAAAACGCGCAGCGTAACGTTATAGCCTTTTATTCTACACGGAACTGACCTTTAAAATGCACTACCGTATGCTTTTATGCCTTTTACAAAAAAAACTGCCACCAGGTGGCGTGCTATGCAACTTCCGGAAATAAATTATTAAATATTATTTTAATCCAGTTTGCAACGACTTCCGTTTACTAATCGGAGACGGTATTTTGTGCACCGGAAGTCAGTTGCAAAAAGTCTCAATTAATTTACACAAACATTTACAAAATAATCTGCACCCAGTAACATTTAATTACATTATAAAACCAAAAGCTAACATTCGGCCTTCCTGACATTATGTTTGTCCTCAAACTATAAATCAAACCAGCCATACGGTGATTGCTTGTTCAATCAATATTATAGAGTACCTAAATATTTAACGTTAATTATTACAGTATCTAAATAAAATGAGTCGGTGACAATTTACTCTAAAAACACAGGAACCGCTCAAATGGTAAGATATTACAAGATACAAGATACAAGATATTTATTTTGTAAAACATGAGTGCAGAATTATACAGGTCTTAAAAAATAATAAGAGGTAGCTACATGTTTTGCCAATCATGGCGTACAAAATTAGTCGCATTAAGACAACTATTACAAATGATAATTATAAAATCGTTAATAATAAATTAAAACAATGACTCACAAAAAAAAAAAAAAACATAGATTTAATTAAAATGTCAACAATTTAAATTCAATTTAAGTAAAATACAGATTAAAAAAATGACTAACACAGGAAAAAAAAAACAGGATTAAATTAAAATGTCAACAATTTAAATTCAAGTAAACTACAGATTAGAAAAAATAATAACACAGGTACACATTCCAAATTCTATTGCAGAAGATTATCATTCAAAAAGTCATCTACGCTGTAATAGCACTTTTCCAGTAAAAACCCCTGAACGGACTTTTTAAATTTAATTAAAGGTAAACATTTAACAACATCAGGTATTTTATTATAGATAATGGGTGCCCTACCAAAGAAGCTCTTTTTCAGTAAGGCAGTTTTGCACTTGATTGGACACAACAAATTCTGATATTGAGAACGAATTGGGGTTCTTTTCACGTCTGAAAATTTCTGAAAAAATTGCGGATTTGCTTTTACGAAAAGTGCTGTTTCTAAAATGTGCAAAGATGGTAAAGTTAGAATTTTTGATTGTCTAAAGTAATTTACGCAACTATCCGTTGTTCTTAGACCAAACATTGCTCGTATACATCTTTTTTGCATCCTGAATATAAGTTCTTTATTAGTTGACTGTCCCCAAAAAATAACACCATATCTTAAAGTAGAAGCGACCAATCCATGATAGGCTGTTAAAAGAGTGTCAGTATTTACTTTCCTTGACAATTGGAATAATAAATATGCAGCTTTACTAAGGCGTTTACAGATTTCCTCTGTGTGATGTTTCCAAGTTAGTTTACTATCTATAGTGATACCTAAGAATTTTGCATGTGTAACTTCTTCTATCACAGAGTTATTGTAGGCAATGTTAACTGGTGAATGCTTTCGGCGCTGGTGAAAGTGAATAACTTTTGTTTTATTTAAATTAATTATAAGGTTGTTTTTGTCAAGCCAATTTATAATGTCACTCAGAGAATTATTTATGTCATTTTGATAATTATTAGGATTAGTACATTCCACAATGGCCGTGCTGTCATCTGCGAATAGTACCATTTTATGATCTATAGTTTTAGGGAGATCATTAATATATATTAAGAATAATGGTGGCCCCAGTATGCTACCTTGAGGTACACCATATCTTATATATCTTGGTTTAGACACATATTTTCGCTCCAATTTAGTAATAGGACAGATTCTAGTAATTTCTGTACATTGAGTTCTGTCACTCAAATATGATTCTAAGAGTTTCAAGACGTTTCCTCTTATGCCATACCCATGTAATTTTTGCAGCAGAATTTGATGGTCCACAAAATCAAATGCTTTGGTCATATCTGTTAGAATAGCGCACACAGGATTACCTTTGTCTACAGATGTCATTGCACTAGATAGCAGGTCAAATAAAGCCATATTAATATTAATATTTTTCCTGAAACCTTTTTGTTGACTGCAAAGAAGTTTGAAGTTTTCTAAATAAGAATAAATTGAATTATAAATTACCTTCTCGATTATTTTTGAAAATATCGATATCTTAGCAATAGGTCTATAATTTTGAACATCACTTTTATCATTTTTTTTATATAGCGGTTTAATAATGACATTTTTTAGGCTACTTGGGAATACACCATTTGAAATACAAAGATTAATTATATGAGCCAGTACAGGCGCTATAATTTCCTTAACGTATTTAATTACTTTAGTTGATATGCCATCAAATCCTACCGTGTTTGTGTTTTTCAGGCTGCTAATTATTTTGATTATATCAGAATCTGAAACAGGTAGCATAAATAGTGATTGAGAATTCGAATTTTCAATGTTATAACTATTATTAAAAGTTCCCTTAGTTTTAATATTATTTTCAATGGCCTCTATAAAATAATTATTAAATTCATTTGCAATACTCAAAGGATGTGTAAGAGTCATATTATCTTTGTTAATTGACAGTATTGGTTCTTGAGGTAAATTAAATTTAGATTTATTAATGACTTGCCAAGCAGCTTTTGATTTATGTTTTGAGGTATTAATGAAGTGGTTATTTTGAGCTTTTTGAGTTAATGTTATTATTTTTCTATAAATTGAAGAGTATTTTTTAAACGCAAGAGTATTTTTTAAACGCATAAATTGTATAGCAAAGAAAAGTCATCCATAAAAAGATCATAAGATTCATTGGCGTCTTTAGCTTTATATACTTGTGAGAAAGATAAGCATTTAACTTTATATACTTGTGAGAAAGATAAGCATTTAAGATGGTTTTTAATTTTTTCTAAGTTGTCTGGTGTGATATCATGTTTATTTGTTTTCCAGTATTTTAATATACAAGTTTTTTTAACAGGAAACTTCAATAATTGTGACGTATGATCTGAAAGAACTAAGTCCATTATTTCAGCTTTACAGTTTTTGCGGTAGGTGTGAGCAAAATTATCTATGCAGGAGTTACTACTCAGTCTAGTCGGTTCATATAGTTCTAATTGTAGATGGTATTGCAACAGAAAGTTTTCGAATTCTAATGTTATTTTATTTCTTTTTAACACATCTATATTGAAGTCTCCAGCTAAAATAATATTTTTATTACCGAATGAACAATATTTTCGTAGAATATAGTCTAGTCTCTCATAAAATATGTTGTAATTGTATTTGGGTATTCTATATATACATATAATAATGACATTAGAAGATGCCAGTTCTACACCGCAACACTCAAAAGTACCTGTCACTGATTGCTTAGCAACATCCAACAGTTCACGATACTGCAGTCCTATTCTAACAAAAATGCAAGCACCACCACGTTTAACATTTCTAGTGAAGAAGGCAGCTGGGCAGAAATTAGGTAAATGTAATACATTCTCGTTGCCTGTGTCAATGAAATGCTCTGTAATACAAATCACATCCACTCTGGTTCCGCTACTTTGAAGCTCGTCTAGTTTTACAATCAGCAAAGCCGTTTTATTTATAAGTCCTGCAATGTTTTGATGAAGAATATTAAGATGATTATTATAGAAAAAACTGAGATGTGTTTTGTGTTATTTCAGGTTGTTCTTTCTGGGAACAATAAACCATTGATTGCACGGTATTTACGTAGTCTAGGTCCAAGATGAGGTCTTGCAAGTCAGATATTACGATACTAAAACCTTTATTATTGATATTACCATGCCAATGGTTGTAAGTATCACGTGTGTAAGGGAGATTCAGATTCGAGTCTAAGATAAACGCATAGCTGTAAGTTTGAACGTCCATGTAGATTAAATTATTAAAAGTATCGATCCTGCTATTGAACATAATATTAGAATTATCCATGTATTTAAATGTAGGTAGACATATAATAAAATTAGTATGATTTAATTGTAACAATTTTTCACGAATTAATGACACCAGTTCTATATACTTATTTGTTTTTTTGAAATCCTCCTCACCAATAATAATAATACAGTAATCCGAGCTAGTAAAGTTACGGACTTTACTTTCAAGATTTTTTAAGATATACTCAATTCCACATTTAGGCGTACGATAATGACACATTATAATTACGTAGATGTGTGCCTTCACTCATTGAATATATTCTATTGGACAATTCACTGCTCACGACACACATGTTACGTTTCAAATAAGTGGAAGATGTACTAGGAATATTTTTACAAATTTGTGACGGTATTTTTTTAGTACTTTCAGTATCAATATCAATAATTTGAGGAGTACTTTTTATATTTTTATTAATATTTTCCAAAGTTGAAGAAGTTGGAGTCTTTTTTGCTTGATGGTTCGTTAATGTATTCTTCTTTGGAGTTCTGATTTTGTTCCTGACTGGACTGCTACAAACGACTTTATATGTTTTATTTAATTCTAATAATTCAGCATTACTTTGCTTCAAGTTTCCATTCTCTAGAGACAATTTATCTATTTCTTTGTGAGCGCTTTGTAATTCAGTTTTTAGACTTTCTATCTCTTTCTTTAGTATTTATTAATGTTTCAACATCTTCATCCTCAGACATATTTGGCAGGGAATTTGTGGTACAATCCAATGTTTGCGACGTCACATTATGACTATCATTATTGTCAACATTGGAATCCGATTGAGTGCGAGCACGTCGGAATGTAATATTTTCCGAGAAGTTCATGGTGGTGTATTGATTTATTTTAATATTGATTGTGTGAACTCAAAATAAATCCTAAAATAATTTCATTCAGCAGGATTCGATCGCACCTCTCCTCGATCACGTATTCATAGGTAGGTCTCTTAACCACCAGACCAATTGCTCAGTTACGACTTTTACTAAAATTGTGATCTTATGCAGTTACGTTGTATTGATCTTATCCATGTAGTTCTTCCTCCAAACAATAGATGTCACTTTCATCAATGTTAAAAAACAATTAGAGCTTTAATAGTCTGACAACACTATTATAAGTTTGGTCACACAAATTATTTTGTTGTTTGTATGTTTGGTACTAGATGGCGCTTTAGACAAATTTTCAAATGTTATGATGAAAAAAAACGACTTTTTTGCGTCCAAAGTTTAAAAAAAAAGTTACTAGCACTCAATTATATTGGTTTTTATGGTGAGTGTATTGCACTTAAGCTTAGATTTTTGCACAGCGAAATATCTGTCACTCAGAAGTTCTTGAGTAATAGAATGTCAACAGTTTTGAAAATTCACTGATCACTGTTTTGAAATTCGTTATTGAAGTAGTCACTCACTAGAATTTACTTATAACACTGTCACTACTGTTTCGCAAGTCAGGCTTAATAATTAATTACTTTTTGCAACGAAATACTGACTTCATATAGTTTTAAATTATTTTTTTGTTGGAGCACAACTTATTGCAATGTTTACTTAACAGCGCCACCTGGCGAGTTTTTCATTTTTTTTACATAATCGCAATTGTTAATTTCTCATTTTCATTAGCTCATTCATACTTTTCAACATTAATTTACATCCCTCACTCATTGCACCGTAAGCTTCACTGATCAAGCACTCTCACCTGTCAGTTACCATACGACTTCCAATGAGCAACTCAAAATATGGTAAGACAATCAGTTACTTTATCTGTCTAATGTCAGAATCTCAACATCATATTCTGCGCATGCCACACATTGCACCGCAAGCTTCACTGGTCAAGCTCCCTCACTTGCCAGCCACTATACGACTTCCAATGAGTGACACCACATTATGTACATGCCACACATTGCACCGTAAGCTTCATTGGTCAAGCTCTCTCACTTGCCAACCACTGTACAACTTCCAATGAGT
This sequence comes from Atethmia centrago, assembly GCA_905333075.3. Taxonomy (NCBI): domain Eukaryota; kingdom Metazoa; phylum Arthropoda; class Insecta; order Lepidoptera; family Noctuidae; genus Atethmia; species Atethmia centrago. Next base: position 11,500,885 of record HG995393.1, read on the forward strand.
GACCTCTCATACTGCACATGCCACACATTGCACCGCAAGCTTCACTGGTCAAGCTCTCTCACTTGCCAGCCACTATACGACTTCCAATGAGTGACATCACATTCTATACATGCCACACATTGCACCGCAAGCTTCATTTGGTCAAGCTCTCTCACTTGCCAACCACTGTACGACTTCCAATGAGTGACCTCATTCTGCACATGCCACACATTGCACCGCAAGCTTCACTGGACAAGCTCTCTCACTTGCCAGCCACTATACGACTTCCAATGAGTGACATCACTTTCTATGCATGCCACACATTGCACCGCAAGCTTCATTTGGTCAAGCTCTCTCACTTGCCAACCACTGTACGACTTCCAATGAGTGACCTCTCATTCTGCACATGCCACACATTGCACCGCAAGCTTCACTGGACAAGCTCTCTCACTTGCCAGCCACTGTACGACTTCCAATGAGTGACCTATGCTTTAGGTGGGAAATGCACCGTGGGACTTCGCTGGCAGTTGACCACTCAACGTGAGCTTCAACAACACTTATCTATCAAACCAACCACCCCACGACTTCCATTTCCTAATCAACAATTTTTCTTCTTTCTCTTGCTAAGTACTTATTTATTTTAATTTTAACTTATAATTTAAGTTTCGTTTAAATCATTGCATGTATCTTTATTATTTCTAGCACAGACTGATTTCTAACAAAAAACATTAAATTCACATTTCCTCATCACTTTCAACTTACTAACTTAATCTTAAAAATCATTAATTAATTATATTAAATGTTATTCTCTGCATTATTATTTTTTATTTTTATTCTTTCAGGTCTACCATATCATATGAAGAAATGTAAATCATAAGTTTCTATCGATTTTCATAGTGATATAACACAATTTTCCTGTTGTATAACTTACAGGCAATTACATACTCTACAAGGACTGTCTTTCATTTATCACCGACCTAATCAACTTTAATCAACTTGATCATTCTTTTTCAGACTCAGATCCTGAACTTATTTCATTAATACTTGTGCTAATCCATGGCTGTATCTGATCGACAGCCCAGATATTACAATATTGTGTTTTACCAATGTTGGACCCTTGGTTGCTTGAGACTTCATACCTATCATTATGTTAAACTTTTGAGATTCTTTAGGCACCCGGGTATACAGGTAATAGCTTTTTACTCTAGCCTTAATTATGACCTGTATTTGCATTTTTTTTTTACCAAATCCCCTTTTGCGTATATCTTACTCGTAGCTTTCTTACGTGTCTTATCAAATCTATCTTTCTTTTACGTAGGTCTTTTGTTGTGTTCGCTAACTTCGGTTCTTATCTCATTAATATACCTATCCAATTGCCTAGTATCTAAAAATATTTCATTCATAACATTTTCACTACAATGGATTAAATTACTACCAAACAGAGCTTCTTCTGAAAGGTTTTAAAACACAGAACTTAGTTTACCTGTCGACAATGACTAGTAAGTAAGCATAACCCCTTGAACCTTTTTTTTAACAGCTGATTTTATACGCTCTAACCAGTAACATATCCCTTTTTTTAAATGCAGCGTTGCATCATTTAAAATAATTATAGGAATATCACAACAGTTACCCACATATTGACAATTATTATAATTTCGATGACTATCTAAAACAAATACCGTGGAGTCCTCAACTGCAGAAGTATAACATTTAATTAAATCTGTGTTAGTACCAATATAATCCTTGAAAACGTATAGTTTGATAAAATTATTATCTTCATGTTCAATATCAGGCAAGATTTCACTATAAATAACGTTTTTAAATCTCTAGACTATTATTAGTCAACTAAAATATTTGGTAGTTCGGCGAAATTTGGTCTAACTAGCAAGGGTACATGTAGCTGGTTAGATGCGACAACATAACTACAACTAGTGATCACAGCCTCAACTCCATCTATAACTAATAATATTTCAGCTTTACCTATGGGTACAATGAGAGTCTTTCCTACCCCTTTTATGACAAGTAAGGAACTTCCACTAATTATTAAATTATACTGATATGCTAATCTGTAATAAGTGTACATTGGCTACCGAATTTGATAAAGCATTTAACTTGAATAGAGTTATTATTTATAGAAGCATTTTTGTAATATGTATTTTGTTAACTATCTAAATCAGTAGTAGTGGACCTTACAACCCATTTATCTTGGTTATTATTTTGTCCTCTATTTTTATTTGAAAAACAGTCGTCAGTTTTATGTCCATATTTTTTACAATTCTCGCATCTAATAATGGGTTTTGAACATTGTGAAACTCTATGGCCAGTTTGTTTACAATTAAAGCATATTGAAGTAGTATTGTTTGATTGCTTGCATTGGTTCGCACGATGATCACTCCCACCACAAATATGACAAATTATGGTGGAATTATTGGGTAAAAGGGATTTAGATTTATTTTTTGCTACTAACTCTCCTTGATCACGGCACATGTCTTTGAGATATTTTAATAAATCTTCAGGTTGTACGAAACGAGCTGAAAATGCTCCTGCTCTAATAGTGCGGTCCTCAAGACCGTATATGATACAATCTACCGCTTTCTTGCCTGATATATATATACATGCATTCAACAAAATCATTTTGTCGTAATAGTAATCATCGAGCGAATCACCTATTTTATATTTCATTTCTAGCATTTCAAATAATAAAGCACCATAATTAGTGTCAGAAGGAAATGCACGTTTCAAGTTATGTTGCCATTCTAACCACGTATATTTTATAGTTTTAAGCCCTTCATACCATTTTTTGGCATGACCTACTAATCGTGGCAAAGCAAAATGGGTCGTTTGATGATCAGACCAGCCATAGATATGAGCACATTCGTCAACTTTAGATAGCCACGTATCTATTCTTTGATTTTTAACGGACGGGTCGAATTCTGGAATTATATTTTTGTCAAATTTTAATGAAGAATATGAAGAATTATCAGGTTTCACACGGGAAGAAATAAAGCTCACTAAATCACGCAAATTGATTGGCAAATTAAAATTAAGTGGGTTACTTTCCAAACCTCCATTGGGAACTCCTGAAAATCCTGGCACTGCCTCTCGTTCAGTCGCTGCAGTATAGCTCCTGTTTTCTTCCACGGGTCCTAGTTCAGGAACATGGCAATCTTCAACCGCTACAGAAACAACCTCGCCTCTTGGTTGCCGTATTGGAGTTTCATATGACCTCACATCATTCAAGGTTATTCTATTCGGACTTCTGCTGCTTTCCCTCATCCGGTGTGATCTTTTAGACTTCTGTTTTCTTTTGTGGGTACTTGTACGACTGTTAGAATTTGACTGTTTTTTATCACTACGTCGTTTTGAACGTCTCTCTCTATTCGATATCCACTTGTCGAAGAGTTACTACTCACACCACGAGTGCGTTTGGGCATATTAAAGTTCACCACAGTAACACACCGTACCGTTTAACGTTCACCACAGTAACACACCGTACGTTCACCACAGAAACACACCGTACAGTTTACTACAACGGCTGTTTTAACGCACACGAATAAGGTATAGAAAACAACAAAAGAAAAAAAAAATCTTTTAGATTAAAAACTTGTTAATTCTTAGTTCACTTGCACTTTAGGTATTAACTATCCCACTTCTGATATAAGAAACCAGAATGGATTGGGGGCAAGAAAACGCACAGCGTAACGTTATAGCCTTTTATTCTACACGGAACTGACCTTTAAAATGCACTACCGTATGCTTTTATGCCTTTTACAAAAAAAACTGCCACCAGGTGGCGTGCTATGCAACTTCCGGAAATAAATTATTAAATATTATTTTAATCCAGTTTGCAACGACTTCCGTTTACTAATCGGAGACGGTATTTTGTGCACCGGAAGTCAGTTGCAAAAAGTCTCAATTAATTTACACAAACATTTACAAAATAATCTGCACCCAGTAACATTTAATTACATTATAAAACCAAAAGCTAACACATGTGACATCTACCAACCCGCACTGGGCCCGCGTGGTGGGTTACGGCCCACTCCCTCTCACAGAGAGGAGGCATGTGTTCCAGCTGTGGGAACATTATAGGCTGATTATGCTGTTGTCTGTCAGCGAATGAATGAATTTAAGATTTTAACTAATCCTATTTTTTTTCCAGGTCTAACTTCAATAACAGTTGACGTAACACCTTCAGCCTGTGACGACGCTCATGCCTACATCAACGATCTCGCAAAGATTGGTCTCATAGTCTTCTCTTTAAAGCAGCTATCCACTTGGAGGTTCGACCATTCTTCCTTCAATTTCGACATAGGAGCTACTGAATTTACGGTCGCACGTAAGTCCTACAGCCCTATACTGCCTTGCTAAGGAAGCATAAAGGTCTTATCTGACATTTATAGGTATTTTTACTTTTTTGCTTATTTGGCACCATGGCAACACTATTGAGGTACCTACAAAACAAAAACGTCCCATGTGTGTGTCCTTACTCAAATTCATGTTTTCAGTTTATCCTATCCGCCGTTTAGCACCCTGTCACAAAGGATTAAAGTCAAATCTAGCAATTTTCTAAATTATGAGCAAAACTAAAACAGATATCTAAACAACCATATACTTTCAAACACTTTCACAAAAACATAATTAGTCGGCATTCAACATAACACCTTTTTGCCTTTCCTGTAAAAAATACATTTGGCAGATAGGACTTATACGCTTAGCAGGGCAGTAAAGTCTGTTCAAAATTTTCTGATCAATGTGTAAACAAATCCTGTTCAGGTTAAATTCTTGTGCAATCACTCTCTAAAGAGAATTAGTAACAAAATTTACAATTGTTTGAATAACATTTTTAAATTGTAATTGAAAAATCATCGGTGGAAATTTTTAAATTAACCGCAAATGTCAAATGAGATACATTTAAATTTCGAACTTCGGTATCGACTAGATGCTGACCGCAGCTTCGCCCACGGAGCTATTTCTAAAATAAAAGTAGCCTAAGTTACTCCTTATAACATCAGCTATTTGCTAGATCTCGTCGAAATCGGTCCAGCCGTTTCGGAGATTAGCCGGAACAAACAGACATACATTTTTTTAATTTAGTATTTTTATAAGTACCGTAGATAAATACTTGAATTATGCATTTAGTAAAAAACTGTTTTTGACATTACAAGCAGACACTTCAATTTAATTTATTTGTATAGAAATATTCAAATCAAAGCACTCAATTTGTAAGTGGCACTACAAAATGACATCCACAGGTACATTTTCTGATTAATTTGTTTACATTTTTACAAGATACTTTTGGAAAATATCATACACTTCATCATCATCCTCCAGAGAAACAGAATTACGAGTTGTAGTCGATAGTCCTCACAGTAGGTAGCTTTATTTCCTTTTGTAACATTTTGATAATATACAGGGTCAAATCAAATTATTTAGCGAAACTTCGCAGACGTGATACACCAAATATATGTCATATAACTAAAAAAGATATAACCAAAAAAATAGATTAGTTATTTATGGTATTGTAGTACTTGAAACAAAAGTAAAAAAACATAATTGCGTAAATATATATATTTTTTTTATATAAATAAATTTCACAGACGTGATAGGTGCAGATATCTAAAACACGATAAAACAAAAAAAAAGAATAAGTAGTCATGGGGACTGTCGACACAAGTGAAAACTTATCGCTCAACGCGCCTGAAGTTCTTCAATAAAATAATGATTATCTAAAACAATGCACAGTATACACAAATTAAACTTTTCACGTGGTCAATCTAACTTCACTTACTGCCACTACAGCATGTCGGTGTAGTATAAGATTTTCCCCTACCAAAAATCGCTAAGCAGAAGCTAAAGAAGTTTTCAATTAAAAAAACTCATACATCAAGTAACTAACTAAACTACTAGCGGACCCCAAAAAAGAAAATAATGTCATTGACAGCGATGTGGACGACTTTTTAAAGTGAAAACTCCTTTATACGAACTTTGCGATTCTGAACCGCCACGCTCGGGTCGGGTATACTCGGCTCCAGTCGGTCGATGACGCTGAATCGGATATAGTCGGCTTCAGTCGGTCAGTGACGCTGAATTGGGTATACTCGGCTCCAGTCCGTTAGTGACTCTGAATCAGTTATACTCGGCTCCAGCCATCTGGTGACGCTGAATCGAATATAGTCGGCTCCAGTCGGTCGGTGACGCTGAATTGGGTATGCTCGGCTCCAGTCCGTTGGTGACGCTGAATCGGGTATACTCGGCTCCAGTCGGTCGGTGACGCTGAATCAGGTACACTCGACACCAGTCGGTCGGTGACTCTGAATCGGTTATACTCGGCTCCAGTCATCTGGTGACGCTGAATCGGATATACTCGGCTCCAGTCCGTTGCTGACGTTGAATCGGGTATACTCGGCTCCAGTCGGTCGGTGACGCTGAATCGGGTATACTCAGCTCCAGTGGTCACTAAGCCCACGCCCTCTTTTTGATGCCCTATTATTCTTTGGAATTTCAACTGAATTTTGAATTTCAGATCAGACAATCAACTGGCATGATGGCCTCTTCAGCATCGCTCTGTCGGATCCCGATAGTGCTGGCAAGAGGACTGCTTACTATCACCCGTTTATATCAACACAAGAGTTTTCTGTATCCAACGAGGTCTTAAAGAACAGGACTGCGGATTTTGAGGCCAATTTTAAGGTACTCAATTATAAACATTACATAACTTAACAACCCTGTATTTTTTTTAAATTAATTAAAAACCAACTTATATTTACAGTTTGCACCACACATAAAATGTATCAGTCAATACTAGTAATTGCACATAAAATCATAAACCTGGGTTTACATAAAAATAGTCAAAATGAAATAAATTATAAAGTTTGACAAAATTAGATAGGATTGGAATAAAATCGGATTAAAATGTGTAATAACAAGATACAATTTAATTTATTAATCACCGAGAGGCTGGGCAGAGGTGAAGTACACCCATATTTTGCCAGTTATGTATTGCCATCAACCGGGCACAAATCCAGACTCCGGGCTCCTATTGCGAAATCTCAGATGGAAAAACCCAATATTACTTTGCCCGACCCCGGAATCGAAGCCAGGACCTCATGCGCTTGGGACCTCTAGACCAACGAGACTGTCAACAACTTTTACTATCGGTCGAAACCTGAACACCCAAAAAAAAATAAGCCGTGAGGCACACACTATTGTTGTTAAAACATTATTTTCACTTTTTATTCTGTTTTTTGTATTTTGTGTTTCACAAACTGTGTCCAATTCAACGTTATTCTTTATTTATCTAATTCTTTATTTTAAAATTACGTAGCTTTTGTCAAATTCTTAACTTACTTTCTTCCAGCTAGAAGGTGTCAGAGGAGCGTGGTCGCAGAGTGGTTCCCACGACTTCCACAGCGGCACCCAAACGCTACTGTATGCCAACGTAGCCCAGGATGGCATCATGTGCTGGAACACTCAAGTACCTCTGACGAGCAAGATATCGGCTGTGGTGGCTCAGAGCCATTCCAAACTGGTTTATATTACAGGTATAAATTTGTGGCAAAAGAGGCATGAAAGTAGAAAAATCCTGTGGAAATGCATTCCTTGCCTAGCGTGTGCGGTGTAACTATGAATGGCTGAGGAATGACTTGGTAAGGCAACGTTGCGGTTTAAAAGAATATGTAGTGACAAAAATTGAAAAGGGTATGCTTAGAAGGTTTGGTCATGTTGGGAGAAGGTATTAAAGGAGACTAACAATAGTAGATAGTGTCACAAGGGACCAAAATAATGTATTGAGGGCGAGAGCGATTGTTTGAATCCCGAGCGAAGCGAAGGATTTTAGTGTAAAATCCTAAGCGTAGCGAGGGATTCAAAGTACATCGCTCGAAGTTAAATAATTTTGGTACCGTGTGGCACACTCTGCTTTTCATCCCCATCTATGAGAAAAATAAATAAGAGATGCTTTTAGTAGTGTTGAATATTTATATTTACTTAACCAGTTTACAATTTTTTTTATCAAATTATAATTGTCTGTAATATTTTGACAAAAAGTAATAAAGAAACGAATAAATCAAAATCAAAAATCAAAAGTCATTTATTCAAACTAGGCTGAAAATCAGCACTTTTCGAACGCCAAAGTTACATAAGACAGTCCCCCAAAAATGCCCGCCCTTCACCACTTCCTAGTGCTTTAGCTGGGAAGAAGAAGTGGCGGAAAAAACTCCCCAGCAGCAATAAGAAGTTCCCGCGTATATTTTTTTTTATTTGCTCTGCTAATGCTGCGTGGCAGGCGCGCTTTTTTACGACCAGCCAAGAGTTTATCGAAGCGAATTGCGTTCAAACTTTTAAATTAAATAGTGTTCCAAATTCAAAAGTAATTTCGTCACTGTTATTAAGTGCGCCGAAATGACCCATTTCGAGGAACCCTTTCGAATCTTTTCGAATAGATGGGATAAAATAGTAGATTGTGTCATAAGGGACCAAAATAATGTATTGAGGGCGAGAGCGATTGTTTGAATCCAGAGCGAAACGAAGGATTCTAGAGTAGATCCTAAACGTAGCGAGGGATTCAAAGTACGTCGCTCGAGGTTAAATAATTTTGGTACCGTGTGGCACACTCTGCTTTTCATCCCCCTCTATGAGAAAAAGAAATAAGAGATGCTTTTAGTAGTGACGAATATTTATATTTACATAACCAAATTATCAAATTGAAATTGTCTGTAATATTTTGACAAAAAGTTATGAAAAACGAATTAGATCCCGTGTATTGTTTTTTATTTGTTTGTTCAAGGCCGCGTCGGCAGGCGTGCTTTTTTTCATTACCGGCTGGGACTTTATCGAAGCGAATTGCGTTCAAACTTTTTAATTAAATAGTGTTCCAAATTCAAAAGTCATTTCGTCACTGACTGAATGACCCATTCCGGCGCACTTAGGTAATAAGTGCGCCGGAATGACCTATTTTGCTCGCACTTATCGAGGAACCCTTCGCCTCTTTTCGAATAGATGGGATGTAAAGGTATTTACTACGCAGATGTGAGTGGAACTGCTGGGAGCGGACGCTCCAGAAGCAAAATATCATTCTCCTGCCCCGAACCCAATTTATTTGGGGTCGCCGCAACATGTCTTGTAGAACAACACTCCTCTATTAGTCGTCATCTCGGTTGACACTCCCTTTCTAGCCATATCATCTTTCACACATCTATCGTTGCTTTGGTCTTCCCCTACTCGTATACCCATCCACATGCATACTCAAAACTTTCCTGGCGATATTTCCCTCATTCCTCCGCATCACATACCACGACAACCTTTTTCCACACAACTTTTCAGTCACCGGTGCCACTTTCAGACTTCCTCTTATATACCGTCAAACGCTGCAACATTGCCTCGCATACCCAACTTTGCCTATTATATGAATTTACCAATATTTTTTTAAATATTGGTTGTAGCAACTTCAAATTGTTGGTAGTTATTTAAATCATTAACTGGCAATACGAAAAACCCGCCGCCATGTTTCTTTTCTTTGAAACCACATGACAGTGAGTTGTCAAACGCAATGAGTGATAGCCGAACACAACATTGCCTAGCATTGTTTCTAGTGGTATAAGCAAAAAGTGGCTGTTTTGCAATTCTTATCCCTAAGTCCTACTTATAAGGGTTAACTTCCAGTGCAAGAATGATGTACTTAAGTCGTTTAGACGGTCAAAATTGAAGCAGGCAATGTTACAGTTTTGTGGCCCAACTTTGCCTAGTGATTAAGACTGTTATATTTCGAAAACGAAACAGAATAATCATATTTCTAAGTACACTGCCAATGACCGTTAATATAAGCTATATCCAGGCAAGGGTGAAAATTTATTGTATTTTTTCGAAATATATCAATGTTACTATAAAACTACGGCGAAGTTGCAGCATTTTACCGGTACTCATTTCTTATTCTATCCATTAGGGTAACACCTCACATCCCTCTTAGAATTCTCATCTCAGCTGCATGCAATTGCCTTTTATTCATCTCAGATGTGAGTGGAAACGCCGGGAGGGGGCCCCCCAGATATTATGTCACTTGATTGGTATATCATCAGTAAGGTCAGATGCGTAGTACTCGTAACCGGCGTGCGTGTATGACCAGATGTATGGAAGCGAAGAAGAGTATGTCAGGATCGTAGCAGGTGACATTTCCTAGCCTGTGGTTCCTACCCCATGGGAAGACGGCGGAAACACTTGCCATTGTACGCCCACAGTAGTTAAAATATGGCTGATGATAACGAACGAGACGTTCCTTCTCCGTCATATGTATGTATATGTATAAAGAACGTCTAAAGTAAAATTGTGCGCCCGTCTACTGCTTAAGGGTCTGTAGCCAGATAGCAAAAACAGAGCCTTTATAATTTCATCATGTCCATCTGTCCAATGGTCACATAGCCATTTTACTCGGAGACTATTAGCGTTATATTGATAATCATGGGTATCACTCGAGATCTCTCGCGTCCGGCCCTGGTCCAGGCCATGATACGGAGCAAGAGGGCATGGGCAGCCGTCACCTCCTTCTGCGAAGCAGTAATGCTCTCAAAAGAGGAGGTGAGACGGTTGAGGGACAGGCAAATTTCGCGCTCTCACGCCCCTAGCCGCCGCAGGAGACGCCCTGGGCGTCGGGAATCTCAGGCGGATTTCCAGCCACCGTAGGCGCGGGCTTGCGGACGGTGAGCAATGGGTAGCTCGCCGTCCGATAAGAATCACGCCCGGGTCGACGGCGCGTTGTGTTCCACGCGCGCCTCTAAGAGATGTCGTCAGCACAAGTGTAGGGGTCCACTAGGGTCAATGCCTGCCGGGGTCGTGGGAAAGTACGAAAGGGATACCGAGGCGGTGCCAACACAGGCAACGGAAGGAACACGGGTAGGTTTTAGTCAGTAAGAGTCTGACACACCCTCCGGCTCCGCCCAGAGCGAGAGAAGTTATTTGATAATTTCTCACCCAAGAAAAATACATGTTATCGAGGGATAAAAAAAATCAGCACACATAAGCGTGTTAGGTATTTTTGAATCCTATCAAAAATATTATGATGTTTCTAAAAGACACAGGCAGAGTTTTGGAGATATGGGATAGTAGCTTTAGCTCGCGGCTTCAGCCGCATTAGGTCGGAAATTATCCCACAGCAACGTACTATCGACATAAAAAGATCCTATTCCTAACACAGGTTGTGGTCCACCTATGTGCCAAACTTCATCCAAATCCGTTTAACAGTTTTAGAATGAAAGTGTAACACAAACTCACTTTCGCATTTATAATAAGGATTTTCGGTTAAAAACGCAGAAATAACTTTTTTTCGAGAAATACTATCAAATTCAAACAAGAAGACGCTTTTTTTTTGGGTGGGAACTATCAAATAACTTCTCCCGCTCTGGGCGGAGCGGGAGGGTGTGTCAGATTCTTACTGACTAAAACCCACCCGTGATCCTTCCGTTGCCTGTGTTGGCCTCGGTAACCCTTTCGTACTTTCCCTCGTCCCCGGCAGGTATCGATCCTAGTGGACCCCTACACTTGCGCTGACAACATCTCTTTAAGGCGCGCGTGGAACACACCGCGCCATCGACCCGGGCCTGGTCCTTATCGGACGGCGAGCTACCCATTGCTCACAGTGCGCAAGCCCGCGCCTACGGTGGCCGGAAATCCACCTGGGATTCGCGACGCCCAGGGCGTCGGCGGCGGCCAGGGGCAAGAGGGCGCGAAATTTGCCTTTCTCTCAACGGTCCTGCCTCTTCCTTCGCGAGCATTACTGCTTCGCAGAAGGATGTGACGGCTGCCTATGCCCTCTCGCTCCGTACTATAGCCTGGACCAGGGATCGCCGATCGCCTCCACGAGGACAACAAGAAGACGCTGCGCCAACCACAAACAAATTGGGATATAGGCAGGATGTAAAGATCCATATTTACTTTGTTTTTCCTTCCAGATCTGAAGATCATCGGTGACGATGTCTGGGTTTTAGTTAATCAAATACCTACGTTTATATACTCAACTTTGAACACTACTGAATCAAACTTCTATGTGCATAAGTAAGTACGGAATGATGATCAAAACAAGATCACTTTTCAAGTAATCCGCGCGGTGATAGCGTATCACACGATCAGTAGCAATGAGTTTCATGTTGACAGTTCAACGACATTCATTGCTTTATCTACGTTGTTGAGCGGACGAATTTTTCGAACATATGAAGCAATGGAATAGCAATATAATTTAAAATCATTCAGATTGTGATTTATAGTTGGTGGTAGTTATTTTAGATTAGATCAAGCTCAGATTTGATGTCACTAACTGCATCAGATGATCAGAATGCTCGAAAAGTGATCTTTTTTTTAACTTATTAGTTGCACTCGCGTTTTTCGTTTTATTTATTTATCATATTTTATTGTATTATATTTTTGGAATGAGCCCCTTATTTTGATACCTCACCTGATCAAGGCATTGTTTGTTTTTAAACTTCATTTTTTTATATTCATTTCTTATTTACGTCTAAAATTCATCATTTTGATTTTATAAAAACAAAACCCAGCCTATAGCGCGACCTAGGCGATTCGATAGAGACCTCATGTATTTAAATCCATCCAACCGTTAGGATGCTTCAAGGGTAAAAAGAATCCCACATACTACCCACTTCTGTAGCGCAGTCAGGTAAAAAAAGTGTAATATCACGCCCTTCTGTTAAATCTCACCGTGAACACAAGTGAAGTGATCTGTCAATAGTGTTAGTCCTTTGCATCAGGTGGAATGACAGCTCACAGCCTGTGTAATTTCGAGTTGGAAAAATCGAAGCTAGTAGTAGCTTCGATTTTTCCAACTCGAAATTCTTACGATACTTGTAAAGTAATTTATTTTTATTTATTACAGGGGAAATGTTCAAGATCTTATCAAAGGGACCGCATGCGAGAAGAATTAATTTAATGTAATTTTTTTAAGGAGTACATTATGTATTACGCTTATATAGCTTTTTCCCGCAACTTCACCCGCGTGGACATTGGAAATTATCCCACAGGAATGTAATACTGAGATGAAATTTTCATTTTTTTTATACTGTTTTATATTTTGTGTTTCACGAACTGTGTCCAAATAAACGTTATCCTTTCATTCTTTCTGTTTTTAAGTATCCCTTGTGTTAATCCAGGTTATAAACTATCTAGGGTAGATAGCGCCCTCTTCCGGTCCCCCTAAATGGCACCAGGGACGGCGGACTCGGGGACGATCGCCGCCCGCTATTAAATAAGACCCGAGGTGGTGGCGCGTAATGTTCCACGCGCGCCCCTGTTAGACGTCGCGGGGGAATCAAACACCTCACTCCTTCTGCTTGACCAGACCAGAAGCGGGCTGCGTTGCAGAGTGCTTAAGTGCTCTAGCCCCCGGTGCAAGTGTGCGACGAAGCCCGTGGGTGGTTTTAGTCAGTAGTAGTCCGACAGACCCCTCTGTCCGCCCCAGGGCGGAGGACATCCATGAAGATTTCCGCCCTGACCAAAAAAAAAGGTTGTAAACTATTTGTGTACCAAATGTCATCCAAACACTTTCAGCCGTTTTAGCCTGATTGATTAACAAACACAAATTTTCACATTTATAATTATTATTATTTTTATATTATTACATATCTCGGGACCATGGGGTCCCGGTCCTTTGAAAGGCGTACGAGGGGCCTAAGCCAACTCGCAGACGCCCTTGGACAATTGTAAGGGAATTATTATTAAAACTTCTGGACATAGTCTTGGTTTTTTACTTACCAGCACCCTGATTGCAACTTCAATCACAATCCGAAAGATTTTGAAGGAAAATTGCGAATCCATTCTCATGGTCTGACTAAGATTATGTCTGGACTTTAAAAGAGTCTGTGACTCTGAGTTTGTTTCGGCCTTTCTTCTCATAGTAGTCAGATAGGAAACGCCGAGCTCATCTAGTTTTTAACCTAGTTACAGAAATAAAATAATGTACCTATCATTTATTTATTGCTTCATAATTCGTACAACAAACTAGCTTCAGTTTGGCCAGTGGCGTAGCATGTACTTCTGCCACCAGGGGTAAACCCAAAATTTGCCACCCCTTCCCCTCCCCACCCCATTTTTGCAACTATATTCGATTAGGTTAGAACTTCAACCTTGAAGTTTGAATTAACAAATTAACTTCGATAAACACAATGGACAGTGCAGTGGTGGCCCAGTGGTAACAGCCGCGACTTACGAGTTGTAGGTCGTAGGTTTTTCCACCAGGCGCTTTACTTTGTGTAAATTATTTCATCACCACTGCTCTCTAAATGGTGAAGAAAAACATCGATGAGGAAACCGGCATGCCTAGAACAAAAAAATCGAAGACATGTGACATCTACCAACCCGCACTGGGCCCGCGTGGCGGATTACGGCCCACTCCCTCTCACAGAGAGGAGGCCTATAATGAGAGCCTATAATGTTCCCACTGGGGAAACATTATAGGCTGATTATGTAAACCCAATGGGCCGGAATCAATAAGCTCTCTTTAGCTGTCTGTTGTACCTACGAACACCCTTGGACGCGCGCACTCAACCTTAAACTTTCCTCCGTCAATATCTCGAGGAGCTTTGTCGAGCTTGCATTAGTCGTCATCGATGCCTAAAAATTATAAGAATATTGCAGGCCTTAGAAAGGCTGCTGGAATTTTTCTCATATTTCAGCAATTACTCTATCTAATGGAGAATATATTGTTCGTTTAATCAAATCAAATCAAATCAAAATATTTTTATTTCACATAAACCTACATAGGCACGTATTAAACTACAGAAGCTAGGTGCACGGTTCCAATTGGTCGTTTCCTATGGAGAAGAGCCGGCAAGAAACTCCAAGGTTACTCTTTTAAAAATAATTGGCTTTTACAATGTTTTCAAATTACAGTGTTAATAAATATGGGAGGACAGTGTAGGCCTGTGGAGATGTACCAGGTACTTAGCAAAAAAAAAATGTCTACAAAATATCTAGTCTATTAAGCCTAATAATAACAAATATATAATTTTATTAAATATGGAGGCCTTGGCAGAGAGTACAACTTTGTGCCCTTTAGCGTCGAGACCCTCGGTTCGTGGGGTCCCAGTGCGTATAAGTTATTTGCAGAAATCGCGAAACGTCTAGTTGATGTAACTGGTGACCGAAAAGCTGGCGGCTTTCTCGCGCAACGCATCAGCATTGCAATTCAGCGAGGAAATTCCGCTAGCATCCTCGGTACAATGCCCCGAGGGCCTTTTTTAGGCTTAACTTAGTTTTAATTTAATTTAGTTAAAGTATTAACATTAACTAAATTAAATTGAATTGAATTAAATTTATTAAATCAGCTTGTAATTTGGTTATGTAAATAAATAAATTATATATGTCGGCGTCGCATTGTAAACAACACGTGCATCGGGCCATGCGGTAACGCGCTATGTAATTCTCTCACCTCCTCGCTGCGGGGCGGAGTTCACGCGCGCTACGTCGTAGCGCACTACGTCGTAGCACACTGCGTCATTACCCCAACTCCAATTCTAGCATATAAAAGAGTCCGCACAGCGGCAAAATGGCTCTCCTCTGACCACCGTCTAGTTGTCGTAAAGCTGGCCCCACGCCTAGGTCTCCACGACCCTAACAGACCCCCTCTCACCAAGTTAGTTACAGACTGGAGGAAAGTAAGCAACTGCCTGAAATCCACCACGTTAGGTCCCCGACTAGACTCCATTCCCGAACACTTCGACTCTATCGCTGACACGACAGCCGCGATCGACTCATTCACAGTACACGTACAATCAGTCCTGAACGACTGTTCAAGGGAGGTTCCGGCGATGGACGACCATCGCTGGAAGCTCCCGGACGATGTGCGCGAACTGTTGAATGAGAAGAACGCGGCTGTCCGTGCGTACAGTAACTTTCCCAACCACGCGAACAAAGTCCATATGCGCTATTTACAGAGGTATGTAAAGACACGCCTATCGGAGCTGCGTGACGCCGGCTGGGAATAAGATGCTGAGCGAGTTAGAGCCCACCCACCGTGCTTTCTGGGACCTTCAGAGGAAACTCAAATCCGAAGAAGTCGTCTCAATGCCCCCCTGGTGCGCCCCGACAAGACCATCGCTTTCGATGACGTCGACAAGGCGGAATGCCTAGCCGATAGTCTTGAGGCTCAATGCTCACCTAGCTCTCAACCAGTAGACCAAGCTCACCTGTCCCAGGTCGACGCGGAAATCGAACGTAGAGCCTCCCTCCCGCCCGTTGAAGACCCTGATTACCCTCTGCCTCCCGTCACTCCAGACGATGTGCATGATATCATCAAGGGTCTAAAACCTCGCAAAGCCCCCGGCTCAGACGGAATCACCAATAGGGTGCTCCAACTGTTCCCCGCTCACCTCATAATGCTCATGGCCCTGAGCAATAACATCTTTCCACAAGAGTGGAAGAAGGCCACCGTCATCGGCATACCGAAGCCTGGTAAGCCGAAAACGGAGCCCACCAGCTACCGGCCCATCAGTCTGCTCAATGTCTTCGGTAAAATCTATGAGAGGCTTATTTTAAAGCGCCTCAGAGATTTTGCGGAAACAAAGGGCCTCATCGCCGACTAGCAGTTCGGTTTTAGGTCCCAACATTCTTGCGTCCAACAGGTCCACCACATCGTTGAACACATAAGCTACGGCTTTCAACGTGGTCTTACGACAGGTGCTGTATTCTTCGACATAGCGAAAGCGTTCGACAAGGTCTGGCACAACGGCTTATTATATAAACTCTACAAACTCGGTGTGCCCGATCGTCTCCTGCTCATCTTACGAGACTTCTTGTCTAACCGCACCTTCCGCTATCGCATCGAAGGAGCGCTATCCTCCCCTCACCCTATCCGTGCAGGCGTCCCTCAGGGCTCTGTACTATCTCCTCTCATTTTCACTCTCTTCACCAGCGACATCCCGAAAAGTAGAAAGGCGCAGTTGGCTCTGTTCGCAGACGACACGGCCATCTACTACACCGGGTTAGTCCACGACCATATATCTCGCATTCTCCAGACCGAAGTCAACAAGCTTGGCGCTTGGTTTAGAAAGTGGGGAATCGAAGTGAATCCCGACAAAAGTCAGGTTGTTCTTTTCACCAAACAGCGTAGAAACCTCATCCCCCCCCAACCGCTCATCATGTTCGGTAAGCCTATCCCTTGGCAGAAGCGAGCCAAATACCTAGGCGTGACCCTTGACCACCATCTCTCGTTCTCAGAGCACATTAAGCAGGTGCGTTCGCGTGCCGCTTTCGATCTCGGTAGACTACACTCCGTCCTAAATGCGCGCAGCAAATTGTCCCTTAAGAGCAAATTGCGTATTTACACAGCGTGCATCCGTCCCATCATGACATATGCCTGTGCAGTCTTCGCACATGCTAGGCCCCACCACATCCACAGGATGCAGTCCCTCCAAAACCGTTTCCTCCGAAAGGCAACGGGAGCCCCCTGGTCGGTCCGAAACGAGATCCTCCATCTCGATCTTAAAATCCCCACCATCAAGCAGTTCATGAAGCGCATCACGAAGCGCTTCTTCGACTCCGCCGCCACCCACCGCAACCCTCTGGTTGTGCAGGCCGCCAGTTATAGGCCCTCCACCGTTAGCTCTATTCGCCGTCCAAGGCATACTCTCACCGACCCCGATGACCCCATTACCCTCCTCCAGGAAAGCAATAGGGCAACGAGTACAGTGCACAAAACACACCGACCTACGTTCTGACCTCGCCGCCGAGGTCCCTCGCGTAAACTCCGACGTAATTGTCCCCCCCGACCCTTGCTCGTCGAAGTGCCAGCCCGCGCCGCAGCTGAGCCTGTAGTTTTAAATTCCCCGATTAATAATAATAATACTAACCAGATCCAGCCTGTCTCACCTTGCTGTCCTCCCCCCAGCGACGCCCTAAGCCGAGGTCCGTACCCCACAGGGGGTGCCCTTAGCGTGCAGTCGCTTAGTATTCACGCTCCTAGCTGTGCGTGTGAGTGCGCGTGCGCACCGAGCCGCGAGTGTGAAAGAGTTGAGTGTTCGTTGAGCTTGTAATGTGACTATGGCGGGTAACATTGTGAAGTGTAATAATTGCAATGTTGTGATTAATGAGGTGCTCGCTTTTATTCAAAACAAAGCGGCAATCATGGATGAAGATAGCATGATACGGCTGTGTGTAACAGCGTTTTCTAAGGAGGAAATAACGCTTGCAAAAAGCTTTTGTTCGAGTCTGTTGATACTTCTACATGAAAAATTAACAGAAGGAACATCTGGACGCTACAAGGCTGCTAAGAGATTTAATTAAACTGCAAGAGGATGTGGAGGTAATTAAAGAAAAGTATGTTACTATGGATGATCTACACAGCTTAAAATCATCGAGTGATCATCGTTATAGGAACGTTAAAGTTAATCGCAAAAGAGGGGCATATCTACTGGACAATTCTTTTGAATGTGAGAGCGGTCCGATTGGCATGATGACGCATATCACATCGGAGAGGTCATCAAACGCTGCGAGTGACAAGTGTGCAAAATGTGTGAGCGAGACGCTTAACGATACTATCTTAAATGTTAGTGTCGTCTCACCGCCGGCGCAAGAAATTGTGGATGGATCAACCTATGACAAGTGTGGGGAAGCCAGCACTGCGGTTTCGTTACAAGCGGTCGCTGATGTGACAGAGACGGCGACACCAAAGAGGGCGTTAAGAAGAGATGGAGCGAAGAGGCCTACGGCGGAACCAAATATCGAGACTTTTGGCGGTAGTGAGCGAAAAGTATTAGTGTCAGATGTGTTAAAAAAAGGCGGTGATTAGAAAAATGAGTTGCTAAATGACGGTTGGGTTAAAGTGCAGCGTAAAAGGTTGCGAAATCGTTTTATTGGGTTGAAAGGGAAGGCAGATAACTCGCCTCAGTGTTCGTTTAAAGCGGCGGATGTCAGTGTTCCTTTTTATATTTATAACGTAAATATTGAAACGAAGATGGAATATATTGTGTCGTACATTAAAAATAGGACTAATGTTGAGGTTTCATTGCAAATGGATATGAAAAGGAACAAAGGCTACGCGGCTTATAGGTTCTTTATTCCGAAACGGGATTTAAATGTTTTTATGGATGAAAACTTATGGCCTACAGGTGTATCTTTCCGTAGGTTTGTATATCATGGTGGTGCAACCGAGCGGAGGCACAGTGATTTGCTGCCAACTGTCAATGCGAATAATAATAAAATCCGTTAATGGATAATTTAAATTATAAATCTTATGTTAATGTATGTGGTAATTTTGTGAGTTACAATTGTAAGTCTTTGAAAAGGTCGACTATACAGTCGACCTTTTCAAAGACACAACTCTTGTATACATACGTATACAAGAGTTGTGTAAAACTGCGGATGTCATTGCGTTACAAGAGACATGGTTGTTGCCAAATGAGGTTTCTTTACTTGGTAATATTGATGTAAATTTTGGTTTCTTCGGTAAATCAGCGGTGGATACGTCGGCAGGGATATTGAGAGGAAGGCCGTATGGAGGCACAGCGATTTTGTGGAGAAAGTCTGTATTTGCGTCTGTTACGGTTATACCTTGTATGAGTGATCGCATAGCGGCTGTTAAAATGACTTGCGCTGACCGAACTTTGTTATTGTTTAGTGTGTACATGCCGACGGATTCACATAATAACTTAAACGAGTTCTGTGAATGTTTGGGTAAAATAGCGGCTATTGTTGAAAGTGTAAATGTAGAATATGTTTATATCTTAGGGGATTTTAATGCTCACCCTAATGAATTGTTTAATAGGGAATTGCTAAGTTTTTGTGTGGAAAAAAGTTGGATTTGTGCCGACTATGATAAACTGGGTATTGATTCTGATACATATACCTTTGTCAGTGAGGTGTGTGGAAGGAGACGTTGGTTAGATCATCTCCTGGTCTCTGAGATGGCGTGGAAGTCACTTAAAAAAGTTGAAGTATGTCATGATATATATTGGTCGGATCATTTTCCATTGTCATTTCAATTTGATCTGGGGATGGTGGGACCAAAGGATGCTTCTTCTTTGTTGGTGACAAATAAAAACATTGATAAGGCTATATGGGGGGAAAGAAATGTATCACAAAGGGATTGTTATTATAGATTGTGTATGGAAAAACTAAAAAACATAGATTTTCCTTCTGAATTAGGAAAGTGTTGTGATCTTTTTTGTCAAGATTTAAGTCATAGGTCTATTATTGATAATTTGTATGGTAGGACACTGACATCCCTTCGGGAAGCGGCAGAGGGTAGTTCTGGTTCGGTGAGTGATAGTAAGAGACGGCGTGCAGTGATCGGCTGGAATAAGTATGTTAGGGAGGCGCATGGAGATGCAAGGAAGGCTTTTTTGAGCTGGGTGTGGCATGGAAGACCTCGGAATGGTAGAGTATATGAGGAAATGAATGAGACGCGCAAGGTGTTTAAGCAAAGGTTGAAATACTGTCAGGATAATGAGGATCAAATCAAAATGAACACGCTAGCGACTGAGCATGGCCGCAAACATTTCCAAAACTTCTGGAAATCCACTCAGCGATTGAACCCAAGACCTACAGTTCCAGTCAACGTGGGTGGAGTTGAGAAACCTCAGGAGATTGCGGACATGTTCAGGAGGCATTTTGCGGTAGCTCCAGTTCAGGTGGAGGAGCAGGTACATGTCGCTGGGGAAATCATGTCTGGAGAGCCAATCAATATTTCGGCACGGGAGATAAAGGATATAATTAAATCCATGACAAGAGGCAAATCCCCTGGACATGATGGCCTAAGCATTGAACACTTTAAGTATGCTGGTCCACATCTTCCTACGATTCTATCCATGTTTTTCAACTTTTGTGTGAGGCATTCCTATCTGCCTGATGAGGACGATAGTTGTGCCTATAGTTAAGAGTAAAACCAAGGATGCGTCAGACAAGGACAACTATAGACCAATTTCGTTAGCCACTGTAACAGCTAAGGTGCTTGACCGTGTGTTTGAGCGTAGGATAAGTGCCCAGCTCAAACCACATGCTGCTCAGTTCGGTTTTAGAGCCGGGTTGTCCACTGAAACTGCTATTCTGGCGCTTAAGCACACGGTTAGGTACTATACTGATAGGAATACTCCTGTGTATGCTGCTTTTCTGGATCTCTCCAAGGCGTTTGACCTGGTTAATTATAATATCCTGTGGTCAAAACTGACACAGAACACCATAGTTCATGAGTTGGTTAACCTCCTCGAGTTTTGGTATAACCACCAAATTAACCAGGTCAGATGGTCGGGTGCATTGTCTGGTGAGTATGGGCTGGAGTGTGGCGTGAGGCAAGGTGGCTCGACCTCCCCAGGGCTTTTCTTCAATCAGCTGGTCGAGGAGCTCGGCAGCACTGGTGTCGGATGCTCTATTGATGGCAAGGTCATTAATAGTATAAGTTATGCTGATGACATGGTGCTGCTGAGTCCTTCGATTGATGCACTCAGACGGTTGCTTGGGTTGTGTGAACAATACGCCACGGCCCATGGACTCCTGTACAACGTTAGGAAGAGTGAGGTCATGGTTTTTCGTGTTGGTTCCAGAAAACCTAAGTCGGTTCCTCCAGTCTTTCTGTATGGGGAAGCACTTAAGAGAGTGTCTCAATTTAAATACCTTGGGCACGTTGTGAATGAGGATCTGAGTGATGATGATGATTTGGAGAGAGAGAGAAGAGCGTTGTCGGTTCGATGTAATATGTTGGCCCGCAGGTTTGCTAGGTGTACTAAAGAAGTGAAAATTACACTGTTTAACGCCTACTGCCAGACTTTCTACACCTGCAGCCTGTGGATCAAGTATACGCAGAAGGCCTACAATGCTCTTTGAATTCAATATAATAACGCCTTCCGGGTGCTGCTGGGGCTTCCTCGGTTCTGTAGCGCATCGGGCATGTTTGCTGAGGCAGGCACAGATAGTTTTGAGGCTATCCTGCGTAAAAGGGCGGCCTCCTTGATGCGTAGGATACGTGGGAGTTCCAACAGCATCCTAAGCGTTATTGCTGAAAGACCCGACTGCCGTTTCCTTGCGCACTGGTCCCGTAGGCATGCCTACAGGCCCGGTGCAGAGGGAAAGTTTTTGAATTAAACTTTTGTGATTTTGTAATTAATTAATTGATTTTTGCTTAAGGTTACGAACATAGTTGTAAGTTTGTCTGTGACTAACTCATTATGGATTTTTAATTATGTCCGAATTAAATGATTAATTCGGACATAATTAAAATTCGCCCCTGGCTGGAGGCTTTGAGTTCGCTTAAGGCAGCCACAGGAAAGTCCGGTTAAGTAGTCACGACCTCTCAAGGTCAACTACGAGATGCCATTCACAAAAAAAAAAAAAAATGGCTCTGACCATGACTAATTCTGACTTCAGGCGTGGCCCGGTGCACAGGTTGTATTACCCTTACTTATTGTTGCTCTGCCTTTCAGTACTGCTATTCTGTCTGATTAAGGTGTTACTGTATTACTGGTGGCATAGCTATTATTATAATAAAGTCATAAGAGGCTTTTATATAAAGAAACTGATTGTGTGGTTTCCTGTAAAATTAATCAATTAAATAATTCTAATTTATTACTGTTGAAAGAACCACTTTTATTTTACAATATGTCTGATCCTGTGCCTTCATATACAATAATAATAAATATTTTATTTCAGATAAGATCCATACGTTGTTAGTAAAAGTCTTAACCTAATGTTAGTAAAACTGACTGACACCTACGTGTGCAGCCGTATCCAGTGAGCCAACATGGAGCTATCCACCTATCACACAATACACTCAGGATGCTGTGGGAGCTAGCACATGTTCTATCGAGAATGGAAGAAGCGCACCGTTTCCGTATAATGCCATGAAAACCATCAACCTTGGCCTCGATGAACATCCCAGAAGCGCTACAAAAGCGTGGTAGACCCAACAGCATCCTGAATACATTATTATACTGGATACGTGAGGCGATGTATGCCCTCAGCGACCCAATAATAATAATAAAACTTTATTTACCAAAATGCCCGTTTACATTCCACCATTACATGTGGTGTGCAAATATTTAATTTGCGAATACATTAAATTACTAAAAATGTCATAATATTCCTTCAGTTATCACAATAATCGTTACAAACAGTCAGATTAAATAAATATAAGCCGTTGTGCCAGACCTTGTCGAACGCTTTCGCTATGTCGAAGAATACAGCACCGGTCGTAAGACCACGTTGAAAGCCGTAGCTTATGTGTTCAACGATGCGGTGGACCTGTTGGACGCAAGAATGTTGGGATCTAAAACCGAACTGCTAGTCGGGGATGAGGCCCTTTGTTTCCGCAAAATCTCTGAGGAGCTTTAAAATAAGCCTCTCATAGATTTTGCCGAAGATATTGAGCAGACTGATGGGCCGGTAGCTGGTGGGCTCCGTTTTCGGGTTACCGGGCTTCGGTATGCCGATGACGGTGGCCTTCTTCCACTCTTGTGGAAAGATGTTATTGCTCAGGGCTCCATTGAAGATGGTGGCCATGAGCATTATGAGGTGAGCGGGGAACAGTTGGAGCACCCTATTGGTGATTCCGTCTGAGCCGGGGGCTTTGCGAGGTTTTAGACCTTTGATGACATCATGCACTTCGTCTGGAGTGACGGGAGGCAGAGGGTAATCAGGGTCTTCAATGGGCGGGAGGGAGGCTCTACGTTCGACTTCCGCGTCGACCTGGGACAGGTGAGCTTGGTCTACTGGTTGAGAGCTAGGTGAGCATTGAGCCTCAAGACTATCGGCTAGGCATTCCGCCTTGTCGACGTCATCGAAAGCGATGGTCTTGTCGGGGCGCACCAGGGGGGCATTGAGATGACTTCTTCGGATTTGAGTTTCCTCTGAAGGTCCCAGAAAGCACGGTGGGTGGGCTCTAACTCGCTCAGCATCTTGTCCCAGCCAGCGTCACGCAGCTCCGATAGGCGTGTCATTACATATCTCTGTAAATAGCGCATATGGACTTTGTTCGCGTGGTTGGGAAAGTTACTGTACGCACGGACAGCCGCGTTCTTCTCATTCAACAGTTCGCGCACATCGTCCGGTAGCTTCCAGCGATGGTCGTCCATCGCCGGAACCTCCCTTGAACAGTCGTTCAGGACTGATTGTACGTGTACTGTGAATGAGTCGATCGCGGCTGTCGTGTCAGCGATAGAGTCGAAGTGTTCGGGAATGGAGTCTAGTCGGGGACCTAACGTGGTGGATTTCAGGCAGTCGCTTACTTTCCTCCAGTCTGTAACTAACTTGGTGAGAGGGGGTCTGTCAGGGTCGTGGAGACCTAGGCGTGGGGCCAGCTTTACGACAACTGGACGGTGGTCAGAGGAGACCCATTTTGCCGCTGTGCGGACTCTTTTATATGCTAGAATTGGAGTTGGGGTAATGACGCAGTGTGCTACGACGTAGTGCGCTACGACGTAGCGCGCGTGAACTCCGCCCCGCAGCGAGAAGATGAGAGAATCACGTAGCGCGTTACCGCATGGCCCGATGCACGTGTTGTTTACAATGCGACGCCGACATATATAATTTATTTATTTACATAACCAAATTACAAGCTGATTTAATAAATTTAATTCAATTCAATTTAATTTAGTTAATGTTAATACGTTAACTAAATTAAATTAAAACTAAGTCAAGCCTAAAAAAGGCCCTCGGGGTATTGTACCGAGGATGCTGGCGGAATTTCCTCGCTGAATTGCAATGCTGATGCGTTGCGCGAGAAAGCCGCCAGCTTTTCGATCACCAGTTACATCAACTAGACGTTTCGCGATTTCTGCAAATAACTTATGCGCACTGGGACCCCACGGACCGAGGGTCTCGACGCTAAAGGGCACAAAGTTGTACTCTCTGCCAAGACCTCCATATTTAATAAAATTATATATTTGTTATTATTAGGCTTAATAGACTAGATATTTTGTAGACATTTTTTTTTTGCTAAGTACCTGGTACATCTCCACAGGCCTACACTGTCATCCCATATCTATTAACACTGTAATTTGAAAACATTTTAAAAGCCAATTATTTTTAAAAGAGTAACCGTGGAGTTTTTTGCCGGCTCTTCTCCATAGGAAACGACCAATTGGAACCGTGCACCAGCTTCTGAAGTTTCATAAGTGCCTATGTAGGTTTATGTGAAATAAAAATATTTTGATTTGATTTGATTTGATTAAACGAACAATATATTCTCCATTAGATAGAGTAATTGCTGAAATATGAGAAAAATTCCAGCAGCCTTTCTAAGGCCTGCAATATTCTTATAATTATTAGGCATCGATGACGACTAATGCAAGCTCGACCAAGCTCCTCGAGATATTGACGGAGGATAGTTTAAGGTTGAGTGCGCGCGTCCAAGGGTGTTCGTAGGTACAACAGACAACAAAAGAGAGCTTATTGATTCCGGCCCATTGGGTTTACATAATCAGCCTATAATGTTCCCCCAGTGGGAACATTATAGGCTCTCATTATAGGCCTCCTCTCTGTGAGAGGGAGTGGGCCGTAATCCGCCACGCGGGCCCAGTGCGGGTTGGTAGATGTCACATGTCTTCGAATTTTTTGTTCTAGGACATGCCGGTTTCCTCATCGATGTTTTTCTTCACCGTTTAGAGAGCAGTGGTGATGAAATAATTTACACAAAGTAAAGCGCCTGGTGGAAAAACCTACGACCTACAACTCGTAAGTCGCGGCTGTTACCACTGGGCCACCACTGCCCTGTCCATTGGGTTTATCGAAGTTAATTTGTTAATTCAAACTTCAAGGTTGAAGTTCTAACCTAACCGAACATAGTTACGAAAATGGGGTGGGGAGGGGAAGGGGTGGCAAATTTTGGGTTTACCCCTGGTGGCAAAAGTACATGCTACGCCACTGGCCAAACTGAAGCTAGTTTGTTGTACGAATTATGAAGCAATAAATAAATGATACATTATTTTATTTCTGGTAGGTTAAAAACTAGATGAGCTCGGCGTTTCCTATCTGACTACTATGAGAAGAAAGGCCGAAACAAAGTCAGAGTCACAGACTCTTTTAAAGTCCAGACATAACCTTAGTCAGACCATGTGAATAGATTCGCAACTTTCCTTCAAAATCTTTCGGATTGTGATTGAAGTTGCAATCAGGGTGCTGGTAAGTAAAAAACCAAGACTATGTCCAGAAGTTTTAATAATAATTCCCTTACAATTGTCCAAGGGCGTCTGCGAGTTGGCTTAGGCCCCTCGTACGCCTTTCAAAGGACCGGGACCACATGGTCCCGAGATATGTAATAATATAAAAATAATAATAATTATAAATGTGAAAATTTGTATGTTTGTTAATCAATCACGCTAAAACGGCTGAAAGTGTTTGGATGACATTTGGTACACAAATAGTTTACAACCTTTTTTTTTGGTCGGGGTGGAAATCTTCATGGATGTCCTCCGCCCTGGGGCGGACAGAGGGGTCTGTCGGACTACTACAGAAGGAGTGAGGTGTTTGATTCCCCCGCGACGTCTAACAGGGGCGCGCGTGGAACATTACGCGCCACCACCTCGGGTCTTATTTAATAGGGGGCGGCGGTCGTTCCCGAGTCTGCCGTCCCTGGTGCCATTTAGGGGGACCGGAAGTGGGCGCTATCTGCCCTAGATAGTTTATAACCTGGATTAACACAAGAGATGCTTAAAAACAGAAAGAATGAAAGGATAACGTTTATTTGGACACAGTTCGTGAAACACAAAATACAAATAACAGTATAAAAAAAATGAAAATTTCATCTCAGTATTACATTCCTGTGGGATAATTTCCAATCTCCACGCGGGTGAAGTTGCGGGAAAAAGCTATATAAGCGTAATACATAATGTACTCCTTAAAAAAATTACATTAAATTAATTCTTCTCGCATGCGGTCCCTTAGATAAGATCTTGAACATTTCCCCTGTAATAAATAAAAATAAATTACTTTACAAGTATCGTAAGAATTTCGAGTTGGAAAAATCGAAGCTACTACTAGCTTCGATTTTTCCAACTCGAAATTACACAGGCTGTGAGCTGTCATTCCACCTGATGCAAAGGACTGACACTATTGACAGATCACTTCACTTGTGTTCACGGTGAGATTTAACAGAAGGGCGTGATATTACACTTTTTTTACCTGACTGCGCTACAGAAGTGGGTAGTATGTGGGATTCTTTTTACCCTTGAAGCATCCTAACGGTTGGATGGATTTAAATAATACATGAGGTTTCTATCGACTCGCCTAGGTTGCGCTATAGTCTAGGTTTTGTTTTTATTAAACCAAAATGATGAATTTTAGACGTAAATAAGAAATGAATATAAAAAAATTAAGTTTAAAAAAAAACAATGCCTTGATCAGGTGAGGTATAATAAGGGGCTCATTCGAAAAATATAATACAATAAAAGATTGAAAAATAAAATAAAAACGAAAAACACGAGTGCAACTAAAAAGTTTAAAAAAATATCACTTTTCGAGCATTCTCATCATCTGATGCAGTTAGTGACATCAAATCTGAGCTTGATCTAATCTAAAATAACTACCACCAACTATAAATCACAATCGGAATGATTTTAAAGTATATTGCTAATCCGTTCGAAAAATTCGTCAGTTCAACAACGTTAATAAAGCAACGAACGACGTTGAACTGTCAACATGAAACTCATTGCTACTGATCGTGTGATACGCTATCACCGCGCGGATTACTTGAAAAGTGCTCTTGTTTTGATCATCATTCCGTACTTACTTATGCACATAGAAGTTTGATTCAGTAGTGTTCAAAGTTGAGTATATAAACGTAGGTATTTGATTAACTAAAACCCAGACATCGTCACCGATGATCTTCAGATCTGGAAGGAAAAACAAAGTCAATATGGATCTTTACATCCTGCCTATATCCCAATTTGTTTGTGGTTGGCGCAGCGTCTTCTTGTTGTCCTCGTGGAGGCGATCAGCGATCCCTGGTCCAGGCTATAGTACGGAGCGAGAGGGCATGGGCAGCCGTCACCTCCTTCTGCGAAGCAGTAATGCTCGCGAAGGAGGAGGCGGGACGGTTGACGGAAAGGCACATTTCGCGCCCTCTCGCCCCTAGCCGCCGCAGGAGACGCCCTGAGCGTCGCAAATCCCAGGCGGTTTTCCGGCCACCGTAAGGCGCGGGCTTGCGGACGGTGATCAATGGGTAGCTCGCCGTCCGATAATCTGAATGTCGTCAGCGCAAGTGTAGGGGTCCACTAGGGTCGATGCCTGCCGGGGTCGCGGGTAAGTACGAGGCCCCTAGCAACACAGGCAACGGAAGGATCACGGGTGAGTTTTAGTCAGTAAGAATCTGTGACACCCTCCCGCTCCGACCAGAGCGGGAGAAATTATTTGATAATTCCCATCCAAAAAAAAACGTCTTCTTGTTTGAATTTCATAGTATTTCTCGAAGAAAAGTTATTTAACCGAAAATCCTTTAATATTATAAATGCAAAAGTGAGTTTGTGTGTTACACTATCACGCTAAAACTGTTGAACGGATTTCGATGAAATTTGGCTCATGGGTGGACCATGCATGACGTAGGTTACGCCATAGGATACTTTTTATTTCGATAGTGTGTTGCTGTGGGATAATCTCCGACCTAACGCGGGCGAAGCCGCGAACAAAAGCTACTATCCCATATCTCCAAAAACTGCCTGTATTTTAGGAAAATCATAATATTTTGAAAGGGAAAAATACCTAACACGCTTATGAGCAGTGAATTTTTTTCATCCCTCGGTAACATGTTTTGTGAGTGATACCCTTTTTTATTCTTGGATGGGAAATTATCAAATAACTTCTCCCGCTCTGGGCGGAGCCGGAGGGTGTGACAGACTCTTACTGACTAAAACCCACCCGTGTTCCTTCCGTTGCCTGTGTTGGCAGGGGCTTCGGTAGCCCTTTCGAACTTTCCCGCGACCCCGGCAGGCATCGGCCCTAGTGGACCCCTACACTTGTGCTGACGACATCTCTTTGAGGCGCGCGTGGAACACAACGCGCCGTCGACCGGGCGTGATTCTTATCGGACGGCGAGCTACCCATTGCTCACCGTCCGCAAGCCCGCGCCTACCGTGGCTGGAAATCCGACTGAGATTCCCGACGTCCAGGGCGTCTCCTGCGGCGGCTAGGGGCGTGAGAGCGCGAAATTTGCCTGTCCTTCAACCGTCTCACCTCCTCCTTTGAGAGCATTACTGCTTCGCAGCAGGAGGTGACGGCTGCTCATGCCCTCTTGCTCCGTACCATGGCCTGGATCAGGGCCGGACGCGAGAGATCTCGAGTGATACCCATGATTTTCAATATATCGCTAATAGTCTCCGAGTAAAATGGCTATGTGACCATTGGACAGATGGACATGATGAAATTATAAAGGCTCTGTTTTTGCTATCTGGCTACAGACCCTTAAGCAGTAGACGGTCGCGCAATTTTACTTTAGACGTTCTTTATACATATACATACATAAGACGGAGAAGGAACGTCTCGCTCGTTATCATCAGCCATATTTTAACTACTGTGGGCGTACAATGGGAAGTTTTGGTTATTGCACAATAGAAAAACCGTTTGCAGTTTAAATCAAATTATAATTTGCGATCAAATAATCACAGTAGCTATTCACACACTGTAGGTACACGACACAACTTTAAGGAACGCGCGACAGTTTCTAAACGTGTTCACTGCTTGACCGCTTCCGACAGACTGTACTTCACCCCGGTCAAGCGTTATGTTGTAGACACTGTCGAGCGCCGCTTGGTGGCGCTGGCGTCCCGATTAGTCAAACGAGTGACTAACGTATTTCCGACACATACATAAATTTCCGCCGTCTTCCCATGGGGTAGGAACCACAGGCTAGGAAATGTCACCTGCTACGATCCTGACTTACTCTTCTTCGCTTCCATAAATCTGGACATACACGCACGCCGGTTACGAGTAATACGCATCTGACCTTACTGATGATATACCAATCAAGTGACATAATATGTCCTTCTAGGGGGGTCCCCTCCCGGCGTTTCCACTCACATCTGAGATGAATAAAAGGCAATTGCATGCAGCTGAGATGAGAATTCTAAGAGGGTTACCCGAATGGATAGAATAAGAAATGGGTACCGGTAACACGCTGCAACTTTGCCGTAGTTTTATAGTAACATTCATATATTTCGAAAAAATACAATAAATTTTCACCCTTGTCAGGTTGGGGATACAGCTTATATTAATGATCATTGGCAGTGCACTTAGAACTATGATTATTCTGTTTCGTTTTCTAAATATAACAGTCTTAATCACTAGGCAAAGTTGGGCCACAAAACTATAACATTGCCTGCTTCAATTTTGACCGTCTAAACGACTTAAGTACATCATTCTTGCACTGGAAGTTAACCCTTATTAGTTTAGTAGGACTAAGGGATAAGAATTGCAAAATAGCCACTTTTTATATACCACTTTGTATACCACTAGAAACAATGCTAGGCAATGTTGTGTTCGGCTATCACTCATTGCGTTTGATAACTCACTGTCATGTGGTTTCAAAGAAAAGAAACATGGCGGCGGGTTTTTCGTATTGCCAGGTAATGATTTAAATAACTACCAACAAGCTCTCGCGAGCTCCTTTGGGAAATCTGTCCGAGGCTATCTTTACGATTAATCGTGACTTGGCCCGTATATGCGAATGGAGCAAGAGATATGGACTTATGGTCAACCCCATAAAGACGCAGGTTGTGGTGGTGGGCAGTTCTAGGATGATCTCAAGGATCGACTGGACGACTCTTCCCCAAGTTTCTTTTGACAACTCAGTTGTTCCCTTCAGTGAGAAAGTTAAAAACTTAGAAATATTGATTGATAAGAACTTCTCTTGGACTGCCCAGCTACAGGAAGTTAGCCGCAAGCTATATGCATCCGCTGCAGCTTTGAAGAGATTGCGTAATTTTCTACCGACTGCCACCAAGATTGCGCTTGCACAAACGCTTCTTCTACCCATCCTTGACTATGCTGATACCAGCTATCTTGACCTTACCCAAGACCAACTTGATAAACTTGAGCGGCTTCAAAATTTTTGTATAAGGTTCATATTCGGTTTGCGTAAATTTGACCATGTTTCCGAATTTCGTGTGAAGCTCAAGTGGTTACCAATTCGCCTTCGCCGGAATGCTCATATTCTTTCCCTTTTGTATAATGTCCTCTTTTCCCCTTGCACCCCTCTCTATCTCAAGGAACGTTTCCAGTTTCTTGGCGACTCCCACACGAAATTTTTAAGGTCATCAGATAACTTGAAGCTTAAAATGCCTATGCATTCCACAACGTTCGTCGACAAATCCTTTACTGTCCAGGCCACTCGTTTGTGGAATGCTTTGCCAGTTCAAATAAAACGCGCGCAATCGTTACTCGCATTTAAAAGACTCGTAAAGGAACATTACTTGTCGCTGTGAGCTTGTTCTCGTAACTGTAATTATCTATAGTCTTCATTTATTTTCGTTGCTTATACATTTAATATGTATGTATTTATGTATATATTATTTAGGATATATATATATATATATCTGTGTATCAATTTTAGTATATTGTATTTATTTATTTTTTACACAACGACAGCCCCACTTTATGTCCAGGCAAATCACTGTCCATCCTATGGTTGCCTGGAAGAGATCGCAGAAAGCGATAAGGCCGCCCATTGTATATTTTGTAGTGTTTGATTTATTTTTTTGTCATGTATTTTTTGTGGTGTACAATAAAGTATATATAAATAATAAATAAACAATTTGAAGTTGCTACAACCAATATTTAAAAAAATATTGGTAAATTCATATAATAGGCAAAGTTGGGTATGCGAGGCAATGTTGCAGCGTTTGAGGTATATAAGAGGAAGTCTGAAAGTGACACCGGTGACTGAAAAGTTGTGTGGAAAAAGGTTGTCATGGTATGGGCATGTGATGCGGAGGAATGAGGGAAATATCGAGAGGAAAGTTTTGAGTATGAATGTGGATGGCTATAAGAGTAGGGGAAGACCAAGGCAACGATAGATGAACTGTGTGAAAGATGATATGGCTAGAAAGGGAGTGTCTACCGAGAGAATAGAGAAGTGTGGAGCAAAAAGACATGTTGCGGCGACCCTAAATAAATTGGGTTCGGGGCAGGAGAATGATAATTTGCTTCTGGAGCGTCCGCTCCCAGTGGTTCCACTCACATCTGCGTAGTAAATACCTTTTCATCCTATCTAATCGAAAAGAGGCGAAGGGTTCCTCGATAAGTGCGAGCAAAATAGGTCATTCCGGCGCACTTATTACCTAAGTGCCCCGGAATGGGTCATTCGATTTCAACAAACAAATAAAAAACAATACACGGGAACTTATTCGTTTTTTCATAACTTTTTGTCAAAATATTACAGACAATTTTAATTTGATAATTTGGTTATGTAAATATAAATATTCGTCACTACTAAAAGCATCTCTTATTTCTTTTTCTCATAGGGGGGGATGACAAGCAGAGTGTGCCACACACACACAAAATTATTTAACCTCGAGCGACGTACTTTGAATCCCTCGCTACGCTTAGGAATCTACTCTAGAATCCTTCGTTTCGCTCTGGATTCAAACAATCGCTCTCGCCCTCAATACATTATTTTGGTTCCATATAACACAATCTACTATTTTATCCCATCTATTCGAAAAGATTCGAAAGGGTTCCTCGAAATGGGTCATTTCGGAGCACTTAATAACAGTGACGAAATTACTTTTGAATTTGGAACACTATTTAATTTAAAAGTTTGAACGCAATTCGCTTCGATAAACTCTTGGCCGGTCGTAACAAAGC
This sequence comes from Atethmia centrago, assembly GCA_905333075.3. Classification (NCBI taxonomy): domain Eukaryota; kingdom Metazoa; phylum Arthropoda; class Insecta; order Lepidoptera; family Noctuidae; genus Atethmia; species Atethmia centrago. The sequence goes on from HG995393.1 coordinate 11,533,639, forward strand.
GCGCCACCCACGCAGCATTAGCAGAATAAATAAAAAAAAAATACGCGGGAACTTCTTATTGCTGCTGGGGAGTTTGTTCCGCCACTTCTTCTTCCCAGCTAAAGCACTAGGAAGTGGTGAAGGGCGGGCATTTTTGGGGGACTGTCTTATGTAACTTTGACGTTCGAAAAGTGCTGATTTTCAGCCTAGTTTGAATAAATGACTTTTGATTTTGATTTATTCGTTTCTTCATTACTTTTTGTCAAAATATTACAGATAATTATAATTTGATAAAAAAAATTGTAAACTGGTTAAGTAAATATAAATATTCAGCACTACTAAAAGCATCTCTTATTTATTTTTCTCATAGATGGGGATGAAAAGCAGAGTGTGCCACACCGTACCAAAATTATTTAACCTCGAGCGATGTACTTTGAATCCCTCGCTACGCTTAGGATTTTACTCTAAAATCCTTCGCTTCGCTCTGGATTCAAACAATCGCTCTCGCCCTCAATACATTATTTTGGTCCCTTGTGACACTATCTTCTATTGTTAGTCTCCTTTAATACCTTCTCCCAACATGACCAAACCTTCAATTTTTGTCATAACATATTCTTTTAAACCGCAACGTTGCCTTACCAAGTCATTCCTCAGCCATTCATAGTTACACCGCACACGCTTCGCAAGGAATGCATTTCCACAGATTTTTTCCACTTTCGTGCCTCTTATGCCACAAATTTGTACCTGTAATATAAACCAGTTTTGAATGGCTCTGTGCCACCACAGCCGATATCTTGCTCGTCAGAGGTACTTGAGTGTTCCAGCACATGATGCTATCCTGTAACGATACTGTATGCCAACGTAGCCCGTTGACATACAGTAGCGTTTGGGTGCGGCTGTGGAAGTCGTGGGAACCACTCTGTGACCACGCTCCTCTGACACCTTCTAGCTGGAAGAAAGTAAGTTAAGAATTTGACAAATGCTACGTAATTTTAAAAGAAAGAAAGAAAGAAAGAAATAAATAAATAATAACGATTATTTGGACACAGTTTGTAAAACACAAAATAACAGAATAAAAAAACCGGCCAAGTGCCAGGTAGACCACGCACAATGAAGGATTCCGTAGTTGGGAAGTTGGTATGAGTTTATTCCAAAAACAAACTTAACGTTGTAGTTGAAAAACATGTTCTCCCATACATTGATATATGCCACGGTCAATTCTCCAACTGCAAATTCAAGTTGGTCGATTATTACTCGTTCACTTGTAAAGCTGTGATAGTTTTCCTTTTAATTTCATTATATGTACCACTGCCATGAATTTTTCCCATCTCCATAAACAACCATTTAGCTGGCAGGGGGAGACACTTGACTCTAACGAAAATTAGCACTTTAATGCTTAATATTACGCAAGCGGATCCTTGAACCGAAAAGTGATGTTTATAGACCCACAATATTTTTGAACGGCCTATCCAGTAGTACTACTTTTCTAATGGACCTTTACAAGGACAAGTGACGGAGAGTACAAACAGTTTCAACGTACCTAATACATAATTTTTATACTTATAACAAAATTGACAAAATATACGAAAACAACAAGAACTGTCCCAGCAAGAACCTGTTCTTAGCGATTAGCTAGATTGATCCGAACACGGTGCACTCACAAAGCGCTACAGGCCGCCGATCGCGACGGACAATACACCGACAGATATATAGTTAAGAAAAAAAAAAGTACTATGGGTTGTTTGAATGGGCCACTGCTGGCATTAGAAAAAGCAGAGATATTTTATATAATTTGTACTACGAGAAATCATTGACTTCTGATCAAGCCCTTCATAATTATGTCAGAAATTATTCTAAGATATTCAAAAGAGTCTGCGCTCAAGCTAAATCTAAATTAATAAGGAACAAAATTAGTATGTCTAACAATAAAATAAAAGCTGTGTGGCAGGTAATCAACAAAGAAACTGGAAACACAAAACAGCGAGATCAAAATGAATTGTTTTTAAAAATTAATAATGAAACCATTACAGATAAGTTAAAAGTTGCTGAGACACTAGAAAATTTCTTTACCGACATCCCAATAGAAGTTACGAAATCTCTTCCCTCATCACCTATTTTAGCTGAATCTCTTCTCAAACAACACTTCTCTAAGGACATTCCAAGTTTTGAATTCAAGCCCATTTCTATTGTCACTATTAAGAGGGCATTCAAAAGTCTTAACATAAAGAAAACTGAAGACTTATGGGGGATTTCCGTTAAGGTTCTTGGAGATATCATTGACACAATAGCCCCTGTCCTAACAGGCATATTTAATCAATGTTTAGACAGCGGTACGTTTCCTGATTTAATGAAACATAGTAAAGTAGTACCAATTTTCAAATCGGGTAGTAAGAGTGATCCCTCTAATTATATACCTATATCTGTGCTACCAGCATTGAGTAAAATATATGAAAAAATCATGCTAGACCAGATGCTGTCACATTTCAATTCTAATGGGATTTTACATAGTCGCCAGTTTGGTTTCACGAAAGGTAGGTCGACGACTGACGCAGGAGTAAAACTCATCAGTCACATTTTGGAATCCTGGGAGAAATCCCAGGATGCCATTGGCATTTTCTGTGACCTCTCAAAAGCGTTTGACTGCGTTGACCACAATACACTGACCTGTAAATTACACCACTACGGAATTCGGGGACAAGCTGCTGATCTTGTTCTGTCCTATCTATCAAACAGGCAGCAAAAAGTAAACGTTAACGGGGCGACGTCCTCGGGGTCTCTAGTAAAGATGGGCGTGCCCCAAGGTTCAATTCTTGGCCCTTTCCTATTTCTAGTTTATATTAATGATCTTCCTTACATGATGGCAAACTTATCGGATATAATTCTATTCGCTGACGATACTTCTCTCATTTTTAAAATAGATAGAAAAAATCCGGATGTCTTACACGTCAATGATAGTCTGGATATTCTTTCGAAATGGTTCGCAGCTAATAATCTCTTACTTAATGCGAACAAAACAAAATGTATTAAGTTCTCACTACCAAATGTACCCCAAGTGGCTCTAAATTTAAAACTTGATGGCAAGAGACTAGATGCTATTACAGAAACTATATTTCTAGGAATTACTCTAGATTCAAAATTGCAATGGGGAGCCCACATTAGAGCTCTTTCAGGTAGATTAAGTTCAGCTGCATATGCAGTAAGAAAAATTAGACAGTTGACTGATATAGCCACAGCTAGGTTAGTATACTTTGCTTATTTCCACAGTATTATGTCTTATGGCGTTCTGCTGTGGGGATCGGCAGCTGATGTAGATTCAATTTTTATCTTACAAAAGAGGGCAATCCGCGCAGTATATAGAATGGGTCCTCGTGAGTCCCTTAGAAACAAATTCAAAGAAATTAATGTACTAACTCTGCCTTCTCTTGATATCTTAGAAAGTATTTTGTATGTTCGCAAGAACTTATGTCTTTTCAAAACAAGAAGTGATTTCCATAATATAAATACACGTAGTAAACATGAAATTGTGATACCTAAATTTAGATTAACAAAAACAAGCAAATCATTTGTTGCCAAAGTCAGTTACACAACTTAGCGATGGAAAGTTCAAAACCCACATCAAACGTGTCCTTATCAAAAACGCATATTACAAGATTAAAGACTACGTTGAAGACAAGGAAGTTTGGCAATAATTCCTTCTGCACATGTGGCTTCCCTGGTACATCAGAAACGGCATAACTATGGAAATATCTATTAACTGCTCCCAAATTACGATGTTTATTATTATTATTTTTTAGACATACATTTTTGACATTATATTTTCACTATTTGACATTATATACCTACAATTTATATTTCAGACTTAATATTATTAATATTATTTTACATGGATTCTTGTGTACGTTGTGAATGTGAGAACGTTGTAGGCTTAATATACTAGATCTTTTTTTCTTTAGACCGTTTCCTTTCTCTTTTTTTTGTTAAGTACTTCTCGACAGGCCTACACTGTTCTCCCATACCTAATTTGTGTAATTTGAAAACATTGTAAAAGCCAATTATTTTTAAAAGAGTAACCGTGGAGTTTCTTGCCGGCTCTTCTCCATAGGAAACGACCAATTGGAACCGTGCACCTAGCTTCTGACGTTTCATAAATGCCCATGTAGGTTTATGTGAAATAAAAATATTTTGATTTTGATTTTTGATTTTGAATAAACCAATTGAATATTAATAAAAATAATAAAAAGTATAAAAATATAGTATTCAATTTAACTATTTATGTTACTTACTGATTATAAGAATCATAAATAGTTAAATTTAATACTATTCGGAGAAAGTGAAGTACCTACCTATAACAATTATTGATGAAGTAGGTGGGGCCCGAGTTAGTAATATTAATAGAAGAAGGTAAGTAAGCGTTATTTAATACGAAAAATTTATTTGGCTGATCGGTAGGTATTGTTAGTCTCGTGTCAGTGTAAAACTACTTATTATGCTCTCTTCTGTTTTAGTTTTGCATTTTAGAAAGATGTCGAGACCCGGTCAGCGTACATGTAAACAACGGCCATCTTAGGCCAAGATTGTATTGAAAAAAAGGAGGGAGTATGATGTGATCTCGACGCCGGCTGGCATTTCTCTGTATTCTCTGAAAAAAAAAAACAAAACCAACGGAAATGGACCCCAAAAAAATAATAATCAAAACTTTGTCATTTTTATATTTTCGTGCATCTATACCCATTATGTCGGCGGACTTTGGCTATCTAGTTGAATTTGACGCTGTATGCTTTCATATGAATTGCGATCTTCGATGTTGTCTCTGACACTTCACATAGCGTATGCTAGATGTCGCTAGTCATCTGTTACTTCCATTGATGGTGATCATGATTGTGTTTGTGATCTACTAGGATGGCGTAGTGTTAAGTGCGTAAACCGGTAGATGGCGTTTTGTTTATTTTTTTATTTATTCATTTGCGTAATGTACACTCACTTACAGGCTAGGCTAAAATATATGAGTACATGACCCTGTTAGGGCGCAGCAAGTATTACAATTAACTTATATCTAGGTTAAATATTAGTAGTTAAGACGCTGACAACACCTAAGCCGCGGTCACTGTCGGACTGCATAGAAAAGAAAGAGAAGCGGTATGACACAACGCTGGTAATTTATTGCAAAATATGAAGCAATTCTCTATTTACAAAAAAATGATTGATTGGATTAAAAAATTAAAACACTATTATTAAAACACTATTATAATAATATGTTGCTCGTAAAATAATCTGACAAAAATCAGAATAATTGCATGTATGTTAGTATGGTTTTTAATCGTTAAAAGACATTTTTAGAGGTATCTTCGTGATATTTTTCTATCGTATCAAATTAGTTGTACTATGTTTTCAATACATTGGTGCCGATTCCCTTGTTCACAAACTAAACTAAATTTAAGTTCAGTGCATCTTCTTCTCTCTATTTCATTAAGAAAAGGACAGAAGATAAATTTTAGTTTACTCCTGTCAAATTAATCAGCGCATAACGTAAATTGACGTAATTTTAGTAGGCAAGTTTTTAATCACGTCTTAACTTTTAAGGAGTAGTGACAGGCGCTGATTAATTTGACAGGACTAAACTAAAATTTATCTTCTGTCCTTTTCTTAATGAAATAGAAAGAAAAAGATGCACTGAATTTAAATTTAGTTTAGTTTGTGAACAAGGGAATCGGCACCACTATCATTCATTCATTCATTCATTTATTTATTCATTAACAATTTACATTGTGTAGAACATTACATATTAAAAAGAGAAGTAACACATGCAGAAACAACTACATTAAGCAAATTAATACAATGTCAGCAAAATAATACAAAGACACAAATAAATACAATATCTGGTTCATAGCAGGTACAGTGTCAGATAAAAAGTCTAATTTATTATTATCAGGTAAAATATCAATTACAATGTGACATATAAAGCAAGTATAATGTCAAATTCAATGTCCAATTATTAGCAAGTATGTCAAATTCAAAGTAAAAAAAAAATAGAAATCATTTCGCTAAGGTCTTAGTAATGAGCATAGTATAATTATATAATTTAGAATCATTAAATCTGTTCAACTGCTATTATTTTAAGTGACTACTTTTATCACTAATAAATTCCGATACCGAGTAAAAACATTTTTCCAACAAGAAGGCCTTTAATTTAGTTTTAAAAGAGTGCGAGCTATAAATTAATAATTTTAAATCAGTTGGTAACCTATTAAATAACTCTACTGCTTGGTATCTGGAACAGTGCTTAGCTATGTTAAATTTCGGTGCCATCTTGTGTTTAAATTCTTTCCTTCTTGTGCTTTCTCTTATCTTACGCTCCTCTTGAGATTCATACTCATGACTATTCCTAGCCAAGTAATTCAAGATTACCAATATATACAAACCAGGTACTGTTAAAAAGTCCAATTCTTTAAAGTGCTCTCTACATGAGTCTCTCTGTGAGATCCTGACTATAGTTCGTATGGCTCGTTACTGTAAAATAAACGCTATCTCACAGTTATAACTGTAGCTGTTTCCCCAAAGCATTATGCTGTATCTTAGTCTAGATTCTACCAGCGCGTAATATATAGCCTTGAGTTGCTTTATATCTAACATATCTCTAAGGCTCCTGAGAGCATAACATGCTGATGATATTGAAGCGTCAATAGCAGCTAACTCCTGTTTCCAATTAAAATACATATCTATGGTAATGCCTAAAAATTTTACTTTGTCCACTAATTCGATCTTGTCTTCTTTGATTTTTACATCCAAAGTGTCATTATGGCGAGTTGTAGTTTTAAATAAAATGATGTTCGTTTTACTTGTGTTTAGCAAAAGGTTATTGGCTGTAAACCACTCGCAGAGGTTTTGTAGGCTTTTGTTAACATTTTTGGTCAATTCTTTTAAATCATTCGCCCCAACTATTATATTTGTATCATCTGCGAATACAACCAGTTTTACATCTGGTTGAACATAATGCATAAAATTAAGCAAGTCATTTCTAAAAATAATAAATAATATAGGTCCTAAAATAGAGCCTTGGGCACACCACGTTTTATGTTTGTAATTTTAGAGGTGTATATGACTTCTTGATTACTATCATCGATGTTTTTTATTTCGACAAACATTTGTCTATTATGTAAATAGGATCTTAAAAGTTGTGAGGATTTGCCTCTGATGCCATAAAATTCAAGTTTAGTCAATAATAATTCATAGTCAATCGTATCAAAAGCAGAGCTAAGGTCAATGAATAGCCCTGCTACTTTCATTTTGTCATTTAATTTATTAATTATGTCATTTATAAGAGTATTTATTGCATCTGAGAAACCGACGCCTTTCTGATACCCAAATTGTCTTAAATTAATAATTTTATTTGCATTTAAATGTACCATCAGTCTCGTTTTAATGATTTTCTCAAATACTTTTGATATGGTTGGCAAAAGGGATATAGGTCGGTAATTTTTCGGATTAGACTTAATTCCTTTTTTAAATATAGGAACTACTTTAGCCAATTTTAACTGGTCTGGAAAGACACACTCTTCGAAGCATTTATTAAAAAAATTAGAAAGTGGGACTGCCAAAGAGTCTATATTCTCCTTCAAGATCGATACTGGTAAATCATCAAACCCACAAGATTTCTTATTGGCCATTTTGCTAATAATCTTTGCAATTTCAGATGGTGTAGTTGTACAAAAGGTTAAATCACTTTCTACCCTTTTTGTACTCTCTATTAGAAAACTCATCGCTCTTTCTTTTTCCTTGCTAGCGAGAGACGATTTGTACACAAAACTGTCAATGAAGTGATTTGCGACCTGCCGGGGATCAGTTGGCATTTTGTTGTTCACTTTTAGGATTAAGTTTCTACATTGCCTGTTTTTTGATTTTTTAGTACATTCATTAACAAGTTTCCACGTCCGTTTAGTTATATTTGTAGCCGTATTTAAATTATTTATTATAGCATTTTTCCTGAGTTGCTGAATAACTCTTCTATAAATTCGAACATAGTTGGTTTGATACTTTTTTAGGTTTGTATTATTTACTGTACCTGAGCATAGGACTCTCTTCATTCTACTTGAAACTTTAACGCTTTAGTAATCCATTGTAGTGAGGTATTTTTAAAAGGCTTTATTCTAATGGATTTCTTTCGGTAACAATCTTGGAATGTTTTTGTAAGACAACTTATAAAACTATTTATTCCCATATTCACCCAGTTTTTATTACTTATGCTTTTCTTCAAAACAATATTATTTTTATTATTAAATATTCTTTTTTTTATTATTACATTTGATTCGAGTTTTTAGATTTACTTTTTATTTTTTCAAGAGCTAAATTGCAAAAAAGTCCACCATGACCATCCGCCAAGCCATTGTGATCAACAGAATAATCATCTATTTCATCATCAGCGAGATTTGTTATTATGTTATCTAAACACGAATATGCGTTGCTCCGTATAAAAGTAGGAGTATTTAAAAGGTATCGAAAATTATAACATGTCAATATGCTTAAAAATTCAGTGTGTTTCTTACTGTCAACAAGTACGTCAATATTAAAGTCACCACAAATAAGGCACTTCTTGTTAATAAAATGTTCCAATAACTTTTCTAAACTAGACATAAAACTTTTAAAGTTTTTATCAAATGGACTTCTGTAGCAACAAAAAAGATATAACCCTGTTTCAAGATCTTTAACCCCACATATTTCAAAACTATCAGATCTATACATTTTTTTTACAAAATCAATATTTTCACTTTCTGTATTTGAATGTGCTAAAATAAGACTCCCTCCCCTTTTTTTGTTTGTCCTTGTGTATCTACCTAGCATATATCCTGAAGAACTTCATATATTTTTTTGAATTTGTTTACTGCAGTGGATCATATACGAGTACTTTTAGGCATTATAAAACTTAAAAAAATTGCGTTTAGGTCGTGTAGTCCCTAACTCATTCTCTCTTTCTCTGTTGTTTGCATTTATGCATTATGTTCAAGTTCACTAGGTACTAAAAGTACTTTTCTGTTTTAACAACTTAGAGTAGCGCACTGTTAGATATAACTTTTAATTGATTATATTTATTTACATAACCAAATTACAAGATGATTATTAACATTAACTAAATTAAATTAAAACTAAGTTAAGCTTAAAAAAGGCCCTCGGGGCATTGTACCGAGGATGCTGGCGGCATTTCCTCGCTGAATTGCAATGCTGATGCGTTGCGCAAGAAAGCCGCCAGCTTAATTTGTTGTGGAAAAGTCGTAGGTACATTTATAATTCTTGTGTATTTATAACTTAGTATAATATTTTAATGTATAACTGTTTATTTTCCCGAATAAATAAAAAATAAAATAAAAAAAGAAGATGAATTTATCCCAAGAACAAACTTAACATTGTAGTTGAAAGTGTGTAGCTGTTCGTTGTCTGGACTTGTGCCCGGTTGTTGGCAATAGGCTCGCTCCCTATTACATGTGACTCAAACATAACTAGCAAAATATGGATGTACTTTAAGTACACCTCTGCCCAGCCTCTCGGTGATTAATAAATTAAATTGTATCTTGTTATTACTCATTTTAATCCGATCTTATTCCAATCCTATCTAATTTTGTCAAACTTTATAATTTATTTCATTTTGTCTATTTTTATGTAAGCCTGGATTTATGATTTTATGTGTAATTACTAGTATTGACCGATAACTTTTTGTGTGGTGCAAACTGTGAATATAATGGTTATATGTTGGTTATTAATCAATTTAAAAAGAAACAGGGTTGTTAAGTTATGTAATGTTTATAATTGAGTACCTTAAAATTGGCCCCAAAATCCGCAGTCCTGTTCTTCAAGACCTCGTTGGATACAGAAAACTCTTGTGTTGATATAAACGGGTGATAGTAAGCAGTCCTCTTGCCAGCACTATCGGGATCCGACAGAGCGATGCTGAAGAGGCCATCATGCCAGTTGATTGTCTGATCTGAAATTCAAAATTCAGTTGAAATTCCAAAGAATAATAGGGAATCATAAAGAGGGCGTGGGCTTAGTGACCACTGGAGCTGAGTATACCCGATTCAGCGTCACCATTTGGTGGACTGGAGCCAAGTATACCCGATTCAGCGTCACGGACCGACTGGAGCCGAGTATATCCGATTCAGCGTCACCGACCGACTGGAGCCGAGTATACCCGATTCAACGTCAGCAACGGACTGGAGCCGAGTATATCCGATGCAGCGTCACCAGATGACTGGAGCCGAGTATAACCGATTCAGAGTCACCGACCGACTGGTGTCGAGTGTACCTGATTCAGCGTCACCGACCGACTGGAGCCGAGTATACCCGATTCAGCGTCACCAACGGACTGGAGCCGAGCATACCCAATTCAGCGTCACCGACCGACTGGAGCCGACTATATTCGATTCAGCGTCACCAGATGGCTGGAGCCGAGTATTACTGATTCAGAGTCACTAACGGACTGGAGCCGAGTATACCCAATTCAGCGTCACTGACCGACTGAAGCCGAGTATATCCGATTCAGCGTCATCGACCGACTGGAGCCGAGTATACCCGACCCGAGCGTGGCGGTTCAGAATCGCAAAGTTCGTATACAGGAGTTTTCACTTTAAAAAGTCGTCCACATCGCTGTCAATGACGTTATTTTCTTTTTTGGGGTCCGCTGGTAGTTTAGTTAGTTACAGATATTCTATTTCACGAAGTCCGTTCGGCTTTGATTGTAGTAATGACGTATTCCGACAAGCGCGCTTGTGTGTGTAAAAGTAGGTAACGTTAGCAAAAAAATCTGATATATATTCAAGTCGAGATTTAATAATCTAAATAAAATTTTGGTTTTAAAAGTATATACATTTTGTAAATAAATTAGATTAGGTTGCAATAAATACAAAAATATTAAGAATATGTAGGCATTTAATTAAGCATTGGTGTTACAGAATGGAAACGAAACAAGTAGGACTATTCAGCATTTTCAATCACTATCAGATAAATTTTCGATTTCCGATTTCGTTTTGCTGTCGTCAGAATCATCTTGTACATTGATTATAAATTCAAAATCGAGATCAAAATATTTCAAGTAGTCTTTTTCAAATTTTTCAACATGAGCACAAGTTTTTTGCCACGTTTCACTGCTAACTTGGCCCAAACTTTCATTGATCAGTCTTTCCGTATTCGTCATGTTTTGCTCGATATTTTAAGATGCGACATAATTTTTAACGATCCCCCAAATATTTTCAATCGCATTTAATTCTGGGTGATAAGGGGGAAGGCGTAAGACATCAAAACTCTTGCTTTTTATAAAATCGTCAATCTTGTAGATTACGTTTTGGGCTTTGTACTTCTTTATTGTATCGTACAATTCCAATTTAAGAAGAGATTCATCAAATGCTATACCCTTATCCCTGAGCCATTGCTGCATATCGGCTTTCTTTGTAGATTGCGTCGGTAGTCGTTCAGCCCGTGTGTTGTGATAAGATGCATTGTCTAAGACAATGACAGAGCGCGGAAGTAAATTGGGTAGCAACTTTTAATTTAACTTTTCATTTTCTTTTCATTATTGTGTATACTGTGCATTGTTTTAGATAATCATTATTTTATTGAAGAACTTCAGGCGCGTTGAGCGATAAGTTTTCACTTGTGTCGACAGTCCCCATGACTACTTATTCTTTTTTTTTGTTTTATCGTGTTTTAGATATCTGCACCCATCACGTCTGTGAAATTTATTTATATAAAAAAATATATATATTTACGCAATTATTTTTTTTACTTTTGTTTCAAGTACTAAGTAGCTACAACACCATAAATAAGTAATCAATTTTTTTGGTATATCTTATTTAGTTATATCACATATATTTGGTGTATCACGTCTGCGAAGTTTCGCTAAATAATTTGATTTGACCCTGTATATTATCAAAATGTTACAAAAGGAAATAAAGCTACCTACTGTGAGGACTATCGACTACAACTCGTAATTCTGCTTCTCTGGAGGATGATGATGAAGTGTATGATATTTTCCAAAAGTATCTTGTAAAAATGTAAACAAATTAATCAGAAAATGTACCTGTGGATGTCATTTTGTAGTGCCACTTACAAATTGAGTGCTTGATTTGAATATATCTATACAAATAAATTAAATTGAAGTGTCTGCTTGTAATGTCAAAAACAGTTTTTTACTAAATGCATAATTAAAGTATATAAGTACGGTACTTATAAAAATACTAAATTTAAAAAATGTATGTCTGTTTGTCTGTTTGTTCCGGCTAATCTCCGAAACGGCTGGACCGATTTCGACGAGATCTAGCAAATAGCTGATGTTATAAGGAGTAACTTAGGCTACTTTTATTTTAGAAATAGCTCCGTGGGCGAAGCTGCGGTCAGCATCTAGTCGATACCGAAGTTCGAAATTTAAATGTATCTCATTTGACATTTGCGGTTAATTTAAAAATTTCCACCGATGATTTTTCAATTACAATTTAAAAATGTTATTCCAACAATGTTAATTGTTGTAAAAAGGGGTGACATAATAAAGTTAAAACCTTCTAAATACAGATGAATTTGTTACTAATTCTCTTTAGAGAGTGATTGCACAAGAATTTAACCTGAACAGGATTTGCTTACACATTGATCAGAAAATTTTGAACAGACTTTACTGCCCTGCTAAGCGTATAAGTCCTATCTGCTAAATGTATTTTTTACAGGAAAGGCAAAAAGGTGTTATGTTGAATGCCGACTAATTATGTTTTTGTGAAAGTGTTTGAAAGTATATGGTTGTTTAGATATCTGTTTTAGTTTTGCTCATAATTTAGAAACTTACTAGATATGACTTTAATCCTTTGTGACAGGGTGCTAAACGGCAGATAGGACAAACTGAAAACATGAATTTGAGTAAGGAGACACACATAGGACGTTTTTGTTTTGTAGGTACCTCAATAGTGTTGCCATGGTGCCAAATAAGCAAAAAAGTAAAAATACCTAAAAATGTCAGATAAGACCTTTATGCTTCCTTAGCAAGGCAGTATAGGGCTGTAGGACTTACGTGCGACCGTAAATTCAGTAGGTCCTATGTCGAAATTGAAGGAAGAATGGTCGAACCTCCAAGTGGATAGCTGCTTTAAAGAGAAGACTATGAGACCGTTCTTTGCGAGATCGTTGATGTAGGCATGAGCGTCGTCACAGGCTGAAGGTGTTACGTCAACTGTTATTGAAGTTAGACCTGGAAAAAAAATAGGATTAGTTAAAATCTTAAATTCATTCATTCGCTGACAGACAACAGCATAATCAGCCTAAAATGTTCCCACTGCTGGAACACAGACCTCCTCTCTGTGAGAGGGAGTGGGCCGTAATCCACCACGCGGGCCCAGTGCGGGTTGGTAGATGTCACATGTCTTAGAATGTTTGATTCTTGTTCTACGATATGCCGGTTTTGTTTTCCTTTACCGTTTTTGGAGGAGTGGTGATGAAATAATTTGCACAAAGTTAATCGCCTGTCTGGGTTCGAATCTACGACCTACAACTCGTAAGTCGCGCCCGTTACCACTGGGCCACCACTGCTTCATGACATAAAATGGACTTATTCATTGCAGAGTTTCCCGACACAATCTCTCTTTATACAGAGTACTTTATAATAATTTATAACATCTGTATATACCTACTGTTCAAACCGACACCGAACAGCAGCACAACGCATCGGCTAATTACCTACCTATACATATATCTTTATACAGTCCACTAAGTTTAACGCTACACATGTAAAAAAACCAGTATTAAATCAAATTTAACAGAGTCCACACGTCTTCTTATTCGCAAAACAACATACAAGCAAAAACACACCTTATCGCCCTGAACATTTGGTCCTTCGAGCCGGATAAATATCACCGGTCGGCCACTGCGAGCGAGCCGTGAGAACAATAGGCGGCCGCATTCCACAGCGATAAGGAATTGTCGAAGATACTTTTTACTAATTACGGTATAATTCGTGAATTCTAGAAACATTAGTGAGTGAGTGTGTTCTACAAACATTATGACTTCGAGTATTACTATTGAGGAACTTCTGGTGTATCAAAGGGAGCTATTAGACAACTTGAAAAATGCTGAGAAAAACTACAGAAAGTCACCTAAGGATAGAATAAAACGAACTTATTTGGAAACGAGGCTAGAAACATTAGAAGAACTATGGAAAACTTTAAGGAGGGACACAAACAAACTATTTTGAAGCTTAGTAAAGACGATGACAAGGAAGATTCTTATTTTGAAGAAAATATGTGCGAACAGTTCGAAGAGACATACATACAATACAAGTCGAGTTTAAAGGAAGCTCTTCAACCGTTTTTGGATTCATCTAAGTTTCAATTCCCTACGTGTCCGCAAATATCGACACCGATTGACGGTACACAAACGCCGTTCAGTTACGATGTTAAGCTACCGCGCATCCAGATACCTACATTTAATGGTAAATATGAGGAGTGGCAGTCGTTTTATGATTTGTTTTGTTCGCTTATACATAGTAACAAGTCTTTATCGCCCGTACAAAAATTGCAATACCTTAAGAGCAATTTATCAGGAGAACCAGAAGTGTTACTACGAAATTATTCTATCACGAATGCAAATTATGAAGAGGCGTGGAATGAACTAGAAAAACGATACAATAATAAGAGATATAATACTAACGAGATTTTAAGAAAACTATTTACACAAAAATCGATACAAATAGTTGCGGCGAGTTCTATCAAACAGTTGCTGGACACAACTTCGACGTGTTTGAAGGCTTTGAAGAACATGGATGTGAACATTGATTCTTGGGACCTGATCATCAACTATTTGGTGCTGTCAAAATTAGATTCCGAATCGGTAAAAGAGTGGGAACAACATTTGAGCATGAATAACAACGAAATGCCTACTTGGCCAGAACTACGAGATTTTCTGAGTGTGAGATTCCGATCATTAGAAATGATAGATGGCCATAAACCAAGAGTGGTGCAAGCTAAGCCTGCTGTCAAACCTAAAGCCTTTCATTCAAACATTATCAAGGAAGAGAAAAAACAAGATGTAAAATGTGCGTTATGTAATGAAGGACATTACGTATACCATTGCAAGAAGTTCGGAGAAATGTCTACTAAAGAACGACAAGACTTTGTTCAACGGAGTAAATTGTGTTTCAACTGTTTGGCGCCATCACATTCCGTAGTGAAATGTCGACAGTCAGCGTGTTGTCGAAAGTGTGGACGGCGTCATCACTCACTTCTACATTTCGAGCGAGGAGTCAACACCGAGAAAACGAGTGAGGATGAGTCAACATCGACAGGTACTGTGACCGAGACACAGAGAGGTAAGCCTAATACTTTGTCTAATGATACACACATTGTAACCAACTTTTCTACAGAGAATTTTCATACAAACAGTGTCCTATTAGCTACTGCACAAGTGTTAGTAGATAGTAGGAATGGTTGCAAATATATACTTAGAGCATTGTTAGACCAAGGGTCACAGGCATCGTTTGTAACGGAAGCGACAGTTCAGTTACTTAACCTTACGCGTAAATCTGTCAGTGGTTGGGTGTCAGGCGTGGGAGAGGAGCAAACTCCCGCTCAAGCTCAACAACCTAGTGAAAGTACTTGGTGTGATTTGGAATCGTCTTACAGATAACTTTGAGTATACCATTGATTTACCGGAACCTACACAGTCAATTACTAAACGTCAAATCCTGTCGGAGGTAGCCAAAATTTACGACCCTTTAGGGTGGATAGTTCCTGTTGTTGTTGTCGCAAAAATGGTCATACAAAAATTATGGAGGTCAAGACTGGAATGGGATGACGTTGTACGTGGAGAGCTGTTAGAGGAGTGGTTACGTTACAGAGGGAATTTGATACATATTAAACGAGTAAGCATACCGAGATGGTTACACTACTCTTCTACAGCTAGGACAGAGCTGCATGTCTTCGCAGACGCCTCGCAACTGGCATATGGTGCAGCAGTATACCTGCGTGTTGTCGATGAAAATGGAGTATACGTTAATCTCATTTCTGCCAAAACTAGAGTCGCCCCTATTGAGAAACAGCTTTCAATACCAAGGCTAGAACTTTGTGGCGCAGTATTGGGCACAAAATTAATTTTCGAGATAGCTCAAGTGATGAATATTCCTAAGTCTAATTTATACGCCTGGACTGACTCATCAATAGTACTCGCTTGGCTAAAGGGTGGGTCGAGTCGATGGACAACATTCGTAAGTAATAGAGTATCAGATATACTGAATATCTTAGATTATGACCAGTGGGGACATGTTGCTACGGAAGTGAATCCAGCAGACTGCGCGTCGAGAGGACTTCAAGCGTCAGATTTGATAAACCATACATTGTGGTGGAACGGACCAGACTGGCTGTCTTCACTACGCGTACACTTGAACACAGACGATAGTATTGAGGACACACAAGAGGAGGAAAAAGTTAAGGTATTAAATGCCTCAATAAATACAGAGGAGGATTTTGTTTGGGCTAAGTTCTCCAACTTAACAATAATGTTGAGAATCATATCATACTGTAGAAGATTGATAAACCTAAAACTACCTAAGGAAACTCGGCAAACATTTACTAAACAAAGAAATAACTGAAACGTTAGAGATGTGCATAAGACAAGTTCAGAGCAAGGAATTTATACAAGAAATAAAACAATTAAAATCTAAGGGATGTGTACCTAGAAGAAGCAAACTCCGATCTCTTTGTCCAATTCTTGATGAGAATGGAATATTAAGAGCCAGCGGACGTATACAGCAGTCTCAAACACCATACGAAACACAGCACCCGATAGTTTTACCGGCTAAGAGTCATCTTAGCCGGCTAATAATTAAAGATGCTCATAAAAAGACAATGCACGGTGGACCACAAATAATGCTTAATTATTTAAGGTCAAAATATTGGATACTGCGAGCTAAAGACGAAACAAAACGATGTTATCGCGAATGCGTCACGTGTGTTCGATACTCTGCGAAAAACACCACACAATTGATGGGCCAACTACCAGAGGTGAGAGTGAAACCTAACAAGCCCTTCAGATCAGCTGGAGTAGACTACGCGGGACCCATTAATATTAGATTTTCACCAGGTAGAGGAGCAAAGTCCTATAAAGGATACATTTGTTTATTTGTTTGCATGGTGACCCGAGCCATTCATCTAGAAGCAGTGACAGATTTGACAGCAAAAGGTTTTATTGCAGCTTTTAGGAGATTTACGTCGAGACGAGGACACTGTAATGACCTTTACAGTGATAATGGCACTAATTTCGTTGGTGCAAATAAGCAGTTAAGAGAAATGTCCGATAAAGCCAAGTCATCAATACCTAGTGAGATAACCCAATTGTTAACCCTTGAACGCACTACGTGGCATTTTATACCTCCGCACGCACCAAATTTTGGAGGTCTGTGGGAAGCTGGGGAGCGCAGTACGAAGACTCACCTAAAGCGAGTAATCGGGGACACTACACTAACTTATGAAGAGTTGTCTACAGTATTAGCGCAAGTAGAGGCTTGCCTCAACTCGAGACCGATAAGTGTTCTAAATGACGACCTCAATGATCCTCTCCCACTGACCCCAGGCCATTTTTTGGTTGGTGAGCCATTACTGAACTTAGCTGACGAGAATTACACGCAACCTAATATTACTTACCATGAGAGATGGCGACTAACCCAAAAAATTGTCAACGTTTTCTGGAACAGGTGGTACAAAGAATATCTTGTTAATCTTAATCAAAGGTACAAATGGAACACAAGGAATGCTGAACCAGAAATCGATGACGTAGTGCTTTTAAAAGAGGACAATATTCCTCCTAGTAAATGGATAATGGGTAGAATTCTACAAAAACATGTGGGTCCTGATAATATTACTCGTGTCGTGTCAAT
Organism: Atethmia centrago; assembly: GCA_905333075.3. Lineage (NCBI taxonomy): Eukaryota > Metazoa > Arthropoda > Insecta > Lepidoptera > Noctuidae > Atethmia > Atethmia centrago. Next base: position 11,551,505 of record HG995393.1, read on the forward strand.
TAAATGTAAAAATGGAATTCTTAAAAGACCTGTGAGTAAATTATGTGTCATAACAAAATCTAATTCTATTGAAACAATGTGTTGATGTTAGCTATATTTAAAACTTCATAAGCAAAAGTTGTAAAACGTTAAAAAATACCTAATTGCTTATTTAGTTAAGACTTAAAAATCTATGTTAAATGTATGCTATAAATATTGTGTATAATGTTTACATACTCACCTGTGTTAACATTGTTATTTTGAGCTATATTACAATTTAATGTCTAAGAGATGTTCAGTACACGGATTCGAACTATTTTTTAACTATAAGATATTACGGTGGGCGGTTGTATGTTAAACGTTTCAATGAAAGCACACTTTTCTGTAATTAATTAATTTTCAGTAAATTTTGTAATGTTAAAATTGTCGCCCATCAAGTAAGAAACATTGTAAATTTACTTTATTTAGTTTTACTACTTTGCCTTATTCGATTCGTTGGTTGCTGGTTGTATTTAAATAGTTCCCTACTACTAGTATCCATAGTTCAATTAGTATTAGTTAATTTTGAGTTACTTATGTTAAAGAACTGCGTTCTTTGGTGGGCGGAATGTTCAAACCGACACCGAACAGCAGCACAACGCATCGGCTAATTACCTACCTATACATATATCTTTATACAGTCCACTAAGTTTAACGCTACACATGTAAAAAAACCAGTATTAAATCAAATTTAACAGAGTCCACACGTCTTCTTATTCGCAAAACAACATACAAGCAAAAACACACCTTATCGCCCTGAACACCTACCGGTATTAATCAAAAAAATAATTTGATTTGATTTGATTTACCACTGCTCTACTGACAGACAAAACACAGGCTAAACCTGTGGTTTAGGTGTATAAGCATGACTTTTTGCACAAGGAAGGATTCTTAAATTTAAAAGTCGCTGTGGAGACATTGAAGGTAGAGTACCGTTAGATTAGTCCTTATCAATATCATCATCTGCATATAGCCTTTCCCCAACTATGTCGGGGTCGGCTTCCTGTCTCATTGGATGCAGTATGTATAGTAATATTTTACATGGAGCGACTGCCTATCTGACCTCCACAACCCAGTTACTGGGTAAAACAATTATTATGCAAAATCATCATTATATCATTATAAATAAATAAAATAAAAAGCCTATGTTAGTTTTGTTCTTTTTAAATTACTAACTAAACTACCAGCGGACCCCAAAAAAGAAAATAACGTCATTGACAGCGATGTGGACGACTTTATTTAAGTTGTTAATTTAGATTTTTACATAAATGTTTGTTAATCGCATGTTAAATATATTGTATTATTTAGTTGTCTGCAAGAACCACTCTGTGGGTAAAGGATTGCCAGTCCTCTCTAGATTGGGCAACTTGAATCCAGTTTGGGCTGGTTGTTTTTTTGAGCTCATCTTTCCAACTAGCTACAGGTCTACCTCTCCTTCAAAATCATCATTATATATAATTATATATACATATTGACATTGATGAATATTATAAACAAAATTACGTAAATATTTATGTACCTTGAAAAGTATTATATTACTTTAATTATTGTGAATGTGAGCACTATGTGGGTCATTTTTATTTATTTCTTTTTGTTTTTTTTTTCTCTTAGTTTTAATGATAGTCTGGCATTTTGAGTACTTTATGGGGCCTACCCAAATGTCATTTCCTTGGTATTGTTCGTCGAGTCGTTGAGCTCCTTAAGTTCTGAGTTGAGCTACACGATTACTGACAAATGTTTGCACTGACTGGACAGGTCCACTCAAATTTGTGTGGTTCTTTCCTCAAAAGACCATTTCAGACATGGATCTACATGGTCCTCACATGATCTGAACAAGATTATGTCTGGACTTTAAAAGAGACTTTGACCCTTGAGTTTGTTTCGCCATTTCTTCTCTGGGGTAGTCAGATAGGAAATGTCGAGCTTATTTTGTAATTATTGTTTTTAATATGACGTGTAATTCTGATATCGTTAAACTGTCAAAGATCTACAAATGCCAGCCGGGACCAACGGCTTTACGTGCTTTCCGAGGCACGGGAAGAATGAACTGTCATTGGCGGTAGAGTACCTACCGTTAGATTAGTCCTTTTTATATATCAATAATTGTGATGATTTACCTGAAGTGGTTCCATTGACTAACACATCAGATGGAATCTCGTATCTCAGCAGCTCCTTATCGGTCTTCAAATCGTATATTATGATTTGTGGCGGCCTTTTTTGTACGAAGTTGTCTGTAACACACAAAAATATATGGTCATAGTAGAATTTGTGCTAGAATGAAAATAAAGAAAATACATTTATTATCAGTAAACATAACGCAAAGAAAGAACACAAACACAAAAAAGAACAAATTGGGAAAAAAAGGGACCTTATCCACGCAAAACGGCCATCGCTCAGCATAATGCTGTGACCCTATGCGAGACAGAGCCACAGCGCCGGGTTTCAGCAACAGCAGTCGTTGACGTGATGACTTCGACCGGTGCAGCATACAATAAGATATACATAATTTAATTTATGCGTTGTAAAGTGAAAGCCACGTTTCCACTAGGCAACAATTGACGCGCAACATGTTGCACAACAGGTTGCCCAACATGTTGAAAGTCAGCGCGGAACTTTTGTTGAACAACGCTGTCTGTCTACGCATCTACTACTTTACGTCAGTCGTCGACCACATGTCGCCAGAGGAACTGGTGTTGATTTCAGCGGCAGTGGTTATAATTCTATCGAAAAATGCATGAAAAAGAATAAAAAAACCACGTTGGTGGGTTAGAAAGTACCTACAAAATAAAGAAAATCACAAACACATCTAGTGTTTTCGCTATTGAATCCCGTGCATCTAGTTTTTTTAATTTTTTTTTATAGTCTCTGTGAGCAGTATCCCATAAACATTCATAGTTTTGGTACTGTTCGATTAATTTGAGCATTCGTTCGTTACACCACACTACGGACATTGTTGCGCGTCACGTCTCCACTCGACAACAATTGATGCTCAACTAACGATGCTCTTTTAAACTTTAAACAAACAACAAGCCGCGCGTCATGTTGCGCGCCAGCTGGCAACGTCGCGCGCTGTTGTGCAGCGTTGCCGTACATGTTGAGCGTCACGTGTCTGTTGTATATTGTCAATATTGTTGTCAATATTGTTACTAATTTTATATGGCTAGGGACATTGCTGCGGAGGGACACTGATCTCCAAGATACTGGGTCGTCACCCCTAGTTTGGAGATCAGGTTTTCAATGAGATGTGCATAGCATAAGCCACTTAGTTATAATCAGAGATCGGATATTCGGATGCATATTTACCTAAAGTTAAATTTTAGCTGTGAAAGTATGGAAGCGGCTTCTTAAAATATTTTTATTTGTAAAAAAAAACACGGGATGCCAGGAACACGGAACACCGGGAATGCATAGCTAGTCGGGTGTATAATAAAGAAGCGACTTCTAAAATATGTATATGTAGGGTGTAAGAGGAGGGGTGGTGTGTGTTAGTTAAAACAAAAAAAAAACACGCGAACGCATGGCAAGCACAGCGACGAATGCAATTATTGTAATTAAATAAACTAAGATAACTATTTGTCGGGGTAGCTACTTGCGCATAAGCAGGTACCTATAATTTGCCGTCCCACTCACAATCTCGTAAAATGCCTATCGTCGTTTTCTATTAATATAATAGTGCTAACATATACTGTTTATTTCGCTATGTGGAGAGGACAGGAATTTAACAGAATTTCACTAAGCACAATAATTTTTAACTATTTGTTTCAATAGGTACCTACATCAATTATTCTAAATATATGTAGTCCGTTATCTTATATTAACGTTGTTTGCTATGGCTGTTTGGTATTTACCTACCTACTTCACAATATTAGGTAGGTAGATATTATGCATCCGCTTATAAAGTCAGGAAAAACACAAAATTTGTCGATTCCGTAATCGCGGGTTTTTATTTTTTTTACTATAGTGCATTCCATTTATGCCAACATTTGAAAGTAAGTTGAGCTGTAAAATATGTAGATTATAATACTAATCTGATTCAATAGTCAGAAACCTTGTTGATCCCGGAACCGCGGGATTTTTTCGATACAAAAGCGCATTCCACATTCGCTAATATCTCAACTTTAGGTGAATATGCATCCGAATATCCGATCTCTAGTTAAATACATATAACATTGTGTTAGTATGTAGGCTTTTTGTTCAATAAACATTTATTTTTTTATTATCGAATAATAAGAGAGAAAGAGGGAGAAGAGAAGGGCAGGAGAATTCTTGCGGAAAGAGGGAGAGTAGGGCAGGAGAATTCCAGCATGAGTCCAATTTATTTGGTGCAATAATGTAATGAATGACATATTGCACTACGAGAAATCATCAACATCAGTCTGAACTGAGTTATATCCGTTTATAAGTAGGTACAAGGTGACATTTGCGAAGCCACATCAAGGGTAAATCTGTAGTGGTCAAAGGAACCAAGACCACGATTTCTGCGGGAAATAAAACAGCATATTTTTAAGAAATATTTTTAAATTAATATTGCAGACCGCATGATATTTTTTTTATCTTTTTAGTCAGCGAGTAAATTAGTGACCTTTCGCTTTTTATCTAATACAATTTGTTTTTTACTTTTTTGAGTTTTTAATGGTCGTGGTAAAACTCATTATACTCAGAAATCATACAGCGCCCTTCGCGTTCTTTACAATAACGCATTTAGGGTGCTGATGGGGTTGCCTGTGATGAGGAAGCGGTGCGCATCCCTGGTTAGTAGGGTGCGGGGCAGCACCAACAGCATCCTGTCTATGGTAGCAAGCAGGCTAGATTGTGCGTGTGTGAACCACAGCTGCAGGGTATCAGCTGGGCCTGTGACCTTGCAGCAGTGATGTCACATATTGTTGTGTTAATGTTTTGCTACCATAGTTTGTAAGTATTTTGTTACTAACACGTTGAATCTTGTTACTTGAATTAAATGATTTATTATATTATTAATACGTTGTGCCACATTATATCTACCAATATGTGACGTACACATAAGTTGTTCGCATGAACGTGTTAAGGAATACCAAAGGTCACTTACCAGGCACTTCCAGAAGACCTGTATCGACCATCCAAAGTCTATCGCACGTATCCACTCTTGGTCGGTATACGGATACAAAGTTGGTGATGCTAGCAGAATCTGGGTATGGCTTGAGGAGTGGAGAACCCGGCCCGGAAGACTTGAGATCCACGTAGTTCAGGGTCGAGGGTATTCCTGGGAAAAACAAGGACTTATCATAGCATACGTAACGGAACATCACGTCAGTTTTCTCCAAGGGGTTAGACCCTGTGTGCCTGTAATACTTAAGTTAAGTTAAGTATAATTTCGCCTGTTATGTTTAAGTCTCAAATAATAGGTGGCGCCTCAACCGGGCATAAATGCAGACTTCGAGCTGCTACTGAGAAATTCCTGATGGCAAAATGTAATAACTGTTTTTTTTTTTGGTGGGAAATCATCAAATAACTTCTCCCGCTCTGGGCGGAGCGGGAGGGTGTGTCAGACTGTTACTGACTAAAACCCACCCGTATTCCTTCCGTTGCCTGTGTTGCCAGGGGCCTCGGTAACCCTTTGGTACCTTCCCGCGACCCCGGCAGGCATCGGCCCTAGTGGACCCCTACGCCCCTGACGACATCTCTTTGAGGCGCGCGTGGAATACAACGCGCCGTCGACCCGGGCCTGATCCTTACCGGACGGTGAGCTACCCTTTGCCCACCGTCCGCAAGCCCGCGCCTACGGTGGCAAATAATAGGGGGCGCCTCAACCGGGCATAAAATGCAGACTTCGGGCTGCTGCTGAGAAATTCCTGATGGCAACTTGGGGTCCGAATGCCCACTTAGTTTTTAGAGACATCGCCAAGCGGTTGGTGGACTTCTCACGTGACCAGAGGGCTGGTCTATTTTTTGGTCAAAGAATCAGCATTGCCATACAACGTGCCTTTTGGGCATTTTTCCTATTGACAGCGATGCGGACGAATTTTTTGATGCTCTATGATATTTTGCCCTCCCTTTTTAATTGTACATATTATAATTATTATTATTTGAAGTGTGTTAGTTTTTAAATGATGTAAATATTTTTAAAATAAAAACAAAAAAGAAATAAAAAAAAATAAAAAAATAATATATAATATTTTTTCTGACCTAGTAATTGAACTCAGACCTCAAGCTCAGCAGTAGCACTTGCGACCACTAGACCAACAAGGCAGTCAGAAAAACAAGAATTTTTCAGTATACAGGGTCAACTTAAATTAGCTGGCGAAACAGACGTGATGGGTATATCTAATCATATAAAACAAAAAAGTAAAAGAATTTGATGATTTTTTTGTGGGGTCATCGACCGCAGGTAGTGTAGTCACTTGTATAGACGTGGTTTGTATCGATACCTTAAGACGCTGACAACACATAAACCGCGGTCACTGTCAAACTTCATAGAAAAGAAAGTGACGCGAGATGACACAACGCTTGTAATTTATTGCAAAATATGAAGCAATTATCTATTTACTCAAAATTGAGTTGAGTAATCGAAAATAAAAAACAACCAAGTTCTGCATTCAAATAAGACGTTTTTGTTATTAATTAAATACGTAATGTATGTTGATATTTACTACAGATATTTTGGTTTGGGACTCAATGTAAGAGGTCAGTTTAACGTTAGTTTGTATCGAGATTTTTTATCAAAACGTGTTTTGGTAACAACCAAGTTTGGGGATATATGTTCAAAATTAACATATATTTTTTCCACTACCACAATTTATACAGATTTGGCAATTTTTTTCTTAAGACAAGCCTATTTTGGTCAATTGCCTCTTGTCAGCGCCTTAACACGATTAAACAAAAGAAAACAGATTTTCGCAACTCACACTTCAAGTAACATCACTACCAGTGGTCGTTGACCCCAAAAAAACATTTTTTTTTTATTTTATTGTGTCGAGGTATCAATATAGTACGCGTCAAACTTACTGGCGGCTCAGAAGTGCGCAGTACCCCACTCCTCACCCCGCTGACACGTGAATTCGTTACTGCGCAGCGACTCGCCTCAGGCTCCGAACAGCCATAAAGTTTGAATCGGGCTGTACCCACCACGGCAGCGGAGTTACGCTAGCTAATTGAATTTGACCCTGTATAACCTGTTGACGAGAATATCTTACGTTTTAAAGTTATAATTCGAAGGCACACAGGCAGTCTATTCAAATTCTTGTTTTCAATTGGTGTTATTTCCATTTAAACAAATTTCAACTTTATGACAGTGTGTATGTCATTTGAAAACCTTAAGTCTCCTACACACTGAGGCGATATCGCGGGCGCGACAGGCATATTGCTGCCTGCCTGTTGCGCCCGCGAAATCGCCTCTGTAAGCAGGAGCCTTTAACAAGAAATTTAAAATCATACACTAGGCTTCAGCTATCCTTGAGACAAAATCAAAATTTTATTCTATGATTATACAATATCTTCATTAAGTAAATCAAAGGCGAAATGAACTATATTTTCGAGAGCGCAAAAGTGATGGAAGTATTATTAACAACAGGCTTAGCATGACGCTTTCTATGCCTATGAAGAAAAGACAAAGCTCTTTCTATACAAAGTGACATTTCGTTTCTCCATTTTTGACATCGCACCGTAGAAATCCTTCTACATAAAAAAGGATCAAAGAAAACAAAGATCGTTACAAACGAAAGACAAAATGACAGATTGTAGAAGGAGTTCTACGGTGCGATGTCAAAAATGGAGAAACGAAATGTCACTTTGTATAGAAAGAACTGTATCTATTCTTCGTAGAAATAGAAAGCGTCATGCTAAGCCTGCAGGTGCTGTGACTGACACGAATGGTTTAACGCCACAAAACACTGTATTTTTGCAGTTACATAGACTTAATGTTTCAATTATTTCAAGTTTACTCACAATTAGATAAGAAATTGACAAAAAATGATTTTTTCGTGCTCGGAGCCTTATAGTTAAACTGACCGTATCGTCTCCTAGGAACGGTGATGAACACTTTTTCCTGGTACACTTCGAATCCTATAGGTATGTTGTTGTATTGTATAAAGAATTTGTCTTCTTCTTCTGGCTCTTCTCGAAAGAAGATACCTTCTACTATCTTCTGGAGGGATTCATCTTTGACATCTGAAATTGACAGAATAGTGGTTTAAGAAAATTAGCATAATCAGCCTATATTGTTCCCACTGCTGGGACACAGGCCTCCTCTCTGTGAGAGGAAGTAGGCCATAATCCACCACTCGGGCCCAGTGCAGGTTGGTAGATGTCACATGTCTTCGAATTTTTGGACATGCCGGTTTCCTCACGATGTTTTCCTTCACCGTTTTGAGAGCAGTGGTGATGAAATAATTTACACAAAGTAAAGCGCCTGTCTGGGTTCGAACCTACGACCTAAAACTCGTAAGTCGCGGCCGTTACCACTGTCCACCACTGCTCACTTATTGCATAATATGAAGCAATTATCTATTTACTCAAAATTGAGTTGAGTACTCGAAAATAAAATACAACCAAGTTCTGCATTCAAATAAGACGTTCTTGTTATTAATCAAATACGTAACATATGTTGATATTTAATACAGATATTTTGGATTAGAACTCAAGGTAAGAGGTTAGTTTAACGTTAGTTTGTATCGAGATCTTTTTTCAAAACGTGTTTTGTTAACAACCAAGTTCTGGGAAATATGTTCAAAATTAACAAATATTTTTCCGCTACCACAAACTACACAGATTTGGCAATTTTTTTTTCTTAAGAGTAGCCAGTTTTGGTCAATTGGGTCTTGTCAGTGCCTTAATTTTATTTGGCCTTGTATATGGAACTCTTGTATAAAATGTCGAGCAGAATCTCGAAATTTCGAAAGGTCTAGAAAAACCCAGTGGCTTAGGCTGTGTGTTTTCTGTCAGTAAATTTAAGAAGCTTTGTTGAGCACTTTATTAAAATTATTTTATTGAAATGATTTAACTTGTATTCTTAATTATGTACTCATGACATTGTATAATTTTAGTAACAATTGTGCATGCCTGAATTGGTGTAACACACATCTGATTATGTGCTGCACGACTACTGACAAATGCGTGCACTGACTGGACAGGTCCACTCAATCTGTGTGGTTCTTTTATCAAAAGACCATTTCAGACACCAATCTACATGGTCTTCACATGATCTGACCAAGATTATGTCTGGACTTTAAAAGAGACTGTGACCTCTGAGTTTGTTTCGGCCTTTCTTCTCAGAGTAGTCAGGTAGGAATTGCCGACCTCGTCTATTATTAATAAATATGATTGACGAGTAAAGTGTTTGTACAGAAATATAATCATTTATCATTATCACTAGCTTTACCCTGCCTACCCTACCTACCCTACCTACCCTGCCTACCCTACCTACCCTGCCTACCCTATCTACCCTACCTACCCTACCTACCCTGCCTACTCTGCCTACCAGGTAGGGTAGGCAGAGTAGGCAGGGTAGGCCAGGGTAAGTCAGGGTACCCTGCCTACTCTACCTACCCTGCCTACCCTACCTACCCTACTTTGTTTTTTTTCCTACTTACTTGACACTTATCAGTATATTTTGGACGATTCACACAATATCTTATATAAATTATAGCCTATGTGTTATTCTGATGCGTAAGAAAGAGTAACAAACATGCATACATACATACTTTCGCATTTATAATATTAGTAGGGTGTGTGTTGAGCAATAAACATTTGAATTTATAAAGTAAATAAAAGATATGCGCAGTAAGACGCCTGTGGCGTTAAAAATAATAACATCTTGCCCTGTAAAGCCCCGCGCGACACCGATTCGGAGTCAAACAATAGAAAATCAATTGTGTCTCATTAGCTGTCTTTGACCAATTAAATGTCAAACTATTAAGCATTTGATTTAAGAATAAGTAAGTAAGTAAAGTATTTGTTTTTTTTTGTTAATTAACTAGCTTTTGCCCGTGGTTTCGCCCGCGTGGAGGTCGGAATTTATCCCATGGGAACGTACTACCGAGATAAAAATCCTATGTCCTGATCCAGGGTTATTGTCTACCCATTTTTTTCTTTTTTTTGGATTTTTTTGCAAATAAATCTTTGTCTTTGTCTTTGGGAAATTATCAAATAACTTCTCCCGCTCTGGGTGGAGTGGGAGGGTGTCAGAGTCTTACTGACTAAAACCCACCCGTGTTCCATCCATTGCCTGTGTTGCCAGGGGCCTCGGTAACCCTTTCGGAGATACCGAGGCATAGTGAGGCGTGAATAGGTAACAGACAGAGTTACTCTCGCATTTATAAAATATAGCTGCGTCCCGCGGTTTCACCCGCATAAGTCTCGCTCCCGTAAGAAAATCGGGAAACTCAAACTCAAAGCATTTATTTCAAATAAACCAATTACAGGCACTTTTGAATTGTCAAGGGGTTGGTCGGTCAGTCAGAAAGATGGAGCTAGTTGCCCATTCCAAAAGGTAATCGGTACCTATGGAGAAGAACGGGCAAGAATCTCCACGGACACTCTTTTAAATCAACGTATTATGGTTACAAAATATTGTTGTCATCATTTTGAAATTATACATGTGAGAACGATGCAAAACGTAAAAGCGTCCGTAATAAAAATATTAACAAAACAAAAAAAAGCAATTCAAAAATTTAAATAAGCCATGGCAGCTAAGAGATGACCAGTCTCAACTGACGGTGCCCGTTCACGAGCATGACGCATGGATCAGCGCCATTCAGCTCAACCATTTTGAAGGGAGCTAAATGATCCAACACACGCGCCACCATCAGCGAGACATCTGAGTGAGCACGACATACTCCCAGCCACCAGGGCACATTCAAGCCTATGAAAGACGTATCCAGTAAATGGCAGCTTTATAGTACGCGCTGTGCAACTATACTGGATAAAAAGTATTTTATGTCCTGATTCAGGTTATCGCCTACCCATTTGCCAAATTTCATTTAAATCCATTCAGCCGTTTTAGCTTGCAAGCGTAACAAACAAACAAACTCACTTTCGGGTTTATACGAGAATGAATGCCAATGCACCCCATTTAAATGGAGTGACAGATAGAATAATATGCTGTAATGTACACCAAAATTGAAAAATTATATTGTTTGGCTGATTTGAGAAAAACATATAAAAGTACTTACATTTTACGCCATCGATATTGTAACCAAGCTGCTTCCATGAAAACACTTCTTGCATCTCATTAAAATGATTATTTCTTATAAAATATTGTGCACTGCAATAATTAATTACAACTAAAATAATTAAACTTTTTGTCAACATTTTTGTTTCACAACTGTCCGGTAGCCTGTATGCGTTGATACTGGTTTTGTATTTATAATTGCGAAGTAAAGTTGTGGTCATGGAGGACGTAAAATATTTGCGACTTTGCTTCCCTTAGAAAGCAGTGAACGATCTCGTTAAGCGATAGATTATTCTAGATAGATTTCGTTAAGCATAAATAATATATTATTGTAAATAAATGGCTTAATATCAGCGTAGTGCCTACACACTCTGCAAGGCCGTAATACGCGCGGAGCTACAGCGTAGCGCACTTAATATTATGCTACGTCTTAATACGTACTGATCTACAGCGCAGTAGCTAAGCACTGTGCTACGCCGTAGTACGCACTGTGCTACAGCGTAGTTAATATTATGCTACGCCGTAGTAGGCACGGTGCTACAGCATAGTTTATATTGTGCTACGTCCTAGTAAGCATGGAGCTACAGCGTAGTTCGTTCTGTGCTACACCGTAGCATGCACTGTGCTACGTCGTAGGAGGTACTTTGCTAAGTCGTAGTATTTACTGCACTACGCTGTCGTACGCAGAACGCTACGGCATAGTAGGTACTGTGCTACAGTTTAGTAAGCATTATACAACGCTGATCTATGATCGCGTAGTCTTAATTCTTTCGCATGTTCGAATTGCGGTAGTCGGTTATTCTTTTTTAGGGTTCCGCACCTCAAAAGGATAATCGGAACCCTTATTTGATCACTCGTGTGTCTGTCCGCCTGTCACAGCCGATTTCCTCCAAATCTACTGGACCGATTAAGTTGAAATTTGGTAAACATATGAATTTCTGTAACCCAAACACGGACTTGTGACGTAAATAAATGATTTTTTTAATATGATGGTCACTTTTAAGGGGCTAATTAGAAAATTAAAAGTTAACTGTACCATGTGACATATCAATGATCCGAAAGGGCTTGTTGTGAGGGTCTCAAATATATTTTTTTTTTTATTTTAAAATAAATTAAATTAAAACTAAGTTAAACCTACAACAGGCCCTTGAGGCATTGTACCAAGGATGCTGGCAGCATTTCCTCGCTGAATTACAATGCTGATGCGTTGCAAAAGAAAGCCGCCAGCTTTTCGGTCACCAGTTACATCAATTAGACGGTTCGCGATTTCCGCAAATAACTTATGCGCACTGGGACCCCACGAACCGAGGGTCTCGACGCCAAAGTGTACAAAGTTGCACTCTCTGCCAAGATTTTCGGCATTTTCCGCCGTAAATTTAAAATAAATAGTTTTTAAGTTATTTATGAAAATAGAAGAAAATTGACCATTCCTCCTTTATCTCCGAAACTACTGACGATAAAATTTTGAAAAAAAAAATATAGTAAATAGTTCCTTACTTGTAGATTACAGGAATACCTATAAGAATGTGTACGGTATTGAACTAAATTACTGTAAATCTCTAAATATTGTGCGTTTAAACTTACATTTGCAGTTGAAACATGCTTTTCGTCTATAACGTTAAGTTTGTTCTTGGGATAAATTCATCCCACCTACGGAATGCTTCGTTGTGCGCGGTCCGACACGCACTTGGGTGGTTTTTATACGATAAACTAGCATTTATCCCGCGACTTTGTTCGCGTGAATGTCGTATTTACTCGGTATTTAATTATAAATATTTTTTTATAGTTTATTATTAATAGTATTTATTTCTTATTTAAGGGTAAGACAGAGGTGTACCTATCCTATCTATAGTTAGGTACACCCACATGTCATCAGTTATATAATAGGGGGCGAGCCTATTGTCATCAACCGGGCACAAATCCAGACTCCGCACGGAAAAAAAGGATGTCTTAAATTAAGACAACACCCTTTTGGTCAAGACAAATATTGATTCATATAAGGAGAAAACAATATATTCTTGAATGAAGTAAAATGTTGTCTTAGTTTTATTGTCTTCTTCGAAGACATTATACTTAAATGAAGAATTGTTAAGTTTAATTTTAAGAATATTATTTCTCTCTTAAAATATTTTCTTCAATTAACATTATTAAAATATTTGCTGAAGTCAAGAATAAAAACCAAGTATTTATTATTCTTAATTTGAGTAAACAGGTTTTCTTGGACTGAGTACATTTACTTACGTTAAGAAAATATTTACTTGGATTGAAACAATTTTTCTGAGAATATTGATATTCTTCGCTGAAGAGATCCTTTTTTTCCGTGCGGGCTGCTATTGAGAAATTTTCGTATGGAGGAGAATGGGCAAGAAACTCCACCGTGAGTCCTTTAAAATGTGTTACAATATTTTGTATACATTAATTATATAATTATATGTGAAAACGATGCACCTGCAATAAAATTAATACATCACATCATGCTTCCATCCAGAAAGGAATGTAAAAACAACTTTTTTAACTAAATACCTATTTCGAAAGACACACTGTCTTCTTCAGGCAGTTAAAATTATAGCTCTATCATGAACTAGACTACAAAAACAAGTTTATCAACATTATTTTGAACACATTCACAACATAATAATATGTAAAAACGTTGAATACTAAGTTGTATTCATTAACTTGTGTCCGTATCTGATGTTTAAGGAAAATAATTGCCGAATTACTTAATTGAATGCATATGGTAAATCAAATCAAATCAAATTATTTTTTTGATTAATACAGGTAGGTATAAACAGATGTTATAAATTATTATAAAGTACTCTGTATAAAGTGAGATATGTGTCGGGAAACTATGCAATTAATAAGTCCTTTTTATGTGATGAAGCAGTGGTGGCCCAGTGGTAACGGCCGCGACTTTCGAGTTGTAGGTCATAGGCTCGAACCCAGACAGGCGCTTTACTTTGTGTAAATAATTTCATCACCACTGCTCTCAAAACGGTGAAGGAAAACATCGTGAGGAAACCGGCATGTCCTAGAACCAAAAATTCGAAGTTTTGTGACATCTACCAACCCGCACTGGGCCCGCGTGGTGGATTACGGCCCACTCCCTCTCACGGAGAGGAGGCCTGTGTCCCAGCAGTGGGAACATTATAGGCTTACTTGGCTATGTTTTTTTTTTTTTAATCTTTATTTATTAACGAGGGTTTGATCACATAGTGAACATGCCACCCTCATAGGAAAACCTTTGTTACATGCAAAACTTAACATCTACGTTTAACCCCTAAATTAACTAATTTATATAATATTCTAGCGGCTTTGGATGCTGGAAACGCTAAAATAATATTACATTCTCCTAATTGACACATATTTATATTAAATTGGTCTCTAATCAAATATCTTTCCGCACTGTTCCGGACACACTCCACCATAATATGAACAACGTCTTCGACCACATTGCACTCCGTGCAATTTGGAGATGTAACTTTGCCCATCAATGCAGCAAAACTATTCAATGGGATGTGTCCGGAACGAAGTCTCAAACTTGTCACGATTTCTTGTCTACTCATATCAGCATTATCAAACCAAGGATAATTCTGAATGGTTGGCTGCATCGTCCGATACCAAATACCCTTTGTCAATGACTTCTCGTCGAAGTATTCTTTCCACATTTCATAACATTTCAATCGAATTAAACTTAGAATATCTTTCCAGTAAGGTTTATATGTCAACGGAACACCCTCTAAGCACGCTTCTTTGGCTAAATGATCAACTTCCTCGTTTTCTTCAATGCCGATATGGGAAGGCACCCATTGTAAAACAATATTTTTATTTGTATCTCTTAATCTGCTTAAAGAATCTATTATTTTGTATGCTACCGGATAACCACGAAAATTTCCCATACACTTCGTCAAATGTTGGAGTGCACTTTTACAGTCAGAATAGATTACGGAATCTTGAAAATCCACCGATTCAAGGTATGAAATGGCCTCAAAGATAGCGATTAACTCGGAATATATGATAGAAATTTTTGAATTTAACTTGAACTTAAAGGAGGTATTACTTTGCGGATCAAAAAACGCCGCTCCAACATTATCTCGAACTTTAGATCCATCCGTATAAATTCTGTAATAGCCAGAATAGCTCCTGCCAAAGTTCCTACTACATATAACTCGTAGTTGGTAGTGATCGTACGATTTCTTAGCTTCGGTAACCTCTTTAATTTGTGGTTTAATCGTACAAGACAAGTTCGCGCCGCTTATCCATGTATTAAGCGAAAATAATCCTAATTCATCGCTGGAGTACACGCATATGTTATTCAATGTTTCAGAAATGTGAGCTATAAGTGGTTTCTTTTTTCGTCTCCAATAAATATCTTGACAACAAATATTAAGTTTGTTGACAATTTCATACGTGTCCCCATTTACAAAAGATCTGACTTTCAAAAAGAACTTACCAGCTAAGTAATATCTGCGAATATGTAACGGCTGCAGATGAAGTTCGCATTCCATCACATGAATGGCTGTACTTTTAATAAAACCACCGATTACCCTCAAACATTGGTTTTGAATTTTAATTAATTTATTTAAATGGGTTTGACAGCTATTATCAAATAAAAAACTGGCATAATCTATTCTGCTGCGTATGATGGCAATGTATAGACGTCGCAAATGAGTGGGGTGTATGCCCCAACCTGGACCAGTTAATATTTTAAACACATTCAAAAATTTGGCTGATTTGTCTCTTAACTCGTTAATATGTTTAGACCATCTTAGAGATCGATCTAACCACAATCCCAAATATTTATAGTTGTCGACTACTTGGAGGGATCTTTTATTTATTTTAATATCAATAGTATCTTTTCTGAACCCATTTTTGAATATACAAATTTTACTTTTACTAGTTGAAACATTTAAACCAATATCTTGAACTAACTTCTTAAATAAATCTAAAGCCGTTTGCAATTTACGTGTCGCCTCCAAAATTTTGTTGGTAGTAGAATACAATACAAAGTCATCCGCAAACTGCGATATATGTACATTATTTATCTTTCTACAGATATTGATAGTAGCTATATTAAACAACAATGGCGATAATGGATCACCCTGTGCCAAGCCACGACAAGTAGTTCTACATAAAGAATAATTATCAAGTTGAATTTTTAAATTCCTTGCTTGTAAAAAGTTCCACAGATAAGTGCAAAGTTTTTGTCCTACCCCTAAGCCATCCATTATACGTAATAAACTATGTACATCCACATTGTTATATGCATTATCCAGATCAATAAAACAGCATATGGTCATTTGTTTTTCAGAAAACCCTGTTTGAATTCTAGAAACTAAACTAGTGAGATTATTTAATGTTGATCGACATTTTCTAAATCCTGTGGTATTCTGGTCTAACATATTGTTCTTTTCTATGAACCATTCTAATCTATTGAGTAGAATGTTATGGAAAGTTTTGCATACACACGAGATCATAGATATGGGGCGAAGGGAAGAAGCTAAACAAGGATCACGTCCTGGTTTGGGAATCGGCACCACCACTATATCACGCCATTGTTTGGGTACAAACGAATAAGTGAAAAATCCATTAAATAGATTGAGTAGGGCTTGTTTTCCGTTCTCAGGTAAGTATTTTATCATAGAATATTTGATGTTATCACTACCAGGGGCAGTATCTTTATTTTTTAAGCATTTAGTCAGCTCTTGAATCGTAATCGGTACTTCAAGTTTTGGGTTATTCGATGTAAGAATAGGATAGTTGCATGATACAAAATCGGGGGCTAAACTACAAAGTAATTCGCTTGCTTTAGTGTTGTCTACATAGGATTTTGCTGTGTTATATCCCTTAATCCACCTCATCCTTCGCCACAGTTCACTATGGGTCGTAGTTTGGTCAAGAGTAGAACATAAGTCTTGCCATGACTTGCTTCTAGAGCACCGTATAAGTCTTTGAGCATCACTGATTTTACTTTGCAGGATTGTGAGGTTATGAGGTGATGGATTACGTCGAAATTTGGAAAGTGCTAAACGGCGCTCTGCTACAACTTTAGAGAGATTGGGACACCAATAAGGTTTCGGTGTAAAATTTCGTTCTGGGTTTGTATTAATTTTAACATATGGTATAAAAAAATCTGCTGCCATATCTAAATAGTCTATAAATGTGTCATATCCTTTTTGTAAATCATTTGGAAACACAAATTCATCGAAAAGGTCATTTAAAAGTTTTTGGTACCCTACCCAGTCAGCCTTTTTATAGTTTCGCCGAGACATATGTACGTTACTAGCTTTAAAGTATGTTGAAATTTTAATAACACAATGATCGCTTCCCAAAGTCTCATTTAACACTTGCCAGTTTAGACTTAAGCTTATATCGGATGACGCTAACGAAACATCGGGAGTCGACTGTTGTAGTACATCATTGACTAACTTAATACGCGTGTGATCGCCACTGTTTAGTGAAATAAGGCTACTACCAATAAGTGCGTCAAAGATTTGATTACCTCTCCTGTCTACTTTATTGGACCAATTGGGATGGTGTCCATTGAAGTCACCTAGAAGTAGGGTTTTATTATTAACCTGTAAAAATAATTGATCCCAGTCTGCCTGGCTAGTATTTACAGAAGGTGGACAGTAAATCGATATAATGTTCTCAATTTCATTACAATTATATACTTTAACGTGTATGTTTTCAATACCCGAGTTAAAATTTTGTAAATCATGGCAAATCTGAGATTTAATAGACTTATGTGTGAGTATTGCTACACCTCCGTATGAATCGTCTCTATCTTTGCGAAATACATTATAATCTTTAACCTTAAAATATATTTCTGGATGTAACCATGTTTCGCTTAATACGGCAATGTGGATCTTGTCTTGTATTAACAAATTCTCAAACTCACTTAACTTTGGCCTAATGCTTTGTGCGTTCCATTGTATAATATTTAATTTAATATTTGTTACATATTTATCTGGCATTTGAGAAATAATCAAGGATTAATTTAAGGATAGGCCAATCCGCTACATTATCAACTACTACTAGAATTACCCACTCAATGCAAGTTTTAAGTACTCCTTTGCAAATCATTTGTATAGTGCTTCCTTTCATGAATATTATCTCTTGTAATCTCTTTAACAATTCCTTGAAATTAATATCTCTATGTTTTTCTCCTGTTTCACTCGAGTTTTTTGACTCCACTTCATTATCTTCTTCTATATCCGTTTTACTCCACTCCATAAACTCCAGATCTGACGAGTTCTCCTGTTTCTTCTGTTTCTGTTTAGTGGCTGACTTTTGTTTTTGTTTATGTACCTGCGCCTTAGTTGTCACTTCAGCATAAGCCATACTACTAGTGGTTTGAGTTGGAGTCGTGTCCACGACTTGACGGGATGAAAATTTTATATCTGTATCCTTTATTTCTATGTTAACTTCCTTGTGTGTTGGTTCGTCTTTAGGAACATAGATCGTTAAGGCCTTTCTGTAGGTGCAATTAAACTCGGACATGAGTTCCCTCAATTTTTTTTCCTTTAAAAAGATTGGACATGTTTTGGACAAGGATATATGTTTTCCATTACAGTTAACGCATATCATGTTAGTGGTTTCGCAGTTGACGTGGTTTTTTCCGCATTTAGGACACACTACTTTAACACTGGGGCATCTCTTAATTACATGACCGTATTTCCAACAACGTGAACATTGCGACACTGGAAATACATATGGTTCTACCTTTATCCTCAAACCATGTGTATAAACATAGGGTGGTAAGAACGACCCTTTAAAGCAAAGTCGAACCGCTTCACTGGGTGACCACCCATCTGCCTCAAAGTTCTTGCGATTCAAGCGATTTAAGGATAATAACTTGGCTGGTTCTGGGCAACGTATATTCTTCAAGATGTTTTCCTCTGTCATTTCCAAGTCAACATCTCGTATTACGCCGTAGGACAAATTCTTTTCCATCGCTCTCTGAATATGCCATCCCTTATCGATAAAGAATTGACATACCTCCAAATTCTCAGCGCTGATCTCGCTAATCAATTCTATACGAACTCGATACGGATTGATAAATTTCACCCTGATAATATCTTTTATATTCTGGTCTCTAAATAACTTAGCCAGACTAAATTGTTTAGGTAGTTTTTCTTTGCTAGATATATATATTTCTATCTTTTCTGTCTCCTTCAATATTTTGTTTTTCCGCTTAACTTCCGTCCATTCTTCATCGCTGCTTTCTCTCATTCTTTTATTGGTATTGTCTTCAATGTGTAACTCTTCATTTAAAGTAGAAATCTCATTCATAGAATCATTCTCTAATTCATTACTCGTCTCATAATTATCGCTCATTTCACTCGTAAACAAGTCGCATCTGCGTCAGGCGGCAGGTAGCCGGCCGAGTGGCCACGTATCGCACCTTTCCAAATCCAAGGTCGAATATACACAGTACGCGCTCTGCTCAGTCGACGAATACAACTGTGACACGACCCGCTCGCACGAGTGCCGCGACGAAACTACTTGGCTATGTTATAAAAAATATTTGAAACTTCACAAATTTCACAAAAAAATTATAAAATAGATTTCTTATTAGTTAGGTTTAATATGTAGTATAGTTCTAGGCGATATCTATACTAACACTACAGGGGAATTTAACCCGTATAGTAAGGCAGTTAAGAGCTATATAGCGTACGTAGCGAAGCAGGAAGAATGAAGGTGATAAGCGTTGAAATGAATGGTATTATTTAAGGAAAGATGAAATTAATATATTAACGTTAATAAAGTACTCAAACTGACAATAGCAAATATATAAGTATCTTTAGCGAAACAATGTTATCAGCGCGGCGCGACCGGTAAGCTAGCTAGTTGGTGACCCCGACGTGATCCGTGTACGTGAACGTGGTAACGTGACTCAAGCCTGCAAGACATCGTTGGACTCGAAGAACGAGTGTCCAGTATAGAGACATGAGGAACAGGGTGTATAGATCACTCATCCTCCATAGAAAAGGGAGGATCCTCCGACCAGACGGGTGTCGTGTCTGGTGGGCAACTGCCCGACGGTTGATGTCGGGATGTTGTATATATGCTAGCTGCGCGGTAAACTCTGCTTGCGCGATGCAGGATTTTGCGTGACGTCAGTGTGATGCGTAGTTCGTATGTGACGACGTAGATGCCGCCACAAATATATCAATGTCCGTTCCCACCGAAGTTAGGTAAAGAAAAGGCGATGACAATACTCGGTGACGTGGAAAGCGCGGGGTCATAATACGATCGGTCACTTTGTCGGAACGATGTGCTGAGCTTGCAGGTTGGCCTCGTAACAGGTGTGCAAATATTTATATTATTGTTAATCTAATTAGATAATTATTAAAATAACATTACAAAATTATTATACTAAAAAAAAAACAATAATAAATAAAATAAATTCAGAATACTACAAATGTCAAAGGTTTAAAAATAATAAAAATAAAAATTGTCAGATGAATTATAAATACATGTCATAGACTTAACAATCAATTTACAATCATGTAAGTTTATACAAAACTATAACTAATATTGTTTGAAGAATGTAAGTTGGTTCAAGTAGGTAACTTAAGTGTAAAGGAATACGAAGAAAAGCAGTGGCGTAGCGTGTATTTCTGCCGCCCGGGGCAAATCTTAAATTTGCCGTCTCTCCCCCATTTTCGCAACTAAGGATTATTACAATGTAAGATTAGATTAGGACTGCAAACATGTAAAGGTTTGAATTAAAAAATAAACTTCAATATGCCCAATGGGGCGGAATCATTAAAATTGTCTTCGTACGATAAACCAACATCACTACTTTCGTCGCCAAAAATGTGCCTTCTTATTCGTCTTGGAGGTTCGATTTCAGTTTCCGTTTTAAATAGTATATTTATATTATAGCATAGTTAATTTCACATTATATGGAATACTAATGCAGGTATACCTAGCAAACCTTCTTATTTTTTTACGCCAAATCTATTTTGACCAACTTCCATTTGTCCCAGTGTCTTGAAATTCTTCGTAAATAAGTACATTTTCTCACTCTGTTAGGAAATTAAACATCAACATTTGAAGGTTTAATCATTTAGAGAAATTTGACAGTTGGTGGTAACATGGTGTGCTGGCGATTGCACAGGATCTATGTGGTCCTTTGATGACAATACAGTTAGGATGACCTGACGCCGCCGCCCCCTATATTAGCGCCGCCCGAGGCCATGGCCCCCTCTCCCTACGCTACGTCACTGAGGAAAAGAACGTACATATATGCTTAGAAACGTCGATTTATGTTGGTTTATGTCGGTTAAAGTAAATAGGTGACATAGTATCATAATTTAAGTCGATTAAAAATTATATTTTCTGTACTAGTGGTTTTTTTTGCTAAATTTACAAAATGGCTTCGGGATTTTTTTTGGAGGGAGGGTGTGTCAGACTCTTACTGACTAAGGCGCCCTGGGCGTCTCCTACGGCGGCTAGGGGCGAGAGGGCGCGAAACTTGCCTTTCCCTCGACCGATGGCTTCGGGATGGAGCTAAAATTTTAAGTGCCTAGGGACCTTGGGACAAAGTTACAAAGGTCGCAAAGTTATCAATACAAGACTTACTGCTGAGCCTGGTAGGATGTCTTTTTTTTTTGGGTGGGAAATCATCAAATAACTTCTCCCCCTCTAGGCGGAGCGGGAGGGCGTGTCAGACTCTTACTGACTAAAACCCACCCGTATTCCTTGCTGTTGCCTGTGTTGCCAGGGGACTCGGTGACCCATTAGTACCTTCCCGCGAGTAGGATGACTCATAATAGTTTGACAGAGTGCCAAATTCATGTATAAATCTATTTTACGATAATTTAAATTATCTATGTTTAAATTAGAAGTAGGATGTCTAATTCTAATTTTAAATTGTGGCTTCCCAAAAGATATTCAAAATCTATAGCAAGGCCGTTTTGAGTATATTTATGTTAAAATCTCTGCATAGAACAAATTTAAATAAACATAGATAATTTAAATTATCGTAAAATAGATTTATACATGAAATTGGCACTCTGTCAAACTATTATGAGTCTATGTTCATTTAGTTCTATGGCGCTACGTTCTATAATACCTTTAATAGAAAAGTTAGTGTTAAATGTTGTATATTTATGTCCAATTCTAGTTAGTATACAGGCCGTCCCCTCTTTACATCTCTAGAATAACTTGTGCTAGGCGGAAGTTGGGTATGTCGAGTGTATTTTCCTGGTTGATCGTCATAAAGTGTTCGGTTATACAGATAATATCTATGGGTTTATTATTTTGTGCTAATTCCTCTAAATGTACCGTCAAGATATCAGATTTGTTTATGAGACCTGCTTTGTTTTGGTGGAGAGTACGTATATTTTTATAAAAGAAAAACTGTGAGTTTTGTCCATTTGCGTCGCTGGTCAAGTCATCTGGAAATAATTCTATGTCAATTTTAATTCCATTCGTAATGTCCCTAAATATGCATTGTATTCCATGTTTATTTAATTTGCTTGACATATTTGAAACATGGTCAAATTCTAATCCATAGTTGGAGTCAAAAAAATATGCATACTTGTACTTGTTATTATCTTGGATGTTTGGTGGAAACATTTCAACCTTATAATTAGAAATGAGTTCCACACAGATATATGTATGAAGGTGCGCATATTGTTATCTTAGGGCCACTTGCAGCTTTTACTTAAATCTCGATTTAAACTCGGCTTAGGCTTAAACTTAATTTAACGGTTTGCATGTCATCGATTTAGCTTAAATCTCGATTTAAATAAACGTCAAAGTTAAACCGGCATGTAAGTCGGTTTAAAGTTGTTAATTCTCGATTTTATAGACAGACGTCAATACAGCGTTATTTTAAATTACTCTTTTTATTTGTGAAAATGGATTTCTTTTCGCTTATGCATGATGATTTGTTATCTGATGATGACGAGGAGATCGTACAATATTTAGATACTCTGTTTTTCTCTCGTAGAGTGTACATTAGAAGTGATTTATTTAGTATATTACGAGATGACGAATTTTTGAAACGGTTCCGAGCACAAAGCTTCTTTATTATAAAATTATTCATAAGTTTCCAAGTGATTTTAACAAGTAAGCTTTCTTCAGTTATAATTAGCCTTAGATCTCTCCGTTGTAATTTATGTTTTAACTCGTATATTATGTATGACTGACGCTAAACAAAACAAGAAAATAACACGAGACTACAAACACAACCAACACTGGCTTACATTGACGTTATTGACAGATCAAATTCTTTTTTCTCTATACGCAGAACTGAGTTGCCATCACTTTTTATTTGAAAACGGAACGCAAAGAATGAATGGCAATGAATGGAATGAATGGGTTATTGACCTAATCTCAGTTTAGTTAAATCGAATGTGAAATGTGACTGTGCAAGACATGCTTAGTAAGATTTAAGTTAAGTCGAGTTTAGGGCAAAATCGAGATTTAATTAAACCGATATTTGTATCGTTTTGCTGCAAGTGGCCCTTAGTGTGTGTTACATTCATTAAGCATTCTCTTATTAATTTTACTAGGTCAATGAGGTTATCATGGGCTGTAATGTTAGCAACCCCTAATATAATTATACAGGAATCATTCATTGTAAAACGTAACTTGTAATTTTGATTTTACACCCGCTAATAATATTTTAATGTTTGAATTTGGTGAAGTTAACTACAATAATTAAAGAGCCTTCAAATTCGTCAATACCTTGTAGCATGCCTCGTTGTGTGTAGTTACTGAGTACGCAGAGTTTTCTATTTGTGGTATTCTCTCTAGTAATCCTCTCAAATGGTTGTTTATTCTTTTGCGTAAGGTAAGACTAGGCAGAATATATGTCACTTTGTTTGGTGTTTATAGTTTGTGTATCTTTATTTCGTTTGCTAGCCGCATGCTCACTACGATGTCGTTGTTGTTCATGTTCCTTGATTATGTACTTTGGTGAGCTTATTCCACGCAAAGATTTGTTTTTGCGTATCGGAGTTGCACATTTTTTCTCAGGAGTCGAGCATGTTATCTTAAATGTGTTAACAGTCTTAATCATATTGTGTAAATCCGATTTAGACGAAAGCTCTCCGTTTTTAGATCTTCTCTTAAAGTTCTTACTTACTTGACCGTCTTAAATTTTACGTTATGACTTAAGTTCTCGATGACAATACAGTTATCTGATCTGGTGATGAACTAACGCCACCGCCGCCGCGCCGCGCGCCGCCCCGTATTTTTGCGCCACCCAGGGCCATGGCCTCTTCTGCCCCACGCTACGCTACTGAGTTTGGCCACAGAATAAATGTGATTTAGCGGTGCCTTAAAGCTTCTGCAGACTGAGACGATATCGCGGGCGCGACAGGCATATTGTTGCCTGTCGCGCCCGCGTTATCACCCCAGTCTGCAGAAGCCTTAAGGCGCCGCCAAACGAAACGAACTGTTACAGTTTCCCAATGCTAAGGAAAACCCTTAGTGATCAACAATAATCGATTACATAGATTTCCTGTAAATTGTCTTGTCATCATTTAAGAGCAGCCTGCCTCCCACTTCCAGTAGCACGCCAGTCTCGTCCCGATCGCTGAACCTCCAGCACCTCCGTCAATAACCAAAATTGTAACGAGGTCAAACTCCAAATTAAACTACTTATTCACGTAAAACGTTGTTTACATGACCTCGTATAACAGAACGATATCGCCCCATTCAGACAAGCCTTTAACCGGTCGAATGCCGTAATTACAGACACAATTAAAAAGTCGTCGTGTCTCGCGTGGATCCAGGTTAAAAGATCTCAAGGCCATTAGTGAAGTCCCGTAATGAGTTATCATACTTACAGTTAATAATTAACATAACTAGAAATAAATATAGGTATCTGCATATTACGATAACCTTAATCGATCGCAAAGGACAATAGTGATGTGACAATGTTGTTTTTTCGATAAATCAGATAAATCGATAACAGACGACCGACGTAAGACGGTTAAAATTTATAATGACTTGAAGACCTGTAATTGGCTGTCAGATTATCATACTGTAATTTATCACCATTGTATTAAGCTGTAAGTCTCCCAAAATAAATAAATTCCTTAAATAAATAAATAAATAAATAATATAATTCTGTGGACAAACAAACGCAAGGACAAACATAAGGTAGGACGCGTCCTGCCGGGGTCGCGGGAAAGTTCGAAAGGGTTACCGAGGCCCCTGCCAACACAGGCAACGGAAGGAACATGGGTGGGTTTTAGTCAGTAAGAGTCTGACACACACTCCCGCTCCGCCCAGAGCGGGAGAAGTTATTTGATAATTTCCCACAAAGGTAGGACGTGTTCAGCCTTGGTCCAGTAACGATTTCTGCGGGGTGGCTGGCAGTAGCTGGATCAGAGTAGCCGAGGATCGAGGCAAATGTCATGCGATTGGAGAAGTCTCTGTCTAGCATCGTATTCCTCTCTTGTTTATCTTATTGCTCAAGTTTTCAATAGTTCTTCGCCCCGGGAGAGGGCACTGGTTCTCGTAACACAGGTTAACCACCCAGCCTAAGTATTCACACAATATTGTTACCACTTTCTTATATCATCATCATCATCATCATTTCAGCCGAAAGATGTCCACTGCTGGACATAGGTCTCCCCCAAGCACCGCCACTTTGACCGGTTTTGTGCTTCTCGCATCCAGCGGATTCCTGCGGCCTTCACAAGGTCGTTGGTCCACCTTGTGGGAGGCCTTCCAACGCTACGTCTTCCGGTACGCGGTCGCCACTCCAGAACCTTTCGGCCCCATCGGCCATCTGTTCTGCGAGCAATGTGCCCTGCCCACTGCCACTTAAGTTTAGCAATTCTTCGGGCTATGTCGGTGACCTTGGTTCGCCTGCGGATCTCTTAATTTCTCATTCGATCACGTAGGGAAACTCCAAGCATAGCCCTCTCCATTGCCCTTTGAGTGACTTTTAGCCTTTTAATAAGGCCCATTGTAAGCGACCACGTTTCAGTGCCATAGGTCATCACTGGCAACACGCACTGGTCAAAGACTTTCGTCTTCAGACACTGCGGTATGTGGGACGAGAAGATTTTGCGATTATTGATATTTCTTTCTTATGTAATAATAACGATTATGAAAGGCGAGTAACGATAATACATTACGATACGTGTGACTTAGTATTCCATTATTGCAAGGCGTGAAGTTAGCGCCCGAGCATAGCCCGAGGTTGCTGAACGCCGTACATTATTAGACTTACTTATGTTACGAGTATCTTATACTAATATAAAGGTCGTGTGACATAAACCCACCATCTACGTCAATTTACAGATATTAAAAAAAAACAAGACTTTCTGCAATTTGGGTACTTAAGCCAACGGATTTGCTCCATTTTTGACGATCGACATGTGTGATCAAACACAATCAAGTAAATGTGTAAACAAAAGACGATCGACACCGTGTGTTTGTCGATCGCCACAGTGGATTGTTAGTGTCGATCGATATATATATATACAAGTGATGTCTATTTTAACCTTATTATTTATCGATCGTTAACAGGCAACAATAACGACCGATAAAATCGAGTAAATCAATAAGATCGTTAAAACACAGCTTATCAAGCGACAATAATGATTGTCAAAGATCGAACAAATACCAAGCCACTCAGGAAGTATTGCGAAAAAAAGTTTATATGTATGAGAGACTGGCCAGTTATAATCTATTTTGAAAATATGACTATTTGTAAGTAAAAATATGTAGGTACGTTCCAATTTCAAAATTGCCCTCCACATTGTTTGCGAGGTAATTTAAATTATCGTGTCTCATTAAAAAATGGATCTGCGTAGGTAACATTTTGTCGCTATGGTTTTTTACGATTTCAAGTGTCGCCTGAAACCGGACGAACCGTAGGATCAACTTCAAATAGCATTCATGGATGAAGGCCCTTCTAAGGCAACCGTGTATCGTTGGTATAACGAATTCAAGTGCGGTCGACTAACTTTGGGGGAAGAAGAAAGACGTGGTCGCCCTTTGACGACGGAGAAAACGTGCTAGCAGTGAAAAATTTAATCCATAACAATAGACGAGTTACGTATCAAGAGATTCAGCACATACTGCAGGTTGGATCGGGAAGCCTTCACGAAATTCTACACGTGCATCTTCACTTGAGGAGGATAGTTTCACGCTGGGCGCACAACTTCACCGATGCTCAGAAACAGAAAACTGATCACCCGTCTCCGAAACTACTGAGCCTAAAATTTTGAAAAAAAAACTACATAAAATTGTTCTTTACTTATAGATTACCGGTAAAATGCTGCAACTTTGCCGTAGTTTTATAGTTACATTTATATATTTCGAAAAAATGCAATTAATTTTCACCCTTGTCAGGTTGGGGATAAAGCTTATATTAATGGTCATTGGCAGTGTACTTAGAACTATGATTATTCTGTATCATTTTCGAAATATAACAGTCTTAATCACTAGGCAAAGTTGGGCCACAAAACTGTAACATTGCCTGCTTCAATTTTGACCGTCTAAACGACTTAAGTACATCATTCTCATCATCATCATTCGGACTTAGGGATAAGAATTGCAAAACAGCCACTTTTTGCTTATACCACTAGAAACAATGCTAGGCAATGTTGTGTTCTTTTAGGCAATGTTGTGTTCGGCTATGACTCATTGCGTTTGACAACTCACTGTCATGTGGTTTCAAATAAAAGAAACATGGCGGCGGGTTTTTCGTATTGCCAGGTAATGATTTAAATAACTACCAACAATTTGAAGTTGCTACAACCAATATTTAAAAAGATATTGATAAATTCATATAATAGGCAAAGTTGGGTATGCGAGGCAATGTTGCAGCGTTTGACTACAAGAAAACCTATAAGAAGTTTATGGTCTTAAAATAACATGGTAATGAATCACTCATTATTGTGCGTACAAACTTACATTTGCAGTTAGAGTATATGGGAGAACATGTTTTTCAACTACAATTTTACGTTTGTTCTTGGGATAAATTCATCTGAATTACGAAACCCTTCGTGTTGTACAAATGCGTGGCCCGACGCGGATTTTCTGTATAAATCTACAAAGAATCTCCTATTTTTGTAAGAATAGGCAAATCGAAACCACCTTAAATGAAATAATTTATTTATTTATTAAGCAAGGCACACCAACGGCATATCGAGCCCTTACCGCCGACTTATCGTAAGCGAAATTTTTACGAAAAGGCATTTTTTATCATAAACTATATTGTTTTAAATATCGCATAAGATATAAATCGCATTTTCGTAAAAACAACCGACTTCCAAAAAACCACTATATAGTGAAAAATAACTTTAATTTCGGAAGTCTGTGTCTTTGGATCTGTACTTTAGGTTTTTGTCACCGACTTCCGAAATTAAAGTTACTTTTCACTTTGTAGTGTTTTTTTTTTGGAAGATAGGTACTTAGTTGTTTTTTTTTTTTGTAAAACTTTTTTTATTTTTCACTTTTTACCGGGTCAGTTTAAATTTATCTAAGTTACAGTAGACTAATGTCAACTGCTCATCACCTTTAAAAAAATATTGCTTTTCTTGATCCAGGGATGTTAATGGTTGAGTTCTCCTGGTAAGAACCGGGAGAAGTTAGTACCTAATCGAATCGCAACTCGTTAAATACATCTTATAAGTAGTTCCGGTGGCCATCTGTGGTCTTAATCATCAATTCCACTCCACCAAATGGTGGCAAATACACAAGTTACTATAAAAAATACCTAAATCGCTATAGCCTTTAAAATGTGACGATGTCCCTCGATTTCCATGGGATCCCCTCATCAGATTATGACTTGATGACAATGGGACTACCTTAAAAACATACCCTTTCAAACATTTTTTTTTTTTAAATCGGTCCCCAATTGACGGAGAAATCGGCGAACACATAAAAAAAATATATATATACAGTCGAATTGAGAAATCTCCTTTTTTGAAGTCGCGACCTATATCGTAAGCGACATTTTTAACAAAATGTCGCTTACGATAAGTTGGCGCGGTAAGGGCTCGATATTCACAAGGTAAGTAACCATATGTAATCACGAGTCTTCAATACTGTGTAAATACATCATTTATAGGCATGCACAGCATTCTTATTAAAAGGTAACTATTTAAATTATTAAATCATTACAATATTAGCAATAAAAAAATGATAGTTATTAAAATTACCAAATAAGATTAGATTATAAAATTTAATTAAATTAAAAATAATACATTTCGTCACACTGCATGAGACCAATACAACTATACAAAATAACAATAAAATATTCGCTCATAAGGTCACAAAATTAAATATGGAATTAAATAAATTAAAGGTACGTATTTAAATGACGTGATAAAAGTTAAAAGATACCAAAAACAAAACGAGCTAGCCTTACAGTAGTCGCTTATGATGTGTACAACATCTGACATCTCACCTTGGTACTAGGCAACTGAGCAGAGACGGAAATGAAACTCAGAATTTAAAGGAAATGTATATCTTTATGTGTCGTCGTGTGTACGTTTAAAATCAATGTGTCGTAAACTGGACAGCACAGTGTCGTACAGTGCCGCACACTGATGGAATAACGCCTTTACATAGATACTAATAAAATACCCACCCATTTTTCTGTAAAAAAACTTCTTTTTCACAGATAACTTCTTTAACGTCTATAGCGCGTTTTTTGTCTTTGTTTTTCTTTGTCGTCTTTTTTCTAGTCAGATTTTTTTTTGTTCAAAGTTATTCAATTTTCAAAATGAGCAAATCAAGTTAAATAGAAATCAGGTAAATACTTCTTAATAAAATCTTTGTTTACTGTTTTTGATTTGGTTTATTCGTTTTTTTACTCGATGTATATTCTATAGTTGCACTTTATGAAATACCCCACATAAAAATAATTTATTTAATCATTAATTTTCTACCACAATTATCTGTTTACTACCATTTACTAGCGTTCCCCTTAAACACACCTACTCTCGGTTTTAAAAAAATCCAGTTTTGCGGTTGAGTTTTGCCAAAAAATCTGGTTATCGAACAAGTATAATTGTCGAAACGGTAGCGAATCGTACCTTTGTGAATAGCTATGCAGAACGGAGCGGGAGGGTGTGTCAGGCTTTTACTGACTAAAATCCACCCGTGTTCCTTCCGTTGCCTGTGTTGCCAGGGGCCTCGGTATTCCTTTCGGAGTGTCCCGCGACCCCGGCAGGCAAATATAGGGTTAACAAGCACAAATTGTAATATTAATAAATGTTATTAGATCAAAAATAAGATTTTTTTGTGATAGTTTAGTTTAGTTAGGTGTACAAGAGAATCAGCATTGTGTTTTTGTTTAGGATAGATGAGATTCACCAACATTAGAAGATAATAATAATTCATGTTGTTAATAAAACATTTATTATTATTATCCTTTTGGCTGCAACGGCATTACGGAATATTACTGCATCTCAGTCTAGTCACGAACTTGACCGACGATGCTGTTTACGCTGCATAAGTCAAGGTTAACAACTATACGGAAGATACGTTTAAATGCTATGATCTGTTACAAAAGTATCTTACTAAAGTGTAAACAAATGGATTTGAAATGCCAATTTTGAGTGCCAGTTACGAATTGAGTGCATTGGTAATTAGATTAAATTATTTGAACACTAATTTTAAATTAGCTTAAATATATTTTTATTTGACAATATTGAAGTTAAGTTTATAACCTCAATTTTCGTCGATGTTTTTTTTTTAATTATAATTTATTCATGTTTTTCAAACAATAATTGTTGGGAGCAGTGGTGAGAAATAAAGTTAAAACCTTCTAAATATAGATGAGTGTATTAATAATTCCCTTTAGTAAGTGATTGCAGCAGTGGTTGCCCAGCGGAAACGGCCCCGACATACGAGTTGTAGTTCGTGGTTTAGAACCCAGGCAGGCGCTTTACGTTGTATAAATAATTTCATCACCACTGCTCTCAAAACGGTGACGGAAAACATCGTGAGGAAACCGGCATGTCCTTAGAACCAATAATTCAGAGACATGTGACATCTACCAACCCGCACTGGGACCGATCTCTTATACTCTCTTTCGAAGAGAGGAGGCCTGTGTCCCAGCAGTGCGAACATATAGGCTGGTTATGAGTGATTGCTTAAGAATTTACTCTGAAAATGGTACACTGTCACCAGAAACTTTTAAAACAAACAGTACGTGGGTATTACAGATGAGTATTCATCGAGTTTTTTTGCAATTAATAAATATTTTATCAAACTATCAGACGGCCAGATATTATGAGAAATAATAATAATAATAAAGTATTTATTTCATAAAAACAAGAACACATTGCACTGTATAGGTACTTTGCAGAATATACATTTTAAATTTGTTACACTTTAAGTACAATTGTATAGATCTATCCCTTATACCAGCCATATCCTGCCGGGGTCGCGGGAAGGTACTAAAGGGTCACCGAGGCCCCTGGCAACACAGGCAACAGGAAGGAATACGGGTGGGTTTTAGTCAGTAAGAGTCTGACACACCCTCCCGCTCCGGCCAGAGCGGGAGAAGTTACTTGATGATTGCCCATCCACAAAAAAAAAAAAAATACCAGCCATATGGGTACAGAAATTATATTTTGTTACAAGTGAAGCAGTGTCGAGATTATATGAGCTAAGCTATTTTATGAAATAGGTGTTAGTTAGTGGGTTGAGTGTGAGTGCGTGTGTATGTGTGTGTCTGTGCGTGCATGCGCGTGGATTTTGACATTGTATTTTTACGAGATGTATGTAAATGAGGAACATGTCGCGAAGATAGTTGGAGTACATTATTTTGATTAATGCTAATGGCTTTATGGGCAGGGGGAAGCTAAGAAACCGATGGATGGATTGTGTGAAAGATGATATGGCTAGAAAGGGGGTAACTACTGAGAGGACGACTAAAGTCGAATAATTAATTATCTGGAGTGATCTGACATGTGCTAGCTGACACTTTGTGTAATAAAATGGTAATATTTATTGTAATCGTATGGTTTAGTTCAGAGATTCCCAAGGAGTCGAAATCGGTTTCTCAGGGGTTCACGTCGGTGAGCAATGGGTAGCTCACCGTCCGGTAAGGACCAAGCCCGAGTCGACGGCGAGTTGTATTCCACGCGCGCCTCAAAGAGATGTCGTCAGCACAAGTGTAGGGGTCCACTAGGGCCGCTGCCTGCCGGGGTCGCGGGAAGGTACAAAAGGGTCACCGAGGCCCCCGCAACACAGGCAACGGAAGGAATACGGATGGGTTTTAGTCAGTAAGAGTCTGACACACCCTCCCGCTCCGCCCAGAGCGGGAGAAGATATGTGATGATTTCCCACCCAAAAAAAAAAAAGGGGACTGTCTTATGTAATTTTGACGTTCGAAAAGTGCTGATTCTAGCCTAATTTGAAATTAAAATACTTTTGATTTTTTGCTTTTGTATGCAAGAAGTTTTTTTAAATAAATATATAAACACTGTTACCAAAAAAAAAAAATACATTTAGATTATACACACAGGAGGACGATGATATTACTTTGTAACCTTCCTTTTGAAACTCGTGCTAGTCTGCACAAGCCTTCAAATAGTCAGCCGAGTTGAACTCGCGCGATGAGGGTTCCGTACAATGAATATGTTATCTACCATATTTTTTATCCCGAGATAGTTTATCTCAAGAATAAACTTAACGTTATATTTGGAAAACATGTTCTCCCATACATTTCAACTGCAAATGTAAGTTATTGCGCAAAATTTTGAGAGATTTACGATGTTATTTTAACACCATAGACTTCTTATACGTTTTCCTGTAATCTATATGTAAGTACCTACTATTTTATTATATTATTTTCAAAATTTGAAGCTCAGTAGTTTCTGAGATAAAGGGGGGAATGGTCAAATTTCATATATTTTCTTAAATAACTTTTAAAAAAATGCGACTCCCACAACAAGCCCTTGCATTTAATATGTAGGATGGTACCGATTTCATATTTTTTTTTCTCTTATTTGCCGCCTGAAAGTGATTATATTCAAAGTTCATGTATTTACGTTACACGTCTTGTTTGGGTCTCAGAAATTCATGTGTATCGAATTTCAACTTAATCGGTCCAGTATATTCAGAGCATATCACACGCGGACAGACACGCGAGTGATCCTATAAAAGTTCCGTTTTTCCTTTTGAGGTACGGAACCCTAAAAAAATCTTGTTTCGGTGTTTCTACTCAGAGTAGTCGGATAGGAAACACCATCCTTTTCTACACGGACTTTTAATTATCTGCAGTAAAATGACACTTCTTACTGTCATTTCGTCAATAACTTAGAACATTTTTAAAGAAATGTCAGAAAGATAAACAGAGGGGCTTGTGGAAATAATAGCCGCACGGGTCGATCGATCAGGTGCATCAGAAGTGTATCAGAAGCCCGAAAGTCTGACAACCAGTCTTACCAAGGGGTATCGTGTTACCTAGTAACTGGGCTGTGGAGGTCAGATAGGCAGTCGCTCCATGTAAAATACTGGTATTCAGCTACATCCGGTAAGACTGGAAGCCGACCCCAACATAGTTGGGAAAAAGATGTGTCATTTCTTATTGAAAAGTCCGACTACACAGGGCCAAATAAAATTATCTAGCAAGACTCCGCAGACGTGATGAGTATTGATATCTAAACAAGAAAAAATAAAAACCGGCCAAGTGCGTGTCGGATCCGCATTTGGAATGAATTTATCGATATACGTCACGGTCAAATGTTTTACATTATTTTGTTCATTAACCTTTTGACCGCCACAGTCACGTCCAGATGAAAGAGCAAAATGTGCCCAGCACCCGTGGCGTGCTGGCAGGGAGGACACTTAACTCTAACAAAAATTAGCACTTTAATGCTAATAACAAAACACTATAATCATAACACTACAATACACTACAACACACTAAAATATGCACTTTAACTTTTTGACCGCCACAGTCATGTATAGATTACAGACCAAAATGTGCCCAGCACGCCACGGTCACAACTACATGACAGATTTTAAGGAATAATTTGTAGCTTGGCGCAAAGGGCACGTCTTTGCTTTTTTGACGTGGCGGTCAATAGGTTAATTATATAATTATATGTGAAGACCTAGAATAAATTTGCTATTATACCACAATACGTAAAAATGATTAAAAACCGGCCAATTGCCTGTCGGACCACAATGAAGGGTTCCGTAGTTGGGATTACATGGGATGAATTTATCCCAAATATTGTAGTTGAAAAACATGTTCTCCCATAAATCGATATACGTCACGGTCAATTCTCCAACTGCAAATGTAAGTTGGTCGACTATTAATCGTTAACTTGTAAAGCCTAACCCGTGATAGTTTTCCTTTTAATTTCGTTATATATACTACTGCCATGTTTTTTTTCACATATCCAAAAACAACCATTTACGAGTAGCTGGCAGGGCACTTGATTCTAACAAAAATTTGCACTTTAAAGCTTAATATTACGCAAACAGATCCTTGAATCGAAAAATAGTTTACACAGACCCGCGATATTTTTGAACGGCTTATCCAACGATACCCCACACCATGGGATAGACGAAAAATAAATATCATCCCCATTTTACATGTAAGGGAGGTACCCTAAAAATAATTTTATTTCACCACTTTTTTGTCGTGATTAACAAGTATACCCATGCGAAATTACAGCTTTCTAGTACTAAGAGTCTCTGAGTTAAGCTGGGGACAGACAGGCAGACGGAAGGACATGGCGAAACTAAAAAGGTTCCTTGTTAACTATGGAACCCCAAAAATTAAAAAGATATTAGGTTTTTTTTTATGTTTTGGGTCAACGACCGCTGGTATTGTTGCTACTGGAAGTATGTTTTGAAAAATAATGTTTATTTTCTATTTTATCGTGTTATCTGTGAAGTTTACACAAACAAAGCTGATTTTTTTAACCTGATATTTCAAGTAATCACTAACGGCGGTTGATGATCCCAAAAAGTTTCATTAAAATATTTTTACTAGATGCGCCCCCCGCGGTTTCACCCGCATAAGTTTTGACCCCGTGGGTATATCGGGATAAAAAGTATCCTATGTGTTGTTCCTGGTTATAAACTATCCGTGTGCCAAATTTCATCCAATTCCGTTCAGTACTTTTTGCGTGAAAGAGTAACAAACATTCATCCATCCATCCATCCCTTCTTACAAACTTTCGCATTTATAATATTAGTAGGATTTTTGTATCATTTTCGATATCGACCCATCATGTCTGCCGAGTTTTGTTAGCTAATTAATTCGACTCAGTAGTTCGATGAACGCCGGCCGCACGCACGAAAAAGCATGACTCATTGTCACGTTCCGGCTGAGCCGAGCGTGCAAGCGAGAGCGCGGAACTAGCGATAGAGAGGCACGATCGGCCTAAGCGTTCGGTTTGTGACGCATCTCTCTCTCTCGTTATCACGTAAAATTATCCTCCGTAAACTGACTTTACAGACAACCAATTTCTTCGACGATTAAACGTGTTTGATAAGATATGATATATTTATTTGCAAGAATATAGGTAGCTGACATAAGTTCTTAGGATCTATGGGTTTCACTATATTGGGCATTCCAGCCGTGCAAATAGTTAGGTTTTACATCTTGGTTATACATAAGCATACAGTAGGTACACATTTAATAATTATTAGCAATAACATAAAAATACTAACAATAATGTCAGAATTTAAGTTTAGATTACAATGCAATTAATAAAATTCAAATTAAATACAATTCTATCCATTTAAAATAATAATGAAAATTAAAAAATAGCGATCAATAATAATGATGTCAAGTGAATAAAAACTAGCAAGAATAATGAAAATGTTTCAATATTATATACATATGTAATGTCAATAATAATATGTGGATGTCATAATAATTATAATACATAAGTTTTACATTTTATATGCAAAATATTCATTGATGGAATAAAAACATCTCTCACACAACCAACTATATAGCTTTCTATTAAATTCTAAATCTGTAGCATTTCTAAATTCTTCGGCTAAGTGGTTATATATTTTCACCGCCATGGTATAACAATTTTTGTTGCATACTTTTAGTCTATTACGCGGGAATACTAGTGGCTTTTGTTATTTTGTACTATTTTCCGCTTTGACGTAGCCTTTTCATCCTTATCATTCTCCTGCCCTTATTTCTATTTATTTGAGGTCAATGCAACATGTCTTTTTTTTTTCCATAATTCTCTATTAGACCTCATCTCGGTTGTCACCCCCTTTCTTGCCATATGCCATTATTATAGCCATTCTTTCTGTAGACATCTTTCTTTTAGAAAAAATAAATAGTATTTATCATTTATCGATACAAAAAACTATCGACAGCAAACGTCACTAACACACCAGTGTGGATTCTGGGGTCATCGATAAACATTAGATTACATCTGCACATCATAAAGTAAAACACGCTTGTCCTAGACAGACGTGTTTCTTATTAATAATAGTATAGGAATAATAATAGTATTTTGGAACAGTTATATTTTTTTTTGTTAAAGCAGTGATGTGATATAGTGAGTTGTTTTTAAATTGTTGAAGTAAATTAAGTAGGTAAGCGATTTTGCACTTTTTATTGTACGGTATTTCAACGTTAAGGCATTTAGTTTAATCTTTTGTTCTTGTTTATCATAATTAATGTAAGAAAAGCGCTTTTTACCACATATTTTGTTTCTACTGTTTTGTCATCTCTTAATTTTCCTACCCGGATTTACACATGAAAACGTTTTTTTTATACCATAAGTATACCCTCATCTGGCTTGTGGCTAAGTAATAACAGCCGCACGGGTCGATCGATCAGGTTGGTCCGTGGATGGGTGACCATCTTTACATACCAAGATCCCTCCGTGCCTCGGAAAGCACGTTAAGCCGTTGGTCCCGGCTGTCATTTGTAGATCTTTGACAGTCGTTAGGGGTCGTCAGCAGCCCGAAAGTCTGACAACCAGTCTTACCAATGAGTATCGTGTTACCCAGTAACTGGGTTGTGGAGGTTAGATAGACAGTCGCTCCATGTAAATTACTGGTATTCAGCTGTAGGTATCCGGTAAGACTGGAAGCCAACTCCAACATAGTTGGGAAAAGGCAGGCAGATAATGATGAAGTATAAGTACCCTCATCTTTTCAAAAGATTAAAAACCAAATGAAAAACTTATCTATAAGTAACTTCGTCAGTACTTAGGTATTAATTAACACATAAATGTTACTTATTACCTATTTCTCACATAGGTAACATGTACCATTTATATGTTAATTATACTATATTATTTATAAAAACCGGCCAAGTCCGTGTCGGACCACGCACAATGAAGGTTCCGTAGCTGGCATTGTAGTTGAAAAACATGCCTTCCATATATTCCTACTGAAAATGTAAGTTAGTACGCACAATATTGAGTGATTTACCTTGTCATTTTAAGACCATAGACTTTTTATAGATTTTCCTGTAATCTATAAGTATATAGCTATTTTCTGTATTTTTTTTTTATTATTTAGGATCAGCAGTTTCGGAGATAAGGGGGGAACGGTAAATTTTCATCTAAGTATTTTCTTTAATAACTCTAAAACGAATTCATTTAAATATATATATATATATATATTTGAAATCCTCCTAACAAGTCCTTTCATTGATATGTCATACAGTACAGTTTACGGTAGGTACGGTTAATTATTACCAAATTTTTCCTCTAAATGTGAAAATGCCCAAATTCAAAATTCATTTATTTACGTTACAAGTTCGTGTTTTTGTCATAGAAATTCATATGTGTACCAAATTTCAACTTAATCGGTCTAGTAGATTCGGAGAAAATCGGCTGTGACAGATGGACAGACACACGAGTGATAAATAAGGGTTCCGATTATCCTTTTGAGGTGCTGAACCCTAAAAATTTAGATACTATTCAAGTAGACCTCTAGAACACTTACAACAATATTTAGAGATCGGATATTCGGATGCATATTCACCTAAAGTTGAGATGTTGGCGAATGTGGAATGCGCTTTTGTATCGAAAAAATCCCGCGGTTCCGAGATCAACAAGGTTTCTGATTATTGAATCAGATTAGTATTATAATCAGTACTACATATAACTTACTTTCAAATGTTGGCTTATATGGAATGCACTATAGTAAAAAAAAAAAACCCGCGATTCCGAAATCGACAAATTTTGTGTTATTTCTGACTATGTAAGCGGATGCATATCTACCGACCTAATATTGTAAAGTAGGTAGGTAAATACCAAACAGCCATAGCAAACAACGTTAATATAAGATAACGGACTACATATATTTAGAATAATTGATGTAGCTACCTATTGAACCAAATAGTTAAAAATGATTGTGCTTAGTGAAATTCTGTTAAATTCCTGTCCTCTCCACATAGCGAAATAAACAGTATATGTTAGCACCATTATATTACTAGAAAACGACGATAGGCATTTTGCGAGATAGTGAGTGGGGCGGCAAATTATAGGTACCTGCTTATGCGCAAGTAGCTACCCCGACAAATAGTTCTCTTAGTTTATTTAATTACAATAATTGCATTCGTCGCTGTGCTTGCCATGCGTTCGGGTGTTTTTTTTTTTGTTTTAACTAACACACACCACCCCTCCTCTTACACCCTACATACCTATACATATTTTAGAAGTCGCTTCTTTATTATACACCCGACTAGCTATGCATTCCCGGTGTTCCTGGCATCCCGTTTTTTTTTTTACAAATAAAAATATTTTAAGAAGCCGCTTCCATACTTTCACAGCAAAAATTTAACTTTAGGTAAATATGCATCCGAATATCCGATCTCTGTACATAACACATCCCCGAAGAGTTAGGCAGAGGGCTACAGGGTGAAATTGACCTCATGGGCTCTTAAGGGGTCATTGTGCTCATCTCAACAAAAGGTATTTACAAGGCAGATGTGAGTGGAAATGCCGGCAGGGGACACCGGTAATTGATGATGTTCTTCAGAAAGGTCAGGTGCGTAGTACTCGCAACCGGCGTGCGTGTGTGACCATGTATGAACGTAAACGAAGCAAAAGGAGTACATACGTAAGGAGCGTAGCAGATGGCGTTCTATAGTTTCTGCCTGTGAGTGTATGTATGTATTTAGTAGACAATAAGATAACAAACGACATTTTGTACGGCGGCAAAGCTTAAAATCAGTCCGAGTTGAGTTAAAAACTGGTTCGTTTCTCCGGAACTTTTACTGTGGGACTAAATCTGAATTCGCGAAAAAAAACAAAAGTTGTTCCCTACATTTTCACGAGTTAAGGCTCCTACAAACAGGCGCGACACGCGACGCGACACAAAGACACCGCGTGTAGCACTACAAGCGGTACCTTTGTGTCGCGTCGCGTGTCGCGCTTGTTTGTAAGTCTTAAAGCGAACATAAATGTAGGGAACAGCTGATTCGCGACTTCAGGTTTGGTCCCGTAGTAAAAGTTCTTCATAATGATGAGTACAATGACCCCTTAAAGCGCTGACAAGACCCAATTGACCAAAATAGGCTTCTCTTAAGAAAAAAAATTGCCAAATCTGTACAGTTTGTTGTAGCGGAAAATATATATGTTAATTTTGAACATATTTCCCAGAACTTGGTTGTTACCAAAACACGTTTTGTAAAAAAATCTCGATACAAAATAACGTTAAACTAACCTCGTACCTTGAGTTCTAATCCAAAATATCTGTATTAAATATTAATATTCGTTACGTATTTAATTAATAACAAGAACGTCTTATTTGAATGCAGAACGTGGTTGTTTTTTATTTTCGATTACTCAACTCAATTTTGAGTAAATAGATAATTGCTTCATATTTTGCAATAAATTACAAGCGTTGTGTCATCGCGCTTCTCTTTCTTTTCTATGCAATCTGACAGTGACCGCGGTTTAGGTGTTGTCAGCGTCTTAAGACGCTGATAACACCTAAACCGCAAACAGGGTCAAAAGAGGTCGCCCATGAATTCAATTTGACCCTGTACAGTACACATTTCGCCAGTTATGTTTAAGGGGACTACAGGACCTAAACGCAACTTTTATAAATTTTATAATGCCTTAAAGTATATGATCCACTGCAGTAAACAAAATCAGAAAAATATATGATATTCTTAAGTACATATGCTAGGTAGATAGTGTGTTGAAAACATAATATAACTAATTTGATACGATAGAAAAAAACACGAATATACCTCTAAAAATTTCTTTTAACGATTAAAAACCATACTAATATACATGCAATCATTCTGATTTTTTGTCTGATTATTCTACAAGCAACATATAAGCATAATAGTGTTTTAATTTTTCTATACAATCTATAGCTTTTATGTAAATCTATAATTGCTTCATATTTTGCAATAAATTACCAGCGTTGTGTCATCGCGCTTCTCTTTCTTTTCTATGCAGTCCGACAGTGACCGCGCTTTAGGTGTTGTCGGCCTCTTAAGTCCCATTTAATAGGGGGCGAGCCTATTGCCATCAACCGGGCACAAATCAAGACTCAACACAAACAAAATTATTATGAAGGAAAAAACCGATAAACATAGGTACTTAATTTCGTTTTTTATTTCTAGCTAAGTCAAGGTTACGACAATAATCAGTCTTGGAAAACCACAAAACAAACCAAAGCGAAAAACTGGTTTTTTGTAGTTTAAAGTGACTTCTTCTTCTTCGCGTATCCATGGCAAAAAGTCCAAATGTTTGGCCCAATAACTGTGTTGTGGAGGTCAGATAGGCAGTCGCTCCATGTAAAATACTGGTATTCAGCTACGTCCGGTTGAACTGGAAGCAGACCGCAACTTAGTTTTTTTTTGGACTTTGTCCGACCTTGTCTTTTGTCCGGACTTATCGAATTAAGGGGATTTTTTTTTAGAAAATCCTACTAATAAATGCGAAAGTTGGTGATGGATGGATGGATGTTTGTTACTCTTTCACGCAAAAAGTACTGAACGGATTTGGATGTAATTTGGCACACAGATAGTTTATAACCAGGAATATCACATAGGATACTTTTTATCCCGAAATACCCACGGGGTCAAAACTTATGCGGGTAAAACCGCGGGGCGCATCTAGTATGAAATAAAGTTTTATGGTTATTGAAAAAGTATTGATTAAAAAGATAAATGTACTTACGGACTTTTTTGGAAATGTTCGGCTTTAAGGCTCCCGCAGACAAGCGCGGCGCGACACCGTGACACGAGTTGACACGACATGACACTAGTAGCACAATCTTTTGAAAAGTGTCGCGCTGCCAGCCGCGCCCGTGATATCGCGCCTGTCTGCACGAGACTTTATGCCCGTACTTAGAATTTCGAAATGTAGCCGTACTAACGAGTAAACAACGTAAATAAACAAATAGCAAGAATTAATAAAATAATACCACGCCTGTTTTCTTCAAAGGGTCAGGCAGAGCTGTATTGTATCATAATCAGCCTATATCGTTCCCACTGTATGTAAATATGTGAGCATCATGTACCTATCACATAATTAATTTATGTCATTGCTTTATTTTTCATTATTTTTTTACCTATTTTGGTATAGTAATTTTATTCTAGGTGCATCGTCTTCGCATATAATTTTAAAATGTACCTAT
This sequence comes from Atethmia centrago, assembly GCA_905333075.3. NCBI lineage: Eukaryota > Metazoa > Arthropoda > Insecta > Lepidoptera > Noctuidae > Atethmia > Atethmia centrago. Next base: position 11,593,218 of record HG995393.1, read on the forward strand.
ACAAAATTTTATAAAACATTTTAAAAGAGTAACGGTGGAGTTTCTTGCCTATTCTTCTCCATACGAAACTACCTTTTGGAAGGGGCAACTAGAGTCAAATCTATTTTTTTTGTAAATTTTGACGTTCAAAAGTGCCTTTTATGTGCCTATTTGAAATAAATAATTTGACTTTGACGGCTGGGACACAGGCGTCTTCTCAGTGAGAGGGAGTGGGCCGTAATCCACCACGCGGGCCCAGTGTGGGTTGGTGAATATGGTGAGGTTCTTAGTACCTACATATTATTTTATCAGTGGCTTTTTAGGATTTCTTAGTCGACAAGGAACCCTTATAGTTTCCCCATGTCCGTCTGTCTGTCTGCTCCCGGCTTAGCTCAGAGACTCTTAGTACTAGAAAGCTGTATTCTGGCATGGGTACACATATTAATCACGCCGACAGTGGTAAAATAAAATATAGAAAAAACATTTTTGAAGGGACCCACCTTGCACGTAAAATGGTGATAATATTTTTTTTTCTCGTCTGTCCCATGTTGGGGTATCGTTGGATAGGCCGTTCAAAAATATTACCGGTCTGTGAACACCACTTTTCGATTCAGGGATCCGTTTGCGTAATATTAAGCTTTAAAGTGCTAATTTTTTTTTAGAGTCAAGTGCCCCCAAATGGTTGTATTTTAAGTGCCTTCTAAATGGTTGTATTTTTTGATATGTGAAAAAAAATATGGCAGTAGTATGTATGTATGTTATGGACTTAGTAATAAATAGGGGCATTTTTCATAATGCGCGGGCATTATTAATGACAAGCTACTTAGGGCGAAGTAATTAATTATAATTTGAACTTCCTTATGGGCAATGTGATAACATTGCCTTGTCATTATAAATATTGCCGTGTGGTCTTTGGGTAATCTGATAATACGCAGGTATTGTGCACGAGGCGCGGGGAGGAACTCCAAGTGCCATCAAAGCAGCAATTGTTATAACCGTTCTAAAAATTAACCTAATCTACCATGCATGCTTGCTTTGCAAAATCAAATCAAAATCAAAACCAGGCTGAGAATCAGCACTTTTCGAACGTCAAAGTTACATAAGACAGTCCCCCAAAAATGTCCGCCCTTCGCCACTTCCTAGTGCTTTAGCTGGGAAGAAGAAGTGGCGAAACAAACTCCCCAGCAGCACACCTGTCTGTTTAGTTATATGTACATATAAACTTGATTCTATACAAATCGTATACAAAGTAATTAATATTACGAAACACAAAACATTAAATTAAATTACTTGCCATATGTTAGCTAGCACACGCCAATATACCAACAAAACAATGAAAACTGTACTCAAGCAGATAATAATTACAACATTAAAACATAAACACAACTTAATACCTAAATAAAAGCCTCCAGGCATAAAGGATAAACTAGCACCATCAAAGTAAAATAAATAAACAATGACTAATAACAATTAAAACCATGGTCAGCAAGACGACCAGTCACCACAAGCAGCACTCGTTCACGAGCATAAAGGCTTCTACATACTGGCGCGACTTGTCGCGCGACGCGACGCGACACAAAGACACCGCGTGTAGCGCTACAAGCGGTGCCTTTGTGTCGCGACGCGTCGCGCGACAAGTCGCGCCAGTATGTAGGAGCCTTAACGCAAGGATCAGCTATCACCCCCCTCGCCATATTGTAGGGAAGAAGGCAACCCGACTCCCGACGCTAGCGCAGGCAGTGACATCTAAGGGAGCATGACGAACTTGCTGCCGGTTGCTCAGACAAGATTAGTATAATCAATTGTCGAGGTCGCTAGCTAACCACTTATTGCAATACAACTCATACAAAAAACACATTGTAATGAGTAGATTATGTCACTAATAAATTAAAATTTAATTAAACTAAAATATATTGCCTTATACAATCAAATAAAAAATAATCAATTATATGAACTCATGTCCTGACAGTAGAAGCTAATTAAGAAAGAACATAAACATTGTCTTGAGTTAATCACAGCGACCAACTATTCTTATCGTTTAAGTAGTAATTGATACAATAGTATGCCTTTGAACAAAGGGTGGATTTTACTTTAGTTTTAAACGCATTAAAAGGCAAATCTAGCAAAGAAGAGGGTAGCATGTTATAAAAAGTTATACCAAGCCCAACAAATGAGTTATGAACCTTATGAAGCCGGTGAAATGGAGCTCGTAATTTGTCCTTATTCTGGTGTTCATATTGTGAATATCACTGTTTTTAGTGTATAAGTGTATAGTTTGCCTAATATATAAGATGTTGGCGAAGATGAATTGTGATGCCACCGTGAGAATACCAATATCTTTAAAAAAATCTTTCAGAGAAACTCTGGCACCAAGCTGGTAAATTGCTCGAACAGCTCGTTTTTGAAGAACGAATATATTTTGAATGTCAGCGGCTTTGCCCCACAGCAGAATACCGTAGGACATAACGCTATGAAAAAAACTAAAATAAACTTATCGAGCTGTATCAACGTCAGTGTATTGTCTTACTTTTTTGACGGCGTAGGCGGCTGAACTGAGCCTGCCCGCTAGGCTTGATATATGTGGGCCCCACTGAATTTGGCATGAAGTTTGGCTGTTATGCCAAGAAAAACTGCCGAGTCTACAGTTTCAAGCACCCCATTATCTAAGACGATGTTGGGACCTAGATTCCTAACATTTGGCAAGGTGAACTGATACATTTCGTTTTCTTGGCATTAAGAACTAGGTTATTTGTCTTAAACCAATCCGTAACCATTGAGATCGCACTGTTTACGTCGTCAAAATCTTGTCTATTCCTGTTTACTTTAAAAAGAAGAGAGGTGTTATCTGCAAACAATACAATGTCACAGATACCCTTTAAAAAATTGCAAAAGAGGAAATCTGTTGTGAGGTCACAGTTCTAACCTAACCTAACCTAGTCTAGTTATTGTCTAAAGATTATTTGCTGTAGTAAATCATTTGATTACAGACCAAATGACATCATTTTTTGTACATGAAATAAAAATAATAGTACAGGTGCTATTTTAAAACCCACCCATACAGGGTAGGGATTTAGTCACCTGCATCCATCAAGGGGGTAATTCTACCCGTTCTACTGAAAAACTTTTCCTATCGAATCCATATCCGATTCGTAAAAAAAACTCTTCATGCATGCATCGAAACTTCATCTTCATGCATGCACCGAAACTTCATCTTCGTGTATGTTCCGAATTTATTAATTTATTTGTAATCTAGAATGTAGTTTTACCTATAATGATGTTAATACATAATCAGCCTATAATGTTAATCGTAACCATGTAATCCACCACGCGGGCCCAGTGCGGGTTGGTAGATGTCACATGTCTTCGAATTTTTGGTTTAAGGACATGCCGGTTTCCTCACGATGTTTTCCTTCACTGTTTTGAGAGCAGTGGTGATGAAATAATTTCCCCTAAGTAAAGCGCCTGCCTGGGTTCGAACCTACGACCTACAACTCGTAAGTCGCGGCCGTTACCACTGGGCCACAACTGCTCTCGATGATGTTAATATTTTTAACTAAATGCTGCCCCCGGTTTTACCGCGTGACTTTTTCTAAAATAACAACACCCTGTCCTCCGCATTCCGCATCCAGTCTGTCCCAGCCACCTTTTTAAGGTCGTCGGTCCATCTAGCTGGGGGGCGTCCCACACTACGCTTACCGATACGCGGTCTCCACTCCAGGACTCGTCTGCTCCACCGGCCATCGGTCCTTCGACAAACATGGCCAGCCCACTGCCACTTCAGCTTCAGCTAGATAATGATATGACGTGGCAAATACACATTGACACAGTATGCAGTAAACTGAACCAGTACTCATATGTTCTATACAAACTATCTAAAGTTGTCGATCAATCAGCTCTACATGCCTACGTATCATCAACCCTAAAATACGCTATTATATTCTGGAGCAACGCCGCAAATAAAGGCTCGTGCAGACTAGCGCGACAGGCAGCAATATGGCTGTCAAGCCCGCGATATCGCTCCAGTCTGCACGGGTCTTAAAGCGCAAAAAAGGTGCGTTTATTTATTTGATTCACCAACAATTGTTTACACTAACATCAAGTATAAAAATACACAATATAACATCCTATAAACTGAACAGTGTAACAATTACTTGAAGGTAAACACTACATGAACGAAAATTATGCTAATTTGTAAGCCTAGGTACATGTACAGTCTACAAGCCAACTTAGAACTAACGAAAAAATATATAGTAGTCTAAGTAAAGACTTCTTTTGAATTAGATCGCTAAAATTATGTAAGTAACAAAATGCGTTCGCACAATTGCTGGTATCTTTGTTCCTGAATCTTGTGATCCATATTTTAAAAAGTTGAAAATTTTGACCTTCTCATCAGCTTATATCTATGAAGAACCGAATAGATTTTTATTTATTATAAAATAAATAATCGGTAAATAATCGGTTGGTAATGGATGTTCACCGGTCAGTGGCTACCCATCCATGGAACGACCGCGTCTAACGTAGTTTAACTTTGACTGATTGACCCGTGCTGCTTTTAATACTTAGTCACGAGCCATACACGGTCTTATAAGATTTTTTTTTTGTATTTCAGGTCAAAATGAAACAGTTTATCCTGACCGTCACATGCTTGGCGCTGCTGACCGTACCTTCAAGATGTCAGAACAGACGTAGCGTCGGCAAATTCGATGAAGTTTTCTCTTGGAGGCAAATGACTTATGACATCAATGGTGTAATGGGTAAGTGAACATTATTTACAACAATATTATTGTTACTTCATAACCATATAACACTTTTATAGACCACTAGCATTTGCCCCGCGGCTTCGCCCGCGTGGTCGTCGCAAATTATTCAACGGAAACAGATTACCGGGATATAGTATCCTATGTTTGAATCCAGGTTATAAACTATCCGTGTGCCAAATTTCATCCAAATCTGTTCAGCCGTTTTTGCGTGAAAGCTTAACAAACAAACTCACTTTAGCAGTTACATAAATGATGTTATATTTATATGATAGGTACACCAAGTTTGAGGAATTGCAGTTTGGGAAATGTGCGACGAGCTAGTCCCCAAAAAAAAATGTGCACCCCAGCTGTTAATTTATTAGTTTCCCCGTTGCGCGTTGGCTTCGTCGTCGTCACAAATTAAAAACTTTTACTATGATAAAAAACCTGAAATCGCAAAAAAAAATCAGCTGTTCCCTACATTTACGTTCGCTTAACTCGTCAAAATGTAAGGAACAGCTTTTTTTGAGATTTCAGTTTTAGTGCCGTCGTAAAAGTTGTTGATAATGATGAGTACAATGACCCCTTAAGAGGTTGATGGTGTTTTAAAATTACACCCTGTATAGGTATACAGGTATACAGGGTTTTTGGGTGGGAAATCATCAAATAACTTCTCCCGCTCTGGGCGGAGCGGGAGGGTGTGTCAGACTCTTACTGACTAAAAACCACTCGTATTCCTTCCTGTTGCCTGTGTTGCGGGGGCCTCGGTGACCCATAGGTACCTTCCCGCGACCCCGGCAGGATAGGTATACAGGCTGTAATTTTAAACACCTCCACCTAAATGTCGAGTTAGAAGACGCTAAAGTACTTGATAGTAAGTAAAGTGGTAGTATTATTTTTATTTATTTTTATTCAGTCACTATACCCGGTATAAAATTAATAGTATAAAATGATTTATTGAAGTACCAAAGTATACGTTTTTACAACATACTCCCAAACCACAGAGCCTCAATAATTTCAAATCATTTATTAAACAGAAACTCTTTCCAAAAGGTTTCTGACAAATGCGTGCACTGACTGGACAGGTCCACTCAAATCTGTATGTATGGTTTTTTCCTCAAAATACCATCTCAGGCACTAACTTACATGGTCCTCAAATGATCTGACCCAGATTATTTATTTTTGTATTCTTAAATACTTTTTGACATTGACGATTTGCTTATATATACAATGACATGAATATTTACTTTTTAAAGTATTTTTTTTTAAATTATTGTGAATGTGAATACTAGGTATGTGGTTTATTGTTTTTTCTCTCAGTTACTTTTAATCTTGGTCTGGCAGTTTGAGTCATTTAAGCGGCCTACCCAAATGTCCTTTCTTTGGTATTACTCGTCGAATCGTTGAGCTCCTTAAGTTCTGAGTTGAGCTGCACGATTACTGACAATTGCGTGCACTGACTGGATAGGTCCACTTAATCTGTGTAGTTATTTCTTCAAAATACCATTTCAGACACCAATCCATATGGTCTTCACATGATCTGACCAAGATTATGTCTGGACTTTAAGAGACTGTGACCTCTGAGTTTGTTTCGGCCTTTCTTTTCAGAGTAGTCAGATAGGAAACGCTGAGCACATCTCGTTTCTTTTTTAAACATGATTGACGTGTAAAAGTGTTTATACAAACCTACTTACAGAAACTAAAATCATTTCATTTCAAATGGCTCGTTTATGCCCGAGTTATACACTCTGCTTTTCACTTCGATTGCGAGAAAATGAAACAGGCATAAAGTATTTCCTTGTTTGTCTGATCTCCAACGCATAAAATTGTCGTACGCGTTGAAATAAAGTTGCTTGTAATATTTCTTCAACCACGTTTTTCGCATTCTGATCCATTAGCGTGTTAGGCAAGAGTGTCAGTTTAATCACTTTTCACTGTTCAAAAATGATGCAAAATTGAAGAAGAGAATAGCTAATTTCCGCCACGAAACGTTAAATTTTTAACATGTCATCGCCATTCGACTTGGATACTTATACTGCCAAGTCTTGAAAACGTTTCTTTGCGTTTTTAAATTACACATGACAGCTATTTTATCTGGTTTTATTAAATTAACGATACAAATCACGGAAATGATATAAATTAAAGCAGAGGAAATAAAATAACGACTTTAATCTACGACGTTTCATTGCGCGTGTGGCTGTTGGGCCTGATTATCCTTAGTCTTAGAAAAACAGTTTATTTTATGCACTAGAGCATAAAAAGCGTTTTTATGTCGCCTACGCACAACATAAAGACGAACTTTTACTTATTTTATTAATGATTCTTGTCGAGTATCATTAGCATAGTTACCTCCTTGAATTTGACGAGGATGCAAAACGACACCTTGTATAACGAAGACTTCACATTGTTATAATCGGGCCCTATCAAAATACCAGCGCTGCGACACTTATTTTTAAGTATCGCAGCATTATGCTGAGATAAGAGCCTTTTGGCCTCGTAACAGAAGTTTTTGTTTACCCCGGTGTTGTTTCCAACGGCTTAACGTGCTTTCCGAGGCACGGAGGGGTCTTGGTATGTAAAGATGGTCACCCATCTACGGACCAACTGCGGTAAGCGTAGCTTATCCTGATCGATTGGCCCGTGCTGCTGTTATTATTTAGCCACAAGTCCCTCTGGGAAAACCATATCCGTGGGGAAAACTCATAGGTACACATGGTTACATATCAAGCTATACATTTCCAGTATAAGGTGATCTCGCATTGTGAAGGATTTCCGTAGAATGGAAATGTATAGCTTAATATTTATTTATTTTATTTATTTATAACAATGTAGTCGCACTTTAATTTAATTTAAAATAGACTCTGAGTACAGACAAGTCATACAGAAGACAATATATTAAGTTTAGTGTCACCCTCTTCCGCCTGACGCAGGTACTCACGGGACACGGCAGCTTCGGGAGGTTCCTGTGTCGGATAAGGCGGGAGGAAACGCCAGGGTGTCAACACTGTGTGGATCGCCCGGAGGACACGGTGGAGGTCTGCCCGGCTTGGGCAGAGCACCGCCGTGTCCTCGTGGAGCCAATCGGTGACAGAGATCTCTCGCGTCCGGCCCTGGTTCAGGCCATGGTACGGAGCGAGAGGATATGGGCAGCCGCCACCTTCTTCGGCGAAGCAGTAATGCTCGTATAGAGGCCTGAGGAACAGGGTGTAAAGTTCACTCATCCTCCATAGAAAAGGGAGAATCCTCCGACCAGACGGGTGTCGTGTCTGGTGGGCAACTGCCCAACGGTTGATGTCGGGATGTTGTATATATGCTAGTTGCGCGGTAAACTCTGCTTGCGCGATGCAGGATTTTGCGTGACGTCAGTGTGATGCGTAGTTCGTATGTGGCGACGTAGATGCCGCCACTTCCCTTCCGGAGACCGGAGGTCGATAGTGGGCTGAGTCGTGTATCTTGCGATGCTTTTTTTTTTTTTTGAGGGTGGGAAATCATCAAATAACTTCTCCCGCTCTGGGCGGAGCGGGAGGGTGTGTCAGACTCTTACTGACTAAAACCCACCCGTATTCCTTCCTGTTGCCTGTGTTGCGGGGGCCTCGGTGACCCATAAGTACCTTCCCGCGACCCCGGCAGGCATCGGCCCTAGTGGACCCCTACTATATGTGCTGACGACATCTCTTTGAGGCGCGCGTGGAATACAACGCGCCGTCGACCCGGGCCTGGTCCTTACCGGACGGTGAGCTACCCGTTGCTCACCGTCCGCAAGCCCGCGCCTACGGTGGCCGGAAATCCGCCCGGGATTCCCGACGCCCTGGGCGTCTCCTGCGGCGGCTAGGGGCGAGAGGGCGCGAAACTTGCCTTTCCCTCAACCGTCCCGCCTCCTCCTTCGCGAGCATTACTGTTTCGCAGAAGGAGGTGACGGCTGCCCATGCCCTCTCGCTCCGTACCATGGCCTGAACCATGGCCGGACGCGAGAGGTCTCTGCCGCCGATCGCCTCCACGAGGACACGGCGGTGCTCTGCCCAAGCCGGGCAGACCTCCACCGTATGCTCCACCGTGTCCTCCGGGCGATCCACACAGTGGTGACACCCGGACGTTTCCTCCCGCCTTATCCGACACAGGAATCTCCCGAAGCTGCCGTGTCCGGTGAGGACCTGCGTCAGGCGGAAGGTGAGGACGCCGTGGCGCCTCTCCAGCCAATTGCGATGGTTGCCAGTGCCAGATGTGGTTCCAGTGGGTCGGAACCGGTTGTCGCATAGTTCGCGTTGGGTCGGAACTGTCTGCGGTGATGCCCCTGTGGGTCGGGGTGGCGCTGCGTTATGCTCCAGTGATTTGGACGTGGTACAGCGCCGGGTTGAGGGCTGACTGCTGGCGTCGACCAGGAGAGGGTTGAAGAGCTCTGCTTGTTGACCGGCCGAAAGTGCAGTGTGCTGTGCCAAGTTTGCTGATGAGGCTTAGGGTGATGACCAGATATGCGCGGTCGCTGCATGCTGGTAGTCAGGATACCCGTTGAAGCCGTGGGTGCTGGCTGGCTGTGTGACTCGCCGCTCGAGAGCTTGAGGAAGTGATGATTATGACGTCACACTGAAGTAGTTGCACGAAGGCTGCGCTGACGTTCATATTCGGGGTCACCAGTACAGAGGCATGAGGAACAGAGTGTAAAGTTCACTCATCCTCCATAGAAAAGGGAGGATCCTCCGACCAGACGGGTGTCGTGTCTGGTGGGCAACTGCCCGACGGTTGATTCCCGACATCAACCGTCGGGCAGTGTTGTACATATATATGCTAGTTGCGCGGTAAACTCTGCTTGCGCGATGCAGGATTTTGCGTGACGTCAGTGTGTTGCGTAGTTCGTATGTGGCGATGTAGATGCCGCCACACTCGCGAAGGAGGAGGCGGGACGGTTGAAGGAAAGGCCCTCTCGCCCCTAGCCGCCGCAGGAAACGCCCTGGGCGTCGGGAATCCCGGGTGGATTTCCGGCCACCGTAGGCGCGGGCTTGCGGACGGTGAGCAATGGGTAGCTCACCGTCCGGTAAGGACCAACTTCGGGTCGACGGCGCGTTGTGTTCCACGCGCGCCTCGAAGAGATGTCGTCAGCACAAGTGTAGGGGTCCACTAAAGCCGATGCCTGCCGGGGTCGCGGGAAAGTTCGAAAGGGTTACCGAGGTCCCTGGCAACACAGGCAACGGAAGGAACACGGGTGGGTTTTAGTCAGTATTACAGTTATTTGATAATTTCAAACCAAAAAAAAAAAGTGTCGCCCTCTGGAATTACAACAAAGAACAAGTAATATGTAGCCGTGTGTACCTATAATAAAATACAAAGTTGTTTTCTTAACCACAAGCAGTAAAATACATGAATGATTCAAGTGATGACTACATAACAGCATCTACTCACGATTTTCTGCCATAAAATAAATAGTTATGATAAAAATAAACACAGGTTAAGGGCAGTTTTTATAGGGCAGTAGAACAGTGGTGGCCTGGTAACGGCTGCGACTCACGAGTTGTAGGTCGTAGGCTCGGACCCAAGCAGGCAGTTTACTTTGTGTAAACTATTTCATCACCACTGGTCTCAAAACGGTGAAGGAAAACATCGTGAGGAAATCGGCATGTCCTTGAACCAAAAAATCGAAGACATGTGACATCTACCAACCCGCACAAGAACCACGTGGTGGATTACAGCCCACTCCCTCTCACAGAGAGGAGGTCTGTGTCACAGCAGTGGGAACATTATAGGCTGAAACATGCATAATCAGACAGGTGTGCTGCTGGGGAGTTTGTTCCGCCACTTCTTCTTCCCAGCTAAAGCACTAGAAAGTGGTGAAAGGCGGGCGTTTTTGGGGGACTGTCTTATGTAACTTTGACGTTCGAAAAGTGCTGATTCTCAGCCTAGTTTGAATAAATGACGTTTGATTTTTGATTTTGATTTTGAAAAACATAGGTTGGTGTAAAAGTGTAAATAAACAAAAGGGAGTATTTAACTGATCGTCTAAAAACTATATTGACCTTCTGATGACACACACTTTTTAAATTAATGAACCTCTTTTTTACTTTCTGGCCTTTTCTTGCCGTTGGTAACTAAGTCAGGGCACCCCGACCAAATGTCTTAGGTTAGGTTAGAACTGTGACCAATTGGGAAGTGACCTGTCGCTGCCGGCTGTGATTAGTTCTATGGTCAGCGGCGCAATGATCTTCTCTTGCGAAAATGTCGTGTCGAAAAAGAAGGCAGCGGAAAGGGAGAGGGAGATTCCGAGTGCTCTCCCCGCCCGCAGCAGGTGCACCGGGCGTCTCAGATAACGCCCTCTTCCGGACCCCCTAAATAGGTCCAGGGACGGCGGCCTTGGCGTCATCCGTCGCCCCCTATCATATAAGACCCGAAGTGATGGCGATGTTCCACGCGCGCCCCTCTTAGACGTCGCGGGGGGAGTCAAACACCTCACTCTCCACGCTTGACCAGACGGAGCCCGCAGAGGCGGGCCAGCACCAGTCGGGGGCGGGCTGCGTTGCAGAGTGCTTAAGTGCCCCCGTAACCCCCGGTGCTGGGCTTGCGGACGGTGAGCAATGGGTAGCTCATCGACCGGTAAGGAGCAGGCCCGGGTCGATGGCGCGTTGTATTCCACGGGTGCCTCAAAGAGATGTCAGCACAAGCGTAGGGGTCCACTAGGGCCGATGCCTGCCGGGGTCGCGGGAACTAAAGGGTTACCGAGGCCCCTGCCAACAAAGGCAACGGAAGAAACACGGGTGGGTTTTAGTCAATAAGAGTCTGACACACCCTCCCGCTCCGCCCAGAGCGGAAGAAGTTATTTGATGATTTCCCACCCAAAAAAAAGGGAGTAGTCCCGCAGATGTATGAACGTAAACGAAGCAAAAGGAGTATGTAAGGATCGTAACAGGTGGCGTTCTGTAGTTTCTGCCTGGCCATGGGAAGAAGGCGTAAGTTTATGTATGTTTGAATTGTATGTATAAATTCTTCGCACGTATGTACCTATCATTTCTCAGTAATTTTAATGTAATGTTTACAAGAGACTCAACATACACGGTTTATCCTTATTTGTTTTACTGATTGGTAATTTTGCCAGACGCAGATAGAACTTAAATTCGAGTTTTTTTTCTTGCAAAAGTTGTATTCAACGTCTACTTCGACTCGCGGTCAGTCGCGGTAATCTGAATTCACTGACATGACTGACATTGTCGTGGTGCCAGGTTATCGCGACGCGTCCAGCCACTCCTGACTTAAGACGCAGATATATATATTTTTAGTGATTTTTAAATCTGTATTATTAGGCCTTCGTAAAATGCAAGTAAGTTATGCAAAAAAATAATGTTAAACTAGGACGCTTATACACCTCAATTCTTTATGTGAAAATTTAAGTATTGTAGTAAAATACTTTATGAAATAAATTCAGGAAGTCTACCCAAAGCATAAAAAAGCAATATTACTTTCAAGCTGCTTAATATTGATTTTTTTTTATATGAAAATACTTTTTAGGGTTCCGTACCCAAAGGGTAAAACGGGACCCTATTACTAAGACTCCGCTGTCCGTCTGTCTGTCTGTCCGTCTGTCACCAGGCTGTATCTCATGAACCGTGATAGTTAGACAGTTGAAATTATCACAGATGATGTATTTCTGTTGCCGCTATAACAACAAATTCTAAAAAATAGAATAAATTAAATAATTAAGGGAGCTCCCATACATCACACATGATTTTTTTGCCGTTTTTATAGATAATGGTACGGAACCCTTCGTGAGCGAGTCCGACTCGCACTTGGCCGTTTTATTTTTATTTTATTTAATTCTATCTGTGACTTTTTTTAAACATTCCTATTTTCGTTACTAAAATTTCCTTTAAACAACTAAAAATTTCATATTTCCTATGATAGCCGAACACAAGCGCGGCGTGAACGCGTCGCGCATTTGTAAGGCCAAGGTCAACAGCGTTTACCCGACCCTTATCGAAATATCCGTACACATATCAACAATACAATAGCTGTTAATTATATGGTGACGTCATTGTCTGCGGTTTGCAACCCATTAATAAATACAAATAACAGCGGTCTACCTTATACTAATACATGTTTTTCCGGTTACTAAGACTCATCGTTAAGTATTTCTTTATCCATAACATCACACCTGTATTTCCATAAGGCGTTGGCAGAGGTGTATTGTCGGCGCGTCGTATTCCACGCGCGCCTCAAAGAGATGTCGTCAGCACAAAGTAGGGGTCCACTAGGGCCGATGCCTGCCGGGGTCGCGGGAAGGTACTTATGGGTCACCGAGGCCCCCGCAACACAGGCAACAGGAAGGAATACGGGTGGGTTTTAGTCAGTAAGAGTCTGACACACCCTCCCGCTCCGCCCAGAGCGGGAAAAGTTATTTGATGATTTCCCACCCTCAAGAAAGAGATGGAGCTATAAGTCCTGTACAGCTCCATCACTTTCCCACTGTGAAGTAATATTATAATAATACTGCTATAAAAGGTTATGGTTGGCCTTAAATTATGATGTATACCTAAGTTACAAAGAATGATTTACCAGTGAGCCGCAAACCAAACAGTTAGTCGGTATCATGGGGCTCGGGGTATAAATTCAAGAATGGAGATTAGAAATGCGATTTCAGATGTTGTATGGGTGTGGTATGCCTTTTTTTGTTTTTGGTGGAAAATCATCAAATAACTTCTCCCGCTCTGGGCGTAGCGGGAGGGTGTGTCAGATTCTTACTGACCAAAACCCACCCGTATTCCTTCCGTTGCCTGTGTTGCCAGGGGGCTTCGGTGACCCTTTAGTACATTCCCGCGACCCCGGCAGGTAGTAGGTACCTTCCCGCGACCCCGGCAGGTAGTACCTTCCCGCGACCCCGGTAATGGTTGGCCCCTGGATTTTACATGGAGCGACTGCCTATCTGACTTCAACAACCCACCTACTGGGCAATACTACACGTCTTCGTAAGACTGGTTTTCAGACTTTCGGGCTTATGCCTCGCCCTATCAACTGGCACAGATCATACACTCACATTTCGCCAGTTATGTTTAAGTCTCATGTAATATGGCGATCCTATTTGGCACACAAATACAAAAACCGAGCAGCTACTAAGAAATCCTCTGACGTGTTCCGTCAGACGATTTCTTAGTAGCTGTTTGGTTTTAAATACTAATACTCATAATTATTAGTACCTACTTACAATAATACAGGAAAAGTTATTCGACTAGGCTATAGTAGGTATTTGACTGCACATTTATACCTACCTTTGGGAATAATTACTTACGTGAAATTAGCTAGCAAAACTCCGCAGACGTAATAGGGATAAATATTTTCAAAATAAGGAAAAGAAATGTAAGAATAATTGTTTATTCTGCACAAACAAAATGCACATAAAATACACTAATGTCCGATAAGGACCAGGCCAGGGTCGTCGGAGCAACGTGTTCCACGCGCGCCTCAACGAGATGTCAGCACAAGTGTAGAGGTCCTGCCTGCCGGGGTCGCGGGAAAATACGAAAGGGAACCGAGGCCCCTGGCAACACAGGCAGCGGAAGGAACACGGGTGGGTTTTAGTCAGTAAGAGTCTGACACCCTCCCGCTCCGCTCAGAGCGGGAGAAGTTATTTGATAATTTCCCAACCCAAAAAAAAGAGACAAAAGACGCGACACTGGCAAATTATAATAAACAAACATTCAAAACAAAAATAAGTTATTGTTTTGAATGTTTGTTGGTTTGTAAGTTTGTTTGTAAACTGTAAGCGTTTACAAACAAACTTACAGGTTGGGATTACAGAGTGGAAAAAACTACTTTTATAACATAAACAACTATAAAAAACCGGCCAAGTGCGAGTCGGACTCGTGCACGAAAGGTTCTACGGAACGGCAAAAAAATCAAGTCTGTTTTATGGGAGCCTCCTTAAATAGTGACCACACACAATGAAGGATGTCGTAGTTGGGAAGTTGAGATGAATTTATCCTAAAAACAAACTTAACATTGTAGTTGAAAACATGTTCTCCCATACATCGATATATGCCACGGTCAATTCTCCAACTGCAAATTTAAGTTGGTCGACTATAACTCGTTAACTTGTAAAGCCCACTTAGCCGTGATAGTGTTCCTTTTAATTTCATTATATGTACTACTGCCGTGAATTTTTTCACATCTCCTTAAACAACCATTTATAGCTAAATGGTTGTTTATGGAGAGGGGGGAACCCTGCCGGGGTCGCGGAAAGATACTAAAGGGTTACCGAGGCTACAGGCAACGGAAGTAATACGTTTGGGTTTTAGTCAGTAAGAGAATAGGGTCTTACACCCACTTTTGAAAAGTGTCTTAATTAAATTCTATAGTGCTAATATGCCCCAAAAAAATCACAAACATTTTATTCAATCGATAAGTGCCATAAAAATGAATTTAAATTTTACATTTTCAAATTTCGCGCGTAGTTTGACGAAAACGCTGGACGCAGTGGACGCCATGTTGGTGATGACGTGATGACTGTGGTCATGACGTCACTTGGCTATGTAAACAAATGCGCTGGTCTTTTGTATGATAATTAATAATTTAAAATTAGTTATTATTCTACTTACCGTTGGTGTGCTGTTCCTGAATGCAAGAATACTAGTGTAAAAACACCGGACAAATTGTGAATATATTTATATCAGTTGGTACTTGAGTACCAACTGATATAAATATGAGAAAAACTTGGTTCAAAGTTGCGAAAAGTGATCCCGCACTTTTATCTGAAAAAACTCGTTAGTACTTTTTTTTACTGTGTTCCATGGTATTATTTCAATAAAAAATACGTTGGTTACGAAAATAACTATCTGTTATCTAACTATCTTGAAAGTTGACACGTTTTAGTTTACACAGCGGTATGACGTAATAACATGGCGGCTACTATTTCATGGTGTTATTTAACAGATTAGAAAAACAGAAAACGTTGAATTTAATTTTTAAATTTCTTTTGTTAATTTATGAACTAAAACTAACATTTTCCGACTCCTTTTTGCCTAAACTATCTCAATAATATATGATATAGAGACCACCCAAAAACGAAAAAAAGCACTTATTACACAATTAGCACTTTAATGCTTAATATTATGCAAGTGGATCCTTGAATCGAAAAGTGGTGTTCACATATCCGCAATATTTTTGTACGGCCTATCTAACGATACACCACACCATGAGGTAGACGAAAAAAAATATCTTCTCCGCATTACGTGCAAGGTAGGTTAGATACCCTAAAAACCATAAAGTTTCTAGATTTTAATATAGCAGTTTGTCGGCGTGATTAATATGTATACCTATGTCAAATTACAGCTTTTTAGTACTTAGCGTCTCTGAGATACAGCGGGGACAGACAGACCGACGGACATGGCGAAACTATAAGGGTTTCTTGTTTACTACGGAACCCTAAAAATCAATAATAATAATGTTTGGATATATCGATATCCATGACGTCTGCATCGATGGTCGAGTTAGCAACGATGTTCAAAGGACGTCACGTAAAGTTCCTTTTGAAATCCCTGATAGTAATTTGACAAGTGCAAATTGATGAAACAAACAACAATTTGAAATTACTACCTACCTTGGATTAAAAAACCGGCCAAGTGCGAGTCGGACTAGCGCACGAAAGGTTCTACGGAACGGCAAAAAAATCAAGTCTGTTGTATGGGAGCCTCCTTAAATAGTGATTTTATTCTAGTTTTACCTGACTGCCTCAGGAGGGTAATGTTTTTCGAGAGTATGTATGTATGTATGTATGTATGTATGTATGTATGTATGTATGTATGTATGTATGTATTTATGTATGTATGTATGTATGTATGTATGTCTATTTCTTTGGCACGCTCTGTAGCCTAAACGGCTTGATGGATTTTAACATATGAGGTGTCGTTAGATTCGTCTTAATTGTGGGTGTGATATTGGCTATATAATATTTATAAATTGCATCTGCAAATACAAAAAAAAAGAAGGGAAGTTGTTTAATTGCAACAATATTTGTATCAAATAAAAGCTAGTAATGAGTAATTTTCAAATATATATATTAATAAAACTAAAAAGCTTGAAATAAAATAAATGATTTAAAAAACAAAAAACCCGACTGCAAAAACACATAACTGAAAAGGGAAAAACAAGCATTACCTATAATCTATATAATTTTGGCCTTGCAGGTCTTACAGGTCTTACAGTCGAATAACTAGAAATATGGTATAACTTTTGATTGTCCCCGCCTGCGAAACCAAAATTCTATAGATTATAATGCTTGTTTTTCCCTTTTCAGTTAAGTGTTTTTGCAGTCGGGTTTTTTGTTTTTTAAATAATTTATTTTTTTAGTATTTGTTGTTCTAGTGGCAACAGACAACATCAACATCGTCTGTGAAAATTTCAACTGTCTAGCTATAACGGTTTCAAGCCCCGCGCGACACCGTTTCGGAGTCAAACAATAGAAAATCAATTGTGTCTCATTAGCTGTCCTTGACAAAGATACAGATGACAGACGGTCAGCGGGGTCTTAGTAATAGGGTCCCGTTTTACCCTTTGGGTACGGAAACGAACTTTAAGGTACGT
This sequence comes from Atethmia centrago, assembly GCA_905333075.3. NCBI lineage: Eukaryota > Metazoa > Arthropoda > Insecta > Lepidoptera > Noctuidae > Atethmia > Atethmia centrago. Next base: position 11,610,488 of record HG995393.1, read on the forward strand.
GGTTACAATCAATGTGATAAACCTTGTCGCCAATTTGTATAATCTTTGTCTATGCACTTTACCTATCACTACAGGATCTTATCATTATTATATCATGTTAGGTTGGGCCTTCTGGCAAAGTGGTAACAGCCGCACGGATCGATCGATCAGGTTAAGGTACGCTTGCTGCGGTTGGTACGTGGATGGGTGACCATCTTTACATACCAAGACCCCTGCGTGCCTCGGAAAGCACGTTAAGCCGTTGGTCCCGGCTGTCATTTGTAGATCTTTGACAGTCGTTACGGGTCGTCAGAAGCACGAAAGTCTGACAACCAGTCTTACCAAGGGGTATCGTGTTACCCAGTAACTGGGTTGTGGAGGTCAGATAGGCAGTCACTCCATGTAAAGCCGACTCCAACATAGTTGGGAAAAGGCTAGGCAGATGATGTGATCATGTTAGGTTAATAACTACGTCGTGCCCAACGTAATCACATAAAAAACCGGCCAAGTGTGTGTCGTCCGACACACACTTGGCCGGTTCTTTTTTCGCGTTTTTTTTCACGCACAATAAAGAGTTCCGTAATTATGATGAATTTATCCCAAAAACAAACTTAATATTGTAGTTGAAAAACATGTTCTCCTATTCATTGTTAGACGTCATGGTCAAACTGCAAAATAAATAAGTTTCTAATCGCAAAAAGAAATTGTGTGATAAGTGATAACCCACAAAATTAGAGATATAGATAAAATTAGAGATAGATTTTAACGATCTCATCCTTTACTTGTGCTGTGAGACCTTGCTTCTAGCCAAAATTTCATGATTCTAGGTCAACGGGAAGTTCCCATAAAAACATGTCTCATAAATGGCCGTATTCTTTTATTGTGTTGACTTAAAAGCTTGATTTTTTTAGAGCTCCAAGGGACCATGGATCTACGTACATACATAAATAATCAGCCTATAATATTCCCACTGCTGGGACACAGGCCTCCTTTCTGTGAGAGGGAGTGGGCCGTAATCCACACCGCGGGCACAGTGCGGGTTGGTAGATGTCACATGTCTTCGAATTTTTGGTTCTAGGACATGCCGGTTTCCTCACGATGTTTTCCTTCACCGTTTTGAGAGCAGTGGTGATGAAATAATTTACACAAAGTAAAGCGCCTGCCTGGGTTCGAAACTACGACCTACAACTCGCAAGTCGCGGCCGTTACCACTAGACCACCACTGCTCTCTGGATCTACGTACTTTTAATTAATTTCAACTTGATATCTCCACGCGTTCCTAAAAAAAAAAAGAGTCTTGTCAGACAGACAGACAAACAACGAAGTATTCCTGGGTACCGTTTTTTACTTTTGAGGTACGGAACCCTAAAAATGGTAAAACAACTTCCTAACTAATATTATAAATGCGAAAGTGAGTTTGTTTGTTTGTTTATTACTCTTTCACGCTAAAACGGCTGAACGGATTTGGATGAAATTTGGCACACAGATAGACCATGAGTCCATGAACTAAGTAAGGTCACTACTACTACTTTACTGGTTACTTTTCAACCTGGATTGCAGACGAAGTCGCGGGTAACAGCTAGGAGTACGTAATAACAAAAGTTTTATAAATACAAATAAAAGAAATATCGTAAAATGCTAATAAGCATGCAAGTTATGGAAAACTTCCAATAATACAAACTTCCAACAGCACGAGCTAGTTGTCTATTTTTAAACAAGTTTAAGAGGCTGACAACACCTAAAGCGCGGTCACTGTAAGGCTGCATAGAAAAGAAAGAGAAGCGCGATGACACAACGCTAGTAATTTATTGCAAAATATGAAGCAATTATCTATATTGGATAAACAAATTAAAACACTATTATGCTACTATGTTGCTTGTAGAATAATCTGACAAAATATCAGAATAATTGCATGTATATTAGTATGGTTTTTAATAGTTAAAAGATTTTTTTTTTTGAGGTATCTTCGTGATTTTTTTTCTATCGTATCAAATTAGTTGTATTATGTTTTCAACACACTATCTACCTAGCATATATCCTTAAGAATATCATATATTTTTCAGATTTTGTTTAATGCAGCGGATCATATAATTTTAGGCATTATAAAATTTCAAAAATTTGCGTTTAGGTCCTGTAGTCCCCTTAAGTTGTTTGAGTATCAAACAAAATAAAACACTGGTATCCAGCTGCATCCGGATGCAGCTGGATACCTGTATTTTATTTTTAGACTGGAAGCCGACCTCAACATAGTTGGGGAAAGTCGATTGACCTTATAGCTTTTTTCCTTTTATTGAATTAGACAAATATGATTAGTTGTCGTTCAAAATATTCAAGCATTTCGACACAAAAAGTTTTTGAGTGTTCTTTTTTATCATCATTTCTATAAAATATGTTTGTTTAAATCTTTTTTTATACACCTGCCTATATACAGTGTATTTATTGGGCTTGTAATACATAGTTGTGCGACGAAAAAGTGAACAAATTACGTCGTAAAACGTCCAACGTCCAAACTTACCGGCCACCCTAAAATTTACGGTTTGAGCAGCGCCTTAAGACGCAGATATATGATTTTAGTGACTTTTAAATCTGTTATTACGCCTTCATATAATGCAAGCAAGTTATGCAAAAAATGTATGTTATACTAGAACGCATACACGTCAATTCTGGTAATTATTACGTAAATATTTAAGTATTGTAGTAAAATACTTTATGAAATAAAGGTAAGTAAAGTCTACCCAAAGCATAAAAACCGACCAAGTGCGAATCGGACTCGCGCACGAAGGGTTCCGTACAATTATCTATAAAAACGGCAATAATCAGCTCTGTTATATGTGGGAGCCCCCTTAAATATTTATTTTATTCTGTTTTTTAGCATTTATTGTTCACAGATGGACAGCGGAGTCTTAGTAATAATATTCTCATGTTTTTTTTTTTGTATGAACAGACTATTTTATTATCTATAATTTTATCTGTGGTTTTTTTTTTCAAATATTCATGTTTTCGTTACTAAAAATAAATATTTCCTATGAAACCGAACGGCGACGCGCCGCGGGCGCGCGTTATAGCGGAATTCGCGAAGGTACCTAAACGGTGCTCGCTTGATTTGCCGGCGGCGTAGGTTTTGTAGGTATTTCATTAGGATTTCAAGTCAGGAAAAAAAGTATTGAACAAATTTTAATAATCGAAATGTGTTCTATTACTGATACTGAAGCACAAAAAAAAAATGCTCATTGCTATTTTTTTTCCTGTATATTAATGGGTAGAAGATCGCGTGACCATAAATAAAAACACTCTCGACTAGTTTTTTGTTATAAAGGCAATCAGTTATAAATAACCGTCATCGTCGTACAAAAAACACGTTAATATCGTTGGCAAACGTTTTTTGATTATTATTTCCTTGTTTGGAACATACGAAACAATTTGGCGTTTAGAAAACGTTGATGTTGTTTGTGATGGATTTGGGATTCGGGGCATCCCCGAGACCCATCTCCGGTTTCATATTGGTGCCGATTCCCTTGTTCACAAACTAAACTAAATTTAAGTTCAGTGCATCTTTTTCATTCTATTTCATTAAGAAAAGGACAAAAGATAAATTTTAGTTAAGTCCTGTCAAATTAATCAGCGTTTGACGTAATTTTAGTAGGCAAGTTTTTAATCACGTCTAAACTTGTATGGAGTATTGACAGGCGCTGATTAATTTGACAGGACTAAACTAAAATTTATCTTATGTCCTTTTCTTAATGAAACACAAAGAAAAAGATGCACTGAACTTAAATTTAGTTTACCTTTGTGAACAAGGGAGTCGGTACCATTAGTTATTTATGCAACTTTTGTGTAATAAGGGGTATTAAAACACGAACGTCGGTTTATAGTATTAGATGAGTGTTTTAATACCTATTTATGTACAGTTGCATACAAGACTTTATGATATGAATCCTCTTTATAAGGTTCTGAAACCAAAGGGTGTTGTTCCTCCTCCCGACCCTTGCTCGACGAAGTGCCAGCCCGCGCCGTAGCTGAGCCTGTAGCTTTAAATTCTCCCGATAATAATGATTAGGTATCCTGTCATGATCCAGCGTGTCCCACCTTGCTGTCCTCCCCCCAGCGACGCCCTAAGCCGAGGTTCGTACCCCACAGGGGGTGCCCTTAGCGTGCAGTCGCTTAGTATTATAAGTAATTCGCCCCTGGCTGGAGGCTTTGAGTTCGCTTAAGGCAGCCACAGGATAGTCCGGTTAAGTAGTCACGACCTCTCAAGGTCAACTACGAGATGCCACACATTAAAAAAAAAGCGTGTTGTACAGTATCGTAAGAAATGTGTAAATTCATGGAAAGTTACTTTTTCATGTTGTTTTCTCTATTTGTCTGGTAATAATTGTTTATACAGATTGAAATTGAAAACATGCGACAAACAGAAATGGGAGATTGTACTCGTCATTATGAACAACTTTTACTAATTAAGGGACCAAACCCGAAATCGCGAAAAAAATATCAGCTGTTCCATACATTTTGATGTGTAATGCGAACATAAATGTAGGGAACAGCTGATATTTTTTTCGCGAATTCGGGTTTGGTCTCATAGTAAAAGTTGTTCATAATGATAAATATAGTCTCCTATCTCAATTTGTCGCATGTTTTCAATTTCACCCTGTAAATGTCCTGTACGCTGCATTAGAAATACTTATATGATGGTCTGTTATCAAAGCTTAAATCACTCATTTTTGTAAACAACAAAGTAATACATTTTTGCAATACTAATATCGAACAAAAATGGCGGGATACGACGTGAATTCGGATAACCTATAAGTTTTTTTTTTTAATTACGGCGCTGCTGTGGTTTTTTTGAAAAGAAATTGCGTAATGAAATTAAGTACAACATTGTACCACTCGTTTGGATGATATTATGATTACTTATGGTTACTATGACACTGGTTGTTTTAATGTTGGCAATAAGCTAACTGTTTCAGAAACTTTTATACTTAGAGGATTTATAGCATGGGTGTAGATAAAAATTAATTATGTAACTAATCTTTGAAACAATAGGTATTTTAAAAGAGTGTTCGTGGAGTTTCTTGCCCATTTTTCTCCATAAGTTAATGATGAAGTCCTGATGGAGTTTTGAGTGTAGGTAAATAAATCAATACCCTTAATAGTTTTTTTAAGTACATTTATTTTATTTATAATTAACTAATTCTTAATATTACTTCATCTAAGAAGGGGGCAGGTCGGGTAATACCCTCATGGCAAGCATAGCTTAAATACCAACATAACTGCGTTTAGTTTACGACTAAATTACGTGTAGTTATTAAAATATTTTTTTTTGTATTATTAATTATTCCGAACTTATAAAAATAGTACACTTACATGAAAATAAATGGCTTAGTTGCCTTAATATGTGGTACAAATTCTATAACAAAACAACAACAAAAAGTAAGCGGTACGAAATCTGCCGTTCTCCTTATTATATAATATTATGTATTAGTAAAAATGATGACAGAGGTTGTTTGGTAAATAATTATTAAATACCTACATTACCGACCTATCAAAAGGTCAGTCGTGAGGAAAAAAGGATTATTCATCATACGAGTAGGTCGGGCAAAGATTTATTGGGTTTTTCCATCTGGAATTTCTCAGTAGCAGCACGTAGTCAGGATTTGTGCCCGGTTGTTGGCAATAGGCCCGCACCCATTTACATGAGACTTAAACATAACTGGCGAAATGTAGGAGGAGGCGGGACGGTTGAGGGAAAGGCAAATTTCGCGCCCTCTCGCCCCTAGCCGCCGCAGGAGACGCCCTTGGCGTCGGGAATCCCGGGCGGATTTCCGGCCACCGTAGGCGCGGGCTTGCGGACGGTGAGCAATGCGTAGCTCACCGTCCGGTAAGGACCAGGCCCGGGTCGACGGCGCGTTGTATACCACGCGCGCCTCAAAGAGATGTCGTCAGCACAAGTAAAGGGGTCCACTAGGGCCGATGCCTGCTGGGGTCGCGGGAAGGTACTAAAGGGTCACCGAGGCCCCTGGCAACACAGGCAACAGGAAGGAATACGGGTGGGTTTTAGTCAGTAAGAGTCTGACACACCCTCCCGCTCCGCCCAGAGCGGGAGAAGTTATTTGATGATTTCCCATCCAAAAATAAAACTGGCGAAAGGTGTACTACAGGTACGCCTCTGCCCAACCCTTCGGGGAAACAAGGTGTGATATTATGTTATGTCGTACAAATATTATTATTATCTCCAAAGTGTCTCTATATTTTTGTCCGCTAGCTTCTGTCCGCGACTTCGTCTGTGTGGACTTCAGAATTGAGGCTAGAGAAAAATGAAAAATGCATTGAGACTTACACCTACAGTAGCCTTGCTACAGTTTAATAGATATTGTTAAGGTAGATTCGCAGTGGTAGTTCGCAAAATTCAAATTTTCATACCTACGTGTTTTGCAATTTTAAGGTCAGTGTGAGCCAGGTTTTATCTTGAGCAAAATGTGATTCACGTATTAACAGAATTAGAATCATTAATAAATATCTCTAAGTTAGATTTGTTTCTCAAGAATTATGGAACAAATCTAACTGAAAACGTAAGAAAATTCGAATTTCGCGAGCTATCACTGCGGATCGATCTTAAGAGTCGGGTAATCGCCGTTGACCTTGGCCATACAAATGCGCGTCACCCTCACGCCGCACATTGGTTCAAGGGCGGAAAAAAGTCCTTTGTTTCAACCTTGTTTAAAATGTCTACAATTTGGTACACACATACTAGAATGTTAGTAGAAACAAGTCCTAAAATTAATACGGATAAATAATTATACAGTATTTAATTATATGATGCCAAAGTAGGGTGATCGAGAATTTACAAATTTCGTGCAAAAAATATTGTTATTTCAAGTATGAACAGAACCAAAATACTATAATTATCAACTTTCATTTTTAGTTTAGTCATAAGTTTATTGTGTGTATTAATAAAATAGTAAACATAATGTTATAATATAATGAATAATTACTTGCTATTACATTTTTAGTGAAGAAGGTCATTTGGAACCTTTTGTTTTCAATCATGAGATCATAACTAATCTCCGTTATCGACCGATACGTAATAATATACTTTCGGAGATTAATTAGACCCTATAGATTAAGAATACATTAGTTTTGGCTGCGATAACCTGCGATCTTGGAAATACCAGGTCCTTAACTAATGACGCTCTGTAATTAAGGAAAAGTGCATTATATTAATAAGTGTTTCTAATGAGGGTAATTAACATTTTATCGTATCGTGTAAGTATAAATAGCATTGAATGGTAGTTTTAACTTCACTTACAATTATTTTCTCTTACGATAACAGTGTTATTATAGTGATGGATAGCTTTACCTATCAATGCCGATTGATAGGCCGATGACCTGTCTATGCCGATTTAGTGGAAATCATAATATCAAGTAATCGTGAGATACATAAATGCCTCGAAAATTTAAAACTTATGTATCCACAGCTTACAGAAAGTGTTTGGAATCAAGTTTATGAAAAGTTAAGTCGTAATTTTCTACCCGTATTTACAAAAAAGTGGCAAACTACAGCGAGAAATAAAAATGCTTTTATGGCAAAAAATGAACAGTGGCTGAAAAATATTTTTACCGTTGAGACATCTTCGGTGCAGACTGATGTGGTGAATTGTGACAGTAATGTTCCAGGGCCATCAAAACGCTCTCATAGAGGACGACCAGAAAAATCATTTGATGAATGTTGCGATCGAACAAAGCGATATAAAGTCAAAAGATTGTGTGAAAGCGTTCCTGAAGAAATGATTAAGAAAGCTGCCTCTAAGGTACTCGTACAAGAAGAATCATCGGATACTATCAAGTTTACTCCAGAAAAAGCGTTGGCATTATTACTTGATGCATCACTTTCGAAACATCAATATCAAGTACTGAGAAATGCAGCAAAAAGTATTATTTTTCCCGATTATCATAAAGTACTTGAAGTAAAAAGGCAATGCTACCCCACGGATATTGATAATAACGGAAAGCTACGCTTGTGTAAGTTTGCAGTCATTACTGGATCACACAACCAGAAGATTATTTGAAGTAATGTCTGAAGACGACCTTACACAGATTAGTGTAAATTCAACGTTTTTACACAAGTGGGGATGTGACGGATCATCAGGTCATGCTGAGTACAAACAGTCATTTATCGACGAAAATGTGTCAGATTCATATATGTTTTTGACATCATTAGTTCCACTGCGTCTGTATGAAAAGGAAAATAAATCTGTTGTGTATTGGACAAATGCAACTCCTTCTTCTACAAGGTGTTGTCGCCCGGTACAATTCCAATTTCAAAAAGAAACTACAGAATCTACGAAAAATGAAATTGCTAGAATGGAGTCTGAAATAGCAAACTTAATTGAAACTGTTATTAGTTTAAACGAAAAGACTTACAAAGTCTACCATAAACTTGTGTTCACAATGATAGATGGCAAAATAGCGCAGACAGTTACGGACACATCATCATGTGCAGTGTGTTTTATATGCAAGTCGAAGCCATCAGAAATGAATAACCTTGACCAAGTGCGAAATAAAACTGTGGATACGGAGGCTCTCAAGGTCGGTTTATCCCCGCTTCACGCACGGATTAAATTTATGGAATGCATATTACATATTGCGTACAATATGTCATTTACCAGTTGGAGAACGAACGCAACTACCAAACAACAAAAAGATGAAGAGAAGAAAAGAATCCAAAGTGAGCTGTTTCAACGTTTAGGTCTAAAAGTGGATTTTGTAAAGCAAGGAATGGGAACATCTAACGATGGAAATACGTCTAGAAGATTTTTCAATAATGCAGACATTGTAGCTGAAGTCACAAGAGTCGATAAAGAACTTATTCATCGGTTTGGTATAATATTGCAAACAATTAATTCTAGTGCATTAGTTGATTCGGATAAGTTTGGTAGTTATTGTTACGAGACTGCTGAACTATACGTAAGCCTGTACAGCTGGTATAATATGCCAAATACTGTGCATAAAATCTTGTTGCATGGCAAAGAAATAATAAGTGTTGCTGCCTTACCTATTGGGATGTTATCTGAGGAAGCTCAAGAAGCGCGAAATAAAGATTACCGCAATTATAGGTTAGGTCATTCAAGAAAATGTTCTCGTCTATCATGTAATGAAGATGTTATGAATATGCTCTTAGCTACCTCAGATCCCCTTATCAACAGTTTACGTACAGTACCGAATAAAAAATACTATCCTCTTCACGATGATGCCAAAGCTTTATTAGTGGATAGCACCCATCTCTAAATCAATGTCTTCTCTATTTAATATTTAGTTTATTAATATTTATTTATTTATAAATGCTGATTTAATTATATGAAATTCATGTGAAAAAATTTTATGAATATTTTCATGTTAATAAAAAAAATACGTGTTATATCTTTCTCTTTGTAAACTGGTACATCCATTATATCATTTTAATAAAGTATTATGAAGAAACGCAACGTCTTTTCATTTAAAAATAATATTTTCCGCATGCCCGTACTACCTGCACCACTGTGCGCCGCGCCGCCGTTGGGTTCATTGTTCATAGGGAATACTTATTTTTAGTAACGAAAATATGAATATTTGGAAAAAATCACAAAATCAAAATCAAAATATTTTTATTTCACATAAACCTACATGGGCACTTATGAAACGTCAGAAGCTAGGTGCACGGTTCCAATTGGTCGTTTCCTATGGAGAAGAGCCGGCAAGAAACTCCACGGTTACTCTTTTAAAAATAATTGGCTTTTACAATGTTTTCAAATTACACAAATTAGGTATGGGAGGACAGTGTAGGCCAGTCGGTACTTAACAAAAAAAGAGAAAAGGAAACGGTCTACAAAAGATCTAGTCTATTAAGCCTACAACGCAACGTTCTCACATTCACAACATACACAAGAATCCATGTAAAATAATATTAATAATATTAAGTCTGAAATATAAATTGTAGGTATATAATGTCAAATAGTGAAAATATAATGTCAAAAAAGTATGTCTAAAAATAATAATAATAAATTATTTTCTGTTGTATTTTAAGTTCTGATGTACCAGGGAAGCCACATGTGCAGAAGGAATTATTGCCAAACTTCCTTGTCTTCAACGTAGTCTTTAATCTTGTAATATGCGTTTTGGATAAGGACACGTTTGATGTGGGTTTTGAACTTTCCATCGCTAAGTTCTTTAACTGACTTTGGCAACTTTTTATAAAAGCGGATACTGTTGATAACAAATTGCTTGCTTGTTTTTGTTAATCTAAATTTGGGTATCACAATTTCATGTTTACTACGTGTATTTATATTATGGAAATCACTTCTTGTTTTGAAAAGACATAAGTTCTTACGAACATACAAAATACTTTCTAAGATATAAAGAGAAAGCAGAGTTAGTACATTAATTTCTTTTTATTTGGTTCTAAGGGACTCACGAGGACCCATTATATAGACTGCGCGGATTGCCCTCTTTTGTAAGATAAAAATTGAATCTACATCAGCTGCCGATCCCCACAGCAGAACGCCATAAGACATAATACTGTGGAAATAAGCAAAGTATACTAACCTAGCTGTGGCTATATAAGTCAACTGTCTAATTTTTCTTACTGCATATGCAGCTGAACTTAATCTACCTGAAAGAGCTCTAATGTGGGCTCCCCATTGCAATTTTGAATCTAGAGTAATTCCTAGAAATATAGTTTCTGTAATAGCATCTAGTCTCTTGCCATCAAGTTTTAAATTTAGAGCCACTTGGGGTACATTTGGTAGTGAGAACTTAATACATTTTGTTTTGTTCGCATTAAGTAAGAGATTATTAGCTGCGAACCATTTCGAAAGAATATCCAGACTATCGTTGACGTGTAAGACATCCGGATTTTTTCTATCTATTTTAAAAATGAGAGAAGTATCGTCAGCGAATATAATTATATCCGATAAGTTTGCCATCATGTAAGGAAGATCATTAATATAAACTAGAAATAGGAAAGGGCCAAGAATTAAACCTTGGGGCACGCCCATCTTTACTAGAGACCCCGAGGACGTCGCCCCGTTAACGCTTACTTTTTGCTGCTTGTTTGATAGATAGGACAGAACAAGATCAGCAGCTTGTCCATGAATTCCGTAGTGGTGTAATTTACAGGTCAGTGTATTGTGGTCAACGCAGTCAAACGATTTTGAGAGGTCACAGAAAATGCCAATGGCATCCTGGGATTTCTTCCAGGATTCCAAAATGTGACTGATGAGTTTTACTCCTGCGTCAGTCGTCGACCTACCTTTCGTGAAACCAAACTGGCGACTATGTAAAATCCCATTAGAATTTAAATGTGACAGCACCTGGTCTAGCATGATTTTTTCATATATTTTACTCAATGCTGGTAGCACAGATATAGGTCTATAATTAGAGGGATCACTCTTACTACTCGATTTGAAAATTGGTACTACTTTACTATGTTGCATTAAATCAGGAAACGTACCGCTGTCTAAACATTGATTAAATATGCCTGTTAGGACAGGGGCTATTGTGTCAATGGTACCTTAACGGAAATCCCCCATAAGTCTTCAGTTTTCTTTATGTTAAAACTTTTGAATGCCCTCTTAATAGTGACAATAGAAATGGGCTTGAATTCAAAACTTGGAATGTCCTTATAGAAGTGTTGTTTGAGAAGAGATTCAGCTAAAATAGGTGATGAGGGAAGTCTTTTAAAATGTTTTATAAAATTTTGTATAGGTACATTTTAAAATTATAAGTGAAGACGATGCACCTAGAATAAAATTACTATACCAAAATAGGTAAAAAAAAAAAAGTTGAGAAATCGAAAATAAAAAACAACCAAGTTCTGCATTCAAATAAGCCGTTCTTGTTATTAATTAAATACGCAACGTATGTTGATATTTAATAGATATATTTTGGATTAGAACTCAAGGTAAGAGGTTAGTTTAACGTTAGTTTGTGTCGAGATTTTATTTCAAAACGTGTTTTGGTAACAACCAAGTTCTGGGAAATATGTTCAAAATTAAAATATATTTTTCCGCTACCACAAACTATACAGATTTGGCAATTTTTTTAAGAGAAGCCTATTTTGGTCAACTGGGTCTTGTCAGCACCTTAACCTCGAAATCCGTAGTTTTGGCCAAAGTTACGGGCTTTTCCTACTCCGTATCACCTACGGACATAAGATTAGTTTGGGTCTGAACCAAGAATTAATCTCAACACGATTTGACACTTGTCCTTCCCCGGATATTTTTGTCCGTCCAAAAAGTTACTTAATCGGGAGTTGGGTACACTCCGAAGTATCGAGCTACTTTCAGACGGGCCCATATCTTCGTTGACGGACTTAGAGACTAGCGCCCTATGACGGGACTTCTATCCTTTTGTTAATAATTATGTAAAGTTTATTTATTTTTACTTGCAGTACTACAAGACCGTTTCTCTGAAGATGACTTGGCTGGACGAGACAAGAGAGCGACAGACGAAATCCATTTCAACAACGATGCGGATGCCGACGATGAAAGACATTGGAATCGCAGTGAGTATCTTTTATTTATTTATTTATTTATATATACTTTATTGGACACCAAATTATACATTACAAAAAAAATATATACACTACACAATATACAATGGGTGGCCTCATCGCTTACTGCGATCTCTTCCAGGCAACCATGGAATGGACAGTGAGTTTTTGGACACAAAATGGGGTTGTCTTTGGTGCAAAATAATACAAAGTATGTAAGTACAATATAATATAATAAATACACAGATATATGCTATATAATACATACATACATAATAACTATATAAGCAACAGATAGTTTAACACAGCTAACAACGAGAACAAAATCACAACGATAAGTAATAAATAATAAATTATTTAACTATCTATAGTATTCATATATTTTCGTTGCATATAGTTTAGTACGTATGTATCTATTATGTAGCATAAATCTGTGTATCTTTTATTTATTATATTGTACTTATATACTTTGTATTTGCACCAAAGGCAACCCCATGTTATGTCCAGAAAATCACTGTCCATTCCAAGGTTGCCTGGAAGAGATCGCAGTACCTAAGCGATAAGGCCGCTCATTGTATAATTTTGTAGTTTATATATTTTTTTTTTATAATGTATAATCTGGTGTAATAAAACACCGATCTCATCTACACTGGACAGCAAATAAACCGAGCCACCCGCTACCTAGGCACTCTATTTCGATTTTCTCAAAAACTAAAAAACCTACAATTATCAAAGTTGTACCTACAGAAAGTGCGTTTCATGGTGATTAAAATGAAAGGAAACTCATTGGGTTTAATCAATATTTCAGTGTTTATTAAGGATTTTACAAAGAAGAGTCGTTTTCCAGTCGTGACAATCGTTAGTAATGATAAAGTGAAAAAAAAAATTAAAGCCAAAAACAAAGATAAAATCAAAAAAAAGTTTTTGATCAATATTCCGTATTCCCTCCCCTTGCTCGGATAACTGCCAGCATCCTTGTATTCATCGAGCTTACGAGCCTGACGATAAAATCTTGAGGAATTGTATTCCACTCCTCTTTCATTGCGATTCGCAGCTCTGGAAGCCTTGTTGGAGCAGGTACCCGAACCCGACGTTTCAGCTGATCCCATAAGTGTTCTATCGGATTCAAGTCCGGGCTTCGAGCTGGCCAGTCCATCGTACGAATGCTGACGTCGCGTAGATACTGGGTCACCACATGAGCAACATGAGGCCGTGCATTATCATGCAAAATTGCATATCCTGCCCGATATATCCTGCGTAAGGTACCACATGGTCTGTGAGGATTTCAGTAATGTAGCGATGAGTACACGTGTACGGCCCATCGGTTCGATGAAAACTAACGCTGTATGTGCTGTTAACGAGATGTCGCCCCAGACCATTACAGATCCTCCTCCATAAGCAACAGTTTCCTCGATGCAACACTGAGAATAACGTTCTCCAGGGCGACGATCACTTCCATGTAGACTCACCCTGGTCTCATCAGTGAAGAGTACATTACTCCACTGCTCTAATGTCCAATCCCTATGCTCTCGAGCAAATTCAAGTCGTGCTCGACGGTGTGCTACCGTTAATGCTGGGCCTGTTGCAGCTCTTTTTGGGGTCAGGTTCCGTTCAGCAAGTCTCCTTCTGACGGTATCTGAACTTATGACCACTTGGCGTTCGTCACGCAGAGTTTGTTGGACTTGAACTGCTTTGAGGTGGCGATTTCGCAGAACAGTAAGGTGGATATAACGATCATCTGCTGCTGATGTAGCCCTAGGCCTGCCCGTACCTGGACGGCGATCGAATGCTCCAGTCTCTAGGTATCGTCTGTAAACTCGTTGCACCGAAGATCTGCTGATTAGAAGCCTTCGAGCGACTTCACGTTGCGCAATGCCTGCTTGAAGTAATGCTACAGCTTGAGCTGCTTCCTGAGGTGTTGTATCCATTATTAATCGAAAAAAGTAGCAAAAACACGCGCGTCTGAGCAAACGATGGACAAAAACTAAAGAAATGATAAGAAATATCCTCATTGTAGAGAAAAAGAACGCTAATTGCAAACTCTGGTGAAAACAGAGCAAATCGTTAGCATTGTGTTTGTTGCTTGATTACAATGTGAGTTGACGGTACTTTCGAATTAATTTGTAGTCATTTTAATCACCATGAAACGCACTTTTTGTAGGTATAACTTAGATAGTTGTAAGTTTTATACTTTTTGAGAAAATCGAATCAGAGTTCCTAGGTAGCGGGGGGCTCGGTTTACTTGCTGACCAGTGTATTTTTAAAACATTATTTATTTTTGACGTGTAAAAAGTGCTTTTTGGAACAATTTACAGAAATAAATATAGTTTATCATCACGAGGAGACCGTGGCTAAATAATAACAGCTGCACGGGAGGATCTTCAAGGTTAAACAACGCTTGCCGTGGTCGGTCCATGGATGGGTGACCATTCATCACATATCGAGACCCCTCCGTGCCCCGGAAAACACGTTAAGCCGTAGGTCCCTGCTGTCATTTGTAGATCTTTGACCATTTTTACGGGTCGTCAGAACCCCGAAAGTCTGCCAACCAGTCTTACCAAGGAGTATCGCGTTACCCGGTAACTGGGTATTAAAGGCCCGATAGGCAGTCGCGCCATGTAAAATACTGGTATAGTTAGAGTGTAGTTAGACTGGAAGCCAACCTCAATATACTTGGGAAAAGGCTAGGCAGGTGATGATAAAATATAATTTATCATAATTAACTCCCTATGTTCATATTTACAGGACCAGCAGGCCATATAAACGGTAATCCCATCGACACTCCGAGCCTTGCAGCCGTTGATCCTAATGGTAAGTCCTTCAGTGTCAATAGCCGGATCCACACCAGACGATCCAACGCGCTCCGATCGCCGGCGGCAGGAGCGCGCTCCATAGGAGCTTTTGATGTGGACTTGCCTCGCGCGATCCAAACTGCGCGGCAGGAGTGCGCGCTCCTTGCCGCGAGCGATCCGTCAGTTGTCGGTTTTTGTTACTAGCACACAGGCGCGTCAGTCTCTCGGCGCGCTCGGTGTACACGTTTGTGTGTGGAGCGCGCGATCACACATTATGGAAAATTTTGAAAGTCGTCGTCTAATATCCCTTTACAAGGAACATAAATGCGTAAATATTTAAGAAGAATAGAATATGTAGGCTGTTGCTGCCACAGCAATTCGACGTCGTTGCTGCACGTGTGACTCCATAGCAAACGAAAGTTCAACTGTGCTATACTTAGGCGGATCAGTGTGGATCGGTTGGAGCGTGTCGGTGCGACGCGGCGGGATCGCAAGAAAAGTTAAGTTCGTCGACGACACGATCCATGATCCATGCCTCATGCTCCCGGATCGCGGATCGCAGGAATTGGCGATCCATTTTGGATCCTCTGGTGTGGTTCCGGCTAATTAGGACACAGTTTGACTGCGGTACGTTTGATCGCTATAGTTCGCGCGCGACTGCTAGTCACGGCCTGAAGTATGTGAGGGATGAGACGGGAGGAGGCCCCATTGCAATTATTATGCAAAATCATCATTACATACAAGTTTATACATATACATATTGACATTGATGAATATTATAAATAAAATTACGTGAATATTTATGTACCTTGAAAATTATTATATTACTTTAATTATTGTGAATGTGAGCACTATGTGGGTCATTTTTATTTATTTCTTTTTGTTTTTTTTCTCAGTTAGTTTTTATGATAGTCTGGCATTTTGAGTACTTTATGTGGTCTACCCAAATGTCCTTTCCTT
Source organism: Atethmia centrago (assembly GCA_905333075.3). Taxonomy (NCBI): domain Eukaryota; kingdom Metazoa; phylum Arthropoda; class Insecta; order Lepidoptera; family Noctuidae; genus Atethmia; species Atethmia centrago. The sequence continues at coordinate 11,626,742 of HG995393.1, forward strand.
GGTATTGTTCGTCGAGTCGTTGAGCTCTTTAAGTTATGAGTTGAGCTACACGATTATTGACAAATCCTTGCACTGACTGGACAGGTCCACTCAAATTTTTGTGGTTCTTTCCTCAAAAGACTATTTCAGACATGGATATACATGGTCCTCACATGATCTGACCAAGATTATGTCTGGACTTTAAAAGAAACTTTGACCCTTGAGTTTGTTTCGCCATTTCTTCTCAAGGGTAGTCAGATAGGAAATGTCGACTCCATCTATATAAATATTTTTTTTAAATGACGTGTAAAAGCGATTATAATATCCTATTTACAGAATAAACAATTTCATTTAATTTCATGCCATTGACAAGATTGGCAGACTGATTTAGCATCACCATTGTCTACCTCCCCCGTCTCACCGCTCACATACCTCAGACGGTGACTAGCAGTCGCGCGCTGTACGAAAAACGTTCGCGCGAACTTACTCATGAACTCATGTAGTCGCTTTCTGTTAGGACGCGGGGTTTTTTTTTTGGGTGGGAAATTATCTAATAACTTCTCCCGCTCTGGGCGAAAATGGGTATGTCAGACTCTTACTGACTAAAAACCTATCCGAGTTCCTTCCGTTGCCTGTGTTGCCAGGGGCCTCGGTATCCCTTTCGGACTTTTCCGCGACCCCGGAAGGCACCAGTCCCAACGAACCCCTACAGTGTGCTGGCATCTCTTTGAGGCGCGCGTGGAACATATCACGCCGTCGATCCAGGCGTGGTCCTTATCGAACGGCGAGCTACCCATTGCTCACCGTCCGCAAGCCCGCGCCTACGGTGGCCGGGAATCGGCCTGGGATTCCCGAAGCGTCCACTCACATACATAAAGGCGGTGACTAGAGTCGCGCGCGGACTATACTATGAACAAAGTTCGCGCGAACTTGCGATAGTCATGTAGTGGCTTTCTGTTAGGACGCGGGGTGAGGGATGATATGAATGAAAATGCAGTGAATGATAACTATTATTTCACTTTCCAGATGAGATTGGCAGGTTCTTCATTCAGTACAACAATGTTCCGATGGGCGCCGAGAAGGTGGGCAACAGACTGTTTGTCACTATACCTAGGAGAAGATTCGGTGAGTCTAATACATACTGCATTGTTAAACTAAATGAGTAAAAAATAATTATAATAATAATATAAGTTTATTTGGAATAGTTTAGTTCCAAATAACTTTTTGTTATTATGTGGCGGCATCTACATCGCCACATGCGAACTACGCAACACACTAACGTCACGCAAAATCCTGCATCGCGCAAGCAGAGTTTACCGCGCAACTAGCATATATACAAGATCCCGACATCAACGGCAATCAGACACGGCACACGTCTGGTCGGAGGATCCTCCCTTTTCTATGAAGGATGAGTGAACTTTACACCCTGTTCCTCATGCCTCCTTACTGGTGACCCCGAATACGAACGTCAGCGCAGCCTTCGTGCAACTACTTCAGCGTGCCGTCATCATCATCAGTTCCTCAAGCTCTCGTGCGGCGAGTCATACAGCCAGTCAGCACCCACGGCTTCAACGGGTTTCCTGACCACCAGCATGCAGCGACCGCGCATACCTGGTCATCATCCTCAGGCTCATCAGCAACCTTGGCACAGCACACTGCACTTTCAGCCAGTCCACAAGCAGAGCCCCTCAACCCTCTCCTGGTCGACGTCAGCAGTCAGCCTTCAACCCAGCGCTGTACCACGTCCGAATCACTGGAGCATAACGCAGCGCCACCCCGACTCACTGGGGCATCACCGCAGACAGTTCCGACCCACCGCGAATTATGCGACAACCGCTTGCCAGAGACAGATGTCGTTCCAGTGGGTCCACTGGAACGACATCTGGCTCTGGCAAGCATCGCAAGATACACGACTCAGCACACTGTCGACCTCCAGTCTCCGTAGGAGAGTGATGTGGCGACATCTACATCGCCACATGCGAACTACGCAACACACTAACGTCACGCAAAATCCTGCATCGCGCAAGCAGAGTTTACCGCGCGACTAGCATATATACAACATCCCGACATCAACCGTCGGGCTCGACCTGGTAGCAGACGAGTGACCCCATACACCGGACTGGACGCCTCGAGTAAGTCGCACCCAGGTTACACGCGGCTTACTCGATTCAATAGTACTCTACAGATGACATACATCTATTGCGTGGCGTGTGCTAAGTTAATATAGACGCGTCACGTAATTAAACCAGACATCGACTACTAAACAAGCATTCAACTCACACGTGCGGGCGCGGCGCGGGCTGCGGCGCATGTAGACACTGAACGGCGTTACACACAACACAATGCCGTTCACACATACACGACAGTCCCTTAGTCCGGAGATTAGTGGTGTTCAAAGTTGCTTTATGGCAATCACTTGCTTAATGCTATATGCTCTTTAGTTTAAGCATACTATTTTATAAGCTTTATTTGAAGCATGCTTTTTTATATGTACTGCTTGTTACGACCAAAAGGGCGGGCGCGAATAAAACCAGCGCGGTGTTGTCAGAGCGGAATATTACATCGCGTTTATGAATTTATTACGGAACAGTAAAAAAAACAATGAACTTTCCTTCTTACTTTCCAGGCTTAGGACTGTCTATAATCGATTAAGTGTTATTAGGAAATAAAGTAGTTATGTCAGTATTTAAAAAATATATGCCTGTAATTGTTTTAAATACTGACATAAAATATCTACACACAAAATAACAACACGATACCTCACTCAGTAAATCGTCCTTACTTACACAATTAGTTTTTATGTACATAATCAATATTGCGTGTCCTATCACTGTTTATTTACACTAAGCAAAACAACATTGTTTATAATATTACGTTACGTACGTGAGCCGCAGAGATCGCGATAACGCACGCGGTGCTTAAAACGATTACACACGCGACCGAAAGCAAACGCTAGCATGCGACGACTAACCACCCGGCGGACGGCACCCGCCGCTTTGCTATGCATGGTTGCTTATTACTACATGCGCTTGCGATGTGCGACGACGTGCGATGTAAAGCAAAAGCAAATAGCAACAAGTGAGAGCCACGATAGCATTTGCTTTATGTTATGTATGATAAGCAAGATGCTTTATTATGCTATATGCTTTATTAACCACCACTACCGTAATCGGCTAGATCTGAGAGCGGAGCGGGCGGGGACTATACACCTATTCTGTAGGAACGTCGATCTGGCTCCACTGTCGCTGGTCGTCTTCGTTGGGCCTCCCCCGGGTAACCGGGGTCTCACCTGGCGGGGACTGACCGCCGTGGAGTCGTGAAGAAAGCGGCGCTAATGTACTAGCGTCGTGGCGAGCCTACAGATTTACTCATAGCAATCAGTTACACGGACGCGTTAAAACGCGTCCGACGTTTTTAAACCGCCGATACTAGGCGCACAAAATGAGGGGTCCGTATTTACGGGCCACCGCATACCCTCCGCGGCCAGGGAGCGACGCTCCGGTTTCGCTGCCGCGCCCCCTTACGGCATCCCCGATGAACCGTCGGGCAGTTGCCCACCAGACACGACATCCGTCTGGTCGGAGGATCCTCCCTTTTCTATGGAGGATGAGTAAACTTTACACCCTATTCCTCATGCCTATAGAGGCAGTAGCGACCCCACGGACCTTATTTCTATATAATTATAGAATTATATAGAAATAAGGTCCGTGGGGTCGCTACTGTCCATCAGCTCGCCACATGCTGCCCTGCGGGTTTCTGTATCTCCCTTGGTCTGAATCCTCACCCTAAATCGGTTTCGGCAAAATAAACTCTACCGGCACAGACCCAGAGTACATATGAGCGCGCAAGCCCCACCACGACGTCAACGTAGAGATACGGTGGTGGGGTTATTAATATAAGAAACTCCACAAACGTGATGGGTATCGATATCTACACACACAAACATAAAATAGAAAAGATTTGATGACTTGTTTTTTTGGGGCCTACTTTTTTTTTTTGTTTAATTGAAATAACTGGATTAAGTTTGCGTTTTTCAGAGTTATCAATTTCATTCTCTGTTCCAGGTATACCAGCTACTTTGAACTACATAGACCTCTCCCGATATGGAAACACCCGCTCCCCGCCTCTCATCCCGTACCCTGACATGGCCAGATCCAGGTCTCTGATATCAGTGTACAGGACCAGGGCTGATGAGTGTGGAAGGCTGTGGACCGTTGATACTGGAACTATCGAGATACCTAGTAAGTTTTGAGGTTTTCATTTGATGTGTGGCGCAACTGTGCCATTATTTAGCAGACATTGGTGTGCGTTATTACATTTAACTAGTTTTAAAATTATTCTGTCACACTTTAATTGTAATGTTAGACCTGCTGTCTTGTATGGATCAGAATGGGACCACAAAAGGGATGAATAAAAGGCAATTGCAGGCAGCTGAGATGAGAATGTTAAGAGGGATGTGTGGTATGCACGAATGGATAGACTAAGAAATGAGTATATAAGGGGAAGTCTGAAAATGACACCGGTGACTGAAATGTTGTGTGGAAACAGATTGTCATGGTATGGTATGCGGATAAATGAGGGAAATGTCGTCAGGAAAGTTTTGAGTATGAATGTGGATGGCTATACGAGTAGGGGAAGACCAAAGAAACGATGGATGCAATGTGTGAAAGATGACATGGCTAGAAAGGGGGTGACTACCGAGATGACAACTAATAGAGAAGTGTGGAAGAAAAAGACATGTCGCGCCGACCACAAATAAATTGGTATAAGGGCAGGAGAATGATGAATGAGTTAAATTGTAATGTGTAACTGATAAACCTATTTTCCAATAAAGTAAAAAAAAAACACAAACTGTGGAGCAGCTGTGGGTAAGCTTTATGATTCCACGTAGCGCGACTGGTTATGAATATAGCTGTACTGTGGTGATATTCTGTGATAACCTCACCAGTAAGCTTCAAGTGAACCCTCGATCCCTAGCAAGTAATTTATTTACTACTTCAATATTTTCTACCAGTTATGGTAGAAATATTTTCTACCATTAATGGTAGAAATATTTTCTACCGTATATGGTAGAAAATATGTAACGCTACCGGTTTAGGGGGAACGCTACAAAATGGATACTTTTAAACTTACATTGGAATCCGACAGCGAATCGAATAGTTGTGAATAGCTCTGTCAGACGAAAAGTGAAGAGTCATGCAATTTTGTACCATGTGCACACAAACCATGTGACTTTGAGCAGTCCTGCACAAAATCAAAGTCAAAGTAAAATTATTTATTTCAAATAGGCATATAAAAGGCAGGGGGTTGTGGCTAAGTAATAACAGCCGCACGGGTCAATCGATCAGGTTAAGCTACACTTGTTGTGGTTGGTCCGTAGATGGGTGACCATCTTTACATAGCAAGACCCCTCCGTGCCTCGGAAAGCACGTTAAGCCGTTGATCCCGGCTGTCATTTGTGAATCTTTGACAGTAATTACGGGACGTCAGCAAACCGAAAGTCTGACAACCAGTCTTACCAAGGGGTATCTTATTACCCATCAGTAACTCGGTTGTGGAGGTCAGATAGGCAGTCGCTCCTTTTGAAATATGGTATTCAACTGCATCCGGTACCTGACTGCAAATCCGCGAAATTCAAATTTTCTTACGTTTTTTCAATTTACAGGACAGTGTCAGGTTCTATGATCGCGAATCATATTTTGCTCAAGATACATCCCTGACCTGCAAATTGCAAAACGCGTAAGAAAATTTGAATGTCGCGGCTACCACTGCGGATTTACCTTAAGGCGCTGATAAGACCCAATTGAGCAAAATAGGCTTCTCTTAAGAAAAAACATTGCCATATCTGTATAGTTTGTGGGCTACTACAAACTATACAGATTTGGAAAAAAAATATATGTTAATTTTGAACATATTTCCCAGAACTTGGTTGTTACCAAAACACGTTTTGAATTAAAATCTCGATACAAAGTAACGTTAAACTAACCTCTTACCTTGAGTCATAATCCAAAATATCTGTATTAAATATCAACATACCTTACGTATTTAATTAATTACAAGAACGTATTATTTGAATGCAGAACTTGGTTGTTTTTTATTTTCGATTACTCAACTTAATTTTGAGTAATTGTAGAGATAATTGCTTCATATTTTGCAATAAATTACAAGCGTTGTGTCATCGCACTTCTCTTTCTTTTCTATGCAATCTGACAGTGACCGCGGTTTAGGTGTTGTCAGCGTCTTAAGGCCACTTTGTAATATGTGTCTGTTGTCTGATATGTTTGTCTCTTTTTTGTAATTTGCGTCTTGTTTGTGCCGAATAAAGATTTTTCTTTTAATTTACCCGCGTTCTCCGCAGACAGCCCTCGCTACCTGCAGCCACCAGCCATCGTGGTGTTCGACCTGAACACTGACAGACAGATCCTGCGCTACCAACTCAAGAGCTCAGACCTGCCTGCCAATAATACTCCTACAGGTAAGGAATAGTCTTCTTAATAATATGTACAAGGTGTCGTTTTGCATCCTTGTCAAATTCAAGAAGATAACTATGCTAATGATTCTTGACACGAATCAATAATAAAATAAGTAGAACTTTTTTTTTTTTTAATTGTTCGGTTATGTGTGTGCGGGACACGCATGTTAAAACGCGGCCCGTGTGATACCGCACTGTAACTGCCCTTTTACACACACACTACCGCATACGCAACGGGGTGATTCTGTTCTGTGAAAGTGGTGTATTCTAAAATACTGTCAAACTTAAATAACTAAAAAAACAAGTATGTATTCATTATTGAGCAAGTATCGTAATTTTATTTGATTATACATGTCTTTCATAGCAGCCTCCTGAAATTTGACGAGGATGCAAAACAAAACCTTGTATTTAGATGCTATTGATAATATAAAAATATAGAGTGCATAGAATATACTACAGGCCTACCCCGCTTAACGTGGATCCGCAATCGTAGCCTGTGAAACTTTTTTTTTACTGTGAAATTTTTTACGTTTTTTGCAATTTGCAGTTCAGTTTCAGGTTGTATCTTGATCAAAATATGATTCGCGACCCTAACAAATATATATTTACAGAATTAGAATCATTAATACACAGGAACGGATTTAAAGTTGTGGCGGCCCTGGGGCAACCAAGAAGTGGAGGCCCCGACAAATTTGTGAAACAGATAAAAAAAAACAATTCAAAGAAGGTACCTTACGAAGTTAGGATTGTGGACTCTTTTTTTTTTTTGAAGGACACAAACGAAGTATTTTATCCATATAAAAATCAATGAAAAATCTAATTGTGGAGGCCCCTTCTTTGTGGAGGCCCGGGGCCAGTGCCCCTGTTGCCCTGCCCTAAATCCGGCCCTGTTAATACATCTCCCTAAGTTAGTATAGGTCGCGAATCACATTTTGATCAAGATACAACCGACACTGAACTGCATATTGATAAAAACGTAAGAAAATTAGAATTTCCCGGGCTACCACTGTGGATCCACCTTAAGGTGAAAGCGCCAAAGTAGCCCGCGAAATAGGCTACGTACGCACTGACAGGTGGCTTGCCTAGCGCCTAGAGCCTAGCGAGACGCCTTGCGCGTAGCGAAGTGAATCAGACGTTCTAGAATTTACGCAACCGGCCGCGCTGTGCGCTTAGCGCCTTCGCTAGTCTTGACATGATGTTAAGTCATTATGCTCTAGGCGCTAAGCAAGCCACCTGTCAGTGCGTACGTAGCCTTAATGTATTTTTTGCAATTTGCAGATCAGTCTCAGGTTGTCAGTTGATCGTAATAATTATGATTTGCGATCTTTACAAATATATAGGTAAACTAAGTATTTACAGAATTTTATTGGCATGTACCTATTTAACGCGGCGACAAATTAATCTGGATTTGTGATTAAAAAATAATTAAAGCCAGTAGCAAATATAGTAGGTGGGCAGCTACAGCGAAGGATAATTTTAAGTAAAAAGTAGCAGCTTATTATTCAGTTGTTAGCTTTGTTTTAATTTAAACTGGCATCGAGTTTTTATTTTGGTAACTGAGTCACCAATAATAGAGGGAATCTGGCGCTCGGCCGTCGCTGCCGCGACACGCTTGCTTCGCTCGCTCGCCTTCGCGCGTTAATGGTCACTGTTCTAACCTAACCTAACCCAAATGATTCAATAATCCTTCGCTGTAGCTGCCAACCAACTATATTTGCTATCGCCCAAATTCAGATTAATTGTCGCCACGTTAAATACATGCCTAATAATATTTAATCGCTGCCAAGTTATTTTTTTAATAGCAAATAGTTTGTCGCCCTTTAAGTTGTTAGTCGCCTGGAAAATAATTAGCCAATTATAATAATTAAAATCATCAATACAACTATCTAAGTTCACATTTCCTATTAAATGACTATTTCATGAAATTGTGACATTTTAGGTTAATTTTAACAGTCAATACAATAACACAAAAAAAAATTGTCGTGCTTTACCAATAACCTCTTACCCCTTTCAATATCATTTAAGAGCCACAATCCTTTTCCTTGTAGTACTTTATAGTAAAACTTGCCTCTATCCGCGACTTCGCCCCCAACCCACCACGTCCCATCCCATCGCCCACCCGCGCAATTACTTTTTTTGCGCTTAATAGAATTCTTTCCGACTTGTTTTCTGACTTGTGATGTTAAATAGCCTATAACCTTCCTCAAGAATTGGGCTATCATATCCAAAAAAAAAATCATATCCTACGGGTAGTTCCAGAGATTAGCGCAAACAAAAAAACAAACTCAACAGCAGGCTTAGCATGACGCTTTGTATTTCTTCGAAGAATAGTCACGGCTCTTTCTGTACAAAGTGACATTTCGTTTCTCCTTATTTGACATCTCACCGTAAAAATCCTTCTACAATCTGTCATTTTGTGTTTCGTTTCTAACGATCTTTGTCTAGATCCTTTTTTATGTAGAAGGATTTCTACGGTGGGATGTCAAAAAAGGAGAAACGAAATGTCACTTTGTATAGAAAGAGCTGTGTCTATACTTCGAAGAAATACAAAGCGTCAAGCTAAACCTGCTGCTCTATAATTAATATGGATTGACAAATTAATCAGAACACCGAAGCATTTGACAGCTATTTGCGACGTTGCCAACTTTCAAATTCACCCTCTTAACAAAATATCTCCCACTTTCCACAGGCCTTGCTTCGATATCAGTGGCGATCAAGAATGGCGACTGCAACGACGCCTTCGCTTACATCTCCGACGTTGTCTCGTACGGGATCATCGTGTTCTCTCTCAAACAGCGAGACAGCTGGAGACAGCAGCATAATTACTTTCATTTCAATCCTACATCTGGAAACTTGAGAGTTGCAGGTGAATTTATACTGTACTAATTTTTGAAGGTCGAATCCCATGGGAATATACTACCGGAATAAAATTCTATGTCTGAATCGGCGGATTTATAACTTGATTTTTTGGTTGGTTGCCAAACTTTAATTTATAAGAGCTCATTTTAGTCCAAGGCTTAAAGCGTTCTGGGAATTGGAGAAATGTCTGCATTCGATAGACGATGATATATTGACGTTTTAAAAATTCCATATTTATTATATTTTCCATAGTAGCTTTTAATGTTATTGAATTATTTTTTATTTAATTTATTTTTTATTATTTTCTATGATTTATTGTATTTTGAATGTGTTAGTTTTATAATTTTAATGATTTCAAACACAATGTGAATTGTTCCTGAATAAATAAATATAAGTCATGGTCTATCCGTGTGCCAAATTTTATACAAATCCGTTCAGCCGTTGTAGCGTGAATCATGTTCGGGTCGGCTAAGCACGCTTCGAGCTGAGCCGAGTGGCTTTTCCCGAATGTATATCTACAAATTTAGCCAACCGGCAGTGACGAATCATGCCTTACCCGAGCAAAAGTGTAGAACTCATATTAATTTCTTACATATCATCATCACGCCTCCCAGGAAGCACATTTCGCCAGTTATGTTTAAGTCCCATGTAGAGGCGAGCCTATTGCCATCAACCGGGCACAAATCCAGACTCCGGGCCGAACTAAGAAATTCCAGATGGAAAAACCCAACAACATTTAACCCGACCCAGGAATCGAATCCAGGACCTCATGCTCAGCAGTAGCGTTATTAATTTCTTCTTCCTTCAATTCCAGGTCAATCTTTCACCTGGAACGACGGAGTTTTCAGCGTGGCTGTGGGTCAGGAAGGCCCAGACGGCTGCAGACCTACGTACTTCCATCCTATGGTCAGCACTCAGGAGTTCTCCGTGACTTCCTGTGAGCTGGAGAGCCGGGAGGCCAACCAGACCGCTTACAGTGTGAGTACAAGTTATTATAAAAACTGTTATATCGCATGCTTAATAGAATACTGGCTTAACTCAAAAACGTAGATTTCTGGAAATCGCCATTAGATTTTTTGCGATTGGGATGGGGTCTAGTCAGCTTATTAGCCAATGTTATAAATATGTAATTTACCTACAGTTAAATATAATACCTACTTTTCAGAAACCATTGATTAAATCTTTGCAAAAAAAATTGCAGAAATCCTCACTTTGACTCAAGCTCTAATAGGTCAGTATTCTATTAAGCATGCGATATGTATTTGAAAATGGAAGCATACATCCGCCATTTTGAATTTAAAAAATAAAGCGCGAGCGTTACAGTCGCATATGATGTGTAACATCTGACATCTCACCTTGTTAATAATAAGCAACTGAGCAGCGACAGAAATTACCCTCAAAATTTAAATAAAAACCTGCCAAGTGCGTGTCAGACCACGCACAATGAAGAATTCCGTAGTTGGGATTACTTGGGATGAATTTATTCCAAAAACAAACTTAACATTGTAGTAGAAAACATGTTCTCCCATACATCGATATATGCCACGGTCAATTCTCCAACTGCAAATTTAAATTGGTCGACTATAACTCGTTAAGTTGTAAAGTCTACTTAGCCGTGACAGTTTTCCTTTTAATTTCATTAGATGTACTACTGCCATGATTTTTTTCGCATCTCCATAAACAACCATTTAGCTGGCAGGGGACGACGACACTTGACTCTAACAAAAATTAGCACTGGATTATACAAGATATTGATTACGCAAGTGGATCCTTGAATTGAAAAGTGGTGTTCACAGACCTGCAATATTTTTGATAATATTATCCCCACATTACGTGCAAGGGAGGTACGCTAAAAAAAAATCAAGATGTTATTTTAGCACTCTGTCGGCGTGATGAATATGTATATACTAGGGATGCGCCGAATATTCGTTTTATATTCGGTATTCGGCGTATTCGGCAGGATTTGAGGTATTCGTATTCGGCCGAATCATTCGGTTGAAATGCCGAATGTATTCGGTTTAATTGATCATTGTAAATCAGCCTTTCGGGCAAAATAAATTAAAGGAGTTCCATATTCTAACAATCATATTTATTACAAATCGTTTATTGTAAGGTACTCAAACAAAGATATAATTAAACACAGGTAATCAAATTCAACCTAGCATTAATGCTAGGTTGAATTTGATTTGATTGATTTGATTTTTTTTTTATTGTTTATAGTTACATAAAATGAAGTATCTTAAAAGAACAGTAATTTTTAATTGCAAGAATCCCACTAGCAAATTACAATTATATTGTAATAGAAAAGGTTTACTTATGCATAATGAATGCGGTATTTATTTATTTTTTTAAATAAATATCGCAGCATCATGCTGAGATAGGAGCTTTTTTGGCCTCGCACAGGTCTTCTATTTTGTTTTGTTTTCACTATTATATTAATTTTTTTTTATGTTTTCATGCTTTTGTTAGTTTTAAGTCCTTTTTTTACTGTTGTATTTCCTGTGCGTGTCCCAAATAAATATTTTTTCTTTCTTTCTTTCTTTCTAACTATATCGTTTTCACAGCAATGGCACTAATAAATTAAAAAATAGTTAAATCAAGAATATTTGTTTTTTAATATTTATAATCAAGTAGCGGTAGATTATGATACAAGAATACCAAGATTTCAGCTCTATCTGGCAAAAGCATATTTCTTTTCTCCTCATGCACATTTCCTGCCTCGGAAAACAAACGTTCGCTATAATATACTGCTACTAGGTGCACTCAAGAATATTCTGGCTAGATTGGCTAGATGTGCATATTTAGTTTTATGTTTCGCCCACCAATCATAAGGGCTATTGTTTCTAGGCAGCAGACTTTCTTGTATGTAACTGTCAACTTCGACAGCAATTGGACTTTTAGAGTTTTCACTATGTACGGGCTTGCTTGATGCGAGTTCTTCGTAGCAATCTGAAAAAGCGACGTGGGCTTCTTCGAGGTAGTTGGTGACATCTTGTAGAGGTCTCGCTGCTGGGTCATTAATATCCAACTCGGTATCACTTGAACTTTCATTATACTCACTTCTTCTAGCTAGCTAGCTAGCTAGCATAGCTTCTAGAAAAACCACTTTTCTGACGATTTCGCATTTTTCTGGTGAAAAATATCTCGTCCTAAACCTAGGATCCAATAATGCCGCCAAGCAATAACTTTTATCTTCTTCTAGTCTTCTAAAACGGCATTCAACTTCATCTTGCAGTTTCCTTGCGCCATCCATTATGTTTTGACATAAATGTAAGATTTCAGGCTTGTTTAGGTATTTTTTCAAAGTGTTACTATGAGGAATCACTTCAGAGATGGAAGGGTAAGTGGAACTTTTAATTTTTGTAATTTCTTCAAATGGTTTCAGTAATATAAGGCATTCTAAGGCAAAACTATGGAACGGGGAACCGAATTATCCAGCAGCATATTCGGTTCGGTAACAACTTAACCGAATATTATTCGGTATTCGGTTATTCGGTGAAACCACTATTCGGCGCATCTCTAATGTATACCAATGCCAAATTACAGTTTTCTAGCACTAAGCGTCTCTGATCTACAGTGGGGTCAGATAGACAGACAGACGGACATGGAGAAACTATACGGGTTCCTCGTTTACTACCGAACCCTTAAAAGCTAAATACTTAAATATTTATTCGAATAACTTTTCATTACTAGTGGTCGCCCACTGGTCGAAATTCTACCCCTCTACTTACCATCTATTTAGTACTTACTAATTCCGTGAGTACGCTAATTCCATGCTATTAAAAAGTACTTACTTACTTTTCCGTGCTAATAAAAGTAGGACTTACTTATTCCATGCTCAAGCTGTCACTTCCTGTCTACACACTTCCGTCCCTTATCACAAAATCACTCCCACAGAATGCGACAGGACAGATGTTGCACAACAAAAATCTATATGGCCTGTGTCACTCGGGATGATGTAAGGATTCTAACGAGACCCCATACATCCAAATCTGTTCACGCATTTAAAAGTTATGGTGGAACAAAAAAACTCACATAGATACATTCATACATGGACCCTGAAAACATTATACTCCTTTTTTGGGCAGTCGTGAAATAAAGAGGAATATTAATTTTATTGTTAGGTACTAGCTTTTGTACGCGATTTCATTCGCGTGGAGATCGGAAATTATGCCACAGGAACGTAATACCGGGATTACAAAAGTATGCAAAGTTAAAGTCAAAGTCATAATTTCAAATAGGCACTTAAAAGGCGCCTTTCAACGTCAAAATTTACAAAAAAAATAGAATTGATTCTAGTCGCCCCTTCCAAAAGGTAGTTTCATCTGGAGAATAACGGGCAAGAAACGCCACCGTTACTCTTTTCAAATGTTTTGCAATATTTTGTATATATGAATTATCAGTGGCGTGCAGTGGTACTCCACGGAGGGTAGGCCACGCATATTGACACCCGAAAAAAAAAAACTAAACTCCCCAAAAACCAAGCTAAATTTCCCAAATATGAGAAGAAAAGTTTTTAATTATTTTTATAGGGCTTTTGCTATTCCTTACAATTTATATTTTTTTTGGAAGGTATAAATTTGACAATACCACCCTGTTTTTTTAATTGTCTCTAGTAGTCAGCAAGGAAACTTCCCCGCAATTCGGGGAATTGTCCAAAAATAGGGAACCCTGGTCTTCATTACTTTTCATTCATTAAATCTTGACATTACACACAACCAATGAGTGCACGCCGTGGCGAGCTCCTGCCGCAGGAGTTACGCCCATAATATATACCATGTCACTATTGTGTGCGGTTCATACACACGAAAATATACACCAGTGTGCGTAAATTTATGAATGGGATTTAGGCCAGCCGAGTGCCTGCCTAATAAATAGTGTGTGCTCCGTCGAACTGTGAGTTACGTCACATGGCGGTTGCGACAAGTTGCTAAAAGTGTTATAACAGGAGTGTTACTTCTTTTTTTATATTTTGTATTATTGTATTACATAGTTAAAATAAATGCATTGTGCGTTGTTGGTAGGGTAGGCTAGGCCTAATTGCCTCTATGGACGGCACTAGTGGTGGTTAATAAAGCATATAGCATAATAAAGCATCTTGCTTATCATACATAACATAAAGCATATCCTATCGTGGCTCTCACTTGTTGCTATTTGCTTTTTGCTTTACATCGCACATCGCACTCTCTGGCTCTGTCCGTCGCACATCGCAAGCGCATGTAGTAATAAGCAACCAGGCATAGCAAAGCGGCGGGTGCCGGCCGCCGGGTGGCTAGTCGTCGCATGCTAGCGTTTGCTTTCGGTCGCGTGTGCAATCGTTTTAGACACCGCGTGCGTTATCGCGATCTCAGGCGGCTCACGTATGTAACGTAATATTATAAACAATGTTGTTTTGCTTCGTGCGTTTTAGTGTAAATAAACAGTGATAGGACACGCAATATTGATTATGTAAATAAAAACTAATTGTGTAAGTAAGGACGATTGACTGAGTGAGGTATCGTGTTGTTGTTTTGTATGTAGGTATTTAACGGAGAAAAATGTTTAGAAGGAACATTGAACTTTTAAATACGCCTATAATGGTTTTAAATACTAACATACTTTATTTCTTAATAACACTTAATCAAATAGACAGTCCTAAGCCTGGAAAGTATGAAGGAAAGTTCATTGTTATTTTTTACTGTTCCGTAATAAATTCATAAACGCGATGTACGAGTAATATTCCGCTCTGACTACACCGCGCTGGTTTTTTATTCGCGCCCGCCCGTTTGGTCGAAACAA
Organism: Atethmia centrago; assembly: GCA_905333075.3. NCBI lineage: Eukaryota > Metazoa > Arthropoda > Insecta > Lepidoptera > Noctuidae > Atethmia > Atethmia centrago. The sequence continues at coordinate 11,641,830 of HG995393.1, forward strand.
GTACCTACGTATATAAAAAAGCTGCTTAAAATAAAGCATACAAAATACTTAAAAATAAAAGCATATAGCATTAAGCAAGTGAGCGCCATAAAGCAACTTTGAACACCATTAGACGGCACGCCCCTGTGAATTATATATGACGGAGAAGGTACGTCTCGCTAGTTATCATCAGCCATATTTTAACTACTGTGGGCGTACAATGGGAAGTGTTGGTTATTGTACAATAGAAAAACCGTTTGCAGTTTAAATCAAATTATAATTTACGATCAAATAATCACACTGGCTATTCACACACCGTAGGTACACGACATAACTATACGGAACGCGCGACAGTTTCTAAACGTGTTCACTCCTTGACCACCTCAGACAAACTGCACTTATCTCCGGTCAAGCATTATGTTGTAGACTCTGTCGAGGGCCGCTTGGTGGCGCTGGCGTCCCGATTAGTCAAACGAGTGACTAACGTATTTCCGACCCATAATTGTATGTGAAGGCGTTCTAGAATAAAAAAAAATGTGGAGTAAAGTCCGAGTTTTGTGGCGTGAGTACATAGCACATGATCCCACCATTTCGCTGTTTTCGTTTGTTCAACCAAGCGCCGAATACCCTGTATAGTTAAGGCTGACATAAGTCCGCCATTGTGCAGTATTTTTTAAGTAAAAACTTCTTTAGGCGCGTTGAGCGATTTTTGATAGGGAAAAACTTATGGGTTCGTGTCACCGACATGCCCGCGCCGAAATGCTGTAGTAGCAGTAAGAGAAGTTAAATTGACCACTTGAAGAGTATTCAATTTGTGTATACTGTACATACATACATAATCAGCCTGCAATGTTACCACTGCTGGGACACAGGCCTCTCTTCGTGAGGGAGTGAGCCGTAATCCACCACGCGGACTCAGTGCGAGTTGGTAGATGTCACATGTCTTCGAATTTTAGGTTCTAGGACATGCCGGTTTCCTCACGATGTTTTCCTTCACCGTTTTGAGAGCAGTGGTGATGAAATTATTTACACAAAGTAAAGCGCCTGTCTGGGATCGAACCCACGATCTCGTAAGTCGCGGCCGTTACCACTGGGCCACCACTGCTCTCGTGAAGTTTTAACTTCTGTCGGCAGCGAGGAGCTGCCTGTTTTTTTTTTTACTTGTGCATAAAGTTTTAACAAACCATCATGTCAATCTCCTGCCCTTATCTCAATTTATTTGTGGTCGCCGCAACATGTCCCTTTCTTCCACACTTCTCTATTAGTTGTCATCTCGGTAGTCACCCCCTTTCTAGCCATATCATCTTTCACACAGTCCATCCATCGTGTTTTTTGTGTGGTGCAAGCCCGAATAGGGGAGAGTTGTTACAGGGACACACATGGCTAAATACTTGTAAGGGATAAAGAAGCGCCTGCGGACCAAAAAATAAGATTACCAAGGGCCGAATCGTGGGGTGGCTGCGGAAATAAAGCAATTTCCGCAGCCACCCCACGATTCGGCCCATATAACGTACGTTGGAAGGGCCATGGGAAGATTGGAGGGAGTCCATCCATCGTTTCTTTCGTCTCCTCTTACTCTTATAGCCATCGACATTCATACTTAAAACTTTCCTCACGACATTTTCCTCATTCCTCCGCATCACATGCCCATGACAACCGATTTCCATACAACTTTTCAGTCACCGGTGCCACTTTCAGACTCTCTTATGACTCTCATATGTACTCATTTCTTATTCTATCCATTAGTGTCATTCTACACATCCCTCTTAGCAATAGAAGCTTTAACAAATACATAATATAATTTATTTCAGGTTTTAGGAGACCGCGGGGCAGACAGCCAGTGTACCAGTCATGATCTTCACACCGCCACAAATGCGATGTTCTTCGCCGAAGTAGGCAGAGATGCTGTCTCTTGTTGGAATACGGAAAGACCTCTAAACCCTGATAACATGGAGATGCTGGCTCAGGACAGCCAGAGACTCAGCTATCCATCAGGTAAGGCGGTCTTTAATTCTTAAGAAGTAGTGTTGGATTAGTTTTAAAATGACTGTCACTGAAGAAGCACGCAAAATTCTATTCCATTTTTTTACGTATTTTATCAATGAGCACTTGCATCGTCAGCAGAACAATTCCAAGCAAGACACGGTGTCTGTGATGGATGAAGCCTAAAATAATAATAAATATCATTCATTTGTTAAGACTACAAATGAGGTCCATTGTGTTAGTAACAATCTTACTTAGACGCTGACAACACCTAAACCACAGTCACTGTCAGACTGCATAGAAAAGAAAGAGTAGCGCGATAACACAACGCTTGTAATTTACTGCAAAATATGAAGCAATTATCTATTTACTCCAAATTGAGTTGAGTAATCGAAAATAAAAAACAACCAAGTATTCAAATAAGACTTTCCTGTTAAATACGTAACGTATATTAATATTTAATACAGATATTTAGGATTATAATAGAATTCAAGGTAAGAGGTTAGTTTAAAGTTAGTTTGTATCGAGATTTTTTTTTTCAAAACGTGTTTTGGTATCAATCAAGTTCTGAGAAATAAGTTCAAAATTTACATATATTTTTTTTCTTAAGAGTTGCCTATTTTGGTCAATTGAGTCTTGTCAGTGCCATAATAACTAAAACAGATCTTGTTCGATTGGCTAACGCCTACACAACATCGCCGTCGGCAAACATCGCCGACGCACGCAGAAACGTGGCAGTCGCAACAGCACCCTGCACGCAATGATACGCAGAGCCCATGCGTCAAAGCGAATGATGCTATACGAGTACATAAGATTGTGACCAACCAGTCGATGACGACAAAGGCTTGACTGGTTGTTCACAATGGTTATGTGCGGAAGTGAACGTTGGGTCTGTCAAAAGACACAAGAAAGTAGAATAAATGCTTTGGAAATGAGTTCCTTGCGAAGCATGTAATGGATGGCTGAAGAATACTGTGATAAGGCAACGTTGCGGTTTAAAGAAGATGTAGAGACATTTTTTTTAAAGAGTATGTTAGATGGTTTGGTCATGTTGAGAGGATGAATCAAAGGCGACTACTCACATGTGCCTTGTAAAAACAAGGCACATGTGGAAACGCTATAGAAGGTCATATAGTGACCTTATTGGTGATGTCCTTCAGAAAGGTCAGGTGCGTAGTACTCGCAACCGGCGTGCGTGTATGACAGATGAATGAACGTAAACGAAGCAAAAGGAATGTGTAAGGATCGTTGCAGGTGGCGTTTTGTAGCTTCTGCCTACCAAGGCAGCAATGGGAAGAAGGCATACGTTTATGTGTGTATGTATTTTAGAAATATAATATTAAAACATGCCCCTGCAATGCACGGCAGCCGTTGCGCAGTTCCACTGCTGCGTAGGATGTGCACAGAGAGGCTACAAGCGGGCGATTTCTCTTTTTTCTCTTTTAACATATTAGCCTGTCCATCGCCATTTCTGTTTTACATACTTTTATTGCATCTTGAAGACCTGTTCAGATACAAGCGAAATCGCTGTCGCGGTCGGTAGCGATACCGATTCGGTACGCGATATCGCCGTCGCGGTCGGTAGCGATACCGATTCGGTACGCGAATCGCCGTCGTGCTCGGTAGACGATATCGCAGTCGCACTCGGTAGGCGATATTGCCTGAGGGTGCGGCGCGAGCGGGCGCGGCTACCAGTACCGCTACCGAGTGCGACAGCAATATTGCGTACCGATTCGGTATCTTTACCGAGCGCAACAGCGATATCGCTTATATTATCTGAATAAGCCTTTAAACTTACCTGGTTATACGTTTTATTTTATTTAATCTTACTTTGTCTCTTCTCTTGGTTCCAATTAGGTACTTTCCATACTCTGATTTTTAATTAAATACACTAAAATGACATTTGGGGTCGACATAAATATAACATAGTAAATAATCTTGTTACCGAGTGACTCTCCCCAAGGAGCATTGAGTCATTCTCTGCAGGAGGACGTACACTGCTCTTGTGTTGTATCTGTAATATTAATTAGGTATAAACTATAGCGTTATTTTTTAAACCCCGACGCAAAAACGACGGGGTGTTATAAGTTTGGCGTGTCTGTGTGTGTGTGTGTGTGTCTCTCTCTCTGTGTGTGTGTGTGTGTGTGTGTGTGTGTGTGTGTGTGTGTGTGTGTGTGTGTGTGTGTGGCATCGTAGCTCCCGAATGCATGGACCGATTTTGATTTTTTTTTCTTTTGTTTCTTTTGTTAACTTACAGTGCAGGTATCGTGTTTGGGCTCATTGTACTGGTCTCAATAAATAGGTTATAGCTAGATGGTGATCAGGGTCTGATGATGGAGAAGGAAAGAGAAATGAGGGTTAGTTAGTAAGTACCTTCACTTTGGGAAAAATACCTACAGGGGCGCAGATTTCGGCGAGGTACATATCGATGGCAGCGTGTCTGCCATACTAGTAAAATTTTATAGTTTAAAAAGTAGGTGATAAAAGTTAAATTTAAAAACCCCCGACCCTAACAAAAACATCTAAAAAGTAACAAAATAATACGTTTTTCATATTCCTTTTCAGTTTAATATAAATTTAGGTTATATTTTGAGCCAAGCGTCGTCTACTCGGGGTACGGCTAAAGAAAACGTCAAACAGACGAAGCTTATACCTAGCAATAATGAATGTATGCTATTGTAGAAAGAATAGCCGCTGTTAACTTCCTATTTACATTATCCGTCCCCCGACTCGACGACGCTTGGCTCATAATATTACCTACATTTATATTAAACTGAAAGGGATTATTAAATACGTATTATTTTGTTACTTTTTAGATGTGTTTGTTAGTGTCGGGGGTTTTTTAAATTTTAAATTTAAGTTTATACTACTTTGACAGACGTTTATTTTGAGACTTTATTGGTGTATTAATTCCAATGTTTGGCAATCATAGCAAGCAACCAAGCACGACAAAATACACTTGTTGTATTTTTTTCTTTTGTCTTTAATTGACATGTCTGTTCTTCAGCACTGCCCTAAGGGCCCAAAACCAAAAAAGTTATAGATGGGGTGCTTAATCGTTGCAAATAGGCGACAGCATACTACATTACCACGTCCTGCGGAATAATTGCGTTACACAACTTACACACTATCAGGAGCGTTTTGACAGTTTTATTTTGACAGTTCAACAACATACATTACGTTGTTGAGCATACAAATTTTTCGAACATATAAAGCAACGGATTAGCAATACACTTCAAAATCGTTCAAATTGTTATTGATAGTGTGCTACGCAATCTAGCTGGAAGGAATACGTAGAAATACAAGTCACCCTGTATAATGTATTTTTTCTATTTCAGATCTTCATGTAACTGACGATGAAGTATGGGTGACGGCGAATACCTTACCTCGATTTATTTACTCGAGACTAGATAAAAATGAATATAACTTTTTTATATACAGGTAAGACTGGTTTTCACTAAATCAATGATAGACAGTAATATAAACCCAAGAAAAATAGTTAAATTCAACTACTGCTTGTTGCTCAAAAATATTATGAAATCCCAACAAATTTCTACTACAGTTCAAACGCCTGTTTCTGTCGCGGGCATGATGTGACGTCATTTACGACGAAACTGCTTCGTTGACATCTGTTTTTTAGCCCCAAATCATATAAATTAAACTATTGGTTATGCTTTATTCAAGCACTCGCACACAAATCGCACTTACTTACCTTTGAGATTTTCGGTCGACGTCATCACATCAACGCTGGCTATCGCTGAAAACCAGCGCTGGGGTTCTGTCACGCCTAGGGTCGCAGCATTATGCTGAGCGATGGCCGTTTTGCGTGGATGTGACGCATATTTTTCCCCAAATTGTTATTTTTTTGTGTTTGTGTTCCTTCTTTGCGTGATGTTCACCGCAAATAAACGTATTTTTTTCTTCTAGATTTCAAGCATTTTGCAAAGAATAAATTTTAATTCACATAGTATTTGTCGTCACTGTTGGCATTGTCGAAGGCGACGCGTTTTGAGTTTGCGTTCCGTTTCACCAAAAAACGCAACATTAATGAATTGTAAAATAAGTAATGCGTAAAAAAATGTAAAAAGAATAGTAATATGTTTCTTGACTTGACAATGTATATTAAAATAATGGATAAGTTTTGAATTACGTGCATATTCCCTAGTAACGTAAATTCGAACAGCATTCGGCAGATGATGCTAAAATTTTAAATACATCACATAGAAGGGGGAGGGTGGGAGGCTCAGGCTAGATAATAACAGCCGCACGGGTCGATCGAAGGCTTATCTACGCTTGCCGAGGTCGGTCCGCGGATGGGTGGCCATCCATCATCTATCGAGACCCCTCCGTGCCTCGGAAAGTACGTTAAACCGTTAGTCCCGGTTGTCATTTGTAGATCTTTGAGTCGTTAGGGGTAGGCAGAAGCCCAAAAGTTTGACAACCAGTACCTACTTACCAAGGAGTATCGTATTACCCAATAACAGCAGGCTTAGCATGACGCTTTCTATTTCAACGAAGAATAAACAAAGCTCTTCTCAAAAGTGACATTTCATTTCTCCATTTTTGACATCGCACCGTAAAAATCTTTCTACAATCTGTAATTTTGTCTTTTGTTTCTAACGATCTTTGTCTAGGTCCTTTTTTATGTATTTTCAGTAGACAAACCACCGGCGCGACGACGCTTGGATCAAAGAATTACCTACAACTGATATTAAACGTACAGGGCCAATACATTTTATTTCATTACCTTTTAAAGAATTTAGTAATATAGCGAATATTACAAATGCGAAAGTGAGTTGTTTATTTGTTTGTGACGCTTTCACGCTAAAACGGCTGAACAGATTTGGATGAAATTTGGCACATGGGTAGACTATGACCTAGATTAGGACATAGCAAACTTTTTATCACGGTAAACGCAGACGAAGTCGCGGGCAGAAGCTAGTAAATAAATAAAACAATAAGCAACGTCTTTTATGTTATTTCAGAGCAAAAGTACGAGACTTGATATCGGGTACTGTTTGTGCTGGCAACAGCAGACCTTCACCAGGATCCTCACCATCTTACGGAGGAGGCGGCTATAACAAATATTCTTAAATGATAATGTATGGATGGATATTGTTTTGTAAGATGTAAAAAATTCATTATACTGCTGATAATAAAAAAACCGTTAAACTGCTGACAATTTTATTATAAATAAATCTTTAATTCCTGTGATAAATGTTTTTTTATACCCTACTTAAGCTACGATTTAATCCTAGATGTGCGGTGACCGCCACAAACGGTCTTATTACAAAACAAGATTAATTTTTAGAACCAGGGTTAAACCATCAAACCATTTTTTAATTTCTAATTTTATTCCGACAATTTTAGATCTAATTAGAAAAACTGACGTTTATACTTGAGTCTAAATTGTCAATTTTGTATTAAAAACTTTATCTTTGTCATAATAAAGTTCGAAATACATTTAGTGGTTATTGGCTCGGAGGTTTGCGGTTGAGCTAAAGTTCGAAATCATTTTATAATAAGACAGATTGTGTCTGCAATTAACCGATTAATGACGTCACTGACATTTTATAAAGTAAGTTGGTGTGTTTTCCTAGAGAGTGTTTTTGACACTGTAAAGTCAAACCGCGCTGCCCAAAGATTTAAATTGCTAGATTTGCCCTCATCGTACTTAGTCACGTGAAAATGTCCATATTGAGAAGCTCATATATTATTAAATAGGGTTTCCATGACAATCAATTTACTGTGTCACTGGTTGTCGCAGGAGTCAAACCGAAACAGAAACGCGACTATCTTTTGACGTGCGTGATTGCAAGTCAGAGGTGTCAAAACGAAACAGAAACGCGACTATCTTTTGACATGCGTCATTGGGAGTTAGAGGTGTCAAAACGAAACAAAAACGCGACTATCTTTTGACGTGCGTCATTGAGAGTCAGAGGTGTCAAAACGAAACAGAAACGCCACTATCTTTTGACGTGCGTCATTGAGAGTCAGAGGTATCAAAACGAAACAGAAACGCGACTATCTTTTGACGTGCGTCATTGAGAGTCAGAGGTGTCAAAACGAAACAGAAACGCGACTATCTTTTGACGTGCGTCATTGAGAATCAGAGGTGTCAAAACGAAACAGAAACGCCACTATCTTTTGACGTGCGTCATTGAGAGTCAGAGGTGTCAAAACGAAACAGAAACGCGACTATCTTTTGACGTGCGTCATTGAGAGTCAGAGGTGTCAAAAAGAAACAGAAACGCGACTATCTTTTGACGTGCGTCATTGGGAGTTAGAGGTGTCAAAACCAAAGAGAAACGCGACTATTTACACATTTGGATACGTTTCATAGAATGCATTCTTCATATATCATATAGATTACATTTGAAGACGTGGATTGTTAAGGGTGACAGCAAGGATATTATGCAGAGCAGATAGAAAGATATTCAGGAAGCGTTTAAATCTCAAACAGGACTTTTGATTGATGTCGTAAAACAGGGCCACGGTACAACCAATGACGGAAATACCGCTAGAAGATTTTTTGAAAACTCCGAAATTGGGGCTTCGATCACAGGAGTCGATGAGAATTTGATAAAACGTTTTAAAACCATACTAGAGGCAATTTCTTCTGGTCACCCAATAGATGTGATTAAGTTCAAAGACTATACCGAAGCTACCATGAAATTGTATGTTAAATGTATAATTGGTATTGCATGCCTGCAAGTGTACATAAAGTTCTTGCTCACGGAGCAGATATAATTGAGAATTTGGGTATAGTGCCAATTGGAAAATTATCTAAAGAGGCTGCTGAAGCTCGAAATAAGGATTTCAGGAGATATCGTACACATAATTCGAGAAAATTCTGTAGAAAGGCTACCAATGAAGATATAATTAATAATTCATTAATTAGTTCTGACCCACTTATTTAAAAAATACGTCACAAACTGTTGCGAAAACACAAAGCCCTCTCAGAAGAGGCAAAAGCTTTGTTGATTATTATGGATCCTGACGATAACTATCAGGAAAACATATTACATTTAAGTTCAGACCTATCACTGTACAATGAACCTGAATCTGACTTTTCTGAATAATCAATTAATGGTGCCTGTGTCTAAACACAAACAACGTTTTATGTAGTGGATTAGGCCTACTGGGGACACCACTGTAAAAAAAAACGCGCCTAGTTCTCTACTTCTGGGGTGGTGTGGAAAAGACCATTAAAAAAATATATCTCCAAAATCGCAGCATATCGCAGTACCAGATTATATGCTAAAATAGGAAACTAATTTGTACTATTTTAATCTGTAAACCGTTTGTTGAGAGCTCTTGAGAATTTCGAGATTTTCACGAAGTTATGTTTGTTTTCATACAAAAAAATCTTTAAATATTCATAACATTGAAAATAACGGTCAAAACGTAAAAGTCGTAGAACATTATTAAATAGTATTTGATAGTAGATTTCAATTCCGTTTTTTTTTTTAATTACCCCAATCAGTTTTTGTTGATTCCTATGACTTCTACGAGTTCATATCGGCCCACCGTGCGGCGTTTTGCCTCCTCGCGCCATTCCCATACTTGCGCGAGGATTTTTGCCTCCAAATCCCATGGCGGCAATCCGGCAAAGAGTCTCGCTGCCTCACCGGAGGATCGGTTATTGGTGCCGATTCTCTTGTTCACAAACTAAACTAAAGTTAAATTCAGTGCATCTTTTTCTTTCTATTTCATTAAGAAAAGGACAGAAGATAAATTTTACTTTAGTCGTGTCAAATTAATCAGCGCCTGTCACTACTCCATACAACTTTAGAAACTTGCCTACTAAAATTACGTCAATTTACGTCAAGCACTGATTAATTTGACAGAACTATACTCTGGTATAAACCAAACAAAATACAACAAAATACTGGTATTCCGCTGCATCCAGTTACTCTCAGAACCGATCCTCACATAGTTGAGAAAAGGCTGGGCAGAGGCGGCGTAAGGCGTAGGCGACGTGGACCACCGCCTACGGTCTCGCGGTCGGAGCGGCCTCGCGCCTCGAAGGCTTATGCATTACTTAAAACCCTCGAAGTTCGCGGTTAAGTAAAAATATTCCAAAGGAGAAAATATTAAAAAAAATACTGGCAAGATGTGTATTAATATACACATCTTGCCAGTATTTTTTAAATATTTTATAGTATATATGTTACGGCTAAAGGTGGGTGGGAACATAAACTTAAGATTAGCCGGCTAAACTTAGGTTTATCTTCGAGAAGCAGCTAAAGTTCGATATCATGTTAGTTTGCGTCGTGATATTCCATCTTTAGCCGGCTAATGTGCACATGAAACGAAACGACTAAAAATGTATTCGATGGACGCGCCGGGCCGGCGGAGGGCTTGAGGGGGCGGTGGGGAGACAATGTTTTTGTTTAGTATTGCGCATAGAGGAAAGTAATATATTGGGTAGTATTGCGTCATGGTTGATTGCACGTACTTGCAATGTCTAGAATTTTAAGTACCTAATTGACACTGCAGAAGTTTTATTTTGTTATTTTGTTTGAAGTGCTAGTAATAGTTGATGTTGTCATGGCAACCAGACAACAAATCGTGATAAATGTCTATGTCATTTCGATACGGTTATCATGATTTGTTGTCTGGTTGCCATGACTGTAATGTAACTTCAATGTAATCATTTTGCGTATTTCTGCTCCTGTTATAAACAAATGGTTCCTTATTATTTTATTTTAATGATTAGGTAGATATTGTTTTAAGTAATTAATATTTTGTAATTGTAATCATTGTAATTTTGAATACCTACATAGGTACATTAAAGTATGTGTAATGGGAGTGTTTATTTTTTAATAAAAGTTTTCGTGTCAAAATAGTAAACATTATTACATTGTTTCCTTTTTCATTTCTTTCTACATTTTTAGCCAAGGGCCTCCAGTTACACTTAAGTTTAGCCGGCTAAAGATAGAAGAAACTAACATTAACACCTCGAAGATAAACCTAAGTTTAGCCGGCTAATCTTAAGTTTATGTTCACACCCACCTTTAGCCGTAACATATATATAGATTCGCTAGTATAAAGATATAGTCTTGCGAGTGGGTGAGAGCAGACTTCCAACCTTGCAAAATAGAAGATATATAAACAATTACACACAATGATCCCAATTTTACAGAACTTCATTAAAAATGTGAAACAGCTGCTCCAATACCTAACAGAAAATAACTTGAAAGAAATTTACCCACATTGTCGTTCGAATTTGTTAACAATACCGATAAGTACAGCCTCCGCTGAAAGGATCTTTTCTAAATAAAAACTAATACTTAATAAAATATTTGTGAAATTCAATGAGTCAAGAAAGACTTTCATCTTTGGCAGTTTTATCTATTGAAGCAGATATAGCATCTAAGTTGAATTATAATACAATTATTGAAAAGTTCAGTAAGGCTAAAAATAGGAAATTATTTTTTATTTTTCTTCTATGTTAGTCAAAGTGTTTTTTATTTTATAAAATCCGTCTTCTCGCGCCACCAGAGGGCCTCGCGAAAAGTACCTGGCCCACATCAAATTAAGATCTTACCCCGCCACTGTATACGAGGTGTTGTATCCGACCAGTTTCGCTTCTCAATAAACATTGTTTATTTCTTGCTGGATACCAGCGGGACCCTATTACTGAAGCCCTCTCTGTCTGTCCGTCCGTCAGAGGGCAGTAGGGCAAAACGGTCATTGGTTGAACGAAAATACATGTGACAGTTTAAAATATTTTTATTTCTTTTCGACACTTCCGAACCATATTTTTGGTAGCCGGTGCTTGCTTAAAAATTAGACAACAGAGGTGAATGTTACAGTAACATACACAACATAACGCCGTGTTTCCCCGCAGGGTTGGGCAGAGCTGTACCTGTAGTACACCCACATTTCGCCAGTTATGTTTAAGTCCCATGTAATAGGGGGCGAGACTATTGCCATCAACCGGGCACAAATCCAGACTCCGGGCTGCTACTGAGAAATTCCATACATAAAAACCCAATAACACTTTGCCCGACCCGGGAATCGAACCCAGGACCCCATGTTCAGCAGTATATAGCGATAGCGACCGGGTATTTCTTCAGTTTCGACATTATTTGCGCAATTTTGGTAAAAATATCTCAATTAATTTTTTTTTTAAATTTGATAGGTTTATGATATTTGGAATTATTTTACTTATTAAATAAGTGAAAGGCACGCGTATACATCAAACATTGAAAGAGTTATTGCCACTTAAAATACGTGACAAGCTACGGTAATGAACGCCACCCTTGGTAATGAAATTTTAGGTATACGGTGATGAAATATAGAAGCAAGGTAATGATACAAAATGATGTGATATTAAAAAAAAAAACAAAGATGTTGTAGATTACAATTTATTTTAAAATCGACTTAACAAAATAGGTATCTAATTAATAGTTCTTCCATTATTGAAGTTTTGGTAACAATCAACCTTTCAATGTCTTAGTAAACGAATCCGATTTTGATATTCGGACTGCAAAATACACAAGTAATATAAAAAGCAGTAACTAAATAACAAATAATAATTGAATTCTTCCTTAAAAATTAAAATTATGTATTTTGGTAATAATCAGCCTTCTTTAGAGTAAGAAAATATGAATCAGACTTTGTCAATGTGTACAACCAATGCAAATAAAATATATAAAAAATCAACAAGATAAATTATTTTAAACATAATATTAATATGTGATCATAAAGTACTTTTTATACCTACTGTTTTTGTTTTAAGTGTTTATTTTTTTGTCTATATTTCTTTTTTATTTATTTTCGTTGTTTTTGTTGTTTTTTTTGTTTTTTATATTTTTGTTGTTTTTTTTTGTTTTTGTTTTGTTTTTTTTTTGTATTTATTTTTTATATTTTGCGAATTTACAAAAGACAACTTTATAATTTATTCCTGCTACATTTTTTTGCCGGTTTTTTTTCCTACTCCTTTTCCTTTATATTTACTTTTGTCTTGATGTTGATTCTCAATAATGTTTTCTTTATTTTCTCTCTTTTCTATATCAGTGTCTGGGTAGTCCTCAAATTTACCGAAATCAGATATAAATTCCTCAAATTTATCACAATATGACTTATTTTCAGAACCAACAAAAGTTGAGTTCTGCCAATCGCCAAGTTTTCTAATGTTAGATAAAAGGTGCACCTTTTCTGGTGATTTAAATTCTTTTGATGTGGAAGGCATAGCAGGAAATATTATTATGTCACTAGCTAGTCCTTCCTGTCTTATTATGTTTGAATGCAACTTCTTACTGCGTTTACGCGGGTATGTGGTTCGTATGAGTTCTGGACTATAACTGCCTGATTGTACATCATAGATTTTAGGTTCATCAAAAGTTGGTGCTTCATAGGTTTCCGGAATAGCAACCGGTATGGATAAATTATCTTCAAGGGTTGGTTCTTTGCAAAATTGGGAAATCACTTTTTCGAGGCTGTGAATACCGAGACTGTAATGTTGACACATTTCTTCCTGACACCTGAAACAGCTTCGGCTACGCATCTCTAAATGATCTCTTGAGCCACACCTCCAAATGACCTGGTGAACGGCCATAGTTCCTTTAAAAGATGGAATGCAATTAGGCATCATGGCTTGCTTTTCTTCTATGTCTGCATTTGTGATCTCCACAATTTTGATATTTGGCAGGTTTGCTCTTGTAATTTCAACAATTTGGAAAATGTCCCGACGTCTGTTCCTGTGTTGACAATTCTATCGGCGGTCCTTTTGACTACCGCTCCTAGGCCATCTGGAGCACCTTTTCCGTGACCCACTTCCATGTAATTCCAGGTTAACGTACGAAGTGCTAAAAACTGTTTTTCCAATTGAGTCAAAATATAAAACATGTTTCGGTTCCTGTATTGATTACTGGGGCTATCGCTATAAAAGTGTAGGGTATCAATAAAAGGTGATATTTCGGAAATTTGACTCAAAATCGGGCCCAAGTGTGCCCAAATTGCAACGGCTGTGTGTTTCAAATTGTCGGATACGGTGCAAACTGAGTGAGTTTTTAACTGGGACGTTTCGAAGTCTTTGATATATATTACTACAGTGTGAATAGACACTTCCTTTCTACTGCCGCCAAAATGAAAAGACTGAATCTCCGTGTGATGTTTAAGAGCGTAGTTTTCGCTAAAATCTAAATGTACCACAGCTTCGTTTATCTGAATACTATTTTTTAGTTCTTTTAGAGTTTTATTTTGCACAACAACAGTAGCGCAATGCGGCAAAAATGTATTAATATGATTTTCAAATTTATGAATAACATCTAAAGGTAGTGCATAATTTTCCGTTTTAGCCCAAAGAATGTTATGTTTTACTTTTCCATCCTGCTCATAGGTGTTAGAAGTGTTACGCCATTCAAAATATTTGATGTGTATATCGTTACTAAATCCTAAATATTCAACAACCTTTTGTTCACAATTAGAACATTTACGATCTAAGCATGCCTCGTTATATCTATCATCACAACAAAGGATGTTTAAAAGATCATGATTTGTTTTAATATTTATGATTTCTGCCTTATTTAGAGCCTTTATTAGTAACTCTGAATTGCAGTGATAAATACATTCGCATGTGTTTCTGTTTGGTTTGGGAAATAACACCCAAAATGGCCTTAATTTACAGAAGAAAGTGTAAGACACAGATGTATTTGGATTCTCAAGGCAGAACTTTTTGTACAAATTTATAAGAGTATCATTTAAGTACCTTTTTTGTTTTCTGTTTTTCTTTCTCGTGATGTATTCTTTTTTGCCTGGTGCTACTCTTGTGTTATCGTCTTCATTATAAAAGCACTCAACTTTTTTAACAACATCTTTTTCTTTTTTTTTGTTAAAATTATATTGGATCTTTTTTTTGCCTATTTTTCTAGTCGGTAGTTTTACATTATTCATTGTATTGTCTTTTATCTTCTCTTTATATATGTTTAAAAGTCTCTTCAATTTCTTGTTTTCTTTTTTTATGTTGCAAAGCTCATCTTTCATTTTTTTCATATCCCTATCTCTTTGATAACGTATATGTCTTATTTTTGATCTTAACTTAAAAGTTTTATCAGTTTCGTTGGTCCCAGTTTCTTTTACAGAATTTGATGGAATTGATTCTTCAAGCGGATTATTATCATCAAGACGCTCGTCTTGTGATGTTTCAATGTCCAGAAGTTCAACATTTTCAATTTCTTTTTCTTTTCTTTTTTTTGTATATATTTCTTGCTGTTAACTCTCCATCTTCTACGTCTTTCTCTTTGAGCACGTGGTGTTAAATCTTTAATGTCAACAATTTTTTTTTCAGATTTTCTTTTTAAGTACCTTGCTTTTTCCTTTTCTTTTTCAATATTATATAATTCTTCATTATTTTTTAAAGCAGCGTAGCGTTTCCGCTTAGCTAGTCTTCTTCTCGCTAAAATTTCCTCTTTCGTCTTCTTAGGACGTGCCATTTTTTAGCTGAAATAGAAAGCATTTATTAAGCAACAATGTTAATAGCATATGATATCTTGTAATTTATTAAAAAAAATTAAACAGAAGTTGATTCATTACAGTAATTTTCCATTCATTACCGTAACCTCTAAAAGGTTACGGTAAACGACTGTAATGAAGGACACGGTAATGAATAATATGCACTTTTAGGTTATTATATATTTTTCTATAAACTTTACTTAACATCTACACATTCAAAAATGAAATTGACACAGAACTTAATGAATTGATGTATCAATTAGATACCAAGTTTATTTACGTATCAAGATGTAAGTGGACTTGTAATGAAACACAAAATGGACTAAACACTGTAATACTCACATCGATCGCAATTTTTGGCGCGAAATCTTGCACACGTCCATCCCTTGTTACGTTTGCCGGTCGACTGAAGAACGGGGGGGGCTGCCGCTCGCTACATGGCGGCGTGATCAAAGGTTTTTGTCGCGTAATTTCGAAAACTCGTCATGGTTTTGGTAATGAATTTTTTGCTGTTACAAAACTTTAAAAGCACATTTGTTCCTTATTTAATCATAAAACTACGTTTTACTTTGTTATCAAGTAACAAATGACAATTAAGTTATTCGACACATTCGCCAAACTTACGATATTTGCGCTAAATTTACAAGTATACTAAAAAATATAATGAAGTCTAGCATTGGAACAGGCCCCTGTAATGAGTTTTGTTGTTATATACATTTTTTTTAAATATGTTCCACATAAAAAAATA
This sequence comes from Atethmia centrago, assembly GCA_905333075.3. Taxonomy (NCBI): domain Eukaryota; kingdom Metazoa; phylum Arthropoda; class Insecta; order Lepidoptera; family Noctuidae; genus Atethmia; species Atethmia centrago. The sequence continues at coordinate 11,658,004 of HG995393.1, forward strand.
CAAAAAAAGAACAAGCATTCATTAAAAATCATAGGTGAAAAATTTTGGTTTAAACCCTATTTAATAATCATGACGTAGATATATTAAATAGGGTTTAAACCAAAATTTTAATTTATTACGCAGTGGAACTTGTGAATTTGGTTCATTTTGAATATTTACCCCCCCTAGACCAACTCGCTTTTCGTGTCCGTCTGTGTGCCCGCGTTTTTCTTCCAAACTACGCAACGGATTTTATTACGGTATTCACCATAATTTAGAGATTTTTTTCCGGAAGGTTTACGTGTTACATTAATATTAAACTTACATCCTAACTAATATTATAAATGCGAAAGTGAGTTGTTTGTTTACTACGCTTTCACGCTAAAACAGCTGAACGGATTTGGATGGAATTTGGCACATGGGTAGACCATTACCTTGTTTCGGACATAGAATATTTATAATCCCGATGTTCCTATGGGTCCGAGACTTATGTGGGTGAAACCGCAGGCCGCAGAAGTTTATAATGGCATGTATTTAACGCGGCGACAAATTAATCTAACTTTGGGATTAAAAAATAATTGAAGGCAAAAAATAGTAGGTTGGCAGCTACAGCGAAGGATAATTTTAAGAAAAACCTATATTTTATTTGGAACACACAAAGGAAATACAAAAAAGTAAAACAAAGAGCATTTAAAACTAACAAAATTTATATTATTTGTTCGCTTAAACAAAATATAATGATAATAAATAAAAACAACTTGCCGTGCGATGCCAAATAGGCTCATATCTCAGCATAATGCTGCGATATTTAGAAAATAAATACCTCAGCGCTTTACATTCTACTTAAAGCGCTGCGATATTTATTTTCTAATAATCAGTTGTTAGCTTTGTTTTAATTTAAACTGGTATTTTTGTTTTGGTAACTGAGATTCACCAACAATCGCCTTCGCGCGTTAATGGTCACAACACGGTAGTCAGGGCCGGATTTAGGGCAGGGCAACAGGGGCACTGGCCCCCGCCTCCACAAAGAAGGGGCCTCCACAATTAGATTATTTTAGATAAGAAAAAAATACTTCCTTTGTGTCCATCAAAGAAAAAAGAGTTCACAATCATCACAGAAAAAAAAATCACTACCAAAACTAAGCTACTAACAAGCTACTTTTTTGAATTTTTTTTTTCATCTTTTCCACAAAATTTACGGGGCCTCCACTTCATGATTACCCGAGGGCCTTCACACCTATAAATCCGGCCCTGACGGTAGTAGTAAAATGTGACGACCCTAATACGAAGCAGAGATAAATTTGACATTGAATAAACTAATTACTTGGCTAAATAATAATAATCTTGTCATAAATCTAGAGAAGACTAAAATAATGCACTTTGATCAAAGGATTCCTAATATGAACCTTGATATCAACTACTTGGGGATTAAAATAGAGTCGGCAACTATAACTAGGTTCCTTGGTGTTATTTTAGATAATAACTTGTCCTGGAAACCTCAAACGGAAGATATTTGTAAAAAAGTCAATACATTTTCATATGCCCTCTATAACTGGCTAAAATTGTAAGCCTAGAATCTCTCTTAATGGCTTACCTTGGCTAGGTTGCATCCACGCTAAGGTATGGCATAATATATTGGGGCAATTCAGTAAATAAGGAGTATATTTTCAAGGCCCAAAAAAGATGCATCAGAGCTATGTGTGGTTTACAAAGTACCGACAGTTGTCAACCTCTATTAAAAAGCCTCAAAATCTTAACCTTGCCTTCTCTATATATTTATGAGGTAAATATGTTTGTTAAAACAAACATGAATCTATATGAAGTAACTTTCAAGTCATTAAAGGAAACTACGAGATAGAAATAAGTTAGAACTTGAAAGTACCATATGCAGGTACGGCTTTAATGAGGAAAAGCTTTTTTTGTATGGCCCAAAGAATATTTAATAAGTTACCTTGCTCAATAAAAATCTAAATTTAGTCAATTTCAAGCGTAAATTAATAATAATAATAATAATAATAATTGGTAATTGATCAAGATGGTACAGATGGTGCGAAAACAGAACTTAAAGCAAGCAAGCTAGTTTTACACGGTTATGAATTATATAATATGATAGAACAACATACTATATTGATACAGAATGTTATTATTGTCTCAGCGACTACTTTGATGACAGTTCATTGACATCATTATAATTGTATAGGTACATTAATACTACTGAATTAGAATTTTACCACTTTATAATATTAGTACCTACAGATTAAGTAATGGATTCAATTGTACCTAATAATAATATGCATGTGACATGACCATAATAATTTAATGTGTTAATTTGTGCATAATAATTTAATGTGTTAATTTGTGCATAAAAATTTTCGACATTTTATTATATTATTAGGTACTTTTGACATTTTTGTAACATGACATTTTTCTTTATTGAAACTGCACACCTCAATAGGTTATATATAATACAGTGTACCTACCATACTTTTATAACACCTTATAAACATGTATTATGCAAATAAATGATTTGATTTGTTCTAACCAAACCTAACCCAAATGATACAATATCAGTAGATGGTATCATACCAACCACAAACAATTTGTTTTATATTAGCAGTATTATAGGTACTGTATGGGAGCTACTAATATTGATTGTGTAAACTAACTGTTGATTAAGATTTTAAAATAATATTTAGTCGCTGCCAAGTTATTATTTTTGTAGCAAATAGTTAGTCGCCCTTTAAGTTATTAGTCGCCTGGAAAATAATAATAAGCCGCTTATAAACAGAATTCGTTGTTTTGTCAAGTCATAAAAGCGTCCTGCCCCTGGCAACACAGGCAACAGAAGGTACACGGGTGGGTTTTAGTCAGTACGAGTCTGACACACCCTCCCGCTCCGCCCAGAGCGGGAGAAGTTATTTGACAATATCCCACCAAAAAAAAAAACATATATGCTTCGGTCGCTTGTACTGTATAATTAAGTTTCTAAGAATGTTTCAACCGTGTTAGGTTTTGAAGCTAATCTTAAGAGATGTGCAGTTCGGTCAGGGTATGCAAGCCAATCGCAGGAGCCTCGGGATGTGATCAGCCGCCCGACCAACCAGCGCATCAGCTCCAACTTGTTAACTACTGTTCTAAGTTTCCTGGAAAATACAGAAAGATAATATTAAAAAACCGGCCAAGTGCGTATGCGGACCACTCACAATGAAGAGTTTCGTAGTTGGGATGAATTTATCCCAAAAACAAACTTAACATTTTAGTTGAAAAACATGTTCTGCCATACATCGATATACGTCACGGTCATTTCTCCAACTGCAAATGTAAGTTCGTCGACTATTAGGTACTCGTTAACTTGCTTCCTCGTTAAATCCTACTTAGCTGTGATAGTTTTCCTTTTAATTTTGTTATATACTACTGCCATGATTTTGTTCACATATCGAAAACAATAATTTAGCTGGCTGGCTCCTTAAGAATTATAGGCCCATCTCACTTCTGAGCCATGTCTACAAGCTGTTTACAAGAGTCATCACGAACCGTCTCGCGCGCAGGTTTGACGACTTCCAGCCTCCCGAACAAGCCGGATTCCGTAAAGGCTTTAGCACTGTAGACCACATACATACGCTGCGGCAGGTTATACAGAAGACCGAGGAGTATAACCTGCCTCTCTGCTTAGCGTTTGTGGACTACGAAAAAGCCTTCGATTCAATTGAGCCATGGGCTGTACTGCTGTCTCTTCAACGGTGCCAGATCGACTATCGGTACATCCAGGTACTTAAGTGTCTGTACGAAAACGCCACTATGTCAGTCCGACTCCAGGACCAGACCTCGAAACCTATCCTTCTGCTGCGAGGTGTGAGGCAGGGAGACGTTATCTCTCCGAAACTGTTCACCGCTGCACTGGAAGATGTCTTCAAGGTTCTGGACTGGAAAGGGGCAGGCATCAACATCAATGGCGAGTACATCAATCATCATCATCATCATCATCGGTTTGCCGACGATATGGTTGTCATGGCTGAGACTATGGAGGACCTCAGTACAATGTTCGATGACCTCAGTAGAGCTTCCGAAAGAGTGGGTCTTAAAATGAACATGGACAAGACAAAGATCATGTCAAATGCCCATGTTACACCCACTCTCATGAAAATCGGAGACGCTGCGCTCGAAGTTGTGGACGAGTATGTTTATCTAGGACAAACTGTCCAGGTAGGTAGATCCAACTTCGAGAAAGAGGTCAATCGTCGAATCCGACTCAGCTGGGCAGCGTTCGGGAAGCTACGCAATATCTTCTCATCCCACATACCACAGTGTCTCAAGACGAAAGTCTTTGACCAGTGCGTGTTGCCAGTGATGACCTATGGCACTGAAACGTGGTCGCTTACAATGGGCCTTATTAAAAGGCTAAAAGTCACACAAAGGGCAATGGAGAGGGCTATGCTTGGAGTTTCCCTACGTGATCGAATCAGAAATGAAGAGATCCGCAGGCGAACCAAGGTTACTGACATAGCCCGAAGAATTGCCAAACTTAAGTGGCACTGGGCAGGGCACATTGCTCGCAGAACAGATGGCCGATGGGGCCGAAAGGTTCTGGAATGGCGACCGCATACCGGAAGACGTAGCGTTGGAAGGCCTCCTACAAGGTGGACCGATGAAGGCCGCAGGAATCCGCTGGATGCGGGAAGCACAAAACCGGTCGAAGTGGCGGTGCTTGGGGGTGGCCTATGTCCAGCAGTGGACGTCTTACCATAGACCCACAATATTTTTCAACCATTGAACAGCCTATCCAATAACTACCTACCTACCTACAAGGGAAATATTTAATGGTAGCATCAGTAAATATTTCCCTTATAAAAAGGTGACCCGATTGTCACCTTTCGATATAATTACGACTATCGTAAGTAAGTCAACTTGTTGTCCTTTTCTTACCTAAAATCAGCAAGACACAATACTTAGGTAAACTTAGTTATATTTTAATGACTTTCTTATCCACAATTATGCTACTACAGAGCGATAAAATACTTAGTCATTATTTTTAGAATATTACATTGCTCTCAGAAAGAAGTTACAATATAACTAATTCTATTTCAATTCTATCAAATTAGTTTTAAGATGGGCGAAATACCAATAACTCAGATCGGAAAAATTACTAACTTACTTCGAAACTAAATAATTCAAGGGTAAAAATTAATTACTTTCGTTTTTCTTATTTATGTTTAAAACAAATGATTTGCTTTTAATATTTTATATTAAAACAAGCCTGAATCTACTAACAATGAGATAAAATCATAAATTCAGAAACATCTAAAGTCTTATGTTTTCTTTTTTTTTCTTTGAGGCATTGTATCTCATTTTGGGCATTTTCGACCTAATGACTTTTCGCTCTATGGGGTCGATATTAAATATAAATAAATAAGCAATTTGAAGTATTGTTAGACTCTTTTAATGACATATAAATAAATAAATAAATATATACTCACTTATAAAGTGGCCCTGAAACATCATATTCTTCAAACTGGTGGCCTTCTTCTCTCATGTCCCGTAGTTCACTGAGTTCTCTATCCCATTGCATGCGTACTGCCGCTAACTCCGCCTCCTTCTCAGCCTCGACCGCTTGCAAGTGACGGAGCTGCGACTCTTGGTGACGAAATTCTTGGAGACTTTTGATAATATTTCTGAATACCATAATTTTTAGAATAAGAATTTAAGAATATTTGATTGTAAGAATAGGGCTAGGCGCAGACGACCCACCAGCCACAGCCACCGGTAGCCCCGAGACAATCTGTTCACATGGTTTTTATACGTTTTGTATGGATTTGTCGCACGTGTGGTCGGTGGCGGCCACCTGCTACAGCAGTACTCAACACTGCAGCAAGAGGCGACAGCCACCGGTGGTTGTGGCCGGTGGCTCGTGTGCATTCACCCGCTACAGCAGTACTCACAAACTGATTCATTATTTGTTTAAATGTTAGGAATAATAATTGCAATATTTATAAATATGTGAGCACCATGTATCTATCAACATACTTATCTGTCATTGGTTAATTTTTAATAGTATAGTCATTTTATTCTACACTATTTATTAATGTATGTAATGTATACAAATTATTGAAAAACATTTTAAAAAAAGTAACTATGGAGTTTCTTGCCCGTTCTTCTCCATACAAAACTAACTTTTGGAAGGGAACACCTAGAATCAATTCTATTTTATTTATTTAAACATTTCACCCTCAAAAAAGGCACTAATGCGGAGAGAGCTGCATACATTTGATGTTCAAAAGTGTCTTTAACTGGTATACTTGAAACAAATGATTTGACTTTGAAATGCCTTAAGCAATCTCTGCCACTCAACCAAGACCACCCTTGGTTAGGAGAGATAACATTGGCACAGGCAAATGTGTATTTTAATTCTTTTTTATTTAATACTCTTAAGCAGTGGCGGTACCTTCATATAAGCCCAAAAGCCCGGTATGCCTCACTATAATGCTCGATAGAGAATTTATTGTACCTAACCAGTAGTTTATGAGAAAATTGCGATGATACATACGTAGATACGTAGGTACCTACATACTCAGTCGAAAACTGAACTTTCTTTTTTTGAAATCGGTTAAAACTTTATTGGGCTTGCATTATTTTGAAACCCTAGGCACGCCACTGCTCTTAAGATTATATAATGAGGCTAGCTTACTTAAAGAAAGTTACTTACTCTTTCCGTTCCATCATCTCTGGGTCTAAACTGTGGTCAGGTGTGGTCACCAGAGCTTTCACCGCATGTGCCTGTGTCAGCGACTTTACAATGTACTGTTCTAGCACCTTACTTTGAGCTAGTTCTCCATACTCCTTGATTGAGTCTTCTGATTTTGGCTGTTCTGTGATTTGTGGTAGTGCTGAGAAAGAAGTTTGAATCAGACCTCTATGGTCTATGGGGTGAAGGTATACATACATCATCATCTGCCTAGCCTTTTCCCAACTATGTTAGGGTCGGCTTCCAGTCTACCTCCACAACCCATTTACTGGGTAACACGATACCCCTTGGTAAGGAGGGGGGCACGGAGGGGTCTTGGTATGTAAAGATGGTCACCCACCCACGGACCAACCGCGGCAAGCGTAGCTTAACCTGATCGATCGACCCGTGCGGCTGTTATTACTTAACCACAAGCCCCCTACACATACATACATATGTACATACATTCTCTTCTGTGCTTGTGATTACAGATCTTTTGGCATGCTTGTGCTTCTGTGACAAATAAACCTATTTTTCTTACACTAGCTGCGCCCAGCGGTTTCACCCGCATAAGTGTCGATCCCGTAGGAATATCAGGATAAAAAGTATGTCCTAATCCATACTATGGTCTACCCATGTGCTAAATTTCATCTTAATCCATGCAGCCGCTTAAGCGTGAAAGCGTAACAAACAAATTCACTTTCGCATAATAATATTAGTTAGGATGCATAATACACGTCTGTTTTCACCCGGGGTACGGAGGAGTAAGCAGAGGTGCTTGCCCCTTTGGGGACTCTGCCTACTTCTTAGTACACCCACACTGCTCTCTTCCCGCTACAGCCCCATTTCACGAGTTTTTAAGTTATGTTAGTCTCATAAAATAAGTAATGAGCTTTTTTCCATTAGTGCAATAAACAAAACTACTCTTAAGAGTCTAATTCGTGAAGTGTTTCTCTACGAGAGAAGAGGTTTGGAAAGTGAAAGCCGGCGTAGTTTAATAAGGGCCGTGAGCGCCCAATAACATTAACAACCGGCGTGCAAACTGCAAAGGTATAAAAATAACAGCAAAACATACGACATTTTCAACACTTACCAGATAGTGGTTTTGCTTTCAAAAGTCTTAATTTAGACGTGAGAAAAGTTAAATCTTGCAACCTTTTCGATAAAACATCATCGAAGGAATCTCCGATTTTAACTGAGTACAACTCTGTGGATAAGCTCCGCAATTGTTGCTCGAAGTTGTTACTAACATCTTTTAATTGTTTAAATGCGTTTATTATCATTTTAAATTATAATATATATGTCTTTCTGATTACAAAAAATTAGGTGTCTCACAAGGCGACAGCCGTTTCAATGTTTTCAATATTCAAATAATTGTCAAAGCCAATTTGTTTTTTTTTTAATTATATTTTAATGGTCTGGTTACTGGGACCTTTTAGCCAAGTCTTTTTTTGTCAATTTGTTTGATTGATCTCTTGCACAGACAAGCTTTCTAATAACAACAACAAACAGCTAGCCGTCAACCAGCAGAAAAAGAAAAAATAATTTGTGGCACAGACCAACTTTGTTTGTTGTAGTTTGTAAACATTTGTCTCTTTTTGGACAGTTGTTTAAGGTACTCTCTGGGTCACATTTTTCAAGAGTCCGTCCCTGGAACTCAAAGTAAAACTTATGATTCACCAGCGCCAACAAAGGTATGGTCAGTAACGCGGAGTACTACTACTAAGAGTGTGGTAGCGCAGGCAGACAGCAGTAAACTGCTCGAGTATTGGGTAAAACTCGAGCATGATTTTCGCTTTCCAGTTTTACATGAAAGTATGCACGAGCATGAAAGTGGCGGTGCTTGGGGGAGGCCTATGTTCAGCAGAGGACGTCTTTCGGCTGAAATGATGATGATGATGCACCAATGAAAATACCTGACTTTCTTGTAAATATCATAATTGATATTTACAAGTGCATATACAATAAGCATAGTGTATTTTTGGTCGTTACTGTTTGAGTTACGAAATGTTCTACAAACTTATTATTAAAATTAAAGTTGGAGTTATTCGGAACTTTCTGGAAACACTAAATATCCGTAAAATTATTAAAATGAATAATTCCTACATATAATGTTGATTGTTACCTAAATTTGAAATAAAAATATTTGATAAAAAAATGTTTCACTCTTTAATTAAATTGTACAAATTCCGAACGGCTTAGGATTCCCTCCGCATTCCAGACAAAGACCTATGTTACCGGACATGTCCGGAAAATTCCGGACGTATGGCAACCCTGTCACGACCAATGCGATATTATTTTTATTTATTTTGAAGAATCTATCCGAAACACTTTTTATAATCTGTGCAATCAATGACAGCTAGCAGCAAAAAAAGAAAAATTAAGTCTGTGTCAAAACTGTGGTCAAAACGTTTGTTTGTATGTTGATGTGCACCGAATATCTGCGCAAAAGAAATAAAAACCAAAATTTCACCATGAAATAACATAAAACTGAATATTACGTCCACTAACCCATAACCAAAGCTCCAAAAGACAATAATAATGTCAGACGACAGCGAAATAGATTCCCATATGTATTCTTTACCTACAGAAATATTATTGAACATTTTCATATATTTACCGGCTAAAGACTTAACAAAATGCCGTGAGGTTTGTATACGATGGGGTTTAATCATCGACGGGCTGGCTAGAAGCGATGACTTGTGGTCTAAACACTGTAAAGAAGATTTCAGCAATATTTACACAGTCGCGCGTAAAAAGGCGAAGCCTGGATTGCTGTGGTATAATTTATACCGTTCTTTGGCTCTCTGGCAGAGAATCGCCGTGTCTAGAGAAGATACTGATGAGTTCTCTTCAGCTTCTTGCTTGGACGAGGAAATTCGGAACTTTGAAATACTAGGGAATGGTGTCTTAGGTGTGCACAAAAAAGCTTCCATCGTATACTATGATATCGACACCCTACAGGAATCTAAACGGGGTGCGATTTCCGGCGACTACTCCAGGTATACAGAGAATGACAGTGTGATTGTAATACTGAGTTACCATCTGCACTGTTTTTTGATACGGAAAGCTCTATTTGATAAGTATGAAGAAGATAGTAATGTCACGTTTGATAATGTTAAACTCTACACATTGACTGAAGATGCACTGTACTTCGTTAACTTGGACGATGAAATTTTTGTATGTAGTTTTGATGATAAAAAATTACAAGCTGTATTTTTGAAGCAGTCTGGAGATGGTATAATGTCTGTGGGGTACAGTGATGGACACATCAACATCTTGACTTTCCAACGTGACATATTTACCGTTGTTGGTAATGATCTAGTATACAAGTGTTCCTTAGGTCCCGACTCCAACTTACTTCATCAACTACAGAAATTCAACTTTCTAGAACAATTAGATTGGCGAGTCTATTTCCAATGGATGTATGTGCTAAACCATGCCATTCCTGATGGACCGTTACGAGATATAATCATCATACGACCGTATGGTGACGTGTACTTTGTTGGATCTAACTGGGGAGTGTTACGGATCTACTACGCCCCGTACTCGGCAGGCGAATTTAATATTTTCAAGACGCAGCCAGTGAGACAATATAATTTTATGGAGCGGTCAGACTGTCCCGTACTCTCTATGTGCCCAATACTGCAAGTGGACGTGTTTGAAGTAGAAGATGGTCACACAGTACTTGTGGCGATGCCGAAGAAGATAGCTGTACTGAATTTCACTCACACCTTCAAACGGACAGCTTCGCTTGCAATGCTGCCGTACAGTGAAATCCAAAAAGTTAAGTGCCTAAAGATAAATAAATGTAAATAATTTTAAATATCACTTTAACTGCTTATAAATATATATTTAGAAGTGCTGTTTTTGTAAATTAAACAGTCTTTACTGTCAGGTAGCGTCCCTTAATCACGTGAGCATCGAAAAGTCAGAAAAAATTACGATTAATCACGATGTGGCGGAAGGGATAATGTACAACTCGTGGATTTTTCGAGCGAGAATTTAGTAAAAAAAAAAAATACACGAGGAGGGGGGAGGGTTTGGCTAAAATCTCACGACGTATCACCAAGAGGGAGGGGGGTTAGAGGGTTTGGTTTCCGCACTTAGTTCTTCAGGTGGACCATTGTGCGTGAAAAAAAAAAAGGGAGGTGGGTATAAACCTGTGATTAAAGTATGGCCCCAAATGAAAAAAAAACTACATATAAAATATGATTTGATTATTAAACAGAATATCATATAAGTAACTGAAGTGCAAATTCTGTTAAGTTCAGCCAATCATTACGCTTAAAATTGTATAATATTCCTATTAAAAATAAACATCAACACACAACAACAACAACAACTAAATGGAAAAAACTACTTTGAATAATAATTGTTTTTACATTTGCAATAATTAATTTAAAGACAATAGCTAATCTGTCAACTAACTTGCACAATGTTATTTAACTAAGCAGTCAAAGTGTTATTTATTAAGTACTATCACTACATACTCAGCAAGCTTGCAGCAAACCAACTTGTGCAATCATACTTGCAGGATTTATGGAAATGCCTTGCACAAGATCAACAACTTTAATTTTTATTGCGCAAGACAATGGCTTGCTAGTAAAGATTTTGCACATCTTTCAGACTTGCGCAAGTGCGCTAAATATGCAGTGATGCGTGTATGGCTTACAATTTACATTCATTTTAAGTTGGTATAGCAGGAAGAGATAATGCACTTTTAAATTTAAAAAATCATTCTCCTTGCATAAAAAAACACTTTATAGCATAGAATAACATCATCAATATTTAAACGTACATACACATGGTAAAAAAAAACCGTCTCATTGAAGCTAACCAAGCAGTTAATAAAATTTATATGGGACCAATTCGCAAGCTTCCTCTACCAAATGTAAAAATAATCACGTTAATCGGCCCAGAAATCACGGAGAAATCAGTGTAATTACATATTTACAAGCAGAAAAACTGCACAACCTCCTCCTTTTTTGGAAGTCGGTTGAAAAGATCGAAACCATTTAGAAAATTTAAAAAGATTAGCTACTTAAATAAGACACTGTCGAAAAAACCATTTCAAGTGCATTATCTACTTCAAGCCAGTTTTATGAAAAAAACTTTTTTTTTTTTTATTAGTCATTCCGTGAGGAATTAATTATAAAATTATATTTAACATACAATAAAAGTAAACTCCTGTAAAGATCTCTCCAGCTATAGGTACTCTGGCAGTCTGTTATTGGTATTAGCTTACTACACTGCCAGTCCCACTACTGGACATTGGTACATGCCATTCTACGACCGCAAATGATTGATGTATTTTATTTTAATGTACCATTTATAGCTCTTAGAGCACATTTTATTTGCGAAAATTGCAATTTGCATATCGTTGGTTAAAAGATAAAACTCATTATGTGACATTTTTGGTTAAAATCAAAACCTTCAGTTATGGGTTTTTTTTTCATGCTGAAAATGTATTAATATCTCCTTATCTCTGAATCAAAACCTTCAGTTATGGATTTTTTTCATGCTAAAAAATGTATTTACATGTCATTATCTCCTAATTGTTTAAAAACACTTAAGTGACTTTTACCTTTGAACCAACGATATGCAAGCATGTAACTCTAAGATTGCAAACCGGTATATCGTGCTAACGGTTTGGTATGGTCCACTGAGCACGGCGACCCCTCGGCGGCCGCCGCTAGAGGCTTTCACACTTTCCTTACAAACCAAGTGTGTCATCGTTTACTGGCACTAATACAAATTACCTATAGATTACCTGTCCCACCGCAGACGAGGTAGCGACTAGATATCAACGATATTCTCGCTCAAGAAACACATACCTCATACCCATCGCGTAAAAAAAAGTCTAAAGTCAAATTATTTATTTCAAATAGGCACATAAAAGGCACTTGAACGACAAAATTTACAAAAAAAAAGAGAATTGATTTTAGTCACCCCTTCCAAAGGGTAGTTACGTATGGAGAGGAAAGGGCAAGAAACTCCACCGTTACTCTTTTAAAATGTTTTACAATACTATTATAATCGCTCGTCTCCGTGGCGTGGCGCAATCGCTGTCTGTTGTTCGCCATTTCATTTTTAATGGCTACTTCTACTCGCTTTTCGGTAATCGCCGGTGGTGGTACAGGTGCCAGAAATTGACGGCTTTGAAGGCGTACCGCGACAGAAATTGTACGCTCAACGCAGTAGTCTCTAGTCGCTCCATGCCGTCGCCGAGATTCCGTGCTCTGTGGACGTCCTGTTTTAAGCACAAACTGTTTGCATGGAAGTCGCTGCGTCTAGCCATACTTTTAAGCCGGAGTCTCCTATTAAACGTCATCGGTCTCATGACGTAACATAAAATGACGCCCGTATTTCCCAAAGTGTTACACAGAGGTGCGCCTATAGTACACCCAAATTTCGCTGGTTAGGTATGTTTAGGTCCCATGCAATAGGGGGCCGAGTTTATTGCCATCAACTGGGCACAAATTAAGACTCCGGCCAGCTACAGAGAAAATCCTGATGGAAAAACTCAATAACACTTGAACCCAGGAACCCGTTAGCGTAAAATTCACAGAGTATTTTTAAGCTGCAATGAGCGTCTCAACGACACTACATCAGTAGATTATCATGAGGCCCGAATAAACGAAATCGAATCTTACTTGCACAAATTACAACTTGCAGCAAGGTTATAAAGTTATGCGATAAGCTTAACAATTAGCAACAAAACTTGCAGAACTTGATTTCCGCAGGTGATTCTTACCGTGTAAACGATTGCGGCAAGCTTAGTTCCGCAAGTTTTCTAAGTAAAAATTGCGTGTGAAAGTCAACTTCTGCAAGTTGTATTGCTAATCTAAACTTCGCAAGACTGGAGAACAAAAATAAAAAAATAAAGAAAATTGCGATATTGGCATTAAAACAAAACAAAAAGCCAAGTGCGTGTCGGACCACACACAATGACAATAAGTTCGGATGAATTTATCCCAAGAAGAAACTTTAGTTGGAAAACAGGTACCTACTCCCATACATCGGGAATGGGAAGTAACCTATAGTTAAATATGTCGCATAAATGGCCTTTTTTTTCTGCGTTCTTTAGAGCACCAAGGAACCGTGGGCCTACGTATTTAATATTCATTTCAACTTGATACCTCCACGCGTTCCTGTAAAAAGGGTCTTGACAGACAGACAGTCAGACAACGAAGTGATCCTATAAGGGTCTCGTTTTTTCCTTGTGAGGTCCCTAAAAACAACTTAAAACTATAAAAAACAGAAAGAAAATGCTTATAACGCCAAAAGGGTTCAGCTCAGGCGACATTTCCACGGACGAGAATCGCGGCGATAGTCACGCTGTGCCTTCAAATTATCGCCGCGACGCGACGATACCGTCGTGTGGAGATTGATTCATAGAGGTTCTTTTGAATTTGATGGCACGGTGAGACTATCACTGCGATTTTCTCGCCTGTGGAGGTGGGGCTTCAGTATTATGTATTTCATGGGGCATCTCGATCATGTAGTTTGCGCAAACTTTGCCAAACACTGTTTGCATATGTATGTGGCTGCGTGTAGCCAGGCCTAGTCGAATTATTGATACACTGGGGTAATCTGGCATGTGCTAGCTGTCACTTTGTGTAATAAAATGGTCGTATTAATTGTATTCTAGACTTTTACACTTTTATTATACATTAATTTTACACTTATATAAATCGATTAAACTAAACTATCACCATTACAATAAACAGTGGCGGATTTACACTTTTTCAAGTATAGGCTGTAAAAATTTTGCCGCCCTATGCCTCTACAATAAAATTGTCAGTTCCTAGACTATTTTTATAATCCAACAATTTGGTTGAGCTTGCACAAAAAATAGTTTTAGGTATATTTCTGAGCTAAACAAAGCTCAATCATATACGACTAATAAGGCGGGGGGTAATGTGTAGGTACTTATTAGTGTACATTCGGTTAACTTATTAAATAATCTTTATAGCGATTACAAACGTTATAAAAGTTTCTTACAATAGTTTTTTTCCGCGATTTTATGTTGGCACAATCGTCGAGGATATCGTCGCGCGTCGTAAGTAATCTTGTTACTTAATTCAGACTGCCCAAAAGAGCTAAAGCGTTTAATTTTTCTTGACTTAGGTCGGTCTCAAGTTTTTTCTCAGGTCAGTTAGTCTCGAAATTTCAAAATTTGCCGCCCTAGGCTCAAGCCTACTCAGCCTGCTGGTAAATCCGCCACTGACAATAAACATGACCATTCAACTCATGTTCGATTACTCCAGCGAATGAATAATTCGACTTTAGAGCAAGCAAAGCATCTTGACGCGGCGTACGACAAGACTGATGAAGTTTTTTAGTAGACTTCGCTCATAGTTCTGTGGTTTCTACCTACCCTCATGGGATAAACGCATTAGGTTATGTATGTATGTATGTATATTCTCCTCAGCAACACTGGGCGAGCGGCTTGGTGATTAGGTACAAACCTGTTTTAGTTCAAAATATAACATGTATTTGATGCGATCAAAATAAGATTAGGACTAGCCGTTATTAAGTTGTAATGTTAAAAAAAAACTTACTTCATAGGCGTAACTGGTGTTAGTCAATGGAATCTGGATGCGGGAGCAAGGACCAGTCGGTGGAAGCTTGGGGGAAGCCTATGTCAATCAGTGGACAGCTTTTGGCGGAATGATGATGGCAGCAGGCTTAAATTGCCGTGTCAAACGGTTTCGAAATCGCGCTAGAAGCATACAGGTTCGGGGTGGTACGCCAATCAACCAATCTACATATCCTTCAACAATATTGGGGTTGGCGTCCAGTCTAATCGGATGCAGCTGAATACCAGTACTTTACATGGAGCGACTGCCTATCTGACCTCCACAACCCTGGGTAACATAATATCCTAATCTTGTTTTGATGGCAAAGTAAGTATCTAGTTAGTTAGGGGCATTTTTATAAACGTGTGTTATTATAATGGGGAGGTTTTAATAATTCGATCTCAAATATGTAGTTCCTGTCGAATTATGACAAAAAACCAGTCAGTCTTGGTTGAAATATCAAGTAATGTTGACGGTTAGGTAGTTACTTACCTACTGTAGGTTTTAGATATTATTTATTTTATAAAAGAGTAATACAAATGTTAAAAGCAAAGCTCATGAAACAGACTATACCTATTTGTAAATGATTTTGTACTAAAAAGACTTACCTATATTTAAAAAATATCATCATGTCATCTCATTAATTTTATGATCTAGACGTCTCCAAGTGATTTGATTGTAATTTGTAAAATATGTGTTAATGAAACCAAGCAAGCAAGCATTTTATTCCTAATTATTTTTACTAGCTAAGTACCTACTTCACAAAATTGGTGATCACCAATATTGTGACAAAAACCGGTATGCTTAGATGGTTTGGTCACGTTGAGAGAATGAATGAAAGGCGACTAGTAAAGGGTATTTACAAGGCAGATGTGAGTGGAAACGCCGGGAGGAGACGCCCATACAGAGTGTAACAGAAAGGTGAACAAATAATCAGGCCGTTCCATACAAAACTTCAATACCTTGTCGACCCAAATGTATGGGACGTCTTATTATTTTTCGCGATTATGATGTCCCATGGAGAAGATTGTTGATTTTGGTGGTCTGTACCACACCCCTAATTTTGACCACACCTTTCCGATATACCCTGTCTAGTGACCTTATTGGTGATGTTCTTCAGAAGGCTCAGGCGCGTAGTACTCGCAACCGGCGCGGCGGGCGTGTTTGTTTAGCGAAGCCAAAGGAGTATCTTAGGATCGTAGCAGGTGGCGTTCCGTAGTTTCTGCCTACCCCCATTGGAAGTAGTTTATGTATATATGCCATGCAATATTGTCACATTATTGCCATTGATTCGAAAATGGCATTAAAAATTATGAGAAAGAATTTGCTCTGAAAAGATCAGCCAAAATAACAAGTCTCCGGAAGTCTAAGCATTGTGCCAATTTACAATCAACATTTATATTATTAGTAGCATACGAATGATGAATATGAGCCAAGTTTAAGACACCGTCCCACCGCCAACGAGGAAGCTACTAGCTATGAACAATTTTCTCGCTCAAGAAATGTACAAAAGATTTTGTAGGTCCCGTAAAAGTAAAAGTATCGCCGACTGTTCACAACGCCCGGCGAGTTCGTTTGTCGCAGCGACAAGAGCTTCCAAAGAGTGTACTCGCTCAGCGGCGCTCGTTTGACGGGCAGAACACTCGCTAAGAGACTAGCTTGGAACAAACGTATACCAGCGAGTAATCGCTCGTCGCACACTCGCTGCTCGTTGCTCGCTAACTTGTTTTTAGTTGCTAGCTCTACTCGCTTCTCATTAATCGCTGGCGGTCGGACAGGTGCCTAAAAGAGCAATAAGTACATAGTTCGACCGTCGTGTCGTGCTCGCACGGTTTTCTCGAAATTTTCAAACTTAGCGTGCGCTCGACGCGCGTTCTCGCCTGTCGTCTGTCTGTTAAAAAGACCTACATGAACTCGAATTAATTCATATTCCCTGGAGCAATCTGACATCTAGCTGTCACTTTGTGTAATAAAATGGTCATATTTATTATATTCTAGACTTTTACACTTAATATTATACATTTATTTTACACTTATATAAATCGATTTAACTAAACGATCACCATTACAATAAATATGACCATTTTATTATACAAAATGACAGCTAGTGTCAGATAACTCCACTGAATTAATAATTCGATATGTATTAGAAGTAATTGCAACCATTGCAATGCCTCCCATTTTGACATTTCGACAAATTGAGTGCGTTATGTAGGTTGTCAAGCAAACTTAGAAATCGTTAGGATTGTGAAAGAACTTTCTTTCACAATCCTAACGATTTCTAAGGAAATTTGTGTTAATTGGGGTGCAAGTTATCTTTACACCCTGGCTGAAGTCCTATCCCCTTATTCATAAAACTTAGCATGCCTATTTTAATAGGTTTTGTCATTTTCTAACAAACACAAATTGTCAAAGCGACAGATAAGGACAAACGAACTTTATCAGCATTTTAGCTAAAATAAGTTTGATGGACATTTAATTTTATGAATAAGAGTCCTAATCTATATAAATAAAATGAAATGCTGTTTTTTGGTAAGCGCATCACTTGAGAACAGCTGGACTGATTTAACTATTTTAAAATGTTCATGAATAGTCCGAATTAGGTTTTTATCGCAAGAAAAATTAGAAAAGTTTCACGGAAAGTTTTCAAATTCAATTCAAAAGGAACGTCCTTTTTTAGGAGATTTTTGTATGAATTTTGGGCAGGACACGGTCGGATGAGCTTGTGTGAAAATAAATATCTTTTAATTTTGAGGGGCATAGCTACCTATAACTAATTTTGCTCACCACTGAAGTGTCAAACAAGCGCGCGAAATCGTGAGGACAAGTTTAAGGTGGATACGCAGCGATAGCCCGCGAAATTCAAATTTTATTAAGTTTTTTTTACAATTTGCAGGTCAGGTGCCGATTCCCTTGTTCACAAACTAAACTAAATTTAAGTTCAGTGCATCTTTTTCTTTCTAATTCATTAAGAAAAGGGCATAAGATACATTTTAGTTAAGTCCTGTCAAATTATTCAGCGCCTGTCACTACTCCATACAAATTTAGACGTGATTAAAAACTTGCCTACTAAAATTATGTCAATTTACGTCAAGCGCTGATTAATTTGACAGGACTAAACGAAAAATTTATCTTCTTTCCTTTTTTTAATGAAATAGAAAGAAAAAGAAAAGGTTTAGTTTGTAAACAAGGGAATCAGCACCATTGACTTGCAAATTGCAAAAAAGTAAGATTTGAATTTCACGGGCTACTACTGCGGAACCTCCTTAAAAATCAAACATTGCTATTTAAATTAGTTCGAATACTAATTAAGTTCAATCTACAAACAGCTTGCTTAGTTTCAAAACATATTTTACTACTTATCATATATTTTCTTGTATTTTTATTTATTTAGAGTTTATTGTTGAAACGCGAATACCCGCGGTCAGCAAGTCACTTGCGATTTCAGATTGTCGCTACTTGCAAGTGCAGTTGGCAAGTACAATACGTGCGCTTGCGATCATTATTTTATTATTCAACTTTTCTAGAAGTAGCATTTTGTTTTATTTTGTTCGGTAATACCCCTATTTTACCGAAAGATTAAAGCTACGGAAAGAGAGGTTTCGTAATATTCTATTCTATTTTTCTCTATGGCAATGGTGCCGATGTCGACAATTTTGCCAATGTCAATGTGTTGAGAAAACGTGCAGATAAATTATAACCCTCGTCAAAATCTGTGATTTACACCTGTATCTGACGTTCGCGAAAGCGCCAAGCAACCCCGCAAAATTCAAATTTTCCTGTGTTTTGCAATTTGCACGTCAAGAAAATTTCAATTTTGCGGGCTACCTACCCTGTAGTCAAAAAACAAAATGCTCTGTATATGGACAGCCGTATTGTGTAACCGTTCACCGCTTTCTTTTCTTACTAGTGATGGGCCGACTATCTGTTTTGCCGCCCGGTGACTAACTATAGGGATTAAACTACTGGATATATTTGGGGGGCAAACACCGCCTCTTAAAGCAGTATTATTTTAACCTTTTGACCGCCACAGTTGTTATATATAGATGACAGACCAAAATGTGCCCAGCACGCCACGGTCACGACTACATGACAGATTTTAAGGAATTATTCGTAGCTTGGCGCCGTGGGCACGTTCTCGCTTTTTTGACGTGGCGGTCAATAGGTTAATGTTACTTCAGAGTGGGAAAGAGATGGAGCTATACCCCCTGTATAGCTTCATCTCATTCTCACACTGATGTAATATTAAAATAATACTGCTTTATGAGGCAGTGGTTGGCCCCCTGGTTGAATTTTCGTATGAAGATTGGAAACGGTATTAGACATACCCAGTTTAAATTATTGTCATATCCATCTTATATACAAGCATGTAATAAGTACTCAAAAGGGTTTTGGAAAATAGCTGCAATTTTAGTTTGTTTAATTTAGTATTAAATTGCTTTAATGTTCGAATCGACATGAAATTATTTATTGAATACTTAAAATACGCTATTGCTTAGCTAATGCATAGTTCGGGCTGTAATAGGCTAGTTACATTATTAAATAATGGAAATCAATATTGTTGTTTTATTAATTTTTTCCCTAAATGTGGCTGCAGCCGAGCATCGAAAGTTGTCAAATCAAAGCTCAATTTGTAAGTGGTAATACAAATTAGCATCCAAGGGTACGTCTTCAGTCGCCGCAGGAGACGCCCTGGGCGTCCGGAATCCCAGGCGGATTTCTGGCCACCGTAGGCGCGGGCTTGGGGACGGTGAGCAATGAGTAGCTCGCCGTCCGATAACGACCAGGCCCGGGTCGACGGAGCATTGTTCCACGCTCACCTCAAAGAGATGTCAGCACAAGTGTAGGGGTGCACTAGGGCCGATGCCTGTCGGTGTCGCGGGAAAGTCCGAAAGGGTTACCGAGGCCCCTGGCAACACAGGCAAAGGAAGGATCACGGGCGGGTTTTAGTCAGTAAGAGTCTAACACACCCTCCCGCTCCGCCCAGAGCGGGTGAAGGTTTTGATAATTTATTATTAATGATCAGTTTGGTTTTAGGCATGGGTATCAACCGAGACTGCGGTTATGACTTTTAAAAGCACAGTGCAATATAGACTGCGGTTATGACTCTTAAAAGCACAGTGCAAATTACACTGGGAGGAAGACACACGCATGCTTCCTGGATTTATCCAGGGCTTTTGATCTTGTATCGTATAACATTATATGCAAAAAATTGTCGAATGAAGCTAACCTGCCGCCAGAAATCATTAATATGTTTAACACTTTCACCGCTAAGTACATAGAATACATACAAATTGGCATGCCATATAATGTTTATTGCAAATCTATAACAATTCAATCAACAGAAGTCATCTGAACAGAAGTCATCTTTAGCTACATATAGCGACGACTCGGATGCGAGTTGTGGGCACACGAACGAATTATTTTTCGACCCATATGCTGGGTGCTTGGCATAGAAAGTGTTAAGTTCTGGTACGGTAACCAATATAATACTGTGACGTGGGCTGGCGCATACTCAGATGTCTACAAGTTAGAGTGCGGGGTGAGGCAATGGCAAATAAATTTGGCAAAGTCACACCTTGCCAAAATTTAATATTTATATGAATAAGCTGATCAAGGAACTCAGCAGCACTGGGACCGGATGCACGATAGATGGTGTGTATTTTAATAACATCAATTATGCTGACGATATGGTGCTGCTGAGTCCATCGATCAGTGCCCTCAGAAAGCTATTGAATATATGTGAGTGCTAAGCTGGAGCCCATGGATTAAGGTATAATGCTAAGAAAAGCGAGCTGTTAGTTTTTATGGCACAAAACAAGACCTATGAAGTGTAACATTTACCACCAGTCTCGCTATGTGGTGCAACGCTAAACAGTGTGAAGCAGTTCAAATACCTTGGTCACTGGGTTACAGAGGATGGCACTGATAACTGTGATATGGAGAGAGAGCGCAGGGCGTTGGCCGTACGATGCAACATGCTGGCCCGCAGATTTGCAAAGTGCGACAATGTCAAGATAACACTGTTTAGGGCATATTGCCAGGCTTTTTATACCTGCAGTCTGTGGACCAGATACTCGCAAAGAACGTTTAATGGCTTGCAGGTGCAATACAACAATGCTTTTAGGAATGCATTGCTGTAGCGCTTCAGGAATGTTCGCAGCAGCGCGTACAGATGATTTCTTTGCGATCATGCCTAAAAGATCCGCGACACTGCTGCGTCGGATGCGAGACAGCGACAGCAGTCTCTTGAGCATTGTTGCTAATAAGTCTGAAGGCCACCTGATGGGACACCTGTGCACAGTGCATGTATTGTTGCCGGATGTCTCAAGATGGCATAGTAGATATACGTAGCTGTGTTGTGTTGTGTTGTATAATTACTATTATTTGTGTTTGTCTTCATTATTTTTTTATATAATAATATAGTTGTAACTGTTGTGAGTACTACTAACAAATTATGAGTAATGTGCCTGAATTAAAGATAAATAAATAAATAATTTGTCAATAAAAAAAGGGTACATCTTCCGATTCATTTGTTTACAGTTTCATCAGATTCGGAACAGACCCAACGTTATTATAACTACCAAAAAAGAACTAAAATTTCATTTCAAAACAATAAAACCGAAAAAGTCAGAGGTAAATTTTTTATTATTATTTACGCCCTAGTGTTTAATTGGCCCATTCAAAATTGTGCAACCTTATCAAAGACGTTTAAATTGAACGGATTGAACCATCATGGGCATCATGGTACTGGTCCCACTTTCACTGTAGTCCATCAAAATACCGAGGCCATAGTCTTCGATTAAGGTTGGTGGTGAGGAAGAGCGTGACGCCCAATTGCTCTGGTCAAGGACCCTTGACTTTTTAGTTTCATAGTCGTAACCGACGACTTCCAAGGAATGTTTTGATTCATCCATTTCGTTTTCTCTCTCTGCAATGATCTTACGCTTCTTGTATCTCGTGCTTAAGTTATGGTTGAAGGTGGAACGATCCAAACGGGTTTCGGGGTAGTAATTGGATTGCTTTCCGCTAGGTTTTGCTGATAACACTCTACGTCGCTTAAATTGGCACACGTGGACGTCTCCCTCGCTGGGCCTTTTCGATGCTCTAAAATCTATGGCTTGTTGACAGCGTCTCTTGTTCTTTGCTATAACTTTCAGAGCTTGGTAAAAATTCTGTGGCTCTTTGTAAGTGTCTTCCTTAATTTGTAACTGCACTTTTAGTGAGTTGATGAAGTCCTTCTTTCGGTCGTTTTTTTGAGTTTTTCTCCTATTTGGCATTGGCAGGCTGGTGACATTAGGTAACGGTTTCGTTTTCCTATAGTTAAACGATTCAGATTTAAGATTTCGCCTTCTTTTTGGCGACTCCACTTTGTATTGCTTGTTAAACTCTGGCTGGAAATGTTCCAACAGCTGCCTGTCGTCCCACTCTTGACTTTCGTCTGGCTGAATGCTGTAGAAATACTTCGAGGTCTTCCGCGATACGTCAAATGTCTCTTTCAACTCTGTTTCTTTGATTTTTTGAACGCTATTCAGTTTTGCAGCGACAGATGCGTCTACCTCTAGAGCGACTTTAGAAGAATTTGCGCTAGGTGGTAGTTTTTTATTGAATTCTGTTTTCACATTATAAACACTAAAACTAGTTTTAAGAACGTCCACAAAGAAATCATAAAAGTTTTTATCAATCCTTTGTGAAACATCTGAAATTATCGTTGTTGGTTCGGTATCAATCAGTCTGACTTTTTTACTATTCGTTGCTACGGGCGTAGTGGTATTTAAATTCTGCTGGTCTAGTTGTGACAAGTTTTCGGACCATCTTAGAGCTTTGGGGTCGATGTAAGTGCTGACAGCATTTTTATCATGAATGCATTCAGAATTAGTGGACGGAGTTTGTGCAATATCTTTAGTCGATTGTAAAACTACAACTGGCTCTACTTCACTATCGGCATAATTATTTAAAACTCTAGATCTGTATCTTGGTTTTCTTTTTGAATTATTTGGTGTTGTGACCGAGACTTCGTGGTTGACTTCTTCGTCTCTCCTCTTCTTTAGCTTCTTCTTTGTTTTGTCCATTTTCCTGAGTCTGTCAGTGTCGTCTGGACATTGGGTCCCAGCGGTAGATTTCGATAGAATGGTCAGTACGGATGCCAAGAACCGTTTTCTACCAGGACGCGGGATTGGGCGAGGAGGACATGACTGCGGCTTATTTATTGGCACTGAATAAAAAAAGGTTTTCAATTTTTTTTTGAATGCGCATTCAATACAAAACAAGTTTGGGAAATCGGGAAATGCACGAAGAATAGATTTGTGGTAACTTAATTCCTGATAATGAGTCCACTTGGGGTCAAAAAAAGTTGCGCAAACAGCTAGACCGCATAAGCAGCATATAATGTTTCCACTGCTGAGACACAGGCCTCCTCTCTGTGAGTAGTGGGATGTACACCACCACGCGGGCCAAGTGTGGCTTGGTGGCCACAACCTACAACCACCAGGCCTGCACTACTAGACCGCGGTATCAGCTTTAGTCGTTTTTTTTAATGTTTTTTCGCCCATTTTCAACTGCTGTAAGTTGCCCTACCAACAGAGCACGGAGAGGCATTGGCGGCCGCTGCTGGAGGCGACATTATCAACACTTTCCATACAAACCAAGCGTATAACCTTTTACTTGCCCTACGACACAAATGATGTAGGTATTGAAACGGACTGCTTAAAAGGCGGGCTATGATGTCAGAGATTGTGCGCTCAACGCTTTTTCGGCGCCATGAATTATTAGCACTGCCGTTTCTAGACTCTGTTGGCGCTACGATGCCGTGCTCTTGGAGATCTACAGTACAAATGCGTGCACTGACTGGACAGGTCCACTCAAATCTGTGTGGTCTTTCCTCAAAAGACCATTTCGGACACCAACCTACATGGTCCTCAAATGATCTGACCAAGATTATGTCCGAATATACACATTGACATTGATGAATTTTATTTATGCAATGACATGAATATTTACTCTGTGTAGTATTATATTGTTTTAATTATTGTAAATGTGAAGACTATGTGGATCATTGTTTAATTTTGTTTTATTCTCAGTTAGTTTTTAACATGGTCTGGCAGTTTTGAGTATTTTTTTTGCGGCCTAGCCAAATGTCCTTTCTTTGGTATTGTTCGTTGAATCGTTGAGCTCCTTTAGTTATGAGTTGAGCTGCACAACGACTGACAAATGCGTGCACTGACTGGACAGGTCCACTCAATCTGTGTGGTTCTTTCATCAAAAGACCATTTCAGACACCAATCGACATGGTCTTCACATGATCTGACCAAGATTATGTCTGGACTTTAAAAGAGACTGTGACCTCTGAGTTTGTTTCGGCCTTTCTTCTCAGAATAGTCAGATAGGAAACGCCGGCCTCATCTAGTTTAAAAAATATGTTTTGACGTGTAAAAGTGTTTGTAAAAACCTACTTACAGAAATAAAATCATTTATCATTTACCGTAGTTAAACGTTGTTACTTACCGTCTGGGCTTTGATCCCTATTATTTATAGATATCTTTGTGGCTGTGGCTTTCTTTTCTACATAGACACCTCTTTTCTTAAGCAGAGGCTGAATGCTGTGGGCATATAACGTGGTCTTTGGTTGAAACTCGGCGTTACTGCGGCTCTTTTTATTACTTTTCTGAGTATTTTTTTTAGTCTCAGACGTGCTGTTTGAAGACTTCGATTTCACAACTTTAGTTTTTGGCTTATCCATGTTTAAAAATACTGTTTCATCATGTTTTCTATTATTAGTTGAAAGATGTTGGAAGACGCATATCTATTTATTTTTGTTGCATTTTTTCGAATTATGTAAACAAGTTGGCGTTTATATATATTTTTCTAGTTGATGGTTTTTTTTTATAGGATTTAGAGGTCGTATGTTGCATGGTAAAATAGGTAAGGTTTTAGTCATAAAACCTTACCATCCGCAGATTTTTCTCTATAAGTAGTGTCAACTACTTATAGAGAAAAATCTGCGGATGGTTTAGCAAGCAAATCCCCAGAACCATCCTAGTATAGAATCTTGGACAAAGCCCATAGAATAAGCAAGCTAAATTGCCATTAGGCAGCAATATTATAGTAGCTGTGGACATGGGCACCGGCAAGTATATTTTCAGGAGGATGCATCTTAAACTCCTCGAAGCGAGCTCGATCATTTTTGAAGTTCACCACGTAAGTATATGTTAGGTTATCGTTTGTCCATTCATATTTTCAAGGAGTAACTTTGTCGAGTTATGCAAGAAAGCTTAGCAATTAAGAGAATGTAGGATGCAAGACCAAGCAAAGCAAGCTCGATAAATTTTGCATCCGCCTTGAATGAGACAGGTTTTATTTTGTCCATTCATACAAAGAGGGGACTAACTGTGTCGATTTATACAAAGAAGCTTAAGAATTAAGGTAGAGTAGGATGCAAGTGCGAGCCAAGCAAGCTCCCTAATATTAGGGTCGATTAGATTTTCGGAAAATAAGAGTTCGGTACTTTGTCGAACAATGCACAGAAGCTTTAAAATTGAGAGGAACATTTTAGGATCTCACCTCGATTAGGTTGAGGCGTTTTTGGATATTTTTATACTTAATTCTGTATCTTTTTACACCTTTAATTTATTATGAAGCCAGGGAGGTGCAAGTGTACCCTCTTGCATCCCGCTCCTGGCGCCTTCGGCTGTGGAACCGAAGACCGTTGAGATAGACGTGATAAGACCGCGAATCAGCAAACGTAACGAAGGACGCCTTATGGTGGCCTAGTAGCTGGATGAAAGTTGACGAGGAACGAGTTGAATGGCGTGCGATTGGAGAAGCCTTCATAATATATAGCAGTCGACTACTATTGGCTGATGATGATGATAAATTCTGCTGTGCTGTAGTGGTGTAAAATGCGCTACATCTTCAAATAATTTTCAATACATTACTTACTCACAACAAGTGCAAGGGCAAGTGGCACTATAAATCACTAATATGCAATGCATTCATATTTTATAATCTTAGAATTTAACGTTAAACGTACATAAGTAGAACATAATTCTGTCTCAGTCGTCTTGAAAAGATTGACAGAAATAGAACATAATAAATAAATGCCTTTAGTGATTTGTGGTGCAAGTGGTCCTTAAACGTCTATAAAGACCTTAAACCTAGATTTTTTTTTACAAATTCATGATCCAAAGACAATTTCTCAGTCATGTCGCTCATGTCATGATCAAAAAAAAAAAAAAAATTTCTTCGGTCATAATCCAGCTGGCATCTAGATTGACATAATATAATTTTAATCAAATACAAAACGAAACATTTTAAATTCTAAATTCTCAAGCGAAAATGGAAAAAAAGAACAAGAGAATTGAGGCAACTGATCAAAAAACCGACTACAAGGTGATAGACAGAGGTGATTTGAAAAGAGTCTACGATAAAACACAAAAAAAAAGTGAAGGAAATACGCAAGTGAATATGAAAGTAGCCTACCCTGAACGCGGAGACTCCGGAGAACGTAAAATATCAACCAATCAGAAACCAGAAAAAATGCGACTAAACAGCGTTATGAAGAAACCAACCAAAGACGACTCCAAATCGAAATATTTAATCCATGGCATCGCCGAGAAAGAATTTCTAAACAAAAAAAATTGTGGTAATTGTGGCAAAGATGTATGGGCCAAATCTCATTCGGAATTACGGAAACGAATCAGAGACAGATATACTATTAAATTAAACAGCTCTGTGAATAAGAGTGATGATTTGACTTTGTATAAGAGTAAAAAGGAAGATGTAAGCAAAATAACTGCCTTGAAGATTGACGCCAATAAAATTGGTCCGCCAGTACGACCCTCTGACCTTGGTATGTATTTTTAGCCCCGACGACTTATACAGAGGTGTTAAAAGTTTGACAGCTCTGTCGTTGTATATCCGTGTGTCTGTCTGTGGCATCGTAACTCCCAAACGGTTGGTCCGATTTCAATACAGTTTTTATTTTATTAGAAGGCTGGTTTAGTCGGGGTGGAGCTCCACTGCCTACTTTATGGACCACACGTGAGAAGCTTCATTTTATTTTGCGTGTAGAGACAGCTAGCAAACGCCCAGTTCTCAAAAAAAATAATTCTAGTTTCAAAAACTTCAACTTATTTATTTAATAAAATTTACTTTTTTAAAGGCAGCGTCAATTACGGGTAGGTTGCGTGTAAGCTCCAACAGCATCCTAAAAACATTATGTAACAAGGCCTCTTTATGAGGCACTGGATGGCACGTGCCAATATGTGTTGAATTGAGCCACGTAATTATTATTTGTTGTTATGGTGGATCCGCAGTGGTAGCCCGCAAAATTGAGATTTTCTTTATTTTTTTGCAATTTGCAGGTGTTTAACGGCTAGTGCCTTGTAGGTAGATTAAAAAAACTTAGAGATGGATGCAAGGTAGTTATATCAGTTTAATCTTTTTAAAATATATAGGTAAAATTTTACAAAATAGTATAGGATCAACTCCAGCAGCAAGCTAGCGTGAGTTCTCGATAACGAGCGCGTGTTTCTAATTCTAGCCCACCTAAAGAAAACCACTATCCTGATAGTTTCCAGAACGTGACTGGTAGGTAGGTCGGTCTTCCAACGGCGGTTAAGGCAGCTCATAGGGTTGACCTGCCACAGCCCCCGTAGCGACGGTACAGTTAAATTCGGTACGGATTAATTTGACAGGACTAAACTAAAATTTTCTTCTGTCCTTTTCTTAATGAAATAGAAAGAAAAAGATGCACTGAACTTAAATTTAGTTTAGTTTAGTTTAGTTTATGAACAAGAGAATCGGCACCAATATGCTAAAAGCGCCAACTAACAACGGTAAAAAAAACCTACCTTTTAATGCAAGCACTTTCTTCTCAGTTGAACATCCCACAAAACAACTGTCCGAAGAAACAACGCAGACAAAAGAAAAACTAAATCGATCGTCCACCACATCAAACAAAACCGATCTTTATAATTTTGATAATAAACCGGATGTAATACCTGACAAGAAACCGGATTTAATTCCAAACAAGAAACCGGATAAAATTCCGGTAAAACCGGAAAAAATTATGGCCAAACTTGGCTGGAAAATAGAAAGAAACTCTGCCAAGAAAAGGAAGCCGATGATTAAAACTATTATGTCGAAGACTGGCACCGTGAGAATCTTCAAAGCGGTTACCTTCGTAGACCAGAGAAACTCTACTCCTTTGGAAATAAAAATCCCTGGACACGTTATAAAGAAACAGCAAAAAGTTTCAAAATTCACTGAAACTAGTCTGTTGAAACTCAAACCTAAAATCGCTGTTAGTAAAGCAAGTGTTAAACAAGAAAAAACGGACCCGGTACGAAAGAAACCGGAGCGAAAGCGGGAGAGAAAGTTTCGGCACGTGCCGTCGCCTGAGTGTTCGATAAAGGAATCTATTTGCCCACCGACTGAGGTTGCAAGATGGGCGCCGGCGTCGATTGACGCCCTAACAAAACCTTATTACGAAGCTTGGGTCAACACAACTTTAGCAGCAATTTCGAAAAATACGAAGAAAGACAAAATATTATACGCGAAGCAAGCAGATTTATTGCGGCGTTTCCAAAAAGCTTTAGAGGAACGACCAGAGTCACCAGAGTTGTTTTATGAAAACTTCGCCGATGAAAAATATGCTGGCAGAATAAAGATCAGACAAACAGACAGGGTTCGGAAGAAATAGCGAATTTTATGTATTTACGGTTAAGTTTTGTGCTTTTCTAGAACTCCGTAACGTTTTCTTCATTGTTATTTGCTCGTTCTTTACTTTTTATCTTATGCATGCCGCGGTTTAAAATGGCAACACCTCAGAGCAGTAATATGGTGTTGCCAAATTTCAGTGGACCTTTCATTTTTATTCACTATTTTTTTTTCTATTGTAACTTGTAAAAGGTCCTCGAGGTGTGTTGTAAATTTATTTGAAGTTTCCAAAGGTAATATTCAAGTCGGGACTTTTAATTAGCTGCAGTAAAATGACACTTAGAACATTTAACGAAATGACATTAAAGTTGTTAGGAAATGACAGAAAGAAGTGTAATTTTACTGCAGTTAATAAGTCCTAGTGAAGTAGTGATAAATTAGTCGTATTTATTTCTTTTACTAAAACTAAATCAATTTGATTACTTCTCACACTGTATTGTGAACTTTTAGTGATAGTAGTGATGTGTACTCGCTACTGTGAACTCATTTGAATATTTTTTTGACATCTCAGTAAGTTTTGGAGTGTAGTGATTTGCGTCTTGTGAGTGTCATGTAACTGGGTGATTAGTGACTGACACTGGCATAGCTATCACTACGGATTTTAATTTTGATAACATAACAAATTGGTCGCTAATTAGTCGCCAAATATCAGAATTAGTCGGTCACTGGTTCAAAAAATAGAAAAGTTTATAGGTGGTCGATCTGGGAAGCGCCTACTCCAATC
The DNA here is from genome assembly GCA_905333075.3 of Atethmia centrago. Taxonomy (NCBI): domain Eukaryota; kingdom Metazoa; phylum Arthropoda; class Insecta; order Lepidoptera; family Noctuidae; genus Atethmia; species Atethmia centrago. The sequence goes on from HG995393.1 coordinate 11,687,729, forward strand.
TCAAGGCTAAGGCACCTAGCGAAGATCTGTTTTCTCCCAAATTTAGTCGCCAATTAGTCGGAATCAAAATATCAGAATCTTGTCGGTCACTGATTCAAAAGTTATAAGCGTTTCTAGGTGGCGTCCTGGAGAGGACCTCCCCAGCTTGGCCACATTTATATCTCAAAAACTATTGCACCTAGCAAAGATCTGTTTTCTCCCAAATTTTGTCGCTAATTAATCGCAATTTTTCGCCAAGTCACAGATTTAGTCGGGTCTTAGTTTTGAAGATATCATGAGTTCAATTTTTAAGGTATAGTCCGTGAGCTAGATCGAAGAGTTTACGAAAAAAATATTTCTATTAATATGTGTAATCTACTTCTAGTTTTATCGGTCTAAACTCCTTAGAAATGTCAGAGATAAATTCTCAAATAAATACATGTTCTGATATTTGGCGACTGATTCCGACTAATTGGCGACTAAATTTGGCAGACACCAGATCTTTGCTAGGCGCCCTAGCTTTTGAGTTTCAAATGGGCCAAGCTGGGGTAGGCGCTCCCTAGATCAGCCACCTATAAACCCTTATAACTTTTGAACCAGGGACCGACTAATTCTGATATTTGGCGACTAATTAGCGATAATTATTTTGTTATCAAAATTAAAATCCTGTTGGTGGCCATGCCAGTGTCAGTCACACGGGTGATTAAATAAAATGACCTTATATTCTCGAGGTGTTGTAAAGTTATTTGAAGTTTCCAAAATATAATATTAAAGTCAGACTTTTAATTCGCTGCAGTAAAATTACACTTAGAACATTTATCGAAATGACATAATAAGTTGTTAGGAAATGACAGAAAGATGTGTCATTTTACTACAGTTAATTAAAAGTCCTAGAGTAGTAGTGATAAATTTGTCGTATTTATTTCTAAACTAAAACTAACTCAATTTGATTACTTCTCACACTGTATTGTGAACTTTTAGTGATATGTACCTACTTGATACTGTGAACTCATTTGAATATTTTTTTGAAATCTCAGTGAGTTTTGGATTGTAGTGGTTTGCGTTTTGTGAGTGTCATGTAACCGGGTGATTAAATAAAATTACCTTATATTGTTAATCAGCTTTTATTTTATATTTACAACTAAACTAAAAAAATATATTGAATGCTATCATGAAGATATTAAACAATTCAAAAACAAACTACAGGCCGCTTAAGGGAGACGGTGCCCAAGTTAGTTGCGCGTTACGGGAGGCCGTAGTGACGTGTCGGGAGAGCTGACTGAGTTCGCCCGGTCACAGGCGACAGACGCCCTCCCGCAATGTGCAGCTACCTCAGTGACCGCCTCAATTAAATGGTAGGCCTGTATTTTGATGAATGTCTTAGTTGTAAACAAAAATGTTGTTTTTAAATTGATTGATTCAACTTAGGGTGAAATATTTTCAGAAACAACAAACAATAACATTCTTAAAATCTAAATTTTACATACAAAAATAGTTTATTTCTAGTACTAAACACGTAATTCTAACCAGTGATTATAACAATTGTAAGTCATAATCACCGAAAAATTTAACAAGTATGAGAAACTAAAAAAAAAACTACTACAGCAAGTGCAGAGCGTAACAAGCTAAGCGCGAGATAAGGAACTTCGTTCCAAAAATATTGAGGAAAACATTGAGAATGAAAATGTCGTATTCTCTGCGTCACAAAAAGAGGACGAAACAAAATCGGAATCTTAAGTATTTGCAAAGAATTTAGGTGGTAAATAAAGGTGTTATTGGAATTACATAATTGAATTCAGTGCATTGTACAAATATAAACAATCCACACGCACACATGTACAAAGTGGAAAGCAAGCTGTAAAATCACATCCATCCTAATCCAAGTCATGGTCTCCCATGTGCCAAAATTCATCCAAATCCGTTCAGCCGTTTTAGCGTGAAAGCGGAACAAACAAACAAGCTCACTTTCGAATTTATAATATTAGTTAGGGATTTTAGTTTTCAGTCCGTAATGTACAAGGCAGGAGGTGGATCATTTTTTCTTAGGACAACCGCAATTGATGAGAAAGTTGTGGCTGGTTTGGTTTGTTATTTAACCCAGAATTAATAAACCAAATGAATTGGCTTATCCGGACCATATTATAACGTCTCAAAGTCCAAAGTTTCTTCTAATATCATAGAACACTAGAATAGAACATTTCTTGAGAAAGTAATAATTTAAATATTAAAAATGTTTTCACATAAATGTTTGGTTCGATTAGAGAAGTTGTTGAACTTCCAACATTTTGGAAATATACGAAACTGCTTTGAAAGCATTTCAACCTTTTCAGGCTAAGTGCAGCGTTGAAAATTACGCACAATTGATATGAAAATAAAAAACTCTTGTGAGGAAATTAAGCATACTGACCGACGCATTAAAATAATAAAAAATATTTCAATAACATCAGGAACGGTCACCGGAGGACGAACTGGCGAAATGAGTGTACTTTACACCTCTGCCGAACCATTCGGGGGAGGCGTGACGTTACGTATGAGAAAACGGTAGCACAATATTATGTGGAGAACACAGTATTAAAAGTTGTGCCCTTACAGAGTTCATGTGAAGTTTTAGACGCATTGTAACTATCTACCTACTTAACCTATGAATGCAAAATATTGCACGAATATGAAACGTGTAATAAGAAATATGGGAAAGTTGACCGATACCGCTTAGTATGTACGCGGCGAGACCGGGGACGGGGGGCAGACAATGCAGGCCGCTCGTTCGTCAACGCTCACGGCGTCTCTACCAGTTACGACGAGTTCAGCCGCTATAGTTCTACTATAGCGGCTGAACTCGTCCACCTTTTGCTGGTCGGAGCTGCGGAATGCCCAGTACTCCTGTCAATGCGGGACCGAACCAGACCTATCCGCCCGAATTTCGCGCAGTATCTCTTTATCTTTCTATTCGTTGAAACATCGTACCTACACTAGAGCGAGAAGTAAGCGGTAACGAGATTGTCTCGACAACGGCGAAAACCGCGACCGCTTGCAAGCAGCTATGTCTGGCTATGCCCGACAAATCGCATCTCCGAACCATGGATTATCAAATAATGCCTTATTTATTGAATAAACGTGAAAATAGAAAAGAGATTAAATCATTTAACATTAAAAACTGCCGCAATCTTTTGTAAACATGACGTTCAAAAAGTACTTATTCTTTCATACTTATTATTATGATGGAACGACGTGGCTACGACTAGCAATTTCCTCACCCAAAAAAAAATTAATTGCTGAAATTTGGCAGTTATAGGGGAGAGTGGGGCAAGACGGGGTGACCGATCTTGAGCGCGAACGAATTAGCCAATCAGGATCGTTTTAGCACCTGATGTAGCGCCGCCATTGCGGCAATCAGTCATCGAAGTGAGCGGACAAAGACACCACGCGTTTTATTTGTTTTCTGGAAAAAACTTTTTTTGCCAAATAGCTAGTGATTTTTCTATACTATATAGGGCGTGTAATTTCCGTAAATAATAACACCTCGGAATTGATTTAAATGGTATCAAATGTGACAATAACTACACTAACAGGTAAGAACTTGTTTTCTCTGTGCTCCGTATTGGTTTTATTCAGTAATTTTTATAATTTGATTTGGCATGCCGGGGCAAGATGGGGTACCTACCCCATCTTGCCCCTTAGCGTTTGCAAGCGGCATATAAATGTCTAAATTTACTTTTTATTTTGTTCTAGAATGGTGAGAAATTATAAAAAAAGAACAAGTAGAGGGGATTGGTCAGAAGAAAGTATGAAAGATGCTGTGAAAAATGTGGTTGATGGAAAAATGGGTTACAAGCTTGCAGCAAAATCATTTTCTGTCCCACAGACAACTTTAGAAAGAAAAGTGAAGCTTGCTCGAGAAAGTTTAGATAAGAATGATCCAATGACTGTTAAATTTAAGGTACCGTTAGGCCCAAAAGAACAAGTTTTTACTGATAATGAAGAGATCGAGCTATGTAAATACATAATAGATATGGAGAGCAGGCTTTATGGACTGACAATGAAAGACTTAAGAGGTTTAGTCTATAGACTAGCGGTAAAAAATAACAAACGTCATCCGTTTAACAATGAAAAGGAAGAAGCCGGGAAAGACTGGGCATTAGGATTTTTAAAAAGGCACCCAGAACTGTCTATTAGACAGCCTGAAAGTACCTCAACTGCACGTGCTGCTGGTTTCAATAAACAGGTGGTAGACCAGTTTTTCAATTTTTTGGGCAATGTTTACGATGAACATCATCTAACACCTGATCGTATATACAACTGCGATGAAACTGGTATTTCAGTTGTGCCAAAAACCAAATCAAAAATTATCGCAAGAAAGGGCAGAAAGCAAGTGGGAGCCATAACATCTGCTGAACGAGGTACGACCATTACAGTAGAAAATGTTTTAGTGCTAGTGGTAATTTTATGCCACCCATGATGGTATATCCTAGAAAAAGAATGGATCCGCAACTTATGATTAATGCTGCCCCCGGAGCTTGGGGAGTTTGCAGTGATTCGGGCTGGATGACTACAGAGCTTTTCCTAGAATGGTTTAAAAAGTTCGTCGAATTTAGCGGAGTAACACCTGAGCGTCCAGTTTTGTTATTATTGGATGGACATAGTACTCATACGAAGAACATTGATCTCATAAATGAAGCACGCACTCATGGCGTTATCATTTTATGTTTCCCACCACATACCACTCACCGTCTTCAGGTTGCAGACGTTGCTTACATGAGACCGTTAAGCACCTACTACGATCACCAAATCACTGCGTGGCTTCGCAGCAACCCAGGAATGACTGTTACTGTCCGACAAGTAGCTGAAATTTTTGGAAAGGCGTTCATACAAGCGTCTACGATGGCAACAGCTGTCAATGGTTTTAAGAAATGTGGGATTTGGCCATATGATCCAACAGTATTCTCTGAGAGCGACTTTGCTCCGTCTTTGATGACAGATATTCCGCTTAATGTATCTGACGGACCTGCAAGCGATAATAATTCGTTGATAATGGAATCGTCATCCACAGAACCAGCAACAAATAATCAGAATGCGCCAATTATATCTGAAGCCATTTCTGTTGTGGCAACTTTGACGGGTGCAGCAGTGACGCCAGTAACAGTGGAAACAGAAACATTGTCGAGACTTGATGCTGCCGCTAGTATTTCTGCGAGTACGTCACTATCCACTAATCTGGTTACTGCACCTACTGTGCTACCTAATACAATGTCAATCCCTGAACCAGGATGTTCTTACTGGCCCGATAACCCCGATCTACACGAAAGACCACGAACTCCGCAGCAATCAATATTTGGTGTTGTAAGTCCGCAGCAAATAATGCCCTATCCAGCAACTACAAAAACATCTCGCGTAAATAGAAAACGAGGGAAAACCGCGGTGATCACATCTTCGCCGTATAAGAATGAGTTAGAAGAAACCATTAAGAAAAAGAAACAAGCGGAAGAGGATAAACAGCGAAAAAAAGAGTTGAGGGAACTTAAAAAATCTGAAAAAGACCCAGCAACTAAGAAGAAAAGAGTAACAAAGAAGAAACAAGAGGCTAAGAATAGATCATTAAACGAGAATAGTGACAGCGATATTGAAAATACACCTTGTTTGTATTGTAAAGGCCTATATTTGGACTCGAATGAAGGCTGGGCTGCTTGTTCAGCATGCGGCACATGGGCTCACTGCAGCTGTGCAGTTTTGGACGACGAAGATGCAGATACCGTGTTCACTTGTGAACAGTAAATGGTCGTTTGCTGCGTGTCCCATCTTGCCCCGTTATTGGTACCCCATCTTACCCACGGGGTACCCCATCTTACCCTAGGGGTGGGGCATGATGGGGATGAGGGTGTATTTTTAATTTTTGATTTTTTTTTAGATTTATTATGTTGATAAGACTGCCAAATACTCGTTAACAATGAAGACTGATTATCAAAGAAGATTATAAGAATAAAACAAATTAATAAAACTCATTACGGTCAATTTTATTTACCATCAAACCTTAAGGACCCCTTCTTACCCCACTCTCCCCTAATAAGTGGAAATCATCTTCTAAATCCTATTTAGACAACATGGAAATCTTGGCTTTTCAAAAAAAGCCATCAGAAATCTTGAAAATCTCAATGATGAGAATAGAAGTTCAAGTTTCCTCCAGAGAAATGATTACCAAGATAATAGTCAAATTGAATCCCCTTCCTATGTATGGGCAAAGGCCAAGCCCATATCTAAATAACCCACAGAAACACGATTCCAAAAGTGGTGGGCGCCCATCGGAAGAGAAGACAGCCAGAAAAAAAATAACAGATAACCCAACAGACGTAAGTAAAAAAGATGTTTTAATTAGGTACTGGTTAACGGTAACGGCTAGCAATGTTTTCTCTTCTAAGAAAAACTGTTCACGAATCTGTTATTATAGAGGAAATATATATCACCACTGGTCTACTAGAGGCTCGCTCGGAGACACTCCGCGGGCGGCGCTCCTCCTTCTCCGAGCGAGCCTCTAGACCACGCCGCTCTCAGGTGCCCGAGCTTCATGAGGAGCGGCGAAGAATAAGCGTTGAAGAGCTGCTTGCCCTGTCGGCACGCTAGCGCGCCGCGGTGGCTGCCGGTGAGGCCCGCTAAGCTCAAAAGTGGAAATATGTAGGAGAAACAAATCTCCTAAATCTTGATCAGAATAAATGGAAATCTCGGCTTCAAAAGCCATTTGAAAACTTTGAAACGAGATTTTCAAAGTAAATGCAATGGGGTTTCCTTACCCCAGGAAAATCGTTACCAAGATAATGGTCAAATTGAGTCCGCTTCCTTTGTCTAGGGAAAAAGGCCATTAGCTGATATCGGCCATATTTAAACAGACTACATATACACGCTAAAAAATATGTTTTAATTAGGTAATGGTTATCGGTAACAGCTAGCCATTTTTGCTCATCCAGAAAAACTGTTCACGAAGCTGTTATAATAAGTGGAAATATATATTATTATATCACCACTGGTCAAGAGGCTTGCTCGGAGACGGAGGAGCGCCAACAGAGGCGCACGCTGCGCCTGTACCGGCGTTCAAGTGACCGAAATCCATGACGAGCGGCGGTGCCTAAGCGTAGAAGAACTGCTCGCCATGACCGCACGCTGACGGCGCCACCACCGCGGCGCGTCAGCGTCAACGCCAACCTCGCAGCCATTGCGGCCAGGTCTTGCCAATTTCACTGATCATTCTGTGGGCAGTCAGCGTTGTCTTCAGAATAACCAGTGAAGTTTGGGAAGACCTATAAGACAATTGCAAATTGAACTCATATAGCTTCCAAATTTAATAAAATCAAGAAAACTATATCGGCAAAGACCTAGAAAATCGGTCCTGATCAGAAAAGAAATAAATCTTGGCTGTAATAAGCCATTTGAAAGTTTGGAAATATCAATGACGATAGTAATTGCTATGAAGTTCCCTCATCTAAACAGAATACAGAAACACGTTCCAAAAAACTACGCTGACACATTCGTAAGGTTTTTCACCAGTGTGTATACGAATATGCTTATTCAAATTTGTTGTATGATTAAAACTGCGCTGACATACATCACATTTGTAAGGTTTTTCACCAGTGTGTATACGAATATGCTTAATCAAATTTTTTGTATGATTAAAACTGCGCTGACATACATCACATTTGTAAGGTTTTTCACCAGTGTGTATACGAATATGCTTAATCAAATTTTTGTATAATTAAAACTGCGCTGACATACGAGTACATCACAATCGTAAGGTTTTTCACCAGTGTGCATACGAATATGCTTAACCCTTAATAGGGCAAAGGACAATTGTTTACCACCTCAGATTTTTGACCATAGAGCAAGAGTAGTTCTTTTTACACTTTCATAAATACGATATTTTTTATGTGGGAATATCCTTAAAACTTTTATTAGTACTGGCAACTAAGCTAACTGTCAAAGTTTGCAAACTATCAACATTCAAAAACAAATATCGAAGAATTTTGAAACTCTGAGGTGTTTGGCGCCATTCATTTGAAATTTTGTTTTAACAAGATTCCGGTAAGTGGTTTTGTGGTATTTGATAGGAAAATTGATTATATTATCCTGCATGACTTGTAGAATAATTTTTGAAGTGAAACTTGTACTAATTAGAAAATCGTCGTAAACTCGGTGGTAAAACTCTTACCATTGCCCGGTTACGAAAACTTTGTAGTTTTTGGTGGTAATATTGTTACCGTTACCCATTAGCGTATTTGTTATTTCAGGAGAATGTCGAACAAAAAGCAGTTATCTGACAGTATTATAGCCAGTATTCTCGAAGATGATCTCTCCGCGATTGAAAGTAGCGACGAAAGTGTTTCAGAAGAACCACTTTTGGACGATTGCGTACTGGATTACGACGATGAAATTTCGCAAGGTCTATCAAGGATATTTGGGGAAGAGCCTATGATGGAGATGAGAGGATTAGAAAATGTTCAAGACCCTCCCGGGCCACGTGTTTCGGTAGAATATTTAGAAAGCGTTGAATCAGCAGTGACTGAAGAACCGGTGAGGGAAGTAAGTACGCGTAATGAAAATGATTGCGACGCCTCTTTTGGCGCTCTTTCTGAATCGAACCACCCGACTCCGGCTCAGTCTGACATAGTGCCTAATGAAACGCCGAGCACAAACATAGAAAGTAGGCCCATTCGTGTAGCACAAATCTGGTCAGATAAGGTTTCAAAACATAGCATACCAAAGTTTGATAAACGGCTGACTGTAAACATGAGCGTCACTCATAAAACACAGCCTATTGAATATTTTGACAATTTTTTCCCTCGTGATCTCGTAGAGTTGCTGGTAGAACAAACAAATATGTATGCGGCACAAAGGCAAGCGCTTCACTGGATTCCAACATTTGAAGCTGAAATGCGTGCATATCTTGGTATCTTGATCATGATGGGTCTTCACCCCTTACCTGATGTAAATCTATATTGGTCAACTGATACTTTTTATAGAAATCCTGATATTGCCCAAACTTTCACTCAAAAGAGGTTCAAAAAACTGACTGAAAACATTCACTTAAATGATAATACTAAAGAACCCGCAAGAGATACATCATGGGATCATGATAAGCTTTATAAAATACGTCCTATGATAACAAGACTAAACGAAGTATTCCAGACCCAATGGTCACAATCAAGCAATCAATCGGTGGACGAAAGCATGGTAAAGTTTAAAGGTAAAAGCACACTCAAACAGTACATGCCGAAGAAACCTATAAAAAGAGGTTATAAGGTATGGGCCCGATGTGACGCTAAGACCGGGTACATGTATGTCTTTGATATCTATATCGGCAAAGCAGATGAAAATGCATCAAGTGAGGAAGGCTTAGGGTATAATGTCGTGATGAAACTATGTCAAGGTGTTCCACGCAATACTCTAGTAGCTTTCGACAACTTCTTTACTGGCATTCCTCTAATGACAGATTTGCTGATAAAGAAAGGAATATATGCCGTTGGTACCGTGCGATTGAACCGAAAAGGCTTACCAGAAAAGTTGTTGCCCAAAAATAAACTCAAGAAGGAAAAACTTGAAAAGCACGAGTTCATGTATAAAACCAAAGCTCCCGTTTCTGCTATACAGTGGATGGATACTCAACTGGTGAACATTTTGACAACAGCACACAACCCAAAATCGGTGTCAACGATCAAACGAACACAGAAGGATGGCTCTAAAAAAGATATTACCATCCCAACTGCTATTGCGTAATATACTGTGAACATGGGAGGTGTGGATCATTTTGATCACTTTCGTGTATCCAATCGGCCGAAAATCGAGGCGCAACTGGTTGCGCCTATTTTATTTCATGTTTGATGCAGCTATCATCAACGCGTACATAGCTTACATACAAATTCACAAGCAATCGGTTCACACACATCGAGATTTCCGACTTCGTTTGGCTCGCAGTCTTATAGATGGATTCACAGGGAAAAAAAGAACCACTAGTATTATTTTCAGGAACAAGCAAGGTGGAAATTTCGGGGTACCGGCTGAAATCAGACGCTCTTATACCTCACTACCCACAAGACCAAGGAAAATTTACTAGATTATTTTGCAGCACGAAAAATACTCAAAAACGATCAAGAATCTTTTGCGATGACTGCAAAGTAGCTTTATGTGCCACACCATGCTTCAAAAGCCTTCATATTGCTTCAGAAGAAGGAGAGGCTATGGATTGTAGCAGCTCTACTTCTAGTACCTTAACGGGCTAAGGTCAAATAATTACCACCAGCACCTTAACGTAAACGGGCAATGGTAAAATAATTACCACCGAAAATTCGCGTACTTGTGATATATTTTTAGATTTTCATAAATAATGTTAACTGTCAAACAGTTAATTTCGTATTGGCTAACTTCAGTGACTAACTAGGATGACGTCATAGGCACCCAGTACCGCTGATAGCCACCGTAACACATTTTGACAGATGTTTTTGTATCGATATTGCTAAGATTGCGATTGTGTAAGCCTAGTGGACATCAAATTGATGATCATTTAGTTTGTGGTGGCTTTCGTGAAAGACACTACTCAAAGGTAGTGTTTTATAAATTATAGTGATTAACACCGAAGCCGATAGTAAGTTAAGCGTGTAAATATTACTTCTTATGTTGTTTTATTGTGATTCTTGGTCGTGGCAGAAGTATGGCACGGCCAAGTGCGTGTCACGCACACTGAAGGGTTCCGTAGTTGGGAATGTTGGGATGAATTTATCCGAATAGCAAACTTGTAGTTGAGAAACATGTTCTCCCATACATCGCTATACCTACGTCACGGTTCATTCTCCAACTGCACATTTAAGTTGGTCGACTATTACTCGTTAACTTGTAAAGCCTACTTAGCTGTGATAGTTTTCTTTTTAATTTCATTTTATGTACGACTGCCACGATTTTTTTCACATCTCCATAAACAACCATTTAGCCGGCAGGGGGACACTTGACTCTTACAAAAATTTGCACTTTAAAGCTTAATATTACGCAAACGGATCCCTGAATAAAAAGTGGTATTCACAGACCCGTAATAGTTTTGAACGGCCTATCCAACGATACCCCACACTTTGGGATAGATGAGAAAAAAAATACATTCCCACATTTGATGCAAGAGAGGTACTTACACTAAAAACATTTTTTTTAGATATTATTTTACCACTTTTACGGCTTGATTAACACTTTCTATGCCAAGCACCCAGCATATGGGTCGAAAAATAATTCGTTCGTGTGCCCACAACTCGCATCCGAGTCGTCGCTATATGTAGCTAAAGATGACTTCTGTTCAGATGACTTCTGTTGATTGAATTGTTATAGATTTGCAATAAACATTATATGGCATGCCAATTTGTATGTATTCTATGTACTTAGCGGTGAAAGTGTTAATATGTAATCATCATAATCAGCCTATAATGTTCCCACTGCTGGGACACAGGCCTCCTCTCTGTGAGAGGGACTGGGCTGGGTATATGTAATACCTGTGCCAAATTACAGATTTTTAGTACTAAGCATCTCTGACCTACAGCGGGGACAAACTGACACAGGACGGACATGGCGAAACTATAAAGGTTCCTTGTTTACTACGGAACCCTAAAAATATAATCAAAATAAGAAGTAATAATAATATTTAGAGTAGGTATACGCGAGTAATTATGTAACTACAACATATTCCCGAAATATGTACATAGTTATGTAGGTACATACATCATACTAGAGTCCTAACGATGTACATAGCTATATACAGCATCCAAAATGATCTAATACTTTAAAAACTTGTACATTATTTATCGTGGTTTTGTTTACCTATTTCGTGGTTTTATTTACCTACGTTTCCTTTGAGGATTTATTTTCACTAAGTTACACTTTATTAGCACAAGTAAAAACATACTATTTAATTTCGCTAGGCTGTCGAGTTAAAACTGCAAAAGATTGAATTTACCGCCAGTTTCACGTTTCAAGTATATATAAACCGCTTAATACAAAATGTTCCCTAAAATAAAGTATTCTAGCGCTCAAAAGGCGCTACTCAACTTAGCCGCATAATACCGTAAAACGGGGTCAATAAAAACGCAGGGGTGAATAGACACAAAACCAAAAATGTTTTTCTACAGAAAATAGCCAAACATTTTGGAAGAAAAAAGTTCTGAAATGTATTTTTTTTTTAAACTGTAGTATTTTTTTTTTTGAAATAGCAACACTGAATTGAAGTAAGGTTTGGCCAACATAATAAAAAAAGATCTTGAAGTTAGCTCCTTGAACGTAGGTTGAACGAGGTCCTATTTATTTTACTGTTTTCAATGTGAAAGAAAGTGTTTTGTGCTATCACAACTTGATAATATATTCGTTGGTTTCTTGTGACCTAGATTAATAAAAGGTAAGTGCAATTGTGATGGTAAATTTGGAAATATTTGTAAAATTGTAAACCAAGTCATTTTTATTTTTGATTGGGGTTAATAGACACGGGGAAGGGGCGAATAGATACGTAGTATGGGGTGAATAGATACGTATTATGGGTTCAATAGACATGTGAAAGGGTTCAATAGAAACGAGTAAGGGGTGATTAGAAAGATGTGTGTTAGGGCTGCTACCTATTGAAATAATTTTGTTTTTGTTAGAAAATTTTAGAATTGTTTGGAGTTTTATGATTTGAAGACGATATTGATGATCTAAAAGCATTGTTTAAAGATTTAGGTCTAGGTCCCTGTCATATTATTATGTACCTAGGTCAATGTTCGAGATAGTAGGTATTATTAAATTTCAAACTTCAAAATCATGATTATATTCCAATTTTACGTACCTACAGTGTTACTAATTAGGTGGGTCGGTGGGTGGTTAGGTGGGTGGGTGGGATATTAAATATATTCATCGCCTACATATTTTTTTTTTTGTTATAGGTACTTACAATTCATTATGCCGCGTATATACAAACCTGATCCTAGGGGGAAAACGTATAGAAAGTACGATGAAAACATTATAAATGAAGCTGTTGCCGCATATGCGAATGGCAAGTTCTCTTTAAAGGAGATAGCTGAGAAATATGATATCGATAAATCTGTACTTTATAGACACAGTGTCAAAACTATGAAAAAACAAGGAGGGCAAACTATTTTAACAAACGAAACTGAAGAGTGGATGATAAAGTATATTAATATATGTGCGGAATGGGGATGCCCTTTAGATGCATTGGATTTGAGGTATATTGTTAAGGCTTATCTTGACCAAGTAGGCCGGACAGTGCTAAAATTTAAAAATAATTTACCGGGACCCGATTTCGTCGCGGGTTTTCTAAAACGTCATAAAAACCAAATTTCCCAAAGATACAGTCAAAACATTAAGAAAAAAAGGGCAGAAGTTTCACCAAATACGATCAAAGAGTATTTCAAGGAGTTAGGAGAGTCATTGACAGGCATAAATCCGAGCAATATAATAAACTACGATGAAACGAATTTGACCGACGACCCAGGACGCAAAAAAATCATAACTAAACGAGGATCGAAGTATCCAGAGAGGGTAATGAATAGTTCAAAGTCTTCAACTTCATTGATGATAGCCGCTACAGCCGACGGCGTTTTACTGCCACCGTATGTGGTGTACAAGGCTCTGAATTTGTATGATACATGGACTCGAAACGGACCACCAGGAGCAAGATATAATCGCACGCAATCCGGTTGGTTTGATGCAACTATATTTGAAGATTGGATTAAGACGATCATTATACCTCATTTCAAAGATAAAGTTGGAGAAAAAGTCCTAATAGGCGATAACCTATCATCGCATTTATCTATGGAGACAATAAAACTGTGCCACGAGCAAAATATATCGTTCGTTTTTTTACCGGCGAATAGCACACATCTGACGCAGCCTCTCGATGTGGCTTTCTTCAGACCTATGAAGATAGCATGGCGAAACGTAGTATTAAAATGGAAAAAAACCGACGGAAAAAACCAAGCGACGATTCCAAAGGGATGTTTCCCAAAACTTTTATGTAAGTTAATGAAAGAGCTTAGTGACAACAGTAAGACTAATATAATGGCAGGATTCAAGAAAACAGGAATATATCCGATTAATGAAGAAGAGGTTTTAAGCAGACTACCTGAAGTGCAAAACAATGAAAATAAATCTATAATAGAAAAATCCGTTCTAGATCTTCTAAAGGAGATGAGATATGGAACCATGAACATAACCGAACCAAAAAGGAAAAAGAAATTGGAAATAATACCTGGACGAAGCGTTGGTACTGAGAGTGAAGACTACATAGAAACAGAAGAAGAGGAAAGCCAACAGATAACAAAAAAGAGAAGACTACTGTCATCCAAAATAACACAAAACAACAAAGAAAATACTACAACGAATACTTACGATGGCAAAGAAAAGAATAAATATAAGGGAAAAGGTATAGGGAAAAAAACTAAAACACAAGATCAGAATATTGCTGAAAAGGAAAAGATACAGAAAAACGATCAAGACACTGAAAAAATATTACTTAACACAATAAATGACTTTGATTTTATAGCAAACAATTCCATAGAAAGAATGCCTATTGTATTTGAAGACATGTTAGTATGTGGAAATGAAATTGTTATAAATAACATACAAACAAACGAGTTGCAGAATAATACCGGAATTGAAAGGATTGCTTTAAATGACATACAAATAAACGAGATGCAGAATGATACCGAAGAAGAAATGATTACTATAAATGACGTACAACTAAACGAGATGCAGTATAATACCGAAGAAGAAATGATTACTCTAAATGACATACAACTAAACGAGATGCAGAATGATACCGAAGAACAAATGATTGCTATAAAAGACATACAACTAAACGAGATGCAGAATGATACCGGAGTAGAAATGACTTATAAACAAAATAATGCAACCGAAAAAAATAAAAGAAAACTGAAAATTATATCGAATGAAAAGGTATCAGATATTACTAAGATGAAAAAAGTTTCTTTGAATAAGTGCAAAAAAATAAGTAAAAATTCGCGTCTTAAAATTTTAAAAGATAAAATTGATAACATAAGTCGTCCTGGTCCAAGCGGTTTACAAACTCGGCGAACATCGTATTACAAAAGCGATAATGATATTCTGAAAGATTTAATGGACAGCGATGATGAATAATATAACTTTTTATCTAATAAATTATATCAATTTATCTGACTGATAACCGACTAACTTTTACGGACAGTTTTAGATAGTTGAGTTATTATAACTCAGTTACACTTTTTAACAATAGCACAGATATAGGCAGACGCTTAGCCACTACCTATCTAAAACTGTCCGTAAAAGTAAATCGGTTATCGCGAAGACCTATTCCTATCACTGGTTATTACCTAGTCTTAAATGTTGATTTTCAAAAAGTTTATTACTTTAAATGTTAACTACGTACCTACCTAATAATGAGACTGTTTCTTAGAATTATAACTTGTTTTTTGTGTAATTAATAAACGATGCAACTGATTGATCTCGTATCTGATAAGAATAAATGATTAAAAAAATCTCATTTTTTACTTAAATGTTTCATTTGGTTAGGTACCTAACGTTTAATACTTAAATACCTTCTTTACATAGGTACTTACGTTACCAACTTAGATAGGTGTCTTTGGAAACTTAAGCTTTGGAATTTGCCAACCCTGGCATTTTTTTCTATTCACCTCATATTTCGTGTCTATTGAACCCATGTGCGGGTGCAATAGAAACGACATATATTTTTGCATTTTGTGCTGTAATTAAAGCATAAATATCAATTTATATGACTGAAAACTGTTAAAAAAGCTAAGAGACATAGTGTAAGCATAATATAATGTTTTCTTGACTATTCAAAACATATAAAAATTAATTCAAAGTTCAAAACTGTGTCTATTCACCCCGTTTTACGGTTATAAGGTATGGGCCCGATGTGACGCTAAGACCGGGTACATGTATGTCTTTGATATCTATATCGGCAAAGCAGATGAAAATGCATCAAGTGAGGAAGGCTTAGGGTATAATGTCGTGATGAAACTATGTCAAGGTGTTCCACGCAATACTCTAGTAGCTTTCGACAACTTCTTTACTGGCATTCCTCTAATGACAGATTTGCTGATAAAGAAAGGAATATATGCCGTTGGTACCGTGCGATTGAACCGAAAAGGCTTACCAGAAAAGTTGTTGCCCAAAAATAAACTCAAGAAGGAAAAACTTGAAAAGCACGAGTTCATGTATAAAACCAAAGCTCCCGTTTCTGCTATACAGTGGATGGATACTCAACTGGTGAACATTTTGACAACAGCACACAACCCAAAATCGGTGTCAACGATCAAACGAACACAGAAGGATGGCTCTAAAAAAGATATTACCATCCCAACTGCTATTGCGTAATATACTGTGAACATGGGAGGTGTGGATCATTTTGATCACTTTCGTGTATCCAATCGGCCGAAAATCGAGGCGCAACTGGTTGCGCCTATTTTATTTCATGTTTGATGCAGCTATCATCAACGCGTACATAGCTTACATACAAATTCACAAGCAATCGGTTCACACACATCGAGATTTCCGACTTCGTTTGGCTCGCAGTCTTATAGATGGATTCACAGGGAAAAAAAGAACCACTAGTATTATTTTCAGGAACAAGCAAGGTGGAAATTTCGGGGTACCGGCTGAAATCAGACGCTCTTATACCTCACTACCCACAAGACCAAGGAAAATTTACTAGATGATTTTGCAGCACGAAAAATACTCAAAAACGATCAAGAATCTTTTGCGATGTCTGCAAAGTAGCTTTATGTGCCACACCATGCTTCAAAAGCCTTCATATTGCTTCAGAAGAAGGAGAGGCTATGGATTGTAGCAGCTCTACTTCTAGTACCTTAACGGGCTAAGGTCAAATAATTACCACCAGCACCTTAACGTAAACGGGCAATGGTAAAATAATTACCACCGAAAATTCGCGTACTTGTGATATATTTTTAGATTTTCATAAATAATGTTAAAAAAGGTCCCATTAAACGTATAAATAATACCACATAACCTAGTTTTTCAATCATTCTTTCCTCCGCCCTATTAAGGGTTAATCAAATTATTTGTATGATTAAAACTGCGCTGACATACATCACATTCGTAAGGTTTTTTACCATTGTGTTTACGAATATGCTTAATCAAATTATTCGTATGATTAAAACTGCGCTGACATACATCACATTCGTAAGGTTTTTCACCAGTGTGTATACGAATAAGCTTAATCAAATTTTGTGTATGATTAAAACTGCGCAGACATACATCACATTCGTAAGGTTTTTCACCAGTGTGTATACGAATATGCTTAATCAAATTATGTGTATGTTTAAAATTGCGCTGACATACATCACACTTGTAAGGTTTTTCACCAGTGTGTATACGAATATGATTAATCAAATTACATGAATAATTACATCCATTGCATAACAAAATGTATTGGGGAAATTTCACTGATAAACAAATTGCTTACAAAGCTCAAAAAGAAGTGTGTACGTGCTGTGTTTCAGCTAGTGTTGTAGCTGGGGGAGGCGTCGGGGGCGGGACGCACCAGTTTTGGGATGACACCAGAACCAGACACCAATGGAAAAAACAACACGTTTTTCAACGACAAATCACTTAGGCTTGAAGCCATGTTAACCATGTTATTCAAAGAAAATAATTTATCGATTTGATCATGCACGTATGTAATAAATGTTAACAAGAAATTGTTCCACACTGACCAGTCTGACCATCCATGAAATGTTTTTTTTTACAGTGTACCTACACACTGTCTGTTGTTTTTATGTTGGTGGCTCGACCGGTCGGGAACTCGCTCAAAAATTTGTCTTTTTTATTTTCATACTAACTACGTCCGCGGTTTCACAAGCGTAAGTCTTGATCCCGGGGGAATATCGAAATAAAAAGTATAACTAAACCCAGGTCATGGTCTACCCATTTGGAAAATTTCATGCAGTTTGTTCAGACATTTTAGCGTGAAAGTGTAACAATAAACTCACTTTCACATCTTCGCATATATAATTGGAATTGGCTAAATTTTAACTTAATATTATAGGACAAAAAGGAAAGGATTTAAGTATCCAAAATCTGGTTAGACGATTACGGAAACAAAATACGTAACGAAATGTTAATTACTTTGCATACGATTTGTATAGAATCAGGTTTATATAACTAAACAGACAGGTGTGCTGCTGGGGAGTTTGTTTCGCCACTTCTTTTTCCCAGCTAAAGCACTAGGAAGTGGTGAAGGGCGGGCATTTTTGGGGGACTGTCTTATGTAACTTTGACGTTCGAAAAGTGCTGATTCTCAGCCTAGTTTGAATAAATGACTTTTTTGACGGAAAAGAGTATTTTAATAAGTAGGTACATGATATTACTGTTTTAAAAATATTATATAATATACAGTATCTTTATCATCAGTAATCATCAAACTGGATTTTTGGTGGCCGTCAAGAGACCACCTGACATATCTAGCGTAACTGCGTGAGAACGGCCTCTTGATGGTGTATCTGTTCGTTAACACAGCCCTACAAATAATTAGAATTCATGACATCAATGATGCCTTATAATTGAAAAAAATAAAAATGTAGAGTATATATACCCAAAGCGTAGGGTGGAACGACTCCCAGCTAGATGGACCGACGACCTTAAAAAAGTGGCTGGGACAGACTGGATGTGGAGGTCAGGGTGTTGTGGCGCAGCTTGGGTGAGGCCTATGTCCAGCAGTGGACTGTTATAGACAAGAGTTGATTGATTGATTGTATACCCAAAAAGAGAAAATGCCTCAGGGAGTTCATACATCAAAAATAAAAAGTGAGTTTCAGCAAAGAAAAGGCAAACAAGTTAAAATTGATGTAGTTCATTCAGAGCATGTCTGGATCTATCTTTCTGTAAAAAAAAACTGATGACAGTCGTTCATCAAAAGAAATAGAAACTCTCGTTGATGTAAGGAATGTTTCAGATAATATAAACTCTTCTTCAAGAAGTAATAACGACAATACAGAAATGATAACCAATGAAGAAGACGAATCAAAAACAATACTCAAAATGGCAGTGATAATAATTATAGATAATGCTTCTACTGTCGAAGAGTATATGCATGAATGAAACACTTCCGATTTCTCACATTAGACTTCACCCGTTCCTGATAATGTTCGCAATGAGATCAATAAAAAAAAAAAATGAAGTGAATCCAAAACAGAGAAGGACAAGGATAATAATATCTGCATAATAATTTAATAAATCGCTCAGAGAAGACGCTTGGAGAGAAATAAGTTGTGAAATGGGAGTCCCTGTGCCAGAATTGAAGAAAAAAATGACTGCTCTTGTCATCTTATAGAAAAGAAAAATGAAGAATGTCTGTATAATACTGTGAATTACTATAAACGCTGCTGCTGCTCGTGCACGACTGGCCTGCATGTTGAACGACCCCACACTGGAACAGTTGCCACGCGCGCTTAGTTGATATCATTTAAATATTTGGAGCGCGTTCCGCGGAACGCACTCTTGGCGCGGGTGTTCATGGCACGCGCGCCAGGAGCGCATAATGGATACGCGCCTTAAGACTTGAAGCTCTGGAAAATGTTTATAAGTGGAAAACTTTGGAAATGATGTTAATATTGAATAAAAAAATAAATGACGCAGCCTTGCAGTTAACAGATACTGAAAAACAGAAGTGGAAGTATCTTTTATCTAGATTATTGGATATAACTTTTTTCTAGCTAAACAAAACTTAGCATTTCGTGGACATGATGAAGGACGAGGCTCTTCAAATAAAGGTAATTTGTTAGAACTATAGTCAATTCGCGTTAACAAAATAGTGAGTCATCGTTGTCCACCGGGCTAGGCTAGCCCCGCCCCTCGACCAATCGAGTCGCAACAAATTAGAAAGTTCACAGTGACCAGTAAAGAAAGTTCACAGACCAATAATAATGCCGACACCCTTATTTTTGCCGTAGACCTGCAGGGCTATTGCGTATCTCTGTTGACAGTTCATAATGATGATCACTTGGCAAAGTGTTTAACGATTAACTGTCAAACAGTTAATTTCGTATTGGCTAACTTCAGTGACTAACTAGGATGACGTCATAGGCACCCAGTACCGCTGATAGCCACCGTAACACATTTTGACAGATGTTTTTGTATCGATATTGCTAAGATTGCGATTGTGTAAGCCTAGTGGACATCAAATTGATGATCATTTAGTTTGTGGTGGCTTTCGTGAAAGACACTACTCAAAGGTAGTGTTTTATAAATTATAGTGATTAACACCGAAGCCGATAGTAAGTTAAGCGTGTAAATATTACTTCTTATGTTGTTTTATTGTGATTCTTGGTCGTGGCAGAAGTATGGCACGGCCAAGTGCGTGTCACGCACACTGAAGGGTTCCGTAGTTGGGAATGTTGGGATGAATTTATCCGAATAGCAAACTTGTAGTTGAGAAACATGTTCTCCCATACATCGCTATACCTACGTCACGGTTCATTCTCCAACTGCACATTTAAGTTGGTCGACTATTACTCGTTAACTTGTAAAGCCTACTTAGCTGTGATAGTTTTCTTTTTAATTTCATTTTATGTACGACTGCCACGATTTTTTTCACATCTCCATAAACAACCATTTAGCCGGCAGGGGGACACTTGACTCTTACAAAAATTTGCACTTTAAAGCTTAATATTACGCAAACGGATCCCTGAATAAAAAGTGGTATTCACAGACCCGTAATAGTTTTGAACGGCCTATCCAACGATACCCCACACTTTGGGATAGATGAGAAAAAAAATACATTCCCACATTTGATGCAAGAGAGGTACTTACACTAAAAACATTTTTTTTAGATATTATTTTACCACTTTTACGGCTTGATTAATATGTAATCATCATAATCAGCCTATAATGTTCCCACTGCTGGGACACAGGCCTCCTCTCTGTGAGAGGGACTGGGCTGGGTATTAATATGTAATACCTGTGCTAAATTACAGATTTTTAGTACTAAGCATCTCTGACCTACAGCGGGGACAAACTGACACAGGACGGACATGGCGAAACTATAAAGGTTCCTTGTTTACTACGGAACCCTAAAAATATAATCAAAATAAGAAGTAATAATAATATTTAGAGTAGGTATACGCGAGTAATTATGTAACTACAACATATTCCCGAAATATGTACATAGTTATGTAGGTACATACATCATACTAGAGTCCTAACGATGTACATAGCTATATACAGCATCCAAAATGATCTAATACTTTAAAAACTTGTACATTATTTATCGTGGTTTTGTTTACCTATTTCGTGGTTTTATTTACCTACGTTTCCTTTGAGGATTTATTTTCACTAAGTTACACTTTATTAGCACAAGTAAAAACATACTATTTAATTTCGCTAGGCTGTCGAGTTAAAACTGCAAAAGATTGAATTTACCGCCAGTTTCACGTTTCAAGTATATATAAACCGCTTAATACAAAATGTTCCCTAAAATAAAGTATTCTAGCGCTCAAAAGGCGCTACTCAACTTAGCCGCATAATAGTCGATAAAAAATAGAGGCGTCAAGTGTTGGGACGATGAGCACCGATCCCGGTCTGTTGGTCACCGTAACGTGATGTCCACTTACTGTGATACGTAATACCAATGTTATGAAATTCTCAGTTGTCATCAAAGTTCGGTGTACAACTGAAGCTAGTTAGTCACTGGCAATTAAAAAGATAGCCAATAGCCCTGCTGGAAAAAGTTATTATGTTACCCCGTATGGATGAGTTCAAAACAGTGATGTTCTGCCCGCGGCTTATTGTTTTTAACCAGAGTTTTGTACCAATAGAAGATAAAAAAATACACGAAGCTGGTCACACTTTAGCCGTTTTGTGGCGCGAAGGAACGTCTGGCAGAAAAAAAGAGGACATTGTAACTTGCTTCTGGACGTTTTTCATAGAAAACCGAGACCTAAAGCATGTAATTTTGTGGCTTGATAACTTTGCAGCACAAAATAAAAATTGGACGCTTTATTCTTATTAGATATATTTGGTGAACTCTGCTGAAGTTAGTTTTGAAAGCATTACTTTGCGCTATTTGGAAGTTGGTCATACATTCATGGCTGCTGACGAATTCCACCACAGAGTGGAACGATCTCGAACAAAAAAACGTATATACGACTGAGGATTTCTGCAAAGCTGTATCTGATACTGGCTCTCACACAATAGTAAAGAAGATGATTATTCAAGATTTTTTTGAATTCGAAGACTGCTCCTCGATTTTTAAATTGAAAACTTCCAGCCCTCGAGCTTACTTGAATGGAATTGCCGAGGCAAATTTTCGCAGGGGATTCAATTCATTATTTTATAAAAATAGTCGTGGCTCTGATGAGTACTTTGAATTAGATTTCCTTAGCCCTTTATGGAGCCATGTTGTACTTCTGCAACGCACCATTCCAATAGACGTAAAATTATATCAAATCCAGATAGATCGACTTAACTCGGTGTTGTACACCGGCAACAAAGCATTCTACCGATTTAGTAACAAATCGGCTAACTAGATGGAGACACTTTTATTAAATTAGCATTTAAGTGATGAACATGTATTAACCGGTTTCTCTCTCTTTGAATTGGTTTACGAAAAGTGATTTATTGGTGAAATACTGATATTTGGCTATCGAAATTGATGTGAGTAAAAGGTAAGTTGATGTATTTCAATAATCAACAATATTTTTTTGCAGATACAAGTATTTCTTGGATTTTTTTTTAGTTTTATTTTGTTGCATGAATGCAACATTGCGCGTTTGTGGTCGATTTTTTGCCGTTTATTTGAATTTCGCATATTTTGTTTTTAGGATCAAAATGAGTCGTAAATTACGTACTTTGACTACTCAAGACCTGGAAAATATACTAGGAGAATGGAATGACAGTGAAGATGGCCAAGATTTTTCTGACGACGATGCTGTCGCCGATCCAACATATCACTTCCAGCCGAATGACCATGAAAGTTCTGATGAGGACCAAGAGGAGCCCCCTGACTTAGAAAATGAAGTTCAGGCTGCCACCACTCTAGAAACTACATCTATAAATACTCAGTCCAATAGTACTGCAACGGATCCAAGTCCAGACATCATTTCTCCTAGTACTAGTTCTACAGTGGCTCCTAGTACTAGTTCTACAGTTGCTCCAAGTACATCTAATCGTATACCTAGGACACACATCGTATGGAAAACGAAAAGCTTGAACCTAAATGATGCCCAACTACGTTTTCATGGATCTGACACGTTACCTCCAGAAATACTTCGATTGGACACTCCATTTGAGATATTTTCATATTTGTTTACTGAAGATATTATCAACCTTATAAGAGACCAGACTAATTTATACTCTGTCCAGAAAGATGCTAATAAACCCGTAAATGTAACTAGCCAAGAAATACGCCAATTTATTGGTATTGTATATTACATGTCTGACGGCGAGCTACCCATTGCTCACCGTCCTCAAGCCCGCGCCTACGGTGGCAAGAGGGCGCGAAATTAGCCTTTCCCTCAACCGTCCCGCCTCCTCCTTCGCGAGCATTACTGCTTCGCAGGAGGTGACGGCTGCCCATGCCCTCTCGCTCCGTACCATGGCTTGAACCAGGGCCGGACGCCGGGCATACCTCCACCGTATGCACCGTATGCTGTGAAAACACCTTGACTGTGCAGTTGCACTGATGACTCACTATTTTCTATTCTATTCTATTTTTCTCTACGGCAATGGTGCCGATGTCGACAATTCTGCCAATGTCAATATGTTGAGAAAACGTGCAGAGATAAAAAAAGCTCTAAATCCATTAACTTGTTTATACAATAATTAATCATTGAATTTAGTGTGAAACTTGTTGACGAGTATTAGTACACTGAAAAAAAAAACAGAATTTGAGTTCATTGACGCGGAGACTCACTATTTTCTTAACACGAATATGGACTATAGTCAAACTACTGTCAAAGTATGATGTAGTGTTGAAGAACACATTTTGTATTTGGAGCATGGTAAATCACCAAAACTATCATATTTGTCACCAGATATACCTACAAAATGGGTTCATAATTTTTTTAGCGAACCACGATAAATTTCATCTTGTCAAAATCCGCTAAATATTTTGGAATTATGGTTGAATTGTTTTGTTTTACACCTGACATTTCACATATTGATCATGTGAAAAGTGGAAGTCAAAGTATTCTTTGAATTTCTTCCTTTACGGGGAAAAAAAGGAGCTGATTTAAATGATGAAATATGCAAAATATGATATAGTATGATAATGTAGCTGTTATGAGCGACATACACGGAAGAGCGCAAGCTAATTTAAAAACAAAAAACAACAAACCATTTTAGTTGGATCAATCAATTAAAATTTATGTGGCCAACGCTGATTTGCACAGAATGTATTTTATCTTGTGTAACATTTTTCGGACTAGAAGAAACAATTTTTTCATTTTTTTCTGCTTCCACTAGCTGCTGGAAAGCGCTTCTTAAACACAGCAGAGCATCTGTGAAAAGACAACAACGCGCTGGAGTGCTCATTATGCAGCAGTAAAAATATTAGCTAAAATTTTTGATGGGACTGTGGCTGAAAATCGTGACACCAGTTTCTATACAAAGTGACATTTCGTTTCTCCATTTTTGACATCTCACCATAGAAATCCTTCCACAATCTTTTGTCTTTCGTTTCTGACGATCTTTGTCTAGGTCCCTTTCCGTCCGCAAAAACGACGAGGTGTTATAAGTTCGACCTGTCTGTGTGTGTGTCTGTGGCATCGTAGCTCCCGAATGCATGGACTGATTTTGATTTTGTTTTTTTTTGTTTGAAAGACGACTTAATCGAGAGTGTTCTTAGCCATGGTTCAAGAAAATCAGTTCAGTCGTTTGAAGATTATCAGCTCTTTTCTAGTTGATATTTAACTCGCTCACCAACTTACAGTGCAGGTATCGTGTTTGGGCTCATTGTACTGGTATATATAGCCTCAATAAATAGGTTATAGCTAGATGGTGATCAGTAGTCGGGGGACGGCTAAAGAAAACGTCAAACAGACGAGGCTAGTACCTAGCGATAATGAATGTATGCTATTGTAGAAAGAATAGCCGCTGATAGCTTCCTATTTTCATAGCCGTCCCCCGACTTGACGACGCTTGGCTCAAAATATTACCTAAATTTATATTAAACTGTAAGACCTTGTCCAGAAGAAGCGAATTCGTCGCGAAACGTTTCGCGCGAATTCATTCGCGCGCTATTGAGATACTAGGCACGAATACATCGCGTCCACAAGCATCGCGCGAATTCAAAATACGCGCCCTAAGGGCCCAATACGTATTATTTTTTTACGTTTTAGAGTTGTAAAACGTAACTACTACGTTACGTTTTAGATGTTTTTGTTAGCGTCAGGGGTTTCATTAATTTTAATTTTAATATGTAGAAGGATTTCTATGGTGCAATGTCAAAAATGGAGAAAATAAATGTCACTTTGTATACAAAGAGCTGTGTCCATTCTTCTTAGAAATAGAAAGCGACATGCTAAGCCTGCGGAGGTGCTGCACAGAACCTTATGCCTGCTGTGCTTTGCTATCTTTTCTTTTGGAATTATGTACTTCCTAAGGGAAATAAATCGTGCTCAGATTGCATTGCAAAATAAAGGCTTGAATGTTGGTCAAGTATCTATAAATATTTATTGTAAATGGGCTAGTTAAGCCCTTTCATTTGAGACCCAACATGGCATAATTAAAACATTTTTTTAGTTTATGTCTCTCTCCTCTAGAGGGCGCCATGTTCAAATTTAAACTAAATCTGCGCTAAAATTCATCACATTCGTAATGTTTTCACCAGTGTGTATACGAATGTGCTTAACCTTTGGACCGCCACAGTCAGACTAAAATGTGCCCAGCACGCCACAGTCACGACTACATGACAGATTTTAAGTAATAATTCGTAGCTTGCCGCCGAGGGCACGTTTTTGCTTTTTTGACGTGGCGGTCAATAGGTTAATCAAATTATTTGTATGATTAAAACTGCGCTGACATACATACAAGGTTTTTCACCATTGTGTATTCGAATGTGTTTTGTTAAAGAACCCTTTTCACTCAAACTATGCTCACATAATTATATCATATTTGAAAGGTTTTTCACCGGTGTGTATTCGGATACGAATATGCTTTATCAAATTACTAATATGATTAAAACTGCGCTGACATACATCACATTTGTAAGGTTTTCCACCAGTATGTGCAATAGTGTGTTGATTTAAATCAACGGGCGCTAATTTGTTTGAAAATTAATAGTTTAATAACAAGGACCACGTTTGAAAATCAACCGATATGTTTGGGCGATATTATAGTGTGCGCCCACATATATCGGTTAATTTGGTGGTTGGCCACATAAGGCCACGTCGCAGCCACAAGGCAACCACCAACGTGACCGCGCATTAATGGCCGGCCACATCGCAAACACAACGATCTATCTGCCTGCATACACTAGCCATAACGTAACCACATCGCAACTTCTAGCGACAACGCAACCACATCGAAATTTTGTAGTTACCACAACGAAACTGCTAGAAGCTGCAGCGACACTATTCACACATAAGCACTGCTTGCCCACATTTTGTCGCTGCGTTGTCATGTGGTTGTAGTACGTGTAATCACGCCTTAACACGTACAATTTCGTGGATATGAAAGGGACACAACAGAAGCTTTACAGCGGGTTGTATCTAAACAAGATTTACGGCCGAACCCAAACACATTTTATGTATTTTGTTCTCTTCTGCTCTTACACACGGTGTCTACATCTCTGTCTACTTTCCTATCGCAGGTGGTACGCTGGAAGAGATTTCTTTAGAATTAAGCATCACCTTTGCACGTATTTTTCTGTTTTTATATGTGTGTAAACAAACTGATAAATAAATAAATTCACATTTATCACCAGTTTTGGCATACTGGAGATAGAAAATCTTATCTATCTATGGTTTTAATGTCCCAATAATCTCTCCGAGATTAAAGAATCTTATTCCACGACACGACAAGACAACTGTCCTGTCGTGTCGTGGGCTGGTAAGATCATCTTTAGTAACTACTGAAGATGAAATATTGGTCTATCCCCCGAATTGAGGGGATAAACGAATCTAGCTAACCAAAGTTTACTTAAAAAAAGTACACTATTATAAATCCTAATCATAACTAATATTATAAATTCGAAATTGAGTTTTTGTTACGCTTTCACGCTGAAACGGCTGAACGGGTTTGAATGAACTTTGGCACATGTGTAGAACATGACCTGGGCATATATAGGATACTTTTTATCCCGATATTCCCATGGGATCTGGATCCCGATATTCCCACGAGATCTAGACTTATGCGCGTAAAACCAGGCGCAGCTGACCCCGCATTGCCAGAATAATACACTTTTCACTTCACATTCTTACATTCTGTATGAACCATCGCGCACTGCAACAGGCGGGCCGCACAGCACTTTTTTTGTATAGAAATGTGATGCGTTGTGTCAGTAATGTGAGCTTAGCTTAATAATCCGTTATTGTAAAGTTTAGTACAAAACAATTGTATTCCAAGTTCTTCCTTAAAACTATTTAAAATTAATTAGTCAAACAGAAAACATGTTTTCTTTAACTTAAAATCGAACTTATTGTATACTTAATACGAAAAAAAAAATAAGAACAAAATACAAATAGTCTACTTATTTTACCTAAAACTAAGAAATACACAAAATGAAAATAACAATAATTATATTCTAGAATTAATTGTTGTCATGATTTTTGTTGTTTTTTTTTATCTGATGGATTAATCATCCCACACAATTGTCATTACTTTGAATGTCCATGAGATATCGTGTTACCCAGTAGCTGGGTTGTGGAAGTCAGATAGTCGCTCCATCTAAAATACTGGTATTCAGCTGAATTTAGTTCGACTGGGAGCCGACTTCAACATAGTAGGGGGAGATTGCAGTAAGCGATAAGGCCGCATTGTATATTTTATTTTGTAGTGTATAATTATTATTTTTTTATTTTAATGTATAATCTGTATCATAAAGTATATATAAATAAATAAATAAATAAATAAAGCAACGCCGGTCATGATGATTACAGAAGCGAAATCGGGCATTTCTTACGCCGTTAAAAACTGGGTCTAAAACAGTGTCATTTCAAACGTAGAATCGGCACAATCAAGCTTCGAAAGTGAAGGATTATAGAGCAATACTTGATTTGAATTAGCATAGCTATACGATCATCCATCTAGGCTTTTCCCAGCCGGACGCAACTGAATACCTGTTTTTTACATGGAGCGACTGCTCATTAGAAAGCCAGTTCCCGTAGGGAGCCATCTCCACGGGCGGGAGAATCGCGGCGAATCTGGCCGTGCCAACAAATTCAATAGAAAGTTTATGAATCAATCTCCAAACGGCGCGGCGATAATTTGAAAAGTATCGCCGTGATTCTCTAGTCCGGAGAGATGAAACCTTATTAAAAACGTTCAAAATCTATCTAGTCACAATATGGTCTCAGCGACAATCAATGTCAAAAACGAATAAAAATCAGAGGTTCTAAAAATACGGGTATTGCTCCTCTGACCTCCACCCCCGTCATTTTGTAACACGATACGAATCGCATCTATACAAATAATCATTTCTTTATCCAGTATTTTTTTGAAGTATTATTTCTTTTTTTTAATATATTTATCCGTTGGAATATAATCTTCCTTGTCTGTGTGTATCCATCTGCTTACCCTTTCATAGCTTTCAGCAACTCGGGTGCATCGACTAGGTAGATGCCATCGGCCTGCTTCTCACAGTTGCTGACCTTCAAGGAGCCCCTGCCTTCGTCATCAATATTCATGTGTATCACGGCTCGGGCCAGCATCTCGTCTGAAGCTTCTTGTGGGAAGTCTGTGGGAGAGAATTTATTTATTTTAAAGGACGACCATGACTTATAACATGTTCCCTACACAAGTTGTATAAATTAGAAAAAGTAAAGTTTAAGTTTGTTAATGTTATTTGCGTTATGCTTGGACAAAGCAGATTTGACGACTACTTGGACGTTTTTTTTTTTTATCGTGGCTACTCTGATCACAGCGCACTTGGATGGCGATGTCCAATCAAATAGACTAGGACCGCGTTCAACTTTTCAAAAGCTGCTGTCAAATCTGCTTTGTATTTTTTTTTTTTTGATTTTTCACTGCAACGGATATATAAAATCTTTATTTATACAAAATTCTTTTCCGATACATTTGTGATGATCAGCTGTTGACTTAAGGGGGATAGGATTTTTATAGAATTATAATCATTAAAATGATCAACACAACTATCTCTCTAAGGTCCGTATTACAGAAGAGTTCCTCAAGTCCAGTGTGGTCATCAATATTACAGAAGAGTTCTTCAAGTCCAGTTTGGTCATCAATCAGATGTTCACAGTTTTGGTATAGAATCGTTACTTGAGCAGTGATGTGTATTGCCTATGAATACGTAATGTACAATATAACAACCGCCATGAACAATTGCTTTTTTTTGTGTAATTATATTTATTTTGAAGTGCAAAATTCCAAAGTTTTAAATTTTCACTTCTGTTGGCAGTCCCCAAGAACGCAATTTTTTTTCTTATATTTATTTCTTAGGCCATGTTTCCCGCGAAAATTATTCTCACCATTTTTGTATGTTTTTTTGTAGCCATTTTAATAAGATCTTACCCATCACGTCTCTGAAACTTCGCCTATTAATTAAATAACTCCCTGTAGTCATAAATTATACAACTTACTTCTAATCTCCAAATACAGCCCCATGACGGGTAGTCCGGTGATGAACTCCGGCATCATCTTCCGCAGTAAAGTGACGGGTACGTTGGCAATGTTCCCGTAGTCCAGGTAGCATATCTTGCCTTCACTGCTGCCGGGACCTGAGACCAGGTCTAGGAATACGGCGCGGAACCATTGAGGATCTGTTGGGAGATGATAAGGATTTTTGTCATAAGGGCCAAAATATTCTCAATCAGCAGCTATAGATAAATAATAACACCAAGGCATGTTACGTGAATTGGGTTCCTACCAAACTCAAAGCATTTATTTCAATTAAACCATTTACAGGCACTTTTGAATTGTAAAGGAGTTGGTCAGTTAGGAAAATGAAGCTAGTTGCCCATTCCAAAGCGTAGTAGGTACCTATGGAGAAGAACGGGCAAGAAACTCCATGGACACTGTTTTAAATTATATTGATACATAAAGATTAGCATAAATAATGTTGAATTTATAAGTAAATGTGAGGCCTATGTAAAAAAAAAACGCGTCCATAGGTAGCAAAATAAAAAAAAAGACAAATATTTCAAAATATTATAATTACAAATAAGCCGAGGCTCTTCTAGCACAAGCATTTAGATTTTAGATGGAGGGGGGGTTAACAGGATTACTAATATTATGTTGACTTATACGACTGTTTGATGTTTCTATTTTTAACCTTTTGAACGCCACGGTCGGATATAGCCGACAAGAAAACGACATTTTTTAAGTACGAAATAAATATACGAAAATAAGTTTTCCCTGTTTCTTTTTCATATTATTTAAAAGTACATTAATTACATATTGTAAAATGGCACAAAGATATTTTCATTACTTACATTTCACTAGAAAAAACAATCATCAAAAATCGCTAATCGAAATCAGACACGACAGCTAGTGATGGTAAGTAAAGGTAACTTATATTTCAAATTTATTAAATATTTTATTAAAAGTAGCTTACTATTACTTCGACAATTATTTTTTAATGACAACTATTCATATCTTAATATTCCTAATACATAATATTTATAAAATTGTGGAATAAAATCATACTTGATATCCATAGATCGATAGTTTACTGTCCAGTCTCGCGCATCCCTACGCAAAAGCGCAACAACAGTAACCTGTACGCCACAGTCGGAAATAGACGTCAAGCGGTGACGTCATTAGCGCTACGGGAGACTGCTAGTGATTTCCTACATTTATTATTATGATCGGTGTTTTTTTTTATAATTATATTTAGTACTTGCGAGAATAACGCAATTAAGCCTGATTCTATAATTGTTTATTTTTGTTTTCCAACTAGTTTTATAAGGTATTTTAGTTTAAATTCAGATGTCACAAAAATCTTAATTGAATGAAATTTATTGCATAATTCAGTAACTTATGTCAATATACTGAACGTTATTAGAAAAGTACGACAGCAAAAGGACTTGGATGACACAAGTTTGCCAATTTACGAAGAATCAGAGTAATAATTATAAGTAAATTGATTAATTTGTTTTAAATACTATATGATTATTATTTATTATGTCCCACAATAACACATCCCTACTCGCATGCGAGGAAGTTGTCAAAAGTCGTGCCAGCCACGCCAGTAGTGTCTTCCCGACAGCGGATGACGTCACGAACGAGATTAGTGATGTACCTTATTATTATTTGATTTATTCGTTTGTAGTTCTAATGTGTGCGTTTAGGTTGTTTAGAACTTTGTAACTGGTGTTTAATAATAGTATTATACCAAATAGGGTCAAATTAAATAAAATAATAATGCAACAAGTAATATTTTATTTAAAATATATGGAATGAAAAGCATTGGTTATCGATAACATATCGATAAGATGTTGGAATCCCTATTTTTTTTGTAGGTATTTGCGTTGAATTTGTGAGTTGGCGTAGCAGTGGCGCCGATGCGTTTACGCTCTGGCGTTCAAAAGGTTAACAGACTTCAAAAAAGGAGGGGGTTCTCAATTCGTCTGTAATAAGTATTTTAGCTTTAATAATACGTATTTTAATCCACTTGGGGTATGTTGATGATGTTATAAATTTCCTGTCACTGTTGTTTACATTGCAAGTAGTGGTATACGAATTGCGAGTCGGGTAGATACAACTAAAAAGTGAACGAAAAAAACGTATTTACAACCAAAAAAACACTACAAAGTGGAAAATAACTTTATAATTACTACAGATATCACCAAGATCAGTATTTTCCTACTTTGACCAATAGTGTGTCCATTATTGTACGTCTTAGTTAACTAGAATAAACGAAGATATTGCGGTTACGATCCTAAGGACCAGATGTTTAGAGAAAAGTAAGAAGGATGGCAATTTATAACTTCAATCAATCAACTCAGCCTATTACAGTCCACTGTTGGACATAGGTCTCTCCCAGGCTACGCTACAATACCTTGTCCTCCACATACTCATCCAGTCTGGCCCAGCCACCTTTTCAAGGTCGTCGGTCCATCTAGCGTCCCACACTACGCTTGCCGATACGCAGTCTCCACTCGTTTACTCCACCGACCATCGGTCCTTCGACAAACATGGCCAGCCCACTGCCACTTCCGACTACAATTTATAACTTACATGGAGGTAACTGAGCAATGCAAAGCTCTTCGGGTTTCGGTAGGTAAGGCTCCCTGCCCAACTCACTGTTGCAGTAGTCAGCCATCTGTAACAAACGTTAGAAAACAAATTGCAATGAGTGGGGGTTATTACTTAGGGTTGTTTTTTTTGTTTGGGAAATTATCAAATAGCTGCTACCGCTCTGGGTGGAGCGGGAGGGTGTCAGACTCTTACTGACTAAAACCCACCCGTGTTCCTTCCTTTGCCTGTGTTGCCAGGGGCCTCGGTAACCCTTTCGTACCTTCCCGCGACCCCAGCAGGAAATGAAGTTGATAAGCTATTTTCCTAAGGAAGTATTACGGCAGCTTACCTTCGTCGTGAGCTGGTTGAACACCGTATCAGCGTTCGTGTCGGTGCGGTCGTACCCACAAATGGCGCCGCCTTTTAGCACTGTTATGTCCAGCACCTCGATAGTACAACCATCTTTAGGCAGCGCCGTGTACACTATGTCTTGGAACATTATGTGTTCCGTTTCTGTGGACAATAACAAGATTTTATAGAAGGTAATCTTCAAACATTCAAAAGTCCAAACTCAAGGTTTGCCAACGTGCGATGGAGCGCAGTATTCTAGGCGTCAAATTAACAGACCATATTCGCAACACAGATTGCTGACGTTGCTGAGAAAGCCGCAATGTTGACTTGGCTGGCCATGTCTGCCGCATGGCCAATCAGCTGTGGGCCAAAATAGTCATTACATGGAACCCTGA
The DNA here is from genome assembly GCA_905333075.3 of Atethmia centrago. NCBI lineage: Eukaryota > Metazoa > Arthropoda > Insecta > Lepidoptera > Noctuidae > Atethmia > Atethmia centrago. Next base: position 11,720,845 of record HG995393.1, read on the forward strand.
GACAGCTAGGTGATGCGGCAGACCCCGTGGCGGGACGAGCTGGACAAAACAAACGGCCAGTAGTCCACTTTAAGTCTCGATCGCAAACAATGGAATTCATGGGGAGGGAAATTTAGGTTCCAAGCTGCTCTACTCAGAAATTCCTGATCGAAAAACCCAATAACACTTTGCCCGACTTGGGAATCGAACCCAGGACCTCATGCTCAGCAGTAGCGTTTGCGACCACTAGACTAACGAGTCATTTTTCATGTATATCAGCAGACTTAGCACGATAACCATAGAGAAGCGTTTTGTCAAAGGAAGAGTAGACAAAAATGATGTTTCCGTGTATACAGTTGACAGTTTTGTACCGAGAAATGTAGACAAGGGATTTATATTCTACATTAGCGTAGAAATAGAAATCGTCATCCTAAGCTTGTTGTAATTTATATGGTGTACATCATAATATCGCTGCCACATACAAGTCGAGTGGCATGGGGAGTAGCGGGGAATGGCGGAACAGATGTAGTGTGTTCACGTTACTAGTCATGCTCCTCGTCGTCGGTTTTTTGCCGCGAGTCAAAGGACCGCTATACGAGCGCGAGTAATCCGCACACATAATCGCGTACGCGTCCGCATCGAGCGCTCGTGACGTCACACGTCATTTTTTTATGAAAAGATGTCATCCACCATCTCCGTTGGCGAGGACGACTACGACGTCTTTTTATGACATTTAAATAGTTTACTATACTATAAATGCACAGCGCGCACGCTGTCACAGTTTCGGCGTCCATTGTGTTGGAAAGATGAGTGACATAGAGCGAAGAGTCGCGATGAATAGGGAATATGCAAGTGAATCAAAACTTATCAATTATTTAAATATACATTGTGTAGGAGTCAAGAAACAAATTCCTATTCTCTACATTTTTTAATGCATTACTTATTTTACAATTCATTCATTTATGTTGCGTTTTTTTGGTCTTCTTCGACAATGCCGGAAGTGAAGAAAGAAACTATGTTAATAAAAATCTATTCTTAGCAAAGTGCTTGAAATCTCACTAAGGTACCTAAGTAACTAAGTGCGATTTCTGTTTTAATAAAGCACAACAAATAATTTAATTTATATGATTTGGGGCTACAAACAGATGTAAACAAAGAAGTTTTGTGGAAAATGACGTCACATCATACCCGCAACAGAAACGGTTGTTTGAACTGTAGTAGAAAACTGTTGAAATTTCATTTTTTTTTTTTTTAGCAACAAGTAGTGGCGGTACCTTCATATAAGCCCAAAAGCCCGGCCATGCCTTACTAAAATGGATGGATGAATTCACTTTTAATTTATTGTACCTAACCAGTAGTTTATGAGAAAATTGCGATGATACATACGTAGGTACCTACATACTCAGTCGAAAACTGAACTTTCTTCTTTTGAAATCGGTTAAAATTTTATTGGGCTTGGGTTATTTTGAAACCCTAGGCACGCCACTGGCAACAAGCAGTAGTTGAATTTAACTTTTAATACTATTCTTGAGTTTATCTTCCTGTCTATTATTGACATATTGAAAAAAAAAAATGACATGCATATTCCCTACTGCGTGAGTAGAGCAGTGTGTGGGTAGAGAGGGCGGCAACGCGAGGAACATAGTGTGGCAGCGATATAAAGGGTATTCCGTCTATCTCACCGACGACGTCGCCGCCTCTCTGCTCGATTTTCTTCCAGTCCGGCGTGCACATCTCCGTCAGTCTCGCGCCGACACTCAGTTTGTTGCGAGCTACGTTGAGAGCTGCTTCACTCCCGCTCGGTACTGACTTACGGCCGTCGGGAAGTGACTGGGAAAGATATTTGTTATGTTTATTACTCTGTATATACATCATTCTCTTGCCAACCCAATTTATCTGGGATCGCCGATCAGCGCCATGTGCAACATGACTTTTCCTTCCATACTAAGAAGTATGGAAGGAAAAGTTTTGCATACAGGAACAGCTTTTTCAACATAATAGAAAGGTGTTGGTGGGGAGTTTATTGCACCACTACTTCCCAGCGAAATCACTAGGAAATCGTAAAGGGCGGGCTTTCCCTAAAGCATATTCATTGGAAAAAAGTTAAGAAACAATTCTGTATAATTTTGTCCCGTAACATTAAATATTCCTAACAACAATGTGGTGCAACTTTTGTCTACCATATTTTTCCAGCAACAGTAGATCATCCATTACATACCGAGACCAGTTGGAAGGCACGTTAAGCCGTCGGTCTCGGCTGGCATGCATAAATCTTTGACAGTCGTCACGGGTACTCAGAAGCCGGAAAGTCTGACAACCTGTCGTAAGACAGGTTGTCAAAGGGTAGTGTTACCCCTACTTGCCTATCTGACCTCCAAAACCCAGTTATGGAACTGGGTTTTGGAAGTCAGACAGGCAGTGGCTAAATATAAAATACTGGTATTCAGCTGCATCCAGTTAGACTGGAAGCTGACCCCAACATATTTGGGGAAAGGCTACACAGATGATAACGTCTTGACCCAGCATTGGCACTGTGGCTTACTTACCAGCACCAGTTCTTCATCCTGCATAAGCTCCTTGATGAACTCTTTGGCGGCGGTTGACAGTTCAGTGGGCGGCGCGAGCTTCAACATTGACACTTGTGTTTTGACATTTGACAGGTCTAAGTCGGCTGGACAGGGATATAGGTTTTCTAGCGTAGAGACTTCGACGTTACCTGTTGGATGGATAAAGAAGAAAATATTAGTTTTAATTATAAAATCTGTGTATTGCCGTTTTAAACCTTAATGCAGGTACTTATTTAACTTAGAAATCGGCTTCGTAAAATGTCGCAGCACTAACACCCAATACCCCAATGGTTGGAATGAATGGGAATAACACCGGGCCGACAAAATCTGATCATCAAAAGTCTAAGGTAAAAAATTCAAATCTTAGTCTCAAATAACTACTTTACCTACATTTTTGACATTGATTGCCGCTGAGATAAGATTGCGACTTGAATTTGAACGTTTTAAAGTACGAGAATTGGCTTTCTGGACGAGGGATGCACAAAACCGAGAAGTATGGCAGAAAAGAAAGGAGTTATTAAACCCAGCAGTGCAGTGATGCCAACTTAGCTATTTTATAGCTAGATGTAGCTATTTTTGCACCCCTGTCAGCAACAATTTCTAAAAAATTGTAGCTAAAAGATTTAGCTACTTTTTTTTTGCAATTTTTCAACATAGCGACTTCATCTACACACTATCATCGGTGCTTGTGTGATTTTCAGTTTTATTTGTTTATCTGTGGAAGCATTTTGTAGAGTCGTCAGCATTTTGAGTCTTAATGTAAAAGAAAGACCATAGTGTTATAGAGCACAAAGGGCGCGCTATAAGGAAGACGCCCAAGAGAGGGGATTACCCCGATAGTTTCGCTTGCTGGAACATTGTGATTGTTTTTATTCTGTCTCACTCTCAAAATATAATTAGCTTCGTCTACATTTCACGCGTTTTGTTAGTTTTGTCTGTTGTCGTAGATGGTTTACTGACATACCTACATATATATTCCGCGTAATTATTATTATAACCGTTTGCGTTCGGAAAACTTAGTCATCGTATGTGTCGTAATTATTGCAATGAAAAATGGATCTACTCAAGAAACCTAAGACTTATTCCCAAAAATACAGAGAACTGAGTGGGAGAACATTAAGGAATTTAAATTAAAGGGTGGTTAAAGGCAGCAAGTGGAAACTCGTCCAAAGTATTTTGCAGTTATTGTTGTGTGGAAATTCTGGCCAAACTATTTGACATTAAGAAACATGCTGAGACTAAAAAACATACAAGCAAAAATTGGAGTTCAGAACAGATACGTACATAAAGCTTTATTTTTAGACACTCAGACCGATTAGTACCTATAGTTTAGGTTAAGCCTTTCAGGTCATGATAATTTTGTACTAGTCTAGTCCAAAGGACATTATAATCAAACATATTTTTAGAGTGATTCAATAAGTAGGAAGATAATTTTGAAAGTCTTTCATTTGAATACTGTTGATGGCATAAATTCCTGATACAAACAATGTTGCCACTGTTGAAATTATATTACTTACCAAAAATTGAGAAAAAAATAATGGTATCGTTCAAACATTAATCTCTCAAATGAATTTAGTTAAAAATAAGCAGGGAGTCTGATAACTCTAAATTCTATTCTATGTATAATAGACTCGCTCAGGAAAAAAGGCAAATGTTGCTTCAACTGTACCTTCAACAGTTCTGCAACAAATAGGAATCCTGGAGAAATATACAAAATCAATGGATTCTCAGGATGGACAACCATCTACGTCATCTTCCCTAGATTAATATATAGTAATATTTTTTTACCATATCATGTACCTGTAAATATATTACGAAAATAAAGTTATCCATTACATACATTAGTTTTAGTGTAGAAAAACGATTTTAACGATTAGTTTAATTTTTTTTAACTTTGGCAACTTCTAGCTACTTTTGGGGGTAAGATAATGTGGGAATCTGCAGCAGTGGGTGGTTCCAGACTGAAACAATGATGAAGAAGGTAGGTAGGTATGGTCCGTACTTCAAACATTCAAAATCTATCAGCAATCCCATCTCAGCGACAATCAATGTCAATAAAAACTTCTATATAACTAAACAGACGGTGTGCTGCTGGGGAGTTTGTTCTGTCACTTCTTCTTCCCAGCTAAAGCACTAGGAAGTGTTGAAGGGCGGGAGTTTTTGGGGGACTGTCTTATGTAAGTACTTAGCATTATTATTTAATTTGTGAGTTGATCAAAGAGTCTTCCCGGATCTAATGAAATATAGTAAGGTAATACCACTTTTCAAATCCGGGGATAGTAGAGACACCAATAATTATAGACCCGTATCCGTGTTGCCGGTTTTCAGCAAGGTGTTTGAAAAGGTAATGCTTAATAAAAAGCTCAATCATTTTAACACCAATAAAATCTTACATGATCAACAGTATGGCTTCACCAAGGGACGTTGTACGACTGACGCCGGTGTCACCTTATTAAAACACATATTTACGGCGTGGGAAGAGGCCCAAGACGCAATAGGAATATTTTGTGACCTCTCCAAGGCATTTGATTGCGTCGACCACGAAACATTACTCTTGAAACTTAAGCATTACGGAGTTGGAGACCTTGCGCTCAGTTTAGTAAAATCTTATTTATATGATAGACAGCAGCAAGTTCAAATAAATGGTGTCAATTCACTCGGCTTAAAAGTAGAAATGGGTGTACCACAAGGCCCGATATTGAGTCCTTTCCTCTTTTTAGTATATATTAATGATCTACCCCACTTGTTAAAAACCCAACCACAAATGGTGTTATTTGCTGACGATACTTCCTTAATTTTTAAAATTAATAGACGTGCATCAAATTTTGACGACGTAAATAACGCCCTATTGCAGGTCCAAAATTAGTTCACTGCTAATAATTTAGTATTAAATGGGAAAAAAACTAAGTGCATAAGATTTTCTTTACCAAATGTCAAAAGTAGTATTTGTGAGATAGTATTGAATCAAGAGAAATTAGAATTCGTCGATAAAACTGTTTTCCTGGGGATAACGCTCGACTCAAGGCTTCAATGGGGGCCTCATTTAACTTCCCTTGCAGGACGGCTAAGTTCAGCAGCATATGCTGTGAGAAAAATCCGTCAATTTACTGATGTAGATACCGCACGGCTAGTATATTTTAGTTACTTTCATAGTATTATGTCGTACGGTATTTTACTATGGGGACGGGCTGCAGACATCGAGTCTATTTTTATTCTGCAGAAAAGAGCCATCAGAGCAATATATGGCCTCCGCAGGTGCGACTCTCTAAGAGAACTGTTAAAAGAAATTATCATCATGACGGTACCTTGTCAAATATATCTATGAAAACATTATGTACGTAAGGAAAAATCTACATCTTTTTAGTAAAAGAGGTGAAAGACACAATTATATCACTAGAAATAGGGACCAATTAGTTCAACCAGGTTTCAGGCTGGCTAAAGTAGACTCATCTTTCATGGGGTACTGTTTAAAATGTTACAATAAAATACCTCCCCACATACTTCAACTGAATGAAACAAAATTTAAATCTAGTATAAAACGCACACTATGCAGCCAAGCATATTATAAATTGGGGGATTACATTGCTGATAAAAATGCTTGGCTCAACGCTGGTCATGCTCCACAAGGGCGCAAAAAATAATTGATCAGGTATTGAAAATAGTGTTGGAGCTGCTGAAGATTTTAAAAACTCTCTTTGCATTGTATAAATTCAATCTCTTAGTATTGTATAGCTGCACATTGTTATGTGAGTACTATGTACTATAAAGCTGCCATTTACTGGATACGGCTTTCATTGACTTGAGTGTGCCCTGGCGGCTGGGAGTATGTCGTGCTCACTCTAATGTCTCGCTGATGGTGGCGCGTGTGTTGGATCATTTAGCTCCCTTCAAAATGGTTGAGCTGAATGGTGCTGATCCACACGTCATGTTCGTGAGCGGGCGCCGTCAGTAGAGACTGGTCATCTCTTAACTGCCACGGCTTATTTATTTTTTTTTTTATTACAGACGCTTTTGCATCGTTCTCACATGTATAATTTCAAAATGAATGATGTAAACAATATTTTGAAACCATAATACGTTGATTTAAAAGAGTGTCCGTGGAGTTTCTTGCCCGTTCTTCTCCATAGGTACCTACAACGCTTTGGAATGGGCAACTAGCTTCATCTTTCTGACTGACTGACTGACCGAACCCTTGACAATTCAAAAGTGCCTGTAGTTGGTTTATTTGAAAAAAAAATGCTTTGAGTTTGACTTTAATTTTGACGTTCGAAAAGTGCTGATTCTCAGCCTAGTTTGAATAAATGACTTGATTTTGTAAATAATTTCGTTAATTTTGAGACTGAGATTAGAATGGGAACATTCTTATCCCTATCTATTATATTGTTTTCAATTATTGTGAATGTTAAGCCTATGTGGGTCATTGTTGTTTTTTTTTCTCATCTAGTATTAATCATGGTCTGGCAGTTTGAGTAATTTATGCGGCATACCCAAATGTTCTTTCTTTGGTATTGTTCGTCGAATCGTTGAGCTCCTTAAGTTCTGAGTTGAGCTGCACGATACTGACATATGCGTGCACTGACTGGACAGGTCCACTCAATCTGTGTGGTTCTTTCGTCAAAAGGACCATTTCAGACACCAATCTACATGGCCTTCACATGATCTGACCAAGATTAAGTCTGGACTAGTAGAGTGTGACCTCTGAGTTTGTTTCGGCCTTTCTTTTCAGAGTAGTCAGATAGGAAACACAGACCTCATCAAGTTTTTTTTTTAAATATGATTGACGTGTAAGTGTTTGTACAAACCTACTTACAGAAAATAAATCATTAATCATTTATCTTAAAAATGTACGGGAATTGCCCGTTTTGCTATAACTTACCATACTCAGCATATTCGATCTGGTATTTGTTCTGCTTGACGTTGACACGTCGCACTACCGCGCGGTAGTGACAGTCGTCTATGAACTTGCCGATCACTGTCTGTCCGGGTGTAGGCGGCTCTGTAAGTGGTTTAGCTGGGGAGAGAAAAAGCAATGTTAATTAGTTGTTTGCTTCATACGGCCTAAGTGTTTCAGGGATGAGATGAATGCAATATTTTTTTTACAAAATGAAAACAACCGAACCGACGAAAATAACTTGGAGTAAGTAAGTTGTAGTCTCATTTCCTACAAAATGTATGGGAATAGTTTTTTTGTAATTCCTGAGTTTTCTAGTACTCAAACCTCTGTTGGTTTAATGAGTTTTTTGATCCCTGTAAGAAAAACGATGATTTTGCATCAAAAAGTTTTTGTAAAAACTGCCCATTTTCTTGCTTACTGTACATTTTTTTCAAAATCTATGAATGCAGATCTAAATGTCTCAAAAGTTAAGGACGGTCTCTTAAGACTGTTTTCCTGTAGCTACAACGGTTAAGGTAGCTGCCCTTACTGCCCCGTCACTAAAATCCACCCTGTATATATACAAATCAACTCAAATCAATTTATTTGCCATTTATGGGCCCTATCAGAATACCAGCGCTGCGACACATTTCTTAAGTACCTAAGACCAAAAGGCTCCTAACTCCGCATAATGCTGCAGGCATTATGCGGAGTTAGGAGCCTTTTGGCCTCGTACAGTACTTTTGTTCTTTTTATGTTTCTATGAGTGTTTTTTAGTTTAATGTGTGATCTCCTGTGTGAGTCCCAATAAATACTTTTCTTTCTTTCTTCTTTTATACCTTTTGGTACACCAGAAAAATAGAAACTTAAAAAAAAAAAATACACCACAAAACGTGCAATGGGCGGCCTAAAAGTAATATAATAGGCGAATAGAAGTAATAATTCCCAAAAACCAAGAATTCGAAGACATGAGTCACCTACTAACCCCCGCACTGGGCCCACGTGGTGGATTACGGCCCACTCCCTCTCACAGAGAAGGCCTGTGTCCCAGCAGTGGGAACATTATAGGCTGAATATGTACGTATAAGAAATCATAGACTGGAAGCCGATCCCAACATAGTTGAAAAAAGAAAAGGCAAAAAAAAAACTTTTTGCTGTGTTACCTTTCATAGCGCTCAGTAAGACTTGCTGCAGCACATCATTGTACTTCCTCTGCAACTCGCCGTCGGCTGGTCGCACGAACACTTTGTCTAAAGTATCAGCTAGTACCAGCAGTACTTTAGAACCGTCGGTGAGTGGCGGGCGGTTCACTTCGGGAATTCCAATGGCTGTGAACATGGAATAAGATTTGTATGAAAAAATATGTATTGTATTAATATTATCGGCAAAAAATGTACGCATCGATGTATTCGGTTACTATGAAACATAATGTCAAAAATTACTCGTCATAATTCCTTTACTAGACTCCCATTTGGGGCAACCTTGAGACGCACACCGCACCTTGTATTCGAAAATTGATTTAAAGTATGTCATAGTGTCACTGTATTTCTTTAAGTATGTTTTACTTTTTTTGTATATCAGCATCTTGTATTTATATATATTCCTGTAATTTGTTATCTATTAATTGTGCTCTTGTGTGATGTGCCCGGGATTCCCAACGCCCAGGGCGTCTCCTGCGGCGGCTAGGGGCCAGAGGGCGCGTAATTTGCCTTTCCCTCAACCGTCCCGCCTCTAATTTTAATAAACGATGGGTGGATTGAGTGTGGTATGATACCACGGATAGAACGGGTGTGAATTGTGTGAATACAGAAATGACGGCAGATAGGGATAAATCGCAAATAAATTAGGACGAGGGAAGAACGACGGCCTTTGTCCAGCGACGGCTAACTAGATGCGGAAGGCGGTAGACCGGTGGTTGTGATGCTGTTGAGAAGCCTATGTCCAGGAGTGGACTTCCATAGATGATACTGACAAACAGCTTGATATTTAACAGTAGGTAACCATGGTAAATGATTACTGCTGCCTAGAGACATCTGCGATACCAGAGGAATCACGGATACGTTGCTATCCCAGAGGCTACGTTGAAATATCTCCCCTGTAATAACACCGGCACCCATACCCTTATCGGAACGCGGCATTGTTGCTTGGCGGCTGGAATAGGTATCCGTCGCCCCACACAGCAGGACCCGAGGTGGCAGCGCGTAGTGTTCCACGCGCGCCCCGATTAGACATCGCGTGGGGAGCTTTACACCTCATTCCTTCCCGCGATCCCCGGCTGGTGCCGCCGCAGATGACGTTAGTCGCACTAGATCCCATGATCCCCGGTGCAGGTGTGGGAGGGGAACACTGGGGTGGTGGTTAGTAAGAGTCTGGCAGACCCCTCCGTGAGGATTTTCCACCCCGGAAAAAGTTATGGTGGGAGAACTTCCCAGACCAGCTCTTGCTACTATTAATAAGGTCTAAGTTCTGTTATAAATGACTAGCTATTGTCCGCGGCTTCCTCCACAAGTACGTTACCTGTACTATAGCAATAAAAAATAATCCTATGTCCTAACCAAGGTTAGGTTAGGTAGACAAATTTCATGTGAATACGTCTGTGGCGGCATCTACATCGCCACATGCGAACTACGCATCACACTGACGTCACGCAAAATCCTGCATCGCGTGAGCAGTTTACCGCGCAACTAGCATATATACAACATCCCGACATCAACCGTCGGGCAGTTGCCCACCAGACACGACACCCGACTGGTCGGAGGGTTCTCCCTTTTCTATGGAGGATGAGTGACTTTTACACGCCGTTCCTCATGCCTCTATACATTCAGCTGCTAACGCGTTTAAGGGTGACAGATAGGCATTTACTTTCACATCTATAACATTAGTATCAATACTTACAAGCCCCTCACGTAGGCCTAGTGGTCGCAAGCGCTACTGCTGAGCATGAGGTCCTGGGTTCCATTCCCGGGTCAGGCAAAGTGTAATTGGGGGTTTTCTATCAGGAATTTCTCAGTAGCAGCCCGGAGTCTGGGTTTGTGCCCGGTTGATGGCAATAGGCTCGCCCCCTATTACTTGAAACTTAAACAGAACTGGCGAAATGTAGGTATACTACAAGTACACCTCTGCCCAACCCTCCGGAGAAACACGGCGTTATGTTATGTATTTATACTTACAAGCAGTTGGATATTCAACAGTAGGCAGCCATCTGAACACTTCTCCCTCGCCTACATTAGCGTTCGTCTCTACGTCAGTCATAGATATTTTGAACCCGTTTGATGTTTGGGACAGAATCTTGCAGTTGAGACTGGCTCCAATCTGTAAACAAAGGCAATTAGTTAGTTGATTATTTGATTCTTCGATATTGAGGGAAAGGATAACTATAATGTTTGCCAAAACAAGGAAACCCTGCTCAGGTGGATACACAGATGATGACTGTAAATGTGAGTTTCACAACCAATGGGACACTTAATACCGTGTCAAGAATGACTTGTTGTCTGCACGTTACAGGAGCTGATAGACGCTACTGAAAGTGCAAAACTCGTTGCCAAATTCTGGGCAAACTTTATTTAGATTGCCATCGACACGCTAAGGAGTAGACTGTTAATTTTAAGATGGTTCGCTCGACACATTTGCGTGTCCATCCCAGAATAAAGCGTGGTTCACGTACCTGTTATTACAACGCCACCTTCCCTTCAAACTCGTACACAGTAACGCTTGGTACGAGACAAGCTCTTTAAAAATGAGTCTCTACTGTTACTGCCGTGGCGAAATCGGAGATAACATGAAATGTACTGGATTTGATAGGTTTTTGTCATCTTTCGTCACAAGCGCCGCCGCTTGTGACCCACGTTCATTTAGGTCTTGTCAGTCGGATAAGATCTCACCTCAACAACCTTGCACGCGACTACTCGCGAGTACGGCACAGAACTCGGGCATAGCTTCGTACTTGCTCGGCAGTTTCCGGCACTTGTCGGCCGCTGTGACGGTGACGATCCTGCCGCTGTCTAACTTAGCGAGCGTGGCCTATTTATAGAAGATGTCACCTCAACAGCCTTGCTAGCGAGTACAGCACAGAACTCGGGCATAGCTTCGTACTTGCTCGGCAGTTTCCGGCACTTGTCGGCCGCGGTGACGGTGACGATCTTGTTGCTGTCTAACAGAGCAAGCGTGGTCTATTTACAAAGATCTCACCTCAACAGCCTTGCTAGCGAGTACAGCACAGAACTCGGGCATAGCTTCGTACTTGCTCGGCAGTTTCCGGCACTTGTCGGCCGCGGTGACGGTGACGATCCTGTTGCTGTCTAACAGAGCAAGCGTGGTCTATTTACAAAGATCTCACCTCAACAGCCTTGCTAGCGAGTACAGCACAGAACTCGGGCATAGCTTCGTACTTGCTCGGCAGTTTCCGGCACTTGTCGGCCGCGGTGACGGTGACGATCCTGTTGCTGTCTAACAGAGCAAGCGTGGTCTATTTACAAAGATCTCACCTCAACAACCTTGCACGCGACTACTCGCGAGTACGGCACAGAACTCGGGCATAGCTTCGTACTTGCTCGGCAGTTTCCGGCACTTGTCGGCCGCGGTGACGGTGACGATCCTGCTGCTGTCTAACAGAGCAAGCGTGGTCTATTTACAAAGATCTCACCTCAACAGCCTTGCTAGCGAGTACAGCACAGAACTCGGGCATAGCTTCGTACTTGCTCGGCAGTTTCCGGCACTTGTCGGCCGCGGTGACGGTGACGATCCTTCTGCTGTCTAACAGAGCAAGCGTGGTCTATTTACAAAGATCTCACCTCAACAGCCTTGCTAGCGAGTACAGCACAGAACTCGGGCATAGCTTCGTACTTGCTCGGCAGTTTCCGGCACTTGTCGGCCGCGGTGACGGTGACGATCCTGCTGCTGTCTAACAGAGCAAGCGTGGTCTATTTACAAAGATCTCACCTCAACAGCCTTGCTAGCGAGTACAGCACAGAACTCGGGCATAGCTTCGTACTTGCTCGGCAGTTTCCGGCACTTGTCGGCCGCTGTGACGGTAACGACCCTGCCGCTGTCTAACAGAGCGAGCGTGGTCGGGTTGACGCAGCGGGCGCGGTACCAGCCACAGTCTTCCGGGTTGAAGTAAGAGATGGTTTCGCCGGGCGTTAGTCTGTGGAGGATTATAAGTAAAAGTTAATTGAACTAGAAAAATGTTTGCTTGATGATATGTCTCGAATCTGTTCCTTTTTTTATTCTTACATGTATGTCAGAGTTTAAGGCGCAGATATATGATTTTCATCATTCATCATCATCATTCCAGCCGAAAGACGTCCACTGCTGGACATAGGCCTCCCTCAATATTGGGGGGGTTTGCCATAATCGCCACGCTTGGCAGGCGGGTTGGCGATCGCATTATGGTGTTAAAATGCATAGAGAACGCTGCTGCCCAATCTCAGTAAGTCCCTTAGTCGCCTTTTACGACACCCATGGGAAGAAATGGGATGGTGCTATTCTTTACGTCCGACACCACACGGACAATATATTTGGATATGATTTTAGTGACTTTTAAATCTGTTATTATGCCTTCATATAATTCAAGTAACTTATGCAAAAAAAAAATGTCAAACTAAAATGCATACATATTAAGTATTGTAGTAAAATACTTTATAAAATAAATTCAGGTATGTCTACCCAAAGCATAAAAAACGATATTACTTTCAAACTACTAAGGATATTTTCATGTTTTTTTTTTGTATGATCAGTAGAGATCGGATATTCGGATGCGTATTGACCTAAAGTTGAGATGTTGGCTAATAAGGAATGCGCTTTTGTATCGAAAAAATCCCGCGGTTCTGGGAATACAAGTTTAGGTTGTTGATTATGGAATCGAATGTATATTAACTTATTTTAAAATGTTGGCTTATATGGAATGCACATTTGTATTGATCGTAAAAATCCCGCCCGCCATCCGGAATCGACAAATTTTGTGTTTTTTCTGACTATTAAATTGGATGCATATCTACCTACCTAATATTTAATGTAAAGTAGGTAGAAACATTAATTTTAAATAAATATGCAATTAAATAATCCCGGGATTTTTTAATTTTTTTTTTGAAGTCGTACTATACACCCGACTAGTTATGTATTCCCGGTGTTCCTGGCATCCCGGGATTAAAAAAAGAAATATAAGAAGCCGTTTCCATACTTTCACAGCAAAAAATTAACTTTAGGTAAATATGCTTCCGAATACCCGATCTCTAATGATCAGACTCATTTTATTATCTATAATTTTTTTCAAATATTCATATATTCATTACTAAAAAAAAAATATTCCCTATGAAACCGAACGACGGCGCGGCGTCAGCGCGACGCACATTTGTAGATGGCGATTACCCAACCCTTACATAAGTTGAATATAATAAAAAAATAAAAATCAAACAATTACAAAGAGCATTTACATAAATGATTAGAGATCACCTTTTGAGCAAGAATTGCTTGTGTTAGAAGACAGCTCTTCCACTTAGCATTATCCATTAATTTACAATTACATGTACAAAATAAAAAAAATATTTACTACTCACTTGGCAGGCCGCTCATCCTTGTTACAGTCCAGCACAAAGTCCTCGCACAGACTGTGGTAGTCCTCCTCGAAGGCCTCCGCCATAGTGAGGCACACGTAGTCTCCGCGACTGATGCGACAGTCAGCAGCTTTGGAGTCCACTGACATTATTACCGAGTCGCCGACTGACATTTTTTCGAGGAGGTAACTGTGGGAGGGACGTATGTTAATAATGAAGTAAAAAAAAAATTCAAACTTTTGGGATTGTAATGAGAGTTAAATTCACTTTTTCACTTCTCATGCTCTAAAAGTTCGTCTTTATGTTGTGCGTACGCGACATAAAATCGCATTTTACGCTCTAGTCCATTAAGTTTTTTTTTTTAAAACAGGCCCAACAGTAAAACGCACAATAAAACGTCGCCGATTAAAGGCGTTATTTTATTTCATTTGCTTAATTACTATACTTCCGTGTTATCCATCGTTAATTTAATAAAACCAAATACAATTGTTGTAATGTTATTATTTAAAAACGGAAAGAAACTTTTTTTATGAATTGGCAGTATGAAGTACCCAAGTTGAATGACACAATTTGTCATTCAACTTGGGTACTTCATACTGCCAATTCATAAAAATGTTTCTTTCTTTATGGAAACTCATTGTTTTATTTCCATATTTAATATGAAAATAAAAAAATAAGTTTCCGTGGCGGGAATTAGCTATTCTCTTCTTCAATTTTGCAACATTTTTCAATAGTGAAATACTGTTATATCATACATAGTTTATGCCTGTTTCATTTTCTCGCAATCGAATTGAAAAGCAGAGTGTATGGCTCGTTTATGCACAAGTTGTACAATCTACTATTTCTTACTTGAAATTGTTTTAGGGAATCATTAGATACATTCAAAATGATTTTTTTCATCCATGCATACATGCTGTCTGTCTACTTCACGAATCAGATATAATTATGTTAATTCAATTAACTAATAGAGGTAGTTGTTCAGTACGACGAGAAAATCATCATTGTAGGTATCTAAATAACTTTAGTCAAATAGAAAAATTAAACAGGCAAGCAAATACATACCAAATAAAAAAATATATGCAAACGAATTGAGAACCTCCCCCTATTTATAAGAAATCGGTTAAAAACTGCGAATACCCAAGCATAAAAGGCGTAGTTGACCCAAGCAATTCTTGTATTAACGTAAACCCAGTCTAAACGCAAGCATATTTTAGCGGGAAATGGCAAGGTGAAACTAACGCGACTGACGCATAATTATAAATGGCCTTGCGTCCAAATAAAGTCAGTTCCGATTCAGATCTGGTACGCTACATATCAAGCTATACATTTCAAGTATAAGCTGACCTCTCATGCTACGGAAATCCTATACAATCAGAGATCAGCTTAAGAGGCTGACAATACCTAAAGCGCGGTTACTGTCGGACTGCATAGAAAAGAAAGAGAAGCGCGATGACACAACGCTGGTATTTTATTGCAAAATATGAAGCAATTATCGATTTACAAAAAATCTATAGATTGTATAAAAAAAAATAAAACACTATTGTGCTAACATATTGCTTGAAGAATAATCAGACAAAAAATCAGAATGATTGCATGTATATTAGTATGGTTTTTTAATCGTTAAAAGATTTTTTTAGAGGTATCTTCGTGATTTTTTTCTATCGTATCAAATTAGTTATATTATGTTTTCAACACACTATCTACCTAGCAGATATCCTTAAGGTTATCATATATTTTTCTGATTATGTTTACTGCAGTGGATCATATACTTTAAGGCATTATAAAACTTATAAAAGTTGCGTTTAGGTCCTGTAGTCCCCTTAAACTGGAAATGTGTAGCTTGATATGTAGCCGTGTGTACAAGACAGGAGGTACAGTAGACCTCAGTACTCGCTACCTTTGATAGTGGAACATAGTATTTTTAATGAAGTACTTCCACCATGGTCCAACGTCCGTCTTTAGTGTCCTGTCAATTTTCCATCGCAGTTTTTTTTTTTGCGCACTTGTGCGACCCAACGCGCAAGTTCGAATAAGCAAAAATAAAACCGGCCAAGTGCGTGTCGGACCACGCACAATGAAGGGTTCCGTAGTTGGCTAAAGCCTACTTAGCTGCCTTTTAATTTCATTATATGCACTACCGCCATGATTTTTTTCACATCTCCATAAAAACCATTTAGCTGGCGGGGGACGGGGGGACACTTGACTCTTATATAAATTTCCTATAAACATTTGCACAATTAATGCAAATGTGCAAGTGCAACATGTGCAAGGGAGGTACCATAGAAATATAAAAAAAACAGGAGAAGTGGCAAGGGGGCGTGTTTGTGTACGCACGACATGCTCAAAGTTTAAAGTTAGAGAGCTCTAACACATGAGCGGCATGTTCCCAACGGCAGAGGTAACTGCAGCTGTCGACGCGTCGACGGCAGCAGTCGACCTATAGCGACACTTGCAGTTGTAGTGTGCCGCGAAGTTGAAATGTCGACGCGTCAACGGAAGCCGTCGACGGCTGCAGTTACCTCTGCCGTTGGGAACATGCCGCTCGTGTGTAAGAGCTCTTAGGCCTTAAGTTTACTACGGAACCCTTAAAAACGTTATACTTCTTTTAATTAAAATATAACTAAAAAATACACTTGACTCCTACTTCATCTTACTCGTTGTCATCTCTGTCCAACTTTTTCAAGATTTTATTTTAGCACTTTGTCGGCATGATTAACATGTATACCTATGCCAGATTACAGCTTTCTAGTACTAGGCGTCTCTGAGCTACAGCGGGGACAGACAGACAGACAGACAGACGGACATGGTGAAACTATACGGATTCCTTGTTTACTACGGAACCTTAAAATGGAACATTAGTTTGGAATTTGCAACCCAAAAAAAGAAAAAAAAAAGAACCCTGAGAAAACCTTATTAACCGACCCTTCGGGGAATGCAAGACGCGAGTTTATGTGTAAGTATCTTATATATTCTTTCAAATATTTTTCCAAAGATAAACTCACTTCTTAGGCAACATTTTCCTGGTGGGAGTTACATCACTAACACTGGCAGGTTTCACTGCAGGAGTGGTCTCTTTAAGAGGAGGGGCAGCTTCCTGAGGTTTCACGGGTTCCGGCTTGACGGTGGGGGGGTCGGGGGTCAACCTAACGTGCAAATAAAACAGTGAAAGCAGAATAAAAGTGAAGTAAAGACAAAGCAGATTTAAATGAATAAGAGTTATCGGTGCATCTTCACGCTTTTCAAGAACGATGCTCAATCATGAAAACTTGATCTTTACTCAAAACTAGTTTTAAATCAAAATTCATTCATGCTTGAAAATCGTTATACAGGGTGACATTGAAAACATGCGACAAATCGAAATGGGAGATTGTACTCATCATTATGAACAACTTTTACTAAGGGACCAAAGCTACAATCACAAAAAAAAAAACTGCTGTCCCCTACATTTATGTTCGCAATACCTCATCAAAATGTAGGAAAAGCAGATTTTTTTTTTGGGATTACAGCTTTGGTCCCTTAGTAAAAGTTGTTAATAATGATGTATACAATGTCCCATTTCAGTTTGTCGCAAGTTTTCAATTTCAACCTGTAGAATACCATAAGTTACAATAAATGATGAAATGCAAGCGAAAATCAAAAGAAATGCCCACAGAAACCAAAAATACAGTCATGCATTTTTAAGTGCAATCGTCTAGAATCTAATCTAAAACATAAATGAAGTCCATTTTGAATATCAAACCCATGTATTTAATGTAGAGCACAAGACAACGTCCAGCTTTTTTAATACATCGCCGCTCCACCTAGTTTGAGAGCGCCTTAAACTACATTTAGTTAGTAAAGTAAATCGGTAATTCGCGAATAAAACGTAATTAATCCCCAGTACAAGACTTAAAGTTAGGTTACTGGGGAGTTTGTTGCGCCACTTCTTCCCAGCTAAAGCACTAGGAAGTGGTGAAGGACGCGCGTTTTGGGGAGCTGTCTTATGTCTTTTTAACGTTCAAAATTGTTGATTCTCAGCCTAATTTGAATCAATGACTATTGTTTTTTCTTTGGTCCAATCAACCCTAAGTGCTCAAGGCGACAACGACAACCACGGCACCCCTATGCTGTGTACACAACGTTGCCAGCCCGCTCTGTCGCGCCGCCACCACACCGCTACCAAAAAGGATGAACCCAAAACCTATTTAACTTCTTACTTTGATTTTGCCAGTTTTTGTACACATAATATGCAATCACAAACTTCTTTTTTTTAGATAAACTCTTCATGTTCATCGTGCTACACATGTGATGTTTGTGGCTAGCAATGTATTACTAAAAATATACAGCACATAATCAGCCTATAATGCTCCCAGTGCTGGGACTCAGGCCTCCTCTCTGTGAGAGAGAGTGGGCCGTAATACACCACGCCGGCCCAGTGCGGGTTGGTAGATGTCACATGTCTTCGGATTTTCGGTTCTAGGACATGCCGGCTTCCTCACGATGTTTACCTTTACCGTTTTAATAGCAATAGTGATGAAACAATTTACACAAAGTAAAGCGCCTGTCAGGTGAAGGAAAAACATCGTGAGGAAACCGGCATGTCCTAGAACCAAAAATTCGAAGACATGTGACATCTACCAACCCGCACTGGGCCCGCGTGGTGGATTACGGCCCACTCCCTCTCACAGAGAGGAGGCCTGTGTCCCAGCAGTGGGAACATTATAGGCTGATTATGTATGTATGTATGTAAAGCGCCTGTCAGGGTTCGAACCTACGACCTGCAACTCGCAAGTCGCAGCCGTTACCACTGGGCTACATCTGCTCCGCTCCTGCTACAAAAATGTACAGTGATATGGCAACATCGAGCGGACACGGCGCTACAGCGTTCAGTCTACATGGTTACGTGGTGCGGTGCCGTCTGCACGAGCCCTAAATCTTTCAACACATTATTTTGTTAGGCCCAAGTTTCTCCGCTTTCGTTTACTCACGTTTTAGGCACCAAGTTATGTTGTTTAGCCAGCGCAGCTGTAGTTCTTACAGACTCGGCTCGCTTCGGCTCTTCTTCTACAACCTCCGGCTTCTTGGCGGGTGCCTGTGTTCTGTTGAACATGTTACGTTGTCTGGTGGCGGGTTCTTCCTTTTTAGGCGACACGGATTTTGTAGCTGTGAAATTAATGTTAGAAGTTATAATATTGTCAACCAATTAATCAATCATTTATTTGCAACAAATGTAGGTTACATTCAAATACAGATGGAGTAGATAGGAGTGAGCCATAAACATTCTGCCTGGAAATAGGCATGCAAAATGTATTAAAAATTATTATGAAGCTATCTAGAAATAAAATTACAAATTAAAATGTCACAGTTAAAATTATTACAATTATACAATAGTTATTAATTAATATTGAAAATTGTAAAATTAAAATGTTACTTTAGAATAAAATTAAAAATTAAAACAAAAATGAATGCAACCATGGTCCATTTGTTCAAGATAATATTAATTATATTTATTATACACATTGCTGATTAAAAAGTTTTGTCTGTTAAAAAATCATTTAAATGCCATTAATTTATTTTTAAAGATGTTACAAATAAATGTTGCAAGCAAGTAAGTGTATGTGTTGTATTGTTGTATTTCCTCCATTTCTGAGCATTATACTTGTGGTCCTGAAACTCATTTATTGTCCTGCCTATTGAAATAAGACGGCAATTTTTTTCACTTTTCATGCTCTAATAGTTCGTCTTTATGTGGTGCGTAAGCGGCATAAAATCGCTTTTTATGATTTAGTGCATAAAGTTTTTTTCTAAGAAAGGCCCAACAGCCACACGCACAATAAAACGTCGCAGATTAAAGTCGTTATTTTATTTAATTTGCTAAAATTTATATCAATTCGGTGTTTTCTATCGTTAATTTAATCAAACCAGATAAAATAGCTGTCTCATTTCTTATTTAAAAACGCAAATAAACGTTTTATGACTTGGCAGTATGAAGTACCCAAGTCGAATGACAAAAAGAGTGTGGTGAGAAGTGGAAATATTTTTGTCTTCAATTTTGCAACATTTTTGAACTGTGAAAAGTGATTAAACTAAAAAAAGGAATGGTGTTATATAGTTTATGCCTGTTTCTCAGGTGGGTATAAGTGTATCGGAGTAAAATGGCTTCCTTTATGCACTAGTTGTACAATCTACTATTTCATGTTGTAAATTTTTTTAATTTTAAAAGAGTAACAGTGGAGTTTCTTGCCGGCTCTTCTCCATAGGGATCGACCAATTGGAACAGTGTACCTTGGTTCTGACGTTTCATAAGTGCCCATGTAGGTTTATGTGAAATAAAATACTTTAATTTTACATGCAAATAAAATATGATGATATAAAACTAACCCATCACAGCTTCAGCGTCCGTCTCCTGGTTAATATTCTTATGTTGGAAAGGCGGTCTTGGCTTCTCCTGGGAGTTGTTGAATCGATCTTCCTTGCCATTGAACCCGGTAGATTTTACACTTGCCTGTTGAAATAAAACTTATTTAGGAAATAATAGCTCAATTTTACTACTTGTCCGCAATGCATCCAAGTAGCCAAAGCATTAACATAACATAACGCCTGTAATCCCTGCAGGGTTAGGCAGAGGTGTATTTATAGCACACCCACATTTCGCCAGTTATGTTTAAGTCTCATGTAATAGGAGGCGAGCCTATTGCCATCAACCAGGCACAAATCCAGACTCTGGGCTGCTACTGAGAAATTGCTAATGGAAAACTCAATAACACTGCCCGACGTGGGAATCGAACTGTTATAAATTGTAAGACAGCCCTATGCATATAAAATATAAACGCTGGCGCCTCATAGGCATTTCGTGACATATTAGTCTCGGGCAGTCATACTTTGAACTTCGTGGCGGACACATTAAAATCATATTGTTGTGAAATCTACTAATTTTTATTAAAGTATTACAAGGGATAAAAGGGTTTTTTTTTAAAAGGGACTTTGAACTTGCCCCGTAACAGAACCCAGGACCTAATGCTCAGCAGTAGCGCTTGTGACCACTAGACCAACGAGGGAGTGAGAAAGATTAAGTGCGAAAGCTGAGTAAAAATGATGAAGTTCTATACAAACGTTCATCCCCTATTTAACCCCTTTAGGGGGTGAATTTTCAAAAGTCCTTCCGTTTTACGAGAAGCAGGTAACGTTGTAACAGTTTATTTCCGTAGGTCAGCCTGCTACGTTCTGTACCGGAAACCCGCTGTTTTATGCAGGTACGACACAGTTACAGCATCGTATAGCTCAACTAAGCAGCAGTGGTGGCCCAGTGGGAACGGCCCCGACTTACGAGTTGTAACCCAAGCAGATACATTTCTTTGTGTAAACAATTTCATCACCACTGCTCTCAAAACGGTGAAGGAAACCGGCATGTCCTAGCACCAAAAATTCGAAGACATGTGACATCTACCAACCCGCACTGGGCCCGCGTGGTAGAATACAGCCCACACCCTCTCGATGAGAGGAGGCCTGTGTCCCAGCAGTGGGAAAATTATAGGCTGATTACAGCTCAACTGAAACTTACGGAGCTCAAAGACCCGACGAACATAATTATGAAAAGAAAGGGCATTTGTTATACGAATGACACACATACCTTAGACGTGTAACCGTTTGAGTTTCTCGCTTCAGCAGAATCTTCTATCTTTTGTTCGCGTTTGTTATTCGGCGTACTTCCATGCGGGCGACGGAGCGGCATAGCTGGTTGCGATCTAAAATTAAAATAAAAGTATTATAATTTACATACTTAACCTTACCTCCGAGGATATCTTGATTCCATTGAATGATACACTTTAAGTGTCATAAAGTGCAAAGTCGTGCGAGCTCATTTAGACTTTAAAACACTAACAGTTGATTATTGAATGTAACAAAAAAACCCTTTAACGTAGTTTTGTAAAAACAAAAAAAAATGTTTACCTAGGCTCATTGTCAGTAAAATCATGGGTTGGCTGCTGTGGCACGGCTGCTCTTGCATTTTCGTTGGTCATTCTGCGAAGAAAGACGTCAACAAAACGTTTAGAAAACAAATGAAAAAAAAAAGTCCTACTGTTCACGGAGTGTCGACAGTTTCAAGAGTGAAACTGTCGACGGAGCGGCAACGACGTGCTCGCGTTGCTGCAAACAGACTTCACGACGCCTGTCGTCCTGGTGTAATAAATAAATCGAGTGGATCTGCATGTTTTGTATGTTAGCAGCAAGAGTAGAATTTGACGTAGGCTTATAGAGCCATTGCGCACTGTCGACTGGTCACCGGCGACTCGGTCTCTCGGTGACCAAAACATTGGCAACTAAGCTGGGAAACCAGCGACTGAATTTAAAAAGCGTTTTTGTATATTCGTGCAGGTCCATACTGCACGAATATACAAAAAACGCTTAAGCTACTCAAGTCTAAGAACGGCACCTGTCCTGCCAGTCACATAGCTGGCAGCGCTCAGAGCAGTACGCGTGAGACACACGACACTAACAACGTGTATAGCCGGTCTTTTCTGTAAATATCTCACTGTAAAAACATAGGTAAAATGAGCTTGTATTCCATCTGCTGCTGGGGATCGACACTACTGCCAGCTCACTTCACAAGTGTTCAGGGTGAGGTTTTTACAAAATAGATCGGCGGTTCGGAAATACGAACGCGCGATGATTAGTTCTAGTACAGAGCTGTTACTACGTACAAGTACTTGTCTATCTTGTATTACCGCGATTACAAATTTATCGATTATCATCTCTATGTAAATAGAACAATGCAACCTATTTCATTACGACCGGAGTATGTAACCTGACGGAGAAGACTTGATACAAACTTCCAATTATAGTATTTATGTATATTCTAATTTGTAATTGATTTAATTATTCTAAATTTCTAATTGACTCATTTATGTATTTTTTAATTTATAAATTTCTTATATATAAATATAAATTAAAATATTAGTTGAATTTTATTTTAATTGATTTCGGTGCAATGATTTTATGTAAATATATTGTAATTTGTAATGCTTATCTGTCATCTTTTGTATTCATTATGTGTTTTGTTTCGATGGGTGTAATTTACCTGAAATAAATGGATTTATTATTTCGTTTATTTATTTTTTTACATATAAAATCTATTTTTAAATAGTTCTTGAAAAAAGGTATAAAAAAAAAAACATTTAAAAATATAAAAAAAATAGTGGTCCGCCGGTGTCGGGAGCAGAGTCCAAGCTACCGGTGGTTAGGACTCCAGAGATAGGAACCTCCTCACAATGCGGGCCGTATCGAGGAGTACTGCCTTCTGAATCAGGCCCTTGATCCAGCCGCCTAACGAGAGCCTCGAGAGATGATGGTTGAGGCTTTCAGCCATCAGGCCATTGGCCGTAACGACAATCGGCACAATGACAGCCGAGTCAACATTCCACATGTCAACACTCGAGATATTTGATTTGCTTCTCTTTCTCAGCTTTCACGAGGTTTTCGTCATGTGGAATGGTAACATCGACTATCATTGCGCGGCGCGCTAATCGATCTATCACCACTATATCAGGCTTATTGGCGACAATAGTCCTGTCAGTAATGATAGACCGATCCCAGTACAACGTGACATGGTCATTTTCGAGAACTGGGTCGGGCGCATACTTGTAATACGGTACCTCAGAGTTCACAAGTTTATATTTCAAAGCAAGTTGCTGGTGAATAATCCTAGCCACTTGGTTATGTCTGTGCAAGTACTCGCCGTTAGCCAGACGAGAACAACCAGAGATAATATGTCTGATAGACTCACCCGGACGGTGGCATGCCCGACACACGTCAACCGTCCCGTCCTTCATAATATGTCTCCGGTAGTTATTCGTCAAGATAACTTCGTCCATAATTGCACAGACGAAACCTTCAGTTTCCCCGAAAAGGTCCCCAAAAAGTAGCCAGGATACGGACGCTAAAAAATCTACATCGGGCTCATGAAGAGTTCGATAGAAGCGCCCGTGTAGCTCCTTGTTTTGCCATATCTCCTTGCGGTCATCCGTTGTAAGTATTACAGGTTTGCACCAGTTCTCTTTAGCCATGGAAAGTGGGGTGAGCCCCTTGTCCACTGCGACCACATCACGGTGCATACCCACTTCGGTTTTCAAAAAATATTATTATTATTATTATTATAGTGCACTACTACAAAGCGCGACAGGACAAAAGCTTTGCCTCTGTGGGGAGTTACTCTGAGGCACGAAGTTGGTGCTAATTAGGAAATACGAAGATTACTGAAGCGCATAATTTTTCTGGTTTAACTGTACTTACCTAGCTAGGTTGTGGCACACGGCACTGTGCCTGTCCTGCCAGTCGCGTCGCTGGCAGCGCTCGGAGCAGTAGGGGGTGATGCCACAGCCGGCGCAGTAAGAGTCAGACGCGCCACCGCACACGACGCATTGCCGCGCTGCAACTCGCTGCAGTCCAGGCAGTTTTAGCTGCGCCCAATTATCGTGTAGAGTGTTTATTGTGTTTTTGGTATACATAGTTACCAAACTGTGACAATTTTCATTTGTATAGGGTTTTGCTTCTCAGATCAGTCGGTTAGGAAAAACCGAGCTTATCCAGTTTAAAATTATTATTATTTCTTTTACAAATTACCAAAAATAGTTTTAAAAAAACTCGCCGAATGCATCTCTCTTACAAGTCGGTAAAAAAAATACAGATTCCGCTAGGTATTAGGAATACCTTCTATCTCAGTCTCTTGGCTCGAGTCATGAGGCCCAATTACTCATTCGATCAAGTTTGTATTGTATTCAATATCCGACTGAACTCTGTATCGATGTCAACTCTTTGTTCGATAAGCATGCTCAATATTGATTCTAGAAACATGCTAACTCGTGCTATGATGTTATTTGTAACTTTGTGTGTGCAGTATAGTATAAAATAAAGAACCATATGACACCAAATGTATACAAAACAATACAATGAAGAAGGTATGATTTTTGTTAGTAATATACATGCCGTTAGGTTAAACGAGAAACATACTTTAACCTTTTGCCAAGCAAAATGTGCCCAGCACGCCATGGTCACGTCTACATGACAGATTTTAAGGAATAATTCAGCTTGGCGCAGAGGGCACGTCTTTGCTTTTTTGACGTGGCGGTCAATAGGTTAAGGGACTCTTTGCGCGAGGAGTTAAAGTACGTCCCTTACTTAACTTGTTTTTCTTTCTTTCTTTCATGTTTTCAGTTATTTATTTATTTGCTAACATGTAAAACACTAGGTAGTACAGTAGGCATGCACTAACAATTCACGACACAGTAAGTATAACGACGTACACCCGTAAGGGCACTGCAAATGTTTAATATCATTATTAAATTACATAATATAATAATATTGATTCTAATTATTATTTTTATTATTTATTATTGGTATTTCAATTAGACCTTGTTGAAACTAGATTGGGCGGAACATACGCCCCGAAACTAAGATAAATAAATAGCTCGATTTTGTCAACGCGTTTCGCTTCAATATTTTCTCGTCAGTAGCTTGGAAAAGGAGATGACAATTACTCAATGGAACAAAGAAAACAACACAAAAAACACTTACAATTTACCAATGAATCAGAATCTGACGGATACAAGTGTCAAGACATACACGAAGGAAATAAAAAGTATTTTTGTTAGTAATTATCTAATAGAGAATGAATGAACATTGAAATGGGCTGGTCACGTGGCGCGTCTCAAAGACCACAGGTGGACCAAAACGGTTACAACATGGAAAGGCCCACAGGGCAATCGCTACAAAAGAAGACCTTACGCGCGATGGGATGGCGACTTCAAAAAAATAACGGGACAAAAACGACATCTTATAGCTAAAGACCGGGAAAAATGGCAATCTTTGGTAGAGGCTTCACCTCAAGGGGGGTTCCTATTACCCAAGAAATGTACTTAAAGGAAATTATTTTTGTTTAAAAACTTACAAATTTTTTTCGTTAAACTTATTTTAAATCGTAAACTGCAAACTAATAGGAAATAAAAGAGCTTTTATATTTTATATCCAATAGAGATAAGCCGATTATGAAGAGCGTAAAGCTGGGCAGCGCCCGATGACAGTAATATTAGGAAATCAACTCTGAAATCCTAGCTAGTGCTTCCAGGATATTTTGGCTCTTGAATAACATTAATATGGGCGTTGTTGGTAACAAAGTTCGTAAAATTGTATTGACAACCTTATATAAATTATGCCAAGAGCGTGCACTCAGATTTTTCGGAGCATGCGCTAACCGAACCATGGCCTGGAAAGGCTTTATGATACTAGGCCGGGTGGAAGGAAAACGCGGTCAAGGCAGAGCAACGGCAAGATAGTCAGACGCGATCAAGAAGCCTGTTGGCATTTACTGAGCGGTCCACACTGCAGAAGACCGCATAGGTTGGAGACACGTCGGTATGTGAACGTGATGACCTCAACATTGAGGGAACGACGAAGAAGAATTGAAAAATGAAGACTGCGTTAGTTCCGCGATTTTGGCCACGCGCCAAATGGTTTTTGTTCATGTGATTTGGTGTTTAGTTTACCCAATAAGATATGAAAAGATTTAAGAATGCTAGCTTTCAGCTTTAGGATTATAATTTAATCAAAATGTGTTATACAGGCTGTCCCTTAAATAATGGATAACCTTGAAATAAATAGCTTATAATTGACCGTATGGCAGTTCTAAAAAAAATTACAAAGTAGTAGGTACGTAAGATTTTTAACCAACTTTTTTTTACCTTGTTTTACATTCTTTTTCACCACGACAACAAATGAATGAATTCCATAGGTTATTTGTTGTAGTAATATTGTACGTTGACTATGCCGACAGAGGCAATAAATAATGTGAATAGAAATTGCACAGTATTTTTTCCAAAAAAAAAAACGTATATTAGGTACTACTTGGGGGCGTCGGGAATCCCGGGCGGATTTCCGGCCACCGCAGCACAGTGGAACGAATGTATGGGAGCGGTTGGACGTAGACATGTCCGAAAAATAAGAGTAAAATTATGACAAACTAATGATGCCATCTTATTCGATTACTTAATGCCTTCATAAATTGTGGTGATGAATTTCTTCATAACTCCCATATTTCGGGAGTAATTTGAGAAAATGTGAAATTTTACTATGAAAATGAGTGTATCGAGCTCTCTCCCTCCTGATTCCGGGCTTGTTTCAAGTAGCGGTCTCTAATATCGTAATGCTATTACTAAGAGCTATATTTAATACTAAGACACATAGTGCGCCAAATGTGCACTTTCTGGGATAAAAGGAAATGAAAATTTAAAAAAAAAAAACGTTTTTTCCCCATTTGTATTTACTTTAAACCGCAGACAGACTTATTAAGAGGTCTATAAATATATTATATATATACAGAAATATATATTAACAAAAATATTCACAAGAACTGATGAGAGTATGACTTTTAAGTAAGTTGATAATAAATTACCTAGTTTCATTAAAAGTACAATAAATAATTAAGATGTAAGCTCTAATTTACTAAGTTACACATTTTAAAACAATAACATCATTTAATTATCTTCGTCATCATCATCATCATCAATTAATTCAAATTCAGAATCGATGTCCGCTAAATCATTTATGTTAACAAATTCGATATCACTTTTCTCAGAATCCGTAAGCTCATAAAATTCCTTAAAAGAAGATTTTTTTACAAACTTATTTCCTTTTGGACGGATACTTGTAACAAGTGGATCAGAAGACAGTAAAAGATTGTGCATAATATCTTCATTGCATGAGATACTGCTATGCTTTCGAGAATGCCCCTCTCTATATTTTCTAAAATCTTTATTTCTAGCCTCAGATGCCTCTTCGGATAGAAAACCAATGGGCACAATTGACATGTTCTGAACTATGTCTGGCCCATGCATTAAAATTTTATGAAGTGAAGAAGGCATATAATACCATGGGTATAACTCCACGTAAAGCTTAGCAGTATCAAAGCAGAACTCTCGGAATTTAGTTACGTTGATCTTCTCTCCTGATGAAATACACTGCAAGATCACACAGATTTTTCTTAAAAGCATAGCATCTATTCCGGTCAGTTCAGCAGATTTAGTGTAGTTTTCAAAAAATCTCCTTGCCGAGTTGCCATTGTTGGTGGATCCACTGCCTTGTTTCACAACATCGAGAAGTAAGCCCGTTTCTCTTCTTACAGCCTCTTGAACTCTTTTCTTCCTGTCATCAACTTGCCTTTTTGCTATATCACCCCTTACTTGCCATGATTTTATGTGTAATTTGTAGGAAATGTGTAATAAGCATTCCATTGAGCGAATCCAAGCGTGAAGGGTGCTTAAGCTATATTTATACATGTCCTCGTTTGCGTGTTTATCTTTGATTAACTCTAAATTATTCATTTCTTTAGGACAAGCCTTGCATATGTCACACACTGAAGCTGCTGTATTGGATATAATGGAATGAATTTTACCATCAATCATTGTCAACAGCAGTTGGTGTTTGACACTAATTCCATCAGTGATGGTGGATGGAGTTAAGGCTTCAATCTCTGCTTCGATTTCAGCCATCTCTCTGCACATTTTCTTTGGTTTCCTTTATAAACTTAAACAATATTGGCCGGCAAAATGAAGTGGAAGATGGTCGCTCGTTTTCCCAAATTGTTACACCTTTTGAGACGAGCCGCAGTGGTACAAGACTAATCATAAAATTACTAGCAAGATCGATTTGCTCATCTTCACTCGTCCTTTGATGATAAATGCTTTGGCTAGATGATCCGTCAAAACCCCATTTGCTGGTCAATACGAGCTGTTGATTGGGATCAACAGGGGTTTCTAACGACCTAATAAGTCTTCTTGAGGTTAAATCCATCAAGGCTTGTAATTTGATTTTTGCAGAGCTCTCTGTAACTGTGAGATCTTCTTTGGCCGGATAGCACTTAATTTTTTCTTTAACCAACATGTAGTAACTCGGGTATTGAAGAGCTCCTTCTTGAGTGTTGAAATCCCGAAGAGTGTTATAGCGCCATTTCGATAAGTTCATCGATACATAAAGAGCCAATGCCTTCAAAGGGGATATTTCCCGTACCTGAATTGATTTACCTTCAATGAAGGCTTTGATTTTTGAGGCCTCTTCTGGATTCTCCGTCAAGTATTTCATAACATAAGCTGTATCGCTTTGTCCTGCCTTTTGAAGCGCCCTTTCGGCCGAAAACATAATTTCAGCGCTGCTACTGCTGCATGAAAGACTATCTTCAGTGCGTCTTCTTTTTTGCCGGTTACTAAGGTCCTCAAAAGATTTACGAGGACTAGGATGTGTACAAGTTGAAGCATCAGATTTAGCAGGAGAAATTATGGGCTCGATGACGTCACTTATATTTTCTGTAGAAGGTTCCATATTTTCATTCTGTAATTCCGGCCATTGAATTGCAGCCTGTAGCCAAATCTCATGTTTCTTCCGAAACTTATCTGTGCTTCTTCCAGACTGTGTCCATTTTGCATAAATGCGGTAGCAAAATCGACGACACCAGTCTTTTAAACTTGTTTCAGCACTTTCACATAACTGAACACAACTGTTATCTTTTAAAACACTGAACAAATAGTTAAAGTCGCGTAAATCTTTATGTGCGCGTGCGCATAAAGCAACGTGAATATCAAGATTTGTATTAAAATTTGGAAAATACATTGCGAGATTAGCTTGGATACAACGAGGTGTAAATCAACACTGATTTTAAAGTTACTAATAGTGACCTATTTATATAAAATCCAGGTATCCCAGGTATCCTTTGTTAAATATTGCAAGGTAATTAGTTATTGTGATAATTAGTAAATGATGCATGCTAAATTAGTGTATTAAGAGCCATTTAGTAATTAAATAATAGCAATGTTCTTATCAGTAATCATTAGTGCATCAGTTTTATATGTAAACCTTAAGTCCCTAATTATATATCCTAATTAGCTTATATCTTCTCTAATTGGCTGCTCAGAAATGTTATTGTAATAAGGTAAACCTTTAGAAAAACGGTTTTAATCAACAAAATAAACAAAAAATAAAAAAATTGTGTTATAAAATAAACATCACTCTTTATCCCAGAAAGTGCACATTTGGCGCACTATGTGTCTTAGTATTAAATATAGCTCTTAGTATTAGCATTATGATATTAGAGACCGCTACTTGAAACAAGCCCGGAATCAGGAGGGAGAGAGCTCGATACACTCATTTTCATAGTAAAATTTCACATTTTCTCAAATTACTCCCGAAATATGGGAGTTATGAAGAAATTCATCACCACAAGTTATGAAGGCATTAAGTAATCGAATAAGATGGCATCATTAGTTTGGCATAATTTTACTCTTTTTTTTCGGACATGTCTACGTCCAACCGCTCCCATACATTCGTTCCACTGTGCGCAGGCGCGGGCTTGCGGACGGTGAACAATGGTAGCTCGCCGTCCGATAAGGACCAGATCCGGGTCGACGGCGCATTGTTCCACGCGCGCCTCAAAGAGATGTCGTCAGCACAAGAATAGGGATCCACTAGGGCCGATGCCTGCCGGGGTCGCGGGAAAGTCCGAAAGGGATACCGAGGCCCCTGGCAACACTGGCAACGGAAGGAACACGGGTGGGTTTTAGTCAGTAAGAGTCTGACACACCCTCCCACTCCGCTCAGAGAGAGAGAAGTTATATGAAAGTACAACTTGGAGATAACTTTTTTTTTTGCATTTTTTAGAACGTCCATAAGGTCTATTACATGCTATTTCAAAGTTATGCATTATTTACAGGACACACTAAAAAAAAACAAACTTTTGATTACAATTACTTTAATTACAAACATAAAGAAGCAAACAAACATATCACATAATAAACTAAACAAATTAAGTTAAAAATATCAACCAAAAGTCCTCTACAGTACGGTCTATGAACAGAACTTCGGGAAAAAGATACATAAAACTAAGCGTTGAGGAGCAATACCGGCGCGAAGGGATCAGACGAAACAAGCTTATATGTACCCAGTGGCTTTAAGATGCGCCAAAAGTCGTAACATTAAATCTCGAAATAATCGAAAACGTTTAAAGAATATGTAGCTTGAGATACAAGGTGGCGATTTAGTCAAGTGGGTGATTCTACCCGTCAAACTAGAGCAGAGAGAGAACTTCATACATGCATTGAAATAGTCTGTCTACTGTTGTACGAATTTGTATTTTATTTTTTTTACGAATCGGCTACGAGTTTCAAGGCAAAAGATGTATGCATGACTAGTAGAATCAGCCCGTTGACAGACGCCATGTGTTAAACACGAAAAGAGTGGAAAAAATTGGGCCCTATTCTTGGAGGGGAGGGGGGACTGATTATTCAAATGATTAAAAAAACGCGTGCCTCGTCACATAATCACCTCGCGCAGCCATTTCTAAACGCTAACATAACAATCATAAAAATACTTACCCTAAAACTTATGTAAATTAGTACAAACTAAAATTGCTACTAAAAATAATGTTTTGGTCCTTGTTAGTAGTAGAAATCATGTCACAATGGCGCGGAATTATGCTCAGGGTTGTCAGAGAATTCAGATTGAAAATGGACGATTGAATTCTCGTATGTCCTTGAATGTTTCTCCAGACTGGTTTGTTTTCTAAGCTTATAAAAAAAACCCAGTGTATGAAATGATTCTTCCAAGGAAATACGTTAAAAGCTTTATTATACAAACATTCTGTTCACTAAATGAAGCTCAGCAACGGTTTTCATGAGGTTTGAAAGTTAAACAAACTTAACTAAAACAAAATGTTTGTATAACACCGTTTTGGGATCACAACTAAGGTACAAAATCCGGCTTATTATCGTCTCGTACTTACAAAACCACAGCAAAGATTGACTTAGATGTTATCAGTTGACAAAATCTAGAGTTTGAGCTCGAGACATTATAAAAAACACTAACAACAGCTTGTATTTTAGGTACTACAGAACAAATAATGGTTGAATTCTTTCTGGACATAAAAAAAAAACATTATTACAAGAAATTGGTGGACAATTTCTATTCGTCAATAGGTAAAACAATAGTAGGAATGTCAAGTTAATCATAATTATTACTTTTAAAATTAATAACACTATCTTAAAATGCAACTTATTTGGTGGGTTTTCAATTTAAAACACTGATACGGTGGGTAAATGACAGGTTGTAATAATCGAAATCTCCTGTTCGAAATACTAAGAGGAAAAATTTAATTATTTCGAACATATAAAGTTTGTGACATTTAATGAGCTCTACGCAAACTGTTATCCTGATGTCCAGGGCCTCTTCAAACGGAATTAAAACTTAATGACAATTTTGAGCTAACCAGTCCCAACAGACGGCACCCGTTCACGAGTATAACGCATGCATCAGCGTCGCTTAGCTCAGCCATGTTCCAGGGAGCTCAACGACCCGACACACAACGCTACCGTTAGCAGGATTTTTCAGTGAGCATGATATATTCAAACTGTCATATTTAATTATTATGATATGGGGCTACATAGCACGAAGCATAGAAACGTAGGCAGAGAAAACAGCTCAACATAATTTGTCATGCTTACATGAAGGAAGTATTCAAACGAACTACGGTAGCAAGCGAAAGTAATATAGAATGAGGGTTATCTGTCCCTCATACGATTTTCCAACGAAAGCGAATCATTTAATAAAAATGTAGTGACGTGTTTCCATAATGGTAAAAAAAGTTAGAAAATAAATCATAATTAGCTCAACATCTCGCGTTAGTGCGTTTCGCATGGTTCTTATCGTAATATTTGGCTACATAGCAGTGAAAAACTACTTAATACAAGCAGTATAAAACTTAGTATAAAAACTAACCGAAATCATACTAAATTAACAATACTGAAGTAATTATTGATAAAAGGCGCAACTTCTATCCTACTGAAATGAATATCAGTTTTATCGTCATTAATATTTGTCTTTTTATCATTCAAGGTAGAATCATACTTTAAAGAAGAATTTGAGTTTCTCTCCGCCGATAGACGAATCGAAATTATTCCCTTGTAGCACAGACACAGATTGCTTATCGATATAAACGGTGAATTTACCGTTGCTTGGGTAAACATTTTCAGTAAAAACCTGCCATAATTCCGTATTGAGTCCCGGGTTTTTATCTTCAAGTAGATCAAAGATGATGTTTAAATCGTCCTTATTTTCTGGTAGAATGTTTACGGGGATTTTTATTATGACCTTCTGGTATCCGTGGTGTTCAGGTACGATATGTTCTGAGGTTTTTGGAGAAACAGGATCTATTACCACAGGGTCTTCTGAATCCGTCTTGTCTAAAGTATAAAAGTATATTTTCTGGTCACTCGCGCTTAATTCTAAGTTTTCGTTTTTAATTATTTTATCTGAGTCTTCATCGATTGATAGGTCACATACGTTGTGTCCAATTTTATTGTGCTGTGAGAGGACTCTCCATTGGTCGAGGTTTAAATGGGGATATTCTTTTTGGAGCTGGCTTTTCAGGTCATCAAAACTCTTTCCTTTCGATTGCATGGAGACTTTGCCTTTACACTTTTCGATAGCTTCAATTTCGCTTAACTTCTTACTTAATCTCTTAGCGTGTACCTTGGTTATCTCTTCTAAACTTGCCTTAGGTTTGAGTAGAGATTGTAGATGTCCTAACTTAAATTGGACAGCGCTACCTCCAACGAATTTATCAAAATTGTGTGCAGTTATCACTTGAGCTGAAAGCTTGTCTATTTGTAAGACGACGTCTAATTTAGTCTTGGTTCTTATTGTGCTTATTTTCCTCCAATATTTGGTCCGTAACCTCGGATTTTGTTGTTGTAACATAGCGATAACTTCGTCAGTATCTTTCTCAGTTTTGCAAACCATGCTTACAATACCTACTGCTCCTCTGAACTCGGTTGCCTTAAGATGTATGTATAACTTAGAGTTGACTACAGGAATGGACTGTTCTATCCAGTTTCTGGACATCATAGAATGGCAAATGATAAAGATGACGCCATCAAAGAGGTACATATCGTGGAATTTCGGTATATCATCCTCGGCTATCTCACATTGATCCACAGAATCTACAACAATATTCTCGAATGTTCTTTTAATTGAATGGAATAAAGCTTCGTCTATTCTCGACTCCGGGTAGTTAAGAGGGCCCACATACAGTTTCTGGTCATCAGCGATGAGGTCAGTGTAGTGATTCGTACGAATCCTGGTTAGGGGGACAGCCATAATTTCAAGATCTATAGGCATATACATTTTTTTAAGAACCCCGTCTCTATGCTTCTTAGTGTCTACGTCGCCGATTTCTTTGCCAATTTCATCGAAGCTAATATCACGTTTTTGTCTATCAATAATCCTTATTGTAAGCTTATCTCCTTCGTAATGAGGATCGAAATCGGGACTTTTGATGACTTCTAAAGACTCGGGATCTACTCCAAACTGTCTTTTCTGCTTACCAGCAACATCTGAGTAGTATTTCCAGCAGTCTGGCTTCAATCCTGGATATACAGCCTGTAGCTTCAGTAATAATTCTACCGATTCCACATGTGCATGTTCTTTCGGCAATCTCATCACTATTCTTGTATACCTGACCAAGGTTTTGATATCTCTAAAAGTTAATTTCAATCCTGTAGAATTTATGAACTTCGGTAATACTTCTGTCAAATAGTCTTTAGTCTCTAGACTATCACAGACGTAAATAACAGCTCCATTGGATAAGTAAATGTCTTGGAATTTGGGGATTATTAAGTTAGCAAACCTTTGCATTTTCATATCCTTATGCAAATATTCTTTGAACAAATGTTTTAGCCTACGAATATGTGTGCCTTCCAGTTTGTTCTGTGGATACCCTTCTAATGTTATTGCTACTTTTAACTCCTGTTCGACGTGTAAATAGTTTGTTCGGCGATGGTAGGCAATACCTCTGTTGCTATCAATATTTAGAGTGCTACTTCTAGAGATCAAATTATCGGTACTTTCGATAAAAGATTCAGTTTTGTCAGACACGGCTACACCTGATGTGGAAGCGATATTGCTTTCCAGATTCTCTTTTTCCTTAAAATCGGATTTCTCGGTTTCGTTTTCGTTTCCATAGTTGTTCGTTTCGTCTGACCAGACAAGTACTTCGTCTTTTTCGCTGATGTATTTGACATCTTTGAGTTTTTTTAGTACGTCCTTCTGCAGATTATTTTCTAGTTCTTTCATAACATCTTCCCTATCCCCTGCTTCAGATTCAAGTGGACCATCCTCTTCAATAATATCTTCTGTTTTCGCAACTTCAATTACTTTAACGCTAGCATCAGAAGCATTCCTAGGCGTATTTTCTGACGATCTTATCTCATCTAGGAGTTTAACTCTCGAAGCAACACTTCCTAAATCCTCCTCCATGTTGGAAAGAAGGCATTCGTAATAAATCTCAGTATACCCAGTCAGTTCAAACTCCATCTGTCCATAATCTATCACATTTTTGAAAGCGGGACCGCGAATTATTTCCCCAGACACTCTATCGATCAAAAAGGACGTACATTCAACGTCGTCCATTGTTTTTTGAGCGTAGATTTTCCATAAACTGGTTTTTATCGTAGGATTGAAGTATTGGAGGAGTTTGAAGGCGTCGTGGGCTGTTGCTGGCCAACAAGAGCTCGGGATCTTTAATACTGCTAAGCAGAGTCTCTTAACTCTTGCTTTCAGCAAAACTAGATTGGTACACATCCTTTCTTGCAACCCAGGGGATACTCTGACCATCCAATCTCTAGTCTCTGCATCTTTACAAATACACACTAACGCTCCCCTATTCAAGTAATAATCTAAGAAGGACGGAACTCGTTTTAGGAGTCCAGCTTTTAGCTGCATATCTATAACGTCTGTAAGGCTGCGTTGGAATTGCTCCATCTGTCGCAGTTTCATCTTGGATTTAGGGTAGCCTGCTAAAGCGATTACTAGTTTCAAATCTTCTTCTACAATGTCCATATAGTCAGCGTTTCGTAGTTGTATCAGTCTATTAGTCTCATCCTCGTCATCACTGTCGGTATAAAAGTCACTGTATTTCAAGTCGCAAGTAACTTCGCTCCTACATCTACCGCATCTTTTCAACTTACTCGTCGCGTCAGATCTTTTACTATACGTATCGGTAATCTTACTAAAGTCAGACTTCTTGGTCTTCTTACTAGGGGAGGTAATATTAGTTGTTTTACTATCGACCTTTTTACTTGAGAACCCGTATTTTTTTTCGGAAATTTTATTTGTTGCGGACTTATCTCGGTAGTGTTTGTTCTCGCTTTGGTCTTCGGAGCATAGAACGCATGTTGAAGGGGTGGAGCTACCATCAGTGGGCGGGATTTCCCAGGAACGCTTGTTCTTGACTTTGCAGGAACAGATGGTGGTGTCGTTCTGAAGCAAAACTGTCGATATCGATATGTGTCGTACTGAGTGCTACACTACTGTTGTGTTGCCAGATGTCTCGTTTCCCGTTTGTCATGCTCGGGTTATCGAAATCAGTTTGGACTATTTTTTTTTATATTTCCGAACTTAGTCGTCCTTAGTTGCCAATTTCTGAATTCATCTTTCAGAACACCCCAATTTGGACATGATGTATCTGGCAACACTGTGTTGATTTCTTGCTTTTGATGAAATGCATGAAGCGTAAAGCCCCTACCTAAAGCACAAATGCATGCTGCAAATTTATAATTTCCACAAACTGTAATAAACGAAAATTTGGAGCCTGAAATTTAGGAGAAAAAAAGCGAAACGCATTTAATAAAGTCATCATCTGCCTAGGCTTTTCCCAACTGTTGGGGTCGGCTTCCAGTCTTACCGAATACAGCTGAATACGAGTATTTTACATGGAGCGACTGCCTATCTGACCTCCACAACCCAGTTACTGGGTAACATGATACCCCTTGGTAAGACTGGTTGTCAGACTTTCGAGCTTCTGACGACCCGTAACGACTGTCAAATATCTAGAAATGACAGCCGGGACCAACGGCTTAATGTGCTTACCGAGGCACGGAGGGGTCTTGGTATGTAAAGATGGTCACCCATCCACGGACCAACCGCGGCAAGCGTAGCTTAACCTGATCGATCGATCCGTGCGGCTGTTGTTACTTAGCCACAAGCATCATAAAATAATTATTTAATTATATAATTTTGCCTGCGTGTTGTGATCCCGTGAAATAAAACGACGCGTACGCATGGAAATCGGGGAGAGGAAATGAGCTCCAACGGCACGAAAGAGCTCATTTATCTTATGAAGCCAGGCGCATACCCCAAGTGGTGCCAAACAATGGAAAACCATTGCGACTCATTAGCTGCCCTTGGCCGATTAAAAGAACGTATCGCCAGTCCTCAATTTGTACGCAATTATAATTCCGCAAAATTCAGAAAGAATGTACACGCACACAATTAGAACAATCGATTAAACGGACGTTACGTAGATGGCAAGTTATTTTTAGTAACAATTTTAGTTAGTACATTATCTACAAATCCCAATGAGTTCAGTTCTTGAAATACCAACAGCCGTATTAATTTTGTTCCCTCACTCGCCAAGAGCGGTGCGGTGCGGTTTGTGTACTTTTTTTGATCGTGATTATTCGATTTTGTATGAAAACCCTTTACAACCACGCCGCACAGCATATGGCGTGTGGAGCTCCTAAGAATCGATGCGAGAATTCTGATCATACACTGATTAGTATGTAAATTGGTCTTGCTACCTCGACGTTCTATGAAAACGAGAACGTGAGTTTGGAAGACCAATTACCATTTGAACCCATGGCTTACCTAGCCAAATGAGAGACCTATAATTATAAACTTTTTCATGCAAATTGTTTGACGTATCCCATAAACCATATTACAAAATAGAGTTTGTAGCTATATAAGGATTTTTTGACACGTGACCAAGTCAGGTACTAACACCATCATGTTTTATCAATACATTTCACAAAACAATAGGGATGACGACTTATTTATTTTTTTTGTAGAGTATCAATAAATATTGGACACGTATTTTTTTCTTTTTTTACGTAATCAAAAGATTACGGCAATACATTAAGTTAACATTTGTCATGACGTCACGCTTTGCTAGATTTTATACTGAATTGTGACGTAGCGAGACCCCACTCTCCCAACTTTAATGCGTTTTATCTAAGTATGTTTTTAGTAACAGGTGTCTATTTTTTTTTTATATCTGACTGACGGACTAAACAGATTTTTTTTTACCTAGGCATCATCCCTATTGCACAATTTTTTAGCAACAGCGCCTCCCTGGCAACGTCATGCAGGCGTCAAAAAATACTTGTACCATTAGCAACAAATGCTGGGCAAGATGTGTCAGAATCATTAAAGAACTATTTAACAACTTTGAGTTCTCAAAATGATAGCAACTGCTATTTTTTTAAATAAGCAGCTGTTCCTTTAAATTGCAGAAGGCTTTTGACTTGAAATTTGGTAAACCCCGCGGTGTTAATCATTGCAACTCACGTGCAAGTCATGTGACTTTTATTGCATTGACATAAGGTTTAAATTGCTTTGTTACACGCACGTAAGTGTAATACTACAGCTGTACGAGCTTCTCTGCCCATTATTTGGAGCCACACGTAAAGTTATAAGTATGAGCATGCAATAATAGGTGAAGACTTACCGAATCGCCTGCGCCGGCGCTGAAGCTCACGTCCGCATCGCGGGAGTCCCTACTAAAACATTATACAGATTAATACACTACATACATACTTTGTGACATTTAACAGTGTCTTATAATTTATAAGACAACTAGCTTTTGCCCACGGTTTCACCCGCGTGCATGTCGTTACCAATGTGTTAATACAGGTAAACAATGTATTAATTCCGTAATACATTGTTTTCTTTTGTTTTACGCGGCGCACGCCAGTAAAGCTCCCAGTCGGCATGATTTATTCCGACATCTTCAACAGTCATCGTCATATTTCAGGCAATTTACACAAAACGTTAATTAATTATAGACCTAAACCTTCCTCATGAATCACCCCGTCCATTGGTGAAAACCGTATGAAAATTATTTCGGCAGTTTTTGAGTTTATCGCGTTCAGACAGACAGACGCGGCGGGGAGACTTTGTTTAACAATAATTATGTAGTGATGTTAACATGATTCGCACGAGATTTCTGTGCTACATCAAAGTTAAATATACAGGAGGTAAAAAGACTACCGTGGCCTCTGGCAACACTCAAGCAAAGGAAGGAACAAGTTTTAGTCAGTAAGAGTCTGACACACCCTCCCCCGCTCTGCCGAGAGCGGGAGAACTTATTCGATAATTTCCACCCCGAAAAAAAAAAAGGGGGGGGGGGGGTAGAAAGACCCTCAACGAAGCCGTCATCTTCGCATTCTGTACATCAAACCAAGTAAATTTGTGCAAAAATAATGACTGGGAAACGAGTGTTATTTTTGGTGTGAATATTCGGCAGTTTACGGCAGTGCGCAACGTCGTAACGCACGCAAAACATTGTGCTTATGGGTGAATGAAAAGGTACATGGATCGCGGGAGTATTTAAAGTTAAATTATAACATTTAAAACTAGTTATCTTAAAAAAAAAAATTGTTACTTTGACCTTAAATATCTCCCTAACCAGAAGGTTCCCAGGTGTGGTCCAGTACAAAAAAGTATCATAATAAAAGAAGAACAAGTAACTCTCGGATTCGTTAAGGGTGTATAGAACTTCTGTTTATATAGTATTATAAAATCAAATGTTCAATCAGTATTAAAAACGAAAGCGATGCATAATATCGGCACAAAAAACATGTTCTAGGAAAAAAATAACACTGAGTACCTATACAAAACGCAAGCCAAAACAAAGAACTGACATTTGTAATGACTCACCTAAATCGTACAACTCCCTTTCCGTATAAAGACGACAATCTTGCGTAAGAAACACATAAAAATTGTTAGTATACAAAATATAACACCATGGCGTGATAGGAGGCGAACTTATCGTCACTAACCAGACACAAAACCAGATTGGGCTGCGATTGAGTACTTCCAAATAAAAAAAATAAAAAACGGATAAGTGCGAGTCGGACTCGCCCACAGCTACATATAATAAATACAATTATGACCGCGCCAGTGGCGTGCCTAGGGTTTCAAAATAACGCAAGCCCAATAAAATTTTAACCGATTTCAAAAAAAGAAAGTTCAGTTTTCGACTGAGTATGTAGGTACCTACGTATCTACGTATGTATCATCGCAATTTTCTCATAAACTACTGGTTAGGTACAATAAATTCTCTATCGAGCATTTTAGTAAGGCTTTTGGGCTTATATGAAGGTACCGCCACTGGACCGCGCATACCGTTGCTTAACCTCGATGATTGATTACGTACTTTAAATAAAGACTATATTGTTTATGATTTAGAATGTATAGTTTTCAGATTTTTCCCTGTACTTGTAGTATAAGACGATATTGCTTGCCAAATTTCATAGTTCTAGGTCAACAGAAAATACTATAATACCCTATAAATGTTGATTCCCTTGAGTGTCTTAGAAGTTTGATTTTTTCCACAGCTTCAAGGGACTGTAGATCTGATTATATGGATTTAATTTCAATTCGATACCTTCACGCGTTCTCGAGATAAAAGGTCTTGACAGACAGACGGGCAACAAAGTGATACTATAAGGATTCTGTTTTTTTCGTTTTGAGGTACCTACGGAACCCTAAAGGCAACAATACTGTCCTATCATGTTCTGGCAAGTATTAGTTACTTTTGCCCGCAGATTCATCCGTGTAGATGTCGGAACGTGATAAAAATAATTATATGTAGTGATCCAGGTTATAAAGTAACGACTAATTATTTTCTAGGGGCCTTATTACAAACCAAGGTTTGTCTTTAGAACCAGGTTTAAACCATTGAGCCATTTTTGAATTTAGAACTTTATTTCAAAAAAGACAAAGTTCTTAATACAAAAACAGATTTTTAAACCGGGCCTAAGTGATCAATTTCGTATAAAGAACTTTACTACGGTCAAAACAAAGTTCGAAATACAAAAACTGGCTCGAAGGTTTAAGCTTGGATCAAAGATAAAACTCGTTTTGTAATAAGATGGCAGGAGACTAATAACTTAGGGCGACTAACGATTAGATACTAACAAAAAAATGGGTAGCAAAAATAATAGGTTGGCACCAAGCCAAGCCACCACCACTAACCGCCGCGGCAGCGGCCGCCGAGCGTCAGATCCCCTCGGTTGTTGGTGACTCTCAGTTACCAAAACAAAAACCCGATGCTAGTTTACATTAAAACAAAGGTAACAATTAATTAGTAAGCTACTACTTTATACTTAAAATGCTACTTCACTGTAGCTGCCAACAGTGCCAACCAATTATATTTGCTAAC
This sequence comes from Atethmia centrago, assembly GCA_905333075.3. Classification (NCBI taxonomy): domain Eukaryota; kingdom Metazoa; phylum Arthropoda; class Insecta; order Lepidoptera; family Noctuidae; genus Atethmia; species Atethmia centrago. Next base: position 11,762,107 of record HG995393.1, read on the forward strand.
CATTTTAATTATTTTTAAAACCCTAAATCGGATTAGTTTGTCGCCGCGTTAAATACATGCCTAAAGTAACTGGACAGAGTAATAAAAAGTGAAAGTTTTTGAATTAAACTTTTGTGATTGTGTAATTAATTAATTGATTTTGCTTAAGGTTACTACGAGTAACATAGTTGTAAGTTTGTCTGTGACTAACTCATTATGGATTTTTAATTATGTCCGAATTGAATGATTATTATTATTATTATTATTAATAAGCTTTAAATACAACCGCGCTATGATAGGTACACTACTACAAGCAAGGCGCGTGTGTGCGGCAACTGGCAGCTTCGTTTCGTACGAAGAGAAATCGGCATCATATTATACTATATCGGCTGAGCCAGTTGCCTCGCTCAACGAAACCGCCATACTATGGGAAAAAGTACGAAAAACCTGGCCACAAATAGTTGCGTATCGAATACGTATCGTAATTAATCATTTGTTAAGAGGCTGACAACAACTAAAGCGCGGACTCAGAAAAGGCAGAGAAGCGGGATAACACAACGATGGTAATTTATTTCAAAATATGAAGCAATTATCTATTTACAATTTCTTTGCTTTTGTGGACAAGATATTAATTCAGACTTGTTGTAATGGCAAACATGTTATTTGGCTTAAATAGGTTTTTATCTTTATTAATATTTTACATAGATTCTTGTGTAGGTATTTTTTGAATGTTGTAGGCTTAAGACGCTGACAACACCTAAACCGCGGTCCCTGTCAGATTGCATAGAAAAGAAAGAGAAGCTCGATGACACAACGCTTGTAATTTATTGCAAAATATGAAGTAATTATCTATTTACTCAAAATTGAGTTGAGTAATCGAAAATAAAAAACAACCAAGTTCTGCATTCAAATAAGACGTTCTTGTTATTAATTAAATACGTAACCTTTGTTCATATTTGATATAGATATTTTGGATTAGAACTAAAAGTAAGAGGTTAATTTAACTTTAGTTTGTATCGAGATTCTGTTTTCAAAACGTGTTTTGGTAACAACCAAGTTCTGGGAAATATGTTCAAAATTAACATATATTTTTTCCGCTACCACAAACTATACAGATTTGGCGATTTTTTTTTCTTAAGAGAAGCCTATTTTTGTCAATTGGGTCTTGTCAGCGCCTTAATAGACTAGATTTGTAGACCATTTATTTTTTGTTAAGTACCTGGTAGTTCTTCGACAGGCCTACACTGTCCTCCTCCCATATAACAACAGTAACAGAGACATAACAGTGAATTGAAAACATTGTATAAAAGCCAATTATTTTTAAAAAAGTAACCGTGGAGTTTCTTGGCGGCTCTTCTCCATAGGAAACGATCAATTGGAACCGTGCATCTAGCTTCTGACGTTTCATAAGTGCCCATGTAGGTGTATGTGAAATAAAAAATATATTTTGATTTTGACAAAAAATCTATTGATTGTATAAAAAAATTAAAACACAATTATGCTAATATGTTGCTTGTAGAATAATCTGACAAAAAATCAGAATGATTGCATGTATATTATTATAGTTTTTAATCGTCAAAAGAATTTTTTAGAGGTAATCTTCGATTTTTTTTTCGATCATTTTGAATTAGTTGTATTATTTTTTCAACACACTATCTACCTAGCATATATCCTGGAGAATATCATATTTTTATTTTATTAACTGCAGTGGATCATATACTTTTAGGCATTATAAAACTTACAAAATTTGCGTTTAGATCCCATAGTCCCCTTAAGGAATGGAAAAATGTTTCGTAAATGAAAATATAAGTGTAGTAGTAGTCTACTTAGTGATATTTATTATTAGATAATACAATTAAATATGATTTAAAAAGATACAATTTTTTATGATTAATATGTAATTTAAATTAGCAAAATAAACAGACAAAGGTTCTGATTATAACATTATAATTATAATATTATAAATTATAAATTATTATAATATTATAATATTATAAAGATTATAATATTATAATATTATAATATTATAATATTATAATTATAAGATTATAATATTATAAATCGCGGAAGGCCTGCTGCCGAAGAACCTAAAAGAAGAAGAAAACGACGAATAGATTTACCTCTCCCCGAAATTGCCAATGACGGTTTAGATCATTTGCCAGCGTACACACAGGAACGACAACTCTGTAAGATGTATGGTTGCTCGGGAAAATCCTACATCAAATGTGAGAAATGTAACATACACCTTTGTCTAAATAAAGATAGCAATTGCTTTAAATCGTTTCATCTTACGTAAGGTGAAATGATGAGACTGAATCCACGCTACGCCAGTGGTGAATTGTTAGCCTGTAAGTCGAAATAGGATAGTTCCTAAATGCAACAGATCTCATTAAATTTATTTTATATTTTGATTAAATTTTGAGTTTTATTTTCTAAAACCTTATTTTGTACTGAGGATTGATTTAAAGTTACCTTTAAAGCATGCGATGCCAAATATGGCAATTAGTTTCAGTCGCCTTTACTGCAATGCATATTATACCAGATATGTCAAATTAGTTTAAGTCGCTTTTACTGCATACTATGCCATAAATGGGAAATATATAGTTTTTATTATATTTCTAAAAGTAATCGGATTTTGGAAAACTGCCTTAACTAACTTAATAGTACGTGTCACGTACTATAACATATATTTTTTCTGGAAAAAATATAAAACACATGCGGTAAGGGGTTAAATATACATTGTGTAGGAATCAAGAAACAAATTCCCAATCTTTTTACATTTTTTAATGCTTTACTTATTCATTTTAATGCATTTCATTCATTTATGTTGCGTGTTTTAGGTGGAACGGAACGCAAACTCAAAACGCGTCGTCTTCCACAATGCCGGAAGTGACGAAAGAAACTATGTTGATAAAATCTATTCTTAGCAAAGTGCTTGAAATCTCACTAAGGTACCTAAGTAAGTGCGATTTCTGCTTGAATAAAGCACAACAAATAATTTAATTTATATGATTTGGGACTACAAACAGATTTAAACAAAGTTTCGTGGTTAATGACGTCACATCATGCCCGCGGCAGAAACGTTCGTTTGAACTGTAGTAGAAAATTGTTGAAGTTTCATAATTTTTTTGAGCGACAAGCAGTAGTTGAATTTAACTTGTAATACTTTTCTTGAGTTTATATTCCTGTCTATTATTCATATAGTGAAAAAAAATATTGACATGCATATTCCCTATTGTCAAAGTGCACATTACAAATTGGCATTCACAGGTACTTTTTCTGATCAATTTGTTTACATTTTCGTCAGATACTTTTGGGATAAACCATACATTATTATGCGACTTTTTTTTCTCGTATCGCGACACGAACAAAGAGGACTGTTGACTGCCCAATTTGCAGTTTGTCCTACTCTGGGCGATCAGCCCCACTCCTACCTTGCTGACTGGCTAATGTTTTACTACGGCTTGAGCTATTCAAATTTATAAGATAACGCAATTTGGGACTACAACAATAACAACGATATTACACCCTCAATCTTCGATCAATAATAGTACTAGATTCCCGATAAGCGCTTCAAAAACGGCCCGAAAAATATAAGCACAAATACTTTTGTGGTCTTATTTCAAATTAGTATGGTCCAATCATAGCCAACGTCAAGACGTCAAAATGCCGCAGTGCGCGTTCAAAAATTGTGTAAATAATCACCGTAACACCAAGATTTTGGAAGAAATATCTTTTTTTCGGTAATTTTATATCAATATGTATTTATCATAAAATAATAACTGAATTAAATAGTAAATATAAGTCATTTACCAAATATTATGATTGTTAGACCAATGTTTGATACAACGCGCCAACTATTGTAACAAACATCGACTATTCTAGAAAAGGGAGTGCATGGAGTAGTATTGTTATGTTATGTTTTTTTTTTTTTGTGAAAATGTATGTTTTGATTTTTGTTTGTAGATTTTCTAGCGACCCATTTCGCTGTGCAGAATGGGTATCTATTGTCGCGAAAGAAAGAGGAGAAGAATTATACAAGCCTTATAAAAATTCGACTTTATGTTCGATTCATTTTGATATATTGGACATAAGTGGAAACACGCAAAGGTGTAGATTACTAAAAACAGCTGTTCCCAAATTGCAGGTTATTATCATAAATTATTAAAATAGTTGTCATCATAAATTATTAAAATCGGTCAAAAATATTTGCTAAAACGAACCTTTGCCTAAAAAAATATATTTTTATTCTGCTACTCTACGTCTTTCAATTCTTACTGTGTTCTGAGCATTGTAATGTAATACCAAGAATTACGTCTAGTTTCAAATAGAGTAAGCGAGAAATTGTTAACAAAATGTTTTTAACCTTATTTGATTGTTTTAAGTTTCATTTTAGAATAAATATTTTTGTACTTATTATAAAAATGACTTTTTATTTTTAAGCTTAAGCTTTCTCCGATGACAGAAGGACTTAAATATAAATATTTTGGAATCGTAATTAAACTTTATGCTTGAGTGTTAAGGTTTATAATGAACTGAAGTTGTTAATATTATAAAACTTTTTTCTTTAATTCGTAGTAAGAAATGTAAATGTTTATGTATGCGTAAACGTGGCCACTTTAGCGACGTATTTTTGTTCCTAATCCTGTATCTAGTGCTATTATTGATCGAAGCCCTCAATCCTAAAAATGATGTAGCCAATATACAACTGGTCATACAAAAAATAACTAAATGTTAATTTCGGCTTCATTCATAACTGGTTCCGTGGTGTAGTGGTTATCACATCTGCTTTACACGCAGAAGGCCGCCAGTTCGATCCTGGCCGGAATCATATCTTTTTGTCATTTATTTCAACATTTTCTTTGAAAAGATTCAACCAACTCATAAAAGAAACTGACCTTTCATTAATAGTGCGCACGACGATCTTCCCGTCAGGCAGAATGCATCGGTTACTCATTGGCGCAATCTGTAACCAAAAAAAAAAAAAGAATTGATTATTATTTTGCGATTACTCGCATGTAGGCAATGAGATCTCGCGAGATAAATCCTTTTTTTCGAGAATCAATCTCGTGGGAAAGCAATCTCGTTCTTGACATAATTTGATTTCGAGACTGAGCTTGTGCGTTTAGACATACCATTATCGATATGATAATAATGTATTTATAGCGTGTGTAATGTGTGTGCTGACTTGTTGTGTTATGTATGCAGAGTGTAGATGATAATTACTTAAATAAACGTTGAATCTTTTGTTTGGAGATCTGTCATCTTTTTTCGTTATTTACAAAATGTAACACGATTACCCAAAGTAGGCGTAGTTTTCATTTTGATTAAGTTTAATTGGTCAAGGAGAGCTAATCGTGCCGATTCCCTTGTTCACAAACTAAACTAAATTTAAGTTCAGTGCATCTTTTTCTTTCTATTTCATTAAGAAAAGGACAGAAGATAAATTTTATTTTAGACCTGTCAAATTAATCAGCGCTTGACGTAAATCAACGTAATTTTAGTAGGCAAGTTTTTAATCACGTCTAAACTTGTATGGAGTAGTGACAGGCGCTGATTAATTTGACAGGACTAAACTAAAATTTTTCGACTGTCCTTTTCTTAATGAAATAGAAAGAAAAAGAGGCACTGAATTTAGATTTAATTTAGTTTGTGAACAAGGGAATCGGCACCAATGAGACACAATAGATTTTCTATTGTTTGACTCCGAATCGGTGTCGCGCGGGGCTTTACTGGAATGTTTGTTTAAAAAAAAACGCATTAAATCAAAAGTACTTTCTCGATCTCAAAAACAAGATCCCGCCTGGTTGCAGGGCACGACCTCGAATACACAATCTCGACACCAGACTTAGCACGCAACATCTCTAGTTGCCAATCTCGACATGTGTACTACACGCACACGAGACATTTCTGCTTTATTGCTGATGTTCATGAGCGGCGGTAATCACTTAAGGCGCAGATATATATGACTTTAGTGACTTTTAAATCTGTTATTACGTCTTCAAATAATGCAAGTAAGTTATGCAAAAAAAAAATGTTAAACTAGAACGCATACACATCAATGTGTATGCGTTCTAGTTTAACATATTATTTTACAGATTACCCTAATTTATTTCTTAAAGTATTTCCTAATTAAGTAATGCATAAAAAACGATATTCCTTTCAAACTACCAAAGATGTTTTCATGATTATTTTTTTTGTATGAACAGACTATTTTATTATCTATAATTTTGTGTTATTTAAATTTTACTGAAAATAAATACTCCCTATGAAATCGATCAGCGGCGCGGCGTGAGCGTCAACGGCGATTACCCGACCCTTTTTTTTTCAAATAACTTTTCCCGCTCTAGGCGGAGCGGACGGGTGTGTCAGCCTCTTACTGACTAAAACCCACCCGTATTCCTTCCGTTGCCTGTGTTACCAGCGGTCTCAAAGCAAGATGCACAGACCATCGCAAAGTAAGTGCTTCATAGGAATGTGAACCTTATTCTTATGCTTGCCGCTAAGCAGCGTTGCTGTTTCCAGGTGCTGGTGTAATTACATACACATTACAGCTTAACAAAATTGTAAAACATTTATTTATCAATCAACATCTTGGTATTTTCTACTTGTATTATTTTTTGTACGTTTTATTTGTGCTTATAAATAACAAATTCATTATTCTTTTCTTATTGTCCTTATTGGACAGGAGATAATGTAATGCATGCACATTTTACTGAATCGATATCTGACATTTTTAAAACTACGTAAATTACAAAGTACCTACCTACGCTAGACCCTTATTTATACGTGTGCGACTGTGTGCGTGCGTAGATTTGTAATGTGAACACCATTTTGTCCCACTATAATTTAAATAATTTAATAAATAAACAATGTTTTACAGATAACAGTAAAAGTTCAGTGTCATGTTGCATTCACTGCTCACAAGACTTAGAATATTATGTTCTAAATATTATACAACGTGTAACGGAATAAACGCAAGAGCTCATACACCCCAATTAGAATATTAAATAATAAGACTAAAATTACATCTGTAATTTAATTTAATTAAACCACACTTAGTATTTTTTTATAAAATAGACGTCCTGACTAAACATGAAACGTTTGAGCAAACTACTCGGTCTCCACGCACACTAATAGCGCGCCGCACACGTGCGTGTGCCTTCCAGCTGTCTAGGTTACTGTAAGGGTACGCACTAGGTATGTACGTTAGTTCAATGATCGAAGATTACTAGTAAAATTAAGATTCCATCTTTCCATCACACTTTCACAGGCTTTGGACTGTAGGCACTGAATAATATTTTGTGTACATAATTCTAAGATTAGGTTTAGTAAAGTGGAAGCATTTTTAAATCAAGCCAGTTTTCGCCTGTCTACGATCTATCAGAAAACGTAGGTAGGGTGGTCTTTTCGGCAGCCGCCCGACTCACTTATTAGGTATCTCTGAACTGTCGCGATATCATATTCAAAGTGCGTGTTTAAAGGCTCCTACATACTGGCGCGACTTGTCGCGCGACGCGTCTCGACACAAAGGCACCGCTTGTAGCGCTACACGCGGTGTCTTTGTGTTGCGTCGCGTCGCGCGACAAGTCGCGCCAGTATGTAGGAGCCTTCAAAGATTTGAATCATAATATCTACAGTAATTAAAATTGGTAAAGACAAAGGTACTTACAGAACTGAACTATTAAATATATTTATTTACATAACCAAATTACAAGATGATTATTAACATTAGCTAAATTAAATTAAAACTAAGTACTGAACTATTTACATTACACTATTTCTTCGTCCCCTTTTTAATAGACTTTCGAAATGTCCACCAGCTTGCTCGATGTACTTTATTGCACGTTTTTTTAAGTTAAATTTTAGTTTATTTAGCACTTCGATGTCACTTTGCACAACACTAAATGCATGATCAATTTTTTGTCTGAGGTCTTCGACACTTGTTGCTACAATTACGTATACGAGCCCTCAGATGCTGAGTTGCACTTAACATTGTCCTGGCGCTCACTCTGGTACCACATCTTGCATTGAACTCTCGACATTATTCGGAGCAACGAGCCAGTGTCCTCACCATCTTCATGTACTGATTATCGGTGTACTGGAATACCATTGCGCGCGTAAACAAATGAAATTCGGGAATACTTGTCCCTGCTGGCGAATAACTAAACCCTTGTTACGGAGCGGGTGCGACGCGAGCGGTGACGGCGCTTGCGTCGGCATTTCAAACGTCAAAGGGGTAAGTCGGCAAATTAATGCATCTCGCTCTTTCACATTAATCTTCCATTTGCAAAATACGAACAACAAAAATGTTGTAATTTTTATTTCGGCTTGAGCACAGTTTTCATTGTTTTGTTGGTATATTGGCGTGTGCTAGCTAACATATGGCAAGTAATTTAATTTAATGTTTTGTGTTTCATAGTGTTAATTACTTTTCATACGATTTGTATACATATAATCATGTTTATATAACTAAACAGACAGCTTAGCTGCTGGGGAGTTTGTTGCACCACTTCTCCCCAGCTAAAGCACTACGAAGTTGCGAATGGTGGGCGTTTTGGGGGGACTGTGTTATGTAATTTTGACGTTCGAAAAGTGCTGATTCTCAGCCTAGTTTGAATAACTGACTTTTGATTTGATACATATAATGTGATGTCAGAGAACTCACCGGTTTCCTTTCAGCCTGTTTCAGGAGTATGACCCTCTGCTTACACTGGAGCTGCTCTTCGCGCACCTTCAGTTGTTCCAGCTTCAAATTCTCCAGCTCCAGGTGTAGATTCGGGTCGAGGATGTCAGAGAATCCCTGGAACAGATTGTGTAACAATTTAACATCACAACAGTTGTATTCCTGACGTACGTATGACTTTTAGAAGGAAACTATGTAGTTTATACAAAGAAAAGAAAGAAGGAAAAATAGTTCTCATTCTCACTAATTTTAATAAATCACTTTTAACTTTGATTTCGTTATGAGTCTTTTTACATCCGTTATTGTATCATCAGTAATGTTATAAGTATATCCTATGGAATTTGGACAACGTTGACTACCATGAATGGAGCAGAAACTGGGTCAGTCCTCTAGTAAAAATTTTCTAATGCGAGCCCCCAATATTGATCCCAAGAGTGGCAGTCCAACAATTTACAGACAGATGTAGTCAATCAATCCTACCTAGCCTTTTCCCAAGTATGTTAGGGTCAGCTTCTAGTCTAACTGGATGTAGCTGAATACCAGTATTTTACATGAACTGGCTGCCTGTCTGACCACCAAAACCCAGTTATTGGGTAATAAGATACCACTTGGTAAGATTGGTTGTCAGACTTGAGACTTTCGGGCTTCTGACGACCTGTAACGACTGTCAAAGATCCACAAATGACAGCTGGGACCAACGGCTTAACGTGCTTTCCGAGGCACGGAGGAGTCTTGGTCACCCACCCATCCACGGACCAACCCCGGCAAGCGTAGCTTAAACTGATGGATCGACCCGTGCGGCTGTTATTACTTAGCCACGAGCTCCTCTACAAACAGATGTAGTACAGCAAAATATTTTTACAAAGAATACTAAAAACAGTCACTTACATAGTCATCTTCCATTAGTAATTCGTCCATATCGTTTTCACCGTTAGGAATGGGCTCCTGCACCCTGCAACAAACACAATCAAGTAAATTTGTGGACTATTGACGTACCAGATCTGCATGCTGTGCTGGCTCGCTTTTTTGCCCCAAACAATCACTGCCACAGCACAAAGCACTGTTTGCTGTGTCTGCATGTTGCGCCATTGCTCGTGAAGTACCTCGCACTCGGCCTCCACTGAGGCCCGTGCAGACTGGCGCAATTTCGCGGGCGCGACAGGCAGCGCGATTCTTACCATCTTCATTTTCATACAAATTGTCCTACTAGCGCGCTGCGCCTGGCTGTGGGGCAGTCCCCTGTTAAGCCCCGCGCGACACCGATTCAAATTTTTACCACCAACTTCCGAAATTAGTTATTTTTCACTTTGTAATTTTTTTATGGAAGTTGTTTTTTTTTTTTGTAATACGTTTTTTTATTTTTCACTTTTTAGCAGTTCTCAGTTTGTAATTTATCTAAGTTACAATAGCCTAATGTCAACTGCTCATCACCTTTTACCAAATATTGCTTTTCTTGATGCAGGGACGTTAATTGTTGAGGAGTTCTCCTGGTAAGAACCAGGAGAACTGCCACTATCCATATGCATTGTGAAGAGCATAAACGGCTTAGCAACCATATTAAAGTAGCTAATTGAATCGCAACTTGTTCGAATCGCAACTCATTAAATACATCTTATTAAGTAATCCGGTGGCCATCTGTGGTCTTCATCATCAATTCCACTCCACCAAATGGTGCTTTCCGAAAGAAAATGCACAAGTTACTATAAAAAATACCTAAATAGCTATAGATATGCCTTTAAAATTTGAGGATTCCCTAGATTTCCATGGGATCCCCTCATCAGATTATGAATTGAGAATCCTCCTCCTTTTTTTGAAGTTGGTTAATAACAGTGACTAAAACGGAGATGCATTAGAGTGCAATACAGCCTCTGAATCATGGTCAGTCTGAACATAGGCTTTCGGAACTTCCACACACTACTCTACTGCACCGCTTGCATCATGTCCCAATTTTTTTCTCAAAAACATTGTCAATGGGCAGCCTTCTGCGCAAAGTTCAGACTGGTCATGATTCATCGGCCATATTATAGGGAAGGTTCTATATGAGTTAGTTTATGGTACCAAATATTAGATTATATGTAGAAAATATGGCAAGAACTCACATGAATTTACAACATCTAGCATGAAAATGGAAGGCACATTTAATTATTTGTATTCTTTGTTTAACTTGCAATTGGTTGTAAACCCTTAGCAGATTTTTGTGTGGATATTGACTGCTGAGGTCCATTCTTCCAGTGAAATATCTGCCTCTCAATATTGTTTATGCTTTATTCAGTAAAATCCCTTACGTTGCGTTTGACCATAGTTGTTGGTTTACATAGGCTAAAATATTGGTTACACATTTTACATTTACTTAAGACTTTCAGAAACTAAAGGAAAATATCATAAATGAGCTTCATTTTTTTGTATGATTTTCGAAAATATTGCTACTTTTTCTTCCGACTGTGTGTTTTGTCCACTTACCAACTTAAGACAAGGCTTTTACTTTTACGTGCCTAACTGGTATTATTACGGTTTACACAACAAAGTTTAGTAACATACTTGGTTCCAGAACACAGCAACAAACAATGAATTCATTCAACCAACCGTCTTTTTACGATATCATTGCAACTAACCATGTGGGTAGGTTATCAAACAAACTTTTCGGGAAAACGCGAGGATTCAACAATGAATACGTATGCGAACATTTATACAATTTGAGCAAATATTATGCCGTCCACAAGGAACCTTCTCTATAGAAGGTTCCTTGTGGACCTTCACGAAAAAACACCCAAAATTACTTTTCGCAGGAACTTAGAAAGCACGAGTAAGTTTTACAGAAGGTACCTTCATCGCAAGCGAAGCGGTCACCGACTAATTATAAACTTGCAGTTAATAATTAATGTAAGCGTCCCGGTTAGTAACAGAATTGATGTCTTTAACATTGTAAGTATCGACTTACTCATACACTTCGTCTTGCTGTTGCTGCATCGACGAAAAATATTTTCTTAATAACATGGCGACGCTAATGTAACACTTACTTTAATACGCGTAAAAGCGATAAATGGTTCACAAAACTTCAAGATTCCCAAATTACGATCTACTTCACAGTTAAAACAGTATTTTCTGTAATATTTATGTAAAGAATGTCACAAATAAGTTTACTTTAAAAGCACACAAATTCACACGGCTGCTCGAACGAAAACTTTTGCCTCCATTACGAAAAATTCCAGACGAGCCAATCAGAGTGTAGAGGATTTGTATTTTACTGAATCGTGATTGGAGGATGAAATTCAAAATAAACCAATGGAGATTTCGTTTGAAGAGAAGACATTTTATTGGTCGCTGTTCAGTTTTCGAGGGGTAAATTTTGAGGCAAAGGTCAACTATTTATTCAGCATCTGCTTTCTCAAATATTACTTTTTACATACAAAAGCTTTATCCAAACGTTTATTGCCGTTAAACCTTTTGTAATGTAGATATTTGTGTTGTAGATATCTTATTAAATTTATTTATGGCTCATTTTCATTAGTCGATAACTTGGCCGATATACAGCATGCGCGGACTCTCCGCGGGCGGGGATAACGGATATTATGTCGACAACGCGGTCTGTAGTCTGCGGGGAACCAATCACACCCAATGAAACGAGTGTAGTTCCTCCGTATACCGCAATCGTTCCCTATCGACTGATGAAAACGGTTCCCCGAATATGGGCCCTACGGCATGCTTTACAGATATCGGCAGCACCCCGCATACGAGCCCCATCGATCAATCAAAGTGAGCCTTTATTTCTAGTGAAATGCAAATAGGGATTCATTTTGTTCAAGACTTATAGAGGATTTTAGGATGTGAGGGTGAAGGTACTTATGGGTCACCGAGGCCCCCGCAACACAGGCAACAGGTACGGGTGGGTTTTAGTCAGTAAGAGTCTGACACACCCTCCCGCTCCGCCCAGAGCGGGAGAAGTTATTTGATGATTTCCCAGCCTCAAAAAAAAAAAAAGGTTGACAAGTAAGTGACCAAGTGACGAGTTACAGACAGAAGGTCTACACGTGCTATTACATTCTAAATTATAGACGTAATTTGGCGGTACTTACAACAAGTATTTCCTGGATATGGAAAGACTTATAAGTCCCGTCAAATTTTTGGGTGGTAAATTATGATTATTTTTAATTTCATCTTTTTTTGTACTAGTCTATGCTGTCCCACTCCTGGTCAAAGGCCTCCCTACTCTTATTCCATCATATTTTTACGAACAGCAGTGTTATTCTCTAAATAGGTGAATTGCTCTCAATAGTGTCAATTCCTAGCATCTGGTGGAATCGTAGCTCACTTTATCTAAGTTTTGAAGGTGAGATTAGACTGGCAGTTCTTATTCGCGTGATGCTCGGTTTTTGAGGTATTCTTAACTTAGAGTACATCTATTCGATAGATTTATTAGTTCATAAATAGCAAAGGGAAGCCGATCTTAACACTAATCCATATCTAACTAATATTATAAATGTGAAAGTAAGTTTGTTTGTTTATTTGTTTGTTACGCTTTCACGCTAAAACGGCTGAACGGATTTGGATGAAATTTGGCACATGGGTAAACCATGCCCTGGACTAAAATGATTTCTCCAAATGATTTTAAACCTTAAAACGCTGATGCATTTGAAGGTTTCAAATCATTTGGAGAAATTTGACAGTGTGTGGAAACTTGATGTGATCGTTGTCTCGTGTCGGTAGATGTGTCCGTGGCATCACATTTATTTTTTAAATATCGCAGCATTATGCTGAGATAGGAGCCTTTTTGGCATCGCACAAGTCGTTTTTATTGATTTTCTTTGTTGTTTTTTGTTTATTCGAAGTTTAATTTTAAATGCTCTTTTTTTTACTTTTGTATTTCTTGTGCGTGTCCCAAATAAAATATCTTTCTTTCTTTCGTTGTGTGTTACTTACCGTGTGTGTCTCCCGCGACTGCTCACACTGCCACTGTCTTCTCTATCTCTGTTACTCATGCCATGGCTTCTATCACTTTTCTCCCTCCCGCTATTGGTGTTCCTGTCTTGCCAATTGCTGCTGGTTTTGTTGCTCTGGCCCTTATTCTGAGAAATAATGTTAGCAGTGAGAGAATCTGTTAGGGAAGCACATGATTCGGCACAGCCAGGCGACAAAATATATTTTGGCGGTTCGGCCCGAGAATCATGCCGACTCGAACAATTGTGTAGCACGCTTTTTGATTTTGATGATGTTTGGCCAAACAAAATATGTCAAATCAAAATATTTTATTTCACATAGACCTACATGGGCACTTATGAAACATCAGAAGCACGGTTCCAATTGGTTGTTTCCTATGGAGATATCCGGCAAGAAACTCCACGGTTACTCTTTTAAAAATAATTGCTTTACAATGTTTTCAAATTAGTGTTAATAGGTATGGGAGGACAGTGTAGGCCTGTGAAGAAGTACCAGGTACTTAACCAAAAAAAATAGTCTACAAATCTAGTCTATTAAGCCTACAACGTTCTCACATTCACAAGATATAAAAGAATCTATATAAAATATTAACAAAATAATAAAAATAAAATACATACTCCTTTTGCTTCGTTTATGTTCATACATCTGGTCATACACCTACGCCGGTTGCGAGTACTATGCATCTAAACTTTTAGAAGAACATCACCAATGAGGGCACTATATGTCTTCCTGGGGCGTCCGCTCCCGACGTTTCCATTCACATCTGCCTTGTAATTACCTTTTGTTAGTCGCATTTCATACATCCTCTCAACATGACCAAACCATCTAAGCATACTCTTTTCAATGTTTGTCACTACATCTTCCTTTAAACCGCACCGTTGCCTTATCCCATCATTTTTCAGCCTATCATTTATAATCACACCACACATGCTTCTCATGGAACGCATTTCTCTCTAGTTTCATGCTTCTTTTGCCACACCCAACATTCATTTGCATACATAAGCGTAGGCACCAGCACACCATTATGAACAGCCAGTCGAGCCTCTTTGGGCATCGACTGGTTGGTCACCATCGCATGTATAGCACCATTCACTTTATTTCCCGCATTTACTCTCCTTTTCACATCTTCATCAATTTTTCAATCCCTTGTAAACAGACTCCCCAAATATACAAATTCACTTACTTGCTCTACAAATCTACTCTTATCATTCATTTTCTCATCACACACCAATATATCCTCTTCTCTTTCATTCAAACACCATGACCTTCGTCCGAGAAATAAAAACCTATCTAAACCAAATGACATGTTTGCCATTACAACTGTAACATGTCTGAATTAAGACGCTGACAACACCTAAAACGCGGTCTCTGTCAGATTGCATAGAAAAGAAAGAGAAGCGCGATGACACAACGCTTGTAATTTATTGCAAAATATGAAGCAATTATCTATTTACTCAAAATTGAGTTGAGTAATCGAAAATAAAAAAAACAACCAAGTTCTGCATTCAAATAAGACGTTCTTGCTACTAATTAAACACGTAACGTATGTTGATATTTAATGCAGATATTTTGGATTAGAACTCAAGGTAAGAGGTTAGTTTAACGTTAGTTTGTATCAAGATTTTTTTTTCAAAACGTGTTTTGGTAACAACCAAGTTCTGGGAAATATGTTCAAAATTAACATATATTTTTTTCCGCTACCACAAACTATACAGATTAGGCAATTTTATTTCTTAAGAGAAGCCTATTTTGGTCAATTGGGTCTTGTCAGCGCCTTAATATCCTGTCCACAAAAGCCACTAATAAATCACTATACTCACTTTATTGGCAATACGTATTTGCAATTTCAATGGTTCCGTGCGATTCATCTTCATCATAGCCAGTTTGGCTTCCCTGTAACAAAAATATTACTGGATTAAACCTAACCTATTTGGTTGGGGTGCTCGAGCTTGGTTACTGCGACCACTTGGCCTCGCGCGTGGTTGATTGGAAACTTTGAAATGCTAACTTTTGAGTTTGAACATAATTGATTAAAAAAGAATGTGGATGCCTTCTCGCAAAATTCGTTACAGGGCAAGGCTCGATATTTTTGCAACAGGTTTATACAAGGGCGTCGCCAGCCGATGAACCAGTGGAGGGCAAGTTGATATATAGACGATGGGAAAAGTATGAATTGTACACGTTGTGCACGGTAGAGCGATCAAAATTTTCAACGTTTTTCCCGTTTCCAGAAAGGTGTTTGCCCCTTTTAGGACATCAACAACTGTTAGTTTATATACAATTGCTGTCAAATTCGATTTAATTTGTTATGTTCGGTAAATCATAAAATTAGACGAATTCAAGTGAGCGGGTGCTTTCGTTGTTTTGCATTTGGGTACTTCTTTATCTCTAGGGGGGGCAGCTGCCGCTCCCTGCCTCTCCTTGGCTACGCCCTTGGGTTTATATTAGACTCTGTGTCCCTTATATGCAAAACAGATGAAGGTAGCCTACAGACTACCCAATGATATTTATTTCTGTAAATTGGTTTTAACAAACACATTGTGATGTCAAAAAATATATTTAAAAAAATAGAGAAGTTGTTTTTAATTGGATAGGAGAAACAAACACCGAAACAAACTAAGCACTTTGTTGGCACATTGTTTTGACAAGTTTTTAGGGTTCCGTACCTCAAAAGGAAAAAACAGAACCCTTATAGGATAACTCGTGTGTCTGTTTGTTGTCACAGCCAATTTACTCCGTATCTGCTGGACCGATTAAGTTGAATTTTGGTACACATGTGAATTTCTGTGACCCAAACACGGACGTGTAACTTAAATAAATTAAATTTGAATACAGGGGTCACTTTTAGGGGCAAACTAAAAAAAAAATAAAAAAAAATGCAAACTGTACCGTGAGAGTAAGTTTTTCCCCCAAAAATCGCTCAACGCGACTAAAAAAGTTTTTTCATCCCATCTATTCGAAAAGAAGCGTACGGTTCCTCGATAAGTGCGAGCAAAATGGGTCATATCGGCGCACTATGTGCGTCGGAATGGGTCATTCAGTCAGTGACGCAATGACTTTTAAATTTGGAACACTATTTATTATTTAATTTAAAAGTTTGAACGCAATACGCTTCGATAAAGTCCCAGCCGGTAATAAAAAAAAGCGTGCCTGCCGACGCGGCATTGAACAAACTAATACAAAGCAATACACGGGAATTTATTCGTTTTTCATTACTTTTTGTCAAAATATTATAGACAATTTTAATTTGATATTAATATAAATTTATAATTTGGTTATGTAAATACAAATATTCGTCACTACTAAAATGCCCGGTTTCTGAGGCACTTTTATCGGTGGTTTATCTATTCATTAGCGCTATTGGTTCGATAACTTGTGAAAGTGCGTTTCCGAACACCGCAAAAAAGCAGAGTGTGCCACGCGGTACCAAAATTATTTAAGCGTGGCGAGACGGGCGCCAGATTTGGTTAATTTATTTGTAGTACGCTGCGCAGTACCGCACCCCTCAGCTCCGCTGACACATGCTTTCGTTACTGCGCAGCGACTCGCCTCATGTTCCGAGCCGCTAGAAAGTTTGAATCGCGCTGTACAGAGCACGGAATCGCCGCACTGGCCGCATCTAGAGACGACAGTTCTAATAAAATTCGTGGCGCCGAAAGTGCGTCAGTTTCTCTACGTCATTAGTGGTTTGTATGTAAAGTGTTGACAATTTTGCCTCTAGTAGTGGCCGCCGAGGCGTCTCCGTGCTTTGTGAAAATATGCGTATTAGGTTATTATAGAAATACTAACTGCACCCCGCGGTTTAACCAGCGTAAGTCTCGGGATGAAATATAGTTTACGACCTATTCTCATACCTACCAAATACACATAAAAAAAATCATAAAAATCGGTCGAGCCGTTTCGGAGCCCGAGACCACAAACACCGTGACAAAATATTTTTATATATTAGACAGACTATGAGACATGCTATGACTTAAATGGATCAGGCCCCAGATTGGAGTTAAGTATTTGTAGGAATTGTAGACCTGAACACAAAAGTTTGTCAGAATTTAATTCAGTTTCCATATTTCCACTCACCCTGGAGTCTCATATCTGATCAATGCGTAGTTTTTCTGAGGGTCCTTGCTTAGGAAAACCTCAGTGAGTGCCCCAAACTTAGCGAAGGCCGCACGAAGTCCCTCTTCGTTCAACGCTTTCGGTATATTCTTGACGTAGAGTCGACAGTGGTCCAGGTTAACGTCACCACTATAAAAATAAGGGAATATTGAATTATTATCTTAAAATAGTAGATAAACATGTTTACAGTTTCCTAGGAGACACAAAAGCTAAACCATTGCCACCCATCAAATCAATAACCAATACTTTTGTTGCGGACGGCAGGGGCGCGACCGGCACCCGCAGTCGTCCGCAACAGTTGGCCAGTCGCAGCACAGCCGTCGGAGAGGCAGGCAACAAGTCAAAATAGAAGCCGAAATCGGCATGAATCAAGAAAGAAAAATCCTTCTTTCATTTCAACCACTCGTCTTCGCTACCCGTCTCTGCCCAAGGTGTGTTACACTGTTTGTCCACCGCACCATGAACGAGACGTCAGCGAGAAACGATTAGGCCATAGTAAATGTGCAGGAGACGCTCTGGGCGTTGGGAATCCTGGGCGGATTTCTGGCCACCGTAGGCGCGGGCTTGCGGACGGTGAGCAATGGGTAGCTCGCCGTCCGGTAAGGACCAGGCCCGGGTCGACGGCGCGTTGTGTTCCACGCGCGCCTCAAAGAGATTTTAGCACAAGTGTAGAGGTCCACTAGGGCCGATGCCTGCCTGGGTCGCGGGGAAGTCCGAAAGGGATACAGTGGCACCTGGCAACACAAGTAACGGAAGGAACACGGGTTGGTTCTAATCAGTAAGAGTCTGACACACCTGCTCCACCCGGAGAGAGAGAAGTTATTTGATAACTACCCACCTAAAAAAAAAGGCCATAATAAAATTAAATGTACTGTCGTTACTTCGGCGCTGTGGACAAACGGCCTTAATCCAGCCCAACTATAAATTCGTCAAGGTCACACGAATTTCATGATTTTTTGAGTAAAGTTATGATAAACTTACACATCAAAATATGGTTAATCAGAAGTTTATACTCAAAATCAAAAGTCATATAATTCAAATTAGGCTGAGAATCAGTACTTTTTGAACGTCAAAATTACATTACACAGTCCCCCAAAACGCCCGCCCTACATCACTTCCTAGTGCTTTAGCTGGGAAGAAGTAGCAACAAATTTCCCAGCACTGACTTGTGAGGGAGAGTTACTGTAGCTCTACCATGAGTTTACGCAGCCAAAACTCGCTAGCGTCTCCGTAATTGATATAAAACATTGTACAGCGCGGTCACAGAAATAATTAAAATTGAAAGAAAAGAGCATAAGAGCCGTTCTCTTTCTTATTACTGAGAAGGAAAGAAACAAAACATAAGGAGTGAAGTTAGCTAGATGACACGAGCTATCGAGCTTTTTTTTTTACTGTTCCGGGGTAGAAAATCCTCATGGATGTCCTACACCTTGGGGTGGGCGGAGACTCTTACTGACTAAAAACCACCCCGGTGTTCCCCTCCCGCACTAGGATCGGGGATCATGGGATCTAAAGCGACTTCCGCGATCCCCGACTGCTGCCGGCCCGCCATTGCGGGCCACCTCAGGCTCGCGGGGGGAATGAGGTGTTAAACTCCCCCCGCGACGTCCAATAGGGTCGCGCGTGAAACACTACGCGCCGCCACCTCGGGTCCTGCTGTGTGGGGGGGCCACACAGCAGGACCCGAGGATTGTCAGAGTCCGTCACCCCTGGCTAGACCCATTTAGGAGGGCTGGAAGCGGGCGGTGTCCGCCCTCCGCCGACGCCCGGTGCGCCTGCTGCGGGCAGGGTGAGTGGAAGAGATCTCCCGCTCCCTTTCCGCAGCCTCCTCCTGCGACATGACTGTTTCACAGAAGGATACCACCGCGTCCCAGGACTCCTAGCTGCCGACCATGGAGTCGACCAAGGCTGGCATTTATTTCAAATAAACCAATTAAAGCACAAAGCATTTATTTCAAATAAACCAATTAAGGGCACTTTTGAATTGTCAAGGGTTCGGTCAGTCAGTCAGAAAGATGAAGCTAGTTGCCCATTCCAAAGCGTAGTAGGTACCTATGAAGAAGAACGGGCAAGAAACTCCAAGGACACTCTTTTAAATCAACGTATTATGGTTACAAAATATTGTTTACATCATTCATTTTGAAATTATACGTGTGAGAACGATGCAAAACGTAAAAGCGTCCGTAATAAAAAGATTACAACAAAAACAAAAGCAATTCAAAAATTAAAGTTAAAATAAGCCGTGGCAGTTAAGAGATGACCAGTCTCTACTGACGGCGCCCGTTCACGAACATGACGCGTGGATCAGCACCATTCAGCTCAACCATTTTGAAGGGAGCTAAATCATCCAGCACACGCGCCACCATCAGCGAGACATTCGAGTGAGCACGACATACTCCCAGCCACCAAGGCACATTCAAGTCAATGAAAGACGTATCCAGTAAATGGCAGCTTTATAGTACATAGTACTCACATAACAATGTGCTGTGCAGCTATACAATACTAAGAGATTGAATTTATACAATGCAAAGAGAGTTTTTAAAATCTTCAGCAGCTCCAACACTATTTTCAATACCTGATCAATTAGTTTTTGCGCCCTTGTGGAGCAGGACCAGCGTTGAGCCAAGCATTTTTTTCAGCGATGTAATCCCCCAATTTATAATATGCTTGGCTACATAGTGTGCGTTTTATACAGAAAATTTTATACGTTTTATCCAGAAATTCATGTGTCCCAAATGTCAACTTAATCGGTCTAGTAGTCTGAGCAAATCGGCTGAGGCTTCCAGTCTTCGCTGCCGGCCGTGGTCGAGTCGATGGTCGGCAGCGAGGAGTCCTGGGACGCGGTGGTATCCTTCTGCGAAACAGTCGTGTCGCAGGAGGCTGTGGAACAGGAGCGGGAGAATTCTCCACGCGCGCCCCTTTCAGACGTCGCGGGTGTTTAAACACCCCCCCCCCCCCCCCGCGCACCAGCCGGGGATCGCGGAAGTCGCAATAGATCGGCTAGTGCCGGCCCGTGCCGTGGCAAGTGCAACTGTGAGAGGGGAACACCGGGGTGGTTTTTAGTCAGTAAGAGTCTGACAGACCCCTCCGCCTTACCGGTCGGTACCGCTTCCAGTCTTACCGGATACAGCTGAATACCAGTATTTTACATAGAACGACTGCCTATCTGACCTCCACAGCCCAGTTACTGGGTTACACGATACCCCGTGGTAAGACTGGTTGTCAGACTTTCGAGCTTCTGACGACCCGTAACGACTGTCAAAGATCTACAAATGACAGCCGGGACCAACGGCTTAACGTGCTTTCCGAGGCACGGAGGGGTCTTGGTATGTGAAGATGGTCACCCATCTACGGACCAACCACGGCAAGCGTTGCTTAACCTGATCGATCGACCCGTGTGGCTGTTATTACTTAGCCACAAGACCCAAACACGAACGTGTAACGTAAATAAATGAACTTTAAATTGGGTTTTATTTTTGGGATGTTCTCCCAATAGAAAACTTCAAATAAAGTTTTGCAAACTGTACCATGTGACACATCAAATGAAAGGACTTACATAATCAGCCTATAATGTTCCCACTGCTGGGACACAGGCCTCCTCTCTGTGAGAGGGAGTAAGCCGTAATCCACCACGCGGGCCCAGTGCGGGTTGGTAGAATTCGAATTTTTGGTTCTAGGACATGCCGGTTTCCTCACGATGTTTTCCTTCACCGTTTTGAGAGCAGTGGTGATGCAATAATTTACACAAAGTAAAACGCCTGTCTGGGTTCGAACCTACAACATACAACTCGTAAGTCGCGGCCGTTACCATTGGGCCACCACTGCTCTCCAATAAAAGGAATTGATAAAACGGAACCCTTCATTGTGCGTGGTCCGACAGCGACTTGGCCGGTTTTTTTCTTTCTAAAACTTACCTGTTGTCGTCATCAAGAAATTGGGGGTCGTAAACGGAGCTGCTGTAATCATCCCTCGAATCCCACTCATTGCTCTGGCTGTATCGACCCCTACTCATCATAATTCTGTGGACAGGACAAAAGCAAATAATTCATTAAAATAAAATAAATTATTTAAAAAAACAAAAAACCCGACTGCAAAAACACATAACTGAAAAGGGAAAAACAAGCACGCCTCGTTGGTCTAGTGGTTGCAAGCGCTACTGTTGAGCATGAGGTCCTGGGTTCGATTCCCGGGGCGGGCAAAGTGTTATTGGATTTTTCTATCTGGAATTTCTCAGTAGCAGCCCAGAGTCTGGATTTGTGCCCGGTTGATGGCAATAGGCTCGCCCCCTATTACATGGGACTTAAACATGACTGGCGAAATGTGGGTGTACTACAGGTACACCTCTGCCCAACCCTTCGGGGAAACAAGGCGTGATGTTAAGTTGAGTGTGAAAAACAAGCATTATAAATCTATAGAACTTTGGAATCGCAGGCGAGCACAATCAAAAGTTACACCATATTTCAGGTTATTCGATTGTCCCGCCTGCAAGACCAACATTATATTAGATTATAATGCTTGTTTTTCCCTTTTCAGTTATGTGTTTTTGCAGTTGAGTTTTATTGTTTTATTAAATAATTTGCTTTATTTCAAGCTTTTTTATTTATTTTTTAATAATTGTGTATTTGGGATTTGACTAGCTTTCTTTGTGTTGTAATTTATTAAATAAAAAATCATTCCCTCTCTTTTTCCAGGATTCCGTAGTAAACAAGGAACCCTGTCCCCGGCTTAGCTCAGGGACTTACTAGAAAGCTGTAATTTGGTATGGGTAATGGGTATACATGTTAATGACGCCGACAGTGGTAAAATAAAAACTTGCAAAATATTTTTTTTAGGATACCTCCCTTACACGTTAATCATCTGCCTAACCTTTTTCCAACTATGTAGGGGTTGGCTTCCAGTCTTACCGGATACAGCTGTATACCAGTATTTTACATGGAGCGACTGCCTATCTGACCACCACAACCCTAATATATTGCTATACGGCTGTCAAATTGTTCAAATATATAAATTCATTTTATACTTATATTATACTTATTTTTAATATATGGAGGCATGAGGAACAGGGTGTAAAGTTCACTCATCTTCCATAGAAAAGGGAGGATCCTCCGACCAGACGGGTGTCGTGTCTGGTGGGCAACTGCCCGACGGTTGATGTCGGGATGTTGTATATATGCTAGTTGCGCGGTAAACTCTGCTTGCGCGATGCAGGATTTTGCGTGACGTCAGTGTGATGCGTAGTTCGTATGTGGCGACGTAGATGCCGCCACATCACTCCCCTCCGGAGACCGGAGGTCGATAGTGGGCTGAGTCGTGTATCTTGCGATGCTTGCCAGTGCCAGATGTGGTTCCAGTGCGTCGGAACCGGTTGTCGCATAGTTCGCGGTGGGTCGGAACTGTCTGCGGTGATGCCCCATTGAGTCGGGGTGGCGCTGCGTTATGCTCCAGTGAGTCGGATGTGGTACAGCGCCGGGTTGAGGGCTGACTGCTGGCGTCGACCAGGAGAGCGTTGAAGAGCTCTGCTTGTTGACCGGCCGAAAGTGCAGTGTGCTGTGCCAAGGTTGCTGATGAGGCTTAGGGTGATGACCAGGTATGCGCGGTCGCTGCATGCTGGTGGTCAGGATACCCGTTGAAGCCGTGGGTGCTGGCTGGCTGTGTGACTCGCCGCTCGAGAGCTTGAGGAAGTATAGATGATGACGTCACGCTGAAGTAGTTGCACGAAGGCTGCGCTGACGTTCATATTCGGGGTCACCAGTATGGAGGCATGAGGAACAGGGTGTAAAGTTCACTCATCCTCCATAGAAAAGGGAGGATCCTCCGACCAGACGGGTGTCGTGTCTGGTGGACAACTGCCCGACGGTTGATGTCGGGATGTTGTATATATGCTAGTTGCGCGGTAAACTCTGCTTGCGCGATGCAGGATTTTGCGTGACGTCAGTGTGATGCGTAGTTCGTATGTGGCGACGTAGATGCCGCCACAAATATAATAGAAAGCGTGAAAAGTTCAATGTAGTTGTAGCAGTGGGTGCTAGGTGCAGCACCCACTGCTACAACTAAAATGTTTGTAATTGGTTTGGTTCTCTCGCTCGTTAAAATCGGGGAATCTCCGGTCAACTCCGGTGACCCTACCCCGCTCACGTCGTCCCATCGCATCGGGTTGCGTTCATAAACTCATCCACGGCACGGCTTTTGTAATAATATAGTCGGCTATTGTAGCGACTGCGGCGGTTCTTTTGATTAAACGCAGAGCTCGTAAACTAATACCCGAAACGTATACGACAGTGGGTCAATCCAAATAGTGTAAAATGATACCACAAACGTGAATATTATCTTAAAAGGCTTGTATCTACTTACTTATCGATACTCAATCAACTCAACTCTAAAGAATTATGTTCGTATGTGACAAAAATTATTTCAATAAGGCGCTGGCATTTCATCCGGTGTAGGTATGTACGACGCACACTTCGCACACAGAGGCGGCGCGGCCCTGTTCCCACTGCTGGGACACAGGCCTCCTCTCTGTGAGAGGGAGGGGGCCAGTTTGGGTTTTTCTTTTTTTGGCTGGGAAATTATCAAATAACTTCTCCCACTCTGGGCGGAGCGGGAGGGTGTGTCAGACTCTTGCTGTCTAGGGGCGAGAGGGCGCGAAATTTGCCTTTCCCTCAACCGTCCCGCCTCGAAAAGTGCGGGTTGGTAGATGTCACGTCTTCAGTTTTGGTTCTAGGACATACCAGTTTCCTTACGATGTTTTCCTTCACCGTTTTATGAGCAGTGATGATGAAGTAATTCACACAAAGTAAAGCGCCTGGCAGGGTTTCAACCTACGACCTACAACTCTTGTCGCGGCCATTACCCCTGGGCCACCACTGCTCGGCGGGGGCAAGGTTGGATTTTGACAACATAATGATACAGATGACACTGGTTGGTTCCCAGTCTAGGAACTATTATACTGGACCAGTAAGAATAACCTTGAAATGGATGATAGAAGCTTACACATTTTATCCACTTTATTTTAGTCATGTACGCCACAGACAAAAATTAATGAATTTCATAGATTTTTGTTGTTATAATATGTTATGTTAAAAGTGCTGACGGACAGGCTGTACGACTAGTTATTACTTATTTAATTTAGTTTGAGTTTTGTATTTTTTTTTTTGGAAAGACGTTTATTTTTTTATTAAATTGTAATTTTATATTTAAGGTTTTTATAAGTCTAAAAGTTTAGGCTCTAATTACAAAAGAAAGAGAAAAGTGGAAAGACATAAGAGAGGCCTTTTCCCTCCAGTTGCAGTGGGACCTCACAGGTTCATAATAATAATAAAAATTTGTTTTTATATACAATGTGTCTGAATACGGTGTGGCATTAATTAAGTGTATGGTACAGACCATCAAACACGCATTAAGCTACTTTAAGTATATCCATTAATTACAGGGCACCCTGGACCATTTGTATTTTTATTCTAAACTAACAGGACATACAGTGAATAAACATGAAGGCAGTCTTATCTCTAAAAGCAATTTCATGTAGACCACTAATTCGTTGGAAGTAGTGCAAGATACTGTAAAGATAATGTATGCAGTAAGTTTAATACAATAGGGAAAATATATATTATCTGCTTCCCGCCCTAACCTCAATTTATTTATTTGGGGTGGCTTTATTTACTTGGTTTATCATACATCTCTATCAGCTCACATTTCAGTAGCTTTTTCCCCTTTTCAGCCAAGTCATACTTATCACAATAAATTTATTATTCACTGTTTTTGTCCACTTAAATACTACTTGAACTCAATTTTACCAAAAAGATAATTTTGGTCTTTCAATCATAATTAAGTAGCAGCATGTTTATAGAAAATGAATGATTTAATACAGAGATCGATAATAAAACTTAAAGAGACGGTCAGAGGTTCGTGTCAAGAAATAGTCCCTTCAAGGAGCCTCAACAGGACGCGTCAAAGTAAAATAGCATTGTGTATGTCCGGCGACAATGTAGGTACCAGTTATTTTTTTCATGTACTTCTAAGTCTTTCAAAAATATTTTAGTAAATAATCTCACTCTGTTGGACACTGCTTGCTATATTAGTTTATTTGAGAATGTAATAACAAAACTTTCGCACATACAAGTTTTTGAAAATAGAAACGTTGCAAAATGTTGGACACAACGTGTCTGTCACCAATGTAACTTCATTTCTCATTTCATTACGAAAACTATGTTACATTCCAATATAATGGCTTTAAATAAAAATTACGAAAATAGATCATAAACTTACCATTTATTTTCTGTAAAATCGAGAAAACAACCCACCGCCGGCTAAAAACAAAGAACTGAAAATTGCAGGTAAAAAGCTATTGTCTGTGCTCAAACAATAAATACATAGAATTGATTTGTCTGTGGTCTTCTTTAGTCGATTTTCGTTAAGCTGGGCATTCACGGTCACTAAGTGAGTCCATCGTGCCAAATGGTGTGAAGGTGGCATCACACCACGCGGCCCGTGAGTGTGCAATGCAAACCCTTATCCATTTCGCGTTTAAATAGTCAGTATGTTCAAAGCCAGTGCAGTGAGACAGATGTAAAAATGTCCGGGCGCGAAACTATCGCATTTAATAAAAAAATACAAGCAAGCAACAAATAAAGATTATAAAAATAAGTGAACAAATGCCTTGAAACAATTACTACAAAATATGAAGAGAAAAGATGAACACGCTAATTTAGTTAGATACGGTCTCAAAAAGGATAAACTGTTGTAAGAAGTACATTTAATAAGGAGCACAATAAAATGTTAATTCATTCATTAAATTGGCGTCTTATAATTTATCTCTTTTTTTCAACCACTCCTTCAAACTTTTTGTTTTAGGTTTTCTTGTAACACATGGCAACAAATAGCAACCGCAGATAGTAAAAATTCTTCTTCTGTCTGAGTCTGAAATCTGTCTGAATCTATTCTCTACTACTTATATCTACTAACTTTTTCATCTACTTACTTCTTCTACTACCATACGTCTATATGCGTCCCTATCGATCGATAAATGAAAGTCATTTGCTTTGAAGCCGTGAGTGGCCTAAACTGGTCCGTCCATTCGATTTAATCCAAGTTTTTGCTCACACTGATCACATTGCAAAAAGATTGTCTTTTCTGCGTGTGTATTAGGCCAGCTGTACACTTCCGTAATGCCTTTCTGAATTATATCCGAAATTCCGAATCTGAAAATACGTGATACGTGCCACTCACCTTCCTTAAAATAAAAGAAATGCATGAAAAATTTTCAAATACCTAATTCAGAATGTCACGCATCATTCTGCCACATCAATCTGAAAAAATCAGTATGGTTGTGTGTTCTAAAATAGTACTTATGCTATCCTGAACGTTTGGCGCAATCCTTGGTCGCGGGGCTTTAATAATATAAAAAAAAAACCAGCTAAGTGCGAATCAGACTCGGGCACGAAGGATTCCGTCCCGTTATCTATAAAAACGGCAAAAGATCATGTCTGTTATATGGGAGCCCCCTTACATATTTATTTTATTTGTTATTTCGTATTTGTTGTAATAGCGGCAATAGAAATACATCATCTGTGAAAATTTCAAATGTCTAACTATCACGGTTCGTTAGATACAGCCTGGTGACAGACGGACAGACAGACGGACAGCGGAGTCTTAGTAATAGGGTCCCGTTTTACCCTTTGGGTACGGAACTCTCAAAACCATTAAACTGTACTTTAGCCACACAATCAAAATTATTCTAAAATCAAGATTATTACAAAACCTGAAAATCATTATAATAATACGATTGAAGCAAACTCGTACTTCGGGCATCCTCCTTGATGCGCTAAGTTCCAAGGGCAAAAATAAAGGATAAATTCATAATACAAGACTTTGATGCAGGTGCTATAAGTAAAACGTGCTTAACCTTTTCTGAATGAATCGACCAAGTAAGTTCTCCTATTTCTATTTGAATTACCTACCAAAAGAAAATCTAAACTATCCGAAAAGATCCGCTTCGCTCTCTTTTACATCTTTTATACATTCTTATACTTTTGGGGAGTTTGTTCCACCACTTCTGCTTCCCAGCTAAAGCACTAGGAAGTGGTGAAGGGCGAGCATTTTTGGGGGACTGTCTTATGTAACTTTGACGTTCGAAAAGTGCTGATTTTCAGCCTAGTTTGAATAAATGACTTTTGATTTGATTTCCGCTTAAGTATTCTGACAGCTGCGCGCACAGATTTCTATAGCCCGGCGCGGCGGCGCGTACGTCGTTGCCGTCGTTACGGAATATTGCCATTTTAAATATTTGTATTTACTTCATCCTTTTCTTATTATTACAATCTCTCTGTGAGCTGCACCGGTCGACGTCACCACGTCATTGCCGGCTATCGCTGAAAACCAGCGCTGGGGCTCTGTCTCGCACAAGGTCCCAGCATTATGCTGAGTGATGGACGTTTTGCGTGGATGTGACGCATATTTTCCCTCAAATTGTTTATTTTTTGTATTTGTGTTCCTTCTTGGCGTCATGTTTACCGCAAACAAACATATTTTTTTCTTTTCTTTCCTTTTATGTCCTATTTCCTTAAGAATAGTAAAAAGCAAAAGGGGTACTTAAGAATCGTAGCAGGCGGCGTTCAGTAGTTTCTGTAGTAAAATTTTCAAATTTTCAAGCTTCGCTCACTATCCCACAATTTTTAATATCGTAGGTAATCCTGCCGGCGCGGCGGCGTCCATGGTGACTTCCCTAAATTTTAGGCTTTCAAATTTTCAGATTTGAGTTTATAAGGTGTTTACTAAGGCGCTTAAAATTATGTCCTGTCATATGGGGAATAGTGCGCAATTCCCAGTTTCAGTTTCTGAATTTTCCGAATCCTTCATTTGTTGTTAGATCTTTCTGAATTTTAGATCAAATTGTACGATAACATTGGTAGTGTATGAATACCATTGTATGTTCCCACGTTGTTCCAAAATATCATTGTATTCGGTTTTAACCTTTTGACCGCCACAGTCATGTATAGATGACAAACCAAAATGTGCCCAGCACGCGACGGTCACGACTACATGACAGATGTTTAAAGAATAATACGTAGCTCGGCGCCGAGGGCAAGTTTTTGCATTTTTGACGTGGCGGTCAAAGGGTTAAATCGTATTGGTCTCAACACTATTGAATGAATGAAATGAGTTTGACATTTGGCTAAAAGGACCCAGCAACCAGAACATTATAATACAAAAAAAAAACAGTTTGACGTTGACAGCTCTCGAAATCCTAACCTACCGAACTAATTTCTAATAAAAAGATATTGTTAAAAATAAATAATTAAAACAAACTATTAAATATGAAGAATGGACGATAATGGGAAGCACACGTCCTCGTATCAATTGGACCAGGAAATATTGGATGGCAAGTTGTTTATAATATATATTTCATTGTAATTCTAGTACGGATAAATCAACAGGTAGACGTCTAATGTGTTATGACAATATGACGCAGAAATATTTCATATTGTATGCTTATTATGTATCGGAAATACTTTATTAAAGAATCTTATTGAACAATGTACACCAATTTGGCTGACTTCATAGTGGTCTGTGTGGGAAAAAAACATGAATTAACACATAATGAATTTAAAAAAAGGGTTGTAATGTTTGTTGCACTGTACTGGGCTTATTTAATGTGGCATCTTTTATTTTGCTTATTTAATGAGTAACATAATTCAATTTTTACAATATACTTTTGTGTAACTTTATTGGATGATTGGAAACAGTACTTAGTAGGTTTTGGAAACAAAACTAACAATATTTTGGTGCATAACAAGTATGATTCATACTATTTAAAATGTTGTAACATGAATAAGTGGATAAGTAGCTGATTTGAAATTAGAACACCAATCTTGATAGTCATTTTCACTTTCATAAAATTATTGAAAGAAATAAGTTACTAAGGAAAATTAAATTTTTTCATTTCAACATATATTATTGCTAACACTTCAAAAGGTCAGAGGTTTTATAATTTTTGTAGTGTGTAGGTATAATGCACAAACTAGATAACATAGCATAACCCCTGTACTCCCCAAAGGTTAGGCAGAAGTGTACCTAAAGTACACCCAAAATTCTCCAGTCATGTTTAAATCCCATTTAATAGAGAGCCTGTTATTTTTTCATTATACTGGTTATGGTTACTGCCAGCCTGCATCAACCCAATGCTGGGAAAATGCCTCCCCATAACTTCCAGTTATTTCTATTCAGGGTTGATTTAAATAACTGGTGTGATTAATACTGTCCTGCCTTCATTCTTATTTTATAGATATAATTAATTCTTTCTGCATTTTGATACATTGATGGTACAATATAATATGCTGTGCATAAATATTTCTATACTAGTTCAAGAGCTCAAGAAAAGCACCATTTAATATTTGAACAATATACATTCTTTATAGCACAGATTAGTGATCATTTCTGCGCTTTTCAGATCTTTTAAGTTACGCAGGGCAATCAAAACCTGCAGCATGACAGAATCATGTTACAAGTTATATTACACATATGTCATCAATATCATTCTCCTGCCCTTATCCCAATTTATTTGGAGTCTGCGTAACATGGCTCTTTGTTCCATACTTCTCTATTAGTCGTCATCTCGGTAGTCACCCTCTTTCTAGCCATACTTATCGTCTTTCACACAGTCCATCCATTGTTTCTTTGGTCTTCCCCTACTTGTATAGCCATCCACATTCATACTCAAAACTTTTCTAACAACATTTCCCTCATTCCTCCACATTAGATACCCATACCATGACAACCTATTTCCACACAATTTTCAGTCACCGGTACCACTATCGGACTTCCTCTTATATACTCATTTCTTATTCTATCCATTCGTGTCACACCACACGTTCCTCTTAGCATTCTCATCTCAGCTGCATGCAATTGCCTGTCATTCATCCCTTTTGTGGCCCAACATTCTAATCCATACAAGACAGCAGGTCTTACCATTGTTTTATATATCTTCCCCATAAGTTTAAGGTGAATGCGAGAGTCGCAGACCTGCTGCCATTTCATCCATCCAGTGTTAATTGTATGCTTAACCGTTCAATCTACTTCGCCATCACTTTGAACAAGTGAATGGAGATACCGAAAGTCAGAACAAACTGGGAG
This sequence comes from Atethmia centrago, assembly GCA_905333075.3. Taxonomy (NCBI): domain Eukaryota; kingdom Metazoa; phylum Arthropoda; class Insecta; order Lepidoptera; family Noctuidae; genus Atethmia; species Atethmia centrago. Next base: position 11,792,951 of record HG995393.1, read on the forward strand.
AAGCGCGCCATCAAGCGCTATGGTTCCAGAACTGGAGTCCGCCGAAATCGCAGAACATGTATTCAGTTTTGGTTCTGCTGATTTTGAAGCCAACAATCTCATCAGTCGTCCCATACATTTGGTTGAATAGGTATTGAAGTTTTGTATGGGAGGACTGTTTTTTTTTTTTCGCGTTACGATTGTGGTCCCGTGGAGTAGGTTGTTCAGTTTGATGGTCTTGATTTGCGCCAGACCTTGATTATGTGCCGTTTATGTAATTTTCCCAAGTATTCAACACCATAAAATAATGCCTGAATGCTTAATTTCGCAGGCAGAGAATCCTATTCCCATTTAATTAATAGGTTGAGACAGGGTCAAATCTAGACTCCAAGTTGTTACTGAGAATTTCCTAATTGAAGGTAATAATTTAAATAAAATTATTATTTAAATAATAATTTTGATAATATATTTTTTTTTTCATCGTAAATTAAAACAAACATTATACAAAAAATAATCTCGGATTACAACTTAAGTATTTACGTTCTTGTGAAACCCAGAAAGCAAACCCAAGACAAAAAAATCCACCACCATGTAACGGTTACGTATTCTTGCAAATAATGAGATCATTCATTCAGGACTCCACACTCAGCATTCGCTTTGCGACATCGCGGCCTTTCAATCAATCTGGTACTCAAAACAAAAATATCAAATTGTGAATTTCGCCATGTATCTCAACTGGTTCCGTGGTGTAGTGGTTATCACATCTGCTTTACACGCAGAAGGCCGCCAGTTCGATCCTGGCCGGAATCATATCTTTTTGTAACTTATTTTTACAATTATTTTTTATTCATGTCTTTTTTCCACGGGAAAAATGCGAAACTACAAAACGCCACATTCTATGATTCTACTTTATACTTCTTTTACTGCGTCCACGTGCTGTTTATGTATTTTCTTGCTTTCTTTTGAAGGGCATCACCAATAATCTCAATGAATATCCTTCTAAAGCATCCCCTCCGTTAAAATTGACCGCCACGTCAAAAAGCAAAGACGTGCCCTCTGCGCCAAGCTACGAATTATTCCTTAAAATCTGTCATGTAGTCGTGACCGTGGCGTGCTGGGCACATTTTGCTCTGTCATCTACATGACTGTGGCGATCAAAAGGTTAAGAGTGTGCTTGGCGTATTTGTATTAATCCGATCTAGCCGGTCCCTTGCTGTCGTCCCCCAGCGTCGTCCTGAGCCGAGGTCCGTACCCCACAGTGGGTGCTCTTAGCTTGGTGTAGTCGCTTAAAGTTTATGGCCAGACTGGAGGCCTTAATTAATTGAGGGACCCACAGGAAAGTCCGGTTAAGCAAACGACAACCTCCTAGGTAGACCTGAGAAATGCAAGTCACAAAAATGTATCTTTATTGAAATGAAGTACAACGTGCATTAAAGAAATTACGCGAATATTTGCGCCAACATTAAAATGGCCGTTGGCTTTCATTTCAGCTCGTGGAATCAGCATGACCGTGGAAGAAGTAGCGGGCTTGTCAACATGCAAGTACTCGGAGCGGGTTCAGTCCCTGAAGCTGAATTTGGAAGATTTGGCCTTCTTGAAGGGGCTGAGGAGAAGAATTAAGAATAGAGTGAGTACTTCTTATTCTTTACTTGCTTTTGTTCGCGTGGAGGTCGGAAATAATCCCATAGGAACGTACTATCGGTATAAAAATTATCTTTTTTCCTAAATAATTAGAGTTGACTTTTGGAGCGGGCTCGTTGGCGGGATATTCTTGAGGAGGTGCGCAGTTGTAAGTGCAGTACAGTACTCCTTCAGAGTGAACACGACAATATCTTCAGAGTAAATAAAACACTTCTTCATAGAGTCTTCTTTATTTTTCTTCTTATTGTTCTTCTGATACATCTAAATCCGTTCATCGCCCGCGTAGAGGTCGGAGCTTATCCCACAGGAACAAACTACCGAGGTAAAAAGAATCATATGCCCTAACCCACGCCATGTGCCAAATTTCATCCAAATCCGTTCAGCCGTTTTAGCGTGAAAGCGTAACAAACTGACTTTCGCATTAAACATATAGGTATTAAGGCGCTGACAAGACCCAATTGGCCAAAATAGGCTTCTCTTAAGAAAAAAATAATGCCAAATCTGTATGGTTTGTTGTAGTGGCAAAAATATATGTTAATTTTGAACATATTTCCCAGAACTTGGTTGTTATCAAAACACGTTTTGAAAAAAAGTCTCGATACAAACTAACGTTAAACTAACCTCTTACCTTGAGTTCTAATCCAAAATATCTGTATTAAATATCAACATACGTTACGTATTTAATTAATAACAAAAACGTTTTATTTGAATGCAGAACTTGGTTGTTTTTTATTTTCGATTATTTAACTGAATTTTGAGTAAATAGATAATTGCTTCATATTTTGCAATAAATTACGAGCGTTGTGTCATCGCGCTTCTCTTTCTTTTCTATGCAATCTGACAGTGACCGCGGTTTAGGTGTTGTCAGCGTCTTACGCTAGGATTAGTACGGTTATGAGACTTGCAGTGGCATCTTTACGATCGGCGATGATGACTATGCAAATGTTAGATTGGAATCACAATCAGCCGAGCCATGATTGTACAGTCCCCAGCACATCAAGTTACGAGGGTCATTCAATAAATACTTAGCCTACAAAAAGTAAACGAAAATTTTGGAAAAGTGGCAATTTATTTTTCAACAAAGTCTCCTTTTAGTTCGATACACTTAGCTCAGCGATGCTCCAACTTTTTTAACCCGTCCGAAAAATAGTTTTTGTCAAACTCTGCAAAATAGGCCTCCGTGGCGGCGATGACCTCCTCATTCGATCCATATCTGTTCCCGGCGAGTGATTTTTTCAGATTAGGAAACAGAAAGAAGTCACAAGGGGCCAAATCTGGAGAATACGGTGGATGGGGCAACAATTCGTAGCGTAATTCGACCAATTTGGCCATGGCAACGGCAGACGTGTGAACCGGTGCGTTGTCGTGGTGAAACAGCACTTTTTTCTTCGCCAGATGGGGTCGTTTTTTCTTTAATTCGGCGTCGAATCGGCCCAATAAATCGGCATAGTAAAGCCGTGTAATTGTTTTACCCTTCTCGAGGTAATCGATGTAGATCACACCTTGTGAATCCCAGAAAACGGTGGCCATAACTTTTCCGGCCGATTTTACAGTTTTCGCCTTCTTTGGAGCACGTTCCCCAGTCTGGATCCATTGTTTTGATTGCTCCTTGGTCTCTGGTGTGTACCAGTGGATCCAGGTTTCATCGACGGTCACAAAACGACGCAAAAACTCCGCTGGATTCCGCTTAAACAGCGCCAAACACGTCTCCGATGTGGTCTCACGGTTGCGCTTGTTTTCTGGTGTGAGTAAACGCGGCACCCATCGCGCCGACAGCTTTCTCATGCCGAGTTCCTCGTGAAGAATATGATGCACTGTTCCTTCTGAAATGCCTACAGTCTCAGCTAGCTCCCGAACCTTCAATCGGCGATCTGCCAATACGAAATCATGGATTTTTTTAATGTTTTCCTCCGTAGCAGCTGTTTTCGGTGCACCTGGACGTGGTTCATCAAAAACCGACGTACGGCCACGTGCAAACTCGTTGAACCAATTCTTGACGGTGGCCATCGATGGAGAAGAGTCACCGTACACAGCATCCAAGCGCTCTTTGATTTCGATGCGCGTTTTCCCTTCCAAAAATAGGAATCGAATCACCGAACGATATTGCTCTTTTTCCATTTTTGTAAAACCGATCGACACGTTCGCTTCCATAAGTTGTCAAATTAAAACAAATGAAGGGATTGGAATGAAAATTTGAAAAAAGAATTAAAAAAAGAATGTGCTACACTGTGGTAAAACTCTTTTGAAACTACAGCGCCCTCTGGCGATGAGGCTAGGTACTTATTGAATGCACCTCGTACGACAAACTGTCAAATTTTCTCATTCGATTTTGAACTTAACCCTTCAACATTTTAAGGTTTAAAATCATTTGGAGAAATTCAAATCAAAATCAAATCAAATCTTTTTATTGTGGGCATAGGTTATACATACAGATGTTAGGTAAATGACAGATCCATTATGTCCTGCCTAGTAGGCATACAATAATAAATTATGTCAACATACATTATAAAAAATTGAGTTATCATTTTTAAAGCAAACCTTACAAAAAGAATTAGTGACAGATTGAAATTTGACATCATCATCATTCTCCTGCCCTTATCCCAATTTATTTGGGGTCGGCGCAACATGTTGCTTTCTTCCATACTTCTCTATTAGTTGTCTCTCACTCTCCGAGCTTGCGTCTTACGTCGCACCCGCGTTTTGGTGCGACGTAAGACGCACCCTTGTCCATTTCCCTCAGGAGCCGGGTGCTGCCCCTGCGCGTCGCCTGTGGGATACGCCCTAGCCCTATCACGCATCATAATATTATTTCCACTCATGTAGCTTAGGGTTTTGGCAAAGCTATACAGTCGACCGCCTACCGGACACCTACCCTCGTTGGGAATGCTTTTGTTGGTGGTTTACCCACCACAACCACGCGGGTGACCCAAGGTGCTACGATGATATGCACTAGGTCTCAGTTCCCTTAGGCGCCTCCTACGACACCCACGGGATGAGATGGGGTGGCCATTTTCTTAATCCTAATTTAATAATTTGATTTGCTGACGACTGTACACTGCTGGACATACTCGTAGTTATCCCTCAATAATGCTCACAAAAACTATTGACCAAAACTGATGCTTTTTTTATTCGGCGGCCATTTATGTGACTTACACATTTAGTAGAAATTAACATAACAAACAAAATGGTGTTGAAGCTTTAAAATCAGTCCGAGCCGAGTTAACCACTTTTTTTTTTTTTTTGGGTGGGAAATCATCGAATAACTTCTCCCGCTCTGGGTGGAGCGGGAGGGTGTGTCAGACTCTTACTGACTAAAACCCACCCGTATTCCTTCAGTTGTCCGTGTTGCCAGGGGCCTCGGTAACAATTTGGTACCTTCCCGCGACCCCGGCAGGCATCGGCCCTAGTGGACCCCTACGATTGTGCTGACGACATCTCTTTGAGGCGCGCGTGGAATAAACGCGCCGTCGACCCGGGCCTGGTCCTTACCGGACGGTGAGCTACCCACTGCTCACCGTCCGCAAGCCCGCGCTTACGGTGGCCGGAAATCCGCCCGGGATTCCCGACGCCCAGGGCGTCTCTTGCGGCGGCTAGGGGCGAGAGGGCGCGAAATTTGCCTTTCCCTCAACCGTCGAGTTAACCACTTGGCTCCTTGTGGGTCGAGTTAACCCACAGTTTCGGATTTAGCGCTGATGTGACATCGCTAAAATCACCCTGTATAAACTAATATAACTCAGTATCGACGGACTTCACGTGACACATTATTTTGTTAGAAATGTAATAATGTACAATCAACAACACACCAGGTTATACGAAACTGTCAAATTTCTCCAAATGATTTTAAACCTTAATCATATATATTGAAGGTTAAGTTCAAAATCGAATGAGCAGATTTGACAGTTTATGGGAACTTGATTTGCTCGCGACTGTACACTATTAAATCGAATTTTAAAGTTACAAGAATAGCCGCCAAGAAAAATCAAAGCACCATTGCTCTATACATTTTGGTCATAGTCTTTTTGTTTTCTTTTTAATTTGAATGAAGAAACTGATTACTAAAGTCGAATTCCTAATTCAATGGAGTAACCTGACATGTGCTAGCTGTCACTTTGTGTAATAAAATGGTCATATTTATTGAAATGGTGATCGTTTAGTTTAATCGATTTATATAAGTGTAAAATAATGTATAATAATAAGTGTAAAGGTCTAGAATACAATAAATATGACCATTTTATTTCACAAAGTGACAGCTAGCACATGCCAGATTGCTCCAGTGAATTTAATAATTCCACTTTAGCTCAAGCATACACATGCGAGACCTAAAACAACGGTAAACAACAATTATGTGCCTCTTTTCCTTGAATTTGTATGTATATATATAATGTAGGTATATACTGTAATTAATATGTATTTATTTGTATTATAAATTTGTAACCTATTTATGTACTTCTGTACCTATTTTATTTATAATCTAATAAGTTATCTTTTAATATTTTTCATTATTATTATTTCCTCTCAGAGCACCTGCCATGTTATCTCTTCACCACCCTTGGTTGACTGGTAGAGAATGCCTAAGGCATTAAGTCCGCCTTTGTACCTAATTGCGTGCGAGTAGTTTAAATAAATAAATAAATCAAACCAGTCAAGACTACTGGTGTCTGTGGTTGAGCTAAAGTAACATTATATGTTCTGTGGTTGATTACGGATATTTCTCATGTGGATTGATGACTTTTACTTGTGTTTGCACTCGCTGACTCATTGAATTGGCAATAGAGAATTGTATTATTTTCCCAGACCTATTAGATAACAGTGTAATTTAAAAACATGGTGATAGCAAATTACTTTTAAAAGAGTAACCGTGGAGTTTCTTGGCGGCTCTTCTCCATAGGAAACGATCAATTGGAACCGTGCACCTAGCTTCTGACGTTTTATAAGTGCCCAGGTTTACATGAAATAAAATATTTTAAATTTGAATTGCTAGGCTAAAACATTACCCTCCTTTGCGTTGCGCAGTTGTGTAAAAAGCTATGGCGATAATGCTAAAAAGGAATTAAACTTTAAGCAAGATTTTTAAGAAAATATTAAAATTTATTGTTTTCGCCAGTTTATTTAGTACTTTTTAGTTCATTAAAAGCTTGTTTTTAGAAATATTTTCTTTACTTGTTATATTTTGTACTGGAATTTGTTTGAACTTCACTTGTAAGGTATTTGATTGTTCTCTGTAAACTCTTTCATTTGATACCCATATCATGGGAGTGCACAAAAAATAACTAGTCTGCGATCTTGGGCCGTCCGCCATATTGGAATTGGAATAACGTCACTTAGCACCACCACGCATTGTCATCCAAACTAAACGTGTATGCAAAATTTCATCTCAATCGGTTGAGGATAACTGCTTTAAAAATCAGTTGCAAGATTTAACCCGAACAAACATCCTTACGTACAAACATTGCAAGTTAAATAAAGCTTGTAAAAGGAAAGGAAAAAAAGGCATGATCTAAGTAACAAGCTGTCCAGTTTTCATTCTTAGGTATTATTGATAGATATTATGACGTACCAGCTCTTGCCCGCGTGGCTTTTTTTTAAATAAAAGTAGCCTAGGTTACTCCTTATAACAACAGTATCTGCCAATGAAAGTCCCGTCAAAATCGGTCCAACCGTTTCGGAGATTAGCCGGAACAGACAGTTAACAATTACTTTGCGAATGTTATTGGTTTCTTGGCGGCTGAAATCAAACACTCTGTCCTCTATGAATATCTCTCCGATAGTCGGCCCAACCTTGAGATCCTGGGTACATCCATGCCGTCCGCTCCACACTAAATGGCCCTTCACAGCGTGGAGCTAAGCTGCTGAGCTGTAAGATACTTACCCTTAGAGACAATTGTGCTGTTGGAGTTTACGGTATATCCCCCTCAATCGTGAAGGCGGCTCGTCACATTTAATTCCGATCCTTCTTTTCATCTTCAATTTCTGCTTTTCAAAAGGAACTTTTCTAACGTTTTCAAAACGGCAGTTCTCCACCCTATCTATAACTCAGAAAACAAGGGCAATGTCGCTAATTACAGACCTATTTCAGTGTTGACTACCCTCTCAAAGACATTCGAAAAAGTTATAAACCATAGACTCACCAAATACCTAAATAAATTTAACCTCCTTTCTAATAATCAGTATGGCTTTAGGACTGGAAAATCCACCGAAGATGCTGTGTGTGTGTGTGTGCGTGTGCGAACTTACAGATACGATTATTGGCCATTGGGAAAATAAATATAAAACTCTTGCATCTTTTTAGACTTATCCAAAGCCTTCGACACTGTCTCAATTCCCATACTACTTTCGAAGCTAGAGCATCTTGGTATTCGCGGGACGGCCCATGATCTCTTCAGGAGTTATCTTACAGGTCGTAAACAAATAACAAAACTTGAAAACTACTTCAGCAACCAGGAGATGATTACTTTTGGTGTCCCCCTGGGCAGTGTCCTGGGACCCCCACTTTTTCTCAAATATGTGAATGAGCTGTGTCAGTTATCTATGAGTAGGTATGGACCTACTCAGCTATACATATACGAGTAGATATTAAACAAAAAGTACCTTCTTAATTAGCTGTCGAACTACTAAACATAGATGAACATGATCTTGCAACCGCCTCTGTGGTCTAGTGGTAAGACCACCTGTCTCAAACCCAGAGGTCTTGGGTTCGGTTCCCAGCGAGGCCAAAACTATCTGCTCGAATTGGTTGATGGTAGGGCTTGTTCTAAGTCCGCCTGGTACCACTATCTTAGCTAAGTCTGTCGCCATAATAAGATATTTATGCCTTACATCACTTAAACACATTGTTTTAATAAATCAATAAAAGGATAATCAGCCTATAATGCTCTCACTGCTGGGACACAGGCCTCCTGTCGATGAGATAGTAAGCCGTAATCCACTACGCGGGCCCAGTGCGGGTTGGTAGATGTCACATGTCTTAAAATTTTTGGTTCTAGGACATGCCATTTTCTCACGATGTTTTCCTTGACCGTTTTGAGAGCAGTGGTGATAAAATAATTTACACAAAGTAAAGCGCCTGTCAGGGTTCGAACCAACGACCTACAACTCGTAAGTCGCAGCCGTTACGACTGGGCCACCACTGCTCACTGCTGTCAATAATAGACAGTAATATAAACACAAAAAACGCATTCAAAGTTAAATTCAACTACTGCTTGTTGCTCAACATCTACAACCATTTTCTTCTACAGTTCAAACGTACGTTTCTGTCGCGGTCATGATGTAACGTCATTTACCGCGATACTGCTTTGTTTACATCTGTTTTTAGCCCCAAATCGTATAAATTAAATTTTTTTTTTGCGCTATTCAATAAGGTAAGTAAATGCGTAAGACACTTTCGGCACTGTCGAAGACGACGTGTTTTAGTTTGTTTTCCGTTCCATAAAAAGTAACGTAACATACAATAACGAATTCTAAAATAAGTAATGCATAAAAAATCAACAAAAAAATGGAATTGGCTTTTTAGCTCCTACACTATTTATGTTTAAATAATGGATAAGTTTCGATTATATGGATGTTTCTCCCTACTATCAACGCACCTTTTGTAACATTTGCTCAGCAGTCCCCAGCCGTCATCCATAGAGCACGCCACAATTGCGGCGATAAGTCCCCCTCTTTGAGGAGTGGCTAGAGAGGTGGCACGGCGTTCTCGCCTTCCGCCTGACGCAGGTCCTCACCGGACACGGCAGCTTCGGAAGGTTCCTGTGTCGGATAAGGCGGGAGGAATCGCCCGGGTGTCACCACTGTGTGGGTCGCCCGGAGGACACGGTGGAGCATACGGTGGAGGTCTGCCCGGCTTGGGCAGAGTACCGCCGTGTCCACGTGGAGGCAATCGGTGGCAGATATCTCTCGCGTCCGGCCCTGGTTCAGGCCATGGTACGGAGCGAGAGGGCATGAGTAGCCGTCACCTCCTGCGAAGCAGTAATGCTCGCGAAGGAGGAGGCGGGACGGTTGAGGGAAAGGCAAATTTCGTGCACTCTCGCCCCTAGCCGCCGCAGGAGAAGCCCTGGGCGTCGGGAATCCCGGGAGGATTTCCGGCCACCATAGGCGCGGGCTTGCGGACGGTGAGCAATAGGTAGCTCGTCGTCCGGTAAGGACCCAGGCCCGGGTCGACGGCGCGTTGAGGTCCTGGGTTCGAGTCCCAGGTTAGGCAATGTCTTATAATGTAAACCAAATAGTTTTAGACTAATATGTGACCTTTTAAACAAAACAATTTATTACGTGCGTACTGCTCACAACATTTCCAGTCTAATTCTACACGCGAAGACTTGTAATTGGCTTCCTGTCGTCTATGGTTTTCTTTTTATTTCGTTTTTAAGCTGGAAGTCTTCCATGGTTTTAATTTTAATTAAATTAGGTTTTTCCGTAAATAATTACTCAGTAGCAGCCCTGAGTTCGGTTTTGCGCCCGGTTGATGGCAATAGGCTCGCCCTATCAGATGGGACTTAAACATAACTGATGAAATGTGGGTGTGCTGTAGGTACAACTCAGCCCAACCCTTCGGGGATTACAGGCGTCATGTTATGTTATGCAATTAAGAATCGCAATATCCGTTAATTCAAAACTAAATAAAAAAAGAATACACATAAAATACACACATACTAATTAGCCAAAAGCCTCGTATTCAAGCATTAAAAGTTTGACGATCTTGAAAAAATAATCAATTTACTTCTCTATTCTTTACAGCTGGCCTCTCAAAACAGCAGACGGCGCAGTGTAGAGCACCTCCGTCGTTTGGCTCGAGAATTACGAGCAGTGCGACAATATAGAGACGACGCCCTATCGGAGAGAAGAGCTCTAGTCTCACAGCGAGACAGCGTTCGAGCCAGCTGTCTCCGACTGTACAGGTATATTGTACAGGTAAGCATTCTCTAGTAATCTTTATCTTTTTAAGCTACGGCTTCCTAGAAAAGCGGTTACCGCCACATAACGGCCACCGCTGATCTATTTTGGGCTCTCCTTCGAAACTGTCTGCCTCGATTTCTTTTCTTATTTCTTGGGTACCAAAAACAATATTTTTATCCCACTTTTCAGTGCCTCTTATTATGTGGCCAGTACATTTCCACTTTAGTTTCCTTATTCTCATTGTTACACCTTCAATTTTCGTGTGTCTTCTGATAGTTTTGTTGTTTATTCTGTTAGACTTCCTTATATTCAGCATGCTTCTTTCCATTGCTGTCTGACATGTTTCCAGTTTCCTGTAATGCGCTTTAGTGAGGGGCCAAGTCTGGCAGCCATATGTTAAGACTGGCTTATGCAGTTGTTATATAGTTTTGTTTTGACGGTCATCTTAGTTTCAATACTAATAGAGTTCAAAATGGCGGCTGACAAAACAGAACTAACAAACACATGACTGGAAAATTCAGTGCTATCAATCGCGTCACGCGTCAAGTTATAGAACGCACTATATCTATAGGCAGTGCTGTACACTTAACATTATCTGGGCTGGCTTCCTGATTGATAAATGCTATTTAATTTTGTAAGTAGGTTTTTACAAACACTTTAACAGGTCGTCTATTTAAAACTAGATGAGACCGGTGTTTCCTATCTGACTTCTCTCAGAAGCAAACTCTTGGTCAGATCATTTGAGAACCATTCAGATTAGTGTCTGAGATGGTCTTTTGAGGAAAGAACCAGAATTTGCCACGATTGCCATCTATATGACTATTTCTATAGACAGATGATCATACATTTTTTATTCTTTTGCTTGTTCCAGATACTCCAAGACCGATCAGACTCCACAGAAGTGCCAATCTTAGACTTAGAAACAAAAAAAGAATCTCAAATCAAACTCCCAGTCAAAAAAGTCTTCGTAACAGAGACAAAATCCCCTCTACTACCAGAATGTTTCGAGAAGTCCATAGACAAAAACATATTCGAATGTCGCATAGACAAACTCGTACAGCAAAGTGTCAATCACATTTTTAAAAACGAAGTCGCTGAAAAGAAAAAAGTATTTGCGAAAACAGTCTTTATTTCGAATGATAAATTGAGTTCGAATATTAAGTCTATGGTTTTGACGGAGGATGATGGACTGAAGATTTTAGAGAGTGATAATGGTGTTTTAAATTTGTCGTTGAAAGAGGGGAGGCGAAAAAGTCATGGGAGGAAGCAGTTGGCGCCTCGGAGGATCCCTTATATGTATACTGATAATAATGGTTAGTATACATCTATCTACATAATTATATGAATAAACATGAAATGCTGTTCGTTGGTAAGTGCATCACTTGAGAACGGCTGGACTAATTTGGCTAATTTTTGTTTTAAAATGTTCGTAATCGAATCCGAATTAGGTTTTAAGGGAGAGAAAAACTGGAAAAGTTTCCCGAAAAATGGGAAAAACTGAAGCCCTTTTTCCTACTGTTTTTTTTTACATTAGTTAAACATACAATATTACGATCATGAAAACGCAAAGGCAAAAAAAAGCTATTGTTAAAATAAAAAATGTTTTAACGTAAATGTATTCGGAAGTTCGTCATTTTTACCGATGGGAAATCCTTTCATGCATACGGCTAGTCAAATAATAAGTTATTAATATTACTTTTTTCATTTTCCAGATGGCGTCCTCGACCTAAAAATAAAGAAAGAAAATCAGTGACACGAACCAACATACAAAATGATAGTTAAGTTTCATATATACACTTATATACAGACCAAAAATATAGTTGTTAATCTCGGGAACATTATGTATAAGTCTCGTAGTGTACCCTAGGCCGTTATTTACTATAACTACTCGTAAGTTAGTTGGTCACGATATAATTTAAAATATTGTTGTCTAAATGGAGGAAATGAATAAGAAAAGTGCTCGAAATCTCCACTCAGCAGATTTCAAGCACTGTGATTGGCCAATTCACGGTCCGCTCCTCTCCACTCCACCCAGCTCCGCGTCAGTGGAAACGCAACCTTACGGTAAGTCTGCGTTAGTTGAAGACGCAACGGTTCGGTGTGGCTAAACCGTGATATGTCCAGCAGGGCTAACATGACAAGCGCGAAAACGCTCTCTTTTTCGATTTGTCGAAATTTGTCTATGATTCTGACGTCATCCTAATGCCTAACACTATAGGCTCTATAGTGTGTTTCATCAAATAGTTAATATGCCGTAATGTTAGCTCCACTGTTGCAGGACGAAGTGACGAACACGATTATGCTACCTAATTGGTCCGTTGTTAAACTAACAGTTGAGCCATTACGGCGACGGAACTATTTGATGAAACGCACTTTAGTAAACTCGAAAAATGCACCTTGACACTTCTTTCGCGAGAGCGACGAGAGACCGATGTAGCAAATTATTAAAAACAAATCATTTTTATGATAGCAACATCTGATTGAGGTTTCGTTTCATTCCATGGAATTAGTATGTACTATATTGATTTTACGTCCACCCCTTTTTTGTGTAACCTACTTTTTTTTATTAAAATTAAAGTTTTTCTTTCGCATGCCGCCGAAATTAAAATACAAAATGACGGAAATGAAAATAAATGACACATAACTCACTAGATAATCACCACAAATGACAAATGGGCCGACGATCGCAATTTGACAAAGCGAAGGTTGATAAAGTAACAGTCACCATAAAACCCATGATATTGCAAATTTTGTTAATCACCACACTTACTAAAAGGACTGGCGTTCAGATAAATATGCAGCTGGAGTTGATTTTGCTATAATAACCATAAAACACTAAACTATGTTAATCACCACCCTTAGGAAATGCAATGGCGATTTTGGTCATTATGTTGCGAAGGTTTTTTATTGCCATACAGCCGTAAGCCCTAGATTGCATTAATCACCATGATTGGCAAAGTGACTGGTTATTACTGAAAGGAAGTTCGTTCCGATATAAATGTAGTTTAAAACTATTATTTCATTATATAGTATAGTTTTCATTATTAATCTATTGTAAAATAAAGTTTTGACCAGAATAAGTACAATTATGAAACTGCCAGGTTGTATTGAGGTTTTTTTCCGTGTTGAGCGATTTTTGGTAGGGACAAAAGTTACGGATTCGCGTCACCGTACATATTACGCATAATCTATATTATTCCAGTCTTTAAATTTTCACTTCTGTTGGCAGTTCCCATCACTGCCTTTTTTTGTACCATAAATTTGTCGACTCTTCTCGTTTTCAAAAGTGAGGACGACTAAATACGACAAAATGACAGAAGAATAGGAGATTATATCGTGTTGAATTGTCGAAATTCGAGATAACTTAGGTGCCACGTTAAGGTTTGTCGAGAAAACATCAAGTTTGACAGAACGAGTCGAGAATTTTGTATGACAGCGCTGTCAGAAAACAAGAAAATTGACAGAAATAGACAAGAATTACTCACGCGAGTGTGAGTAATTGTCGCGTATGTCATGTTAGCCCTGTTGGTGGGAGATCTTCAGAAGATGGAACGAATGCTTTGCATAAGGAAGTACTGTCTCGCCACAGCTTCAGCCTCTCATTTGTTCGTTTCCTATGGAGAAGAGCCGGTAAGAAACTCCATAGTTACACTTTAAAAACACTGTCAACAAGTACCAGGTACTTAACAAAATAGGGAATCAGTCAGTTACCTAACTTGCGTATTGCCATAGTAAATGACGGCCTAGGTAAACAGTAATATATAAGTAAAATATTGTTTCTAGGAAATATGCAAGGGGAATTTTTAAATGATTTTTTTTTAGACATAAATGTAACTATGAGAAATGGAGACAAAATAAGTAGTTAAAATACCTTTAATTTGAACTAAACTAAAATTTTGCATACATGTTTTTTTTTTAATAGAGCATTTTTGCCAGTAAAAGAAAATAACTATAGCAATCATTATCACAATCAGAATCACACGTAATCGCGCTATTTTACATTTTCTCATTTTCCTAACCAAAACATTATTTAAAAAAAAAACCCTTTGCATACTACTTTGTATATAAGAAATAGTATAAAAATACGCATCACATATAATATACAATTATAAATTGCATATACAGTTATATAGGCATATACAATTATACATGCAATACTGCTTCCATTTTCTGTCATAGAATAATCAGCCTATAATGTTCCTACTGCTGGGACACAGACTCTCTGTGAGAGAGACTGGGCTGTAATCCACCACGCGAGGCAGTGCGGGGTTTCAGCCATGCCGCATAAAATTGCACTACAAAATACGTGAATGTTGCATTAAATTGCACTACAAAATACATGAATGTTGCATAAAATTGCACTACAAAATACGTGCGTGTTGTATAAAATTGCACTAAAAATACGTGCTACAATCCCACTAGCCTATCTGACGCGGTGTTGGCGGCGCTGTCGGTGACCAAAAAATAACGGGTATTTCACCATGACGCACACTATGTGACATGCGACTGCTACACTTCGGCGACTAGACGCAACGACAGGCTGCGGTCGACAATTTTCATATATTCCGCAAAGCTCACACTCGTCGAGTCGCAATGACAAGCTAGGAGAGTCGCACGCTCTTGCTACTTGTCGCCGCGACTAGACAGTCGGATGCCCTTAACTGTCGCATGATAAGTACAAGTCTAGTGCAACTGGAGGTCCGTATTCGCTCTCAATTTGAAAAACACGACTGTCTCCCTTGAATACTCAAAGAAAATGATCTCTTCCTGCGTGATATCTGGCGTAATGACTAGTCGCAGACGCCAAAGACAGCTCTGCGTCTAGTCGCAGCGACAAGTCGCAAATGCTTTAGATTAGTCAACTGGGCGTCTTGTTGCAGCGACAATACGCACAGTTTGACATTTTATGTTCACCAACAGCTCCGCACTTGTCACTTTGCATAGTGATTTCGTTAGTACTAAAAGAAGTCATCGGTTCAGCTAAGTTCGTGGAGTTTATGGCACTATAAGTTGTGATTCAATTTGTACCAATTTGTGATTCAATTTTACAAGAAAATATGCCTTTTCTTTAGCCAAAATCTTTGAAAAATGTGGTAGCTTTGTATTTTAAAACAGGAGAGGTTAATTAATAAAGCATTAATTTTAAAAATTGTACTACCAAGCCAGTATGAAATAATACACAATATTTTAAAATAATCCTATGATAATAATACAGGGCTCGTATTCATAGGAAAACGCGATGTTGTTACAGCAACATGTTTTCGTGTTGCTTGCAACAGGTTACACACACACACACACTATAATACAATGTTGCCATCAACATGATTTTAGCTTTTAAAAAAAAGTTGCACAACTTTGGAGAATCGACCAAATTCAAGTTTCCTGATACCTAAGTATATGCTTTTTGCAAGTTGTGTGTATATAATATAGTCGAAAATAGTCAATCAACTTAAAAAAATATCTATAATTATATAAATTAATACTTCTATTTGTTAGATATAAAAATATATAGTTACATAAATTTAAATTCGTCCAACATGTTATGAGAAAAGTAATTCGAATATTTTTTATAAAAAAATATAATATTGGTAGGTACAAAAAATTTTAAATAAGGACCATATGTGTATCTATTATAAATTATATACTATGTTGATAAGTGAGAAAAATGTCTGCGCATTGAAAATACATTGTTCTATTTGCTATAAATGTTTATCGAAAAAAAAAACCGGTACCTAAAACAAGATACCATCACTAAAATAAATTAAAAAAAACCCTTAAAATTGAAGAAACAGCATGATTCTAACATAAGGCGGCTCTCGTTCGGGTCGGCATTAACCAGTACAGCCGGACAACAAGAGGCCTATACCTCTATACAGCCTATAACTCCGCATATGTGTGTTATGTGAATTTAGAAAATCTATTTTTTTTTTTGTTTTATACTCATTTGACATCGATATCCATCAATTTACGAAAATTCGCTAGCTAATTGAATTTGATCCTGTATATTAATTGCTCCAAATAAAGTGGGAAAAGGGCAGGATAATTATGATGATATTAATTACTACGGGTCGGCTTTGTTGTTCAACAAATACAGTACAGATAGGTAGACATTGCAGAACGGCGTAATAAGCTCCCCGATACTGTTTTGTTTTCTATGACGTATGCAATTAATAAGTGATACAATACCTACGTTATTAGGGTTCCGTACCCAAAGGGTAAAACGTGACCCTATAACTAAGACTGTCCGTTTGTCTGTCCGTCTGTCACCAGACTGTATCTCATGAACCGTGATAGTTAGACAGTTGAAATTTTCACAGATGATGTATTTCTGTTGCCGCTATAACAACAAATACAAAAAAAAAACAGAACAAAATAAATATTTAAAGGGGGCTCTATTACAACAGACATTTTTGCCCTTTTTATAGATAATGGTACGGAACCCTTGGTGCGCGAGTCCGACTCGCACTTGGCCGGTTTTTGATTATTTTACATTCTTTACGAAAGCTTATTGTTCACCAAGAAAACCAAATAGGTTTTTGGACCGGCAGGTTTCTGTAAAATATTATAAATATGGTATAAGTTACGATTTTAAATCGTTAAACGAAATAATTGATTCTAAATTTACTTAACAATTTGTTTCGATTCATTACAAGCATTCAAACATAATTTAATTATTTGGATTCGCTAAAATGTCTATTAAAAAAGAATACCAATTCTTCAAAAGTTCTTTTTAACATTGAACATACAATACGGCCGATGAATCATGGCCGGTCTGAACTTTGCACAGAAGGCTGCGCAATAACATTTTTTAGGAATCAAATGGTGATATGAGGCGAGTGAGAGGGAGAGGACATGCGCGAACGTTCGGATCTGCCTGTGTTCAAACCGGCTGTATTGTACTATCTATTTTTGGCAGCTCTACACGTAAAAGAAACTGCTCATGTTATTAAAAAAAATATTTTATTATTATATGTTACTAAAACGTGCAATTGGAGGATCTTTTATAAAAAAAAAATCAATCTGTAAGAAAAGTTGTTATGAAAAAAGTGTAGGTATTGTAGGTCATGATCATGACAAATGTTAATACAGTATTTTTATCGCACAAAGTGACGCGCGCTTGACTTGTGGTAACCAAGTGTACAAACACGCTGTGAATGTGTCCATGAAGACGAGTAGCATCAGCACATAATACATACACATACACACGCATACTTCCGTTTTCGCCCGTGTCTCGGACTGTACCGAGAGCTCTAAAAAAAAAATTTACAAACACGCTCCGAATGTATGTGTAAGCGCGGGGCTTACACACACATTCGGAGCGTGTTTGTACACTTTTTTACCACAAGTAAAGCGCGCGTCGCTTCATGAGATATAAATACTGTACTACATAGAATAAGCCAAATTTATATAACGCAATATTTTACATACCTACTCAATAATAATTTCTAGAAAATTTCTCCAAAACAAATGAGTAACTTCAAAGAATTGTTTTATCATTTACTAAATCTCTGCCCGCTACTTGGGGCGTGTGAAGTATATCACATGACACTCGACAATACTGTAGCTTCCCGATAATTAAAGAATTTTCGGAATCGGATCAGTTGTTCCGAAGATTACCACCTACATACAAACTCACAAATTTTACCTCTTTAAAATTAATATTAAGTATAGATAAAGTACATAATATCAACTATCAGATTGCTATTATAACTGTTAAAATAATTGTAAACTCAATTAAGACGCTGACAAGAGGCAAATGACTAAAGCACAAACTTTACAGATTTGGCAATTTTTTTCTTATGACAAGCCACAAGGTAGCGGAAAAATATGTGTATTTTGAACATATTTCTCAGAACTTAGTTGTTACCAAAACACGTTTTGATTAAAATATCAACGTACGTTACTTATTTGATTAATAACAAGATCGTCTTATTTGAATACAGAACTTGGTAGTTTTTTATTTTGCGATTACGCAACTCAATTTTGAGTAAACAGATAATTGCTTCATATTTTGCAATAAACTACGAGCGTTGTCATTGCGCTTCTCTTTCTTTACTATACAGTCTGAGAGTGACCGCGGTTTAGCTGTTGTCAGCGTCTTAACATCCCACTTGTATTCCTCGAACGAATAAGCAGAATAATGAACCCAATAAATAATCTAATAGTCAACCCATATTTCGCCAGATATATTTAAGTCCCATCTACGAGTACAGCCCGTTGCTAACTTTATGGCGGCTCGGAAAATGAGGCGAGTCACTGCGGAGTAACAAAATCACGTGTCAGCGGGGGTGAGGGGTGGGGTACTGCGCAGCGATTAGCGCACTTCAGAGCCGCCATTATGTTTGACGCTTCTTAGAGGGCGACTCTGTTGCCATTAACTGTATTGATGAAATATTGCGCTATTTAAAATAAAACGTTATATTCTGTAAACGAATAGTTTAAATATAGATTTAAGAGAAAGTCGCGTGTATAAATGACTATGTGATGTTGAGTTTGAATAAATAATTTTAGTTACCCAAGCGTTGTTTTATTTAATATTTATTTAGGTCCTAGCTACTGTCCGCGACTTCGTTCGTGTGGATATTGTAAGACACTTCAAAATCTAATCTAATACATAGGTAATAAAAGCGTCTGAGCTGCGCGGGATGATAGAGCCCGTTCCAAACTTTAAAGGTCTCTGCACACAGCGGGCGCGGCGCGGCGGGACGGGACGGCGACGCGACGCTGACCAGTTGTAATGTACTAGATATTAAGGACGACGCCACACAGAGCCATCACGCCACGCCGCCGCCGCGCCGAGCGGGAATACGGGACGCGTGCGCAGTCACGTCGGACGCGACGGAGCGTGAATGTGATTTTGTATTGTTTTACAAAAATGCATGTCGAAAAACTAATCGAATGTGTTCGTGCTTACGTATGTTTGTACGATTTGGGCCATGAATCGCTCAACATCTTTTTGATGAATGACACGATCGGCGTGAAGGGGCGCGGCGGGACGGGACGTGATCGCGCCCGCAGTGTGACCGCCCCGCCACCTTTAGGTGGCTCGGAGCCTGAGGCAAGGCGTTGCGCAGTAACGAATTCATGTATCAGCGGGGGTGAGGGGTGCGGTACTGCGCAGCGTGTAGCGCCCTTCAGAGCCGCCATTAAGTTTCACTCGTAGTATACCTCTTTTTTTTTTATTTTTTTTTTAGTGTGGGAAATCATCAAATAACTTCTCCCGCTCTGGGCGGAGCGGGAGGGTGTGTCAGACTCTTACTGACTAAAACCCACCCGTATTCCTTCCTGTTGCCTGTGTTGCGGGGGCCTCGGTGACCCATAAGTACCTTCCCGCGACCCCGGCAGGCATCGGCCCTAGTGGACCCCTACTTTAGTGCTGACGACATCTCTTTGAGGCGCGCGTGGAATACGACGCGCCGTCGACCCGGGCCTGGTCCTTACCGGACGGTGAGCTACCCATTGCTCACCGTCCGCAAGCCCGCGCCTACGGTGGCCGGAAATCCGCCCGGGATTCCCGACGCCCTGGGCGTCTCCTGCGGCGGCTAGGGGCGAGAGGGCGCGAAACTTGCCTTTCCCTCAACCGTCCCGCCTCTTCCTTTGCGAGCATTACTGCTTCGCAGAAGGAGGTGACGGCTGCCCATGCCCTCTCGCTCCGTACCATGGCCTGAACCAGGGCCGGACGCGAGAGGTCTCTGCCGCCGATCGCCTCCACGAGGACACGGCGGTGCTCTGCCCAAGCCGGGCAGACCTCCACCGTATGCTCCACCGTGTCCTCCAGGCGATCCACACAGTGGTGACACCCGGACGTTTCCTCCCGCCTTATCCGACACAGGAACCTCCCGAAGCTGCCGTGTCCGGTGAGGACCTGCGTCACGCGGAAGGTGAGGACGCCGTGGCGCCTCTCCAGCCACTCCTCAAAGAGGGGACTTATCGCCGCAATCGTGGCGTGCCCAGCACTGGGTTGCAACAACCGTACTTTCCATGACGCCATGAGATCCCGCCGGAGCTCCGTCCGCTGTGCCGCGATTTCTCGCGGCAGCGGGCTTACGCCCCGGCGTTTCGCCTCCTCGCGCCACTCCCATACGTGCGCGAGGACTTTTGCCTCCAGATCCCATGGCGGCAATCCGGCAAGGAGGCTCGCTGCCTCACAGGAGACCGTGCGGTATCCTCGAACCATCCGGATGGCCATGACCCTTTGGGCCGCGCTCAACCGGCGGGCTGGCCGCAGCGCCAGAGAGCGCGCCCATACAGGTGCCCCGTAGAGGGCCATGGACCGCACGACCCCCGCGTAGAGCCTCCGGCAGGAGGCGTTTGGACCCCCTAGATTGGGCAGGAGCCGCTTCAATGCAGCGCCCGCCCGCTCCAGTTTGGGAGCCAAACGTCGGAAATGCTCCACGAAGTTCCACCGGCTGTCGAGGACGAGTCCCAGGTACTTCATCGTCGACTCGACGCCGATAGAAACCCCTCCTACCGTTATTTGGGACCCCAACGGTGGCGCGTTCCGAGGACCATGAAAACACATGGCCTCGGACTTGTGCAGGGCCACCTCGAGTCCCAATTGCCGGATCCTTTCGACGATTGTCGCAACCCCGCGTGCCGCTAATTCGGCCGCCGCCTGGTGCGACCTCCCCTGCGCCAGGACCAACGATAGCCTTGCACAGGTCGGCTCTTCTCGGTAATGCTCGGTTCTCGTCGGGCGGCCGTCCTCGACCCCCAACTCATTGCGTCGCGTCGCATCTTATTCTTTTTGCTCGGCTCCCAAGGGCCGTGGCGTGATCCTAAATAACTTTAATAACTTCCTCAAAAATTGGGCTATCAAATACAAAAATATTTTTTCGCGCTCAAACAAAAAAATAAACAGTTTATCAGCTTTATTATATTCTTCTGCCCGCGACTTCATCTACGTGGACTTTAGAAAAGGGTCCAGATAGAAATAAAAAATGCAGATAAACATATAGCATTTCTACAGTTCAATAAATCTTTTTATGGGGAATAATTCCGTAATACATTGTTTTTAGGGATCCGTACTCAAAGGGTAAAACGGGACCCTGTTACAAAGACTCCGCTGTCCGCCTGTCCGTCTGTCACCAGGCTGTATCTTATGAACCGTGATACAGTCAGACAGTTGAAATTTTCACAGATGATGTATTTCTGTTGGCGCTATAACAACAAATACCAAAAGAAACAGAATAAAATAAATATTTGAGGGGCTCCCATACAACAAACATGATTGTTTTGCCGTTTTAATATATAATATAATGGTACGGAACCCTTCGTGCGCGAGTCCGACTCTCACTTGGCCGGTTTTTTATTTATCTCTATTGATTTACGCGGCGAACGTAAGTAAAGCTTCCAGTCGGCATGATTTTTTCATCAATTTTATTATCGTCCTATTTCAGCCAATTTATCTCGAGCACAAAATGTCCATGAATTTCTCTCTGAGGATGACGGTATGGTAATGAAGGCGGTTCGACTTCCACACAGAACACATATGTATATAACTGGCCTAGACAGGTATCTGAAAGTACAGTTGTAGTAGCTGTGCTGCTGTTTATAAGTTTTTCGCGATTACGATGTTGGTCCCATGAAAAAAGTTTTCAGTTTGAAGCATAAGCGCCGGGAGCGGAGTGCAAGCGGATGCTTCAAAATAAAATAAAGGTGTAAAAACATGCAGAACTATAAAAATATCCGAAAACGCCTAATAAATTAATATAATCTGAGACATTAATAGAGAACTAAACCAATTTCGTTGCGAGATTTCTCTCAATTCTAAAGCTTCGGTGCGTTAGTCGACAAATAACCGAACTCCTATTTCCGAAAATCTAATCGAGCCTAGGCGGGGTGTGCTAACTTTGGTGCCGATTCCCTTGTTCACAAACTAAACTAAATTTAAGTACAGTGCGTCTTTTTCTTTCTATTTCATTAAGAAAAGGACAGACGATCAATTTTAGTTTAGTCCTGTCAAATTAATCAGCGCCTGTCACTACTCCATACAAGTTTAGACGTGATTAAAAACTTGCCTACTAAAATTACGTCAATTTACGTCAAGCGCTGATTAATTTGACAGGACTAAACTAAAATTTTTCTTCTGTTATTTTCTTAATGTAATAGAAAGAAAAAGATGCACTAAACTTAAATTTAGTTTAGTTGGTGAACAAGAGAATCGGGCATCATTATCGAGCTTGCTTTACTCTTCGCTCGGTCTTGCCCATCCTACTCTTCTTAATTCTTAGGCTTCTTTGCATAAATCGATACAGTTAGTCCCCCCTCTTTCTGGTGTAAAGTTCACTCATCCTCCATAGAATAGGGAGGATCTTCCGAACAGACAGGTGTCGTGTCTGGTGGGTAACTGCCCAACGGTTGATGTCGGGATGTTGTATATATGCTAGTTGCGCGGTAAACTCTGCTTGCGCGATGCAGGATTTTGCGTGACGTCAGTGTGTTGCTTAGTTCGCATGTGGCGATGTAGATGTCGCCACATCACTCCCCTCCGGAGACTGGAGGTCGATAGTGGGCTGAGTCATGTATCTTGCGATGCTTGCTAGTGCCAGATGTGGTTTCAGTGGGTCGGAACCGGTTGTCGCATAGTTCGCGGTGGGTCTGTCTGCGGAATCACCGCCGACAGTTCCGCCCCACCGCTTCCACTCGGAAGTCCGAAATTAAAGTTATTTTTCACTTTGTATAGTGTTTTTTTTGGAAGTCGGTTGTTTTTGTAAAAAAAAATTCAGCGGGTCAGTTTTTAATTTATCTAAGTTACAATAGCCTAATGTCAACTGCGCATCACCTTTTACAAAATATTGTTATTCTTGATGCAGGTTCGTTAATTGTTGAGGAATTCTCCTGGTAAGAACCAGGAGAACTGCCACTCACCATCACCTCACCATTGGTGAAGAGCATAAATGGCTTAGCAACCATATCAAAGAACCTAATCAAATCGCAACTGGTTACATACATCTTATTAAGTTCCGGTGGCCATCTGTGGTCTTCATCATCAATTCCACTTCACAAAATGGTGCTTTCCGAGAGAAAATGTACAAGTTACTATAAAAAATACTTAAATCGCTATAGGTGTGCCTTTAAAATTTGAGTAAATTCCTCGATTTCAATGGTGACAATGGGACCACCTCGGGAGCATACCCTTTCAAACAAAAAAATAATTTTCAAAATCTGTCCACAATTGACGGAGAAATCGGCGAACACACATAAAAAAATATATGTAGGTATATACAATGTCGCCCATGCGCATGTGACCGCCCGTAATATTCTGAATATTCATGAAAAAATGTCGAAAATAAACTTCAAAAGGGGGGTCTATCATATATCATCATATATATCATATATCATCATATATATCATATATCATCATATATATCATATATCATATACATTTTTCATGTTATTCAATTTTTATTTTTTTAAGTAGAGTTTGTAGATTTGCTTTCTATTTTTGACACATCTCCGAAGTTTATGGGTCGATTTCAACACTGCGTGACGCTACGTGTTTTGTGATTTGTGCACTACTTAATCTTGTGAGGAAAGTTTGTTTAAGCAAACTTAACTACTCGTATCATTGCAATGGTACGATTGCGTGATCTACCGCCGTCTCATGTGGCTGACATGCATTTCATTTACGGTGTTTGTAAAGGAAATGCACGCGCTGCTGTCGAAGAGTACAGACGTCGATATCCAAGTAGACCAGTACTTGGGTACCGATCCTTCATTGCCGTACATAGACATTTTTGCGAAAGAGGATTATTTCCGCAACGAAATGAGCCCGGCGTGATTGTTGATGTAGACGTGGAAGAGGATGTGTTACGATTAGTGCGCGCTAACCCTATGCTAAGTATTCGTGTCCTATCGATAAGAGTAGGTATACCAAGAATAAGAGTTTGGAGAATTCTCAAAAAAAAGGCCTGCATCCTTATCATTTCCGACGTGCACAACATTTGGGAAATGTCGATTACGGTGCGAGATCAGTTTTTTGTAATTGGATATTTGCACAGCAAAGAGCTAATCTCATCTTTATGAGGAAGATTTTGTGGACAGATGAAGCCACGTTTACATGGGCGGGTATAACAAATCATCGCAATCTTCATGTGTGGGCCACTGAAAATCCACACGTCATTAGAGAAACAACTTTCCAGACTCAATTTTCCATAAATGTATGGGCTGGAATGATTGACGATGAACTTATTGGCCCTTTCGTGTTACCAAACAGACTAGATCAACACGCATTTTTAGATTTTATAGTCAATACGTTGCCGTTGCTTTTGGAGGAAGTAGGTACCGCTGGAAACAAGAAGGCGGATGTATCTGCAATTAGATGGAGCTCCAGCACACTTCGCACGACTAGTTCGTGATTATTTAAATCAAATTTATCCGCGATGGATTGGCAGAGGATGGGTGGGGGCCATTTCGAAAATCTAATTAATTAAAATTCTTTTATTTTTTAAGTAAAAATCTGGCTATTGCTTGTTTGTTTTTATTTCCATTATCATCCTCCTTATTAGTTTAACCTTTTAGTACTCACTGCTAAGAGCGGGGACATTTAATTGACTTTCACATTTTCTTTTCCTAAATTTGACTCTTAGAGTTTTTCGAGTTTTACTTTGGATTTAGTTACAGTTTGGTTTAATAATGATCTGTGAATTTTTAGCTGTTATGTAGTAGATTACAAATAATGATTAAAAAAGTCGTCCTATGGGGATAATTTATGGACTTACACTAGTTTTTTTAAAATAAATACACAATTTTTTACCGAAAAAATGACTTCGATTCCGTCTTTTTTTTCGTAGTCGATAATTTTTAGTAAAAATGTTAATTAACCTGTTAAAATAACTCATAAGCTTTTGGAAATAATAAACAGAATCCAAATCGACCCCTAAACTTCGGAGATGTGTCAAAAAATAGAAAGTAAATCTACAAACTCTACTTAAAAAATTAAAAATTGAATAACATGAAAAATGTTATAGCCTCGTAAGGCCCAACCCAAATTTAGGTCGATATATATTTTTATGATTAGATATATAATTTAAATGATTTTAAATAGTGTCTCGGGCCGGAGTGTCAAAATTTTTTTGTCATTAAATTAGGTCGTTGGGCCTTACGAGGATAGATAGACCCCCCATTTTACGGTTGTCGCAACCCAGTGCTGGGCACGCCACGATTGCGGCGATAAGTCCCCTCTTTGAGGAGTGGCTGGAGAGGTGCCACGGCGTCCTCACCTTCCGCCTGACGCAGGTCCTCACCGGACACGGCAGCTTCGGGAGGTTCCTGTGTCGGATAAGGCGGGAGGAAACGTCCGGGTGTCACCACTGTGTGGATCGCCCGGAGGACACGGTGGAGCATACGGTGGAGGTCTGCCCGGCTTGGGCAGAGCACCGCCGTGTCCTCGTGGAGGCGATCGGCGGCAGAGACCTCTCGCGTCCGGCCCTGGTTCAGGCCATGGTACGGAGCGAGAGGGCATGGGCAGCCGTCATTTCCTTCTGCGAAGCAGTAATGCTCGCGAAGGAGGAAGCGGGACGGTTGAGGGAAAGGCACGTTTCGCGCCCTCTCGCCCCTAGCCGCCGCAGGAGACGCCCTGGGCGTCGGGAGTCTCGGGCGGATTTCCAGCCACCGTAGGCGCGGGCTTCCGGACGGTGAGCAATGGGTAGCTCACCGTCCGGTAAGGACCAGGCCCGGGTCGACGGCGCGTCGTATTCCACGCGCGCCTCAAAGAGATGTCGTCAGCACAAAGTAGGGGTCCACTAGGGCCGATGCCTGCCGGGGTCGCGGGAAGGTACTTATGGGTCACCGAGGCCCCCGCAACACAGGCAACAGGAAGGAATACGGGTGGGTTTTAGTCAGTAAGAGTCTGACACACCCTCCCGCTCCGGCCAGAGCGGGAGAAGTTATTTGATGATTTCCCACAAAAAAAAAAAAAAGACCCCCCATTTGAAGTTTATTTTCGACATTTTTTCATGAATATTCAGAATATTACGGGCGGTCACATGCGCATTGGCGACATTGTAATTGTATACGGTCGAATTGAGAAACCTCCTCCTTTCTTTGAAGTCGGTTAAAAAGGGGGATTTTGTTTGTATGAAAAATCTTATTCCTTGAGTGAATAAACTTGAAACTTATCACGAATACTTACTTATGTAAATTATAAAGTTAGTATTTTTTTTTAACACGTTCAACGCCACGGAATAAAATGATAAATTTCCAATCAGGCCATGTCGGACAATGTTGGGCGACACCAGTATGTCCCGTTCAGGCCGTGGGGGACAATGTTGCCCGACAGTCAGAGCTATGTTTAAAGGTCTCTTCTGAGCTGTCGGTCAACAATACAAGGCAATATTGTACGTATCATGACCCGCACGGCCTCCTAGAATAGTGTAATCATATCAGCACTCAAAAAATATTTATTTGTTAAAAAGTTATGTTTGTTTTTCTGATAATAGTCTTGCATTAACTTACAATTTTTTTTGTGTAATGCATTATTGATTTATTTTTACGATTTTATGGAAAAAAATTGTGTACGATTTAAAGATGAAATAAAAGATCATGATAGTATTAATCAAACTCGGTTTTATTGTGTTAAACTTATGAAATTGGTACATTATAATCACAATGAAACTTAAAAAATAATTTGAGATCACTGATCAGATTGAAAGTGTTACATTTTTATCATTATTTACTACGTAAATTAATATAAATTAAACGGTATTTTAGTTTTAGAAATATCTAAAAGTAACAAAATAACAATCATATTAAAGAAATATTTTAAAAAGAACGATGTACTTTATTAAAGCAATCTAAACAAAGAAACGGTTTATTTGGGCAGTCGTCACAGAATGTGTTTACTTTTTTTACTTTATTTTTCGCTTGGTTTCTACCTAGTATCTTTACTTTTTCCTTGTAACATTCAGAGCACCCTCTTCTAATAGTACTACTTTTTCCTTCTTTCTTTACTAGTTTGTGCTTCCCTCTTTTTGATCTTTTTTCACGAATCTCATCCGTCTCAGTCATAGGATTCGAGCAAAACTCTTGTAATATTTCTTTCCTAAAGTCTACTACAGAAATGTGTTTATTTGTAACTTTTTTATATAGAATCATAGCATTTACTAACGTAGTATTAAGCAATAAATTAATAGCGAGTTTTTTATACCACTTTATTGTTTTTCGCAGTGGTGTAGAGTAAGCAGCTAATTGATCAGCCAAATCAACGGCTCCTTTGACTCTATTGTAGTCTACAACAATCTTTGGCTTTGATACCACATTTCCTCGTTTATTTACATGATGAAACCGTACCGAATGCTTCGTGGACAGAACGTACACATCGCGCTTGTCCTTCCATTTCATCATGGTTATTCCGTCGGTGCTTTCGGCTGCAGCAAACTGGCCTTTTTTGAGCTTAGCAGTAACAACATGTTTGGGAAGCTGTCTTCTATTTTTTCGAATGGTGCCTACTAAATGAGTTTCTTTGTCTAATAGTTGCCGTGCCAAATCTACACTTGTGTACCAATTATCGGTATACAAAGTGTGTCCTTTGTTGAGCAAATCTTGGCATAAAGACATGACTACGTTTGTAGGCGTTGTATTTGTATCGTCGTTTTTTCCTGCGTAAATGCTAATCTTATAAGTATACCCAGGAATCGTGCATAATTTGAACTCTTTGATTCCATACTTGTGTCTTTTTTGTTTATTATACTGCCTAAATATTATTCTGCCACGGAATGGAACCATGCTCTCGTCAATACAAATATCTTCACCAGGGGTATAGTTGTTTTTGAAGTTCTCATTTAAATTATCCACCAGTTGACGTACTCGATGTAGTCGGTCTTCTTTGTTTTCATCATCTTTATCAGAAAAATGTAGCATTTTCAAAAGTAATTCAAATCGGTTTCGGGACATCACTGTTCTCGGAAAGGGATGCCCGATAATTTTATCTTTAGACCAATAGTGTGCCAATCTGGGTAATTTCACTAAACCCATGAATAGAATTAGGCCAAACATTTTTTTTATTTCTTCTATATTAGTCGGACTCCACTGATTAATACGTGCACCTCTTGTAGCTTCAGGCATATTGGTAATGTTATGAATAGCATATCGATTTGTGTTATGCACTATTTGTTGAAACACGTCATCAGTCACAAAGAGTGAATAAAAATCGACGGGCGATTTGTTATTCATAGATAATCTGACATGCAGCGGAGCACCAGAAACCTCGGTAAAAGGAATTATTTGGCGTTGATTACCTGTTGGTTCACTCCAAGAACTCGTGGTAGGTGTAACGCTTGAAGTTTCTTGCGTACTGACCCCATATCCTGAATTGCTGTCTTCACTATCCGATCTGATGATACGTACTCGTCGTGTATGCCTTGTAGGCGCTATTTGCTCTTCTTCTTCGTCTGAACTAATACGAAAACTACTGTTCAGCAGTGATATTTCAATGTTTTGAAGCTGTGTCAGATCTTCCTCCGTTATTTCAAAGGCATCATCAAAGTCACACATTTGTAATAAAAATATATAAATCTATTGGATGAAATCACAAGCAGAAGCTAGTCTAGTTTTTTAGTAGTCGTAGCGTGTTTATGATTTGGCGGGAAAAAAAATGCGCAGTTAGCGTTCTCCCTAGCGTCCTGCGGGGCACTGAGAATTGCGCGCGCACAAAGATAGCTAGCGGCGCGCGGCGTTAGAGTGGGGGCGCGCGGACGGGATGCTCGGCGGGAGTGGGCGACACTCAGTCTTGCCAGAAGGTTACTTTTATAACCTTTTAGGTGATTTTTCAACTGCATTGGTTACTTTTAGGTTACACTAATGAAAAGGTTACTTTTAGGTGATTTTTCGGGATTTGTAGAATTAACTTTTAATTTTTTACATAAAAGCAACGCGAAACGGAACGCTCGTTTTAGAATTTTTCATATTGGTAAGCTTCGTTAGCAGTATAGAAGAACAAAAACCTTTAAGAAGCCCTAGTTAATGGCAAAGTGCTCATACCCAATCATAGCTGTCTCTATTGGAACAACACGTTGTACTCTTTCCTCTTTCACACTTACACCACTTTTATCTCGCTCACTCGCTTGATCAGTCGGATTGGATCGGATCTTCGGATTCATTCGTTGTTGTTCGTTTGCTTGCCGCCGCGCCGCCACTTCAATTTGTTGTCACCGAAAGATTAGTGTTTGTATTTTGTGATTTGATTATTAATAATTATTAATTACAATACAACATAATTTCCTACTGGACATTTACTGGAAGCTTGGTAAGTGTATCTACAATGACAGTGCATGTTTTGTGTACCTACTGTGTGTGTCACTTTGTATTTTTTCTATATACTTTATTAGGGTTATGGACTAATAATTAACGATGAATTTGAATCAGACCAATATAGTAGGTACCTATTACACACCATGAATGCTTTGTTTTTTTTTTTAAGTTGGTTTTAGTTAGACAATAAAATAGTAAGTAGGTACAAGTCAGTAATATATAAGAAGTTACTGAGATTAAACCACTGACCTGGTACTATAATAGCGGTCAGTGGATAAACTTCATATCAATTCTTAATGCATCAATTTTATTATAAAGGATCAATATGAATAAATCAAGAAATGCGGGCAAGTGCTCAAATACTCATCGATGTTTCTGTAAATCAATACAACTAATATTCTATTCTATCAATGTATAATACCTTTCCAGTAAAAAAATATGAAAGGTTATTTTTTATACAAAAAGGTTACATTTTTTTATATTTCAGGTGATTTCTGACATGACCGACTGGCAACACTGGCGACACTGTGACCCGCGCGGCTTCAATGGAAGAAAGTTCAAATAATCATACGCAGCAGGCCATGGGGGACAATGTTGGGCGACATGAGTTATCTTCACATTTATAAAGATTTTCGCGGTTATGTCAATGTTTTGCAAGTTAAAAATGCATATTTATTAATATAATTAAATAAAACGAAAAGTCGTTTTTTTGTCAATTTCAAATTTTTGTGTGGCTTATAGAGAAAGTTAAGTGTCGCCCACCATTGTCCGACATGGCGTTGAACGTGTTAATTGAAAAATAAATCGCTCAACACGGCTAAAGAAGATTTCACTTCAAAAATGATTGTTTCTAATAAATACGTAACGAGTGGAAGTTGCAAGATGTAAGTATAAATGAATATCTTTAGTTCTAAAATTACACTCCCATGGCGCTGTTTCTACACGACCCTTATTTTCGAGAATCGAAAAGCCACTCAGTTGAGTCATTTGGAAGGCGAATTATAAAGGTAGACCTACTAGTATATTATTGTAATGACTACAGTACTTAATTAGCTATACCTAGGGAGTAATTAAGTACTTCCAAAAGAGTGGATAAGTAAGTTCCTATCTTCGTACGTTATCATATTATTACCTGGAATTGAACATAAGTGTTTTGTAGTAAGATATGTTCAGAATAATTTAAGAAAAATAAAATTGTTCAAAGTCAAGTGCTCTAAAAAATATTTTTCTATTTAGTTTTGCTACTTCACGCTAGATGGCACTAAACCTATTTTTTATAGCGCTGAACAGACGATGGATTATTTGTCCGCCGGACAGATATGACCGCAATGAAATGGCAGAAATGTCTGGCAGTCTATTTATCTTGCAAGTGCGCTATTGCACATAATTATCCATCGACTGCTCAGCACTTAAATCTTTGAGAACAAAAGCTTGATTATAATGGCAACACTGGCATCAACTGACGCCCTCTACCAGTCAATAAAGAAAACTCTCCTTTTGTCTCGTTCAATCCAATATGGCGGCAAACAGTGTATGAAAGGTGCGGAATGTTTTGATTCGAAACGAACAATAAAAAAATTGTATGAAAAAAAAAACTCTAACGAAACGTGAAAAAAAATACGCAATGGCCGGTGAATTAACGTGGTTTTCGTGTTATTAATGTTAAATAATCGATCTCGAAGTTAGTTGTGTGGAAACTGATGTGTTTATGAACTGAATATTATTTTTTTGGTATTAGGATTTGTGTCCGCTAACGCTAATGTGTTCGCTTGCAGTAATATGTGATAGATTACACGCTAGATATGTCTACCGACCCCGATAAAGCTACGGGATGCCCGATTGAGTGTGATAAAAGTGTTAATACTGAGCTTAAGGAGTGTGGTGACAATAACAGTGCTGTGAGTGATGAGTGCAAAGAGAAAAAGAAGATTGCTCGATCAGTGCGTTTCCCTGAAGAGGATCTCATAGTTACACAGTACTTCGAACCTGCAAACCCCTGGCACGATGGTAAGAGAAACATTTTTTCACCACCTTCTCGAATAACAACGTAAAAAGATATTTTTGTTAATTCCAACTCATAATATGTGTTTTATTCGATTAATGATCTTCAAAATGTGTTTACTACGACAACCGACGTGATTATACACAAAATTTTGTCGTTTTGCGTACTTTTTGTGTCTACAGCTGATAATTGATAAATGAAAATAACAATTGATTACTATTATACTTACACTTAAAAATGATACAAATTAAGCCTTCATGTGTAACTTTCCTCGGTGTAACAGTCGAGTGTTTAGCCTAACAATGCCACTTTTATATACCTGTCAGCTGTTTACTTGATAACAATTTTAATATTCTCAATTTGGACATTTGCCCTACAGGGGACAATTTATTGGCTGATAACATATTATTAAAACACTAGCTCCTGCCCGCGACTTCGCCCGCGTTGTAGTCGACTATACCATAAAACAAACCCTATGGTACTCGGAAATAAGTGGTGTAGCCAGTGAAAGAATTTTCGAAATCAGTAAGTACTTCCAGAGATGACATCTTACACCCAAACTTATAAACATTACCTCTATATCACAATATTAATATAGTAAAAAACCACCACTGCTAAAAAAGGATGAATGACATCCTTATTCACAGCTCCACTACTGGTAATAATAATCATTCATCCAGCTGGATTTTAAAAACCTAGAATTAAACAAATCTCCAATCAGTAAATAACTCTAAAACCTCATGTGAGCTGTTGTCATTGGTTGAACAAAAGCCGTTCAGATCCTCATCATTCCCTTTTATCCCAATTTATTTGGGGTCACCGCATCATCTCTTATTCTTCCATACTTCTATATTAGTTGTCATCTTGGTCATCTTTCATCCATCATTTCTTTGGTCATCCCCATTCAAATGTACATAGAGTTAAAACCATTTAAATTAAACAGTTGTCAAGAAACCTGGGATGAATGACATAAATATAAGTGAAGGGAACAGGATATACTATCTCTCAAATTCAAAATATTTTTTTTTTATTTTACATAAAACACATACACATGAGCACTTATGAAACGTCAGAAGCTAGGTGCACGGTTCCAATTGGTTGCTGTCCTATGGAGAAGAGTACGAAAGAAACTCCATGGTTACTCTTTTAAAAATAATTGGCTTTTATAATGTTCTAGATCTCCTAGATCTAGAACATTGGATATGACATAAATAGAATCTCCTAGCACAGGAATGAATATCCTTTACTTAAAAGGTGGTCCCTATGTAAGATTTATTGCAAAAGTTCTACAAGCTTCTGAAATAAACCTTTTTACTTTTTATATGTTGACATTACATTGACAGGAAGACATCATCATCATCATCTGCCTAGATCTTCCCACCCATGTTGAAGGATATAGGCGGATGTCCTCTTGAGTGTATACTAACAAATTCAGTTAAATAGTAACATCAAATAGCCATAAAAATCAAAATAATCAGCCTATAACGTTTCCACTACTGGGACACAAGCCTCCTCTCTGTGGGAGGGAACGGGCCATAATCCACCACGTGGGCACAGCGAAGGTTGGTGTCAAAAAAATAAAAATCAAAAGTCATTTATTCAAACTAGACTGAGAATTGCACTTTTTGAATGTCAAAGTTACATGAGACAGTCCTCCGAAAACGCCTGCCCTTCACCACTTCCTAGTGCTTTAGCTGGGAAGAAGAAGTTGCTCATCAAACTCCCCAGCAGCACACCTGCCTGTTTAGTTATATAAACTTGATTCTATGAATGGTGTATGTCATATGTCTTTGATTTTTTGGTTCCAGGATATACTGGTTTTCTCATGTCTTTGTATTTCCTTCATCATTTTGAGGGCAGTATAATGATGAGAAGTAGAAGCAAGTATAACCAACTGCCTCTGTTTGGCAGGGCTGTGTGATGTGGCTACATGTCAAAACATTGAGATCTGTGCAGTATCCAAATTAAATATTATTTTCTTAAAACACATAAACCTTCAAGGATATACACTCCAGGGATTCCCAAACTATTTTGGGAAAGAGACTTTATTTTCCAAAATGAACTGATACCATAGCTAAATTTTTTCATCTTGTATGAACTTGTGCACGCTTATCAATTTGTTGAGTTTTTGAAAAGTACAACAATGATATTTTTGTTCTAAAATATTAGTCATTATTATAAGAAGTTGGCACATGTAACACAACTTATACAGTATCTTGAAATTTTTCAAATAAGAACTTGTGTTCATTAAAAGGGGTTGATTTTTAGACCTCTTTCCCCTCGACACCCAAACTCAGTTTTCGTTTTGGAAAACCGATTTCGACTCCAAGCGATCGATATCAACCACTTTGGAAATCCCTGCTCTAAATGATAATAAAACTGCATTAAAATTCATTTTACTTTAGAAGAACTAAGTGGTTACATACTGAGATGAAAAGCGACTCTGTTATACAAATAATAACATATCCTAATTAATACATGTATAATGTATTATAAACGTGTTTGTTTATTTGTATGTAACGCTTTAACACTAAAACGGCTGAACGGATTTGGATGAAATTTGGCACATGGGTAGACCATGACCTGGATTAGGATAGAAGATGCTTTTTATCTTGATATTCCGACAGGATCGAGACTTAAGTGGGTGCAACCATGGGGCTCTCCTAGAGTACTAATAAACAACAATTAATTGGTTGATTCTGCAAACCCCCACCCAAATAAACCCGTAAATATACACATACATAATATCACGCCCTCTTCCCATGGGCGTAGGCAGAAACTTCGGCACGCCACCTGCCTACGGTGCGATGGGTAGGTGCTGTGGGTAGGCAGGACCTACACAAAGATTGTTAGAAACGAAAGACAAAATGACAGATTGCAGAAGGATTTCTATGGTGCGATGTCAAAAATGGAGAAACGAAATGTCACTTTGTATAGAAAGAGCTGTGTCTATTTTTCGTAGAAATAGACAGCGTCATGCTAAGCCTGCTGCTACAATCCTTACATTTTTATTTTGGCCATGCAGCAAGCCTTTGCCACACATCTATAAACATTTCTCCCTTAACGAGCAAGTCTTGGCGATTCTTTCGCCTTTGCTTTTTATGTATGTCCTGTGTATGTAAAAAATTCTGAAGAATTCTCTAAATGATGATATCATCACAATCCATCGAATATCCATTCTTGAAGTACTTAGCAAATACACAGACAAACTACTGTTTCATACAGTATTAGCTTTCTGCTCGCGACTTCGTTCGCGTGAAATTTCTTGTTCCCCCGACCCACTGCATCGCGTTGCATCGCCCGCCCGCGCTCGTCGCATTGCATCGCCCGCCCGCGCTCGTCGCATTGCATCGCCCGCCCGCGCTGTTACTTCCCGTCGTTTTCGCTTAGCGTTCTGACTTTTACTTTTTGCTCGTCTCCTAAGGGTCGTAGCGTGGAGTTATATACCCTATAACCTTCCTCAAGAATTGTGCTATCAAATGCAAAAAGATTTTTCAGATCCAACTGGTAGTTTCTCTGAAACTTACCCCTTACATACAAACTATCAAACAAATTTTACCTCTTTATAATATTTGTTTATTATTAAGCAATGAAATAAAAGATAAGAGGGGTAAATCATATTGTGTAAGAATGATATTACATCGATTTACATCTCTGTGATATTCATATCAATATTATCATAATTTGATTACAAATTATCACTGTTTAACTTATCAGTTCTTAACATCGTAAGGAAATGTCCTAGAAACAAAAATTCGATGACTTGTGACATCTACCAACCCGCACTGGGCCCGCGTGGTGGATTACGGCCCACTGCCTCTCACAGAGAGGAGGCCTGTGTCCCAGCCGTGGGAACATTATAGTAGGCTGATTATGCTCTACTATACATTTTTGAAATTCTTGTCAGTTTGTTTTATGTACAGTTCCTCAAAAGCTGATCAAATTATGAATAACTAACTTCTGCTCGCGACTTGAAATTTCTTGTTTTGTCATAAAGCATATATCGACGATGAAGTGACAACAACCTACGAGTATATCTACCAAAACATAATTATACAGGAAACGAAAAAAAAACGTTTTTTTCTACAGTATACAGTTGCTTGATAGTTATTGTCAGTTATCAGTAACTCGTTAAGACGCTGACAACACCTAAACCGCGGTCACTGTCAAATTCCATAGAAAAGAAAGAGAAGCGCGATGACACAACGCTTGTAATTTATTGCAAAATATGAAGTAATTATCTATTTACTCAAAATTGAGTTAAGTAATCGAAAATAAAAAACAACAAAGTTCTGCTTTCAAATAAGACGTTCTTGTTATTAATTAATTAAATACGTAACGTATGTTGATATTTGATAGAGATATTTTGGATTAGAACTCGAAAGTAAGAGGTTAGTTTAACGTTAATTTGTATCGAGATTTTGTTTTCAAAACGTGTTTTGGTAACAACCAAGTTCTGGGAAATATGGTCAAAATTAACATATATTTTTTCTGCTACCACAAACTACACAGATTTGCCAATTTTTTTTTCTTAAGCGAAGCCTATTTTGGTCAATTGGGTCTTGTCAGCGCCTTAAAAATAAGATTTAAAGTTAGCTGCTTTAAGTTTAGCTGTACGATACTCATCACGACTGCGGACTTTCACTGGCAAATTCGATTTGACCCTGTATAGATAAGGATTAGTAACCAGTAACCAGTCTTACCAAGGGGTATCGCGTTACCCAGTAAATGGGTTGTGGAGGTAGGGTTGCCAACCATACTGTTAAAAACAGTATTATACTGTTTTTCACTCTAAAATACTGTTTACTGTTCAACAAAAATAAAGTATATGAATATACTGTTTTCACTGATATCCAGAGCTATAATACCTAAATAAAAAGTTTAACCTATTACGCAGACCATCGTGCATGCACCTGCATTGGCGCGGTTATTCAGCTAGCCTTCGTTTCAGAATGAAACTGTTAATGTGTCTCATATTTTCGGGACATAGTAAATTGATAATTTCTATCGGAATACTAAAAGGTAGAACGACACAAATAGAGCTTCAATACATTTAATAAAAATATTGCTCATCGTTTATTTCGTGAGGCTTACGAAACCCTCAAAATCGGTGCTAAATTGATGAGATGCGCGAGGCTGTACCTATTAAAAAAAATACTTAAAATACTGTTTATTTTTCCAAGATACTGTTTATTTTCCCACTTTGATCATAATATACTTTATTTCTTGTACAAAAAGTTGGCAACCCTATGTGGAGGTCAGATAGGCAGTCGCTCCATGTAAAATACTGGTATTCATCTGCATCCGTTTAGACTGGAAGCCGATTTGGGAAAAGGCAAGACAGATGATGATGATAGATAAGGATTAAAAACACTAGCAAGACGCAAGATTCAAAGGGAAACAAAATGTAGTCATTTCTTAGTTCCATTTCAAGCTGAACGAAAAACAACAGCTTTCTAGTAGGTATCTATGTATACATAGTCCCCAAAAGGTCTATTACGAAAACGCCAATTTCTATACGGGCCCTCAAATTCGGACATCATAAATTTTTCTTGATCGCAAGTCGTGTTTGAGGCGTCAAAACTGTTTGGACGTTGCCACAACAACCTTTCCTCCGCCTTCCGCATCCAGTCTTTCCCAGCCACCTTTTTTAAGGCCGTCGGGTCACGCTTGCCGATACGCGGTCTCCACTCCAGGAATCGTCTGCTCCACCGGCCTTCGACAAACATGGCCCACTGCCACTTCTTGTTCTGCAAGCTTGCTTACTCTGCAAGCTATGTTGGTAACTCGGTCTTTTCCGGTATTTTGTACTCTTACAAATACCTAAAGGGCTGAATGTA
The DNA here is from genome assembly GCA_905333075.3 of Atethmia centrago. Classification (NCBI taxonomy): domain Eukaryota; kingdom Metazoa; phylum Arthropoda; class Insecta; order Lepidoptera; family Noctuidae; genus Atethmia; species Atethmia centrago. The sequence continues at coordinate 11,830,553 of HG995393.1, forward strand.
TTTGGATGAAATGCACACAGATAAATCATGTCCTGGAATAACACATATGACTGTGCCTTACTTTTACCTGAGTTCATGAAGAAGTTAAGAGTTTAAGATGCAAGTACATAGGCAGAAACTACAGAACGCCACCTGCAGGCTTAGCATGACACTCTCTATTTCTTCGAAGAAAGGACACGGCTCTTTCCATACAAAGTGACATTTCGTTTCTCCTTTTTTGACATCCCACCGTAGAAATCTTTCTACATAAAAAAGGACCTAGACAAAGATCGTTAGAAACGAAAGACAAGATGACAGATTGTAGAAGGATTTCTACGATGAGATGTCAAAAACTGAGAAACGAAATGTCACTTTGTATAGAAATAGCCGTGTCTATTCTTCGAAGAAATAGAGTGTCATGCTAAGCCTGCTGCTACGGTCCTCACATACTCCTTTCGAGATGTATGAACGTAAACGAAGGTTTACGTTCATACATCTGGTAGCATGCAAATGTATAAGTAAAATTCTTTTAAAATAATCACTGACAATCCCTGTTTTATCAAAATATTACATAACATATCATTATCTTGTTTATCTACATGTTACATAGTGTCTGTCTGTCTGTTTGTTCAACAAACATAAACAGCTGATATAGCCTTCAAGGTCACGATTCTTTAATGGACGCTACTAAGTATTATGACTAGCAGAGATAGAAAGACAGGCAGAGGTTACAAGTTCTAAAACTTTAGATTTTTAGTATAGTACGCGTCAAATTTAATGGTTCAGGTGAAGCTACCAAGACCCCTCCGTGCCCCGGAAAGCACGTTAAGCCGTTGTTCCCGGCTGTCATTTGTAGATCTTTGACAGTGGTCAGAACCCCGAAAGTCTGGAAACCAGTTTTACCAAGGGGTATCGTGTTACCCAGTAACTAGGTTGTGGAGGTCAGATAGGCAGTCGCTCCATGTAAAATACTGGTATTCAGCTTCATCCGGTAAGACTGGTAGCCGACCCCAACATAGTTGGGAAAAGGCTAGGCAGATGATGACGGGTCAAACTTAAGGCGCTGACAAGACCCAATTGACCGAAATAGGCTTCTCTTCAGAAAAAAAATTAACAAATCTGTAGAGTTTGTGGTAGCGGAAAAAATATATGTTAATTTTAAACATATTTACCAGAACTTGGTTGTTACCAAAACACGTTTTGAAAAATAATCTCGATACAAACTAACGTTAAACTAACCTCTTACCTTGAGTTCTAATCCAAAATATCTGTATTATATATCAACATACGTTACCTATTTAATTAATAACAAGAACGTCTTAATTGAATTCAGAACTTGGTTGTTTTTTATTTTCAATTACTCAACTCAATTTTGAGCAAATAGATAATTGCTTCATATTTTGCAATAAATTACAAGCGCTGTGTCATCGCGCTTCTCTTTCTTTTCTATGCAATCTGACAGTGACCGCGGTTTAGGTGCTGTCAGCGTCTTAATGGCGGCTCTGAAGTGCGCTACTCTCTGCGCAGTACCGCACCCCTCACCCCCGCTGACACATGAATTCGTTACTGCGCAGTTACTCGCCTCAAGTTCCGAGCAGCCATAACGTTTGAATCGGGCTGTAGTATGAATAATATCCTATTAATGAATTAAATAAAGTACCTGGATGCCTAAAAGGTATATTAAAAGCAAAATTACAATGAAATAAGGAAAAATAATAGCCTAGTAGGTAAGTAAATAAATAAATAGTAAAATCACGTGAAGTTAACTTTTTAAAGTACCTACATAATATTCACATAAGTTACGAGAACTAAAGTATGCGTCGGCTATCCGGTTTCAACTCCACATGCAGCAAAAACAGTACGGTCACCATTATTAACATAACAACATTACACCAGTTTTCCCCGAAGTGTTAGGCACAGGTGCACCTATAAGATATATTTTTTCCGCTACCACAAACTATACAGATTTGCCAATTTGTTTTCTTAAGACGCTGACAACACCTAAACCGCGGTCACTGTCAGATTGCATAGAAAAGAAAGAGAAGCGCGATGACACAAAGCTTGTAATTTATTGCAAAATATGAAGCAATTATATATTTACTCAAAATTCAGTTGAGTAATCGAAAATAAAAACAACCAAGTTCTGCATTCAAATAAGACGTTCTTGGTATTAATTAAATACGTAACGTATGTTGATATTTAATACAGAAATTTTGGATTAGAACTCAAGGTAAGAGGTTAGTTTAACGTTAGTTTGTATCGAGTTTTTTTTTTCAAAACGTGTTTTGATAACAACCAAGTTCTGGTAAATATGTTAAAAATTAACATATATTTTTGCCGCTACCACAAACTATGCAGATTTAGCAATTTTTTTTCTTAAGAGAAGCCTATTTTGGTCATTTGGGTCTTGTCAGCGCCTTAAGAGAAGCCTATTTTGGTCAATTGGGTCCTGTATTTGGCCTTAAGTTGGACGCGTACTTATAGCTTAATAAGATGCTGAAGTATCTCTGCTATTCTGGCTGTTACCTTTTCATGCCTTTAACGACTGAATGGATTTCGATCACATTTTGGCACACAGGTGAACCATGACCTGGGAGACACGGTAGCCAGATGAGTGCCTAGTATTCTACAGCTACACAGCTAAATAGTTTAGTTTTTCCTTGTTAGCTAATAACCTCGTAGAGACAGAACGTCCGCATTCCATCATGTATCCGATGACAGACAGTGTCCACTTAAGCAGCATCAATTTATGAGATAATACTTTTAGATTATTATCTAGGAACAATCTAAAATGGAGTAATGAAAGAACCTTAAGAATCCGACGTAAACAACCGATGGACAGGGTTTTCATGGGTTTTTTCTTCTAGATGATCAAACTTTTAAAGCACATAATTTTCTGGACCGTCATCATCATGTAGTAGATTTAGCTGGGAGACGTCCGCTGCGAGATCCTCGCGAAGCATCGCAAGAACCGCCAGTAAAAAATAAATTTAACTTGGATAAAAGTTACAAGAGGGGCTTGTGGCAAGTAATAACAGCCGCACGGGTCGATCGATCAAGTTAAGCTACGCTTGCCGCGGTTGGTTCGTCGATGGATGACCATCTTTACATATCAAGACCCTCCGTGCCTCGGAAAGCACGTTAAGCCGTTGGTTCCGGCTGTCATTTGTAGATCTTTGACAGTCGTTGCGTGTCGTCAGAAGCTTGAAAGTCTGACAACCAGTTTTACCAAGGGGTATCGTGTTACCCAGTAACTGGGTTGTGGAGGCAGACGCTCCATGTAAAATACTGGTATTCAGCTGTATCCAGTAAGACTGGAGCCGACCACAACATAGTTGGGAAAAGGCTAGGCCTAATGATGATAAACGTTACGACGTATTTTTAAACTAACAAAGTATGTTAAACTTAGAACGCGTTCACATCCATTCTAATATGTGAATATTTAAGTATTGTAGTAAAATACTTTATGAAATAAATCCAGGAACGAAATGTCTACCTAAAGCTTAAAAAAACGATATCACTTTCAAACTACTAAAGATATTTTCATGTTTGTTTTAGTATGAACAGACTATTTTATTATTTATAATTCTATCTTTTTTTTTTTTCAAATATACACATTTTAGTTACAAAAAATAATATTTCGTTATAAAACCGAACGGCGGAACGGCGTGAGCGCGACGCGCATTAATATGGCCAAGGTCAACGGCGATTACCCGTCCCTTAATTGCAACAGAGATACGCAAATCGGGTGTCGGCTAGACCGGAAGATGCTTTATCAGGACAAAAATATCTGCGGCTTACCCTGTCAAACGTGCTCTCATGACCACATTATTCAAAACATGGTGTCACAAAATACTTACTTAATGATCTCACTCCTTCAGCTTGCTCATCTATTTCCCGTATCCAAAAATACACACATTTTAGTCATCACTTCACTGAAATTACATCACGCGTTTTAGATAAAAATCACACAATATGTTAAGGCGCTGACAAGAGGCAAATGGCCAAAGTAGGCTTGCCTTAAGAAAAAAAATTGCCAAATCTGTATAGTTTGTGGTAGAGGAAAAAATATTTAATTTTGAACATATTTTTCAGAACTTGGTTGTTACCAAAACACGTTTTGAAAAAAAAATCTCGATTCAAACTAAACCGGTTAGCTTGAGTTCCAATACAAAATATCTGTATTGAATATCAACGTACGTTACGTATTTAATTAATAACAAGAACGTCTTAATTTAATGCAGTACTTAGTTATTTTTTATTTTCGATTACTTAACTCTACTTTGAGTAAGTGGATTATTTGCTTCATATTTTGAAATAAATTACAAGCGTTGTGTCATCGCGCTTCTCTTTCTTTTCTATGCAGTCTGATAGTGACCGCGATTAAGCTGTTGTCAGCGTCTTAATAGATTTATTACTCAAAATCAATTTGATATGGTTGCAACGACTTTACTTTGAAGTATCAATTAACAAGTTTACAGCTGAATATGGGATTGATATGAGTCAGAATAATGTTACTGCCTTGTTGGTCTACTAGATCGCAAGCGCTACTGCTGAGTATGAGGTCTTGGGTTCGATTCCCAGGTCAGGGAGAGTGTTACTGGGTTTTTCTATCTGGAATTTCTCATTAGCAACCCGGAGTCTGGATTTGATGGCAATGGGCTCGCCCCCTATTACATGGAACTTAAGAGGACTACAGGACCTAAACGCAAATTTTGTAAGTTTTATAATGACTAAAAGTATATGATCCACTGCAGTAAACAAAATCAGAAAAATATATGATATTCTTAAGGATATCTGCTAGGTAGATTGTGTGTTGAAAACATAATATAACTAATTTGATACGATAGAAAAAAATCACGAAGATACCTCTAAAAAAATCTTTTAACGATTGAAAACCATACTAATATACATGCAATCATTCTGATTTTTTGTCAGATTATTCTACAAGCAACATATTAGCATAATAGTGTTTTATTTTTTTTATACAATCTATAGCGTTTTTGTAAATCGATAATTGCTTCATATTTTGCAATAAATTACCAGCGTTGTGTCATCGCGCTTCTCTTTCTTTTCTATGCAGTCCGACAGTGACCGCGCTTTAGGTGTTGTCGGCCTTGGCGAAATGGGGGTATATTATAGGTACACCTCTGCGCAACACTTCGAGGAACAAGGCGTAATGTTATGTTATTAATTTCTCAGTAGCTGCCTGGAGTCGGGATCTATGCCCGGCAATTGATTCGCCCCCTATTACATGGCTTATACATAATTTGCGAAATGCAATGCAGGTGTATACTATGGGTACACCTCTGCCTAATACTTCGGGGATTACAAGCGTAAAAATATGTGTAATTTAGTTATTGACAGTTTTATATTTGACTAGATTATAGCCGCGATTCCTCCGCGTAGAAGTCAACTATACCAAAAAACATAACATACATGCTACGGGACTCGGTGTAACTGCTCATCAGTGAAAGAATTGCACGCCTCACAACGTGTGAGAGAGTTCTACACTCGACATGTTGCGTTTTTTTTTTTTTTTGGATGTGAAATCATCAAATAACTTATCCCGCTCTGGACGGAGCGGGAGGGTGTGTCAGACTTTTACTGACTAAAACCTACCCGTATTCCTTCCGTTGCCTGTGTTGCCAGGGGCCTCGGTGACCCATTAGTACCTTCCCGCGACCCCGTCAGGCATCGGCCCTAGTGGACCCCTACATTTGTGCTGACGACATCTCTTTGAGGCGCGCGTGGAATACAACGCGTCGTCGACCCGGGCCTGGTCCTTACCGGACGGTGAGCTACCCATTGCTCACCGTCCGCAAGCCCGCGCCTACGGTGGTGGTCGGAAATCCGCCCGGGCTTCCCGACGCCCTCAACCGTCCCGCCTCCTCGTTCGTGAGCATTACTGCTTCGCAGAAGGAGGTGACGGCTGCCCATGCCCTCTTGCTCCGTACCATGGCCTGAACCAGGGCCGGACGCGAGAGATCTCTGCCGCCGATTGCCTCCACGAGGACACGACATGTCGCCTTGTCAAAAAATTCCAACATAAAATCGTTTCTATACCCTCAATTATACATGGAATTCATATTAACAGGGAAGTTTTAAACACTAGAGGCTTGACATTATAATATTAATATATTATTAAATAGATCTATATACCTTGATTTATATAACAAAAAAAATAATTTAAAAAATTGGTTGTCTGTAAAGTCGGTTTACGAACGATAATTTTACGTGATAACGAGAGAAAGATGCGTCACAAGCCGAACGCTTAGGCCGATCGTGCCTCTCTTCCGCTAATTCCGCGCTCTCGCTTGCACGCTCGGCTCAGGCGGAACGTGACCATGAGGCATGCTTTATAGTGCATGCAGCCGGCGTTCATCGATTTATAAGACGTTATTACGTCAAAAATACGTGTAATGCTTGCCGTTAGGAAGTGTGCCTGTTTGTCACACAATGGATTAATCTAAATCTTCTTCTATAAGGTTTCATTCATCCTTCGGATAAGCCCTATTGATTTTCGTTATCAGATTCATAACCGTTCAAAAGATATTAACAAAATTCGATGAATTTTCTTAGATTTTTTTCCGTCTAATTTATTGTCAACATGTTTCTGTCTGTGAGGCGTGCATTTTTGGATTTTCCATTTTTTTTATGAAATAGGATAAAAAATTCTAGAGATCTCCTAAACGAAAACTAAGAGGTGAAATTGTTTATTTCACCTCTTTATAATAATAATTTAAGTTCAAATTGAGTTATATGCTTTTGACATTATTGATGTGGTCGACGATGGTCCACGGTTGTCTAGAAGTAACCTGTTCACTCGAGACCTGAAGACTCTCGGCCTAAAGCCTTTGCGAAAAACAGACCCCAGGAAGGAGTTCCATTCCTTAGCGATACGCCCATTGAATGTGTTGCCAATACGTTTTGTATGTAAGGGTGGAATATCCACCATAGCGATGCACATAGAAGTGGTGCATCCCCGGAACGTCTGGTCGTCCGATAATAAAATGGGCTTCAATCAATCAACTCAGACTAACAGTTCACTGCTGGACATAGGCCTCTCCCAGGCTGCGCCACAACACCCTGTCCTCCGCCTTCCGCATCCGGTCTGTCCAAGCCACCTTTTTAAGGTCGTCGCTTCATTTAGCTGGGGGGCGTCCTATACAATGCTTGCCGATACGCGGTCTCCACTCCAGGACTCGTCTGCTCAACCGGCCATCGGTCCTTCGACAAACATGGACAGCCCACTGCCACTTCAGATTGCTTACTCTGCAGGTTATGTCGGTAACTCCGGTTCTCTTCCGGATAACTTCAATAAGCTATGTAAGCGGCATGATTTGGATCCTTTCACAACGAGTGTGACATCAGCGAGAAGGTGCTTAAGCCTCAAGTTTTTCAAATAGCCTACAATTTGAGTTTATTACCCCATTTTCTTGATTCTTTTATCATAACTTGTTATTTTAATTTTACTGTAAACAAAGCGACTTTTGATAACCATTTTCTAAACCTCTGTGTGTACAACTGTCGTTGTCTAATAGACATACCTATACTTTATTAACCTTAAATTAATCATTGTACTGACGTGTGTTCACATAATTTCTAGCCTATTTCTATACGTGAGGACTTGTAATTGGCTTTCTGTTGTCTATGTTTGTTTATGTTAAGTTTTTATATAGCTGTGTCTTCCATAGTGTCATAAATAAATAAATAAATAACTTCATTTCTGATCTTTTCCTTCAAAGAAACTCCGGGCATAGCCCGCTCAATGGCGCGCTGAGCGAACTTGAGTTTGTGGACTAGCCCAACTGTCGAAAGGGGCTTGGAGGAATTGAATACTGCAATTCCCATTCGCCTCCACTTTTCCCCTTCTCTTCGAAATCATCGTCGTCATCATTTCACCCGAAAGATGTCTACTGCTGAACATAGGTTGCGAATCGGGTGTTGTTGGACTGAAGAGAACATTAATATGTGCCTGTACCCATACCATATACAACTTTCTAGTACTAAGAGTGTTTGAGCTAAGCCGCGGACAGACAGACAGACGGACATGGCGAATCTATAAGGGTTTCCTGTTGACTACGGGACCCTAAAAAATATGGATGCCAGCATATGGTCGGAACATGGTATTGGCATTGACATCTGTGTGGAAACTTTGCATGTCATGATGTCACCTCCGTGCACTGAATCAGCCCATGTGGTTCTAGGTCTCGCTCGATTTATCCTTTTTCTAACCACGAGAAAAAAAACCCGGCCTAAGGAGTACCTACATATATTTTCAATTACTTTTTGAAGTGAAACCTCTAGGCACATTGGGCACTTTTGGCGTGAGTTAAAAAGCAATATAATTATAATCTCTTTTTAACATATTATATTTAATTTATATTATGGGCACTTTTGGCATGAGTTAAAAAGCAATATATAATCTCTTTTTAACATATTATAATTAATTTATATTAATTGAAGTCATTTGAAATATATAGTAACATTAATAAAATCATTTTATACGTGGATGTATAACATTTATGCTTTATTTAAGCTTCCATAAACTCGTTAAAATTATAATAATTTTTTTCTAAAAGTAATGACTGAATGAATTCAGGAATAGAGTAGACAGAGCATTATCTACACCCACATTGCGCCAAGTTACATAGTTACTCTCCTACCGTAAACAAATTATACAAACAAACACCTAATTAAGCGATAAAATTAACGATCTATACCACGAGTGATACGTAACATCGAGCTGCACTCGTCTTTCAACGATCGATTATTTTCATCTTAAAGAATTAATTACATACACTATGTATGACAGAGATTGGCCACTGCGCAATTTTTCAATAGTTTATAATCATTTATGTTGCGTTCATTATGTAGGAAAGATTTGAGTATGAATGTGCTATAAGAGTATGGGAAGACCAAAGAAACGATGGATGGGCTGTGTGAAAGAAGATATGGCTCTAAAGCTGGTGACTACCGTGATTACAACTAAAGGCGGCTTCCCACGGTGTGTGATATTACGGACGGACGCGGACTGCACACCAAGGCTCTTCCAACGGTGCGAATCGGTCTGTGTGGTCTTGAGATTCGACGCCATTTTCATTCCAAAATACAAAGTGAAAGAAAACTCGTAAAGAGAGCTCGCACCGCACCTTTGAAGTTATCAACTCGCCACGGATGGGACGCTCCGCGACGGACGTGTCTGCGCTTCCACGGACGATATTGTTCCCATGGTGCGTTGGTGCGGGCTGGTCTGCGTCCGTCCGCTATATCGGGCTCCGTATACCTTGGGAAGCCAGCTTAAGGCGCGTGTATATGATTTTAGTGACTTAAATTTGTTATTGCGCATATAAGTTATGAAAAAAAATATGTAAAATTATAACGCATACACATCAATTCTATATGTGAATATTTAAGTATTGTAGTAAAATACTTTATGAAATAAATTCAGGAAGTAATGTCTACCCAAAGCATAAAAAACGATATTACTTTCAAACTAATTGAGATATTTTCATGTTTATTTTTGTATGGACAGACTATTTTATTATCTATGGTTTTTTTTCAAATATTCATATTTTCGTTACTAAAAATTAATATTCCCTATGAAACCGAACGCCGCGGCGTGAGCGTGACGAACATTTGTATGACCAAGGTCAACGGCGCTTACCAAATAAATTGGGATAAGGGCAGGAGAATGATGACGATGTTGCATACATCTATGTGTTGTCGTGATAGCCCAGTGACTAAGCTCTCGTTTCTTATGGTTGCAGTTTATCTTGGACATTATTGACATCTGTCTCTGTGTATAAGTCTGAAATCGTCAACCTGTCTTGAGCAAGCGTGGTGATCAATGCACGTACCTTCTCTGAATGAGAAAATGCCTTTTCATCCCATCTATTCGAAAAGAGGCGAAGGGTTTCTCGATAAGTGCGAGCAAAATGGGTCATTCCGGCGCACTTAATAACAGTGATGAAATGACTTTTGAATTTGGAACACTATTTAAATAAAAAGTTTGAACGCAATTCACTTTGACAAAGTCCTGGCCGGACTGATGCCTGCCGACGCGGCATTGATTAACCAAATAAAAAAAAATACACAGGAACTTATTATTACTGTTTCATTACTTTTAGTCAAAATATAAAAAACAGAGTGTGCCACACGGTACCTAAATTATTTAACCTCGAGCGACGTACTTTGAATCCCTTGCTACGCTTAGGATTCTACTCTAGAACCACTCGCTACGCTCGGGATTCTACACTAGAATACTTCGTTTTGCTCTGGACTCAAACAATAGCTCTCGCCCTCAATACATTATTTTGGTCCCTTATGACACAATCTACTATTGCCCTGCAGTGGGACCATAATAGACTGGTATTATTTATATCTATATTACATGCCAGCTTGCCAGCCATTTTGTTAACAGGATGTAATGTATCAAAATTATTTGTTATTGATAATTGCGTGTTAGATATTAGGTCATGATAATGACGCAAAATTATTCAAAATAAATGCAATTATTTGAATAATTTAGCATCAGTAAGAGTAATTTATTAAATTTAGTTGTCTTTTGACCGCCATAGTCGTGTATAGATGACAAAGCAAAATGTGCCGTCTTTCCTTTTTTGACGTGGCCGTCAATAGGTCAACATCTTCTCCACGGGTGTCAAACTCATCATACTAATTAAGTATATTCGAAGATCTTTGACAGTAGTCACGGGTAGTCAGGCCCGAAAGCCTTACCATGGGGTGTCGTGTTGCCAAGTAACTGGGTTTTGGAGGTCAAACATATCTTGTAGATGCTCCATGTTCGCAAACGATAGTAATTTATTATTTCAAATGTTGAGTTAGTCCGCAGCAAAATTTATCAGTACTCTGATAAAACTCCGATAATGCATGTATTCCTGGCTTTGCTAATCGCCATATTATCGCGCTATGAATGAAAATACTACTAACGGACACATGGGTGTAACTTTCAGACATTTTGGCATCAGATAAAACTTTAATGAAAACGAAGAAAATTAAAATAGCCTCCACATATTGCCTGGCTGGGTAGTTTAGTTGGCAGAAACATCCTAGCGCTGATTTGCAGGATTCGTTTTCTCCTCTACTGATCGTTATTTCCCCAATACCGATCGTTAATTCTCCTGACAAAGTTTATTCTGTTTAATTTATATATCTACGTATTTATTCTTGTATTGTATAGTTATTTTCGTGTTATATGTCCCATGTGTTGCACCCACCATGTGTCTTCTCTGCGTCACCCTATGGTTGACTGGTAGAAAATGCCTCAGGCATTAAGTCCGCCTTTGTACGGTATTTTTTTTTTACTTGTGCATACATTTTTTTTCATATAACTTCTACAAAACGACCGGTGACCCCAAAATAATCAAATCATATTTTTCCATCACGTCACAATAAAATTCTTTCATAATTCTGTCCAATCCACTACGCGCGGACTAGACAAAATAATTACCACGGAGTCAGCAGCCGTTGCCAAAAACATGAGTAGGTGAGAAACATAGGAAAATACCGAGTTTGTGTGAGCTAAATATACAACACATTAGATATGTTATTCATGATCTAAATGTGGATAACGTGTGGTTCCTGTTATGTTGACTAGGTGTTGCCTCGTTAGACGATAGTCCAATCGGTCTGCGATAATAATGTTCAAGACTTCAAAGTCATGTCGTTTGTCATTCTGCCCTTATCCCAATTTATTTGTGGGTGGCGTAACATTTCTCTTTCTTCCACACTTCTCTATTAGTTGTCACCTCGGTAGTCACCCCCCTTTCTAGCTATATCATCTTTCACACAGTCCATCCATCGTTTCTTTGGTCTTCCCCTAATTTTACAGCCATCGACATTCATACTCAAAACTTTTCTCACGACTTTTCCTCATTCAACTTCAAGAGTCTTTATCGTTATTTGAAGGGAAAACTGTTGTCAAATCTCTGTTTTGTCAACAAGGAACCCTTATAGTTTCGCCATGTCTGTCTGTCTGTTTGTTCCGGATAATCTCCGAAACGGCTAGACCGATTTTGACAAGACTTTCACTGGCAGATAGCTGATATTATAAGGAGCAAGTAAGGCTACTTTTATTCAGGAAAAGGCACGCGGGCGAAGCCGTGGGCAGCAGTTAGAGTAACACATACAAAATACCCGTTTTGCACAGACGAACGAAGTCTATGCCAATTTGTCATCGTATTACAGCTATCGTCTACATTTGTTTAAGGGTCAGATAATCGCCGTGGACCTTGGCCATAATAAATGTGCGTCGCGCTCACGCCCCGCCGTCGCGTCGTTCGGTTTCATAAGAAACATTTATTTTTTGTAACGAAAATATTAATAATTTCTCTTAAATATTTGGAAAAAATCACCTAAAAAGCTTTTTAAGTTGAAAGTAATATCGTTTTTTATGTTTTGGGTAGACATTACTTCCTAAATTTATTTCATAAAGTATTTTACTATAATGCTTAAATATTCACCTAAAGAATTGATGTGTACGCGTTCTAGTTTAACATACATTTTTTGTATAACTTATTTGCTTTATATGAAGGCGTAGTAACAGATTTTAGAGTCACTAAAATCATATATCTGCGCCTTAATATGCCTTATCAGTGATTTACAGCGAGTCATAGCATAGATCAGCGCTACTTATAGTTATGCTGTCAACGTTTAGTAATTTATGCTTATTAGTCATTTTCATGTTCTAGTACTGTTTCAGGAAAAGCATGCAATTCCATCATTCAATGGTTCCATCTATGTTAAAATTGTATTTAAAGTAACAGCGAATCACCCAAATATTCAGAATTAATTTATTTACGTCACACGTCCGTGTTTGGGTCACAGAAATTCATATGTGTACCAAATTTCAACTTAATCGGTCCAGTAGATTCGGAGCAAATAGACTTTGATAGACAGACAGACAAACAAACGAGTGATACTATAAGGGTTCCGTTTTTTACTTATATTATTACATCTCATATTATCATGAGAGATGAAACGCATGTGACTAAAAGAGTGATGAATATGAATGTTGATGGGTGGAGAGAGAGAGGAAGGCCAAAGAAAAGATGGATGGATTGTGTGAGGAATGATATGAGAGAGAAGAGAGTGAATGATAGCATGACGGCTGACAGGGGAGGATTGAAGAAGATAACGTGTTGCCCCGACCCCAAATAACATGGGTCAAGGGCAGGAAAATGATGATGATGATATACATCTCATATTATATATATCTCTTAGAGAAACTACGTACAAATCCAGCTTGTCCCACTGGTTGATTCTCACCAAAGCTTTTTGTCAATCGTCGAATGCGACGATTACTCTACTAAGAGTCGACAAGAACAGTTTTTGATGTATTATTATTTTGTATTTTTTATAATACAAAATTAAAGGCTGTCTTCAGAATCAATTACACGTAAACAAACTCAGTCTATAGCAGTTCACTGCTGGACATAGGCCCTTCCCAGTTGCGACACGACACCCGGTTCTTCGCCTTCCACATCCAGTCTGTCCCGTCTGTTCCGGCCTCCTTTTCAAGGTCGTCGGTCCATCTAGCTGGGGGTAACTCCAACGGTAGTTGCATAACAAACTCAGAATCCCAATTCCATTCATTTTGACGATTCAACAATATGATTGTGTTATTTTATTTACGATGTGGAGCAGACGAATTTGTCAAATATATGAAACTGTAATTTAAAGTGTGTTACACAATTGGGGTGCAGTTCTGTTTCACTAAATACAAATAAATGAAACGGTGTCGCTCACAATGGGCCTTATTAGAAGGCTAAAAGTAACCCGAAGGACAATGGAGAGGGCTATGCTTGAGAGTTTCCCTACGTGATCGAATCAGAAATGAAGAGATCCGCAGGCGAACCAAAGTTACCGACATAGCCCGAAGAATTGCCGAACTTAAGTGGCAGTGGGCAGGGCACATTGTTCGCAGAACAGATGGCCGATGGGGCCGAAAGGTTCTGGAGTGGCGACCACGTACCGGAAGACGTAGGGTTGGAAGGCCTCTAACAAGGTGGACCGCTGACCTTGTGAAGGCCGCAGGAATCCGCTGGATGCGGGATGCACAGAACCGGTCGAAATGGTGGTACTTGGGGGAGACCTATGTCCAGCAGTGGACGTCTTTCGGCTAAAATAAATACAGCTAAAAGCGAAATCCTTACGTTTTTGCAATTTGCAGCAAATTACCTTATCAACGGCCAGATTGAACTACAGCAATCGTATTAATCTTTAATTTTGTAATCATGCTTCGTTGTTCTAGTGGTCGCAAGCGCTACTGCTGAGCATGAGTTCCTGGGTTCAATTCCCGGGTCGGGCAAAAGCGTTATTGGATTTTCCGTCTCGAATTTCTCAGTAGCAGCCGGAGTCTGGATTAGTGCCCGGTTGATGGCAATTGGCTGGCCCACTATTACATGAGACTTAAACATAACTGGCGAAATGTGGGTGTACTACAGGTACACCTCTGCTCAACCCTTCGGGAATTACAAGCGTGATATTATGTTATATTATGCGCGTTTTACTAGCTCGTTTATCATATACATCAATTAATTATATATCCAACTTGTTTACCATTTTTTATCATTGCGGAACAGGAGAAGCTTACCGGCCACTACGGATCGATAACGTTGTTGCTGATAGCTCTGTTTATGTGTTTTATTAGGGTTCCGTACCTCAAAAGGAAAAAACGGAACCCTTATAGGATCACTCGTGTGTCTGTCTGTCTGTCCGTCGGTTACGGCCAATTTGCTCCGAATCTACTGGACCGATTTAAAGGTACACATGTGAATTTTTGAAACCCAAACACGGACGTGTAATGTAAATAAATGAATTATGAATATGGGGGTCACTTTTGGGGTGCAAACTAGAAAAAGTAAAAATAAAAGTTTTGCAAACTGTACCGTGGGACGGTGTGACATATCAAATGAAAGGGCTTGTTAGAAGGATTTCAGTTTAAAAAAATAATAATATTAAAATAAATACTTGTAAAGTTATTCAAGAAAATATTTGAAAAGTGACCATTCGCCCCCTTATCTCCGAAACTACTGAGGCTAAAATTTAGAAAAAAAATATAGAAAATAGCTCTTTACTTATACTCGTAGATTACAGAAAAACCTATAAGAAGTCTATGGTGTTCAAATAATATGGTAAATCTCTGAATATTGTGCCTACAAACTTACATTTGCAGTTGGAATGTATAAAGGCTCTTACAAACAAGCGCGATACGCGACGCGACACAAAGGCACCGCTTGTAGCGCTACACGCGGTGTCTTTGTGTCGCGTCGCGTGTAGCGCCTGTTTGAAGGAGCCTTAACGGACCATGTCTTTCAAATACAATGTTAAGTTCTTTCTCAGGATAAATTCATCCCACCTACGAAACCATTCATTCGTGGTCCGACACGCACTTGGCCGGTATTTTATTTATGTGTAACACTATTTACCTTAACTATGTATGTGTTGAGGAGCTCGTGGCTAGTTACGCAAAAAAATGTATGTTAAACTTGAACGCGTAGTATATCAATTCTATGCGAATATGTAAGTAGGTTAGATATTGCTGTAAAATACTTTATGAAATAAATTCAGGAATGTCTACCAAAAGCATAAACACATATCGTCGGTGATATTCTGAAACCGCGGAACTAACAGTGTTTAAAACCGCGTAAGGTAGGTGCAGTGAATTTTACAGGAACGAGGAAAAACGTAATATTTACTAAACCAATTGACTTTCTATTGTTTAAACTTTTAAATTGTCAAATTCCTCTTAATATTGTAGGCATTGGTTATGTAAAATATGTATTAATGAATTAGAAAATCCGAAATCTCGATTTTGCTACTTTTGTAAATACGCGGTTTTAAATACTGTTAGTTCCGCGGTTTCAGAATATCACCGACGATATGTAACTTTCAAACTACTTAAGATATATAATTTTTTTTTGTGAACAGACATTTTTTTATTATGTAAACATAAACATTCCCTATGAAAACGAAAGGCGGCGAGGCGTGAGAGCGACGCGTATGCATGGCCAAGGTCAACGGCGATTACCTGACCCTCAACACTCTCCCTGCCATGGGAACCGCCGGTGACCCCCAAAAAATTTTGTTCAGCAGGCCCAAGCACATTTCTTAATACTTTTATTAGCAGGCCGCTAACAGCACGCCAGAGGTTGTAAAAAAATATTTAAATTCGGGAGGTCAGTGAATGATCTCACGGCGGCGGCGTCTTGAAAGATTTTCTTTTGGACCCGCCGGCGGCTTCCACGGCCTCTTGTAATAATTTTAACTTTTGACTCACGGCGTTCACAATCAGCAAATTTGGGACCCGCCGGCGACCTCCATGGCCTCCTGAACTTAAAAAGCTTATTGTCGGCAGGGAGAGTGTTAAAGGGAGTAAAAAGACGCTTACCGATGCGGAGAGTCATTTGTACTTCGCATCATTGGGATTTTTTTTTGTACTGGACCACACTTTGGATCCTTCCAGTTACGGACATATTGAAGGTTAAAGTTCCAACTTTTTTAAACCCCTTTTTTTACGTATTTTCAATGATATAATAAACTAGCTGTTGCCCGCGACTTCGTATGCGATTCAGGATGAAAAGTAGCTTATGTGCTAACCCAGGTCATGGTCTACCCACGTGCCAAATTTCATTCAAATCTGTTCAGCCGATTTAGCGTGAAAACGTAACAAACAAACAAACTCACTTTCGCATTTATAATATTAGTTGCACCCCGCTGTTTCGACAACAAGTCTCTATCCCGTAGGAATATCGGGATAAAAAGTATCTTATGTCCTTATTCAGGTCATGGTCTACCTGTTTGCCAAATTTCATCCAAATCCCTTCAGCCGTTTTAGTGTGAAAGAGTAACAAACACAAACAAACTCACTTTCGCAATTATAACATTAGTTAGATTTAGGATACATGAGTCTTAAGGCGCGACAGGCAGCAATATGCCTGTCACGCCCGCGATATCGCCCCAGTCTGTAAGAGCCTTTATTTAAAACAGAAAACCGGCCAAGTGCATGTCGGACCACTCACAATGAAGGACTCTGTAATTGGGATAGATTATCCCAAAAAAAAAATTAACATTGTAGATGAAAAACATGTTCTCCCATACATCGATATCCAATATACGTCATGATCAATTCTCCAACTGCAAATGTAAGTTGGTCGACTGTTACTCGTTAACTTGTAAAGCCCACTTTTCTGTGATGGTTTTCCTTTTAACCTCGTTATGTAAACTACAGCCATGATTTTTTATACATATATCTTAAACAACCATTTAGCTAGCAGGGGGGAGGGAAACTTGACTCTAACAAAAATTAGCACTTTAAGGAGCTGCCTCCACGTCCACACAAAAGCACAGCGTGACTATCGCCGCGATTCTCTCATCCGTGGAGATCAAAATCAAAACTAAAGTCATTTATTCGAATTAGGCTGAGAATCAGCACTTTTCGAACGTCAAAATTACATAAAACAGTTCCCCGAAATGCCCACCCTTCACCACTTCCTAGTGCTTTTGCTGAGAAGAAGAAGTGGCGCAACAAACTCCCCAGCAGCAAAGATGACGCCTAAAGCTAATATTACCTACGCAAACGGGTTCCTGAATCGATAAATGGTTTTTACAGACTAAGTAATGCCCACCCTTCACCACTTCCTAGTGCTTTTGCTGAGAAGAAGAAGTGGCGCAACAAACTCCCCAGCAGCACAGATGACGCCTAAAGCTAATATTACCTACGCAAACGGGTTCCTGAATCGATAAATGGTTTTTACAGACTAAGTAATGCCCACCCTTCACCACTTCCTAGTGCTTTTGCTGAGAAGAAGAAGTGGCGCAACAAACTCCCCAGCAGCACAGATGACGCCTAAAGCTAATATTACCTACGCAAACGGGTTCCTGAACGGCACACCCAACGATACGCCACACCATGGGAAAGACGAGAAAAAAAATATACCATCCCCGCTTTACGTGCAAGGGAGGTACCCTGAAATAAATATTTTAACACTTTGTCGGCGTGATTAATATGTATACCCATGCCAAATTACAGCTTTCTAGTACTATGGGCAGTAGTGGCCCAGTAGTATCGGCCCCGACTTACAAGATGCAGTTCGAACCCAGGCAGGCGCTTTACTTTGTGTATTTAATTTCATCACCACTGCTCTCAAAACGGTGAAGGAAAACATCGTGAGGAAACAGACCAAAGGAGAACCAAAAATTCGAAGACATGTGACATTATCAACCCGCACTGGGCCCGCGTGGTGGATAACGGCCCACTCCCTCTCACAGAGAGGCCTGTGTCCCAGCAGTGGGAACATTATAAGCTGATTATGCTAAACTAAGAGTCTCTGGGCTTAGCCGCGGATAGACAAAAGAACATGGTTAAACTAAAAGGGGTTCCTTGTTGACAACGGAACCTTAATAAATGGAATAATAGATACGACGAAGAAGAAGTACAAAACTCAATCAGCAAATCATGAACTAATAGTGTCCTAACAGTCTATCAACTCATTTTTTTTATCGCCAACTGTTGACATTGACACATTTTCGTAGATTAGGCACACAATACGAACTCACAACTATACGATATCGGATATCACGTGAGATTTGTAAGATTAGGTTGTAAATAACGGAATATTTTGTACATAATGTTTGTCTAATATCGACACGAACTTGAATTATTCAACTTTGACCCGACAATCTTTCTCACAAGTGTTGATATTTTTTTTTTTAAGTAAAACTGTTTTTTCTCCATTATTGTTTATTAAGGCGCAGATATATTATTTTAGTGTGATTTATCACCCATACCTATTAACACCGTGATTTGAAAACATTGTAAAAGCCCATTATTTGTAAAAGAGTAATCGTGTAGTTTCTTGCCGCCTCTTCTCCATAGGAAACGACCAATTGGAACAGTGCACCTAGCTTCTGACGTTTGACAAGTGTCCATGTAGGTTTATGTGAAATAAAATATTTTGATTTTTGGCCACGGCCAATTTGCTTCGAATCTACTGGACCGATTTAGTTGAAATTTGGTCACCCTCACAACAACCCCTTTCATTTGATATGTCAAACACGGTACAGTTTCCAAACTTGTACTTTTATTTTTCTAGTTTGCTCCCCAAAACTGATCCCCATATTTAAAATTCATTTATTTACGTTACACGTCCGTGTTTGGGTTCCAGAAATTCATAATCGATGGTTAAAAGGTAATAATAAGGCATAAGCGACATTTTGATCGAAAATGAGTTATGAATGCCATCCCACTTAATCTCTATTTTTAAATAGGATGGCAATAATAACTCATTTTTGATCAAAACGTCGCTTATGCCTTATTTATTACCTTTTAACCGTCGATATGTGTATATGAATATGGGGATCAGTTACTTTTTTTCATAGGTCTCAGAATACAATATTTGTTTACTTATATTGTTTTTTTTTATTTAAACCTTGCTTTACACTATTTTCGCTAGCAGTTAGCACATGTACTCCACAGTCATAAACAAAAAAACATAATTAAAATATAATGTCATTCATAGAAATCACAGACAAATTATTCTTAACAATTATAATTATTATTAAGGCCAATTGACCAAAATAGGCTTCTCTTAAGAAAAAAAATTGCCAAATCTGTATAGTTTGTGGTAGCGGAAAAAATATATGTTCATTTTGAACATATTTCCCAGAACGTGGTTGTTACTAAAACACGTTTTGAAAAAAAATCTCGATACAAACTAATGTTAAACTAACCTCTTACCTTGAGTTCTAATCCAAAATATCTGCATTAAATATCAACATACGTTACGTATTTAATTAATAACAATAATGTCTTATTTTAATGCAGAACTTGGTTGTTTTTATTTTCGATTACTCAACACAATTCTGAGTAAATAGATATTTGCTTCATATTTTGCAATAAATTACAAGCGTTATGTCATCGCGCTTCTCTTTCTTTTCTATGCAATCTGACAGTGACCGCGGTTTAGGTGTTGTCAGCGTCTTAACAAAAAAGGCAATTATTCTAAAAAAAAAACCATATCTATGGGAAAAAATGGGGTAGACTGATAGCTGAATATACGGTGTATCGACCCCTTAACGTTGGACCACTATTTACGACACACCCTGTATATATTGGATTTCAAGTAGTTCGTGGTGCATGTGTTCTGACTCATCATTTGGTGACCTTCCTCAAGGAAGAGTTTTGGCCGAAAGATGTGCTGTATCGGCGATTCCGCGGTCGGCTACGCGACACCTCGCAGCGTAACACGACGCCGTCACTTCGTGTACAGTAATTTTTAAGTTTGTTGTATAAAATATGTATTAGTTTATAATTATTGTTTTTATACTTTATATATGTATTGTGTTTTTATGGGTTTTAGTTGCTTGAAATAAAGGATTATTATTTATTTTGATGTTCTTACATATCTCGGGGCCATGGAGTCTCCCGGTCCTTTGGAGCCTGCGTACGACGGGCTGAAGCCAAGTCGCAGAGGCCCCTTTGAGAATTGAAATGGAATGAGGCACCAACCGACGATTATCCCTGTTTGCCCTATGCAAGTGCACACAAGGACAAACCCCGGTTGATGCAGCAGGAATACTGCAGAACATGGAAACAAAACATATTGGGCTATGGGTTTGGGAGGCTCTAGTGGATTGGTTTCCTAAGACTATGGAAAGGCTATGGCCCTTACCTGACCAATGTTTTATATAAAATACACCGATAAAATAACAGGGGGTGACCTGCACACTCAATAATGGGCCCCCGAAGACGGCCGCTAGCACATAGTGACATAGCGACAAGAGGGCAACACTTCTAGAGGTGCTTGAGGAGAGGAGAGGTATTCCACGGCTTTCAGAACAATCCCAGAGCCCGGAAGATGGTCAAGATCCCTACGAGCACTTACTGGAATATTTCCTTCCTCCGAAAATGTTTGCTCTTGCGAATCTCCACTCAAGCCGGCCAATAAAGGCAAGAATGAGGTGGGAGCTCTGTTCCTCGTCAGTGTTCACTCCAGCCGGCCAATAAAGGCAAGCCAGAGATGAGGAACAAGACTTCTAGGAATAGGATAGGGTCCGTGGGATCGCTACTGCCCAACAGCTCGCCACATGCTGCCCTGCGGGTTTCTGTATCTCTCTTGGCCTGGCTCCTTACTCTAGACCCGTTCTGGCAAAGTAAACTACCGGCACGGACCTAGAGTTCGAAGCGCACAAGCCCCATCACGATTACGTGGGGTTATTATTATTATAAAAGTAGGGGAACACGTAAGAAACGATGGATGGACTGGGTGAAAGATGATATGGCTAGAAAGAGGGGAGATGACGACTAATATAGGAGTATTAGTAATCAATTTACTAATACTCCTATATTAGTATCTAGTATTATAAGGGCACGAGAATGATGATTATACACGTTCACTACGATTCCTGATTATACCGTCTCATCTATCCGACAAAACACTTATAACATAATAATAAATTGTTATCTTCCGAGAAACTCATCTATTCTTATCATTAATTACGAGGGCGGGTCAATAAGTCCGTGACTTTTGGAATAAAACACAGATTTTTTGATAAAAAAATAATTTTATTTTTCAACGTAGTCTCCCTTGAGCTCTATACACTTTGTCCAACGCTTCTCCAATTTTTTTATCCCTTCCAAAAAAAATGATTTGTCGAGGTCCTCAAAATAGGCCTTTGTTTGCGAGATGACTTCATCATTGGAGTCAAATCTTTTTCCACCAAGCCATTTCTTCAGGTTTGGGAACAAGAAGTAGTCGCTCGGAGCCAAATCTGGAGAATAGGGCGGATGAGGGAGCAATTCATAGCCCAATTCATGGATTTTTGCCATGGCAACTGCACATGTGTGCACCCTTGCATTGTCTTGGTGGAAAAGAACTTTTTTCTTGGCCAAATGAGGTCGGTTTTTTTTCAAATCGTCATTGAATCGGTCCAATAAATTGGCATAATATTCCCCGTTGATTGTTCTTCCCTTTTGAAGGTAGTCAATGTGGATTATCCCGCGTGCATCCCAAAAAACAGTCGCCACAACTTTATTGGCTGACAAACCCACCTTGGCCTTCTTCGGCGCCGATTCACCCTTAGAAACCCACTGTTTTGACTGTTGTTTGGTCTCTGGTGTGTTGTGATGGATCCATGTTTCGTCCACGGTTACAAAACGGCGCAAAAACTCCTCCATATTGCGATTAAACAACGCCAAACCTTCCTGTGAAGTTGTTACACGATTGCGTTTGTGGTCGACTGTTAGCAAACGCGGCACCCATCTTGCGGAAAGCTTTCTCATGCCCAAGTGATCATTCAAAATTGAAACCACTGAGCCATGCGAGATCCCTACGGTTTCCACAATCTCTCGCACTTTCAATCTTCGGTCGGCCAACACCATATCGTGAATTTTTTCGATTGTTTCGGGTGTAGAGACCTCAACTGGGCGTCCAGGACGTTCGGCATCTTCAGTGCTTGTACGGCCACAACGAAATTCAGTAAACCACTTTTTTACCATTGAAATCGATGGTGCAGAGTCCCCATAGTATTTATCAAGCTTAGCCTTGGTCTCGGTAATGGTTTTTTTTCGCAAGAAATAATGCTTAATAAGCACACGAAATTCACTTTTTTCCATTTTCTCCTCAAATTAGTGAGTAGTCTGATAAAAATAGCTGTCAAACACAAACTAACTGACGCAGCAAGTTTAAATTTTGACAGGAGTCAACTGACAGATGCCTGTTGACAGGAGCAGTGTTGTTTCAGTAAAGAGGTCGGAAATTCAAAAAGTCACGGACTTATTGACCCGCCCTCGTAGTTTGTAGTCGCACGACATTATGGCGACACTCCACAGCAGATCACGGCTATGCACGTACATAGCAAAAAAAAAAACGGGATCCTCCACTGCGACCTGCGGCCATGCTTCGCACGGCAAATGAAAGAAAAAAACCGGCCAAGTAAACCCTGCGCGACACCGATTCGGTGTAAAACAATAGAAAATCAATTGTGTCTCATTAACTGTCCTTGACCGATTAAGGGATGAATTTATCCCAAAAACAAACTTAACTTTGTAGTTGAAAAACATTCTCGCATACATACACGTCACGGTCAATTCTCCAACTGCAAGTGTAAGTTGGTCGACTGTTACTTGTTAACTTGTAAAGCCTACTTAGCTGTGAAAGTTTTCATTTTAAGACGCTGACAACACCTAAACCGCGGTCACTGTCAGATTGCATAGAAAAGAAAGAGAAGCGCGATGACACAACGCTTGTAATTTATTGCAAAATATGAAGCAATTATCTATTTACTCAAAATTGAATTGAGTATTCGAAAATAAGAAACAACCAAGTTCTGCATTCAAATAAGAGTTCTTGTTATTAATTGAATACGTAACGTATGTTGATATTAACCTTTTGAACGCCATTGTCACATATATGTGACAAACGAAATCTTACCCTGAACGCCAACGTCACAAATATATGACAAAATACACGTCGCACCATATTATGAAATAAACAATTTAATCATTACTTTTGTGTGTTTTTATTTATATAATTTAAAAGTTTAAGCTTCCGTCTATATTGTATTGCATGAAACAAATATAAATAAACCACCAATATCGAGAAATTTGCTGTTTTAAAAGTAGATGTTAAACGCGTATAAAAGGAGTGCCTCACACGCCGTAGTCTGCTATATGTGACAGCTAGTGTTGTGACGTATGATTGTAAAATCAATGAAAACTTAAGAAGATGAATATTAAATTTTAGTCCAGAGTATATTATATGTGTATAAGTTGGTATCAGGAGAAATAAAACGTATTTTTAAAACAACTCAGCCTTATAGAACCATGCCTCTAGCTACACAATCAAAAATAAAATATGCAAATGTCTAATATCGACACTTGTTAAACTCATCTCTTGCGCATCCCTAGCGCAAACCAATATTGTCCGTCCCTTGTACGCCATAGTCATAAATCTGTGACACAACGGTGACGTCGTAAGCGCAGGCGATTAAGTCTAGTGAAGTGCTTTAATAGTAGTAGTAGTATTTTTTTGTATTTATTATTATTAAAATATCGTGTAACAGTTACTTATATTATAAACCGATCATGAGTGTAATGACTACCGAAGAACTTCTTCGAATATTGGAAGGAATTGGAAATGACGAAGAGTTCTCGGAAGGGGAATCAATACGAGAA
The DNA here is from genome assembly GCA_905333075.3 of Atethmia centrago. Taxonomy (NCBI): domain Eukaryota; kingdom Metazoa; phylum Arthropoda; class Insecta; order Lepidoptera; family Noctuidae; genus Atethmia; species Atethmia centrago. Next base: position 11,854,734 of record HG995393.1, read on the forward strand.
GATGATTTAGAGGTGAGTTATTTTAAAAACTATGATCAAAAATGTTGTTTCAACATTTTCATTTATTTACTAGGGACAAAAACAGGTCAGTAATTTCTGAAACGAATTTTTTTCAACAAGTAACCCAAACTATTATAGAAGAACGATACAGGCTTTGATAAGCACCTGAAATATTTTCTCTTTTATTAGATTTACTTATGATATGAAACATCGTTGAAAATATTATCTGACCTTATTATTCTTGTTTTTTTTTTATATAACTCTTACGAATGAGAAATATGTCGCACCTAGACCAGCGCACACTGTCTACATAGGTATTTATTTAGGTATGCATTAATAAAGTTAGTAATCATAGTATGCACCTAATATGTAAAACTGAAAATATGTAAGCTAACCTAATTAAACATTGATTAATTTTAAATATACTACTAAGACGGAACCAGTTAGTGTACGTATTATTATTCTATACACTTTACCGCCTTGGCTTAGACCGGAATCGTGGCCAGGCCAATATGGCCGCTCCGAAGTATATAGGTACATAGATTGTCGTTTACAAACAGCGGACATAAAGTTTAGAACTATAATAACTTTTGGTTTCTGGTACTAATTATAAGGAAAAATAAAAAGCTTCATAGAATTTTGTGTTATTAATGATTTATGATTATAAATAATTAACACCTAATCTGTCATCGTCTTTTTAATCACTTTCATTTATTTCTTTTTTATTATTCAGAATCTTGGTAGCTTGGCAGACTGATATCATCCAAGTCCTTATGCTGTCTCGCTTTTCTGATCAAATTTATTAGATTTGTGTATGTCACCGATCGTTTGGCTATTGGGACTTGATCAAGTTCATGAGCGACGAGTCTTGCGAACGCTTTATTGCGGGGGTCTTTGGGCTCATCTTCAAAGTTTAAAGGCTGTAAATGACTTACGTCATACCTCAATTCGTCGTGGTCAAATATATTTCTTTGGTAAATGCTCGCAGTCGCTATATCTTCAGGGGTCACTTGAGTTTCCTTTGACACTTTTATTTTAACTTCTTCACCACTAGAACATTTCCTTTTTTTGCCACGATGTACATTTCCTAATATACTGGGTGACGAAGGTCTTGCCTCATCGCCCGAAGACATTTTTATAAAGTAGAAGAGGTAACTTAGTAGTGAAGAGGTAACTTAAAAAATAAAATATGTTTGGAATTGAAGAATTGAACACCTGAATGTACGTTCAAGAAAGGTACCTTTCTAGACATCACAGTGTTACCAGCCCAAAGATATTGCTTGAGTTTGTTAGTAATGGCAATCACTCGAGTAAGCTCAATATAATTATTATTTTAATATTATGTTAAAAATTTAATTTTAGTAAATATTTTTAAGCCCAGTTAAAATTCTTTTAAAATATGTATTGCACATGTATAGTATTAAGTATTTAAATTAAATATGATTAGCGAATGAAATAGATTACTAGGACTTTGGGTTACGTACATATTATTTTATCCTTACCTGCATTTTTAAATATAATATTTATGATATTTTACAATATTATAAGAGTATGATTAGGTACACAATAGTATAACCCGGACTAAGCCGTGGCGGGCCGGTAGTTGTGCACTAAAACAATAAAGCATGAGCGTCGGTCGTAAATTCAAAGCTTTTGTTAATTATTTTAACAATAACTAGTATCGGTGCAAATAAAATTTCCATATTGCGAATACGCCAGCTCATCCTTTTGTTCCATTGTACTCGATTTAAGCCGAATAATTAGTCGAGTTAAACACGTTAGAGAAAAACAAGATACTTCACCTTTGTTCCTATCTGAATCTTTTGTTTTCCGGGCAGTATTCAATATTTCATAGAAATTATGGGAAAAGTATTCGTTGCCCAATACCTACCAATGATGATAATTAATGATTTATGGTTTATATTTTAAAAAATACCATTTATAATTTTTTTTTATTTGACTATGTATTACCACATCCTCTTTTTTACTTTTAAGATATGATTTGCTAATGTGTGATATAATTTTATTGTTCCTATTTTAGAGATTTATGACATTCCATTGTTTGTAAGTTGGTAACATTGTTGATTTTACATATCAGGATTATCCTTATTATAATCCTTTTGTTACTTCTATTCCTGTTATTCCTGAGGTTTTGTTTATATTAGGTACTAAACTGATGTTCTTCCTAGTATATTATTAGGTACATTTTGTTAAAGATTTGTGATATTGTAAGACTGATTTGTAATAATAATTATTAGGTATATGTAACTGTTGATTTTTAAATTATTTCTGCGTATTTTTTACATGTAAAAAAAAAAAATTATTAAAATACAATTTTCTTTTATTACTACATAAAATACTTACGTATTTGATATGGATAGGTATTATATTAGATAAGAATACTTGTTAGAATCGATAACCAACGTGTACACTGATACATCCCTAATTCAGATGCGAGAATGTCATAAAATTGACTGGCAAGCAACGCCATTGTCACAATACCAAGACAAGTCATGTTGAATAGTGTTGTAACCATATTGTAATAAATATTTTTTTTTAGTTTTCTAATATCTGATTTTTCATTGATAGTCTCTGTTAAATGCTGTGTAAAGATTACTATAATGGAATATATTGGCAGGTTAAATAAAATTTCAGTGTCGTGAGTACGGTTTATTAGAAAATTAAAGACGAAAATAAAAACTCAGTTGTATATCGATACAAGTTTTGGAATCCCTATTTTTTATGAAGGTCATTTGACAGAAAAAGTGGCCTGGCGTCAGGGGTACGGCGTTACGTTTATACTCTGGCGTTCAAAAGGTTGCAGATATTTTGGATTAGAACTCAAGGTAAGAGGTTAGTTTAACGGTAGTTTGTATCGAGATGTTTTTTTCAAAACTTGTTTTGGTAACAACCAAGTTCTAGAAAATATGTTCAAAATGAACATATATTTTTCCCGCTACAACAAACTATACAGATTTGGCATTTTTTTTCTCTTAAGATTAGACTATTTTGATCAATTGGGTCTTGTCAGCGCCTTAAGAGGCTGACAACAGCTAAAGCGCGGTCACTGTCGGACTGCATAGAAAAGAAAGAGAAGTGCGATGACACAACGCTGGTAATTTATTGCAAAATATGAAGCAATTATCGATTTACAAAAAAGCTATAGATTGTATAAAAAAAATAAAACACTATTATCCTAATATGCTGCTTGTAGAATAATCTGACAAAAAATCAGTATGATCAATATGATGACATGTATATTAGTATGGTTTTTAATCGTTAAAATAATTTTTTAGAGGTATCTTCGTGATTTTTTTCTATCGTATGAAATTAGTTATATTATGTTTTCAACACACTATCTACCTAGCATATTATATCCTGAAGAATATCATATATTTTTCTGATTTTGTTAACTGCCGTGGATCATATACTTTTAGGCATTATAAAACTTACAAAATTTGCCTTTAGGTCCCGTAGTCCCCTTAACTTCGACTACTGCCATGAATTGAACTCCCTCTGACACCCCTCTGTCTGTATCTGCTCTCTCTTTCTTACTATGAACACTGTGAAAAGCATGTCTGACAAACAAGCAAATGAATCGCGCAGCTAACGTGGCAAACCTCTCCGTTCACATCTTACATTCTTGTGGACCGTCGCCTTTATGGTTGAAGGAGGGAGGGGTTCTATTAAATGAATCGTAAGTGATTAGCTGGGAACACTATAGTGTGTATCTAAGATATAGATCGCTTGGTTAAGCTGATGAACAGACACTTTATTTTAAACGCTGTAAAGTCCCACGCTCGATATTCTTTTCAAATAGGTACTGTTTTTAGGGTTCCGTACCCAAAGGGTAAAACGGGACCCTATTACTAAGACTCCGCTGTCCGTCTGTCACCAGGCTGTATCTCATGAACCGTGATAGTTAGACAGTTGAAATTTTCTCTGATGATGTATTTCTGTTGCCGCTATAACAACAGATACTAACAGAATAAAATAAATCTTTAAAGAAAATTACGCGGACGGAGGATTATGAAATTTAGCACAGTTATTTATATGGAGGAGGAGTGCAGAAAGCTAATATTTTTATATAATATGCATTAGAAATAAATTTAATTAATAAAAAAAAACATTACACACACTAGCATGCGTTTGACACACACACACACACACATAGTTCCAGGGCCTCAGACTTGAAGATGGATAGTTGGCAGAAGTGACAGCTTGAGCCTGGAATAAGTAAATTCTTTTTAATAGTATGGAATTAGTAAGTACTATAAAGATTGTAAGTAGAGGGGGTCGAATGGGCGACCCCTAGTATACTTTAAAGGTTCGTTTGAAAGTTTAGCTATGCAGGTTTTGGAGTACTTAATAGAAGGTTCTACTAACTGGACTGGGCCTTTCGCAGGCGTTTTCTAGACAATATCCTCCTTCAAGTTCGGTCGGAACACCCGGTTCTCCGCCTTAAGTAGGCAGATTGGACCGAGTTGCTGCAAAGGTCCTTAGTTAGTTAGTGGAAGGCTATTTATTATGTTTGCTCACATTTATAATTGCTTCGCATGTGCAGTTTCAAACCATTTCTTGGCACAGCCAAATTTTCGATGTTTTTTTTTTTTATAGAAATCCACTATTTTTATTGCAGCACCTTATTAAACCATTTCGGTTCGCATGGCCCTACGACGCACTGTTTCCGAGATAGGGGCCTTCGAATTTGAGTTTATTTTATATAAAACAATCTAAATTTCCGCCCCTAAGACGACCCACTGACCCATTTCTTTCTGCAAACAAACATGAACCTGTATTAGAACAAAATGCATAAATACACAAATCTATACTAATATTATGTATTTATGTAAGTTTAATCTCTTATTGTATGTTTATATTTAAATTAGTGAATAGTCTTTTGTTTTTATGTATTTTGTTTGTCTTCTACTCTTACACACGGTGTCTACATCTCTTTGTCTACTTTCCTATCGCAGGTATGCTGGAAGAGATTTCTTTAGAAATAAGCATCACCTTTGTACGATATTTTTCTGTTCCTTTCTTCATGCCTTTATAGATGTGTGTACAGAAAATGTAAAATAAATAAATAAATAAAGAGAAAATATTTGATTTTTGTTTGTTTGTTTGTTTGTAAAGGATAAACGCAAAAACCACTAAACTGATTTTAAAAATTCTTTCACCTGTAGAAAGCTACATTATCAGCGAGTAATATGGGCAGTATTTTATTAAAAAAAAAATTAGAGATCCCTACGAAAATTACAATAATGTAACCCAAGGCATCGAAAATTTGCCTATAAAAGACATTATTTGGCGCGCGCTGCGAAAACTATTGATGATTCATAAAATTATGTACTACATGTTTATAGTACTCATCATTACCCATAAAAAAATCCGCGAGGCTATGTGTCTAACTGTTATAATTAAGTCACAATCACAGTTTTTTTGTTCAAATTCGTCAATCAAAACACGGGTAGAATCGAAAGACTTTCGTATCGTGATATTAATCCTTATATCTAACTAAATAATTTCATAATCAAGGTTGATTATGTACATGTACATTCTTCTTTAAATTATTCGAATCGGAACTTTCGTTTAGAAGTTACGACAGGTATACAAATGTTAATAGTTTTTTTTGCCGACACGTTTATTTTTTTTTCACTTCTCATGCTCTAAAAGTTCGTCTTTAAGTTGTGCGTAGGCGACATAATCGCTTTTTATGCTCTAGTGCATAAAGTAAACTTTTTCTAAGACTAAGATAATCAGGCCCAACAGCTAACACACACAATAAAACGTCGCAGATTAAAGTCGTTATTTTATATCATTTGCTTTAATTTATATCACTTCCGTGATTCTATCGTTAATTTAATAAAACCAGATAAAATAGCAGGCATTTATTATTTAAAAGCGCAAAGAAACGTTTTTACGACTTGGCAGTATAAAGTACACAATTCGTGACACATGTTGATGTTTCGTGGCGAGAATTAGCTATTCTCTTCTTCAATTTTGCAACGTTTTTGAACAGTGAAAAGTGATTAAACTAAAACAATGGAATATTCGTGTGACGAAGAAATTACACTCGCCTAACACGCTAATGGAGCAGAATGCGAAAAATGTGGTTGAAGAAATATTACCGCCGAAATCCAAGCAACTTTATCTCAGCGCGTACGACAATTTCATGCGTTGGAGATCAGACAAACAAGTAAATACTTTTATAAACTATAAGCCTGTTTCATTTTCTAGCAATCGAAGTGAAAAGCAGAGTGTATAACTCGGGCATAAACGAGCCATTTTACCCTCCTTCGCCTGCGGCTCGGGTAGATATAAACGTCTCGGGGTAAAATGACTTCTTTCATGCACTAGTTGTATAATCCACAATTGTAGATTATACAACTAGTGCCCGAGGTATATTTTCCGACACCCACGCGGGCTAAACCGCGGGCAAAAGCTAGTAATAATAAAATAAAGCTATTCAGACGCCTGGGTCCGATTCTATTTTTGTTGTTTGATTATTTTGAATACATGTTTCATAATCGTGCCTAAGTATAACAGCTGCAAGTTTCAATCGATCAGGTTAAGCTACGCTTGCCGCGGTCGGTCAGTGGATTTGTGTCTATCTCTACATACCGCGACCCCTCCGTGCCTTGAAAAGCAAGTTAAGCTGTTGGTCCCGGCTGTCATTCTTGGAGTTTTGACAGTCGTTACAGGTCGTCAGAAGCCGGCAAGTCTGACAAACAGTCTTACCAAAGGGTGTCGTGCTGGCTGGTAACTGGTTTGTGGAGGTCAGATAGACAGTCGCTCCATGTGAAATACTGGTATTCAGCTGCATCCAGTTAGACTGGGATTGCAAAAATAGTTGGGAAAAGTCTTGGCAGATGATTGTTTCATAAATTGTCAACGAAGTGTACTAAACTGGAACACAAGTATGTGTTTTAGCCGGGGTCGCGGGAAAGTCCGAAAGGGTTACCGAGGCCCCTGGCAACACAGGCAACGAAAGGAACACGGGTGGATTTAAGTAAGTAAGAGTATGAGTCTGTCTGACACACCCTCCCCGCTCCGCCCAGAGCGGGAGAAGTTATTTGATAATTTTCCAACCAAAAAACCTAAAGAAGTTTTCTCTTCAAAAATCACAAGAATTTTCCTGAAACGAACACAATGGATTGCATATTTTTTCAGTATCATTTTTAATTACTTGTGATTCTCAGAACCGTTGCTACATATAATTAGTTTGGCAAGCTCGGTGGTTGAGTCAATCAATACAGCCAATGAGCGATTCGCTTAGTACTTTGGCGTTGGAGTCGCGTGTGTACCTTTGACGATCATGTCACGCACACATGAACAGAGGTGTGTGGATGAGACAATAGAGGTGCTGTAGTGCTGTCCTTCATATTTTGCACAAAGTCAAAGTCAAATTATTTATTTCAAATAGGCACATAAAGGCACTTTTGAACGACAAAATTAACAAAAAAAAAAAAATAGAATTGATTCTAGTTGCCCCTTCCAAAAGTTAGTTTCGTATGGAGAAGAATGGGCAAGAAACTCCACCGTTACTCTTATAAAATGTTTTATAAAATTTTGTATAGGTACATTTTAAAATTATATGTGAAGACGATGCACCTAGAATAAAATTAGTATACCAAAATAGGTAAAAAAAAGAATGAAAAATAAAGCAATGACAGATACGCACAAATGATTCTGTAGATTTGTATAACCAGCCTATAATGTTCCGACTGCTGGGACACAGGCCTCCTCTCCTTGAGTAGGACTGGGCTGTAATCTACCACGCGGGCCCAGTGTGGGTTGGTAGAAGTCACATGTCTTCGAATTTTTGGTCCTGGGACATGCCGGTTTCCTCACGATGTTTTTCTTCACCGTTTTGAGAGCAGTGGTGAGTAAATTATTTACACAAAGTAAAGCGCCTGCCTAGGTTCGAACTCACGACCTACAAACTCGTAAGTTGTGGCCGTTACCATTAGGCCACCACTGACTCTCCTGTAGATTGACACAACAAAACATCCTGTCTGTAATTCGCCAAAGGGTAAGGCAGTGATGCACCTATATAGTATACATTTCACCAGTAATGTTTAAGGCACAGATATACGATGTTAGTGACTTAAATCTGTTATTACGCCTGCATATAATGCAAGTACCTTATGCAAAAAATGTGTGTTAGACTAGAACGCATACACATTAATTCTTTAAGTGAATATTTAAGAATTGTAGTAACATTTATTTACTTTTAATTATTAAATACTTTATGAAATAAATTCAGGAAGTAATGTCTACCCAATGTATAAAAAACGATATCACTTTCAAACTACTTAAGATTTTTTCATGATTTTTTTTTAAGTTTATGAACAGACTATTTTATTATCTATAATTCTATCTGTGATTTTTTTCAAATATTCATATTTTCGTAATCAAATGGCGGCTCGGTTTGAGCGCGACGCACAGTTAGTTGTATGGCTGAGGTCAACGGCGATTACCCGACCATTAAGTCCCTTATAATAGGAGGCAAATCGGCAATTGATTTGCCCGAAAGCATGGGCACAAATCCAGACTCTAGGCTTATTACTCCTTCTGCGAAGCAGTAATGCTCGCTTAAGGAGGAGGCGGGACGGTTGAGGGAAAGGCAAATTTCGCGCCCTCTCGCCCCTAGCCGCTGCAGGAGACGCCCTGGGCGTCGGGAATCCCGGGCGGATTTCCGGCCACCGTAGGCGCGGGCTTGCGGACGGTGAGCAATGGGTAGCTCACCGTCCGGTAAGGACCAGGCCCGGGTCGACGGCGCGTTGTATTCTACGAGCGCCTCAAAGAGATGTCGTCAGCACAAGTGTAGCGGTCCACTAGGGCCGATGCCTGCCGGGGCCGCAGGAAGGTACTATAGGCCATCTTTACTTTCCGAGACCCCTCCGTGTCTCAGGAAGCACGTTAAGCCTTTGATCCCATTGTTATTCGTAGATCTTTGACATTGGTAACGTTACGGGTAGTCAGAACCTGCCGGGGTCGTGGGACAGGGATCACAGGGATACCGAGGCCCCTGGCAACACAGGCAACAGGAAGGAATACGGGTGGGTTTTAGTCAGTAAGAGTCTGACACACCCTCCCGCTCCGCCCAGAGCGGGAGAAGTTATTTGATGAGTTCCCGTCCAAAAAAAAAGGCTAATACTGAGAAATATATAACGTAACATGCCTGTAATTACCTGGCCTATGGTACACATTTCGCCAGTTCTGTTCAAGTCCCATATAATAGGGGGCGAGCCTATTGCCGTCGACCGGGCTGCTACTGATAAATACCAGATAGAAAAAACACTGACACTTTGCCCGACCTGGGAAACGAACCCAGGACGTCATGTTCAAGAGTAACGCTTGCGACCACTATAGACCAACGAGGCAAATTAAATATTTGTGTAAAAAGTGTAGCACAGGTTAAAGTAGTGCAAAAACAGCGCTTACACTCCATCATCAACTGCCCAGCCGTTGTTGGGATCGGCTTTCAGGCTTACCTCAGCTGAGTTCCAGTGTTTTGCATGGAGCGACTGCCTATCTGGCCTTCACCACACAGTTACTGGGTAACACGATACCCAAAAACGAAAGCACACATAGCTGCTCTTAAGGCTGGCTTTTCACCAGAACTTTAAAATCTAGACTTAATATTATAAACAGGCAAAATTTGTTTGTTTGTATGTAGGGGGTAATCTTTGGAACTGCCAGTCGGATTTGAAAAAAATCTTTTTGCATATGAAGCCCGATTCTTGAGGAAGGTTATAGACTATTTAACATCACGATACGACCCTTAGCAGCCCAGCAAAAAGAAAAAAAGTCAGATACGCTAAGCGAAAACGAAGCAATAGTGCGGGCGGGCGATACAATGGGGAACAAGAAATTGCACGCGGACGAAGTCTCGGACAGGAACTATTTAGGTATAAGCTGGAGGAAAAATTCCAAAAGAATTTTGAATTTTGAATTTAAAGCTATTAAATCGAACATTCTTCTTTCAACGCCACGCATCATTGCACAGCTTCGGTGGAGCTTCAGCCAAACAATCCTGAATAATTCCAGTCTGAAATATTAGCCGGAATCACTCCATCCATAGAAACTCCAGATGGTTCGAAAAACCACGAATTCAGGGCACGGTAAAATGTTATTAATTTTAAGACAATTTAATATTGACTATTTAAATTTATAGGGGGGCCCCCCTGCAAAGCGTCCATTTATTTTACTCGGGAGTTTTTCTACCTTAAACCTTTATCGGAAACCTGGTAAAGCACGTACTTAATAAATATTGTGCCTTTAAATTTATAATCAAGTCTATTTGGAGGTTGAAAAGAATTCGGTTCGCGACATGACGCCAATTGACGCCAATGCTTGACGGCTGAAATGTGTTGACCGAGAAATAGGTTTAAAATAGACCCTGACCTTTTAGTTTATTTCGGTGTTTCTTAGAGGAAATACTACCGACCCATCCAGTTTCTGAAATATGTACAAGTTTAGGTTTTTGTAATACCAATTTTATCATTATTGACAACCTTTTTCGACCCACTGATGAGTATAAGCATCCTCCCTTCTGTGCCATGCTTCCCTGGTATGTACAAGTCCCATCCTGGTCTTACCCGCTATCTCTTGTAGGCCGTCCATCCACCCACAAAAATATTATTTATCAAGTATGATATTGAAAGCTCTCAAAACGGTGAAGGAAAACATCGTGAGGAAACTGGCATGTCCTAGAATCAAAAATTCGATGAATGGTGACATCAACATGAACCTGCCCGCTCAAGGATAGGATTATGGCCCACTCCCTCACACAGAGACGAGGCCTGTGTCTCAGCAGTGGGAACATTGTAGGCTGATTATGCTTCCCCGTACTTACGTACCACAACAAAAACCAGTACTTCTGACATATCGCTACTTCTGCCACTGTGTGCGTGTATGACTGATTCTGAACTCTGATTGGCTACTGTATTAGTGTGCGTGATTCTGATTGGTTACTGTTTGTGTGCGTGCGTCGAACAGACAGCGCGGCGTCAGCGCATGTAAATGTATCATATTTAGCATTTTTCCTCATAACTTTATCTTTTCTAAGTTAAAGAGACATGTGATGGCAATTATTGTTCTCGAGTCACGGACAGATGGTGGTGTCACCATATGTGGTGATGTGACCAATGACAAGGTTAGGTTTTATGGATACTGACGAGTGTTCATTCACAGTTTTTTTTAAATCATTGTTGTTGAATAATGTGTTCGGTTTGTGGGGACGATTAGGAGTCTACAATACCTCAAATTCCTTAGCATGATCCTTCCCTATATCGAAAATACGGCAGCATTCATTTTTGGAATAAATATAAATAGTAAAGTTGAGGATTACTGTAACGTAAAATTTTCTCTACAGAAAAAAATACAAAGTTACCTCCAAACGAATTAAAATCATGAAAGTTTGCATAATAATTTTTTAATTTCCATTATTTTCTCCGTAAAAATCTTTAGATTACCTAACCTATCGGCACCTTGGAGACTTCTTCCTGCCACCAGTTGCTCTCAGTATGTTGCATATTACCAGACGATTAAATTGTCAAGTCGTAACAACCGAGCGAAGCAGGGGCAGGTCGCTAGAATGTATTTTTTTTAAACAACTCTTGCGCACTGTGAATTCCAAGTAAATTCGACTCATTAGCCAGATTGTGTGTCTGATCTTCAAAGATAACGTCAGGTACAACGCAGAAGCCGTGTCAGTCTCTGATAAAATCTACTATAAGCCGCCAAATAGTCTGCCAAGCGTTTGGGACTAATGACCTCATCAGTGCCCCCAAGGTCTTTTTATAGAGGCCTATGGTCTGTAGGCGTATTATGTTCGTGTTATGTAACTACTACTCTTGTTGACCGCGACCTTGCAAGTGTAGTTTTCGGATATTAACTTACACAATACACAGTACAGAGAATAGCTCTTTTCGAGATCAGGGGCTCGTGGCTGAATAATAACTGCCGCACAGTCGGTTGAAGGTTATTGCTTGCCGAGTTTGGTTTGTGGATGGTCGTCCATTCATTATGTACCGACGAAACCCCTATGTGCCTTGAGAAGCACTTTATGCCGATGCGTTGGTAATGGGTATATTGAGGTATGAGGAACTGAGTGTAAAGTTCACTCATCCTCCATAGAAAAGGGAGGATCCTCCGATCAGACGGGTGTCGTGTCTGGTGGGCTACTGCCCGACGGTTGATGTCGGGATCTTGTATATATGCTAGTTGCGCGGTAAACTCTGCTTGCGCGATGCAGGATTTTGCGTGACGACAGTGTGTTGCGTAGTTCGCATGTGGCGATGTAGATGTCGCCACAGTTCCTTTAAAATCAATATCAAAATTAAGTACATATCATCTTGGATTTATCTAGTTACCTAAGTCAATATGTTTATTATTTATATACGTTCCGGAATAAATTTTCTTGATAATAAAGAAGTTTAGATCTCATTCATAGCCTAACCTTTTCCCAATTATGTTGGGGTCGGCTTCCGGTCTAACCGGATGCGGCTGAATACCAGTACTTTACATGGAGCGACTGTCTATCTGACCTCCACAATCCAGTAACTGGGTAATACGATACGCCTTAGTAAGACTGGTTGTCAGACTTTCGGGATTCTGACGACCCGTAACGACTGAAGTTTGCGTAATGTACTTATATTTATTTTCGTGACTGTACATTCTACGCATGCGTAGTCGCGGGCAAAGGTTAGTTTTTGCTAGCTCTGCTATTGCCATTAATTATTATCATGTATGTCGGTACAAGAATTATTGCTCCCATTAATTGTTATTTAGTTCAATTTAGGTTAATTATTGTAGAACATTATTATGACCTATGTGTGAGTAATAATAAAAAGTTTGTGGCAAGTTATAACAGCCGCACGGGTCGATCCATCAGGTTAAGCTACGCTTGCCGGGGTTGGTCCGTGCATAGGTGACCATCTTTAAATACCGAGACTCCTCCGCGCCTCGGAAAGCACGTTAAGCCAAGGTCCCGGCTGTCATTCGTGGATCTTTGACAGTCGTTACGGGTCGTCAGAAACCCGACAGTCTGACAACCAGCCTTACCAAGGGGTATCGTGTTACACTGTAACTGGGTTGTGGAGGTCAGATAGGCTGTCGCTCCATGTAAATTACTGGTATTCAGATGCATCCTATAGGACTATAAGCCGACCCCAACATAGTTGGTAAAAAGCTAGGAAGATTGATTGCGTGAGTAATAATAATAAGTCTGTTGTTATTTTGGTTATCACAGTTATTATTGCTGTAACTGGTTAAATTATATCTTATCCACACGATTTTAATGTTTTATACATAACTAAATTTTGTCCGCGGCTTCGCCCACGTTGAGGTCGGAAATGATCCCACGCGGGGGCTACTATCGGGGTACAAAGTATCTCATGTGTTAACCCAGGTCATGGTCTACGTGACTGCCAAATTCGTGAAAAGACTACCTTTTTACTCTTTAAATCATACTTTTTGACATTGTTAATAAGATCTTAATAATGACATTAGTACTTTGACATTATTATGAATTCTTGGACATTGTAATTTTTATTCTGACATTTTCATTTATATTTTGTCATTATGATTTATTCTTTGACATTATGATTTATTTTTTCGACATTATGATTTATATTTTTGATTTTTAAATATTAATATTTTGACATTATAAATAATGCAGTTTGTAATATAACCAGTCTTTTAATTTGTCACTAAAATTATTGAATTTTTATAAACTTAATACAAAACATAATTTTATATAATATTCGTATAATGTACCTGGTTCTGATCCGCATGTACCTAGCTTGATAATTAATATTTCTACACCAGCAATGGTAGTTTATGTGAAACAATGTTCAATTTAAGATCTCAATGTACCATAAACTGAGAAATAAATAAATTATTATTATTAACAGCTGAACGGATTTCGGTAGAATTTGCCAGACAGGTAGCCATTATTTCTTGATTGGACAGAGAGAATATTCGTATGGATTAGTCCATACTAATCCATACGAATATTCTCTAACACACAATTATACATAAACTCAAACCTTTTTACAATGGGGGTAGACACAGGAACGCTAGTAAATTAAGAACGATACGTGTTCCCAACTGGCCTAGTCCTTTTGCTTTGAGATTTCACTCTGAAAGGCAATATCCGTACTAAGTATCAAAAAACTGTTATAAAATCAGACGTAAAGGTATAAAGTTTGAATAGGTCGAAGATGTGAATGAAATCAAATGACCAGCATGCTATCAACGATGATTACAGACAATCGGTGTACTTGTAAGGGAGAAGTATCTCAGCATATAAATCGATCATCATCTGTCTAGCCTTTAACTATGTTGTGGTCAGCTTCCAGTCGATCCGGGTGAAGATCATCTTTCTTCTGCCCTTTTCCCAATTTATTTGTGGTCGTCGCAACATGTCGCTTTTTTCCACACTTCTCTATTAGTTGTCATCTCGGTAGTCACCCCCTTTCTAGCCATATCATCTTTCACACAGTCCATCTATCGTTTCTTTGGTCTTTCCCTATTCTTATAGCCATCGACATTCATACTCAAGACTTTCCTCACGACATTTCCCTCATTCCTCCGCATCACATGCCCATACCATGACAACCGATTTCCGCACAACTTTTCAGTCACCGGTGCCACTTTCAGACTTCCTCTTATGTACGCATTTCTTATTCTATCCATTCGTGTCACACCACACATCCCGCTTAGCATTCTCAGATCTGGTGCAGTCTCAAAATCGGGTGCAGATGAATACCAGTATTTTACATGGAGCGACTACTTATTTGCCTCTTGCAAAAGGGGGTCGACACAGGCTGTTAATGATAAAGTTAGAACACTTTACTTACAAAAATTTAAAAGAGTATGCTTAGATGGTTTGGCTATGTTGAGAGGATGAATGAAAGGCGACTAACAAAAGGTATTACAAGGCAAATGTAAGTGGAAACGCCGGGAGGGTGGGTACGAACCCCAGGAAGACATATTATAGTGACCTAATTGGTGATGTTCTTCAGAAAGGTCAGGTGTGTAGTACTCGCAACCGGCGTGCGTGTATGACCAGGTGTATGAACGTAAACGAAGCAAAAGCAGTATGTAAGGAGCGGAGCAGGTGGCGTTCTATATGTAGTTTCTGCCTAGGGTCCATGGGAAGAAGGCGTGAGTTTATGTATGTATGTATAATACTTTAAAGTCCCTTATACGACCCTCTAATAAGGTAATTGAACTTAACAGTAAAATAATTTTGAAGTTAATTTGTACTCTTTTGGGTGGGAAATTATCAAATAACTTCTCCCGCTCTGGGCGTAGCGGGAGGGCGAGTCAGACTCTTACTGACTAAAACCCACCCGTGTTCCTTCCGTTGCCTGTGTATTGCCAGAGGCCACGGTATCCCTTTCGGACTTTCCCGCGACCTCGACAGGCATCGGCCCTAGCGGAGCCCTACAGTTGTGTAGACATCTCTTTGTGGCGCGCGTGGCACATAACATTACACCTGTATTCTCCGAAGGGTTAGATGGAGGTGCACCTATAGTACATCCACGATTCGCCAGATTAGTTAAAGTCACAGGGAGCAAGACTGTTGCCATCAACCGGGCACAAATCTAAATTCCGGGCTGCTACTGAGAAATTCCAGATGGAAAAACCCAATGACACTTTCACTGGCCTCATGCTCAGCAGTAGCGCTTGCGACCACAAGACCAGCAAAGCCGTCCATACTATACTAATAAATCGTCAAGTACCTACGTTGGCCCTTGCAGTATTAACATTGGGACTAGTACCTACTAAGTGTCGACAATGAGTAATGGTCTAAAATAGTTTACTCGTTACTCACAGTACGACGAAGCTGGAAACTATGAAAATATCAACATATTCTGGACGGGAGCAGCGGTGGCCCAGTGGTATCGACCACGACTTACGAGTTTTAGCCTTTTTAGGTCGTGAGTTCGAACACAGGCAGGCACTTTACTTTGTGTATTTAATATCATCACCACTGCTATCAAAACGGTGATGGGAAACATCGTGAGGATACTTGTCCTAGAACCGAAAATTCGAAGACACGTGACATCTACCAACCCGAACTGGGCCCGCGTGCTGGATTACGGCTCACTCCCTCCATCTCATAGAGAGGAGGCCTGTGTCCCAGCAGTGGGAACATTATAGGCTGATTGTGAAATACGGAGCAGGGTTTTTTTTTTGGGTGGGAAATTATCAAATAACTTCCCCGCTCTGGGCGGAGCGGGAGGATGTGTACGACTCTTACTGACTAAAACCCACCCGTGTCCCTTCCGTTGCCTGAGTTGCCAGAGGCCTCGGTAACCCTTTTGTACCTTACCGCGACCCCGGCAGGCATCGGCCCTAGTGGACCCCCTACACTTGTGCGGACATCTCTTTGAGGCGCGTGTGGAACACAACGTTATAACAGAACATTGTGAAATATGGATCAGGGTTGGCATGATTTAAGTCATGATTTAAATCAAAAGATTTCTAACTTCGGATTATCAAACTTAAGAGTCTTAGCAGGATTCTCCGATGTTTCGTAAATACTGCAGCATTAAGGCTCGTGCAGACAGGCGCGATAGGCAGCGCGACGCGCAACGCCATAATTTCCATAAAGTTTTCATAGAAATTGTGCGTACTACAGTCGCGTCGCGCCTGTCTGCGGGAGCCTTTAATTTTGAAATAAATTGGTATATGGTAAAGTTCAGGATTAATGTTAAGTAGGTACTAAGTTTGACGAAAACATGATTAACTAAAATTTTCTCAATAGATAAAAATTAGAAAGTTACCTACAAACCGAATAATAAAACGCTAGTATTCAAAAATACTTTAAATCAGATCATGAAACTACATAAGAACTGAGCTAAATATAAAGCAAAGAGATTTATTACCATTATTTTTTACTTTTTTTTTTAGTAATTTATTAATTGATCTAAATAAGTGTAATAATAGTGATATAAATAATTTTAAATGTTTGCATGCCGATTGGTAAAATGTGGCTGGGCTAAATGTAATCTTAAGAACTATTAATGTATTACCCATATAATTGCAAAATAAAATTATATTCTATTCTAAAATTACCTTAACTATCGGCGCCTTGGAGCCTTCTCCCTGTCGTCGTCTCGCTTGCTCGCGTGCTGGCGTGTCCGAGCGAGAGGTGGCACTGAGGATGATTATTGAGTCTTAAAAAAATAAGGTGTAACAGTATCTAAATAAATCATAATGTATCTGCTGTGTCGATATCAGTATCATAATATTTTAATAAAAACACTAATTTTCCAGCTTTTTGTTTTCCCAGTCTATTGCGTAACTTGATTTACAAAATTCAAGTGTTTAAGTTGTTGTTTTGCCTCGAGCACGCCACTCTACTATTCCAAGAGTATCTGATTAAATTGTCAACAAAAGGATCTGAAAACGTATCTGTGGATGCCATTTTTTTTTGTCTCACAAATTAAGAGGTTTGATTTGATTATTTGAATAGTTTAGCCCGAAATTTTAATTTTAAATCACCTTACAGATGTTTTTCATTTGACAATTGAGGTTAATTATATAACCTCAATTTTTGCCGATGATTTTTTAATTATTATTAAGTACAATGTTATTTAAACAATAATTGTTCGACAAAGTGGTTAGTTATAAAGTTGAAACTTTCTAAAAATACAGATTAATGTGTTAAATTCTCTTTAATGAGTAGTCTATTTGTTTGAATGCGCTTATCTCTGCGACTACCAGCCAGATTTGAAGAATTCTTTTGATAGCCCTTATTCTTGAGGAAGGTTATATGCTGTAAAAACCATTTTGATTTGATTCAGGGATCCGTTTGCATAATATTACTTAAGCTTTAAAGTACTAATTTTTGTTGGGAGTCAAGTCCTCCCCTGCCAGCTAAATGGTTGTTTTTGGAGATGTGAAAAAAATCATGGCAGTAGTACATTATAACGAAATTAAAAGGAAAACTATCACAGCTAAGTAAGCTTTACAAGTTAAAGAGTAATAGTCGATCAACTTACATTTGCAGTTAGAGAATTGACCGTGACGTATATCGATTTATGGGAGAACATGTTTTTTAACTACTAAGCTACGTTTGTTTTTGGGATAAATTCATCCCAACTATTTGTGCGTGGTCGGCACACGCACTTGGCCGGTTTTTATTTATTTATAAATAGATTCATATCCGCCAAATATTAGACATAGGTGCAAAGGTTAATCGCCAATTTTCTCCTAATTCATTACCAATCTCATTCGAGAAACATATTTACGTATGAGTCAAGTCCACAGCGCAACATCTGATGCCACCTGAGATGGCTGCTTGCCATGTAACGTACCAGAACTGGCATTGCTCACATACGTGGCCATCTTCACACCCACCTGTCACGTGAGATGGGGCAGGGGATTAGGTACGGTTGGAATTAATGAGAAAATTATTAATGAACAAAGCTTTAGGAATATTTGGTAACTAGTTTCGTTCGCGTGGAAGTCGTGAGACATCACAATATACTAAAAACACAGCCACATTTCCCGCCCGCACTATTACTTCGTTTTCGTTTAGCGATCTTTCTGACTTTTTTGCTTTTTGCTCGGCTCCTAAGGGTCGTAGCGTGATGTTAAATAGCCTATAACCTTCCTCAATAATTGGGCTATCAAAAGAATTTATTATTCAAATCATACTGGTAGTTCCAGAAATAAGCGCAATCAAACAAAAAAAAAAAAAAACAAACTTCAGTTTTAATTGGTCAAGGACAGCTAATGAGACAATTGAATTTCTATTGTTTGTCACGGAATCGGTGTCGCGCGGAGCTTTACAGACTTCTCCCGCTCTGGGGGAGAGTGTGTCAGACTCTTACTGACTAAAACACACCCGTATTCCTTCCGTTGCCTGTGTTGCCAGGGGCCTCGGTATCCCTGTGATCCCTGTCCCACGACCCCGGCAGGTTCTGACTACCCGTAACGTTACCAATGTCAAAGATCTACGAATAACAATGGGATCAAAGGCTTAACGTGCTTCCTGAGACACGGAGGGGTCTCGGAAAGTAAAGATGGCCACCCATCCACGAGCTAACCGCGGTTAGCGTAGGGTGCGCGTTTGTTGGTTCTATGTTCTATGTTAGAGGGTTTGGTTTCCGCACTTAGTCCTTCATGTGGACCATTATGCGTGGGCCATGGCGGCCGTTCGGTGGTTATTCCAACCAGCCCACCTCCTTCCAGAAGTTGATCACATCTCCTGTTTAGAACCTCTGTGTAGGATCTGGGTGCCCAGAGGGTTTCTGTTCTAATGTGGGGTGTCCTCCGCCTCCATGCAAGCCCTGCACAGTGGGCTGTCCGTTATGCCTATTGCGTGGAAGTGTTTGTTTAGCGAGCAGTGTCCTGTGATGGTCCCCGTCAACAGGCGCCGGTCCTGTCCAGGCATAATAAGCGCCATAAGTTTGTTGGTAAATACCTTTTGTTGTTATTCTGTAAATATTTCAATACGTATTTATACCGGAAGCACAAATAAGACATTACATGCGATACTAAATTCTTTACGATGCCATATTTTTCAAGGGCAGGTTTACTACCCCTTATGGAAATTGCATGTCAAGGCTACATAATACAAGTATATTTTCAGCCCATAAACTCTCCCTGCTTGAACGTATACAATAAACATATTTGATGGATTATTTGTTATGGTATTTACAAAAGTAATTAATAACCCGGATGTTAGGCGTCACTTTTGCTCGGGTCGATATGATTTGCCAAAGCCAGACAGTAAAAAATACATTCCATTTTGCTGTCCGGCCTGTGCCGGATTATGACACGAACATGTGTCTAATGTGTGTAGCCACCTCTTAGCTGACACGTCGACGGGACGCCTTAAGGGGACTACAGGACCTAAACGCAACTTTTAAAAGTTTTATAATGCCTTAAAGTATCCACTGCAGTAAACAAAATCAGAAAAATATATGATATTTTTAAGGATATATGCTAGGTAGATAGTGTTGAAAACATAATACAATGATACGATAAAAAAAAATCACGAAGATACCTCTAAAAATTTCTTTTAACGATTAAAAACCATACTAATATACATGCAATCATTCTGATTTTTTGTCAGATTATTCTACAAGTAACATATTAGCATAGTAGTGTTTTATTTTTTTTTATACAATAATCTATAGCTTTTTTGTAAATCGATAATTGCTTCATATTTTGCAATAAATTACCAGCGTTGTGTCATCGCGCTTCTCTTTCTTTTCTATGCAGTCCGACAGTGACTGCGCTTTAGGTGTTGTCGGCTTCTTAAGCTAGTGAGTGATATTGCGGACGTACGCGGGCCAGCCCGCGCCGACGCACCATAGGAAGAGTATCGTCCGTGGTAGCGCAAATACGTCCGTCGCGGTGCGTCCGATCCGCGCCGAGTCTGTAATCTCAAAGGTGCGGTGCGAGCTCTTTCACTTTGCATTTTGGTATGCAAATGCCTTCGAATCTCAAGACCCACACAGACTTTCACGCACCGTTGCAAGAGCTTTGGTGTGCGTTGCGGGGCTGTCCATGGTCATCGGCCGTGCGGGCTGGTCCGCGTCCGTCCGCAACATCACGCACTGAGGGAAGCCGCCTTTAGAATTCCTCTGGTATTGCAGATGTCAATAGGCGGTCGTGATGATGAGAATGCTAAGAGGGATGTGTTGTGTTACGCGAATGAATGGAATAAGAAATGAGTACATATGAGGAAGTGGCACCGGTGACAGATGAGTTGTGTGGAAATCGGTTGTATGGGCATGTGAATCATGTGATGCGGAGGAATGAGGAAAATGTCGTGAGGAAAGTTTTGAGAATGAAATATGGAAGGCTGTAAGAGTAAAAGAAGACCAAAGATAAGACGGATGAAATAAGATATGACTAGAAAGGGGGGACTACCGAGATGACGATTAATAGATATGAAAGAAAAATACATATTGGGAGAAGGAAAGGAGAATGATGAATAGGCAGTCATGATAACCACTTACCATCAGATGGGTTGTCTGCTTACTGCGTTCGCGACCAGATTTATGGATATGAAAGAAGCAATAGGAGTATGGTAGCACGTGGCTTGCACTTGTACGTACCCGACCGTTATGTGTGGAGACGACGGCCCCCGCCACTGCTGGTCGTTCCATCAGCCAGGACCAACTTGCTGGCCAAAACCCCAGAGCAATTCTCTGAGCAATTCGCACCATCAATTATATTCTGGTCGAAATTGATGTATTTACGCGTCACTGGGGTAAATTTGCAAAAGTACTATTGTGTATGTGGCTGTACTACAGGTGCACCTCTGCCCAACCCTTCGGGGAAACAATGCGTGATGTTATGTGTGTTACTATTGTTTACAATAAATGATAAATAACTTTTATTTCTGTAAGTAGGTTTGTACAAACACTTTTACACGTTAAACATATTTTAGAAATAAAGCTAGGTGAGGTCGGTGTTTCCTATCTGACTACTCTGAGAAGAAAGGCCGAAACAAACTCAGAGGTCACAGTCTCTTTTAAAGTCCAGACATAATCTTGGTCAGATCATGTAAAGGCCATGTAGATGGGTGTCTGAAATGGTATTTTTAGGAAAGAACCACACAGATTGAGTAGACCTGTCCAGTCAGTGCACGCATTTGTCAGTAATCGTGCAGCTCAACTCAGAACTTGAGGAGCTCAACGATGCGACGAACAATACTAAAGAAAGAACATTTGGGTAGACCGCATACATGACTCAAACTACTAGACCATCATTAAAGCTAGCTGAGAAAGACACAAAACAAAGTATGATCCACATAGTCCTCACGTTCACAATAATTTAAATAATAATATATTAAACTCCACAAAGTAAATCCAATATGTTACAAACAATGATCTTTGTGATCTTGACATGTGTTCTGTGCTTTTATTTTAATTTTGTACGTGTGACTTGGCTATCGCATTAGGTTAAGACTTGTAATGATAGTTTTAGGGCATTTAAATAAATAACAAGGGTTATGCGTGTTTTTGGGCATGTATTTGTTGGTAGTTTCTTCAATATGTGACAAAGAATGGAGCGTGGGCAGCCAATACGCTTACGTCAATACGATTCATGCCAGATGAGCGCTAGCGTCCTACTGTCTGCTAGTATTAAAGCTACGAAACTGGAATTGCCAACCATTTTGTCTAGATTGGTGATTATTTTAATTTTCCTTTCGTCCATATAGCATGGTGTAGTTATATTTAAGGGTGTGGTACATGCCATCAAACTGCACAACTTTCTCTATGGAACCAACATCGTAATCGCGAAAAAAATATCACTGTCCTATACAAAACTTCAATAAGTTCTCGATCCAAATCTATGGGACGGCTGACGATGGCGAGAGATGAGGCCTCTCTTCTAAAAACTGCTTACACAGTCGTGTAAGCGGTTTTTAGAAGAGACGCAGCCCTTCTGTCTCCTTTTAGTTTTAGTCAATGCCATGCTTGCTGGCTCTTTCTCCTACTACCTCAGTCTCCAGATTGGTACTGTCCGCCAGATTAATTCGAAGTTCAAATGTAAATTATAATAAAATAAATTTATTATTATTATTAATTATCTGGATGATAATTTAGCTACAGCTTCTAAGCTGATGAAACTGGCCATAAATTAATTTACACACGAGGAACAGGATGGAAAGTTCCTCATCCTCCGTTGACAAGAGAGGATCCTTCGACCAGAAGGGTGTTGTGTCTGTTGAGCTACTGCCCAATGTTTTTGGTCTGGGTTTTGTATTATATGCTGGTGTGCCCGTTGGGACTCCAAAATCTTTCATCTCTTATTTAACTCCTTTTGGGGATCTTTCGAGAATCCTTCCTTAGTGCTCACCTTTGTTTTACAGTCAAATCCGTATACAACGCCGTCACTTAAAACGACGTACCAGTTTAATAAGACGAAATCTTGAGGTCCCAGCATTTCTGCTTGCATAACATAGTTTTTAGATATAATGACTATCGGCTATAACAACCGTAATCCGACGGTCCCTTCGAAGTCATTATAAACGGTTTTGACTGTATCTATAAGGAAATCTTTATAGCAAGTATGTATAAGCAAAATTGTATATTTCTAGATCTAGCGGTTTAGGCATAACCCTTCCATATCCTAAGGGTACGTCTTTCCTACCATTACCGCGCCCCCCGGTCTACTTATTGATATGCAATGGTCTCTGTAGTCAGTCCCATGAAACATGAGGCTCTAGGGACTAGTGTGAATCTTTGGCTTCATTCGAGTCGAGTCTGATTTAACCACTTTGGGGTCGGTGCATTTCATTAATTAATTCATTATTCTAGACCTTGCGGTTTCAGCTGTGCGTTTTATATCACAGTGAATGAATTTAAGATTTTTATTAAGTAGAAAAAGCGATATTTTCATCGACGCGGGAGATATTATAGTGCACAAGTGTATGCGCAGACAGGTGCACTCTTTTCCCTCACTCTCATAGACCGACGGGACGGCAATCCGATACGACCAAATCTGATCTAATCTCAGAGGTCAGGCGCAGGACCAACGGCTTAAAGTGTTTTCCGAGGCTTTGGGGTATCACACCGCCAACTTCTGAACTCCAGGCTGTTACTACCAAATTCCTAATGGAAAAACCCAATAACACTGTCCGACCTGGGAATTCAAACCCAGGGCCTCATGCTCAGCAGTCGCACTTGCGACCACGAGACCAACTGCAACGGGCAGTTAAGTCCCACGTTGCTCGTAAATGGCGGTAGGGATGACGACACATATGTTATCCATTGCAAGTAACAATCTGCCAACAAATAGTCATAGTTTATCTATCTATCATGTCTCGAGGGGCCACTAACCGAGTATTTGGACATGTTCCAAAAGTCTCGTATTAAAAGATGAGTTATGAGGGTATCAACACTTCCATTATCAAACAGATGTATGAAATCTAGTTTTTGAAGTGTTAAGAGATGACTCTTAAAGTCATCAGATCTACATTTATTGGATTTTCATGGAAATATTGTAAGCGTGTCAGTGAATGTTTCTTTGTGTTTGATACGTCTTTATGACCTGAACTAGTAGTAGTTGTGTGGGGTTTGTGGCTACATAAAGACAGCAGCACGGGTCGATCGAAGGTTAAGCTACGCTAGCCGTGGTGGGTTTGTCGAAGGGTGACTATCGCGTCCACCACCGTGTCTCGGAAAGCACGTTAAGCCGTTGGTCCCGGCTGTCATTCGTAAATCTTCAACAGTCGTTAGTGGTAGTCAGAAGTCCAAAAGTCTGAAAAGCAGTCTTCCCAGGGGGTATCGTGTTACCCAATAACTGGGTTGTGAAGGTCAGACAGGCAGTCGCTTCATGATAAATTTAGCTGCATCTGCAAGGTTAGGCAGGTTGATTTACTGAGTAGTTTTCGATGGGATTCGCCAGGATGCTTGCTTGGTACCTGGGGAAGGTATAATAGAATTTTGGGAATCTTAGAAATTTTCATAGGTTCCTTGTTTTGTCCAATTTATTAATTGACCAATTAGCATGGTACAGCTCGATACAAACTTGAAGGCTCTGAAGTGCGTTACTCGTTGCGCAGTACCGCACCCCTCACCCCCGTTGACACATAAATTTGTTACTGCGCATCGACTCGCCTCATGTTCCGAGCCGCCTTTTTTTATGGATGGGAAATCATCAAATAACTTCTCCCGCTCTGGGCGAAGCGGGAGGGTGTGTCAGACTCTTACTGACTAAAACCCACCCGTATTCCTTACTGTTGCCTGTGTTGCCAGGGTCCTCGGTGACCCATTAGTACCTTCCCGCGACCCCGGCAGGCATCGGCCCTAGTGGACCCCTACATTTGTGCTGACGACATTTCTTTGAGGCGCGCGTGGAATACAACGCGGCGTTGACCCGGGCCTGGTCCTTACCGGACGGTGAGCTACCCATTGCTCACCGTCCGCAAGCCCGCGCCTACGGTGGCCGGAAATCAGGGTAACCCGTAAATAATGGACAACCTCGCCGCCTTAAAGTTTGAAGCAGGGCTGACTGTCTAGAATGCGTGATGCGTCCAAGTTTCCCCGCTCATGGACTGGGTGATGCTATTTTATTGAATGCACCTGGTCTTCAGGCTTGGTAGATGGTTAAAGCTTTGGTTTCATAAGAAAGCGGTGAACGATCACACAATAACGGTTGTCCAAATACAGAGCATTTTTTGACACTTTATTGCCAAATACTGGTAGAAAATTACGGATTTTTATGACGGCCGTTATAATGTGACTGAACCGCTTTCTGAGTAAAGCTTTACTCATTCCATAGGAACAGTTGTTGTGACTTGTCGTTGTCACCGTGTTAATTTGATAGGTGAGTAACCTATGTTAATATACTTTTTTGAATCAATTGCCCTTAACCTTGGGGCTCCAGGTCACCAAGGTTAAGGGCAATCGATTTAAAAAAAGCACTTACTTCGACTGGTAATTTGAAAGGCCTTGGTACTAGGGGTGCCAAACTTTAATGAATATTTCTGGGTATCCCTTATCCCAGAAAACTGAGCCATGGATTTTTTCTGCCCTGTTTCGTTCCAATACCTCTGATGTATCACTGGCAGATTTTTTGCTGATGTCTCATATAAAACCACTGAATTTCTATATGAAGTGTTTAGGCTTCAAGTAGAGATACACAAGAAAGAGTGTAGAGACTTTCTACTACCCAAGAATGGATTTTGCCATACTCAACACCAAGAGATTATCAGGATTTTCGGAATTGTAGTTGGTATACGAAAGAAGTCGCGGGAAACAGTAGCAGCAGCAGTAGCCAGCTTTTAGTTGTTGGGTTGTTTGTAGTTTTTTTTAATGGATAGACCATTGTCATCGGTAACGGAAAATATCGTGAGGGTGCTCTGCACCCTTATTAAGTAACACAATCAACTGAATGATTTTGAAGTATATCGCTAATCCATTGCTTCATATTTTCGAAAAATTGTCTGCTCAACAACGTGAACAACGCGATGAATGTTGTTGAACTGTCAAAATGAAACCCATTGCTACTGATGTGTGTTACGCGATTACCCCTCTTTTTTTGTGGGATATTATCAAATAACTTCTCCCGCTCTGGGCGTAGCGGGAGGGTGTGTCAGACTCTTACTGACTAAAACCCACCCGTGTTCCTTCCGTTGCCTGTGTTGCGGGGGCCTCGCAGTGGCGGTACCTTCATATAAGCCCAAAAGCCCGGCCATGCCTAACTATAATGCTCGATAGAGAATTTATCGTACCTAACCAGTAGTTTAAGAGAAAATTGCGATGATACATACGTAGATACGTATGTACCTACATACTCAGTCGAAAACTGAACTTTCTTTTTTTGAAATCGGTTAATATTTTATTGGGCTTGCGTTATTTTGAAACCCTAGGCACGCCACTGGGGCCTCGGTATCCCTTTCAGACTTTCCGGCCACCCCGATTGTAACAGAGCCTGAGAACATTATTTAAACAAAAGACACAACAACATTTTTTTTTTTTGTTGGGTGGGACATCATCAAATAACTTCTCCAGCTCTGGGCGGAGCGGGAGGGTGTGTCAGACTCTTACTGACTAAAACCCACCCGTGTTCCTTCCGTTGCCTGTGTTGCCAGGGGCCTCGGTAACCCTTTAGGACTTTCCCGCGACCCTGGCAAGCATCGGCCCTAGTGGACCCCTACACTTGTGCTGACATTGCGGGAGCGCTAGGTACTGTACCTCAATCCAAATCGAAGTCATATAGGTAGTCGCTCCATGTACGACTGGTATTCAGCTGCATCCGGTTGGACTGGAAGCTGACCCCAACATATTTGGGTAGACAGATGATTATGATCGGTGCTTTATACACGTGCTATCAGCCACCGCTATAAAAGTACACGATTGAACTTGACATCGCCCAAGGTCGCTACGATGAGGTCAATGTTGCGGGAGCCCTAGAACCTGTCTCTCAATCCAAATCTTGATCCTGATCTTTGTCTGTAACCAATCAACGGCCGAGTTTGCCAGTCTGAGTCCTCCAAAGAGTATAATCACGAGCAACCGTGAAAGTCCGCAGATCAAGAGGGAGGGTAGGGAGGGGATTGGGATAGAGATACATTAGTAATTTCGGGTGTAAGTCGTACATTAATCAAATACGTTAAACCCGCAAAAGTGTCTGACATCGTCCAAGGTCGCTACGATGAGGTCACTGTTGCATGGCATGTGAGCTCTATGAAAAGTGGGTGGACTCAAATGTGTTAATGTTTACATTTTCATCAAGTTGTTTTCTTTTTTTCTTATGGCATTAAGGCTGACAACACCTATAGCGCGGTCACTGTCGGGCTGCATAGAAAAGAAAGAGAAGCGCGATGATACAACGCTTGTAATTTATTGAAAAATATGAAGCATTTATCTATTTATAAAAAAATCTATTGATTGGATAAAAAAAATAAAATACTAATAATGCTATATGTTGCTTGTAGAATAACCAGACAAAAAAATCAGAATAATTGCATGTATGGTTTTTAACCGTTAAAATATTTTTTTAGAGGTAACTTCGCGATTTTGCTATCATATCAAATTAGTTGTATTATGTTTTCAACACACTATCTACCTAGCATTTATCCTGAAGAATATCATATATTTTTCTGATTTTGTTTACTGCAGTGGATCATATACTTTTAGGCATTATAAAACTTACAAAATTTGCGTTTAGGTCCTGTAGTCCCTTTAAAACATTAAATCAAACACTTTCGATCTGCCCTGTTATCAAGATCGATGCATTATTATTACACGTGCTGCGAGCCACCCCTAAACAAGTACACTGTTGAACTTGACATCGTCCAAGGTCGTTACGATGAGGTCATCGTTGCGGAAGCCCTTCGATGTATATATTTTTACTGCTGTGTAATATTCGTAACGCCTACGCTTGATGAATAAGGTTGTATTCGCGCAAGGGATGCTATTGCCATATTTACGTTACTTGGCAATTTAACATCACGTTTGTATTCCCCGAGGGGATAGGCAGAGATATACACACATTTCCGCCATTTATATCTAAGTTCCATGTAATACGGCTCATGCCTAGTCAACCCTTAAAGCTTACTTAGCTATGAGATCGCTAGTCGGGTTCTCGGCATGACTACAAGTCATCTATAGCTAATTATAACGACGACTCGGATACGAGTTGTGGGCACACGAACGAATTATTGTTCGACCCATATGCTGGGCGCTGGGCACCGAACGTATTAAGCAGTTGGTCCCGGCCGTCATTCGTAGATCTTTGGCAATCGTTACGGGAAGTTCGAAGCCCGAATGTCTGACAACCAGACTTGCCAAGGGGTAACGTATTACCCAGTAACTGGGTTGTGGAGGTCAGGCAGGCAGTAGCTCCATGTAAAAATACTGGTGTTCGGCTGCATCGGATTAGATTGGAATCCGACTCATAGTTGGGAAAGGGCTAGGCAGATGATGGAACAGGAGGCTTGCCTATTGTTTTTCTATCAGCGCGGCAATGTGCCTTATCAAATAGCTAAAAGTCACTCAAAGGGCAATGGAGAGGGCTATGCTTGGAGTTTCCCTACGTGATCGAATCAGAAATGAAGAGATCCGTAGGCGAACCAAGGTCACCGACTTAGCCCGAAGAATTGCCAAACTTAAGTGGCAGTGGGCAGGGCACATTGCTCGCAGAACAGATGGCCGATGGGGCCGAAAGGCTATGGAATGGCGACCGCGTACCGGAAGACGTAGCGTTGGAAGGCCTCCTACAAGGTGGACCGATGACCTTGTGAAGGCCGCAGGAATCCGCTGGATGCGGGAAGCACAAAACCGGTCGAAGTGGCGGTGCTTAGGGGAGGCCTATGTCCAGCAGTGGACATAGGCCTCCCCCAAATGATGATGATGATCAACGCGGCACAAATCTAGATTCCAGGCGTGATTGTATCTGCCTGGTTCGCGGGAAAGTCGGAAAGGGATACCGAGACCCCTGGCAACACAGGCAACGGAAGGAACACGGGTAGGTTTTAGTCAGTAAGAGTCTGACACGCCTTCCCGCTCCGCCCAAAGCGGAAGAAGTTATTTTATAATTTCCCAAACAAACAAACAAACAAACAAACAAACAAAAAAGGCGTGTTTGTATGAAACGCGGTCTCTGTTCTTTGTCTCCCGTATTGACACGAACTGTGGTAGCTTATGCCTAGGTAAAAATATTAGCCATTCGACAAGGTAGCGGAACTCCGCAGTGCCCAGGTTGTGTCAAAGAAAGAAAATACTCCTTTGCCTCCCTTTTTGAAGTCGGTTAACAATAAAAACACCGGCCAAGTGCGAGTCGGACTCGCTCACGAAGGGTTCCGTACCGTAATAATTAGTCAAGGACAGCTAATAAGGCAATTGATTTTCTATTGTTTGACTCCGAATCGGTGTCGCGCGGGGCTTAACAGGTTAAGATAGAAAAAAAAAATACACGTTTCTTATACGTTATCCTCTTTAATTTTTGACTTTATTTTATTTTTATTATTTGTTGTTATATCCCCGATAGAAATAAACAATCTGTGAAAAGTTAAACTTTCTACCTACGGTTAATGAGGTACAGCCTGCTGACAGACGCACGGACAGCGGAGACTTAGTAATAGAGTTCTGTTTGCCACCCTTCAGGAATCCTAAAAAGTACTTAAAACTAACAAAATAATGAAAACATAACAGAAAAAGCTAACCGTACATTTGAGTATAGCCACTCGTCGAGACTATGTAAAACACTTATTAAACTGCATACGGTAAGACTGGCAGCCGAACCCATCATAGTTGAGAACAGGCTAGCAAACTGAAGATGTGAACCATGGAGGCTACTTTACTGCATCTCAGTATTCATAAGTAATTAACGTACAATCCGTTACCAACTCGGTGAGGGGTTGTATGCTGGATTTGCATACCAGTGTAAGCCATCCTTTGCATTTAAGGGACGGGTAATCGCCATTGACCTTAGCCATACAAATGTGCGTCACGCTCACGCCGCGCCGCGCCGTTCGGTTTCATAGGGAATATTTATACAGGGTGTCCCGTAAATAATGGATCAAACGTAACGGGTAGGTAGCTTACCTCATTTCCAACAACTAATTTGAACAGTAAAAAAAAAACCGATAAGGTAACCAAGAATTTTTTTTTTTTCGATTTTTACTATTTTCTGTACCAGCATTCAGTGTTTTTAATGCTGTTGCTGCAAATGGTATCATATTTAGGTGTGATTTTTGTCAAACATTTCTGAATAGTTTACTAATGTTATAAGATACCATTTTTTTAAATAACATTTTATTTGCCTTAGAAAAAAAATCTTGAATTGAAAAGTTTTGTTTTTACGATGAAAAGACCAGAATTGGAAAAATTCTCCTGTAAAAAAAATGTATGACACCAAAGTGTACCATTATTTTAAAAACTTGTAAAATTACTAAGGTTTGCAAATTGGTATAAAACTTACGTCTAGTCTTAGTCGTTACAAAGATATTGCTATGAATCTGACAGAGGTGCCAAATTACGAAATAAAATAAAATATCCGACGGACAAAATGGCTGTTGTTTATTTCTGATACAGCAGATTGGATGCGCTGACGTAATTCTTCTTCCGACGTTATTCGTTGTTTGTAAACTTTGTCTTTTAAACATCCCCAATAAAAAAAATCTAAGGGATTTAAATCCGGAGATCGCGGAGGCCACAAAATTGGTCCTAATCGGCCGATCCATCTGTCAGGGTAAGTTTCATTGAGTTGCGCCCTTACTGCCGTCGCATAGTGAGCGGGGCAACCATCATTTTGTAACCACATTGCTTGCCGCACGTCTTCTGGAATATTTTCTAATAACGTTGGCAACTCCTTCCTTAAAAAATGCAGATAGTATTCGGCGTTTAGAGTTGCTGGTAGTTCAAAGGGCCCTATTATTTGCCCATTTATTATTCCTGCCCATAAATTTATTTTAAATTGATGTTGGCTCCTGTCCTCTCGCATCAAATGTGGGTTTACCAGCTGCCAACTGTGCAAATTATGCAAATTGAGATATCCATCTCGCCGGCATGAAGACTCGTCACTCCATAAAATTGTATTAAAAAACTGTGGGTCCGCCCGTATCATTCTAAGCATCCTTTGGCAAAATGCTACTCTTTGCGGGTAATCACGTGACGTCAGCGTTTGAACACGTTGCACGTGATATGGGTGCAACCGGTGCCTTTTTAGAACTCGATGTACCGTCGATCTTGGAATACCTGTGCGTTGCGCTATGACGCGAATTGAGACCGACGAATCTTCCTCGATTTCTCGAATAATAATTTCGTCATTGACTTGTGACGGTCGCCCTTCACTGGCACCCCCAACTCCGGTGCCAAGAATTCTTCCCTCAAGATACGCGTTATGCACTCTAATGAATACGCGATAGTCGGGATGTCGATCCCGGTTCGGGTATCTTTCACGATACAATCTTGCGGCCACCCTGGCATTACCTCTTGCTTCTCCGTAGATAAAATGCATTTCGGCATACTCCCGTGGCGTGTACTCGTAACGAGGCATCGTACTACTGCACACAAATGATTGTTTTCGAAGTCCGTAGGATTGCCAAGTCATTCGTCCAAAACACAAACAGTTCCAAATCGTTAGGCAAAGCAAAGTCCAAATACACAGCACAAGTTTAATTTTAAGGAACACAACAGTTAGGCACAGCGGGAGCGAAAGTAGTCTGACGTACGTATCAACTCGAAGAGAGATTCGTGTCAACTAAACAAATAAAATCATGCAACAATGAAGCCCTGTATGAGTGAAGGGTGAAGGAAAAAAAATACCTGCACAAAGACACCGATTTACCAAAAATACAAAAGCGGCGCTATCTATCCCTTTCACACTGAGTGAGGTGCAACTCCGCAGGTAGCGGTCCCAAATTCCGAACAGATGACGTCATCGGCTCGGAATTACGCTACACGCTTAACCACATGCTTTTATTACAAGCATAAGCCATTGCGAGAAAGAAAAGTTAGATTGTACCATTTTAATTTCTGTTCTGTCTTCTTCATCACATTCATAGCAATATCTTTGTAACCGTAAGGACTAGACGTAAGTTTTATACCAATTTGCAAACCTTAGTAATTTTACAAGTTTTTAAAATAATGGTACACTTTGGTGTCATACATTTTTTTTACAGGAGAATTTTTCCAATTCTGGTCTTTTCATCGTAAAAACAAAACTTTTCAATTCAAGATTTTTTTTCTAAGGCAAATAAAATGTTATTTAAAAAAATGGTATCTTATAACATTAGTAAACTATTCAGAAATGTTTGACAAAAATCACACCTAAATATGATACCATTTGCAGCAACAGCATTAAAAACACTGAATGCTGGTACAGAAAATAGTAAAAATCGAAAAAAAAAAAATTCTTGGTTACCTTATCGGTTTTTTTTTTACTGTTCAAATTAGTTGTTGGAAATGAGGTAAGCTACCTACCCGTTACGTTTGATCCATTATTTACGGGACATCCTGTATTTAGTAACGAAAATATGAATATTGAAAAAAGCAGATAGAATTATAGAAAATTATATAAAAAAAAAGATTATAATCTGTTCATACAAAAAAAACAACATGAAAATATGTTAAGTTGTTTGAAAGTAATATCGTTTTTAGGGTTCCGTAGCTAAATGGCAAGAAACGGAACCCTTATGGATTGTCATGTCTGTCTTTTTGTCTGTCTGTCCGTATGACACAGCCACTTTTTTCCGAAACTATAAGAACTATGCTGTTGAAACTTGGTAAGTAGTTGTATTCTGTGAACCGCATTAAGATTTTCATACAAAAATAAAAAAAAAAAACAATAAATTTTGGGGGTTCGCCATATTTCTTAGAACTGAAACCCAAAACATTTTTTTATCAAACCCATACCTGTGGTGTATCTATGGATAGGTCTTCAAAAATGATATTGAGGTTTCTAATATATTTTTTTTCTAAACTGAATAGTTTGCGCGAGAGACACTTCTAAAGTGGTAAATTGTGTGTGTGTGTGTGTGTGTGTGTGTGTGTGTGTGTGTGTGTGTGTGTGTGTGTGTCCGCCTGTAACTTCCAAAATAAGAGAATGATAAAACTAAAAAAATATATGATGTACATTACCATGTAAACTTCCACCGAAAATTGGTTTGAACGAGATCTTTTAAGTAGTTTTTTTTAATACGTCATAAATCGTAAACCGCAATTTACCTTTCATTCAATCATCTCAAATAAAAAAATAAAAAAACAAAGTTACAACGAATTACAAGGACTTTTATATTATGTTACTTGCTGCTACGGAACCCTTCATGGGCGAGTCCGACTCGCACTTGGCCGCTTTTTTATTCTTTGAGTAATGTAAGGAAGTAATGTCTACTTCCTGAATTTATTTCATAAAGTATTTGACTACAATACATTTACAATATTCAAATATAGAATTGCAATATATGCGTTTTAGTTTAACATTCATGCATTTGCACCTTGCATTATATGATG
The DNA here is from genome assembly GCA_905333075.3 of Atethmia centrago. Taxonomy (NCBI): domain Eukaryota; kingdom Metazoa; phylum Arthropoda; class Insecta; order Lepidoptera; family Noctuidae; genus Atethmia; species Atethmia centrago. The sequence continues at coordinate 11,888,189 of HG995393.1, forward strand.
GCGTAATAACAGATTTAAAAGTCACTAAAATCATATATCTGCGCCTTAACGTCGTCGACACTGACATACAAGGTCGCGACTTACGATGAAGTCACACCAAGCAAACGTTGATAGCTTTAGTAAGAACTGCCACCCTTGCATTTAATGTCCTCGACACTCATACAAGGTCGCGACTCGCGATGAAATCACACCAATCATACGTTGATAGCTTTAGTAAGAACTGCCACCCTTGCATTTAATGTCCTCGACACTCATACAAGGTCGCGACTCGCGATGAAATCACACCAATCATACGTTGATAGCTTTAGTAAGAACTGCCACCCTTGCATTTAATGTCCTCGACACTCATACAAGGTCGCGACTCGCGATGAAATCACACCAATCATACGTTGATAGCTTTAGTAAGAACTGCCACCCTTGCATTTAATGTCCTCGACACTCATACAAGGTCGCGACTCGCGATGAAATCACACCAAGCAAACGTTGATAGCTTTAGTAAGAACTGCCACCCTTGCATTTAATGTCCTCGACACTCATACAAGGTCGCGACTCGCGATGAAATCACACCAATCATACGTTGATAGCTTTAGTAAGAACTGCCACCCTTGCATTTAATGTCCTCGACACTCATACAAGGTCGCGACTCGCGATGAAATCACACCAAGCAAACGTTGATAGCTTTAGTAAGAACTGCCACCCTTGCATTTAATGTCCTCGACACTCATACAAGGTCGCGACTCGCGATGAAATCACACCAATCATACGTTGATAGCTTTAGTAAGAACTGCCACCCTTGCATTTAATGTCCTCGACACTCATACAAGGTCGCGACTCGCGATGAAATCATATATCTGCGCCTTAACGTCGTCGACACTGACATACAAGGTCGCGACTTACGATGAAGTCACACCAAGCAAACGTTGATAGCTTTAGTAAGAACTGCCACCCTTGCATTTAATGTCCTCGACACTCATACAAGGTCGCGACTCGCGATGAAATCACACCAATCATACGTAGATAGCTTTAGTAAGAACTGCCACCCTTGCATTTAATGTCCTCGACACTCATACAAGGTCGCGACTCGCGATGAAATCACACCAATCATACGTTGATAGCTTTAGTAAGAACTGCCACCCTTGCATTTAATGTCCTCGACACTCATACAAGGTCGCGACTCGCGATGAAATCACACCAATCAAACGTTGATAGCTTTAGTAAGAACTGCCACCCTTGCATTTAATGTCCTCGACACTCATACAAGGTCGCGACTCGCGATGAAATCACACCAATCATACGTTGATAGCTTTAGTAAGAACTGCCACCCTTGCATTTAATGTCCTCGACACTCATACAAGGTCGCGACTCGCGATGAAATCACACCAATCATACGTTGATAGCTTTAGTAAGAACTGCCACCCTTGCATTTAATGTCCTCGACACTCATACAAGGTCGCGACTCGCGATGAAATCACACCAATCAAACGTTGATAGCTTTAGTAAGAACTGCCACCCTTGCATTTAATGTCCTCGACACTCATACAAGGTCGCGACTCGCGATGAAATCACACCAATCATACGTTGATAGCTTTAGTAAGAACTGCCACCCTTGCATTTAATGTCCTCGACACTCATACAAGGTCGCGACTCGCGATGAAATCACACCAATCATACGTTGATAGCTTTAGTAAGAACTGCCACCCTTGCATTTAATGTCCTCGACACTCATACAAGGTCGCGACTTACGATGAAGTCACACCAAGCAAACGTTGATAGCTTTAGTAAGAACTGCCACCCTTGCATTTAATGTCCTCGACACTCATACAAGGTCGCGACTTACGATGAAGTCACACCAAGCAAACGTTGATAGCTTTAGTAAGAACTGCCACCCTTGCATTTAATGTCCTCGACACTCATACAAGGTCGCGACTTACGATGAAGTCACACCAAGCAAACGTTGATAGCTTTAGTAAGAACTGCCACCCTTGCATTTAATGTCCTCGACACTCATACAAGGTCGCGACTTACGATGAAGTCACACCAAGCAAACGTTGATAGCTTTAGTAAGAACTGCCACCCTTGCATTTAATGTCCTCGACACTCATACAAGGTCGCGACTCGCGATGAAATCACACCAATCATACGTTGATAGCTTTAGTAAGAACTGCCACCCTTGCATTTAATGTCCTCGACACTCATACAAGGTCGCGACTCGCGATGAAATCACACCAATCATACGTTGATAGCTTTAGTAAGAACTGCCACCCTTGCATTTAATGTCCTCGACACTCATACAAGGTCGCGACTCGCGATGAAATCACACCAATCAAACGTTGATAGCTTTAGTAAGAACTGCCACCCTTGCATTTAATGTCCTCGACACTCATACAAGGTCGCGACTCGCGATGAAATCACACCAATCATACGTTGATAGCTTTAGTAAGAACTGCCACCCTTGCATTTAATGTCCTCGACACTCATACAAGGTCGCGACTCGCGATGAAATCACACCAATCAAACGTTGATAGCTTTAGTAAGAACTGCCACCCTTGCATTTAATGTCCTCGACACTCATACAAGGTCGCGACTCGCGATGAAATCACACCAATCAAACGTTGATAGCCTTAGTAAGAACTGCCACCCTTGCATTTAATGTCCTCGACACTCATACAAGGTCGCGACTCGCGATGAAATCACACCAATCATACGTTGATAGCTTTAGTAAGAACTGCCACCCTTGCATTTAATGTCCTCGACACTCATACAAGGTCGCGACTCGCGATGAAATCACACCAATCATACGTTGATAGCTTTAGTAAGAACTGCCACCCTTGCATTTAATGTCCTCGACACTCATACAAGGTCGCGACTCGCGATGAAATCACACCAAGCAAACGTTGATAGCTTTAGTAAGAACTGCCACCCTTGCATTTAATGTCCTCGACACTCATACAAGGTCGCGACTCGCGATGAAATCACACCAATCATACGTTGATAGCTTTAGTAAGAACTGCCACCCTTGCATTTAATGTCCTCGACACTCATACAAGGTCGCGACTCGCGATGAAATCATATATCTGCGCCTTAACGTCGTCGACACTGACATACAAGGTCGCGACTTACGATGAAGTCACACCAAGCAAACGTTGATAGCTTTAGTAAGAACTGCCACCCTTGCATTTAATGTCCTCGACACTCATACAAGGTCGCGACTTACGATGAAGTCACACCAAGCAAACGTTGATAGCTTTAGTAAGAACTGCCACCCTTGCATTTAATGTCCTCGACACTCATACAAGGTCGCGACTCGCGATGAAATCACACCAATCATACGTTGATAGCTTTAGTAAGAACTGCCACCCTTGCATTTAATGTCCTCGACACTCATACAAGGTCGCGACTCGCGATGAAATCACACCAATCATACGTTGATAGCTTTAGTAAGAACTGCCACCCTTGCATTTAATGTCCTCGACACTCATACAAGGTCGCGACTCGCGATGAAATCACACCAATCATACGTTGATAGCTTTAGTAAGAACTGCCACCCTTGCATTTAATGTCCTCGACACTCATACAAGGTCGCGACTCGCGATGAAATCACACCAATCATACGTTGATAGCTTTAGTAAGAACTGCCACCCTTGCATTTAATGTCCTCGACACTCATACAAGGTCGCGACTCGCGATGAAATCACACCAATCATACGTTGATAGCTTTAGTAAGAACTGCCACCCTTGCATTTAATGTCCTCGACACTCATACAAGGTCGCGACTCGCGATGAAATCACACCAATCATACGTTGATAGCTTTAGTAAGAACTGCCACCCTTGCATTTAATGTCCTCGACACTCATACAAGGTCGCGACTTACGATGAAGTCACACCAAGCAAACGTTGATAGCTTTAGTAAGAACTGCCACCCTTGCATTTAATGTCCTCGACACTCATACAAGGTCGCGACTTACGATGAAGTCACACCAAGCAAACGTTGATAGCTTTAGTAAGAACTGCCACCCTTGCATTTAATGTCCTCGACACTCATACAAGGTCGCGACTCGCGATGAAATCACACCAATCATACGTTGATAGCTTTAGTAAGAACTGCCACCCTTGCATTTAATGTCCTCGACACTCATACAAGGTCGCGACTCGCGATGAAATCACACCAATCATACGTTGATAGCTTTAGTAAGAACTGCCACCCTTGCATTTAATGTCCTCGACACTCATACAAGGTCGCGACTCGCGATGAAATCACACCAATCATACGTTGATAGCTTTAGTAAGAACTGCCACCCTTGCATTTAATGTCCTCGACACTCATACAAGGTCGCGACTCGCGATGAAATCACACCAATCATACGTTGATAGCTTTAGTAAGAACTGCCACCCTTGCATTTAATGTCCTCGACACTCATACAAGGTCGCGACTCGCGATGAAATCACACCAATCATACGTTGATAGCTTTAGTAAGAACTGCCACCCTTGCATTTAATGTCCTCGACACTCATACAAGGTCGCGACTTACGATGAAGTCACACCAAGCAAACGTTGATAGCTTTAGTAAGAACTGCCACCCTTGCATTTAATGTCCTCGACACTCATACAAGGTCGCGACTTACGATGAAGTCACACCAAGCAAACGTTGATAGCTTTAGTAAGAACTGCCACCCTTGCATTTAATGTCCTCGACACTCATACAAGGTCGCGACTTACGATGAAGTCACACCAAGCAAACGTTGATAGCTTTAGTAAGAACTGCCACCCTTGCATTTAATGTCCTCGACACTCATACAAGGTCGCGACTTACGATGAAGTCACACCAAGCAAACGTTGATAGCTTTAGTAAGAACTGCCACCCTTGCATTTAATGTCCTCGACACTCATACAAGGTCGCGACTTACGATGAAGTCACACCAAGCAAACGTTGATAGCTTTAGTAAGAACTGCCACCCTTGCATTTAATGTCCTCGACACTCATACAAGGTCGCGACTTACGATGAAGTCACACCAAGCAAACGTTGATAGCTTTAGTAAGAACTCGTTCACGTGGCTATTCGGTTTTATCGTCGTTAAGGGTACTAGAAAAGTATTCAGTTGTCCGTCTACTTCTACGTAGGATAAGGGCCTTAGAAGACATGCTACTGTTAGCATCTACGATTAGCAATTTAATAGATTTTCGTGTTATTGGGTTTTTCCATTTGGAATTTCTCAGTAACAGCTCGGAGTCTGGATTTGTGTCCGTTTTATGGCAATAGGCTCGCCCCCTATGACATGGGACTTAAACATAACTAGAGAAATGTGGGTGTACTATAGGTACCCCTCTGCCTAACCCCTCGGGGATTACAGTCGTTATGTTATGTTAGATTTTCGTTTGCTCGATTTGTGACTGAGCTCTAAACACCGCACAATTTTAGCATCAGCTATCAGCGATTTAATCGCTTTTCGGAAGCTCAATAAAGTGACAGCGCTTTATTTCTTCGCCAAAAAATTCAGCATCGTTACAAAACAAAATTTTTGTACCGTACTCAAACGGAAGCGTCGAAATAATCGCTGAAACGTGTGATTTTCTATGGCCGACCAAACGCAGCGTCGCTAAGATGCATCTGCATCTCTTAGAGCGTTTATCAATCTTCCGGAAAGCTAATAAATCCCTACTCACTGATACTAAAAGCAGCATGTCTGCTAAGAACCTAGACTTCAATTTATTGGATAGAATAAGAAATGAGTACATAAGAGGAATTTTGAAAGTGGCACCGGTGACTGAAAAGTTGTGCGGCAATCGGTTGGCATGGTATGGGCATGTGATGCGGAGGAATGAGGGAAATGTCGTGAGGAAAGTCTTAAGTATGAATGTCGATGGCTATAAGAGTAGGGGAAGACCAAAGGAACGATGGATGGACTGTGTGAAAGATGATACGGCTTGAAAGGGGGTGACTACCAAGATGACAACTAATAGAGAAGTATGGAAGAAAGCGACTTGTTGCGCCGACCACAAATAAATTGGGATTAGGGCAGGAGAATGATGATGATTAACACAACATCGATCACAATCAGAACGATTTTGAAGTATATTGCTAATACTTTGTCTCTTCAACAAAGTTAATAATGCAATAAATATTGTTGAACTGTCAAAATGAAACAATTGCTACTGATAGTGTTACACAATTACCCCTCTGATTTCCTTACGATGTTTTTGCTTCTCTGATGTTAGTAGTCCAAGATAAACCCAGAAAGTACATACGACGGTTAAAACGTAATAAGGTATAAGCGACATTTTGGCCGAAAATTAGTTATGAATGCCATCCTACTTAATCTCTTTTTTAAGTAGGATGGTATTCATAACTCATTTTCGACCAAAATGTCGCTTATACCTTATTACCTTTTAACCGTCGAATATGAATAAAAAACCGGCCAGGTGCGTGTCGGACCACGCACAATGAAGGGTACCGTTGTTGGGAAGTTGGGATGACTTTATCCCAAAAAAAAACTTAACATTGTAGTTGAAAAACATTTTTTCCCTTACATCGATATATGCCACGGTCAATTCTCCAACTGCAAATTTAAGTTGATCGACTGTTACTCTACTTAAATCGAAAAGCGGTGTTCACATACCCGCAATATTTTTAAACGGCCTATCCAACGATATGCCACAACCATGAGACGAGAAAAAAAAATACCATCCCCGCATTACGTGCAAGGGAGGGTACCCTAAACAAATATATATTTTAGCACTTTGTCGGCGTGATTAATATGTATACCTATACCAAATTACAGCTTGCTAGTACTAAGCGTCTCTGAGCTACAGCGGGGAGAGACAGACGGACATGGCGAAACTATAAGTTTTCCTTGTTTCTTACGGAACCCTAAAAAGTCACATTGGTGCTTGCCCGGATTTAAACCCACAACGGGCATATACAGATTGAAATTGAAAACATGAGACAAACTGAAATGGGAGATTGTGCTCATCATTATGAACATTTTTTACTAAGAGACCACAGCTGCATTCGCGAAAATAAAATCAGCTGTTTCCTACATTTTGTCGAATTATGCGGACATAAATGTAGGGAACAGCTGATTTTTTTTTCCGCGATTTCAGTTGTGGTCCCTTAGTAAAAGTTGTTCATAATGATGAGTACAATCGCCCATTTAGATTTGTCGCATGTTTTCAATTTCACCCTGTATATGGCTTGTAGGTAAATAAATTTTGATTTCCAGTAAAAAACCAACAATGAATAAAATATCGTGTTCTACATTGACACTATGTAGCCAGCCTTACAACAATTACAATGTACGCCGATAACAGATCTCCCACTCAGTTTTTGTTATTGTTAATTATCTGCAATTGTGTTTTATCACGCTACACCCTTTGTGGAATCAGCTGGATTGTAACTTACTTAGTAACAGTGGAAGAGGGACTCGTGGCTAATTAATTACAGCTGCACGGGTCGATCGTTTTATTATACCTATAATATCTTGACTCGGTAACTGTTTTGTAAATTAAGGCGCAGATATATGATTTTAGTGACTTTTAAATCTGTTATTATATTACGCCTTCATGAGCAATGGTGGCCCAGTGGTAACGGCCGCGACTTACGATTTGTAGGTCGTAGGTTCGAACCCAGAGAGGCGCTTTACTTTGTGTAATTTGTTTCATCACCAATGCTCTCAAAACGGTGATCTCAAACGATGGTCCTAGAACCAAAAAATCGAAGACATGTGACATCTACCAACCCGCACTGGGCCCGCGTGGTGGATTACGGCCCACTGCCTCTCATAGAGGAGAGCCCCGTGTCAATATGTGTATATTTAAGTATTGTAGTAAAATACTTTATGAAATAAACTCAGGAAATAATGTCTACGTAAAGCATAAAAAACGATATTACTTTCAAATTACTTAAAATATTTTCATGATTATTTTTTGTATTAGCAGACTATTTTATTGTCTATAATTCCATTTGTGATTACTAAAAATAAATATTCCCTATGAAACCGAGCGGAGGCACGGCGTGAGCCCGACGCGTATTTGTATGGCCGAGGTCAACGGCGATTACACGACCCTTAACATGTCCTATCTAAGAGAGCCGAGTGATCTGTAACTCAGGACCCTCCCACCTCCTTTCTCTATTTAAGATTGAGCATTTTATTAACCAGTGCCTGTAATATGATGATGAGATAAATAAAGATCTATGATTAAGATTATGATGGTCATCCATCCATTAAGTATATATCGAGACCCCTCTGTGCCTTGGAGAGCACGTTAACCCATTGCCCGGCTGTAATTCGTAAATCTGACAGTCTTTATGGGTATTCAGAAGCCCAATAGTCTGACGGCCAGGGTATCGTGTTACCCAGTAACTGGGTTGCGGGGGTTAAAGATAGAAAGTTGCTCCATGTAAAATATTGGTATTCAAATGCATCAGGGTAGGTTGGAAGCCGACCCCAACATAGTTGGGAAACGGCTAGGCAGAATAGAATAGAATACTCTTCTCTTTATTATGTACATCATAAAAATTACAGATATAAATGTAGAAATTTTACATAGGGTGACACAATGGGCGGCCTTATCGCTTAAAGCAATCTTTTAAAGACAACTTTTGGGTGGATTAGGGGGGAAAGGAGAGACAGTACTGCAGGTAGTCTGTGGTGTACCATTCACATACATACATAGAACATGATAGCAGATTGATTTACTTAGTACAAATACTTACTTCACTTAGTAATAATCTGTGCACGGGAGCGCGTCCCGCGCGCTGATTGTGTTTTCTATACAAACTGATACAATGTTAAATGTGGTGCCCCTTGCTACCCGTAATTATCCTATAACGGTGTAACTACTTGATTAGTAAAAGAAACAAATGGAAGTATTAATATGAATCTATATTCTGCTTGGATTAGTCTTTTCCCGCAGTGAGGCAGCAGGTAAAGGCGTCTCACTGCGGCGTATTGGCGCTAGTGTCGTCAGAATTCTTGAGACATTGGCGCCGATTCCCTTGTTCACAAACTAAACTAAATTTAAGTTCAGTGCATCTTTTTCTTTCTATTTCATTAAAAAGAGGACAGAAGATAAATTTTAGTTTAGTCCTGTCAAATTAATCAGCAACTGTCACTACTCCATACAAGTTTAGACGTGATTAAAAACTTGCCTACTAAAATTACGTCAAGCGCTGATTAATTTGACAGGACTAAACTAAAAATGATCTCCTGTCCTTTTCTTAATGAAATAGAAAGAAAAGGATGCACTGAACTTAAATTTAGTTTAGTTTGTGAACAAGGGAATCGGCACCATTGAGAGAAAAAATGTAAATTGCATTCGCAATTTAGGATAGACTATGAGTACGCGTTTTTGTAATGTTTTTTTTTATCTTATTACATACCTGTAAAGTGACTATGTATGTACTTAATATATTATTTGGTAATATAAAACTCAAGTAGAGTCGTTCCGAAGGGAAGCCGGTAGGAATGGGGTTGTTTGAAGCCCTCGCCCCTGATAGATATGACCATAGACACACGTGGGCCCTAACAAAACATCGCTGCGACACTTATTTTAAAATTAAATGTTGCTGAGATAGGAACCTTTTGGCTGCGTACAGGGGGGCACAAGACTTATAGCTCCATGTCTTTCTCACGCTGAAGTAATATTGAAATAATACTGCTTTAACCCTTTATAAGGCACAGAAAACTGCTAAGGGTATGGAAATAAAAAAATTGATAAATATGATAACTAGGACCTCTTTATTAAGAATATGAGTTTTTTTTTTTTTAATGTTGTTTTTAAACATGGTGTCCATTATTTGGCCAGAGCCTTACTAGGGCTTATGGAATTCGGCAAAGCATGGAACCACACACAAGGTTATTGCTAACAAACTGTCAAATCACAGAGTACAAAAACTGAATTTGACTGACGTTTCATTCAGCCGCAAAAATTTAAAAAGTATGGTGTCCAAAATATGGACAGAGCCTTATAAAGGGGAGGTGACGGTTGGCCCCCAGGACTTTCTATTTTAATTTTACTTTGTTTTTTTTTTATGTTTCTACTAGATCTTTCGTCCGCGTGGAGGTCTTTTTTTTTTTTTTGATCATGTTAGTAGCACTCGTCTTGTCAAACTCAAAGAAAAATGGGGCATCCAAACAGATTTAGAGATCCTACTATATCATCTGCGTTTCTTTTTTGTGTATACGGTACTTACTTACAAATAAATAAAGTTGAAGTGTCTGGTTGTTATGTCAAAATAACAGCTTTTTACTAATTGCATATGATAGTAGGTAGATACCTACGTTATAACAAAAAAATAATATTTAAAATTTTTGTCTGTGTTTGTTCCGGCTAATCTCCGTAACGGCTGGAGCTTCGAGACGGCTTTGACGGGACTTTCACTGGTAGATAGCTGATGTTATAAGGAGTAACTTTTATTTTATTTTAGAAAAAGCCACGCGGGCGAAGCCGCGTGTAACAGCTAGTACTATATATTTAAGAATCTTTGCGATCGTCCTATTTCTTTTCTAAATCTTAAAGGATAAAGAAACAAAGAATGGAAACTAAGAAAACTAGATTCGAATACACGTTACCTCACAAACCACAAAGTTATCGTTTCCAAAGCTAATATTATGAATATAATACTATAACAATAACAATTTGACCTACATTTTATTATTATTTGTATACTTATTTCTGGACGTGAGTCATACACCATGCTTGGCTGTACAGAGTGTACACTCCCATGCAGTGATTCTCAAACTTTTTCTATGTCCATCACCCTTTGCATATGGACATCAGTAAAAGGGGTGTAGTTGATTTTTTTAAGCTTGATACAGCGACATGTTATCGCGATCAAAAACTCGCTGAAATACACCTTAGGTCCGGACTCCACCAAAGCGGAGACGAGACGAGCGAAGATATGTTTTTTAAACAACCAATAGAATTTCGTTATTCACACATCTCGTCTTCGCTCAGCTTCAGCGCTTTGGACTTCTCCGCACATCCCCGCTTTAGTGGAGTCCGGGCCTTATGGTTGTAAATTAGAGATAAATATTTCATTGGCTTCCAAACTACTTCGAGTCTATCCGGATGCAGCTGAATACCAGTATTTTACATGGAGCGACTGCCTATCTAGGCAGTGGTGTTTCCTCCATGTGCAAAAACTTTGTGGAGGTCAGATGACCTCCACAAAGTTTTTCTATGTTATTGGGGGGGCAAGTAATCAAGCGGCTCACTTGATGGTAAGTGGTCACCGCCGCCTATGGCGGCACAATTATACAACCGGCCGCGCACAAAGCTCGTCTGCTCGAATCTCGATACTCGCACGCACTCACGCATTCGTATTACTATTATACTCGAGAGAGAGAGAGGGGGCTGAGAGAGGGGGGAGAGAGAGAGGGGGCCGAGAGAGGGGGGAGAGAGAGAGAGTGGGAGATCAAGATAGAGAGAGGAGAGAGAGAGGAAGAGCAAGAGAGAGAGTGGGAGAGCATGATAGAAAGAGGGAGGTATCGCGAGAGAGGGAGGGGGAGGCCAAACAAGGCACTGTTTTATTCAAAACTTCTGGGCAATTTCAAGAATGTGGTAAAAAGATAGGCTACTTGATAGCGGGTCTGACTACTCGGCATACCATACCATAAGTATAGCATAGCATAATCAGCCAATAATGTTCCCAATACTGGGACACAACTGTCGCGGATCCATTGCGGGTTGCATCTACCAACCCGCAATGGACCCGCGACAGTTGTTGTGTGTGTAGCACATGCCTTCGAATTTTTGGTTCTAGTATATGCCGGTTACCTCACGATGTTTTTCTTCACCGTTTTGAGGCATGCCATTCTTCTTCGTCGTTCTCTCAATACTGAGGATCGCGACCCCACATACGCGTCTCCAATTTATGCGTTCTTCTGCCGTGTGGACCGCTCGGTAAATGCTGCCTCCAGCCGCCTTCACACAACCTTCACAGCCTTCTTGATCAAGTCAGACCATCTTGCCGGTGCTCAGTATCATAAGCCTTTCCAGACATGAACGCATAAAAATTATGACCGAAAAAGCTGAGGGCCCGCTTCTGGCATATTGTAGGTTGCCACTTGTTAGGCATGCCATTGAGGCATTTAAATATCGTCACATTCAGAGCCTGTTTTAATAAAATATGCACTCTCACATGAATTTGAAATAAAATAAAACCTGACCTATATTCTATTGTCCTCTCAATGACTCATACTTACCAAGTGGGTTTATATCCCCATTCAGATTGCATCACGGGGGCGCGGTGTGACGTCACTCCTGGTGAATACTATACAGATATCTGGGTTTATGTCTGAATTAACGATATCTTGAAGCAAACGACGCCGACACCGTTTTCTAAGTGCTTTGGAGATTTTATGGGAAGTTCTGTTTAAGTGCTTTGCTGATAGTTTCTTTTGATTTGTGTCACATATTAAGTTATCTACTTAATCAATATCATTATCTTGATTTACCCACTGTTGAGTTTAGGCCTCCTGCCGGCCATGCTTCCCTGGTCTGTGTGAGCCTCATCCAGGTCTGCCTCGCGATCTTCTGTAGGTCGTCCACCAACCTGGCAACTTAATAAAATTCTTTAGCATAAACCGCTGGGTCTGGGGGTCTGGAAGCATGAAATTTCGCACAAGAATTTCTTATAGGCATAATTAAGGTGAGCACTAAGAGAAGATTTTTTGAAGATTCATCCCTTAATACATTTTTGCCGATAGAAAATACCACTGCACACGGATTGTCCTTACCAAAACTGTAGAAGGATTATAAAGGCTCGTGCGTACCAGCGCGATATCGCGGGCGCTACAGGCAATAATATACCTGTCGCGCCCGCGATATCGCGCCAGTCTGCACGAGCCTTAAACCTAACTAATATTATAAATGTGAAAGAGTTTGTTTGTTTGTTACGCTTTCACGCTAAAATGGATGAACGGATTTGGATGGAATTTGGCGCATGTTTAAACTATGACCTGGATTAGGAAATAGCTGGAATAGGCTTTTTATCCCGATATTTCCACGGGATCGAGACTTTTATTATATTTATTGGCATAAAAAATATCTACCAAGTGAAGCCCTGACTCCTGCGCTAGATAAAAACAGCTGTGTTACAGGAGCCAGTAATTATTGCAATAACTTTGACATACACATGAGTAAGGCAAGCACTTGAGCATAAAAAGTGGTGACGTCACGATTCACAGTGACCATTGTAATGTAACGCGATAGTGGGAATGAATACGGATATACAAACTTTAATCTCAATACCTTCTTTGTGGTTCTCAAGATACTTACTAAACCACCGGCACCTAAACGCGGATGTCGCCTGTGACAACTTGCATTTTTTTATTTTTTTAATATTATAACGGATGAGCACCTTATTGCATTATAATAGAGTTGCAAACCGCGTGGCCCAAGACTCCTATTCGGTGTCAGTGGGGACTGATGGGTTCGGGAGTGCGACTCCTATTCGGAGTTAGTGGGGAGTTACCGGTTAATACATACGTAACATAAACTCACGCTTTCTTTCTACGGGGGTAGGCAGAAACCACAGAACGTCAACTGCTACGATCCTTACATACTCCTTTTGTTTCGTCTACGTTCATACATCTGGTCATACACGCACGCCGGTTGCGACTACTACGCACCTGACCTTTCAGAAGAACATCACTAATAAGGTCACATATGTCCTTGAAAGGCGTCTTCCTTTACCTCTGGTAGTCGCAATTCACTTAGAGGGTTTGGTCAAGTTCTGAGGATGAATCCTCTGAACATTACCAAACCCTCTAAGTCATCATCTGCCAAGCCTTTTCCAAACTATGTTGGGGTCGGCTTCCAGTCTGAAGACTGGTTGTCAGACTTTCGGGCTTCTGACTACCCGTGACGACTGTCAAAGATCTACAAATAACAGCCGGAACCAACGGCTTAACGTGCTTTCCGAGGCACGGAGGGTCTTGATATGTAAAGATGGTCACCCATCCACGGACCAACCGCGGCAAGCGTAGCTTAACCTGATCGATCGACCCGTGCGGCTGTTCTTACTTAGCTACAAGCCCCCACAGACCAAACCATCTAAGTGTACTCTTCATTACATCTTTTATACTGGAACGTTAGCTTAGTCGGCCCATCATTCATAGTTACACCACACGTGCTTCGCAAGGAACGCATTTCCAAAGCATTTATGCCACATTCATGCGTCTTTTGCTACACCCAACATTTACTTCCATACATAAGCCTAGGCACCAGCTCACCATTGTAAACCGCCAGTGAAGCCTTTTACATAATCAGCCTATAATGTTCCCACTGCTGGTACACAGGCCTCCTCTCTGTGAGAGGCAGTGGGCCGTAATCCACCACGCGGGCCCAGTGCGGGTTGGTAGATGTCACATGTCTTCGAATTTTTAGTTCTAGGACATGCCGGTTTCCTCACGATGTTTTCCTTCAACATTTGAGCAGTGGCGATGAAACAATTTACACAAAGTAAAGCGCCTGTCAGGGTTCGAACCTATGACCTACAAATCGTAAGTCGCGACCGTTACCACTGGGCCACCACTGCTAACTAGCCTTTGAAAGCCTGAAGCCTTTTAAAATATAAATATTGCATGGCAATCAAAATATTTAATAAGTTACCCCCACGCATCAGAGTGTTGCCCTCTAATACATTCAGGAAAACAATATTTGCTTGGCTTTTAGACAACTGCTTCTACTCAGTAATTGACTTTTTAAATTATAAATTTTGACATTACATTTATTTATTTATTTATTAATACATAGTGTGTGTGTAGTATTGACATGTCGTTGGTGATATTCTGAAACCGCGGAACTAACAGCGTTTAAAACCGCGTATTTACAAAAGTAGCAAAATCGAGATTTTCTAATTCATTAATACATATTTTACAGTAATGCCTACAATATTAAGAGGAATTCGACAATTTAAAAGTTAAAACAATAGAAAGTCAAGTGGTTTAGTAAATATTACGTTTTTCCTCGTTCCTGTAAAATTCACTGCACCTACCTTACGCGGTTTTAAACACTGTTAGTTCCGCGGTTTCAGAATATCACCGACGATGTATCATTTGACTTTATGTTGTAACTATTATTGACTGATAATTTTTTGCTATCTCTATTACAAGTAAATAAATTGTGCTGATCTTGACATTGTATAATAAAGTCTTTAACCTCAACTTTTAATATTTCTACACCGGCAACGGTAGTATATGTGAAACTGTTTAATATTAAGATCTTATATGTACCATATACTCAGAAATAAATAAATTATTATTGTAAAAATATTTATGTACTTCATTATTGCGGCCCAAAAAACAATGTCGTATGGCCTGTCTCATCATCAACTGCCTGCCTTTTCCCGACTATGTTGGGGTCAGCTTCCAGTCTAACTGGATGCAGCTGAATACCAGTATTTGCCATTTATTTTTACCACTGTTTGGCCTGTCTGCTTCCTCACATTTAGCAGTTGACTGCGAAACTGACTGTGATTCACTTTATAAACTTTAAATTTTGAGACGCTGACAACACCTAAACCGCGGTCACTGTCAGATTGAATAGAAAAGAAAGAGAAGTGCGATGACACAAAGCTTGTAATTTATTGCAAAATATGAAGTAATTATCTATTTACTCAAAATTGAGTTGAGTAATCGAAAATAAAAAAACAACCAAGTTCTGCATTCAAATAAGACGTTCTTGTTATTAATTAAATACGTAACGTATGTTGATATTTAATGCAGATATTTTGGATTAGAATTCAAGGTAAGAGGTTAGTTTAACTTTAGTTTAACGTTAGTTTGTATCTAGATTTTTTTTCAAAACGTGTTTTGGTAACAACCACGTTCTGGGAAATATGTTCAAAATTAACATATATTTTTCCGCTACCACAAACTATACAGATTTGGCAATTTTTTTTCTTAAGAGAAGCCTATTTTGGTCAATTGGGTCTTGTCAGTGCCTTAAGTTGTGTGTAGTGGGACTACATTGTTGTATTGGGTTCCCACTTGTAAATACTGATGTAAGTGGTAATAATAAATATTAACTGTGTTAACCGAAATTGAGTACTCTTAGTTTAACATAATCAGCTTATAATGTTTCCACTGCTGGGACACAGACCTCCTCTCTGTGAGAGGGAGTGGGGCGTACCACGCGGGCCCAGTGCGGGTTGGTGAATATCACATGTCTTCGAATTGATGGTTTTCGAACGTGGTCTTCTCGGTTTTATTTTCGTGTAAACGCTATTAAATGCCAAATTATGAAAGTAAATAAAAGAAAGAAACATATTTATTCAAGTTTCCTCTGCTTGTTCGCAGTGCCGTCGACGACGAAGTCGCAAGTTGCGGCCGAATACCTGGAGGCCTGCCGAAGACATAACACGCCATGCATCGATTCTGTGCTGCAGCAGATACGGGTAAAAGGACATTTGACTTTATTCTTCATTCTAAGGAAACATCAGGGGCTGGCCGGTTCCCGAAAATAATGGATTGCCTTTCCATCTGCCGCTTTCGTAATTTGTTGTTAAAGCTTTAGGCTAAAACATGATATTCTCCATAGTGAAAATAAGTAGGAAAAATACTTTATTTGGGACGCACGAGAAATACAAAAAGAAAAAGGAGCATTTAAAACTAACAAAATTGCCATACTTGTTCGATTATACAAAATACAAAAAGCAATCAAGACTTGTGTGACGCCAAAAAGGCTCCTATCTCAGCATAATGCTGCGATATTAAAAAAAAATATAATAGTGTTGGTTTGGCGACCATGATTAGTCACAAGACTAAAACCACCTAATTTTTTGCAAAAGATTCTACCGTAAGGTGTTTGGACGTCCGACTACAAACCATACCTCTATGCCCTTTCACACGTCTCGTATGTTGTATAGTCGGCACCAGGTACCTGGTGACAAGTTTAAAAGTACTCATACCCAACACACAATTTTGCACGGCTTACCCGTATACTCGCTGCTGGATAGATAATGCCCGGCAACGACTATTCGATAGTCCAACTTGTTAAAAAGACATGTGCTGAAAATTCAGTAGCCATCTTGTACAAACCATGTCTCTTGGGGAAATAGCTAATAAAGACTATCTATCTATCTTTCTTTCCAGGAGTTACCAGACAGTTCGATCGGCGGCACAACGCGAGCACCCCGGCTCACGCTCGCCGAATGCTCGCTATCAGGGCCCGCGCCGGCTGATGCACTTGAAGCTGTTATGCGGAAGGTTCAGTTCAGAAGAGTCGAGATAGAACACGCCACGATAGACGATGAAGGAGCGGTGAGTAGAACATTACCTCGTAGAGCTAAGTTGGGCTTCGGGTGTCCTCGGCAATCTTCGGAATTGCTCGGCTCGCGCTGGGGTTGGTCATGCGGAAGGTGCGGTTCAGAAAAGTGGAGATAGAACATGCCACGATAGATGCTGAAGGACCGGTGAGTAGATCGTTACCTCGTAGGGCTAAGCAGGGCTTGGTGTATCCTCGGTAATCCTCGGCATTGCTCGGCTCGCGCTAGGGGCCGTCATGCAGAAGGTGCGGTTCAGAAAAGTGGAGATAGAACACGCCACTATAGACGATGAAGGAGCGGTGAGTAGAACATTACCTCGTAGGGCTAAGTTGGGCTTACTGTTTTCTCGGCAATCTTCGGCATTGCTCGGCTCGCACTGGGGGCGGTCATGCGGAAGGTGCGGTTCAGAAAAGTGGAGATAGAACATGCCACGATAGATCTTGAAGGAGCGGTGAGTAGGTCGTTACTTTGTAGGGCTAAGCAGGGCTTCGTGTGTCTTCGGCAATCTTCGGCATTGCTCGGCTCGCGCTGGGGTTGGTAATGCGGAAGGTGCGGTTCAGAAAAGTTGAGATAGAACATGCCACGATAGATGCTGAAGGAGCGGTGAGTAGATCGTTACCTCGTAGGGCTAAGCAGGCTTGGCGTGTCCTCGGTAATCTTCGGCATTGCTCGGCTCGCGCTAGGGGCCGTCATGCAGAAGGTGCGGTTCAGAAAAGTGGAGATAGAACACGCCACTATAGACGATGAAGGAGCGGTGAGTAGAACATTACCTCGTAGGGCTAAGTTGAGCTTACTGTTTTCTCGGCAATCTTCGGCATTGCTCGGCTCGCACTGGGGGCGGTCATGCGGAAGGTGCGGTTCAGAAAAGTGGAGATAGAACATGCCACGATAGATGGCGAAAAAGCGGTGAGTAGGTCGTTACCTCGTAGGGCTAAGCAGGACTTCGTGTGCCCTCGGCAATCTTCAGCATTGCATTGCTCGCGCTGGGGGTGGTCATGCGGAAATGAGGAAGGAGCGGTGAGTAGTACGTTATCCGATATATTAGGCGCAAAAACACCCATAGAGCTTCTTGGAAATCTATATTGGAAAACCCATAGTCCTAGAAGCCCTTCGTGGGTTCTCGGCAACCTTAGGTAATTTTCGGCTACGTCAGCAAACGTTGAAAGTGTTGTTGTTAATCGCTCGTGCGTTTTTAGAAATCTTGGCAGCTATCCCTTATTAAAAGCTGGTCCTTTATTGCAGTTTTGCCAACATGCCAAAGTTAATATATAAATCATTAAGCAGCATTCTTCTTGTTTTTAGTTTTTCTCCTTTAATTTTTCTTCATTATATGTAACGTACGATTTTTCAGTGATTCGTGTTAAAATTGTATAAAAATTATGTGTTACTTCCGTACATATATTGTTTTTTTTTAAATTTTTATATAATATTGTTTTTGCATTTGATTAGAGCAGTGGTGTCCCAGTGGTAATGGCCGCGATTTATGAGTTGTAGGTCGTAGGTACGAACCCAGACAGGCGCTTTACTTTTGTGTAAATAATTTCATCACCACTGCTCTCAAAACGGTGAGGGAAAACGTGAGGAAACCGGCATGTCCTAGAACCAAAAATCCGAAGACATGTGACATCTACCAACCCGCACTGGGCCCGCGTGGTGGATTACGGCCCACTGCCTCTCGAAAAGAGAAGGCCTGTGTCCCAGCAGTGGGAACATTATAGGCTAATTATGTATGTGTGAAGTACATGGGCCTGCTATTTTGTTTCTTTCTATTGTCTAATACGAAACTGACATACTGCTGACCAAAACTATCACGCCCTAATATAACAATTTCTTTGGGTGCTCCAGGAGGCGATATTCGACATGATAGAGTACTACGAGAGCTCAACGGTGTTGTCCATCGCTGGGCCGCGGCAGTTCGGCATCAGAGGATGGCAAGCTGCCTCTAGGATGATCAAAAAGGTAAGCGGTCTTCATTAGATGTACGTAAGCTTCCATATTACATGACTTGATTGCATTTGCGTAGCTTGCATCCACCGATGCCTCTGACTTGACATTGTGTTCATGGGCGCTAGTAACTTTATTTTAGGGTGGTGCATCTTCAGCACCACGAAACTCGATCATTTTTAGGAGGGTGCATCTTCAGCTCCACAAAAATCGATCACTTTTAGGGGTGTGCATCTTCAGCTCCACGAAACTCGATCATTTTTAGGGGGATGCATCTTCAGCTCCACGAAACTCGATCATTTTTAGGGGGTTGCATCTTCAGCTCCACGAAAATCGATCATTTTTAGGGGGGTGCATCTTCAGCTCCACGAAACTCGACCATTTTTAGGGGGGTGCATCTTCAGCTCCATGAAACTCGATAATTTTTAGGGGGGTACATCTTCAGCTCCACGAAACTCGATCATTTTTGCAGTTCACCTCGGATATGTTAGTTTGTCGTTTGTCTATTCCATTCATTCAAGAAGTAAATTTTTCAACTTATGCAGGAAGGCTTAACAATTATGAGAATGTAGGATGCAAGAGCGAGCGAAGCGAGCTCGATATTTTTGGCATCTGCCTCGATTGGGATAATAATAATAATCTTTATTTTTTTCTCTCTTCACAAAGGATTACATAGTTATAAACATAGATACATAGATTATAGCGTTTTGACTAAGACAAAATATGATAGGTTTTATTTTGTCCATTCATACAGAAAATCGATACAGTTAGTCCTCCTAACTGTATCGATTTATACTAAGAAGTTTAAGAATAGGAGTATGATGCAAGAGCGAGCGAAGCAAGCTCGATAATGTTAGCACCCGGCCTAGGGTCGATTAGATTTTCGGAAATAGGTTAGTTCGTTAGTTAGTTAGTTCGGTACTTTATAGACTAATGCACATAAGCTTAACAATTGTGCGGAACATTCCAGGATCTCGCCTGGAATAGGTTAAGTTCTCTATTTATTGTATTAGGCGTTTTCGTCATAGTTCTGAATGTTTTTACACCTATATTTTATTTTGAAGCCAGGGAGGTGTAAGAGCACCCTCTTGCATCCGGCGCCTATGATTGTGTATTTTTTTTTTTTTTGGGTTGGTATATGAATTTATTTTACCTTCGAAGCCAAAGACGCTGTACAGAGCGTCATTTTTCTTTTTTTTTTCAAATAAAAGGAACTAGTACACTATCTGTCGCATTAACTTAAAAAAAATCCCTGTAATGATACACGTTACATGATTGTATCATAATAAATAAAATTGAAGTACCTATCTGTTTGTAATATTAAAATAACTAAGCTTTTTACTAAATGCATATGAGAGTATATACGGTACTTAAATCAAAAAACAAAAAAAAAATACTGTCTGTTTGTTCTTTCCGGCTAATCTCCGAAACGGCTGGACCTATTTTGACGAGATTATAAGGAGTAACTTATTTTTTTTTTAAGCCGCGGGCGCTTACTATATTCTGGGTTTTTGGCAACATGAATTGCAGACTAATTATCAATATTTATAATAAAACTTTTACAACTATTTCTCTTAGTAAATTCCTAATCCAGCAACCCTCTGCAATTCCCTTTCCTAATGCTACATATTCTGATTCTGTACTTGATAATGATATACACTGCTGTTTATTACAAGACCATGACACTGTATTACCAAAAACTTCCATTATATACCCTGATGTACATTTCCTATTCTTTTGATCTCCTGCCCAATCAGCATCTGTATATCTTTCTAATTGCATATCTACTCCTTTTCTATAAATTAGTTTTAATCCTATAGTACCTTTGATATATCTCAAAATTCTTTTTAATGCCTTCCATAAGCTCTCATTAGCACAGCTTTGAAAACGACTTAAATAACTCAAAGCATAACACAAATCTGGACGTGTTCCCAATATGGCATACATGAGACTTCCTATTAACTGTCTGCACCTTTTTATCAATTCTTTTTTTAAATTAAAACTTGAAGTCAAAGAACCTAATTCATGTGCTGAGGAATGCTACTGTGTGCCATTATCGATAGTCCCACATATCTTCTACTATTTTGTAGCTTTCTGTAACAAGAAGGTGTCTTTCTTTAATTAATAGAATAGAAAGGGAAGAGGATTTCCTATCATTGTAAAATTTATTCCGGTGAGGTTACTATGGCGACTAGACGTTCCCTTTGAGTTTTTGTGTGCTTACTGATAATTAAGTGATTTTACTTTACAAAGCTCCTAACATGTGATCCTTGTGAACACCACATTTAAGACGCTTTGATGTATTTTTTTCTCAGATCATTCGCCTTAACTTATTGCGTACGTATTGCAAATGTTCTTCGATTTACCAGATTCGTTTTATAATTTCCAGAGCGCAGACCTATCAGAACTAGAAGTGTCGGACGCGCCGCTAGAAGCATCGCATGCGCCAGTGTTAGCGCGCTCACTGCGAGCGCACACTTGTACCCTGCGTGCGCTGTGTCTGCAGCGAGTGAGCCTGTGCGGGGAGCCTTTGTTATGTCTAGGTGAGTCACACAGAGGGACAGACAGATATACAGACAGACAGATAGACAGACAGACAGATAGACAGACAGACAGACAGACAGAACTAGGAGTGTCGGCCTAGGTGAGTCACACAGACTCAATATAAATGTAGATAAACAGACAGACAGACAGATAGAACTAGAAGCTTCGGACTAGGTGAATCGCACAGACACCGTAAATGTAGATAAACAGACAGATAGACAGACAGACAGACAGGCTGACAGACAGACAGATACATAGACGTACAAACATACAGATAGACAGACAGAACTAGAAGTGTCGGACTAGGTGAGTCACACAGACTCACCGTAAATGTAGATAAACAGACAGATAGACAGACAGACAGAACTAGCAGCTTCGGACTAGGTAAGTCACACAGACTCACCGTAAATGTAGATAAACAGACAGATAGACAGACAGACAGAACTAGCAGCTTCGGGCTAGGTAAGTCACACAGCCTCACCGTAAATGTAGATAAACAGACATATAGATAGACAGACAGACATACAGATAGACAGACAGACAGGGAGACGGACAGATAGACAGACAGACAGACAGATAGACACACAGACTCACCGTAAATGTAGATAAGCAGACATATAGATAGACAGACACACAGACAGACAGATAGACAAACAGACAGACAGACAGAACTAGAAGTGTCGGACTAGGTGAGTCACAAAGACTCGCCATAAAAAATCCAAATTCGGGACAAATGTATGTCTTTTTTTTCTATGGGGTTTTTGTATGAACTCAAGACCACGTCTGTAGGGTGAGCTAGTACTAATATATTTTAAATTTGTTTCTTTACAGTTATAGCCCTAAAATCAAACAGCTCGATCCGCGAGCTGCGCCTCTGTGACAACAGACTGTCAGTGTCTGACGCGTCGCAACTAGCCTCGCTACTCAGATACAACTCCCGCATTCAGCTGCTGGACCTCTCCAACAATATGATACAGGTATAAATACAGGGTGGATTTTTGAGACGGGGCAGTAGGGCACCTTAACCGTTGTCGCTGCAGGAAAACGGTCTTTGGAGACCGTCCTTAACTTTTTGAGACTTTTATTTCTGCATTCACAGATTTTGAAAAAAATGTACAGTGCAGACATGAGCAGCTTTCATAAAAAAAAATTTTTGGTGCCAATCGATCCTGTGTCTTACAGGGATCAAAACACTCTATAAGACCAACAGAGGTTTGAGTACTAGAAAAGTGAGAACTAGAAACTAGAAAAGGGAGTCCGGGCTGGGACTTTCTCGAAGCGAATTCGCTTTGATAAAGTCCCAGCCGGTAATAGAAAAAAAGCGCGCCCGCCGATGCGGCATTGAAAAACAAATAAAAAAAAAATACACGGGAACTTCTTATTCGTCTTTTTGTCAAAATATTACAGACAATTTTAATTTGATATTAATACATATTTGTAATTTGGTTATGTAAATATAAATATTCGTCACTACTAAAAGCATCTCTTATTTATTTTCTCATAGAGGGGGATGAAAAGCAGAGTGTGCCACACTTTACACACAATTATTTAACCTCGAGCGACGGACTTTGAATCCCTCGGTACGCTTAGGATTCTACTCTAGAATCCCTCGCCACGCTCGGGATTCTATTCTAGAATCCCTCGCTAGGCTCGGGATTCAAACAATCGCTCTCGCCCTCAATACATTATTTTGGTCCCTTATGACACAATCTACTATTGTAAGACGCCTGTGAGTTTGAATTTCGCGGGCTACAGCTGCGGATTCACCTTAAAAAATCATATTGTAACATTGCAGGACGCAGGAACTGCACACTTAGCGGACGCGTTGGCAGAGCAAGCGTCGCAGTCGCCGCCCTCCGCCGCCGCCTCGCCCCTGTCGCCGCATCGCTGTCAAGGTATACATTATCAAGTTAAGGTGGGTTTCTGTAACAACAGCCAGGGCGTTGAAGGACCCAATTAAAAGCGGCCATACACGCTACGCCTCCCATGCACGAGCTTCCAAATCCGGGCAAGTACCTGCGTGACTTTTTCAATTCATATGTACTTTCTCAGTTTATCTTGGGCATTACTGGCACTGGTGAAGGAAAAACATCGTAAGGAAACGTGGACTTACTGTTAATATAAGAAAAAGTAAAAAAAAATTATGTTTATTCTGCACAAACAAAACGCACATTACAAAAAAAAAATACATAAAATATTAACATACAAAGTAGCCAAAAGCCTCGTATTCAAACAATAAAAGTTTGACAATCTTGTCTATTGCTTGATATCAGGGCCAGGAACCAAAGACCTGCCGGGGTCGTGGGAAAGTCCCAAAGGGATACCGAGGCCCCCGTTTAGTCAGTGAGGGTGCATTGATCACCACGCTTGCTTAAGACGGGTTGGCGATTTCAGACTTATAGTTATTTTTCGACTCTGCAATCGGCATAAAAAAAATATATTTTATTGATTGTTTGTTGTCATTTGCCAGTGTCACAATACTGAGTAATTACGTAATGCAAAATTGTCTTTGGTCCCTTTTTTTTTGGGTGGGAAAATATCAAATAACTTCTCCCGCTTTGGGCGGAGCGGGAGGGTGTGTCAGACTCTGACTGACTAAAACCCACCCGTGTTCCTTCCGTTGCCTGTGTTGCCAGTAGACTCGGTATCCCTTTGGGACTTTCCCGCGACACATTTGGTAGTAATCTCACAAATATAGAGAAAATGCGTCAGCGCGAACGAGATGGATGAATATTGCACATTTTATTTAGTTTTTACCAGTTTAACTGTATTGTATTCGATTCTTTATATGCCTTTAATAATTTTAGAATGATAGTACCTATTATAGTTGAGTTTATTTCTGCAAAACATTGAAAGTTTTGTTTGTTTAGTGATAGCGACTTTTTGGTTCTGCTACTTGACGATAGATGGTGTTAAAATAAATAAAGGAAAGACTTTTATTTGTAATTTTATTGATGAATAAGCAAGATATAAGAGAGCTGTGGTAACGGCCGCGACTTATGAGCTGTACTTCGTAGGTTCGAACCCAGACAGGGGCTTTACTTTGTGTAAATTATTATCACATTATTATCACCACTGCTCTCAAAACTGTGAAGGAAAACATCGTGAGGAAACCAGCATGTCCTAGAACCAAAAATTCTAAGACATGTGACATCTACCAACCAGCACTGGACCCGCGTGGTGGATTACGGCCCACTCCCTCTCACGGAGAGGAGGCCTGTGTCCCAGCAGTGGGAACATTATAGGCTGATTATGTTATGTAATTAAGTATGAAAATCGGGTTCGCTTCGGCTTCTCTCTTACAAAAATGGACACTCGCCGCTGAGTCTCTCCAGTACAGTATTGGTTGATATAGCCATTATTTATTCCTTAAATATTTCTGATAAATAAAAACACTTCCCCTTTTCTTCAACATAATCATTACTTATCACAGTTCTTGCTCATGTTTATTACTGTATTTATTTATGTATATATAATTATTTATGTAGTTAAGTATATGCTTTATGTATGTATGTATGTATGTATGTATGTATGTATTTATTGTACACCACTGACTGCCTGCAGTATAATTGCTGTCATAAGAAAAAAAGGACGTATTTACACAAAACGAACTAACCGATTTCCAACCTTAAGTTATAATCTTAAGGTCGCAAATTGGTTACTTCGTTTTATGTAATTACGTCCTTTTTTCTTATGACGTTTCTCTCTCCTGTATTGTCTCTCCTTCTCCATTTAATCCATCCAAAGGTAGTCTTTAAAAGATCACTTTTAGCGATAAGACCGCCCATTGTGTCACCCCTTGTTAAATTTCAACATTTATATCGGTAATTTTTATGGTGTACATAATAAATAATAAAGAGTACTCTATTCTATCCTTAAATTTCTAATACATTTACCTTATGTTTCCAGTGGGTGGTCACGAGGCTCGGGGGCTGGCATTCCTAGTGCTCTGGAATAATCAACTGACGAGAAACGGTGCGCCGTACCTTAATAAAGCGTTGGTGAGTATGCCTACAGGAATGTTGCCCACTTGGCAACTTCAGGGACTTGGTAGTATAAGTAACTCAAGCTAGTGTCGGCTCGAGCTAATTGAAATACCTAATAATAAGTAAAGGAAAGAACGAAGAAAACAGAAAAATTGTTTATTCTGCACAAACAAAACGCACAATACAAAAAAAAAGTGACTAAAAGCCTCGTAATCAAGCCATAAAAGTTTGCCAGTCTTGTCCATTGCGTAATATTTACTCTGTGTTGCGACACTGGCAGATGACAACATATAACAATCAAAACAAAAAAAGAATGTCGATTGCAGCTTGGGGAAATAACTACTTTTTTAACAAACAAACAACTATAACAAGAACAATTAAACAGTGCGTCGCACCTGTGCAAGAAAAGGTCGTTGCTCAGCGAAATGCTGTGATTTCGGACAAACCTATCGTAAACAGAGATTTTCAGCAATTACCTTAATTGGTCAAGGACAGCTAATGAGACACAATTGATTTTCTATTGTTTGATTCCGAATCGGTGTCGCGCAGGTTAAGTAATGATGTGCAGTTTGTCAATGTTGAAAGAATGCGTTCGTGACTCCTGTCAGTAGGACAATTTGTAGTTGTAATAAGGTTCAAACTCGCAAAACACACGTATTCGTTACTTTGAAACAGGTGTCGAAAACGCATTCTGTCAACGGCTGAACTGTAAGTAGTAGAGAATATGCATACAATTTTTTTGTTCACTAAATCAATATACAGTAATATAAGGCCAAGAAAAGTGTTAAAAGTTAAATTCAACTACTGCTTGTTGCTCAAAAAAATTATAAAACTACAACAATTTTCTACTACAGTTCAAACGTCTGATTCAGTCGCGAGCATTATGTGACGTCATTTACCACGAATCTTCTTTGTTTACATCTTTATTGTAGCCCCAAATCATATAAATTACGTAAATAATTCTTTATTCAGGCAGAAATCACACACACTTCTACTTACTTACCTTAGTGAGATTTCAAGCACTGCTAAGAATAGATTTTATTAACATAGTTTCTTTCGTCACTCCCGGCATTGTCGAAGACGACGCGTTTTGGATTTGCGTTCCGTTCCGCCATAAACACAAATTAAATCGGTCATGGACAGCTAATGAGACACAATTGATTTTCTATTGTTTGAAACCGAATCGGTGACGCGGCTTCAGTCGTTAAATTAATGAACTGTAAAATAAATAATTAATAAAAAAAAAATAAAAATTATTGGTCTTCATTGATCTGGAGAAAGCGTATGATAGGGTACCTCGGGGTGTGTTGTGGTGGGCTTTGAAACAGAAAGTTTGCCCGGGAAGTATGTGGAGTTAATTCGTGCTATGCACAGCTAATGTTGTACCTACGTCCGGTCGGCAGCTGGCAATACCGCCGGGTTCAGTGTGGCTGTAGGCTTACACCAAGGGTCGGCGTTAAGTCCTTACCTCTTCCTGTTGATTATGGACGCCCTGACGTCGGACATACAGGAAGAGGCACCCTGGTGCATGCTGTTCGCCGATGACATTGTTCTTGTCGGTGAAGATGGACCTGAGATGCAGAGCAGATTGGAGAAATGGCAACAGAAGCTGGAGAATGTTGGCTTGAAAATCAGCAGAACCAAAATTGAATATATGTTCTGCGATTTCGGCGGTCTCTCCAGTTCTGGAGCCATAGCACTTAATGGCGCGCTTATCCCAGTCTGTTCTGATTTTCGGTATCTCGGCTCTGGCAAAGCGATGGCGAAGTAGATCGGACGGTTAAGAATAGAGTTAACACTGGATGGATGAAATGGCAGCAGGTCACGGGAACAATCTGCGACTCCCGCATTCCCCTTAAACTGTAGGGGAAGATATATAAAACAATGGTAAGACCTGCTGTCTTGTATGGATCACAATTTTGGGCCACACAAGGGTTGAATGAAAGGCAATTGCATGCAGCTGAGATGAGATTGCTAAGAGCGATGTGTGGTGTGACACGAATGGATAGAATAAGAAACAAGTACATAAGAGGAAGTCTGAAAGTGGAACCGCTGCGCTGAAAAGTTGTGCGGAAATCCGTTGTCATAGCATGGGCATGTGATGCGGAGGAATGTGGAAAATGTCGTGAGGAAAGTCTTGAGTATGAATGTCGATGGCTATAAGAGTAGAGGAAGACCAAAGAAACGATGGATGGACTGTGTGAAAGATGATGTGGCTAGAAAGGGGGCGACTACCGAGATGACAACTAATAGAGAAGTATGGAAGAAAGAGACATGTCGCGCCGACCACAAATAAATTGGGATTAGGGCAGGAGAATGATGATGAGGAACTTGTTTCTTGACTCCTACATAATGTATATTTAAAGTTCTGAATTAAGTGCATATTTAATATTACGTGCTGTCAATATCTATTGAATAGTCCAGCTCATAATTGCATATTTATCCTTTTTAACACATAACATTAACATCACGCCTTGTTTCCCCTAAGGGTTGGGCAGAGGTGTACCTGTAGTACACCCACATTTCGCCAGTTATGTTTAAGTCCCATGTAACAGGGGCGAGCCAGTTGCCATCAGCCGGGCACAAATCCAGACCCCGGGCTGCTACTGAGAAATTCCAGATGGAATAACCCAATAACACTGCCCGACCCGGGAATCGAACCCAAGACCTCATGCTCAGCAGTAGCGCTTGCGACCACTAGACCAGCGAGGCAGTTATCCTTTTTATTGTAGTTTTTATTGTATTGTTTATCAGTGGAAAGGAGATCCGCCAAATCCCATACAAAAAAAAACCCAGGGCGGCAAAAGAAATGTATCTCAGGTTTCATTGGAGGGGCACGACTATGTTGCTTTCTTACCAACCTCTTAACAACTAGGTAAAACTCAGCTCACTACACAGGAGTCTAATAAGAAATAATACTTTTATTTTAATCTATATAGTTATAATACAGGGTTACAAAAAAATACTTTTCGAAAAAAACCCAGATGTTCACACCCAGCTCTAGGTATTTTATTATAAATATACATACTGCAAAAACTGTATAACAAGTATTGCATTGGTACACACATCCCACATAGATACGTTGTCAATATTAGTTAAGCAAAGAACTCAAAAAGATGTCGTTTTTCCATAAAAATGTCACTTACATCTAGCGCCTATGAAACTTCTCCGGGCAAAAAAACTATGTTAGCCACCGAATTTGGCAAAAGCGATACTTTACAGTATTTCTACTATTATTGCTCTAAAATCTGAGATACATTTCATTTGCGCCGGGCCTGGGTCAAATTTGGCGGATCTCCTTTGTAAATGGTTGTAAGTTTCCCAAATAGAATAAAATAAAATAACCACTTTTACAAATTCTCCTTGAAAATTTAAGTTTCACTAGCTGGCGTTAACATTATCTGTCATCAGGACAGTTGTCCCACCGCCGGCGATTAACGAGTAGCGAGTAGAGCTAGCAAAGAATGAAAGAAAACAAAATTTGACCTAGGTTAAGGCACGCACTATTCATACAAAAACGTAAGTACGTGATCGAATCAGAAATTAAGAGATCCTCAGGCGAACCAAGGTTACCGACATAGCGCGAAGAATTGCCATAGTGGCAGTGGGCAGGGCACATTGCTCGCAGAACATATAGAGGACGTAGCGTTGGAAGGCCTCCTACAAGGTAGACCTTGTGAAGGTCGCAGGAATCCGCTGGATGCGGGAAGCACAGAACCGTTCGAAGTGGCGGTGCTTGAAGAAGGCTTATGTCCAGCAGTGGACGACTTTCGGCTGAAATGATGATACGTTTCTTGAGCGAGAAAATAGCCGATATAATAGTTTATAGGTCTTTGGGCAGTCCTCCCACCGTCGGCGAGGTAGCGACTATCCTCGCCGGCTGTGGGATGACTGCCCTAGACATAATAAACCGTGTCGTTTTATGACGTTTAAATGACGGTTAACATTAGGTACATTTATGTTCACTTAACTCGTCAAAGTGTAGGGAACAGTTTATTTTCTTTTTCGTGATTTCAGGTTTAGTGCCGTAGTAAAAGTTGGTCATAATGATGAGTACAATGACTCCCTTTTTTTTTTTGAGTGGGACATCCTCAAATAACTCTCCCACTCTGGGCGGAGCGGGAGCGTGTGTCGGACTCTTACTGACTAAAACCCACCCGTGTTCCTTCCGTTGCCTGAGGCCTCGGTAACCCTTTCGGACTTTCCCGCGAACAATGAGAATGATGGTGTTTTAAATCACACCCTGTTGTTTGAAGCATCCAATAAGGTTGCTTCAAACTATACTGTGAGGTGCCCTCACTTGTAATAATAATCAACTGACAGTCAACTATTTGTCAAATACCACAGATGGTAAAGCAAATTTTAGCAGGTCAACACAAGGACTTTTAATTTTGTGCAATAAAATGACAATTCTTACAGTCATTTCGTCAATGAAATTAAAACTCAGAACATTTTTTAACGAAATGACAATAAGAAGTGTCACTTTATTGCGGTTAATTAACATAATAATAATATAACATCAAGCCTGTAATCCCAGAAGGGGTAGGCAAAGGTGTATCGATATTACATCCAGTGCAGCTAATTAAAAGTCCGAAAAAATTCTTGTAGTATGTGTCCGATCAGACGGGCCAAGAATAATGGCACAATCTGTTTCTGTTTCTCCATTTTTGTTGAGTGTTAGTAATAATTGTGTAAACAATTTCCTCACCACTGTTCTCAAAACGGTGAAGGAAAATATCGTGAGGAAACCGGCATCTCAAAGAACCAAAAACTCGAAGACATGTGATATCTACCAACCCGCACTGGGCCCGCGTGGTGGATTACGGCCCACTGCCTCTCACAGAGAGGAGACCTGTGTCCCAGCAGTGGGAACATTATCCTATTGACCACCATCAAAAAAGCAAAAAACGTGCCCTCGGCGCCAAGCTATGAATTATTCCTTAAAATCTGTCATGTAATCGTGACCGTGGCGTGCTGGGCACATTTTGGTCTGTCATCTAGACATGACTGTGGCAGATTATGCTAGTAATATATAAAATACTTTATTTTTCTTCCAGCGTTCATCACAATCTCTCTGCGTACTAAACATTGGGCGCAACGCGCTCGGCAACGACGCGGTGCGCGCGCTGGCGCGGGGCGCGGCGCTGCTGTCGCTGGGGCTGCAGGCGGCGCGCCTGGGGCCCGACGCCGCCGCGCTCGCCGAGCTCATCCGGGCCGACACCAAGCTACAGGTGAGCCGCATAGCTTATGTTAAACGGCTGTCGCTGGGGCTGCAGGCGGCGCGCCTGGGGCCCGACGCCGCCGCGCTCGCCGAGCTCATCCGGGCCGACACCAAGCTACAGGTGAGCCGCATAGCTTATGTTAAACGGCTGTCGCTGGGGCTGCAGGCGGCGCGCCTGGGGCCCGACGCCGCCGCGCTCGCCGAGCTCATCCGGGCCGACACCAAGCTACAGGTGAGCCGCATAGCTTATGTTAAACGGCTGTCGCTGGGGCTGCAGGCGGCGCGCCTGGGGCCCGACGCCGCCGCGCTCGCCGAGCTCATCCGGGCCGACACCAAGCTACAGGTGAGCCGCATAGCTTATGTTAAACGGCTGTCGCTGGGGCTGCAGGCGGCGCGCCTGGGGCCCGACGCCGCCGCGCTCGCCGAGATCATCCGGGCCGACACCAAGCTACAGGTGAGCCGCATAGCTTATGTTAAACTGCTGTCGCTGGGGCTGCAGGCGGCGCGCCTGGGGCCCGACGCCGCCGCGCTCGCCGAGCTCATCCGGGCCGACACCAAGCTACAGGTGAGCCGCATAGCTTATGTTAAACGGCTGTCGCTGGGGCTGCAGGCGGCGCGCCTGGGGCCCGACGCCGCCGCGCTCGCCGAGCTCATCCGGGCCGACACCAAGCTACAGGTGAGCCGCATAGCTTATGTTAAACTGCTGTCGCTGGGGCTGCAGGCGGCGCGCCTGGGGCCCGACGCCGCCGCGCTCGCCGAGATCATCCGGGCCGACA
The DNA here is from genome assembly GCA_905333075.3 of Atethmia centrago. NCBI lineage: Eukaryota > Metazoa > Arthropoda > Insecta > Lepidoptera > Noctuidae > Atethmia > Atethmia centrago. Next base: position 11,919,932 of record HG995393.1, read on the forward strand.
CCAAGCTACAGGTGAGCCGCATAGCTTATGTTAAACTGCTGTCGCTGGGGCTGCAGGCGGCGCGCCTGGGGCCCGACGCCGCCGCGCTCGCCGAGCTCATCCGGGCCGACACCAAGCTACAGGTGAGCCGCATAGCTTATGTTAAACGGCTGTCGCTGGGGCTGCAGGCGGCGCGCCTGGGGCCCGACGCCGCCGCGCTCGCCGAGCTCATCCGGGCCGACACCAAGCTACAGGTGAGCCGCATAGCTTATGTTAAACGGCTGTCGCTGGGGCTGCAGGCGGCGCGCCTGGGGCCCGACGCCGCCGCGCTCGCCGAGCTCATCCGGGCCGACACCAAGCTACAGGTGAGCCGCATAGCTTATGTTAAACGGCTGTCGCTGGGGCTGCAGGCGGCGCGCCTGGGGCCCGACGCCGCCGCGCTCGCCGAGCTCATCCGGGCCGACACCAAGCTACAGGTGAGCCGCATAGCTTATGTTAAACGGCTGTCGCTGGGGCTGCAGGCGGCGCGCCTGGGGCCCGACGCCGCCGCGCTCGCCGAGCTCATCCGGGCCGACACCAAGCTACAGGTGAGCCGCATAGCTTATGTTAAACGGCTGTCGCTGGGGCTGCAGGCGGCGCGCCTGGGGCCCGACGCCGCCGCGCTCGCCGAGCTCATCCGGGCCGACACCAAGCTACAGGTGAGCCGCATAGCTTATGTTAAACGGCTGTCGCTGGGGCTGCAGGCGGCGCGCCTGGGGCCCGACGCCGCCGCGCTCGCCGAGCTCATCCGGGCCGACACCAAGCTACAGGTGAGCCGCATAGCTTATGTTAAACGGCTGTCGCTGGGGCTGCAGGCGGCGCGCCTGGGGCCCGACGCCGCCGCGCTCGCCGAGCTCATCCGGGCCGACACCAAGCTACAGGTGAGCCGCATAGCTTATGTTAAACGGCTGTCGCTGGGGCTGCAGGCGGCGCGCCTGGGGCCCGACGCCGCCGCGCTCGCCGTGCTCATCCGGGCCGACACCAAGCTACAGGTGAGCCGCATAGCTTATGTTAAACGGCTGTCGCTGGGGCTGCAGGCGGCGCGCCTGGGGCCCGACGCCGCCGCGCTCGCCGAGATCATCCGGGCCGACACCAAGCTACAGGTGAGCCGCATAGCTTATGTTAAACTGCTGTCGCTGGGGCTGCAGGCGGCGCGCCTGGGGCCCGACGCCGCCGCGCTCGCCGAGCTCATCCGGGCCGACACCAAGCTACAGGTGAGCCGCATAGCTTATGTTAAACTGCTGTCGCTGGGGCTGCAGGCGGCGCGCCTGGGGCCCGACGCCGCCGCGCTCGCCGCGCTCATCCGGGCCGACACCAAGCTACAGGTGAGCCGCATAGCTTATGTTAAACTGCTGTCGCTGGGGCTGCAGGCGGCGCGCCTGGGGCCCGACGCCGCCGCGCTCGCCGAGCTCATCCGGGCCGACACCAAGCTACAGGTGAGCCGCATAGCTTATGTTAAACGGCTGTCGCTGGGGCTGCAGGCGGCGCGCCTGGGGCCCGACGCCGCCGCGCTCGCCGAGCTCATCCGGGCCGACACCAAGCTACAGGTGAGCCGCATAGCTTATGTTAAACGGCTGTCGCTGGGGCTGCAGGCGGCGCGCCTGGGGCCCGACGCCGCCGCGCTCGCCGAGCTCATCCGGGCCGACACCAAGCTACAGGTGAGCCGCATAGCTTATGTTAAACGGCTGTCGCTGGGGCTGCAGGCGGCGCGCCTGGGGCCCGACGCCGCCGCGCTCGCCGAGCTCATCCGGGCCGACACCAAGCTACAGGTGAGCCGCATAGCTTATGTTAAACGGCTGTCGCTGGGGCTGCAGGCGGCGCGCCTGGGGCCCGACGCCGCCGCGCTCGCCGAGCTCATCCGGGCCGACACCAAGCTACAGGTGAGCCGCATAGCTTATGTTAAACGGCTGTCGCTGGGGCTGCAGGCGGCGCGCCTGGGGCCCGACGCCGCCGCGCTCGCCGAGCTCATCCGGGCCGACACCAAGCTACAGGTGAGCCGCATAGCTTATGTTAAACGGCTGTCGCTGGGGCTGCAGGCGGCGCGCCTGGGGCCCGACGCCGCCGCGCTCGCCGAGCTCATCCGGGCCGACACCAAGCTACAGGTGAGCCGCATAGCTTATGTTAAACGGCTGTCGCTGGGGCTGCAGGCGGCGCGCCTGGGGCCCGACGCCGCCGCGCTCGCCGAGCTCATCCGGGCCGACACCAAGCTACAGGTGAGCCGCATAGCTTATGTTAAACGGCTGTCGCTGGGGCTGCAGGCGGCGCGCCTGGGGCCCGACGCCGCCGCGCTCGCCGTGCTCATCCGGGCCGACACCAAGCTACAGGTGAGCCGCATAGCTTATGTTAAACGGCTGTCGCTGGGGCTGCAGGCGGCGCGCCTGGGGCCCGACGCCGCCGCGCTCGCCGAGATCATCCGGGCCGACACCAAGCTACAGGTGAGCCGCATAGCTTATGTTAAACTGCTGTCGCTGGGGCTGCAGGCGGCGCGCCTGGGGCCCGACGCCGCCGCGCTCGCCGAGCTCATCCGGGCCGACACCAAGCTACAGGTGAGCCGCATAGCTTATGTTAAACTGCTGTCGCTGGGGCTGCAGGCGGCGCGCCTGGGGCCCGACGCCGCCGCGCTCGCCGCGCTCATCCGGGCCGACACCAAGCTACAGGTGAGCCGCATAGCTTATGTTAAACTGCTGTCGCTGGGGCTGCAGGCGGCGCGCCTGGGGCCCGACGCCGCCGCGCTCGCCGAGCTCATCCGGGCCGACACCAAGCTACAGGTGAGCCGCATAGCTTATGTTAAACTGCTGTCGCTGGGGCTGCAGGCGGCGCGCCTGGGGCCCGACGCCGCCGCGCTCGCCGAGCTCATCCGGGCCGACACCAAGCTACAGGTGAGCCGCATAGCTTATGTTAAACTGCTGTCGCTGGGGCTGCAGGCGGCGCGCCTGGGGCCCGACGCCGCCGCGCTCGCCGAGCTCATCCGGGCCGACACCAAGCTACAGGTGAGCCGCATAGCTTATGTTAAACGGCTGTCGCTGGGGCTGCAGGCGGCGCGCCTGGGGCCCGACGCCGCCGCGCTCGCCGAGCTCATCCGGGCCGACACCAAGCTACAGGTGAGCCGCATAGCTTATGTTAAACTGCTGTCGCTGGGGCTGCAGGCGGCGCGCCTGGGGCCCGACGCCGCCGCGCTCGCCGAGATCATCCGGGCCGACACCAAGCTACAGGTGAGCCGCATAGCTTATGTTAAACTGCTGTCGCTGGGGCTGCAGGCGGCGCGCCTGGGGCCCGACGCCGCCGCGCTCGCCGAGCTCATCCGGGCCGACACCAAGCTACAGGTGAGCCGCATAGCTTATGTTAAACGGCTGTCGCTGGGGCTGCAGGCGGCGCGCCTGGGGCCCGACGCCGCCGCGCTCGCCGAGCTCATCCGGGCTGACACCAAGCTACAGGTGAGCCGCATAGCTTATGTTAAACTGCTGTCGCTGGGGCTGCAGGCGGCGCGCCTGGGGCCCGACGCCGCAGCGCTCGCCGCGCTCATCCGGGCCGACACCAAGCTACAGGTGAGCTGCATAGCTTATGTTAAACTAACTTGTATGCTTACCAAAACTTCTGCAAAGTGCAGCATATTGTTAATGAACTGTAAGAGGACGTTCACTCTGTATCAAAAATGCATAACGTTGTACTTCATATTTATTCTTTTTGTTTGTTGTTCGATTGAGATGAAAAAATTGTAAGGGCTTTTTGAATTAAAGATTATTATTATTATAGTCATAAAATGTGAGCAATTAATTACAAAATTCTCGACAATAGGGAATATGCAAGTAATTCAAAACTTATCCTTTTTTTAAATATACGTTGTGTAGGAGTTAAGAAATTATTTTTTCTTTATATTTCTTAATGCATTACTTATTTTACAATTCATTATTTTATGTTGTGTTTTTTTTTGGTGGAACGTAACACAAACTCAGAACGCGTGGTCTTCGCCAATGCCAAAAGGGACGAAAATAACTACGTGAATAAAATCTATTTGTATAGTGCTTGAAAAAGAGAAAAAAAAATTTGGAGCTAATAAACCGATGTATACAAAACAGTATCGTGGTAAACGACGTCACATCATGCCCGCGACAGAAACGGACGTTTGGACTGTAGTAGAAAATTGTTGGAGTTTCATAACTTTTTTGAGCGACAAGCAGTAGTTGAATTTAAGTTTTATTTACTTTTATTGGTTTTATATTACAGTTTTTTTTTAAAGATATAGTGCAAATTAAAAATAACCGCAACATCCCTAGTATGTAACATCATATTTTCTTGTATTTTCAGAGGCTAGATCTCCGCGAGAACCGTCTAGGCAGCGCCGGTCTACAAGCTATCCTAACTGCCATGAAGGATAACACCACTCTCACGCAGATCGACCTCGACGAACCGCCTGTGCCCGTAAGTTAAACTACCTACATCATATCACCGGTTGCGCGCCGCTGTCGCATGAAGTCAAGATCCCTCGCGCCCCGAACCCGAACCCGAACCTGAACCTTATTGCGTTATAATAGAGTTGCAAACCGCGTGGCTACTGACACCTATTCGGAGACGACGGGGACTGAAGGGTTCGGGAGTGCGTCTCCTATTCGGAGACAACGGGGACTATTCGTAAATGTTTTAATACAATAGGATTTTATAATAAGATGGTCAGTTCGCGACATTTTACTCGAGAGTAGGGATGGCGATCTTTTTTTTTTTTGCTTGGGAAATTATCCAATAACTTCTCCCGCTCTGGGCGGAGCGGGAGGGTGTGTCAGACTCTTACTGACTAAAACCCACCCGTATTCCTTCCGTTGCCTGTGTTGCCAGGGGCCTCGGTAAACTTCCACGCGACCCCGGCAGGGATGGCGATCTGAGATCGATTAATCGAAGAATCGATTTCTTGTTAAAGTTTCTTGATAAGAACCTGAACCGTAAATGAATTACAATTAATTGAATGTGTTGTTCACTTAATTAACTACACAAAAACTCGCTACTGTGTACTTAGTTTTCTTCGTCGCTCGTAAATATGTAGGTAAAAGAATAAAATAAAAAAAAAATACGTTTGTACTACAAACGTATTTTTTAACATTAACAAAGAAAATACAAATTCGAAAAGCTAATCGAAATAAGATCGATTTCTGGAAAATCATTTTTTTAATCCTCGATATTTTTGTGTTTTGATTTATTAGATTTTGATTCGAATCGATTCAAGAATCGATATTTTTCGAAAAGAATCGTCATCCCGAGAGCATACAAATAATAATAAAATTTCTGATGTCGAAACAACAGACACGCAATTAAAATGAAATAACTCAATTACTTATTATCACACAATTCCTTACATACTAACTTTTTATTTTGAATACAAAGATATATTGTAATCATCCTCATCTGCCTAACCTTTACCCAACCATGTTGAGGTCGGCTTCCAATCTAACTGGAAGCAGCTGAATACCAGTATTTTACATAGAGCGACTGCCTATCTGACCTCCACAACCCAGTTACTGGGTAATACGATACCCCTTGGTAAGACTGGTTGTCAGACTTTCGTGCTTCTTTCGACCCGTAACGACTGTCAAAGATTCACGAATGACAGCCGGGACCAACGGCTTAACGTGCTTTCCGAGGCACGGAGGAGTCTTGGTATGTAAAGATGGTCACCCATCCACGGACGAACAGCGCCAAGAGTAGCTTAACCTGATCGATAATAAAATTATTTTCTTATCTTTTCAGGACCCAACGAACCTAACAGCGGAAGACAGTGAAACAGCCCTCGTACGTCGCCTCACAAGAGAAATACGCGCTATGTGTCGACGGAATGAGCCCCCTGTACGACAGGACGAGGAGGGCGCGCATCCTGTACATAGGAAGATCAGTCTCACGTGCCACACCGCCTCTCTGCTTAGAGTGAGTTATTTATGACTTTTATTGACATCTTTCCCCTCTGTGAGGGACGGAAGTGTGTAACTTCATAATAGAATGGAATGGGTTATAAGTACTTTATAATAGTATAGGATTAGTGTACTCATGGAATTAGTAAGTACTTTATAATAGCATGGAATTAGTGTACTCATGGAATTAGTAAGTACTTAATACATAATCAGCCTATAATGTTCCTGGGACACAGGCCTCCTCTCTGTGAGAGGGAGTGGGCCGTAATCTACCACGCGGACCCAGTGCGGGTTGGTAGATGTCACATGTCTTCGAATTTTTGGTTCTAGAACATGTCGGTTTCCTCACGATGTTTTCCTTCACCGTTTTCCTTCAAAGTAAAGCGCCTGTGTGGGTTCGAACTTACGACCTTGAACTTGTAAGTCGCGGCCATTACCACTATTCATGGAACTAGTAAGTACTTAATAATAGCATGGAATTAGTGTACTCGTGGAATTAGTAAGTACTTAATAATAGCGTGGAATTAGTGTACTCATGGGACTAGTAAGTACTTAATAATAGCATGGAATTAATAAGTACTATATAGGTTGTAAGTGAGATGTTAGATGTTACACATCATATGCGACTACTTACTGTAAGGCTCGCTTGTTTTTTTTTTTTTTGTAAATTGGTTGTAAATAGCATGTTTACAATGGTACATGGATCTTTTGGCGCGTGGCCAAAAAGCCATTTTATCCAGAGACGTTTAGGTAGTTAAGTCGAGGGGTAAAATGGCTCGTTTATTCCCGAGTTTATACACTCTGATTTCATTTCGATTTCGAGAAATGAAACAGGTGTAAACTATATAATTTAAAAAAGTTTTTTTTTTATTTTTACCGTGCGTCATTTGGCTTGGGTTCTTCATACTGTCAAGTCATAAAAATGTTTCTTTGCGTTTATACATAATAAATTATAACAATTTCATCTGGTTGTATTAAATTAACAATAGTAAACACGGAAGTGATATAAATTAAAGCAAATGAAATAAAATAACAACTTTAATCTGCGACGTTTTATTGTGCGTGTGGCTGTTGGGCCTGATTATCTTAGTCTTAGAAAAAAAAATATTTATGCACTAGAGCATAAAAAGCGACTTTATGTCGCTTGCGCACGACATAAAGACGAACTTTTAGAGCATGAGAAGTGAAAACATTTTTAACACGTTCGGTGACAGTACGTCGTTAGGCGGGAAATTAAAATAGTGCGTTATGACAGTACGTCGAGGGACGTCCAGATCTGTCGACGTAGTGTCGCATTTGGGCAAGCAAACACATACCTAATATAGCACAACGTCGAGAAACGTTCACGTCCATCGACGTAGTACCAAATTTCGGCAGGCAAACATATGGCTAAAATGACACTACGTTGTGAAACGCTTGTCATTTAGTATGGAAAATTCTACTGCTGTAATGTGGTGTCAGGGTACGTGCTCACTGTCAGTGAACGTGTTAATGTTTATTCAATCAACAATCAATCAACTCAGCCTATAGCAGTCCACTGCTGGACATGGCCTCTCCCAGACTGCGCCACAACACCCTGTCCTCCGCCTTCCGCATCCGGTCTGTCCCAGTCACCTTTTTAAGGCCATCGGTCCATCTAGCTGGGGGGCGTCCCACATTACGCTTGCCGATACGCGGATAATGCTTATTGCTTACCTTTATTTATTTATTTTTTTTGCTTATTTATAATAAGATATCTAACTGTATAAAAGCACAGCCAATAAGAATTTTCAAAAAGAAGCTCTTTGCTCTACTTGTGGAAAAGTGTTATTATTCCATCAATGATTTCCTGAATGAACCGTCAATAATAAATAATAGAGTACTATAAAATTTAATTTGTGTAGCGATAGCTTAATTTATATCTTCTATACCTAGTTTAGCTTAAGTAAATTATCGGATGTTTAATTTTAAAGTCTAGATTAAGTAAATTAAGTTTAAAATTTGCATGCCTAATAGGCAGAATGTACAAGGCCCTGTAAATAATATTCTAACACCAAATTGTAAATACCTGCATTCAAAATTACAAAATGTTATTATTCGATCTGCGAATTTCTAAATGACGATAATTTATTTTTTTGACTAATTATTTTGTAATATTATCAATGACATTTTTTATCATTTATTTACATAACCAAATTACAAGATGATTATTAACATTAACTAAATTAAATTAAAACTAAGTTAAGCTTAAAAAAGGCCCTCGGGGCATTGTACCGAGGATGCTGGCGGCATTTCCTCGCTGAATTGCAATGCTGATGCGTTGCGCGAGAAAGCCGCCAGCTTTTCGGTCACCAGTTACATCAACTAGACGTTTCGCGATTTCCGCAAATAACTTATGCGCACTGGGACCCCACGGACCGAGGGTCTCGACGCCAAAGGGCACAAAGTTGTACTCTCTGCCAAGGCCTCCATATTTAATAACTTTCAGATTTTCGGCATTTTCTTTGCATCAATGACATTAATTTGTATTATTATTTTGATTCTTTGTGATTGGACTGGAATGCTAAATAAGTGTAATCATATCACCAGTCCTTTGAATTCAAACTAAATAAAACTGTTTTGCATGCCTAATTTAAGGTAGTTAGTAATGGATCCTTGTAGATTTTTTCTGAACACCTTTATTATGTATCTTCTAACTGAGCAAATAAAAATTATTATTATTATTATTAAAGCAAATACATTTATTTCATTTCATTTCATTTACCGCAAAAGTAACTTTATAAGGTATTTCTTATACTTATCCAGTGTTTAAGATTGAAATAATAACAGTTCCGGTGTCCCCGCAGCAGGGCCTGGCGCCGGGCGAGGAGGAGCGGCGCGGCCGCCTGCGCTCGCCGGCGCCGTCGCCCGCCGGCAGCCCCGTGCCCGCGCCGCACCCCAGCTCGCGGTTCATGGTGACGACACACTACAATTTTTTTTTTTAACAATATATTTCAAGCAGCACGGTTGTGGAATCCCTTGCCCGTGTCGATAAGGCGTGCTTAATCTCTGTCCATTCTTAAGGCGCTGACAAGACCCAATTGACCAAAATAGGCTTCGCTTAAGAAAAAAAATTGCCAAATCTGTATAGTTTGTGGTAGCGAAAAATATATATGTTAATTTTGAACATATTTCCCAGAACTTGATTGTTACCAAAACACGTTTTTAAAACAAGATCTCGATACAAACTAACGTTAAACTAACCTCTTACCTTGAGTTCTCCAAAATATCTGTATCAAATATCAACATACGTTACGTATTTAATTAATAACAAGAACGTCTTATTTAAATGCAGAACTTAGTTGTTTTTTTTATTTTCGATTACTCAACTCAGTCTTGAGTAAATAGATAATTACTTCATATTTTGCAATAAATTACAAGCGTTGTACCATCGCGCATCTTTTTCTTTTCTATGCAATCTGACAGTGACCGCGGTTTAGGTGTTGTCAGCGTCTTAAAATGGCAACACAGGCAATGAATATTCTTTTTTCTACCATATAGAAAAAATAATATTGCAAATCGTCTATTTAAGACGGAAAGGGCTTGTAGCTAAGTAATAACAGCCGCACGGGTCGATCGATCAGGTTAAGCTACGCTTGCCGCGGTTGGTCCGTGGATGGGTGACCATCTTTACATACCAAGACCCCTCCGTGTCTCGGAAAGCACGTTGAGCCGTTAGTCCCGACTGTCATTACACATAATAAAGATTATTCTATTCTATCGTGGGTACTAAAAGCAAGTAAAAATAGTGAATTTAAATGCAATATATTTGACAGGTGTTTGACGTGTTTCAGTACATTTTCATATTAGTTCTTATTTCGCCATGTACATTGAGGGCGATGTCGGCTCGTAACAAGAGCGCTAGCAGAAGGTCAGTATAAACTTCTGACATTATAAAAATACAGCCTAATATTGGATCATTATTCTCAAATATAAATGATTTTATTTCTGTAAGTAGGTTTGTACAAACACACGTTTTTACACGTTAAGGACGTGTTTGCAAAATTTATAGGTATAGGTTCCAAGTACTACATTGACACGGGTCGCACACACAAGTGTACGCACGGTTAGCTGCGGGAATAGTAGTCAAGTGAACTAATTTTGATACTTCGAGATTTTTTTCTTATTTCGTTATAATTCGTAGGTACTTACAAAAATATTTCTTATTGCTCTTTATAATTTTACTAAATAATTCTTAGATACAAATACTTCAGTGACTCCTAGGCACTGGAAGCCCTCTACTAGTAGAGAGATGTGGGCTGTGGACTTTAGGCAAGTTTTATTAGTTATGATGAGACCCTACCTGCGGACTTGATGAAGTGACCTGAAGGTATATGCACTTCGGTGACTGGTACTGGAACTGGTCGACGAGTAGGACTAGGTGTGCCGAGTTTGGGCTCATTTCGATAGTTATGATCAGACATTACCTTCGGACTTGATGGAGAGACCTGAAGGTGTACTTCAGTTACCGCTACTGGAACTCGTCCACGAATAGAACTAGGTGTGCCGAGTTTGGGCTCGTTTTGATAGTTATGGTGAGACCGGAGGTAAGGTCTCATCATAACTATCAATCTAAAAACAGCCCAATTTTGTCTGATTTGCAAACGCGCCATTAATCATATTTTTTAAAAGGAGGTCGGCGTTTCCGTCTGACTACTCTGAGAAGAAAGGCTGAAACAAACTCAGAGGTCACAGTCTCTTAAAGTCCAGACATAATCTTGGTCAGATCATGTGAAGACCATGTAGGTTGGTGTCTGAAATGGTCTTTTGAGGAAAGAACCACACAGATTGAGTGGACCTGTCCAGTCAGTGCACGCATTTGTCAGTAGTTGTGCAGCTCAACTCAGAACTTAAGGAGCTTAACGATTCAACGAACAATACCAAAGAATGTATGTCTTTATTTCAGGTGACCCGCGTGACACCAGAACGCGACTCCTCAACAGACAGCAGCGGCTCCACTTCATCATCATCGTCCACTCCAACCAGGCTCTCTTACTGCCCACCTTCGCGGTTTAAAGTCGTGCAGGTATATACACGATGTATTAACTGTACCGTAAAACGAGGTGAATAGGGATGCAGGAGTGAATCGGGACTTAACTTTAAAATGGATTTTAATGTTAAAATAATATAGTTTGTTGCCAACAAGGAAAGTTCATCAGCATAATCATTTCAGCCGAAAGACGTCTAGGTTTTCTAACTGAACAGACAACTGTGCTGCTGGGGAGCATGTCGAGCCAATTTTCCCCAGCTAAAGCACTATGCAGTTGTGAAGGGTGGGCGTTTTGGGGGACTCAAGTAATTTTGACGTTCGAAAAGTGCTGATTCTCAGCCTAGTTTGAATAAATGAATTTCGATATTAATACAATTTCAAAATTTTACAAATGTTTTACCAACAGCGTCCTCATGACGTCATTCGAGCGCAATAAGATTCCTTGTAGCACTCTACATATCAAATAATATTTTTGAACTAGAGGTTGGGGTTTCCTATCCGCTGACTCTGAGAAAAGAACACTGAAACAAACGCAAACAAAAGTCCATAAGAAAGTAAAGAAAGAAAGAAATATAGATTTATATGTCACAGAAGCACGTGCTCATAAAAACCATTAGCCCAGTCAAGTTAGCCCAAAAAAGGTGGAGGTTTTTTTTTGGGTTGGGAAATTATCAAATAACTTCTCCCGCTCTGGGCGGAGCGGGAGGGTGGGTGTGTCAGACTTTTAGCGTTGAATTATTATAGTTTGTTGCCAAAAAGACTGTATTGTGTTAACTGTATATTTAATTAACGACTTACTCTCCTTGCAATTGCAAGCTCGAAGAATTCGACATAGCCCGAATAATAGCCAAACTTAAGTGGCAGTGGGCAGGGCACATTGCTCGTAGAACAGAAAGGCGATGGGGCCGAAAGGTTCTGGAATGGCGACCGCGTACCGGAAGACGTAGCGTTGGAAGGACTCCTACAAGGTGGACCGATGACCTTGTGAAGGCCGCAGGAATCCGCTGGATGCGAGAAACACAGAAGATTGAACTGGCGGTGCTTGGGGGAGGCCTATGTCCAGCAGTGGACGTCTTTCGGCTGAAATGATGATGATGATGAACTTTCCTTGTTGGCAGCAAACTGTATCATTTCAACGTTAAAATCAATTTTAAAGTTTCGTCCCGATTCACTCCTGCATCCCTGTTCACCCCGTTTTACGGTGTATGTTACAGATTTTACTAGTAATACATTCCGAACATCGAGAGGATGCGTTGCTGACAGCTGTCAGTTGGACACGATTAGGAACTACTAAAGTTTAAAATCGTAAAACACGTATTCTTTAGTACAGCCCTATTCAAACTGCGCAGAGAGTAGCGCACTTCAGAGCCGTCATTAAGTTTGACGCGTACTATACCCAGCGTTAGCAAGTATTTGTCAGTTATTTTTACCCTGATTTTGAATCATAGTGATCCTTATTGGCGTTGCTATAAGGTTGCTATCTTATGAAAAATAACTGTTAAAGGACTATTAATAAATAGTCTATAACCTCAAATGAGCAAGGTGGCCCAGTGGTAACGGCCGCGACTTACGAGTTATAAATCGTAGTTTCGAACCCTGCCAGGCGCTTTACTTTGTGTAAATTGTTAATTCATCACCACAGCTCTCAAAACGGTGCAGGAAAACATCTTGAGGAAACCGGCATGTCCTAGAAACAAAAATTCGAAGACATGTGATATCTACCAACCCGCACTGGGCCGCGTGGTGGATTACGGCCCACTCCCTCTCGCAGGGAGGTGGCCTATGTTTCAACAGTGGGGACATTATAGGCTGATTATATGTACACAAATCAGCGTTTAATTACAAATACAAAAAATCACTTAGAACACGTCTATCACTCATAGAGAAGGGGGGGTGACTTGTTCGGTCGCGGGCGCACATCGAGGCCTTCTTCCCTACATGACGTCACGAAGTCTCATGTTGCTAACAGTATACAGGGAGCCGATTTAGTCGCCTGCATCCGTCAAGGAGGTGATCGCACCTTTTTTTTTATTGGGAAGTTATCAAATACCTTCTCCCACTCTGGGCGGAGCGGGAGGGTGTGTCAGACTCTTACTGACTAAAACCCACCCGTGTTCCTTCCGTTGCCTGTGTTGCCAGGGGCCTCGGTAACCCTTTTGGACTTTTTCCGCGACCCCGGCAGGGAGATTGTACCTGTCATACTGAACAAGTTTCGCTGTGAGACTCATAAACGATTCGTAAAAAAAAAACATGCATCGAAATTGTCTACTGTTCTATAGGAATTTGTTCGTTTTATTGGTATATATATTATAAATGATGTGACAAGGCAACGGTGCGGTTTAAAAGAAGATGTAGTGATAAAAAATTAAAAGAGTATGCTTAGATGGTTTGGTCATGTTCAGAGGATGAATGAAAAGCGACTAACAAAAGGGAATTACAAGGCAGATGTGAGTGGAAACGTCGGGAGGGAACGCCCTAGGAGGACATATAGTGACCTCATTGGTGATGTTCTTCAAAAGGGTCAGGTGCGTAGTACCCGTAACCGGCGTGCGTGTATCACCAGATGTATGAACGTTGGCGAAGCAAAAGGAGTATGTAAGGTGCGTAGCAGGTAGCGTTCTGTAGTTTCTGTCCATGTCCATGGGAAGAAGGCGTGAGTTTTGTTTATGTATGTAGCTTAGCGAGAGGGTGTGTCAGACTCTTACTGACTAAAATCCACCCGTGTTCCTTCTGTCTCCTGTGTTGCCAGAGGCCTCGGTATCCCTTTCGGATCCCGCGACCTTGGCAGAGAATCACCCCTTGACGGATGCAGGTGAATAACAGGCGCGCACTAGGCAGCGTGGCCCGGGCAATCCAATATAATTCGATACTTCGGAGCTCAAAGGGCGTATAGCATATTTGCCAATATGTGCTATACGCCCTTTGAGCCCCGAGGTATCGAATTATGTTGGATTGGCTGCCCGGCAGGCTGCTTAGTGCGGGCCTGATATTCACCTGCATCCGTCAAGGGCGTGATTCTCTGTCTAAGTTAAAAGTTAAAATTCTTGTCTGCGTAGTGCGCGGCCAAGAATTTTCTTAATATTACCGCTTGCTATGGTCTAGCTGTTGCAAACGTCGAATTATTAATTCACTGGAATGAAAAAAAAAAAAAACGAAAGAGTCTTATTGGAATCAACAAGTTCATCTTACATCAGTGGTGATTGGAGCCTCCTTAGGAGACTCCGCTCTTCCATACTTTATTAGTACTTAAGTATTTGTTTATTTCTATTTTACCATTTTTATTCAAATAAATAACTTAAAATTATAATGGGTTACATTTAAAAGTTAAGCAGAGTGTGCTTGTAAGACTGGAATTGTATGTGCGTGAGGATGTATGTGTGTGTGGATTTATTGTAATGGTGATCGTTTAGTTTAAGCTATTTATTTGAGTGTAAAATAAATGTATAATAATAAGTGTAAAAGTCTATTACAATAAATATGACCATTTTTTTACACAAAGTGACAGCTAGCACATGTCAAATTACCCCAGTGAATAAATAATTCGACTTTACTTGGCTTCCTAGTGCGCGGGAGCACTAAGGTTTGCTGTCAGATGAGAAATAAAATAAACCGAAAAAAGAAATTTCGCCCAAAATCTTGGTGTTACGGTGGTTATTTACACAATTTTTGAACGCGCACTGCGGCATGTTGACGTCTTAACGTTGTCTATGATTGGACCATACCATGGACTAAGTATGACCATACTAATTTGAAATAAGACCACAAAAGTATTTGTGCTCTTATTTATCGGGCCGTTCTTGAAGCGCTTATCAAGAATCTAGTACTATTATTGATCGAAGCCAATATGTGTAGTAATCGCTTCGGGTCGGCTTTGTTGTTCAACAAATACTGCCGAATCGAATATGACTACCCGGACACGTGTGTAGCGCCATTTAGATTTTACAGAAATTCATTCAGGCCTTTAGAAATCGTAAGATAATTTTAGTAAAATTGGTAAAAAAAAAATAACCAAACCCAAAATTTATTCTTTTCAGGTGATGGAACCTCCTCAAATTCAAGTGCATCCGGCTTCCAGCCAGCCAAGGAAGTCACCTTCAAGATTCTCAGTAACAAGAAACTATGACACAGTTTACAATACAAACCCCACCCCGCCTAACAGTCCCGCTCAACCCGTGATATATACTCAACTACAGAACGAAGTCGTCAGTCAACTCAAACACGAAACGAGTTATAACAAAAATGATGCTTTAACTCAAACTAAAAATGAAGTTGTGACTCAACTCAGGCATGATACGGCAGTGAAATGTGACTCAGTTCGTAATGAAGCCATTGCTCAACTAGGCAATGAAAAAGCTGAGACTCAACTTAAAAATGAGGCACAGTTGAAAAATGAAGTGCACACTCAAGTTAAAAATGAAATTAAGGCTGTTAAAAGTGAACCGATTATTACAGAGAATACGCAAGTTGAAAATGTATTTCCAATTCAAAATGAGCCTGCAGGTAAGAAAGTTATTACAACTCAAGTTAGGAACGAAGCTATGAAACAGTCAAAGATTGAATCGTTAACTCAAGTTCAGGCAGAATCGTCAGTACAGGTCAAAAATGAATTTGCAGTTCAAATGGAAATCAAACCAATGGATACAACAGAATCAAAACCAGAATCTAAAATTGAAGCTACCGCTCAACTTACATCTACAGACAAAAATAATGTTACGACTCAAATAACACATGGACCGACTCAACACAAAAAGGAACCTGTACTTCAAGTAAAAAATGAAGCTGAAACACAATTACAAAATGTACCTGTAACTCAAGTGAAAAATGAGCCGACTGAACTTAAAAATGAGACTTTGGCAGCAATTAAAAATATAGTTACTACTCAATTCCAAAATGTGCCGACGTTAGTAAAAGTTGAGCCGAAAATTCAAGTTAAAAATGCAGGCAGCCAAGTTAGTCCTAACGTTTCTTCAACAAGTCAAACTGATAATGTTAATAAGCAGGTTAAATATACAAGTATTGAGTCTATAATTCTAGATAAAATCACCTTAGGTACTGAACTAGAAATGGAATCGACGACTCAACTTAGAAATCTACCGGTTGTGTCTGCAATTCAAAATATTGTGCCTTTTACTCAAGCAACGAAAGATTCAGTAACTCAATGCAGCACGGGATCAGTTGCTCAACTTGGAAAACTACCGGTTGAGTCGACCTGTCAAACGAATGTTGGTGTCAAACAGTCAAAACCTTCAAGTGTAGAGTCTGTAATTCAAGCAAAGAATGGAGCAACTCAACCCACCGCTGAATTAACCATTCAACTTAAAAAATTACCGATTGAGCCTGCCATCCAAAATGTTGAGCCTGTAGTTCAAGCAAGAAATGAAACAGTTACTCAATTCTCAACGGAACCGAAGACACAAGTTAAACAAATTGTGGTTGACTTCACGAGCCAAACGAATATTGATGACAAGCATAAATCTGAAACTGTTGAGCCGTCAATACTACATAAGAGTTGCGACAGTCAACTCGAAATAAACTTGGCTACTCAACTTAAAATGTTACCACCGGTTGAGTCTACAAGTCTAGCCGATATTGGTATCAGACAAGCTAAATCTACAACAATTGAGCCTGTAATTCAAGCAAAGAATATCGCAGCTACTCCAATCAAAACAGAATTAACGACTCAATCGCAAAACGCACCTGTTGTCTCTATAAATATACTGCAAACTGAGCCTGTGAGTCTAATGCAAATTGTCAAAACTGATACTCAAGTCAAAACTGAGCTTCCAATGTCAATTGAGTCTTCCAGTTCAAATAAACCTACAGATATAGACTCGACGACTCAACTTAGAGATTTAATTGAAACTTCAAGTAAGATAAAAACCTCGCCTTCGCATTCAATTTTACCGAAAACCTCAATAGCTACTATAGAAGAGTTTCCAGAATGTGATGAAATTGAACTCAGTGACTCCACAGCGTCAAATATTACTCAACTTTCTACGGATAACGCTACAAGTGATTCTAGTAAGACTAAATCGAATGCTGAGTGTGATCCTACTTCCAAATCCAATGCTATAGTTGAGCATGCAAGGAGTGTCAACCCTACAAAGATTTTTGACAATTCGAAAATTGAGTGCACGGACACGAGAATCGTAACTGGAATCTTAACTGAATTAGGTAATATACCCAAAAAGAGTGCTGAACTGAGTACTCAACAAATTATACCTCAGTCTGATACTGAAATAAACTCAGACACGTCAAATCTCAAAAACGTAAAAACTATAAGTGACTTAAATGTGATAGTCTTTAGTATTAAACCGACAATAGTGACAAGTGATTTAAGCTATAGTGAAGTGGTTAAAAGTGATAAAAAGAACACCAAAGTGTTGCCCGACCAAAAGACAGAAAACGCTATGAACAACATTGTTGAAGACTTAGGAAATATAATAAAAGAAATAAAAGTTTTAGTTAAAAATAAAAATAGTTTAGATGACAATGTACCTGTTGATAGTGTTATACTTAAAAAGAATAAGAGTGAATCAAGCTTAGATAGTCCAGATCTAGAAGTTTCTAGACTAATGGAAAATAGACGAGAAGAAAGGAGTGTTTTCGATAGCAATTCTTCTTTAGAAATCTCTGGGAGTTCTATGGAAAGTCTTAACGAACAGAACAAGACCGTTCAAGAGCTGGATCGACGGAAATCCGGTATTATTCTGTCAAATGAAGGTAGTATGGAATCTACGAGTGAAATAACTCCAGTTAACAGTGGGAATTTCTTAAATCTCTCTCTTAGTTCAAATGAAAGTGTATCCCCAATATTTGGGAAAACAAAACGTATACATGATTCGTTGTCGAGTCTTGAAGCTAGTGTCAGCTCCCTAGATTCAGCCAAACAGGATAGGATCATGGTGACGTCAGCTGATTCCGGCATAGAATACTCGTTACAGCACCCATCAGAAAACAGAGAAGATAATTCCTCAAACGAAGGCACTTTGACTAACAACTCCAGTTTGAAAGAAACTGTCAAAAAAGCTGAAAGTTTCCAACTAGTTGATACTTTAACATCTTCCCCGAAACGGACTTCGAGTTTGCTAGATGTGCCAGCTTTAAAAAATAAAGGCTTGGATAGAATGAGAAAGATATCCTGGGTGGCCCCGTCTTCCAGTTTCCATATACCCAGACCAGACGAAAAAGACGCCAAACCTTCTCATTTAGAGAAGCTACTCAGCCTATTTCAGCATCCAAGCAGCATATTCTCAAGGAGTTTAACTAGTGATGATGAGAAAAAGTCAGCATCAAACACTCCTCCACGTAAAGATTCTTCTCTCACCAGCTCTTTCTGGACCTGGGGCAGTAACATAGAGAAAGACAGAGAAGAAGATAGTTCAGAAGCCACAGACTCGACTCTCTCCGAAAGAGTCCAAGTCTCATTCGTAGACGAGTCTTTCTCAAGGAAGTTAGACTCGAAAACTCCCTCTACGGACACTGATAACACGCTAAGCGAATTCCAGTCGTTTCCCACGCAGGAGAGTGAGATAGCAGATGATAGAGTTACCAAAACCACCGAAGATATAATAGTACAAAATTTAGACTTAAGTGTAATTAGTAATACAAAGAGAGATGTAGATAGGAGAAGTGATGATCTCGTAAGAGAGGGACAGGAAGAGAAAGAGAAAGAGTTAGCGAGGCCGAGGTCTTTCGCGGCAGTTCTTAAAAGCTCAGGCTCTGAAAACTCTTTAGATAAACAAAACAGTCCGGATAACGGACAATCTGTCGACAAACTTCCGAGCAAAGTTATCAGAGGTATTAAAGAAAATATCAGCCCAGAAAACACGTTAACCTCAAGCATGACGAACACTAAAGCTTTAGCAGTAGAATTAGAAAGACAAGTGAAAAATCCTACCGTAAATGTATGGGACACAGTCAAAAATGAACCCAAAATCGAAGAAGTTAAAGTCCAAAGCGATTTAGCACCCATAGCTACTATTGAGGAGACGTTAGATGAAGACAATCCTTTACAGCTAGCATATATAGATGACGTTAAACTCGAAGATATGTCGAGAGTTCACGTAGAAGAAGAAAAAGAATCGAAAACGCAGGATATAGATTTAGGCAAAGATGCGTTGTCTTACTTAATTTATGAAAATAGAGACTTTGAAATAGAAGCAGAGAGTATAGTCAAACCTACCGCCCAGCAAGGGTCTTTAGCCGAAGAATTAAAAGAAGCGGAAATCAAAGAAATTCTAGATCTTTCGCCAGAATTGGTCGTAGACGACAGTCTTCAAGACAACGTATTCACAGCGAAAGAAATCATTGGCTTACGAACGTCCCCGATCATTCCTGAGCGGGCGAAACTAAAAAAATCTAATTCTCTAGAAGATTTATCTCAACTATCAGACGATAAATGTCCTAAAGCAAAGACTATCGCCTTTAAAGTACCGGAAAGTACCACACCAAGGGACATACCTGAGCGCAGATCGAAACTACGCACCCGAAGTGGATCGAGCCCAAAATCTTTGCCCGAAAGTTTGAATAAACCGTGCCCGTTATCGAAAATGGAATCTATATTGACTAAAAAGAAGAAAAAGGTGTCGTCTTTAGGTAAAATGGCGCGGGACTCTTTGCTCGCTTTAAATATGAGTGATGAAGAAATTGCAGAATTCAGACGTTCTTACAAATTAACGTCTGTTGAGAGTCTGAAATCGCTAGAGTCCGTTTCTGAAAGCGGGAACTCTATGGACTCAAGATGCAGGGCTTGTCTGAGACAGTCCCAAGAAAGCTTGATGTCATTAGACTCTATCTCTGAAGATTGTAGATGTACAGAAGAATGTGATCGGTCTGGTAAGTCCGCGAGATAGGTTGAATGTAGGTATGAGAGTGAAAATAAATTGTGTTTTTTTTTGTGTAATGTATAGAGAATTTTTAATTTTTAAGACTTATGTTGTCAGTTGTTGCTTGGTTTTGGGTAAAAGTGCGAGTCAAGTTTAAATTATTTATATTATTTGAAAGACATTTGACAGATTTTCTGCACAAAAGGTAGATTTTGATATTAATGGTCTATTTCTGCATTCTATAGTTTCTGCCTACCCCCATGGGAAGAAGGCGTGAGTTTATGTATGTAGTCTATTTCTGGGCCTTTTTTATAACAGTAGTTGAAACTTTTGAGATTCCTTGTAAATTATTTGCATAATCTTTTGAACACGGTTCCTGTAACTAACCGATAATTGTCGATTAAAACTTCTGACTGGTCTGTTTGCTATATTTTGATGCCAATGAAAATGTGCATGTCTAACTTTTAACACTCTATCAGAGACGAGTGTTATCTATTCGAGTGTACTAGAATATTTTTGTGACAAGACCCCTGAAAGCCGGAAGTCTGTACAACCAGTCTTACCAAGTGGTATCGTGTTACACAGTAACTGGGTTGTGGAGGTCAGATAGGCAGTCGCTCCATGTAAATTACTGGTATTCAGCTGAATCTGGTTAGACTTGAATACGAATCCGACAACTATGTCGAAAAGGCAGGTAACCCCTGAAAGTGATGACAGAATTACAGTAATTCAGTTTAAAGTGTCGTTATCAAATTACAATGTTCTGTTCACATACCATTACGGCATGATAGCGAACAATTCGATGATTTGTGCGATTTATGAATTTTCATAAAATTTTTACACGTCACGTATAGTCGAACTCGTAATTCCTTTCCAGTTTTGACAACAATTCCCAGTAAATTAAAACTTCACTCATTGACATTCCGGCCGTTGAGAGAATGCGTTCTTGACATCTGTCAGTTTCAAATTAAGGAACAGTAAGTAACGAATAGGAATAGTTGAAAAGTTTTGCGAATTTGATCCTAATTACAATTAGAAATTGGCCAAGTGACAGATGTCAGAAACGCTTTTTGTTGACGATCGGATTGTAAGTTTGAAACTGTCACATACAGTTTCAACACCAAATATTCGATGACCCAGTGGAAAGTCGACAGTCGCCTAGCGATAAAAACAATGTCAAATATTCGGCTCTTATTTATTATAAAAAAACAACTTTGATTCTTAAGACACTGATCTAAGATTCAAATTACGATCACCCATGCAGACTCATTATACCATTCTTAAATATATAAAATATTTAATTTAATCTTGACTTATACCTCTACTTACCCTTTTTTAGAGAAGTCAGGAATGTATGACAGATTCGAATTACTCTGTAGCCACTTAATAATGAAAGATCGAATGATTTGGACTTAATCCAATAACAAATGAGCTTAGTTCTGCTAAGACGAACCATCACACATCATAATATCTCCCAATTTCTTCCGAACGAGTACAAAGACGCACCTGCGTTTAGCGCGTGCGCAAACTCGGAACTAGCGACGCCATCTTGTTTTATCAATCTAATAGTAATGGTCACTAATATTAGAAATGTCCCAACAATTAATAATAATAATAAATATAATCGAAAAAATCGGAAAAACGATGGAAATATGGGGACTAAACACTTTAAAAGTTTTTGGAAGGCATTATTCCCGTCCTTGTCGCGCGGTACGGGCAATGTATGGCGCTAGAACGAAGGTACATAGTCGAGACGTCACTTCTGTGATAGTGCCGTCTTGCAGTTATTTTATAACTTGGCAATCTTTTACGCTTTAACACTATTTTTATTGTTTATATGAGTTTGAGAAAAAAATTGTCATCGTTCTGTGACAATTTCCCAACAACGCTCCCCTGTCAATGTTATCTTTGCGACAAAAGTTCCCTGAAGCACTGTAACTGCAATAATTTAGGATAGTTCACGCTGAATCATTTTAAATCTATTCTCAACATTCACAGATTTCAAATCTGGAACATTGGGTTAGTTTTACGTAATTAACTGAATTAATTAAAGATTTCTCAGTAGCAGCCCGGAGTCTGGATTTGTGCGCGGTTGATGGCAATAGGCTTGCCCTCTGTTACATGGGACTTAAACATAACTGGCGAAATGTGGGTGTACTATAGGTACATCTCTGGCTAATCCTTCGGGGAATACTGGCGAGATATTATGAGAGGTTGTGGGATGGCTCATTTTGGCAGGACTTAAGACAAGTAATAATTGAAGTTTTTAAATGTCTGGTATGAAAATAAATATTTAATCCCATTAAAACTTTAATTCAGAAGCAATAAAAATAGCCTTAATTTCTACTTGATTTTTGAGTGACCATTGTAATAAAAAGTTCCTATTGGTTGCAATGGAATTTGAACGTGGTTGCGTATGACATGGAGTTCGTTTTTCCGAGACATGATGTTTAAGATATTCTGAATTCAAGTTTAGGTTTAATCATTAATCTTTTGACTGCCACAGTCATGTATAGATGTCAAACCAAAATGTGCCCAGCACGCCACGGTCACGACACATGACAGATTTTAAGGAAAAATTCGTAGCTTGGCGCCGAGGGCACGTTTTTGCTTTTTTGACGTTGCGGACAAAGGGTTAAACATTACCTTTGCTCCGACCACGGTAGATAAAATCGAGTTCTGTTGTTAATTATTTATTTTCATACAGATGACAATTTATAACTTCACCTACGGGGTGAAATGAATTAACTAGCAAAACTTTACAATATGATGGGTATCGATATTTGTAATGTAGATAATAAAACTATAAATAATAAGATTATCAAAATTCATAATTCAAGTAACAACTGCACTACGAGCAGTGGTGGCCCAGTGTTAACGGTACCGACTAAATCATCTCATCACCACTGCTCTCAAAAAGGTGAAGGAAAACATCGTGAGGAAACCGGCATGTCCTAGAAACAAAAAAATCGAAGGCATGTGACATCTATCAACCCGCACTGGGCCCGCGTGGTAGATTACAGCCCACTCCCTCTCACAGAGAGGACGCCTGTGTCCCAACAATGGGAACATTATAGGCTGATTATGACACTACCAGAGGCCGTTGACCACTTATATAGCTGTAGTTACTTGAAATTACAGTTGAGAATTATTTTGGATCGAAGTTTTTTATCGCTCGCTATACTTTGCACCCCTGTGCGTGTGGAGAGCTAGACTGAAAAAAAGTGCAACATTTTGCCAAAACGTAACAAAGATGTCGTGACGGTCGAAATGTTATACTTTTTTCGGTGTGGCTCTCATCTGCCAAGTGTGCAAAAGCGAAAGGAACTTCGTTCCAACAGGGTGTCCCATGAAATCTCTTGACAGTTTTTTTTTTTGTATTGTCGTCATTAGATAACAAAACCCATCAGGTCTGTGAAGTTTCGCAACTTATTTCAATTTGACCTTGTATATTGATAAAAGAAGTGTTCTATCTAGTAAATAAATTTTGTTCGAAGAGGCGGCTTTCGTCAAAAATTTAAATCATTAGATTTGCCCTCACGGCCTCACCATAAAAAATGTGTAAAGTGTCCGTACTGAGAAGAGAACTCTCTTGATCCCGCTTGGAACGATAGATACGACTTTCAGTATGGGTGAGCGAGACAATACTATTAAAATGTCATTGTCAACGAAACGTCAATCGTCTTTTGACGCGGTCGGGTAAATAACGATTTAAATGTTTAGGATTTCATAATATTTTTGGCATTCGGTTGCTTGACTGTTATATTTTTTTATTTTCAATATTCTTTTTTTGAATCCTATGCCAGTAAAAAAAGTAATATTTTTTTTTAACTAGTTTTACCGGTGATCTACTAATCTAAGAAGATGACCATCATTTTTTAAATAATTTGTGGAATGTAATACAACCTTTGCCTATTCCTTCGAGGAATACTGAAATGTACAGTCAACACAACCAATGGCAAAGTGTTACCAGACATCAGTAGTCAAAATTTGATATTGACAACGTCTTTATGTCGTAGCTGTAAGGACGTTTATCGTAGCGCAACTGTCACCACTGTTGTGCGTTTCACTGTACCAGCTATTTTTATTAGATTGAACACTTTATTAGACAAAAAAAATACTTAATAACCTAAATGAGACTAATGTTTTCAAGGACTGAAAAAAGAATTACACGAAATTTTTGTACTTCAAAAATATGACTTAAAAATTGTATGTAAAGAAAATATCGATATAATTCGATTTGTAATATAATTCGATTATTGTACTTGAATAGTATTATTATGTATTTGTATTTTTTTTTTAAATTAAATGCGGGTAGACATGAGTTTTGAGAACTTTTGGAATATACAGGGCATTACGGGGTCAAATGAAATAAGCTAGCAAAACAAAATATACGTGGTGGTTATCGGTATCTACACATAATAATAAAACAAAACAAAAAAAAGATATTTGATGATATTTTTTTGAAAGTTTAGTTTATCATCGTACATCGATAATATCAATCTGTGCAGTTTGGCTGGCTAATTTCATTTGAACTTTAGATGGGCTATGAAAATGTTTGAAGAAATGTAATTTAAGTGTAACTACCCTACATTTACGCAAAATTGGATATAGCGTTCTCCTAAAGTATTTATAGAAATTGTATGGTGTTCTAAACCATACTTTTATAAAAGAAAGAAAATACGTATATTTGCGGTAAACAAGACGCAAAGAAAGAACACAAATACAAAAAAGAAACGATTTGGGGGAGAATATGCGTCACATCCACGTAAAACGGGCAACGCTCAGCATAATGCTGCGACCCTATGCAAGACAGAGCCCCAGCTCTGGTTGTCAGCGATAGCCGGCAAAAAAGGTCTTTTCTCAGTGTTGCGATTTTTTTCACGCGAATTTTGCGTAAATTCCGGTATCTGCATCTGTATACCGCGCAACATCAAATCACAATCAACTAGTTTCCTTGCCGCATCCAATCGCGTGCAAGCATTGACGACTGACGTTGAAAGAGAGTGAGTCTTTCGTTGTTAAGCTGAGAGTTGGTGTGAATACGCCAATTGATTAAAGTGGAAACTTCTTTATGCGCTCTTTCTGGACAGTGAACGAAACTGAACTGTTCCGCCCCTGGGTTGGTGACGCTGAATCGGTACTCGGTTCCTGTCGGTCGGTGATGTAGAATCGAGTATACTCTGCTTCAGTCGTAAGTTTTCACTTCTTTCGTGTGCTCTAAACACACCCTCTTTATTTTTGGGGTCGTCGCAGCATTTCTTCTTCCATACTTCTCAGTAGTCCCCCTCCCCCCCTTTTCGGTTTTCCAAATAGTGTTTCCTTTGTATAGCTGTTATAGTTGCCGACATTTAACTTAGCTCTCGGCGGAGTGGGGGGTTTGTGTTCGCGTCGTATTGTCTTAGGGGGTCAACTCTCTAAGTCCGTCAACGAAAATACGGCCCAAAAGTAGTTTATCCGTCAAAACAAATGTCAAAACTGGCAAATCGTGTTGCCATTCATTCTTAATTCAGGCCCGGAATTAATATTATGTCCGTAAGTGATACGGAGAAGGAAACAATCCTAACTTCGGATAAAACTATGGATTCCGTGCTTATGGAGTAGACCCCCAGGAGTAAGGTCCTAAATGGCTTAAAGTAATTAAGGATCAGAGCTTAAGATAAATGCCGGCAACTGTACAGTCCTGTCACAGCAATTTCACCTCTGATGTGTGATCCTTATTCTCCTTGTATTAAAGTTGCTGTTGGGTTGATCCCACTGACAAATCTGTCAGAATCATAATGATCTTTATTCCCGTTACAATAATTTGCATTCAGAAGTAAAATAACTGTAAAAAGACTGTAGTTGGTGTGAGTCCACGGGACCAACATTGAAGGGGGCGGCTGATCAATTATTGCCGGTCTGAACTTTGCGCGGAAGCCTGCGCAATATCATTTTTTAGGAAACAAATGGATATGAGGCGAGTGTGTGTGCACGTGCTAGATTACGGCCCCCTCCCTCTCACAGCGAGGAGTCCTGTGTCCCAACACATTATAGGCAGATTATGTGTGTGAGTGAGTGAGAGGAACTCCGCGAAAGTTCGAAGAGCGTATGTTCAGACCGGCACTTATTCATTGGCCTTATGTAACTGTATGAGAGTTACGTTTCTTCAAATATTATTCGCAAATGAGGTATTTTTTGTTTCAGGGTTTTTTTTTACAAAAGCTTTGCTGATTGATAAGAAGCGTTTTTCTGTTAGATAGATTGTAGATTTCTAAAATCTAAGCAAATATATATAAATGTTAGTTTTTTGGAACATTTCTTCACAAATTAACTTGGTATTTGAGCAATTTCATACAACAAGCAAAGAATAACAGTTGTGATTTAAATATACGGACAATTTAAGATGATAGTCAATTTACTAAACAATTTATATATTTTTCTATAATTCAAGTTTTTGACATTGATTGACGCTGAGATGATTGTGACTTGATTTTGAACGTATTTAAATATGAGATTTGACCTGCTGGAATCGGCTACCTTATAATGACGCTCATATCAATTAGTTGAGCCTTTTCGGCGAAATTCCTAAAAATAACATGCAAAATCCAATAAACACCCATTTGTAAAAAGTTCTTAAAGCAACGGTGCGACGCGATTCTGGTAGAACACTTTCCATGAAGTTTTTATAGAAATTGTTCTACTAGAGTCGCGTCGCGCCTGTTTACGAGAGCTTTAAAACTCACCCTCCGAAGCGTGATTGATATAGAATAAATAATCGAAATCAAGTTATTGGTCTTAAAATTGTACTATTATATTAAAATATTTAGTTGTACTTACTATTCAAGTACTTATTAGCAGGTGTATAATACGATTTTCTTTACTACGCTCCAATGAAATATTGGCATGAATAATTTTTTATAAGTGTTGAATGAAATTGTATGAATGTGGATATGGGTAGGATAAATGATTTATTTCTGTAAGTACGTTCGCTCAAACACTTACACGTCAATCATATTTTAAAAACTAGATGAGGTTCCCTATCTGACTACTCTGAGGGAGTACCCCCAGAGTAGTCAGATAAAGAACGCCGAGAGTAAACACTAAGCACGAAATCCATAGTTTCGGCCGAAGTAACGGGCATTTCCAACTCCGTATCGCCTACAGACGTAAGATTAGTTCGGGGCCCGGGATCAGAATGAAAGACAAAACAATTTGACAGCTGTCCATATTCCCGATGTGTTTTTGTCCCTTCGAAAAAGTTATTTAATCGCGAGTAGGGTTTAGAGCAGTGGTGGCCCAGTGGTAATGGCCGCGATTTACGAGTTGTAGGTCGTAGGTTTGAACCCGGACAGGCACTTTGCATTTGTGTAAATTATTTCGTAACCACTGCTCTCAAAACGGTGAAGGAAAATATCGTGAGGAAACCGGCGTGTCCTAGAACCAAAAACTCAAAGACGTGACTTCTACCAACCCGCACTGGGCCTGCGTGGTGGATTGCGGCCTATTCCATCTCTCAGAGAGGAGGCCTGTGTCCCAGCAGTGGGAACATTATAGGCTATAACATTATAGGGATTATGATGAGGGTTCATTCCGAAGTATCGAACTACAATAGGACGGGCCCGTATATTCGTTGACAGGCCACGTTAGAAAAAAGGCCGAAACAAAACTCTGAAGGCAATGGATTGATTGTAGCATGTTGCATCCTTTGGTGCCTTAACCTCATTGGGGAAAAGGCGTTAGTATGTACAAGTCTTGTGCCTTTTCCATGCCGTGTGAACTTCAAACAAACTTTCATCCCTTATTTGATACCTTTAGGGGATGAATTTTGTGTCAGAAGTAAAGTAACTTGTGCAAAATTTCATGTTCTAGGCCCAGCGACTTAAAAGTCGAATTATTGTTTCGCTGGAGCAATCTGGCATATGCTAGCTGTATATATCTGTATGTATTGTATTGTACACAGTGATTATTTAACCGTCTTAAAAACTAAGGTTAAAAATTATATGAGTAGCTGGGATATAATGATACATGATTTATTGGTCTCGAAAAGAAAGAACTAAAATCGTAGTTCCATACAAAACCGGCTTATTAAGGACTATTTTGTACTGGACATTGCTTTTTTTTTGGTTTCACACAAAACATTCTTGCCGAAACAAATATCAACTTCATAAAAGTGATAAGTACCGTTGATTTAAATTTGACTTTCGTAAACTTCATATTGTTTTATGAAGTTGTACCCCATTATTTTTCCAAAAACACGAATTTATTAACATTTTTGGAAATTAAATTGCTCACGTAGGAATGGTTCCTTAGCCTTCGTTTGTTAGTCAATTAAAATTCATAATGTATGGCCGCGTCATAACAAAAACGATCGTCGCCGGTCGCGTTCGTATGCCACTTGTTCGGTAAACGGGATGGCGCGTTCTGTCGGCGCGACTACGCGTTCCCGTTCAACGAACAATGGGGTGAGACAATATTGAACCAAAATCATTTAGATTTAAAAGTGCAGATATGGAAGGAATTACCGACGTTGAGTGAATCACTTTTATGTTTTGACCGCCACAGTCATGTATACATGACAGAGCAAAATGTGCCCAGTACGCCACGGTCACGACTACACGACAGATTTTAAGGAATAATTCGAAGCTTGGCGCCGAGGGCACGTCTTTGCTTTTTTGACGTGGCGGTCAATAGGTTCTCAAAATCAATCTCCTCACGACGATATCGTCGCGGCCATAATTTGAAGGCACAGCGTGACTATCGCCGCGATTCTCTCGTCCGTGGAGATGGCGCCTTACAGTGCAATTGTTTATAATGGACTTGCGAATCACAATTAGGCCTCACGTCGGAGTTTCAAGACAATACGAGGCCAGCTTACATTGGCTTTGTCACTATTGACAACAGCGCCTTTATTTCGTGAACAGTAAGTACGGTTTTCGGATGTCACTACAAGGCTTTTGGATATTCTTTTCGATGTTGTGTATGTTATTTTTAATGTGAGAAGTATAATAAAAAGCAATGTTTTGAATTATTCATGCCAATTTATCAAAGAGAAAGAAATCAATAAAGATATGAAAATTCGTGTTATATTACCGAATATTAGAAAAAAACACATTATATGTATGATTGTCAATATATACTATAAACGATTTTTCTATAATTTGGTTAAATTGTAAATAGAAAATGTACAGAAATGGTCGTTCGAAATTTTTATAGGGGATAAGTGGCTTAATTAAAATAAAAATAAAAAACTTAAGGCTTTATACACACGAGCGGTTTTTTTGTCGCTGCGACTTATCGTTTGCGTGTATCGGTCCTGTTGGGAGTAAATTGTATGAGATGTTATATATTCACCAATATATCAGATTGATATATTGGATTTTTCTTAAATAATATAATATAGATTTTGGGATTTAAAAGAAGTATTCGATTTTTTCTAATAATAATTAAATTAAAAATGTGTATAAATATATACTACAAACTGTTTAAAAGAAAACATTAAATACTTATGTCGCGAGGCACAATTTGAGAAAAAAAAATTAAGTTAATAATCACATCAAAGTTGGTACAGTAATTTGTTGAACAGTATACATGTTAGAAAAACTTGCTATCTCCAAAACTGCTGTACCATTTTTGATAAAAAAAATTGTGCCTCGACCTAAGACCAAAATTATGATGATGTAACACTTGACTTCATAATATATTGTACATATATTAAAAGCTTTTAACGTCTGGCGTGTTTTATTTTGCTGTTTGGAGAACATTCTCCGCTTCATTCAAAGAGCAGTGGTGGTGAAACGGCCGTGACTTGTGAGTTGTAGGATGTGAGTTCAAACCCAGGTAGACCTTGCAGACCTTGTGTGAATTATTTCATCACCACTGCTCTCAAAACGGTGAAAGAAAACATCGTGAGGAAACCGGCATGTCCTAGAACTAAAAATTCGAAGACATGTGATATTTACCGACCCGCTCTGGGCCCGCTTGGTGGATTACGGGCACGGCCCTCTCACAGAGAGGTCTGTGTGCTAGCAGTGGTAACATTTTAGGCTGATGCTATGCCGTGCTTTATGGGTCTACCAATATTAATGCGTAACTGTATTTTAAACTCTAAAGGACCTTTTTACAAAAGTAACAGTACCGCGTAAAACTGTAAGGTCTGTTCCAAAAGTCTGATCAAAGTGTAAACAAACGCTGTTCATGTTAAATTCTTATGTAATCACAGGACAGTACGCTACAGTTAGGGTTATCATTTCGAAATTTGAAAGTCCTGATGACAAAAAGCCGCATTTGCAAAACAGTCCGAATATTTTTATTTATTTATTTGATTAAGCACCTAAATGTACAGCTGTGGACTTATTATTTTTTCAGTACTCATTTAACCTAAAAAAGCCCTTAGGTTTTAACATTTTGACCGCCACAGTCATGTATAGAAGACAAACCAAAATGTGCCCAGCACGCCACGGTCACGACTACATGACAGGTATTAAAGGATGAATTCGTAGCTTGGCGCCGAGGGCACGTTTTTGCGGTTTTGACGTGGCGGTCAAAACGGACAAATCTGGACGAATGGCATCCCTAGCTGCAGTGCTCTGCAAGACCACCTCGCTCTGCTTATGCGTGCCTTTTGTTCCTCTAAGGCCAGATTCCTACAAAGTCAGATTCCCACAAGGACAGATTCCTAAAAGGACGGGTTCTGATTGTAGTTAAATAAATGGGTTATTCAAACTCTTTTCGACACAATGTTGTCTGTAATAATAAAATATGGCACTGATTTAACCTTCAAGCGGGCGCGCGGTCATTTGTAACGGCAGCGGTCGCGCGTAACCTAAAAGACCTATTGGATATTACAGGGATTTAAAACATGAATTAATTAATAATGATTTATTATTTAGACATGTTATCATTATATTAGGACTCAATTTTAAGAAAAATATAAACTTGAAATCAGCTAAAAACCAAATTATAAAATCAAATAAAAAGCTTAAGTTTTCTTTGGATGAAATAAGAAATTTTCCAACACAAAATCTGCTCATATACGTCTAACTAGCTTTATATAATAAAAAAAAAACAATAAAAATATCAAAATAAGTTGACTGCATGAGATCAAATAATTAAAATCAAAGTATTTATCATGAACTTGGGTCTAATTTTCTTCAGAATCAGTTTCTCTGACATGATAAAATTCATTGCAAATGAATGTAGTGTGGGTTCTGCAAATATTTCTCAGACATGATGTGCATTGTGTCTCTGATTGCCTATTTTTTTTGCTGGGCATATTTTGCAGCTTCCTCTGCATGTGCTGGAACTACTGCTTGGTTCATAACCAGCGTCTTCAACACTCATATTCAAATGCTCTCTTATCTTTTTTTTTGAGTTATCTTGCAAGGTTCACCATCGTAGCCTTTTTCTGTCAGTTCAATGCCTAATTCACGTAAATAGTTTCGCCTTTTATAACCACTTGATTCGCCCTCAATATTACCAAATGCCATCATTTATTCCAGCAATATCCAGAAGACGAAAGAAGAGTGTCAATGGCCATCTATTATTATTCATTGACGTCGAATACAGTAAAATATGTGTTTATATCTGAAAGAGGCACATCCTCGTCATCTGAGTCTAAGCTGCTTAATTCTTCAACCGATTGAGTTTCCTCTGGAAATAGAAGGTGGTCGGAAGCTTCTGAACCTATGTCACTGAGCTCCGATTCACTCTCGTCATCTTCTCGTTGTATTTGCGCAAGTATTGCACTACTATATAGTGGTATACGAGCCATTTTATATTATTAAAACACTATTACAAACTTAATTCCATGATATTCCAAAAAATAATATCTCGCGTTGAGCGTCGCACGTAACCTTTTCGACGACAGGCGCATAGCGTGCTTTCGACGCCTGCGCCGTGACTAAAGCAAATGTGATCTGTGCGCTCCAGGGGGCACGGGGAAGGGAGGTAAAATGTTTGTTACATCCACAGTGAAACAATGACAGGCTACTAGGAAAAGGAAATACATACGATAAGAAAACACGATATTATGAACGAAAATGTATCGAGTGCGGTCGATTCGACGCCGCGCGACCGCTTGAAGGTTAAAGAGGCAGTTGTAAATAGCGGTTTTGGTAAGTTAAAAATTATAAATGGCACGTTTAATAACTAGTTCAGCAGTTAAAACTAAGCAGTAAAGTAAACAAAAATGAGTAATAAAAAATAATGAAATGGATCAGTGAATATATAATTGAGCAGGAAAATAATTAAATGGGCGGTAAAAATTATTGAACGAGCGGTTACGTGTGTCGAATTTGTCTCTAAGAAATCTCATTCTAAGCAATTCCATAAACAACGAGGTGGTAAAGTAATTTTCGAGATAATAACTAATAATGACACACGAACTTTTTAACTGTTTCCTTTTACAAAAGCGATTCGCTTCTGGCACATCGCCGGCCGCTGCCGCGGCACACTCGCTTCGCTCTCTCGGCTCGTGCGTTGTTTGTCATACTCTAACCCAAACGTTTTATGTCATTATAATAATCAGCTTAACAATAATTCTACCAAATGAAACGTTGTCATACAAACATTTGTTAATCGTTAGTTATTAACTAACTTCACTGTTTTTTTTTTTGGTAGGTTCGATCGAACCGCTCATTTCATCATTTTTACCGCT
This sequence comes from Atethmia centrago, assembly GCA_905333075.3. Lineage (NCBI taxonomy): Eukaryota > Metazoa > Arthropoda > Insecta > Lepidoptera > Noctuidae > Atethmia > Atethmia centrago. The sequence goes on from HG995393.1 coordinate 11,952,317, forward strand.
CATTCAGTTATTGGACTGCTCAATTATTTTTAGAATTGACATTGTATGATAAAATAACCGACTAATTGATTTTTTATTACTGTCCATGTTTTACTATCGCAATAATTAATAAACCGCCATTAAATTAAATAACTGCTCAATATGTTTTTCAACTGATCATAATAACATCTCGAATATTTAAATAACAGCTCAAAAAATTAGTTCCCATAAAATATTATCTATGTTAATTTTTGTCAATAAACTAAAATATTTGTAGTTTCTTATAATTTACTTTCAGAAAAATGAATCGATCAAATATAATTTCCAAATTGTTTGCTAAAAACCCAAAATATTTTTATCAAATAGCATTTGCAAGTCTTTAGAGCAACAAACGATGTACCCACCTATTTATGCCACCAAACAGCGTTCCTGTGTTCCAATTTGAACAGTATGAGCGCCCGGTATTTGGATACAGGCACATAAAACATTTCAGCTTTAGTCTGTGGTATGGAAACATACCAACGGCCGAGGCAACTGCAGCGGTCGAAGCTCGCTTGTAGTTGCCTCTACCTCTGCCGTTGGCGCGTACCGCTCGTATACCAAATGTGTCGTAAATAGTGGTCCAACGTTTAGGGGTCGATACACTGTATATTCAGCTATCACATACCGCAATTTGAACCACTTTTGTCCATAGGTCTCGGAATAAAATATTTGTTTATATTTCTTATTTTATTTACACCTTGCTTTACTAGTTTCGCAGTCATAAACAAAAATAAAATTAAAATATAATATCATTTATGTGCTGGAAGTTTATTTTTCCTCATAAAGAACCACTTACCGAAACATACAATTAATAAATTGTATAAAAATGAATAGAAAGAAAATTTATAGAAATTACAGCCAAATTAGTAAAGGAAGAAGTATTTTGTCCAAAAATAATAACAATAAAACAGATCAGGAAAGATTGTTCAAATTGTGATATGTGGTAGCTGAATTGGACCGCTGCGTTGGACCACTATTTACGACACACCCTGTTCAAGAGCACTAAGAAAACGGTGTTCACACAATAACGGCTGTCCAAATACAGAGCCTTTTTTTTAACAGTAATGTCAAATACTGGTGAAAATGACAGATTTGATTCACGGCCGTTTTGATATGACAGAACCGCTTTCATAAAAAGCCCAAGCTCTAAGCCGCGTTGACACAGTCAAAGTACGCTTGTACAGACAGAGTAGATTTGACAAAGCAGGCTATGAAAGTTAAATGCGGTCCTAGTTCACTTTGATTGGACGCCGTCATCCAAGTGCGCTTTGATCAGTGTTGCCACGATAAAAAAAAAACTTCCAAGTAGTCGACAAATCTACTGAAAAAGTAGATTTGTCGATTACTACACATTACATTACACTTTTTTTTTCAAGCGTACTTTGATTGTGTCAACGCGGCTTAAATAGGCAAATAACTGCAAACGACTTTGATGTAGCGGGGTTGCTCATAGTTCCAATCTAACCAAATCCATTTGGCCGGGGTACCCTAGCTTGGTTACGCAACCGACTGTGAGAAAAGGCCAGAAAGTTAAAAGGAGGCTCAATTATTTAAAAGAGTCTGCATCATTAGAAGCGCAATTAGTTTTAAGAGCGATTTGAAAATTAGCCGTGGCAGCTCAGGAATGACAAGCCGCTACTGACGACGCCCGTTTACGCACATAACGTATGTATCAGCACCATTTAGAAAATGTGTAGGAATTAGTAGGATAGAATACAAAATTATGATCTCGTTTTTGGTTTCAACTAGGAATGAGCGGTTAAAGAGCGCCTTTTAATTCTTTTAGAAGGAAATCGCTGTTGTTAGTAAGCCCGAGCTTTGCAACTGTATCCGCTATGTTAACCCCTTCAGTTTCCCCGTTAAATCCATTCCAATTCTTAGCCCACATTGTATATCTCAACATCTTTTTATATTCCTCTTCTTGCGTGTTATTGTCCTTTTTTGGAGTCCATCTATTTATATTTTTAGACATAGGGTCCTCCAGTAGTAACTGTCTGACTTCCTTTTCCTCGAGCGGTTTTCCGACATATTCTGGCAATTCTTTCTCTGTCTTCATTGACCTCCTGGGCCTCCCGGAGAGTCCATCACAATCGGAGAGTTTTAGTCCTCTTTTCTGCATTTCCAAGATCGCACCAGTGGACATCTTGTGTTTTTTAGCTAATCGTTTTGCTTCTGTATAATCCTGAGCGTCCTTCTTCAAGTGGTCGCCTAAAACTTGGTAGAATAGTACCGTTTCAGCGACAAGCTGGTTGTAGTAACTCTCTGTGTAAAAAAAAAAAACAATATAAATAACATTCTGTTCGTTGTTGGCGCATCATTTGATAATGGCTGGACCGACTTGGCGATTTTTTGTTTTGTTATGTTCGTTATAGTCTGAATCAGGTTTTAATGGAAAGAAAACTTGGAAATGTTTCCCGAAAAGTTTTTAAATTCGGGAAATACTGAATGTCCTTTTTTCTATGGATATTTTACATGAACTATTGAAATCTGGACAGGACAATGTCTGTCGGGTCAGCTAGTTGGATAATAGAAATTATGCTTTCTTTTTGTTTCTCAGATAAGTTAGAGTCCAACAGGCTTAGCATGACGCTTTACATTTCTACGAAGAATAGACACATCTCTTTCTATACAAAGTGACATCCTACCGTAGAAATCCTTCTACAATCTGTCATTTTGTCTTTTGTTTCTAACGATATTTGATGTTAAGTTTGTTTTTGGGTTAAATTTATCCCAAGTAATCCCAATTACGGAACCCTTCATTATGCGTGGTCCGACACGCACTTGTTTATGTAGAAGGATTTCTACGGTGCGATATCAAAAATGGAGAAACGAAATGTCACTTTGTATAGAACGAGCTGTGTCTATTCTTCGTAGCAATAGAAAGCGTCATGCTAAGCCTGCTGCACTTCCTCGTGGAGGCGATCAGCGGCAGAGACCTCTCGCGTCCGGCCCTGGTTCAGGCCATGGTACGGAGCGAGAGGGCATGGGCAGCCGTCACCTCCTTCTGCGAAGCAGTAATGCTCGCGAAGGAGGAGGCGGGACGGTTGAGGGAAAGGCAAGTTTCGCGCCATCTCGCCCCTAGCCGCCGCAGGAGACGCCCAGGGCGTCGGGAATCCCGGGCGGATTTCCGGCCAACGTAGGCGCGGGCTTGCGGACTGTGAGCAATGGGTAGCTCACCGTCCGGTAAGGACCAGGCCCGGGTCGACGGCGCGTTGTATTCCACGCGCGCCTCAAAGAGATGTCGTCAGCACATAGGTAGGGGTCCACTAGGGCCGATGCCTGCCGGGGTCGCGGGAAGGTACTTATGGGTCACCGAGGCCCCCGCAATACAGGCAACAGGAAGGAATACGGGAGGATTTTAGTCAGTAAGAGTCTGACACACCCTCCCGCTCCGCCCAGAGCGGGAGAAGTTATTTGATGATTACCCACACTCAAAAAAAAAAAAAAGCCTGCTGCACTCTCAAAGCTACGGTTTTCTAGAAATACGGTAGTTACGGGCGAATGGCATCACTGAAAAGTTATTTATGAAAGTAGGTGTTTTCATAGACAGCGTGTTTTGTAAAGTCAAACCCCACTGCCATAATTTTCATGACAGCTGTCACTGCGGCCGTTGTGTGACGGCCACCGGTCTTTTAGGAAACCGTATTTTAACTGTAAGCGTTTGCAAACGCTTATTGTGACTACAGATAAGCCATTCTGCATTACGTCAACATCAGGACGGATAGCAGTTTTGATGAACGTAACGCAATGACAATCCGTCAATCCAGCTGAACTTCGTTCAGCTGTTTTACATAACAGAGCTGTTTCGTAAAACGGCTAGCGGTTATATAAAACAGCGGATTCGACAATCCATCTGCGACGTATGTATTAGCTTTTACCTGCGTTTGCCCGCGTGGAGGTTCGAAATTGGTGCCTGTCACTACTCCATACAAGTTTAGACGTGATTATAAACTTGCCTACTAAAATTACGTCAATTTACGTCAAGCGCTGATTAATTTGACAGGACTAAACTAGAATTTATCTTCTGTCCTTTTCTTAATGAAATAGAAAGAAAAAGATGCACCGAACTTAAATTTAGTTTAGTTTGTGAACAAGGGAATCGGCACCAATATCTCACGGAACCATACTACTGTAACGCGCACGCTAGTAAAGCTCCCAGTCGGCATGATTTTGTCTGACGATCTCAAAAGTCATCGTCACATTTCAGCCAATTCACACAAAACCACGTCAAGTCAGAAAAAAACAAGTTTCACATGCGCCTCCCCCTCTCATCAAACACGACGACAACAAAACACAACCCCGTCCCGCCAGCAGAAACTTTTCGCCCGGCGTATATCTAGGTGTTTCAATTTGTATCTTCTGTATATGCAAAATAATCAGATGAAATGGCTCTGTTCAATGGAATCTAAGTATGGTCGCTGGGTACCAGTAGGTATATTATCCAATATTATTGTATGTCCGTGAAAGAGGGGCTTGTGGCTAAGTAATAACAGCCGCACGGGTCGATCGATAAGGTTAAGCTACGCTTGCCGCGGTTGGTAAGTGGATGGGTGACCATCTTTATATACCAAGACCTCTCCGTGTCTCGGAAAACACGTTAAGCCGTTGGACCCGGCTGTCATTTGTAGATCTTTGACAGTCGTTACGGTCGTCAGAAGCTTGAAAGTCTGACAACCAGTCTTACCAAGGGGTATCGTGTTACCCAGCAACTGAGTTGTGGAGGTCAGATAGGCAGTCGCTCCATGTAAAATACTGGTATTCAGCTGCATTCGGTAAGACTGGAGGCCGAACCCAACATAGTTGGGAAAAGGCTAGGCAGATGATGTCGTGAATCTGTTACCGATGCTGGTGGCTACTATTTTAAACCTTTATTTATTTACCTGAATGTAATTATCCATACTATATTATAAATTCGAAAGTAACTATGTATGTCTGTCTATGTTTTAACTTTCCATAACCACTAAACATTCCATTTTTCAATCCATTTTTTTTTTCAGAGACAGCTGTGCTGCTGGGGAGTTTGTTGGCCACTTCTTCTTCCCAGCTAAAGCACTAGGAAGTGGCGAAGGGTGGGCGTTTTGGGGGACTGTCTTATGTAATTTTGACGTTCGAAAAGTGCTGATCCTCAGCCTAATTTGAATAAATGGCTTTTGATTTTGATTTTAAACGGATTTCAACAAAATTGATTAAGGACATATATGGCATCCTAGGAAACGATATAGGCTACTTTTTTATCTTAAAAATAATCCTATGGGGGTGATATCGGAGATGAAAGTTGGTATGGGAAATTGCTGCATTTGTTAAGTTAAGCACATGAAAATTCACATTTATGTTTTTGGTAAGAAAAATTCACATGTAACATTGATATTGTTGTGTACTTATTTTAAAGAGATTTAAGGTATTGGAAATATGGTCATAATCCGTAAATTGAGCTAACATTAAGGCTTTATTTAATTAAAATCGGTCCACTGGGTCAAAAGTTATTACAATTTATTATCTGTCTATCTGTTAACTTTTCACTCCTTAACAGCTGAACGGATTTGGATGAACGGCATACAGGTAGGCCATGATTTTGGTTAGGACATAGGATACTTTTATCCCGGTAGTACGTTCCCGTGGGATGATATCCAATATCAACGCGGGCAAAAGCTGCTTATCTTATATTGCGGGTGAATTTGTAAGTAGTCTTTATTCATTTAACACACCACCACCACCACCTAGTAGGTATTTCTCAGACATAACTGCGATGTAAAGGCTCCTACATACAGGCGCGACTTGTCGCGCGACGCGACGCGACACAAAGACACCGCGTGTAGCGCTACAATCGGTGCCTTTGTGTCGCGACGCGTCGCGCGACAAGTCGCGCCAGTATGTAGGAGCCTTAAAGCAAAACAAAGTGCTAGATCTGGCGCGAAAAGCATTAAGTTGGCAACATTGTTGTAATTACCCATAATAGTTGTTTTAAAATTAATATTTACCGCTAAAAAACCAAAGAATGAAACTCAATATTTATTAACCACGGAGTTTAAAAAAAAATCTTATCCACAATATATTTAGGAATTAATAACGAACATTTTACAAATCAAATAATTAGCCGCCATTGTTCTTTGGATCCTGAGTCTATCGCAATAAGATAAGGCTAAAATCTCTAGCACGAACTTCCAATTAGAGATGAGTCCGATATCATGTCACATGTTAAAATCATCGATATTTTAAAATCATTTTATCATGCAATGACAACGACAAAATCATCAATGCTTTTAAATCATTACTTGAATGAACGCGGACTTCGGTGATTCGGATCGGATGGGCTCGGGCCGTCTCGGGCGCTGCGGTGTGATTTGCGACGGCGAATGGCAACAATGCTTTCACTTGCGTTGTTTACAATATGCGCGGCAAATCACGAATGCTATTTATCTAGCATTTAGTATTTCGCGAATCATTGTTTTGGTTCGACGAGGACGACCAACCACTCTTACCTAATTTAATTTTACGCATACGAAATACGTAGTGTAGTGTGTTGACTCACTATAATTGGATTTTTGATACGTTTTAGTGAATTTAGTTTGGTGAAGTGTACCATAGATTTTAAAACCAAGTTAAGACATTTGTTTAGGTACTTAGTACTTCGTGCAGTTTGTTAATATAAAAAAAAAAAACGTTTTTATACGACGAGACGAGAGACAACGTGACGTTTTACAGTGGGTGTATATACTTACTACATTTTTCTATCTTATAGGCAAGAAACGTTTAGTGGTAGGTTCTCAGTTTGTACCTAAATATTCAAAAATGGCTTCAACTGTAAGAAAAACATCCAACGTATGCAAGAACGCCAGATTGCCATGATATACTAAATAGTCATATCTTGCAGCAAATATCACTAATGGAATCATATTGATGATTTCCATGATTATTAATCAATGCCTAAATAATACCCTGCCATGAATGTCACAAACTAAGAAAATTTGAATTACGCGGGCTACTTAGCCCGCGTAATTCAAATTTTCTTAGGCATGTAGGCATGGATCGAGTTTGTCAGTTGACAAACTCGATCCATGCCTACATACATAACTAATGATAATGTCACTAAGCCGTTCCGCGATCATTTCAGTATCTACTCACAATTGAAGTGACGAGATCTAATACTCAAATAAAAATCATTGATGATTTTGTCATTGTTCCCGTCACCGATATTTTTTTGTCATTGTCATGCAGTCATTGATACAATAAAATCATCACTCAGCCCATCTCTACTTCCAATGAAAGTGGAATGAAGGTGGTGGCTAGTTGGCTATGGTGTAATGAAAATTGACCGAATTAGAGAGCAATGGCGCTAGTTATCCAGTCAACAATCTGTCAAATAAAACGTGTCTTCTTGAGTTTTCAAATATCAGCATTGTATTATTATTATACTTTTATTTTAAAGTTCTCAATTCCCAATTCTTAATTGCGTACCATAATGTATATAGTTGGTAGGAAAATAATTATATTAGTCACAATTATGGACCCTTTCGGGCACAGCATAGATCAAGTAGGAGAGAGGAGGAAGACTGGCTGTTTAATGTGTTAACTGATACATTTTATTATTAGTTATGTAGTACGTAGGTTTTTATACTGTTTGATGTATACAGAATTGAATTTAAGAATTATTATTATTGTTTTATAAATTATATACATTTATTTATTAACATTGTAAAAACCCTTTATGTTTTAAATTATTCATTATTGTTTTATTTACTTATTATTATTTGTATTCATTACGTAATTGATAGATATTTATTATTCCTAGGGTAAGTTATTTATTGGACGCTTCGTATTTATTAAAAAAAAAAGTAGTTTTCGTATTGTGAGTGGGTAGTATCTTTAATAGTGAGTATTTGTAGATACAAATAGTTGTGAAGTTACTTAGAATTTATCATTTAAGTATTCACAAGGAAAAGCTTCAATTTATTGATAAAGTTGTTATATTTATTTAAATTCTTTATTATTTCGGGTAACTTATTATAATTTTTTATGTACATGACAAGGTACTATTTGAGTGCATTTTTAGTCGCGATATTGGTAAGTTTAGTCTATTTTTAGTCGCGATATTGGTAAGTTTAGTCTATTTTTATGTCTTAACATGCGTTTGTATGTCCTTTCTTTTTGTAAATAATTCTGGGTACTTACGCACGAACTTACAAACTTCAAGTATATAGAGACAGGGTAGGGATAAAATCTTTAGTTCCTGAAAGTGGGGTTTACAGCTATCGGTGACTTCAATATGTACTAAGATTCTAATTAGTTTTTTTTGTAGGGTAAAGTTTAGTCTCGGTATTTATTTTAGTTTATCAATTCTTACCTTTTTACCTTTTTAATAATCATTTCGGTAGTGTTTTTTTCACGTTTTCTATATAACAGTTTCATTTCTACACTGTGATACATTACGAAAATATTATTTTCGCAAATACATTACAATATCTCGGCGCAGCCGAAAGTTTGAGCGTAATCCTCTCGCCTGAACAGAAAGACGGCTACTGATTTGTGAAACAAAAATTTAGTTGAAGTTTCCGCAACGTGCGAGCGGTGCAACGGAAAATGACTTCTCCCACGAACTAAGAACGTCGCGCATCTTAGTTGCTAACCTTGTCATGGCCATCCGGATGGTCCGGGGATACCGCATCTCCTGTGAGGCAGCGAGCCTCCTTGCCGGATTGCCGCCATGGGATCTGGAGGCAAAAGTGGCGCGAGGAGGCGAAATGCCGGGGCGTAAGCCCGCTGCCGCGAGAAATCGCGGCACAGCGGACGGAGCTCCGGCGGGATCTCATGGCGACATGGAGAGTACGGTTGTCGCAACCCAGTGCTGGGCACGCCACAATTGCGGCGATAAGTCCCCTCTTTGAGAAGTGGCTAGAGAGATGCCACGGCGTCCTCACCTTCCGCCTGACGCAGGTCCTCACCGGACACGGCAGCTTCGGGAGGTTCCTGTGTCGGATAAGGCGGGAGGAAACGCCCGGGTGTCACCACTGTGTGAATCGCCCGGAGGACACGGTGGAGCATATGGAGGTCTGCCCGGCTTGGGCAGAGCACCGCCGTGTCCTCGTGGAGGCGATCGGCGGCAGAGATCTCTCGCGTCCGGCCCTGGTTCAGGCCATGGTACGGAGCGAGAGGGCATGGGCAGCCGTCACCTCCTTCTGCGAAGCAGTAATGCTCGCGAAGGAGGAGGCGGGACGGTTGAGGGAAAGGCAAATCTCGCGCCCTCTCACCCCTAGCCGCCGCAGGAGACGCCCTGGGCGTCGGGAATCCCGGGCGGATTTCCGGCCACCGTAGGCGCGAGCTTGCGGATGGTGAGCAATGGGTAGCTCACCGTCCGGTAACGACCAGGCCCGGGTCGACGGCGCGTTGTATTCCACGCGCGCCTCAAAGAGATGTCGTCAGCACAAATGTAGGGGTCCGCTAGGGCCGATGCCTGCCGGGGTCGCGGGAAGGTACCGAGGCCCCCGCAACACAGGCAACGGAAGGAATACGGGTAGGTTTTAGTCAGTAAGAGTCTGACACACCCTCCCGCTCCGCCCAGAGCCGAAGTCATTTGATGACTTCCCATAAAAAAAAAGTGCTAATTTGTATAGTTTGTAGTCGTAAAACCTTAAATAAAAAGAATTTCAAAAAATGTCTGCTCAATTTTTTTTGCCTTGCATTAATACAAATAATCATCAAAATAGGTATCCCATTCGTCATAGGCACATTAAGTACAAATCGAAAATACGTGAAAATTAGAGGTAACTCGTAATGTTTTTTTATCGAAAAAAGAAAATATATTTTGTGTCCCACAAAAAGTGTGGAAATATCCTGCAATTATTATATTATATTTATTTAATGTAATATGTCCAACTGGAGGGCAACCGCCGCCTCTTTAGCAGTATTATTTTAATATTGCTTAACAGAGGGAAAAATCAAAAGCCATTTATTCAAACTAGGCTCAGAATCAGCAATTTTCGAACGTCAAAGTTACATAAAACAGTCCCCAAAACCTTCACCACTTCTTAGTGCTTTAGCTGGGAAGAAGAACTGGCGCAACAAACTCCCCAGCAGCACACCTGTCTGTTTAGTTTAGAAAGAGATGGAGCTATAGCCTCTGCATAGCTTCATCTCATTCTCACACTGATGTAATATTAAAATAATGCTGCTGGGCCGTGGTTGCTCCCCTGATATGTATAAAAATGTAAGTATACTGAGTGGATAAATAAATAAAAATAAGTCTAATCAATTTTATGAAAATTGAAATTGAAGTTAGGCAATTTTACATACTTCCTTTTATTGGATTAAACTTTCCACATGAATCACTCCGTCCATTTGTGAACTGTATGAAAATCCGTTCAGTAGTTTTTGAGTTTATCGCGTTCAGACAGACAGACGCTGAAGGGAGAATTTGTTTTATAATAATGTAGTGATATACAAGGTATCGTTTTGCATCCTCGTCAAATTCAAGGAGGTAACTATGCTTAACTATGATTCTCGACACGAATCAATAATAAAATAAGTAGGTATATATTTTTTTTCTAATTTTCGGTAATCGGTATGTCTGGGACACGCATGTTAAAACGCGGCCCGTGTGATACCGCGCTGTAACTGCCCTTTTACACACACACTAACGCATACGCAACGGGGTGATTCTGTTCTGTGAAAGTGATGTATTCTAAAAAACTGTCAAACTTAAAAAAACAAGTATGTATTAATTATTGAGCAGGTTTCGTAATTTTATTTGATTATATATGTCTTTCATAGCAGCCTCCTGAAATTTGACGAGGATGCAAAACGACATCTTGTATAGTGATAGTGAAAGGTGAGGATACTTACGCATAATACTGTAGGCATTCAAAATTTGTGCTATTGAATGTTCTTGGTTCTTAAAACTACTGGGTTTCGAATAAAATCGATATATTTTTATCATAAGTCTGAACTTTTCCATGACATTCGCTGAAATTATCCCCAGTTCATAGCCATGAGCGCTTCTGTAAGCATCTTGTACCAAATTCGCCATACGCAGTTTGGCCAATGCGTCTAAAAAAAAGAGAAAAAGCGCAATTATTTGAACCAAAGAAGAGGGAACAAAGGAATGATTTTTCATTCTCCTACCCTAAAAAAAACAATGATTTCCAAAAAACAAACACTACAAAGTGAAAAATAACTTTAATTTCGGAATTCGGTGGCCTGAAATTTGGGTCTGTATTTTAGGTTTTTGCCAACGACTTCCGAAATTAAAGTTATTTTTCACTTTGTAGTGTATTTTTTGAAAGTTGGTTGTTTTTTTCAAATGTGTCTAAGTTACAATAGCCTAATGTAAACTGTTCATCACCTTTAAGAAAATATTACTTTATTGATAATTGTGAAATCACTATCAGCTTAGCAACCATCTTAAGAGCGTATACGCCGTACGACATTTCATACAAATTTTGAAAGTCCTTATTTTTCGAAATGACTGAACCGATTTTCATGAAACTTCACACACACAAGCAGGATACATAGGTCTGAAATGTTAGTAGAAAACATTTCAAAAATGTCTTATTTAAAAAAAAAGATAATTGGAAATTTGTTTGTATGGAAAATTTAAAATCGCTCTAATTTAACTGTAACACTATTTTTCGAAAATGTTTTTCCACTAACTTTTTAAACCTGCTTAATGATACAGGGTGACGTTATCGCTCAGCGATAAAGCCCTTAAAATAGAGAGAGAAAAAAAAAAGAATACCTAATGGAATCGCAACCCGTTAAATACTTAGTATTCAGTAAAGAAAAAGAGAGAAAGCATAACGTATAATTGGACACAGTTCGTGACACACAAAATAGAAACAAAAGAATAAAAAAGTGAAAATAATGTTTTAACAAAAAATTGTAGTAAAAATATTAAATTCCGGTGGCCACCTGTGGTCTTCATCTTCACCAAATGGTGTTTTCCAAGGGTGAATGCACGAGTTACTATAAAAAATACCCAAATCGCTATAGGTGTGCCTATAAATTTTGAGAATTTCCCTCGATTCCCATGGGATCCCCTCATCAGATGACTTGGTGAAAATGGGACCACCTCGAGAGCTTACTCTTTCAAACAAAAAATCGTTTTCAAAATCGATGCACATGAAACCGGTGAATATACATAAGGTAAGACGAAAGACTGAACGAAAATTACCTAGTATGTTCACACATACTACTTGCTAGATAAGTAGATAGGTATTCATTTTTTTAAAATTTTAATGTATTTTTAATTTGATTTAAATTTAATTTAATTTTGTTTTAATTTTGGTTTAAGTAATTTTGTTTCTAATTTAATTTAATTTTTCTTTTTTTATTTCTAATGCAATTTTGACTTTAATTTTTAATCTGATTTTGATCTCAATTTTGAATTTGTTTTAATTTTATAATTGTTATGGATTTGTTTTTTTCCGAAATAAATAATTGAATTGAATTGAATTAATGTATAATTATTATGACAGCTCCTTACAAATAAAATAAAAATAAATAAATAAAAATGTTAATTTCATCAACATAATAATATGTTAATTACATTGTTAAGTTTGGAGTCACCTTTAAAGCAAACATTTGCTTGTGGTTCTGCTCTTCCAGTTTACATTGCTTGTACATTATGCATAAGAGAATAAACAATAGATAATTTTGAAAGCATGGCAAAGGTTATTAACAATACAAAAAAAAAATATATTTATGAATAAGGAATGCGCACAGTGTTATGTGTGTGTGGGGGGAGTATGTGTGAGGTGGTGGTGGGTGTGATGTAGGGGTGTGAATGTTGGTGTGGAAGGTGTGATTTGTGTACTTTTTGTTTAGGCAGCGACAAATACATACACTCTTCTTTGTTCTTGGCTAATGTTTCGGTGATGACAGTTAAAACATAGATTGAAAGTCCTCATCAAAACTTTTTCTGAATCCCCACAAACCAAAACGTCACTTGTGTATATATTTTTTGTTTTAGTTTAGTTAGTAGTTAGTTATTTTTTTCAAAAAGCACTGAATCAATTTCGAAAATGCATATGGGACCACCTCTGAAGTACTTTTGAAATACTTTTATTATAGAAACATACGCTGCAAATCTAACGAACGATTTAACTCTGTTATTAACATTAAAATCATTATTCGTCCTAAGTCAATGTACGTCATTCATCATGCATTAATATAAGTTGTTTATCCACATAGTCAGATTTAAATTATTCATTCATGTCACACAAATTAAATTACTCGTTAAGATAGCTTATCTAATGATGCAGTCACCAGTATTTTTGTCATTAAAAAAGTCATTGATAGAATAGTAGGCTTTACTTATCAAGAATTCCTTTAGTTTCTTTTTGAAACTATCAAAGGTTACACTGTTTTTTACATAATTTGGAAGTTTGTTATAAATTTTTACACCTGTACCAAAAATACTCGTTTGAAACTTAACTGTCCTACATCTAATTCCGCTTAATTCATTTTTATACCGTGCACTTCTCAATGTGTCATAATTATTAATGTCGAGTTTTATCATTACTGCTGCTTCATAAATGTATAGGTAAATTCATGAAGGTATAGTCAAAATGTGTATCTTTTAAACTCTGTTCTACACGAATCAGTCGGTTTAAGCCCACATACGTCACGTCTTAATCGTCATCAACACTACGTCTTATCGTTTCCAAATCCAACGAAAGTGCAATTAGTCTGCGGTAGAGAAGACTTCAATTCGCTACAAAGAAGCTACCTCGCCACTATACCTATCAACTGTTACCTCCGCACAAAGGAACTAACAATAATCAACGACAGTGACGTAATACAGGGGCAGACTTTGAAATTAATGAACATTCCCTACGACGCACGCTGGATCGAAAATCGGCTGTAGAAGACATAGGATCTCGATTTCTTAAATGTTATTTTTTTTGCTGGAAATGACTTCTGCTGATCATTATTGTTCTATAAAATGTCATATGAAGTAATTGTGTGCACAAATGGAAGAGTTATAATTATTATAAGAAAAAAATGTATGGAGCTGACATGAAAAATGAGGATATCTCTGGAATCGCAAGGTTGGCCGTTAATCCTTGCACACTGTTATAGTACTATTTATTTGTGAATTTTTGACATACTTAATATCGCGGCATCACTAGCGATTTTTTTTTTAAATCTTCAAAATTAAAAAAAAAAAAGTATATGATACATTTTAATGCTTAAATATGGCTATACCAAGTGTAATTTACAATATTTTTTATGCTTAGACCAAAACATTCTAAGAAATCACAAAGTCGTATTACCTACTTATTTGAAATGACATGGTAATTATGAATTACATAATATGTAATCTTGTCTAATGCCCCAAGTCCACATTAGCTAATGATTAATAAAACTTAATACCTATATACCTGTTAGAAGGATACGTACCAAAATAATTTGGGGTACTCCCTAATTTAGCAATTAGTGCAGGATTAACTTAATGAAAGTAATTAGATAAATGTGATACCATCATTAGTCAATAACAATAAATAGTCAAACATTGGATTCACAACTCACTAACGAATTGAGTTAGTGCCGCACCCGGTGTTTATCTTAGTTCAATCGACTTAGGAGGACTTCACAGCATACAGAACCAAGTCATGACGAGCCAGCCGATACAACTTAACCAGCTGCAATCAGATGTCATATACCATACGACAATACCCTTCTACATTGCATTATTAAGTGAATAAGTGCAGGTGTACTTTTCATAGCCATACTGGGCTATCGCAACAAATGGTTTTGCAAACGCTCAGAAAAGCCTAACATCAAAGGACATACGAGGAGCCGGATAAGAAAGAAGAGAATCGCGCGCCCAGAGGACAAGTTCCAGCAACATTTGCTCTCAAAGTTCTAAAATAATTCTTGATCTGCGGGTGGAGATGTTACACGCAGCTGCATAAGGGGAATCGCCCACTCAACACTCAATACTTTTATTATAGAAACATACGCTGCAAATCTAATGAACGACGGAAACGGCGAGCTGAGACAGCACTTTGTGACGCACGGACCTAGTTTACCCAATTATTGTAACTCTGTAAAATTCAATTCCATATTCATACTTCGAATAGGCACTTAGGCTAATTTCAGAGATAATTAATGTAATTCTTTTATTTTAAATAAATTAAGTAAAATCATTTTGTTTTTTTTTTTAAATCCTACGATTGCAGCTAACGTCATTCCTTTACATAAACCTCTTTTAAAAATATTTTTTTTTGGTTTTTCTTTTTGCATTAATTTTTATGATGTTTGAGCTGCATTAGTACTTGTTAGCTTTTTAATGTTCATGTTATTATTAGGAAGAGCGCTGTTGTCTGAGATACAGATATTAAATTATCTAGTTCAGACACAGATGTCCTGTTAAACTTATTAGATTAAGCGTAAATGATCATATTGTATTGTTAAAAAGGAATGTAATTGAAGGTGAAATAAAAATAATTATTATTATTACTATTCAACTAGTCTGACTGATGCAGTTGGTGGTACTTCAACCTCAGATATATTTGATGCCATCCAACTTAACCTTTTTTTTTGTTTCAGGGCGGAAAATCCTCATGGATGTCATCCGCCCTGGGGCGGGCGGAGGGGTCTGTCAGAATCTTACTGACTAAAAACCACTCCGGTGTTCCCCTCCCACACTTGCAACTTGAATCATGGGATTCCCCGCCATTGCGGACCACCTCAGGCCCGCGGGGGGGAATGAGGTGTAAAACTCCCCCCGCGACGTCCAATAGGGGCGCGCGTGGAATACTACGCGCCACCACCTCGGGTCCTGCTATGTAGGAGGAGATGGATGTCTCCGAGTTCGTCGCTCCTGGACCCATTTAGGTAGGCTGGAAGAAGGCGTTGTCCGCCCTCGCGGACGCCCGGTGCGCCTGCTGCGGGTAGGTGAGTGGAAGACATCTCCTGCTCCCTTGCTACCACTACACCATCGCAACAGTTTGTGGCGGCATCTACATCGCCACATGCGAACTAAGCAGCACACTGACGTCACGCAAAATCCTGCATCGCGCAAGCAGAGTTTACCGCGCAACTAGCATATATACAACATCCCGACATCAACCGTCGGGCAGTTGCCCACCAGACACGACACCCGTCTGGTCGGAGGATCCTCACTTTTCTATGGAGGATGAGTGAACTTTACACCCTGTTCCTCATGCCTCTATAAGTTAAAGCAAATTAGTTCAGTCAAGTTGCAGTCTGGTTTTTTGTTTTTACCTTTGCACAATGCATCGGTCATGTTTATAAGATGTCTGTGTTGGAACGTATTAACAATTCCTGACCAACTGAATGTACCCGGCCTGTCGTAATAGGCTCGAGCTTGCAGAACTGAAACAACTAAAAAAAAAAAATATTATATGATCGGTTCCTAAAGTACCCGATGTAAGTGTATTTGTGCATCCACACCTAAGTTACATTTTGTAGAACAACTATCTGCAAAATGATAACATTAAGTAACTTTTGTGGCATTTTTAAGTGTTCCGTAGTAAACAAGGAACGCATAAAGTTTCGCCATGTCCGTCTGTCTGTCCCCGCTGTAGCTCAGAGACGCTTTGTACTAGAAAGCTGTAATTTGGCATAGGTACATATTAATCACGCCGAGAAAGTGCTAAAATAAAATCTTGAAAAAAAATATTTTTGGGGGTAATGTGGAGATGATATTTTATTTTCTCGTCTATCACATGGTGTGGGGTATCGTTGGATAGGCCCTTCAAAAATATTGCGGGTCTGTGAACACCACTATTTGATTCAAGGACCCGCTTGCGTTATATTAAGCATTAAAGTGCTAATTTTTGTAAGAGTCATGTGTCCCCCGGCCCCCTCTGCCCGCTAAATGGTTGTTTAAGACTCTTACAAACAAGCGCGACACGCGACGCGACACAAAGGCACCGCTTGTAGTGTTACACGCGGTGCCTTTGTGTCGCGTCGCGTGTCGCGCCTGTTTGAAGGAGCCTTTATGGAGATTTGAAAAATGTTATGGCAGTAGTACATATAATCAAATTAAAAGGAAAACTATCAGTGGCTTTACAAGTTAACGAGTAATAGTCGACCAACTTAAATTTGCAGTTGGAGAATTGACCGTGGCATATATCGATGTATGAGAAAACATGTTTTTCAACTACAATATTAAGTTTGTTTTTGGGATAAATTCATCCCAACTTCCCAACTACGGAACGCTTCATTTTACGTGGTTCGACACGCACTTGGCCGGTTTTTGTTATTCATTGCTTCCCAGAAACACTTGCCAACGTTGATCCACATAATGAAACTGCGGTGTGTATGCACCTTAACCTATTGACCACCACGCAAAAAGCAAAAACGTGCCCTCAGCGCCAAGCTACGAATTATTCCTTAAAATCTGTCATGTAGTCGTGACCGTGGCGTGCTGGGCACGCCACCGTTGGTCCGTCATCTATACATGACTGTGGCGGTCAAAAGGTTAAACAAATTGCTCTGCATCATTATTGCGTAACACACTTAGGGATGGCGATTATTTCCGAAAAATATCGATTCATAAATCGTTTCGAATCGAAATCTAATAAATTGAGGTTTAAAAAATCGATTTTCCGGAAATCCATTTGCTTTTCGAGTTTGTATTTTCTTTGTTAATGTTAAATAATACGTTTCTAATACACGTATTTTTTTATTTACTTCTTTTACCTATTTACGAGCGACAAAGAAAACTAAGTACACAGTCATCTAGCGAGGTTTTGAGTAATTAAGTGAACAACACATTCAATTAAATGTAAATAATTTACGGTTCAAGACCTTATCAAAACCTCTCTTATCAGTTCCTAGAAAATCGAATCTCGATTTTATAGGGTGAAATATGAAGTCACTGAATCGATTCCGTACTGGATATAGGTTTAAAAAAATGTTTGGTCCAAGAAATCGATTCCTCGATTAATCGATCTCAGATCGCCATCCCCACTATCAATTACAATATGAATGAATTTGAAGTATATTTCTAATCCATTGCTTCATGTTTGACAAATTTGTCTGCTCAACAACGTAAATAATGAATGTTGTTGAACTGTCAAAATAAATGAACCGTGTTCGTGTTAAAGTTAAAACCTTCTAAATAAAATAAAAAGCAATACATATCTAAAACTGTCAACAGTGACGTGATGCCGATTTCGTAAACATGTGTGCACGTCTCGTCAAGTCTGTTTTTTTAATCTCGGAGACTAAATTAACACATGCAAATGTCCAACTCCAAATTTAAAAAACGAATAACAATCATTTGAAGTGTCAAATTAGTCTCTGGTATTACAAAACGAACTAAGTTTTAGAGGTATAATTTGGTTGAAATGGGTGGTAAATGTGAGCATGTATGCACTGAGCGAAATGTAGTTTTGGCATGACTTCACTGTATTGTTCGGAGCGTATGTCTTGATTTTTTATTTTATTCATTTTATTTCATTTATTTGCATACCATAATGTGCATAAAAGTTACATAAGGCTTAAAAACTAAAGTACAGTCTGTTATGGACCCTGTTAGGGCACAGCAACATAAAATTAACTTAAAATTAAAATTTTTAAAACAATTCAAAGTTTAGAAAATTACAATTCTTATAAATTTATGTGAACTTATAAATTAGGTATTAATAATTATAGTTATCTAAATAATGTTAATGTTAGTGTTAATATTATTATTAAATTTAAATTAGCTTAAAATAATAGTAAATAAAAAAGATAAAGTTAAAAATTAAAATGGTAAAAGTAAGAATAATGTTAATCAAAATCAGTCATGTATAGTTATTATTTTATGTAATTATATTATTATTTTGTAATCGTAGTTTGTAATTTAATTAAGTATTAATTTCTATTATAGTAGTTTTTGCTTAATAGAAATAGTTTTAATGTATTAATAACACTATTATGTTTATTTGTGTTCCTAATTTGTTCCGGTAGCTTATTTTTGTTAGGTCTGAGCTAATTAGTGACATATTCATCTGTAATTAGAAGGTTTTAACTTTATATTTCATCACTTTTTCCAACAATTACCTATTGTTTAAACATCATAAATATTTTGGTACTTACTAAACATGACTGTTAATATTTTTAACATGTTGGCGTCTTGATAATGTCTTCACATTATTGCATAGGTACTGTTATCAAAATTACTTAGGTTATAATAGGTATTTAGAGTTTTCTCATTAGCAATATAAGTAAAAATTATAGACCAGGTAATTATCATTTTATTAATTCTATGGTTACGTAAATACTTTTGTTAGGTCCCGTTCACGGGCTCGAGCGGCGCGACTCGCATCAAGGGACATGAGCGCGTCACCAGTTTCCGTCCGTCGCGTCGCTCCGCACGTCGCGGCGTCGCGCGTCGGTCGCGTTGCGGATTCGTTCACAGGAGTAATCTGACATGTGCTAGCTGTCACTTTGAGTAATAAAATGGTCATATTTATTGTAATGGCGATCGTTTAGATTAATTGATTTATATATATTAAAATAAAAGTCTAGAATACAACGAATAAGACCACTTTATTACACAAAATGACAGCTAGCACATGCCAGATTACTCCTGTGAATTAATAATTCGACTTTAAACAACTTTTTTAATTTGTTTTTCTCCGCAGACGCTGTTGCAAGACGGGTGTCACTTGAACGTTTAGCTCGTGGGCACGGGGTTAAGGTACGGCCATACCAACGCGTTGAACATTCGTCCACGATGGCGCCCACAAAGGAGATGGCGGGACAAACTGGACACATTCCGTCAAAACTGGCACAGAGGATGACAATCTTTCACGAGCCCGTGGCTCGTGAAAGATTGAATTTGTGTAGGGTGGCCTTTGCACACCTTTTTAGGGTTTCGTAACGAAATGTCAAAACCGGCCAAGTGCGTGTCGGACCACGCACACTGAAGGGTTTCGTAGTTCGGATGGATTTATACCAAAAAACTTAACTATGTAGTTGAAAAAATGTCTCCCTCGACTTACGTCACGGTCAATTCTCCAACTGCAAATGTAAGGTTGTAATCGCAGGAGGGGTTTACATCGGCGGCGTCGAGTCGACAATGAAGTACCTGGGACTCGTCCTCGACAGCCGGTGGAACTTCGTGGAGCATTTCCGTCGTTTGGCTCCCAAACTGGAGCGGGCCGGGGCTGCCTTGAAGCGGCTCCTATCCAATCTCGGGGATCCAAACGCCTCCTACCGTAGGCTCTACGCGGGGGTCGTGCGGTCCATGGCCCTTTACGGGGCTCCTGTGTGGGTGCGTTCCCTGGCACTGCGGCCAGCCCGCCGATTGAGCGCGGCCCAAAGGACCAGCCAGATGGCCATGACCCATCTGGCTGGTCCGGGGATACCGCACGGTCTCCGGTGAGGCGGCGACCCTCCTTGCCGGATTGCCGCCATGGGATCTGGAGGCAAAAGTCCTCACGCACGTATGGGAGTGGCGCGAGGAGGCGAAACGCCGGGCGTAACTCCGCTGCCGCGAGAAATCGCGGCTCAGCGGACAGGGCTCCGGCGGGATCACATGGCGACATGGAGAGTGCGATTGTCGCAACCCAGTGCTGGGCACGCCACAATTGCGGCAATAAGTCCCCTCTTTGAAGAGTGGCTAGAGAGGCGCCATGGCCTCACCTTCCGCACGACACAGGTCCTCACGGGTCACGGCAGCTTCGGAAGGTTCCTGTGTCGGATAAGGCGGGAGGAAACGCCCGGGTGTCACCACTGCGTGGATCGCCCGGAGGATACGGCGGAGCATACGGTGGACGTCTGCCCGGCTTGGGCAGAGCACCGCAGTGTTCTCATGGAAGCGATCGGCGGCAGAGATCTCTCGCGTCCGGCCCTGGTTCAGGCCATGGTACGGAGCGAGAGGGCATGGACAGCCGTCACCTCCTTCTGCGAAGCAGTAATGCTCGCGAAGGAGGAGGCGGGACGGTTAAGGGAAAGGCAAAATTTCACGCCCTCTCGCCCCTAGCCGCCGCAGGAGACGCCCAGGGCGTCGGGAATCCCGGGAGGGTTTCCGGCCACCGTAGGCGCGGGCTTGCGGACGGTGAGCAATGGGTAGCTCACCGTCCGGTAAGGACCAGGCCCGGGCCGACGGCGCGTTGTGTTCCACGCGTGCCTCAAAGAGATGTCGTCAGCAAAAGTGTAGGGATCCACTAGATGCCTGCCGGGGTCGCGGGAAGGTACAAAAGGGTTACCGAGGCCCCTGGCAACACAGGCAACGGAAGGGACACGAGTGGGTGGTTTTTAGTCAGTAAGAGTCTGACACATCCTCCCGCTCCGCCCAGAGCGGGAGAAGTTATTTGATAATTTCCCAGCCAAAAAAAAATAGGTTGTTATCGCAAAACAAAAAAAAAATGTGGTAAAACTAAAAATTAACGATTTTCGGACTTTTTCCTCTACTTGTGCTGTGAGACCTTGCTTCTTGCCAAACATGGTTGGTGGTTGGTTTCTTGGTTTCATGGTCAACGGGAACTACCCTATAGGTTTTGATTTATTTGCGAGAATCAAAATATGTCGCATAGGCCGTGATTTTTTATCGCGTTTACTTAGAAGCTTGATTTTTTTAGAGCTCCCAGGAACAGTAGACCTACGTATTTGATATTAATTTCAACTTAATACCTCCACGCGTTTCTGATAAAAAGGGTCTCGTCAGACAGACGGACGGACAACGAACTGGTCTTATAAGGTTTCCGTTTTTCCTTTTGAGATACGGAACCGTAAGAACAAAGCCCTCATAATTTCGTTGTCCCAGACGGACATGACGAAATCGGTGCGGCGAATTCGGTTGTCCGTCTGTTCGTTCGTCCGAATGTCACAAAGCCATTTTACTCTGAGACTATTCACATTATATTTTATTATTATTATTATTATCTTTTTTGTCCTTCTCTCGTCTATCTCGGGACCATGGGGTCCCGGACCTTTGAAAGGCGTACGAGGGACCCCCGAAAACGGCCGCTAGCACATAGTGACGTAGTTGCAAGGGGGCAACACTTCCTGAGGTGCTTGTGGAGTGGAGAGGTATTCCACGGCTATCAGGACACTCCCGGAAGTACGGTCAAGATCCCTACCAGCATCTTACTGGAATACTTCATTCCTCCGAGCACGTTTGCTCTTGCGAATCTCCACTCAAGCCGGCCAATAAAAGCAAGAATGAGGTGGGAGCTCTGTTACTCGTCAGTGTTCACGCCAGCCCGCCAATAAAGGCAAGCCAGAGATGAGGAACAAGACTTCTCCCAAGAGATAGGGTCCGTGGGGTCGCTACTGCCCAACAGCTCGCCACATGCTGCCCTGCGGGTTTCTGTATCTCTCTTGGTTTGTCTCCTTACCCTAGACCTGTTCCGGCAAAGTAAACTCTACTGGCATAGACCCAGAGTTGGGAGCGCACAAGCCCCACCACGACGTCAACGTAGAGATTTATTATGGTGGGGTTATTATTATTATTATTATTGAAAATTGTAAAGAAGGTGTGTTCGGTGTGTCCGGTGCACCACTAAACAATTGTGCAGTAAAATTACAAAAACAGTAATTAGGATTGGCCTTGTCATCTCCATAAACACCGAGGGATGAAAATAGTAGATTGTTTGCCTAGGGAGCAAACAACAATTTTAAAGGCGAGTGTGTTTTTTTTAATCCAGAGCACAGAGGAGAGAGGAGAGGGAGGAGAGGGAGGGATTCAAAGTACGTCACTCGAGCTTAAAATAGTGTTGCTGTCGAGATGGACACTCTACTTATTGTTTAAAGACCTTAGTCTTCAAAAGTTGCGGGATAGGCGACGAGAAGACTTGACGAAGTTTTTCCAATGCTGCCCAATCCAACCAGATCCTTCTGTCGGCTTCTTTCTCAAAGTTGTGTCTACCGAGTTGGATAACTTTGGTACTCCTTCACAACTTTAAGAAGCACCTCTTCAATGTGGGTCTGACATGCATTGGCCTGTTTTTTTCGCTAGCCTACTTGCAGTTTTGGCGGAATCTATCCAGTTCGTGTCCCATCCCCCCCCCTGTACCCCCTATACCTACTTACTTTCTACTGAACCTAGAACTTACGACCCAGCTTGCTCATGAGCGACTCGTTTTAAAGAGAATTTCCTTGTGCTGTAGGTACCTACTAAATAATCCATACTGTAGATATTGACATCAATAAATAAACTTTCGGGAAGTCTCAACAAGCCTCGATGGTTCCTGGTTCATACTGGGCCCTGTTTAATAAACCTTACGATACTACAATTTTGTAAAAAAGTGACATATTTTTTTAAGTTTTATTACATTTGTGCTGTTCTATGTGGCCTTTTTTTTTTGTTTTTTTTTTTTTTGTGACGGGGTGGATATCCTAATGGATGTCCTCCGTCCTGGGGCGGAAACCATGGAAAACCATGAAAACGATACCCATAATGAAAAGTCTTCTACTGACTAAAACTACCCCGTGTTCCCTCGCACATTTGCACCGGAGGCTACGGGGGCATTTCAGCACTACAACGCAGCCCTCGGCCTCTGCGGGCTCCGTCTGGTCAAGCGGGTGGAGTGAGGTGTTTCACTCCCCCCGCGACATCTAAGAGGGGCGCACGTGGAACATTACGCGACACCACCTCGGGTCTTATATGATAGCGGGCGGCGGACGTCCCCGAGTCCGTCGTCCCTGGACCCATTTAAGGGGGGGAAAGGGCGTTATCTGCCCTCTGTCGCCGCCCGGTGCGCCTGCTGCGGGCCGGGAGAGCATTCGAAATCTCCCTCTCCCTTTCCGCTTGTTCTGTGTGGCCTGCCGTAACCCCGTCTCACTGTATAATTGACTTCCACGTGGACGGAGTCGTGGCTAGAAGCTGATCTTTAATAAATTCATACCTTTATTACACGTGACTATAATTTAAGTATCTAGGTAGGTAACAGCAGCAGGTGATAAAAATAATAATTAAACTTTTTATTGTAATTGTTATTACTTACTGCACATACTAATTCAAGATGTCTGCCTTGGCGGTATTCTTGGACTTAAAAATATGTTTTATTTTACTTTCTCTACTTCTTTTCGCACGTAAGTGACATTCTTATTCAGAAATGTACTAGGTGTAGTTGTTAGCATTTAAGTAATTTACCGATTCCTATATTTTACCAATCGATTTGCTTTTTTTTACCCGACTACGGCAAAGCCAAAGATTATGATTTTAACAGGCTATCTATGTTCATCAGATCTGTTCACTCATAACTCCTAAACTATTCATAGTATTTCGACAAACAATGCAACATGGCGGCTCATAACGGATGTAATAATGTATCATGTTTGGTGTCTATTGAAAGGTACCAAAGAGTACTTTATAAAAATATGTACTTTGTCTATAATTAAACATACAAAAACCCAAAATTTGAATAAAATAATTATGTTAGGTAATAGGTAATACGGGCTGGTGTCCGCAACTCTACGTCAATGCGCGTATTTTCCGTACGGGTGGGAAACCGATTATTCAAACCACCCAGCTCCTCAAGGAAGGCCAGCAACGCCTTGGTGTTACTGGCAATCTCACACAGGGCAAAGTACTTCGGTAACCCAGGTACCCTCCACCTGGGTTACCGAAGTACTTTGCCCTGTATGTGGCGACCACCGGGCAGTTTAGTAGCACATGAGCTGCTGTCTCGTCGTCCTCCATGCAGGCCCTGCACACCGGACTGTCTGTGACTCCTAAGACAAAGAGGTGTTTGTTAAATGACCCGTGGCCAGTTAAAGCTGCTGTAACAGTGCGCAGCTGTTGTTTAGTTAGTCGGAGAACCTGTTTCGCGAGGCTGCCATCAATAGGGTATTTTACTATATACGAGAAAAATCTAAATATATATTATTGAGATAGTTTAGGCAAAAACAAGTCGGAATATGTTAGTTTTAGTTCATAAAATAACAAAATAAATTTTAAAATTCAATTCAACGTTTTCAGTTTTTCTAATCTGTTAAAAAACACCATGAAATAGTAGCCGCCATGTTATTACGTCATACGGCTGTGTAAACTAAAACGTGTCAACTGTCAACTGATCGGCGTAGGCTTTGTACTTGCCCTGGGCGTCGGGAATCCCGGGCGGATTTCCGGCCACAGTAGGCGCGGGCTTGCGGACGGTGAGCAATGGGTAGCTTACCGTCCGGTAAGGACCAGGCCCGGGTCGACGGCGCGTTGTATTCCACGCGCGCCTCAAAGAGATGTCGTCAGCACAAAGGTAGATAGTATATAGAGTGTCTTGAAAAAAAAGGTCAGCTCGATTTTGAAAACCTAGATGAATTGAGTCCTGATACCCTTCACTTTTAGACTGGCGGCATAAGTCACCAGCAATTCAACACCATATTTAATGAAACAACTTCTTTAAACGAATATTCGAATGGGAAAACGATGTTGGGCATCTATTTATGTAAACTGAGAAGCGGTGAACCTAACCGAAGACTTACGTCAGTTTTTGGCTTGCCTAGGTCAACTATTCAACGTAAAATTAAACAAGCGAGAGTTTGCCTCGAAAATGACTTTCTCCCACGACACCTCGGATTCGACCATATCACTCGAGACGAAGTTGTAGCGAGAAACAGGATTTTGCCAAATAATATTTTTGGAACCCAAGACCAAACGAGAGCAATTATTGTTTTAGACGGTACTTACTTATTCGTGCAAAAAAGCTCAAACTTCTTGATTCAGCGCATGAGCTACAGTCTACATACGAGGACAATCTCATAAAGCCATTTATGATTGTATGTGGAGATGGCTACATTTTAGAAATCACAGGACCCTACGATGCTCGAACGTCGGATGCTAACATATTACGACAGATATTGGATAAACACACTGGTGACATGGAAGAGGCTCCAATGCGATGGTTTCTTGAAAGTGATGACGTGATGATTTTAGATAGAGGATTTCGGGATGCATTGCCATATGCCTAAGAATGTGGATTTACGGTCTGAACACCACAGTCGCTGGGCAGACACGAAACACAACTGTCCACTGAAGCTGCAAATAAATCAAGATTAGTAACATTGGTCAGATGGGTGGTAGAAACCACCAACGGAAAAATAAAGAGGGACTTTAAGAAATTCCGATATAGATATTTTAATAATACTTTGCCCAATGCAATAGTAGATTTTCGAATATCTGCAGCGCTAATCAACGCAACCCAAGAGAGTTACAGCGACAGTCGCCTGACTGAAAGCTTTTTAGAAATGATAGAAAGAAATATGAATAGGCCAAACGTACTAGCAGATTACGTTGATCGACTCCGTCTAAACGCAGAAAGGAACATTTCATTTCAGAGGATGGAGGCAACGTTACAAGTCGTAGCAGATTTCCCAAGAATGACTTACGATGAGCTGCTTATTTTCGCTATTGGAACGTACCACATGAAGCTGGCAAAATCCTACTGCTACGAACATGTCAGAGCAACCGGTGTGTATTCTATTGAAATCTATAGGCATCCCGAGAGACTGAACCTTAATGACGAAGAAGGAAATAATAATACGTTAGTACGGTGCCGAATTAAATCGAGACACGTTCAAACAAGAACTTATTATTGCTACGTACTATACAATCGCCAAGCAATCACCGATTATTGCTGTAGCTGCATACATGGCCGCCGCACATTAGGCAGTTGTGCCCACATTATTTCCATAATTTATTATCCAGGACAGCAGTAGGGCCACAAGTACAGTGCACAAATTACACAGACCGACCTTCCGCAGAGGTCCCTCGCGAAAACCCCGACGTAATTGTCCCCCCGACCCTTGCTCGATGAAGTGCCAACCCGCGCCCGAAGCTTTAAACTCACCGTTTAATAATAATTCTGTTCAGATCCAGCCTGTCCCACCTTGCCGCTCCTCCCCCCAGGGACGCCCTCAGCCGAGGTACGTACCCCACAGGGGGTGCCCTTAGCGTGCAGTCGCTTAGTAATGTAAGTAATTCGCCCCTGGCTGGAGGCTTTGAGTCCACTTAAGGCAGCCACAGGACAGTCCGGTTGAGTAGTCACGACCTCTCAAGGTCAACTACGAGATGCCATACAAAAAAAAAGACATATACTCCGCTTCGAGACGCCGCGCGCCGTGGAATAAAATATAATATCGTCGCGAACGCGATTCTAGAAACTTTTATAACCGCCATCATTATGTGAAACTAATACCGCAAACTATTAACTTTGAGCGTTCGCTATCGGTGAGTGAAGTGCAATGATCTCGTGCAGACGAGCGAGCATCAAGCTTGTTGCTCCAAGGAATGATGCTCCATGGACTTGTACTTAGTAAGTTTGATTGCTCTGAATTGATATGTCAAATCTGCTGCACTGTACCTAGAACAGTAATGAGACGAGGGGCGTGCTCTTACTCGTATCTACTCTTTGCTACAACTCTCTGTCGTACAAATGCATGAGAGAGAGCGCCGTTCCAGAGATTGGTTCAAGCTTACAATAATAATTTTAACGATTTAGATGTACATTTTTGCCATATCATCATCATCATCTGCCTAGCCTTTTCCCAACTATGTTGCGGTCGGCTACCAGTCTTACCGGATGCAGCTGAATACGAGTATTTTACATGGAGCGACTGCCTATCCACAACCCAGTTACTGGGTAACACGATACCCCTTGGTAAGACTGGTTGTCAGACTTTCGGGCTTCTGACGACCCGTAACGACTGTCAAAGATCTACAAATGACAGCCGGGACCAACGGTTTAACGTGCTTAATTTGCCCTATCTAAACATAAATATAAAAAACACATTAAGAGTGCGCCTAAAGCCAGTAAAATTTTAGAATTCACCCGCGCTCTCCTGCTCGCTCCTCACATCGAACACGATCGCGCGTGTAGGTACCTACGCGCTCGCTCGACGCGTATCTTCTGTAGTATACGTATAATAATCAGATGAAACAACTGTATTCAAAGTATGACTGCGTTATACAATATTACGAAATGTTATGTGTACACGAATAATACGTAAATATTAAGTTAGTAGGAGGTGGGTGACTACACCGCTGATACTGAACACGAATCAATAAAAAATCAATACCAAAAAATAATATCATATTTATTTCAAATAATTATTTTTAAACAATCGCGTCTTTCTTATCAATATTCCGTAAATGATCGATGCGCCTTGCTCAAAATTTTTAATTAGTAATGATTTAACTTGTAAAGCCTACTTAGCTATGATAGTTTTCCTTATAATTTCATTAGGTATACATGCTACTGCCATGATTTTTTTCACATCTTCATAAATAACCATAAGCAACCTCAACCAGGATTCAGGTTAGTCTATTTGCCTTCCCTTCCTCAACGACGAATGCTAATCCCGAACGCATCAGTTAGGTAATGAATGATGAAACCGTGTATAGTAACTAAAATCACACACCACACGAAAATTAGCAGCGCTAAGTAAAGGCTCCTGCATACTGAGGCGATATCGCGGGCGCGACAGGCAGTCTGTATTGACTTTTATGCGAATGTAATTATTCAATTTTCATGTATAATTTATTTAATATTTAATAATAGCTACGAGTATGTAAGTATCTAAAAATATTGTTGCCAGGCCCTGACAGGGTCTACAACGGCTCTTAGCGCTTTTTTTTTTTGAGGGTGGGAAATCATCAAATTACTTCTCCCGCTCTGGGCGGAGCGGGAGGGTGTGTCAGACTCTTACTGACTAAAACCCACCCGTATTCCTTCCTGTTGCCTGTGTTGCCAGGGGACTCGGTGACCCATAAGTACCTTCCCGCGACCCTGGCAGGCATCGGCCCTAGTGGACCCCTACATTTGTGCTGACATCTCTTTGAGGCGTGCGTGGAATACGACGCGCCGTCGACCCGGGCCTGGTCCTTGCCGGACGGTGAGCTACCCATTGCTCACCGTCCGCAAGCCCGCGCCTACGGTGGCCGGAAATCCGCCCGGGATTCCCGACGCCCAGGGCGTCTCCTGCGGCGGCTAGGGGCGAGAGGGCGCGAAACATGCCTTTCCCTCACCCGTCCCGCCTCCTCCTTCGCGAGCATTACTTCTTCGCAGAAGGAGGTGACGGCTGCCCATGCCCTCTCGCTTCGTAGGTACCATGGCCTGAACCAGGGCCGGACGCGAGAGATCTCTGCCGCCGATCGCCTCCACGAGGGCTCTTAGCTCTAAGCCTTTGTTAACATCTTGTTTTAACTTGTGGAACGCAAATAAATAAATATTAAATTTAATTTTGTCACGTTTTTAGTCGTAGGGTGCTGCGAGAACGGTTGCATTCGATGACAATGGTGCCGATTCTCTTGTCACAAATTTTTCTAAACTAGACCAAAAATCACCAAAATTTCGTTTATTCCTGTCAGACGACGTTTCCCATTCTGAAATTAACCAAAGTGACATAAATTAACTATATTATAGTTTGACAGCACTCATTTTAGTTATTCAATTTAGTGAAAATGGCAATTATGCTATTCTGAATTTGACGTTTTTCACCTAAAATTGTAATTTTTAAACTAAATCAGATTATTTTTAATCACGATTAATAAGGTGTGGAATAAAATTAGTTGTCATGAACTAACATTTACAAACCACATTTCTCTTAGATTTCTTGAAAGTTTGGATGCTTGTGGGTTTGGAAAATCTTAGATCAGTAAGGACGCTTATGTGATTGCAGCTGTTGAGCTGTTGTCGATGCGGCAGAAAGAAATAATAAAATTATTGATATTAGAAATTCATTCGTGATAACTTAGAGGTATTTTTGTATTGAACATCTAATGACTTAGTTATAATTTGGAAAAAGCATGAAAGTAGAGTAAATGCTGTGGAAATGCGTTCCTTGAGAAGCATGTGTGGTGTGACTATAAATGATAGGCTGAAAATTGATGTGATAAGGCAACGATGCGGTTTAAAGGAAGATGTAGTGACAAAAATTGAAAAAAGTATGCTTAGATGGTTTGGTCATGTTGAGAGGATGAATGAACAAAAGGTATTTACAAGGCAGATGTGAGTGGAAATGCCAGGAGGGGACGCCCCAGAAAGACTTAAAGTGACCTCATTAATGATGTTTGTCAAAAAGGTCAGGTGCGTAGTACTCGCAACCGGCGTGGGTGTATGACCAAACTTAAATGTATGAACGTAAACGAAGCAGAAGGAGCATGTAAGGAGTGTAGCAGGTGGCATTCTATAGTTTCTGCCTACCCCCATGGGAAGAAGGCGTGAGTTTATGTACGTGTGTGTATGTGTATAATTTGGAAAACAAGTGGATAAATCCATTTCCAGATTCTGTGAAATAAGAAACTATTTTTTTTTAACTATCAAGAAAGAGTTCAGTTATTAGAGTTCAACTATCAGTTGGAAACATTGCAAGACCGTTCCAACCCATTCCAAATGGCTGAAAAAAGATTTTTGTACTTACTCCCTAGATTGGGACAGACGAACAAGATGTCCTTGATAGGACTTTCCTACGGCGACGAGAATACCGGAGACTTTACTGAACGATAAACCGGATTTATAGAGAAAGTTCAATCAGGAGGATGCTCAGTAGGCGCTCAGGTTTGAATGGAATGAGTTAGTGAAAAAGCTCATCGGAGATAGTGATTATCCAATGTGTTATCCCATGTACCCATATTATGACGCCAGCTCAACAGAACAGCAGGACTAAAGCCACGTTGTGGTAGTTACACACAAATAACGAGACATTTTTCTAGAAAACAATATATTTTTATAAATAATAAAGCTACATTTTTGTTTATTAATTAAGTTTTTGTTTCCTATATTCTTCCTATAAAGACATGGGTGCCATTCTTTTCTCATGCCACCCTCATTCCTCATCTTTTTCACATAGAATGGTCTCCTCCCTCGCTGTCTTTGCGAGGTTAAATAGTATTGGTGCTTGGTGTGGCTTTCATAGCAGCAGTCAAACTCGTACCTGTAAACAAGTATAATTTGTTATTAAAAAACACTGAAACCCTGGTGCAAAAGCAATAGGAAGTAATATAAAATATACATTAGTACCTACATATATTTCTAAATGGTATATTTGTGTGAACAAGCTCTTAAAGGACATGAAAATACATAGCTATTATCAGCTACTGCTTTAACTTTATTTGGTCAGTTTACATTAAGTAAGACAGTTCTAGTAAGTAGATATAAAACATCAGAGATAAATACCTTTCATGTTGGACAATTTCTATAAGTCACCTTTTTCTTACAATCTGCCACTATGTATTAGGACATTCAGTATTTTTTATGACATGTTCTGTCTTATGAAACAATCCACACAGTTATGAAACAACAAGCTAAGTTTGTCCGATGAAATCCTGTGGAATTTTGTGTTTTAGCCTGTGTATTCCTTTTTTATCCATTAGGTTGTTAGCCTGGATATATGGGTACCGAGTAATTATTTCTTTACACGACTTGAGTTATTTTTTTATTTCCTCTTTACTGTCGGTATTTTTATATCATGGTGTAGAGCTTCATTTGGTACAACAATGGGGCGTTTGTGATTGTTCTTAGAAGCTTGGTCTGAAATCGCTGTGTTATCTCTATATTAGAGTATGATGCTGTTCCCCATAGCTGAATGCCATAGGGATAAAGGCTCGATTATAGCTTTGTTTTATTTTCCAGGTCAAATAGTGACCAGTAGAACTTTCTTAGTGAAAATGTGTTTTTCCAAGGAAGACGTCTGTTGAGGTTTATACCAAGGTCTTTCACATGGTCAGCTTGAGGCACTTGTATTATATTTGATGGAGCTTATTATTTTCATTGCTACCATCGCAAACACATTGAAATAAACTTTATTTAATAATAAAATCAAATTCGAATTTTCCAATAAATTATTTTACTTTTGTCTGTCGAAGTTACGACAGATACAAAAATCATGGATTTGACAAATTTATTGTTCTTTATTCGACTATTTTGAATATAATCTGTGTCGAACGCATTTTGTCACCTCTATTTTGGCCTATGGTTTACTCAACTTACGATTGTCAAACTCGAATATAATTGTGTCAAAATTGTTTCTAATTTTAGTGAAACTTATTTGCAGAATAGCTTTTAGGATTCTCTTAACCAAAAATAAGAAGTTTTAGTGATAGTTTAGTTAAGTTCGGTGAACAACAGAATCGGCACCAATATCCGCTATGATTTTAGTGACTTTTAAATATGTTGTTATTAATATAATAAAAATAAGTTATGCAAAACATGTGTATTAAACTAGATCGCATGCACATCAATTCTTTAGGTGAATATTTAAGTATTGTAGTAAATTACTTTATGAAATGAATTCAGGAAGTAAGGTCTACCCAAAGCATAAAACGATATTACTTTCAAACTATTAAGATATTTTCATGTATTTTTTTTTTGTATGGACAGACTATTTTACTATCTATAATTCTATCTGTATTATTTTAAATATTTATATTTTCGTTAGGTACTAAAAATAATTACTCCCTATGAAAGAGAACGGCACGGGCCACGAGGAGTGGCTAGAGAGGCGCCACGGCGTCCTCACCTTCCGCCTGACGCAGGTTCTCACCGGACACGGCAGCTTCGGGAGGTTCCTGTGTCGGATAAGGCGGGAGGAAACGCCCGGGTGTCACCACTGTGTAGATCGCGGAGGACACGGTGGAGCATACGGTGGAGGTCTGACCGGCTTGGGCAGAGCACCGCCGTGTCCTCGTGGAGGCGATCGGCGGTAGAGATCTCTCGCGTCCAGCCCTGGATCAGGCCATGGTACGGAGCGAGAGGGCATGGGCAGCCGTCACCTCCTTCTGCGAAGCAGTAATGCTCGCGAAGGAGGAGGCGGGACGGTTGAGGGAAAGGCTAATTTCGCGCCCTCTCGCCCCTAGCCGCCGCAGGAGACGCCCTGGGCGTCGGGAATCCCGGGCGGATTTCCAGCCACCGTAGGCGCGGGCTTGCGGACGGTGAGCAATGGGTAGCTTACCGTCCGGTAAGGACCAGGCCCGTGTCGACGGCGCGTTGTGTTCCACGCGCGCCTCAAAGAGATGTCGTCAGCACAAGTGTAGGGGTCCACTAGGGCCGATGCCTGCCGGGGTCGCGGGAAGGTACAAAAGGGTTACCGAGGCCCCTGGCAAAACAGGCAACGGAAGGGACACGGGTGGGTTTTAGTCAGTAAGAGAATGACACACCCTCCCGCTCCAAAAAAATAAATTATCAAATAACATTTTTTAGCCAAAAAAAAAAATAAAAGTGCGGCGAGAGCGCGACGCGTATTTTTATGGCCAACGTCAACGGCGACCCTTAACGTGAAAGTTCGATGAACCTTAATTTTCTCAGTCTAAATGATCGGATTATCTTACGAGAAATTAAAAGGAATGTTAAAATTTATATACAAACGTATATAAATTTTAACATTCGTAATGGTATTGGCTTTGAATTGATACGACGAACTACATCCTGTGAACACACCGGCGACGGACGACACGCCGTTCAGCAAACCGGATCCTCAAGCACAAATCGCCTGGATAACTTCACAGGCAACGAGATAAATCATGCACTTTGCAGTTGAACTCCACTAAGTGAGGCCAGCCAAGACAGC
The DNA here is from genome assembly GCA_905333075.3 of Atethmia centrago. Classification (NCBI taxonomy): domain Eukaryota; kingdom Metazoa; phylum Arthropoda; class Insecta; order Lepidoptera; family Noctuidae; genus Atethmia; species Atethmia centrago. The sequence goes on from HG995393.1 coordinate 11,985,800, forward strand.
AGCCTGGTCGGTATGCAAGTGCCTCAAAAGGTTAAGCAAAAATTGGCCTTTAACTAGTCCGACAGCAAAAAATAAAAAGGTTTTAGACCAGCAAAGACTAATAATTATGCTGAGGATAGAGTGACAACAAGCCTTTGTATGAAATACAAGGTGTCGTTTTGCATCCTCGTCAAATTCAAAGAGGTAACTATGCTAATGATTCTCGACACGAATCAATAATAAAATAAGTAGGTCTTTTTTTTTCTAATTTTCGGAAATCGGCATGTGTGGGACACGCATGTTAAAAAGCGGCCCGTTGATACCACACTGTAACTGCCCTTTTACACACACACTACCGCATACGCAACGGGATGATGCTGTTCTGTGAAAGTGTATTCTAAAATACTGTGAAACTTAAATAACTAAAAAACAAGTATATATTAATGATTGAGCAGGTATCGTAATTTTATTTGATTATATATGTCTTTCATAGCAGTCTCCTTAAATTTGACAAGGATGCAAGACTCGCTCGTAAGGTAATCACACCGTAGAATTCAATCGAATAATTGAGACAGGTAAATAAATTATTGTTTTAGCACGTCAACACATGACAGTATTGCCTTTAAATTATAATTCTCATTGAATAAAATTTTGACTGGTTTGAATTTTGTTTTTTGTTTTTGGCGTGCGTGTATGTATGACCAGATGTACGAGTATGAACGTAAACGAAGCAAAAGGAGTATGTAAGGAGCGTAGCAGGTGGCGTTCTATAGTTTCTGCCTACCCCCACAGAATGATGGCTTGAGTTTATGTGTATGTTTTTTGCGTGTTCTTCCGAGTAATAATTTTTCACGACTAAGAAGCTCCTATGAAAAATATTGACACCGTTGTTTAGAAAAAACAATAATATTTAGAATATATAAAATTTGAAGAACAAAAAGCAGTTGACCGCTTTTCGCGCAAAAACTATTTAAGGCGCTGACAAGACCCAATTGACCAAAATAGGCTTCTCTTAAAATAAAAATTGCCAAATCTGTATAGTATGTGGTACCCGAGAAAATATATGTTAATTTTAAATATATTAAATATATATTATAACTTGGTTGCTACCAAAACACTTTTTGAAATAAAATCTCGATGTAAACTAACGTTAAACTAACCTCTTACCTTGAGTTCTAATCCAAAATATCTGTATTAAATATCAACATACGTTACGTATTTAATTAATAACAAGAACGTCTTATTTTAATGCAGAACTTGGTTGTTTTTTATTTGCGATTACTCAACTCAATTTTGAGAAAATAGATAATTATTCATATTTTGCAATAAATTACAAGCGTTGTGTCATACTCTTTATTTTCTATGCAATCTGACAGTGACCGCGGTTTAGGTGTTGTCAGCGTCTAAACAGCAGGAGTAATACTGCAGTAATGCTAACCACCAACTAGTTTTTACAGACACACTTAGTTGTGCCGCCGCAATACATGAAAATGTAATTTAATTTGATTGTTGTTACTTTTTTTTAATTATCCATTAAAAAAAAAAGGAAAATTATTTTTCCTACCAAGGCGTAGTAACTCTCGGTGCGTGAGTCCAACTCGCTCTTTGCCGGTTTTATTTTATTTTTTTGACAATTGTCACTGATCGCTTCCGGGGTGCTTTGAACAGATTCAGCACGTCATGGAGCTGACTACGCAAAACCCGTAGACGTGGCGTCAATGGCGTTACTGGTCAGATCTGGGACAGACATTGTCAAGTCTACGTACGAACTTATGGATAGTGTAGAGTATATCAGGCAGAATCACTTGAACACACCATCGTTTGAGGTAACTTAATAGCCTTTTCTATACCCATCATCATCATCATTTCATCCGAAAGACGTCCACTGCTCGACATAGGCCTCCCCCAAACGTCTGCACTTGTGGGAGGCCTTCCACTGCTGCCTTCCTCTACGTTTTCCGGTACTCCAGAACCTTTCGGCCCCATCGGGCATCTCTTCTGTGAACAATGTGCCTGCCCATCGCCACTATTCTATTGTACTCACACACACTATTACACTATACTTTTCTATACTAGTATATCCTTAATATGGTGAGTGAATTGTAAATGCAGGAGTGTATAAAAAAAAGAACAACAAATTGTACGCACTGATAAAATCAAATACCTCAGGCATTAAGCCCGCCTTTGTGCAGTATATTTTTACTTGTGCATAAAGTTTTAATAAACAAAATAGAAATTTTCAATTGATACAGTTGAACACAGCATTTTGGTGTACTTAACGAAAAAAAACGAAAAAAAAAAACAACCGACTGAATATCGGTTGAATACCGAAGGCGTGCGGATATGCCAATTATCCCAAATGTCAAGTCTCACCAGCGCGCCATTTGCACATCTATTATTACATATTAATAAGTGCTAATATCGTCTGGGGGCGATTTTACTCGAGGGTCTGAAGGAAATCAGCAAAAATGAGTCGGTTTTGTTTATTTTTTTGATACCGACTTTCGAAACTAAGGTTATTTTCACTTTGTAGTAATTTTTATGCTAAATGACAGGCGCACTGGTCGATTGAAGGTTAAGCTACGCTTGCCGCGGTCGGATCGTGGATGGGCGATCATCCATTACATATCGAGATGCCTCCGTGCGAAAACACGTTAAGCCGTTGGCTGTGTTATTCGTAGATCTTTGACAGTCGTTACGGGTCGTCAGAAGCCAGAAAGTCTGGCAACCAGTCTTACCAAGGGTATCGTGTTACCCAGTAACTGTTTTGTGGAGGTAAGATAGACAGTCGCTCAATGTAAAATACTGGTAATCAGGTGCATCCGGTCAGACTGGAAGGTCCAACATAGTTGGAGCGATTTAAAGCCAAATACATGCACAAGTCACGGAAAACTGAAATAATGGAAGTGTTTGTTGTTTTTTCCTCCATTGTTGTTTCCTCCGCAGTCGCTGTCGCAAGACGCGTGTTGCTTGACCGTGTAGCTCGTGACCACGAGGTTAACGTGTTTTCCGAGGCACGGGTCTCTGAATGTCCATCCATTCACGGATAGACCTATAGATCACTCATCCTCCATAGAAAAGGGAGGATCCTCCGACCAGACGGGTGTCGTGTCTGGTGGGTAACTGCCCGACGGTTGATGTCTAGCATAAATCACGTGCTTTCCGAGGCACGGAGGGGTCTCGATATATGGTCACCCATCCAAAAACCGGCCGCGGCAAGCGTAGCTTAAGAATCGACCGACCCGTGCGGCTGTTATTACGTAGCCATGAGCTCCTCTTCCTCACGTTTTTTTTTAAATGTATGTGAGTCCACAATGAATACTTTTTCTTCGTTTTAAGGTTGGGTACTTGATGTTCAGTACCTTTGAGAAGTATAAAAAGATGGTGGATAAGTATAACACCAGTCATATGTTGAACAGACAGCTATACACCATGGAACTGGTTTTATATTTAGAAGAAATAGAAATGACATACTGGGACGTGGATCATTTAAGTAAGTTTGGATCATTTAAGTAAATTTGGATCATTTAGTAAGTTTGGATCATTTAAGTAAGTTTGGATCATTTAAGTAACTTTGGATCATTTAGTAAGTTTGGATCATTTAAGTAAGTTTGGATCATTTAGTAAGTTTGGATCATTATATCTACAGGGTCAAAATAAATACTAGCAAAAGCTCGACTCCAAACTTCGCATAAATCGTTAATTTGTAGTTTTATCACATTAAAAAAATGTTTTTGGATTAGAAACTTACATTTGCAGTTGGCGAATTGACAGTGACGTATATCGATGTATGGGAGAACATTTTTTCAACTACAAAGTGAAGTTTGTTCTTGGGATAAATTCATCCAAACTAAGGAATCCTTCATTGTGTGCGGTCCGACACTTACCTACTTAGCCCGTTTTTTGTTTTGTTGGATTATTCAATAAAATCGTTTTAATGTGCAGTCAAGTTCAAATATTTGAAACTACAGTCGTCGAGAGAATGCGTATTAATGAATGCGTTATCTGTCAATTGGACATATTCCAGTTGAAATAAGGATCACATTCGCAAAACACACAGTCGTTAGTATAAAACTTCCAGCAGGCTTAGCACGACGCTATGTATTTCTTCGAAGAATAGACACGGCTCTTTCTATACAAAGTGACATTTCGTTTCTCCATTTTTGATATCTCACCGTACAAATTGTTCTACAATCTGTAATTTTGTGTTTCGTTTCTAACGATCTTTGTCTAGGTCCTTTTTTATGTAGAAGGATTTCTACGGGTACATTTGGCACACACTTCACTTCACTAGGGTCATTTCGTCATTTTCACTAGGGCCGATGCCTGCCGGGGTCGTGGGAAAGTCCGGAAGGGATAACGAGGCCCCTGGTAACACAGGCAACGGAAGGAACACGGGTGGGTTTTAGTCAGTAAGAGTCTGACACACCCTCCCGGTTCGCCCAGAGCAGGAGAAGTTATTTGATAATTGCCCACCCAAAAAAAAAAACCATACATACATACTAACTTTCGCGTTTATAATATTAGTAGGATTTTCATACAAACTTTTCATACACGCCTTTAGAGATATCATCATTCTCTTGTCGTCATCCCAAATTATTAGGCATCGGCGCAACGTGTTTTTTTTTCCAAACTTCTCTATTAGTCGTCATCTCGGTAGTCACCCCCTTTCTAGCCATATCATCTTTCACGCAGTCCATACATCGTTTCTTTGGTCTTCCCCTACTCTTATAGCCATCCACATTCATACTAAAAACGTTCCTCACGACATTTTCCTCATTGAGAGGCTGTTCTTCCAAAAATCTTTCCTTAGCGGTTCGATGAAATATGGTAGGCCACAGGTTTGCACACTTTGGTAAGGAAACCCTAACGTTCTATACAAGGTTTAATTTGAAATAACTGTTTGTCTTGAATTACCTATGACATTGCATTAAACATAATCGGTCGTAACGTTTCCACTGCTAAGGCCTCCTCTTGCGAGAGTGGGCCGTAATCCACCTTGCGGGCCCAGTGCGTGTTGGTGGATGTCACATGTCTTCTAATTTTTGGTTCTGGGACAAGCCGGTTTCCTTCACCGCTTTGACAGCAGTGGTGTTGAAATAAATTACTCAAAGCAAAGTGCCTGTCTGGGTTCGACCTTGAACCCACAATCTAGGACACGTAAGTCGGGCGCGATACCACTGGGCCACCACTTTCTCTCAATGACATAGAACAACAAATAATAAGATAATTTGCACTTACAGATAGTATGCTTCACGAGATCGAAAGAAAATACAATATCACTTCAGACTTGTTCACTCGTCATCACGTTGTAACCTCAGCCGAAAAACAAGCAATCAAAGACAAAGAGAAAGCTGACTTATTTCGTGATCAACAAATCTTTAAAAAGTTTAAGATCAAAAAGTCGGTGTCGGATAAGTTACTGCCCCCAGTGAGGAGCACAATAAAGCAACCCTATCCGCTTGTATATGGATGGGATGTCCTTTGGAATTAGCAACTAGAAGATAATATTTTGCACTAAGCACGCAATTGCCGAGCAGGCAGTGACTAGAGACGCCTTTACACATGAGCAACACGCATAAGCGACATGCGTCTAGCGACTGCCGAGAGAAAAAATTAAATAATTTGTTTAAAGAATGCCACGAGTAACCGAAATGACGCGACTTGTGGAGAGACGGTCGGAAACGAGTCGATGAAACGCCGTGAATGGGACCTTACGAACAATATTCATGTCGGAGTTGGCGCAACTGAGCGCAAACTAGCAGTCACAGGCCATTGTTACAATAGGGTCTTACACCCATTTTTGAAAAGTGTCTTAATTAAATTCTATAGTGCTAATATGCCCCAAAAAAAATCACAAAATTTTTATTCAATCGAAAAGTGCCATAAAAATGCATATAAATTTTACATTTTCAAATTTCGCGCGTAGTTTGAAGAAAACGCTGGACGCAGTGGACGCCATGTTGCTGTGTGGTCATGACGTCACTTGACTATGCGCTGATCAATTATTTAACTGTCAGTTGACAGTTGAAACGTTTTAGTTTACTAGCGGTATGACGTAACAACATGGCGGCTACTATTTCATGGTGTTTTTTAACAGATTAGAAAAACTGGAAACGTTGAATTGAATTTTAAAATTTATTTTGTTATTTTATGAACTAAACGTAACATTTTCCGACTCCTTTTTGCCTAAACTATCTCAATAATCTATTTATAGATTTTTTCTCGTATATAGTTATATACCCTATTGTCACAGGCCGTCAGTTTCTATATCGTCGGAGATATTCTGAAACCGCGGAACTAGCAGTGTATAAAACCGCGTAAGGTAGATGCAATGAATTTTATAGGAACGAGGAAAAACGTAATATTTACTAAACCACTTGACTTTCTATTGTTTAAACTTTTAAATTGTCAAATTCTCTTAATATTGAAGGCATTAGTTATGTAAAATATGTATTAATAAATTAGAAAATTCGATATCTCGATTTTGCTACTTTTGTAAATACGCGGTTTTAAATACTGTTAGTTCCGCGGTTTCAGAGTATCACCGACGATATGTAAACGGTGACGTTCACTGACACGCTTGGTTTGTATGAAAAGTGATGACAGTTCCGTCTCTAGCAGTGGCCGGCGAGGCGTCTTCGTGCTCTCTGGTATTTTAAGTATAATTCTCTATCCATGGTGTAAAAAGACCAGCACCAAGCCGAAATCTACGCGTTCTGTACATCCAACTAACATCGTCATCTGTTCCATTCAAACCGGGTACAGCGAAGTACCAGCATTTTACATGGAGCGACTGCCTATCTGACCTCCACAACCAAGTTACTGGGTAACACGTTACCCTTTGGTAAGACTGATTGTCAGACTTTCGTGTTTCTCTCTTCCCGTAAGGATTGTCAAAGACCTACGAATGACAGCCGGGATCTTTTTACATTTTTGTGTAGTTTATTTTTCTTGGGATTTTCAATAAAGCAACTTCAAGTATGTGTAAAAGTGTTTTTTTTATTGAAATGAAATATTTTTACTTGTATTGGTACAGTCTGCTCATCCATGGTATAACATTTTGCAATTCTCAACTCTTAGTGTAAAGAAATAAAGGCACTTGTTTGTTGGCAGTATGTGCGTTTTCTTACGGACGTTTTTGAATGAGTAGACTTCATGCCAGTATTGTTAATACTTCTATAATCTTAGAAAATTGCACGTCTCACAATCACGACGCTTCAGCGTGAGAGTGCTCTATTCTCGACATGTCGCTTTGACAAAATTTTCCAGCATAAAATCGTTTTTATACACTCAATTATACATGGAATTCATATTAGCATAGAAGTTTTAAACGTCGTCACACATAATGGATTAATCGAAATCTTCTTCTGTAAGTTTTATTTCGTCTTTCGGATAAGGACTTTTTTTTTTAGACCCACCCGATTTCCTTCCTGTTGCCTGTGTTGCCAGGGGCCTCGGTAACCCTTTGGTACCATCCCGCGACCCCGGCAGGCGTCGGCCCTAGTGGACCCCTACATTTGTGCTGACGACATCTCTTTGATGCACGCGTGGAATACGACGCGCTGTCGACCCGGGCCTGGTCCTTACCGGACGGTGAGCTACCCATTGCTCACCGTCCGCAAGCCCGCGCCTACGGTGGCCGGAAATCTACCCGGGATTCCCGACGCCCAGGGCGTCTCCTGCGGCGGCTAGGGGCGAAAGGGCGCGAAATTTGCCTATAAGCCCTATTGATTTTCGTTATCAAACTCACCGTGTATAAGAATATTAACAAAAATCTAAACATTTTCTTAGATTTTTTCCATAAAATTTATCGTCAACATATGTCACTTTTGGATTTTCTAAATTTTTTACGTGTATTAAATTGCCAATTTTAGGGTTACATAATTAATATGTTGTGCAAGTGTCTATTCAGTGAATTTATTTCTATTTATGTATAAACTATCATTTTGACAAATCTTAAATACAATATCGTCAGTAATTGTAATATGTATTAATTATGTAACCGCCAAAATGACGAAATTGAGTTCAACTGCAAATTTTTCGCTCTATCTATATATTAGTGCCTTTAAAAACTCGATATTTTGAAAAAAGCGATTACGTTAACAAAATCAGTCAATTTTTTTTCATTTTATCTCATTTTTGCGATGTATGCGACAGACATGGTATAACGTTAAATTTACATAAAAATGTGACGGGGGACTCCCCGGAGCGGGCTCGAGTCCCGTCACATTTTTAATGCCAATTTTATTTATATAAATAATATAAATTATATAACTGGCATTTGACATTTGGCTAGGCCGCAAAAAATACTCAAAACTGCCAGACCATATTAAAAACTAACTGAGAATAAAACAAAATTAAACAATGATCCACATAGTCTTCACATTTACAATAATTAAAACAATATAATACTACACAGAGTAAATATTCATGTCATTGCATAAATCAAATTCATCAATGTCAATGTGTATATTCGGACATAATCTTGGTCAGATCATTTGAGGACCATGTAGGTTGGTGTCCGAAATGGTCTTTTGAGGAAAGACCACACAGATTTGAGTGGACCTGTCCAGTCAGTGCACGCATTTGTCAGTTGTCATGCAGTTCATTTCAAAACTTAAGGAGCTCAATGATTTGACGAACAATACCAAAGAAAAGACATTTGGGTAGGCCGCATAAAGTACTCAAACTGCCAGACCATCATTAAAAGTAAGAGACAAAAAAAAATCAAACAAACAATGACCCACATAGTCCTCACATTCCTAATAATTAAAATAATATAATATAATACTATACAAAGTAAATGTTCATGTCATTGTTTATATAGAATGTTATATAGAATAAGAAAATATAAATAGCTAGCAAAATAAAAAGAGTAAAAAAAACAACATTCACTGTAAGTTTATTGGAGCAGCTCAATCCCAAGCCTTTTTGTCCTCAATATAATCTTTAACAGTATAAAAGGCTTTTAGGCACAGTTTCTGTTTTATTTATTTGAATTTATTAAGGCTTAGTTTAATATAGGAATCGGTTATATAACAATCTGAGTTTATATATGTCACAGCCAACTAGCTTAATAAAATTAGCCGTTAGTTAACAGACTAACCGTTGAGAAGTAGCGCTCGCATGGCTCGCGCACGGTTGCGCGGTCACAGTTCTAACCTAACCTAACCCATTTGATCGGGGTGCCCTGGCTTAGTTACTGCTACCACTTCGGCTCGCGCGTGGTTCGTCACAGTTTTAGTTGTCCTTCAGCTATTAATTGGGTTTAATGAATGGCCTAGGCGTCCATTTAGCTGGCTAGTTTAACCGGATGGCTGCGACATATACATAGCATAATCCAAAGATTTAAATTGCTAGATTTGCCCTTACCGTACTTAGGGCGCTTTCAATTTAGACGGTTGGTGTTGGACTGCTGCCGCACGGTTGTTGCAGAATTATTACGACCGTGAGCCTTACTGCTGCCGGACGACAGCAGTACGACGTGAATCGTCTTATTTGAAGAGATACGCAGCTGCAGTCCGATCGAATTTTAGTGATTTCTATCGAAAACACGATGCGTTCACCGCACTAGCGAACAACGACTGAGGCAGGTAGTATATACATTGTTGCCGTTCCGCCAACGGACGTGCGCCGCACTGCTCTCGCACGACCTTGCGTCGAGACATTTTGTATGAAAAACCATAACCGCCCGTGCGCAGTACGATACCCGGACTGCAACAGTCCGGCACCAACCGTCTAAATTGAAAGCGCCCTTAGTCACGCGAAAGTTTCCATACTGAGGAGAGTGAGCTCACACATAATTAAATAGCGTTTCAAAACGTAACAGAAACGCGATCATCTTTTGACGCGGTAGGGCGAATCTAACGATTTAATATAATCATAATATATAATTATATTTAGGGAAGTAGTTATTATTTTTAGATGTATAAGTACCTATTAAGATATTTTTTTACCTTTTTTTCCGTTGTTCCTTAGTTTTTAAATTGTAAATAAGTTAATTTTAAGACCGCGCTATCGCATTAGGTATACACCTGTAATGATAGTTGTATGGGAGATTTTGAAAATAATTAAATAAATAATAATCATTATAACTGTTAGCATTCTAGGGTTCGAAATTATGGAAACGGGTCCCTATGGGTAAGCGCCTGTCTAGACAGTACCTAAGGCAGGTTTATACGAGCCCAGTAATGTGACAGTATAGTGAGTCAGTCCACCACTGACTTGCAACTGGGCTCGTGTAGACACTAGTTTCAACCCAGTCCAGTGCTACCTTGCAACTGGGCTCGTGTAGACACTAGTTTCAACCCAGTCCAGTGCTGAATTGCAACTGGGCTCGTGTAGACACTAGTTTCAGCCCAGTCCAGCGCTGACTTGCAACTGGGCTCGTGTAGACACTAGTTTCAACCCAGTCCAGTGCTACCTTGCAACTGGACTCCTGTAGACACTAGTTTCAACCCAGTCCAGCGCTGAATTGCAACTGGGCTCGTGTAGACACTAGTTTCAGCCCAGTCCAGCGCTGACTTACACCTGGGCTGGTGTAGACACTAGTTTCAACACAGTCCAGTGCTACCTTGCAACTGGACTTCTGTAGACACTAGTTTCAACGCAGTCTAGTGCTAACTTGCAAATGGGCTCGTGTAGACACTAGTTTCAACGCAGTCTAGTGCTACCTGGAAACTGGGCTCGTGTAGACACTAGTTTCAACGCAGTCCAGTGCTACCTTGCAACTGTGCTCGTGTAGGCACTAGTTTCAATCTAGTCCAGTGCTGACTTGCAACTGGGCTCGTGTATACACTAGAGTCAACCCAGTCCAGAGTCCTGAATTCGCTTTCAAGTCAGTCCAGTTGATTAACCTACCCGTCTATTTTGGGGCCCAGTAGCTTCCCTCGCCACGCGACTGATTTACTGCTGATCAGATCTAAACCACTGACTGGGTTCAATTCCGAGTTACTGAGCCCACCCACTGCCATTTTATAAAACCGGCGGTTGGGCTGTCCCGTACGATATTTTACGGTAAAAATGTGGGATCACACGTCAACACCCCATATGTTAATAAGGTAAATAAAAAGCAGTGTGAGTCATCCGAAAATTATACAGTAAAAGTGAGTATACACAAGAGCATTTTCGCGAGCATTTCAATTTAATTTATCGTACTTACGAGTGGTAAAATACAAGCAAAATCTCATTTTATTTCCATGTAATGTAACGTGCCTGCGAATGCTCGACTCTGTGTGAAGTAATGCTCACGGCGAGTAAACGCTGTAACATTGATTGCAATTTTGCGTTTACTATTCGTAAAAATATCACGAAGACCTATCTGGAAAGGCGCTCCCTCACTCAGCATTCGCCTGTAATCTAACTATCCAATATTCCACTGTAACGACTAGGCCTTTGCAAGTAGACTGCGCAAGCGTCAACTGCTATGTAGTGTGGAGTGAGATAATTGAAACCAGCTGGATAGGTTAATACATATAACTAAATAGGTAGAAGGTTAGGTCGCAGATAAAGGTTATATATATTACTGACCAATGCTCCCGGTGAGTAGTATTAGCGAAATTAGTTTTAAAAAAAATCTTAGGCTACCCAAGCGCATCCCCTGTAATAATAAAAAATAAGCAAATCTCTCTTTTCACAGCAGCGGTCCAAAACTCACAAGACTTGAATAAAGTATTTAACGATTCTATATATAATGAACTGTCTTGGTCAGTCAAATTACTTCTCATTAAGGACTATTTAAATTCCGGGTCCAAGGTTGAAGCAACTTCAAATATAACGCCAAGTGCAGAACGACAAGCCGAACCTGAAAGGCGAATGCCAAGAATGGAAGCTTTGGTCGTAGCACGAAGGCAAGATTCTGCTAGCAGTACTAAGGTCGCTAATGAAGATGACACCAGTATGAGACTTAAACTGTTTCGACTCATGTACGAAACTATAAGAGACAGCGACTTAAAATGCAAAAGAGCTGAGCTTATTAGATCTCATTATGAAAACTCGACCACTTTCGAAATCGGATATCTCATGGGGGACGTAATGGATAAATATAATATCATGTCCGATATCTCAATGACGTTAAATCGGCTTTTCCACGAATGGAAACCGATTGAACATATAAACGCTTATGAGCAAATTTCTAATCAAGCGATCGAGATAAATCATCTGATTGATATGATGAAGAGTATCAATAAAAAGAATGATACTGGCAAAAGTGAGAAAAAATAATCAGACTAAATAGCGATGATTATTTGAACTCGAAATTAAACCATATGAAAAGGGCTGAGTATCAGCACTTTTTGACCGTCAATATGATATAAGACAGTCCCCCAAAACGCCCATCCTTCGCCACTGCCTAGTGCCTGGGAAGAAGAAGTGGCGCAACAAACGAAAAACAAAACCGAAGAATTTGATTCTATAAAAAAAATAAGAAACATATGCTTTTCTTGGAACCTCACTCTAGCGACGACACACAATTCGAACGCGCATAAGATTTCTGTTTTTAAAGTATGTAAATCGAAACACTGCTATTACCTACATGAACTTTCCTAGGAAACCTACGGTTTGCAAGGAAAGTGGTTCCATCGTGTTATAACGGACGTCATCAAAATCTATCATTTTCGATTCGGTTGTGGAGGCCAGATAGGCAGTTGCTCCATGAATAATACTTTGATTCAGCTGAATAAAACAAAGATTGTACGAGGAAAATCTGTCGTTTTCACCAGTATTTGACATTAAGGTGTCAAAAAAAAAACGCTCTGTATTTTGACAGCCGTTATTGCGTGACCTTTGTCCGCTTTCTTAGGAAACCAGAGCTTAATTTCAGATTTCCTATTCCACATTTTGAGTTCAAATATATTTACCTGTTTATGAATGTTTTTTTTATTTCCCCATTTTATGTGACCGACGATTAAATGCTTGTGTCGAGAAAACTAAATCAAGGTGAAAACCGGTCCCACGCAAATGTGTATGTGTGTGTGTGGACGTGAGTTGGAAGTGACAAGCAGACTTAGCATGACGTTTTCTATTTCTCCGAAGAATAGACAGCTCTTTCTATACAAAGTGACATTTCGTTTCTCCATTTTTGACATCGCACCGTAGAAATCCTTCTGCAATCTGTCATTTTGTCTTTCGTTTCTAAAGATCTTTGTCTGAGTCCTTTTTATGTAGAAGGAGTATAGAAAGAGCTGTGTCTATTCTTCGTAGAAATAGAAAGCGTCATGCTAAGCCTGCTGGTAATTCCTGTCAGGTGGGACCATAGACCAAAGTTCACTTTAAGCTCACTTGACCTCAGTTTTCACGGTAAGATTTTTACTGAATAGCGCGATTGTTCTCCACGCGCCTCGACCAATGACGCGTGCGAGCATTGACCTTGCAAGAGCGTAAGTGTTTCGTTGTATACAGGGTCAAATAAAAATCGTTACCGTAACTCCGTACATGTGATCGTTATCTAAACACGATAAAAAAATATATTTATGATACTTTTTTTTTTAAGTAACGACCGCTGGTAGTTTAGTTACTTGAAGTATGAGTTTAAAAATCAGTTTTTTTTTTGTTTAATCGTGTTATATACATACATAATATATCGATAACCATTACGTCTGTGAAATTACAACAAAAAAAAAAACTGATTTTATAAACTGATATTTCAAGTAACTGAACACGGTCGTTGACCCCAAAAATGTATCATCATATCATTTTTTTTTTGTTTTTAACTAATTTAATGGGACTCTGTCTGAATATTTACATGGTCCTCAAATGATCTGAACAAGATTACTTACACATTGACATTGATAATTTTTTTTTTATGTAAACAATGACATGAATATTTACTTTTCGAAGTATTATAATATTTTTTTAATAATTGTGAATTTGAAGACTATGTGGGTTACTGTTTTTATTTTTTCTCTCAGTTTTAATCTTGGTCTGGTAATTTGCAAATGTCCTTTCTTTGGTATTGTTAGTCGAATCGTTGAGCTCCTTAAGTTCTGAGTTGAGCTGCACGATTACTGACAAATTAATGCGTGCACTGACTGGATAGGTCCACTCTTTCTGTGTGGTTCTTTCCTCAAAAGACCATTTCAGACACCAATCTACGTGGTCTTCACATGATCTGACCAAGATTATGCCTGGACTTTAAAAGAGACTGTGACCTCTGAGTTTGTTTCGGCCTTTCTTCTCAGAGTAGTCAGATAGGAAACGCCGAGTTCATCTAGGTTTTTTTTTTCTAAATATGATTGACGTGTAAAACTGTTTGTACAAATCTACTTACAGAAAATAAAATCATCATTTCATTTCATTTCAATAATCTTTTCAATTCATATTGGTAAGTCTTGTACCTCCTTTTCTAATAATTTTATTGCAATTATATATTTTACTAGTGGACCTGTCAGACTCAGACGTCCTGCCCCGAACAGAGCCACAGTTTAAATAATCTTGCTGTACTTCACACTCGCCTCCACAGAGTACGCAACTCGTTCATACGCTTTCAATTGTGAATCTAAACCATCCAGGGAGCCCACTCAAACAAAAAAAATCATCACAATCGGTCCAGCCGTTTAGGAGGAATTCACTGACATACATACGTACGACATGCATAATTTATTATTTTGTGCGTATACGGGTACAGAAGAATTATATATACAGAGTTTCTTTAAATTGGTAAGCTAAACTCCGCACACGCGATGGCTATTGGAATCTAAAAATGATAAAACAAAAAATAAATTTATTTGATGTTTTTTTTTGTGGGGTCATCGTCCCAGTTAAAAAAAAACACTGCATAAGTACATACTAATTCCATGGTGATGGCAATACGCTCGCCCCCTATTACATGGGACTTAAACATAACTCGCAAATGTGGGTGTACTATAGGTACACCTCTGCCTAACTCTTATGGGATTACAGGCGTTATGTTATGATAAATAGTAATTCCATGGTCAGATAGTACACACGGCTACATATCAAACTGTACATTTCCATTATAAGATGATCTCGCATTGTATAGGATTTCTGCACAATGAGATGTCAGCTTATACTGGACCTGTATAGCTTGTACAATTAAGTACTATCAAACTGGCACCGCCACCATCTCTAAAACAATAATAATGAAAAAACAATTTCCGGTTGTACTACAATTAATAATATAATTAATTAATTCTTTATCGCTGCACAATTACAGCTACTTCACAATTTTGTTTTAACGAAGCTAAAATGGCGGTCCTTACAATCAAACTGTTTTGTTGCTTAGCTACAAGTAAGTAAACATATAATTACTATTTTATAATCCTAATCTACGTATATACATACCTATTATAAATCAAAGTCGTTATTTGTGTCAGTCTTTGTGATTGCGTTGTTCTTATAAACTGCTCAACGGATTTTGATTTCACCACCATTTAAAGAATTGATTCCGGAAAGTTTCTATGCATATGTCGCTGCTTAATTTGCCGTTTAGTTAACATCCTAACTCTGTCGCAGCCATCTGATGGAAATAGCCAGCTACTTGGACTCCTAGGCCGTTCATTAAACGCCGGCACCCAATGAAATAGCTGAAGGACAACTAGAATTTTGACCAACCACGTGCGCCCAAGTGGTAGCAGTAACTAAGCTGGGGCTCTCCGATCAAATGGGTTAGGTTAGTAGTGCTGTGTCGAAGCGTGTGACGTTTTAAAGAAAGTGTAGCCGCTACCGTAGCCCGCGGAATTCAAATTTTCTTACGATTTTTTTGCAATTTTCAGGTCAGTGTATGTAGATTAAAATATGATTCACGACCGTAACAAATATGGCTCTAGAGAATTATAATCGTATTAGAAAGCGCAATACAACTCCTTAAGTTAGAATTGGCCTCAAATGTCATAATTTCATGAAATAGTCATTCAATAGGGTGATATGAACTTAAGAGTATAAAATCATTTATCATAAAAATCACCAATACAACTGTATTGGTGATTTTTATAATAAATGATTTTTATTTCTGTAAGTAGGTTTGCACAAACACACATTGTGAGGTCGGCGTTTCCTATCTGACTATTCTGAGAAGAAAGGCCGAAACAAACTCAGAGGTCACAGTCTCTTTTAAAGTCCAGACCTAATCTTGGTCAGATCATGTGAAGGCCATGTAGATTGGTGACTGAAATGGTCCTTTTGAGGAAAGAACCACACAGATTGAGTGGACCTGTCCAGTCAGTGCACGCATTTGTCAGTAAACGTGCAGCTCAACTCAGAACTTAAGGAGCTCAACGATGCGACGAACAATACCAAAAAAAGAACATTTGGGTAAACCGCATAAATTACTCAAACTGCCAGACCATGATTAAAACTAAATGAGAAAAAAAAAACAATAATGATGTTGTTATGATTATAATTCTATAAATAAATATTTGATACAACCTGGATAATGACCTGCAAATTGCAAAAATCTTAAGAGAATATCGCGGGCAACCCTGACGCTTTCGCCGGAACGGGAACATAGAAGCACTGTAAGGTGGTGTGTTTTCCTAGATAGCGTTTTTTGACACTGTAAAGTCTATCCCCCATTTTAATGACGGCCGTTTTGTGTGGCTTACGCTGTTCCAGAAAACCTTGGCTTGACACTTGTATAGAGCTGTTTCAATTGGCGAAATAGTTGCGTGTCTTCATAGCTATTAACTCTCAGCAATCATCACATTTACTGGATAGAAACGAATGCTAATTGCCGTTTCCATCAATTATTAGATTTATCGTGTACCTATAATAATTTTAATTCAGAACTAAGTACTTCTGAATGTTCTATCAGCAAAGGGCAACTGATAGAAATTCGATGAATGACGGAATACGAAGTTTGCCGAGACATTAAGAAAATCAAAGCTTTTCGTAATATCTACAAACTAAAGGAACATTTACGAAATATAATATGAACAAAACCAGAAACTAACTAGCTAATATTTGAACAGGAAGTTAGTTGACACAATGAGGAAAACTCCCACTTGCTCACTTCAGATGTCACTACTCACTACTATCCAACGTTTAAGAATTTGACAGCTAGCTGTCACTATTCATACAGACCCAAACTGTGGAAGAAAGCTCTCCGAAAAAAAAAATGGAATTCCGGTATTTCGTCGAGACTATGTATACAGGTGATACTCCTAAGAGAACTAAGTCTGGTTTTCTTTACCTACAGGCACTTATGATGTGATATTATGTAAATTATAATAATAGACTCTTTGTTTGTTTTATTGTGTAGAGGCATGAGGAACAGGGTGTAAAGTTCACAAATCCTCCATAGAAAAGGGAGGATCCTCCGACCAGACGGGTGTCGTGTCTGGTGGGCAACTGCCCGACGGTTGATGTCGGGATGTTGTACATATACGAGTATATGCTAGTTGCGCGGTAAACTCTGCTTGCGCGATGCAGGATTTTGCGTGACGTCAGTGTGTTGCGTAGTTCGTATGTAGCGATGTAGCTGCTGCCACAATTGTCTAGTTCCTGTTGCGTGAAGTCTAAAACTGTATCTTCCGTCGACACTCGTGTACGAAAGCCGTATTGGTTTTCGGCAATGATGTGCTATTTGTCCAGGAAGTTCCTTAGAGAATTTGCCAGGATCCTCTCCATTTTGGAAAGGGCACTCAAAACAGAAATTGGAAATAGTATATATACTAACTCAGCTTCTGTCCCCTCTTTTGTGAATGCCTTTTTCAGGGGATCCGGAAATTATACACCCGTTTGAAGGCTGCGATTACCGAGAAAGGTTATAGGCGGAACCAATACATGTTTTTAACAATATGGACGAGGCCGACGCAGGCTGCACGCACGAAAAAGTATGACTCATTGTCACGTTCCGCCTGAGCCGAGCGAGCAAGCGAGAGCGCGGAACTAGCGATAGAGAGGCACGATCGGCCTAAGCGTTTGGCTTGTGACGCATCTCACTCTCGTTCTCACGTAAAGTTATCGTCCGTAAAGCGACATTACAGACAACCAATTGTTTTAGTTTAATTTGTGATCTCCTGTGCGAGTACCAATAAATACTTTTTATTTATTTATTTCTTTATTTTAATGTTTTCTTTTAGTATCTTCAATGCTAGCAGTCTACTACCCTCCTCCTAGCTTTTTTATGGAGGATAAGATGGGAAAGGAAGAGAAATTAAAAATAATGCTAATTTCGGAAGATCTGTTCAAGGAATCGCTGCTCAAAATGCGACAAATTATCGATATAAGAAAGGAACATGAGAAGTTTGTTTCATATAATGTAGGAATGCTGATGGGTAGGTTGATTTTTTTTATTCTTTCTGATGTGTAACACCTTACCCTACGCCTCCTGTGAGAGTGATTTCGTGAAAAGGGAAGTGATTGCTTGAGCATGGAATAATTAAGTACTTTTTAAGGTTCCGTAATAAACAAGGAACCGTTATAGTTTCGTCATGTCCGTCTGTCTGTCTGTCTGTCTGTCCCCGCTGTAGCTCAGAGACGCTTAATACTAAAAAGCTGTAATTTTGCATAGGTATACATTATTAATCACACCGACAAAGTGCAAGAATAAAATCCTGAAAAAAAAAATTCTCGTCTATCCCATATTGTGGGGTATCATTAGATAGGCCGTTCAAAAATATTGCGGGTCTGTGAACACCATTTTTCGACTCAAGGATCCGTTTGCGTAATATTAAGCATTAAAGTACTAATTTTTGTTAGAGTCAAGTGTCCTCCCCCTGCCAGCTAAATGTTGTTTATGGAGATGTGAAAAAATTCATGGCAGTAGTACATATAATGAAATTAAAAGGAAAACTATCACAGCTAAGTAGGCTTCACAAGTTAACGAGTAATAGTTGACCAACCAAGCGGTTGGAGAATTGATTGTGACGTTTATCGATGTATGGGAGAACATGTTTTTCAACTGCAATGTTAAGTTTTTTTCTGGAATAAATTCATCCCAAGTAATCCTAACTACGGATATACGGAATCCCAACTTCATTGTGCGTGGTCCGACACGCACTTGGCCGGTTTTTAATAGCGTGGAATTAGTAGATAAATACTTTATAATAGAATGGAATTAGTGTACTCATGGAATTAGCAAGTACTATATAAATTGTAAGTAGAGGGGTCGAATTTCGAACAGTGGGCGACCACTAGTAATGTATTGCAAATTCGTATAAATGTTTCAGTATTTAGCTTTTTTAAATTTTGAGGAAAATTTCTGTCGCTGATCCGTTGCTTATTACGGTGAGACGTCAGATGTTACACATCTTATGCAAAGGCCCGCACGTTTTTTACCCGACTGCCCCAGAAGGAGGGTAATGTTTTTCGAGAGTATGTATGTATGTATGTGTGTATGTATATATGTATGTATGTATGTATGTATGTATGTATGTATGTATGTCTATTTCTTTGGCACGCTCTGTAGCCTAAACGGCTTGATGGATTTTAACATATGAGGTGTCCTTAGATTCGTCTTCATTGTGGGAGTGACATAGGCTATATATATTTTATATATTGCATCTGCAAATACAAAAAAAGGGAGAGAAACGATTTTTTAAAATAAATTACAACAATATTGATATCAAATAAAAGCTCCAGTAATGAATCAATGCCATGTGTATATTAATAAAACTGAAAAGCTTGAAATAAAACAAATTATTTAAAAAACAAAAAACCCGACTGCAAAAACACATAGCTAACTGAAAAGAAGAAATCAAGCGTTATCATCGATAGAATTTTAATATCGCAGGCCCCCGGGACAAACCAATAACCTGAAATATGGTGTAACATTTGGTAACTATCACGGTTGGCAAATTTTTTGTTTTGTTCACATTGCAATCTACCCTAATAAATAAAATTGAAGTTTCTGTTTGTAATGTCAAAATAACAGCTTTTTACTAAATGCATATGAAAGTACAGGGTGCCCCGTGGCAGATTTAGGATTTCCTCATAAAATTAAAAGATGTTATTATTTTAGAATATAAATGTATTTGTTATAAAAAGAAAAACGAGACGTACGGATTTTATTTTTTGAAGATCACTCCGTCCAAATGTTTTCCATCGCGGCGCACACACTCGTGGAATCTTTCGACAGTCGAGAAAGGGGTGAGATCTGGCGATCTGGGTGGCCGTGAGATGTCCCCAAATTGGCTTATCAAATTTCCTGGGAATTCTTCACGAAGAAGGCTCATTGATTGGTGATTCTTGCTGTGTGAGGCGTGGCCCATCTTGCTGAAAACACGTGTGAGAGCTGTTTGATGGATGTTCTCTAAGTCTCGGAATAAAATATTCGTTAATCATGCGGCGGTAGACATCACCATCAACAGTTACAGTTACTCCACGAGAATTCTCAAAAAAAACGGCCCAATTATTCCACTGTGAGACAGAGCTGCCCAAACGGTTACCTTCGGGCTATGCAAGGCTTGTTGGTGTTTTAATCGTGGGCAACAGTGCATGAATCGTGCTTTAAAATACGGTTCAACCGCAAAAGCGTGCTGCGCGCCGTTCCACTGTGACATCGTGACTGACCAATCCGCACGAATGCCGCGCTAAATTGTATGAGGCACCAGGCCCTAAGTCACAGAGGACGCACGCTTAGCATGAGGCATCAGGCCCTAAGTCACAGAGGACGCACGCTTAGCATGAGGCATCAGGCCCTAAGTCACAGAGGCTGCACGCTTAGCATGAGGCATCAGGCCCTAAGTCACAGTGGACGCACGCTTAGCATGATGCACCAGGCCCTAAGTCACAGAAGACGCACGCTTAGCATGACCACTTCTATAGTCTGTTCCAAAAGAATCTGATGAAAAATGTAAACTAACGTATCTGAAAACCTACCGTAGAACTATCATTCTACAATATTTTTGGTATTTGTGACTAAGTAATAACAGCCGCACGGGTCGATCGATTAGGTTAAGCTACGCTTGCCGCGGTTGGTCCGTGGATGGGTAACCATCTTTACATACCAAGACCCCTCCGTGCCTCGGAAAGCCGTTGGTCCCGGCTGTCATTTGTAGATCTTTGACAGTCGTTACGGGTCGTCAGAAGTTCGAAAGTCTGACAACCAGTCTTACCAAGGGGTATCGTGTTACCCAGTAACTGGGTTGAGTAAAATACTGGTATTCAGCTGTATCCGGTAAGACTGGAAGCCGACCCGAACATCGTTAGGAAAAGGCAGGCAGATGATGAATATTTTTGGTATTTATCATTTAAATAAGGTTGTAATAATAAATTGTAATAGTAATTTAAATAACATTATTTTAAAACCACCAATGACACACTGCAGTCAGTCTTGAATTTAATTTTTTTTTTTTTTGTTTGTGACAGTTTGATGGAATACAATTTTTTTTTCTTGTCATTGGTCATTGATAGAAATTCTTGCCTCCGAGATGCAGGACCATTTTTTTTCTTGACAGTTAATGCCAAAATTTTAAGTTACATTTCTCCTTAGAATATAGAAAGAACCAGAATCCGCGTTCAACTGTCATTGCTAGCCGCACGCTGGGTTCAAAATCAAGACGAGCGTCCCGCGCTCGCCTCACTTCCCACCCGCGTAATGTTGCTAGCTCGGACATTATGAACCCGTTTTGGGGTAAACGTTGAGAGTATTGGTAAGATAATATAAATAATAAAATTACAATTGGTCTTTTAATAGATACATAATTTCATACACCGGCGGGTGTATGAAATTATGTAGGAGGTTCCCTGACGGCTACCGCTGTTCGCGGAACCTCCGCGCGTCATTTCTCGAGTGACCGTGTGAAGTGGCGACCGGATAACCTACAGATAACCCAATTTGATTTATTTCATCAAACATTTCTATTTCGTCTTGTAAGCGAACTTATTAGGTCGTGGTTGCAACCAAAACCTATAGGGACGTACTTACATCTTCTAAATTTATTCTCTAAATCTTTTTTTTTAAATTTTGGTAGCTATTTTAAAAACGGTCGTGTTCTATTTTATTTCGTTAAATTATATTTATTACAAGTGACGTAAGAATGTTTTTTTTTAAATTTAAATTACGCCACACTACCTAAGGATAGTTTGTAGTACCCATCACTAAAAATTGAGTGCTCTGATTTATTTGAATATTTTAGACCACAATAATTTTAAATCACCATAGAAATGTTTTTTATTTAACAATTGTGATTAATTAATCAATCAATCAATTTTGTCAATGATTTTTCAATTACAATTGAATAATGTTATTCAAATTTTTAACCGAGCTCAAAAAAGGAGGAGGTCCTAGGGTCGTCTGTATGTATGTTCCTCGATTTCTCCGTGATTACTGGACCGGTGTACACTCGTGATTCATTTGGTAGAGGAAGCTTGCGCGATGGTCTCATAGTTTTATTAACTTTGCTTGGGTAGTTTTTGAGTTAGCTTCAATAATACGTATTTTCCCACTACTGTATGTTAATGATGTTATAATAACTTCCTGTCACTGATATTTACATAGCCAGTAGTGGATACGAATTTGTGTGGGGTAAGTACCACAACTAAAAGGACTGGAGCCGAGTATACGCGATTCATCGTCACCGACCGACTGAAGCCGAGTATACGCGATTCAGCGTCACCGACCGACTGGAGCCGAGTATACCCCATTCAGCGTCACCGACCGACTGGAGCCGAGTATACCCCATTCAGCGTTACCGACCGACTGGACCCGAGTATATACCCGATTCAGCGTCACTGACTAACTGAAGCCGAGTATACGCGTTTCAGCGTCACCGACCGACTGGAGCCACGTATACCCCATTCAGCGTCACCGACCGACTGGACCCGATTATACCCGATTCAGCGTCACCGATCGACTGGAGCCGAGTATATACCCGATTCAGTGTCACCGACCGACTGGAGCAGAGTATATACCCGATTCAGCGTCACCGACCGACTGAAGCCGAGTATACGCGATTCAGCGTCACCGACTAACTGAAGCCGAGTATACGCGTTTCAGCGTCACCGACCGACTGGAGCCGAGGATACCCGATTCAGCGTCACCGACAGACTGGAGCCGAGTATATACCCGAATCAGCGTCACCGACCGACTGAACCCGAGTATATATACCCGATTCAGCGTCACCGACCGACTGGAGCCGAGTATATACCCGATTCAGTGTCATCGACCGACTGGAGCAGAGTATATATGCCCGATTCAGCGTCACCGACCGACTGGAGCCGAGTATATACCCGATTCAGTGTCATCGACCGACTGGAGCAGAGTATATATACCAGATTCAGTGTCACCGACCGACTGAAGCCGAGTATACCCGATTCAGCGTCACCGACCGACTGAACCCGAGTATACCCGATTCAGTGTCACCAACCGACTGAAGCCGAGAGTATATACCCGATTCAGTGTCACCGACCGACTGGAGCAGAGTATATACCAGATTAAGCGTCACCGACCGACTGAACCCGAGTATACCCGATTCAGTGGCACCGACCGACTGAAGCCGAGTATACCTGATTCAGCGTCACCGACCGACTGGAGCCGAGAGTATATACCCGATTCAGTGTCACCGACCGACTGGAGCAGAGTATATACCCGATTCAGCGTCACCGACCGACTGAACCCGAGTATACCCGATTCAGTGTCACCGACCGACTGAAGCCGAGTATACCCGATTCAACGTCACCGACCGACTGAACCCGAGTATATATACCCAATTCAGCGTAACCGACCGACTGGAGCCGAGTATATACCCGATTCAGTGTCACCGACCGACTGAAGCCGAGTATATATACCCAATTCAGCGTCACCGACCGACTGGAGCCGAGTATATACCCGATTCAGTGTCACCGACCGACTGAAGCCGAGTATACGCTATTCAGCGTCACCGACCGACTGGAGCCGAGTATACCCCATTCAGCGTCACCGACCGACTGGACCCGAGTATATACCCGATTCAGCGTCACCGACTAACTGAAGCCGAGTATACGCGTTTCAGCGTCACCGACCGACTGGAGCCGAGTATATCCCATTCAGCGTCACCGACCGACTGGACCCGAGTATATACCTGAGCGTGACGTTCAGACAGAAAGCAAAGTGCCCCTAAAGAAAAAATCTGCTACTCCATCAGTCGAGATTTTTTTTTCATGAAATAATAAATGCTACAGTGGTACTTTTTGGTCCCATAACGAAAGATGTTCAAAATGTTGATTCCCCGCGGGGTTAAGCAGAGGTGCACCTATACACCAATATTTCGCCAATTATATTTAAGTGCCATGTATTAGGGGCGAGCCAATTGCCATCAACCGGGCACAAATCCAGATTCATGGCTGCTACTGAATAATTCCAGATAGAAACACTCAATAACACTTTGTCCGACTTGGGAATCGAACCTAGGACCTCATGCTCAGCAGCAACGCTAGCGACGACTAGAACAGGAAGGCAGTAAAGTTGTTCATAACGACGAGCCTTTTCCCAATTATGTTGGGGTCAGTTATCAGTCTAATGATGCAACTGAATACCAGTATTTTACATGGAGCGAATGCCTATCTTTAAAAAAAAATCAAAAGTCATTTATTAAAACTAGGCTGAGGATCAGCACTTTTCGAACGTCAAAATTACATAAGACAGTCCCCCAAAACGCCCACCCATCGCCACTTCCTAATGCTTTATCTGACCTCCAAAACCCAGTAACTGGGTAATAAGATTACCCCTTGGTCAGACTGGTTGTCAGACTAACATGGTACCCGACGAGTAAGTTACGCATCAAACTTAATGGCGGCTCTGAAGTGCGCTACTGTCTGCGCAGTACCCCAACCCTCACCCCCGCTGACACATGAATCCATTACTGCGCATCCACTCGCCTCATGTTCCGAGCAGCCATAAAGTTTGAATCGGGCTGTGAAGTAGTTATTTCAATAAGACCTTGTACTGCAACGTGTCTCAGAGGTTAAGGACTTAGGCGTGCGCTTTACAACTGATTTAAATTTCCGTAAGCATACCACTGATGTTTGTAAAAAAGCATTCCGCAATTTAGGGTTGGTCTTACGGCCAGGAAACCAGTTCATGAACATCAGTGCTGTGAGATCGTTGTACGAAGCGCTTGTAAAAATTCATTTGGAATGCAAAGCTGTCGTCTTTAGTGAATGTTTGTAAATATGTGATCATCACGTACTTATCACATAATTAATTTATCCGTCATTGCTTTATTTTTCATTCTTTTTACCTATTATGGTATAGTAATTTTATTCTAGGTGCATCGTCTTCACATATAATTTTAAAATGTACCTATACAATTTTTTTTAAACATTTAAAAGAGTAACGGTGGAGTTTCTTGCCAATTGTTCTCCATACGAAACTACCTTTTGGAAGGGGCAACTAGAATCAATTCTTTTTTTTTTTTAATTTTGACTTTCAAAAGTGCCTTTTATGTGCCTATTTGAAATAAATAATTTGACTTTGACTTCTGGTCGCCACATGAAGCCAAGTACAAACTAATGCTAGAACGTAACCAGAACAAATTTGTAAGATTCTTGTACATAAGGCAGTATGGTGTATATCCAGGGTATCCACTGTCGTATCCTACTCTATTTGTGCTGGGCATACATAATCAGCCTATAATATTCCCACTGCTGGAACACAGGCCTCCTCTCTGTGAGAGGGAGTGCACCGTAATCCACCACGCGGGCCCAGTGCGGGTTGGTAGATGTCACATGTATTCGAAAGTTTGGTTCTAGGACATGCCGGTTTCCTCACGATGTTTTCCTTCACCGTTTTGAGAGCAGTGGTGATGAAATAATTTAAAGTAAAGCGCCTGTCCGGGTTCGAACCTACGACCTACAACTCTGGAAGTAAGAAGGGAAGTAGCTCTCGCCGTGGTAAAATACACAACCTAGGCGTTCTACGCACGGTTGGGTTGTGTGTACCTGATGGGCACGTGGGGCGACGGAGGCAGCCGCCCGCTCGCACCAACCTTCTGCAGCACGCACCTCTGACGCGCGCCCTGCAAACGCTCAATATGGCATCACAACAGATTGACTGCTTCAGCTGTACGCTGAGTGAATTCAAAGGAGCCGTATTTTGTAAAGTTCTTCTTGGTGTTCATAATAAATAATATTTTATTGTAAGTCTAATTTTTATAAGTATCTGAGCTATTATAATAATAATAATAATAATTTATTAAATGCCAACTCGGACCAATTATAAAATAAACTAATACAAATACACATACAATTTCTAATAATTTATTTTTATCCGTGTAATACTCGTACTTGACAGTTTGCTTCAGACATAGTATAGCCGTTTCAGTAGAGAGACTTGACTTGAAACCAAATTGGTTGTCGTGTATCTGTAGATGTTTATCAAGCTGAGTGTTCAGCAAACTGTCAAGCACCTTTGCGACTGTAGTGGGTAAGGAAATCGGTCGATAGTTACATTTGTCACCAATATCACCGGTTTTGTTTTTGACAATTGCCACCACCACAATCTTCATCATCGGCGCAGGTAAGTATGAATGTCCTACACAAAAAGTGTAGAACATCGCCAGCACTCTGGGCATATGATATCCCGCGTAGGTACCTTAGGTGTTCTATGCTCAGGTCGTCATGGCCCGGAGACTTGCCGTCTTTGGCCGTAAACTGGACGCTGACTTCCCGACCATTACAACTATCATCGCTCGTGGACTGTGTCGACGCCAAAGGTGACTTAACGTTAAAATGGTCCCTAAATAAGTCTCCTATTCTCGACAGTTTACAGGCACCACTGACACTCGCAGGTAGACCTGCATGTCGATTCTGTAAAAATGTCACCGTGATAACTCGCGTGAAGTGAGCTGTCAGTGTCATCCCACTGATGCTAGGGAGTGACCAAGGATTACATTTATAATCATAATCGAGATTTTAATAATATTTTTATACTAATTCTATTGATCATTTTATATTATTTTAAAACTAGTATTTAAGTGTTGAAACGTTACTATTAAGGGGTTTTTTAAATAAAATAGCAAAACAGAAATTCAAGCAGGAACTCAATTTGTTTTTTTTTTATTCCATTAGGTTTGGTAATTTTCACAGCCGCCATCTTGTTTTTAGATTTGACCTCACTATCGGCTTTAACACCGCTGAAAACCATGAAAACGACATCCATGACGAAAATTTGAACATCTTCGCAGCCACCGTCTTGCTTTTTAGATTTGACCTCACTATCGGATTTAACGCCCCTGAAAACCATGAAAACGATACCCATGATTAAAAATCTGAATATTTTCGCAGCCTCCATCTTGCTTTTTTATTTGACCTCACTATCGGCAGTAACATCCCCGAAAGCCTTGAAAACGACACCCATGATGAAAAATGATTGTAGCCGCCATTTTTGATTTTGATATAAAGGTGATAAAACCAAATTTTTGTTTGTCGCGCATTTAAAAAAAAAATGGCAATAACAAAAAAAAAACTCAACTTGATACTTGAACGCGGCGTGATCTTATCACTTCACCCGATTCTCGTAACCATAGTAACCACCCGCGCCGAAGTAAATCGGCTAGGTGAAGTGAATCGGTAAGCGCGACGCGCGAGTGTCGTGATCTTATCACTTCACTCGATTCTCGTTGCCATAGCAACATCACTTCACTTGGGCTGGATGAAGTGAGCCTAGCTGTCCCGGCCAGCCGCGGAGCACGCGCTGCGCGAGTGTCAGTTGAACTCTTGAATTTTGTTATAGTATTGATGACGGTGATTTTACGAATATTATTTTATTATTGGCAACGCGTAGGTCGGTTTAAATTTACCTACCTATAATAAAATATAAGAAAGGTACATAATCAATAATCCGCACTTTTTTTATTCAAATGGCTTATGTATACATACACACACACAGTTTAGTTAGGTTTCCACATAGTTTGTGAGGGGATAAATTCTATGGTCCGTCAGCCAGGCACACTTTCTCACTCGATCACTTGACACACTCGGTTATCTATTCTTATTCAATAGATTTGGGTTAATAACAACGCTGAATAACGTCGAACAGTCTTTAGTCGACTCAATCCAATATCGCTTCTTCAAAACACATCGCGGTTGGGTCATGGGATTGCGTTTATTTAATCAGTTAAAACACATCACGATTGGGTCATGGGATTGCGTTTATTTAATCAGTTAACTGATTATGATCATTATAATAAGCATAAAAATATTATTAAAATCTCGATTATGATTGTAAATGTAATCCTTGGTCCATCCCTAGTATCAAGTGGGATGACACTGACAGTTCACTCCACGTTCACTTCACTTAAGTTTTCACGGTGAGAAAGTTACAGAATAGCACTGCTGGTTTACTATCAAGTTTGTTTGTAGACTTCCAGAAACTGCGAAAGTTGCTCCTGGAATGATGCGACGCAAGGATGTCCATTTTTATTTGGTCTGCATGATTCTGACACCAGCGTAAACGTGATTTAAAAATCTTACGAGACGTCTGCATGTCATTCCACACGCGACCTTCCGCCGGCTTTTTTTTTTTTTGGATGTGAAGTCATCAAATAACTTCTCCCGCTCTGGGCGGAGCGGAAGGGTGTGTCAGACTCTTAATGACTAAAACCCACCCATATTCCTTCCTGTTGCCTGTGTTGCGGGGGCCTCGGTGACCCATTAGTACCTTCCCGCGACCCCGGCAGGCATCGGCCCTAGTGGACCCCTACATATGTGCTGACGACATCTCTTTGAGGCGCGCGTGGAATACGACGCGCCGTCGACCCGGGCCTGGTCCTTACCGGACGGTGAGCTACCCATTGCTCACCGTCCGCAAACCCGCGCCTACGGTGGCCGGAAATCCGCCCAGGATTCCCGACGCCCGGGGCGTCTCCTGCGGCGGCTAGGGGCGAGAGGGCGCGAAACTTGCCTCTTCCTCAACCGTCCCGCCTCCTCCTTCGCGAGCATTACTGCTTCGCAGAAGGAGGTGACGTCTGCCCATGCCCTCTCGCTCCGTACCATGGCCTGAACCAGGGCCGGATGCGAGAGATCTCTGCCGCCGATCGCCTCCACGAGGACACGGCGGTGCTCTGCCCAAGCCGGGCAGACCTCCACCGTATGCTCCATCGTGTCCTCCGGGCGATCCACACAGTGGTGACACCCGGGCGTTTCCTCCCGTCTTATCTGACACAGGAAGCTCCCGAAGCTGCCGTGTCCGGTGAGGACCTGTGTCAGGCAGAAGGTGAGGACGCCGTGACGCCTCTCTAGCCACTCCTCAAAGAGGGGTCTTATCGCCGCAATCATGGCGTGCCCAGCACTGGGTTGCGACAACCGTACTTTCCATGACGCCATGAGATGTTGTCGGAGCTCTGTCCGCTGTGCCGTGATTTCTCGCGGCAGCGGACTTACGCCCCGGCGTTTCGCCTCCTCGAACGACTCCCATACGTGCGCGAGGACTTTTCCCTCCAGATCCCATGGCGGCAATCCGGCAAGGAGGCTCGCTGCCTCACAGGAGACCGTGCGGTATCCCCGGACCATCCGGATGGCCATGACCCTTTGGGCCGCGCTCAACCGGCGGGCTGGCCGCAGCGCCAGAGAGCGCGCCCATACAGGAGCCCCGTAGAGGGCCATGGACCGCACGACCCCCGCATAGAGCTTACGGCAGGAGGCGTTTGGACCCCCTAGATTGGGCAGGAGCCGCTTCAAAGCAGCGCCCGCCCGCTCCAGTTTGGAAGCCAAACGTCCGGCACCTTCCGCCGGCTTGCCGTACAAAACCCACAACTCAAACTTTTCCCTGGCCGCCCTGTGAGCATCACTTACGTGCCTGTTCCAACCGAGAACCGACTTCTTGTATCTGGGAACACTTGACGAACAACAATCGGAAGCTGTCCAGCATAATATTTGAATTATTTTATAGTACATATTGTCAATAACAAGTCTGTGATCCGCATTATTACATACATAATCACAACATTCGGTCATTTCAATGGGAAAGTCAATTAATTTTAAATTATTATTACATAAATTACTATACATGTCACATTGTTCAGAGTTCCTATCACCCCAGCGCACATCGTTATATTGCATACAGTTATTATGAAATTTCGGTTTGATTTTATCTAACAATATTTCAATCCCGAGAGGAAAATTATCGGACCACAGAACGTCTTCCTTAACCTGCACACTTACAATAGTCTCCCGAGCTGATTTAGTGACTATACAATGATCAAGCCAGCGCTTCGATCCGTTCGCCTCACTTATAAACGTACAAGTTCCAGAATCAAACCCTAACAGCTCGATGTCCGCACATAACCACTGTGATTCTACACAAAAAAACTCTGTAACTCGCCATAAAATCGTTCATGCGGATGAGCGTTAAATCCCCGAGTATGTATACCGATTCTATATTACTATTGTTTATGACAGCACTCACCAGACCGAGACACTCCGTAAACTCCGTCAAATTCACAACATTATCTGTATGTACACACTGAACACCAAGAATGACCTTTGATTCGCGTTTACCTTCACACAAACACTCGTTATAAGTATAACTATAACTACGCCATTGTATTCGGTAAGCCTGTGATGATAGCTGTATGTGTTTTATAACAAATAAATAAAAAAATTAAAATTTTCCGAATTTTTTTAGGAAGAATTCGCGAGAAATATCGATTCCTGAGTGAAACATATCGTGACATAATAGATGCTTACCACAACGTTACTTGGATGCGACCACCAGGGCTCAAATACTATCGTCCAATGCACTACATCATAGCACTGGAGAGGATGCACTACCTGGAAGTAGAAATAGATAAACTTGTGGATGTACTGGTCGACGAGGCGTCGCGTGATATGAGATTGGATCAGCCTTTAGTCAATATGACTCTCCGGCGCCCAGGGCGTATAATAAGCGGCCAGGAGGCAAAACAAATAGAAAATTTCAATTATAAAGTTCCTAAATTGCGATGTGAGATAATATTAATCTACTATACATACTATAATAATAAATTCGTAGGCCTCCCACAAGGTGGACCGATGACCTGGTGAAGGCCGTAGGAATCCGCTGGATGCGGGAAACACAGAAGATTGAAGTGGCGGTGTTTGGGGGAGGCCTATGTCCAGCAGTGGACGTCTTTCGGCTGAAATGATGATAATGATAATGATAAGTTACGAAGAATTTTTGTCTCAAAAACTCAGAAAAAATGCTAAGCGAAAACAAAGTAATAGCGCGGGCGGGCGACGGGATGCGACGCGGTGGGTCGGGGGCCGAAATTTCCTTAATAAACAGTTAAAATTCTGCTTCATTGGTCTAGTGCTCGCAAGCGCTACTACTGCGCCCGGTCACCACTGTGTGGATCGCCCGGAGGACACGGTGGAGCATACGGTGGAGGTCTGCCCGCCGTGTCCTCGTGGAGGCGATCGGCGGCAGAGATCTCTCTCGTCCGGCCCAGGTTCAGGCCATGGTACGGAGCGAGAGGGCATGGGCAGCCGTCACCTCCTTCTGCGAAGCAGTAATGCTCACGACCTTCGTGAGGCGGGACGGTTGAGGGAAAGGCAAATTTCGCGACCTCTCGCCCCTAGCCGTCGCAGGAGACGCCCTGGGCGTCGGGAATCCCGGGCGGATTTCCGGCCACCGCAGGCGCGGGCTTGCCGACGGTGAGCAATGGGTAGCTCGCCGTCCGGTAAGGACCGGGCGCGTTGTATTCCACGCGCGCCTCAAAGAGATGTCGTCAGAACAAGCGTAGGGGTCCACTAGGGCCGACGCCTGCCGGGGTCGCGGGATGGTACCAAAGGGTTACCGAGGCCCTTGGCAACACAGGCAACTGAAGGAATACGGGTGGGTTTTAGTCAGTAAGAGTCTGACACACCCTCCCGCTCCGCCCAGAGCGGGAGTAGTTATTGATGATTTCCCACCCAAAAAAAAAAAAAAGCGCTACTACTGAGCAGGGTTCGTTTCCCGGGTCGCGCAAAGTGTTATTGGGTTTTTCCATCTTGAATTTCTCATTAGCAGCCCGGAGTCTAGATTGGTGCTCGGTTGATGGCAATAGGCTTGCCCTCTATTATATTACTTAACACATTATAATTATGCTGTTCTACGTTCCAAATATTCATATGGTGACCGGTGCTACATCAGCACCCCATAAACCAAAAGTCCTGCCTAACAAGGTCCAACTCCAGGCCCTGGAGTCTCGACATCGATAGCGATCGTTTACGACCGAATTCGGTCGCAAAGTCCTAATGGGAGGTCCCTAGATGGTCAAAATTGCTTGGCCAGATTGTGACTTTTTCGGTTTATTCCAGAAATCCCCACCGACAAATGTCCACCTGTGGGGATTGTTTTTTTTTTTTCCAGAAATCCCCACTAGTTATATAAACTCAGCCTAGTGGGGATTTTTGGAAAAATAAGTAACAATCCCCGCCAGGTGATCAGATCAAATGATCAAATGGGTTAGGTTATTTTAGAACTGTGACATACCGCGCGCGAGCCGAGCGAGCAAAGCGAGCGGTGCCGCGGCAGCGGCCGGCGAGCGCTTCTTCTAACGGTTAGGCTGTTAAATAAACGGCTAATTAAGATAGTTAGCTGCGACATGAATATTGCAAAAAATTGTGGGTAAAATTTGTCGTATGCTTGGTGGATTGTTCATCATGAGATAAATTCACAATCGCGATTTACGTGATAGGATCACGTAAATCGCGTAATGTTTAAATAACTTTGGTTTGAATCTAATTATAGTTGTAAATATTTTTGATTTTCGTTTAAATGCAAACAAATTATATTGAAAGTTGATTATAATAATTTAATAATTTTTGTTTAATAATTTAGAAACAATAACACCTGGTGGGGATTGTTCATTATTTTTCCAAAAATCCCCACTAGGCGGAGTTATATAACAAGTGGATCCCCACTTCTGGAAAAAAAATAACGATCCACACTTCTGGAAAAAAATTAACGATCCCACTGGTGGGGATTTGTCGGTGGGGATTTCTGGAAAAAATCATTTTTTCGTGCTTGTCAAGCAATTCTGACTGTGTAGGACCCCATTAGGATTTTGCGACCGAATTCGGTCGTAAGGCGACTGCTATCTATGTATACCGAGACTGCAACCACTGAGCTACACTATGTATATTTGTCAATTTAACTGGGCGAGTACATTTACTACAACAGGCAGCGCCGCTCCACCGGCGCGGTGGTACACGACGCCATATCAGCGAGTACTCCGTGCTCCACCGGTGGTACACGCCGCCATATCAGCGAGTACTCCGTGCTCCACCGGTGGTACACGCCGCCATATCAGCGAGTACTCCGTGCTCCACCGGTGGTACACGCCGCCATATTAGCGAGTGCTCCGTGCTCCACCGGTGGTACACGCCGCCACATCAGCGAGTACTCCGTGCTCCACCGGTGGTACACGCCGCCATATCAGAGAGTACCGGATCGATCGACCCGTGTGGCTGTTATTATTTAGCCACAAGCCCATCTTATAAAATAGTATGGTTATAAAATGTTACAAATCACAATTTCTTCACAGCCCAAAAAGATATAATACGTGAGGAGACGGAGAAGAGTGTCCTGAGGCAAAGGTTTCTGATGAAAAAACTCGGTAACCCGGCCAATATGACTACTGCGAAGAAACGGTTCCTACGACACTGGCCGGTCGAAGACAGTTGGTCGCTAGATAAATATTATCATGATTATAAGTAAATCATCAGCCCAGAGTTCTAGACCACCACCAACAGCCACCAGACCACCCGCCACCAGCCACCGGTGACCAGGGGCTGCAGTCTCGACATAGATAGCGACCGAATTCGGTCGCAAAGTCCTAATGGGATCCTTAGACAGTTACAGTTGCTTGACAAGCACGAAAAAATCACTTGTCAAGCAATTTTTACCGTCTTAGGACCCCATTAGGACTTTGCGACCGAATTCGGTCATAAAGCGATCACTATGTATGTCGTGCCTGCAGGGCCCGATGTATGAACGTAAACGAAGCAATATGAGCATTTAAGGATCGTAGCAGGTTGCATTCTGTGGGTTCTGCCTACACCCTATGGGCAGAAGGGGTGAGTTTATGTATGTGTATTTTATTAAAAAGACACAAAGGTTATACATGCTTTAAGACAGTTTAAGAGACATAGCCTCGTAAGGCCCAACCCAAATTTAGGTCGATATATATTACGGCCCAATGTACTAAAAATAGGTGCAAGTAGTTGCGGCCCAGAACTTTGATTTAGTAAAAAAGTGTTTAAATGTAATACTTTTGGCTAAACTCTTTTAAGGGGTATTTCTTATACCTAAAGTTAACTATTTCAAGCAACAAATATTTTGAAATTAATTGTCCTTTTTTTAGGTCACTGGGCCATAGTTTTAAGTATAATATTAATTTGAATATATCAAATCTATGCAGTTATTTATTATCAAATGTTACAAATTATACCGGAAAAAAAAGAAACTTTGTGAAAAAAAAAAATGTTTATTCTCCTTTTATTTTAAATCGTATTAATTAATCATTTTACGTAACAAATGTCTCTAAATCAGTCTCATTTTTTAGGAAACAATGTATCATTAGCATTACACTTGCGCTAATCATAATTAACAACATAATGTAGGTACTTATCTACTAATCAATGGTAATATTTCAAATTATAATATTTTAAGATATATTAAAAATTAAAGAAAACACCTAAAGTAACATAAAGTAACATAAACACATAAAGTAAACACCCAACGTCCTAAAATTATGACATAGAAGTTAGGCTAACTTTTACAATAAAAACCCACCGACTTTATTTTGGGACATAGTTTTTATCGTTCGTATATTACTGAATTAAAATGACTTTCCATTGAAAAAAATGCGTAGGAACAAAATATAACATTTCCGCAACTGTTTGCAATACATTTCAGACATCACCATGTAATGATTATAAAGATATTAATAGATTTACTCACCTATATCCACGAGGCTTCCATTTACACGAGATGAAACGTCAAATAGACAGATTATTGGTTCTAAAACGTCAAGTTGAAATTGTCAAAATTAGAGATGCGTTCAAAGTTAATAATTTGTCGATGGCAGTTTTGAATTGGCGGGATTATTTAAACAGAAAAATATGTTCAAATATCATGTCACAATTTTAGGTCGCTGGGCCGTAATTTAATGATTTTAAATAGTGTCTCGGGCCGGAGTGTCAAAATTTTTTTGTCATTAAATTAGGTCGTTGGGCCTTACGAGGATAGACGCGCAAACGGCAAACGGTTACCATGAATTCAGCACATGATTCTAGACTCATAGAAATTTTACGTTGGTTATTACGCACGTACAGAGGGCCTACAACGTCCTACGTTTAGTATAATAATTGATTAAGGATGTTGATTGGGCTTTCACGCTTCTGCAGCACTTTCACGTCGTAACTCGTAACTAATTGTAGTCACCACGTTTTGACACTCTGTTTCCAAGGAACATGGAAAACAACAGCTCTCAAAAGAACTTTGATCACAGCACGTTTTGACGCACAAGAAACACGGAAACTAACAGTTCTCTAAAGAACTCAACCATTCTAGTAAAGAAATAGACAGGAACTGCCGTCGCCACACGCCGCCGTCGGACTTCGCCCAAATCTTCTGCCGCACACACGATTACAACACTACACATCTTCCCTGGACACTGCCGCCTCGATGAATTGGAAGTGCACAATTTTTTTTTGTATGGCATCTCGTAGTTGACCTTTAGAGGTCCTGACTACTTAACCGGACTATCCTATGGCTGCTCAAAGCCTCCAGCCAGGGGCGAATTTCTTATATTACTAAGCAACTGCACGCTAAAGGCATCCCCTGTGGCGTACGAACCTTGGCTTAGGGCGTCGCTGGGGGGAGGATAGCAAGGTGGGACAGGCTGGAACAGAACTGGATAGTTATTATTATCAGGGGAATTTAAAGCTACGGGCTCAGCTACAGCGCGGGCTGGCACTTCGTCGAGCAAGGGTCGGGGGGGACGATTACGTCGGGGACTTCGCGAGGGATCTCAGCGGCGAGGTCGGAATGTCGGTTTTGTTTGTGCACTTTACCTAATTGTGGCCCTACTGGTTTCCTGGAGAAGAGTAATGGGGTCATCGGGGTCGGTGAGAACATGCCTTGGACGGCCAACTGAGCTAATAGTAGAGTGTCTGGCGGACTTCACAACCAAAGGGTTGCGATGAATGACGGCTGAATCGAAGAAACGCTTGGTAATACGTTTCATATACTGCTGGATAGTGGGTATTTTGAGGTCGAGGTGGAGAATCTCGTTACGAACGAATCAGGTGGAACAGGTGCACTACGTGTGTCGCCTTTATTTGTAACCGCGCGATATGCGCCTGCGCGCGTCTTTAGCGACACCGTGCGGAACAAACGGACAACAGTGTGCTGTGATCTGATTGGTAAATTTGTTTGTAAATATTCTGTCGTACTTAACTGGTTAGTATGTAATTGTAAATTGAATATAAGCGGGCACATTTTAAAATAAAGTATTACTCATTACAATCTGAAGTCCGAGTATTATTACAACCTACTACTGTAGGTTGGTAGA
Source organism: Atethmia centrago (assembly GCA_905333075.3). Taxonomy (NCBI): domain Eukaryota; kingdom Metazoa; phylum Arthropoda; class Insecta; order Lepidoptera; family Noctuidae; genus Atethmia; species Atethmia centrago. The sequence continues at coordinate 12,022,198 of HG995393.1, forward strand.
AAATTTCATAATTGCATTTAGGAGGGTACTCCTCGAAATATTCAACCGACTATCATGAAATTTTGCATACGCGTTGCCAGGGGTACAGAAAAGGACATAGGGTACCTTTCATCCAGAAAAAAATAGCTGTTCCTGAGGGATAGACACTGAACGTAAGCGAAGCCGCGGGCAAAAGCGATAAAAAGCGAGAAATACATTTTGACCGTGTAGGTATAAAACAAAACACGGTGAAAATGTATGGAACAGCAGACTTTTTTTTGAAGAAAGAAAGGCATTTATTTGCACTGAACGTGACGCTTAAAGAACAAACACTAACAAAAAAATAAGTTTACTTATTTATTTAGTGACTTCGTGTTTGATCCAGGATGAGAGTAGCCTATGTCCTTACCTAGGTAACCATGTGCCAAATTTCATCAAAATCCGTTCAGCCGTTTTAGCATGTAAACAAACAAACAAACTCACTTTCGCATTTACTTTTTACAGGCGAGAAACCCAATACAACAATGTAGTCAAAAACCAATTTAAACACCACCAACAAACATGAAATATTTTTAAAATGAAAATATGCACCACGTCGACGCAAAACAGTCTTCGCTCAGCATAATGCTATGATTTTATGCGATACAGACGCGCTAGTGTTCAAATGTCCTTTTTTGGTGTTGTTCGTCGAATCGTTGAGCTCCTTAAGTTCTGAGTTGAGCTGTACGATTACTGACAAATGCGTGCACTGACTTGATAGGTCCACTCATTCTGTGTGGTTCTTTCCTCAAAAGACCATTTCAGACACCAATCTACATGGTCTTCACATGATCTGACCAAGATTATGTCTGGACTTTAAAATAGACTGACCTCTGAGTTTGTTTCGGACTTTCTTCTCAGAGTAGTCAGATAAGTAAAAGCGATTCTGATATCCTATTTACAGAATAAACAATTTCATTTCATTTCATTTTGTACAAAACTACTTACAGAAAATAAAATCATTTCATTTCATTTCATCATTTCATTTCATTTTATTTCATTTCATTTCATCATCATTTCATAGTTTTCAGCGACAGCCTGGTGCGTTGACGTGATGACCGACGAAAACTTTTAACGCTCACGCTGTTGGGAACTCTAGAATCATGTACTGAATTCATGGTAACAGTTTGCACCCTGTATATCCCTTTTCCCAGTCGAGTGTCGATGTCCCTTAAACCCTCTATATTATACCAGCTATTGCCTGCGGCTTCACCCGCGTAGCGGTCGGAAATTATCACACGAGAACGTACTACAGGCCTCAGACCAAATAAAATCCAAGACAGCACTGTCAACAGTGACTTGAAGCCAGTTTAGTAAACATGTGTGCACTTAGTGAGGTGTAGTTTGGTTGGAATGGGTTGTAAAGGTGTGCGTGTGAGCGTGTATGCACAGAGCGATATCTATATTATGCAAAATCATCATTATATACAATTGTATATACATATTGATATTGATGAATATTATAAATACAAAATTACATGAATATTTACCTTGAAAAGATATTACTTAATTATTGTGAACGTGAGCACTATGTGGGTCATTTTTATTTATTTTTTTAATTTTCTGTTTTGTTTCGCAGTTTTAATGATGGTCTGGCATTTTGAGTACTTTATGTGGCCTACCCAAATGTCCTTTCCTTGGTATAGTTTGTCGAGCCGTTGAGCTTCTTAAGTTCTGAGTTGAGCTACACGTTTACTGACAAATGCTTGCTCTGACTGGACAGGTCCACTCAAATTTGTGTGGTTCTTTCCTCAAAATACCATTTCAGACATGAATCTACATGGTCCTCATATGATTTGACCAAGATTATGTCTGGACTTATAAGAGACTTTGACCCTCGAGTTTGTTTTGCCATTTCTTCTCAGAGAGAGAGATAGGAAATGTCAACTCCATCTAGCTTACTTTTATTTTTTTTTAAGGCGTGTAAAAGTGGTTCTGATCCTATATATGGAATAAATAAATTCATTTAATTTCATTTTGAGGTGTAGTTTTGGCATGGCTTCACTGTATTGTTCGCTGTCTTAGATTTTTATTTGGTCTGAGGCATATAACAGGCTGTATGCTGTGAGGCATATATTAGCATGCATTACACCATATTATTACTTAATTATTTTCTTTTATATTAGTATAATTAGATTGAAAAAATATAGTTATGTCAAAATTAAATATCAATAATAATGAATATAATACAAGTAATCAGCAATATTAATGTCTTAATTGTCAGCAGTGCTATTCTGTAACCTTCTCACCGTGAAAACTTAAGTGAAGTGAAATTGGAGTGAACTATCAGTGTCATCCCACCTGATACTAGGGATGGACCAAGGATTACATTTACAATCATAATCGAGATTTTAATAATATTTATATGCTAATTGTATTGATCATAATCAGTTAACTGATTAAATAAACGCAATCCCATGACTCAATCGAGATGTGTTTTAACTGATTAAATGAACGCAATCCCGTGACCCAACCGTGATGTGTTTTGAAGAAGCGATAGTGGATTGAGTCGACGAAAGACTGCGACGTTATTCAGCGTTGTTATTAACCCAAATCTATTCAATAAGAAGAGATAATAGTTAGATGATAGTTACGCTGAGATAGGAGCCTTTTTGGAGTTGCACCAGTCGTTTTTATTGATTTTCTTTGTTGGGAGCATAGAATTTATCCCCTCACAAACTATGTGGAAACCTAACTAAACGATGTGTGTGTCTGTGTTCATAAGCCATATGAATAAAAAACGTGCGGATTATATTATATATAGACCAAGCGATTATGTCAATGCGCGTATTTTGCGTACAACAACGCGTAAATTTATACCAACCTACGCGTTGCCAATAATAAAATAATATTCATAAAATCACCGTCATTAATACTGTAACAAATTCAACAGTTCAACTAACACTCGCGGAGCGCGCGCACCGGCCGGCGGGCGGCTTCTGGCTAGGCTCACTTTATCCAGCCCAAGTGAAGTGATGTTGCTATAGCAACGAGAATCGAGTGAAGTGATAAGATCACGAAACTCGCGCGTCGCGCTTACCGACTCACTTCACCTAGCCGATTCACTTCGGCGCGGGTGGTTACTATGGTTGCGAGAATCGGGTGAAGTGATAAGATCACGCCACGCTTGCGCGTGAGGCGCTGTTATCGATATCAACATGAGTTTTTTTTTTAAATGCGCGACAAACAAAAATTTGGTTTTACCACCTTTATATGAAAATCCAAAATGGCGGCTACATTTTTCATCATGGGTGTCGTTTTCATGGTTTTTGTGGGTGTTACAGCCGATACTGAGTTCAAATGTAAAAAGCAAGATGGCGGCTGCGGAAATGTTCAGATTTTTCATCATGGGTATCGTTTTCGTGGTTTTCGGGGGTGTTAAGTCAGATAGTAAGGTCAAAATTAAAAAGCAAGATGGCGGCTGCAAAAATGTTCAGATTTTTCATCATGGGTGTCGTGTTCATAGTTTTCGGGGGTGTTAAAGCCGATAGTGAGGTCAACTCTAAAAAGCAAGATGGCGGCCGCGAAAATTACCAAACCTTTTGAAATAAAAAAAAACCAAATTGAGTGTCTGACTAAATTTCTGTTTAAATATTTTATTTAAAAAAAAAAAACAAATAGCATCGTTTCAACACTTAAATACTAGTTTTGAAATAATATAAAATGATCAATAGAATAAGCATAAAAATAGTATTAAAATCTCGATTATGATTATAAATACAATGCTTGGTCACTCCCTAGCATCAGTGGGATGACACTGACAGCTCATTCCACGCGAGTTTTCACGGTGAGATTTTTACAGAATCGACATGTAGGTAGTACAAATTAAAATTATAACATTACATTATTTGAAGTTAAATAGGATAAACGGAAATACTGTGTGAATGTTTCATATTTGTAAATAATTATTTAAGTGTATTGTGCATAGTTATTATTTATTTTAGGTAAGTTGTTTTACATATATGTATAACGCCGGCTGTAGCGACGCCGGATATAGTGCCAGTCAACCTGCCACATCGCTTGATGTCCAGGTGAGATGTCCCCATTGCTCCCAGCCACGCTTCTTTAAAGGCGAACGGGGGCTACGGATACACTATGGCAAGGTTCACACTCCTCATAGTGTAACTTTGTGCCCCCCAGCCACATCCCCAACATCAACAACTCCTGATCAAAGTTTGTGGAAAACGTTGGCAAAATTCAAAAATTCTACCCCTGTATTAAAGAGAGTTCCCCGGGGCGCGAGACGGTCTGTTGCACTGAGTTTGGCGCAATGTCTCCGTCTTGCGACCCAGGAGAACTCACAAAGTGCCTGGGAGCAATTACTTACCTTCCCTTATAGGATTCTGCATGTTCAAAAAAATTTGGCAACTAAAAAAACCTTAACGAACCAAATTGAAGAAAATTGCAACAATTCGACCCTAACTTTAGATACAAAATTACCTGTTTTCAATAATTCATCACGAAAAGGATTATGTTCACATGTGGAATCCAAATTAGATTAAGGTGACATCAGGGGTGCGGCCAGGATACTTTTCAGCAGCGATGTGGTGGCGCCTTACTCTCCAGAAACGGTAACAGCTCTAGAGAGTAAACACCCAGCGCCTGCGGATGGTCTCACCTTTCCCGATCCCCCCGACCTTCCCAACCTAAATTCAACCTTCCTAAATGTTTCGGCCCCCCAGTTGATTGCAGCCGTGAGCTCCTTCCGAAGTGGTTCAGCCGGTGGCCTCGACGGTCTGACTCCTCAACATCTTAAGGATCTTTTGAGTTCAGGCGCCGGGGAAGCTGGTGAATCGCTTCTGAAGGAGCTTGCAGCCCTGATTAACCTCATGCTCACCGGCGGTGTGAACGAGGCCGTCGTCGATGTCTTATACGGGGCCAACCTATGTGCCCTGCGTAAGAAGGACGGCGGTATCCGTCCCATCGCCGTTGGCTGCACTTACAGGCGGACGGCAGCCAAAATATGCTGTAAGTTATATAGCGAACCGCTTATAGCTAAGTTTCAGCCCCTGTAGCTAGGTTTCGGCTCAAAAGGGGGCTGTGAGGCTGCCGTGCATGCCCTTTCCACCTTTTTGAATTCCAACAAAGGTCAGGTCATCCTCAAGGTCGACGTTAAGAATGCCTTTAACCAGTGGCGTGCAGTGGTTCTCCACAGAGGGTAGGCCATGCATACTGACACCAAAAAAAAACTAATTCGCGTAACATCACAGCGCGGCTCTACATACAAGAACTCACCACATTATTCAAGGTTTAAAAAACGATTTTCTAACGATGCAAACAGAAGAAAGATTCGGCCACCTCAAATATCATAACCAAGTGGGTGGGTGATAATTACAAGTCATGAATTATCATATTTTTGGATTCATTCTCGTAATTCGGGCACACATCTACCTTTAGACACAACTTGAATCTTATCATTAAACGACAAGTGTGACTAACCTAACCTAACCAACACATTATCGGCGCAAACTTCACAACAGAACACCATTCTTAGGTAAATAAAATAATAACACAACACATAATCTTTACACTACATTACGTTTCAAAACCAATTACTTATAACTTAATAAGATCTAAAACAGCAAAACATTCAAGATCACATACAAATTACGTGTCACTGTCACATGAAACAAACACTACCAATTAAAATTGTATCACTGTCATACCGTGTTCTTCCACAAAAGGGACTATCATATTTTGCCGGATAAAACTGACACACTGGACTGTGTTGCCGAAACTTATTTTCCTAACTCCCCACAAACCAAGCGAAATTTCCCAAATATGAGAAGAAAAATAAAAAATTATGAAGTTTTTAATTACTTTTATAAGGCTTTTGCTATTCCTTACAATCTATAATTTTTTGGAAGGTATAAATTCAACAATACCACCCTTTTTTTTTAATTGTCTCTAGTATTCTGGTAGTCATGAAGGAAACTTCCCCGCAATTCAGGGAATTGTCCAAAAATTGGGAACCCTGGTCTTCAATATTTTTCATTAATTAAATCTTCACTTTACACACAACCAATGAGGACCAAGCTCCTGCCGCTGGAGTTACGCCCCTAATTTAAACCATTCCACTATTGTGTGCCGTTCATACACACGAAAATCTAAACGAGTGTGCGTAAATTGATGAACGATGTGTAGGCGAAACGAATCCTTGCCTTGCGTACGTAAGCTCCGTCGAACTGTGAGTCACGTGGCGTCTGCGACAAGTTGCTATAAGAGTTTTAACAGGAGTTTACCTTTTTTTTAATATTTTGTATTATTGTATTACATAGTTAAAATAAATGCATTTGGCGTTGTTGGTAGGGTAGGCTAGGCCTAATTGCCTTTATGGACGGCACGCCCCTGCCTTTAACTCTGTCAACAGGGACACTTTGTTGGCTGAAGTCAAAACGGAATTACCCGAAATTTATGGTTTTATGTGGCAATGTTACAGGTACCCTTCTAAATTATTATACAAGGACAATGTTTTGGAATCTGCAGTAGGATGCCAACAAGGTGACCCTCTCGGACCAGTCATTTTCAGCTTGGTTATTCATCCAATTATTCAGAAACTAAATTCAAAATTTAATGTGTGGTATTTAGATGATGGAACGCTAGGAGGTGATGTAGACACCGTTTTGAAAGACTTAAAATTCCTCAAACAGCAATTTAAATCTATTGGCCTGGACCTTAACCCATCTACATGTGAAATTTACCTTTCTGACATTGCCGGCAGACAATTGACCCTAGAGAAATTTAATGAAATAACCCCACAAATCAAAATTTTATAATAAAGTTCACTGCACCTCCTAGGTTCCCCAGTTTTAGAAGACAGTTTTTCGTTTTTCATCGACGAAAAAATCAAAAACTTCAACGACATTTCAGACAGATTCTCCAAAATTAATTTACATTCGGCATTCACCCTGATTAGATACTGTTGTTTTGGCCCAAATTTTATATATTTTCTACGCTCTTCCCCCCCTTATGGAAGCAGTCACACCTCTTGGACAAAATTGACCAAATTATTCGCAATACATTAACTTCTATTTTAAATGTGGCCTTGGACGACCGAGCGTGGTTGCAAGCCACACTACCCATTCGTTTTGGTGGCCTTGGTGTCCGTAAAATTACTAATATTAGCTTACCGGCGTTCCTGTCCTCTGTTCACAGCACTGAAAAGCTAACCAGGGAAATTTTAGCCCCCTCCCTGGTTGACTCTGAAGTGCCGTGCTTGACCGACGCAGTGAACGCCTGGAAAATGGCTTGCCCGGATACAGATCGGCCCGTGAACCCATCTTCCCAGAGGCAGTGGGACGAGCCGCTCTGCAGGTTGGTACGGAATAATCTTATTAATACGTCCACCAATACTGCTGAGCGTGCCCGCCTGCTGGCTCTGGGTGAGTGCGAGTCGGGCCTCTGGCTTCAGGCGCTACCGTCACCCAACATAGGCACTATGCTGGGTGACACCACCTTCCGGCTCGCTACTTGTCTGCGTCTGGGCGCTCCTTGCGTAGCTCCGCATCGCTGCCAATGCGGTGAAGGTGTCGACTGCCTCGGACACCATGGCCTATCCTGCAGTAAAAGCGCAGGGCGGATAGCACGGCACGCCAGTATCAACGACATCATCCATCGCGCTCTTATCACCGTCGGGGTGCCCGCTGTTTTAGAACCTAATGGTTTGGCACGCGACGATGGGAAGAGAGCAGACGGAATGACCATAATGCCTTGGAAGGTAGGTAGGCCTTTGGTGTGGGATGCAACGTGTGTCGACACCCTTGCGCCATCTCATCTTCCTAGCACGGCGGGCTGTGCTGGGGCGGCTGCTGCAGGTGCCGAAAACCTCAAACGGCGAAAGTACTCAAATCTTTTTGGGACTTATACGAGTATGTTCGAGCCGTTTGGGGTTGAAACACTAGGGCCATGGGGTCCGAGTGCCCACTTAGTTTTTAGAGACATCGCCAAGCGATTGGTCGACTCCTCACGTGACCAGAGGGCTGGTCTATTTTTTGGCCAAAGAATCAGCATTGCCATACAACGTGGTAATGCTGCCAGCCTTTTGGGTAATTTTCCAGTTGACAGCGATGCGGACGAATTTATTGACGCCCTTTGATATTTTGCCCTCCCTTTTTATATAATTGTACATATAATTATTATTATTTTAAGTTTTTTAGTTTTTAAATGATGTAGATATTACCAATCATAGGATAAACTAAATCTTATTGTTTGTATAGGACAGACCGCCACTTTTGTATGAGGTCTATGAGAGAAATTCGTTACTTTACTGGCTGAACTCTAGATATTCTTTTACTGAGTAGAAACATTTTTGGATTAGGTATAGTTTTAGCCTTTTTTGGAATATTGTTACTGATTTTTCAGTTTTAAGCTTGTTGGGCAACTTATTATATATTTTTATTGCCATATAATATGGGCTATCAGTTAACATTTTAATTCTTGAGGATGGAGCGCATAACATAAATTTATGAAAGAACGCGTGAAAAAAGGAAGAAAGAAAGAAAAATAAGTTTGTTCGTCACAGAAACACGTGCATACAACAGATCTAGAGCAGGTAAACAGAAGAATAAAACAAAATAGATCGACATACTCGTATAATCACAGAACACAAACAGTCGGCAGCTGTACGTCATGACTGTGGCTTGCACTCAGCATGATGCTGTGCTATGTATGGAGGGCCCACAGCGCAGCGCTGATCTTCAGCGGTCACCCAAAACAGACAGTACTAATATAGTGACTATTATTAGCGCCATCTAGCGGGTAAAACTAAAAGCTGTACAACCATAGTATAAAGAGAGGAAGTACGTTATCTTCATACAAACGCACCGCGCGCGGCTTGTATGTGTGCGCCAAAGTAAGTATGCGTCGCCGCACGCACACTTAAAAAAATCTCAACCCGTTTCTCAGTCCGCCAGTCGGGGCTAAAGACTCTTACAAACAAGCGCGACACGCGACGCGACACAAAGGCACCGCTTGTAGTGCTGCATGCGGTGCCTTTGTGTCGCGTCGAGTGTCGCGCCTGTTTGTGAATGAGAAATGTGTGATAATCGCAGGAGAACGTATTGCTGTGTGTTTGGGTGGCTTAATAATTCATCGATTCCAGAATTGTCTCTGTTCAGATTACCTATTGAACAGGAAAGGTAAGCAAGTCACTTATTCTAGCATATAATTTTTACTTGATGATGAGATACCTACTAACTTATTTTTTGTTGTATTAGTTTTCTATCAGACAGAGGAAGTAGGTAGGCCTACTTTCCCACTAGAATGTATTAGGTACTTTTGATCTGTCAATTGATTTGCCGTTATTGCTTTATTTACATTTACTCATGCCGATTTCTCAGTATTGTAGGTATAGTAACTAAGTACCTACTTACAGTTATAAAATCGTAATTAAAAATAAGTTATTGACACAAATAGAACAAAGTTCGAATCATAACAACAGAACAAAAATTTGAAATATAGTCTAAGAGGCAGGCGTTAGTTTTTTTTATGTTGTTTTACGATGTTCTTTTTTTCATCATCGTTTCGGTAAAACCGACCTCACAAACCCTGTACCCAGACAATACAAGTAAAAAATACAACTTCCCGACCCTTGCCAATTTATAGGCACTGAATTAAAATTTAGCTAAAAGTGACAACCCTGAGACAGTAGGCAATTATATCGCGGATTGGGCCGGAGATAGCCTACTTCCTCTCTTTATACTATGGTACAACTTCCGTCGAGTCGGTAGTGCTCACAGCACAGGCTGCGCTTCCTGCTGCTGGCGCTGCTGCAGTGTTCCAAGATTTGCCGATACGGTTAAGAATTGTCGAAGATTCGTGGGTATGAATATACAATCACCAACGCGGAACATAACTATATAATTTGCAATGGTAATTGCGTCAGCATCCGGCGGTTAATAGTCGAACTTCTAATAGGTGATCTAATAAGTAGTTGAAAGTATTACTGAGCCAATCAAAGCTCAATCATGTACGATTAATAGGGCGGGGTAATGTGAGGCAACAAAACAAAATTAGGCCGTCCCGGGTCTTCTGAGTTTATTTAAGATTTCTGGTAACATTTTGCAAAATTTAAATAATGAAAAAAAATTAACGCTGTTAACAGACATTTTCACCGAAAAGCAAGAACGTGGGATGGAAGAGCGAGTTATAATGCTTGCTTTTCTCTTTTTTATTGAGCCAATTTAGCACCTAGTACACCAGATGGCGTACTGAAACTCATATCATTACTCAAAAATACAAATAGTGTTGGCTACGATGGAATTTCCACAAAAGTACTCAAACCTATAGCGAATTAACTAATATTGTTTTATAATATTAAGTCGTGTTTTTATTTATTTATTTAACCATTTATGTACACACATAAATAAATAAATAGACAAGAAGTTCTCTAAACACATATAAAAACAGACAAGAAGAAAAGAACAGAAAAATACGTACAAACATTCGTGATGCTTATTTCTAAAGAAATCTCTTCCAGCACACCTGCGATAGGAAAGTAGATGAATAGATGTAGACACGTGTTTAAGAGTAGAAGAGAAAATAGAACACATAAAATCGAAACAATTTACAAAACAAATAATATGGGAATATACTAACATACATACATACTTCTAAAATAAATATCGCTAGTATATTAAAGCCTCGTTGTTCTAGTGGACGCAAGCGCTACTGCTCAGCATAAGGTCCTGGGTCCGATTCCCGGGCCGAGCAAAGTGTTATTGGGTTTTTCTATCTGGAACTTCTCAGTAGCAGCCCGGAGTCTGGATTTGTGCCCGGTTGATGGCAATAGGCTCGCCCCCTATTACATGGGACTTAAAAACATTACTGGCGAAATGTGGGTGTACTACAGGTACACCTCTGCCCAACCCTTCGGGGAAACAAGGCGTGATGTTATGTTTATGTTAGAATATTAAAAAAATACAGTGTCATTTAAAATAATACACCCACCAAAAACATTTTCATGTAAAATGTTGCCAAGACGAGACCACATGGCTCGCGAGAGCCAAGCTTCTAACTCTACACGCCCTAACTCTACAAACCCTAACTTCACGGGGGTAACGTGACGTTCAGCGTGAGAAAGATATGGAGCTATAAGTCCTGTATAGCTCCATCACTTTCCCACTGTGAAGTAATATTATAATAATACTGCTATAAGAGGTTACTCCCCAGAAACTCTACACCTTAGTCAAAATATGTGGCTAGCTTACATACCAAATTTCAGCTTTCTAGGACTTTAGGAAGTACCCTAAGAATTTTGATGATCATCAGTGATCAGTCGGGTTTTTTTAGATATCAATAAAATCTAAAGTATAAAAGCTATACAATTGAAAGTTTATATGTTTAATAATCTACTATTGACATCATATCCCGAGAATTTTGTTTACCTGGTATAATCCAAACCCAAGTTACCTATGAGGGTTTAAGGAAACGACGAAGCTCTTCGAGAAAAGGTAGGTAGTGCCGTTGCGCTTCGCTTGACTCGTCTTGGCGGGGGCACTAACTTGCCCCCAGATACTGGGTACAAGATTTGTTAGATCGTCGCTCTGATAACAGCCATGTGAACTATGTCCTGAGAGCTGAGTCCCGTAAATTATATCGCTTATTTAAGGATGCCTGAAGGGCTATATGAAGAATTACTTTCTATGATTAACCCAATAGTAAAAAAAATGGTTTGCGGTCCACACGTTGATGTTTACTTGATTTCGAGTAAAACCATCGAGCATTACCGAAAGTGACTACGGAAGCTACTTTCGAGCCATGATCTGACCAATCAAAATATCTGTCATGAATTGATTCTCTGAATGCTGATTGGCTGAATCGCTACGGTCCACCGAACGGTCTACCCAAGTGTCCTAGCAGAAAGCTAATATGTCGCGTCGTATAATGTCGCGCGAATACGCGATCGCTTACTAAACATCGATTGTGATGTTACATACGTGGCTTAAAACAAGGGTTGGCAACGGCCACTCCGCTGTTTAAAAGAAGATGTACCTAGTGACCAAAATTGAAAAGAGTATGCTTATGTGGTTTGGTCATGTTGAGAGGATGAAACGAAAGGCAAGTCAAGGCAGATGTGAGTGCACGGAAAAAAATGATCTCTTCAGCGAAGAATATCAATATTCTCAGAAAAATTGTTTCAATCCAAGTAAATATTTTCTTAACGTAAGTAAATGTACTCAGTCCAAGAAAACCTGTTTACATAAATTAAGAATAATACATACTTGGTTTTTATTCTTGACTTAAGCAAATATTTTTTATAATAATATTAATTGAAGAAAATGTCTAGTTTTATATCTAGTTTTAGAAATAATATTCTTAAAATTAAACTTAATAATTCTTCATTTAAGTATAATGTCTTCGAAGAAGACAGTAAAACTAAGACAAAATTTTACTTCATTCAAGAATATATTGTTTTCCCCATATATGAATCAATATTTGTCTTGACCAAAAAGATAATTTTCTTTATTTAAGACATCCTTTTTTTCCGTGTGGAAACGCCGGGAGGGTACGCCCTAGATGGACACATTACTACTCAGCCTATAATGTTCCCACTGCTGGGTCACAGGCCTCCTCTTGGTAAGAGGCAGTGGGCCGTAATCCACCACGCGGGCCCAGTGCGGGTTGGTAGAGGTCACATGTCTTCGAAATTTTTAGTTCTAGGACATGCCGGTTTCCCCTCGATGTTTTCCTTCACCGTTTTGAGAGCAGTGGAGATGAAATATTGTACACAAAGTAAACCGCCTGTCAGGGTGACCACTGCTCACTGGACAGGACACATTACTGCGACCTAATTGGTGATGTTCTTCAGAAAGGTCAGGTGCTTAGTATTCGCAACCGGCGTGCGTGAATGACCAGATGTATGAACATAGGCGAAGCAATAGGAGTATGTAAGGAGCGTAGCAATTGACGTTCTGTAGTTTCTGCCTACTCCCATAGGAAGAAGACGTCAGTTTATGTATGTGCATGTGTAAACCCAACTTGATTGATCGCGTAACTACTACAAATTCATAAATCAAGCGCAGCGCAGCGCGCAGCAAGTGTATAGCTTTAATCTCGCGCACTCGCGAGGTTATTGCTTTCGGTTAAGACGCGGTCTACCGCTGTAGATGTTAAGATAAGTTAAGATATTTATTTCGCAAATATGGGTACAAAACACGGTGAAATAAAAATATAATTAGCAACACCCATATTTTTAACCAGAAGGCATGCAAAAGTACAAAAATACACGAGAGATACTAAGTATATAATAATACAGATATACAATGTCAATATAAAGATTGATTAACTATAATTACAATTGAATTATGAAGTGCTTCAATAGTTATTTGTATTATACACAATTCTTCTGCAGTCAACTTATTTCATATTGGAATTAAATTAAAATAAAATTAAAATTAAAAGTCATGTTTTAATTTCTAATCATTATCGAAAGTAATCAGAACACGCTACGGTCCGGAGAAGTCTACTCGTGCAAGTGTGCCTGCGCAGGTAGACCGGATCATATATTGAAATAGACCAGCGCAGGCACACTTGCACTTATATATTTCTCATATTTAGATATTTTAGACAGAGAAATCATCGTAATAGCTCCATTTTGCATTTTAACGTCTTGAATGTCAATTTCATTACATTTCTTTAAATTTTATTTATAAATAATATATATCTGCTATTGAACAAGGAAAAAAAGAAATACTTATGTTATATTTTAATATTATTATAAGCCTCACAAAAACGTTCCCGTAATGATATTTTTCAGCGATAACTCTTTTAAAAAATAAAATTACAAGAGTAGTAATCAATTCCATGCTCTGCCAACGCAAATATTGTTAAAACATAACTTTAGTGATCATTTAGGCTGGTCATCAAAGTAATGGCTGCTAGGTAAATTCATCATAAAACAGAATTTGGAATTTGCCACCTTGGTGATTTTGACCCGTAGACTTCTCCGGACCGTAGCGTGTATGACTTACATGATAGGATAGGTATTTAAGAAGATAATTATGCTGCGCTGACCCCAAATAAATTAAAATACGCCGGGTAGGACGATAAATGTGGAATAACATATCACCAATGATAAATTTCCCATCCATAGTCGATTGGAAATGGCCTAGGGTGTTTCCTCTTCACCCCTGTATGCATGTCGGTTATCAAGCCATTCAAGTACGCCTGCCTTAACTTGTTAAACTTCTTCCTTTGCCTCTTCTTTTCTTTCAGCCGGTTTTTCTGCTGCTCTATAACAGTTTGTTGCACCGAAAACAGCTCTGATAATTGTTTTTGACTCAATAACACGAATTTTTTACCCTTGCCATCAATGCCCCCTTTGCCAGCCATTAGGTCCGGGCCGGCCATCTGTTCAATGTTAGAAAATTCTTTTACTCCGCGCCATTTTCGCGGGGTTTCGTGCATCATTCGAACTAAATGGTACAATTCGAAATACAGTTTTTGAACTAATTCGACATGCTTCAAAACGTCGAATAATGTGTAAACATTTATGAATTTGACGGGTTTTTGTGTGTGCTCAACTACTTTTCTGTATCTGGAATATAATGGTAATAATACATAAGAATAAAGTTGAATTATTAAATCTTTGCAGAGTAATCTGACGTGTGCTAGCTGTCACTTTGTGTAAATGGTGATCTTTAGTTTAATCGATTTATACAAGGTGTCGTTTTGCATCCGCGTCAAATTTCAGGAGGCTGCTTGAAAGACACAATATAATCAAATAAAATTAATACATACTTGTTTTTTTTTAGTTATTTAAGTTTGCCAGTATTTTAGAATACACCACTGTCACAGAACAGAATCACCCCGTTGTGTGTGCGGTAGTGTGTGTGTAAAAGGGTAGTTACAGTGCTGTATCACACGGGCCGCGTTTTAACACGCGTGTCCCGTCCCACACATGCCGATTTCGGAAAATTAGAAAAAAAACGAAGACCTAAGCACTTATTTTATTATTGATTCGTGTCGAGAATCATTAGCATAGTTACCTCCTTGAATTTGACGAGGATGCAAAGTGACACCTTGTATAAGTGTAAAATAAATATATAATAAAGTGTAAAAGTCTAGAATACAATAAATACAATAATTATGACCATTTTATTATACAAAGTGACAGCTAGCACATGTCAGATTACTCCAGTGAATTAATAATAGGGTCTTACACCCATTTTTGAAAAGTGTCTTAATTAAATTCTATAGTGCTAATATGCCCAAAAAAAATCAAAACATTTTTATACAATCGATAAGTGCCATAAAAATTCATTTAAAATTTTACTTTTTCAAATTTCGCGCGTAGGTTGACGAAAACGCTGGACGCAGTGGACGCCATGTTGCTCTGTGGTCATGACGTCACTGGGCTATGTAAACAAATGCGCTGATCTTTGTATGATAATTGACACGTTTTTGTTGCCGTATGACGTAATAACATGGCGGCTACTATTTCATGGTGTTTTTTAACAGATTAGAAAAACTGAAAACGTTGAATTTAATTTTAAAATTTATCTTGTTATTTTATGAACTAAAACTAACATTTTCCGACTCCTTTTTGCCTAAACTATCTCAATAATATATTTATAGATTTTTTTCTCGTATATAGTAAAATACCTATTCAACTTTAGAAACGCTCTTCAAAAATATTCTCTACAAGAAACGCTGAAACGCAGGCATTAAACACGGTGTAAGATAGGAGGGAAAGGAGGGCCTCGTGAATATATAATAAGAGAGGCTCATGACTAATTTATAACAGCCGCACGGGCCAACCGACGGTTACGCTACGTTGGCCATGGTACGGAGCGAGAGGGCATGGGCAGCCGTCACCTCCTTCTGCGAAGCAGTAATGCTCGCGAAGGAGGAGGCGGGATGGTTGAGGGAAAGGCAAATTTCGCGCCCTCTCGCCCCTAGCCGCCGCAGGAGACGCCCTGGGCGTCGGGAATCCCGGGCGGATTTCTGGCCACCGTAAGCGCGGGCTTGCGGACGGTGAGCAATGGGTAGCTCACCGTCCGGTAAGGACCAGGCCCGGGTCGACGGCGCGTTGTATTCCACGCGCGCCTCAAAGAGATGTCGTCAGCACTAGGGCCGATGCCTGCCGGGGTCGCGGGAAGATACTAATGGGTCACCGAGGCCCCCGCAACACAGGCAACGGAAGGAACACGGGTGGGTTTTAGTCAGTAAGAGTCTGACACACCCTCCCGTTCCGCCCAAAGCGGGAGAAGTTATTCGATGATTTCCCATCCAAAAAAAAAAAGCTACGTTGGCCGCGATCGGTCCGTGGATGGGTGACCATCCAATACATATCGAGACTCCTCGGAAAGCACGTTAAGCCGTTGGTCTCAGCTGTCATTTGTAGATCTTTGACAGTCGTTACGGGCCAGTTAGAAGCCCAAAAGTCTTACCAAGAGGTACCGTGGTACCCAGTAATTGGGTTGAGAAGGTCAGATAGGCTGTCGCTCTATTTAAAATAATATTATTCAGCTACATCCGGTTAAACTTGAAGCCGACCCCAACATTGTTGTAAAAAGGGTAGGCAGATTGATATAAGAGATAGAAAACAAGAAAATTTATTAAATACATTAAATAATAATTCGTTAGTAAAGACTGCGCTACTGAATGTCGAAGTTTGAAATGTCGACGTATGTTAGTTCTAAAGTACAGGATCTCGATGTACGCCAGTTCGAAAGTTCACTGGAGCGAAGTATGCAAGGCCGACGTATAAAGCATTAGAATTAAGAGTAATAGAGGGGATCTGGCGTTAATGGTCACTGTTCTAACTTAACCTAACCTAACATTATCCTTCGCTATATGAAAGATACGTCGGCCTTGCATACTTCGCTCCAGTGAACTTTCGAACTGGCGTACATCGAGATCCTGTACTTTAGAACTAATATACGTCGACATTTCAAACTTCGACATTCAGTAGTGGAGCCGTTAGTAAATGTTCTTACTACATATGGCGTAAAGGATATCGACCATGAATTCAGCACCTGATTCTTGACCCACCAGTGGTGAAATTTTTGAAAAAAAATTCTGTACTGTTGTTGAAAATTTTGTCAAAAAAAAAAAAAAAAAAATATTTCACATAAACCTACAAGGGCACTCATGAAACGTCAGAAGCTAGGTGCACGGTTCCAATTGGTCGTTTCCTATGGAGAAGAGCCGGCAAGAAGCTCCACCCATGGTTACTCTTTTAAAAATAATTGGCCTTTACAATGTTTTCAAATTACAGTGTTAATAGGTATGAGAGGACAGTGTAGGCCTGTCAAGAAGTACCAGGTACTTAACAAAAAATAAATTGTATACAAATCTGGTATATTAAGCCTACAACGTTCTCACATTCACAATACCTATATAAAAGAATCTATGTAGAATATTAATAAAATAATAAAAACCTATTTAATCCAAATGACATGTTTGCCATTACAACTTTACAGTTGTAATGGCAAACATGTCATTTGGATTAAATTGTTACCAAAAAAATGTGAATTTGGATTAAATTGTTAAATTGTTACTTGTTACCAAGTCTTAATTAGTATCATTTCCACAAAAGCCACTAATAAATAGTTTCATATCAAAATTGTAGGTATATGTATAATGTCAATGAAAATATTATGTCAAGGAAGTATGTATAAAAAAAAATAAAAATAAACATCGTAATTTGGAAGCAGTTAACAGACATAACATAGCTATGCCGTTTATGAGGTACCAGGGAATTATTGCCAAACTTCCTTGTCTTCAACGTAGTCTTTAATCTTATATTATGCGTTTTTTATAAGGACCCATTTGATGTGGATTTTGAGCTTTCCATCGCATAGTTCTGTAACTGACTTTGGCACCTTGTTATACAAGCGGACACTGTTGATAACAAATGATTTGCTTGTTTTTGTTAATCTGAATTCGGGTATCAATATTTCATGTTTACTACATGTATTTATATTATGGAAATCACTTCTTATTTTGGCAAACCTGTCATTTGGTAAACCAAATGACATGTTTGCCATTACAACTGTAACAAGTCTTAATTAGTATCCTGTGACTGTCCACAATCATGTGCTGAATACATGGTACCAGTTTGCGCGTCGTCGTCCTTACACCGGAATAGTAAGAATGTTTAATAACTCGTGAATGGAGTAAGAATAAAGGTTCAATACATCTTGGAAGAATCACCACCAAAGGCAAAGTCAAATTATTTATTCCAAATAGGCGCATAAAAGGTGCATACATTGTTTGGTCCTTCGAACCTCAATATTACAAAGTTTTCCGCGTTCTCTAGTGCGATGGCGATTCAGTTGAGCTGGCTGACCAAAAGCAGCATCTCACCAGCTCAACAGAGG
The DNA here is from genome assembly GCA_905333075.3 of Atethmia centrago. Classification (NCBI taxonomy): domain Eukaryota; kingdom Metazoa; phylum Arthropoda; class Insecta; order Lepidoptera; family Noctuidae; genus Atethmia; species Atethmia centrago. The sequence goes on from HG995393.1 coordinate 12,040,542, forward strand.
AAGCATCACTTGGACAGAGGGCACGGACCGCGGAGATCATTGCACCAGTAGCAGCAAATACAAGAGATCACCGAAGCACATCAACAGGATCCTCAAAAACAGATTTGGTGACTCAAAGTATTTATAATTCATCATGGAGGGAGTTATTCAAACTTAATATCAAGTCATGGAGGCAAATACATAAAATTCTGACCAATTTAAAAAAATATGAAGAAAGCCGTAAGGTGGGACAGTGTACAGAAGAAAATAGACCTTCTCGACAAGTATTGGGCAGTAATTTAAAATAACCACAAGGTGATTCGCAAGCGCGGAGATCCTTCTTATCAATACTTTGTGCAAGATATGAACAGACAAGCCAATTGTATAGAAACACAAGAGAATTCCTTAACGAATAATTAAGACGCTGACAACACCTAAACCGCGGTCACTGTCAAATTCCATAGAAAAGAAAGAGAAGCGCGATGACACAACGCTTGTAATTTATTGCAAAGTATGAAGTAATTATCTATTTACTCAAAATTGAGTTGAGTAATAGAAAATAAAAAAACAACCAAGTTCTGCATTCAAATAAGACGTTCTTGTTATTAATTAAATACGTAACGTATGTTGATATTTAATACAGATATGTTGGATTAGAAATCAAAGTAAGAGGTTAGTTTAACGTTAGTTTGTATCGAGATTTTGTTTTCAAAACGTGTTTTGGTAACAACCAAGTTCTAGGAAATATGTTCAAAACTGACATATATTTTTTCCACTACCACAAACTATACAGATTTGCCAATTTTGTTTCTTAAGCGATGCCTATTTTGGTCAATTGGGTCTTGTCAGCGCCTTAACTCAAGAAGAAAACCAACTTCACCCGTAATCAAGCCGTCAGCCTTTAAATTCGAGCTGACACCGTCGATTTTGAAGTTTTCAACGCCAAAAATCAATCAAGAGCAAGGTGGAGCTGAACGTGGTAACCAATCACCCCTTTCAATAAAGGTGCCTGAGATAGCTGAGATCGAGAGTAACAGCAAAACAGGCGAGATGCTACGCAAAGAAAGAGTAATATCAAAACGTTCCAAACAACCGTATCAAACATCAATGTGAACCTCCTCAAAGAAAACTGACAGATTGAAGACGCCTTAAAGTGTTAGTCAAGGTGGAAAGCAACCTTGACAGTTGTTCCAATGAAGCCGACGAGCAATATGAGATGTCTTACAATAGGTGTGAACTCGTTTACAACTAAATAAAAGCAACCATGAGCACCAAAATGTGGTCACTTACTCACCAAGAAAAGTCGACGCCGAAGATCGAAATTCCAGCCTTTAGTGGTACCTATGAACACTGGACAGCATTCAAAGATATTTGTTGAGACCATCCGTTCTAGTCCGTCTCTTTCTAAGGTCTATACGTTAGAAAGAAGAGAAACTGTATTCTCTATAGAATGCAGTTTCTCAAAAGGAAAGTGAAAGACCAATCCGAGAAACTCATTCACCATCTATCAATCAGCTCAAAAAAGCATTAGTTACGTGCTAGTTAAATATATTCAATAAACCATCATCTTTGGCTATCCGTGACTTATCATTCGAGCTAACATCCAAGGTGTCTGCGAGTGCGATCCATTCAGCAGCGTCTATAACCACTGGGCCACCACTGCTCAGATTTTTATGCGCCTGGCCAAAATCGGAACCAAAGCCGCCATCATGTTTATTCAATAAAATTTCACAAATGTTTACCGACAACGTCACCCTCTTACCGCCATTCGAGCGCCAAAAGATATTTGTGGCACTGTACAGCATTATATTTGTGTTGTGTGTTTTTCCCCATCCGCACACTTGGCGAATAAAAGCTAGACCGAAAAAGTGTAACATTTTGACCCTTTTGTTACGTGTGTGACGACACTTTTGTTACGTGTGTGACGACACTTTTGTTACGTTTGTGACGACACTTTTGTTACGTTTGTGACGACACTTTTGTTACGTTTGTGACGACACTTTTGTTACGTTTGTGACGACACTTTTGTTACGTTTGTGACGACACTTTTGTTACGTTTGTGACGACACTTTTGTTACGTTTGTGACGACACTTTTGTTACGTTTGTGACGACACTTTTGTTACGTTTGTGGCGACACTTTTGTTACGTGTGTGACGACACTTTTGTTACGTTTGTGACGACACTTTTGTTACGTTTGTGGCGACACTTTTGTTACGTGTGTGACGACACTTTTGTTACGTTTGTGACGACACTTTTGTTACGTGTGTGACGACACTTTTGTTACGTTTGTGACGACACTTTTGTTACGTTTGTGCCGACACTTATGTTACATAACAAAAGTGTCGTGACGGTCAAAATGTTACATTTTTTTTGTCTAGCTCTCTGGTCTCATCAGTCAAGTGTGCAAAAGCGAAAGGAATTTCGTTCCAACCAAGTCTCCCAAGACACCTCTTGACAGTTTTTTTTTGCTGTCAGGTTTTTACCTTTCAATAATCTCTCCGGTGATGTATCCCATCTCATAGAAAGGGCTCTCTTCATACATAAACCTCATAGGATTCATATATGTGATCCGTGCGGTTGCTTCCTCGTAGTATGAACGCATCAACTCCAAGATCCTATGGTTAGTCTTCGCATGTTGTTCGGTTCTAAATATTTTTGGATTGTAGTTTTGTCCCTGCTGCGATTCATACACACCTGTGTCAAAGAATAATAAGCATTAGGGTTCTTACAGACAAATGGCATTTTGTCGACCGCAGAAGTAACTGTAGCCGTCCGTCGCCAACTGTCTTGGCTACTTTTTGTCACCAAATTCAAATTCTTAAGCGTTCCGCGGTAATCAGGTGAGGATTGTGGAGAGAAAGGCTCACCGCGTAATCCTCACCAAGACACCTTTATATCTCTGGAATCCCTTAATGACTATTTTCGAGATTTGGCATAACGTTACGACTATTTTTTTACTATTTTTTGGAATTGAAACCAAGTCGATAGTTCCAGCCGTTTGCTTGCACTGAGGTGAGGATTGTGTGGAGACGTTCACCCCACAATCATCACTAGCTATAACTCCGGAATTATTATTTAATGCGATTATTTTTTTTTACCTTTGTGATTATTTATACTTCTTTATTTCTTGACTATTTTTCGGCGTTCTCAAAATTGATTTTCATAAAGTTTTTAATAGTGAGGATTGTGTGGTGATGGATTCCAATCGTCGGCGGCTGCCGTCCCACAGTGTGTTATTTTGCCTTAGTTGCGAACATGCCAGTTTTATTTTATCTTTATAGATTAAACCTTAATAAAGCATTCCAAAAAATACCCGATTTGATATTTCACTTCATCCAGGAGATACAATTTTAGTGAAAGGTCACTGAAATTCTTGAAAAACTTTTTCCGTCTGTATTTCTTGAATAAATCTAATGCCCAGTCTCGTAAAATACAAATAAATTTTTGGTTTGAATTTAAATATATATACAGTGTAAAAAATCCCTAACGTCACAGGAACGAGAATAAAAAAATAATAAACGAAAAAAATAAATGTAAAATTAGTTATTTACGGGACGCGTTTTTTTTTTTTGTTTGCATAATCCTAACTAATATTATAAATGTGAAAGTAAGTTTGTTCGTTTGTTTGTTAACTTTTCACGCCTAAACCGAACCGATCATCCTGAAATAGAAGCATATACGTTGTCAGGGGTACAGAAACGGACATAGGGTACCTTTCATCTCGAAAAATAGTACTGTTCCTGAGGAAAACAACAATAACGTTCTCATGATAATAGATGGCGCCACGTGTCTTTCGAATCACGATTGAATTATATTATTACTAGCTCTATTGAAAATATATTATTATCATTATAGTTCCTAAAATAGTTATTAGAATAATATACCTATAATATCTTCTTTTATCTTCTTCTAATATATAAAATGTTCGTGTCACAGTGTTTGTAACAAAACTCCTCCGAAACGGCTTGGCCGATTCTAATGAAATTGTGTGTGTATATTTAGTAGGTATGAGAATAGATCGTAAAGTATATTTCATCTCGATATTCCCACGGGATCGAGACTTACGCGGGTGAAACCGCGGGGTGTAGCTAGCTGAAATTTGGAATTCAATTTGGCAGTAGGTAGGGTAGTTAGGGTAGGTAGGGAGGTAGGGGAGGTAGGGTAGGTAGGTAGGGTAGGTAGGGTAGGTAGGGTAGGTAGGGTAGGTAGGGTAGGTAGGGTAGGTAGGGTAGGTAGGGTAGGTAGGGTAGGTAGGGTAGGTAGGGTAGGTAGGGTAGGTAGGGTAGGTAGGGTAGGTAGGGTAGGTAGGGTAGGTAGGGTAGGTAGGGTAGGTAGGGTAGGTAGGGTAGGTAGGGTAGGTAGGGTCAACATGACAAAATTCTAAATACATATCGACGGTTGCAAGGCTAATTGATCTATGCGACATTTTGTAAAACTTGCAGGAGGACGGATCAAAGTTTTTTTTTTGGAAAAAAAAATCATAAAAAATCAAGTATTTGATAGACTTTTATTTTTTTAATACAGTATATCCCTAATTAAATAAGGAAGTTTTATAAGTTATAACTGTTAAAAATTTTGTATTATTTAAGAAAATTTATGTTGGTTAGTCCAAAATGCATCAACTTTAGTTATTTTTTGAGAAAGATAAAATGGTTCAAATGCCTACCATAAATAAAATTGTTGAAACTTAACTGGCTCAAGCATCGATCTAGAATAAACGAATACGAGAGAAAATGAATTTAGCGCCAAGTCAACTGGCAGTTGAATATGCCCAATGACCATAAGCAACATGATGGTGTTGCACCAGAGTGAAGTAATTTGATATAGATGCCCATAAGAGGGACTGCAGGATGAAACAAAATGAGCCCTTGAGCTAGATTATAGTAGATATTGATGCTTAGGCCATCATAATTTAGCAACGTCCATAAGATATTTTTGAGGTTGGTATGCCACTTTATAAATAAAACAACAAATAAATTGCTTAATTGGTATGACACTTTATAAATAAAACAACAAATAAATTGCTATTAATTATAATTTATTCAAATTCAGTCTTCGACATGGATGCACCTAATTAAAATCAGTCAAACATTAATGTTATAAAGAAAAACTTCAAAAAAACTCTTTTCAGTAACTTGTGATAAATCAGAAGTAGAAAAAAATAACAATTTCGTCAGAAAACAAATAAAAGTTAACATTCTCTATCAAAAACAATACAATATCGACATTCTTAATAAGAAAAAAAAACAAACAAATATAGATACAGTATCTATCATCAAAAACCAAAAATAAAGAAAATGTAACATTCTTTATAAATAAAAAAATTATGTTGACGATGACAAAGAAAGAACCTTATGCTTATCTCATCTTCAATATCTGTATCTATCAGAACATCTTTACCAACGCGGTGCGGAAAGTTAGTATATTCTAGGTGAAAAATTTTGGGAATAACCCCTGTATCACACAGCTTCTTAAGATCTTTGTATTTGGCCGTAGTTATAGGCACAGATGTTTTATACTTCGGCTGCCTTTGGCCTTTCGGATTTCGGATGCCTGGCCTTTGGTCTTAAAATTATGGCTATAGAATCAGTCTCAGCATCTTTATCCATGCTGTATTTGACAGTCATGACATTGGGTGACGACTTTTTGAATGTCGCCACCCGAATCTTATCTTTCTGCTTAAATTGCCTTTGAAATATTTTTCTGAGAACTCTTCGTAATTCATGAAATCGTTGTGCGTAAGAGTTTCTACGTAATATGGGCCGGGATCTTTACGAGCCAACTGAAAAACAGTTGGCCACTGCGATGGTGCCCATATTATAGTATTTCTAACAGAATTTTCGATTGTGGCATGGATGCTATCGACAGTCATTTCGGTATGCCCTGGAAGCAGATAATTCATTTGTATGTTTTCAATGTGTTTTGTTTCAAGCAGTGCGCTATGTATGACGGCTAAAACTATTTTATTTTTATTCTGCCCTGGGCATGAGTCTGAATAAAAAATTAAATTTGTGACAGACCCACGGGAATCAACTTCAGCAATATATTTTTGTAAGATTGTAGCTATTTCGTTGCCTCCTCTTTTTCCTTCGGTTTCTCCCCACGTATAACAAAATCCATTTCTGGTACCACTTTCGTAAAAACAAAGGTTGTACACTGTATATTTTCTAGTATAAAATAGCAGCATACTCTCCCCATGTGGGGTGTTCAGTACCTTTTGTAGATCAAAAGAAGTACAAAGCATTGCGTTATTTAATTTTTTTATTATTTTCACTATTTTCATTTTCGGTAGTTTTAGGTACTTCAGTCTACTGTTCAGACAACTCTTTCACTATCTGTTTCTTAAAATACAACCGGCGTTGTGATTCCATAATTGCTGAAATGAAATTAAAACCGATTTAAGAACATTTTATATTGATAAGTAATTATAGAAATAAACTGGGGATGAATCTTCATCAACTGAAAGCAATGAACCTCAAAAAAAGGTAACATCAGACGACGGTAAGGTGAGGAAAAGAAAAAAAAAGAATAAACGCACAGTGGTTATTCCCAAGATTATTCACCTATAATACACTAACTTTCCGCACCGAATGCAGACGAAGTACAAAACATCTGTTAAAAAAATTAATTACCTAACTACTCGTATCAGTTTACCTATTCAAGTATCGTTGCAGTAAGTACCTACTTAGTTTTGGGTTAAATACCTATTTAACCCTAAACTAGGTAGGTATTAGTACTGCAAAGTACTTTCACTATTCACTATTCTCACATACAGATTTTCTAATTACGAGTAGGTAGATAAATAATTATTTTTTTCACTCATCTAGATACATACCGTCGTTAAGAATATTACTATTACACAGTTACCTACAAAAGTTATTTCGTGAACAAGTCACGACACGAACCTAGCTTGAATTTAATGTAGGTACCTATTGTAAATCAAAACAATGTCTTCCTTGTTCTATATTCCTATCGTATTTACAGATCGTTTCATTTATTATCACTTAGATAAAACAAAATAATTTGTACTTACCAGAAAATCAACCGTCTGTCTTCACAGCTCACTCGCACACAACGCACCTCCCTTAGTGTTGGCGGCTGACTGACGCGCCCGTGCGGGTGGGTGAGGTACTCGTAATGGACACTTACACAGAGCGCGAAATAAATTGAACTTAGTTTCAAGCGACTAAGGAGCAGCAATCTCATTAATTTGTTGGATAGCCTATGTGTTAAAACCGATTTGATAAAATGATGGAAATGCCAATTTAACAAATACTGATCTTAATCAAAACGTTTTAACCGCCATAACACTAATGAGATAGTTAGGTCATATTAGCCGAAATGGCATTACTCATTATCCTCAATAGGGGCTAAACGGGTCAAGAGACATAGACAATTATTATAACTTAATGCGAAATGGTTCAAGCGACACGGTATTTTAATGTAGTTGAGTGCAAAATGGGCCAAACGACATAACATATTCTTTTAGTTTAATGCAAAATAAGCCAAACGACAAAACTACAACCATGGCGAAAAAGCTAAATGCCTTAATCGACACACGTTATAAAAGTACAAAAAATAAAATTGGTTTAAGTCATCGAGTCCTCAAATTTGTCTATTTTTGTGTCGTGTAGATCAATGGGCGTAGAAATGGGGCCTGTTTTGCTGTGGGGGCTAAGCGCCAAAAAAGTGGTCAAAAAAAATATAAACCTGATTCAAACGACGGAGAAAAATTTGCTGATTCCGAATATGTATATAACTCAATATCGCAAAAAATGTCGCATAGATCAATTAGCCTTGCAACCGTCGATATGTATCTAGGAACTTGCACTGATTTAGGTAAGGGCAATTTTTTTTATGTTTATGACGTGTACTAAATGTTAACGAAGATATACGAGTATAAGGATCGGATGATTCCACTCAGAAAGTATTATGAAAAAAGGTTTTATGATGAGAGACTGGACAGTTATAATCTATTTTTTTATGATTATTTGTATGTAAAAATAGGTACGTTCCAATTTCTAAATTTCCCTCCACATTGTTTGCGAGCTAATTTAAATTATCGTGTCTCATTGTTTGAGTAAACCACTATACAAGCTTTGGTCCACAATGACCGAGTTGCTGGCCACGCTATGAAGGTGTAGAGCTTTAGCTAAGCTACTCGGCGCTCTCGGCCTTCAAGCTATTGCAGCCCTAGCTGTCCGCGCTTTAAGACGCTGACAACAGCTAAACCGCGGTCACTGTCAAAAGAAAGAGTAGCGCGATGACACAACGCTTGTAATTTATTGCAAAATATGAAGCAATTATCTATTTACCCAAAATTGAGTTGAGTAATCCGAAATAAAAAAACAACCAAGTTCTGCTTTCAAATAAGACGTTCTTGTTATTAAACTATTGGCCGCCACATCAAAAAAGCAAAGACGTGCCCTCAGCGCCAAGCTACAAATTATTCCTTAAAATTTGTCATGTAGTCGTGAGCGTGGCGTGCTGGGCACATTTTGCTCTGTCGTCTATACGTGACTGTGGCGGTCAAAAGGTTAATTAAATACGTTAAGTAGGTTGACATTTAATACAGATATTCTGGATTGGAGCTCAAGGTAAAAGGTTAGTTTAGCGTTAATTAAAATTAGTACCGAGATTTTTTTTCAAAACGTGTTTTGGTAACAACCAAATTCTGAGAAATATGGTCAAAATTAACATATATTTTTCCGCTACCACGAACTATACAGATTTGAACATTTTTTGTCTTAAGGCAAGCCTACTTTGGTAATTTGCCTCTTGTCAGCGGCATCTTGGCGTGCTGTGCAGGGAACCTACTCTTTGAGTCCGTCAACCAAGATACGGTCCGTCCGAAAGTAGTTGATCCGTCAAAACAAGCATCAAATTTAATTTCTCGGACAGGCAAATACATATCGGGTGTGGGGACAACTGTCAAATCATGTTGTCATTCATTCTTAGTTTGGGCCTTGAACTAATCATATACAGGGTGTTTGGTGCATCGTGTGCCAAATTGAAATGGTCGACTGAAGGAGTCATCCGCTAGCCTTTCAGACCCTTTAACACCCCTCATGCTCTGTGGATTTTTTTTTATCGACTTTTTATTGTTTTCCAAAAAAAAGACCCAAATTTTACATTCAAATACAGATTTAAAAAAAAATATAAGGCGTAGACTCTGAATTTTAATTTTATTTCGATGTGTATTGTTTAAGAATACTTTTAAATACAAAATTAGTGATATTAGTCTCCTAGTTCTTTTTTAATTCACTCGCAAAGGTAAAACTTAAATTAAAGCTGTACATGTTACAGCTGTTTATAAGGCTACAAAAAAAAAAATCAAAAGCGACCGGGATCTTCCAACTCCCTCATTAATTCTCCAGTCTATCCTCTTTCTAATGATGTGCCACATGCCATAAAAGTATTTTAACAACTTTGTGAATTCGCTAGAATTGTGAATCGAGTCACCTTTTTTTTTTTTTTTTTTTTTTTTTAGGGTGGGAAATCATCAAATAACTTCTCCCGCTCTGGGCGGAGCGGGAGGGTGTGTCAGACTCTTACTGACTAAAACCCACCCGTATTCCTTCCTGTTGCCTGTGTTGCGGGGGCCTCGGTGACCCATAAGTACCTTCCCGCGACCCCGGCAGGCATCGGCCCTGGTGGACCCCTACTTTTTGCTGACGACATCTCTTTGAGGCGCGCGTGGAATACGACGCGCCGTCGACCCGGGCCTGGTCCTTACCGGACGGTGAGCTACCCATTGCTCACCGTCCGCAAGCCCGCGCCTACGGTGGCCGGAAATCCGCCCGGGATTCCCGACGCCCTGGGCGTCTCCTGCGGCGGCTAGGGGCGAGAGGGCGCGAAACATGCCTTTCCGTCAACCGTCCCGCCTCCTCCTTCGCGAGCATTACTGCTTCGCAGAAGGAGGTGACGGCTGCCCATGCCCTCTCGCTCCGTACCATGGCCTGAACCAGGGCCGGACGCGAGAGGTCTCTGCCGCCGATCGCCTCCACGAGGACACGGCGGTGCTCTGCCCAAGCCGGGCAGACCTCCACCGTATGCTCCACCGTGTCCTCCGGGCGATCCACACAGTGGTGACACCCGGACGTTTCCTCCCGCCTTATCCGACACAGGAACCTCCCGAAGCTGCCGTGTCCGGTGAGGACCTGCGTCAGGCGGAAGGTGAGGACGCCGTGGCGCCTCTCCAGCCACTCCTCAAAGAGGGGACTTATCGCCGCAATCGTGGCGTGCCCAGCACTAGGTTGCGACAACCGTACTTTCCATGACGCCATGAGATCCCGCTGGAGCTCCGTCCGCTGTGCCGCGATTTCTCGCGGCAGCGGACTTACGCCCCGGCGTTTCGCCTCCTCGCGCCACTCCCATACGTGCGCGAGGACTTTTGCCTCCAGATCCCATGGCGGCAATCCGGCAAGGAGGCTCGCTGCCTCACAGGAGACTGTGCGGTATCCTCGGACCATCCGGATGGCCATGACCCTTTGGGCCGCGCTCAACCGGCGGGCTGGCCGCAGCGCCAGAGAGCGCGCCGAATCGAGTCACCTAAGGCTAATATTCAAAATTATGATTTAAAAAAAAAAAAAAAAAAAAAAAAAAAATCTCTTAAATGATACCTGTCAAACCTATAAATCTGCTATCTCATTCTTATGGTTCGGTAAATTCGTGTCTCATATCTGTATCTTTCGTGGGATTTACTTGAAATAAAAAAACAAAATTGCATTTTTAACATTTATTTAATCATTGTTACAAATCTTGCTCAAATTGTTGGCCTCTGTTGCGAATGCAGGCCCGACACCTGTTTCGTATTTCAACAGTTGTTGTACGAAGTCGTATTTCCTCCTTAATAGTATTGAATGCCGCTTCTATGCGTTGGAGTAATACCTCCCTAGTTGGAACCTCCGTGGCATATACCAACTCTTTGGCACGTCGCCAGACGTAAAAGTCTAACGGAGTTAGATCTGGGGAACGTGGCGGCCATGGAATAGGGCCATCGCGTCCAATCCATGCATTGGGGAACACATTGTCGAGATATTCCCTCACAGTCAATCGCCAATGCGCGGGACAGCCGTCATTTTGAAATACAATGGGCACACGTTCATTAAATACGGGCACATCGGTCACTAATTCGGGCAGGTCATTTTGTAGGAATTCCAGGTAGTCTTCGCCATTGAGATTATCGGGCAGGTAATGCGGTCCAATTACCTGATTCCCAATCACTCCTGCCCAAACGTTTACACTAAACCTTCTTTGAGAAGATTTCTGTCTTTTAACACGTGGGTTTTGCGTTTTCGTTGTCCAATGGTGCAAATTGTGGAGGATCCCATCCTTGGTAAATTTGGATTCATCCGTCCACAGTATTCTTTTTAAAAAATCAGGATCATCCACATCCGTGTGTAAAAGAAACCGACAAAAAGCCACTCGTCTCTCAAAGTCGCCATCGCCACCCTCAAGACCTGCAACAAACAAAAAACTCTTTTAAATTTCTCTTGGGCAATAAGTAATTGCACAAGAAAGGACCCGCTGTTCGTGCTAATAGATTCACTACCTGGAAGTGACGCCATACCATACCCATTACCTGCTAAACAAAGGCAAGGTCAAACAAAGCTTGCACGGGTTTAAAGTTAGTTTAAAATTACGTACCTTGCACCGGAGTGTAGTGGAATGGATGCTTTTTGTTTTGACGAAGTACTTTCCACACTTTCCATATTGAAATATCAAGATGTGATGCCACATTTCTAATGCTTCTTGTAGGGTCTTCCTCAAAAAGTGCCAGTATTCTCTCGTCTACTTCAACATTATGTCGCACAATATGGCCCCTTGGTTCATTAAAAGTAACACTGCCAGTCTCGCGTATGCGTCGGTATGTGTCTTGGAAGACTCTGCGGCCAGGTAATCGTCTACCAGGAAAGCGTTCCTGGTAAAGTCGTTGCGCTGCACGAGCGACGCCATTAGCGGCTCCGTAAGCCATCATGATGTCCGCATATTCTTCGTTAGAGAATGTCGCCATTGCAATAACAAAAAACTCAAAGTTTAACAATAACAACAAAAATTAAACAAATGTAACAAGAACCAACAAAACTTAACGATAACAAAGTAATAAAAGAATCGCGGAGTATGGTGAACTAGCACACACGTTAGGTAGCAGAGGCAGTGTTGTCTCGACTAAAAAAATGGCGGGTCGGGCGGCGCGATTTGTTCAAACCGATTTAAGGTATGCAAGAAAGAGATAGAAGATAGATTTTACTGTGAAAAAGTGAGAAAACAAATTTTACCTCTTTCTCAAGTAACAGTTCCGCAATAAATATTTTTTCATTAGAATTTGGAATGTAGTTTTATGTGACTTGATTCACAATTCTAGCGAATTCACAAAGTTGTTAAAATACTTTTATGGCATGTGGCACATCATTAGAAAGAGGATAGACTGGAGAATTAATGAGGGAGTTAGAAGATCCCGGTCGCTTTTGGTTTTTTTTTTTTGTAGCCTTATAAATAGCTGTAACATGTACAGCTTTAATTTAAGTTTTACCTTTGCGAGTGAATTAAAAAAAAAACTAGGTGACTAATATCACTAATTTTGTATTTAAAAGTATTCTTAAACAATACACATCGAAATAAAATTAAAATTCAGAGTCTACGCCATATATTTTTTTTTTAAATCTGTATTTGAATGTAAAATTTGGGTCTTTTTTTTGGAAAACAATAAAAAAGTCGATAAAAAAAAATCCACAGAGCATGAGGGGTGTTAAGGGGTCTGAAAGGCTAGCGGATGACCCCTTCAGTCGACCATTTCAATTTGGCACACGATGCACCAAACACCCTGTATAACTGATACGGAGCAGGAAATGCCCTTCACTTCGATAAAAACTACGGACTTCGTGCTTAAAGAGTAGACCCCAGAGCTTTTTTTTTTGGGTGGGAAATTGTCAAATAACTTCTCCCGCTCTGGACGGAGCGGGAGGGCGTGGCAGGCTATTACTGAATAAAACCCATCCGTGTTCCGTCCGTTGCCTGTGTGTTGCCAGAGGCCACGGTATCCCTTCGGTCTTTCCCGCGGCCCCGGCATGCGTTCCACCTCCTCCTTCGCGAGCATTACTGCTTTGCAAAAGGAGGTGACGGCTTCTCATGCCCTCTGACTCCGTACGAGGCCTGGGACCAGGGGGACTACTCTCTAAGTCCATCAACCAAGATACGGGTCCGTCCGAAAGTAGTTGATCCGTCAAAACAAGTGACAAATAAAATTTTTCGAACGGGCACAAACACATTACGAGTAGGGACAACTCTCAGATCGTGCTGTCATTTATTCTCAGGTCGAGCTCCGAAGTAATCTTATGTCCGTTGGTGATACGGAGTAAGAAACGCCCGTAACTTCGACCGAAACTACGGATTTAGTGCTTAGGGAGCCGCCGCCGATCGCCTCCACGAGGATTTAAAGGTGGGCTATACGCTGCGCTTACGGGCATCATCAGCGACGCGACTGCCAGCAACGCAGTCATTATAGACCCCGGTAGTAATATACTATTAATATCGTTTATTTATGTAATCAAATTACAAGATGGTTATTAACATTACCTAAATTAAATTAAAATTAAGTTAAACCTAAAAAAGGCCCTCGAGGCACTGTACCGAGGATGCTGGCGGCATTTCCTGCCTGAATTGCAATTGAATTTGAATTGCTGATGCGTTGCGCGAGAAAGTCGCCAGCTTTTCGGTCACCAGTTACCTCAACTAGACGTTTCGCTATTTCCGCAAATAACTTATGCGCACTGGAACCTCACGGGCCGAGGGTCTCGAAGCCAAAGGGCACAAAATTGTACTCACTGCCAAGGCCTCTATATTTAATAATTTTCAGATTCTCGGCATTTTCTGCCGCTGCACCCGCTTTAGAAGTAGTTCGTTGGAGGTGGGACGGTGCCAGTGTGTCTACACAGGTAGCGTCCCACACAAGTATCCGTCCCAAACTCCACGGGACCAAAGACACACCATCAGGGCTTTTACCATCATCTCTGACAATGCCAGTCGGCTCAAAAAGAGCAGGCACATTGATGCTGGCTACTATTTTTATTATTTATTATTATATGTAAAAACAAGTCAAATTTACTTACATGCCAACAAAATTAAAAAATGAAATAAGTACATTTTATTTATTTTATTAATACATCTACATGGCTATTATTTAAATGTAAAAGCATTTAAAATTTCCCATGTAAGTAGGTACTTAAAATCATCAGCAGTGGTTGATTATTTTAAGTGTTATTACAAATCTGTATGTAATTAATATTCTAATTACCGTAAAACTTTATAACCTAATTAGGATTCCGGGTGAAGTTCGCTTCCACCTTCGGCTTGTTCGTCACTTACTGTTCATCCATGAACAAGCAGTAGCATCACAGCGTCAGTTCGTTCTACGCGCCCGCCAACACCGGCGTACCGTCAGCTCTAAGAAGTTCGGAGATCTACGCTTCATCGGCTCGATACACATGTATCAATGTGTATTTACCACAAGATTTTTATACAAGGTGTAGTTTTGCATCCTCGTCAAATTTCAGGAGGCAGCTATGAAAGACATATACATACCTATAATCAAATAAAATTACGATACCTGGTCAATAATTAATACACACTTGTATTTTAGTTATTTAAGTTTGACAGTATTTTAGAATACACCACTTTCTCAGAATCACCCCGTTGCGCATGCGGTAGTGTGTGTGTAAAAGGGCAGTTACAGTGCGGTATCACACGGGCCGCGTTTTATCATGTTTGTCCCATACATGCCGATTTCCGAAAATTAAATTAAAAAAAAAAAAAGATCTACTTATTTTATTATTGAGTCGTGTCGAGAATCATTAGCATAGTTACCTCCTTGAATTTGACGAGGATGCAAAACGACACCTTGTATAATTAAGTTAGTTTTTGTAATAAATTAGTCATCGAGCTGGAGTCGAGTGTGATGCATCTACTATAACTCCTCTCACTGTGGCCAAGACACCTTTAGGCACCATCGGTCCTATGAGTTTGTGGGATCGGCAGTGAGAAAACCATTTCCTGTGTCCATTGCACGACGTATACAAATCCCTATTAATATATAATTTGGATAAGGAATATATAATTTGTAACAGACTTCCCTCACGTAAACCAACGCTACTTACGTTTGGTATGGTTTTTATGGTAGGGTAGGGCGGTAGGATAACTAGGGTGCTAGGGTTAACAAGAGGCACGAGGCAAATGACCAAAGTAGGCTTGTCTTAAGATTTTTTTTTTGCCAAATCTTTATGCGCCACTGGTGCCAGACTCAACTGTCTCGAGCATAGTCACTCTGTACGCATTTGGAATACCGGCCGTACTAAGCTAAGTCCCGGTGCGTACACTTACCGTTCAGTGAGATGAAGGGCAAGAGCTTCCCATAAGTGTCAAAAAAAATGTAAATATATTATTATTTCGTTTATTTAATTTTTTGCCCTTTAAAATACTTTTTTAAATATTTCTTAAAAGATATAAAAAAAAATAAAAATAGTGGTCCGCCGGAATTGGGATCAGGGTCCAAGCTAACGGTGGTTAGGGCTCCAGAGACAGGAACTTCCTCACGATGCGCGCCGTATCGAGGAGTACTGCCTTCTGATTTTGGGCCTTGATCCAACCGTGTAGCGAGGCTCGAGAGATGTTGGTCGAAGCTTTCGACCATCAGGCCAGCCGAGCTCACATTCCACATGTCAACAGCCTCAAGATATTTTATTTGTTTCTCTTTCTCGGCTTTCACGAGTTTCTCATCATGTGGAATGGTAACATCGACTATCATTGTGCGGCGCGCTAATCGATCTACCTCCACTATATCATGCTTATTGGCGACAAAAGTCCCATCAGTAATAATAGACCGATCCCATTACAATGTGACATGGTCATTTTTGAGACCTGGGTTGGGCACATATGTACTTGCAATACGGTACCTCAGAGTCCACAAGTTTATATTTCAACGCAAGTTGCTGGTGAAAAATCCTAACCACTTGGTGCAAGTATTCGCCGTTAGCCAGATGAGAACAACCAGAAATAATATATCTAATAGACTCACCCGGATGGTGGCAAGCCCGACACACGTCAACCGTCCCGTCCTTCATAATAATGTCTCCAGTAGTTATTCGTCAAGATAACATCGTTCATAATTTGCACAGACGAAACCTTCAGTCCATGTAAGTCCCGGTAGAGCGTTCTCGTGGGATAATTTCCGACATCCACGTGGTTGAACCCGCTGGCAAAAGCCAATTCTCCTATAAATATGAATAATCTCACACGGTCATCAGTATGACTATGATGATAAACTGAAACATTCCGTCTACTGCGCTGAACAGAATGACTATAAAACTGTAACATTCCGTCTACTGCGGTGAACAGAATGACTATAAAACTGTAACATTCCGTCTACCGCGGTGAACAGAATGACTATAAAACTGTAACATTCCGTCTACCGCGGTGAACAGAATGACTATAAAACTGTAACATTCCGTCTACTGCGGTGAACAGAATGACTATGAAACTGAAACATTCCGTCTATTGCGGTGATTAATAAGACGATGATACTGAAACATGCCGACTGCAGTGATCAGAATGACTAAGAAACTGAAACATTTCATCATAAAATAGATGTATTAGTAAAATAAATGTAAAAATCCAGAGTATTGAACTAAGTGACAGCTAGCACCTGTCAGATTCCTCCAGTCAATTATTAATTAAACTTTAGCATAACAATTTACTATTTTAAAGTTATCAGGCACTAAGACAAAAAAAAAACATTTATTTCTTAACCAGCAAGAAAAATACAGAAATACAGGGAAATGCTTGAGTGCACTTTAAGTATGATTTAATTTTCAGCTTAAGACCACAGGGTATCTCCAGACCGGCTGCGGTCTACCGACGTCAACCTTCGTCGCCTCAAAATAAGCAACCTCAATCATTTTGTGCCACCAAATAATATGTCAGTTATAAGTAGTCGATTCCTGTCGTTGCTGTTGTTTGTAGATCTTTGACAGTTGTTACGGGTAGTCAGAAGTCGGAAAGTCTGACATCCAGTCTTACCAAAGGGTATCATGTTACCCAATAACCGGCTTGTGTAGGTCAGACAGTCACTCCATGTAAACTCCGCTACTGAATGTCGAAGTTTGAAATGTCGACGTATGTTAGTTCTGAAGTACAGGATCGCGATGTACGCCAGTTCGAAAGTTCACTGGAGCGAAGTATGCAAGGCCGACGTATCGTTAGTTAGAAAGCATACGAGTGCGAATATAGCGAAGGATAATGTTAGATTAGGTTAGAACAGTGACCATTAGCCAGATCCCCTCCATTACTCCAAATCAGGGTAATTTCGAACTGGCGTTCATCGCACTCGTATGCTTTTTAGCTAACGATACGTCGGCCTTGCATACTTCGCTCCAGTGAACTTTAGAACTGGCGTACATCGAGATCCTGTACTTTAGAACTAAAATACGTCGACATTTCAATCTTCGACATTCAGTAGCGGAGTCCTCCATGTAAATTACTGGTACTCAGCTGCATCCGGCTAAATTGGAAGCCGACCTCAACATAGTTGGGAAAAGGCAAGCAGATTGAAAAAACTGTTTAAGTGTAGGTATAGTTGCCGGCATTTATCTTGAGCTCTGATCCTTAATTACTTTAAGCGATTTTGGACCTTACTCCTGAGACAATACGATGCGCACACAAACCCCCACCACTCCGCCGATGGCTCAAGTTAAATGCCGGCAACTATAATCGGTGATTTACCTACCAAATTACTTTTCGTAATTGTAACATTATCCCAATCTATAGACAAGCAAGGTGAAAGTTCAATTTCCTGCAAACCCCAAAATAGTTATTTTGTTACATATTAGACACATAAAAGTTTTTATAAACGTTGGTGAAAGTTGAAGAGACCTTTAAACGTCAAAAGAAGTACGGTTAAGCAGATGTTATTAATTACTTCCATAACTTTAAGGTGGATTCGCAGTGGTAGCCCGCGAAATTCAAATTCTTACGTTTTTTGCAATTTGCAGATCAGTGTCAGGTTGTATCTTGTTAAAAATATAATTCGCGACCTTATCAAATATGTATTGACAGAATTATAATCATTAGAATCATTAATACATCTCTCATAATTAGAATTGAATTCCTAGTATCGGTTCTGTCGCGATTTGCGGCCTCTATGTAAAGTAATAAGTTGTAATAACGCGTTTACTGGATCATAAATTACCTCCTGTCATCTAGAACTATAAATAAATCACAGTTTTCCTCAAGAAGTACATACAGCACGTAACGCCATCTATTGGCCACGATTCTTACGCATGTTTTATTAAGAAATACGCAAAAAAATTACCTCACACTCTAAAATACGTACCGGAACTTGTTTTGCCAACCAAAAAACATCTATATGTGATAAAAACGTTATCAATTATTATCATACCAAGTACGTATAGCTATATTTTGATAATATGTCGTCATCGCCCAACGATAAAGTAGTTTAGTATACCAGTCATTCTATGATCGCCTTGGCGCTCGAATGTCACCCAGTGTGCTAACCGACCGATTGTAAAATCTGTTGGTTGTACCGCCTTTCGTCGTTCTTCCGTGCCTTCTAAACTTACCCGTGTTATACTTGACGTTTGTTTACTTTTTACGAATTTCGAAAAATTCCTTTTTTTATTTTTGTGCTACTTTTTGTGTTGTGCAGTGATTGCTTTTGGATTTAAAAACTCCTTATTTCGCTGTGAGTATATTTTTTAATTATTTTTGTACTATTAATGTTGAGTTTTGTTAAAAAAGTGAAAGTTTACTTGGGTTTTTATAAAAAAATACGCAGGAAACTAATCAGTGTTGACCTGTAGAGTGTGAATTAGATATTTTGTCTCTTTCTTTCATATAGTAATTTGCGCGTTCTTTTTCTGTTTTTTTCTTGCATTTTCATTGACAGGTCGCTGTTATGTGATGTAAAGTGGGTTTTTTTATTTTTGTAATTAGATATTCGTTTGCAATGCGTACCTACTTATTTATTTGTAGATTATATTATTAGTTATCAAGATTAAGCACGGCCAAATTGGTAGGTACTTTCTAAAAGTACGTCAAGTAAGTCACGTTTGGTAGTCCCGGGTTCTACATATATTTTATTTTATTATATTGTGATTAAATGCGTTTTGAACCGAATATTACTTATATTATTTAAATAATTGACATGAAATGTTAGCATAATGCTCTAGGTGCCACCTACTTAATTTCTTGTTTTTTTTTTAAGACTGGATAACTAACTCACAAAAAAAATACCCAGTCATAGTTAATTGGGTACCATTTTAATTATTTTTGCCTTTTTGACCTGCATAATCTTTTACACAAATAATAACATAAGTGCTACCAATAGATAATATTATTTTATCAGTGAACTCAAGTAAATTACAAATAAGTTTCTTTTTCGTCGTTATCTCCCGCCAAGAAAGACGCAATTCAATTTATAATGTAACAAGTCTGTCCTAAAAATAAACTGAATCAATTGTCTCGTGTAAAAAAGATTATTGACCGTACCTTTAGCTTATTGGTGATTTCTTTAATTTAGCCCGCGAAATTTAAAAAAAAACGTGTTCTAATTATAATATTTGATTTGCTGACTGATGAATTGACGATCTACCTAGCCTTTTCCCAACTATGTTGGGGTCGGCTTCCAGTCTGACCGCATGCAGCTTAATACCAGTATTTTTACATTGAGTGACCGCCTACCTGACCTCCACAACCCAACTACTGGTTAATACAATACAAGGAGTATTGGTAAGTCTGGTTCTCAGACTTTCGGGTTTCTGACGACCCGTAACGACTGTCAAAGATCCACGAATGACAGCCGGAACAGCTTAAGGTAAAAAGTTCATTTAGTGGAAAGCCACTATTTCGTGAAAATCGAAATAGTGGCATTCGATTTGCTGCAAATATAATTTCGAGAGCAATATTGATGTTTTAAATTATTGTAATTTAGTAATTATTTTATCATACTAGCCGCGTCATTAATTTTGATCAATAATTCAATATACACCATAAGACAGAACCGCAATTTGTTTAATTCGTAAAAGTATTTGAATTTCGCCGGCTACATTGAAGGAGTCACCTTAAGAGTCAGGTAATCGCCGTTGACCTTGGCCATAAATATTTGGAAAAAAAAACAGATAGAATTAAAGATAATAAAATAGTCCGTTCATACAAAAAAAATCATTAAAATATGTTAAGTAGTTTAAAAGTAATATCGTTTTTTTATTTGGGTCGACGTTTTTTACTTCCTGAATTTATTTCATAAAGTATTTTACTATACTTAAATATACAATTGACGTGTATGCGTTCTAGTTTAACATTCATTTTTTGCATAACTTACTTGCATTATATGAAGGCGTAATAACAGATTTAAAAGTCACTAAAATCATATATCTGGGTACACACGGCTACATACATTTCCAGTTTAAGCTAATCTTGCATTGTATAGGATTTCCATACAATGAGAGGTCAGTTTATATTGGAAATGTATAGCTTGATATGTAGCCGTGTGCTGTGTACACTCAACAATAAACATTTCAAATGGTTAATATATTATCCAATTTGGTGATTTACCGAACATAACAAATTAAATCGAAATTTGGCAGCAATTGTATATAAATCTAACCGTTGTTGATGTCCTAAAAGGGGCAAACACCTTTCTGGAAACGGGAATTTTTTTTTAAATTTTGGTCGTTCTACCGTGCACAACGTGTACAATTCATACTTTTCCCATCCCCTATATATCAACTTGCCCTCCCCTGGTTCATCGGCTGGCGGCGCCCTTGGCTGAATACCAGTACTTTACATGGAGCGACTGCCTATTTGCCCTCCACAAATCAGTTACTGGGTAATACGATAATCCTTGGTTATACTAGTTAGACTTTCAGACTTTTGACGATCCGGAACGACTGTCAAAGATCAACGCATGACAGTCGGGGTTAACGGTTTAACGTGCTTTCCATGGCACGGAGGAGTCTCGGTATGTAAAGATGGTCACCCATCCGCGGACCAACCTCGGCAAGCGTAGCTTAGCCTGATCGGTCGCGAACCGTGGGGCTGTTATTACCTAGCCACGAGTTCCTCATATTATTATTTACCTGTTATCCTTAATTGTACTTAAGCAGTTGCCTCCATGCCGCGTATTCAATGCGTCATAGAAAATGCAACTTATGTGACGTCAACTTGAGTGTGTTGGAATCGGTACAACATTCAAGGATTGCGGAATTTTGTGGTACAGTCGTGTGGAATAATGGTATTGGTTTAATAATTTAGTTTGCAAAACTCACAAATGGCACTTTAAGGCACCGTTCAAGGCCTCGAGCGATGCGAGTTGCATCAAGCGACGCGCGCGTGCGTCATTTGTTTTCGCCCATCGTCGCTCCACAATTCATGTCGCGATATAGGCTCCCCTAGGCAGACATGCGCGACACGACGATTGGACGCGATTCTGGTAGAAAAATTTCCATGAAGCTGTCATAGAACTGGCTCTACTAGAGTCGCGTCGCGACCTGTCCGCGAGATCCTTTTAACTCGTGGCATGCTTTAAACAACTTCTTTCGCTTGTTTTCTCCATATGATAGTCGCTGTTCTAAGACACGTATCGCTTGAACGGCTTGAAGCCACGAAGTTAACGTGGCCACGGGGTTAAGCTGGGTATCCACTAGGAGCGCCGTGCTCCATCTCAGGAGTAGGCAGTGACCTGTCGCTGCCAGCCGTGGTCGATTCCATGGTCGGCAGCGAGGATTCCTGGGATGCGGTGGTATCCTTCTGCGAAACAGTAATTTCGCAGGAGGAGGCCGCCAAAAGGGAGCGGGAGATCTCTTCCACTCACCCTGCTTACAGCAGGCACACCAGGCGTCAGCGGAGGGCGGACAACGCCCTATTCCAACCCACCTAAATGGGTCCAGGGGCGACGGACTCGGGGACATCCGTCGCCCCCCACACAGCAGGAACCGAGGTGGCGGAGCGTAGTGTTCCACACGCGCCCCTATTGGACGTCGCGTGGGGGAGTCTTACACCTCATTCCCCCTGCGGGCTTAGGTGGCCCGCATAGGTGGGCCGGCACCAGCCGAGGATCGCGGAAGTCGGACAAGATCCCGTGATCCCCGGTGCAAGTGTGGGAGGGGAACACCGGGGTGGTTTTTAGTCAGTAAGAGTCTGACAGACCCTTCCGCCCGCCCCAGGGCAGAGGACATCCATGAGGATTTTCCACGTGGGAACAAAAAAAGGGTATCCACTAGGAAACCCATATTCTATGCTCTGCACACACATTAGAGATGCTCGGAAAGCAGGTTTTGCGCGCCTCCAGTTAGAAAGTTTGCACGGGCGATCTGATCTTTTCCCACGGTGATTATTTTTCGCGCACTGGATTTTTAACGCTCTGCTTAGCGTTGAGAGTCGAGTTGACACCGAGAGTTGAAAACCCAGTTGGCGATAAAATCCAGCCACGATATTTTTACGTCCGTGCGAACGTGGGCTAAAAAACTTGGCTGCATGGTTGAAAAACCGGGTGCTGTGACGCAACTTAAGAGAGGCCTATGTCCAGTACTCTACTCTACGAAGAATACACATTTATCTGTTTCGGCTCAAATATAACAACCTTATTGGGTAACTCCTAAGAAGGTTGTATGTTTGAGCCGTATGTGGTTGACACACTAGGATCGGTGGGGACCGAGTGCTCAACGAGTTTTTCGGGGCATCGCAAAGAATCAAAAAAGTGCCCAAAGGGTTGGCAGCGTTGCCACGTTGGATGGCAATGCTGCCAACCTCCAAATTGTATTTAGATAGATAGATAGATAGAGAGAATACTCTTTATTATGTACACCATAAAAATTACAGCTATAAATGTAGAAATTTTACATAGGGTGACACAATGGGCGGTCTTATCGCTAAAAGCGATCTTTTAAAGACAACCTTTGGATGGATTAGGGGGATAGGAGAGACAGTACTGCAGGTAGTCTGTGGTGTACCATTCACATACATACAACAAATACATACATACATAAAATATATTAAAATTATCTATATAATATATTCAATAATAACTAATCATAAAACTAGCGCTAAGAATCAAAACAGGTGCAAAGAACAGAGAAAAAAAAAAAAAAATATGTTTAACTATCTCTCTGATAGTGTTTTTTTACCATAATTTAAACTGTTGATTGATTGATCTTGCTTAAAGCGTAGATATATGATTTTAGTGACTTTTAAATATGTCATTACGCTTTCATACAATGCCATTAAGTTATACAAAAAATGTATGTTAAAATGTTAAACTAGAACTCATACACATTAATTTTATATGTGAATAAGTATGTAAGTATTGTAGTAAACTAATTCATGAAATAAATTCAGGAAGTAATATCTACCCAAAACATAAAAAACGATATTACGTACCTACTATCCCACAGCACTGAGAAGCAGAAACATTTCAAAATAAACATGCAGAAGAGGAAAAATACCGCCAATTATAATTTTGATACAAATATCTGATGTTCAAGAAATAAACTAACCACTCGTCCATATAAATTTGTTCAAGGAATTAGCACCTCCATACATACCAGCATAATTTTGACACGCCTCCGCAGAGTGAACTATGTAGCAGCAAGTTTGTCTGGCCAGATTAACTCGGCTTTCGAATAAAAATTATTTGAATTTCGAATTACGCGCCAATCCACATATAATTAAATCTGAAAATGCTGGTTATAGAATCTCCAATTACATGGTGAAGCCCTATTATCATAACGTGACGTGTTCTGTAATTATTACCCACTGGGTAATAATTACAGAACACGTCACTTGCAAGATATCCGAAGTCATATCAGTCAGTCATCCGAAGCACGGGCGTACTCAAGACGTTTTTGACAAGACGGCACGGGTCAACCTGTGATATAATCTAGAGGCGTGAAATGCTTTTCTTGTTGCTGACTTCATAGTGTGACATGGTAAACGGTATTTTTTGTAAATTTTCTACTAAAGCCTTTTTTGGGATAGGTATTTTTACGTGTTCTCGACATTTTTCTGTACAGACACTTAGAAACTTACTGACGTTGTCTATTTCAGCCATGATATCCACTAGATATCAATAGCCTACTGAACTCTGAGGTGTAGTCTACTTTTCCAGAGTCGAACTACTCAAAAATGATTTCACATAGAGATACGACATTATTTATATACACACAACATACACACATGTATACATATTTTTCAATCTATTAATTTTTTTTTTTCGTCTTTTCTTTTCCTGATTTGGCATCTTTTATTTTATTCAATTTATAAGTACCTACATCAACAGCTTATACAATACTTAAACATTGGCTTAAATTAAAACAGAATTAAGGTATTATATTCTAATGTATAAGTCGCAGCCGAATTGTAATAAATAATACTTACGGCGTATTACATAAAGGCGGTTTCTTCTATTACGGCTGATTGACATTTAGCCAATATGTATTACTTACGGCTAAATAAACGTCATTGTGATAATGTATCTTGTCGTATAATGCGGCTGATCAACGCACCTTCCATAGGTGCACCTTCCATAGAGCGGGGTGCAAATATAGGTGTAAAAACATTCAAAAATATTAAAATATCCGAAAACTTAACATATTCGAGGCGAGATCCTAAAATGTTCCTCTCAATTCTAGCTTCTGTGCATTAGTCGATAATGTATGGAACTTCTATTTCCGAAAATCTAATCGTCCCTAGGTGGTAACGGCCGCGACTTACGAGTTGTACGTCGTAGGTACGAACCCAGACAGGCGCTATCCTTTGTGCAAAGTAAGTATTTAATCACCACTGCTCTCAAAACGGTGAAGGAAAAAATCGTGAGGAAAGCGGCATGTCCTAGAACCAAAAATTCGAAGACATGTGACATCTACCAACCCGCATTGGGCCCGCGTGCTGGATTACGGCCCTCTCTCCCACAAAGAGGAGACCTGCGTCCGTATGTAATCGGTCCTAGGCGGGGTGCTAACATTATCAAGCCTGCTTCGCTCGCTCTTACATCCTACTCTATCTTAATTCTTAAACTTCTTTGTATAAATCGACACAGTTAAGGCTCCTTCAAACAGGCGCGACACGCGACGCGACACAAAGACACCGCGTGTAGTGCTACAAGCGGTGCCTTTGTGTCGCGTCGCGTGTCGCGCTTGTTTGTAAGAGTCTTTATTCCTCTTTCTGTATGAATGGACAAAATAAAACCTATCGCATTCGAGGCGGATGCAAAAATTATCGAGCTCGCTTCGCTCGCTCTCGCATCCCACATTCTCTTATTTGTTAAGCTTTCCTGCATAAGTTGACAAAGTTACTCCTTGTATGAATGGACTAACTATAGCCTAACATATCCGAGGTGAACTCCAAAAATAATTGCGCTTCGTGAAGCTGAAGATGCACCCCCCTGAAAATAAACTTGCCGGCGCCCATGGCGGAGCCTCCGCCATGATACTATAGGGCGCATCGCGTCGTTTTGTAGTTTTTAGTTCCAATTACCAGTTCTGCGGCCAACTTGGATTTAGACCTCGCCGCCGCCGTCGCTGCAGCGGCACCGCTCTATTCGCTCGCACGGCTCGTTCGCGGTTGCTTACAGTACTAATCTAACATAACCCATTTGATCAGGGTGCCTTAAAGTCGAATTATTAATTCACTGCAGTAATCTGGCATGAGCTAGAGATCGGATATTCGGATGCATATTTAACTAAAGTGAATTTATAGCTATGAAAGTATGGAAGCGGCATATTAAAATATTTTTCCTGTAAAAAAAAGTCCCCGGATGCCAGGAATACCGGGAATGCAGTCGGATGTATAGTATGGAAGCGACTTCTAAAAACATATTTATTAAAATAACCCGGGGTTTTTTGTGTTGTTGTTATGCAATCCACGATCCACGAGGATTGCGTAACTATTTAGATAAAATTACTCTAAATATATGTGGTCCGTTATCTGATCTTGACATTGTTTTCTATTGCAGTTTAGTATCTACCTACCTCCTTTACAATATTAGGTAGGTATATATGCATCCGATTCTGTAGTCAGAAAAAACACAAAATTCTGGAATCGCGGGATTTTTACGATCGATACAAAAGTGCATTCCATTTATGCCAATATTTAAAAGTAAGTAAATATACATCCGATTCTATAATCAGAAACCTAAATCAATCCCGGAACGCGCATTCCATATTAGCCAACATCTCAACTTTAGGTGAATATGCATCCGAATATCCGATCTTTAGACATGACATGTGCTAGCTGTCACTTTGAGTAATAAAAGTTGTCATATTTATTGTAATGGTGATCGTTTAGTGTAATCGATTTATGTAAGTGTAAAATAAGTGTATAATAATGAGTGTAAAAGTAAACTAAAATACAATAAATATGACAAAAAGTGACAGCTAGCACATGTCAGATTACTTAATAATTCTGCATAATTAATAAAACTTAGTTACTGCGATTCTGCTCGCGCGTGGTAGGTCACTGTTTCAACCTCACCTAACCCTATTGATCGAGGTACTTAAGGGGACTACAGGACCTAAACGCAAATTTTGTAAGTTTTATAATGCCTAAAAGATTATGATCCACTGCAGTAAACAAAATCAGAAAAATATATGATATTCTCCAGGATATATGCTAGGTAGATAGTTTGTTGAAAAAATAATACAACTAATTTGATACTATAGTAAAAAAACACGAAGATACCACTAAAAAAAATATTTAACGGTAAAAAACCATAATATTATTCATGCAATCATTCTGATTTTTTGTCATATTATTCTACAAGCAACATATTAGCATAATAGTGTTTTAATTTTTTTGTTTTAATTGTTTTAATAGTTTTTTGTAAATAGATAATTGCCTCATATTTTGCAACAAATTACCAGCATTGTGTCATCGCGCTTAACTTTCTATTCTATACAGTCAGACAGTGACCGCGCTTTAGTTGTTGTCGGCCTCTTAAAGTTAAAAATAAACTCAATATTAAAAAAAGAAACGTATGCAACTTTAGAAGCGTAAAATGATTTTTAATGGACACTTGTTTTTTTAAATTATTTAATTTAAAATAGTGTCCATGATTAGAAGTTCGACAAGTTTTTAGAAGTATTACTTGAATTTAGAAGTATTTTGGGAAATATTTAACTGATAAATATTTCCCAAACTATATAATATGGGCTCCCACACAAAACTGCGAATTCGGATCGCATTGCAAAAATCTGCGAGGTCGATGTCATTTTAATATGTTATTTTATTCGATGCGGCGTCGTATCGCATCGCATCGCAGTTTTGTGTGGGAGCCCTTAGTTTCTACACATAACAGCGTACTCGCTGTTACCTACGCTTCAAGGCTCGTGCTGACTGATATTGCGCATGTGAGCACGAACCTTTACAATAATAAAATAAATTATAAAAAACAAAAACCCGACTGCAAAAACACATAACTGAAAAGGGAAAAACAAGCATTATAATCTATATAATTTTGGTATCGCAGGCGGGGTTACACCATTTATTTCAAAAGTTACACCATTTATTTCAGGTTATTCGACTGTCCCCGCCTGCAAGACCAACATTATATAGATTATAATGCTTGTTTTTCCCTTTTCAGTTATGTGTTTTTGCAGTCGGGTTTTTTGTTTTTTAAATAATTTATTTTATTTCAAGCTTTTAAATGTTATTAATATATATATTTGAAAATTACTCATTACTAGCTTTAATTTGATACCAATATTGTTGCAATTAATTTAAAAAAAAAACTTCTCCTTTTTTGTATTTTCAGATGCAATTTATAAATATTATATAGCCTATGTCACTCCCACAATTAAGACGAATCTAACGACACCTCTTATGTTAAAATCCATCAAGCCGTTTAGGCTACAGAGCGTGCCAAAGAAATAGACATACATACATACATTACATACATACATACATACATACATACATACATACATACATACATACATACATACATACATACATACATACATACATACATACATACATACATACATACATACATACATACATATTCTCGAAAAACATTACCCTCCTGAGGCAATCGGGTAGAAATGGGCCAAATTGTCATTCAAATAGCCTAAAAACTTAAATTTGCATTTCATTATTCTGCAACACATGTTATAATTATAATTAACAAATATTAGCTCGTGAAAAACGAGGGCAGTAAACTACAACTACTTTAAAACTCATTTTACTATTGAAATTTTAAATTAAGTACTGTGTAGCATTTTGTGTTTCAAAATTGACCTTCCATTTTTACGGAAGTTAATATTAAATTATAAATAATTATTTGTTTTGTTTTAGTAAAAGTATTTTTTATATGCATTTCTGTCCGTGGCTTTGCTTGCATGCCTTAAATAATAACACAAACGCAAATGAAGTCTTCTGACAGATTTTCAAACTCGCGTGGACTGATTTCATTGTCTGTAGGCTTAGCATGACGCTTCCTTTTTCTTCGAAGAATAGACACGGCTCTTTCTGTACAAAGTGACATTTCGTTATCCATTTTTGACATCTCACCGTAGAAATCCTTCTACAATCTGTCATCTTGTCTTTCGTTTCTAAAGATCTTTGTCTAGGTCCTTTTTTTATGTAGAAGGATTTCTACGGTGCGGTGTCAAAAAGGGAGAAACGAAATGTCAATTTGTATAGAAAGAGTCGTGTCTATTCTTCGGAGAAATATACGTCACGCTTTTTTTTTTTTTTGAGGTTGGGAAATCATCAAATAACTTCTCCCGCTCTGGGCGGAGCGGGAGGGTGTTTCTTACTGACTAAAACCCACCCGTATTCCTTCCTGTTGCCTGTGTTGCGGGGGCCTCGGTGACCCATAAGTACCTTCCCGCGACCCCGGCAGGCATCGGCCCTAGTGGACCCCTACCTTTGTGCTGACGACATCTCTTTGAGGCACGCGTGGAATACAACGCGCCGTCGACCCGGGCCTGGTCCTTACCGGACGGTGAGCTACCCATTGCTCACCGTCCGCAAGCCCGCGCCTACGGTGGCCGGAAATCCGCCCGGGATTCCCGACGCCCAGGGCGTCTCCTGCGGCGGCTAGGGGCGAGAGGGCGCGAAACATGCCTTTCCCTCAACCGTCCCGCCTCCTCCTTCACGAGCATTACTGCTTCGCAGAAGGAGGTGACGGCTGCCCATGCCCTCTCGCTCCGTACCATGGCCTGAACCAGGGCCGGACGCGAGAGGTCTCTGCCACCGATCGCCTCCACGAGGACACGGTGGTGCTCTGCCCAGGCCGGGCAGACCTCCACCGTATGCTCCTCCGGGCGATCCACACAGTGGTGACACCCGTGCGTTTCCTCCCGCCTTATCCGACACAGGAACCTCCCGAAGCTGCCGTGTCCGGTGAGGACCTGCGTCAGGCGGAAGGTGAGGACGCCGTGGCGCCCCTCTAGCCACTCCTCATAGAGAGGACTTATCGCCGCAATTGTGGCGTGCCCAGCACTGGGTTGCGACAACCGTACTCTCCATGACGCCATGAGATCCCGCCGGAGCTCCGTCCGCTGTGCCGCGATTTCTCGCGGCAGCGGACTTTCGCCCCGGTGTTTCGCTTCCTCGCGCCACTCCCATACGTGCGCGAGGACTTTTGCCTCCAGATCCCATGGCGGAGAGTGTCATGCTAAGCCTGCTGTAGTGGTAGTTGATTGAAACAATCACAGAAGTTAATTTAAAATCTGTCAATAACTATAGTATTTTTGTCTTGTGTGGCCTTGTAGAAACCCTCGTTGGTTGGGTTACGTTAACGGGACTACAGGACCTAAACGCAAATTTTGTAAGTTTTATAATGCCTTAAAGTATAAAGTATCCACTGCAGTAAACAAAATCAGAAAAATATATGATATTCTTCAGGATATATGCTAGGTAGATAGTGTGTTGGAAACATAATACAACTAATTTGATACGATAGAAAAAAAATCACGAAGATACCTCTAAAAAATTATTTTAACGATTAAAAACCATACTAATATGTATACATGTCATCATATTGATCATACTGATTTTTTGTCAGATTATTCTACAAGCAGCATATTAGCATAATAGTGTTTTATTTTTTTTATACAATCTATAGTTTTTTTGTAAATCGATAATTGCTTCATATTTTGCAATAAATTACCAGCGTTGTGTCATCGCACTTCTCTTTCTTTTCTATGCAGTCCGACAGTGACCGCGCTTTAGGTGTTGTCGGCCTCTTAATATATCCAACAACAATGTTTGGGACAACATTTTTGTGGTCAGACTCAAAAATTTTTTTTTGTAGTTCTCTACCTCAAAAAGAAAAAACGGAGCCCTTATAGAATCACTCGTGTGTCTGTCTGTCTGTCTGTTCGTCTGTCACAGACGATTTGCTCAGAATCTACAACTGGACCGATTAAGTTGAAGTATGAGGGTCACTTTTGGGGGACAAATTAGAAAATTAAAAAAAAAATACAAACTGTACTGTGTGATACATCAAATGAAAGCAGGTCTTACTGTGAGGCCTTTAAAATATTTTTTATAATTTCAAAATAAATAGTTTTATCTACTGAAGCCCGGCGCGTCACTGATTCGGTGTCAAACAATAGAAAAAATCAATTGTCTCATTTCGCGGGAGGGTTCAAAAGGGTTACCGAGGCCCCTGGCAACACAGGCACAGGAAGGGACACGGGTGGGTTTTAGTCAGTAAGAGTCTGACACACTCTGCCGCTCCGCCCAGAGCGGGAGAAGTTATTTGATATTATCCCACCCAAAAAATAAAAATAAAATTGTGTCTCATTCATTAGCTGTCCTTGACCGATCAAAGTTATATGAAAATAGATGACAATTTACTATTTCCCTTATTTCCAAAAATAATGAGCCTAAATTTTAGAAAAAATACAAAAAATAGTTCTATACTTAAAGATTACAGCAGGCTTAGCATGACACTCTCTATTTCTTCGAAGAATAGACACGGCTCTTTCTATACAAAGTAACATTTCGTTTTTGTCATCTCACCGTAGAAATCCTTCTACAATGTGTCATCTTGTCTTTCGTTTCTAACGAACTCGGAGACTTAATCCAAAAATATGATAATTCATGACTTCGGATATCTTGCAAGTGACGTGTTCTGTAATTATCACCCACCCAATTGGTTATGATATTTGAGGTGGCCGAATCTTTCTTCTGTTTGCATCTTCAGAAAATCGTGTTTTGAACCTTGAATAATAATGTGGTGAGTTCTTCTATTTAACTTTTATTTTTACAGGATTATTTTCAATGTTTTTTTTTTCAAATATTATAAATCAATAGTGACTACTTTGAGGGTCAGCATATGTAGAGCGACGCTGTAATGTTGCGCAAATTCGTTTTTTTTTTTTGTGTCAGTATGCGTGGCCTACCCTCTGTGGAGAACCACTGCACGTCACTGGAACTTTGTCTAGATCCTTTTTTATGTAGAAGGATTTCTACGGTGGGATGTCAAAAAAGGACAAACGAAATGTCACTTTATATGGAAAAAGCCGTGTCTATTCTTCGAAGAAATAGAGAGTGTCATGCTAAGCCTGCAGGAAAACCTATAAGAAGTCTATGGTTTTAAAACAATATGGTAAATCCCTCAGTATTAGCCGTACAAACCTACATTTACCTTTGCATTGATGTGACTCAAAATTTCCCCCTACTTGTTCTTTTTGCGATCTGTCTTTGCGTCATGGTTACCGCAAGTAAAGGTTTTATTGACGTGACAAAGCCTTATAAATCGATGAACGCCGGTTGCACGCACGAAAAAGCATGACTCATTGTCACGTTCCGCCTGAACCGAGCGTGCAAGCGAGAGCGCGGAACTAGCGATAGAGAGGCATAATCGGCCTAAGCATTCGGCTTGTGACACATCTCTCTCTAGTTATCACGTAAAATTATCGTCCGTCAACCGACTTTACAGACAACCAATTATTGTTTTTTTTTCCCTTTGTATTCTTTTACGGTTTGTTTTTCCAACATCAGATAATAATCAGACAACATAGACCTGTATATTTTTTATCCATGGAATAACACTGATTTCTGACAGTTTTTTTATGGAAAAATTGACAAAATTTCAAAATCCCTCTAATAAAGTTGGGAACCAGTCCTCAACAATGTAAAACCCTGGAACTTAAGACGCTGACTACACCTAAACCGCGGTCACTGTCAGATTGCATAGAAAAGAAAGAGAAGCGCGATGACACAACGCTTGTAATAAATTCATTGCAGAATATGAAACAATTAGCTATTTACTCAAAATTGAGTTGAGTAATCGAAAATAAAAATCAACCAAGTTCTGCATTCAAATAAGACGTTCTTGTTATTAAATAAATACGTAACGTATGTTGATATTTAATACAGATATTTTGGATTAAAACTCAAGGTAAGAGGTTAGTTTATCGTTAGTTTGTATCGAAAATTTTTTTCAAAACGTGTTTTGGTAACAACCAAGTTCTGGGAAATATGTTCAAATTAAGGCGCTGACAAGACCCAATTGACCAAAATAGGCTTCGCTTAAGAAAAAAAATTGCCAAATCTGTATAGTTTGTGGTAGCGGAAAAAATATATGTTAATTTTGACCATATTACCCAGAACTTGGTTGTTACCAAAACACGTTTTGAAAACAAAATCTCGATACAAACTAACCTCTTACTTTGAGTTCTAATCCAAAATATCTCTATCAAATATCAAGATACGTTACGTATTTAATTAATAACAAGAACGTCTTATTTGAACGCAGAACTTGGTTGTTTTTTATTTTCGATTACTTAACTCAATTTTGAGTAAATAGATAATTACTTCATATTTTGCAATAAATTACAAGCGTTGTGTCATCGCGCTTCTCTTTCTTTTCTATGGAATTTGACAGTGACCGCGGTTTAGGTGTTGTCAGCGTCTTAACATATATTTTTTTCGCTACCACAAACTATACAGATTTGGCAATTTTTTTGCATTTGGCTAATTGGGTCTTGTCAGCGCCTTAATCGAAAGTCAGAAATCGTCAACACGTAGTGTGCAAGCGAAGTGATAAATTATCGTCCCTTCTCTGTATCAGAAGAGGCTTCCACAGATAGACAAGCTGATACTTTTGAATGTAGATATTTGCATTATGTTCCAATAAAGTTTTCACTTTTAAATGTATCACCTGGGTAACCAGTTTCGATTAACACGACTGTACATACAGTTCATATTGACAGTTCATTCATTTGTATAATATATATTAATGATAATTAATACAATAACGCCTACGTAGTTTGTAGGTATCCTTACATATTACTAAAATAAAATCCGTGCCGCGTATGTCTGTCTGTCTGATCGCGATAAACTTAAAAAATCCTGAAAGGATTATAAAACAGTTTCACTAATGGACGGAGTGATTCATGAGGAAGGTTAAGTGTATAATTCATTAAGGTTTTGTGTAAATTGCCTAAAATATGACGTTTATTGTTGAAGAAGTCGGAAAAAAAACATGCCGACTGGGAGTTTGACTGGCGTGCGCCGCGAAAACCGTTAGAGGCGATAAATGGTAACTGATTTTTTTTTCTTCAAGTAGAAGGCACTAAAGGGTTACCGAGGCCCCCTGGAAACACAGGCAACGGAAGGAATACGGGTAGGTTTTAGTCAGTAAGAGTCTGACACACCCTCCCGCTCCGCCCAGAGCGGGAGAAGTTATTTGATGATCTACCACCCAAAAAAAAAAGAAAGTAGTTTTGTACAAGCACTTTTACACGTCAATCATATTTTATAAAAACTAGATGAGGTCGACGTTCTCTATAAGACTACTCTGAGAAGAAAGGTCGAAACAAACTCAAGGTCACAGTCTCTTTTAAAGTCCAGATATAATCTTGGTTAGATCATGTAGTTTGGTGTCTGAAATGGTCTTTTGAGAAAAGAACCACACAGATTGAGAGGTACTGTCCAGTCAGTGCACGCATTTGTCAGTAATCGTGCAGCTCAACTCGGAACTTAAGGAGCTCAACGATGCGACGAACAGCGATTAAACAGGTAAACAGATATTTGGTTTTTCTCTGTAACAACACGGAGTCTGGATTTGTATCCGGTTGATGTCAATAGGCTCGCCCCCTAGGTACAACTCTTCCTAATCCTTCGAGGAATCAAATAAAATCAAAATATTTTATTTTACATAAACCTACACGGGCACTTATGAAACGTCAGAAGCTAGTTGCACGGTTCTAATTGGTCGTTTCCTATGGGGAAGAGCCGGCAAGAAACTCCACTGTTACTCTTTTAAAAATAATTGGCTTTTACAATGTTTTCAAATCACAGTGTTAATAGGTATGGGAGGACAGTGTACCTGTCAAGAAGTACCGGTACTTAAAAAAAAAATTGGTTGTCTGTAAAGTCGGATTACGGACGATAATTTTTAGGCCGATCGTGCCTCTCTATCGCTAGTTCCGCGCTCTCGCTTGCACGCTCGGCTCGGGTGGAACGTGACAATGAGTCATGCTTTTTCGTGCGTGCAGCCGGCGTTCATTGATTTATACGACGTCAAAAAAATGGTCTAAAAATCTAGTCTATTAAGCTTTATTATATGTATATTACAAGCGTGGTAGTATGTTTTAAGTTATGGAATATTAATAAGTAGTATGCGATAAGTAAGAATTAAATACGTAAATAAAGTAGGTATATCAAATTATAATTTGACACAAATATTGACTCTTATGTGGCACTTCTTTTTCAGTTTTACATAAAATTTAATTTTCTGCATAATATTGTGACAGTATCATTTGAATATGTATTATATTTCGCATTTTACGCAGAGATCGTACAGTGCCCTTCGCGTGCAATACAATAATGCTTTCAGGGTGTTGATGGGGCTGCCTCGCTTCTGTAGCGCATCAGGGTTGTTTGCGGAATTGCGTGTTGATTGCTTTTATGCATTAATGCGTAAAAGATGTGCGTCCTAGGTGCGCAGGGTGTGATTGGAGTTGCATCAGGGAGGCACTCCGGTACCATCGGATGCCGACCTACCTCTGTCGTGTGGTCGAGGCCTATTTGACGGACAGGGCCGTCATCTACCCCGGTCACCAGGGAGTGTGGAACCGGCAAGAGATGTCGTGCGGTGTCCCACAGGGATCGGTCCTGGGGCCGCATCTGTGGGACATCGGATACGACTGGGTGCTGCGCGCCGACCTCCCTAGCGGCGTCAGCGTAGTGTGCTACGCTGACGACACGTTGGTCCTGGCGCAGGGGAGGTCGCACCAGGCGGCGGCCGAATTAGCGGCACGCGGGGTTGCGACAATCGTCGAAAGGATCCGGCAATTGGGACTCGAGGTGGCCCTGCACAAGTCCGAGGCCATGTGTTTTCATGGTCCTCGGAACGCGCCACCGTTGGGGTCCCAAATAACGGTAGGAGGGGTTTCTATCGGCGTCGAGTCGACGATGAAGTACCTGGGACTCGTCCTCGACAGCCGGTGGAACTTCGTGGAGCATTTCCGACGTTTGGCTCCCAAACTGGAGCGGGCGGGCGCTGCATTGAAGCGGCTCCTGCCCAATCTAGGGGGTCCAAACGCCTCCTGCCGGAGGCTCTACGCGGGGGTCGTGCGGTCCATGGCCCTCTACGGGGCTCCTGTATGGGCGCGCTCTCTGGCGCTGCGGCCAGCCCGCCGGTTGAGCGCGGCCCAAAGGGTCATGGCAATCCGGATGGTCCGAGGATACCGCACGGTCTCCTGTGAGGCAGCGAGCCTCCTTGCCGGATTGCCGCCATGGGATCTGGAGGCAAAAGTCCTCGCGCACGTATGGGAGTGGCGCGAGGAGGCGAAACGCCGGGGCGTAAGTCCGCTGCCGCGAGAAATCGCGGCACAGCGGACGGAGCTCCGGCGGGATCTCATGGCGTCATGGAAAGTACGGTTGTCGCAACCCAGTGCTGGGCACGCCACGATTGCGGCGATAAGTCCCCTCTTTGAGGAGTGGCTGGAGAGGCGCCACGGCGTCCTCACCTTCCGCCTGACGCAGGTCCTCACCGGACACGGCAGCTTCGGGAGGTTCCTGTGTCGGATAAGGCGAGAGGAAACGTCCGGGTGTCACCACTGTGTGGATCGCCCGGAGGACACGGTGGAGCATACGGTGGAGGTCTGCCCGGCTTGGGCAGAGCACCGCCGTGTCCTCGTGGAGGCGATCGGCGGCAGAGACCTCTCGCGTCCGACCCTGGTTCAGGCCATGGTACGGAGCGAGAGGGCATGGGCAGCCGTCACCTCCTTCTGCGAAGCAGTAATGCTCGCGAAGGAGGAGGCGGGACGGTTGAGGGAAAGGCACCTTTCGCGCCCTCTCGCCCCTAGCCGCCGCAGGAGACGCCCTGGGCGTCGGGAATCTCGGGCGGATTTCCAGCCACCGTAGGCGCGGGCTTGCGGACGGTGAGCAATGGGTAGCTCACCGTCCGGTAAGGACCAGGCCCGGGTCGACGGCGCGTCGTATTCCACGCGCGCCTCAAAGAGATGTCGTCAGCACAAGGGTAGGGGTCCACTAGGGCCGATGCCTGCCGGGGTCGCGGGAAGGTACTTATGGGTCACCGAGGCCCCCGCAACACAGGCAACAGGAAGGAATACGGGTGGGTTTTAGTCAGTAAGAGTCTGACACACCCTCCCGCTCCGCCCAGAGCGGGAGAAGTTATTTGATGATTTCCCACCCTCAAAAAAAAAAAAAAGGTGCGCAGGGTGCGAGCCAGTTCCGACAACATCCTGGAAATTATTGCTGGCAGGCTGGACTGCTGTATTGTGAGTCGTTGCTCCAGTATCTCAGCTGGAGTGCTGAAGCAATGATTATTGATTGTATTTTGTAGCGTGTGTTTGTATTACTAACATAGTTGTAAGGTTATTTTATTGTCACTAACACTGTATGAGTCACATGGTTACTCGCAATAAATAATTTATTAATTATTATTTCACGGGGTCATTGAAAGTAACAAGGTTAATAATTATAATAATTAATGCCAAGAGCCTCGACCAACACCTAAGGAGGCTCTCGTTGGGCAGCTGGATTAAGGGCTTGATTCAGAAAGCAGTACTTCTGGACACGGCTCGCATTTTTAGGAGGTTCCTCTCTCTGGAGCCCTAGCTTGGACCCTGTTCCCGATACCGGTGGGCTACCGTTTTTTATATTTTTAAATGTTTTAATTTTTTTTATATTCAAATACACGGAAAAAAAAGATGTCTTAAATAAAGCCAATATCCTTTTGGTCAAGACAAATATTGATTCATTTAAGGGGAAAACAATATATTCTTGAATGAAATAAAATTTTGTCTTAGTTTTATTGTCTTCTTCGAAGACATTATACTTAAGTGAAAAATTTCTAAAACTAGATAAAATCTAGATATTTTCTTCAATTAAGATTATTATAGTCTTGAATCAAAGATATTTGCTTAAGTCAAGAATAAAAACCAAGTATTTATTATTCTTAAGACGCTGACAACACCTAAACCGCGGTCACTGTCTAATTCCATAGAAAAGAAAGAGAAGCGTGATGACACAACGCTTGTAATTTATTGCAAAATATGAAGTAATTATCTATTTACTCAAAATTGAGTTGAGTAATCGAAAATAAAAATCAACCAAGTTCTGCATTCAAATAAGACGTTCTTGTTTTTAATTAATTACGTAACGTATGTTGATATTTGATACAGATATTTTGGATTAGAACTCAAAGTAAGAGGTTAGTTTAACGTTAGTTTGTATCGAGATTATGTTTTCAAAACGGGTTTTGGTAACAACCAAGTTCTGGGAAATATGTTCAAAATTAACATATATTTTTTCCGCTACCACAAACTATACAGATTTGGCTATTTTTTTTCTTAAGCAAAGCCTATTTCGGTCAATTGGGTCTTGTCAGCGCCTTAATTTGAGTAAACAGGTTTTCTTGGACTGAGTACATTTACTTACGTTAAGAAAATATTTACTTGGATTGAAACAATTTTTCTGAGAATATTGATATTCTTCGCTGAAGTGAATATGTGTATATAATGATAAAAGATTATAATTAATTGGTCAAGGACAGCTAATGAGACACAATTGATTTTCTATTGTTTGACACCGAATCGGTGTCGCGCGGGGCTGTACAAGTTAAACTAACCTTTTACCTTGAGTTCCAATCCAAAATATATGTATTAAATATCAATGTACGTTACGTATTTAATTAATAACAAGAACGTCTTTTATTTGAATGCAGAACTTGGTTGTTTTTATTTTCGAAGTTGTGTCATCGCGCTTCTCTTTCTTTTCTATGCAGTCTGACAGTGACCGTGGTTTAGGTGTTGTCAGCGTCTTATTCAGTACGTCTGGTAGTCCGGTAGTGTAACGGAGATGGTGCGATCAGGGGGGTAACCATCACCTCTTATAGCAGTATTATTATAATATTACTTCACAGTGGGAAAGTGATGGAGCTATACAGGACTTATAGCTCCATCTCTTTCTCACACTAAGTAATATTGAAATAATACTGCTATAAAAGGTGATGGTTACCCCCCAGGGAGTCTACTCCTTAAGGGTCGGTTATTCATCGTTGAACTTGGCCATACAAATCGCGCCGTGCCGCCATTCGGTTTCATAGGAAATATTTAGTATCGAAAATATGAATATTTGAAAAAAATCAAAAATCATTGATAGAATTATTTAAATTTAGTTATATATAATTCTATCAATGATTTTTGTTCGGTTTCACCCGCATAAGTTTTGACCCCGTGGGTATATAGAGGCATGAGGAACAGTGTGTAAAGTTCACTCATCCTCCATAGAAAAGGGAGGATCCTCCGACCAGACGGGTGTCGTGTCTGGTGGACAACTGCCCGACGGTTGATGTCGGGATGTTGTATATGTATGTGCTAGTTGCGCGGTAAACTCTGCTTGCGCGATGCAGGATTTTGCGTGACGTCAGTGTGATGAGTAGTTCGCATGTGGCGATGTAGATATCGGGTACCACAGGTACATATCGGGATAAAAAGTATCATATGTGTTATTCCTGGTTGTGCCAAATTTCATCCAAATCCGTTCAGTACTTTTTGCGTGAAAGAGTAACAAACATCGATCCATCCATCCATCCATCCTTACAAACTTTCGCATCTATAATAGGATATCGTA
This sequence comes from Atethmia centrago, assembly GCA_905333075.3. NCBI lineage: Eukaryota > Metazoa > Arthropoda > Insecta > Lepidoptera > Noctuidae > Atethmia > Atethmia centrago. The sequence goes on from HG995393.1 coordinate 12,079,651, forward strand.
GGATAAAATAGTTTGAAAGTAATATCGTTTTTAATGCTTTGGTTAGACATTCATTCCGGTATTTATTTCATAAGATATTTTACTACAGGTACTTAAATATTCACATAAATAATTGATGTGTTACATACATTTTTTGCATAACTTACTTGCATTATAAGAAGACGTAATAAACAACAGGTTTGAAACTCATTAAAATCATAGTCTGCACCTAGTCACAAGCGGTCGTGAACGGGGGCCTTAAGACTTATAACATAACTTACAACCTTCAAATCGGAACACAGCAACTGGAGTAATTAAAACCACCTTATCAGTGCCGGATTAACCACGTAGCAAGAGTAGCAATTGCTACGGGCCCCGCGTATCCAAACCCGCATCTCTGTCTGCCATTTTTGTTTGAGTGCAACTAATTAAGACGTGGTATATTGAATTTATTTGCCCGGGTCGACGGCGCGTTGTATTCCACGCGCGCCTCAAAGAGATTTCAGCACAAGTGTAGGAAAGTCCGAAAGGTTTACCGAGGCCCCTGGCAACACAGGCAACGGAAGGAACACGGGTGGGTTTTAGTCAGTAAGAGTCAGACACACCCTCCCGCTTCGCCACGAGCGGGAGAAGTTGTTTGATAATTTCAAAACCAGAAAAAAAAATGAATTTATTTGATGTGAATAAAAACGTGAAACGTAACACCTTTTCCGACTAAGACAATCACGTCAGACAATCGGTAGCCGATTATTTCGTTAGCGAAAATAAAACAGAGAATTTCATACGGTAAACGCACAAGTTCTACAAAAAGTCGCTCGTATAAATGTATACAGGTTGAAATTGAAAACTTGCGTCAAACTGAAATAGGACATTGTATACATCATTATGAACAACTTTTACTAAGGGACCAAAGCTGTAATCCAAAAAAAAAAATCTGCTTTTCCTACATTTTGATGAGGTATTGCGAACATAAATGTAGGGGACAGCAGTTTTTTTTTTTGGGATTGTAGCTTTGGTCCCTTAGTAAAAGTTGTTCATAATGATGAGTACAATCTCCCATTTCGATTTGTCGCATGTTTTCAATGTCACCCTGTAGAATTTGAATCGGCCCGATAATCGGCTCTACAAAAGGTCTGACGTGTGCGAGCACCCTTACTTGACACTCAGTGTGGATACGTAGGCAGAATAGGGAATATGCAAGTAATTCAAAATTTAGCCATTATTGAAATATACATTTTGTAGGTGTCAAGAAACAACTTCCTATTCATTTTACATTTTTTAATGCATTACTTATTTTAGAATTCATTCATTTATGTTGCGTTTTTTTGGTGGAACGGAACGCAAACTAAAAACGCGTCGTCTTCGACAATGCCAGAAGTGACGAAAGAAACGATGTTAACAAAAATCTATTCTTAGCAAAGTGCTTGAAATCTCACTAAGTAAGTAAGTAAGTGCGATTTCTGCTTGAATAAAGCAACAAGCAGTAGTTGAATTTAAGTTTGAATAATTTTCTTGGGTTTATATTCCTGTCTATTAAAGATATAGTGAAAAAAAAATTACATGCATATTCCCCCCTATTGAAATGGCTCGATTCAAAATGTTGAAATTGTCTATTTATTTGTTAGACTTACAGTCTACATTATTTTTTTATAAGTTAGTAAGTAACCAAAATTAAAACAATTTTTTTTTGAATTACCCTATTTTTTTACCATTTTGTACTAAAGAACCCATAGCAGATTAAGGGCCCCTCGGGCCCCACGCTTGCTTAATCCGGCACTGCATCTTATCAAGGTAAGGTAGGTACCTAGGTAGTATGTTTAACAATATAAAGTTTAGACTTCTATTGATAAATACAGGCACGTAGGCACTTAAGGAAAGATTAGATTAGGGATCGCGAAAGATAATAACACAACGTCTGCCAAACATAAAGGCTCCCGCAAACGCCGCGACGCGACGGTTCTAGTAAAACAATTTCCATGAAATTGTTCTACCAGAGGCGTGTCGCGCCTGTCTGCCAAAGCCTTAACGTGAGTTTACCTAATAGGTATTAAACCAAATACTTTCCTCACCTTTCGCCAGATCAGTTTAGTATAATCAATATACAACTTGTTTTTTTTGATATCCCATAACTCTGGGGTTATATTCTATACGTAAAAATAATACAAAAAGTCCTAGAATATGTGGTCCGAAAATGCATAGTTTTGAAGATATCATAATACTAACACTACACTCTCGGTGTGTGTCGGTATCTAAGTTTCATTGATAAATACGAGCAATTAATTTTCATTCAAAGCAATCATTCATATTTAAAGCTAAGAAAATGCGACGTTGTCATATTTCACGTAAGAGCGTTTTGCATTAATAAAATAAATAAATAAAATAAAATTATTTATTTATTAATATTATTTATATATTATTATTATTAATAATCGTGATTTTGTCGAATTATTTTGTATGAAAAATGACAACAAAAAAAAATATAAGTGAGAAATAATCGGAAATTGCCGAATACCCCCGAAACCGCGATGGGCTTGGCCAACTAGTCTGCCGATTAATCGGCCTCTTTACAACCGACTAATCGGCGAGTTGGCCAAAGTCATAGTCGGCACATCTCTATTTATTATCACTTATATTTTATGTTATTCATATTAAAATCTCACTGTGTGCTGCACCGGTTGATGTTAAAAGGCTTCTACATACTGGCGCGACGCCCAAAGACACCGCGTGTAGCGCTACAAGCGGTGCCTTTTGTCGCGACAAGTCGCGCCAGTATGTAGGAGCCTTTAACGTCAACGCCGGCTATCGCTGAAAACCAGCGCTGGGGCTCTGTCTCACATAGGGTCGCAGCATTATGCTGAGCGTTGCCCGTTTTGCGTGGACGTAACGCATATTCTCCCCCAAATTGTTTCTTTTTTGTATTTGTGTTCCTTCTTTGCGTCATGTTTACCGCAAATAAACGTATTTTCTTTCTTTCTATATTGTGCGTGCAATGTGAGCCTTGATACTTCATTGAGTAACACGCACTCAATAGCTTTAATTTAGCTAGTTGCGTCGGTAATTCTTTCTTGTGTAATAAAGATTGGCGTAGAGGCCGACGGCCTAACGTAATGAAAATCTTACCGTCACTGCATGTATTATCATCATCTGCCAATTTTTCTTTTTGTGGGAAATCATCAAATAACTTCTCCCGCTCTGGGCGGAGCGAAAAGGTGTGTCAGACTCTTACTGACTAAAACCCACCCGTATTCCTTCCGTTGCCTGTGTTGCCAGGGGCCTCGGTGACCCTTTAGTACCTTTCCGCGACCCCGGCAGGCATCGGCCTTAGTGGACCCCTACACTTGTGCTGACGACATCTCTTTGAGGCGCGCGTGGAATACAACGCGCCGTCGACCCGGGCCTGGTCCTTACCGGACGGTGAGCTGCCCATTGCTCACCGTCTGCAAGCCCGCGCCTACGGTGGCCGGAAATCCGCCCGGGATTCCCGACGCCTAGGGCGTCTCCTGCGGAGGCTAGGGGCGACAGGGCGCGAAATTTGCCTTTCCCTCAACCGTCCCGCCTCCTCCTTCGCGAGCATTACTGCTTCGCTTCCCAACTACGCTGGGATCGGCTTCCAGCCTAATCGGATGCAGCTGAATAACAGTATTTTAAATAGCGCGACTGCCTATCGGACCTCCACAACCCAGTTACTGGGTAATACGAGACGCCTTGGTAAGACTGGTTGTTAGATTTTCGAGATTCTTCTTAGTACACGTAGCGACTGTCAAAAAGTATGCATTAAGGGGACTACAGGACCTAAACGCAAATTTTGTAAGTTTTATATTGCCTAAAAGTATATGATACACTGCAATAAACAAAATCAGAAAAATATATGATATTCTTCAGGATATAAATATGCTAGGTAGATAGTGTGTTGCTCTTCAATGATTGCTACGCTTCGACATCATATAATTTAACCGTCATCAACGCGAGTATTCTACTGTGAAAACCACGTGTTTTTGCACGCGAATGTCTAAGTACGAGTATTGTGCAGTATGTTTTTACTGAAGAGGCCGACAACACCTAAAACGCTGTCACTGTCGAACTGCATAGAAAAGAAAGAGAAGCGCGATGACACAACGCTGGTAATTTATTGCAAAATATGAAGCAATTATCGATTTACAAAAAAGCTATAGATTGTATAAAAAAAATAAAACATTATTATGCTAATATGTTGCTTGTAGAATAATCTGACAAAAAATCAGAATGATTGCATGTATATTAGTTTGGTTTTTAATAAAAGACATTTTTAGAGGTATCTTCGTGATTTTTTTCAATCGTATCAAATTAGTTATATTATGTTTTCAACACACTATCTACCTAGCATATATCCTTAAGAATATTATATATTTTTCTGATTTTGTTTACTGCAGTGGATTATATACTTTAAGGCATTATCTCAAACTTATAAAAGTTGCGTTTAGATCCTGTAGTCCCCTTAATAAGAAGTGATCTGGGGAAGTTCCTTAATGAAATGTGTTTTTAGAAAATGATTGCTACGCTCCGACATCATATAATTTTACCGTCATCAAAGCGAGTATTCTACTGAGAAAACCACGTGTTTTTGCACGCGAATATCTCAGTATTGTGCAGTGTGTTTTTACTTAAGACGCTGACAACACCTAAACCGCGGTCACTGTCAGATTGCATAGAAAAGAAAGGGAAGCGCGATGACACAACGCTTGTAATTTATTGCAAAATATGAAGCAATTATCTATTTACTCAAAATTGAGTTGAGTAATCGAAAATAAAAAAAACAACCATGTTCTGCATTCAAATAAGACGTTCTTGTTATTAATGCAATACGTAACGTATGTTGATATTTAGTGCAGATATTTTGGATTAGAACTCAAGGTAAGAGGTAAGTTTAACGTTAGTTTGTATCCAGATTTTTTTTTCAAAACGTGTTTTGGTAACAACCAAGTTCTGGGAAATATGTTCAACATTAATATATATTTATTCTGGAGAGGGATGGGAGGGGCTTGTGGCTAAGTAATAACAGCCGCACGGGTCGATCGATCAGGTTAAGCTACGCTTGCCGCGGTTGGGCCGTGGATGTGTGACCATCTTTACATACCAAGACCCCTTCGTGCCTCGGAAAGCACGTTAAGCCGTTGGTCCCGGCTGTCATTTGTAGATATTTGACAGTCGTTACGGGTCGCCAGAAGCTCGAAAGTCTGACAACCAGTCTTACCAAGGGGTATCGTGTTACCCAGTAACTGGGTTGTGGAGGTCAGATAGGCAGTTGCTCCATGTAAAAATACTGGTATTCAGCTGTATCCGGTAAGACTGGAAGCCGACCCCAACATAGTTGGGAAAAGGCAGGCAGATGATGAATCTCCAGCACATCAAATTGCCAGAAACTGTCAAATTTTCTCATTTGATTTTGAACTTACCCATCAACATTTTAAGGTTTCAAATCATTTGGAAAAAATTGACAGTTTCTGGCAACTTGGTGTGCTGGCGACTGTACTCCACTGTCTGACCAATAATTAAAAAAAAAAACATTATACTACACTACTTACATATAACTGTTCCCACTGCTGGGACACAGGCCTCCTCTCTGTGAGAGGGAGTGGGCCGTAATCCACCACGCGGACCCAGTGTGGGTTGGTAGATGTCACATGTCTTATGTCTTCGAATTTTCGGTTCTAGGACATATCGGTTTCCTCACGATGTTTTCCTTCACCGTTTTGAGAGCAGTGGTGAATGTGGTGATGAAATAATTTACACAAAGTAAAGCTCCTGCCGAACCTACGACCTACAAACTCGTAAGTCGCGGCCGTTACTGCTGTGCCACCACAGCTCTTCTGTCTGACTTTGACATGTTGTTCGAGATTTCCCCCTACTTGTGTATCAGTTTAATAAGTCACTCTGTTTATTATACCTATCAGTAATTATAATTTTACACCCTACGTCAATTTGTCGTGTCAGACCCCCTACATATAAGGTGGCAGTCCTACCACACGCCGATTACCTAATTCGCTGCCCCATTGGTAGCGATTTGGGTATTATTTTGACGTTATCTGTGTAATGTGAATGTGATATTGTATATATACAGTGTAAACTCTATATAACGATACTGAAGGGACTGTGCATTTTATGGCGTTCAATGTTGTTAAATGGAGAGAAGAAAAATCAGAATTAGAAAAATAAAATGTTTATTTCAGAGTAGTGTTATTAGTTATGTACATAAAAGAGGATCTTATGCTATTGCGTATAGTCTGTTATTTTTGTCTGACGTCTTTTGCTGGACCAGTAATTTCTATTTCTATTGCGCGTATCAGTAAAACTTTTTCGTCAATACACAGTGATTTTCTTCTACTAGCCATGTTTAGAGCTTGACAGTTTGTAAGCAACTGAGAATAATGATACATAGATAAGGTTTAGACGATCCATGACTCCTTCTTATTAGTTATGGTCAAAAACAGTATAGGTACACGTGCAAGCAATCCGAATTTGTAAAAGTTGAAAGTTCGGTATATGTATATGATGCCGACAGTAGAGTTTATTGCGGGCTAGGATAACAAAGCAACAAAAAAACGTACGCAGCTGCGCAGTTTTTACTAATTTTAGCAACTTAAAAGGTACTTTTTATTACTCAATTGTTGTCGTTATTGAGAGTGAGTGTGATGCTATGTAGAATGTTTCATTGTATGGTCGACAAACTAAACCAACCAAAGTCGATTGATTTCGACGCTTTATAGAGTTTGTCGTTAAATCGGGTGACGTTTTTGAACCAACCACAGTCGTTTGAGTTTATTACATTATCTATGTATGTATGTATTTATTGAAAGTTGTGTGTGGATTTATATGTGGATTTTTATATCTGGAAATAAATATTTCATTACATTTTTTATTTTCTTTTCATAGCCATTTCATAAATCATCATCTACCAGTCTAACCAAATGCAGCTGAATACCAGTATTTTACATGGAGCGACTGTCTATCTGACCTCCGCAACCCAGTTACTGGGTAACACGACACCGCTTGGTAAGACTGGTTATCAGAGTTTCGAGCTTCTGACGACCAGGAACACCTGTCCAAGATCTACAAATAACAGCCGGGACCAACGTCTTAACGTGCTTTCCGAGGCACGGAGGGTCTTGGTATGTAAAGAAGGTCACTCATCCACGGACCAACCGTGGCAAGAGTGGCTTACCAAGCCGATATATGATTTTAATGACTTGAATCTGTTATTACGCCTTCATATAATGGAAGTAAGTTATGCAAAAAAAAAATAGAACGCATACAAATCTATTATACAGGTTGACATTGAAAACATGCGACAAATCGAAATGGGAGATTGTACTCATCATTATGAACAACTTTTACTAAGGGACCAAAGCTACAATCCCAAAAAAAAAAACTGCTGTCCCCTACATTTATGTTCGCAATACCTCATCAAAATGTAGGAAAAGCAGATTTTTTTTTTGGGATTACAGCTTTGGTCCCTTAGTAAAAGTTGTTCATAATGATGTATACAATGTCCCATTTCAGTTTGTCGCAAGTTTTCAATTTCAACCTGTATATGTGAATATTTAAGAATTGTATAAAATACTTTATGATATCAATTCAGGAAGTAATATATACATATATTGCTTTCAAACTACTTAAGGGGACTACAGGACCTAAACGCAATTTTTATAAGTTTTATAATGTCTTAAAGTATATGATGCACTGCAGTAAACCAAATCAGAAAAATATATGATATTCTTAAGGATATATACAAGGTAAATAGTGTGTTGAAAACATAATATAACTAATTTGATACGATAGAAAAAAATCACGAAGATACCTCTAAAAATTTCTTTTAACGATTAAAAACCATACTAATATACATGCAATCATTCTGATTTTTTGTCAGTTTATTCTACAAGCAACATTTTAGTATAATAGTGTCTTACTTTTTTTTATACAACCTATAGCTTTTTTGTAAATCGATAATTGCTTTATATTTTGCAATAAATTACCAGCGTTGTGTCATCGCGCTTCTCTTTCTTTTCTATGCACTCTGACAGTGACCGCGCTTTAAGTGTTTTTTTGTATGAATACACTTTTTTATTAAGTATTCTAAGTAGTTATCTGTGATTTTTTCAGATATAAATTTTTTCGTGACTAAAAATAAATATTTCCAATGAAACAGAATGGCGCGCGGCGTGAGTGCGACGCGCATTTGTACGGCCAAGGTCAACGGCGATTAAATGACCCTTAACCTGATTGATTGACTCGTGCGGATGTTATTATTTAGCCTCGAGCCCCTTAGCCATTTCATACAACTTAAATTGTCCGTGTATCCACATCACAACAGTCTTTTTACCCGACTGCCCCAGAAGGTGGGTAATGTTTTTCGAGAGTATGTACATGTAGGTATGTATGTATGTCTATTTCTTTGGTACGCTCTGTAGCCTAAACGGCTTGATTCGCCTTAATTTTAGGAGTGACATAGGCTATATAATATTTATATATTGCATCTGCAAATACAAAAAGGAGGAAAGGTTTAAAAAAAAACATACAACATTATTGGTATCAAATAAAAGCTAGTAATGAGTCATTTTCAAATATATATATGTTAATAAAACTAAAAAGCTTGAAATAAAATAAATTATTTAAAAAACAAAAAACCCGACTGCAAAAACACATAACTCAAAAGGGAAACAAGCATCATAACCTATAGAATTCTGGTATCGCATTTATTTTATTTTGTGATGTGAATGGGCACGGTCAATTTAAGACGCTGACAACACCTAAACCGCGGTCACTGTCAGACTGCATAGAAAAAAAGTGAAGCGCGATGACACAGCGCTTGTAATTTATTGCAAAATATGAAGCAATTATCTATTTACTCAAAAATTAGTTGAGTTATCGAAAATAAAACACAACCAAGTTCTGCATTCAAATACGACGTTCTTGTTATTAATTAAATACGTAAAATTAAAATTTAATACAGATATTTGGGATTGGAACTCAAGGTAAAAGGTTAGTATAACGTTAGTTTGTATTGACATTGTATTTTTTTCAAAACGTGTTTTGGTCACCACAAAGTTCTGAGAAATATTTTCAAAATTAACATATCGCACGCTGAGAACGAAAGTGACTCAACTCAAAACGACAACTCACGGACAACACTGATTTCGTCACTTTCATTCGGGCGCGGGGGGAGGGAACGGTTGAGTGACAAAGAGACCGAAATATACCTCTATCCTTTTCTTACCTTTATTGGCCAGTTTTCTAATATAATTATGATAGAATATACTTTTTTAAGTCATTCTGTATACTTAACTCATTTAACCAAAATTTTGAAATCGGTCACTTTCGTTCTCAGCGTGCGATATATGTTTTCCGCTACCACAAACTACACAGATTTGGCAATTTTTTTCTTAAAACATGCCTATATTGGTCATTTGCCTCTTGTCAACGCCTAGCCAATTTGCATGATAATTAGATTCCCTGACTTCACCTACTTACCTAACAGTTTAATAAGTCACACTGTTTAATATACATAATACCTATCTGTAATTATGTACAATCTTTGTTTACAATTTTACTATTGCTTAGTGGCCACGTGTAAAAGTACTCACTGGCTAAAAATAGCCACTTTATCGGTTTTGCTCAAATCTTGAGTACCTACGTGATAAATACAATCGTCTATACTCCAGATTAAGAGGCTGACAACACCTAAAGCACGGTCACTGTCGGACTGCATAGAAAAGAAAGAGAAGCGCGATGACACAACGCTGGTAATTTATTGCAAAATATGAAGCAATTATCGATTTACAAAAAGTCTATAGATTGTATGAAAAAAATAAAACACTATTATGCTAATATGTTGTTTGTAGAATAATCTGACAAAAAATCAGAATGATTGCATGTATATTAGTATGGTTTTTAATCGTTAAAAGAAATTTTTAGAGGTATTTTCGTGATTTTTTTTCTAGCGTATTAAATTAGTTATAAAGTTTTCAACACACGATCTACCTAGCAGATATCCTTAAGAATATAATATATTTTTTTGATTTTGTTTACTGCAGTGGTTCATATACTTTAAGGCATTATAAAACTTATAAAAGTTGCGTTTAGATCCAGTAGTCCCCTTAATAAGAACTGATTTGGGGAAGTTCCTTAATGAAATGTGTTTTTAGAAAATTATTGGTGGGGAAATCGGCGTATCGTAGAACTAAAACCTTGAAGACATGTGACATCCACCTGGGCCCGCGTGAAGCGTTGCCAGGCGTCCGGATAAAGCCGGACACAGTCAAGCTTTTTGGTTGCGTGTGCTACTGAATTAGACGTCGCGAGGCGTCCGGCCTGTTCGGCTTTTAAAATTAACCATATTTATTTTACATTTGTCATGTGTTGATTTCCGGATTAATGATAAAGATTAATAAAAATAATAGACTTTTTCATGCAATTGTATTGTTGTTTCATTCGAATTTCAAAAGATTTTATGGTAAATGATAAAAAAAAACATTGTTTAAAATCCGGTGTCCGGCCTTTTTACTCAAATGTCCGGCTAAACTGGCTGGTTAGCTAAGCCGTGAGCTGCTGTCGATCGGCACTTTAATGCCCGATCACCTTTAATAGACTCACCCTCCATTGCAAATGACTTACAAAATAAGTGCCTTGTTGGTCTTGGGGCCGCAAGCGCTACTACAGACTGAGGTCCTGGGCTCCATTCCCAGGTCGGGTTAAGTGTTATTGGATTTTTCCATCTGGAATTTCTCAGTAGCATCCCGGAGTCTAGATTTGTGCGCGGTCGATGGCAATAGGCTCGCCCCTTGTTACATGGGACTTAAACATAACTGGCGAAGTATGGGTGTACTATAGCAATATCTCTGCCTTACTCACGAGGATTACAGGCGTGATATTGTTATTATATATTTCGTCATAGTTGTGTATGTATTTATTATTTTGATCACGGAACAGAAAAAACTGTTTTTTCTGTTCCGTGATTTTGATTTACACTTTAATTTTTAATATTCTAGTGATATTTATTTTAGAAGTATGTATGTTTGTATGTATATATGTTAGTATATTCCCATATTATTATTTTTTGTGAATTGTTTCGATTTTATGTGTTCTATTTTCTCTTCTACTCTTACACACGGTGTCTACATCTCTTTATCTACTTTCCTATCGCAGGTATGCTGGAAGAGATTTCTTTAGAAATAAGCATCACCTTTGTACGTATTTTTCTGTTCTTTTCTTCTTGTCTATTTATTTATTTATGTGTGTACATAAATGGTTAAAAAAAAATACAATAACTGATGAATTGTCCTATACATCTGCTGACCTTTTTAGGAAACACAAGCGTGATGGTCATGTTAAAATAGAAGAACGTTTTGTTATTGATTTTTTTATAGCAGTTCTAACAAACGCCAAGGTCTTCATATAATATTTATAACTAAATCGATTGTCAGTTGTCACAAGCAATTTAAACATAGCTAGTATCGTTGACACGCGGCAGAACAGTTGAAAGGAAATCGTATGGCTTGGTATGGACACATTGTGATGAGGAGGGAGGCAACGCATGTGACTAAAACTTATTTACAAAAAAAAAAAAAAATCAACTTCCGAAATTAAAGTTAATTTTTACTTTGTAGTGTAATTTTTGTGGATGTCGTTTTTTTTGTAAATTGTTTTTTGTTTTATCTTTTAACCCGATTGCCCCAGAAGGAGGGTAATGTTTTTCGAGGGTATGTACGTTTGTATGTCTATTTCTTTGGCACGCTCTACAGGGTGACATTGGAAACATGCGACAAATCGAAATGGAAGATTGTACTCATCATTATGAACAACTTTTACTAAGGGACCAAAGCTACAATCCCAAAAAAAAAACTGCTGTCCCCTACATTTATGTTCGCAATACCTCATCAAAATGTAGGAAAAGCAGATTTTTTTTTTTGGGATTACAGCTTTGGTCCCTTAGTAAAAGTTGTTAATAATGATGTATACAATGTCCCATTTCAGTTTGTCGCAAGTTTTCAATTTCAACCTGTATATAATGTACCTATACAACATTTTGTTAAACATTTAACATAAGAGGTGTCGTTAGATTCGTCTTAATTGTGGGAGTGACATAGGCTATATAAGATTTATATATTGCATCTGCAAATACAACTAAATGGAGGGGAAGGCTTTTTTAAAAATAAATTACAACAATATTGGTGTGAAAAAGAAGCTAGTAATAAATCAATTCCAAATATATATACATGCCAAATTATAGCTTTCTTGTACTAAGAGTCTTTGAGCTAAGCCGGGGGACAGACAGACAGACGGACATGGCAAAACTATAAGGGTTCCTTGTTGACTACGGAACTCAAAAAATGCATTAAATTTGACAATGTGATGTTTTTTCTGTGTGCGCTAACAGCACTCAAATCAAATCAAAAGTCATTTATTCAAACTAGGCTGAGAATCAGCACTTTTCGAACGTCAAAATTACATAAGACAGTCCCCCAAAACGCCCACCCTTCACCACTTCCTAGTGCTTTAGCTGGGAAGAAGAAGTGGTCAACAAACTTCCCAGCAGCACAGCTGTCTGTTCAGTTAGAGGAAAAAATATGGATTCTATACAACAGTACGCAAAACAATTTACACCACGGGCAACACAAAACATTAAATTATTAGCCACATGTCAGCTAGCACACCACTATACCAACAAAAAAAAAACAAAAAGGAAAACAACGAAAACTATAAATTCTCAAGCAGAGATAAAAACGTAAACAGAACTTAATGCCCAATTTGTGTCAACTGTTAAGGCTTCTGCAGACTGGGGCGATATCGCGGGCGCGACTAGGGTTGCCAACATTTTTTTGTATATATATAGTATTTTTTCGAAAATGTTATAAAAAATATAGTATGCTCAAAAAAAATATAGTACTTTAGGGTAAAAAATATATAGACTTTTATATTTTTATTCATTTATTTTTGTATAAAACTTATATTTTTTTGCACTTCGTGCATTTTTTAACAATTTTTTATCTTCGATAAAAATGGCATACGCCTTATTATATTACACTTAATATTTTTTTGAAATCTTTTTGTTACTTTTCTCTTCTTAGTGGGTGTAAGTGTGACACTTTCAGTTTAAGTATCGGTACTTTCCATTCGATATATTAACATTAATAAAATCAAACATGCCAAAACAAACGAACGAAGTAAAGATATAGTCGTCTCGGTGAAAGAGTTTCCTTCGGGAAGCAAAAGTAAATGTTGGCTCGATGCTGTCAAGTTTGACGTATCAATTAGGATTGAATTATGACAGATTCGCGTTCCGTTACACACAAATTACGACTGTCGAATGGAAGGCAAGTTCAAAAATTGCAAGATATTTATTTTTATTAGTTTTAGCGTTGCAAAATATAAACATTCATCTATTGTACGGAAATATATTATTTTCGCGTACTATATATTTTTTCGACAGTATATAGTACGGAGTTCCGAAATATAGTACAATACTATATAGTACGGTTGGCAACCCTAGGCGCGACAGACATATTGCTGCCTGTCGCTCTCGCGATATCAGATTATACTGACTTTAAAATATTTATCCAGTGCCGGTGTAAATTCTAATGGACTGATGTTGTAATTTAACATATCATTACGCCTGTATTCAAAGAAGGGTTGGGCAGAAGTTTACCTGCAGTACACCCACATTTCGCCAGTTATGTTTAAGTCCCATGTAATATGAGGCGAGCCTATTGCCCTCAACCGGGCGTAAATCCAGACGCAGGGCTGCTACTGAGAAATTCAAAAACACACACTAACACTAACACTTTGCCCGCCCTCGGAACCGAAACCAAGACCTCACGCACAGCAGCAGCGCTTTTTTTATGCGAAATCATCAAATAACTTCTCCCGCTCTGGGCGGAGAGGGAGGGTGCGTCAGACTCTTACTAACTAAAACCCACGCGTGTTCCTTCCGTTGTCTGTTTTGCCAGGGGCCTCGGTATCCCTTTCGGACTTTCCCCCACGACCCCGGCAGGCATTGGCCCTAATGGACCCCTACAACTTGGGCTGACGACATCTCTATGAGGCGTGCGTGGAACACAACGCGCCGTCGACCCGGGCCTGGTCCTTATCGGACGGCGAGCTACCCATTGCTACCCCGCGCCTACGGTGGCCGGAAATCCGCCCGGGATTCCCGACGCTCAGGGCGTCACCTGCGGCGGCTAGGGGCGAGAGGGCGCGAAATTTGCCTTTCCTCCTTCAACCGTCCGGCTTCCTCCTTTGCGAGCATTACTGCTTCGCAGAAGGTGGTGACGGCTGCCCATGCCCTCTCGCTCCATGCCATACACTTGTGTGCTTAATGTATTAAATAAATATTTACGAATCGAACATTTACTATCGAAATTGAATTCCTCGTCACTGGTAGCCCACGAAATTCAATTTTCTTACGTTTTTTTGCAATTTGCGGGTGAGTGACAGGTTGTATCTTGATCAAAATATGATCCGCGACCGTATCAAATATATACTTACAGAATTATAATCATTAAAACCATTAATACATCTCTAAGTTAGATTTGTTCCTTATGAACATTTCCATAAAAGATTTGTTGGAAGAAAGATGTATTTTAATGACTCCAATGATTATAATAAATCCACCTTAATTATAAATTCTGCAGCATTATTTTATTCATATTTACATACGTGCTTTTTAAACAGGCGAAGTATATAGTTAGCAAAAAATGGCCTTTGAACTTATCGGCCAAAAAACAGCATGAGTGTTGAACAGATATTTTATGATTTTTTGCACAATTTATTATTTTAAACCTGGCTACACCACATTGAACGCGATGCGCAGGCGGTGCGATTCTTTCTGAAGTCAATCTGCTTAGCCTTTTCCCAGGGTCGGCTTCCAGTATTAATGCCCATCTAAGTACCGACCGACTGTTGCCGACTATATGTATATGCTCTGTGTTCATAAGCATAAATCTGTTTTGTTTTATTTATTATTTATAAGATTTATGTGCTCGTGTTTCTGTGACAAATAAATCTATTTTTCTTTTTTAATTGTAAATGCCTTTCAGCTTTGCCATACAACGTGGCAATGATGCCAGCCTTTTGGGCACTTTTCCTGTGACAGCGATGCGGACGAATTTTTTGATTACCTATGATTCTTTTCCTTCTCGTTTTTATATACCTGTACATATTATTATAATTATTTTAAGACTGTTTTGAGCTTTTAAATTGTGTATATATACTAGCTGCATCCAACGGTTTCACCCGCATAAGTATCGATCCCGTGGAAATATCGGGATAAATCGTATCCTATGTCCTAATGCAGATCATGGTCTACCCATGTGCCAAATTTAATCCAAATCCGTTCAGCCGTTTTAGCGTGGAAGCGTCATAAACAAACTCACTTTCGGATTTATAATATTAATTAGGATTAGGATTATCCAGAAATAGTTGCGTCATAGTTGCATGTGTATTTATTATTTGAAATTACACTGTATTTTTTTAATATTCTAGTGATATCTATTTTAGAAGTATGTATGTATGCATGTATGTTAGTATATTCCTATATTATTTGTTTTGTAAATTGTTTCGATTTTATGTATTCTATTTTCTCATCTACTCTTACACACGGTGTCTACATCTCTTTGTCTACTGTCCTATCGCAGGTATGCTGGAAGAGATTTCTTTAGAAATAAGCATCACCTTTGTACCTATTTGTATGTTCTGTTATTCTTTTCTGTTTGTGTGTGTACATAAATGGTTAACCTATTGACCGCCACGTCAAAAAGCAAAGACGTGCCCTCGGCGCCAAGTTACGAATTATTCCTTAAAATTTGTCATGTAGTCTTGACCGTGGCGTGCTGGGCACATTTTGGTCTGTTATCTATACATGACTGTGGCGGTCAAAAGGTTAAAGAAATAATAAGAAATTATAGTCCTGTAATTAAAATAGACTTGGTTCATAATAGTTTAGAATTTGTACTATTTTGTGGCCCTATTTTACAATTTCATACCAAAAAGGCTGAAGGGTTTAAAGCACATCCATTATCAGTTATCACCTGTATCGCCGCGCTCGAATCGCTTTCCATACACCACGCTCTTAAGTACGGAAGACGGCTGTCATGTCCACGAGACATATATTGTTATGTAATTCGCGAACACATGACCTTACAATATTAAGGCGCAGATATATGATTTTAGTGACTTTTAAATCTGTTATTACGCCTTCATATAATACAAGTAACTTTTGCAAAAATGTAGATATGTTAAACTAGATCGCATCCCTACACATCAATTCTATGTATAATCAAATAAAATTACGAGACCTGCTCAATAATGAATACATACTTGTTTTTTAGTTATTTAAGTTTGACAGTATTTTAGAATACACCACTTTCACAGAACAGAATCACCCCGTTGCGTATGTGGTAGGTAGTGTGTGTGTAAAAGGGCAGTTACAGTGCGGTATGACACAGGCAGCGTTTTAACATGCGTGTCCCACACATGCCGAAAATTAGAATAAAAAGACTTACTTATTTATTTTATTATTGATTTGTGTTGAGAATCATTAGCATAGTTACCTCCTTGAATTTGACGAGGATGCAAAACGACACCTTGTACGAGCATGGTGTGAATATTTAAGTATTGTAGTAAAATACTTTATGAAATAAATTCAGGAAGTAATGTTGTAGACAATGATTTTAGTCACTTTTAAATCTGTTATTACGCATTCATATAAAGCAAGTAAGTTATGCAAAAAATGTATGTGAAACTAGAACGCGTACACGTCAATTCTATATGTGAATATTTAAGTATTGTAGTAAAATACTTTATGAAATAAATTCAGGAAGTAATGTCTACCTAAAGCATAAAAAACGATATTACTTTCAAACTACTTAAGATATTTTCATGTTTTTTTGTGTATGAATAGACTATTTTATTATCTTAATTTTATCTTGATTGGTGATTTTTTTAATGATTCATATTTTCGTTGCTAAAATAAATATTCCTTAAGGCGCTGATAAGACCCAAATGACCAAAATAGGCTTCTCTTAAGAAAAAAAAATTGCCAAATCTGTACAGTTTGTGGTAGCGGAAAAAATATATGTTAATTTTAAACATATTTCCCAGAACTTGGTTGTTACCAAAACACGTTTTGAAAAAAAACCTCGATACAAACTAACGTTAAACTAACCTCTTACCTCGAGTTCTAATCCAAAATATCTGCATTAAATATCAACATACGTTACGTATTTAATTAATAACAAGAACGTCTTATTTGAATGCAGAACTTGGTTGTTTTTTTATTTTCGATTAATTAACTGAATTTTGAGTAAATAGGTAATTGCTTCATATTTTGCAAAAAATTACAAGCGTTGTGTCATCGCGCTTCTCTTTCTTTTCTATGTAATCTGACAGTGACCGCGGTTTAGGTGTTGTCAGCGTCTTAAGAAACCAAACGTTGGCGCGGCGTGAGCGGGACGTACATTTGTATAACCAAGGTCAACGGCGATCAACGGACCCTTAATAGACGGTAACACAGCTACTGCAGATTATGAGGAAAAATATGCATAAATATGGGTTTAGTTGGGTTTCTTCGATTTGCCCAGTTTGGTTGGTCCCGACTGTCATTCATAGAACTGTGACAATCGTTACGAGCAGTTAGAAGCCCGAAAGTCTGACAATAATCTTACCAAAGATATCGTACTGTGACCCAGTAACTGGATTGTGGAGGTCAGTTAGGCAGTTGCTCCAAGAATAATACTGGTATTCAGTTGCATCCAGTTAATCTGGAAGCTGACCCAAACAAAGATTGTAAAACGCTGGTGATTTATGATCAGGTAAACCATACCTTACCTATTTCTGATATCAAGCAACGTTAAGGTAAGGGAAAATTTTGTTTTGCTCGAATGTCAGTCAAAGTCAAATTATTTATTTTAAATGGGCACATAAAGGGCACTTTTGAACGTCAAAATTTACAAAAAAAATAGATTTGATCCTAGTCGTCCCTTCCAAAAGGTAGTTTCGTATGGAGAAGAAAGGGCAAGAAACTCCACCGTTACTCTCTCAAAAATGTTTTACAATATTTTGTATAGGTACATTGATTATATAATTATATGTGAAGACGATGCATCTAGAATAAAATTACTATATCACAGTGGGTAAACAGAATTAAAAATGAAGCAATGACAGATAAATTAAGTATGTGATACCTAGATACATTGTGCTCACGTATTTACAAACATTGGTGCCGATTCCCTTGTTCACAAACTAAACTAAATTTAAGTTCAGTGCATCTTTTTCTTTCTATTTCGTTAAGAAAAGGACAGAAGATAAATTTTAGTTTAGTCCTGTCAAATTAATCAGCGCTTGACGTAAATTGACGTAATTTTAGTAGGCAAGTTTTTAATCACGTCTAAACTTGTATGGAGTAGTGACAGGCGCTGATTAATTTGACAGGACTAAACTAAAATTTTTCTTCTGTCCTTTTCTTAATGAAATAGAAAGAAAAAGATGCACTGAACTTAAGTTTAGTTTTGTTTGTGAACAAGGGAATCGGCGCCATTGTAAAAGTATACGTTTTCCTAAAAAAAAATAAAGTAATAGGTCTGGTACCATGGTGTGAATATCAGCTTATACTAGAACTGTGTAGCTTGATATATAGCCGTGAGTACATGAATGTATGTCTCGAGAACGACTACTGCCTTTTTGTATTTCATAAACGACTACTGCCATACCTACACATTTATATAACTTAATTACTATCAAATAGGAAGATAATAAAGCCAGATAAAGGCTTCACTGATAAGATAACAAAGATTTGGCACAAGCCTAGCGATAGTAGGCGTGCGGGAAGGTACTAAAGGGTCACCGAGGCCCCTGGCAACACAGGCAACAGGAAGGAATACGGGTGGGTTTTAGCCAGCAAGAGTCTGACGCACCCTCCCGCTCCGCCCGGAGCGGGAGAAGTTAATTGATGATTTCCTGATTGATGAAATAAGTACGTAGTTCCGTGATTGGCTGACAGAGAAAATTATATGCCCAGCCTTTTCCTAACCATGTTTGGTCGCCTGCCAGTCTAACAGGATACAGCTGAATACCAGTATTTACCAATATTTAACAGTCATCATCATCATTCCAGCCGAAAGACGTCCACTGCTGGACAGAGGCCTCCCCCAATACGGGGTGGGGCGGGGTTGCCATAATCGCCACGCTTGGCGGGCGGGCTTGCCATAATCGCCACGCTTGACAGGCGGGTTGGCGATCGCAGTATGGTGTTAAAATGCATAGAGAACGCTGCTGCCCATTCTCTAGTGAGTCCCTTAGTCGCCTTTTACGACACCCACGGGAAGAAATGGGATGGTGCTATTCTTTACGTCCGGCAACACACGGAAAACATTCCGGGACATGCATGCATTTAACATTCACGGGAAATATTTAACACTAAAAAGGCTCCTACATACTGGCGCGACTTGTCGCACGACGCGTCGCGACTTAAAGGCACCGCTTGTAGCGCTACATGCGGTTTCTTGGTGTCGCGACAGTATTTAGAAGCCTTTAACCAGTATTTACCATTTCAGAATACCAGCGCTACGACACTTATTTTTAAATGTCGCGGCATCATGCTGAGATCGGAGCCTTTTGGCCTCGTACAGGACTGTTTGTTTTCATTTTACTTTGTTTTTGTTTTTTTATGTTTCTATGAGTGTTTTTTTAGTTTAATTTGTGATCTCCTGTGCGAGTCCCAATAAATACTTTTTCTTCCTTTATTTTCCATGGAACCACTGCTCATTTGACCTTCACAACCGAAGTTGCACGCGAGTGGCCTAAATGTATATTAATTAAGCTGTTGGTAGTGTTGCCAGATGACCGTCTCGCATTCTCCCCAAAAGGTTTTGAAGAAAAAATCCCCCACAAATTGCACAATAATAATTGATGAATAAATTATAATTTTATACTATTTCAGCAACAGCTTACTCGTCAAACCTTCCCCGAAATCCCCCCAAAAAACAGGTTTTGAAGAAAAAATCTCCCACAAAAAGAAAAATATTAATTTATTAATGAAATACAATTTTATATTATTTCAGCAATAACTTCCATTACTGTTTAATAAAATTAAGAATCAAACAGGAAAAAAAAATCGTATGCACAACACAACTGCACATTTACGAAATTCACTCTTAAGGCGCTGACAAGACCCAATTGACCAAAATAGGCTTCTCTTAAGAAAAAAAAATGTCAAATCTGTATTGTTTGTGGTAGCGGATAAAATATATGTCAATTTTGAACATATTTCACAGAACTTGGTTGTTACCAAAACACGTTTTGAAAAAAAATCTCGATACAAACTAACGTTAAACTTACCTCTTACTTTGAGTTCTAATCCAAAATATCTGTATTAAATATCAACATACGTTACGTATTTAATTAATTACAAGAACGTCTTAATTGAATGCAGAACTTGGTTGTTTTTTATTTTCGATTACTCACCTCAATTTTGAGTAAACAGATAATTGCTTCATATTTTGCAATAAATTACAAGCGTTGTGTCATCGCGCTTCTCTTTCTTTTCTATGCAATCTGACAGTGACCGCGGTTTAGGTGTTGTTAGCGTCTTAACTTAAGAGTGAATTTCGTAAATGTACAGTTGACTCTTTCTATTTTGCTCCCGTCATACTTTCTACACGGAACGTCATTTTTGTCTATTCTTCCGTAGACAAAACAGTGCTCGTGCTAAGCACAGAACACTATTACTCCTAGCGGAGGTGCTAAGCCTGCAGCACTTGCGCGCGGTCTGTAAATACATAATCTCGCAAGAGTTTTTGCATGTTTACTATGAACTCTGAATATCCATAGGTACCATTGCTATTTTTATATGGAGTTGAAAGGTCGACAAAGTTGTATGACCTGCCCGCTAATAGCATAACACACTGTCAGTAGCAATGGTTTCATTTTGACAGTTCAACAACATTCATTGCGTTAGGACGTTGTTGAGCAGACAAATTTTTCGAACATATGAAGCAATGGACTAGCAATATATCGTCGGTTTCAGAATATCACCGACGATATTTCAAAATGACTCAGATTTTGGTTGATAGTGTTACGAAATTGGTGTTTTTAGTTGGATTTATTTACTTGGCATTTAAGGCGCCATCTTCACGGACGAGAGAACGATATAGTCGTGTGGAGATTGATTCATAGTTTCTATAGATTTGTATGGCACGGCGAGCCTTTTTTTTTTGGGTGGGAAATCATCAAATAACTTCTCCCGCTCTGGGCGGAGCGCGAGGGTGTGTCAGGCTCTTATTGACTAAATCCCACCCGTATTCCTTCCTGTTGCCTGTGTTGCGGGGGCCTCGGTGACCCATAAGTACCTTCCCGCGACAAATCGTCGCGATTTTCTCGCTGGTGAGGTGATGCCTAAGGAAGATCGCATTGATTATGCGCGCCAAGATTGATCCACACATCTATTCTTATAATTCTTAGAAGTACATTACCCACATTTTTTTACGTAAGATATTTATTTCATGCATTAATCAATATGTAGACAGTTAGCGCGTCTGTTTTATACTTACTTACTGGTCTATTTGGCTTATGCATCGGAAATATTACATTAAAAAAAATTAGGTTACAACTTTTTTTTTTGGATTGGAAATTATCAAATAACTTCTCTCGCTCTGGGCGCAGCGGGAGGGTGTGTCAGACTCTTACTGACTAAAACCCACCCGTATTCCTTCCGTTGCCTGTGTTGCCAGGGGCCTCGGTAACCCTTTCGGACTTTCCTGCGACCCCGGCAGGCATCGGCCCTAGTGGACCCCTACACTTGTGCTGACATCTCTTTAAGGCACGTGTGGTCCGTGTGGAACATAACGCGCCGTCGGGCCGGGCCTGGTCCTTATCGGACAGCGAGCTACCCATTGCTCACCGTCGGCAAACCCGCGTTTACGGTGGCCGGAAATCCGACCGGGATTCCCGACGCCCAGGGCGTCTCCCGGGGCGGCTGGGGGTGTGAGGCCGCGAAGTTTGCCTCTCCCTCACCCGTTTGACGGAAACATGCCGTCACTCCTGTATTTCATAAAATAATTGACATGTTAAGGCAATGTCAGGGAAACTAATTATTAAGGCTCCCGCAGACAGGCGCGACGTGACGCTAGTACCACAATTTCTATAAAAACTTCATGGTAACTATCGCGCTGCGCGTCGTGCTGCCTCGCGACGCGCCTGCGATAGACTGGCGCGATATCGCTGGCGTGACAGCTTTGTGCTACTCGCGCCTGTCTGCGGGAGCCTTAATAATTAATTTCCCTGGCATTAACTTTACATGTCTATTATTTAATGAAATACAGGAGTAACGACGTTTTATGTTTTATTATACTATACCTACTACATACAAGTATCTATTACATAACTAATAATGTAATAGATAATAGTTCGAGATAGGTAGGTACTTATCGGTCGTAGACGTGATGATTTGCAAAATTTACGCTAAGCATAGACAATCATCTCTTAATATAGAACAGCAGGCTTAGCATGACACTCTCTATTTCTTCGAAGAATAGACACGGCTCTTTCTATACAAAGTGACATTTCGTTTCTCAGTTTTTGACATCTCACCGTAGAAATCATTCTACAATCTGTCATCTTGTCTTTCAATTCTAACGATCTTTGTCTAGGTCCTTTTTGATGTAGAAGGATTTCTACGGTGGGATGTCAAAAAAGGAGAAACGAAATGTCACTTTGTATGGAAAAAGCCGTGTCTATTATTCGAAGAAATAGAGAGTGTCATGCTAAGCCTGCTGGAGTCAATGCAGTGTCTATAATGATGACAAAACAAAACAAAATAAATACTTCTGGCAATATTTTCGTTCACATATTTTTTCACAACAGCACAGAGGTTGATTCTGTACAGACCTTGTGTTACGGTCTAACTATATGTATTGATTATACTACTTAGCACTTGGTTTATCATCAAGGTTAGATTCGCAGTAGGTATATCTGCGTACGTATTCTAAGAAACATTACCGCGTTCCTCGAAAATCAATGGACAATATGGTAAACAAGACAGTAAATAGAAACTGGGAAGATTTTTGTTCTGATTAGGTAAATTCTGTTGTATTTTGTGAACTGGGACAGTATTGAATATGAATTTCTTTATTTTGCCCCAACTGACCTCACAAACGTCCTGTCTAATTTTTCATAATAATGGCATGTATTTAACGAAGCGACAAACTAATCTGATTTAAGGTTTTAAAAATATTTAAAATGGGTAGCAAAAATACTAGGTTAGCAGGTACAGTGAAGTAGCATTTTAAGTATAAAGTAGCAGCTTAATAATAAATTGTTAGCTTTGTTTTAATTTAAACTAGCATCGAGTCTTTGTTTTATTAACTGAGAATCACCTACAACCGAGCGGATCTGACGCTCGGCGGCCGCTACCGCGGCGATTAGTGGTCACTGTTCTAACCTAACCTAACCCAAATGATTTTATACTTAAAATGCTACTCCGCCGGTCTCTTGCTAGCATCAATGTGCCTGCTCTTCTTGAGCCGACTGGCATTGTCAGAGATGATAGCAAAAGACCTGATGGTGTGTCTTTGGTCCCGTGGAGTTTGGGACTGATGCTTGTGTGGGACGCTACCTGTGTAGACACACTGGCACCGTCCCACCCTCAACGGACTACTTCTAAAGCGGGTGCAGCGGCAGAAAATGCCGAAAATCTGAAAGTTATTAAATATGGAGGCCTTGACAGAGAGTACAACTTTGTGCCCTTTGGCGTCGAGACCCTCGGTCCGTGGGGTCCCAGTGCGCATAAGCGGAAATCGCGAAACGTCTAGGTAATTTAACTGGTGACCGAAAAGCTGGCGGCTTTCTCGCGCAACGCATCAGCATTGCAATTCAGCGAGGAAATGCCGCCAGCATCCTCGGTACAATGCCCCGAGGGCCTTTTTTAAGCTTAACTTAGTTTTAATTTAATTTAGTTAATGTTAATAATCATCTTGTAATTTGGTTATGTAAATAAATATAAACTACTACTTCACTGTAGCTGCCAACCTATTATTTTTGCTACCCCTTTTTTTTTAGTAGCAAATAGTTAGACGCCCGTTTAAGTCGTTAGTCACCTGGAAAATAATTTGCCTTTTATAATTCATACAAAAATCCCATAGAAAAAAGGACGTTCAGTTTTCTCGAATTTTTCAATTGGCCCGGCAACTTTTCAAATTGTTAATCAAAACCTGATTCGAACTATTACGAACATTTTAAAACAAAAATTTACCAAATTGAACCAGCCAGGGGCATGCCGTCCATATAGGCAATTAGGCCTAGCCTACCCTACCAACAACGCCAAATGCATTTATTTTAACTATGTAATACAATAATACAAAATATATAAAAAAGTTAAAACTCCTGTTATAACACTTATAGCAACTTGTCGCGCCCGCCGTGTGACGTAACTCACAGTTCGACGGAGCTCGGTACGCTAGGCAGGCACTTGGCGAGCTTAAGTCCCTTTTGTGGAAGAACACGGTATGACAATGATACAATTTTAATTGGTAGTGCTTTTTTATCGACAAATTAGAAATTATATTTTTCTTAGGGAAGCCATATTGTTTCATTAGTCAGCAATTTATATCCGATCTCGAGTGTTTTGCTTTTTTATATCTTATTAAGTTATAAGTAATTCGTTTTGAAACGTAAGGTAGTGTTAATATTATTTGTTGTGTTTATTATTTTTTTATTTACCTAATAATGGTGTTCTGTTGTGAGGTTTGCGCCGATAATGTGTGTGTTTTAGAAGTTAAAAGCAGTAAGTTTTCGCAATTATCGTTTAATGATAAGATTCAAGTTGTGTCTAAAGGTAGATGTGTGCCCAAATTACGAGAATTAATCCAAAAATATGATAATTCACGACTTCGGATATCTTGCAAGTGACGTGTTCTGTAATTATGTACCCACTTGGTTATGATATTTGAGGTGGCCGAATCTTTCTTCTGTTTGCATCATCAGAAAATCGTGTTTTGAACCTTGAAGAATGTGGTGAGTTCTTGTATTTATAACTTTTGTTTTTACAGGATTATTTCCAATGCATTTTTTTTTTAATATTATAAATCAATAATTACTACTTTGAGGGTCATATGTAGAGCGACGCTGTGATGTTGCGCGAATTAGTTTTTTTTTTAGTGTCCGTATGCGTGGCCTACCCTTCGTGGACAACCACTGCACGCCACTGGAACCAGCCGTTCTGAAAAAGAAATTGATTAGCACCAACGAACAGCATTTCTTTTTAGGGTTCCGTAGTAAACAAGGAACTCTTATAGTTTCGCCATGTCCGTCTGTCTGTCCCCGTTGTAGCTCAGAGACGCTCAGTACTAGAAAGCTGTAATTTGGCATAGGTATACATATTAATCACGCCGACAAAGTGGTACAACAAAATCTTGAAAAAAAAATATTCTCGTCTATCCCATAGTGTGGGGTATCGTTGGATAGGCCGTTCAAAAATATTGCGAGTCTGTGAACACCATGTCTCCATTCAGGGATCCGTTTGCGTAATATTAAGCATTAAAGTGCTATTTTTTGTTATTCAAGTGCACCCCCCCCCCCTCCCCCCCTGTCAGCTAAATGATAGTTTATGGAGATGTGAAAAACCTCATGGCAGTAGTACATAAATGAAATTAAAAGGAATACTACCACAGCTAAGTAGCCTTTTTTTTTGGGGTGGGAAATCATCAAATAACTTCTCCCGCTCTGGGCGGAGCGGGAGAAGAGCGGGTGTGTCAGGCTCTTACTGACTAAAACCCACCCGTATTCCTTCCGTTGCCTTTGTTGCGGGGGCCTCGGTGACTCTTTAGTACCTTCTCGCGACCCCGGCAGGCATCGGCCCTAGTGGACCCCTACATTTGTGCTGACGACATCTCTTTGAGTTACCCATTGCTCACCGTCCGCAAGCCCGCGCCTACGGTGGCCGGAAATCCGAGCTAAGTAGGCTTAACAAGTTAACGAGTAATAGTCGACCAACTTAAATGTTCAGTTGGAGAATTGACCGTGACGTATATCGATGTATGGGAGAACATGTTTTTCAACTACAATGTTAAGTTTGTGTTTGGGATAAATTCATCCCAACCCAACAACGGAACCTCTCTCAACTTCTGTTCCTCGATCGTGCTATTACTACGTTTTCGCTTAACTTTCTTTCTGCTTTATTTCTCTTTGCTCGGCTCCTAGGAGTCGTAGTGCCTTCCTTAAGAATTAGGCTATCAAATGCAAAGAGAATGTTTCAAATCCCACTGGTAGTTCTGGAGATTAGCGCATTCAAAAAAACAAGCTCAGCTTTATTGTTAGCAAACATAAAAACCCCGCGGAAACTACTAGAATGTATTTAAAATATTTTTTCCTATATTAGCTTTTTTCAGCATGTAATTGGCGATAGGGAGATAAACATTGTGATAAACTTGGATGCGATAATAAAAAAACACCGGTTGATGTTTGATTATGGTCACTGAGATTGATAAATTATGTCTGAAAATAGAAAATCACCAGCTCCTAAATCGAGCCATATCTGTGTTCACATAATCAGCCTATAATGTTACCACTGCTGGGACACAGGCGTTCTCTCTGTGAAGGGAGTGGGCCGTAATCCACCACGCCGGCCCAGTGCGGATTGGTAGATGTCTTCGAATATTTTGTTCTAGGACATGCCGGTTTCCTCACGATGTTTTGCTTCACCGTTTTGAGAGCAGTGGTGATATTTTTGTATACAGCTCGTCCATTCAAATTTGGAACAATGATGACACGAAAATGGTGGCCAGTATGTCGGCTTCAAACTGCATAAAAACTGTTTCTTTGACTCACCAAGTCATCGGTCATCGTTATTTTGATGTTTTAGGTCTTTATAACTCACATGGAATTGCAAGGGGTGGCTCGATTTCGGATTCGAGGAGTATATAGTATAACGAAAAAGTACTAACTAATAAGTACTAGTATAACTCGGGATTTTCCACCCGTACTTTTGCCAAAAAACAAAAAAAATCCAACAACAAGGTTTTATCTCGGTAGTTGGTACCTACAGCCTACCTACTACGAATTCACATAGGTAGAGTACCTTAGTTTACGCACTATAACGTCCTTTTCATTTTCCATAACCAGGCAGCGGGGTAATAATTTGCGTAACACCAACATTCATTGCATTAATTACGTTTTTGAGCAGACAAATTTTTCGAACATAAGAAGCAATCGAATAGCAATATCCTTCAAAATCATTCGCGCGCACGTTACCTACTCAATTAGAGTGCAGATTCATAGAGATATCAGGTACGTACCTACATGAACTTTATAGGCACCTAAAACATGTAAATATGGAAATAATTCTCGACGACAATAATGAATCATTCGACGTTATCCTCAGTGGAATAAATCAAGTTTTAATTTACATTAAAATGTGAACTATTGCCCATTTGCGTCATCATAATAAACTGGTCGTAATCGCAATAAAAACCAGTTCAATAATTTAATTCTGGTTAAATAAACAGGATTGAAAATAGAGCCATCTAGTGCCGAATAGTAAGATCGATGTATATCAAAATTTGTAAGGTGTTGTCTATGGAATTTTCCCGCTTTTTTTACTGTCAAATTGATCTTAGCTTTTGTATGCTTCTCAATGCGAAACAAATCTTATTTTACACTTAGAATTATGTTGGGTCATTTCGTTTTTGCGCTGAAGAGGAACGTAATATACGGAAGATGTTATAAATTAAAAATTGCATGACTTGCTTCATTATTCAAGATTTAGGAACCCAAAACCTTTAAAAATTTTTGTAACTCCTAAATCACTAGTTTTTACAGCTACAAGGAAGGAAATTCTCGCGTTTACATTCGTAGCATGACGCATTCGTCATTGCCGCCCATCAATTAAAAGTCGCTTAGAAAATGGTGACATTACACAGAATCATATATTCTTAGGTTGATTCTAAGTAGGTACAAGTCGATCGTAAATCACGAGTCTATGGACAAAAATGATGTTGCCATTATGCGTCGCACGTAGTAGTAATCCATTCCACATAACGATGCGGTTTGAAACAATCGTTAAAAAAATTAAGTCGGAAACATGTTTTCAGCAGCATTTTATACGTACCTAATCCATAAACATTCATGAATATCATATCATCATCATTATTGATTTTATAACTCAATTTTTAGGGGTCCTTGTTGACTACAAGGAACCCTTATATTTTTGCCATGCCCGTCTGTCTGGCTATCTGTCCCCGGCTTAGCTCAAAGACTCTTAGTGCTAGAAAGCTGTAATTTGGCATGGATATTACCCATATTCATCACGCCGACAAAGGGGTAAAATATAAACATGGAAAAAAAAAATGTAGGGTACCTCCCTTGCACGTAAAGTGAGGATGATATATATAGTTGGACTGGCCAATGTTAATTGTGGCTGCGTCGCGATTGGCCTTTCATGTCCTCAACCAGAGTAAAGCCGTTCGTCGTCCATTTGACTGGTTTTAGAAGCGGCCTTTCGCTTTTGTATCTCAGATGTGTCTCATCAATCAACGCCGCACAAGCACTGGATAATTGACAATTTTTACGGAGGTCGGAAGTTTTTCCTTATTGTGGCGAGCGCAGCGCCTTCCAAGATGTTTATGAACTTGTAACACATTTTGTTACATTACACACACACACACACACACACGCGCGCGCGTACACACGCACACACACACACATTACATCACAACACATTTTGTT
This sequence comes from Atethmia centrago, assembly GCA_905333075.3. Taxonomy (NCBI): domain Eukaryota; kingdom Metazoa; phylum Arthropoda; class Insecta; order Lepidoptera; family Noctuidae; genus Atethmia; species Atethmia centrago. The sequence goes on from HG995393.1 coordinate 12,108,373, forward strand.
AAAATAAAATTTTATTATTTTCTTCCGCAATTTATACGATCAAACTGTTTGACGTTGGTGCGACGGTCGACATGACATCATTTACGCGTCGACCTGACCCGACCACTCTTTGCATACCTACATAATCACCCATGTTCCCACTGTTGGGACACAGGCCTCCTCTCGGTGAGTGGAGGTCTTTGCATGTCGCATATAAACTAAGGCATGTAGAGTGGCTTTCCTGCGAGAAATGCTCAACATGATTTTCACGAGGGGTTTTATCTTTTGTTAAATACCTGGTACTTCTTGACAGGCCTACACTGTCCTCCCATACCTATTTACACTGTAATTTGAAAACATTGTAAAAGCCAATTATTTTTAAAAGAGTAACCGTGGAGTTTCTTGCCGGCTCTTCTCCATAGGAAACTACCAATTGGAACCGTGCACCTAGCTTCTGACGTTTCATAAGTGCCCATCTAGGTTTATGTGAAATAAAATATTTTGATTTTGGAAAGTACGAATCGAACGACAATCACGAATGCGAGATGCACGAGAATTGCCTACCAGTACCAACAAACGGGTTAATTATGTACATAAGAAGTATCTATACAAACATAATACTTACACAAATAATCAAGTACCTATGTAATACATGCCTGGGGGCCAACCGTCACCTCATAAAGCAATATTATTTCAATATTACTTCAGCGTGAGAAAGAGATGGAACTATAAGTCATGTATAGCTCCATCACTTTCCCACTTTGAAGTAATTTTATAATAATACTGCTATAAGAGGTGATGATTGGCCCCCAGTTATCTACATAACAAATAGATACTCGTAACTATGGGGAAGTGCGCAGTTTAAACGCAAAATACCTGTTTAAATGTTGTTTTAACAACAACTTATTAATTTCGTCAAATTATACAGGATGTGTCGTAAACAGTGGTCCAACGTTAAGGGATCTATACACCGTATATTCAGCTACCACATACCACAATTTGAACATTTTTTTTTCCCATAGATCTCAGTTTTATTTTTTTATTTTTTGAAAAAAAATACTTCTTTCTTTACTAATTTGGCTGTAATTTCTATAAATGCCATTATATTTTAGGTGTAAATAAAAAAAAAAAATATAAACAAAAATTTTATTCTGAGGCCTATGGAAAAAGTGGTACACACACACATCCCGTATAAGTAAGGACTTACTTTACCAACTTATTTTTCTTTTAGCATAGATGAATAAAGCTTTTAGTAAGTAGGTGCCAATAATAAAATTTGGCATACAAAGCGAACCGAATTAGCAAATGTTATTTAGTATACCTAGTATTTTCGAAGCCATTGCCTGTAAAAATATAGTACTTAGATGGCGAAAAAATAAAAAATATAGTAAGTTTCAAAAACAATTTTATTCTTTTTTGCTACTATGGACCTCTAGTAACGTGAGGAAAGTTTTGAGTATGAATGTCGATGAAATGAAATTGTTTAATCTGTAAATAGGATATCAGAATCACTTTTACACGTCATATTAAAAAAAATATAAAAAAATAAGCTAGATGGAGTCGACATTTCCTATCTGACTACCCCTGAGAAGAAATGGCGAAACAAACTCAAGGGTCAAAGTCTCTTTTAAAGTCCAGATATAATCTTGGTCAGATCATGTGAGGACCATGTAGATTCATGTCTGAAATGGTCTTTTGAGGAAAGAACCACACAAATTTAAGTGGACCTGTCCAGTCAGTGCAAGCATTTGTCAGTAATCGTGTAGCTCAACTCAGAACTTAAGGAGCTCAACGACTCGACGAACAATACCAAGGAAAGGACATTTGGGTAGGCCGCATAAAGTAATCAAAATACCAGACTATCATTAAAACTAAGAGAGAAAAAAAACAAAAAGAAATAAATAAAAATGACCCACATACTGCTCACATTCACAATAATTAAAGTTAGGCTATAAGAGTAGGGGAAGAGCAAAGAAACGATAGATGGACTGTGTGAAAGATTGTATGGCTAGAAAGGGGGTGACTACCGAGATGACAGCTAATAGAGAAGTGTGGAAGAAAGAGACCTGTTGCGCCGACCACAAATAAATTGGGATTACTGCAGGAGAATGATGATGATGAACCTCTGGTAACAGGTATTTTTTAATGTCTCATGTATTTTTACACTCTAAATTTAGGTTACAAAATACCATATAATTCAACTTTTATGAGATTAATTATAATACTGCCCTATTACGATCATCTTGCCATTTTGTATTGAAATAAAAATATAGCAGTTTCGCCTACGATATTTTTTCTTTAGACTTACTTTTACAGTATTTACTGCCTCTAATATAGCAGGATAGGTACTATAGTGTGCGGGACGTGCTACACTAATAAATAATATTCCTTTTTGATAACTGTTAATATATTTATCTTTTTTAATTCAATGTTCGTTTGTGAGTTCATTAAAGACTGTCCCTGTTTCAGACTGTTCTGTTATTCATCATTTCAAATCTATCTTCCTATTTTAAATATTTATTTTTATTAAGTTGCCAGTGTCAACTAGCGGCTAGGATGATGTATTATCATAGAACCTCTACAGTACTAAATTCTAAAGTAGGGTTGGCAACCCAACTTAAAAGTCACTGTGCATGAAATAACTATTGGTTTAATAATTACCATTTTATCAATACACAAGCCGTGTGCTCAACGGGATATGCCATTGCGAAAAGGACGAATATCCTTACAAAATTTCACCCGCTATTTGACAATCTTAGGAGAGGAATTTCCAAATATCTTTCCTTATATAGAGTAAATAAGTCTAAAAGCTTATTAAGGCTTATTAAAAGGCTAAAAGTCACTCAAAGGGCAATGGAGAGGGCTATGCTTGGAGTTTCCCTACGTGATCGAATCAGAAATGAACAGATCCACAGGAGAACTAAGGTAACAGACATAGCCCGAAGAATTGCCAAACTTAAGTGGCAGTAGGCAGGGCACATTGCTCGCAGAACAGATGGCTAATGGGGCCGAAAGGTTCTGGAGTGGCGACCACGTACCGGAAGACGTAGAGTTGGAAGGCCTCCTACAAGGTGGACCGATGACTTTGTGAAGGCCGCAGGAATCCGTTGGTTGCGGGAAGCACAAAACCGGTCGAAGTGGCGGTGCTTGGGGGAGGCCTATGTCCAGCAGTGGACGTCTTTCGGCTGAATGATGATGATGATAGAGTAAATAATTTAACGTCTTTGGTGCTCACCTTCTTTAAGAAACTCTTGTATGTGTTTCGGGCTCCAAGACCTAGTTAGTTTAAGTTCTGCGTTGTCTGACAGTAAAAAAAAATAATTTAAGATTTTGATTATGTAGAAAATCAAAGTGACATTTATTTTTCTTCGCGGAACTTAAATGGCTCATGGCCAGATTGTCTCAAGATTGTCTAGATAAAATTAAAATCCAGTCAGTAAGATGGTAACAAGGCTGATTATACAGAGAATTGTCATGTTTTCAACACAGAATTGTTTGATAACATCAATATTATGTCATCGCAAATCGTCCATCTTGATATTAGTTATCAATTTGATTATTGGATGACCAAGCGTTTTTAAGTCTCCGTAATGATTTTAGGGATCCCTAGTGAACAAGAAATCCTATAGTTCCGCCTTGTCTGTCTGTCTGTCTGTCCGCGGCTTAGCTCAGAGACTCTTAGTAGGTACTAGAAAGCGGTAATTTGGCACGGGTTTACATATTGCTCACCGACAAAGCGGTAAAATAAAGTCTTGAAAAATTAAAATGGGTAACTCCCTTGCACGTAAAGCGAGGATGGCTTTCTTTTTCTCGTCAATCCCATGGTGTGGGATAGATGAGAAAAGTGCCGTTCAAAAATGTTTGCGTAATATTAAGCTTTAAAGTGTTAATTTTTGTTAGAGTCAAGTGTCTCGCCCTGCCAGCTAAATGGTTATTTTTAGATTATGTGAAAAATATCATGACAGTAGTATATATGTATCTACAAGTATATATTTACAAGTTAACGAATAATAGTCGACCAACTTAAATTTGCAGTTAGAGAATTGACCGTGACGTACTTCGATGTATGGGGGAGAACATGTTTTTCAACTACTATGTTAAGTTTATTTTTGGGATAAAATCATCCCAACTACCTGGCCGGTTTTTTTGTTTTATTTTGTCATCATTATAGACACTGCATTGACTCCAGTTCTATATTAAGAGATGATTGTCTACGCTTAGCGTAAATTTTGCAAATCATCACGTTTTTGATAAAGATTATTTATTACATTACAGTTTTCTACGTCCGATAAGTTCCTATCTGGAACTAGTATCATTACATTATTATATAATAGATACCTATATGTAGTAGCTATAATAATATAAAACAAACGAATCGCTGGAGAAGACGAGGGAGCCCCATTGACAAGATTGGCAGACTGAGTTAGCTTCACCATTGTCTACCTCCCCGTCTCATTACTCACATAGCTCAGGCGGTGACTAGCAGTCGCGCGCTGACTACACAAGCCGTGTGCTGACTCCGATGTCCCCATTACCCTCCGCCAGGAAAGCAGTAGGCCCACTAGTACAATGCACATACGCACCGACATTTCGACCTCGCCGCCAAAGTCCGACGCGAAGACCCCGACGTAATTGTCCCCACGACCCTAACTCGACGAAGTGCCAGCCCGTAGCCGAGCTTGTAGCTTTTTGGTGATCAGAACTGACCCCCTAGAATCCTAGATCATGTGCAACACCACTGGATTTCTTTTGATGGAGTTATTTGAAGTCTATGCCAACAAGCCCACAACCACCCGTGCATTGAACGAGGTTAGTAAAAGCTGCATCAACGAAATTCAGCCACATTTATGCAAAAAAGTCATCAAAATTCAAAATTTCGACAAAAGAGTGCGTATGTGCCAAGAGACAAGACATAAGACATTCAAAGAAGTGAATTTTGTCTTTGATATTTTGTATTATCTGTGCCGAACCGTACAATCAGCCATAAAAAATATCAGTTGAACAACAGAGCACTGCCCTTGAATTTCGTGTAGGACGTTATCAGTAAATCATATCTGTTTGCTGTTTGTTTTAGTCGCAAAAGATTGGTGCACGCGCGTATGACATTATTATTTACGTACCTACGAAGCTGTGATAAGAAAAGGCAAAGGAATTTAGATGTTTCGTTTACGGAAATTACCTTCGGAAAATTTTGCGTTACCTACTTGTGAAGATTGTTGTCACGGTTTTGAAAATACACTGGACAGCAAATAAACCGAGCCACCCGCTACCTAGGCACTCTAATTCGATTTTCTCAAAAACTAAAAAACCTACAATTATCAAAGTTGTACCTACAGAAAGTGCGTTTCATGCTGATTAAAATGAAAGGGAACTCATTGGGTTTAATCAATATTTCCGTGTTTATTAAGGATTTTACAAAGAAGAGTTGTTTTCCAGTCGTGACAATCGTTAGTAATGATAAAGTGAAAAAAAAAATTAAAGCCAAAAACAAAGATAAAATCAAAAAAAAGTTTTTGATCAATATTCCGTATTCCCTCCCTTTGCTCGGATAACTGCCATCCTTGTATTCATCGACCTTACGAGCCTGACGATAAAATCTTGAGGAATTGTATTCCACTCCTCTTCAATTGCGATTCGCAGCTCTGGAAGCCTTGTTGGAGCAGGTACCCGGGATCGAACCCGACGTTTCAGCTGATCCCATAAGTGTTCTATCGAATTCAAGTCCGGGCTTCGAGCTGGCCAGTCCATCGTACGAATGCTGACGTCGCGTAGATACTGGGTCACCACATGAGCAACATGAGGCCGTGCATTATCAATATTATCATGCATCAATTGCATATCCTGCCCCATATATCCTGCGTAAGGTACCACATGGTCCGCGAGGATTTCAGTAATGTAGCGATGAGAAGTCAGTCCACGTGTACGGCCCGTCGGTTCGATGAAAACTAACGCTGTATGTGCTGTTAACGAGATGCCGCCCCAGACCATTACAGATCCTCCTCCATAAGCAACAGTTTCCTCGATGCAACACTGAGAATAACGTTCTCCAGCGCGACGATATACTCTCTGACGTCGATCACTTCCATATAGACTCACCCTGGTCTCATCAGTGAAGAGTACATTACTCCACTGCTCTAATGTCCAATCCCTATGCTCTCGAGCAAATTCAAGTCGTGCTCGACGGTGTGCTACCGTTAATGCTGGGCCTGTTGCAGCTCTTTTTGGGGTCAGGTTCCGTTCAGCAAGTCTCCTTCTGACGGTATCTGAACTTATGACCACTTGGCGTTCGTCACGCAGACTTTGTTGGACTTGAACTGCGTTGAGGTGGCGATTTCGCAGAACAATAAGGTGGATATAACGATCATCTGCTGCTGATGTAGCCCTAGGTCTGCCCGTACCTGGACGGCGATCGAATGCTCCAGTCTCTAGGTATCGTCTGTAAACTCGTTGCACCGAAGATCTGCTGATTCGAAGCCTTCGAGCGACTCCACGTTGCGCAATGCCTGCTTGAAGTAGGTAATGCTACAGCTTGAGCTGCTTCCTGAGGTGTTGTATCCATTATTAATCGAAAAAAGTAGCAAAAACACGCGCGTCTGAGCAAACGATGGACAAAAACTAAAGAAATGATAAGAAATATCCGACTACCCTCATTGTAGAGAAAAAGAATGCTAATTTCAAACTCTGGTGAAAACAGAGCAAATCGTTAGCATTGTGTTTGTTGCTTGATTACAATGTGAGTTGACGGTACTTTCGAATTAATTTGTAGTCATTTTAATCACCATGAAACGCACTTTTTGTAGGTATAACTTAGATAGTTGTAAGTTTTATACTTTTTGAGAAAATCGAATCAGAGTTCCTAGGTAGCGGGGGGCTCGGTTTATTTGCTGACCAGTGTAGATAGTGGAACTACAAGCGCAGTGTGATTTTAGGTAATCACAGTAGATTAATAGATTAATACGTTTGCATGCATGTAGAAGATATCGTATATAAAGTGACTGTTTAAAAATAAACGATGCGATAATATACAGGGTCAAAAAAAAATTGCGAAACTCCGCAAACGTGTTGGGTACCGATATCGAAACACGATAAAAAAAAGGAAAAATATTCGATGATTTTTTTTCGGATCTACGACGAGAAAATCTGTTTATTTTTATTTTATCGTGTTTATACTTAACGACTCATCAGGTCTGTGAAGTTTATACAAAAAAGAAAACCGGTTTTTTTTAGCTAATATATCAAGTGACTACTTGTACCGGTGGTTGATAACCTAAAAAAAAATAATCACATTTATTTATTTGACCGAGCGAGCGCAGCGTCTCTGCTTTAAGGCGCTGACAAGACGCAATTGACCAAAATAGGCTTCTCTTAAGAGAAAAAATTGTCAAATCTGTATAGTTTGTGGTAGCGGAAAAAATATATGTTAATTTTGAACGTATTTCCCAGAACTTGGTTGTTACCAAAACAAGTTTTGAATAAAAATCTCGATACAAACTAACGTTAAACAAACCTCTTACCTTGAGTTCTAATCTAAAATATCTGTATTAAATATCAACATACGTTACGTATTTAATTAATAACAAGAACGTCATATTTGAATGCAGAACTTGGTTGTTTTTTTATTTTCGATTTCTCAACTCAATTTTGAGTAAATTGATAATTGCTTCATATTTTGCAATAAATTACAAGCGTTGTGTCATCGCGCTTCTCTTTCTTTTCTATGCAATCTGACAGTGACCGCGGTTTAGGTGTTGTCAGCGTCTTAAGTCTGGCAAAGCTTTCCTCGGTCAGTTAGTCGGTACTCCTCTACAGGTCGTATTTTACAACTGATCTGCACGAAACTTGGTATACAAGTTTAACGACTTTATAGTTTTTATTTTTGTCGTCGGGGATTTTGGATTGGAGGGGTACTTCCTCCAAAAAGGGGCAAAAAGGGGGCAACTGGATATCTCCGCCTTATGAGACCCGATTTCGATGGATCTTTTTCAATTGAAAAGTAGTAATAACTTTAAGTTGGTCTCATAGCAATTTGGTGAAAATCTGATAAGAATCTTCGGCATGATGAACGGAATAGCTCCTCAAAACACAGTAAATAGCTCACTTCTAGATTCCTACCAGCGGAATGGAATCGAAAAAAAAACATGTTAAAAATCCCGTTTTAAATCAAAATAAAAAAAATCAACATCAAAAGTCATTTATTCAAACTAGGCTGAGGATCAGCACTTTTCGAACGTCAAAATTACATAAGACAGTCCCCCAAAACGCCCACCCTTCACCACTTCCTAGTGTTTTAGCTGGGAAGAAGAAGTGGTCAACAAACTCCCCAGCAGCACAGCTGTCTGATCAGTTAGAGAATATAAATGGATTCTATACAACAGTATGCAAAACAATTTACATTACGTGCAACACAAAACATTAAATTATTTGCCATTTATGTCAGCTACCACACCACTATACCAACAAAAAAAAAGAGAAAAGGAAAACACCGAAAACTAAATTCTCAAGCAGAGATAAAACCTGCCGGGGTCGCGGGAAGGTACTTATGGGTCACCGAGGCCCCCGCAACACAGGCAACAGGAAAGAACACGGGTGGGTTTTAGTCAGTAAGAGTCTGACACACCCTCCCGCTCCGCCCAGAGCGGGAGAAGTTATTTCATGATTTCCCACCCTCAAAAAAAAAAAAATAAAAAAAAAAGCAGAGATAAAAACGTAAACAGAACTTAATTCCCAAATATAAAAGTCTCCAAGCATAAATGGCGTGCCCGCTTATATATCGTCACCCTCCGCGCTAACTGTCTTATCTAGCAATTCATCATTTTTCAGGGCAACAGTTTTTCGGTCGGACGCTACAATCACGTTACTGTAGTTGCGTTGGCTGTGGCTTTATTTATGCATTAATTACTTTTTTATATTGCTCTTGGCTTACTCTTTACGTTAGTAATTGCCCTAAAGCCCTAAGGTATCTATTTATTTATTTATATTCATTTGAAGTAGATACGTCACTCTGTGAGAACTTTGTTTTTCAACTTGTGTCTGTTACGACGTGATTTTTTGGTATAAAAATATAAATAAAACTCTATTAATATCTTATAAATGTATTAAAAGTAATAAAAATTTCGTCCGTAAGCTTAAAAAGTTACAAGGTACGTTTAGGAAGTTACAAAAAATAATGTTTTAACATTTTTACTTTATGTATTAAACTATACCTAATTATTGAGATGAATTGAGACTTAATCTTCTTTCAAATAAATTTTAATTATTTAATACATCAAGCTTATACTTGTGCTTATATTAATGTACCTACTTAATGCTAAGCAGGTATAAATTTTGAGTTTGTTCATAACAACTAAGTCTTAGTTACTTTAATATCACAATCACAGTATTTGCAAAAATATTAGTCTTTAATTGGACTTGCTTTATCTAGGATTGAAGCGGTCAGTTTATAGTCTTATTTATTGGACATAGGAACTAGAAATCAGGTTAATAATTATGTTATTGGTAAACATCGTCTTAAAATTAACGTAAGAGCTAAATTCTATAAACAATCAGCTAGTAAAATCAACAGTAAAGGAATGAAAAAGGTATCATGACATTAGTAATTAGTGAGAAAGAGACGTATAAAATGCCACATGTTCCGGCAACTTAATGACTGGGGTGTCCCCTGTTGTTAGTGACAACAAGTCATTATATTTTTCTATAGAAATTTTGGGCGGTGTTGGATTAAGAAGTCTTATTTCCTCTCTTAAGAAAACAGAGAAATGTCTCCTAAGAGAGCGTGGCGACCCCTCAACTTCAAAATCTTCGGGAAAGACCTGAGTATTGCTGGAAATAACACAATCATCTATTGGTAATATACTAGGCGATAGTAACTGACGATGGTTTTCACAATTAACATCACTGAAGTGATCCCAGCACACTAGAATTCTGCACCTAAAACAGGAACTATTAACCTCTTTATTGCACCCAGCAGCTTCACAGAGTTGGTTTTGCGTTTGTGTTTCTGATGGCAAGTCATAGATTTCGAATTCTTCTAAAATATTCATAGAATTGTCGGCGTGTTCTACATCTAGGGTCTGTAAATTTTCTAAAGTATGCATAGAATGGTAGGCATCATGCTCTGTATCTTGGGCCTGTGTTTCTGATGACAAGCCGTTGATTTGTAATTCTCCTGAAGTATGTATTGAATTGTTTCTGTGCTCGTGCTCTTTGTTAAGTAGTTTTAAATGTGTGGATCTCTGTGGCATTAATTCAAAATGCTGTTCACAAGACAAATCATTGATGAATTGATCCCAGCATACAAGTATAAAGCGCCTATGGCAAGAGCTAAATACTTCAGAAGAGCATCCAATAACTTCGCAATGTTGTTCACGTCGACAATCTACGGATTCTTTTGTTAAGTCAGAGACACTAGCTAAATCTGGTTCACATGGTAATGGTCTTGCAAACACATGGTTCTTCTCTGTCTCTTGGGTTCTATGACATAGTCAGGATCCTGTGGATCTTCTAAGTCAATATCACAATAAGTTCAATGTCTAACCGCCCGCATACACTGCGGTATGCACGGGGGAGGGGCCCCCGTGCATACCGCAGTGTGACTTAAAGGCTCCTACATACTGGCGCGACTTGTCGCGCGACGCGACGCGACACAAAGGCACCGCTTGTAGCGCTACAAGCGGTGCCTTTGTGTCGCGACGCGTCGCGCGACAAGTCGCGCCAGTATGTAGGAGCCTTAACGATATGGCAATAAGCTTCATATTCGTATAAAAGGTTTGATCTCTAAATGACGTAAATGCAAAAAAAAATTGTAAACATTGTTGAAAAAAAATTCTAGCTAAGTGCCCTGTGTACATACTTCAGTCATTTTGCATCGGGACGAAAAAAATAAAATCTTACTAACTGTAGTATGTTCATACGACAGGTAGTGAGAATATTTTTTCCCTCCTTTTGCACATACGCTAAACAAAATACTTGACTATCTTCTAAACGATAAACGATACAGATACGACGATTAGAGAGAACTTATTCGAAACAAAGTTATGAACACGTAGGTAATGTCAGTGTAGATACGTCAGTTTGTGGGATACGACAGTTAGCGGGGAGGGCGACGATATAGCTACAGCTGTAACTCAGTCACAAATGATGAACTAGGAAGTAAATTTTAAAACGGGAACCGTTACCTATATTAATTGCAGCAACAAAGTTTGTGCTCAAGAGGTTTACTGTTCGCAGAACTACTAGTTTTTATTTTATCATAGGTAACGATAAATCATCACATCTGCGGAGTTTTGCTAGATAATTGAAATTGACCCTCTGTGGCAGCTCGAGTAAACGGTGACAAACTTAGTTTGTATAGAATGGAAAGTGTTGACAATGCCGCCTTCAACAGCGGCCGTCGAGGCGTCTCAGTGCTCTGTGCAGTGGCGTAGCGTGGCAGAGGGGGCCACGGCCCCGGGCGGTGCTAATATCGGGGGCGGCGGCGTCAGGTCATCCTAACTGTATTGTCATCAGAGGACTACCACCGTACAGTACATTCAGTACTGCATGTTACCACCAACTGTCAAATTTCTCCATATGATTAAACCTTCAAATTTTGATTGTTTAATTTCATAACAGAATGAGAAAATGTAGGTACTTGTTGACGAATAATTTCAAGACACTGCTACACTGGGACAAATGGAAGTTGTTCAAAATAGATTTGACGTAAAAAAAAATAGGAAGGTATACATAACAGGTCTATATTAGTATTCCAAATCATGTGAAGTTAACTATGCTATAATATAAATATACTCTATTACTAATCTTACATTGTAGGTAATAATACTCAGTTGCAAAAATGGGGGGGGAGGGGTAGCAAATTTAGGATTTGCCCCGGGCGGCAGAAATACATGCTACGCCACTAGCTCTCTGTGCGTGTTACCTTCCTTAGTTCCTCAAAAATAGTTGCCAGAAACCGCCACCAGGGGGCCAACCATCACCTCATATAGCAGTATTATTATAATATTACTTCACAGTGGGAAAGTGATGGAGCAGTACAGGTCTTATAGCTCTATCTCTTTCTCATGCTGAAGTAATATTGAAATAACACTGAGGTGATGGTTGCTCCCCTGCACTTTCAGCTAAAATAAAATCTCTTTCTTCTCCAGGTTTTAATTCAACCGCCGATGCTTGCAGCCACGATGCTGTTAGATGAGGTGATGCCTACGATGAGGAGCCTCAGTCCTGACCCTGAGGATATAGCGGCCATCACCAGGAAATGTAACACTACCTTGGTAAGTTTATCTAAAAAATATTTGTAGTAACGGCTAGGAACAGACGGGTCTTAAAATAAAAGAAAGAAAATACTTGTTTGTAATACGTGTTTGTTGCTTAAAAGGTGATCTGGAAACTCATTGAGTGTTTTAATTGTATGTAATTGCAATAAAAAAATTAGATTTTTTTTTTTTTTTTTTTATTTTTTTTTTTTTTTTATTTGTAACGCTCATATTGTTATGCAGTTACAGAAAAAACGAGCGAGCCTTACAGTAGTCGCATAAGATGTGTAACATCTGACATCTCACCGTGGTAATAAGCAACTGAACAGCGACAGAAACTAACCTCAGAATTTAAAACGCTAATTACTAAAATATTTATTCGAATAAATATTAATTTCTAGTGGTCGTTCACTGGTTGAAATTCGACCCCCTCTATTTACAATCTATATAGTACTTACTAATTCCATGCTATTAAAAAGTACTTACTTATTCCATGCTCAAGCTGTCACTTCCAGTCTACACAATTCCGTCCCTTTCTTTGGAATCATTCCCACAGAAAACGAGAGGAAAGATATTTCACATAAAAAAAATCGGGATATATGCTTAAATTCTACGCAAATGAGCCATCGCAGCGTTCACTTAGCAATAGAGTATGTTTCTATATATGAGAAAAAATCTATAAATATGTATATTATTGAGATAGTTTATGCAAAAAGGAGTCGGAAAATATTAGTTTTGGTTCTTAAAATAACAAAATAAATGTTAAAATTCAATTCAACGTTTGTAGTTTTTCTTATCTGTTAAAAAACACCATGAAATAGTACCCTCCATGTTATTACGTCATACGGCTGTGTAAACTGAAACGTGTCAACTGTCAACTGATAGTTAGATAATAGATCAGCGCATTTGTTTACATAGCCAAGTGACGTCATGACCACAGACCAACATGGCGTCCACTGCGTCCAGCGTTTTCGTCAAACTACGCGCGAAATTTGAAAATGTAAAATTGAAATGCAGTTTTATGGCACATCGATTGAATAAAAATTTTGTGATTTTTTTTTTGGGGCTTATAGCACTATAGAATTTAATTAAGACACTTTTCAAAAATGGGTGTAAGACCCTATTATGCTGTGGCACATGCACCAAGCAAAGTTCTAATAGGTACAGATAACATTTATCATTCGCAATATTTTGCAACGTTTAATCTACTAGGCGCTTTTAAATCCTCATCTGTTTTGATAGCCAGATTGACTTCTTCTAAATCAATTTATGAAAAAAACAACAGCTATAATCCGGTAGAAATCTTTAATTAGATAAAAATATTAAATTGTACACAAAAATATGAAACTAAAAAGTAACCTTCCAACTCTTAGACCAAATAAAAACCGAGACAGCACTGTCAACGTGAGGCCGGTCTAATAAACACGTGTGCACTTAATGAGGTGTAGTTTGGTTGAAATGGGTTGTAAATGTGAGCGTGTATGCACAGAGCGAGGTGTAGTCTTGGCATGGCCTCACTGTATTGTTCGCAATTGTTTTTTACTTAGTCTGCTGAGTTGCAACTGAGAAAAAAATATTATTAAGTATGATGATGAATCTATGTATATTATCATACTCCTGAACTATCAATGAATAAAACCACAACCATTCATAAAAAGCATTGAATACGCAGACGTTGTTAATTATTTTGTTTACATCTCAAAACACATTGCGCGCCATCTTAAGTAGGTACAATGAATTGGCGCGCTTTTTTATCTACTCTATAGTCATTGAGGAAAACACAGATTATAATTTTGTTGCGTGCTGCGCCCTCCGCGTCAACCATAATTATTTTGTTACGCGTAGGGGTTACAGTAAGCACAAAAACTGTGAGAAGAAGACTGAAATCAGCCGGAATAAATTCACACTTACCTGCCAGAGGCCCCACATGCCACCGAGTAGGAGTAGCTCGAGTTAATTTTGCTCGCACTCACGAAAATTGGAATGACGAAGCTTGGAGTCAAGTCCTATTCACAGATGAGTCCAGATTTTGTCTGAAGCCAGAGGATGGTAGGACTAAAGTGTGGAGACGCCCGGGAGAGAGGTGCACTCAGTGCAACATCATTGGAAAAGAGGCATATGGTGGAGGGTCAGTTTATGGTATGGGAAGGTATTTGTATAAACTAAACGATCACCTTTACAATAAATATGAACTTTTTTACTACGCAAAGTGACAGCTAGCACATGTCGGATTACTCCAGCGAATTAATAATTCGACTTTACACTTTTTTCGGTGTATCTCTCATTTGCCAAGTGTGCAGATTATAACGTGCGATAAGGAAAATTAGAAAGAAAATATAAATTATTGTAATATCTTAAAATAACAGGTACAACCTATCACTGACCTGCACTGAAATGCAAAAAATGTAAGAATTTATGAATTTCGCGGGCTACAGCTACGGTTTCACCTTTCACAAGGGGACTACGGGCTACGGGACCTAAACGCAAATTTTATAAGTTTTATAATACCTAAAAGTATATGATCCACTGCAGTAATCAAAATCAGAAAAATATATGATATTCTTTAGGATATATGCTAGGTAGATAGTGTGTTGGAAACATAATACAACTAATTTATTACGATAGACAAAAATCACGAAGATACGAGTACCTCTAAAAAATTCTTTTAACGATTAAAAACCATATACTTACATGCAATAATTCTGATTTTTTGTCAGATTATTCTACAAGCAACATATTAGCATAATAGTGTTTTATTTTTTTATACAATCTATAGCTTTTGTAAATCGATAATTGCTTCATATTTTGCAATAAATTACCAGCGTTGTGTCATCGCGCTTCTCTTTCTTTTCTATGCAGTCCGACAGTGACCGCGCTTTAGGTGTTGTCGGCCTCAACATCACGCTACGACCCTCAGGAGGCGATCAAAAAGAAAATTTCAGAATGAACGCAAAGCGAAAACGAATTAATAGCGCGGGTGGGCAATGCGATGCGACGCGGTGGGCCAGAAATTTCACGCGAATGAAGTCGCGGACATAAGCTAAGTGGGACTATATGACATTAGTATGTGAGCGACAAACACAACGCTCTAATTATGTGACATTATAATTTAACATAATTGGATAAACAACAGTAGCCGTCCGTGACATTGAACCTTGTTGGCCTCAAATTGCTTTTGATTTTATATCCACGTTGTTTTATAATGATACCACACAGTAATTGTCCCACTGGCAAAGGCTTCTTTTCCGGATGGAACGAGCATCGATAATTACGCTATTAAACTGACATTACGCTGTTTCATCTTCTATCTGCATAAATCACATACACAATCAGCCTATAATGTTCCCACTGCTGGAACACAGGCCTCCTCTCTATGAGAGGGATTGGGCCGTAATCCACTCCACCACGCGGGCCTTTAATAGATATTAATAAACTCTGACCGATGAGAGACTGCGTTGCTGACACCTGTCGGCTCAGTACAAAAGAAAACCTGTTTTACGAATGTAAACTTTATTAGTTCCTAATCGTGTCCAACTGACAGATGTCAGGAACGCATTCTCTCCGCGGCCGAAATAATCATAGGCGCCGCGCGCCGGGAGCACTTGCGACTAGGCTTCAAAATAAAATAAAGGTGTAACAACATTCAGAACTACGTAGGTACCTATAAAAATACCCGAAAACGCCTTTACCTATTCGAGGTGAGGTCCTAAAATGTTCCTCTCAATTTTAAAGCTTCTGTGCGTTAGTCGACAAAGTACCGAATGGAAATAGGATTCCGAAAATCTAATCGACCCTAGG
Organism: Atethmia centrago; assembly: GCA_905333075.3. NCBI lineage: Eukaryota > Metazoa > Arthropoda > Insecta > Lepidoptera > Noctuidae > Atethmia > Atethmia centrago. Next base: position 12,124,398 of record HG995393.1, read on the forward strand.
CGGGGTGCTAACACTATCACGCTTGCTTCGCTCGCACAAGCATCCTACTCTATCTTAATTCTTAAGCTTCTTTGTATACATCGACACAGTCTTCCTATTGTGTATGAATGGAATAAATAAAACCTGTAAAAATTATCGAGGTCGCTTCGCTCGCTCCTGCATCCTATATTATCTTAATCCTGCTTTCCTGCATAAGTCGACAAAGTAACTCCTTGTAACTATGAATAGACAAACGCGAACATAGCATATCCGAGGTGAATTACAAAAATGATCGCGCTCGCTTCGTGGAGCTGAAGATGCACCCCCTTGAAAATAAACTTGCCGGCCGACCATAGAAATAGTAATTATAGTCAGTTTTCGTGTCCGTCTGTGTGATCGCGTTGTTTATCAATTTTGATGCGATTTTCAACATCATTTAGAGATTTTTTTCCGGATGTTTTATGTGTACCATAAATTCATATTAAAGTTAAATATAATAAAGTAACCTCGATGTTATGTAGAGTCATAAAAACCGTCTAAAGAAGGCCCCGGCCCACGGCGGCGACGGGTGAAAATCGGCTTTCAAATTTCAATTTGCAAGTGCCGGATATAGCTTCTTAACCATTACTGTACTTATACAAAAATGACACCCAAGTTAATTCTGCTCAAAAACGAAGGAATTATATTATTTTTCATTTGTATGAAGCTGGTATGAAAAATCTAATTATCTCGGGAAGTTAAACACGAATATGCTTACAGTTGATTATAGTGCTAATTATTATGAATTGCCGAAAAATATTATGCCGTTTTTTTTTTTAAATCGTTAAAATATTTTTATTTATTTTTACTTATGATTTTTTTTTAGTAAATAAATAAAAAAATAAAATATTTCGACCAGCAATAGATCATAGTAGGCACAATGAAAAATACAAAAAGACTCCACATACACATTTATTACAAAACAAACTTCGATTGCTCAGCACGTGAGCCAAACAGGAATCGTTCGGTACTGACAATCAAACCTCTGTGCGAATACCCTCAGGATGCCACTGGAGCCCCCGAGTCCTGCGCACCATGGATGTGCATCGTTTTCGCATTGATAGTAGAATAGAAACAGTCTACCTACTTGCTACTCAGCGGACCTCCCCTAAATCTAAAGATAAACAAATAAAATACCGTAAATATACTGTCGGATACAGCAGAACCTTTTCCTTCCAAAGTCGGTAAATAATGTTAACAAACGCACGTGCACTCCGTGTCAGCGACCACCCGGTAAGGCATGAAAGTATAAAATGGTGCCGAATGTGCCGATTCCCTTGTTCACAAACTAAACTAAAAAGTTCAGTGCATCTTTTTCTTTCTATTTCATTATGAAAAGGACAGAAGATAAATTTTAGTTTAGTCCTGTCAAATTAATCAGTTCTTGACGTAAATTGACGTAATTTTAGTAGGCAAGTTTTTAATCACGTCTAAACTTGTATGGAGTAGTGACAGCCGCTGATTAACTTGACAGGACTAAACTAAAATGTATCTTCTGTCCTTGTCTTAATGAAATAGAAAGAAAAAGATGCACTGAACTTAAATTTAGTTTAGTTTGTGAACAAGGGAATCGGCACCATTGTCAACTACCTAGTCGTTATATTTTATTTATCATTATTTTCACAGCCACATAACGCGACACGTAATTAATTATCTATAGTTCAAAGATTATAAGTATTCATGACACAATAGCGTGCACTGGTCAAAGGTCGAAGTAGTTTTGATTTTATTATTTGATTGAACTTGATTGAGCAATGCTTTAATGATTTTTATTCGCGGGTTTTTTCGCGGGAGATATTGTGACATTACGACGTTGGCGGGACAATTCAAAAAGCGCTCGTTTAATGTGTTTTTTTTTTAGTTCTATTTAGTTATACGTCAGTCAGTGTAGCATCTCACGTAATTATAATACTAATTTAATAGGTAGTTTAAAAAACACAACATCACATCAATTATAAGTGAATTATCTAAAGGACAAAATCTTAAATTTAAGTTAAAAATGTCTGTCCCTCAAATTATTCTGAAAGTAACAGGCGAGGCGGCGTAACTTGGCGTAAGTAAATAAAAGGATTGCCTCATTCAGCAGCAGGCTGCAGATACAAGCGGGAATTTTATTTTTTTTTTGCTTCGTCTATTTTGTTCTGTGTGCGAAAGAGAGCGCACGAAGTGTAGTTCGCCTTATCGCCGTACAATGTAGCCGTAGCATTATAAAAACAAACACTAACGAATGTACCATCTTGTACATCCCAAAAATAAAACTTATCAATTATCGAAGTTTCATAATATTATGCAATATTGCGCAATTCTATCGTAAGTTCCGAAATGTTTCAATAGATGGCGCTACAATTAAATCACTATCTATATTGCAGAGGTATAAATAAAGAAGTAATAATTATCGTGTCAAATGACAAAAATATCGGCTGAAACCTCAAACACAGACACAAACAGTTTGCACGTACGTTTCCTGTAAATTAATATTAATTTACGAATAAAATCGTATTAGGTACTTACAATACACCTAAAAACTGCCGGAAAATCTAACAAAATACCTGTAAAACTGTTAAACTCCTTGAAAATATTAATAGGCTGTAAAACAAAAATAGACAATTTTTATCAACTAATGTTTTTGTTGAATTCAGTAATGGTTGAGCTTGGTTTAGCCATCTAGTGCCAAAAAGCTGCCTTGTTCACCTAGCGAACTGTTTGTTTAGTGTAGCTACTCCATACTAGATGGCGTTGTTTTCAATAACACCGTTTTAGCTAAAAGTTTAAACTATAAATAGAATTTAATATTCCTAGCAAAAATACCGTATTTAAATTAAATATTGTCTACGTTCGCAATAGATATTTGAAAGGTAACCTTTCGTAATCGGACGGATGTTATCTATAAAGTAATAACACCTCTCTATCCTTTATATAGCTCTGTTCCTCTCTCTCGGTGTGCATGACGTGTGCTTTTCACGCTGTTTCGATCGTGGCGAAGTCAGTCACGAACCGATTCCGATGTCGTATGATCTTGTTATTTGATGTTATTTCATCAAATATTAATACAAATAACCTTTGTATCGAGTTCCAAGTGTTTTTCGCGTAACTTACTTCGATTTAAGTACGAACTTATGCCGGATATCTGTGTATTACGTGTGTGTATCAAGTGATAAGTGGAACGTTGTAAAAAACAGTAATTCAGGCTGTTTTCTAAGTGCTTTTACCTGTTTTCGTGGATTATCTTCCGTTATAGGAGTTAACGGAGCGTATCATACCTTTGATGCAGCAGTCTTTGTGTAAAAATACTTCCATAATATTTTTAACCTATTCGTAACTCTTTGGAGGTTACGATTATTTTCGCTAAAAACATATCCTTTTCTCCACTCGAAGTACCTACCTACGTTTGTCTTTTTCTAGCCAAAACTTTTTTGTTCGTGTTTAATGCTAAGCAGTGCAAACAATCGTTGCTTTTATCGATTCTTATCGGATTCCTATTTACTCAACTTTAATTTTAGTCAACAAAGTATGAATTACGTACTTATACACACATGACACAGACACTATTAAAATACTTTATTTGCCTATTTGATATCTTCAAACTCTCTTGCTCTGTAGTTAATTAATTAGTTGTTATAATAAAATTTGATAAATACCTTGGCTTAATATTACAAGATTCTAACAAGAAAACAAACTCAATTTATGAACAACATTGACTGACGGATTTAATATTAACAAGACTTCTAATTAAATTAAATAGCAGGTTATTATTTTCTAGCTAGTTTTTCTTGGTATTGTATTAGAGCTATCTTGAAAATTTAATTCTGCGTTTTCTATGAAGTTGCTCCAATACTGGGCTGGTTCACATGTATACATTGGCTCATGATTGTCATAGGATTAGAAGAAAAAAATAGTTGTGAGGGCTGTCTACAGTAAAATAATCATAATGATTAAGTCTATTTCACAGTTGTTTTGGAAATTTTCACAAATATAATATACAGTGAAGTAATAAAATAAAAGTTATTTATAATTTTAATACCTACCCACAACCTAAAATACTTAATAAGTTTTGAATGGGCTGAATATGATGAATATGCCTTTGACATGACTTATCATCGGATTGATTTTTATTATAACTTTGCTACCTATTTTATGAAACAAAAAAGACTACTCCACTCCAGCTGCTTTTTAAAGTTAGCAACTTGCTGCATTAGAAAGAGGAATTTTAAGATTACCTGAGCTACAATTCTTATTAAATTTAATTTCAACAATGTTATGTTTTAAAACTATTTTGCTATTTGAGTAGGTACCCAGAAGAGTTGTTTTTTTGTTGTTTTTAAATTGGGCTCTTATTTGACTACTATTACACATGATGTTAACATAGTGATGATGCAACACGCTTGCCTAGAAGTAACCTATTTACTTGTACTATCTTGAAGACTCCCAAGTAAGTTACAGTCAGGAAACAGAAACTAGCAAGGAGTTCTTCTTTAGCAGTATGCATAATTAATAGATAGAAATCATTAGCCATGCATCGTACGCTTTACCTTCACAGGTGATGCCAAGGTCATAATATGAACGCACCTACAGTGTTGGAATCAATATTTCTAATAGACAAACTATCTTTTTATTTTTACTTGTTAAGGTAAAAGCTATTAGGGTCAGTAGGAGAAAGAATAATCCATTTTATTTTTTTTGTTGGCAACAATATGACAGAAATTTTAATGTTTTAATATTGGTTATAATAATAAAATGTTTTTCAAGGGGTTAGTAGGTAGGTCTTTAGTTTAAAATTTGTTCTGTAACTGATGTAAAATTTACTTAAGTAAATTGAACTTTAAGTTAAGAAAACCTGCATTATTTTGTTAGACAAGTAAAAAACTTTAAAGCAGGTCAAGGTGCAATGCACGCTGAATGCTTAATGTATCTGTGCCTATAAGAAGTATATTTTTTGTCTTTGAGTAAAATAAACAAAAGATTTAAAAAAACTCAACAGTCAAAAATGTGGATGTTCTTATCAAAATCAAAAGTCAATTATTCAAACTAGGCTGAGAATCAGCATGTTTTGAACATCAAAATTATATTAGTCAGTCCCATGAAAAGCCTGCCCTTCACCATATTCATCGCCCTTAGTCATCTACAATACAAATAAATAAAATTGAAGTGTCTGTTTGTAATCTCAAAACAACAGCTTTTTACTAAATGCATAAGAATGTATATTAACAAAATAACAATGTTCAAAAATTTTGTCAGTCTTTGTTCCGGCTTATCTCTGAAATGGCTGGACCAATTTTGGCGGGACTTTCACTGGCAGATAGCTGATGTTATAAGAAGTAACTTATGCTACTTTTACTTAGTACCATAAATATTTATCATCTTCATTATCTTGCCCTTAAACCAATGTGTTTTTTATTAATTTTTTTTTTTTTCATGCTGTATTAGTTGATAGCTCTCATTTCAATGTTACAAAAATATTATTTACATATATAATGTGATTCAATATTTATGTTTCAAATAAAGTTGGGTATATGTTGAGATCTTTGTGTTTGAAGATAAGATCAACATAGACAACTGAGTCATACTTTACAATATATGTATATTTATATATATATATATATATATATATATATATATATATATATATATATATATATATATATACAGATATACATACATAAACTCACGCCTTCTTCCTATGGGGGTAAGCAGAAACTATAGTATGCCACTTGCTATGTTCCTTACATACTCCTTTTGCTTCGTTAAGTTCATACATCTGGTCATACACGCACGCTGGTTGCAAGTAGGTACTACACAACTAACCTTTATAAAGAACATCACCATATGTCCTCATGGCGAATTTAAAATATTATTTTTACATATTACATATTGAGTATTCATGAGAGTGTAGACTAAAACAATTATTAAATGTAAGATAAATTATGAAAATGTAGATAATTACTTACGTCGCGTAGATACAGTGATTAGCAAGAGTAGGTAGTTAAAAAAATCTAGTACATTAGTAACCACTTTTTTCGAAGTTGGTTTTAAAAAGACTATACTTCGTTGGTTTACACTAGGACTTGTAATTAACTGCAGTAAAATTACACTTCTTACTTGTCATAACGAAATGACAGTAGGAAGAGTCTTTAGTCTGACTTTAGTACCTACCCGATTAATCTGACATGTGCTAGCTGTCACTTTGTGTTATAAAATGGTCATATGTATTGATATTTAATGGTGATTATTTAATTTAATCGATATATATGAGCGTAAAATAAACGTAAGAATTATGTACGTTGCGTAAAAGTCTAGAATACAATAAATATAAACATTTTATTAAGTACACAAAAATGGCAGCTAGCTATTCTCCAATATATAAAAAAAATAGGACTTTTCTCTAAGTTACAATCGATATTTCACGAGAAAATCGATATGTGTTTCGTAAATGTAAGATGCTCGTGACTGTAATACCTGTGTATAAGAAAAGCTGTCTTTCTGTTTTAAACGTAACTTATGATAAATAAAACTTGACAAAATTATCTGCAAATAATTACAGTTAAAAAAAAATCTTTTCGAATTGATGGCAAAAGTAAAAATATTATATTACTATCTGCGCCTCGCGGTTTCAACCGCGTGAGTATCGATTCCGTGGGAATATCGAGATAAAAAGTATTCTATGTCCTAATCCAAATTATGGTCTACCCATGTGCCAAATTTCATCCAAATCTGTTTAGCCGTTTTAGCGTGAAAGCGTAGCAAACAAACTCACTTTCTCAGTTATAATAGTTAGGATCTTAGATGAGTTGGTCCCAGTAGGTGCCCCCCCCCCCCCCTCCGCGTCAATCTCGGCATCGGTAGCGTTTTTTAGGTCCTTGGAATGGCAGGTCTATAGACACTTTGGTTACTTCAACATATCGTTAATTTGCGAGAAGCTAGACATAATTCAAAAAGAGTAGTTTTTGGGTAAGACGAGTTAAAAGTTTTTAAAGCAGCGGTAGAAATGCGATGAAGTATAAAGTCACACCTCTCTAGCTCCCTCATTTTTAGTGCTCATCTCATACACCAACGGTAGAGGCAACTGCAGCCGTCGACTCTTCGACGGCAGAGGCAACTGCAGCCAACTCAAAAATGCAGATTTTTTCTTATGTCACCCTTTTTGCCAATTAGCGATATGTTATGCTTGTTTTTTTTGTCATTTGCCAGCAGTACCGCAACACAGAGCAATGTAAACTGTCTGTGGTCTCTGGCCCTGATATCAAGCAATGGACAAGATTGTCAAACTTTTATGGCTGACGATTTTACGACTGATTCGGTGTCAAACAATAGAAAATCATCATTCATCAGTCTCATTAACTGTCCTTGACCGAATACGAGGCTTTTGGCTTTTTTTATGTGTTTATTTTATTGAATCTTTTTTTTGTAATGTGCGTTTTGTTTGTGAAGAAAAAACATTTTTTTTTTTAGGGAACTTAGATTTGCGTACAGACAAAACATGTATGTCTAATTTCCCAACTTTTAACTAAGAATGACGGAATGCAAACGCTCACAGTTAATTCATTCGTGAATCTAGGTTAATTAGTTTGGTGCATTACTTATTATAAATTTAGACTTTCTAGCAACGCATTCACTCTCACTGCAAACCATTTGTGTTTGTAACTAACTACTGGAGAGTAGGTACAGTCGCCAGCAGACCAGGTTATACTCATCATCCCAGCCTTCTCCCAACTATGCTGGGACACAGGCTTCCTCTCTTCGAGAGGTATTGGGCTGTTATCTACCACGCGGGCCCAGTGCGGGTTGGTAGATGTCACATATCTTCGATTTTTTGGCTCTAGGACATGCCGGTTTCCACACGATGTTTTCCTACACCGTTTTGAGAGCAGTGGTGATGAAATAATTTACTTTAAGTAAAGCGCATGCCTGGGTTTGAACCAACGACCTACAATCCTAAGTCGGGGCCGTTACCTGGGCCACCACGGCTCTGGGTACCAGAGCTAGTATTTAACTTATGAAGCCGCGTAACCCATGTGGTGCCAAACAATGGAAAATCAATTGTGTCTCATTAGCTGTCCTTGACCAATTAATAAGTTTCTTTAAAAAAAAACATCTTAATTCGCTAAAACTTTGCCATAGTATGACTGGTCTTTTCGCTAAATCGGATTCTCATTATCTCATTTACAAAGTCAAAGTCAAAACTTTTATTGCGAACTAAGTGTACAATGTTGGTGTTATGTTGAGATAGTACTTATGACTTAGCAGTCTTGTACAAGCATTGCAATTATCATTCGCCTGCCCTTTTTGTTTGGGTGGGAAATTATCAAATAACTTCTCCCGTTCTGGGCGGAGCGGGAGCGTGTGTCAGACTCTTACTCACTAAAACCCACCCGTGTTCCTTCCGTTGCCTGTGTTGCCAGGGGCCTCGGTAACCCTTTCGTACTTTCCCGCGACCCCGGCAGGCATCGGCCCTAGTCTAGTGAACCCCTACACTTGTACTGACGACATCTCTTTAAGGCGCGCGTGGAACACAACGCGCCGGTTCGCCTGCTCTTATCATCCAGAATTGGCATGCATTAAACATTATTATTAATTTAATCCAATGAACTGAAACCTGGTCTGAAAGACTTCGACTTTGGTGGCTAAACTGTCAAAATTTAAGGAACCTTATCTAGTGTAATCATTAAAAGATAATAGTTAGTAGTTTACTGCATTAAAAGATAATTACATTACATACCTACGTATCACTAGGTCATAATCGTTTTGTGCGTGATGCTGATGTGATCACACATCATCTTCATAACATCTGCCTAGCCTTCTCCCAACTCTGTTGGGGTCCGGCATCCAGGCTAACCAGATGCAGCTGAATTCCAGTATTTTAAATGGAGCGACTGCCTATCTGACCTCCACAACCCAGTTACTGGGTAATACGATACCCCTTGGTAAGACTGCTTGTGAGACTTTCGGGCTTCTGACGACCCGTAAAGACTCTCAAAGATCCACGAATGACAGCCGGGACCAACGGCTTACCGTGCTTTCCGAGGCACGGAGAGGTCTTGGTATGTAAAGATGGTCACCCATCCATGGACTAATTGCGGTAAGCGTAGCTTAACCTGATCGACAGACCCGTGCGACTTTTGTTACTTAGCCACAAGCCCCGTGATGTGTGATTATGGGATGATGACACATAATCGATTAAAACTGTTTCACGATTGTTACTTTAGTCGATTTTATTTTTGTATAGGAATCGATTTGGACAAGACGCTCGTGGCTAATTAATAAAGCAGTACGGGTCGATCGAAGGTTAAGCTACGCTAGCCGCGGTCGGTCTGTCGGTGATCCATGATCCATTACATATCGAGACACCTCCGTGCCTCGGAAAGCACGTTCAGCCGTTGGTCCCGGCTGTCATTCATAGATCTTTGACAGTCGTTACAAGTAGTCAGAAGCCCGAAAGTCTGACAACCAGTTTTACCAAGGGGTATCATATTACCCAGTAACTGGGTTGTGGAGGTCAGATAGGCAGTTGCTCCATGTAAAATACTGGTATCCAGCAGCATCTGATTAGACTGGAACCCCCATAGTTGAGAACAGGCTAGGCAGATAATGACATTTTCCCGCTATAAGCATAACCATAGATTACACGTGGGGCGGTAAACGTATCGAGTAAATACTTTTTTCGCATCTGTTTTTTTAAATATGGAACGTCCTTGCGAAGGCGTAGTTCGTTGTACTCGCGTTTTAGTATGTTTGGTGTAACATCTAAATCCATAGTCCATACAATGTCGTCATAAAAAAAAAAATCCTCATGCTCATGGGTATCTGAAAATACCCCATGTATGTTCCGCGATACTTTTGATAGTTTTCCGAGTTATAACATTTTTTTTTTTGTAATGCTGAGAAATTCCAAATAGAAAAACCCAATAACACTGTCCAATTTGGGAATCGATCACAGGACCTCAGGATGAGGCTACAGTAGGCAGCGATTTGCGATGCGACTGAAAGAGCGAAACGAGATAAACATGGTATGGCTACATTATAAGCGAAAATCCGGCGTATATTCGGCGATGACGTGGCTACAGTACACATGCTTCACAACGAATTAGCATGAGCGATTCATGCGGCTAATTTCGCTGATATGTTGATGTAGCCGATGCCGTGATTACAGTAATGTTGTTCCGATCGCTTAAAGAAATCAAAGATCGCTAGTAATATTTGATGTACGGTGTAGCCATATATATAAATACCAAAAGTAAAAAAAGGAGCATTTAAAACTAACAAATTTTACATATTTGTTCGATTAAAAACAAAGAACAACAAAGAAAATAAATAAAACCGAGTTGCGCGACGCCAAAAAGGCTCCTATCTCAGCATAATGCGATATTTAAAAAATAAATACCGCAGCGCTGGTATTCTGAATTCTGATAGGACCCACTGTGATGCCACGGACACATCTACGAACACATATAAATCGCACTAGGGGAATAGAAAATAAATAAAAAGACAATTTATAATAAATAAAAGACAGAAAGATACCATTCTGAAACATTTCTCCGACATTCGTTTCGCCGCTGAACGGTTCACCGACAGAACGATTCACTTTTCATTTTTTCACCGATAGAACGTTTCAACGGCGAACGATTCGCCGACAGAACCTTTCATATAGCGAAGGATAAAGGCTCCTACATACTGCGACGCGACACGACACAAAGACACCGCGTGTAGCGCTACAAGCGGTGCCTTTGTGTCGCGACGCGTCGCGCGACAAGTCGCGCCAGTATGTAGGAGCCTTAATGTTGGGTTAGGTTAGGTTAAAACAGTGACCATTAACGCGCGAAGGCGAGCGAGCGAAGCGAGCGTTTCGCGGCAACGACCGCCGAGCGTCAGATCCCCTCTATTACTCTCGTCGAAAGTGACGCATATCTCCCTCAGCCTTAGGCTCAGCAGTAGCGCTTGCGACCACGACGACTAGACCAACAAATAAATAAAAGGTTATGAACTTCCTTATTTGTTTTAGTATTTTACGTAATATTGCAAAGTTTGAAACAAACGATCTTTGGATCCTACGAGTATCTTAAGGCGCTGACAAGAGGCAAATTAACAAAATAGGCTGGTCTTATGAAAAAAATTGCCAAATCTGTATAGTTTGTGGTAGCGGAAAAAATATATGTTAATTTTGAACATATTTCTCAGAACTTGGTCGTTACCAAAACATGCTTCGAAAAAAATCTCGATACAAACTAACGTTAAACTAACCTCTTACCTTGAGTTCTAATCCAAAATATCTGCATTAAATACGAGGGCGGGTCAATAAGTCCGTGACTTTTTGAATTTCTGACCTCTTTACTGAAACAGCAACACTGCTCCTGTCAACAGGCATCTGTCAGTTGACTCCTGTCAAAATTTAAACTTGCTGCGTCAGTTAGTTTGTGTTTGACAGCTATTTTTATCAGACTACTCACTAATTTGAGGAGAAAATTGAAAAAAGTGAATTTCGTGTGCTTATTAAGCATTATTTCTTGCGAAAAAAAACCATTACCGAGACCAAGGCTAAGCTTGATAAATACTATGGGGACTCTGCACCATCGATTTCAATGGTAAAAAAGTGGTTTACTGAATTTCGTTGTGGCCGTACAAGCACTGAAGATGCCGAACGTCCTGGACGCCCAGTTGAGGTCTCTACACCCGAAACAATCGAAAAAATTCACGATATGGTGTTGGCCGACCGAAGATTGAAAGTGCGAAAGATTGTGGAAGCCGTAGGGATCTCGCATGGCTCAGTGGTTTCAATTTTGAATGATCACTTGGGCATGAGAAAGCTTTCCGCAAGATGGGTGCCGCGTTTGCTCACAGTCGACCACAAACGCAATCGTGTAACAACTTCACAGGAAGGTTTGGCGTTGTTTAATCGCAATATGGAGGAGTTTTTGCGCCGTTTTGTAACCGTGGACGAAACATGGATCCATCACAACACACCAGAGACCAAACAACAGTCAAAACAGTGGGTTTCTAAGGGTGAATCGGCGCCGAAGAAGGCCAAGGTGGGTTTGTCAGCCAATAAAGTTATGGCGACTGTTTTTTGGGATGGACGCGGGATAATCCACATTGACTACCTTCAAAAGGGAAGAACAATCAATGGGGAATATTATGCCAATTTATTGGACCGATTCAATGACGATTTGAAAAAAAACCGAACTCATTTGGCCAAGAAAAAAGTTCTTTTCCACCAAGACAATGCAAGGGTGCACACATGTGCAGTTGCCATGGCAAAAATCCATGAATTGGGCTATGAATTGCTCCCTCATCCGCCCTATTCTCCAGATTTGGCTCCGAGCGACTACTTCTTGTTCCCAAACCTGAAGAAATGGCTTGGTGGAAAAAGATTTGACTCCAATGATGAAGTCATCTCGCAAACAAAGGCCTATTTTGAGGACCTCGACAAATCATTTTTTTTGGAAGGGATAAAAAAATTGGAGAAGCGTTGGACAAAGTGTATAGAGCTCAAGGGAGACTACGTTGAAAAATAAAATTATTTTTTTATCAAAAAATCTGTGTTTTATTCCAAAAGTCACGGACTTATTGACCCGCCCTCGTATCAACATACGTTACGTATTTCATTAATAACAAGAACGTCTTATTTGAATGCAGAACTTGGTTGTTTTTTATTTTCGAATTCTCAACTCAATTTTGAGTAAATATATAATTGCTTCATATTTTGCAATAAATTACAAACGTTGTGTCATCGCGCTTCTCTTTCTTTTCTCCGACAGTGACCGCGGTTTAGGTGTTGTCGTCGTCTTAATAAAACCTACTTTCAAAATGGACGCGAAAACGTTATAATTCTTGTCTGTTTAACATTCTAGGTTTATTTTTAGTCTATTTCCGCGAAGCATGGTGGGGATATGAGTTTCCTTGTACAGTCGGCAATGTAAATTGTTACTTATTCATTATATTTTAACATAATATACTAAAAAAACATTTTTGCTCTTAATTGTTGTTTTCTTAAGAAAGCGGTCAATGGTCACACAATAACGGCTATCCAAATACTGAGCGTTTTTTGATACCTTAATGTCAAATACTGGTGAAAATGACATATATTCATGACGGCCGTTATAACATGACGGAACCGCTATCCTTGGAAACATTAGCTTAAGCAGGAAGTAAAATATTGACGATTTCTCAGACTCGGAATCATCTATCGGGTGATGTTTTGGATGTGGTCAGAGACATCTGCAATTAAAGGTACCATATGTATAACGTCTTTCTTAGAAATATTCAGGTACATATAATAATCCAAAAAAAAAAACTCCTTGTACGGTGAATAGGTCCATGTTAGAAACTCTCAACCGAGACTTAATAGTGCAAACACCTGATCAGAATATCTTGAAATTTGTAATCTCTGTTGTGCTTGGGCGCCATAAAAATTATCATCTGCCTGCCTTTTCTCGACTATGTTGGGGTCAGCTTCCAGTCTAACCAGATGAATAGGTCTAGGTCTATAGGAATTTTTGACACCATGACCCTGAAACAAAAACAATGACTTTAATGGTCTCCGCATCCAGGAAAAAAATAGTTCATCATAATTATGCCCCAAGGAAGGACAAAAGCCAACTCTTGAACAAATCTAACCATACTCAAAATATCACCTTTGAAACTTTAAGTATTTGTAGACCTACGCCCCTTAAGGCCGCGTTCACACCACAACGTATAGGCGACTGCCGGTGATGACTGACGACGACTGCTATGAGTATGTAGTTAAAAAAAATCGACCACAGATGGAGTCATACTACTTACCGGTTTTGGTGTAAAGACGACCAAAATCAAAATTGATTTATTAAAATTAGGCTGAGAAATTGCAAACAGCACTTTTTTGAACGTCAAAATTACATAAGACAGTTCCCCAAAACGCCCGCCCTTCCCCACTTCCTAATGCTATAGCTGGGAAGAAGTGGCGCAACAAACTCCCCAGCAGCGCTAAGGGCCGTATTACAGAACCTTACTGCACAGCTGTCAGTTCAGTTAGAAGAACAAAAACCTGCCGATTAGGTACCTATACGTTTTAGTCTAAACACGGCCCAAAAACCTCAATCTGCGAAGAAATATCTGCGTACCTAATAAAAAAATTGCCCTATCCATTTTCCCTTCAAGATCCATCCTTACCGGATATGCACCATTGCAAATTAGTTACAAGCAGAAAATACATTTATGTACATTAGTCTGACGTAACTTTGCTGCCCCAAGGTCATCGACCTTCCGCCATCTTGCGAATGATTCACTTCTTTGTTTGATAGTTTACCTCACTCTTGCGCAGGTACATGGTAAAGTGTTTTGATATCTGCTGAAATTGTGTGTCTAAAATTATTCTTTATCAAAATTCTCCGTAGCTGCTGTAGAGGTCTCAAACATGTCTAGACTACCTTTTAACGTCAGGAAAATTAAGTTCTCTTTATATGAGAATTACCTTTTAACTGCCCGCGGTTTCGTCCATAAGGAGGTCGGAAATTATATTAATTGACACGGGATCGTATCGAAAACTATAATCCATCGACCTTCATCATAACTCGTTAAGTCATTAACTTGTTTACTTATTTCTTGAAATCTTTGAACCCAGTCACACGCAGTCTTAGAACATTATTTCAATGCCAATGTCTTACACACTTAAGATTATTGTGGGCGTTGAGTTGATGCCCTGAAACAAAGGAGTTCTGTTGATGATACAGACAGTATATAATACTGCAGTCCATGTGTGTATGCAGATGATGGGCTATAATTGATGATGGAACGGACAATTATCATGTTTGGAAGCAATCACAGTCAGTTGAAATTGTTTTCTAATATTTTCTTCAATTTTCTCAATAAACTTAATTGGTGAAATCTCGCCATTTGCCCTGATTGTTGAACAACTAATTGCATTTAAACAGCGTAGGCTACAATTTGGCTCTAGTCATCGCCCACCTAGAGTTTTCCTTTAGTAAAGTTGTCAGAATTCTGGCTTCTGACAAAAACGAACTGACAGAACATGGTCAGGTAAAAATATGCTTATTAAATTCCTGAATGTTCTGTTAAAGTTCTAGTTTAAAGATCAGCGTTAGTCGCATATTTATGACTCCTCTTGAGTTCCATTCCTAGACGATGGAAATATCCTTTCAATGAGATCTAAAATTAGCATCTTCAGGAAGATGTGGGGATGTCTGCTAATTATATAGCGACCTTTGGATTATTACCGGGAATGTTCTGCTTGTTGAAATCATTTTATACTGCAGTTTTACTGTTAACGATTAAATCTTAATAATCTTGGCATGGTATTTCGCTCAAGATTACTTTTTTCGAGGGATTTGCTTGCTTAAAAACCATTTATTAGCTCTTTAATGTTATGAACATAGATTGATAATAATTTTATCATCATCAATAATCAGCCCATAATGTTCCCACTGCTTCCCAGCAGCCCGTTACGGCCCGTTTCCTCCCGCGGGTTGGTGGATGTCACATATATTTGAATTTTTCGTTCTAGGACATGTCGGTTTCCTCATAATGTTTTCCTTCACCTTCGCGTTTTAAGAGCAGTGGTGATGAAATCATTTACACAAAGTAAAGTGCCTGCTTGACCTACAACTCGTAAGTCCATTTCACTGGGCTACCATTGCTCGTCAAACACAAACATCGTTAGCCGCCATTTCTTTTAGCTTGACTCATGCAAGAATGACGAACAGCGCAAATGTTTTCTTTCGTTTCCGAAACAAAATGGCGACAAGTGGTTCAATAATCACGAGCGCAAACATTGTAGTTTATTTAAAATGCATGTCTATCTTTACTGTTATTTTATTTCATCATAAATTTCTAGCTAATAACTTTGGTTACAAAGTTGGAAATTCTGCGCGCCAATTTTTGACAGATACTCTCCTGCATCTGAATGAAAAGTTTTCCTGACAGATGACAGCTGTCACAATTTATTCGTTTACCTCTTTGTGTCTTGATTAAAGGAATTTTGATTTACATTACTTTAAGACCTTCCAAAAATAATGAAGACATAAAAGTACGATTAATTGACCGTAATAACAAAATTCTGTGCTGACTACCGAATAACCGCAAAATCTCTTGCCAAAAGCTAGTTTACATATAAAACAATGACATATTACGTATAAATAAACTGCATTGTAAGATTAATTATAATGTCGGGAAAATGGAACGTCGCCTTGTGAGTGACCTCAAATAAATATAAAGAAAGGACATCATGAGAAATGTACAGGAATGTTTTGATTCAAAGTTTTTGGAGTAGACAAAGGAAGTGGTGCCAACTGCCAAGATTGCAGTCTTCCTGGTACTGGGTAATCAAACCTATTTAGAGAAAGTTATTTAGGTCAAAAGCGGTGGAAAATTCTAAATCCTTCATTATTGCTAAAGACGACCAACGTGGGGTTTTGCCGCATTGTAGTACTTACGTGCTTTCGTGAGTTTGGGAGTTGCTAGTTCGCATTTCGTAAGAGCGTTTTAATTTGGCCTAAATAATTCCGGGAATTATACCAGCCGGTTTGTCTCTCTGCAGGGCAACATCCAACACACCGCCAGTTCTCCACGGTTACTCAATATTAACCGTGATGAACTGGTGATCGAAGCTAGATGAGTACAATTCTTCAATACTTATTGTCTTTTTTTTTTTGCGTATTTCGATGTTGCTTCGTCAATTTTCCCTTGACCGTAGGCTTGTGGTGTCCAATATTAATTAAAAAACTGCACAAGTATCATGAATTCATGACACTGGAATTATCAAACGGCCCCCGATAGCCAGGCGCGACGCGATGAGTTTATGATACTTGTGCAGTTTCTGAATTAACCTATTGATCGCCACGTCAAAATAGCAAAGACGTGCCCTCGGCGCCAAGCTACGAATTATCATCTTAAAATCTGTTATGTAGTCGTGACCGTGGCGTGCTGGGCACATTTTGGTCTGTCATCTATACATGACTGTGGCGGTCAAAAGGTTAATATTGAGAGCCTTTACTATCCTTTTACTAAGAAAAAAGCATGTGTAAAGTAAAACATAGTGAGGAAATTGACTTAGTGGCCTGCAAGCACCAACATTCATTGAGTAAGGGTATTGATGCTGGTTCCTTTTGTGTAGGAGAAGGGGCTTTTTTACTCTGCAGTAGCACAATCCTCTGTGCCTCGGAACGCACGCTAAGCCATTGGTCCCCTGGCTGTCATTCGTAGATCATTGACAGTCGTTATGGGTAATCACCCATAGAAGCCCAAGTCTAACAATCAGTCTTACCAGGGGGTATCATGTTACCCAGTAACTGGGTTGTCGAGGTCATATAGACAGTAAAATACTGGTATTCAACCGCATCCAGTTACACTGGACGCCGACCCTAACATGGTTAAGAAAATGCAGGCAGATGATTTCCATTGCCATCTTTCTTTTCGTAACTCCTGCATTGTTAAAATCCAATGTTAATTTCAAGTTATAAGGTGTTACCGACCCGACACAGTTGGGAAAAGGCCACGCAAATTGAGTAGGACAACAAGAGGCTGATGTTATTATTAATAAAACATGGGCTATACTGTTCGAGTTATACAAGCACCTTGTGCTAAATGCCACAGTTGAGGACATCGGGTGCTGTACCCTTGTATGGTGTATCAATGCTGTGCAGTCGCCATGCAGTTTTCTATGGCGTTAGTCTGTTTTAGTTTCTTTATAAAGACATCAAATAATGTTAAAGTTGATGTAAAGGGTCGGTAGGATGTTGTTCTTGCAATTGAAGGCGACGTGTGCTTCAGGAAACTGTATTTTAAGATGCTGTGCGGCAGCCATCTTGAAAATAAATCAGCGCTTATTTATCTGTCAACGTGCCCTTTTTAGTATGATTGGCAGGTATCAAACTTTTTTTTTCCCTTGTGAAATCCTAATGGATACCCATCTGGGAAAAACGGAGGGTTATGTCGGACTCCCGGACTACCGACTGGGGGCCCGGGAGATACTTGTACATTCGCCGCACCCCGCCATGACTAGCGGGCCCCATCACCGACTGTGGCCGATCGCACGACCACACGTCCTCCCATTAAGGAACCCATATAATAATGCGTGCCACCTCTTTGAGCCTGACTTCTCGAGCGACGACACTGTCCGTATTTCGTCGCCCGCAGGCCCCTCCTTATGGTGGCCGGAGATCGTTAAGTGTCCTTCGACGCCTGGCTGCTACCAAAATGATAGCGTGACGGTTGACAGGGGAGAATGGAACAAGAAGACGTGTTGCGTCGACCCCAAGTAACATTGGACCAGGGGCAGGAAGATGATAATCAAAGCTACCAATTTTTTTTTTATTTTATTTATTAGGGAAAACAAACAGTTACACATTACATTTAGTAGGAAGAAATACAAAAAGATACGGCCAAATGTGTAACCAACAACATTTTCCACGGAATACACATAAAAAATAATCTTTACAAACCATGCTATTAAAATTAAAACTTACAAACTACAATAATTTAAGTTAAGAAAACATTTTTTGTGCTAAATAGTAAAACAAAAGTAAATTTAGCAATTAAAGAAAGAAAAACTCATCAAGGCATGCAAATCTTAAGTGTTTTAGTACAATATTTTTGAATCTACCAAACATATCGATATGGTGGAATTGCTTGTTCTAATTATGCTAGTTCGACGCAGAGGTGCCCGCATACCTGCGTTACTGCGACAAGTCTACAAGAGGTAACAGCAAACAGCGGCCGTGCGCGCACCCCGCGGCATACTGTCGTTTTAGGAACTATGGAACTATGTAAAAGAAATATTAAGTCTTGATTTCCGTTAATTTCGCGTTATTTTTTGGCACCAAAAATCCTAAAATAATAGTTCGATCTGGTGATTTAATATAGTCAGTCAACTTATTTTACAGTTTACTTTTTGAAGTTAAAACTTCTTTAGGAGCACTTTGCGCTCTTTCTGAATAGTGAACGAAATTGAACCGTCACGCTCGGATCAGTGATGCTGAATCGGGTATACTTGGCTCTGGTCGGTCGGTGACGTTGAATCGCGTATACTCGGCGCTGGATCATGTATACTCGGCTCGAGTCGTAAGCTTCACTTCTATCGTGTTGTCATAAGCACACATCCTTTTTTTACTTTAGCGGAGACGAGAACATTATTTTACTTACGTTGGTAACCTTGTTTGCGCTTGTTGTACGTTTTCATCGCGACCTGTGCTAAAAATACTTTAAATTCATAGTATTCATAAGTCTTGCTGTCTGGGCACATTTGGTCAAGGCTTTCGCATAAAATGTTTTGCTTGTTTTACTACGATGGTTTAATGGTGACTTTTGTGCTGAACTAACTTCACTAAAGGCTGAACAGAAAGGCGCGACGCGATGCGACGGTGCGTCGCGGTACTGGTAGAACCATTCCCGTGAAGTTTTCATTTAAACCATTTACAGGGACTTTCTATCTTCAGCTTAATACCGTTTGTAACACACAAGCTTAATCAGCCTATAATGTTCCCACTGCACACTCAGGTCTCCGCTCTGTCATACGCTAATGACAATCGCTTAATTTTTGACAACTATAAATATCAATTGAATCATAGGTTTTAAATCCATGTTCACGATTACCAGCTCAATGTTGGTTAGCTTAATCAGCCTATAACGTCCCCATTGCTGGAAGAGGGAGTGGGCCGTAATCCACCACGCGGGCCCAGTGCGGGATGGTTAAAATGTTATTTGAGCATTTGTAGACAGGAACTAAGCCGTTGGTCCCGGCTGTCATTCGTAGATCTTTCACAGTTTTTACGAGGAGTCAAAAGCCCAAAAGTCTGACAACCAGTCTTACCAAAGAGGGTATCGTGTTACCCAGTAACTGGGTTGTTGAGGTCAGATAGGCAGTCGCTCCATGTAAAATACTGGTATGCAGTTGCATCCGATTAGGCTGGAAGCCGACCTCAACATACTTTGGAAAAAGCTACGCAGATTGATATTTTTTCGGCAGCAGTGTTTCGCTTTCATATAAGTAGTCATACCTCATTAATAATAACAGATTCGCACATACGACTACCGTGTTTTCTAAGCAGTAACGCCCGGACAGCTTGACCTTTAAATGTTTTCCGAGTCTAAGCAGTAATGTCCGGACAACTTCACCTCTAGAAGACCTCAGAGAATATTCAACGTTCCCGAACGACTTTCAAATAAAATTGTCTTCGGAACGCTTCTGTTTTGTTTTATCTGCTCTCTCTGGTAATCTGATGTTTGAAGATGGAAAAGGGAATTAATTGGGACTGAGTTCTGAGGATCGAGAGACAGCTGTGTTAGATGGCCGTACAAGGTGGACTGTTAAAAGTTTCACGGTCGCGGGAATACGATAGATGTGGGAAATACACTCGTCATTGTAGTGGAGCTTGACGGCAGCCTATGCCCAGCAGTAGACGTTTTTGCTCATCACTCGGCCAGCGCAAAAATAATCTCCACAAGTGGGAGTTCATGAACGGCTCAGGGGGTCTACTCTCTAAGTCCGTCAATGAGGATAAGAGCCCGTCCGAAAGTAGTTGATCCGTCAAAACAAGTGCCAAAGTATTTTTTTTAGAACGGGCAAAGACACAACGGGAGTAGTGACAACTGTCAAATAGTGTTGTCATTAGTACGGGCCCCGAACTAGTCTTATGTTCGTAAGTAAAGAGAAGTAGGAAACTCCCGTAATTCCGGCGGAAACTACGAATTTCGTGCTTCAAGGAGTATACCCTGAGGTCTCAAGTCTGTATGCGGCATCTGACAATGGCCTACCTTCCATCTTGCGCCGAAGGCCCCGTCACCTGTGCACTTGAAGATCTTACGAATGCGTCAGTGAGCGGGGTTCACGTAGGTGAATTTGGGGCTAAACATAATTATTTAAACTTTTTGCCATCGATACGCTAAGAAGTAGACGTCTTATAATTCTGGAATTGAAGGCCGATATTTTTTTTTTCTAAGTTTAGTATGGCAACTACAGTAGATACATCCAGATAAGGATAAGGAAATGGATATAAGGAAACCAATCGTTCTATGTTAAAAACACTGGTAAACAGTGTTTTTTTTTAATAATATCGAGTTGCTATTCGCAAATAAACCTCTTACTAAAGGCCTGCGCAGACGAGGGACTTTTGCCCGCGGACAATTTGTCCGCGACGATAAAACGTTTGGAAATCCTGACAGTCTATTTGTCCTACGTGTGCGTTATTGCATAGATTTCCATACGTTTTATCGTCGCGGACAAAAGTCCCCCGTCTGCGCAGGCCTTTAGTTTTGTTTAATCACCCTCAGTTTCCGTTAAACATTGACTAAAATTACACGTCTTTTGCTTACCGACGTGTGTTTGCGATAAATTAACATTATTGAAATTGGAACGGTTGTTTTCTTGTGATGGGTATTTTCTATATCGTAATAAGATGCCCAGAGTAAAACAACATAAACATGCTGCTGTTACAATAAATCTGAAGGTGACTGATTTTTTTTTTAATGTAGACTAGTTCTAAATACAAAATAACCCATTCAATTTCATTTAACTTTCATTAAGGTCATTTTTGTGTATCTGTGAATTGATATAGCCGCATCTAATTAGACTATGGAACCAACCTCAAAGTTGGCAAGAAACCAATTCTTTGCTTGTTAGTGTAGCGTTGTAATTCCGAGAAATACCTCCTTTTTTTGGACAAAGATTGTCTGTGATTCGCAATTTCTTTAAAACAAAAAATAAACTTCACCATCCCACATATTTTGTTATCTAGAACGTTCCTGGGCCCTTTGAAGTTCTGTAATGACACATTTCCTTTCATCGAATTGAGCCCTCAGGAGGGAACAGATTCATAGATATATAAGTATCAAAATATCAATATAATCGACCTATATTTTGATTGCAAACTTCCGAAAATAGTATGCAGTACCTATATAACTGCCGAAGATGGAGGGACGAACTTGACTCGTACCGAAAGAACTGACCCGCAAATCGCAATGGCAGTGGACATTATGTAGGTGTAGATGGATGTATACTAGGTGTGTGGAAAAGGGAAAGGAAGGCCTATGCCCAGCAGTGGGACATTTCCTCCACCTTTTTCTGTTACCACAGCAGTTTTTTTTTGCCGATAATTCAGTTTGTCGAACTGCATTTGTTTAGGTGATTGCTTTAAAGTTGAATCTTAGTTGCTTTTATAGATATTACGTCTATTTTATGTACTTTATTTTATTACTTACCCTTACCTTTTATTTAAATACCTTGTGTTTGGAAATCACGATAATTTCTTTCTCATTTTAATTTCAAATCTTTAAACATTCTAAATGAATTTAAGACTCAGTCGTAAAATCATAACTACAGCATCATTCTCTATAATTATTTTATCAAATTAATACATTCTCTCGAGCATTACCTTGACGTTTTATAGTACTTACTCGTTGTTTCATTATATAAATTAGCGTAATAGGTATCCTTTATATAAAAGTTTCAATCTCAAGTCCATATATGCGAAGAAAATCTACGCCGCGCCAGAGAAAAACGCACGCTTCCCGCCTAAATTTACGTCATCGCGTTGTTTTTTTCGCGTTCGACCGGCATAGAGTTCAAGGTTATTCTGCCAATGTTAGATGAGAGACGAATAAATATTTTGCTTTGAACTGGTTCTCTTTTAATACACATGAGTTTTTTTTTTAGTCTATTATGAAGGTTAAACTTGATACCTAGTTTGATTCTAGATTCGATTGCCATTTTTGATTTTTATAAGATTTTGGAAAGTTACGTCACTAATTATGTAGTTGCGTAGTGAAATGGGTTCAGCGCCATTTAAATTATTATTAGTTAATTTGCATTGAAACAATACAAACTCGAATGCATCAGAGTTTATTGTAAGTTTTCCTACATTCACTAAAATAATAGAAATTAGAATTACAAAACTATTTTTAGTTAGCGACTCTTGAGTTCTAGGCAGACTGTCGTCTGTGTTTTATAAATAATTTAATAATAACTTTTAAAATAAGAAAACAAAATATCATGGCTTTTTTCGTCGCGAGTTTATGTCATAATAAAAAAAATACCAAGGCTGTACGAAGTTCAGTCAGTGCTACAGAAAAAAAATATGTCCGTCATTATGACTTGTCTCATGATTTTAGAGTAGGTGCTTAATGACGTGTCTTTGGTGCATTGCATAATATTATGTCGTTATTTGTTAATCTATAGCTCATTTTTATTTATTTTTATTTTAAGCCTGTGTTGTCCCATTGCAGAGCAAAGGCCCACCTTTGACCTTTCCACTCCTCTCTGACTTGAGCTAGTGTGGACCACGAAAGCTCATGCGTTTAGAAAACCCTTTTACTTTTAAAATACTTGTCTGCTTAAAAAAACTGCAAAATACTGTCTGGGTAGCAAAAAATAAAATTGGCAGTCATATGGGGACTGCCGACAGAAGTGAAAAATGGGAAAATTTATCGCTCAACGCGCCTAAAGAAGTTGTGACTTCAATAAAATAACGATTTATCTAAAACACAATTTAAACAATGCACAGTATACACAAATTAAACTGTTACTGCTACTACAGCATCTCGGCGCGGGCATGTCGCTGACGCGAACCCATTAGTTTTTCCCCTACCAAAAATCGCGCAACGCGCCTAAAGACGTTTTCACTTCAAAAAACGATTTCTTGCGGCTGAATTTTACTCCTATAGGTACCTAACCCTAAAATGGAAAACCCGTAAAGCTTTGGTTCTCTAAGAAAGCGGTAATCAGTCTCAAAATAACGACCGTTTTTTGCCACCTTAGACACCATCTCCACCGACGAGAGAATCGCGGCGATAGTCACGTTGTCCCTTCAAATTATCGCCGCGTGATATCGTCGTGTGGAGATTGATTCATAGAGTTTCTATTGAATTTGATGGCACGGCGACACTATCGCCACGATTTTCTCGCACGTGTAGATGGCACCTTAATGTAAAATAAAACATGACCATTTTGTTATACAAAGTCACAGCTAGCACATGTCAGATTACTCCAGTGAATTAATGATTCGACCTTAGATAGAATAGAATAGAACAGAATATTTATTTGCTTTAAACATGGTATACAAGGATGTTAAATATACAAATTGAGGCACAAGCATGTTTAGCTAGGATAAAACATAGCATGCAAAATTTTAAAGACAAGTTAAGGCAACAATAATCGGTTTTTATTTTTTAAACATCAACATTTTTTATCTATTAATTCTTTTAAACCGTAAAAACTACACTCGAGTAACCACTTATGATAACTTACCGTATTTCATTTATGTTTTCTTGTTCCATTTAATACCTGAGTTGCCTTTGATTTATAACTCGACATTTTCAAAGTCACGTTGGTCAGGCCTACCGGTGACCTAATTGTGAAGCATACTTTATGTTGTCCTTAAATCTAGTGAAAATCTAATAAATAACAATGTAATGAAACTATTTTTAGTATTTTTACTGATGAAATGCTTCGATTTATCTTCTGCCAAAACTACAAACATAATATTGTGGCTAATTGTGCAAAACATTAGCCTAGTTTTAGAACCACCAAAAACAGAAGTAACGTAAACGCCCGCGCCCTTGCAAATATTAGAAAGTTCGCCAATTAGCCAGTAGAAAGCGTTACGCATAATCGTAGATCCATAGAGAATTGTGAAAATACATTACGCACACGTCAAATTTTTGGCGCCATTTTTTCTGTCACTGTCAAACAAAAGTTATCATTGTCTATGTTTTTTTTAAAATAATATATTAATATAGCGTTGTCTTTGTACAGACCGGCCGTCGAGACAATGCGTTCCTGACTCCTGTCAGTTGAACAATTTCTAGTTGTATTAAGGATCAAATTCGCAAAACGCATTCGTTACCTATGAACCTAACCCGACCGGACTGTAGTTCACAGTATGCCCAGTATATTTAGTTAACTACGAGTATAAGGTGAATAGAAAAAGATAATTTGAGATATTTACTAACCCAACTTTCTTAATACCTACCTGCAACTGCAGTTAATTTATTTCCATTTGTAACCAATTGGAGCACAATAGAGGATATTACGCAATTATATTGTTTATATTAATATAATCAGCCTGTTTTGTTTCTTTGTTACGACATCAAAACTGTGAGCAACAGTTACAATTTGCAGACGTCGATTGAAAGATAGATATTCTGCAGCCAATATAGCTGATTATGGTAATTGCTATCTTTGCCTGTCGCGTCCGCGATATCGCCTCAGTCTTCACGAGCCTTTAAGCTAAAGAATTTGTTTTTTGTTTGAAGGCGCTAATCTCTAGAGCTTCCAGTCGGATTTAAAAAAGTCTTTCATTTGATAGCCCAATTCTTGAGGAAGGTTATAGGCTATTTAACAACACGCTACGACCGGGTAACACGATACCCTTGTTAAGACTGGTTGTCAGATCTACGGACTTATGACTACCCGTAAAAACAACTAATAAAACTTTTTGAAAAAAAAAAAAAAAAGTGAAAAATAACTACATAATTTCGGAAGTCGGTGTCTGATTTCAAACTTTCGTTTTTTTTTTAAGTTTTTATTTTTCACTTTTTAGTTGTGGTACCTACCCCACACAAATTCAAATACCACTATGACTACCTGATAAGGAAATATCAGTGACGGGAAGTTATTGTAACATCATCCACATAGACTAAATGCGAAAATACGTATTATTTATAACTCAAAAACCACCCAAGTAAAGTTAATAAAATTTATGTGGGACCACCGTCTACCAAATGAAAAAGGTTTTCCAAAATCGGCCCACATTTGACGAAAATATCGATGAACATAAATAAAAAAATATACATATACTGACGAACATGCAACCTCCTCTCTTTTTGAAGCCGGTTAAAATATCATCTCATCTGCCTGTTCTAATTGTTTCAATCGTAAATTATTTTATATAGAATCAAGTTCTTCTAACTGAACAGACAGCTGTGCTGCTGGGCAGTTTGTTGCGGCACTTCTTCCCAGCACTAGGAAGTGGTGAAGGGCGGGCGTTTTGGGGGAATGTCTTATGTAATTTTGAAGTTCCAAAAGTGCTGATGGTCAGCCTAATTTGAATAAGTGACTTGATTTTACCAAACCATTTCCTCTGTGACCAGTTACGCGGAAACTAATTTCAATGTTTTGCTCATTTGCGGTTCAATCTGGTTTCTAACGTGGCCTTTGTTTGGTATGAGTTTATGACGATGACTAAGATCTCGTTATTAATTGTATTACAGCTGGTTTGACGGTGTGGAGACCCAAGAGTTCAATATATAAATATTGAACTCTCGGGTCTCCACACCTCTCACTGACTCCGATGCCCCCATTTCCTTCCCCAGGAAAGCAGTACGGCCACGAATACAGTGCACAAACACAAACGACCTCGCCACCGAGGTCCCTTGCGAAGACTCCGACGTAACCGTTTCCCCGACACTTGCTCGACGAAGTGCCAGCCCGCGCCGTAGCTGAGCCCGTAGCTTTAAATTCCCCTGATAATAGCAATTATCTAATTCTGATCCAGCCTGTCCAACCTTGCTGGCCTCCCCCCAGCGACGCCCTAAGCCGAGGTTCGTACCCCACAGGGGGTGCCCTTAGCGTGCAGTCACTTGGTAATGTAAGAAATTCGCCCCTGGCTGGATGGAGGCTTTGAGTAACTTATGGAAGCCACAGGATAGTCCGGTTAAGTAGTCACGACCTCTCAAGCTCAACTACGAGATGCCATACAAAAAAAGAGGTGTCCACACCAGTGTCTTCGAAACCGTGTTAAAATGTAGACGTGTTGCTGAAGAAATGTCAATGTTGTTGGATGTTAATAATACTCGTAACTTCCCTATCATCCTTCAATTCTGTAATTAAGTACATATTTGTTTCTGTCGCGAATCATATTGACGTGATAACGTCTTATAAATAGATGAACGCACGCACGAAAAAGCATGACTCATTGTCACGTTCCGCCTGAGCCGAGCGTGCAAGCGAGAGCGCGGAACTAGCGATAGAGAGGCACGATCGGTCTAAGCGTTCGGCTTATGACCCATCTCTCTCTCGTTTTCACGTAAAATTATCGTCCGTAAACCGACTTTATAGACCACCAATTTTTTAATGAACATACAAACTGACACATAAAAATCGCAAAGAACTAAAGAAAATTTGAATTTCGTGGGCCACCTTAGCGATTCCCCCGGGAATGTTCTAAAGTAGCCCACGAAATACAAACGTTGGCTGTGTTTGTATTTCGTGAGCTACTTCCACCTTAAAGCCATTATATAACATCAAAACCAAGAAAAAGTTAACAGCATATGCAGATGGTCTGAAATCCGTTGCATTTCGCCTGCGTCTCGTCGTGGTCCTTGACCTAGAGTGTGCACGTGTCTCAAACAGCTGGTGACGAGACGCATTTAGAATTGAATAAAGCTATAATAATACGAAGAGATCACACTAGCAAGATGATTTTACTGGTTACTCTAGCCTGCATTATCCCACAACTGGGCAAAGGCCTCCCCCATGCCTTTACTTTTATTAAATAATATTTTAAATTAAATTTTAATGCAGGCTTATTTTATTTTGATTTTTTTTCGAGCGGCAACATTTTTTCGACACTTGAAGCTGTCACATGACGCACTCTTTTTGACCTGACTTATATTCCTGTCAAAACAATATTGTTGTGTATCGAGTCTAAAGTAAACCGGAAAATAAAAATACTAGTTGTTCACAGCTGTTATTACTCATTGTTCTGTCCTCAGTAATTATCTGTAAATAGACCATCATATTATTCCATTAATTCCTTTGTTTACTTATAAAATAACAACAAAATATATACGCTACAATTTTGCAATAATTGCAAAAACTGTTTACAGCATAGATGCCGTAGTGCCACTTACCTTGACCTTGCTTTCCTTTGTGGTTGCACTCGTCAGTAGGTCTTCATTTACTGGCTGGCAACATTTGGATGGTAGCCATGACAGGGAAACGGCCTTTCTGTCATCCCAATGACGCTCAGATCAAAAGCAGGTTGAAAGAGTTCGATGCCATACACTTGTCCTATTTTTGGCTGTATGCGTTATGATCTTTGCAGTATTTATGACGTTTTTATGATTTTGCGCGGGTCAAATTCATTAGTTTGTGATTGAATTTATTTTTGTCCTTTTAATTTGATTGTATCGTAAATTATGTCTTGTTTTCTTCGAAATAAACAAAACCATTCTTCAGCTTTATTATTTTTTCCTCTTGTGTGCACAAAAATTGACCCACCCCGTGCTCTTCGATTTGAAACTAGATATTCAACAAGTTTTAGTAACAATAACCTAATATATTGTATACTAAAAGCTCCCTGAAAGTATTTAGTTTATGTTAGTGACAGGGTTATCAAAACTGATTTATTAGTTTTTGAGACAATCGTAAACTTACAATACAAACATACGGGTGCGTTAACCTCCTTTTATGAAGTCGTTTAAAAATCTAAGTTAAATCAATATATTTAATGAAGTTTTTGTTTGCAACTTTACTGGGACATATGAAGAATTAAGTCGATCTTGTCAAGCATATTGATTTTATCAATGTATGGGGTATGTCTAAATAAACTTTATCTTACTGACCTTTACACAATATAAAATAATTAAAATATTCATTAACATTTTTGAGATATCGTCTCTCAAATAGTGAGCACGGGGTGGGTCAATTTTTTGCACGCAAGTGACATTCTATCTAATATAGTTGCTGCCTTCGACTTTGTTCCACCTGCTCATTTCAATTATTAATATAGTGCGTGCCTCAGAAAGCACGTGAAGCCGATGATCCCGGCTGTCATTCGTAGATCTTTGACAGTCGTTACGGGTAGTCGGAAACACAAAAGTCTGTCAACCAGTCTTACCAGGGGGTATCGTGTTACCTAGTAACTGGGTTGTGGAGGTCAGATAGGCAGTCGCTCCATGTAAAATACTAGTATTCAGCTGCATCCGGTTAGCCTACCCTAACATAGTCATAAAAAGGATAGACAAACTTTGACCCTCTTAAGAACATAATCATCCATCCTTCCACATTTCTATTTTCAGCCAACGTATTCTGCTAAAATCTCATGAAGTGACCTGTCAACAGTGTCAATCCTCAATTCAAGCTCACTTCATTTAAGTTTTCACGGTGAGATTATTACGAAATAGTTCGTTCGGCAGTTCTGTGGGAGTCTGCAAGCGTTCTCCGACAGTAATTTCTCCTTTGGACTGATCACCGACAGGACGTTTCGTTTTTGAGAGATTCGTCAATAGAATGTTTCACCTATGGACATTTCGCCGACAGAACCTTTCATATGCGTCACTTTCGACGACAGTTATAAAGGGGATCTGGCGTTAATGGTCACTGTTCTAACCTAACCTTTTTTTTTTTTTTTTTTTGCCGGGGTGGAAAATCCTCATGGATGTCCTCCGCCCTGGGGTAGGCAGAGGGGTCTGTCAGACTCTTACTGACTAAAAACCACCCCGGTGTTCCCGTCCCACACTTGCACCGGGGATCATGGGATCTAATGCGACTTCCACGATCCCCAGCTAGTGCCGGCCCGCCTCTGCGGGCCACCTCAAGTCTGGGGGGGGTGAGGTGTTTAAACCCCCCCCACAACGTCTGAAAGGGGCGCGCGTGGAACACTACGCGCCGCCACCTCGGGTCCAGTGTGATGGGGGGCGGCGGACGTCCCCAAGTCCGCCGTCCCTGGACCCATTTAGGGGGGCCGGAAGAGGGCGTTGTCTGCCCTCTGCCGACGCCCGGTGCGCCTGCTGCGGGCCGGGTGAGCGGAAGAGATCTCCCGCTCCCGTTCCGCAGCCTCCTTCTGCGACACGACTGTTTCGCAGAAGGATACCACCGCGTCCCAGGACTCCTCGCTGCCGACCATCGCCTCGACCACGGCCGGCAGCGACAGGTCACTGCCCACTCCTGAGATGAGGGCACGGCGTGGCTCCTCCCAAGCGGCACACTCTGCCAGCGTATGCCGCGCCGTATCCTCCCGACAGTCGATGCAGTGGTGACACCGGGCGTCCGGCTCCCTGTTTATGCGACACAGGTACTTCCCGAAGCAACCATGCCCCGAGAGCACCTGCGTCACCCGAAACGACAGGGAGCCGTGCCTCCTCCCGAGCCAGGGCTCGAGCACTGGCCGGACCGCCTCGATGGTGGCGAGGCCGGCGGTAGGGCGTGTAAGCCTGTCCCGCCATTCCGCCACCAGGGCTGCGCGGAGCTGTGACCGACGCAGCTCCATATGTCGCTGCATAAGCCACTCGCCCCGCGCCCTCGCTTCCTCGCGCCACTGGTACAGCGACGCGAGTACTTTCGCCTCGAGGTCCCAGGGCGGGGATCCGGCCAGTACGCAAGCCGCCTCGAAGGAGATCGTGCGATATCCCCTGATGACTCTGACGGCCATCGCTCTCTGCGGCTTCCGCAGGACTGCGATGCTTCCGGCCGTCAGGTCAGCCGCCCAGATCGGGGCCCCGTAAAGGGCCATCGATCGCACGATCCCCACGTAGAGCCGCCTACAGGCAGCGCTCGGGCCCCCCAGATTGGGAAGCAGCGTTGACAACGCCCCAGCCGCGCCCAACAACTTGGGCGCCAGCCGCTGGAAATGGGGGCCAAAATCCCACCGGCTGTCGAGCACCAATCCTAGGTACTTCATGGTGGACTTGACAGCGATTTGAGCCCCCCCGACCACGATGTGTGATCCCGGCGGCGGCGCCCGCCGGGGGCCATGAAAGATCAAGGCCTCCGACTTGTTGAGGGCAACCTCCAGCCCTAGGCGACGTATGCGACTCACCACCTGTGAGACCGCAGCCGTCGCTAGCAACGCTGCCTCCCGGTACGAGCTCCCCCGGGCCGTGACCAGTGTGTCGTCCGCATAACACGTCAGGTCCACGCCCGGCTGGAGCTCGCCCCGCAGCACCCAACCTAACCTAACCTAACTCAACATTATCCTTCGCTGTAGCTGCCAACCAACTATATTTGCTACCAATGGCTGTCGCCGAAAGTGACGCATATGAAAGGTTCTGTCGGCGAAATGTCCATAGGTGAAACGTTCTATCGACGAATCTCTCAAGATTTTGGAGTTTTTTGGAGATTCTGGAGAAATTACTGTCGGAGAACGCTTGCAGACTAGTTTTGTGGTTGCTATGCGTTGTATGTCACATTATAGCACTGTTTTCTTCGATAAAGGGGCACAGTCTCAAGTTATGTATCAGCACATGTAACACTCTTGTAATTACGTTCTAATACAAATAATCTTTCATCAACGTTTGCACGTGTACTGTAGTTACGACGCATACAGTTTTGATAATATGATTACTGCTGTCATATCGCCTGATCAGAATGTAAAGGCTCTCGCTGACAGGCGGGACGCGACACTTGTAGCAAAATTTGTATGAAATGTTCATGAAAAACGTCGCGCTGCCTGTCGTGCCCGCGATATGTAGCCAGGAGCCTTAATGGTGCTTTGGCGTGGTTTCAATTTCTGAGCTGTGTTAACATAGTATTCAACTTATCACATAATATCACGCCAGTATTCCCTGAAGGGATAGGCAGAGATGTACTTATGTACATCACATTTTGGCAGTTATGTTTAAGTCCCATGTAATACGAGGCGAGTCTATTGCCATCAACGAGGCACAAGTCCAGATTCCGGGCTGCTACTGAGGAATTCGAGGTGGAAAAACCCAATAACATTTTGCCCGACCCAGGAATTGAACCCAGGTCTTCGTGCTCAGCAGTAGCGCTTGCGACCACTAGACCAACAATATTCTGTAATAGTATTCAAGTTATATTTGATTCTCAAGTATGTTTTAACTACGATGGAGAGACATTCCAAATAAATACTAAAAGTTACTCATCGAGCCGAGCGCCCCATTTTCTTTGGCGACATAATCGCCATATTATTCACCGCTGCAACGAACGTTAAAAATAAAGTTAGAGCAATACTCTTAGCCTATCCCTAATACACGAACCGTGAATGTAAACACAAAGCAGCCATGATGCTGTTGATATAACTGGATTTCTGTTTATGGCGACATCGCTCTGACTCACACGGCCTAAGGCCTCACCATTTTGGGATACGATCAACTGCAATCGATGCTTTACTTTAACAATCGTGTGGCGATAAAAAAGGAGGCAAAAAATTTAAACATGATTTTAGAAAGTGTTCCATATTTAAATCTGTCAGTTGTTTTTTTCTGCCAGGAGGTTAAGGTACCTACACCATGCAGGTTAAATACTCCGAAAAAGTTTTGTCTTAATCTTCACACTTTTTGGGTGCACATACTTAAATGTGGGCACTTTTTCTGAATTCCCTTTTTATTACCTATTAACATCTTTAAATATAGAACATACTTTTGTCTGCCCAGTTTTTCTTCATGAAACTTCAAATTCTGATGATGTTTTCATTTTGACAGCTCCGTGTCAGCGATGTAAAGTATGCATAAAAGTCAATGATAGCGGATTCAACATAAACGAGCACTAGAAGAGGCCTTTTTAAATTCGTCTTACCATCATAAATTACGCCAGAATGTCGCGACATTAATAAAATGAATAGATTAGATAAACAATGCTTGAAATAATAATTATTCTCTTAGCGAACAAAGCATTGACTTTGAATTTCAGATAACTAAAAATTCTGTGATTTCAATGGTTAAATTAGATTTGATTACGTACTTATATCCGAAAAATTTTGACGAAATTCTTCAAATTTCAGTTTAGATTCTAGCTGAATGCAGATCGCAGTCATGGCAATCATCAATTCATCATTCTCTATCCCGTTTTACATTTTTTTTCGGTTAAACTCAACTCAACTCAGTAGTCATCATCTAGCCATATCATCTTTCACACAGTCCATCCATCGTTTCTTTGGTCTTCCCCTACTCGTATAATTACCCTATATACTATTGCAGAATGACAATAACCCAAAAAAGACAACAACTACGTCCTATTCAAATATCAAATATTCGATCGTCTCGTTCTTGTCACTTTTTTTTTCGGTGGAAATTAACGTGTGGTCGTGTCGACAGATGGCGCTTTCCGGTTTTTTAAAAAAAAGGGGACATTGCGCGCGAAGACGGCGTATTCGCGCACCGATCGCATTTAAATAAGGCGCGGGTAAAGAGCTAGGGCTTTTTCTTCTAGATTTTCTTGCATTGTGGTTAGCTACCAGCCTAACGCAGCTGATGTAGGTAACTAGCCAAAATAACTACATGATTCCGATTTACGCAAATCTATTGTTCTCCAGCGCGACGTATTATGTTTGAAAACGATTGGACTATAAATCCGACACAACAATAAGATAATAGTTCTTACACGTGCTGCTTAAACGTGTAACCTGAAATGGCTATAACAATAAACTCAAGCACACTCAAAATATTATCCAATAACCAGGGTAGCGAGAATGACTGCACAGCGCAGCGGGGTCATTGTGTAATACTTACTACAATGACAATACCTTTATGACGCTGACAACACCTAAACCGCGGTCACTGTCAGACTACATAGAAAAGAAAGAGAAGCGCGATGACACAACGCTTGTAATTGATTGAAGCAATTATCTATTTACTCAAAATTTAGTTGAGTAATCGAAAATAAAAAAAACAACCAAGTTCTGCATTCAAAGAAGACGTTCTTATTATTAATTACATACGTAAAGTATGTTGATGTTTAATACAGATATTTTGGTTTGGAACTCAAGGTAAGAGGTTAGTTTAACGTTAGTTTGTATCGGGATTTTTTTTTTCAAAACTTGTTTTTGTAACAACCAAGTTCTGAGAAATATGTTCAAAATTAACATATATTTTTTTGCTACCACAAAGTAAATAGATTTAGTATTTTTTTTCTTAAGACAAGCCCATATTGGTCATTTGCCTTTTGTCAGCGCCGTAATGTTGACAGTTCAACAACATACATGCGTTATTTACGTTGTCGAGAAATAATTTTTCAAACGAGATTAGCAATTGCCTTCGAATCTTTAGTGTTGTGATTGAAAGTCTGTTCGCGATTAGGGTGCAGGATACGCCAAGACAAGGCGACTGGTGGAGGCTATTTTAATTCACGCCAACAACATCGATAAAACTATAATATGTCTCTCAAGTCGTTTCTCTTCAATGATGCGTAGTTCGTCTTTGTCGTAATCAATTGGTCGTAGGCTCGTAGCTATTATTGTACGAGTCAATCTAGCAGGTGTAGGCGTTAGTCTCGCAATCTGTCTACTTTGTACTATATTCTTAAAACATTTACTTTTATTTTAAATCGTAACTACGAGTAAAACTAATCTTGGCCCGTCTCATTACAAAACGAGTTCTTACTTTGGTCCAAGTTTTAAACCTTCGCTAGTTTTTGTATTTCGCACCATTTTGAAGTAAAGTTCTTAATTCAAAATTGACAGTTTTATTACTTAAAGTCTGGTTTAAAATCATTTTTTTGTATTTAGACTTAACTTTGTCGGAATACAGTTCGAAAATATAAAATGGCTCCATGGTTATTCTAACGGAGCTAGTTTAATTTGTTGTTTAGTTTTAGTCCTAAAAAGTTAGATTCGCTAGCATTTAGTTTAGTTGTAGCCGCTAAAATGCCACAAATTGACGTCTTACCTTGGAAAGTTAGAAAAACATCGTAAAAATGACGATCCTTTGTTTCCGATAATCTGTGCAACAGCCAAATATATTATTATTGCTCATGGCAAAGTGAAAAAGACAAGTAAACAAAAATGTAGCAACCCTATCTATGTATGTCTATTATGGAGGTCCTTATTTTTCGACATTTTAATTATCATCGCGGCACTTTGTCATTCGATTAAATACATCTAAATATAAAACAGATTTTTCTTTTAATTGTTCGATACGATTTACAGGTTGCTACCAGTCATCAACCCTAAAAAAAAAACATTGTATGGCAGCTTAAATGTCTCACTAATGTTTTTGCGTTTATTTAGGATTATAATAAATTGAGTACAACCAATTAATAACTTAATCGGTATTTGCTTTTATTGGTGAACGAGTATAGGAATGAGCACCCTAATACTAATAAATCAACCCTTGTTTCTTAAAAATAAATTATTCAAATACTTATGTGTCTTAATTTGTAATAATAACAATAATTTTGTGTTTCTTATGTTCAGACTTATGAATAAAAGAAATAAAAACTTCTACGTTTGTTAATGTACAGCGTTTTTATTTAAAATTCAACCCTTAGTAGCAACCCTTAAATTCCATAAAAGAAATACTGAAATAGTTTCTTATGGTATAGAATCAAATTATGTGGCGCCCAAACATTTTTTTTCTTAGGTATAAGGACCACTAATAATGGTGCCGATTCCCTTGTTCACAAACTAAACTAAATTTAAGTTCAGTGCATCTTTTTCTTTCTATTTCATTAAGAAAAGGACAGAAGATAAATATAAGTTTAGTCCTGTCAAATTAATCAGCGCTTGACGTAAATTGACGTAATTTTAGTAGGCAAGTTTTTAATCGCGTCTAAACTTGTATAGAGTAGTGACAGGCGCTGATTAATTTGACAGGACTAAACTAAAATTTATCTTCTGTCCTTTTCTTAATGAAATAGAAAGAAAAAGATGCACTGAACTTAAATTTAGTTTAGTTTGTGAACAAGGGAATCGGCACCAGTGTCTATCTATCTGTCTCTAAGGGACAATAATATTACAAATAAGTCCTCTTTAATAAGGCCTCTTCTCATACAAAGAAGGCACGACTGCACAAGCATTGATCACCACGCTTGCTCAACACAGGTTATAAAAAATGCGTATATTATTTTATCCTTCGCGATAGAACTTCTTCGTCTTAAAATTTAATATCATCGACCTTGCAGTTTAGTTCATTACACTGCAAGGCCATGTCGTTATGGCTCACTGGCCTAAGGTAAAATTACCGATTCGCGAGCGAAAATTCAGGGAAAATAAAGAGATGTCGTATGATTCATTGGTCAACGTTCCCTGCACCTAAGCTTCGCAGTTTGCCTTCGAGCGCGGTCGTGAGCGCGCGCTCAAAACGGAACTTCTAGTAAACAAAGAACATTGTTGTAACTAACGTTATTTAGGCGGGATTTTTTTTCTAATTCGTTTATCCTTTTTTTAGAATCTATGGTTTATTAGTGTTATGTTGGCAGTGTGTGTAATTTTTCATGGGTTGTTTTTTTATGGTTTGTACCCGATTACGATATTGGTTTCGAAAAATTGCAGTGTTTTTTTGATTCGCGTTTTGTAGTTGTGAAAATTATCTTGTAAGCTTGTAAGATGTTTTTAAATGGTGGCGTCATTTCAGGCATGATTCGAAAACATGCGAAAATGCTTGTTTTTCTCGACCTTTAAACATCTACTTATTCTGAATAGTCGATCTAAATTTGAATTTGAAGTTCAAATGTGAGTTTTTTTTTCTGTTTAGTTCTTTATTTAAATTACGCGTCTACTCTCAGTGTTAACAAAAACCTTTTTTTATTATATTAATTTAAATTACAGCCATTTCATCCGCTTTCTAGACGCCAAAAACGTTTTTAAATTAAATAAAATTCGCCTAAAGAGGTCAATTAACTTTAAATCATTACACAAACAGTTTTTACTTCTTTCGTAATCTGTATTCTTTTACATACAAATACACGCGATTATATGACTTATGTTTGTAGGTGTAAAGTAAATAATCGGTTGTTTTTAAATAAGTCGTAAGGTTAATTTAATTCAATTGAAGTTCGTAATTTTTTATTATTGTTCTTTTGAGGGTACATAAGTATGACTTATTATGTATTATTCACACTAAGCCTTTAGCAAGGTAAGCAGCTTTAAAAAGAAATAATTTTCGACATGACTTTTGTCAATAGCCGCTGTCAATATACCCGCGAAAATGAACTTTAACATTATTTTTATAACTCGTTCTATGTCGGTAGTATAAACTTTTTTTCTCAATATTTAATTAAATATTCTAAAAAAGTATTATTATTTAGCTGCCCCGGCAGTTGTCTTATCTAATTAATCTTTCCGTAGGAACCTGATTCGGACTACGAGTATTACGAACACTGAAACAAAAATTTGCAAAATCGATCCAGCCGTTCTCAAGTGATGCGCTTACCAACGAACAGTATTTCGTTTTTAATGTATAAATTATTATTATTCGAAAATATATTATCTTGAGCTAAATCCTACGATTCAATAGGTATAGAACATACCAAAAAGTAATTCTTTTTATAGAAGGTACTTAACAATAACTAGCTAAGTTCTAACGTCATATCACGAACGCAGACGCTCCAAATTTAAATTTTAAATGTAGTTTGGAATTCTAGAATTTATAATTGGAATCAAGATTTTGACAGTTAACTAATGTCAAAAGTCAAAATGCAAATGAGGATAGACAACTTTTTGGGTAACGACGCATATTTAAGTAGGTGTTGAGTACATGACACGATAAGGTTCAAGGTCCCACAGATAATTACTATTATTACTAAAATTGAGGTGAATTACCCCTTTACATCATCGCAAGTGTTCGCAATCAAATTAATTGTATACCATAATGTGAACATAAACAAAACACAACGGAAATTTGAAAACTATGGGAGGACCTTTGCCTAGCAGTGGGACAACATAGGTTAATCAAAAAAGTATAATATACATCATAGGCAGCACAGGTAGATACTAAAATTAGGTTTTTTGTGCATCTATTAAAAATACTACTGATAAAAATAAATACCTAGTTTTCTCACTTTCGACTTCGACTGGTCACAACCACGACAAAAAAAAAACACTACCAACAAAACAACTTTTCTACGTAACTAATAAATACTGCCAACATAAAAAACTTAAAATTGAATTAGCATATGGAAATTAGAAGTACAATGGTCGTTTGCACTAATAGCTAATTACTTACCTGCCTATTTATTTCACTGAATCTTGTGACAACGAATCGAAGTAAAAACTTCTCCCTAATTAAATTTCCAGTATCCGAAAGTATTTTACAAAGACTGCCGCATCAAACTGTAATTCTGATTACAGAAAAAAATCTAAAAGTGAGCAAGTGAAGTGTTTTGGCGTATAGCCAGCGTCAGACTAGACACGTTTCTCTTTAAACCCGTGATGATGTGCTTAACAAACATGTATAACACAATAACGAACAGTGCGAGAAAGTGACATCTGTCAACATGTCGGAGAAAAGAAGAAAGAAGACCAGGAATTTTATTAATAACATAAGGACTATATAGCATTAAATAAACTTTCAATAACTGATCTCACAAGTGCTCAATTTAAGTTATAACCATGATTTCTCTAAAGAAATTGTATGGAGACGAGTTGCTAAGACTCGCTCTAGTCCTAAGCCTGCTAAAGGTGGACCCCAACGACTATCTGGAGAGGGAGACCCAGCAAATGATAGCTGGACTCCACATCTCAAACGGTTCCGACTGGTCCTTAGAACAGGAAGCCAGAACGCTCATCAGACCACGATTCGTCCACCCTAAATCGCTAGACAACATGCTAATTAACTACGAACGCCAATTATTCGAGGAGCTAAACTCCCTCGGACGATATGGTAATCCTGATTTAGAATATAATGAGCGGATATGGAATAACAGAGCCCCGGTACTTCATACATATTTAGTAAATAATGTGGCGACTGACACAGTAGCGCCGGCGCTCGCTTCGGCGACGGTCCCCGAAAATGCTGACCAAGACTCCGTGTCAGCTGACGACAACGTAGCACAGGAAGTCAAAGTTTCTGATGAAGAAGAAGAAACGACGAGCAATGAAGAACGCCCGGACGCTATTGTCACTCTTTCTGCTAATTTTCTCCACAACAGAACTGAAGAAGACATATTTGCTGAAATAGCATCTAGATCTTTCGACGTCAACGAGCTACTTGTACAACCTTCCGAGATGCAGATCAAAAAGGAAACGCAGGACTTCGAAGTTAGAGTCAAGAAGGAGGAAGAGGATGATGACGATCTATATAGCGACAACGCTATT
Source organism: Atethmia centrago (assembly GCA_905333075.3). NCBI lineage: Eukaryota > Metazoa > Arthropoda > Insecta > Lepidoptera > Noctuidae > Atethmia > Atethmia centrago. The sequence goes on from HG995393.1 coordinate 12,163,322, forward strand.
GATTTCATGCCTTATTTCAACCCGAAAACTGAGATGGATTTGGGAGAAACTAACTCAGTATTTCAACAGAATATGGCGGATTTACAAGAGTTTGGAGAAGCTGATGAAGCTAAAGAGTTGAAGCATGATTTGGAGTACTTGGACGTGAAGCAGCAGCAGGAGAATTTAGAACAATACCTAATGGAAAATACTCCTTTAGATTCCGAAGTGTATGAGTTGGCGCCAATGTTTGAGGAAGAATTGGTGCTGAATGTAAAGAGGGAACGAGCTAGTACCAGCTTTACGGCCAGTTCAAGTGGTCTTAGTGATATGGAAACTTCCAGCGATGGTGTTGATGTGAAGATCGAGCCTGATGAGGGTCATCATACTGGGGATGAGCTGACTCAAGAGGTGAGTGATAAATTCTTTGTTTGTTTACTTTGTAGTGTGATACAAGTAGTCTATTATAGTTAGTGACTAGAATGGCCAGATGTTAAACGTGGACGAAGTAAAACCACGTGGCGTTGTGTTTGTGCGACTTGCGACTGTTGTTTCGACATACCCTCTTGTGTCAAAAGGATTTTAGTAAGACTAGTCTAGCCTAGGCTTATTAAAACGGTTGGTGGGAAGACCATAGACAGCTAATTATCATTTTGATTGACGTTACATTAAAACTACAGATGTAATTTGTGTCAAAATCTACGCAATAAACATGTAAGCACCATTGCTGCATCTGTATTGTTTAGTAAACTGTCAATGTACGTCAACATGACGTCACAACAAGCCATTCGGTTCAAAGTACGGTTATAATGAATAATGTTACTGATTTTAAAATTTTAAGTTATATGCGTTGATATGGGTTGCCATCGATTTTTTTTTTGGCAATGTTCATATTTTTTTTGTTTATTGGTGTCAAAAGTATTCTTCGCTTATTTATATTTTATGAAAAATAAGAAAAAGGCGAATACAAATTGTGTTTTTGATGGTGCTCAAATAAGAAGTTCTTGTTGTTGTCTCTCTTCTGTTGTGTATGTAGTGAATATGATAAATTTATTTATTTATTATTATAATAATATGAGGTGATGATTTATCACGCCTCGATAGATTTGGTTAATTTATTGAAGATTTATTTTTGCTAAAAAGTCTAGAAAAGGACCATTTTGTTTTTCTGTCCTGGCAACATGCTTTTCACTGTCAAGTGTCAATCACTGTTGTTTTGACGTTTCTAAGTATTTATTTGGGACTAAAGGTTCCTGTAACACTAATTAAGTCTAAAACTTTACGCAGAGACATTTTCGTGACAAAAATAAATACTGCTTGCTTGCTGTAATAATAAATCTTTATTCTCTCTTACAATTTAACTACCTCTCATTTTTTTGGTGGGAACTTACCAAATAACTGCTCCTGCTCTGGGCGGAGTGGGAGGGTGTTTAGTCAGTCTTTACTGACTAAAACCCACTCGTTTACCTTCCGTTGCCTGTGTTGCCAGGGGCCTCGGTAACCCTTTCGTACCTTCGCGCGACCCGCGATCAGATTTTACTACCTCTAAGCTGGCATTATGATAAAAGCCCCTATTATAATTACGAACTAATTTGGCCATGCTATATTTCCGTAATTTCCTAGCAAGCAAAGTCCAGTCCTAAAATAAAGTTGAAAATATTTACACCGCAGTGTATGGTACGAGTTAATTACAATTGTAAATACGAATTTACATGTAACGCGTAGTTTTTGTACGGCCACATATATAAATGTTTACGTGGTAGCCGTATTTATTTCATTTTCAACACTATCTTGACGTAAAACTGTAAATAGGACCCGCTCACGCTAATTCCTTTCCGATTTCTAATTTGTATAGACCAAAATTATTAGGAGCTCTGCTCCATAAGAACGAAATCCGTAGTTACGGCCAATGTTACGGGTGATTCCTACTCCGTATCATCGACCTAAGAATGAACGAGACCACGATTTGACAACTGTGCCTACTCCCTATGTCAAAGTCTGCTTTGTGTACCACATTTGTGAATTGTGGTTTAAAATATAAATAAAACAATTAGGCCTAGGCTAAATTTAGTCGCCCAAAAGTTACTTTATGCCAAAACTACTTTACCTTAAAAATAACTAACATAAGAATGTTGTTCGGGAAGATAAATGTGGGTGTACTACAGGGCACCACTTGGGCCCAACCCTTCGGGGAAACGACGCGTTATGTTATATTATGTAATGTTAAAAGAAACATTTAATGGACTACTGAGTATATGTAAAAAAACGTACTTAGTGATTATTATTATTTCCGTAGTGACTGACTTCCTCAGTTCCATTTTCAGTCACCCGAGTGCCTAAACAAATAGTAATATATCGCTTTGAAGCGTTTCTTATTTCCACAACGACTGTCAACAGGATTGACATAAGCTTTTCGGTAGCTGAAAATATGGGATTGACATAAGTCAGTCCTTCACATTTTTGATTTTTCCATCATCGTCATCGCTGATAGAAAGTCACTGTATCTAGGTCCTCGGATCAGGGAGCCTACTCTCTAAGCCCGTGAACGAAGATACGGGCCATAAGTAGTTTCAATTTCTGCTTCACGTCCAAGTAGGTACTCCAAATCATGCTTCAACTCTTTAGCTTCATCAGCTTCTCCAAACTCTTCTAAATCCATCATAAGTAGTTCGAAACTTCGAAGTGAACGCCACAGTCGATTAATTTACTATTTGGACGGGTAAAACCAGCGCTGGGGCTGTCTCGCATAGGGTCGCAGCATTATGCTGAGCGATGGCCGTTTTGCGTGGACGTGACGCATATTCTCCCCCCAATTGTTTCTTTTTTGTATTTGTGTTCCTTCTTTGCGTCATGTTTATCGCAAATAAACGTATTTTCTTTGCTTTCTTTGTAACGGTTTGTACACACCATCAATCTGAACAATTAGGTATCTCCATGGGATCAACATCTTTTTTTGCGAAACAAAATCAGCCGTCCCATACATTTGGGTCGAGAAGGTATTGAAGTTTTATATGGGATAGAGGATAACTTTTTCGCGATAACGATGGTCCACACCTTTCTGATACTGTACGTAAAATCACGCATACCTATATTCCCCGAAGGATTAGGCAGAAGTTCACAAGAACGCCGGCTGCACGCACGAAAAATCGTGACTCATTGTCACGTTCCGCCTGAGCCCAGCGTGCAAGCGAGAGCGCGGAACTAGGGATAGAGAGGCACGGTCGGCCTAAGAGTTCGGCTTGTGACGCATCTCTCTCTCGTTATCACGTAAAATTATCGTCCGTAAACCGACTTTACAGACAACCAATTTTTTTTTTGTGTGAATTTATCAAATAACTTCTCCCGCTCTGGGCGGAGCGGGAGGGTGTGTCAGACTCTTACTGACTAAAACCCACCCGTGTTCCTCCCGTTGCCTGTGTTGCCAGGGGCCTCGGTATCCCTTTCGGACTTTCCCACGACCCACGGTCCACAGAGGTGCACATTTAGTAGTACCTTTAAGTTCCATGTATTAGGAAGCGAGCCTATTGTCATCAACCGGGCACAAATCCAAACTCCGGGCCCCTTCCGGGCTGCCTTTCTGATAAATGCTGTATATTTAGCCGTGTGACGTTTACCGACTGATATATAATAAATCCTATAAGTAAATGCGTCATTATTTCGCATCATCTCACCTCCAGCTTATAAAACTGTTTGACATTAGCTCAAAGAATAATATTTGACTTAAAAGGTTATTCAACTTAGCAAATTATGATAATTTGCACTGGCAACATCTTATCTCTTTGCCGTTTGAGTGTAATCTTTTGTTTATTATTGAGACCTTGACAATGGTGTCTAAAGAGGTCAACAGCCTTTTTGGTCGCAGAAATCAATCTGTCATTATTTTTAATTTATGGTTTCGGCTCTTTACCAAGGAATCTACTTATTTATACTAATATTTGGAGGTAAAATTTGTTTGTTTGTGTGTAGGGGGATAATCTTGGAAACTACTGAACCGATTCAAAAAATTCTTTCACTAATGGGAAGCTACAGTATCCCTGAGTATCATAGGCTTTATGGTATAGTTGACTTATCTCTTCCACTAACCCTGCCCGCAGCAGGCGGCCCGGGCGTTGGCCGAGGGCGGACAACGCCCTCTTCCAGCCCCCCTAAATAGGTCCAGGGGCGACGGACTCGGGGACATCCGTCGCCCCCACATAGCAGGACCCGAGGTGAGGGCGCGTAGTGTTCCACGCGCGCCCCTATTGAACGTCGCGGGGGGAATTTTATACCTCATTCTCCCCGCGAGCCTGAAGTGGCCCGCAATGGCGGGCATCGCGCAGCCGGGGATCGCGGAAGTCCACAGTCCACAGTCGCACTAGATCCCATGATCCCCGGTGCAAGTGTGGGAGGGGAACACCGGGGTGGTTTTTAGTCAGTAAGAGTATGACAGACCCCTCCGCCCGCCCCAGGGCGGAGGACATCCATGAGGATTTTCCACACCGGAACAAAAAAAATGGTATAGTTGACTTCCACGCAGATGAAGTCGCGGGCTATTAACTATGTTTTGCTAGTAACTTAAAAAGGGGTAAACATAAAGAAAAACACTGCCAATACGAGTATATAGACTGTTCTCGTAGTATCGGCGCTGTCGTAAAACAAAAAGAAATGTATGTAGAATTAATTTAATTAATTTTTTTGATGTCTTACCTACCCCACACAAATTCGTATAAGTATATACCACTACTTACTTGCTATGTCCAACAACAGTGACAGGAACTTTTTTAACATCAGCTACCAGCATACACAAAATGGATTAAATACGAATTATTGAAGCTAACTCAAAAACTACCAAACCAAACTTAATAAAGTTAAGAAAATAATTTTCAAAATCTGTCGACAATTGATGAATATATCGATGAACATACATAAAAAAAATACATACAGACCAACCTCGAACCTCCTTCAATTTTGAAGTCGTTTGAAAATGACAGAACTTGTTACTTTTCCTAGTGTTTTCTTTACTTAGTTCTGACTTCCGCCACCGGCACCCTAATTTAGTAACACAGTTTGAATCACAATCCGGGAATTTTGAAGCATATTGCTAATGCATTGCTTCATAATTTTGTAAAATTCGTCTGCTCAACAATGTAAATAACGCAACTGTAAAAATTAAACCAATTGCAATCAATTGTAATTTTAGGTGTGTTAGACCCGCAGCTCGTAGGTCAGGGGGGTTACCATCACCTCTTATAGCAGTATTATTATAATATTACTTCACAGTGGGAAAGTGATGGAGCTATACAGGACTTATAGCTCCATATCTTTCTCACGCTAAGAGGTGATGGTAACCCCCCAGGTAACTTTGTAGCACTTTATCAATATTAAGTAATTTTTAGCACAAAAATGATAATGTAGTCGATGGTTTGGTAACGAAAAGTTCTGTTTTAAAAGCTTGGGGGTAATGGCTAAAGTGACCATACGTCCCGTTCTGAACGGGACCACCCCTTTTCTCGGTCACCAGGTGACCCGTTGTCCCCGGACAAAGCCCCGGGACGCAAAATAGTCCCGTTTTACGAAACCACGCGAAAATTCCTCTGACAAATATAAATGTAATTTAAAAAAAAATAAAGAAAGAGAAAGTATTTATAGGGAATCGCACAGGAGATCACAAATTAAACTAAAAAAACACTCAACAAAAAAAAAAAAAAAGTAAAGTAAAATTAAAATAAAACAAAAAGCCCTGTACGAGGCCAAAAGGCTCCTATCTCAGCATAATGCTGCGGTACTTAAAAAAATAAGTGTCGCAGCGCTGGTATTCTGATAGGGCCCACAAAAATAAGTTGCATATAATTTAACAATCACTGTCAGAGGAACTTTGCTTTATTATTTTTATTAAGCTGGTGAACCGGTGAATGATTTGTTTTTTCACAATTTGGGGCCATTCAAGTATTACGTAAGCACCAAAGGGGGGTCGGGGGGTCTTTGTTGTGCTTATTTTTGATGACATGGGGTACGGGGGGGGGTCTGGATGGTGATTACGTCAGCAATATTTAGTTACTTTTTCTTATTTTTTTGCAACATTTAGTAGATTCTGTTTTGAACAAATATGGCAACCCTACTGTCTATGTTGGAAAGCGAAAAGCATGTTCAGGGATTCCCCAAAGTAATTGATATTGCTAACTCGCTCTCACGCGGTGTTTTATGGTTAATTTATAAAGCACCGAAATAAGGAAATTACTTAAATGGACATTCGATTCTTGTATAGTCTATTAATTCCTTATTTCTCATGAATAACAATAAAGAAACCTGAACAGATAAAATATATATAAGTACCAATGTTTACGTAAGCATAGGAGGGGGGGTTATAGCTTCGTTATAATAAAAATAGTTAAAATTAATCTGAATATAATTATGAATATTAATTGTATTAAGTTACACTTTTTATTAATAAAGAACATTAAAAAGTTGTTTATATTCAAGGTTAACCTGCTAACTGACGTAAGTATATAAACCCATGTCCCGTTTTGAGTTAAAAAATAAATGGTCAGTTTAGTAATGGCGTATCAGTAGCAATGGGTTTCATTTGACATTCATTGTGTTATTCACGTTGCTGACAGACAAATTTTGTCGAACGCAATGGTTTGCAATTTACTTCAAAATCATTCAGATTGTGAATCAAACTGTGTTACGTAATTACATTGCTGTTTGGTTAAAGATATACATTCATAAAATATTATCGTTTATCGAGTAACCGCAAATATTATAGAAGTATTGGTTTTTTATTCCCACGCAACGAAAAGGAAGTAGATAAGTCATATTCTAACTAATATTTTAAATGCGAGAGTGAGTTTGTTTGTTACGCTTCCACGCTAAAACGGCTGAACGGATTTGGATGAAATTTGGCACATGGGTAGACCATGACCTGGGTTAGAACTAGGATACTTTTTACCTCGATATTCCCACGGGATCTAGACTTATATGGGTGAGTATTTTAATATTCTGAACTAGAATTATAGATTTTGTATTTTGGTCAATCGTGGTTACAAAACTAATGAACACGCTGATATTGTTATCGTTGTTTGGAACAATAACAATACCAGTATATTGCTATCTGCCGGGGTCGCGGGAAAGTCTGAAAGGGATACCGAGGCCCCTGGCAACACAGGCAACGGAAGGAATACGGGTGGGTTTTAGTCAGTAAAGGCTCCTACATACTGGCGCGACTTGTCGCGACACAAAGGCACCGCTTGTAGCGCTACACGCGGTGTCTTTGTGTCGCGTCGCGCCAGTAGGAGCCTTAAGAGTCTGACACACCCTCCCGCTCCGCCCAGAGCGGGAGAAGTTATTTGATAATTTCCCACCCACAAAAAAAAAAGCATGTTGCTGTCCCATTGCTGGGCAAATACCTCTTCTCGTACACAGAAGGCACGACCTTTGATCACCACGCTAATTCAAGATGGGTTGCTGATTTCAGACAAAACTTATGTTATAAACCCGGTTTCCTCACCATCTTTTTCCTTTGCCAGTAGTCTCCAAGATAAACTCAGACCGCCTCATTACAAAACGAGTTCTAACTTAGATCCAAGCTTAAACCTTCGAGCCCGTTTTTGTATTTCGAACCATAATTTGACCGTATTAAAATTTTTTATACGAAATTGATCACTTAGGCTCGGGTTAAAAATCTGTTTTTGTATTAAGAATTTTGTTATTGTTGAAATAAAGTTCGAAATTCAAAAATTACTTGAAACCTGGTTCTTAAGACAAACCTTGGTTTGTAATAAGGCCCAGAGCCAGAAAGTACATATGAATTTAAAAAGTCACATTGGTGCTTGCCCGGATTTGAACTCACAACTTACTGCAAGATTATCTCTTCAAGATTTTCTGCGTGAGAGCTTTCGAAAATCGAGTGTGTATTTGAAGTTGAGAACTGTCAAATTTCAATTGCACAAAGAGTGACACTTATAAAATTGACAAAATTGTGAGTTTTTGTATTTATTAAGGGTCAAAGACCTGAAATGAATTTTATATCTTATTTTAACTAAAACCCTGAATTCTTATTTTAACTACGCTGCGTTCACTACACGCAAATCTTTGGTTATAAGTGTTAGATCGTCACGCAGAGGTTAGCAACCTGCGGTGTCAACGAACTTTTCGGCCAAAAGGCAGTTTTGCGTCTTAATTTGAAATTGCACGCGTTAAAGCCTCTGTTGATTTCGTAGATAATAAACGTGGTGTCATGTGGGATTTTAATGTGGGTAGATACTTAATGCTGATTGTTCCAACGTGAGATATTTTTTGTTCGTAGGGGGCTTTTGGCTAAATAATAATAGCTGCGCGGGTCGATCGAAGATTAAGTTATAATTTGCCGCGCTCGGTTCGTGGATGGGTGACTATTCAATTCATAGCATCTTAAAGGTCGGGTAATCGCAGTTGACCTTGGCCATACAAGTACGCGTAACGCGCACGCCCGCCGTCGTTCGATTTTATTGATAATATTTATTTTTATTAACGAAAACAAGAATATTTAAAAAAAATAAAGGTTGAATTAAGTATAGATAATAAAATAGTTTATTCATACAAAAAAAAAACATCTAAATATCTTAATTAGTTTGAAAGTAATATCGTTTTTTATGCTTCGGACATTACTTCCTGAATTTATTTTATTATACTAGATTGTACCACTAGTGCATAAAAGAAGCCTTTAGGGTAAAATGGCTTGTTTATTCCCGAGTTATACACTGCTTTTTACTTCGATTGCGAGAAACTGAAACAGGTATTAAGTATATAACAGAATTTTAACGTCACTTAAATATTCCATTGTTTTAGTTTAATCACTTTTCACTGTTCTACATTGAAGAAGAGAATAGCTAATTTCCGCCACGGATCTTTTTAAAAGTTTTTTCATTTTCAACATGTGTCATTCGACTTGGGTACTTCATACTGCCAAGTCATAAAAACGTTTCTTTGCGTTTTAAAATAACAAATGACAACTATTTTATGTGGTTTTATTCAATTAACGATAAAAAACACGGAAGTAATATAAATTAAAGCAAATTAAATAACATAACGACTTTTATCTGCGACGTTTTATTGTGCATGTGGCTGTTGGGCCTGATTATCTTAGTCTTAGCAAAAAAAATACTTTATGCACTAGAGCATAAAAAGCGACTTTCAAGTACGCATAACATAAAGACGAACTTTTAGAACATGAGAAGTGAAAAGTATTTTACTAAAATACTTAAATATTCACATATTTATGTAGAATTGTTGTGTATGTGTTCTAGTTTAACATATATTTTTTGCATAACTTACTTGCATTATAAGGAGATGTAAATGACAGATTTAAAAGTCACTGAAATCATATACATATATCTGCACCATAAGCCGTTGGTCCCGGCTGTCATTCCTAGATCTTTGAAAGTCGTTACGGGTCGTCAGAAGCTTGAAAGTCTGACAACTAATCTTGCCAAGGGATATCGTACCTAGTAACTGGGTTGTGGAGGTCAGATAGGCAGACGCTGTTTGTATTGAATATCTGTCCAAATTTATTCCTCGGACAAGGATATGCTGACATTGAAAAAATCAACCATATAGGAAAAAACACTGCAATATTGCAAAATTATAGAGTAAAAAAAAGAGAAAATCCGTTTATTTGCGATAAACATGGCGCAAAGAAGGAACACAAATACAAAAAAGAAACAATTTGGGGGAAATTATGCGTCACATCCACGCAAAACGGCCAATGCACAGCATAATGCTGCGACCCTTTGCGAGACAGCCGCAGCGCTGGTTCTCAGCGCCAACTGGCGTTGACGTGATGACGTCGACCGGTGCAGCACACAGTGAGATTCTAATAAGAAAAAAATACCCTAATAATAACGTCCTTGATGATAATGACCTTGACAATGTCCTGACTAGCGACAACTGCCTGTTTGGTCGCAGACATGGATCGGTCAAACTTTTAGATTTCTTTTCTGATTTGCCCCCAAAAGTTACCCCCATATTCAAAATTAATTTATTTACGTTAGAAGTCCGTATTTGGGTCACAGAAATTCATATACCTATTTACCAAATCTCAACGTAATCGGTCCCGTAGATTCGGAGCAAATTAGCTGTTACAGACGGTCAGACAGACTGTTAGACAGACACACAAGTGATCCTATAAGGGTTCCGTTTTTCATTCGGACGTACGGAATCCTAACAACAATGCCGTTGAATAAAAGCGGTTCATTGTTGAAATCAATACTATCATAAAAATAAAAGTTATTGATTATACTAGGCTGCAGTGTCAGTCCTTACAAGGTTGCAAGTTGAAAGTAGGTCGATGTCACTGCAGCCAACAGATGTTCAAAAGCTATAACCTTCGATTTATGTTACCCTGGTACTTGGTACCACTTACTGGCACTTCTGAGGACCTTAAAAACGCCACTGTTGTCGTGGTTGAGGTGGTCACTTACTGGATACAAGTATTTATCATCGACACGAAAATAATAAGAATCACTTTTTTTTTTTGTGTGGGAAATCATCAAATAACTTCCCGCTCTGGGCGGAGTGGGAGGGTGTGTCAGACTCTTACTGACTAAAAGCCACCCGGATTCCTTTCTGTTGTCTGTGTTGCCAGGGGCCTCGGTGACCCTTTAGTACCTTCCCGCGACCCCGGTAGGAAGAAGAATCACTTGAATTACGGTTAAAGAAAACATCGTGAGGAAACCTGACAAAGTATATTTTCAGGGTCAAATGAAATAAGCTAGCGAAACTTCGCACAAGAAACATGATAAAGTAGAAATACATAAATTTAATTATTTCTTCTGTGGTCATCAGCCGCAGTGTATTAGAAATATCTATAAAAAAACAGTTTTTTTTTGGTGTAAACTTCACAGACGTGATTGATGTCGATATATGTATAAACACGAAAAAAAAAACAGATTTCTCAAGTCATACTTCAAATAACAAAACTACCAGCAGTCGTTGACCCGGAAAAATTAAATCAAATCTTTTTAATTTTTATTTTGTCGTGTTAAGATATCGCAACCCATCCCGTCTGTATATATTCCGATGCCGATTTCGGCTACGGTGACTGACGTTTCCGTGTAGACAGTTGACAGTTTTCTACCGAGAAATGTAGACACGCGATTTCTATTCTATAGTAGAGTAGAAATAGAAAGCGTCTTGCTAAGCCTGCAGCAGAAGAACACTTACACTCTACTTATTCTTCTGCCTAACCTTTTAAAAGAAGCGTTGAAAATGTAATCCAAATCTCATTTTTCTCCCGAAATGTTAATTCAAAACGATGCTAACAATACCTTACCAATTGAAACGTTTGAAATTAGAATTTATAACTCAAGATGGCGTATAAACCGTTACCTGACTGTTTTAAAATTCGAATGTGCTTTATTCCTTTTTTGTAATGATAGATTTAAAACGTCATGTGTATTTATTGTTTTGTTACTTCTTATCATAGAAGATTTTTATCTATCTTTTATCAAGGCTGAATTTAAAAGTACCAAGCCTAAGTCCAGGGTCGAAACTTCTAAATATTGCATAATAATTAAGTACGACGAAAATTTTAGAGTAATGAAATCACAATAATAAAAACACTTGGGTATGGCGTTAGTAAGTTCTTAAAAAGGTAGGGAAAGTCCCCGTTCGAACCACACGCACCTTTTCTATTACTAAAGAATTGAATTCGTTGATTGTTGTCGATAAAATTAAATCGATAGCCGGGAAAAAAAAAATTTAGCATGCGCGAAAAACGATGATTCGGTGTCATCACACTCATCACTATCAGTAGCAGTGGGTTTTATTTTGACAGTTCAGCAAAATTCATTGCGTTATTTACGATGCAGACACATTTTTCGAACATATTAATAAAGCAATACACGAGTATTCAGTATTTGGTGAGGCTTACGCTGCGCAGCCTTCAAAATTGGTGCTAAATTGATGAGTTGCGCGAGCAGCACTAATGAATTCAGTATCTAACTAAAACATAAAAAAATACATATAATACTGTTGATTTTACCGAGATACTGTTTATTTTTTCGAGATACTGTTTATTTTGCCGAGATATTGTTTATTTTGCCGAGATACTGTTTATTTTCACACTCTGACCATAATATACTTTATTTTTCGTACAAAAAGTTGGCAATCCTATCTACACGTGCTTTGAACTATACGAGTATTCTGCGTTCTACAATCGTGTGCTGCACCTAGACACACACGAATTGATCCTGTAAACAAACAGCTGGTGATAGCATAATAAATGTGAAGTATAAATACAAAAATCGTCATAGTTAGATAACGATTTTTTTTTAATTTTTCTAACTATTTTGGGGTCGGTTTCTAAGCTTCCCGAATGCAGCTGAATACCAGTATTTTACATGAAGCTACTGCCTATCTGACCTCCACAACCCAGTTACTGAGTTACACGAAACCTCTTGGTAAGACTGGTTGTCAGACTGGGGCTTCTGACGACCCGTAACAACTGTCCAAGATCTACAAATAACAGCTGGGACCTACGGCTTAACGTGCTTTCCGAGGCACGGAGGGGTCTTGGTATGTAAAGATGGTTACCCATCTACGGACCAACCGCGCCAAGCGTAGCTTAACCTGATCGATCGACCCGTGCGGCTGTTAACACAAAAATCGAAGTCCGAAATTGCCATCACGCGGTGAGCAACCGTGGTCATCAATGCTCGTGACTTCTGTGTATGGGAAGAGGATTTTCAGATTTTGCCCAGCTGTGGGACAAAATACAGGTTGATATTAGGTAATATACTATTTAGGGTTGCCATGCCAGTCATCTGAATTTGACATAAAGATCCAAAATAAAATAAAATATATTTGACGGAGAATGTACGTCTCGCTCGTTATCATCAGCCATATTTTAACTACGGTGGGCGTACAATGGGAAGTGTTGGTTATTGCACAATAGAAAAACCGTTTGCAGTTTAAATCAAATTATAATTTACGATCAAATAATCACACTGGCTATTCGCACACTGTAGGTACACGACACAACTATACGGAACGCGCGACAGTTTCTAAACGTGTTCACTCCTTGACCGCCTCTGACAAAACTGCCCTTAACTCGGGTCGAGCGTTATGTTGTAGACTCTGTCGAGCGCCGCTTGGTGGCACTGGCGTCCCGATTCTCAAACTAGTGACTAACGTATTTCCGACATATTAATAATTAAGTTGCTTTATTAAGCGAGAATCCACCGTATAATAGACGGTGTTATCATCATACCTGTCTTCCCCGAAGGGTTAGGCAGAGCACCCACATTTCGCAAGTACGTTAGTAAGTCCCAACTCAAATAGTAAATAGTCTAATAGAGCCTATTTGCCGGGCTCAAATCCAGACGCGGCGGCTGCTACTGAGAAATTCCAGATGAAAAAACCCAATAACGCTTTGCCCGACCCAGGAATCGAATCCAGGACCTCATGCTCAGCAGTAGCGCCTACGACCACTAGACGAACGAGGCAGTCTACCGTAATGAATGTATAAATAAACCATGATAATACATTGTCTGGGGCCAAAAATACGTCGGGAAAACACTTGTCGATATTTTCAAAACATTGACACGTGTTTTCTTTCATAACTCCGAAACTACTGAACCGATTTCGGTGAAACTTACATAGATAAAAAAGTATTTTTTTCCTTTTTTCCCATTTTTTTTGTGATTTTAAACCAAAAGAGGGTAAGCAGAGGTTGCGTTTTATGAATGTACTTATACTTAATAAGAGTAAACAATTCGTTTTGAACAATTGCCAATTTCGGAGTCGTGTGTATTTGAAATCGAAAGTGATATAGTACCCACGTGTTGTTTTATTAATAATAGTACTGTTATGTACTTGTTAGACTCTAGATTTTATGTTACTTTGTAAATAAGTGTTTGGGATAAAAGACATGTGTTCAGTAGTGGCGTACTAAATTTATTTATAAATATGTTTGAAAGGTGATATTAAATGTGAAGGAAAAATATATTTAATTCTTGAACAAACATAATCTTTGTCCGCTGAAGTGTAATGTTTTGATTTTTCAGCATACACAGTAAGTTTTTTTTTTAAATTTCGTTTAAGCATAGCATACGCGTCTAAGCGCGTAAGCGTCTTTAAAACGCTGATCAGTACATGACTGATCATTAAATCTTCTTTAAAATCTAATGATGTTTGTTAACTGTTAGTTGTTGTGATTGGTTGACCGAAATAAATACCAATAAACAAGCATATCTGTTGGTAAATTTAATGTGTAGTCAGTTATTTTCAGAAAAATATTTATCGTTCTGATTTGTTATTTGAAAACCTACAAAATCATACCAACAGTGTTATGTGTATTCAGGAAAAATTATTTTCTGTCAAGTCTCAGAAATATAAATACCAAAATTGTCAACATCAAAGTGATCACCTTAAATATTAAAAATAAAAGCATTCATACTTCACCTTAAGAATGTCGCCCGAAATCGGTTATCGAACTCAGGCTGCGTTTCCTTGGGGTTTCGACCCCTAGAGCTGAGACGAGGAAACAAAGACCTGGGGGCGTTGCCTGGGTTCACCAGACGTCTGCCTGTCTAGGTCGAAGCGTTCGATAGTGCATACACACGTATTTTGTGTTGATAGGGGTGAAAGTAAAGTTTGGGGTTAAAGGGGACTGCTATTGAAAATTACATGTATTTTTGGACTTTGGTATAATGGCAACGACATCTAGGGTTGCCAACTTGCTTTGTACTAAACATAGTATTTTCAAACCCATTGCCTGTAAAAATATAGCGGATGGTAAAAAAATGAAAAAAATATAGGAGTTTAAAAAAAAATCTTATACTTTAATTGCATATTTTTTGCTACTATTACCTTTATTATCAGGTTTTTGTTAATGTCTCAACAATTTTTACACTCGAAATTAAGGTTACACAATACCATTAATTCTGGTTTTATGAGATTAATACTGTTCCTATTGCGATCATCTCGCCATTTTGTATTGAAATAAAAATACAGTAATGTCGCCTACATTTTTTTTTTTTTAATATTGTATATATACCTCAAATATAGCAGGATACTACGTTATATAGTAGGGCTGGCAACCCTAATGACAGCTGACAAATGGATATTATGGTGGCAAAAATAAAAAATTGTTACCGGTTTTACTTTAAATAGTAAAAATAATTATATCAGTCTGTGCAGGGCAAAGACCTCTTCTCATACAAATAAGGCACGAGCGTTGATCACTACGCTTGTTCATTGCGTGTTGACAGAATGGTTGATGGTAACAGACTATATTTTTTGGGCCTGCACCCTATCAGTTACAAAATATAAATATAATATAATATATATATATATATATAATATATAGATTTTTAAGTATATTGCTAAATTATTGCTTCATGTGTTCGAAAAATTTGTCTGCTCAATAATGGAAATAACGAAATTAATTTTGTTGAACTGTCAAAACGAAAGCCATTGCTACTGATAGTGTGTTTCGCAATTATTTATGTTACGCTGATTGGCTATTTTTATATTGAAATAATATAATATTATGTCATATTAATTTTAGGAGTAATTAATAGAATCTATGTTATCATTAAATGCCATCTCAACGACTAAATTTGAACTTCCTTTGTAAGTTTTAAAATATTCCAGTCATACTGTATAGTACGCAGTATTTTGATAATTATTAAATTCTAACCGGATTTAATAAGTCATCAAAATACTGTGTATTATTTATTTTTATGGAAGCAATCAAAGTTATTTATTTCTGTAAGTGGATAACCGCTAATATCAGATTAGATAAGATCTTTTGATGATAATTATTCGTACAAACGCTTTCTGAACTTTTTACAGTGTGACCAGTATACATACCTATAACATAACATAAAGCCATCTTTTACAACTAGACACGTATGAAAAAGCGCTAATCAGTTTTTATTATTTTCTTTTTTTAAACGATCGATAAGCACTGAAACAGCTGAGTAAAATACACTATGTATACATATGAAAGTATGAATCATAGTTTTACGAACTGGTGTGACATAATGTGTACAGGTTGAGTAATACCCATGTTGATGGAGCGTTGCCATAGCAAAAAAAAAAGATGTCCCGAAGGTTAACTTGTAAAAGAATATAAATTTTAAAGTTACTCGTACCTTTGGTAATGGTAGCACTTTTTTAGTTCCAAAATGTAAGTGGAAGAGGTGCTATGTTCTATGTTAGAGGGTTTGGTTTCCGCACTTAGTCCTTCAGGTGGACTATTGTGCGTGGGCCATGGCGGCCGTTTTTGGTGGTTATTCCAACCAGCCCACCTCCCTCCAGAAGTTGATAACATCTCCTGGTCTGTTTAGGATTTCTGTGTAGAATCTGGGTGCCCCGAGGGTTTCTGTTCTAATGTGGGTGACGCCTGTGCATTCGAAGAGCACATGCGCAACGGTTTCCTCTGCCTCCATGCAAGCCCCGCACAAAGGGCTGTCCGTTATGCCTATTGTAAAGGAAGAGGAATTGGAAGAGGTGCTTTTCAATGCTTAAATATATAGTATTAAGTATTCTTTCTTTTGAAAATCGGGTTCTGCCCGCGACTACATCCGCATGAACCTGCCCCCGATCCACCGCATCGCATCGTATCGCCCGCCCGCGCTCGCTTAGCTTTCTTTCTGACTTCTTTTTCGTTTTACTCGGTTCCTGAGGGTCGTAGTGTGATGTTATCTATAACCTTCTTCAAAAATTGGGCTATCAAATGCAAAAATATTTTTTCAAATCCGACTGGTGTAGTCAAATTATTCATTTACTGGAGTACCTAATCTGACATGTGCTAGCTGACACTTTGTGTAATAAAATGGTCTTGTATTATTGTATTCTAGACTTTTACACTTATATAATTCGATAAAACTAAACGATCACCATTACAATAAATATGACCATTTTATTACACAAAGTGACAGCACATGTCAAATTACTCCTTCGACTTTTTAGTTCCAAGGATGCTCTAGCGTTTAAACAAAAACACAAACAAACCCTTTAGCTTTTTTATGGTAGTATAGATTACAGCCACATATAAACCTTTGAGTTTACATCACTGTCAAAATCGCAGTGATATTATTTTACTCTCGTTACATTATGGTTGCTGCTGTCAGAGGACTCTGTACCTACGTTGTCAAACACCTGAAGAATTATTGGATGCTGCTGTTTCCTTGAAATAGCCATTGACAGCTTGCTAATAAGTAAATGGTGACAAATAATTTTGGGCACCAAGTTCTATGAGGAATGACGATTTTAACAAAAAAAAAGAATTTCATAGTAAAAAAGGTGTGTCTATGTAATGTGTTTTTCCTAAGATCACGCCACTATCTAAAAGAAACATGTGTGCGAAAGAGATAGCATGCTGGTACTACAAAAATAACTGTTACGCATAACGCTAGAAAGAGATAGATAACTTTTACTACGATTTATGTCATCGTATGTCCATTACGTGCTTTGTACCGTGGCATTTATTTGAACGAAAGTAGCAATGAATGGATTTGTTTGTAATAAATTGCTCAGAATAACTGCCTCGTTGTTTTAGTTGTCGGAAGCACTGCTGCTGAGCATGAGGTCCTGTGTTCGAATCCCGGGTTGGGCTAAGTGTTTTTAGTTTTTTCCATCTGGAATTTCACAGTAGCAGCCTTTTTTTTTTTGGGTGGGAAATCATCAAATAACTTCTCCCGCTCTGAGCAGAGCGGGAGGGTGTGTCGGACTCTTGCTGACTAAAACCCACCCGTATTCCTTCGGTTGCCTGTGTTGCGGGGGCCTCAGTGACCCATTAGTACCTTCCCGCGACCCCGGCAGGCATCGGCCCTAGTGGACCCCTACATTGTGCTGACGACATCTCTTTGAGGCACGCGTGGAATACGACGCGCCGTCGACCCGGGCACTGGAGTCTGGATTTGTACCCGGTTGATGGCAATAGACTCGCCCCTATTATATGGGACTTAAACATAACTGACCGAATGTGGGTGTAGGTGCTATAGGTACACCTCTGCCTTACCCTTCAGGGGGGAATGGAGGCGTGATGTTATGATTGGTAATGTTACTCAGAACCAATGACTCAGAACAGTCGAATTTGATTTTTGAGTAGACAATGGCGGAAATGGCGTAATATATTTTCATGGATGAACTGAGAGCCAGATGGTATCCATACCATCTGGCTCTGAGTTCATCCATGAAAATATTAATTTGATAGATTAATTTGACAGGACTAAACAAAAATTTATCTTCTGCCCTTTTCTTAATGAAATAAAAAGAAACAGATGCACTGAACTTAAATTTAGTTTAGTTTGTGAACAAGGGAATCTGCACCAATAGTAAGCTATTCCTTATACTTTTTTATCTTATTTTATATTTAGCAATGTTATTCCATAACCTGTCTATAATAGACCTAATAGGTTAGGTAGGTAAACTTGTTAGAAACATGAGTTTACCGCCAAAGACGCCATGTCTCAAAATAATTAAATGTCAAGTTGACAGTTCCTGTCGAAAAGACACATGACATTTCCCTTTTACTTTTTTGGCACGCGCGTTGCGGGTGCAGCACATGTTTATATTGATCACTTTGACAGCCAGAAAGTATTTTTTAAATTACATTTTAACTACTAAAAAGTGTGTTAATTATTTGACTACGATTTCAAGAATCATAAAATAAGTCAAAAACGAATGTATCTATTAAATTAGACATAGAGAAACCGATACAACAAGTAGTATAATATTTGCATAATTTATATTTATTAACAGTAATTTTTCACTAAATGATTATTTATTTATTCTCGTTATTTAATTCCTCGTCAATAATTGTCTTGTTAATATTCTTTAAATGATTAATGAGCTCTATACGTATAAATTAATGTTGATTCATTCAAAACTATTCATATACACAGGCTTTTGATTAAAAAAATGCTACACAAAAACACAAATACTTTCCTATCGACAAAACGAAGTACCTACAAATCTAACAATCAATACTTACAAAAGACAGACAGAATCGGCACAGATAATTAATTTAAAATTAATTGACCCATAAGACAAATGAATAATTACTGAAAATTATTGACTTTAATGACCATACTTTTAAAATCAATAGAAATATCATTTACAAATATGACAAGCTCCCCGAAGAACGTTGTGTATCCGTTGTACGAAACAACTTTGAACTTTGTCCCCGGCATGGAATTAGTATAATTTCCTTATGCGAGAGTTCGCAAGTCGTGACGTCTATCCATCTGGAACACATCACTACATTACGAAGTGCGGGGGATCTGTCTATTTCGGCAATGTCCTGACCTTGGCTTACCTTGACCGTCCGTAACCTTGTCTAACTAAATTACGAGTTTTTTACTCCAAATCAGATGTTCTAGAAGTTATTTTGGGTAATTTATTACAGCGCCATCTGCTGACATTTTCTTGTAAGCTTTTTTGTTGTGAAATGTATTATGGTTGTCTTCGGAAGATTAAACATTTTCCGAAGAAAACCAACATTTCACAACAAAAAATGTGTTTCTGCTGGTGTATTTGGAAATTAATTATGAGTATGACGTTCTTGAACCTAATTATCTGATCCGACCCGTATTTTATTTCGTCATTTAAGTGGCTTTTATGTTTTAATTTTTTATGAAACTAAGAATAACTAGTACCTACTTACTTCAGTGTCTACCTAATGGTTTTCATCCCTTTCCGCTTTGACTATCTTTGTCTTTAGTTTTGCATAGCGAATTTATAATCGTGTGCAATGATTGTTTATTTTCATTCATTATTGTTCTTAGAAGCATTAAAAAAAAAAAAACCGTAACTATCACATTTTGCATGATCGAAAACTATTCTTTAATTTTATTTTTTCTTATAACAAGCACGTAATGCCCTCTGCCGTCGAGTAGCGAGTACATATTTTCATGTTAGGTATGAATATTTTGCGGAATGATAGCATGCTCCACAAAAGTGCAACGCTATCGCAACAGATGGCGCTGATATCAATAATTCGACTACGAAAGAATAGATGTCGCTAGTATCGACAGTTCCACATTAAGCAGACAGATAGCGTTGCAATCGTTTCAATTTCTTCAATAACAGTGGATGGCGTTGTTGTGAATATACAAAGAAACGATAGATGTCGTATACATGACGTAAATAATAAATAAATAGTAATGATTGTTATGAACCCGCTTATATACTAGTATGGTATACCTGAAAGTCTTTAGATTGGCCCATCGGTCAATCTTCGACTTAGGTTTTTGGATTGGGAATTTTGGTCATTAAAAGTAGGTACATCATTATTACGTTTTAGGGAACGTAGCAGAATACCTAGGTATGTCGGTACCTTTATGACTATAGTCCCATTGCCACATACCTACTATTTCTAAAATGATGTATATAAAACATACTTATATGAGCTGCATACATAAATAAAAATACAATTAATAAAAAATCCGATGCACTGTGCTTTGATCAATTTTATCCCGCTGTGTGCGACCCCTACCGACTTTTTTGATTGGGCGGGCGAACTAATAACAGGCGAATTTGCGTCTTATTGTATGTGGAACAAAGTTGAATTTCCTAATAAAGTAATTTGGACATGTAATGTTTTTAGAACTAGCTCGAATAGTAGTTCAATATTTGAATTTATACGAAACAGAATAGACGTAACTCACTTCATATATTTTGTCATATCAATAGATTTCAACACTTCTGGTAGTAGTATTAAAGTTTATTTTTGTTTGTAGATTTTCACTTTCTTTTTGTTAGACCGGTTCTTGATAGCCGGTGGTTATTCATTCAGTATTTAAGCTAATTAAAGATGGCGGAGTCAATGCGACGTAGATTTTAGTAATAATTATTATGAACTATACGGTATAATTATATGACTATTTTTATAGTTCAAATTAATATCTTACCCAAGGAAATAAAAAAGGGTGTGTGCTTTATTATAACCAAAACATAGATGTGAAAACTTACGAATGTGGAACTATGTATACCTACACGATGCAGCGTCACTGACCGACTGGAGCCGGGTATACCCGATTGAACAGCGTCACGGACAGAATTTTTTTTTTCCAAAAAACACCCCTCCATCGAAATATCCTACGACGCCCATTATACGATGATTCGACAATGATTCCTATCTTCAAAACAATTACTTAAATTATTTTTAATAGCGGTTCCCCTCAAAAGCATTCCAAGAAATTCAAAAATCTTCAAATATCGAACAAAAAAGGGTGTCCTTTTTATCTATGCCTGTCATCTTTCGCAAAGATGGCGCCTTGTTGTAAAATAGCATCACACCTATATTCCGTGAAGGGTTAGGCAGAGATGCAGGTACCTATCAATGGTACACTGTACATCCACATTTCGCCAGTTATGTTTAAGGCGCTGACAAGACCCAATTGAACAAAATAGGCTTCTCTTAAGAAAGAAAATTGCCAAATCTGTATAGTTTGTGGTAGCGGAAAATATATATGTTAATTTTGAACATATTTCCCAGAACTTGGTTGTCACCAAAACACGTTTTGAAAAAAAAAATCTCGATACAAACTAACGTTAAACTAACCTCTTACCTTGAGTTCTAATCCAAAATATCTGTATTAAATATCAACATAAATTACGTATTTAATTAATAACAAGTACGTCTTATTCTAATGCAGAACTTGGTTGTTTTTTATTTTCGATTACTCAACTCAATTCTGAGTAAATAGATAATTACTTCATATTTTGCAATAAATTACAAGCGTTTTGTCGTCGCGCTTCTCTTTCTTTTCTATGCAATCTGACAGTGACCGCGGTTTAGGTGTTGTCAGCGTCTTAAGTCCCTTGTAATAGGGGACTATGGCCTATAGCCACCGACTGAGCTCAAAACCAGACTCCGGGCTGAGCTACTGAGAAATTCCAGATCGAAAAACCCAGTAACTTTTTGCACTGCGTTGTAATAACTCCTTTATCGTTTCAATCTATGATTTCAACATCTATTTAAACTATACCCAGGCCAACGATACGAGGTAAATACATAAAATTGCAACTCAAACAAATTTCAACTTTAAACTCAGTAGTCTAAATTGATTTTTGAATAAAAAACTGTAGCTGGTCATAAAATAATTTTAGTTCCAATGGAAACTGAACCGTACACAAATAAGTTTAAAGTCTTTAATCCCAAAGCATGAAATTTATCCCTTTTCGTTGGCTTTAGTATGTGTTACAATATAAATTAACAGACAGAAGGACGTTGTTGCCTATCCGCCTGAAACTCAAGACTTAGGGTCGGGTAAACGCCGTTGACCTTGGCCATACAAATGGGTGTCGCGCTCACGTCGCGCCTCCGTTCGGTTTCAAAGGGAATATTTATTTTTAGTAACGAAAATATGAATATTTAAAAAAAGTCACAGATATAATTATAGATAATAAAATAGTCTGTTCATACAAAAAAAATAATCATGAAAATATCATATGTAGTTTGAAAGTAATATTGCTTTTTATGCTTTGGGTAGATTACTTCCTGAATTTATTTCATAAAGTATTTAACTACAATACTTAAATATTCACATATAGAATTGATGTGTACACGTTCTAGTTTAACATATATTTTTTGCATAACATACTTGCATTATTTGAAGGCGTAATAACAGATTTAAAAGTCACTAAAATTGTATATCTGCGCCTTAAGTAAGCAATCTACAACACGCAGTGATCAAGCGTGGTGATCAAACGTGGTGATCAAGCGTGGTGATCAAGCGTGGTGATCAAGCGTGGTGATCAGTGCGATCCAACTCTCTATGAGAAGAGGCTTTCACTTTACTGAAATGAAATGAAATGAAATTGTTTATTCTGTAAATAGGATATGAGAATCACTTTTACACGTCATATTAAAAAATAAGCTAGATGGAGTCGACATTTCCTATCTGACTACCCCTGAGAAGAAATGGCGAAACAAACTCAAGGGTCAAAGTCTCTTTTAAAGTCCAGACATAATCTTGGTCAGATCATGTGAGGACCATGTAGATCTATGTCTGAAATGGTCTTTTGAGGAAAGAACCACACAAATTTGAGTGGACCTGTCCAGTCAGTGCACGCATTTGTCAGTAATATCATAGTTTTTTTTCTAAGTATGATTGACGTGTAAAAGTGTTTGTATAAACCTACTTACAGAAAATAAAATCATTTCAATCATTTCGTTTCATTTCATTTAAATTTTAGGAAATATCTTCTAGGTTTATAAAAATTGGTTGTCTGTAAAGTTGGTTTACGAACGATAGTTGTACGTGATAACGAGAGAGAGATGCGTCACAAACTCACAAGACGAACGCGTAGGCCGATCGTGCCTCTCTATCGCTAGTTCCGCGCTCTCGCTTGCACGCTCGGCTCAGGCGGAACGTGAAAATGAGTCGTGCGGTTTTCGTGCGTGCAGGCGGCTTTCATCGATTTTTAAGACGTTATCACGTCAAAAATATAGTTTTACCAACTCATAATTAATTTAATAACAATAACATTAATATTTTATGCATAAAATTCAATTGAAAAATGGATAGAGGCGATTTTGCACCTCAACTCTGGATATAGGGTTTTGGACTTCATTCATAGGAACAGAGGCGGTTTTGCACTTAATAAGCGTAAAAACACTAAGACGGCCATGATGGCTGCTGTTCGGTGATTAGTCGAGACAGCGGTTTTGCATTTTAGCAACTGGAAAATGGAAGTTTTGAATTTCACTGTTATTTCTGGCTTTTGTATGTGATAGAGGCGTTTTTCACCGTAATTGATTTTACAGAACCATGGATAATTTATAATGTACAGAGGCGGTTTTGCATCTATACCCCTCGAGTACAGGTTTTATTAAAGTACCTAACTACTATTTCAGGAGTTTGGTGACGTCTATCTGACTTGATGTTGAATGAATGAAACTCTTCATTCAGGTTCGCTAGAATACAGGGTATCGAAACTGCATACGTGTGGGTATATTTAAACATGATAAATTAAGAAAGAAATTATTAGATTTTTTTTTTGGGTGTTTAACTGCAGACAAAAAAAAACGAAATCTAAACAACATGAATCAGAAAAAAAAATATTTTCTCAACTCATACCTACTTCAAATAAAATTACTACAAGCAAAAAACATTAAATCTTTTTATTTTTATTTTAACGTGTTTAGTATCGGACACTCTGCGGTCTGCGGAATTTCGCCAGCTGACTTAACTTGACCCTGTATACGTGCTAACATGAATTTAGGGGTTAAGCCGCTGACAGCACCTAAACCGCGGACACTGTCAGATTGCATAGAAAAGAAAGAGAAGCGCGATGACACAACGCTTGTAATTTATTGCAAAATATGAACCAATTATCTATTTACTCAAAATTGAGATGAGTAATCGAAAATAAAAAACAACCAAGTTCTGCATTCAAATAAGACGTTCTTGTTATTAATGAAATACGTAACGTATGTTGATATTTAATGCAGATATTTTGTATTAGAACTCAAGGTAAGAGGTTAGTTTAACGTTAGTTTGTATCGAGATTTTTTTTCAAAACATGTTTTGGTAACAACCTAGTTCTGAGAAATATGTTCAAAAATAACATATATTTTTTCCGCTACCAAAAACTATACAGATTTGGCGGCAATATTTTTTCTTAAGAGAAGCTTATTTTGGTCAATTGGGTCTTGCCAGCGCCTTAAGTGATGCGGTCTAAAAGGGTGGTGTGGACCTTTGGCTGTTAAGATACTTTTTTAATCGTGATTCGGCTCACCTCCACCTCCTAGTACAGTTAGTTTTGATTTGGTGTAAGAGGCAGGAAGACGCAGATACACGGGACTGATTAGCATGAATTCATCATCCCTTTTATAAATTTGATATTTAAAAGTAAGTGTCTAAACACACTATGCCGAAATTACGCGACCGAAGTTCAGCACAATTACGCCTGCAATGCTATTTGAATTACTGACGACACATTATGCCGAAATTACGTCGCGTCATAACGTACAGCCTGACTTCGGTCGGGAGTAAGTTCAGCGGCAACTTATTCTGTGAGCACACATTATACGCGACCGAAGTTCGAGCGCTCGAGACACTGAATACACACACAAAGTTGCGGAACTGAATTTCTGCCGCGTGAGTTCGGCACTTAGGGTCGGTTCACATCTGACGGAAGATACGTCGCGTATTATAGGTCGCGTAACGCCAGAACAGACAATTATATAAGAAAACATTCAACCTTTCACACTTAACCGATGATGCGTTAGTGCGTCGAGCGTACAGCGTCTGTTCCGTTTCCGTCAACGCATTGTCGGCCGACGTAAGAGCGGCGTAAGAGAGTCGTAAGGAGTTCATCAAAAGATTCTATACGGTAAAACTGAATAAATGTTGAAGTATACTCTCTTAAAATTGCATATAGACAATGAAATTGGCCAGTTGATATTCTTTTAGTATTTAAAGGATGCACCCAATGTCATCGTTTCCTTTTTTGATCTTGTCCTAAAGCCTCCCAAATAGCTATTATTTCGATGGGCTTAATTTTAGAATTAATTATCACACAACACAACCGCTCTGTAGATGCTGAATGCAGAACTGAATAGACACGTAATAATGTGGCAAAACGAAGTTACGCTCGACGCATCTTCCGTCAGATATGAAGACACCCTATTTGACAGAACAGACGCGGCCGATGATACGCTCGACGCATCTTCCGTCAGATATGAAGACACCCTATTTGACAGAACAGACGCGGCCGATGATACGCTCGACGCATCTTCCGTCAGATATGAAGACACCCTATTTGACAGAATAGACGCGGCCGATGATACGCTCGACGCATCTTCCATCAGATATGAAGACACCCTATTTGACCGAATAGACGCGGCCGATGATACGCTCGACGCATCTTCCGTCAGATATGAAGACACCCTATTTGACCGAATAGACGCGGCCGATGATACGCTCGACGCATCTTCCGTCAGATGTGAACCGACCGGTGTGTCATATCAGCCGAATACGTCTGAACGTAAAATCAGCCGCCGAACATCGGTCGCGTAATTTCGGCGTAGTGTGTTTAGACACTAAAGCCCTAGAAGATCTACCTTAAAAACCTTGACTCATACATCATGTTCCTAGCCTTTCCCAAAATATGTTGGCATCGGCTTCCAGTCCTACCGGATCCAGCTGAGTACCAGTATTTTAGACGGAGCGACTGCCTATCTGACCTTCACAACCCAGTGACTTGATTATTAAAACTAATATGTTATGTTTCTTTTGTCTCCAGGATATGGACCTCATTGAGGTGCTATGGAAGCAGGATGTGGACATGGGTTTCTCATTGGAAGATCCGATGCAACCGGTAAGAACATTTGGTATTTTTTGCAATAACCTATCGGTTTCTGAAAAGATGATTTTAGCTGTTGTGATGGGTTGCCCGATATGATAATAGATTAATCGTAGTTACCTACCTAAAAGAAAAAAAATAGTATTAATAACGATTAAAAAGTTTCCCTAACAAAAAAAACACTTGTGGGGTAAGAAATGTAAATTTAGAAAAAAAATTGTTTCACCTCTGCTTTTTTTTCATAGTAGACAATTTTTTATAAAAAATTAGTTAACCCGATAAAAATACTCATAAGCTTTTAGAAATAATAAACAGAATCCAAATCGAGCAAATAATATCGGAGATAAATAGCAAAAAGGTCACATTTGAAACTCAAAAAAAAAAAAAATTAATAACATGAAAAATATACCTATTTAATAATTTTTCATGAATATTTTAAAAAATATGGGCGGTCACGTGGGCTAAACCTGGGCGGCATTGTATAAAAAGTCAGGGACATTTATTATTTACCAAACTGACTGTCCTGCCAACTAAAATTGTCCGGATATTCAAATAACAATTGTCATTCTTTGAAATTTGTGACCGGAGCTCGTGGCTAAGTAATTATAGCTGCATGGGTCGATCCATCAGGTTAAGCTACGTTTGCCGCGGTTGGTCCGTGGATGGGTGACCATATTTACATACTGAGACTCCTCCGTGCCTCGGAAAAGCACGCTAAGCCGGTGGTCTCGGCTGTCATTCGTGCTCCTTTGACAGTCGTTACGGGTCGTCAGAAGCCCGAAAGTCTGAGAAGCCAGTCTTACTAAGGGGTATTGTATTACCCAATTACTGGGTTGTGGAGGCAGTCGCTCCATGTAAAATACTGGTATTCAGCTGCGTTCGGTTAGACTGGAGTCCAATCCCAACATAGTTGGGAACATAGTTGGCAGTTATTACACACGGCAAATTCATGTAGTGCGTCAATTTGATAAAGTGATTCTTAATTTTCCAGACCGTATATTGAATAGGCTTTCTGTACCATGAGAACCATTTCCACGGAAATGATTTATTCAGTTTCTAAAAATAATCTTGTAAATGAAAATGCCTTTTTCAGAATCAATTACTATTTACTCTATTTTGTAATCTCAAGTTTGTCAATCAATGTACATTTTTCCATAGAAGAGAAATGAACCATTTTCAAATTAGGGAAACTACAAAACTGAAATGAAAAATTGGAACCGTGTACCTTTTCGATCATTTCATAAGTCCCTTGCCAAGGCAAGATAAAATATATATGCACCAATGAATCATGAATCTGTAAACCAACCAAATAACAACGAATTCTTCCTCCACCAGGAGGGTCCAACGGCTACCAAGGTGTTAGGAGATGAGATTGAGAAGGAGTTGAAGCTGGCAGAAGAGAAGATCGTGAAGAACAATGAGGAGAAAGCAGAGATCGAGAAGGTTAAGGCGAAACTGCTGGATTCCGATATTAAGGAGGTAAGGATCATTGAAGATTTGATGTAACTGTAAGATAATTAAAAACTGTATGTACTATACAGTCAAAAAATAACCACTGCGCATTTTTTTTTTGATGGTTCAGTATCAGTAATATTTCCATTATTTGTTCAATACTTTTTTTTTCCCCCGACTTGAAATCCTAATAAAAACATATAAATCGCAAATCGAGCGAGCGCACAGTTGTTTAAAGTCTGTTTTTTAATCTCGGGGACTAATTTGACAGGTGCAAAAGTCAAACTCCATATTGAAAAAACCAATCAACAATAATTTGAAATGTCAAATTAGTCTTTGGGATTAAAAAACGAACTCTAGGTACTTTCGCGCGTTCAGCTACACTATGCACCAGCGCCGGTCAGCAAGTCAGCATAAAACCAGTTCCAAAGTAAACATATTTTATTAACGATAACTTTTTTTTTTTTGGACTGACATCAAAATAAACAAAATATATGTATGTTTAATAAAACTCGCTTAAGTTTAATTTGACAAAATTTGCGCACTAGTATTTTTTTTCCTGTATAATTTTAAAGCTTACGCACATTAAGGCGTGCAGCATGCATTGCAGCGCAATCGTCCTCTTCATCACTTTCGTGAATTTTGTATAAACCATCGCACACAACAGGCGGGTTGCAACGCGTTTTATGAATGCAATGCGGTGCGGTCTGATGCGGCTGTAATATGCGCTTGCCTTTATGACGTTTAAATTGCCATAGTTTTTCGTTTGGGTAATCAGACTGTCGACCAATTAGCTAAAGACGTAGTTGGAAAAAGAGTTTACGCAAAAATATAAATATGTCTAGATTATATCATAGAAAAATTGCATCGTTGGATGCAATTTTTCTATGATATAATCTATGTTGGCCGCATAATGCACGCACACTAGAATAACACAATGACAGCACAATGATGTGGCGCGAGTATAAGACGTAGCTGTCACGCACACCAGCATGACAAAGTTCGTCTGTGTGTTTTAGTTATTTTGCAGCGCTACACTCTAGACATATAAATAATCAAAAAGTTTACGATGATGATGCAGCTCTCATTGCTTATTTATGCAAAACAAAATAAAGAATTGTGTCACTTAAAAACTAAACAAAGACACAAGTTTTGAAATTAAATATTTACGCAATATATAATCTAACAGAAATTAAGTCTGACAGACTTGATTGCTTCCATGATTATTAGATTCGCCATTTTAACAGGGGTACTGACTCATATTGACGTGATAACGTCTTATAAATCGATGAACGCCGGCTGCACGCACGAAAAAGTGTCACGTTCCGCCTGAGCCGAGCGTGCAAGCGAGAGCGCGGAACTAGCGAAAGAGAGGCACGATCGGCCTAAGCTTTCGGCTTTGTGACGCATCTCTCTCTCGTTATCACGTAAAATTATCTTCCGTAAACCGACTTTACAGACAAACAATTTTTTTTTGCCAGGACGATCCCTGGGCCGGTCTTTCTTACACCGTGGATACCGAGACAGGTAAGAAACTTTATCATATTTAATTAGATAAACACTGAGATGACGACTAATAGACAAGTATGGAAGAGAAATTAGGATATGGGGGCAGGAGAATGACAATGAAATAGGTAGACGGCGGGGTAAAAGGGAATTACACCCGTTTTTGAAAAGTGTCTCAACTGTCTCAACTAAATTCTATAGTGCTGATATGCCACTATAAAAACTCAATCTTTTATTCAATCGATTCAAAAGTGTCATAAAAATGTATTAAAATTTTACATTTTCAAATTTCGCGCGTTATTTTATGAATACGCTGGACGCAGTGGACGCCATATTGCTCTGTGGTCATGACGTCAGTTGGCTGTGTAAACAAATATAATAAATAAAAGCGTTGATATTTTGTATGATAATTGTATATAATTTAAAATGAGTTATTATTCTACTTATCGGTTGGTTACGAAAATAATAAAAGTACAAAACCTTTATACACCGATCAGTTGACAGTTGACACTTTTTAGTTTACACAGCTGTATGACGTAATAACATGGCTGCTATTTCATAGTGTTTTAAAACAGATTAGAAAAACCGAAAACTTTGAATTAAATTAAAAAAAAATATTTTGTTATTTTATGAACTAAAACTAACATTTTCCGGCTGCTTTTTGCCTAAACTATCTCAATAATATATTTATAGATTTTTCTCATATAGAGTAAAATACCATAATGCGTAAAATACTATCAGTAGCAATCGGTCTCATTTTGACAGTTCAACAACATTCATTGCGTTAAGTATATACGTTGTTGAGCAAACAAATTTTTCTAACATATGAAGCAATGGATTATCAATATACTTCAAAATCATTCAGTTTGTGGTTGATAGTGTGGTACTCAATTAGGCTACTGGTTAACTTGTCAATGGGAATGAGGCCGAAACAAAAATAAAATAACAACTAATAACTTAGTTAGTAGTTAATGTATGTAAAATGACATAGAATAAATATGATAAAAACATTACCGTCCTATTGGGTTCCGCCGCAAGCTAATGTCATATTTAAAAAAATGTCAAATGGCGAAGAAATATTTAGAAGGCGATAAAGCAAGATAACAGAAGGTAAGTGAATAGTCTTAAGTATAAAAAAGGTACAGCACCATCTAAAAACAAAATGGTAATTAATTTCAGTTATCAAGAACGTCAGGGTAGACCGCGAAATTCAAATTTTCTTTAAATTCATTTTGCAGGTTGTATGTGGATCTAAATATGATTCACGCCCGTATGAAATATTTATTTATAGAATTATAATCACAAAAATCATCAATGCCCAACTAACTATCTAAGTTAATTTCCACTTTGATTCTCTGACTAAGCAGAAATCTAAAATCTTGAGTTGTTTATCAGAGGTGATGTAAAGCATTCATTATTTTGTTACTTACATAATTTTAGCAATCTAATTCAGAACTAATTCAAACCTAAGTCTTTATTTAGACTACATATTTTTTCTTCAGTTTTAAGTTGGCTTGTAGACTGTACATGTACCTAGGCTTACAAATTAGCATAATTTTAGTCCATGTGGTGTTTACCTTTAAGGGGACTACAGGACCTAAACGCAACTTTTATAAGTTTTATAATGCTTTAAAATATATGATCCACTGCAGTAAACAAAATCAGAAAAATATATGATATTCTTAAGGATATATGCTAGGTAGATAGTGTGTTGAAAACATAATATAACTAATTTGATAGGATAGAAAAAAATCACGAAGATACCTCTAAAATTTCTTTTAACGAATAAAAACCATACAATCATTCTGGGCCTCAAGTCTGCTATTACAATAGTGTCAGAATGGTCTGTTCCTATCCTCACTAATGACGCCATTATATTAGTAGATTACCAAACTCGTCAAAATCAACGATTATAAAATCAATGACAGACCATTCTGACACTATTAGTAATAGCAGACTTGAGGCCCTGTTTTTTTGCATACATGCAATCATTCTGATTTTTTGTCAGATTATTCTATAAGCAACATAGTAATAAATAATAAATAACAAAATAATAGTGTTTTATTTTTTTTTATACAATCTATAGCTTTTTTGTAAATCGATAATTGCTTCATATTTTGCAATAAATTACCAGCGTTGTGTCATCGCGCTTCTCTTTCTTTCCTATGCAGTCCGATAGTGACAGCGCTTTAGCTGGTGTCAGCCTCTTAAAGGTGCGGTGCGTGCGTGCGAGCTCTCTGTAAAGGCTCGCGTAGACGGGGGCGGTATCGCGGGCGCGACAGGCCTTATAGCCTTTCGCACCCGCGATATCGCGCTAGTCTGCACGAGCCTTAAGAGTTCTCTTTCACTTTACATTTTGGAATGAAAATGGCTTCGAATCTCAAGACCCTCACACACCAACACGTACCGTTGGATGAGCCTTGGTGTGCGGTGCGTGGCTGTCTGTGGTCGTAGGCCGTGCGGGCTGGTCTGCGACCGCCCGTAATATCACGGACCGTGCCGCCTTTATAAACATTGCGGAATGCAAATTAACGATATAAGTATGAGTACCTATACATATGTATGTAGGTACCTATAGCTTGATACCTATAGCATATAAAACTAAAGGAATACGTGCCTTTCAACTGGAACCAAAGCAGCTGTTAAAATTTTCTTAAAAACATGATCCAAAAATTTTACCAAAATTTCGTTTTTTTTCCGAAAAATATTTCTTTTTTGTTCCCGACCCTATTTATTCGTCTTTGTTTCTATCCCCTAGGGCTGTTGCCAGTGTTGCCACCCTGCGGCATAACGCGTTAGATCATTACTCTTATGAATCAGCTATTTTTGTCCGTTTGTCGCACCGAAATAAGCTAAGGTTTTTATTTGAAAAACGAAATTGTATTGTTGTTTAAGTTATGTAGATTTTTAGTTTGTAATTCATTTTAAAATATATTTTGTAATAGAGTACTTGTGGCTAAATTGTAACAGCCGCACGAGTCGATCGAAGGTTAAGCTACGCTTAACGCAGTCGATTCGTGGATGGGTGACCATCCATTACATGTGCTTCGAAAAGCACGTTAAGCCGTAGGTCCCAGCTGTTATTTGTAGATCTTTGACAGTCGCTATGAGTAGTCAGAAACCCGAAAGTCTGACAACCATGTCTTACCGAGGGGTATCGTGTTACCCAGTAACTGGGTTGTAGAGGTCAGATAGGCAGTCGCCCCATGTAAAATACTGGTATTCAGCTGCACGGGTAAGACTGGATGCCGACCCCAACATAGTTGGGAAAAGGCTAGGCAGATGATGATTAAGAATTAATGCTTTAAAATGTAACTTAGAAGTGGTCTAAATAATATGGTACATACGGCTACACATCAACCTATACATTTCCAGTATAAGCTGATCTCGCATTGTATAGGATTTCCAAACAATGCGAGGTCAGCGTAAATTGAAAAACTATAGGTTGATGTGTAGCCGTGTTTATCTGAAGTCGAATTATTAATTCAAAGGAGTAATCTGACATGTGCTAGCTGTCACTTCGTGTAATAAAATGGTCATATTTATTGTAATGGTGATCGTTTAGTTTAATCGATTTATATAAGTGTAAAGTACATACCTACATAATCAGCCTATAATGTTCCCACTGCTGGGACACAGGCCTCCTGTGAGAGGGAGTGGGCCGTAATCCACCACGTGGGCCCAGTGCGGGTTGGTAGATGTCACATGACTTAAAATGTTTGGTTCTAGGACATGCCGGTTTCCTCACGATGTTTTCCTTCACCGTTTTGAGAGCAGCGGTGATGAAATACTTTACACAAAGTAAAGCGCCTGTCTGGGTTCGACCTACAACTCGTAAGTCGTGGTCATTACCACTGGGCCACCACTGCTCCTATGCAGCACTGCAGGCTTAGCATGACGTTTTCTATTTCTTCGAAGAATAGACACAGCTCTTTCTATAGGAAGTGACATTTCGTTTTTCCATTTTTGACATCGCACTGTAGAAATCCATCTGCAATCTGACATTTTGTCTTTCGTTTCTAACGATCCTTCTCTAGGTCCTTTTTTATGTAGACTATTCACACTAACAACGGACAGACAGAAACCGATATGTCCTAGAACCAAAAATTCGAAGACATGTGACATCTACCAACCCGCACTGGGCCCGCGTGGTGGATTACGGCCCACTCCCTCTCACAGAGAGGAGGCCTGTGTCCCAACAGTGGGAACATTATAGGATGATTATACTGAGATACAACAAAAAAAAAAAAATACGGGATACAAATGTTGAAATTTTACAAAGGGTGTCATAATGGGCGGTCTTATCGCTAAAAGCGATCTTTTACAGACAACCCTTGGTTGGATTAAAGGGGAAGGAGAGGCAATACTGCAAGTAATCAGTGGTGTACCAGGGTTATACAAAGAGCATAGAGCTTCCACACATCGCCAGTTATAAGAGTGATATATCAGTAAGTATTTCTCCACCCGGTGAGCAATGGGTAGCTCACCGTCCGGTAAGGACCAGGCCCGGCTCGACGGCGCGTTGTATTCCACGCGCGCCTCAAAGAGATGTCGTCTGCACAAGTGTAGGGGTCCACTAGGGCCGCTGCCTGCCGGGGTCGCGGGAAGGTACTAAAGTGTTACCGAGACCCAGGCAACACAGGCAACGGAAGGAATACGGGCGGGTTTTAGTCAGTAAGAGTCTGACACACCCTCCCGCTCCGCCCAGAGCGGGAGAAGTTATTTGATGATTTCCCAAACAAGTAAAAAAAAAAAAAATCTCCACCGAAATAACCACAAACAAACATTAAAATCCAAAATTTTCCGTACAAAACGCATGAACGAACATCTACCCTCCGTTCTATCACAATTAAGTATATCGCTTCACCCCTATGTGCTCACGTTACATAAGGGTCGATATAACTACCCTTAGAGGGTGACGCCCTTTGGAAAACGTGATACTAGCAATAGAACTGGCATTTAGATATAAATATAAATATACAGGGTTCAAATTAATGTAGCTGGAGAACCTCCGCAGACGTGATGGGTATCGTTATCTTACCATGCCATACCATAATCAGCCTATAATGTTCCCACTGCTGGGACACAGGCCTCCTCTCTGTGAGAGGGAGTGGGCCGTAACCCAACACGCGGGCCCAGTGCGGGTTGGTAGATGTCACATGTCTTCGAATTGTTGGTTCCAGGACATGCCGGTTTCCTCACGATGTTTTCCTTCACCGTTTTGAGAGCAGTGGTGATGTAATAATTTACACAACGTAAAGCGCCTGTCTGGGTTCGAACCTACGACCTACAACTCGTAAGTCGCGGCCGTTACCACTGGGCCTCCTTACCATGATAAAACAAAAACAAATTAATCTGATGATATTTTTTTTTGTGCGGTCATCGACCGCAGTTTGTGTAGTCACTTGTAATATCAGTTCAAAAATCTGTTTTTTTTTTGTGTAAACTTCACAGGCGTGATTAGTATCAATACCTAAAAACACGATAAAACAAGAGAAAACAGATTTTCTGAACTCATACTTTTTTGGGTGGGAAATCATCAAATAACTTCTCCCGCTCTGGGCGCAGCGGGAGGGTGTGCCAGACTCTTACTGACTTAAACCCACCCGTATTCCTTCCGTTGCCTGTGTTGCGGGGGCCTCGGTGATCCATTAGTACCGCGAAAATTGGCTGGGTCTGTGGTATCATTCATGTCCTCGTGAACTCATACTTCAAGTAACAACATTACTAGCTACTGTTGACCACAAAAAAAAACATCAAATTCTTATTTTTTATAATAATTTACAAAAATTTAAAGGATTATGCTTAGATGGTTTGGTCATGTTGAGTGGATGAATGAAAGGCGACTAACAAAAGGTATTTACAAGGGAGATGTGAGTGGAAACGCCAGGAAGTGTCCTAGGAAGACATGTAGTGACCTCATTGGTGATGTTCTTCAAAAAGGTCAGGTGCGTAGTACTCGCAACCGGCGTGCGTGTATGACCAGATGTATGAACGTAAACGAAGCAAAAGGAGTATGTAAGGAGCGTAGCAGGTGGCGTTCTATAGTTTCTGCCTAACCCCGTGGGAAGAAGGCGTGAGTTTATGTATGTATTTTATTATTTTATCGTATCTATGTAGAGATCGTTACCCATCACGTCTGCAGAGTCAAACAATTCATGGAATTAAAATACTGGTATAATATTCAGCTGCCTCGGTTAGACGGTAGCCGAACCCAAAGTAGTTAGGAAAAAACTAGGCAGATGATGATGGATACTGCAGGATTAATGCTTTTACTCATACAGGAAAACATTGTGAGGAAACCGGCATGTTTTAGAACCAAGAATTCGAAGACATGTGACATTCACCAACACGCACTGGGCCCGCGTGGTGGATTACAGTCCACTCCCTCTCACAGAGAGGAATACTGTGTTCCAGTAGTGGTAACATTATAGGCTGATTATGCTTATGCTATTCAGCTGCTTCGGTTAGCTGGTTCGGTTTGCTGGTTCGGTCAGCTACCAAGCTGACCCCAATGTAGTTAGGAAAATCCTATATAGGCAGATGATGAAAAATACTGCATGGCAGATTCCTTTTCTCATACAGGACTCCACCACCCAGTAACTGGGTAACACGATAACCCTTGGTAACACTGGTTGTCAGACTTTCGGGCTTCTGACGACCCGTAACGACTGTCAAAGAACTACGAAAGACAGCCGGGTCCGAAGCACGGAGGAGTCCCGGTATGTAAAGATGGTCACCCATCCACGGACTAACCCCGGCAAGCGTAGGTTAACCTGATGGATCGACCCGTGTAGCTGTTATTTCTGAGCTCCTCCACATTATAGGCTGATTATGCATGTATGACTGGTAGCTGACCCCAATTTAGTTGTAGGTAAGTTGAAAGAAAATGCTATTTTAAATGATGATAAATTCCGATATGTCCTAGAACCAAAATTCGAACACATGTGACATCTACCAACATGCACTGGGCCCGCGTGGTGGATTACAGCCCACTCGCTCTCACAGAGAGGAGGCCTGTGTGCCAGCAGTGGGAACATTATAGGCTGATAATGTTAAACCTGCAGTTCTTATCATATTTAGCTAATCCTAAGTTATTTTCTTTATGTCCCCATCGACTTATAATAATCCAATAAAACTTTCAATAATATATTCATTGAAAATCTATAGTTTTGGAGTTGCGATGAAAAAAGTTTCGAACATAAATTGACTTAAAAAAAAGTCGATTATCTTCGGAGTTCCGAAAAGGACATGTTTTTAAGTTTTTCGGTTAGGGCTGGCACAAAAGATAAAGCTTCAAAAAATTCATTTGGTTAAATTAAATATCTTTATTTCAGACATACAAAACAATAAAGTTAAAATTTGTCTACAAGTTTTATTAAAATGTAGCTGCTTTAAACCCCGAAAAATATCTGGATGTATGTAGCTTTAAAGTTGCTAAGTTGGCAACACTGTCTTATGTAGTCTTATACAACCACACTTAACACAACGCCTTGAGTAATTAAATTACTTAGTATTTTTTTTTTCATTATATTATAGTCTTAGTTTATGTATTCTTTTTATTTTTTAATGTGACGCATTGATACCGATATATATTTTTTATTTATATACATACTTTATTCAGCTTGAATCACAAATATTTCTGTGGAAATTTTTCTCTTACCTGATTTATTTCTTAACACAGGGGACGTCATTACGCGATTCGATAAGTAGGTAATTGCTGAAAATCAGCGCTGTTGACGATAGGCTTGTCCGAAGTCACAGCATTTCGCTGAGCAACGACTTTTTCTTGCACAGATGCGACGCACTGTTTAATTGTTTTAGTTATAGTTGTTTATTTGTTATAAAAGTAGTTATTTCCCCACTCTGCAATCAGCATTCTGGTTTTGTTTTGATTGTATGTTGCACAGACTACAATATAGTATGGTATGTTGTCATCTGCCAGTGTCGCAACACAGAGTAAATATTATGGCTTGATTACGAGGCTTTTAGCTACTTTGTATATGTGTGTATTTTACGTTAATTTTTGTAATGTGCGTTTTGTTTGTGCAGAATAAACAATTTTTGTTTCTATACAAGAGAAGCAGTTTAAAAATTACCGCTCTACAATTCCTGCTCATAACCTACCATATACCAAGCTTGCTTATATCTCGAAACTACACAACCCTACACCCCAAAATAATGAGTTCCTTCCAACCACTGAAACCAGGCCTCCCCTGCTTCCTTCTTCGCATCGAAATCAGGAATACATACGAACAATACTGAGTATATAGGAAGGTTTATATAAATTGGTGGAGCCGAGTGACAGACTTGCGTTTGGATATCAAAGAATCGGCCGTTTTTAGGGTTCCGTGGAGAGAAATATGTAGTACAAACCCGCAATGCGGGCGCTATCAGCGGTTAGTCCCTTTATGGTCTAGTCCCGCTATGCCCGATGCGTAAAATACCTACTAATAAGTTTCGATAAATATGAAAATCTCACTTATTGCCGTTTTAAATTATTACTATGGGCCCATACCATGTTTTTAAACCCAATCTAGTGTTGGAATTATTTAAAGTGAAAACTTCTTTAGGCGCGTCGAGCGATTTTTAGTAGGGGAAAAACTTATAGGCTCGCGTCACCGACATGCCCGCACCGACATGCTGTAGTAGCAGTAAGTGAAGTTACATTGACCACGTGAAAAGCTTAATTTGTGTATACTGTGCATTGTTTAAATTGTGTTTTAGATAATCATTATTTTATTGAAGTGAATACTTCTTTAGGCGCGTTGAGCGATAAGTTTTCAATTCTGTCGACAGTCCCCATGACTACCTACGGAAGAGTTTATTTAGATAAAAGAAATCATCCCGAGCTTTTCATCATTTGAAGACTTTTACTTCAAGACTTGCATGATTTTTGTGGCTGCATTTTTGGAGGTATTAAGTAAGACCTACAGTCGTTGTTTTGCCAAGCTCTTCGTGAATTTAGTCAGTAAGAGTCTGACACGCCCCCGCTCTGCCCAGAGCGGGAGAAGTTATTTGATAACTGTCAATCCCAAAAAAAAAAACTTTTGGCCATCTCCATTGTACATGGTGTAAAAGACCTGTCTAAATTATCGTTTCCCCATTTCGATAAATTATTTAAAATCACCTTGAATTTTAACTTGCAGAACCACTATCTCTACAAACCGCTCACCCTTACCGCTAAATAATTTCCACAAGTCATCTTGCCGGCCAGTGTTCTCTGATTAATGTACTTTTTTCTCTTTCTTTTATCTTTTTTTTCTCTATCCAACGATTGGAGGTATTATTGGAATATTTTCTTTAATGCTTTAAGAGTCAGATATTCTTGCTCTGTGTCCTTTTGTGAGGGGAAAGATGTTTTAATCAAATGTTACTGTGGTGACGTGTTTCACGTTTCAAATGTGATCGGACCCCGCCGGAAGCCGTGTTTTGGGAACAGGATTCAAGTTGTCTGTGGTTAGGTCTCCAAAGATAGAACCCAAAAAGCACCCCAATTGGGTAACACGAACAAGAACAATGGCTTTAATTTTGACAATTCAATAATATGCATTGCGCTAAGGACGTTGTCACGCTGAGGAAATTTTTAGACATTTGAAGCTATGGATTAGGACTTTACTTCAAAACCCTCGGATTGTGATTCAATGTGTATTACGCAATTAGAGCGCTGCTTTGAATGAAACTTGGCACCCCCTGTGCACTACACTAGACAACGTAAATACTAATAATAATAATCTCTTGGCTCTTAATAGCCAAGAGCCTCGACCAACACCTGAAGAGGCTCTCGCTAGGCAGCTGGATCAAGGGCTTAATCCAGAGAGCGGTACTTTTGGACACAGCGCGTATCGTCTCCTGAGAGAGGTCCCTCTCTCAGGAGCCCTAACGGGTGGGCTGCTATTTATTATATTTTTAAATGTTTTTTTTTATTATTTTTATAAAAGTAGGTATTTAAAAATGTAAATAGTATGTATTCAATGAAATAAAGGAAATAAAAATAATATCATTTATTTCAGGCGACATAGGCCTATAGAAAAATACCTTAACCTAAACATACATATTTTGATAAAAACAAAAACTTGTGTTAATATAAAGGCTTAAGAATATGTTAGTAGCACTTCACTTTGCATTAGCTTGACTTTGTGCTGTCCTGAACTTGTCCGCGGAAGCGATGGAACACCACGTCCTGTGGCCAAAAGTCGTTTTCCATGACGAGGGGCAGATAACAGTTCGGTACACGTACGACGACCACCTTGTTGTGAAATTCCGGTCCACCCTCGGCGTGTACCTCGTCTTTTCGCGCACGTACTCCACGATGTCCTCCGCCTTAGTGGTGTAGGGAAATAACGCAATGAACATACCTGAACTGCCAATGAAAGGTATTCATATCAATTGCTATTTTATGTGTGCTATGCAATTACCCCGCGATTTCAAAACAAATAACAAATTCACAAACATACCTACAGACTTTCACTTGGATAATGTTAGTAGAATTATTTATATATTTATCTAAACTTTTTACACACAAAAAGGTACAAAGGCGGACTTAATGCCTTAGGCATTCTCTACCAGTCAACCAAGGGTGGTGATAAGCTTTGATGGCAGGGCCTCTTTTTGAGAGGAACAATGAGCATTCTTTAATAAAATTATATCTTTATGAATTATAAATAAAATATATACACAAGTACATACATAGGTTATAAACTTATAATACACATACATACATATTTACTATAACTTATAACTATATTAAATATAGAGGCCTTGGCAGAGAGTACAACTTTGTGCCCTTTGGCGTCGAGACCCTCGGTCCATGGGTCTCAGTGCACGTAAGTTATTTGCGGAAATCGCGAAACGTCTAGTTGGTGTAACTGGTGAACGGAAAGCTGGCGGCTTTCTCGCGCATCGCATCAGCTCTGCAATTCAGCGAGAAAAAACCGCCAGCATCCTCGATACAATGCCTCGAGGGCCTTTTTAAGGTTTAACTTAGTTTTAATTTAATTTAGTTAATGTTAATAACCATCTTGTAATGTGATTATGTAAACGAATATACTATATTATAAATAACGGCCGGAATTAACGGCTGGTTACTATAATATTTTTTCCTATCAAAACTTTGACACGCATTCCCCTCGCCTCTTTGACAATCACTTGCATCTAATCCTGCATGGATTCGACAACACTATGATATTATTAATGATCAGTACTCAAGGGAATTGAGATGTCTGCCCTCCAACCTACCCTCCAACATTAATCATGGAACTACAATAGCGACGCGCATGCGTTAGTATTATGTACTTTTAAAAGGGAAGTTGTTATGTATAGGAGCAACTTATGGAAGACCCCAATAGCATACATTTCTGTGGACAAATATTAAGTCAGTGTTATCGTTAAGGCGCTAACAAGACCCAATTGCCCAAAATAGGCTTCTCTTAAGAAAAAAAAAAATGCCAAAATCTGTATAGTTTGTGATAGCGGAAAAAATATATGTTAATTTTGAACATATTTCCCAGAACTTGATTGTTACCGAAACACGTTTTAAAAAATATCTCGATACAAACTATCGTTAAACTAACCTCTTACCTTGAGTTCTAATCCAAAATATCTGTATTAAATATCAATATACGTTACGTATTTAATTAATAACAAAAACGTCTTATTTGAATGTAAAACTTGGTTGTTTCTTATTTTCGATTACTCAACTCGATTTTGAGTAAATAGTTAGTTGCTTCATATCCTACTAATATTATAAATGTGAAAGTTTGTAAGAATGGATGGATGGATGTTTGTTACTCTTTCACGCAAAAACCACTGAACGGATTTGGATGAAATTTGGTACACAGATAGTTTATAACCAGGAATAGCACATGGATACTTTTTATCCCGATATACCCACGGGGTTAAAACTTATGCGGGTAAAACCGCGGGGCGCATCTAGGTTTGCAATAAATTACAAACATTGTGTCATCGCGCTTCTCTTTCTTTTCTATGTAATCTGACAGTGACCGCAGTTTAGGTGTTGTCAGCGTCTTAGCTATAGAACCAGTGCCTAGAACTACTCTACATCTATAGTTTTAGACAACAGGTCTTCAATTTCGAGAATGAATATAAAATATATTATGACGGTCATCATTCGTTTCGTTCATTCATTCATCATTCAGTCACGATTAAAGAAAACATAGGCGCTTTTATACTTGACAGGCACCTGGAGCAGTTTTTAACAGCATTTGAAACTAAGATTCGGGTAATCGCCATTGATCTTGGCTATACAAATGTGCTTTGCCGTTCGGTTTCATAGGGAATATTTATTTTTAGTAACGAAAATATGAATAGGTATTTGAAAAACAAAGAGATACAATTATAGATAATAAAATAGTCTGTTCATATAAAAAAAAATCATAAAAATATATTAAGTAGTTTGAAAGTAATATCGTTTTTTGTGCTTCGGGTAGACATTACTTCCTGAATTTATTTCATAAAGTATTTTACTACAATACTTAAATATGCACATATAGAATTGATGTGTACGCGTTCTCGTACAACAATTTTTTACATTACTTTTTTTTTTGCATTACTTACTTGCATTATATGAAGGTGTAATAACAGATTTAAAAGTCACTAAAATCATATATCTGCGTCTTAATGTCTGAAATGGTCTTATAATGAAAGAATCACACAGATTTGAGTGAACCTGTCCAGTTAGTGCAGGCATTTGTCAGCTCTGCTACCAACTGTAAAATAGTCACCGATAGATTTTTAGTGTCAAACGTTACACTTTCATTTTCTACCAGTTTTTTTTTTCTTAGTAGTAAAATACTTTATGAAATAGGTACATTCATTTCATAAAGTAATTTACTACAATACTTAAATGTTTATATGTTGAATTAATGTGTACGCGTTCTAGTTTAACATATTTTTTTTTGCATAACTTACTTGTATTTTAAGAAGGCATAATAACAGATTTAAAAGTCACTAAAATCATATATCTGTGCCTGGTCTTCTAAGGAAAGAATCACACAGATTTGAGTGAATCTGTCCAGTTAGTGCAGGCATTTGTCAGCTCTACTACCAACTGTCAAATAGTCACCGATAGATTTTTAGTGTCAAACGTTACACTTTCATTTTCTACCAGTTTTTTTTTCTTAGTAGTAAAATACTTTATGAAATAGGTACATTCATTTCATAAAGTAATTTACTACAATACTTAAATGTTCTTATATTGAATTAATGTGTACGCGTTCTAGTTTAACATATTTTTTTTGCATAACTTACTTGTATTTTAAGAAGGCATAATAACAGATTTAAAAGTCACTAAAATCATATATCTGTGCCTGGTCTTCTAAGGAAAGAATCACACAGATTTGAGTGAACCTGTCCAGTTAGTGCAGGCATTTGTCAGCTCTACTACCAACTGTCAAATAGTCACCGATAGATTTTTAGTGTCAAACGTTACACTTTCATTTTCTACCAGTTTTTTTTTCTTAGTTTTCATTAAATTTGCTTAAACATCATGATAGGACAAAATGCCAGTACCTACGTAGGTACTATTATTTTTTTTTGTCAAGTCATCTAAATAATGGGCCATTGAACTGAGAAACAGCAGTATGTTGAATGTCATCCTGAACTATTTGTAGAAGTAAAGCTTGAAACAATCGGTAACTGAGTCGTAAAGGTCAGGTTGGCAGTCATCATCTGCCTGCGTTTTCCCAACAAACTACGTTGGGGCCGGCTCCCAGTTAACCGGATGCAGTTGAATACCAGTATTTTACATGAAGCGACTGCCTATCTGACCTCCACAACCCAGCTACTGGGTACCTAACACGATACCCCCTGGTAGGTAAGACTGGTTATCAGACTTTCGGGCTTCTGACGACCCGTAACGACTGTCAAAGAATCAAATGACAGTCGGGACCAACGGTTTAACGTGCTTTCTGAGTCACGGAGGGGTTTTGATATGTATTGGATGGTCACCCATCCATGGTCCGACCTTGGCAAGCGTAGCTTAACCTTCGATCGACCCGTGCGGCTGTTATTTCTTAGCCACGAGCCCCTTTACAAAATCAAACACGATTTGACATAAGTCAGGTATCCTACCACTAGATTTCTCCAACGCCCAACTCGCATACCAAAATCAATACAACAAAACCGAACGAGCTCAAAATGGCGGACGCGGGAAACCGTTTTCATTAAAATAAAAACATCAAAACCATTAATATAACCAAGAAAAGATTAATGTCGGCCGAACAAAGAGTAATAAATTAGTAGTGTAATATTCTGCAAGGGTAGGCTCCCTTCGGCCATCTTGTGGAATACTCGCTCCTGATTGGTCGGTTCAGTTGCTAATCAATAATTTTTCTTTCGCGCCAAAAGGGCTTATGGTACGCTGTAGAGCCGTTGTATTTTGAACTTTCGGTGTGAGAAAATAAGATTAATTTCAGAATGTGTAGGTGTTTTTAAAACAATAGGGGTTTTGTACCTAAATGTGATATAGATGTGAAAAGAGTAGGTAGAGGATTTCGATTCAGAAATAAAGTAATTTATTTTTTGTTAGAGGATTTTATTGAAAAACTTGATTCTGCTTGCGACTTTGTTCTCGTGAAATTTCTTGTTCCCCGACCCAACGCGGGCGATGCATTGCATCGCCCGCCCGTGCTATTGCTTCGTTTTCGTTGTTTCTGACATTATTTTCATTTTGCTCGGCTCCTAATGGTCGTAGCGTGATGATAAATAGCCTATAGCCTTCCTCAAGAACTGGGCTATCAAATGCAAGATTTCTCAAATTCGACAGCAGGCTTAGCATGACGCTTTCTATTTCTACTCTACTCTACTCAAGAATAGAAATCGTAGAAATCGCTTGTCTACAT
The DNA here is from genome assembly GCA_905333075.3 of Atethmia centrago. Taxonomy (NCBI): domain Eukaryota; kingdom Metazoa; phylum Arthropoda; class Insecta; order Lepidoptera; family Noctuidae; genus Atethmia; species Atethmia centrago. Next base: position 12,207,403 of record HG995393.1, read on the forward strand.
TTCTCGGTAGAAAACTGTCAACTGTCTACACGGAAACGACATTTTTGTCGTAATGGTGATCGCTTAGTAAGTGTAAAATAAATGTATAGGTAATTATAAGTGTAAAAGTCTAGAATACAATAAATATGACCATTTTATTACACAAAGTGACGGCTAGCACATGTCAGATTACTGCAGTGAATTAATAATTCGACTTTATCTAAGAGTTCATTAAAATTAATAATTTGTATAACAAGTAGGTAAAGGCTCTTACATACTGGCGCGACTTGTCGCGCGACGCGACGCGACACAAAGGCACCGCTTGTAGCGCTACAAGCGGTGCCTTTGTGTCGCGACGCGTCGCGCGACAAGTCGCGCCAGTATGTAGGAGCCTATACTCAGTTCTGGAGGTCAGATAGGCAGTCGGTCCATGTAAGATACTGGTATTAAGCTGCATCTGGTTAGACTGGAAGCCGACCCCAACATAATGACCTTGATGACCTTGGGGGAAGGCTAGGCAGATGATGAATATTAAAGAAAGCGCCTTGTAAAAAAGTTCGCCCGTATAAAAATTACTTACCACCATCCCAAAATAGAAATTCCACCATATCCTCTATATTCTCTATTAATCATAAGCATAATCAACCTATAATGTTACCACTGCTGGGACACAGGCCTCCTCTCTGTGAGAGGGAGTGGGCCGTAATCCACCACACGGGCCCAGTGCCGGTTGTGTGAGAAAACCGGCATGCCTTAGAACCAAAAATCCGAATACATGTGGTATTCGAATTTTTGGTTCTAGGACATGCCGGTGTTCTCATATCTCGCTATTACAGCCAAACAACCTTTACAGTTTAGATATACAATATAAGCTCACGCCTTCTTCCCATGGGGGTAGGTAGAAACTACAGAACGCCGCCACGACTATTGCAATGAAATGAAAGAAAAATTAAAACGAATATTATAAGAACACTTTGTAAACAAGCATATTACAAATTATAGAATTATGTTCAAGATAAGAATGCTTGGAATCATGCTGGTCCAGCTCCATAGGACAATCTAGAGTCTAGACAAAATAAGTCTGGTTGTTAATTTAATTGTATTATTTATTTTTATGACATTGATTTTATATTATGTGACTACTTTAACTCACGCACTGTCTTATTACTTGTTAAAATTTGATGAAATCGTCTACTTTTACAATGTTTGTATATTTACATGCATCTTGTAGGTATCTATCAAATAATTAATTTATCTGTCATTGCTTCATTATTAATTCTTTTTACCTTTTGTGATGTAGTAATTTTATTGTAGGTGCATCTTGTTCACATATAATTATATAATTAATGTATTAAAAAAAAATTGTAAAACATGTTAATGGAGTAACGGTGGAGTGTCCTGTCCATTCTTCTCCATACGAAACTACCTTTTGGAAGAGGCGACTAGATTCTAGCTCAAAGATTTATAAATAATTAGATTGTTAAATTATTTGACTTTGACCACCTGCTAAGATCCTTACATAGGTATTCCTTTTGCTTCGTTTACGTTCTGGTTTGAAAGGCGAAAACCCGAAGAAGCTACAATAAATTAAAATAGATAGAAATAGCAAAGTTTTAAAATCACATCCATGCATAATCAACAGCTTCTTTCTTAACCCTGTAGTTAAAATTTAACAAAAAAAAAACTTCTAACACCTTGAGAACTAAACAATAGTTACAAAAAAAAGGGTTGACCACAGTTTTTTTTACTGTCTACACGACAGTTCCAGTAGTCTGTCAAAAAAAAAACATGTCTTCCAAAGCTTTTAAGATAAGTACTTAACAAGATTTGTCAAAATTATGAGGTTAAACAAAAAAGGATCAATTTTGTAGTCGAAAAAAATATGTCCAAATTGGTTTTGGAGGATAAAAGGACTGTTTTTGGGATTTTGTCTTTGAGTCGTTTAAGATTTAGAATTGATAGAAGATTGTTAAGGTGGATCCACAGTGTCCTTAAATTAGAATAAAGGATTTATTCTTAGGGAACAAATGTAAGAAAGATTTATTAATGATTATAATTCTGTAAATACATATCCCATCAAAAACATTAATGTGAAATGAGAGCCAAGTTCAATATTATGATGATATATGCCTTGGTTGTTGACTTCAACGACAAAAGAAGTGAGATCTAAATGGGTGCCAAGTTCAATGGTCAGTCCTGAGATTTATTTATAACAACATAAAATATGATTTCTTCTTATAACTTAGGATAATATATTTTAGCTTAAGGTCTGACTTGGCTAGTTCTCATATACGAATTATTATGTTCGATGGCTAGTTTCTACCAGCAAGCCAAATTTTCGGAATAATAAAATGAAAACTAGCCAAGTCTGACCTTAGGCTACAATATATTACCCTAAGTTACACCTACACACGGTGCTGCTCGCCAGTTCTGTTACTTGAACTTGGCTTGACACGCGGTAGCGTGTCTAGATTTGTTATGGTCGCGAATCATACTTATTTAGATCAAGATTCAACCTGACGCTGACCTGCAAATATCGCGGGCTACCACTGCGGATCCACCTGAAGTTCTTTTAGATAACGTTAATGTTAACAAGGCCCACATTTTTCTTAAAAGATGACATATGCAGCTTTGTAATTGAATTGAAATAAGAATAATGACAAATATAAAGTAATACATAATAATAATAATAATATACCTAATCTATTATATGAAATTAATAATACAATAATGAAAATGTAAAATGTATGTTAATAACAATATGGACCAAATATGTCTGAAATAAAAAGATTTTATTTTTTTTATTTTTTACTTTTTTATTTTATTTTTATTTTAGTTTTTTTTATTTTTTGTAAACAGATTTTTTTTTTTCTCTGTCCATGTATCTGGGGAGTTTGTTGCGCCACTTCTTCTTCCCAGTTAAAGCACTAGGAAGTGGTTGAAGTTGGGCGTTTTGGGGACTGTCTTATGTAATTTTGACGTTCGAAATGTGCTGATTCTCAGACTAGTTTGAATAAGTGACTTTTGATTTTGATGCATCATTGCTGTATTCAAATTTGAAAGTCAGCATGCATCGGCTACCTCCTTGCAGGTTGCTGGTGTCATAACGACGGAAGCCATGAAGGACCTCGGCTTGACTACCCAAACTACCAGAATTTCAATTCTGCAATGCATTCAACAGTTTATGACTGACTATCAGACAAACACACAGCATAAAACCAATCAATCTAAACCTAGCTTTGTACCAACTATTTTGGGATTAGCTTCTAGTCTCACGGAATGCATCTGGATATCAGTATTTTACATAGAGCGACTGCCTATCTGACCTTCAAAATCCAGCGAAATAAAGATAAGAAAGAAAGACAGAAAGAAAAGAAGGAAATAAAGAAAAGAAAAAATACACCTTAAAACTTTAAAAAACAGAAAACAACGATTATAAATTTAATGCCAGAAGGGTCTCAGCATATTTTGAGATGACAACACAAGGCCACTTGACGCTGATTTCAGTTGCAACCCACGAGTGCCATACACTAGAATAATATACACATAGGGAAGTGTGTCCGTTTAAATACATTAAATACATTATGAGAATAAATTGAAGGTGATAATATAAAAAAAGCTCATAAAAATAACATGTGTGTGTGTTGTGTTCTGCAAAACTAAAATAAATACCCAATATCTGTGTGTTACCTACATAACAATAAATCTATAAAATCAAAATATTTTATTTCACATAAACCTACATGGGCACTTATGAAACGCCAGAGCGCACGGTTCCAATTGGTCGTTTCCTATGGAGAAGAGCCGGCAAGAAACTCCACGGTTAATTTAAAAAATAATTGGCTTTTACAATGTTTTCAAATTACAGTGTTAATAGGTATGGGAGGACAGTGCAGGCCTGTCAAGAAGTACCAGGTACTTAACAAAAAATAAATGGTCTACAAATCTAGTCTATTAAGCCTACAACGTTCTCACATTCACAAAATATAAAAGAATCTATGTAAAATATTAATAAAATAATAAAAACCTATTTAAACCAAATGACATGTTTGCCATTATATCTGTATGTAACAAGTCTTAATTAGTCCACCTATAAATAGAACTACACTGAGAACTATACTGGGTAACACGATACCTTTTGGTAAGACTGGTTGTCAGGCTTCTGGTTCGGTACCCGTAACGACTGTCTATATAGATAAAACATAAAAACAAAGTTCATAAAAATCTCTGAACATAATAAATATTAACGAAGCAAAAACATTTTTCTAAACCAGTATCGTACGTTCAAAACTTTCATTTCTCTCTTTATCCATTTTGTCAATATATAAACATGAATTAGTGAAAACTGTATCTGTAAAGCTGCTGATACGTAGTGACGCTGCGGACGTGACGTCACCGTGACTGGCCACTCAGCTTCCGCTCGTCTGCTTTTTAATTTTTGAGTTTTCTATCTGTGTTCTTGATTAGGTGTGAAGTATGAGCTTAGAGTATTTAGACTTCAAAGAGTCTTCGCCCGTATCTTAAGCACCGTCAGGCTTAGCACGAGAACCGTATTGAAGCGTTTTGTCGACGGAAGAGTAGACAAAAATATCGTTTCCGTGTAGACAGTTGTCAGTTTTCTACTGAGAAATGTAGACTAGCGATTTCTGTTTTATAGTAGAGTAGAAATAACTTACATAATAATAACATAATACTTGGGGCTAAGTAATAACAGCACGGGTCGATCGATCAGGTTAAGCTACGCTTGCCGCGGTTACTCCGTGGATGGGTGACCATCTTTACATACCAATATCCCTCAGTGTCTCGGAAAGCACGTTAAGCCGTTGGTCCCGGCTGTTATTTGTAGATCTTTACAGTTGTTACGGTTCGTCAGAAGCCCGAAAGTCTGACAACCAGTCTTACCAAGGGGTATCGTGTTACCCAGTAACTGGGCTGTGGGGGTCAGATAGGCAGTCGCTCCATGTTAAATACTGGTATTCAGCTGTATCCGGTAAGACTGGAAGCCGAACCCAACATAGTTGGTTGAAGTAGCAGCAGATTTAGAACGATGCTTTCTATTTCTGCTCTACTCATCTGCCTAGAGATGAGTAGAGCAGAAATAGAAAGCATCATTCTAAATCTGCTGCTACTTCAGCCTGACTTTCGGTTTAAACCTGGCAGATTATTTCTGCCTAAAAGGTCCCGGCAACCAGGCCATTACTAATGAAATGAAATGAAATGAAATTGTTTATTCTGTAAATAGGATATGAGAATCACTTTTACACGTCATATTAAAAAAATAAGCTAGATGGAGTCGACATTTCCTATCTGACTACCCCTGAGAATAAATGGCGAAATAACTCGAGGGTCAAAGTCTCTTTTAAAGTCCAGACATAATCTTGGTCAGATCATGTGAGGCCCAGGTAGATCTATGTCTGAAATGGTCTTTTGAGGAAAGAACCACACAAATTTGAGTGGACCTGTCCAGTCAGTGCAAGCATTTGTCAGTAATCGTGTAGCTCAACTCAAAACTTAAGGAGCTCAACGACTCGACGAACAATACCAAGGAAAGGACAATTGGGTTGGCCGCATAAAGAACTCAAAATGCCAGACCATCATTAAAACTAAGAGAAAAAAAAACAACAAGAAATAAATAAAAATGACCCACATAGTGCTCACATTCACAATAATTAAAGTAATATAATACTTTTCAAGATACATAAATATTCACTTAATTTTGCTGTCTACCGTATACTTTATACCGAGATTATCTATATCTTTGGTCTCAAAACTAATATAAAGGCAATATAAACTATCTTTCCTTCTTCTACTTGGCGAAATGTGGGTGTACTACAGGTACACCTCTGCCCAACCCTTCGGGGATGACGTGTTGATATGTTTTATGTCAAACTCAAACTCAACTCAAACTCGAAAGCATTTATTTCAATTAAACCATTTACAGGCACTTTTGAATTGTCAAGGAGTCGGTCAGTTAGAAATATGAAGTTGCTCATTCCATTTATTATTGTATTTGTATGTTCCATTGTATAAACTATCTTTCTAGTAAACGGGCCTCGGGTGAAGACTTCATTAGAGAGCCTAAGAGCGCCCTTGAGAACACTGATACATGGTTTCTTGAATCTAATGTATTATTTGGTTTTTTAATGTTGTATGCAATTTCGAATTTAAGACAGGAAGGAATACTGCCCTGCTAAGCGTTTTACGTCAGCAGCTAGTTAGTTATAAGTTCAGGTTTCCTCTTGATGTTTTCCTCCAACAATGTCAGTAATGTCAAGATAAACTCAGAAGGTAATTATGAATTGAAAAAGTCACATTGGTACTTGGGATTTGAAGTCACATCCTGTATAAGAGGCGACGCCTTAACCACTACATTCAAGAAAACTTGCAAGACTACACAACAGCAAAAAGTAAACAATTCACTCTTGCAAGTTCCTGATTTCTGGAAGACCTGGGAATCGGTTCCTCGACACACTTTTGTCACACCCATCTTCCTTGCTTCACTATCCAAGGAAACTACGGCCAACAAACACTACACTTGAACACTTTCACTACAGCAGACATACTCCAGTCACGGTGACGTCACAAATACAGTATGGCGGCTAGTCATCGCCCATCAGCGGTTTCGTGCAACTGTACGCTTTTGAGTGTTTATTTTGGTCCAATATGGTAGCTGACTTAGTTTTTGAGATGCTAGGACTGTGTTTTGAACACGGGAATACTATTCACTTAATATAACTTAATTTTATGTCTGTATATGCCGAAAGAATGGGCCACATTCAGCTCTTTTCAGTCGCTGTCCCACCTATTGTTCTTACATAAACAGCCTATAATGTTCCCACTGCTGGGAAACAGACCTCCTCTCTGTGAGAGGGAGTGGGCTGTAATCCACCACGCGGGCCCAGTGCAGGTTGGTAAATGTCACCTTCAGAACTTTTGGTCGTAGTACATGCCAGTTTCCTCATGTTTTCCATCACCGTTTTGAGAGCAGTGGTGATGAAATAATTTACACAAAATAAAGTGCGTGTCAGGGTTCGAACCTAGGACTTGCGCTGAGCTGTGAATGTGTGCTTGAAGACGAGTAGCGTCAGCACATAATACACACTTCCAACTTCGCCATTGTCTCGGAAGGTACTGTACCGAGAGCTCCTGCGCTTACACTCACATTCACAGCGTGTTTGTATACTGGGATACCACAAGAAAAGCGGGCGTCGCGTCGTGAGATAAACATATTATACGGGAATTGGTCTCTTCAGGTTAGATAATGGTCAAACATGAGTAGTCACTTATTTATCAATTTATGATAAGTTTTTGAAGTTCAAGACTAAATTATTAAAAAAGGAATAAAAAAGAAACCAAAAGAATCCATTTATATATAAACTCACATCATGAGGGTAGGCAGAAACTCCATAACGCTACCTGCTGCGATCCTTACATACTCCTTTTGCTTCACTACGTTCATACATCTGGTCATACACGCACGCCGGTTGCGAGTACTACGCAAGTACGCACCTGACCTTTCTGAAGGACATCACCACCTTCGGTGTTAAAGTATCGACGAAATCAAAATATTTTTTTCACATAAACCTACATGGGCACTTATGAAACGTCAGAAGCTAGGTGCACTGTTCCTATTGGTCGTTTCCTATGGAGAAGAGCCGGCAAGAAACCAAACTTCCTTGTCTTCAACGTAGTCTTTAATCTTATAAAATGCGTTTTTGATAAGGACCCGTTTGATGTGGGTTTTGAACTACCCACCGCGAAGTTCTGGAAGAGACTTTGGAAACTTGTTATAAAAGCGGATACTGTTGATAACAAATGGGAACCAACATGGGACTAAGGCGTATTGTGTATAGCTTGTATATGTATTAAAACCTATATAAACTAAACACAATAACATAGACACAGGTACGGGGAGGTACATAAAATAAATTGGTAATCTGCATCTGTCTGTGGATCGATTTTAATTAACTTTTTTGTCAGGGTGTGTCTGTGTTGTGAAGGTAATCGCGGTAAGGACAGGTGATGCGATACCGTTCCAAAAGTTTTCGTTTAATTCGAGTCTGTAAAGGAGTTTAAATGTTTGATACTTTTTTGGTTGATGATTAAATATCTGATTGTTGTCTACTTATTAATGGTCATGCAGTCAAATTAAAATTAAAATTCTAAAGTTTATTGCATACATTTCCAGATGTCAAGTGAATGCGCAGTCCACTGTGTTGTACCAATTCAGGCATGCAAAATTTATCATTAAAATTATACAATTTCATAAATTACAAAAGTCAACACATAATTAAGAATACGAATAAAAATATTTTTCATAAAATAAATCGTACTCAAATATTCACCATAGTTATGAAAGTATTATTATTAGGTATACACACAGATTTCTATCTGACAGGTATTCATTTATAGTGTCTCTACTTACCTACCTTTCTGGATCTAGAACTAGTTCCTACACTGAGCGGCTTAGAGGCTAGACGGACAGTTTGGACGAAAAAAAAACATAGGCAGTCGTGAGGACTGCTGACAGAAGTTAAAACTTATCGCTCAATGCACGTAAAGAAGTTTTTATATTAATAAAACAGTGATTATCTAAAACACAATTTAAACAATGCACAGTATACACAAATTAAGCTTTACACGTGGTCAATTTAACTTCTCTTACTGCTACCACAGCATGTCGGCGCGGGCATGTCGGTGACGCAAACCCATAAGATTTACCCCTACCAAAAATCGCTCAACGCGCCTAAAGAAATTTTCCTTTCAAAAATAGAAAGGCTACCTATAGTTCTATTTTATGAAGAAGACACCATTCGTATAAGAAAAACAGTTCAGAACCTGCTTAAGGTCAAAACAAACTCTTTCCCATTGTAGTCTTCCTCATATTCGAAAAACTGATAGGTATCAGTAGAGGAGTACTCTTTTGTATATTTCAAAGTTTTTATGTGAATATTTGAATTTAGAAGAATAATAGGAAAATATCACACAAGCATTTAATCCAATGACCTTAACAAGAACAGCTCAACCAAACGATTAGTTTCAGTGTCTTCGTACGAGTCGTTGAAAATAAATTAACTGTTGTAACGAGAGCATTGAACTCTTGTGTTTTAGTATGACGTACGTAATATCAGGCTGTATTCCCCAAAGCGTGTAGGCAGAAGTGTACCGTGTACACCTCTCGGTTTATTGTATAAAATTCTCAACTTGAAAACTTCTGACATTTCCTCTGATGCTAGAGATTGTCAGTCAAGCTCATGTCACCTAAATTTTGACAGCGAGATTTTTAAAGAATGTCACTTCAGTTATGTTATAACTGCTTCGTAAATAATAGGGGGCAAGCCTATTGCCATCGATCGGCCGTAAATCCAGACTGGGCTGCTACTGAGGAACTACACACATATACATAAACTCATGCCTTCTTCCCATGAGGGTAGGCAGAAACAATAGACCGCCACCTGCTATGCTCCTTACATACTCCTTTTGCTTCGTTTACGTTCATACATCTGGTCATACACGCTCGCCGGTTGCGAGTACGCACCTGACCTTTTTGAAGAACATCATTAATGAGGTCACTATATGTCTTTCTGGGGCGTCCCGTCCCCGCATTTCCACTCACATCTGCCTTGTACATACCTTTTGTTAGTCGCTACTGAGGAACTCCCTAAGGAAAAACCCTAATATCAGTTTTGCCTTTCTTGGGATTGCACCCGAGATCCCGTGCTCACTGCGTGTTGACGATTGCAAACTGTGAAATCCATATTTACCTTCAGGTAAATCATTTGTAGGTTGACAGGCGCTTTACTTTGTGTAAATTATTTCATCACCACTGCTCTCAAAACGGTGAAGGAAAACATCGTGAGGAAACCGGCATGTCCTAGAACCAAACATTTTAAGACATGTGACTGGGCCCGCGTGGTGGATTACGGCCTCTCACAGAGAGGAGGCCTGTGGCCTATAATGGTCCCAGCAGTGGGAACATTATAGGCTGATTATGTATTTCGCAAAGAAGGAACACAAACACAAAAAATAACTACTTGGGGAAAAATATGCATCACATCCGCGCAAAACGGCCATTGCTCAGCATTATGCTGCGACTCTATACGAGACAGAGCCCCAGCGCTGTTTTTCAGCGACAGCCGTGATAACCATGAATTGCTTATAAAGTAAATCTAAAACTCAATTGGGTAGGTAGTACTCTTGGGTCATGATTGGGGAATCACAAATAAAAAGAGTCAAAAATCCCGATATTAATCATAATTAAGCTATTTTAAAATTCGAATCTCTCAGTTCCAAGGAACTCCAATTATGAATATACTGTAACGAGTATACCTAAAGTGGCCCAACATATAAAGTATATCCAACATCCTGGCACAGAAAAAAAGTAACCAAACAAACGCTACAATAAACATCTAAACATCTCTTTCTTACACACAACATTATCATACGTTAAAAAGAGATAGGTATATTTCTCGGAGCCACCGCCTCAAGCTCCGCCTACAGGCCTTATAGGCAGACTGGTTGGTCGAGACAATGTGAAAAAAAAAACGCTAGTTCGAGCAAGGGACAAAAAGGTATACTGCCCCATTATTCGGTCGAGGCTGTAAGGAGAAGTATCCTTTGCGAGATTAAAAAGTGAAAATCATAGTGCATATTGCTATGTCATGGATGGTTGCAATTTTTTTTTTAATTCAGTGACATTTGTATTTGGAATTGTGTGAAAACTCTATAGTGTTTGTGGATTTTTGACTGCTTTTTTTTACTGTGATAAAAAGGATTAGTTTTATTGAGGTATGTAGGTATTTTAATTTATTTTAATAATAATTGGAATGTATGTTTTAATAATTCATTAGTGTGTGTGATTAATTCAAAATGGCGGATCTGTTATTCATATTCATACGTTGCTTCTACTGTAGTCGCGTTCTGGCCTATATCTTGGTTGTTTTAAAAGAAATAAGGTCCCACTTTAAATAAAGGGATCATTCAATTCAAATTCTGTAAATTTAGTTCTGAAAACACCAATACAAAATTTCAGGAAAGCGCTTTAGATAGGTACCTAACTGTCTTATTAGAGTTCCTAAGATAAGACCCTTTTTTTTTGGGTGGGAAATGATCAAATAACTTCTCCCGCTCTGGACGGAGCGGGGGTGTGTCAGACTCTTACTGACTAAAACCCATCCGTATTCCTTCCGTTGCCTGTATTGCCAGGGGCCTAAGCTAAGATCCTAGACCTCATGTAACTACTCATAAGTTCTTTAACAATGACCAGGGCGAGAATTTCTAGATTTTCATCATAGGTACTGATGCCATCATCATATAGCCCCTTTTCTAAAAAAAAAGTATGAGTGGGAGGGACCTAAAATATGCTGGCGATTACCCTGTGGCCTGCAAAAAGGCTATGGTTCCAATTGTATTAAAATCATGGCCTGACGGATTATTCCCATAAGGCTAGCTTTGGCAGTATTTTCAAAAGAAAACACAGGCCGTAGATAAATAGATAGAATACACTTTATTATGTACACCAAAAAAATTACAGCTATAAATGTAGAAATTTTACATAGGGTGACACAATGGGCGGTCTTATCGCTAAAAGCGATCTTTTAAAGACAAACTTTACACAGTTATCGCCGATCTTCACAAAAACACGAAAATCTTCACATTATTCGCTGAAAACATATGAATGAAACTTGGACTTAAGTGTCTGAAATCGCCAACACGCAATGAGCAAGGGTGGTGATCAATGCTTGTGCGTCCTGTCTTTGAAAAGGTCTTTGCTTTTTAGGGGCGACCATTCAAATATAAATATAATCATTTTGAAACTTTCAGTACATTAGTGTCTCACAAATGACACTTCTTGTTTTTTAACGAAATGACAGTAATGTACTACACTTCGCGCGCTCTCTGTTCTACAGCGCGTTATTCTGCGAGAAAGAGCGCGGGAAGTGGAATTTGCGTTATCGCAACAGTGTAGCCGTAGCATTAGAAGTGTCCTAAGTACTGCAGTCAGTGAAAAGTCCGACTATATAGTTTATTAGTTAGAACTTAACTTCTAACTTACATAGTATTAGATGGCATATTGCAAGCAACGGCTGCCTTAAAATATTTTAACGACTCAATTGTTTAGACCAAAACAAATTCAACTTCGTACATAAGAAAGTTAGTTAAACCTTAGCGTTGTGGATAACGAAATTAACTTCAACTGAAATAAAAATATCCATGAAAAATAATTTCGTCTCCCGTTGCCGCGTCGGTGCGCGCTTTCGCGTCGCATCCTATAAAAGACTTCAACGCGTCACAACGCATTTTTGGATTCTTTACATTTAGAAGCTCTGTACTTAACTCTTCAGGGAAATACAAGACTAATGTTATGTTACATTTGTTTGCCCGTTGTTCTTACTTCAAAATGTGATTGGTAATCTGTATTTTCTTTCTCTTTTTCATGTTATAATATAACTAGTGAGTTGAACTTGGTAAGAAAAAATATACCACAAAAAAATAGTATGTGGAAACGCTGGTTCATCTTTCATATTCATTTATTTGCTTACCACAAGGTAAAACAAGATGTTAAGAAAAGGCTTAGAGCTAAGAGCCGTTGTAGACCCTGTCAGGGCACAGCAAAAATATTTTTAGATACGTAGCTATTATTAAAAATTAAATAAAATTATACGAGTACATGAAAATTGAATAATTACATTCGCATAAAAAGTCAATAACAATAACATAAATAATTCTATTATTGGTAAGTAAGTAGCTATTTTCTTAAAATACTATTATTACATTTAGATAAAGCTATATTTACTTAGGTAACATTATTACAATACTTATTTAAAGAGAGATCATATTTTTGGGTTACAAATTATTAGTAAGGAGATAAGTTTTACGTGTACGACAATTTGAGACAATTTATAGATTCAGTAGGTAGCATTTTATAATTTACTTATTATATATTTAAGTAGTAGTCATATAATTAAATCAAAATCAAAAGTCATTTATTCAAGCTAGGCTGAGAATCAGCACTTTTTTAACGTCAACATTACATAAAACAGTTCCCCAAAACGCCCACCCTTCGCCACTTCCTAGTGCTTTAGCTGGGAAGAAGAAGTGGCCAACAAACTCCCCAGCAGCACAGCTGTCTGTTCAGTTGAAAAAAAAATGGATTCTATACAACAGTATGCAAAACAATTTACACCTCGTGCAACACAAAACATTAAATTATTAGCCATATGTTCTGCTAGCACACCACTATACCAATAAGAAAAAAGAAAGAACTATTCTCGTGCCGAGATAAAAACGTAAACAGAACTTAAATCCTAAAATCCTCCAAGTGTAAAGGGCGTGCCCGCTTACATATATCTACATCTGTAACAGTCACAAATGATGAACTAGGACCATCAAAGTAAAACAAATAATCAGTTAATTACTAATAACAAAACAAAACAATGGTCAGCAAGACGACCAGTCACCACAAGCAGCACCCGTTCACGAGCATAACGCAAAAATCAACCATTACCCCCCTCGCCATATTTGAGGGAAGGAGGCAACCCGACCCCCGACGCCACCGCAAGCAGTGACATCTAAGGGAGCATGACGAGCTTGCTAAATTACTAAATAATCTTCTTGATAAATTTACACATTTTATACCTATATATTTAAGAATGTATTTATTGTAATTATAGTCTTTCATTCAAGTATTCGTTCACGTTATAATAGCTTTTGATTAATAGAAATCTTGTTCAAATGAATAACCTAGGGGTACCTAGGTCATCATCGTCTGCCTAGCCTTTCCCCAACTATGTTGGGGTCGGCTTCCAGTCTAACTGGATGTAGCTGGATACGTATTAAACATGGAGAGACTGCCTATCTGATCTCCACAAAACCCAGACTCCTTGGCAAGACTGATTGTTGAACTTTCGGGCTCCTACATAATCAGCCTATATGTTCCCACTACTGGGACACAGGCCTCCTCTCTGTGAGAGGGAGTGGGCCATAATCCACCACGCGGGCCCAGTGTGGGTTGGTAGATGTCACATGTCTTCGATTTTTTTGATTCTGGGACATGCCGGTTTCCTCACAATGTTTTCCTTCACCGTTTTGAGAGCAGTGTTGATGATATAATTTACACAAAGTAAAGCGCCTGTTTGGGTTCGAGCCTACGATCTACAACTCGTAAGTTGCGGCCGTTACCACTGGACCACCACTGCTCTCGGCTTCGGGCTCCTGTCTGCCCGTGACGTAAACATATCCCAGGAGTATTAAAGACCAAATAAAAACAAAAAAAAAATCCGCGAAACCGTCCAATTTTATCGGTTATCAGTACATTCTTATTTTTTCTTCTTATTTTCGGATTTTGTCAATATCTGTGTGCCATCAGTACCCAGTAGCCTAACTACAATGGCTGTGATCCATCAAAGGAGACATATTGGTTGTCAAAATATTTTTATAAGCATGGAATTTTGAAATAAGTTTCTAGAAATGAGTCTGATCCCGTGGGATCGAATTTACTCTGAATACTCACTGTGTTCAGAGTAAATTCGATATTTAGGTATGTGTAGCTTACCTTAGTTTGAGATTAGATGAACGTTTGAACTTTAAGAGTTTTTGGGAGGATTGAAATAAACCCGGTTGTTTTGCTGTTTATAAAGCTGTATGGCGGCACTAGGAACAAAGTGGTCACATTTTGGTTTGTAATCTTGGCAATATGCTAACTTAATTGGTCAAGGACAGGTAATGAGGCACAATTGATGTTCTATTGTTTGACTCCGAATCGGTGTCGCGCGGGGCTTAACAGTTTAATATTATAAATGCGAAAGTGAGTTTGTTTGTTTGTTACGCTTTCACGCTAAAACGGCTGCACAGATTTGAATGAAATTTGGCACATGGGTAGACCAAGACCTGGGTTAGGATATAGGATACTTTTTATCCGGATATTCCCACGGGATCGAGACTTATGCGGGTGAAACAGCGGGGCGCTGCTAGTCCTCCATATTGCTCAAACCCTCTAGTCGTTATTGTGAAATGAAGTCCTAAGAAATTAAATTCATTATCTATTCAACCGAGAGATTTTTACTGCTGGACATAGGCCTCCCCCAAGCGTCGCCATATTGACCGGCCCTGTGCTTGAAGAAATTGAATAGGCTTTGTTATAATTTTTCTTACTAAAATATGTTTTGCCACGTTGTTCTTCAACTTTATGCCACGGAAAAATCATCTGCAACAACTTCTATATAAGAAAACTTAATATTTACACCTACTGCCGTAGGTTTTTACAAAAAATTGCCTTCCTGCAAAGAACTGAAAACCCAAAGGACACATCCAAAAGCTCAAAGCGAACTACAAAAATTAACCGACCACAATAAATCTTATTCGAAATACGAAATACAAAAAAAAAAGAAACCATCGACACGACTTTTGAAATGAGAACATCCCACACGCTCCGAAATTGAAAAGGTACGAGGGACAGAGGTTTAAGAAAAAAAAATGAAAAAAAAAAAACTGGTTTCGTATTGAAAATTAAGTGGAGGCGTGTTTTAAAGGGGAGTTCGTTTTTTTGTGGTTTTCCGAAGTATAATTTTGTTGCATTTAACGTCTGGATCTTAAGTGTATTTACTTTATTCTTTTGGCGGTTGCCTTTTTCGGTTCGAGGATCTTTCGAGTTCTTATTACTAAGAACTTAACAGCTGTTATCTTAAGGAACCTCACTTCAAAAGGCAATGCGCCAAATCTTTCAGGGACAATCATTTGATTGATGCTAATCTGGAAACGGTTCGAAGAGTCTGAATTTTGTTTTCACCATATTGGTCGGCAGACATTATAGGACACCACGCGCTACGATTCTTACATAGTTCTTTTGCTTCTTGTCCACGTTCTAAATACTAACCATCTGATCAATATCATATAGGTACTGTAATAATTACAACAGCACCTGAATTTTTTTGAGGACATCACCATGAAGATTTGTATATGTCATTCTAGAGCGTCCTCTGTGTCCGTCTTATAGATTCCTTGTGTCTTTCCAATCCATCGCGTACTGAATCTGAGTGCCAGCAATGGGAATGTCGCTATGGGAGTCAGAAGCAAAAAAATCTGATAATCACGGGGTATTGTGTTGCCCAGTAACTGGGTTGTGGAGGTCAGATGGGCAGTCGGTCCATGTAAAATACTGGCAACCAGCTGCATCCGGCTAGAGGTTAGATGTTAGGCAGCTCATGATGTGTTTATCGAGTTTCATTCTTTCAAGTATTTACTTCAAGCCAAAATGATGTAGTCAGTTGCATATACATACCTAGGTATAAATACTCATTACAAAAAAAACAGTTAAAACACAATACAACCGGTACTTTTAGACCTCAGTATGTTGATACCTTCTCGCGATGGGGTACTGATTTGAATGGGTATCGAAAAAACGATGACCCCTGCCGCGAGGCTATGTTCACACCCTTCTACGTTTTTGTAGGTAGGTAGGTTCGTCTTTATGTGTAAAGCATTAGCTGCACCCCGCAGTTTCATCCACATAAGTCTCGATCCCGTGTGAATATCGGGATCAAAAGTATCCTATGTGCTAATCCAGGTTATGGTCTACCCATGTGCCAAATTTAATCCAAATCCGTTCAGCCGTTTTAGCGTGGAAGCGTAACAAACTCACTTTCGCACTTATAATATTACTTAGAATTGGATAGTTAGGATTAGGATTGTTAGTTTTGAGACTAATTGAGACACACTTTTAGGCCGATATCTATAAAAGTTATTTAGGCTAAGCGTTATTCCTGTCACTGTCGCACAACTGTGAAACTACAAGTGCAAGACGGAGACGGGAACACGTCGAAGTCAAAGCACGAGCTAAGTAACGTTTATACATAACGACCTAGGACAAATTTTAATGTATTTTCTTCTGTCGTATTGGCGCAACCTTGATTAAATAATATAAGGCAGTCAGAACGGTAGCGGGGCTAACTGGGGATGCCAGATCCCTATATAACTGGGGCCTGTCTTATTGCACCCTGGCTTTACCATTTTTAGTTTTAGTAATGTCTCAGTAACAGTCCGGAGTCTAGATTTGTGCCCGGTTGATGGCAATAGGCTTGCCCCTTGACCAAAAATTCTGGCCTATGTCTTATTCCACCCTGGTTTTACCCTTTTCTGGTTTTAGTCATTTCTTAGTAGCAGCCTGGAGTCTGGATTTGTGCCCAGTTGATGGCAATAAGCTCGCCCCCAACCAAAAATTCTGTCCTATGTCTTATTCCACACTGGTTTTACCATTTGTAGTTTTAGTAATCTCTCAGTAGCATCTTGGAGTCTGAGTGCCTCGTTGATGGCAATAAGCTCGCCCCTATTACATGGGACTTAAACATAACTGGTGTAATGTGGGTGTACTACAGGTGCACCTCTGCCCAACCCTTCAGGGAAACAAGGCGTGAGGTTATGTTATATAAGTAGGTAAACAGTATGGTACTTACTTATAAATTAACGACGTAACTCTGATTCTTTTTAATCTGATAATTTTGCCTGTTTTTTAGGTCGAGTATGTGTTGTCATGATATTTTAGATAGGTTTATACTTTTATATTATCTTAAAAAACATAATTTACTTCTGGTCTATGTAACCTTTTATGTTTTTTTAAGAAAGGACCCAATTCACATCTAAATTAAAAGGATACCCAGTCCAGTTACATTTGGAACATCAGTTTTAACAAATAAAAATGATACTTAGTCTAGTTACATTTGGAACATTAGTTTTAACAAATAAAAAACATAGTCAGTCTAGTTACATTTGGAACATCAGTTTTAACAAATAAAAATGATACTCAGTCTAGTTACATTTGGAACATCAGTTTTAACAAATAACTATGATACTCAGTCCAGTTACATTTGGAACATCAGTTTTAACAAATAAAAAGGATACTTAGTGTAGTTACATTTGGAACAACAGATTTAACATTTTAAAAAATAAATAGCTATGCCAAATGGCACCAGCTAAAATCCATTCAAAAGATGACTCAAATAGATAAAGATATCTTCACAAGAAATCAAAAGACATTTCCACAGTTTTTTGTGTCTCAAGACTCATTACAACAACAATGACAGCTCTTTGGTTCTTAAAATGAATCATAAAGTTTCATTAATATCTTATACCTAGTAATTTATAATATCTAAATACCTGCAAGAAATATAAGGAAAAACACGAAATAAAATACCTACATACTGAGGAGCGTCGAATCAGGCGACCGCAACGAGAAACCACATCAAAGATTACAAAGATATATCGCTATCTCTCTCTAACACGCTCGGAATGATTTTAAATTAATTCGAAAATTGAAACAAAAAGTTGCGCAAGAAAGGGACGAGTGTATGTCAGTTGTTTCGGTTCGAAATTGGAATTTGGAACCGGTCGTAGGACTACATGATTCGATTTTTAAATTTGAGTTTTGTGGTGAGTGAAAAACTAGTGGCTAGCTTGGGATAAAATTACAGTTTTATTAATAGTTAATTGTTTGGTTTTGATTAAAAATCGTCGACTTGTGTATTTCTAATTTTATTTTAATGTGGAGTTTTAAGGTTAATTAAATTGGTTTATGAGAAAATATTTCTTTGTTTAATTCCATATATACCTTGCTAAAATATTCGGACTGAAATTCAGGATACACATGTGTAACAATATTACCAATAATAAAATAATGCCTATTTTTATCTACTTAGAAAACTTACCGAAGGAATTAACTTAATATTTCCCAGTTAGGGATTACAAAAATGTATCCATCCAATTTTCAACTTGATCCTGTCAAATTAAAATATTTTGACAGTTGTCACAGTAAGCAAACCACAAACTAGCTGACAAGACAGACGTTGAAAAAAGTTCGTTCAGTTTTTCCCAAATTTTAATACTATCCGGGAAACTTTTCCTCTTTCCGTAAAAACTTAGTTTTAACTATTACGAACATTTTAAAACAGAAAATAGCCAAATCCGTTCGGTCCGTTCTCAAGTAATTCGGCTTATAAACGAACAACAAAGCATTTCATTTTAATATCAAAACATCTAAGATTCAAAATTAGAAGACAAACATGGCGTCATTCCCTTTATAAATCTTGATTAAAATCAATTGCTTAGAATTGGTTTAGATGCGGTATTGGACCAGAGAGACAAATAAATTGGTATAATAACACCAGCCAGTAACAGCCACTACAGGACAGAAGCCTCTTGTACCTACCGACAAATGCTTGCACTGAAAATCATTCACAATCTGAATGATTTTGAAGTAGGTACATTTATTTAATAAAACTTAAAAAAAAAAGACGGACTAAATGCCTGAGGCATTTTCTACCAGTCAACCGTCAAACTTAGGGTGATGCGATAGGTCGACGGCGCGTTGTGTTCCAAGCGCACCTCAAAGAGATGTCGTCAGCACAAGTGTAGGGGTCCACTAGGGCCGATGCCTGCCGGGGTCGCGGGAAACTTCGAAAGAGTTACCGAGGCCCCTGGCAACACAGGCAACGGAAGGAACACGGGTGGGTTTTAGTCAGTAAGAGTCTGACTCACCCTCCCGCTCCGCCCAGAGCGGGAGAAGTTATTTGATGATTTACCAACCAAAAAAAAAGGGTGATGCAGAGAAGAAACATGGCAGGTGCAACATATGGGATAGATAACACGAAAATAACAATACAATACTAGAATAAATACGTAGATACATACATTAAACAGAATTAACTTTTTCAGGAGAAATAACGATCGTTAGTGGGGAAATAACAATCACTAGGGGAGGAAACGAATCCAGCAAATCAACGCTGGTATTTTTCTGCCAACTTTTTACGTATATGTTCACGTGTCTTCACTTTAAAAGACAACCGACTCAAAATTAAAATATTTTATCTCACATAAACCTACACGGGCACTTATGAAACGTCAGAAGCTAGGTGCACGGTTCCAATTGGTCTTTTCCTATCGAGAAGAGCTGGCAAGAAACTCCACTCTTTTAAAAATAATTGTCTTTTACAATGTTTTCATATTACAGTGTTAATAGGTATGGGAGGACAGTGCAGGCCTGTCAAGAAGTACTAGGTACTTAACAAAAAATAAATGGTCTACAAATCTAGTCTATTAAGCTTACAACGTTCTCACACTCACAAAATACAAAAGAATCTATGTAAAATATTAATTAAATAATAAAAATAAAAACCTATTTAAACCAAATGACATGTTTGCCATTATAAGTCTGGATTAATATCCTGTCCACAAAAGCCACTGATAAATGGTTTGATATCAAAATTGTGGGTTATTAATGTCAAATAATGAAAATATAATGTCAAAAAAGTATGTATAAAAATAAAAACATCATAATTTGGGAGCAGTTAATTGTGTAGGTACCTACGTATCTACGTATGTATCATCGCAATTTTCTCATAAACTACTGGTTAGGTACAATAAAATCTCTATCGAGCATTTTAGTAAGGCCGGGCTTTTGGGCTTATATGAAGGTACCGCCACTGGGTACCAGGGAACTGGTTGCCGTTCTGATCATCAGTATATTGCTAATCCTTTGCCCTAAAATTTGTTTGCTCAACAACGGAAATAATGCAATTAATGTTTTTGATCTGTCAAAATGAAACTCATTGCTACTGATAGGTAGTATGTTACGCTATTACCCGGCAGGTCTCTTTTTTCTGGAAAGAGGGAAAGAAAGAAAGAAAGAAAGAAAAATTGTTTATTCTGCACAAACAAAACGCACATTGCCAAAAAGTTTACATAAAATAAACACATAAAAAGTAGCCAAAAGCCTCGTATTTAAACCATTATATTAACAATGTTGTCCAATGCTTGATGTCAGGGCCAGGAACGACATACCATAGACTAATAACGGGTGGGAAATCATCAAATAACTTCAACTAACGGAGCGGGAGGGTGTGTCAGACTCTTACTGACTAAAACCCACCCGTATTCCTTCCATTGCCTGTATTGCCAGGGGCCTCGGTAACCCTTTAGTACCTTCCCGCGACCCCGGCAGGTCTGGACTTAAAAAGATATCGTTTCGGTCTTTCTTCCCAGAGTAATCGAATATAAAACACTGGCCTCATCTAGTTTTAAAACATAATTTATTTTTGACGTCTAAAAGGACCAATAAAAAGAAATAAATACTATTTATCATACAGATGACAAACGCGCATTGATCATCATGCTTGCTCACCGCGTGTTTGTGATTTCGGACTACGATTCCTTACGATGTCTTCAAGTTAAAGATAATCTGTATGAATACAAAACTTTCACTAAGATTAGCATATGGATAAAAAGCAGTTTTATTGTTATAATAATGAGAATAACTTTACATAGAGATTTCCTATCGCTGTGAGAAATTGGAAAGCTTTTTTATTTGAGAATGTTCTTTGGTAGCCCTTTCTACATGACTATTTAGTAAAAAAATACCTACAATAAACATTTATGTCACCATATGATTATTTACATGGTTAGTTTATAATTTATCTAGCGAGATTATAAACTATCGAAAAATTGTGAACTGCAATAAACCATTTACAATTTAACGTATTATTTTTTTATAGTTTCTAGTCTATCCATGGTAAACCAACAAATCTGTGAACTGGTATCAAACTTGCATGTGACGAATGCACCTTTTTTTGTGTTGGAAATCATCAAATAACTTCTCCCGCTCTGGGCGGAGCGGGAGGGTGTGTCAGATTCTTACTGGCTAAAACCCACCCGTATTCCTTACGTTGCCTGTGTGCCAGGGGCCTCGGTAACCCTTTTGAACTTCCATGCGACCCCGGCAGGCGACGAACGCACTTTGCGCTAATTCTAAGTAGCCAAGTAACTGTGACCAACTTGGAAGAAGAGCTCGCTCAGGTCGCGTGCGTTTAGTCACAGTTCTTACTTATCCTCATGGATTTTCTCCGCCCTGGGGCGGGCGGAGGGGTCTGTCAGACTCTTGCTGACTTAAAACCACCCCGGTGTTTCCCTTCCCACACATGGACGGATCATGGGATCTAATGCGACTTCCGCGATCTCGCCATTGCGGGCCACCTCAGGCTCGCGGGAGGAATGAGGTGTAAAATTCCCCCCGCGACGTCCAATAGGTCTAACCTAACCTAACTCATTTGGTCAGAGTGCCGTCATCAGCCTGCCTTTTCCCAAGTACAAGTATTATACATAGAGCGACTGCTTATCTGACCTCCACAACCCAGTTTCTAGGTGTCAGAAATTCGGGCTTCTTTTTTAAAAAAATGCTCTCCTATACAGGCATTTAAATCTAACCACAACAACCATCCTCACAAAGGGGTATCGTATTACCCAGTAACTGGGTTGTGGAGGTCAGATAGGCAGTCGCTCCATGGAAAATACTGGTATTCAGCTGCATCCGGTTACACTGGCAGCCGAACCCAACGTAGTTGGGAAAAGGCAGGCAGATGATGGTACTGGCGTATAAATTAAATCTGTCACAATAAAATCCTGTGAAAACTTAGGCGTCATTTTAGGTGCCCTGATCTTGTCATCCGTTCGGCCCGTCTATCTTAATTTCAATAACATGCTTTAAAATCAACCAAATCATTAAAATTGACATCAATTTCAGTGTGCAACCAATAGTAAGTCTCCTCATCTATTTCAATTTGAAACAATTGGAAGCAATGGACTTCTATTGAAGAGGCGGCCATTTTAAATTTATGGTTATGTCAATAGGGAAGCGATAAGATGCTGCATTTTGTGTTGAACTTATTTTAGATAGATAGATAGATAGATAGATAGATAGATATATATATATATATATATATATAAAACATTTATTCAGTGCACACAAAAGAAATAGCACAACACATAATAGCACAATTCATGGATAAGAAAGTACAGGAATATATATAATAACAAGGTGCCCATATACAAAAAAAAGAAAAACATGCTTAAAGAAATAGAGTGAGATTGAGAGACACTCATGAGTGAGAATTAAAATCGCACTCATGAGTGAGTGTGATTTTCATCTATATACTAATATTCTCGTTATAAAGCTGAAGGGTTTGTTTGAAAGCGCCAAAATCTAGAATCCGCATATGATAGCCCATTTCTTGAGGAAGGTATATTGGCTATTTAACATCACGCATCGATGCTTAGGAGTTCGAAAGACCGCCAAGCGAAAACGAAGTAATAGCTCGGGCGAGCGATGCGATGCGATGCGGTGGGTCCAGGGATATATGTTATGTTCAAACAAAAAATATCACGCGAACGAAAACGAATGTGTGATAAAATACTGCAGGTTGTTTTAAGTTTATAAATTACACTGGTTTTTATTTTAATTTTAAAACCAGTGTGTAATTTATAAAATAAAATTTTATCGTTTTTATTTTTATAAATTTTAAGGACGATTAATAAATCGAGGGAGGTAGGAAGTAGATAGCTATCACAAGATATGATGGGAAAGAAAGATAAATTATTTATTGGGATTCGCACACAGGAGATCATACATCAGACAAACTCATAGAAACATAAAAAAAAAACAAAGTAAAATTCAAATAAAAACAAGTCTTGCACGAGGCCAAAAGGCAAATCTCAGCATAAAGCTGCGACACTTAAAAATAAGTGTCGCAGCGCTGGTATTTGGATAGGGCTCAAGAGGAAAGGGGAAGTCATGACATGAGGCAAACTGAGGGCCTAGACAAAGTGACAATCAGCGATAACGATGACGAAAAAGGCAAAAATGACACAATGCTACCGAAAAGCTTATCTAAGGCGTCATCTCCACGGGCGAGAGAATCGTGGCGATAATCTCGCCGTGCCGTCGTATAATCACCGCGTTGATTTCGACGTGTGGAGACTGCTCCATACAGTTTCTATAAAATTTGTTATCACGGCGTGACTAAAGCCGCTATAGTCTAAATCTCGTTCAAGTCGTTGTAGAAATACGAAACGCTTTGACAATGATTGCCGTTTGTCTACGTAAATAGTAAGTAAGTAGGCGTGTGGTCAAAAAACAACCCTTTGCCTTGCTGTGGGACTGTGGGCTCCCGCAGACAGAGGAAGCACGAAGCCCGTAATGTCGACTGAAGTTACGGGCATTTCCTACTCTCCACTTACGGATATAATAATGATTATTCGAGGCCCCACCTAAGAATGAAGGACAACACTATTTGACAGTCGTCCCTACACCCGATATGTATTTGCCTCTCCTAAAATTTGATATAGTTACTTGTTTTGACGAATCAACTACTGTCGGACGGGCCCGTAAGTTCTTTGACGGACTTAGAGAGCAGACCCCTAGGCACGGCGACCGACGCGACAGTGCGACGCGATGCTGGTAGAGAAATGTCTATGAAGGTTTCATTTGTCTGACACATGCTGAGCTGGACTCCCATTTGGTGCAACCTTGAGACGCACACCACACCTTGTTCGATAATTAATTGAAGTATGTCATAGTGTTACTCTATTTCTTTAAGAATGTTTTTTTTTTATATGTTGGCACCTTGATTTTATATATATTCCTGTAATTTGTTATCTATCAATTGTGCTATTGTGTTGTGCTATGTCTTTTGCGTGCAATCTATCTATCATAGACACCCGATATGTATTTGCCTCTCCAAAAATTTGATATAGTTACTTGTTTTGACGAATCAACTACTGTCGGACGGGCCCGTAAGTTCTTTGACGGACTTAGAGAGCAGACCCCTAGGCACGGCGAACGACGCGACAGTGCGACGCGATGCTGGTAGAGAAATGTCTATGAAGGTTTCATTTGTCTGACACATGCTGAGCTGGACTCCCATTTGGTGCAACCTTGAGACGCACACCACACCTTGTTCGATAATTAATTGAAGTATGTCATAGTGTTACTCTATTTCTTTAAGTAGGTATGTTTTTTTTTGTGTATCGGCACCTTGTTTTTTTATATATATTCCTGTAATTTGTTATCTATGAATTGTACTATTGTGTGTTGTGCTATGTCTTTTGCGTGCACTGAATAAATGTTTTATCTATCTATCAATCTATCTATCATAGAAACTGTCCTACTAGAGTCGCGTCGCGCCTGTCTACGGAAGCCTTAAATCTCCAGTTACCTAAATAACACCAAAAATAAAAACACTCCGCATTGGCTTCCGCAAATAAAGTTACCTAAAGCCTTTCAATAACAAATTCTCGATCAAAACATTTGATGTCGAAATAATCAACAATGCGAGCAACCGACACGCCAATGATCCATGGATCATAGATCTATAGATCAATTCACTTTCGGCGCAAGCGGCGCGACAAGTCATTGCCAAGGTTACAACAATACGCTTTTTGTAACAAAACGTTATGTAATAGTTTATTTTTGAAGTTTAGTTGTTACGTACGGCTATTTACAGCTTTATCTATAAATGACTATATTTGCGACAGGTTTTTACCCGACTGCCCCAGAAGGAGGGTAATGTTTTCGAGAGTACGTATGTATGTCTATTTCTTTGGCACGCTCTGTAGCCTAAACGGCTTGATGGATTTTAACATAAGAGGTTTCGTTAGATTCGTCTTCACTGTGGGAGTGACATAGGCTTATATAATATTTATATATTGCATCTGCAAATACAAAAAAAAAAAAACGGAGGGGAAGGTTTTTTTTAAATAAATTACAACAATATTGATATCAAATAAAAGGTAGTAATGAGTCAATTCCATAGGTATATATATATTAATAAAACTAAAAAGCTTGCAATAAAACAAATGATTTAAAAAACCCGACTGCAATAACAAATTGTTTTTATTTTTTTACTATTTCTTTAAAATTACTTTTTTTAAATATTTAATGTAGGTATAGTTTTGACTTCCATATTAATACTTTTTATAATAGTCTCCATTTTTGCTAATTTTGCTTGTTTTTCAAGAATTTTATTTTATATGTTTAACTAAAATTCTACGTAAAAAACATCTCTATGTCAAAGTGACGATTTGCTAAATTAAGCGAAGAATAAAAATACCTATTTCTATTTCTGAGTGCAGCAAACGGCGATTAAAGCGGCCATTACCACTGGTGACCCAGTGGTAATGGCCGCGACTTACGAGTTTTAAGTCGTAGGTTCAAACCCGGACAGGCGCTTTACTTTGCGTAAATTATTTCATCACCACTGCCCTCAAAATGGTGAAGGAAAACATCCTGAGGAAACCGGCATGTCCTAGAATTAAACATTAAAGACATGTGACATCTACCATCCCGCACTGGGCCCGCACTCCCTCTCACCTAGACGAGGCCTGTGTCCCAGTATTGGGAACTTTATAGGCTGATTATGTGATGTTTATATTTCTGGAGTTTTTCTTTATTTAAGTTTTCACGGTGAGATTTGTACATAATAGACGCCTAAAGTAGCTTTTATTAATACCCAAACAAAAAGCCTTAACTCGTGCACACCCATCCTATTACTAAACATCACAGCCTAATAACATTCTAAAAGCCCCCGTGATTGGTCGACCATGAAGGCCACAAGATGGCGGACCAACATGGCGTCCGCGAAACAATTAAAACATGTGTTTTTTATGACCGGACGAAATTCGATATGGTTCGATCGATTATACATAGGAACTTTTTTATTGTGTTTTCGAGGCGTATTTTTCTATAGGATTTACCTGTTTTGGGTAGGCAGACTAGTTATAAAATAGAATACTTAGTTGGTTTTTCTCCAGTAGTTATATGTTCACGTGTCTTCACTTTAAAAGACAACCGAATCAAAATTAAAATATTTTATTTCACATAAACCTACATGTGCACTTATGAAACGTCAGAAGCTAGGTGCACGGTTCCAATTGGTCGTTTCATATGGAGAAGAGCCGGCAAGAAACTCCACGGTTACTCTTTTAAAAATAATTGTTTTCAAATCACAGTGTTAATAGGTATGGGAGGACAGTGTAGGCCTGTCAAGAAGTACCAGGTACTTAACAAAAAATAAATGGTCTTCAAATCTAGTCTAAAGCCTACAACGTTCTCACATTCACAAAAATAACCGTTCAATAGATATTAACAAAAATCGGTGAATTTTCTTAGATTTTTTTCCGTAAAATTTATCGTCAACATGTTTATGTCTGTGAGGCGTGCACTTTTGGATTTTCCAATTTTTTTACACTATGTTTAAAATCCTGAAACTTTTATTGATTTTCTCATGATATAATTAGGGTGCACGTAACATTATACAGAATTAATAAATAAAGTCGATTTCCATATTATACTACATCATCACGCCATGTTTTTCTCCAAAGGGTTGAGCAGAGGTATACCCAGGTGTAGACTACTTTGCTCTTCCATTTTATAATCTCCTTAAAAAACCCCAGTAGCGTACAAAACACGAATTAATCAAATAATTCGATAACGCTTCCGAAAATTAATCCCCTCTAATCTTGTACCGAGGTAACCCGTTCAATGCGACAGTGAAAAAAATATGTCGCCACTGACTTCGGGTCTTTTTGACCAGACAATATAAGGATTATTATAAGTCTTATTGTGTGTGACAATGGCTACTGTGGTGCACCGTTACTTATTTAAAGGGTTTTGACTAAATGTGTCAAACTTTTTGGGTTAATTTTCGAGGCGAAAAAAAAATTTTTTTTTTGTTGAAAAAGAAGTGGCAGGTTTTTGATAACAGTGAAACAGAATTTTAGCACAGTTTTAGTATGACAGGAATGTTGTTTTTTGTTGTTAATTTGTATGTAGCCTTGTTTTGTGCATTTTCTTTTGGATTATTGAATTGTCAATTTATTTAATACTTCGGATAGCTTATCAAAAGAATTTCGCGACCTTAAAGGTGTCAGAATCAGAACACATCAACAATAGGTTAGGTAAAAAAAAGGAATCCTATTGAGTTCAGTCAGATAATACAAAATATTAGACACATATTTTGTTGCTTTACCATATTAATAAAAAATACTTAGATAAAACGCATTGAAGTTGGGGATTGGGGGCTCGCTACGTCACAATTCAGTATAAAATTACGTCATGTCAAATTTTAACTCGTTATATCGCCGTAATCTTTTGATTACATAAAAAAAGAATAAATACGTGTCCAATATTTTTTAATAATCTTGGTACCTACATGACGGGCAAAAATGTCACATGTTTCAAGCTTGATATTTTAATTTATTTCTTAAACACAAAGAAATTAGCAACAAAATAAAATTCCAAGTCCTGAATGAAACAGCGTACAATTAAAACAAATAGCACAGCAGCAGTCCCAACACTTAACTTATTTTCTAAGAACACAACTCGTCGCCGTCCGTCAATTATGATTTATTCCCTTAACCCCTCGGCTACTGTCCATGCATAATTACCCGGCGGTCTTTTAGACCCTTTCATAGCCAAACAAGATTATCGGTCAGCATTCAAAGGGTTGTTTTTTGTGGTCAACCGCTATAGGAACAGAGTAATGATTTATAGTTTTTAAAAGTTGTAAATTATTGTCATATACAAGATGGCGGGGCTACTTGCAATTTTTTTTGTGTGTGGTCTCCTGGGAGTGGAGAATTCTTTTGGTCAGTACCGGTGTGTACAAGGCCATATTTTTTGTGGTAAATTATTTTTAAAACTGTGGTTATTGTTTGGAATTGGAACACTGTTTCAGTAAAAGGTAGTCTTTAGTGGTGGAGAAATAAAAGAAATCCATATTGATTATGCGGGTTGCTTGTTACTACATGGAGCAGAGACTCGGATAGGTATAGTGAAAACAGATATTAATGAATGGGTATTGTGTTATCGTCTTTTTACCCGACTGCCCCAGAAGGAGGGTAATGTTTTTCGAGAGTATGTATTTATGTAGGTATGTCTATTTCTTTGGCACGCTCTGTAGCCTAAACGGCTTGATGGATTTTAACATAAGCGGTGTCGTTAGATTCGGCTTGATTGTGGTAGTGACATAGGCTATATAATATTTATATATTGCATCTGCGAATACAAAAAAAGGGAAAAGGAAGGAAGGGAAGGGGGAAGGTAATTTTTAAATAAATTACAACAATATTGATATCAAATAAAAGCTAGTAAAAAGTCAATTACATATATTTATTTAAATAAAACTAAAAAGCTTAAAATAAAACAAATTATTTAAAAATCAAAAAACTCGACTGCAAAAACACATACTTAACTGAAAAGAGAAAGACAAGCATTAAAATCTATTGAATTTTGGTATCGGAGGCGGGGGATACGCCTGCTTCTGAGTGAACTGCAAATATATCCTGATGCTGAAAACGCTCTCTCAGCTTCTACGCTAGTAGGCTGAACCGTCAGGATATATTCATCGGAGAGCGTCAGGTACTCGCGATTTACGCGAAAGTTTTAGCGCCAAATTTTTTATTTGCGGGGTCCACGGATCCGCGCTTTGGAGGCGCGGGATCCAGCAGAAAAGCAGCGGGATCCCGCGGGAATGCGTGATCCCGTTTTGCGGGATTGCAATCGTTAGTCGTTAATTATTATACAGTAAACACATTAGAGTCGTTTTTGGCAACAAACTATATTATTTCAACGTTAAAATCCGTTTTAAAGTTTCGTCCTGATTCACCCCTGCATCCCTTATCACCTTGGTTTACGGTATGTCCCTTCATATAAAGTGTTACTCCTTGCAGACTTCATGCGCTGCAAACTCGATCGCACTAATGGTGTCCCGGAATAAACGCACCCCACCGAACACGCCAATTAGAACATTATGTTATAATCACAATATATACACTTTGTACATTTGTACTATTATGTATCGAAATCAAAAGTCGTTTATTCAAACTAGGCTGAGAATCAGCACTTTTCGAACGTCAAAATTACAATAAAACAGTCCCCCAAAACGTCCCACCCTTCACCACTTCCTAGTGCTTAGCTAGGAAGAAGAAATGGCGCAACAAACCCCCCAGAACATATGTATAAAACATTGTTAAGACGCTGACAACACCTAAACCGCGGTCACTGTCAGATTACGTAGAAAAGAAAGAGAAGAGCGATGACACAACGCTTGTAATTTATTGCTAAATATGAAGCAATTATCTATTTACTCAAAATCGGGTTGAGTAATCGAAAATAAAAACCAACCAAGTTCTGCATTCAAATAAAACGTTCTTGTTATTAATTAAATACGTAACGTATGTTGATATTTAATACCGATATTTTGGATTAGAACTCAAGGTAAAAGGTTAGTTTAACGTTGTATCGAGATTTTTTTATTCAACACGTGTTTTGGTAACAACCAAGTTCTGGGAAATATGTTCAAAATTATCATATATTTTTTTCCGCTACCACTAACTATACAGATTTGGCATTTTTTTTTTCTTAAGAGAAGCCTATTTTGGTCAATTGGGTTGGTTGGTCAGCGCCTAAAGGCGCAGATATATTATTTTAGTGACTTTTAAATCTGTTATTATGCCTTCAAATAATTCAAGTAAGGTATGCAAAAAAATATATGAGAATATTTAAGTAATTGTAATAAAATACATTATGAAATAAATTCAGGAAGTGATAATGTCTACAATGCATAAAAAACGATATTACTTTCAAACTACTCAAGATATTTTAATGATTTTTGTTGTATGAATAGGCTATTTTATTATCTCAAATTCTATCTGTTAATTTTTCAAACATTCATATTTTCATTACTAAAAATAAATATTCCCTATGAAACCCACGACGGGCGTTTGTATGGCCAAGATCAACAGCGATTACCCGTCCCTTAACAGCTTCTGGCATTTACTTGATTGTATTAAACTTTTTTGCTTGTGTAAATCCTCATGGAGGTCTTCCGCCCTGGGGCTGACGGACGCGTCTTTCAGACTCACTGACTAAAACCACATGGTGTTCTTCAACTTCCTTTGGCTGGGGTGCTGGAGCACTTGTGGAGATAGTATTATACCTATAGATTATTATGTTTAACCTACTGTTCTCTCTTCCAGGGGAATACGTGATCCAAGGTGATCTTCCTCCGCAGCTAGTGAGCAGTGAGGAGTCTCGGTTCGATCTCTTGGAGGAGGCACTTGGACTGGTCGAGCTCGGAGACGAGGCCGAGACCAAGAATGAACCGCCTGAGGTAAGGAGTTGATCGTTCTTAAGACCTATTTTAGTAGCTGTAGGTTAAACTTCTATCTTGTTAAGAAAGAAATTAATAATAATGAGGAATTTTGGAAGTTTTAGCTTTTTAAGACCACTTTAAGACTTTTCGTAAATCAGTCTTTTTTTTAAATATCAGGATCTTTTTGTCAACCTGTTAGATGCAGTTCCGGATTGTCTATATAGCGAATCTTTTACGGCAACATTAAGACGCTGACAACACCTAAACCGCGGTCACTGTAGGGATTGCATAGAAAAGAAAGAGAAGCGAGATGACACAACGCTTGTAATTTATTGCAAAATATGAAGCAATTAGTATGAAGTAACATATGAAGTAATTGAGTAATCGAAAATAAAAAACAACCAAGTTCTGCATTCAATTAAGACGTTCTTGTTATTAATTAAATACGTAACGTATGTTGATATTTAATACAGATATTTTGGATTAGAACTCAATGTAAGAGGTTAGTTTAACGTTAGTTTGTATCGAGATTTTTGTTCAAAACGTGTTTTGGTAACAACCAAGTTCTGGGAAATATGTTCAAAATTAACATATATTTTTCCGCTACCACAAACTATACAGATTTGGCATTTTTTTTCTTAACAGATGCCTATTTTGGTCAATTGGGTCTTGTCAGCGCCTTAATTTCAAATGTTATTTCCTTAGAAGTTAGTGTGTCTAAAATCTCTATGATAATACAGCATCTGCTGATACAAGAAACTTGCTCTGACCGTGGTCAGAATGTGTTATTGTCTGGATTTGTGCCCGGTTGAGGGCAATAGGCTCGCCCCCTAGAACATGGGACTTAAACACAACTGGCGAAATGTAGGGGGGTACACCTCTGCCCAACCCTTCGGGGAAACAAGGCTTGATATTATATTATGTTATTTGGATCTGTTATTTTTGTGTAACAGTAACAGTGATAACAGATATCGTGTTAAACCTGTTACAACCCATCTCTATCTACGACTATATGACCTGATGGTGAGCTATGATGCGTTTAACACCATGTATAAGGTATTAGTGGGCGCCCTATTATACATGGAACTTAGCATAAATGTGAGTGTTATGGACGGCGTAAAAAGATCCATCACTTAGCCGTTATATCTACGCGAAACAATAGGATTATAAGTATACACTTATAAGTACAACAATGTTGCAACGGTACTAGAGTTGTGGAGGTAAATTAAAATAAAGTTGGAACTTTAAATATCTCCGAAACCAGAAGTTTCCCAGGTATGGTAAGACTGAGAGTATCAGTGACTGTCGGTTTCGATAAGGGTCGGGTAAACGCCGTTGACCTTGGCGATACAAATACGCGTCGAGCTCACGCCGCGCTGCCGTTCGGTTTCAAAGGGAACATTAATTTTTAGTAACGAAAATATGAATATTTTAAAAAAAGTCACAGATAGAATTATAGATAATTAAATAGTCTGTTCATACAAAAATAATCATGAAAATATCTTAAGTAATTTGAAAGTAATATCGTTTTTTATGCTTTGGGTAGACATTACTTTCTGAATTTATTTCATAAAGTATTTTTACTACAATACTTAAATATTTACGTATAGAATTGATGTGTACGCGTTCTAGTTTAACATATTTTTTTTTTCATAACTTATTGCATTATTTGAAAGCGTAATAACAGATTTAAAATCATATACCTGCGCTTTAAGGGTTGATTTTTGGGGGCTGGGCTATCTTCTTCTATCTCTTTGGTATGACGTTCAAATAGCAATAATATATTATTAAAAAATATATAATATGAATGCAAATTATACATACAATGTGTATAAAAGTGGTTTGTTCAGAATTGTTTACTGAATCGATTACTGTATTATTATAAATCGAGACTAAAATGATATATCTGCGCCTTAAGCCTCTTTTACGCTTGTTATGTCTTTTCGTTGGATATAGAAGTGACGTGACGTATTCATGTGTGTTCTGACCAACTTCTCGGCTTGCAGGCGATAGAGGGCAGCAGCAGCGGCAGTTCGAGCGGCTCCGAGATGCTGCACCCGGCGATGCGGCACGTGCCGCATCATCACCTCGCGCACTAT
The DNA here is from genome assembly GCA_905333075.3 of Atethmia centrago. NCBI lineage: Eukaryota > Metazoa > Arthropoda > Insecta > Lepidoptera > Noctuidae > Atethmia > Atethmia centrago. Next base: position 12,240,452 of record HG995393.1, read on the forward strand.
CACAACCAGGTCAGTGAACTTATTGATAAGGGTTTTATTGAATATTCAGCCTATAATGGTCCCACTGCTGGCCACACAAACCACCTCTCTGTGAGAGGAAACGGGCCGTAATCCACAGTGCGAGTTTTATCGAAAGAGGTTTTATTTTGAAGACGTCTGTATGGTCAGATATTCAGGTGTACAGAATTGTGGCGGAAAAGTGCTTGGGCAAGGTTTTACATTGACGTATTATATATAGACACGTCATGAACCAACATCGCGGCCCTTAAAAACGGCGAAAATACTAGATAGCTACTTATACGCGCGAAGAAAGGGAAACGACACGTTATTGTCTTTAACTTTTGGAGTATAATTTGTACATCGTCTGAAAACACACGACGGCATGTTTTTTATGTTTTGCACAGGTTTACACACACAATATAAATTAAAAACAAACGTAGTGTCGCGCGACAGGTTGGTGCGTAACTAAGCGCGATGTGGCCAATTGGCTTCATTTCATGTTGTCATTTTAGAGTGCGGACAACGTATCTATAGTTTTAAATATCATTGAGGTTTTATGATTTAACTTGGTACGGGATTTGTATTGATTCGCGTTTACGACTAGGGGTGAGATGTATTTATCGTGAACAGGTAGAGGTAACAGATATTTAAAAATAACAAATAACAATTGATCTTACCAATATAACTTATCTGTTACTTAAAATAACAGCCCCTTAAAGACTTGCTGTTTTTGTTAATTCATTATAACAGTCCCCACACAGACTGTTACCACGGCTGTTACTTACATAAGTAAGACTTCACAAACGAAGGAATATAGTAACGTTATCAATTTCTTTCTCTTGCTCATTAAAGTCAATTTCAATCAATTTTTTATTTCTTCTATATTTGTATGTATCTCCAACTATCTACTCAATTTACCCATTTCTAGGTAAATTCATTCAAAAAGGTTCAGTATTTTACCGTCTTTTCTTTAGAAAACCATGTTTCTAATCTTCAAAATATATTTCACAATTGCAATGCGCTTAGAAAAAAAATAATTTGACACTTGCAAAAGTTTCAATGCAACATTTTTACAGATATAGCCATCACCTACATCCAAACTTGGTAACAAAATAACGAACTTATAAATAAACATATAATTGTCATTGTATTTGGTATCTAGTTTCTCTTATTACGTCGCGGATACATTTCCCTCTCATTATTTTGGAGCTTATGACAGTCGCCACCATTTTGGTGAAGTCGTTTCCATGGATTTTTTTGGTGCGCCATCTATTAAGTATTTGCATACTTAATGAGCGCTTTCATGAAATGTCACGCCACCAGTTGGCGCCACTTTGACAAGAGGTCTTCCATTTGGACAATGAATATAAGATATCGCACGTTTAATAGAATACTGACCTATTACAGCTTGAGTCAAAGTTTTAGAAAAAAAATTGCACTGAGTTTTCAATAATTTTTAGAAAAGTAGGTAATATATATTTATATTTAACTGTTCATTACATACTTAATTGGCTAATAAGCCCGATTGCATAACATTTAACGGCGATTTCCCAGAAATCTTCGTTTTTGAGTTAAGCCAGTATTCTAATAGGCATGCGATATATGATGATAACGTTCACCAATCGTTAAATTCATTCGTTCGTCATTCAGTCACGACTAAAGAACATTTACGCATTTTGATACTATTGACAGGTGACATGTCACCTGGCATGTCAGTGTTGCCACCTAGTGAACGTCATTTCAAGAAACCCTCATTATGATAAGTTCTTTTATGATTAGACGGCTAGAAGATTAAAAACTATAATATTAACTGATAACTAGCTGTTGCTCGCAGTTTTATTTGAACTCTAAAGGATTCTTCTTGATGTAGATCAAAAGTATCCTATGTTAATCCAGATCATAGTCTACACATGTGCCAGATTTTATTCAAATCTATTCCACTTTTAAAGGGGAAATATTAGTAGGAGAGTATAACTTACCTCTCCACTTAATTAGATCTCAGTATATTTTAAAACTCTTACTAGAGAATGGGCAGCAGCGTTCTCTATGCATTTTAACACCGTACTGCGATCACCAACCCGCCTGCCAAGCGTGGCGATTATGGCAACCCCCCCATTTTGGGGGAGGCCTATGTCCAGCAGTTATTTTAGTTTTAAAATTATGGTTTAATCTGTACGAATTATTTAACTTAGGTCAGTCTCTTAGTAACTGGCAAAGAATCTGGCTGAAATAGGTACTATATACGTATACCTACGTAAATTCGTCTACGTAAACCTTTATTTCGGACAAGTAACATACATAGTGGGTTAGTAAGCGACAAGATTATTCTGAGAGATACATCTCATAATAATGCTGTGCATTATCGATTAGTCGTATCTCCCAGCTATGATTTTCAGGATGGAGTTGGGGTATATAGTATATATATTGTATCTTTAATTTATGTAATTAGTCGATTGCTGTTGTATGTTAAAGTGAATAAATAGATGTCGCATACTTTCGCATACCTCAAAAATAATTTAAAAAAATCTCCACAAAATAAGTCGGTACGCACCAAATCAAAGGAGACATGTAACCTGTAAGTTTTTACTCCTAAATAGTGATGATAAATGATTCGATGTCACCGGATCATTTGTACCACACACGGTGATGCAGGGTTAAGAGCTGATGCAAGTTATAAACGATAGCGGTTTTAAAATATGTCGGTTTAAATCAAACGAAAATAGAACAAGAGTATTCTTTTCTTGATGTTATTGAAATTTTAGTATGGACCAACCAACGAATGCTGCATTCCTGTTGACACAGAAATAGACTTGTTTTTTTTTTCTGTTGGGAAATATTCAAATAACTTCTCCCGCTCTGGGCGGAGCGGGAGGGTGTGTCAGACTCTTACTGACTAAAACCCACCCGTGTTCTTTCCGTTGCCTATGTTGCCAGGGGCCTCGGTAACCCTTTTGGACTTTCTCGCGACCCCGGCAGGCATCGGTCATAGTGGACCGCTACACTTGTGCCGACGACATATTTTTATTTTTATACTTTAATTTAACATAAGTACTTTGTTCGCCTACTGCACGTACCAATACTTTTGTAACCGTAATAAGACTCACTGTGAATGGATACTCTTTCCTAAAATACAGACAGATTTTCTGCCTAGTTTAGGAAAGGGAGTCCTATGACCAATTTTATATGTGTTGTACTGGTTCTATTTATTTATAACATCTAATTATATAAGACAACTTTGTATACCATGTACAAACTACTTATTGAATAAATTATTATTATTATTATTAGCTCTTTGAGGCGCGCGTGGAACACAACGCGCCTTACAGAATAGACTGGGGAATAGAATGTGCATTCGCTCGTTTGGTCTAAACAGACTTTTATATTTTATGATAACTTCTCGTAGACAAACTTTATGAGTAAACCTCATGCCGTAGTATAAATATGACTACTGCCAGTCAACAAAGTGATAGCAGAACTGACTGTCCGGGCGCGCCAGTCGTACGTGTAAGTATCGTCACTCGAGGAGGCTATTTGAATGCACCAGACAATGAAATGAAACATATCGTAGCATATAACTGTCTTGTTTTTTTTTTTGTGGATGGGAAATCATCAAATAACTTCTCCTGCTCTGGGCGGAGCGGGAGGGTGAGTCGGACTGTTACTGACTAAAACCCACCCGTATTCCTTCCGTTGCCTGTGTTGCGGGGGCCTCGGTGACCCTTATGGGTCACCGAGGCCCCCGCAACACAGGCAACCAACAAGGAAGGTACTTATGTACCTTCCCGCTACACCGGCAGGCAACTGTCTTGTCTGAAGTCGAAGTCTCACGAGCCCATCTGACTCGGAGATGGCGGCGCTGTCGTTGCCTATGAATGACAGAACTTGTCACTTTTCCAGTTCCAGTTTCAGCCACCAGGAAGAATGTTTGTGACACTATAGACAAAATAAAAAAAACTATAATGTTTTTACTCCGGCAGTTCCTTGGGCGTATCGTGTTACCCAGTAACTGGGTTGTGCAGGTCAGATAAGCAATCGCTTCATGTAAAATACTGGTATTTAGCTACATCCGGTTAGACTGGTAGCCGTCCGGAACATAGTTGGGAAAAGGCTAAACAAATATTGAGTTCCTATGGGTTGTTTCTTATAACTTAGACCACACAATTGTTAGTCGTTTTAACCCAGACAGTTTTGACTCAAACAAACATTAATCATTGAATGACAAAAAATATGAACGTTCTGACAAATTGTCTAGTGGTTTTAGGAGATTTCGTTTAATTGTTTTTGACTACTGTTTAAATGTGTTTTATATTAATTTGAGGAGGTTTTACTGAGCTTCGCGCCAGCGACGGCGCGGCGCGGCGAACGAAAAAAGGAAAAAAAACCGGCCAAGTGCGTGTCGGACGACACACAATGAAAGGTTTCGTAAATGGGTAGTTGGGATGAATTTATCCCAAAAACAAACTTAACATTGTAGTTAAAAAACTTGTTCTCTCAAACATCGATATATGCCACGGTCAGTTCTCCAACTGCAAATTTAATTGGTCAAGGACAGCTTGAAGAGCTTTTTCTATTGTTTGACTCCGAATCGGTGTCGCGGGCTTAACAGGTTAAGCTGGTCGACCATTACTTGTTAACTTGTAAAGCCCACTTAGCTGTGAAAGTTTGCCATTTAATTTCATTATATGTACTACTGCCATGCATTTTTTAACATCGCCATAAACAACCATTTAGCTGGCAGGGGGGGACACACACTTGACTCTAGCCGTCTGTCTGTCCCCGGTGTAGCTCAAGCTACGCAAGACAGACAGACAGACGGACAGATAGACAGAAGGACATGGAGAAACTATAAGGGTTCCTTGTTTACTACGAAAAGAAAGAAAATACGTTTAATTGCGGTAAACATGACGCAAAAAGGAACACAAATAAAAAAAGAAACAATTTGGGGGAGAATATGCGTCACATCCACGCAAAACGGCCATCGCTCAGCATAATGCTGCGACCCGAGACAGAACCCCAGAGCTGGTTTTCAGCGACAGTCGACGTTTACGAGATGACGCTTGCTGACGCGTGCTTAGAATATTATGATTTTCGCGTAGAGTTGCTGAGACTTTTCCTAATGGAACATGGTTTATTAAAGTCACAAGTACCTAAAATAACTAAGAACTTCTTTTTGGTGGAAACCTCCATAAGACGCCCGAGCTTTGGGGAATTAAGTACTTAGTAGTTGAATAATTTCAGCTTCAACTTTCTAACTAACTAATCGACTCCTTAAAAAATATGGTTTAAAAAAATCGTCGTGTGGCTGTGTCGTGGACACGGCCGTGTTTTTACGTGAATACGTGTACGTAACAGGTAACATTTCCTTTGTAACAAATTCTTTGATCCTCCAGCTATCGAGTGGTGTAATTAAATTTTGGATGAAGATGATAGGTATGGAGCGGCAACACCAAACTGTATCCCCCGAATTTGTTATCATCAGTTTTCGGACTTGCCTCCCACTATGGAAGCAAATTTAAAGACGTATTCACGTCAAAACGGTCTACGTTTGCGTTTGAATCTCCTCGAGGTCACTCAAACTACTTTCTCCATAATTATCTATATCCGCCGCCAAGCATTGCTGTTATTCAATTTTGAAATCACGTAAGCTCAAACTTTTTTCAATTTTGAAATCACGTAAACTCCATTTTTTTTTTTAATTCACTTTAGCTCTATATTTTTTGTAGTTGTACATACGATTTTAAATTAAACATAATATACCATCACCCCTTGATTCCCCGAAGGGTTGGGCAGAGGTGTACCCACATTTCGCCAGTTATGTTTAAGTCCCATGTAATAGGGGGCGAGCCTATTGCCATCAACCGGGCACAAATCCAGACTCCGGGCTGCTACTGAGAAATTCCAGATAGAGAAACCCAATAACACTGCCCGACCCGGGAAAAAATTAAAACCTCGGAATAAACTCTTAAAAGGGACGCTTTTACGAGTTTTACGTAAAGTAAGTTAACATTATAATTTCAACTGAAAACCTCTTCAAAAACCAACCAAACCAATCTTACATCAGACAACAATACAAAATAAACACGACTTGAAAATATTTCGAATCGATGTCACGATCGGAAATCATGCGCACAAAACGATGATAGTATCGATTGTAATCTACATCGATTTACGTGGAGGTATCGATATCTGACGGCGATTAATCGAATGACGTGCATGGACGGGTATTTTTGGGATAAATATTTTTGAGATAGTTTTTGTTTTTTTTGTTAGGGATGGTGGTCGCCGATACCGATACCGAAACTGAATATCTGTTTTACACATTCGGCTGAAACTAATGGTACTAAATTTTCTGACTGACAGACATAGAATAACAAAAAATGTTTAATAACTGCCATAGTTTCTAGTCAAATTTACTGCAATTTTTGGAACTCGGAACCTTTCTAATTTAAATGTAATTGAGATCTCAAAATACATCATTCACTTGGTAAACTATGGTAACTTTTACAGAATGCGTTCTTTACATCTGTCAGTTTCATACTAGCGAATATGTGTTTTGTGAATTTGAACCTTATTACAACTAGGAATTGTCCAACTGACAGGCGTCAGGAACGCAATCTCTCAACGGCCGGTAGTTCATGCCTTCACGCGTGTGAATAGCTAATTTAATTCTGCCTTTAATTTTGCCTTACTGTATAGGTTTCAGGTAACTATTCTTAAAAAAAAAATACTTTTGGGAGGCATAAATAATATAAAACATCTTATCTTATTAACTAATATTATAAACGCGAAAGTTTGTTTGTTTGTCACGCTTTTACGCTAAAACGGCTGAACGGATTTGCACGAAATTTGACACATGGTAGACCATGACCTGAATTAGAACATATGATACTTTTTATCCTGATTTTCCTACGGGATCAAGACTTATGCGGGTTAAACCGCGGGGCGCAGCTAGTTTAATATAATCGCTTATTAAGATCATTTGTGTCGTGTAGGGCATAACAAGAAGGAAAATTTATAATAAGGCATTATTTTTAAGTCATAGGTCGTTTTGTAAGGAAATAAGGAACATACTGTATTAAGTCTGCCTCGTTGGTGTAGTGGATGCAAGCGCTACTGCTGAGCATGAGGTCCTGGGTTCGATTCCCGGGTCGGGAAAAGTGTTATTGAGGTGTCTGGCTGGAATTTCTCAGTATCAGCCCGGAGTCTGAATTTGTGCCCGGTTGATGGCAATAGGCTTGCCTCTTATAACATGGAACTTAAGCCATAACTTGCGAAATGTAGGTGTACTCAGGTACACCTCTGACCAACCCTTCGGGGAAACAAGGCGTAATGTTATGTGTTGTTTTAAGTATTTATTAGCGTTCCCTTTCATCATCATCTGCCTATCCCTTTCCCAAATATGTTGGGGTGCCGACCCAGTCATACCGGATGCAGCTGAATACCAGTATTTTACATGGAGCCTATCTGACCTCCACAACCCAGTTAGATACTGGGTAATACGATACCCCTTGGTAAGATCCACGAAACCCACTTTCAAAGATCCACGAATGCCGGGACCAACGGCTTAACGTGCTTTCCGAGGCACCGAGGGGTCTTGGTATGTAAAGATGGTCACCCATCCACCGACCAACTGCGGCAAGCGTAGCTTAACCTGATCGATCGACCCTTTTTTTTTTTTGGGTGGGAAGTCATCAAATAACTTCCCCCGCTCTGGGCGGAGCGGGCGGGTGTGTCAGACTCTTACTGACTAAAACCCACCCGTATTCCTTCCGTTGCCTATGTTGCCAGTGGCCTCGGTAACCCTTTGGTTCCGCGACCCCGGCAGGATCGATCGACCCTTGCGGCTGTTTTTACTTAGCCACAAGCTCGGGAAGGGGCTTGTGGCTAAGTGTATGATAGTTATATCTCTGCAACCTGAACACGCTATTGATGTCCAATACCCATTTAAATATTCGCCAATACAATTTCGCGACGGGGGCCTAGAATTAAATTGCAATACATTGACTTTAACACAATCAATAATGACTTAGCACAGCCGGCTACATTAAAGGGCTATACCGACTCTTTCATGTGTCTGTCTGTCTGTCCCTTACTCAGCAGAATCGTGATACCATATTATTTTGCAAAGGAATTTAAAATGATATGGATAATCTTAATTGCAAAGTTTCTAAAGGATAATATAATCTTGGATCTGTTGATGTATTTTTATGCTTTTTCTTGGTGTAATAAATATACTGAGATTTTTCGAAAATAGTCTCACAGTAAGTTAAATATTTTAAAATGTGACTTTTTGTTCTCAGGGAATGTCTAAATTATAGTTTTTTTTTTGTTTTTCATCCTAACCCATATTTTCAATGCAAAAGTGAGTTGTTTTTTTTTTGTTTGTTACGCTTTCACTGCTAAAACGGCTGAACGGATTTAGATGAAATTTGGCACATAGGTACACCATGACCTGGCTTAGGACATAGGCTTTTCATCCTGAATCGTAGACGAATTCGCGAGCAATAGCTTGTAAAACATAAATGAAAAGTTATACCTACCCAATCCAAATTACTGTATGGATGAGGTACGTTTTTTCGGTAGTTCAGAGAGTATCTCTCTCTCTCTCTCTTTCTTTTTTTTTGCTTAGAAGTAAAATATTATACACGTAAGCATTGTTATAAGTTTTATAGTTTGTGCCGAGAGAAGAGTAAAAGCCATGCCCCAAATGAAGACCTTAACCTCAAAACTTTGTAATACCAATTCCACAACAAATTTGCTTCCAAATACCGATTATCTGACGTCACTTCTCATCCGCAGACTGATATAAAAAGGGTACCAAGAATATACAATGCATGTCTCAAGTGCTGCGCCTAAATAAACAGGGATGGGCAATACCGATACCAGAAGTGGGGTTTTTGTGTTACATATTTTTGACGTAGTGATGGGACATTGTCGATTTTTTTTTTGTGGTATTTTAAGTTTTACTTAAAGAAAACAATATTTAAAAAATGTGTATCCTAGGGTTTATTAAAACGTACTACATTTTATAATGATATGATTGCTTAAAAAAGGTTAAGAAACATACCCCTTAAGGCGCTGACAAGACCCAATTGACCAAAATAGGCTTCTCTTAAGAAAGAAAATTGCCAAATCTGTATAGTTTGTGGTAGCGGAAAAAATATATTATGTTAATTTTGAACATATTTCCCAGAACTTGGTTGTCACCAAAACACGTTTAAAAAAAAATCTCGATACAAACTAACGTTAAACTAACCTCTTACTTTGAGTTCTAATCCAAAATATCTGTATTAAATATCAACATAAATTACGTATTTAATTAATAACAAGTACGTCTTATTCTAATGCAGAACTTGGTTGTTTTTTATTTTCGATTACTCAACTCAATTCTGAGTAAATAGATAATTACTTCATATTTTGCAATAAATTACAAGCATTTTGTCGTCGCGCTTCTCTTTCTTTTCTATGCAATCTGACAGTGACCGCGGTTTAGGTGTTGTCAGCGTCTTAAAACAACAACAAACTAAGCAACTATAATTTATTATTTACAGCAAGCATTGAAGCAATTGTCAAAGGATTTTATGTTAGTTAATTAATTCATTAGTGTCAAAAAATGTTAATGTTAAGTTATGACACTAACTTAACATCGACAATGCTATTTAAAAAAACCATCCAATCTCTTACCTTTTACCGATTCCAACCCCCAAGTAAAGCCTAAACAAATATCGATAAACTCGGCACATCACTACTACTACAAAAAAAACTCGAAATGCCTCAAATACAGCTACTGTATTCCATGTCACACAATTTAATATTTACATATAGTTAACATTCTTCTCTTAAACCAATAATAGTGACAGGTATCAAATATTTTTAATTTTTAAGAAAAAAATATGGTTGACAGTGGTGATTGATCGCAAAGTTAATTCGGCAATCAAAAATAAATGGTAAAAAACGTCGCTTTTCTTGTCTATCTGTGTACCACTTAGTTATTTTAAACTTCATAAATGATTTTGATGTGGTTTTAAAAATAATTTTAGAGAATTTATCCTGGAAGGTTTATATGTATTTAACGTTAACATTTAACAAAGATGAAGCACAGACATGTTTTGACATGTCGGCACATTAGTAGATTGAACCTATGAGAAGTAAGGGCGGGTCACTAGTGAATAATTGAATTTATAAAAGAAATAGTTACATGAGAGATTTTGTTCCCAAGCTTGCTCGACGAAGTGTTAGCCCGCGCCATAGCTGAGCCTGTAGCTTTAAATTCCCCTGATAATAATAATTATCCAGTTCTGATCCAGCCTGTCTCACCTTGCTGTCCTCCCCCAGCGACGCCCTAAGCCAAGGTTCGTACTCCACAGAAGGTGCTCTTAGCGTGCAGTCGCTTAGTAATGTAAGAAATTCGCCCCTGGCTGGAGGCTTTGAGTTCGCTTAAGGCAGCCTCAAGATAGTCTAGTTAAGTAGTCACGACCAATCAAGGCCAACTACAAGATGCCATAAAAAACGTGAGATATAGTATAAAAATGTAACAGCGCCGTGTGGTCGTATTTGAAACTAAACACAATTTTAGGGTGTTTGGAAATAGCAAGCGAAAAATACGTTATTATAAATGTTATTTATATTATAAATGGGATGTGACATAACGTAAAATCTCTTTCTCTCTCAAATAAATGTGTACTTAAGCACCCGTACAAACAGCATATTAATAAATCTCAAGCGACGCATTCTTAGTAAAACTCAAATGAAAAACAAATCCTGTGCGAGTCCCAAAAAATACTTTGCTTTTTCTTTCTTTTAAATCTTGAGATCTAAATATCATTTATTTACATAACCAAATTACAAGATGATTATTAACATTAACTAAATTAAATTAAAACTAAGTTAAGCTTAAAAAAGGCCCTCGGGGCATTGTACCGAGGATGCTGGCGGCATTTCCTCGCTGAATTGCAATGCTGATGCGTTGCGCGAGAAAGCCGCCAGCTTTTCGGTCACCAGTTACATCAACTAGACGTTTCGCGATTTCCGCAAATAACTTATGCGCACTGGGACCCCACGGACCGAGGGTCTCGACGCCAAAGGGCACAAAGTTGTACTCTCTGCCAAGGCCTCCATATTTAATAACTTTCAGATTTTCGGCATTTTCTGCCGCTGCACCCGCTTTAGAAGTAGTCCGTTGGAGGTGGGACGGTGCCAGTGTGTCTACACAGGTAGCGTCCCACACAAGCATCCGTCCCAAACTCCACGGGACCAAAGACACACCATCAGGTCTTTTGCCATCATCTCTGACAATGCCAGTCGGCTCAAGAAGAGCAGGCACATTGATGCTGGCAAGAGACCGGCGGATTATGTCATTAAGTGTTGCATGTCTTGAAAAGCGGCCTGCACTTTTTTGACAACAAAGTCCGTGGTGACCCAGTCGGTCCACGTCCGTGCCACAAGGGCATGTGTGTGGAGTGCATACCGTGACCCCAAGCCGCAGACCAGTCGCCAGACGAAGCGAGGTCGGATCCAGGAAGGTACCGGTATATGGAGAAGGATGGGCATGTAGCCAATGACCGGCCTCTCTGGTTCCGACCGCCAAAAGTCTTGCGCGATCCGGACCTGAACTGCGGCTCAGAATCGATTTGTATGTTAAATCGCAATAAATATCGTCCCAGCTCCTCTGAGATTTTAGGTTGTCTGGAAATTCTTTACCCGGGCAAGCAATTTGAAAAGCATTCTTGGCATCCTCCAAGCCCGCAGTCTCATAGTTTGTGGGCAAAGCCCTTAGGACATTACCTATGAGACGTGACGTGCTATGGGTGGACGACAAAAAGGCTGGGGAAGCAACACTCGAAATTTTGCGGATTCCTAAACCGCCAAACCGAATAGGGAGGGATGCTTGTAACCAAGATGGTTCATTGAGCTGAATATTTAAAATCGTTTCTAAACTAGTTTTGACTAAATCGTCTATTGGTGAAAGCAAATTTGGATGTTTCCAAAAAGGGCTACAGCGAAGCACATAAGTAAATTTAGGGACAAAAAGGCAAAACTTTAGAATTATAAGAGCATAATGAGGACTGATTTCGAGTAAACAATTTGCGTGACTTTGGAATTTAGAAATAGTGTTAGTAATGTAATTAGGAAAAGATTCTTCAAAGATGGGAGAACCCAGGAGGCAAAGTGACTTTCTGTCTACTATTTTGATATTCGGTGCCAGAAAATTTAATTTGGATTTTAAATTATCCAAACCGTAAGAAGTTTTTTGAATGAAGAGTTCACATTTGCTAAAATTTAATTCTAAACCAATATTTTCGAAATTTGTTTTAATATCTGATAAGTCAGATAGCACAGTGTCCACATCGCCTCCCAGGGTTCCGTCATCCAAATACCAAACGATAAATTTTGATTTTAAATTTTGAATAATCGGATTTATAGCCAAGCTAAAAATTGCTGGCCCGAGGGGATCGCCCTGCTGACAGCCGACCTCCGAAGAAAGTTCATGGGAACGGTAAATTAATTTTGAAGGTTCTGCGTAGCAGGTAAGCAGGTATTGATAGAGTTCCGGAATTTTGTTCTTAACTTCTGTCTGAGATCTAAATTATATTTAAATTAGAGAGCTTTCTAATGACAGGTTACAAAAAACTGCATTAAGTCACTGCACTTAGCTTACACTAGAAACGATCCTAGGTAATCACTTATTAAAGATTATTTGTTAATGTCATTCGGTATCGGTATCGGTATCAGGCAAACTGTAAAAGAGAGAGGTGATGACTTTTTAGCTAGAGTTTAATCTATTTTAGATCAATATCATCTCATTCTATACCCGAAACCCGAAAGTCTGAAAACCAGTCTTACCAAGGGGTATCGTGTTGCCCAGTAACTGGGTTGTGGAGGTCAGAAAGGCAGTCGTTCCATGTAAAATACTGATATTCAGCTGCAACCGATACACTGGAAGACGACCCCAACGTAGTTTGGAAGACAGATGATGACTATCCCGCCTTTAAGTTTAAGCATAAACTAGAAGATTTTAAGATTTTTTCACAATACATACGTATAACTCACTCCTACTTCAAGTGGGGAAAGGCAGAAACTACAGAACGCCACCTGTTATGACCCTTGAATTAAAAAAAAAAATACTTTTTATTTCAGGCATATTTGGCTCATACATATAGTAAAACAACTTAAAACTATGTTAGTATTTAAAATTACAATATTAATTTAATTATTTGCCGCCCTCTGGGGCCCCGGGCACACGCACTTGTGCTTGAACCCAGTGCCCCAGAAGGGGGCTGTCCAGCTTGTGGCTGAGCACGTTCAGGATAGAGTTCGTTCGTTCGTGGTCTTTTGCTTCATTTATTTTTTTGTACTATGTTCTCTGGTATGCATACATAATCAGCCAATAATGTTCCCGCTGCTGGGACACAGGCCTCTATTAGGTAAGAGGGAGTGGGCCGTAGTCCACCACGCGGGCTCAGTGCGGGTTGGTTCTCTGGTATAACACTTTATATTAATCTGATTGTAAGTGAAAAATTGCGCCGCGCGGTTTCAGCCTCATAAGTCTCGTTCCCGTCGGAATATCGGGATAAAAAGTATCATATGTCCTAATCCAGGTCATGGTCTACCCTTGTGCCAAATTTCATCCAAATCCGTTCAGCCGTTTTATCGTGAAAGCGTAACAAACAAACAAACAAACAAATTATTAGTTAGGATATCCGGTTACATACTCGTAAGTACTAAATTATCGCCCAAAAAAACTCAGTATATGCAACACATTTTACAGACTGCAGAAAAAATACCAGGAAGTCAAGTTTTTATTCAACTTTCATTTTGATTTTGAAAATAAATCAGATAATTAACTTTCTAGACTAACTCCCTCACACTAATGGAGTAACTTTAACCCTGTATTTTTTACTGCCACATAGGTCTATAAATCCGAAAGTCAGCCAGTCTAAGTCTAAGGGGTAAGTTACTGGGTAACACGATTACCCAGTAACTGTGTTGCGGAGGTCAGATAGGCAGTCGCTCCATGTATAATACTGGTATTCAGCTTCATCCGTATAGATTGGAAGCCGACCCCAACATGGCTGGGAAAAGGCTAGGCAGACTGATTGAGGCTTGCCCCATTACATGGGACTTCTACATAACTGGTGCAATTACGTACTATACTTCTCTGCCTACCTCTTCAAGGAACAGGCGAAAAAAAAACTAAGTATTTTATTAACTTTAATTGTACAAGAAACACTTTTATAAACATTATGCAGCGATACAACTAGGAAAAAGAGTACAGGCATACATGTTAATCCCGGGCGGATTTCCGGCCACCGTAGGCGCGGGCTTGCGGACGGTGAGCAATGGGTAGCTCGCCGTCCGGTAAGGACCAGGCCCGAGTCGACGGCGCGTTGTATTCCACGCGCGCCTCAAAGAAATGTCGTCAGCACAAATGTAGGGGTCCACTAGGGCCAATGCCTGCCGGGGTCGCGGGAAGGTACTAAAGCGTCACCGAGGCCCCTGGCAACACAGGAACGGAAGGAATGCGGGTGGGTTTTAGTCATTAAGAGACTGACACACCCTCCCGCTCCACCCAGAGCGGGAGAAATTATTTGTTGACGTCCCAACCAAAAACAAAATAAAAAAGGCATACATGTTCACAGAAATTATGAAATCATGAAAAATTTAATGAAATAACTCACATTGGTGGATATTTAAATGCTAATATTTGAACCGTCACTGGAAAAGAGAAAAAAATAATGACAAGCAGAAAATTCAGACTATATTTTAATCACAAATCTAAAGAAAATAAAAATCTGTCGAATACAATGTTAATTTTATTTAATACTTTCTAGCGAATCATTTTTAAGTTAGGTCATCGGTGCATGCATTGGACTATCAGAATGACATTATAATCGATTTTATCTGAAACTAGAAACTGTATAAAGAAAGCGGAAGATGTACTGGTACATCACTAATTTGGTTAGGGTTGTCAAAAATCAAACTCTACTCAAAAAATCATATGACAGATAAATTTTGGAGTTATCAAGTATTACTTATAAAATTACCACTGCTCTCAAAACGGTGAAGGAAACCGGCATGTCCTAGAAACAACAATTCGATGACATGTGACAAACAACAAAAAAACAGACCTAGAATTAATTTTAAAAAAGTACACACACTCTAGATAAAAACCAAAATACCCAGTTAGACATAATATAATATGAAAAACAATAATAACATGTAATAAGAAAATTCTCAGTAACAGCTGAAAGTGTAGATTTGTGCCTGGTTAAAGACGTGTCCGCGCTCTGTGGGTTATGTAAAGCAGAGCGACCATATACAATATTTGTATAATATGTATAATAGTGTATGTAGAAGTTATATTGGACACTGTTGCTCGCGGCTTCGCCGGCGTGGTTCTTTCTAAAACAGAAGCCTAAGTTACTCCTTATAACATCTGCAGGCTTAGCATGATTCTTTCTATTTCTACGAAGAATAGATACGGCTCTTTCTATACAAAGTGACGTTCCCCATTTTTGACATCGCACCGTAGAAATCCTTCTACATAAAAAAGGACCTAGGCAAAGATCGTTAGAAACGAAAGACAAAATGACAGATTGTAGATGGATTTCTACGGTGCGATGTCAACAATGGAGAAACGAAACGTCACTTTGTATAGAAAGAGCTGTGTCTTTTCTTCGTAGAAATAGAAAGAGTCATGCTAAGCCATATGTACCATATCTACCCGTGAAAGTCCCGTCAAAATCGGTCCAGCCGTTTCGAAGATTAGCCGGAACAAACAGACAGATACAATTTTTTTTCAAGTACCGTATATACTTTCATAATTATGCATTAAGTAAAATGCTGTTGTTTTGACATTACAAACAGACACTTCAATTTTATAGCAAATAGTCTGTGTTTATTTATTTTGCAAGGTTTTACCGCCATTTTTTGTTTAACGTCAGTAGCTTCTTTGAGTACTTTGACCGACCAATTATTTTGTATCAGTGCTAAGTTCGAGAATTTGATTCAGTGATTTTTTACTGTTGCGTAATATTATAATGTTGAATCTGTTAAAAATTAAACGTGTTTCTTGTGGATTGAAAAGGTCTCTCCATTTTGTATATTGTAGATCCTAATGATCCGATCCGGTATCTTTTCTCAACTAAGTTGACGTCGGCTCCCAGTCTCCGGATGCAGCTGAATACCAGTATATGACATGGAGCGACTGCTTATCTGACCTCCACAACCCAGTTACTGGGTTACTTACGTACCGTGATTGGTTAATTTAGAACTTAGTAGGTTTTATATTTAGTAACACATTGGTGCCGATTCCCTTGTTCACAAACTAAACTAAATTTAAGTTAGGTGCACATTTTTCTTTCTATTTCATTAAGAAAAGGACAGAATATAAATTTTAGTTTAGTCCTGTCAAATTAATCAGCGCCTGTCACTACTCTATACAAGTTTAGACGTGATTAAAAACTTGCCTACTAAAACTACGTCAATTTACGTCAAGCGCTGATTAATTTGACAGGACTGAACTAAAATGTATCTTCTGCCCTTTTCTTAATGAAATAGAAAGAAAAAGATGCACTGAACTTAAATTTAGTTTAGTTTGTGAACAAGGGAATCGGCACCATTATCAATCACAGTCTGAATGATTCTGAAGTATTTTGCTAATCCATTGCTAACGCAATGAATGTTTTTGCACTGTCAAAATGATACCTATTGCTACTGATAGTTTGTTACGCAATTACACCGGCTGGTTTCAACCGCCGCCGGTTTCAACCGGCGGCGGTTGAAACCATCGCGCCTTTTTTGAATTCGAACTTTGTTCCAAAAAAAATAAAGTTTTGTTTTCGAATTACAAAAACTGATGTCAAACCTGTCTCCGTTGTCAATTTCGTATTAAGACGCTGACAACACTTAAACCGCGGTCACTGTCAGATTGCATAGAAATGAAAGAGAAGCGCGATGTTAAAACGCTTGTAATTTATTGCAAAATATGAAGCAATGATCTATTTTCTCAAAATTAAGTTGAGTAATCGAAAATAAAAAACAACCAAGTTCTGCATTTAAATAAGACGTTCTTGTTATTAATTAAATACGTAACGTATGTTGATATTTGATACAGATATTTTGGATTAGAACTCAAAGTAAGAGGTTAGTTTAACGTTAGTTTGTATCGAGATTTTGTTTTCAAAACGTGTTTTGGTAACAACCAGGTTCTGGGAAATATGTTCAAAATTAACATATATTTTTTCCGCTACCACAAACTATACAGATTTTGCAATTTTTTTTCTTAAGCGAAGCCTATTTTGGTTAGTTGGGTCTTGTCAGCGCCTTAAAGACCTTACGATTGTCGGAATGAAGTTAAACGTAAAATAACTAGCTAAGTTTGGTCTTGGACTACCTAATGTTTAAGAACTCGTTTGCCCGTTTTTCTCCATGGTACCTACTACCCTTTGGAATGGGCAACTAGCTTCAAATTTCTGAATGACCGACTTCTTGACAAATCAAAAGTGCCTGTAAATGGTTTAATTGAAATAAATGTTTTAAGTTCGAGTTTATTTGGAACAGGAATCAGTCATTACCCTTAAAGGAATAACAGAAAAAAGGCGTGGTTTACCAAAGGAAGTGGTCACACAAGAAACCCGCCCCTCTTCTGCTATGTATCTAAATACATAAGAAAAAAGCGCAAAATCAAATGAAATCGGTCCATATATTTTTTTAGTAATTCGTGTTTCGTAACTGCCAACCCTAACGTGCCGTCGTTCATTAGTGTGGTCTTATCTCTTTCATCTCGCCGCTCGATCTCTATAGAGATGGAACCACAGATCAACTCTATGACTCTATGGTCATACTAGGTCATGTTCGTGGGTCACAGGAGACACGGTTTAATTATTGTTACTTCAAAGGTACTCGCATATTTCTTGTATTCATTATGCTGCATCTAGTAAGAGACCTGAGTGGGAATTTCCGTGTTAACAGCATTCTAATCTGAGGCCGGCTCCTAATAGAAAGCGATCGTCGCGCGAATACGCGATTTTCGCGTTCATATGTCACCTTTTGTTCGTTGAACCGAAACACATGGTCGCGCTTACAGAGCGGCGCCTACCAGTTTTCCCGACCAAAAAGTGTCATTTATTGCAGATTTTGATTTGGTTTCCACCAATATTTAGAGAATTTATTCCGGAATCTCAATGTTTTGTCATGTAGCCATTACATTCGTCCGAAGCAGGAGCGGCTTGCTAGTTTTATTGCTAATGGGAGAGCTTGAATTGGCATATTCTCTACGATGGGCGTCCATCTCCGCAAATAGCAATCCAATCCAGTTTGTCCCTTGTTGCCCTCTCCCAACGACGCCCTAAGTCGAGGTCTGTGCCCCACAGAGGGTGTCCCTAGCGTTAACTCGCTTAGTTTATAAGTTAGATGCCTTGGTTGGAGGCTTTAATTTATTAAGGCATCCACAGGATAGCCCGGTTAAGCACCCGACAACCTCCTGTGTTGATCTGCGAGATGCCATACACAAAAAAAAGGCTGCATTTTCCCGCCATGAACCAAATATTCAGGGTTACATTGAGTGGGAAAAAAACCTATCTTCCATTACACAATGTCGTATAATTAATGACGTCAAAGACCAAGATTATAGGGAAAATATAAGTGAGTTAAAAATAGTTAGTAAGTCTTTAATAATATTTAATAACATGCTATTATTATGAGTACATATAATTGTTGTTCTATTAATTTAAACTGCTGCAGTTGTCTTGAAGTTTTAAGTAATAGAAGATTTATTTAAGGAGCTCGTCTAAGGATGTATACGAGTAATTTAACAAGCTATTTGGTACATAGGCAAAAATATTCATATTTCCAATACATTACCAATATTCACGTTTCCTTACATTGAAGGGTTTAGGTGTACTACCACCTTTCGCCAGTTATGTTTAAGTTCCATGTCGGGGTTCGTTTCCCAGGTCGGGCAGTGTTATTGTTTTTTTTTGTGTTTAAAATCTTTCCTGTCGCTTTCTGTGAGAGGGACGGAAATGTGTAGACAGGAAGTGACAGCTTGAGCTAGCAGCTTTAAGTACTTTTTAATAGCATGGAATTAGTAAGTACATTATAATAACACGGAATTAGTAACACATAACATTACGCCTTGTTTCCCCGAAGGGTTGAACAGAGGTGTACCTGTAATACACCCACATTTCGCCAGTTATGTTTTTAAGCCCCATGTAATAAGGGGCGAGGGGCTTGTGGCTAAGTAATAACAGCCGCACGGGTCGATCGATCAGGTTAAGCTACGTTTGCAGCGATTGGTCCGTGGATGGGTGACCATCTTTACATACCAAGACCCCTCCGTGCCTCGGAAAGCACGTTGAGCCGTTGGTCCCGGCTGTCATTTGTAGATCTTTGACAGTCGTTACGGGTCGTCAGAAGCTCGCAAGTCTGACAACCAGTCTTACCAAGGGGCATCGTGTTACCCAGTAACTGGGTTGTGGAGGTCAGATAGCCAGTCGCTCCATGTAAAATACTGGTATTCAGCTGTATCCGGTAAGACTGGAGGCCGACCCCAACATAGTTGGGAAAAGGCTAGGCAGATGATGATGATGATGATGATGTAATAGGGGGCGAGCCTATTGCCATCAACCGGGCACAAACCCAGACTCAGACAGAATTAGTAAGTACTGTATAGATTGTAAGTAGAAACAGGTGTGAAGTTATGTGTTATGTGTTATTTTCCCGGACAAGCTTCTACACAAGACGCTCTACAATTTTATAACAAAACCACCCTCCAAGACAGTCGGTACACCAAAAGGAGCAATGATTAATAATGTTCGGAGTTAAAAAGACAAGTGACACCGGACCACCTGCACAGAATGACGGACATATTGACAAATTGATTTTATATTAGTAGATGCATATCGATGGAAAGAAAAGAGCGGTGGTGGTCCAGTGGTAACTGCCCCGACTTACGAGCATAGGTCGTGGGTTCGAACCCAGGCATGCCCTTAACTTTGTGTAAACAATTTCATCACCACTGCTCTCAAAACGGTGAAGGAAGACATCGTGAGGAAACCGGCATGTCCTAGAACTAAACATTCGAAGACATGTGACAATTTCTCAGTAGCATCCCGTAGTGCCCGGACGGTGAGCAATGGGTAGCTCAAAAGTATTCCACGCGCGCCTCAAAGAGATGTCGTCAGCACAAGTGTAGGGTCCACTAGGGCCGATGCCTGCCGGGGTCGCGGGAAGGTTTACCGAGGCTCCTGGCTACACAGGCAGCGGAAGGAATACGGGTGGGATTTTGTCAGTAAGAGTCTGACACACCCTCCCACTCCGCCGAGAGCGGGAGAAGTTATTTGATGATTTCCCACCCAAAAAAAAAGCCCGTAGTGCCCGGTTACCTATCTATTACTGGGATTAAACAGTATACCTCTCTGCCTAACCCTTCGAGAAAAACAGGCTTCATATTATGTAGAATATGCTTAGATAGTTTGGTCATGTAGAGAGGATGAATGAAAGGCGACTAACAAAAGGTATTTACAAGGCAGATGTGAGTGGAAACGCCGGGAGGGAACGCCCTAAGAGGACATAATCATAGTGACCTAATCGGTGATGTTCTTCAGAAAGTTCAGGTTTGTAGTACTCGCAACCGGCGTGCGTGTATGACCGGATGTATGAACGTAGGCGAAGCAAAAGAAGTATTTAAGGAGCGGAGCAGGTGGCGTTCTATAGTGTCTGCCTACCCCCATAGGAAGAAGGCGTGAGTTTATCTATGTATGTTACGTTAATACCTCCCGATTTCATCATCAAGTAAGCTATAGTATTTACAACTTCCACCACCGTTAGTAAATATCAGTTTTTCAGACCATGAATTCAGATTTCTTGACAATATTTGCCTCCAAGCCGAATTTTTGAACTGTAAAGCTGCCTTTTCCATATTCCATGATATTATTAATTACTTAATTCCCATTTACTATACAATAGACCACATGTTTTAATAGGCGTTGCTACCTACCCTTAATTCTATAACCACAAAATACAACATATCTCCACCCAGTATATCTTGGTACACGGCAAAAAAAGGAACTAAATGAAATGTACGGACTTTTTGGCAGTCTTACCTCTGCAAGTGGCGCCACTGTCGGGTGTCAAATTTGAATGGTTACTTTTGACAAATGATGCGTTGACAGGAGCACAGGTAACCATTTTTTTCTGCCTACCCCCTTTTGTTGAGAAGGGTGTTTATATGGCAGGTTGGGGCTTTTTTTGTTATATTCTTTATTTTAGAGACCGCTAATGGTCTTATTGTGGTCTAAAGATATGGTGGGTCTTTTTTTGAAGCGAATGGTTTGTAATAGTTCGATTAATGGCAAATTTTAAGATATATCGGGGCTTGTGGATAAGTAATAACAGCCGCACGGGTCGATCGATCAGGTTAAGCTACGCTTGCCGCGGTTGGTCCGTGGATGGGTGACCATCTTTACATACCAAGACCCCTCCGTGCCTCGGAAAGCACGTTAAGCCGTTGGTCCCGTCTGTCATTTTTAGATCTTTGACAGTCATTACGGGTCGTCAGAAGCTCACAACCAATCATAGCAAGGGGTATCGTGTTACACAGTAACTGGTATTTTACATGGAGCGACTGCCTATCTGACCTCCACAACCCAGTTACTGGGTAATACGATACCCCTTGATAAGACTGGTTGTCAGACTTTCAGGCTTCTGACGACCCGTAACGACTGTCAAAGATCTACAAATGACAGCCGGGACCAACGGTTTAACGTGCTTTCCGAGGCACGGAGGGGTCTTGCTGGTATGTAAAGATGGTCCCATCCGCGGACCAACCGCGGCAAGCGTAGCTTAACCTGATCGATTGACCCGTGCTGCTGTTATTACTTAGCCACAAGCTCTTAGGATATGGAAGGATTATTAGAACCGCATGGGATATGCATCGTAGAGTAAGCAATGGAATAGTGGAAAGGCGGGTGATTTATCCATGGGAGGATCTTTTAACAACGACGCCGCCAGGTTTTTTTTTTTTTTGGATGGGAAATCATCAAATAACTTCTCCCGCTCTGGGCGGAGCGGGAGGGTGTGTCAGACTCTTACTGGCTAAAACCCACCCGTATTCCTTCCTGTTGCCTGTGTTGCCAGGGGCCTCGGTGACCCATAAGTACCTTCTGGCTTCTAATTGGAGCATGTAGTTATATGTATATTATAATTTGTCTCGATTCTGACTGAATAAATGCCATTTTATACCGTTCTTAATTTGGTATGTGAACTAAGTACATTTCTTTCTTTGTATACACCGTTATTGTAATTTAAGCGTATTATAAAAGTGATATTCAATCAAAAATAATTATTAACAAATGTGGACTTACGAGACAAGATGAAAGTTTTCCAATTGTAGTGAAGCTTACCGTTTCTACGTTGTGGGTGATGAGGGAGTTAGGACGTTTTCAGAAATGGCTGGTTTTTACTTCTGAGTTATAAATAAGTCGTTTATTCATTTGTATAACGTGAAAACGGCGTCTGCGTACGTAATAAACGTATTTTATTTTTTAGGTACAAGAATAATGGTACCTAGTGCACTATGTACCAGAGGGCGTACAACTGTTTGTAATACAAAAAATCTGTTTATTATAGCCAGTCAGTTTCTAATGTTTTTGTAACAATATAATTTAAAACAGTGTCCATGGAGTTTCTTGCCCGTTCTTCTCCATAGGTACTTACTTCGCTTTGGAATGGGCAACTAGCTTCATATTTCTAACTGACCGACTCCTTGACAGTTCAAAAGTGCCTGTAAATGGTTTAATTGAAATAAATGCTTTGAGTTTGAGTTTTGAGTTCAGCCGACTATCAATAATTAAATAAAATAAGCCTGCTGCGTAATTGTGTAACACACATACATTGCTAATTGATCGCATTTTCTTTAATTTTTAAAATTCAGTCATTTTCATTGCGTTATTTCCGTTGTTGAGCAGACGAGTTATTAAACCTGAGAAGCAATGGATTTCAAATATCCATGAAAACTCTCGGATTGTGATTGAAACTGTTATTAAATTAGGGCGCTGGATAGTAAAAAACCGGCCAAGTGCGGGTCGGACTCGCGCACGAAGCGTTCCGTACCATTATCTATAAAAACGGCAAAAAAAATATGTCTGTTGTAAGGGAGCCCCCTTAAATATTTATTTTATTCTGTTTTTTAGTATTTGTTATTATAGCGGCAACAGAAATAGGTACGTTATCTGTGAAAATTTCAACTGTCTAAGTATCACGGTTCATGAGATACAGCCTGGTGACAGACGGACAGACGGACAGCGGAGTATTAGTAATAGGGTCCCGTTTTACCCTTTAACAACAAAACCGAATAAAATGAGATTTTTAAAGACTTGTGTACGTTTCCTTACAACTCTGAACAGTCTGATTTTGTTTATTTTTTGAATCACTTAAACATCAGAAATAACTATGTATGGTATTGGAATGCTTTTGTTGAATTAATTAATATGCAAAGCTTTCTCTAAATTTTACGACTAAACTTATATATTTCAATGTTCATTTATGCAGAGCAAAGCAATTAGGTACCCCATTATTAAATTACTAACTAAATGAAGTTTGTAAATACGTGAACACCATGTATCATCATCATCATTCTCCTGCCTTTATCCCAATTTATTTGTGGTCGGCGCAACATGTCGCTTTCTTCCATACTTCTCTATTATCTATATACTCTCATCTCGGTAGTCACCCCCTTTCTAGCCATATCATCTTTCACACAGTCCATCCATCGTTTCTTTGGTCTTTCCCTACTCTTAAAGCCATCGACATTCATACTCAAGTCTTTCCTCACGACATTTCCCTCATTCCTCCGCATCACATGACCATACCATGACAACCGATTTCCGCACAACTTTCAGTCACCGGTGCCACTTTCAGACTTCCTCTTATGTACTCGTTTCTTATTCTATCCATTCGCGTCACACCACACCACACATAATGTATCTATCACATGATTAATTTATCTGTCATTACTTAATTTTTATCAACTGTGGTATACTCATTTTATTTTAAAAGAGTAACGGTGGAGTTTCTTGCCCATTCTTCTCCATACGAAACTACCTTTTGGAAGGGGCGACTAGAATCAATTCTAATTTCTGTAAATATTGACGTTCAAATTGTTCAAAAGTGTCATTTATGTGCCTATTTGAAATAAAGAATTTGCCTTTGACTTTGAAGCTTTTTGTACTATCGCCTGTCAATTTGTAAGATTTCTTGTTATCTCTAAATATTAACAATAGCTGACATGCGATTTGGCAGCAGTATTATCCTAATGAGTTTATTTGTTTGTTTGTTAGGCTTTCACGCTAAAACGGCTGAACGGATTTGGATGAAATTTGGCACATGGGTACACCATGACCTGGGTTAGGACATAGGATACTTTTGTCCTGATATTCCCACGTGATCGAGACTTATGCGGGTGAAACCGCGGGGCGCCGCTAGTTAATAATTAAAGGAAAAAAACGGTCAGATCAAAGCCTTTCCATAAACTGGAGTTTGTAATTTAATAACACTTGAAGCCAAAACAAATGTACTGTACTGCTCTAGACATTACGAAAATACCCCAACATTACTATACACACTACGACATAATGATATATAATGCGCTTGCGTCCGTCTTTCTGAATAGGAACGTAATTGCTGCGCCTGACCCCAAGATCTACGGATCCGTTGCGATCTATAGATCATTGATCGATAATAAGGATAGTATGCGCGCTATATGAAAGTAGAAAGGTTGTACAGAGTTTTATGGTATGCGCGAAAATTATTCAAGTTTTAAGTTGGATTATAAAATTAACATGTTTAAAGATGTTATTGTATTTATTAATAAGACTTTTACGACAACTATAGTCTATTTTATAGTATATAGCTTTTGCCCGCGGTATAGAAAATATATAGTATTGTATACTAACATTTGCCCGCGGCTTCGCATGTATGTCGGATAATATGTCATGGGAACGTACTACCGGGAGTAAAAATACTATACAGGATAACTTTAAAAGGATTTCAGATATTTTAAGATGTAATCAGGCGCATAAAACTGAACAACTTTCCCCTGAGAACATAGGTCGAAATCTAAAAAATAAATTTACTTCTCATACAAACATAAGTCACGAGACCAGTCACTTTGTATGTAAAGTCGATTTTTAATTTTAAGATTTCGAAATATCCCATGGGAACATAGGTCGATTTCCAATTTTAAGATTTCGACCTATGTTCTTAGGGGAAAGTTGTCCAGTTTTAAGCACCTGATTATCTCCTAAAATATCCGCAAGAGTTTTAAAATTATCCTGTATATGTTAATCTGGATTAACACATATAGTACTTTGTACGGAATTACATACATAAACTCATACCTTCTTCCCATGGGGGTAGGCAGAAACTATAGAACGCCACCTGCTCCGCTCCTTACATACTCCTTTTGCTTCGTTTACGTTCATACATCTGGTTCATACGCACGCCGGTTGCGAGTACTACGCACCTGACCTTTTTGAAGAACATCACCAATGAGGTGACGGAATTAAGTCAGTGCAAAGTAGTACATTGGTTTCATCACAGGCTTCCATATAACTCATACGCCAATGTCAGTAATCACGCCAGTCCAAGTCGCCAATGTCAGTAATCAAACCAATTTACACAAAACCTGAAGGCGCTGACAATACCTAATTGACCAAAATAGGCTTCTCTTAAGAAAAAAAAAAAAAATTGCCAAATCTGTATAGTTTGTGGTAGCGGAACAAATATATGTTAATTTTGAACATATTTCCCAGAACTTGGTTGTTACCAAAACACGTTTTGAAAAAAAATCTCGATACAAACTAACGTTAAACTAACCTCTTACCTTGAGTTCTAATCCAAAATATCTGCATTAAATATCAACATACGTTACGTATTTAACTAATAACAAGAACGTCTCATTTTAATGCAGAACTTCGTTGTTTTTTATTTTCGATTACTCTACCCAATTTTTTGTAAATAGATAATTGCTTCATATTTTACAATAAATTACCAGCGTTGTGTCATAGCGCTTCTCTTTCTTTTCTATGCAGTCCGACAGTGACCACGCTTTAGGTGTTGTCAGCCTCTTAAAGGCAGGCAGGAGTCAATGGTGCCGATTCCCTTGTTCACAAACTAAACTAAATTTAAGTTCAGTGCATCTTTTTCTTTTTATTTCATTAAGAAAAGGACAGAAGATAAATTTTAGTTTAGTCCTGTCAAATTAATCAGCGCTTGACGTAAATTGACGTAATTTTAGTAGGCACGTTTTTAATCACGTCTAAACTTGTATGGAGTAGTGACAGGCGCTGATTAATTTGACAGGACTAAACTAAAATTTATCTTCTGTCCTCTTCTTAATGAAATACAAAGAAAAAGATGCACTGAACTTAAATTTAGTTTAGTTTGTGAACAAGGGAAATACCTAATCAACCCACATTCCGACAGATATGAGTCCCATGCAGAAGGGGCGAGCCTGTTACAATAGTAATTACATAACATATCCTAACATCACGCCTTGTTTTCCCGGAGGTACAGGCAGACATGTACCTGTAGTACACCAACATTTCGCCAGTTATGTTTAAGTCCCATGTAATAGGGGGCGAGCCTATTGCCTAAGCGGGCACAAATCCAGACTCCGGTCTGCTACTGAGAAATTCCAGATAGAAAAACCCAATAACACTTTGCCCGACCCGGGAATCGAACCCAGGACTACATGCTCAGCTGTAGCGCTTGCAACCACTTGACCAATGCGGCAGTAGTAATAGCAATTAACTGTACTTAAATACGTATTCTGAACGACTTTTTTTGTTGGGTGGGTAATCATCAAATAACTTCTCCCGCTCTGGGCGGAGCGGGAGGGTGTGTCAGACTCTTACTGACTAAAACCCAGCCGTATTCCTTCCTGTTGCCTGTGTTGCCAGGGGACTCGGTGACTCTTTAGTACCTTTCCACGACCCCGGCAGGCATCGGGCCTAGTGGACCCCTACACTTGTGCTGACGACATCTCTTTGAGGCGTGCGTGGAATAAAACGCGCCGTCGACCCGGGCCTGCTCCTTACCGAACGGTGAGCTACCCATTGCTCACCGTCCGCAAGCCCGCGCCTACGGTGGCCGGAAATCTGATTTAAGTTAATAGTAATTTCCTATGGTAATACCAACACTGCCTGTCCTGGAAGGTCGAAGTTTGGACCGACCGATCAGTAGTCACGCACGCTTGCGATCACTAGATCAGCGCTGCAGTCATGATGAAAATATTTTTTTAAGTAGCCAAGTATAGATCTTCACAAAATATCGTGTATCTTGTTACTCAGTAACTGAGATTTGGCGGTCAGATAGGCAGAGATCTCTCGCGTCCGGCCCTGGTTCAGCCCATGGTACGGAGCGAGAGGGCATGGGCAGCCGTCACCTCCTTCTGCGAAGCAGTAATCCTTGCGAAGGAGGAGGCGGGACGGTTGAAGGAAAGGCAAATTTCGCGCCGTCTCGCCCCTAGCCGCCGCAGGAGACGCCCTGGGGGTCGAGAATCCCGGGCGGATTTACGGCCTCCGTAGGCGCGGGCTTGCCGTAGGACCAGGCGGGTCGACGGCGCGTTGTATTCCACGCGCGCCTCATAGAGATGTCAGCACAAGTGTAGGGGTCCACTAGGGCCGATGCCTGCTGGGGTCGCGTGGAAGTTCGAAAGGGTTACCGAGGCCCCTGGCAACACAGGCAACGAAAGGAATACGGGTGGGTTTTAGTCAGTAAGAGTCTGACACCCTTCCGCTCCGCCCAGAGCGGGAGAAGTTATTTGATAAATTCCCACCCAAAAAAAAACAAAGATAGGCAGCTGCTCCACGTAAAATACCTATAATACCATCCATTTGCATTTGGTTAGACTCGAAGCCGACCCCTACATCTCTGCCAAACCATTCGGGGATTGTAGGCGTAATGTTATGTTTTATGTACTTTCATCTATAAAACCAATACCAGTTCCAAATACGATCGATCATGGCTGTATGAGATCGTAGTTATAGCAAATGTTCCATGGATCATTATATGCGTGCGCGTCGTTTTTGTTGCGTATTTTACAGTTTAGCTATAATGATATTGTCTTGTTTGAAATATTACTGGACTTAATCTGTACTGAGCTTCTTTTGAAATTGGGGTGAGCAGTAGTCGTTGAGGTTTGAGAGCGTGTTTGTTGAGGCTTTAATAAATCAAAATCATTTTTTTTTTCACATAAACCTACATGGGCATTTATGAAACGTCCGAAGTTAGGTGCACGGTTCCAATTGGTCGTTTCCTATGGAGAAGAGCCGGCAAGAAACTCCACGGTTATTCTTTTAAAAATAATTGGCTTTTACAATGTTTTCAAATCACAGTGTTAATAGGTATGGGAGGATGGTGTAGGCCTGTCAAGAAGTACCAGGTATTTAACAAAAAATAAATGGTCTACAAATCTAGTCTAGAGCCTACAACGTTCTCACATTCACAAAATATAAAATAATATATGTAAAATATTAATAAAATAATAAAAACCTATGACATGTTTGCCATTACAATCTGTAACAAGTCCTAGTATCATGTCCACACAAGCCATAGTTTGATATCAAAACTGTAGGTATATAATGTCAATAAAAATAACTAGCTGTTTACAGCGACTTGGTTCATGCGAAATTCAACTTTAAGACCCACTAAAGTACCTATAGATATCGTAAAAATCCTTCCTTAATGCCTCTCTTCAGGCTTAGCATGACGCTTTCTATTTCTTCGAAGAATAGACACAGCTCTTTCTATACAAAGTGACATTTCGTTTCTCCATTTTTGACATCGCACCGTAGAAATCCTTCTGCAATCTGTCATTTTGTCTTTCATTTCTAACGATCTTTGGGCCTTATTAAAAGGCTAAAAGTCACCCAAACGGTAATGGAGAGGACTATACTTAAAGTTTCCCTCCGCGATCGAATCAGAAATGAAGAGATTCGGAGGCGGACCAAAGTGACCGACATAGCACGAAGAATTGACAAACTTAAGTGGCAGTGGGCATTGCTCGCAGAGCAGACCATGCCATGACCGATGGAGCCGAGAGTCTCTGGAGTGGTGACCGCGTACCGGAAGACGTAGCATTGGAAGGCCTCCTACAAGGCGGACCGATGACCTTGTGAAGGCCGCAGGAATCCGCTGGATGCTGAAAGCACAGAACCAAAGCTTATGTCCAGCAGTGGAAGTCTTTCGGCTGAAATGATGATGATGATGATGAATTTCCGACCTATACGTGGGCAAATATGTATCGATTTATAGGTTAAAAACACCCCATAGAAAAGTTTAAGGTAAAACAAATGAATCACATAACACTTTCTTCATAACACAGATCTCTCAATAAAACCATTAAACAACAAACGAAAGAAAGTGATAAACAATAAAAACAAAAGAAACACTTTTATAATTTATTCAAATATTATTCAAAAGCAAACATAATTACTGAGTTTATTATAAAAGTAATTAGTATGCGCATGCGCTCACCTGTAAAGACATGTTAGATATTTAGTTCAATTAATATATATATGCCTCTTGATATTTACATATGAATAGACAAAAAAGTATCTCTAACAGCGCTTAAAAACTATACAAGGCGTCCCACGGCTTTGCCACATGAAGGGAAGGTACCTTAAATACTGTAGATAGAAAAAAATACTGAATAAAGACTTCATTTTTATTTTAAAAACAATACGAACTGCATTCAAAGAATTTTTAATAATCGCCTGTCTGAACCGGGAATCGAAGCCGCTAAATGTGAAAAAGAAACCTCTAATTTTACTGTACTTATCGAAAGGCTCAGGCATATACATTTATTTCTTCTAAATAACATAGCATCTAAAATAAAATGAAGATCATCTTTACCATTTAATTTAAAATTTTGTTCAGATTAATAAATAGGTTCGGTACTCATCGACAAATGCATACAACAGGCTTAGCACGAGATCGAGTCGTGGGACGCCTGTATAGTTTCATAAATCCTTAATTAGTGCAAAAATAAATGAATAAGATTAATGGTAAAAAAACATTAAGTCCGTTTGTACAGTACAAGCATACACTTTTGGAGGTTTGCCCGGCTTGGGTAGAGCACCGCCGTGTAAGTGCAAACATCGAATCGTTTAAGTCCTTGACAGTGACTTTAAATGACACAATAGAAGGTCATTACCGTACTTCCTTTCGAGTTAAAAATCGATACAAAAAATATCGATTAGCGATCTTAATTCGGAGTCCTATTGTGTGTATTCGGCGTGCAAAACAAATAATTATTTTTAGAACTACAGATTTAAATTAAACTTTAGATTAATTGCTTGTTTCAACCATCTCCGGAAAAGTTCCGGTTAACTTAGCTTGTACGTTATTTAAAACAAATTATTCATATTTTTTTATTTATTTGGCGGACAAATTCTATTAAATTTTTCAAATTATCTGTTGAATAGTGCGAGAATGTAAATCTAGATTAAAATTTATTCATTTAAACTTCATGTAGTGAGTGGTACAGTCACGATCATAAATACCTTTCAAATACACAAGATTAAAAACCGATTTTCTCCTAAAATATTGATTATTTTAATGGTGTTACAACCATTATTATTATAAGTATATTCTTTTTTTGTTAAATACCTGGTACTTCTTGACAGGCCTACACTGTCCTCCCATACCTATTAACACTGTAATTTGAAAACATTGCCAATTATTTTTAAAAGAGTAACCGTGGAGTTTCTTGCCGGCTCTTCTCTATGGGAAACGAACAATTTCTCCCGCTCTGGGCGGAGTGGGAGGGTCTGTCAGACTCTTACTGACTAAAACCCACCCGTATTCCTTCCGTTGCCTGTGTAGCCAGGGGCCTCAGTAACCCTTTTGTACCTACCCGCGACCCCGGCAGGCATCGGCCCTAGTGGACCCCTACACTTGTGCTGACGACATCTCTTTGAGGCGCGGAATACAACGCGCCGTCGACCCGGGCCTGGTCCTTACCGGACGGTGAGCTACCCATTGCTCACCGTCAGTATGCTGTACTTGACAATCAATCTGCCTAGCCTTTTCCCAACTTTTTTGGAGTCGGCAACCGGATGAAGCTAAATACCAGTATTTTACATGGAGCGACTGTCTATTTGCCCTCCACAACCTCTACTGGGTCAACGACTGTCAAAGGTTTACGAATGATAGCCGGGTTCAACTGCTTTCAGAGTCACGGAGGGGTCTCGGTATGTAATAAATGGTCACCCATCCACAGACCAACCTCGACAAGCGTTGCTTATACTGGAAGATCGTCACATGCGGCTATTATTATCTAGCCACGAGTATAGATGCAAAACGAATTTTAAACCACTTAGTTTTAAACCGTCTTTTTGGTTTAAAACGCTTAAAACCAAACTTAGTGGTTTAAAATGTTTTTTTTTTTTCAATAGAATGCACTGAGGCCTCACACGACGTGATCTAGATAACACCTACCCTCCGTGATTTAGGCTTTTATATCAATGTCTATTCAAATACATTTTTTTTTTATAATCGACCTTTATTAACATGTACAGACTACCTGTATATCTCGTTAGTAAATTGAGAGTGTGTATCTTTTGAAGTAAATTTATTCTTCACATTTTCGGGACACTTTGCACTTTAAAATATGATTTGTAAGTTTATTTGCCATCGCAAATTGACTGAAAGTAATACGTAATCAAACTACGGCTCATGTGATTGTTGTTTTAAACCGTTTTAAACAAAAATGTAAATCCGGTTTTAAACCACTGATTTTGGTTTAAAACGGTTTATTTACAACTCTACCCACGAACCCCTGGTAAACTTAAGTATAATATAAAAGTAAGTGTGGAAAGTGAAAGTTTTTTAACTGTATAAACGTACAGGAGTTATTTACTCCTAGTTAAAATGTAGGTAAACACTGTAACAGTTACAATAACTAGACTCGACTGTTATATTCGTACAGACTGCTGTTAATCCCCCTAACGGTTCAAATGGACTTAAAGTCGAATTATTATTTCATTGGAGTAATCTGGCATGTGCTAGCTGTCATTTTGTGTAATAAAATGGTCATATTTACATGTCAGATAAGTAGTTTTATAGAATTGCTTGAATCTGTGGGCGGGCTGTATTGCTCGCAGAACAGATGCCCGATGGGGCTGAAAGTTTCTGGAGTGGCGATCGCGTACCGGAAGGCGTAGCGTTGGAAAGCCTCCCACAATAAAGTAAAAACCGCAGAATTCCGCTGGATGCGGGAAGCACAGAATCGGTCAAAGCGGCGACGCTTGGGGGAGGCCTATGTCCAACTGTGGACGACTTTCCGCTGAAATTATGATGACGTTGCTGACTTAAAACTGACGCCTCCTTAATGGGACTTAAACATAAACTGGCTCTAATTTTAAAACAGATTGATTTGGTTACATTTTTACATTGTTCTCACATTATAAAAGCACCAAAAACAATGTAAGTACCCAGGATTTTGTAATATCTTGATTGAAAAGAGTGCCCTTGTAGTTTCTTGCTTTTTCTTCTCTATAAAGATCTACGTTTTGAAACAGATAACCGGCTTCAACTTTCTGACTGACAATTCGAACGTGCCTGTTAATGGTTTAATCAAAATAAATGCTTTGAGTTTACCAATCTTTACCTGACTGACATTTTCCACCATTACCTACGAAGTCCACCATTGTGAGAAAATATATTAAGTTCCATAATTATGTTTTAGAGTCGTTTCCTACTACTTCACCGTAAGAAACTTTTCTTGTTCAAATTACTACTGTCAATAAAAATTATAAGATAGTTAAAAAGTTAATTACGGAATAACTGTCTATGAGCGCCGGTGTAGCTATCAATCATTACGTTTGAAAAAAGAATGGTTCGTTCGTGTCACTTCGGCTGATTTCGGTTACGGTCGGATCGGCTTTCGTTTTTTGAAAAGCGTTCGTTATATGAAAAGATTGTGAATTTATTTTTTAAATCTAATAAATGAATTGCGAGCTTCCGTTAGTGTTTTGTTTTTCTTTGCTGATTTTTTTATCGACCTGTAACTCTCACTACTGGGCTAACGTCTCTTCTGTAAAGAAGAAGGAACTAGCATTGGCCTACACTGTCCTCCCATACATATGAACACTCAAAAGCAAAAAAAAATACATAGGCAGTCATGGGGACTGTCAAAAGAATTGAAAACTTATCGCTCAACGCGCCTAAAGAAGTTTTGCACTTCAATAAAGTAATGATTATCTAAAACACAAGTTAAACGATGCACCATATTATACACAAATTAAACTAATCGCGTGGTCAATTCAACTTCACTTACTGCTACCACAGCAAGTCGGCGCGGGCATGTCGGTGACGGGAACCCATAAGATTTTCCACTACAAAAAATCGCTGAAACGCGCCTAAAGCAGTTTTAATATAAAAAAGACACAGACTGGCTATTATATATTCTTGCAAACTAGATGGCAAGTTATTTTTTTTAAAAGACAAAACTCTAACGGCTACAATAGTAATTTTAATAAATCAAATAATAAACAAAACAAAAGAAAATGGCACGAAATTAGAAAAAATAAATGTCGGTCGCTACGACGTGTTGACGGTCCGATGGTTCTCGAGCGAAAAGGGGCGCGCTGTGTGACAGCGCTTCCTTTTATACGAATTGGTTCTCGATTTCTTATGTATTCACAATAATTCACAATACGGCCTCTCCTGACAGGAGGCCGTCCCGGGCTCCTTCATGATGTCTTCAGCTCTGGTGGTCGGTCTCCAGCACAGGCATGGAGAACTCCACTTCTGCTGGTGGCCTCTCAGATTCGACGTGAAGCTGCAGTGGCTCAGGCTCGGCGTGAAGCTGCGGTGGCTCAGCCTCGACCTGGAGCTGCGGTGGCTCAGGCTCGACGTGAAGCTGTAGTAGCTCGGGCTTGGCATGAAGCTGTGATGGCTCAGGCTGGACCTGAAGCTGTAGTGGCTCAGGCTCGAAGAGATGCTGCGACGCCTCAGTCTCGGTCCCAGAGGTACTAGGTTGTGGCTGGGAGACAGACTGGTTGGCTGACGAAATTAACTTGGCAGTAGCAGGTGTGGACTCCTCACCCTCATGGTCTGCATCTGCACATGACATTAAAAACATATGCTCTATGCACAACGCTACGCATTGTGCATACGCACATAATTGACCGTTGTCTGGCGCACACTAAGCTATCGAGATAGAGGCACGACGTGAAGCTTGTCTCGACACATTAGCGGGCAAATCATATATCAAGACGCATCTTGATATTCAGCTAAGAAAAAGCCCCGAAGTGTGGCATAACTTAGCGGAGTCAGAGGCTAGCCGCGAGGCGTACTCGTAACTCGGTTCGGTCAGGATAGAGGCACTACGTGAAGCTTATCCCAACACACCATAATACAACACAAACACCATATGAAGCTTCATATATAAGAGGCATAAAGCACTCACCATCGAAGTAAGCAGCACATACTTCAGGAGTCCACTCTCCACGCCAAGGAATCATGTACTCCGCAGCCGCCTGCGTGTACTTCCCATACGAGCCGGCCAGGAGTTGGAGCTCATAGCGCCCTTGTGGCAGCGTCTTCACAATGCGGTAAGGGCCCCGCATACAGGAGTCTAACTTTCCAGTTGATTGAGCCTGCTTTCGCACAAAAACCAAACCGTTTAATTCAAAAATTCGGGAAGGCTTCCTCCCTTGGTTAACATAGGCATCTTGCTGGTGCTGATTCTGCTTAAGTCGTTCCGATGCTCTCTGTCTACTCATTTCACGTAAGGTCTCTCTATTAGGACTGGAGCCCTCGAACGCAACATCGCGTACCAAACTTCTTATAAGCGGAGTTGCTGCTTCAATACCTGCCAGTAGATTGAGGGCAGAGCATTGCGTAGTTCTGTGCTTGGTAATATTAAGAACCAACTGGATTTTCCAGATAACAGTCGGCCATGCGTTTTGTCGATAGTTAGTTTCGACACGTATCATATTTAAAACCGTTCGACAATAACGCTCGACTTGCCCATTAGATTGGTGCATCTCAGGCGTTATAAAGTGTGTATCACAACCCATACTTTTAACCCAATTAAGAAATTCAGCACTTTGAAACATGCGGCCTCTGTCGGCTACTATTAATTTAGGGGTCCCAAATAGGGATATCACATTGTTAAAATGTTGCTTTAACTCATTTGCATCCTGCCGATACATAGGGTAAAGGAGGCAAAACTTGGAAAATGCATCAATAACTATTAAGACATGACGGTAGCCATCGGCTTCAGGGAGAGGTCCCAAGGCATCCATGTGAATGGTTTCAAAGGGTAGGTCTGGCTTTTCCCAAGAACTAATAGGTTGGAATGGGGCTCGTGCGACCTTTTTATGCGCAATGCACACTAGGCAATGTGAAATATATTTTAAAACAAAATTTCGCAAACCAGGGAACCAAAAGTGCTTTGTAATCAAATCAACAGTTTTATCAACCCCAAAATGATTATGTTCATCGTGAAACACACGAAGGAGACTAAGCCGATGTCCTTTAGGGATATAACAAAGGAAACGGGAAGATTCGCCAGTGGGGGAATACTTTACGTAAAGGACGTCATTCTTGACAATATATCTCGTGGCATCTAGTTGCCCGTCATTGAGTCTTTGTATAAGAACCTGGGCTTCTTCGTCGGCAGCCTGTGCAATCCGTGCCCAATTCTGAGGTTTCTGAATTGTACACACATTGACAGGGTTCCGACTCAGATAATCTGCGTGGGACATAAGTGTGCCTTTGCGATACTCCAAGCCAAAATTAAAATCTTGAAGGTAGACCCACCATCGGGCTACCCTAGGTAATAAATCTCTCTTGTGCTGTGTGAGCTTCAGAGCATTACAGTCTGTAACAACGATGAAACGCACACCCACAAGATAAGGTCTAAAATGTTGCAAAGCTTTGACCACAGCGAGGGTTTCTAACTCGTATGAGTGATACTTATTTTCCGCGCCTTGTGTGAGCCTGCTAAAGTAGGCAACTACTCGCTTGTGACCACCATCGTGTACTTGGAACAAGACAGCTCCGTAACCAATGGAACTAGCGTCCGTGTGGACCTCAATCGGCAAGGAAGGATCATATATCGCTAGGACAGGTTCATTAGTGAGACATTCAACTATTTCTTTACGAGCAGTCTGATGTTCTTTTCCCCAATTAAATTCTATCCCCTTTTTTGTAAGGGCAGCTATACAAGCAGCTCTCTGAGCGAAACTCGATATATACCTACGAAAGTAGCTGGCTAAGCCCAGAAATTGGCGAACCTGTCTCACGTTTTTTGGTTCAGGGGAATCTATCAGGGCCTTAATTTTGCTGGGGCTCGGTCGTACCTGACCTTGGCTAATTCTACGTCCTAAATACTCAATTTCAGTCGTTAAAAAGAAACATTTTTTCAAATTGACAGAAAACCCAGATTCTGTTAAAGCTCTAAGCACCTGGTGCAAAAGATCGAAACCCTGGTCCATTGTTTGGCTCAAAATCAAAACGTCATCTATGTAAACAAGTACATCACCAGAGTCGATAAATTTGCGCAGTGTTTTTGAGATAACGCGTTGATACACCACCGGAGCATTTGCCAATCCATAAGGCATTTTCAGATATTCAAAATGGCCTTCAGGCGTGACGAATCCGGTGAGTGGAACAGACTCCTCATGAAGCGTAATCTGGTGGAAGCCAGTTGCCATATCGAGGCTGGTGAAGTACTTATTACGTCCCAATCGATCTATGTAATCATCAATTCGCGGTAGCGGAAAACGATCCTTAACTGTGACTTCATTCAACTTACGGAAATCTACACACATCCTATCCGATCCGTCTTTCTTTTTAACCAAAAGAATTGGGCTTGCATAGTCAGATTCTGATTCGCGAATAACACCTTTTGCTATCAAATCTTTAATTATCTCACGAACACGAAGTGTTTCTGCATGGGACATTCGATACGGTCGATAGTTGACGGGAGTATTGTTGCTAAGTCTAATCGTCATACACCCTGTATTGACAGTCGATGTCGCGGTACCGGATATGAAATATGTAGAAAACTCATTTATCATATTGAGCAAGCGCTGTAACTGATCACCTACGAGAGGCGTGTTAATTGGTATTGACTCATCGTACTGAACACTCATCACATTTTCCGCACTGTCTACCTTTCTAGTAAGTGATTGAAAATTGCGCGTGCGAATGTACCGAACACCCTCCCTATTGAGCACGTCGGTTCCCACAATAATTGGCGTATTCATAAACTCGGGTGCCACGACAAATAAATCTACTTCAAGTGTTAAACCATCAAACTCAATTGGTAAGGTGACATATGAAGTGCTTTCGATTTCTTGACTTCCCAATCCCCGTAATACGCGAAATGCTGGCTTGTGCGCACTATTAAAATGTTTCAGCAGTGACGATGATATAAGCGATATGGTTGACCCACTATCGATTAACACATCCACCGGTATACCCTGAATAACGGCTACTACAACGTCGTTATTGTGGGTAATCTTATTTTCTAGACAAAAATTAACGTTATTTTTGTTGCGCGACTCTGATTTTTGTTTTGCGAAACAGTTATCTACCTTGTGACCAGGTTTTTTGCAAAAAGAACAAGGTTCAGATTTTAACGGCATGAACACTGGTTTGGAGACGGAATTATTTGAACTACTAGGGTTCAAACTCTCATTTGAATCTATTTTGGCTTTCTTATTGCAAGCTGCCTGTTTATGTCCGACCACACCACACGAAAAACACTTGCCCTCCTCAAGCCTACGCTTTCTAATTACATTACTCGCATGATTACTTTTAACATAATTATTTTGTGAGGTAGGACGCGAACTTTGTGTCTTAGAAGTAGACGGTTTTACATAAATCGACAAAAATTCAACTATGTCGTTGGGTGACAACTTAGCATTAGTAGCTGATGCTCTAATGTGAGGGTCTACAATACCACGAACAACAATCGCAGAAATAAGCTCGTCACTGAGTCCGCGCACTATACGTAATCGAAGTAACGAGCGTCGGGCGTAATCCGCATACGTAGAGTAATTATCCGAATTTGTGTTCATTACTTCGAATAGAATATTTGCAATGTCTGGCGTTTTCGGACACAAAGGCGTAAATTCCTTTTTGAAGTTACTCCACGTACGATCACTCGTAACCCACTCGCGTAACCACGTACGAGCATCACCTTTTAAACAATTGCCTATTCGCGAAAGACATTCATGATCGCTCCAGTTATTTAAAAGTTTTGCCCGATCAACTTCGTCACACCAATCACTAATATTATTCAGACTAGGATCGAAACTAGAAATAAAAAAATGTTGGTCAGATCTCACCCGATTATTGATGGAACGGATCGCGTCCACTATGCGATCCGTTGCGGTAATATCACTAGCTGCACCATGTTCCAACAAAGACTCTGCCATATGGCCTGCATGAAGCACGCTAGGCGGCGCAGACGGCAGGGGTGGCGTACGTGACCGCGGCGCTTGCGCCGATCGCCCTAGCAACGGCGACTCGACGCGCTCGGCATGGCGCCGTGATGTCGGGGTCGTCTGGCGCCGGCCAGGCGGCGGCGACGCGCCACGCTTGGACGATTCATGTTGAGATACCCTCCGTTTACGCGATCGTTTCGACTGTACAAACGATGCTTGATCCTCTAACGTCTGCAAACGCGCTCGCATGACGTGCAGTTCCCGCTGTAGGTTGCTCTCCGGGGTCTGCGCACGATCCTGGTGTCTGCTATGTCGCTTACCTGGCTCACGGCTATGGTGACAACTTCGAGAGCGATCCGACATTTTAATTTTTAAAATAAGCACAAACCCAATTAACAAAAACAGAAATTAGATCGAATCCCACTTCTGATCTTGCAAACTAGATGGCAAGTTATTTTTTTTAAAAGACAAAACTCTAACGGCTACAATAGTAATTTTAATAAATCAAATAATAAACAAAACAAAAGAAAATGGCACGAAATTAGAAAAAATAAATGTCGGTCGCTACGACGTGTTGACGGTCCGATGGTTCTCGAGCGAAAAGGGGCGCGCTGTTTTTTTTTTTTTTTTTGATACTGGCTTTTTTGCAGTGGTCCCGCGGGGGACCTCGACTGCTTTACCGGGTGTCGGTGGGGCCTGAAGGGCCTCTCACCTATTTAACTTAAAAATTAGGCAGCACAGCTAAGGGCATCCCATAGTGGGATTCGAACCTCGGCT
Organism: Atethmia centrago; assembly: GCA_905333075.3. Taxonomy (NCBI): domain Eukaryota; kingdom Metazoa; phylum Arthropoda; class Insecta; order Lepidoptera; family Noctuidae; genus Atethmia; species Atethmia centrago. The sequence continues at coordinate 12,279,703 of HG995393.1, forward strand.
TAGGGCGCTACCGGTTACTGAGCAAGCGGGGACTTGTCGTGTTATGTTATTATTATTGGGGAATTTATTTGTGTTAACTTGCTCCGCGCGGGCGGGCGGGTTCAAGGGTCGGGGGGAGGGCGCGCTGTGTGACAGCGCTTCCTTTTATACGAATTGGTTCTCGATTTCTTATGTATTCACAATAATTCACAATAATATTATATATCGACGGTTAAAAGGTAATAAGGCATAAGCGACATTTTGGTCGAAAATGAGTTATGAATGCCATCCCACTTAATCTCTATTTTTAAGTAGGATGGCAATCATAACTCATTTTCGACCAAAATGTCGCTCATTACCTTTTAACCGTCGATATGTAAAAGCCAATATATTTGTAAAAGAAGTTTTTTGCCGGATCTTCTCCATAGGTAAAAAAAAATATATATATCTATGTATTTTGATACAGAAAAAGATTAGATGCAACGTTGATTTTGTCTCTTGTATCGGGTTTCAAAATGTTCGTATCAATTCAACGTATGTATTGTAGTGTATAATTGACTGCTGAAAATAGGCCTGTCCTAAGTGATAAACCTACATGGGCACTTATGAAACGTCAGAAGCTAGGTGCACGGTTCCAATTGTTCCTATGGAGAAGAGCCGGCAAGAAACTCCACGGTTACTCTTTTAAAAATAATTGTTTTCAAATCACAGTGTTAGTAGGTATGGGAGGACAGTGTAGGCCTGTCAAGAAGTACCAGGTACTTAACAAAAAGTAAATGGTCTACAAATCTAGTCCATTAAGCCTACAACGTTCTCACATTCAATCCTTACCGGGGTGGTCCGATTTCCGCACCCGCGATAGTACCTACAATCTATGCAAATAAATTTTACTTTACTTTACTTCATGCGGGCGAAACCGCGGGTTTAAGCTAGTCGTTTCTAAATACGAGTGCTCTAGCACCAAATGTAAGTCCAACGAAAGTATGTCTAAAGCTCGGTGGACGGTCCCCGTTAGAAAATGATGACTACTCGCGACTCGCCGATTTCACACCACCGCATTAGATGCTTAGCTTTTTAGGGGTCCGTAAGTTGGATGGAGAAGCTGTTGGGTTAGTTTGGAGGCTGGTTAACGGAACTCAGAGTGATTTCACATAACATATTCGCTGAAGCCGTATACGCTGAAGGGTTAGGCAGAGGTACACCTATGTACACACCCACATTTCGCCAGTTAGTGACTTCTAAAGTCGAATTATTAAATCACTGAAGAAATATTAATTGGTCAAGGACAGCTAATGAGGCACAATTGATTTTCTATTGTTTGACTCCGAATCGGTGTCGCACGGGGCTTAACAGGTTAAAATAATACTGCTTTAAGAGATGGTGGCTGGACATTATTTCTAAAATATGAATGATGTACCTAATATTCGCTTTTTTACTTCGTACTTTTATACTTACTGGAGTAATTAGCATGACGTCTCTGAAATGTATTAATTTTTAGTTGCAATTTAGTACATAGGCCTAGTTACACTCGCCCTAAAACTAGACCAAAAATAATACTTAGCATAATAGCGTAATCAGCCTATAATGTTCCCACTGCTGGGACACAGGCCTCCTCTTTGTGAGAGGGAGTGGGCCGTAATCCACCACGCGTGCCCAGTGCGGGTAGTGTCACATGTTTTCGAATTTTTGGTTCTAGGACATGCCGGTTTCCTCACGATGTTTTCCTTCGCCGTTTTGAGAGAAGTGGTGATGAAATAATTTACACAAAGTAAAGCGCCAGTCTTGGTGCGAATTACGACCTATTTTTAACCTAATTTGATCTAAGTTAACTATAATCTGTAGTTCAGCTAGTCTTTCTCTATACGAGAGTAAGTTTTTGCTCTGAAATGGGATATTTAGAGGCCTCTATTTATGTTGCATCAGACATAAGCCTTACAAAAATCTCTAATAAAAATATACAGAACCCAACAAAATCTAAGTCAAACGCTTAACATTTTAGCAAGCGCACGATCAGTATTGTACACGCAGTAACACTCGCGCTCTGCCGCGCAACGCGCGTACCATGCGGCGCCATCTTGAAACTAATGTCAAATTGACATGACACCTCTCGGCAAAGGAACAACGATGTGATTCCTACACGTACCTGATTTTTTAAATTTAATTTTCTGTGCAATACACCACTCAAAGTGGACAGTCTGAATTTAAGTGCAATATTTTTTAATTTTAATTTTTAATTTAGTGTTGAGTTGAATTTTTTAGTTTTAGTTTTTATTTTAATGCTGTTATAATGGATGTTTACGAATATCAGGTGAGTTTTTTAGTTTTACTTTTTTGTTTATTTAGTTCCGGGATGATTAAAGGTATACTTTTGTAGTAATGAGACATAATTGTGTAGGTACAGTTGTTCAAAGATGTCAGTTTAACAGATTATTATGCCTTGTTTAAGTAGTAGTTACATATTAGTATTCCAGTTGTCTTTAAATAACTAGTAATTCATCTGTATGTGAGATGAATATAATAGAAATACTAATCATTTCAAGTTTTATAGGAAAAAACTCTATCATTCCATCTTGTCTTCATTCCAATTTATTTAGAGTAAGTGCAGTACTTCTTTCTTCTACTGCCCCAGGGCCGTAGAAGAAAACGTCTGCAGTCTTTTTGATCGAATTTTGATCGCTTTTCGACCGAACTTGGTCGCAAAGTCCTAATGGGGCCCCTAGACGGTCAAAATTGCTTGACAAGCACGTGACTTTTTCGTTCTTCTCAAGAAATTTTGACCGTCTAGGGACCCCATTAGAACTTTGCAACCGACTTCGATCGTAAAGCGATCGCTATCTATGTCGAGACTGCAGACCCTGAGATTACCCCTCTTTGTATACACAGTAAGTTGCTTATTAGAAGCCACTAAAGCTACGGATTCCTAGAAGAATGGTGGCCATCATAATATGTCGGCCGTCATGAAAATTTTATTTTTACCAATATTTGACATTAAGGTGTCAAAAATAGCGCTGTATTTGGAACGAAGTTATTCTATAACCGCTTCCTTAATCGTTACAGCGCCACGTGTGCGTATTTGGAACTAAACTGCCATCTTTCTTTTGTTTTTTTTGACGATCGAATAATTCTCAATTTGAATAAACGAATTGTTTGACATATAGAAAAGTTCTGAGTATGAGGCTCGCTTTTAAATGCGAAAATATTTCAAACATCATTCTGTCTCTCTCATCTTCATACGATTGAATTTAGCACTAAACACATTAAGTGATTTGTGTTGCAAGCTGGCTTGAATGTGGATGGCTATAAGAATAGGGGAAGACCAAAGAAACGATGGATGGACTGTGTGAAAGATGACATGGCTAGAAAGGGGGTGACTACCGAGATGAAGACTAATAGAGAAGTGTGGAAGAAAGCGAAATTTTGCGCCGACCACAAGTAAATTGAGCTGAGGGCAGGAGAATGATGAATGATTATTTCATAACAAAGTATTTATGACAAACATTGAAAATACAAAAGATTCTTTTACTAACAAAAACATAATTTGTCATTTTTTGTCACAAATTGAAATTAGCGATGTACCATAGCGTGTCATTTGTAAAATTATAGTGTACTCGCTTGGGACTCGAACCCAATACCTTGGCATGACCGTGACTAAATTGCTAGTGTTATTGTTTTGGGGTATTTAGTCAAATGATGGGAACTATACTTCCGGTGTTCATCCATAAACATTGTTAAACATAATACACAAACATTACGCCTGCATTCCCCAGAGGATTAGGCAGAGACGTTTAACTTGATCGGGGCAGACATTATTAATCGAACCCGTAGCTAAGATGATCGCTCATCCATTGCGTCCAATATCACTAAGGGTTCCGTACCATTATCTATAAAAACGGCAAAAAAAAAATCATGTCTGTTGTAAGGCAGCCCCCTTAAATATTTATTTTATTCCGTTTTTAAGTATTTGTAGTTATAGCGGCAACAGAATTACATCATCTGTGAAAATTTCAACTGTCTAACTATCACGGTTCATGAGATACAGCCTGGTGACAGACAGACAGCGAAGTCATCTGACATCTCAACTTTTTTTTTTTTGGGTGGGAAATCATCAAATAACTTCTCCCGCTCTGGGCGGAGCGGGAGGGTGTGTCAGACTCTTACTGACTAAAACCCACCCGTGTTCCTTCCGTTGACTGTGTTGCCAGGGGCCTCGGTGACCCTTTAGTACCTTCCCGCGACCCCGGCAGTGACATCTCACCTCGGTAACAAGGGACTGAGTAGCGACAAAAACTTACTTATTCCATGCTCAAGCTGTCACTTCCTGTTACATACTCCCATCCCTTTTCACAAAATCACTCCCGCAGCAGGCGAGAGGAAAGATGTCACATCAAAAAACAAACAGACAGACGGACAACGAAGTGATCCTAATGGTGTGGCGACATCTACATCGCCACATGCGAACTACTCATCACACTGACGTCACGCAGAATCCTGCATCGCGCAAGCAGAGTTTACCGCGCAACTAGCATATATACCACATCCCGACATCAACCTTCGGGCAGTAGCCCACCAGACACGACACCCGTCTGGTCGGAGGATCCTCACTTTTCTATGGAGGATGAGTGAACTTTACACCCTGTTCCTCATGCCTCTATAATGGTTCCGTTTATTCTTTTGAGATACGGAACCTCTAAAAATCGTCATACATATTCAGCCTATAATGTTCCCATTGCTGGGACACAGGCCTCGTCTCTGTGAGAGGGAGTGGGCCGTAATCCACCACGCGGGCCCAGTGCGGGTTTGGTAGATGTCACTTCTTCGAATTTTTCGTTCTAGAACATGCGTGGGATTTCCTCACGATGTTTTCCTTCACCGTTTTGAGAGCAGTGGTGATGAAATTATTTACACAAACCACGACCTACAAGTCGTAAGTCGTGGCCGTTACCACGGGGCCACCACTGCTCCAGAAATCGTCATTTTGTTAGACAAAATGAGGGTGTCGTACCATTGTGTATAAAAACGGCAAAAAAGTCATGTCTGTTGTAAGGGAGCCCCCTTAAATATTTATTTTATTCTGTTTTTTAGTATTTGTTGATATAGCGGTAACAGAAATACATGATGCTTTTCTTCACCGTTTTGAGAGCAGTGGTGACGAAATTATTTACACAAACCACGACCTACAAGTCGTAAGTCGTGCTTCACTACTCCAAAAATCGTCATTTTGTTAGACAAAAAGACAATTTTTCGCAGAAAACCTGCCGGAGAATTAAATATAATAGTGTCTCTGTAGGGAAAAAGCGTCTTCTCATACACAGAAGGTACGAGCATTGATGACCACACTTGCTCAAGACGGGTTGGCGATGTCAGACTTATATTAACTACAAGTCCAGGTTTCACCAATGTCGGTAATATCCAAGATAAACTCGGAAAGTACATATGAATTGATTCAATCACAGAAATAAAATTTAAAAAATAATTAGAAAACGAACAAGACGAAGACAGACGCTTATATCGTAATTGATTTGATTGACACTGTGTAAGTAAGTACGTATGGAGTTAAAATTAAAAAAAAGCATTACATTTCATTTTTATAATTACTTTTCTAATAACTTTCTTAGGTCGACGGCAAACGATTAATTTATGATGCAGCCATAGTTTTCTCAATTGACAGTTTCGATTTTATTGAAAAAGAAACAGGCTATGGTAACAATTCTATACAGCCTAGACTGGGTTCTGTAGTATATGATCAGAAAATCTGCTGTCAAATGTCATGTTAACTGTTGTGATTTTGACCGAAATAACATCACCTTTAATTTATGTACCGTAATTTGACCAACTGATCAATTGATCAGACTTTCAAAATTCGATTCTAAGCCAGAGAATATAACACTGACGTATTTCAAGTTGCTACAGCATACCATATCAACACGTATTCCCTGATGAAGTAGGCAGAGGAGTATCAATACCCTGGCGTAAACAAAATGCCAAATAAAAGGCGAGTTTATTTTTATTAACAGGCCTCGCTTTTTAGACTAAGCCCGTATTATAGAACCTCACTCAAGACTCAAATATTACTTAGTAAAAAACTTAGTTTTAAGTTTTGCCAGACTTAGTGGGGTTTGTTAATAAAGGGCTTAAGAATTTGAAAATGGAAGGTCCCAATAACAGTGCCCGTCGCAGGTATTGAATTTGAAAATGGAAGGGCCCAATAACAATGCCCGTCTCAGGTATTGAATTTGAAAATGGAAGGGCCCAATAACAGTGCCCGTCTCAGGTATTGAATTTGAAAATGGAAGGGCCCAGTAACAGTGCCCTTCTCAGGTATTGAATTTGAAAATGGAAGGGCCCAATAACAGTGTCCGTCTCAGGTATTGAATTTGAAAGTGGAAGGAATATAACTATAATATAACTTTATTTCATAAGCCTAATACATAAGGAGATAAAGTTGAACAGCAATTGCATGACTTAAGAACTACATCCTTATACTAACAGGCTTTGAGCATGCTCGTAACATGAAACTCCTGACACCCGAACTAGGACATGTCCTGTATCTCAGGTGTCAGCGTTCCTCCCTGACAGACACATTTGTGATGGTTGGCTTGCAATTGCCCGTCTCAGGTATTGAATTTGAAAATGGAAGGGCTCAGTAACAGTGCCCGTCTCAGGTATTGAATTTGAAAATGGAAGGGCCCAATATCAGTGCCCGTCTCAGGTATTCCACGGTTAATGTCACGCTACAGGGCAAACGCATTCTCTCATCTCATACAGGGGAGAAACGAGCCTATTGTCAATCCAGCTAAGAATTTCCACCTCCTATTCCAAAGATAAATCTTCTTATTCCAAACGGCCTTGTCTCAAGGTGTCACAAAATTACATACGGCCAGTATCATAGCTGTGTAATTTGCGGCACGCGAGTCTGTACGCCGCCTAATTGTAGACACGTGGCTCTATGCCTTATTGACGTCATGGTCTATGGTCTTGTAAGTATACTTGTACCTTTTTGAAGGACGCAACGTGATTTGAAATTGGTTAGGATTTTAGGGGATTAAGGTTTTTTCTCTTGGGAAGAGATAGCTTTGCATAGTTATCTGAAGACTGTGTTAACTACTTATAACCAACTAGCAGCGCCCCGCGGTATCTCCTGCACAAGTCTCGATTCCGTGGGGATATCAGGATAGAAAGATGTTCTAACCCAGGTTATGGTCTACCCATGTGCAAAATTTCATCCAAATCCGTTCAGCCGTTTTAACGTAAAAGCGCAACAAAAATACTCACTTTCGCATTTAGTATAATATAAGCTAGGATTGGATCAGTATCTAGTCATATCCAGTAAGTATCAATTTTATTGTGGGTTGATGTTATTTATATCAATGAATTCTAATAATTTAAAAAGAAAAAAAAAGAAAATCTAAAATTTTCTTAATCAGGTGATGCTAATCTGAAAAACTAAGGGTTAAAGATGTAAAGAAATTAAAAATAAAATATTAGAAATAGTATAGGTTCTGTGTTTCCACTTAAATAGTAACTGGAACATAGTCAGCATACCCAGAAAATATGCTTGAATGAAAGTACTAACAGATCTAGAAATTAAACTCCTAGTTCCATAAAACCATTTAAACTTAACTCAAACACAAACAGTTAAGTCAGCGGAGAACAGTTAAAGACATTTTGTACGACTCTACTCATAATACTAGAAAGTATAAATAACAGTTTAAAACTTGTCTATGTCAAGTGTTTATGGTTTGCTCAAAACGAGAGCACGTCATTTTTTCAACCTAATGTTCGAATTCCGATTTTTGACAGTTGTTTTTTTTTTTTTCGGATAATGTAATGCGATGACATTGGTGTTCTGTTTTCAATTTAAAAGTAAGTTTCCTATCTACAAGACGTAAACTTTTAGCATAATTATTATGATGAGCTGAGGTCCTAAAAGTACCTAAAGGCGAAGACCGGGAGGATTCGCCAGTAATATAAACCTTTACCCGCGATCTAGCCGTGTTGCATTTACCAGTTTAATTATATGTATTAACCTATCCTGCTGGTTTCAATTATCTCTTCACACCACATAGCAGTTGACGCCTGCGCAGTCTACTTGAAAAGCTGAAGCCTTTACAGTAGAATCTTGGATAGTTACATTACAGATGAATGCTCCCGGTGAGGGTGTGCCTTCACACAGAGTTTCATGCCTTCTTCCCACGGGTGTAGGCAGAAACTATAGACCGCCACCTGCTACGCTCCTTACATACTCCTTCTGTTTCGTTTACGTTCATACATCTGGTCATACACGCACGCCGGTTGCGAGTACTACGCACCTGACCTTTTTGATGTCTTTCACATAAGATAGTATTTCTAAACTTTAGTATCTTACTAATGAAATTGATAGTTTAGATGCAAAATAACACCCACATTAGGTGTAATATCCGAAAAAGGGTTGACCCTACATTTCACGGTAATCTATACAGGGTCAAAATTAACATCCAACACGATTAAACAAAGAAAAAAAGTTATGATGTTTTTTTTCTGGGGGTCAACGATCACTGGTAGTGTAGTTACTTGAAGTTGTTGAGAAAATCTTTGTTTTTAGTCTTATCGTGCATAGAAATCGATATCCATCCACGTCTGTGAAGTTTACACAGAAAAGCATTCTGATACTAATATTTCAAAAAGTACATTCGTTGACCACAAAAAACAATGAATCATGTCATTTTTTTTTTCGTTTTATGTTATTTAGATATCATTATCATCACGTCTGCGGAGTTTACCTAGCTAATTTTATTTGACCCTGTAGTGTTATAGTTTTGAATACAATGTTACTGCACTACTACAGCACTAAATAAGTACCTATTTCCTACAATTTCGACCATTTCGACCATTTCACACTCCCAAAAACCACATACAGCGTAAACCAATAAAAAAAGTAGAAACTATAACGTTTTCGAATTCAAATTTGAATTCAAATAAAGAATGTTTAATTAAGCTACCGGTCTCATTGGGCTCGCGTGCCGTCAAGCAAACATGACAGGCAAAACTGTTCGTTTGCAATGGTTTACAAGTGCTCAGTAAATATTGACGGCTGCTTTTCACCGAGAATCTTACGGGAAACCGTTTTTTTATTTCCGTTTCTTTAAGTTCTGTTACGGTTTTAGGTTAGAGGCTTAGAAGTAGGTACTTTAGTTAATTTTCTTAAAAGATTGTTATTGGATTTAATAAAAGAGTGAATTTTTATAATGGTTTCCCAGACGATGACCATAAGTTTGTTATAAGTTTACTTGCACCAACATTTTTATTTCCTGAATGAAAAAAAAAATCGTCTTGGGCAGTCATCCAGTTAGACTGGAAGACGATCCCAAAATAGTTGGGAAAAGGGAAGCAGATTGATTGATTGATACAGTTTTAAACCTTCTGGAATAATAATTGCTTTGAATGGTGATGAAAACTTCATCAAAATCCGTTGAGCAGTTTTAAAGAAAATGCGATCACACCGACAGACACGAAACTATGTATTGAAGAGAGGAAAAGGCAGATGTTGTCAAAAAGCAAAGTTGAAAGCGTTACCCATTCTACACTCGTACTCAGCTATCCTTAAGGCGCTGACAAGACCCAATTGCCCAAAATAGGCTTCTCTTAAGAAAAAAAATTGCCAAATCTGTATAGTTTGTGGTAGCGGAAAAATATATGTTAATTTTGAACATATTTCCCAGAACTTGGTTGTTTCCAAACACGTTTTAAAAAAAAAATCTCGATACAAACTAACGTTAAACTAACCTCTTACTTAAGCTCTAATCCAAAATATCTGTATTAAATATCAACATACGTTACGTATTTAATTAATAACAAGAACGTCTTATTTGAATGCAGAACTTGGTTGTTTTTTATTTTCGATTACTCAACTCAATTTTGAGTAAATAGATAATTGCTTCATATTTTGCAATAAATTACAAGCGTTGTGTCATCGCGCTTCTCTTTCTTTTCTATGCAATCTGACAGTGACCGCGGTTTAGGTGTTGTCAGCGTCTTAAGATGGACCCGCAGTTGTAGCTCGCGAAATACAAATTTTCTTAAGTTTTTTGCAATTTGCAGGTCAGTGTCAGGTTGTATCTTGATCAAAATATGATTCGTGACCATAAAAAATATATATTTACAAAATATATAATCATTATTATCATTAATACATCTCTCTTATAACATTATTTCATGAACAAATATCTTATGGAAAAGTTTTATACGAGTAGAACAAATCTAACTTAGAACTCGTTCCGTCGTTCATAAATGCGTATTTTTTGTAATAGCAACTTTTTGTGAATTGAGGATTCTTTTTTTGTCTATGCTAAAAATAAATAATTGCGATACAAAGTACTTTAGAGACTGATCAGTGACCGGACAGTGTATTTAAAATTACGTGGGAAGACTTGTATGTTGCTTAGGAATTAATTAAGGAAAAAAATATTGATTTGTGGAAACATGCGGTGTGATTTTTTTGACAGCCTTTCACTTTGACAGTTCAACAGCATTCACTTTGTCACTGATGTTGTCGAACAGACAAGTTTGTCAAATAGATGAAGCATTGGACTAGCATTTTTTTTTTTTTAATCTTTTGCATTGTGATTGAAGGGTGTTATGAATTCATAGGTACTGATTGGTTCACAATAGAGTTCTATAAAAATATTTTCAATGGAATAGAACATCTTTTGAGTTATTTAAAAAATATACGGGAGCATAAATAAAATCATTGGGAAATTGTATTACTCCTTCCCAAATGAGACTTTTTTATTTTTTAGAGTTGGCTCAGGTTTGCACCGGCGACTTTTTCCCGCGGCTGGATTTTTCGCATTTTCGCATCTGGATTTGCACAATGTGTCTTTTCGATGCGCTGGGATGCACTCTCTTCGATTCTCAACGCTCAGCTCAATACCAAGAGTTGAAAATCCAGTGTGCGCTAAAATCCCGCCTCGATAAAAAATATCGTCCGTGCCGACGTGGGGTGAGAGGCAGTGATACCATTGTTTTTATACAGCTTCCTAGTCCCTCTTCTTAGGCTGTTGAACTCGTTAATGAAAACAAAGAAATGGAGGATATTTTAGCTATTATATTAAAAAGAAAAGTTAAACAACGATGATTTGCGTTAGTATAAAGGCCGTATAATTTCAAAACCCATGCCTGCTTAAAAATAACTTTCACAAAGACTTCATCATCATAATCAGACCACCAAAGATAGGCCTAAGCTAATATAATAGCCAGAAATCACGAGATTCCGTTAAACAGCGACCAAGTGAGAGTCGGACTCGCACACGAAGGGTTCCGTACCACCGTACAATATTTAACACCACATGTTTTCGTTTCTTTTATGGGGAGGACCCCTTTAGTTTTTTACTTATTTTTTTTTGTAGTTGTTGCCCGTGACTGCGTCTGCCGTTCAAGATAAAAAGTAGCCTAAGACGTCCTTTTTCGGGCTCCAGCCTACCTATTTGTCAAATTTTATCCAAATCCGTTAAGCCGTTTTAGAGTGAAAGCGTAACAAACAAACAAACAAACTCACTTTCGCATTTATAATATTAGTTAGGATTGGTATAGCCGCCATAGTAGTACATACTCTGTCAACATTGCAAGCTATTACGGTTCAAAAGATATAGCCCTGTGACAGACAGACGGACGGATGGACACGGATTGGAGCCTTAGTAATAGGGTCCCGATGACACCCTTTGGGTACGGATCCCTAAAAATCAAGTTTTTCTTCGTTAAAACACACATCTATCCGTTATTTCTCATGTTGGCAGAGACAATATTGACATGAAAGTCCGCCATGTTTGTTTTGAGATTTCGCGCCAACTGAACGAGTTTACCTTGTCTATGGTTTTTTCATTTGTTTGTTTGAACATCTGCCTTTCGTGTTTTGAATTGTCAGATTTTTAGTTTAATCAAATTTGAGTTATTTCTCATATTATCATACAATTATGAGGAGAAAATAATTATCTAATTGGCTTCTCTCAAAAATCTTTTTTAACAAAAACAGTGGGTTATTTTTTCTGTAAAAAAAGATTTTTTTATATTTGTCTTTTTACCTTCCTCACACAAGTTCGTATAACATTACTAATGCTATGTAAACAAAAGTGAGAGGAAGTTTTTTAACATCATCAACACACACAAAGTGGATTTAATACGTATTATTGAAGCTAAGTCAGCATTATCCAAGCAAACTTAATAAAAATTTGTATGGGTCCACCATGAGGTTCCTCTACCAAATGAAAAAAATATTTTCAAAATCGGTCCACAATTGAAACACATGCATTCCCTTTTTTGAACACTGAATATTTATAAACAGGTCAAAGAAAGAATAATTTACTAGGTAAACAGACATCAATAAATTTATTTTAGGTCATTTAACTAAGTCATCTGCTAAAAATTACATACATGTTATTTCTTAGGAGACTTTTTTGTCTCATAATAGTATTTCTAAAATCTACTTTCTATCTAGTTGAATATTATTGCCGTTACTTTCAATTATATAACTACCAATTAAATAGTTGCTAGATTAAATCCAAGACATGATTTCAGAAAAAAATGCTGTAAAAAATATGAAAGTTGATATTTAATACATATATGATGACGAAAGTAGGTACGTTAGGTTCTTACAAGCTTAACCTTAATCAATTAACAGTGCTATCTTCCATACTTGTGCCAAAAGCGATAAATCAGATTTTCTCCATGATATTCTGGTTTATTTCTGTGTTCTATTACCATCAGTGTGTTTTACAATGGCAGTATGTAAAATAAATAAAAAATTACATTGAAAAAAATACACTAAAAAACGCCATCTATCTTCAAAAAAGAAAACAAATATCTCCGCTTCCCCCTGGTGGCGAAAAGCGAAACTATTTCATCACCAAACGAAATAACTTTTTAGTAAGCGACGCTCCTTATATATATTTTTTTCAATGCTTAGTAAAAACATGCAAAGTATTTAAATATTTTACATTGTACAGGACAGAAATCGATCGTGTCATAATATTATTAATGTTTTACAACTTTCAAGTGGTTTTTTTTCCTAAATTCTTTGCGTACGCTCAAATTAGGCGTCAGATGTAAAGACCTTAATATTGGTACAAATTACATTCCGTTTTACAAATAATATGTAGACGTAAACTGTTATGCAATCAAAATGTGTGTAGGCTGGATACTTTATAAATGTTATAATACATATTTTACTTTTGCTGTAATAGGGGTGATGCCTGAGTAAAAAAAAGAAATCCTAATTAGTCCGTCAGACAGATTAAAAAAAATATTAGACACGTATTTTTTGCTTTATCATACTAATAACTGTCTCGTTGCTGTAGTGGTTGCAAGCGCTACTACTGAGCATGAGGTCCTGTATTCAATTCCCGGGTCGGGCAAAGTGTTATTGGGTTTTTCTATCTGGAATTTCTCAGTAGCAGACCGGAGGCTGGCTTTGTGCCCGGTTGATGGCAATAGGCCCCCTACTTAAACATAACGTGAGGCAACCGGCATGTCCTAGAACCAAAAAATTCGAAGACATGTGACATCTACCAACCCGCACTGGGCCCGCGTGGTGGATTACGGCCCACTGCCTCTCACCGAGAGGAGGCCTGTGTTCCAGCAGTGGGAACATTAAAGGCTGATTATGCTAAATATAACTGGCGAAATGTGCGTGTACTACAGGAACACCTCTGCCCAACCCTTCAAGGAAACAAGGCGTCATGTTATGTATGTATGCTTTACTTGTAAAACATAGTTTAGGTTATAAGAATGTGTAAGCCACTCAAGACTCCCTGATATACGTGGAACTAATAAAAATAAATGTCGTGATTGGTTGAGACTTAACCACTGGCTCATCACATTTATTTTTTATGAACGGGGCTGCGAGTTGAAATCCGGACCGATGCCCCTTTTAAATAACATGTAATTTCTAAGTTTATCTTGGACATCACTGACATCAATGATGGAGAACATCGTGAGGAAACCTGGGCCCCAAGCCTGCTATTACATATATATGCTATAGTGTCAGAATGGTCTGTTCCGATCCTCATTAATGACGCCATTATATTAGTAGATTATCAAACTTGTCAAAATCAACAATTATGAAATCAATAATAGACCATTCTGACACTATTGTAATAGCAGATTTGAGGCCCTGGAGTTATAGTTCAGTCTGCCAACCCGTCTTGAGCAACCGTGGTCATCAATGCTCGTGTCTTCTCGGTATAAGAAGACGGTTTTGCCCTGCAGTGGGATCGTATTAAGCTGGTATTATTAGCCTTTTGAGAAATCAAAATCAATAGTCATTTATTCAAACTAGGCTGAAAATCAGCACTTTTCGAACGTCAAAGTTACATAAGACAGTCCCCCAAAAATGCCCGCCCTTCACCACTTCCTAGTGCTTTAGCTGGGAAGAAGAAGTGGTGGAACAAACTCCCCAGCAGCACGTCTGTCTGTTTAGTTATATAAACTTGATTCTATACAAATCGTATGCAAAGTACGAGTAATTAACATTACGAAACACAAAACATTGGATTAAATTACACACTTGCCATACGTTAGCTAGCACGCGCCAGTATACCAACAAAACAATGAACAAACTGTACTCAGCAGATAAAAATTACAACATAAAAAAACGTAAATAGAACTTAAGGCGCTGACAAGACCCAATTGACCAAAATAGGCTTCGCTTAAGAAAACATATTGCAAATCTGTATAGTTTGTGGTTGCAGAAAAAATATATGTTAATTTTGAACATATTTCCCAGAACTTAGTTGTTACCAAAACACGTTTTGAAAACAAAATCTCGATAAAAACTAACGTTAAACTAACCTCTTACTTTGAGTTCTAATCCAAAATATCTGTATCAAATATCAACATACGTTACGTATTTAATTAATAAAAAGAACGTCTTATTTGAATGCAGAACTTGGTTGTTTTTTATTTTCGATTACTCAACTCAATTTTGAGTAAATAGATAATTACTTCATATTTTGCAATAAATTACAAGCGTTATGTCATCGCGCTTCTCTTTCTTTTCTATGGAATTTGACAGTGACCGCGGTTTAGGTGTTGTCAGCGTCTTAATACCTAAATAAAAGCCTGTGAAAGAGAGCAGTGGTGGCCCAGTGGTAACGGCCGCGACTTACGAGTTGTAGATCGTAGGTTCGAACCCAGACAGGCGCTTTACTTTGTGTAAATTATTTCATCTCCACTGTTCTCAAAACGGTGAAGGAAAACATCGTGAGGAAACCGGCATGTCCTAGAACCAGAAATTCGAAGACATGTGACATCTACCAACCCGCACTGGGCCCGCGTGGTGGATTACGGCCCACTCCCTCTCACAGAGAGGAGGCCTGTGCCCCAGCAGTGGGAACATTATAGGTTGATTATGATGATGATGATTAGCCTTTTGACCGCCACAGTCATGTATAGATGACAGACCAAAATGTGCCCAGCACGCCACATTCACGACTACACGACATATTTTAAGGAATAATACGTAGCTTGGCGCCGAGGGCACGTCTTTGCTTTTTTGACGTGGCGGTCAATAGGTTAATATTTATTGTATAGCAGTTTTGTACCAAAATTCTTAACATAATCTAATTTGACGACCATTTTGTCCACAGTCGTTAATGCGGTCGATGTCAGTGGAACAACGCTGGCAGGACCTGGCCTCTCTGCTGACCATACCGCCGCCCCCGCCTCCTGACCAGTTCCAGCACTATCACCATCACCACCACCACCAGCACCCGCACCCGCATCCGCACCCGCACCCGCACCCGCATCCGCATAATATTACGTGAGTATTTTTTTGAACTGCCTCGTTGATCTAGACTAGGAGTTGCAAGTGCTACTGCTGAGCACAAGGACCTTTTTTTTTGTGTGAGACATTATCAAATAACTTCTTCCGGTCTGGGCGGAGCGGAAGGGTGTGTCAGACTACTGACTGAAACCCACCCGTGTTCTTTCCGTTGCCTGTGTTGACAGGGGCCTCGGTGACCCTTTAGTACCTTCCCGCGACCCCGGCAGGCATCGGTCCTAGTGGACCCCTACACTTGTGCTGACATCTCTGAGGCGTGCGTGGAACACGTTGCGCCGTCGCCCCGGGCCTGGTCCTTATCGGATGGCGAGCTACCCATTGCTCACCGTCCGCTAGCCCGCGCCTATCGGTGGCCGGGATTCTTGGTGATCCGTAGGTCAGGTAAAGTGTTATTGGGGTTTTCTGTCAGGAATTTCTCAGCAGCAGCCCGGAGTCTAGATTTGTGCCGAATACAGGCGTGGTATTAAAGTTATATTTTTAAGTAATATACAAAAAAGAAAGAAAATAAAACCAAGCAAAGTGTTAGAGTTAGCACAGTAGGATGGCACGGGCGATTTTTTAAAGCCAGTATTTCTTTATGGCGCACTCAATTTTCAACATTGAGAATCCAACAGATTGCATCTCAGCGAAACGCCAACCCCATCTAGTTTTTAAAATATGTTTGACGTGTAGAAGTGTTTGTACAAACCTACTTACAGAAATACAAGGTGTCGTTTTGCATCCTCGTCAAATTCAAGGAGGTAACTGTGCTAATGATTCTCGACACGAATCAATAATAAAATAAATAGGTTTTTCTTTTTAATTTTCGGAAATCGGCATGTGTGGGACACGCATGTTAAAACGCGGCCCGTGTGATACCGCACCGTAACTGCCCTTTTACACACACACTACCGCATACACAACGGGGCGATTCTGTTCTGTGAAAGTGGTGTATTCTAAAATACTGTCAAACTTAAATAACTAAAAAAACAAGTATGTATTAAATATTGAGCAGGTATCGTCATTTTATTTGATTATATGTGTCTTTCATAGCACCCTCCTGAAATTTGACGAGGATGCAAAACGACACCTCGTAGAATCATTTATCATTTAATAAAGTTGAAGAGTTTGTTTGGACGCGCTAATCTCTGGAACCACCAGTCGGATTTGATTTTTTTTTAATTTGATAGCCCAGTTCTTGAGGAAGATTATGGGCCATTCAACATCACATCACGCTACGACCTTTAGGAACCGAGCAAAAAAAAAAAACAGAAAGAAAGCCAAGCAAAAACGAAGTAACGGTGGGCGCACTATAGGATAAATTTTAAGTTGAAATAAGAAATTTTACGCGGACGAAGTCGGGGGCAGACGCTTGTCTTAACTAATACTATAAAGAGATAAAATCGTTTGTTATGTTTTTAAAAGTTAATGTCTGGAAGTACTGATCGTACTATATAAAAACTTTTTATGATTGAAATCTGGGGGCGTCCATTACTTACGTGAGGCGTTTAGGGAGGAGGGCGTCGAGCCGAATCTCACCCAATTTCACGTGGGGGTAAATATCTCATAATAATTTATTTTCGCGTGATTCAGTGTTAAAATTGCGAGAAAAATTGATAATTATTATAAAGAATAATTAAGCAAATTATATTTATTTAAACAAATCCAACGCAATAAACTACAGATTTACGTGTTTACACAAAAACTACACATTTAGAAAAATCTCACCTAAAATTAGGGGGGATGGGGTTCGAGCGTAATCTCACGACATCTCACCGAGGGGGAGGTGGGTCGAAAAATCGCCAAAATTGCAACGTAATTGGTCTACACGATTTCCGAGTGTTATACAAGAAATGTTACGCGGATGAAGTCGCGGGTGGAAGCTAGTTTTTAATGTAATTTTGTTATCTTCCCTATTTCCAGCGCCCACGGTGCCGCGGGCGGGTACGGCCCGAACTACCACGCTCCTATTCCGGCGGTCCCCGAGAAACATCCTGAAGCTTATGGTAAGTCACATGATTAATTCAAACTGCAACACGGTTAGGCAAAACAGAGAAGAAATAGTGGCGCCACTGTCGTTTTAATAAAAAAAATCTATTTACAAAAAAAAAAAACAAACGACATCAAAAAAAAAAGCACTGCAAAGTGAAAAATAACTTTAACTTCAGAACTCTGTGTCTTTGGTTTTGTATTTTTGCCACCGACTTCCGAATTTGAAGTTATTTTTTATTCCGATTTGAAGTTATTTTTTGTAGTGTTCTTTTTGGAAGTCGATTGTTTTTTTTTTTGTGAAAACATTTTTTTTTTTTTCACTTTTTATTTGTGGTACCTACCCCACACAAATTCGAATACCTGCTGTGTAAATAACAGTGACTGGAAGTTATTATAACATCATCCACATAGACTAAGTGGGAAAAATACGTATTATTGAAGATAACTCAAAAACTACCCAAGCAAAGTTATCCAAGCATAAAAATTATGTGGGACCACCTAGAACCACCCACCCTTTCAAACAAGAATATTTCAAATCGGGGAATATACAATAAAAAAATTAAATAATACATAGGCAAGTCATGAGGACTGCGGACAGAAGTGAAAGAAAGAAAGAAAGAAAGAAATAAAGAAAACGTATTTATTGGGACTTGCACAGGAGATCACAAATTAAACTAAAAAACACTCATAGAAACATAAAAAAAAAACAAAAATAAAGTAAAATTAAAATAAAAACAAAAAGTGCTGTACGTGATCAAAAGGCTCTTAACTCAGCATAACAAAGTGAAAACTTAAAACTATCTTAAAACTTTAAAATTCAAGAGTGTCCATGGAGTTTCTTGTCCGTTCTTCTCCATTGGTACCTACTACGCTTTGGAATAAGCAACTAGCTTCATATAACTGAGCGACTCCTTGACAATTCAAAAGTGCCTGTAAATGGTTAAATTGAAATAAATGCTTTGAGTTTGGAGTTTGAAATAACATACAGGGTGAAATTGAAAACATGCGACAAATTGAGATAGGAGACTATATTTATCATTATGAACAACTTTTACTATGAGACCAAACCCGAAATCGCGAAAAAAATATCAGCTGTTCCCTACATTTATGTTCGCATTACACATCAAAATGTATGGAACAGCAGATTTTTTTTCGCGAAAACAGCTTTGGTCCCTTAGTAAAAGTTGTTCATAATGACGAGTACAATCTCCCATTTCTGTTTGTCGCATGTTTTCAATTTCAATCTGTATATGCGTGTAAATGTACACAGGCCGCTGCACGTCACCAGTCTGGCGCACCACGTCACAAACTTCTGAAGAAGTTTTCTCTTCAATAATATTATTTTTTCCCGCCAGGCGGCGCGGCAGCTCCGCTCGATGGCGCGTACAAGGTGGAGGCCGCGCAGCATCCTCAACACCATGATCCACTTTACTATCAGGTAAATACTACATTCTTCTACTTCTACTTAATACATTTGAATTCTTTAGACAAGCCCACTACGAGACCGGAGTAACAGTAATTGGGAATAGTTCAAGGCATCAACTATGCCCGGCTTGGGCAGAGCACCGCCGTGTCCTTGTGGAGGCGATCGGCGGCAGAGATCTCTCGCGTCCGCCCCTGGTTCAGGCCATGGTACGGAGCGAGAGGGCATGGGCAGCCGTCACCTCCTTCTGCGAAGCAGTAATGCTCGCGAAGGAGGAGGCGGGACGGTTGAGGGAAAGGCAAATTTCGCGCCCTCTTGCCCCTAGCCGCCGCAGGAGACGACCTGGGCGTCGAAAATCCCGGGCGGATATCCGACCACCGTAGGCGCGGGCTTGCGGACGGTGAGCAATGGGTAGCTCGCCGTCCGGTAAGGACAAGGCCCGGGGCGACGGCTCGTTGTATTCCACGCGCGCCTCAAAGAGATAGGCCGATGCCTGCCGGGGTTGCGGGAAGTTACTAAAGGGTTACCTAGGCCCCTGGCAACACAGGCAACGGAAGGAATACGGGTGGGTTTTAGTCAGTAAGAGTCTGACACACCCTCCCGCTCCGTCCAGAGCGGGAGAAGTTATTTGATGATTTCCCACCAAAAAAAAAGCATCAACTATGATAATAACTTAAATTTCAGTACAGTCGCCCCGTAAATATTTTTTTGGTTGATTTCAAATGATTTAATCTGGGATTTTTCATAAAATCTAACTACACAAAAACTACTGAACTTCGGTAGAATATTTGGTGGCTTAATTTGTTGCATTTTAATCTTACTATGACGTCCTGCAAGGAACACGTTATATTTCACGTAAGAGTGTTTATTAATGTAAAACACTCTTACGTGAAATATGACCACGTCGCATTTTCTTAGCTTTAAATATGAATGATTGCTTTGAATGAAAATTAATTGCTCGTATTTATCAATGAAACTTAGATACCGACACACATCGAGAGTCTAGTGTTAGTATTATGATATCTTTAAAACTATGCATTTTTGGACAACATACTCTAGGACTTTTTGTATTATTTTTACTTATAGAATATAACCCCAGAGTTATGGGATATCAAAAAAAAAACAAGTTGTATATTAATACCCGCCTATTATTGTCCCATATACGAGTATAAAAGATACTTATCCAAGAATCAATATAATGTTAACTACACAAATTGTTTTATTTTAAAACAGAATGCTTCAGCAGAGATGGCGGCAGGCCCGACCAACCAGGACGGGTTTCTCCAGTCCATCCTGAACGACGAGGATCTGCAGCTCATGGACATGGCTATGAACGAAGGTAGGTCCACAACAACTACGAGTATTAAAAATAGAAAAAGGTTAAGGAATAAATCAATTCCGATAGTTTTTTTTTTTTTGAGTGGGAAATTATCAAATAACTTCTCCCGCTCTGGGTGAGCTGGAGGGTGTGTCAGACTCTTACTGACTAAAACCCACCCGTGTTCCTTCCGTTGCCAGGGGCCTCAGTAACGCTTTCGGACTTTCCCGCGACCCCGGCATTTCCAGTAGTTATGAGGGTGATAATCAAAGACATTTAAATATACTTAACTATAGACTCCCCAAAGGAGGTTTTCGGCTAAGTAATAACAGCAGCATGGGTCGATCGATCAAGTTACGCTATGCTTGCCGCGGTTAGTCCGTGGATGGGTGACCATCTTTACATACCAAGACCCCTCCGTCCCTCGGTAAGCACGTTAAACCGTTGGTCCAAGCGGTCATTCGTGGATCTTTGACAGTCTTTACGGGTTGTCAGAAGCCCGAAAGTCTGACGACCAGTCTTTCCAAAGGGTATTGTATTACTCAGCAACTGGTTTGTGGAGGTCAGATAGGCTGTCGCTCCATGTAAAATATTGGTATTCAGCTGCTTCCGGTTAGACTGGACATAGTTGGGAAAACGCTGGGTAGATGATGATGAGACGGGAAAAGCATACAAAATTAAAGTTACAAATTATTGCCAACAGGTGGCACCTCGCTCAGTATTTATATAGTGCGTTCACTATAACTTGACGCGTGACGCGATTGGTAGCACTGATTTTTTTCGTTTTAAGACTCTGACAACACCTAAACCGCGGTCACTGTCAGATTGCATAGAAAAGAAAGAGAAGCGCGATGACAACGCTTGTAATTTATTGCAAAATATGAAGCAATTATCTATTTACTCAAAATTGAGTTGAGTAATCGAAAATAAAAAACAATCAAGTTCTGCATTCAAATAAGACGTTCTTGTTATTAATTAACTATGTATCGTATGTTGATATTTAATGCAGATATTTTGGATTAGAACTCAAGGTAAGAGGTTAGTTTAACGTTAATTTGTATCGAGATTTTTTTCAAAACGTGTTTTGGTAACAACCTAGTTCTGGGAAATATGTTCAAAATTAACATATATTTTTCCGCTACCACAAACTATACAGATTTGGCAAATTTTTTTCTTAAAAGAAGCCAATTTTGGTCAATTGGGTCTTGTCAGCGCTTAAATAGAGTTCAAAATGGCGACTGACTTACTGAACTACCAACCACATGACTGCAAAATTCAGTGCTACCAACTGCATCACGCGTCAAGTTATAGTAAACACACTATATGTCTCGTGTCATACGCTCGACATAATAGATCGCATTGTGTGTAAAAGAAACACATTTTCGAAGTAAATATACCGATTTTACATTGTGGTAGATATTGCAAACCTGTAGTGACAAAATTACGTCTTGACTAAGTCTTGAATAATTTACCGAGTATTTAGATCAATGAGAGTTTTCTGGCAGCACTGAGACGTCAGGTCAGGACCAGTCAAAAGTGTCAAAGTGCCTTAATTTTCTTTAGTCGCGACTGATGAACGAACGAATGAATGAATCGAATGATGAACGTCATCATATATTTTATATTAATTGTCGAATAGAAGACTTCTTGTCAAAGTGGCGCCAACTGGTGGCGTCAATTTTCATGAAAACTCTTATGAGGTAGATTCGATTAGATTAGGTAGCTAAAAGTGTATCATATCAAATTTGGCTGTTATGTAGTTTTGCTATATTAAGCTAGATGGCGTCACTGAGACGTGGGATCACAATTTTGTATGACATTTCTTCTGATTGCCTCTCTTTATTATCTTAAAGCTGTTATTTCAATAAACAGCATTTACAGGCACTTTTGAATAAAATTGTCAAGGGGTTTGTCAGTCAAAGAGATGAAGCTAGTTGCCCATTCGAAAGAGTAGTAGGTTCCTATGGAGAACAACGGGCAAGAAACTGCATGGTCTTATCCTTCACTCATTTTTCAGACTAATAATGAATAGTGCAATTTTAATTTAGTTTTTGTGCATAGCTTCTCGCAGGTCAACCTAGGAGGTTTTCGACTGCTTAACCAGGCTAACCTGTGGATACCTTAATAAATTAAGGCTTTCAGCCAGGGCATAAAACTTAGTTTTTTGTGCATAGCTTCTCGCAGGTCAATCGATGAGGTTTTCAAATGCTTATCGAGCTATCCTGTGGAGGCCTTAATAAATTAAGGCCTCCAGCCAGGGCATAAAACATAAACTAAACGACTACACGTTAAGGGGGCCCTTTGGGGTACGGACATCGGCTTAGGGCAGCAAGGGACAGGCTGGATCGGATCGTGATTCTTTAGGGACGGATTTCAAGCTACAGGCTCACAGGCGCGGGCTGGCTCGAGCAAGGGTCGGGAAAGAACGCTACGTTTCAAGAATCGCCAACGACCGCGTGACGCTCGATTTTTTTAGAGTTCGGAGTCTAAAGGTGACTTTACCAACTGGCAAATAATTATAATTGTTTCTACCTGATAACAGGTGGGTGCCAGTTTTTACTAGAACCTTATCTAATTAAATGTTTAAAATTATATGACTTTTGATAGGCTGACAGACTGATAACACGTATGTCGGAGTTATAGTGGCGAAACGGTGTTTTTTAGAAAATGTCCAAGTAAAAGATGTCAAAAAATTTTTAAGATAGTATTTAAAACATACATAATGACAAATATCCCATTATTGGTTCAGGAAATAACAAGATGGTATTCAGTCCATCAGAATTTCATTCATTAACATTTTTATTTGTAATGTGCATGAAATAACGTGAGGATTTGTAATGTTATTTAATTTTAACAACAGAACTACATTAAAACCCTTGTACTTAAAAAAATACTGGAAAGTTTACCAAACAGTCGTTGTTGAGAACCTTTCACGGCGTTCGGACACATTTACCGCCATACTTTTAAAAGTAACAGAGGCATGAGGAACTGGGTGTCGAGTGCACTCATCCTCCATAGAAAATGGAGGATCCTCCGACCAGACGGGTGTCGTGTCTGGTGGGCTACTGCCCGACGGTTGATGTCGGGTCGTTTTATATAAGCTAGTCGCGCGGTAAACTCTGCTTGCGCGATGCAGGATTTTGCGTGACGTCAATGTGATGCGTAGTTCGCATGTGGCGATGTAGATGCCGCCACTAAGTAAAGGAGCCTGTGACGTTACAGGTACATGCGACTTGTACTTGATTCCATCTTCTAAGGTTGGCAACGCATTGGACATCCCAGCATATGCTTAAGAAGCGGGATACGGGTCGACAGAAGCTTGTGGCTAAGTAATAACAGCCGCATGGGTCGATCGATCAGGTTAAGCTACGCTTGCCGCGGTTGGGCCGTGGATGGGTGACCATCTTTACATGCCAAGACTCCTCCGTGTCTCGGAAAGCACTTTTAAACCCTTGGTCTCGGCTATTATTTGTAGATTTAAGACACTTGTTACGGAAAGTCTAACAACTAGTCTTACCAAGGGGTATCGCGTTACCCAATAGCTGGATTGTGGAGGTTGGATAGGCAGTCGCTCCATGTAAAATACTCGTATTCAGCTGCATCCAGTTAGACTTGAAGCCGACTTCCAATTCCAATAGGTAGGTCGCCAACTTTTAGAACTACAGATAAAACGCAAAACACCGGATTATAAAAATAAGCCGGTGTTTTGTAAGTACGAAACACAGCGACAGACGTAATTTCGTAAGTACAAAACTTTGTTTCATTATAATTTGTGCTGAAAAAATAGTGACTGTACTTAGTATTATGTTATCTGTTTACTATCTTTTGTATGTACTATTGGCAAAACTTAAGCATGCTCACTTTAGAAAATATTTCTGCGGCAAGCGCAGCTAGTGACAAACCACACCCCTTCCTGGTTTCGTCCAATTAGAGACAATATGAATTTGTGTGAGTATAGGGCGTGTAACAAAAAATATAAATATGTGTGGTATGTTGGTTACTCACTGCACTCGAGCCGGTATTATTCGCGCGAGCCGAGGGCGAGCGAGCGCGATAAGGGAGTCGAGTGTGTGCGCGTTTCATACGACGGTGTTCAACTTGAGAGGAAAAAAAGAGACTGGTATTGTTATTAGTTTCGTACGCCGCTAGGTATTTCTCTCTAGATTTTGCAGGCAACAGGCTGTCACTAGCGTTTCGTGCCTAGATTAGTATTTCCGGGGGGTTAAATCTACGCGTTGCTCTTCGCTCTTCTTTCCTAATTGAAGTCAACATTTTTGATAATAATTAACCACACAATGAAAACGTTAACAAGTATTTCTGGAAAATACCGCGCTTGTTTTGTTTATCCCGCGCGCCGCAGGTGTAAATAAAGGCGCTGGAAAAACCGCTAAACAGCCTATATAAAAAATATAATAAACAAAATAATGTTTTGAATAAGCAAATTAAGGTTAATATGTAGTGAAAAATATATAATTTTATGAAATGATGATAATTTTGACGATTGATTTATCTGATGTAACGAATTTTTTTTTCTCAAAAATATTCATTGTTTTTGGACAAAAACTGCGTATATTGAAAAAAGAAATGTAAAGTAAAAATACTTCTATATAATAAGCTGAATTTCTGAGTCACTTTACAAGCAAGTGTGTTGAAGAAATATTTCGTAATTTTTTGCGACCGTATTTTATGGCCGTTCTATAAAGCCGATCTATTGTTTAACCAGATGTTCTGACGTTCCCACTGAATAACAATGGTGCTTAGATAATGAACTTATTTTTATTGCAGTTGCAAAAGTTGCGACAGCAATAATAAAAAAATCTGATAACATTGTATAAACTGCGCCAAGTAATGGTTCAAATACTACTGTAAGTAATTTTGCTATTTTAATCAAAACAGCAATAAAAGAAAGAGATAGCAAATGACAATTTCTAACAAAACTACGTAACTTGCTTCGTTTTAGGGTTCCGTAGTCAACAAGGAACTCTTATAGTTTCGCCATGACCGTCTGTCTGTCTGTCTGTCCCCGGCTTAGCTCACAGACTCTTACTAGAAAGCTGTAATTTGGCAAAGTGGTAAACAAAAATGCTAAATAAAGTTTTTTTAGGGTACGCGTATAGCAATACCAATAATACATTTTCTAAACCAAACGGAAGATATTAGTACGAAATTACTTCTTGTCAACAATAACAATTCATAAAGCGCTCTCGCTGGCCGTGCCCATTAAAAAAAATGTCTTACAAACAAGTGAGCATAGCACGCGCCTAGTGTGACTGTCACACACACTATACATAATTACATTAATACAAACACGGCTAAAATACGCTTCATGCATCCCTTTGGCCAAAACGCTTGCATCGGGCGATCGAGTCGTGAGCCGTGCTATACGATTATCGCCTTAGAGGTGAGCATGCGGAAGATTGGCCGATAGTACATAGGTGCGAGATAAAGAATGATATTCAAAATGGATGACTTGTTGTTTGCTCTTTGTCATATTATATTTATTTTGAAATTATCTTTATTTAAGTTCAGACATTTTGGTAATTCGTCTTTCACATGATAATAATCTATGTTTACATTAATTACTTTTGAAAACTCGTGTACGTTTTCAAATCATTAAAAAAAATATATATACAAGGTGTCGTTTTGCATCATCGTCAAATTCAAGGAGGTAACTAAGCTAATGATTCTCGACACGAATCAATAATAAAATTAAGTAGTCTTTTTTCTTCTAATTTTCGGAAATTTCGTGTGGGATACGCATATTAAAACGCGGCCTGTGTGATACCGCACTGTAACTGCCCTTTTACACACACAATACCGCATTCGCAACGGGGTGTTTCTGTTCTGTGAAAGTGGTGTATTCTAATATACTGTCAAATATAAATGACAAAAAAAAAAAACAAGTATATATTAATTATTGTGCAGGTATCGTAATTTTATTTGATTTCATATATCTTTCATAGCAGCCTCCTGAAATTTGACGAGGATGCAAAACGACACCTTGTATAATACGGTTTCTAGTTGGTCTAGTGGCCGCAAGCGCTACTGATAAGCATGATGCCCTGGGTGCTATTTTCAGCAGGTATAGCACGAGAACCGTAGAGAAGCGTTTGTTGACGGAAGAGTAAACAAAAATGACGTTTCCGTGTTGACAGTTGACAGTTTTCTACCGAGAAATGTAAACAAGCGATTTCTGTTTGAAAGTAGAGTAGAAATATAAAGCGTCATGCTAAGCCTGCGGAACAGGTAAAGTGTTATTGAGTTTTTACATCAGGCATTTCTTAGTAGCAACCCGATGTCTGGGTTAGTGCCCGGTCGATGGCAATAGGCTCACCCCCTATTAAATGGCATTAAACATAACTGGCACAATGTGGGTGTACTATAGGTACATCTCTGCCTTACCCTTCGGGGAAAACAAGCGTGATGTTATGTTTTTTTTAGAGCTGTTGAAAAATTTCGTAAATCCAGTCTTTCTATTTGTAGAGTATGGGTATTTTTTGGTGGGAAATCATCAAATGACTTCTCCCGCTCTGGGCGCAGCGGGAGGGTGTGTCAGACTCTTACTGACTAAAACCCACCCGTATTCCTTCCTGTTGCCTGTGTTGCGGGGGCCTCGGTGACCCATTAGTACCTCCCCGCGACCCCGGCAGGAGATTATGGGTGCGGGTGTAACAGACCGAAAATGTCAGGAATTTCATCTTTCAGTCTCTGGGATGGCTTGCGATGCCTCTGTGCTATTGCAAACGAATACAGGGTCTCCCGTAAATAATGGATAACCTTGAAATACAATATAATAGGCATTCATCATTCTCCTACCCTCATCACAATTTATTTGTGGTCGGCGCAACATGTCGCTTTCTTCCATACTTCTCTATTAGTTGTCATCTTGGTAGTCCCTTTCTAGCCATATTATCTTTCACACAGTCCATACAACATTCCTTTGGTCTTCCCCTACTCTTATAGCCATCGACATTCATACTCAACGGCCGTTCTAAAAAAAAATGAGTTTGCTTTACGCAGTCCTCCGTATCCCAGCCACTTTCTTAAGGTAGTCGGTCCAGCTAGCTAGGCGTCCCACGCTACGCTTCCGCTTCGCAAAATGGGTATATCCCGTACGACTTAACTAGACACCTCGCTGGAATGCAGGCCCGTACTTTACTGAACAGTTATTGTTCGTAAATACTGTTCAGTAAAGTACGGGCCCGCCCGGGACGTGACAGTGCCAGGTGTCTAGTTAACTCTCACCGGTTGTAGCTACTGTTTACATACCAAGACGAAATATTTCCACCATAAGGTAAGATTACCGTTAAACCAAAACAGCTGTTAAAACGGATATCAAACATGGATCCGTAATAAATGAAGCATAATCGTTCTTATCAATACTCTGACCTAAATGACGTAACGAATTCTTAAAAAAATATCGGATAGTCACGTCCATAGCTCCGTCGGTAGTACACGATAATGGCCGAAGACATTCGAATTGTCAAGCGTTCTAAATTTAAACCATTATTATTTACTTTGTAAATAAGATACCAGTGTTGATTTTGCGAGAGTTTATTAAGACTGACATTTGAAAGATGTGTCATTTACCATTTGTAGTGGTTGTGTAGTGCATTCCTTTGTATCGTGCGTAAAATTTAAAAAGTTTAAACGTCAGTGGAGTATTTTTTTAGGCTGTGGTTTTGTTGCGTTCTAAAGAGGTTCGATTAAATCAAAAGTGGACTTATCAGGTTTTTTCTTTAAACGTTGGACTTGATAAGATTGGAAGATTATAATTTATATTCAATTTGGCGAAGAATTTCATAAAAGGCTGTTGAAACAGAATGTGTTTATTTGAAAAGCATTGACGCAAATTATAAAACAAACATGGAAATCTATTCATATGTTTACAGACTATTTGTAATGAAGTTCAACATTGTTAAGTGAACCAGTGATAAATTAATACCAAAATAATCATTCGCGTATCGAGAAAGAACATATTTTTAAATCCTTGAAAAAAGGAACTGTGATTTTAAAAACTTGAAAAAATAATAACTTTGTGATTTGACATTTGTTTGCGCGCCAACTTTTTGACTTTGACAGTTCGTGTTTTTTGGAATTTTTTGTTTCTAAAGGAATACTCATGCCATTCTTCCGCAAAAGTGCAGGCAAGAGTAGAAAGGTGCACAGTGAATGTAGTCTATGCATGTGTAGATACTGTATGGCTTTACGGAGACAAAGAACCACCTGCGATTCATTGATAAAAGTGTCAACTTCAGTTCTTAAAAGATATAACTTTTGTTTATACTCATTCAAATACAGACTGTTTTTCGATCCTTGAAAGTTATCTAATATTAGTTTTAGATAAAACACAATGGTTGCTGTTTATATAAAGATCAAGGGGGCTTAGTATTTACATATTTCTTATGCGCCCGCGTCACGGGAAATTCCGTGAGCGTAATGGAAATGGCGACTAAATAATCAACGAAATTATTTAACGATTACGCCAAAACATTAACGAAGATATAAGAAGAAATATACGACGATATATGTTTTATATATTACGATTGAAAAGATTTTTGACGATTCAACATGGATTTGACAGTTGCGAACTTCGCATATGTGCAGCCATTTTTCGCAATGGCGCCATATTTGCGGAGCCCTCTGTATTATCCGGATCCGGTGGAATATCTAAATAGATATTACAAATACTATGATGGTAAGAAATATGTCCGTCAAATATAACTAGATACGGCTGAATATATATGTATATCAATATTTTACAAGGAAAGACTGCCAACCTGAATAACACAAGTACTAGGGCAATATTGATTAATTTATTAAGGCATCCACAGGATAGGCCGGTTAAGCAGCCGAAAACCTCCTAGGTTTACCTGCGAGAAGCCATGCACAAAAATATAAAGTAGCATTCTTACGTTATTAATCTAAAAAAACGAGAGCGAAGAAAAAGTGTCCGTGGAGTTTCTTGCCCGTTCTTCTCCATAGGAACCTACTACGATTTGGAATGGGCAACTAGCTTCATTTTTGTGCTTGACCGACCCCTTGATAACTCAAAAAGTGCCTGTAATTGGTTAATTTGAAATAAATGCTTTGAGTTTGAGTTTGATCAAAATCAAGAATGTGGCTAAAAACTTATTACATTTTTGACAGATTGAAGCTGACATTCGTTTGCAAACGTTCTTATAAATACGGGAATTGCCCTAACGTTTTGCGATCTTCTGCTTCCTCATCCCAAATACCCGAAGGGACTGTCATAGCATTTGTGTGGCTGCCGGGAACGATCATTATCTTTAAGACACAGCAAGTCTTGATGTGTAAGGAATAAGACAGATCCATATACTAATTGCGACAAGCACAGCTTAGAGCCTGCACCCACTGACGGCAGGGAGCGGCAGGTGATCCTTCGGCATCACTACATGCTAGCGCGTACTGACAGCATTGATTCCGCGGTATCCTTAGGCATGCCGCGACGTCCATTTTGAAATTTAAATTTAGTTGTCATACTATTAAGTTATATTCTCATTCCTCGCATAAAAATCTCTAGCTGTACCATGCCACCAGTGGACGGGGCAGGCCCTTAGGCTACAGCCGTTGCCGAAACGAGTTTATGAGTAGTCTGCAAGTACAGACAACAGACGTGTTTTGTATTACTGCATTTTGGCACGTCATTTATTCATCGCGAGCTAGACTGACGTCAATATCAATTTAAAGTCATTGAAATTACCACTTGTATCGACAATCCATTTAAAGGATAATTTACGCTAGACTGTGCCGTGACCGGATCCAAAACTTCACGAATATTTTATATAAAGCAATTCATGCTTCACCGTGCAATGTCTGTTTCCTATCCGAGGCCCATACAAATTGAGGAGACACGGACGCGGCTCGCGCCCGTGATGGTCTAGTATAAATTGAGGAGACACGGACGCGGCTCGCGCCCGTGATGGTCTAGTATAAATTGAGGAGACACGGACGCGGCTCGCGCCCGTGATGGTCTAGTATAAATTGAGGAGACACGGACGCGGCTCGCGCCCGTGATGGTCTAGTATAAATTGAGGAGACACGGACGCGGCTCGCGCCCGTGATGGTCTAGTATAAATTGAGGAGACACGGACGCGGCTCGCGCCCGTGATGGTCTAGTATAAATTGAGGAGACACGGACGCGGCTCGCGCCCGTGATGGTCTAGTATAAATCAACCCTAAGACCATCGTCTTGGTCATCGTGCCACAAAACAAAACTTATCTTTAGACTAAACTAAAATTTATCTTCTGTCCTTTTCTTAATGAAATGGAAAGAAAAAGATGCACTGAACTTAAATTTAGTTTAGTTTGTGAACAAGGGAATCGGCACCACTGTTAAAGTTCTAAGTACAAAAACTGACGTTAAACCCGAGT
Source organism: Atethmia centrago (assembly GCA_905333075.3). Lineage (NCBI taxonomy): Eukaryota > Metazoa > Arthropoda > Insecta > Lepidoptera > Noctuidae > Atethmia > Atethmia centrago. The sequence goes on from HG995393.1 coordinate 12,310,600, forward strand.
CTAAATTTTCAATTTTGTATTAAGAACTTTATGTTTGTCGTAATGAAGTTCAAAATACAATAACTGGCTAGAAGATTTGGGTATGGACTAAAGTCAAAAGTTGTTTTTTAATTGTAGTAGTCTCAGGCACGTGTGTTGAGCATTGCGTCTTAAAGGCTAACACCCTTTTCTGATTTGTTGGTGGGTCAGCGGTGCGGGATCAGCATGCTCAGTATACCCAGCATCAAAAGCTCACCGAGCGCTTATATTTCAATGAGCGTTTCCTTATTGGCTTGATATGCGCGGGAATCGAGCGGGATCGATTCGGGATCGCGTCTCGGTAGCTGTGTTACCAGGTACACGGTAATTACCGTAGAAGCAGAGTGTTTTAGACCAACTCACCGTGTAATTTTCTACGGTAATTTTAAATATTAACTACAGTCTTAAACTGAAGTAAAAGTTTTGGCTTCCCACTTTTTTGTTAAATATTTTATCCTTACCCCACTCAAATGCTGCCGGTGAAAGGATACTTAGCCACGTCAACGACATTAAAACGAAGAAAAGAAATAAATTATTAACAAAAACCATAAAGGGGAAATATTCTTCAACTCGCAGACATGGAAACAGCTGTGTTGATTTTGTTTCTGTATAAATAAAAAGAAAAGTTCTGACTGACTGACTCACCAACGCCCAGCACAAAACCTGATCTAGAAAGCTGAAGTTTTGCAAAGAGGTTCCCTTAATAATGTAGACAAGGAATAAGGAAGGATTTTTTTACAATTCGACAGCTAAGGGAGTAAAATAGGAGATGAGAGTTTGTATAGAAAATCGTCAGTTTTGTAGTTTAAACCATGAAAATTGGTATTTATCATCCTGGTTAAAAAAATAAAAACCACGTGTTTCAGCGTTTTTGGACATTCATCCCCTAGGAGATGAAAGTTTGTATGGAAAACCCGTTAATTCATCAACATCTTGATCACTCGAAGACGACATTTTCTCACAAGGATATTTTAAGCGATACTGCACAAATTACGCCGAATTGCCAAATTCATAAAGTTAGGTCCGTAAATGAAAGAACTACAGTATACTTTTTCGGTATACAGAGCATACTGTACCGCATTGCTGTCTCACCGACAAATCAGGAAAGGGCCTTTTTTTTTTCTTTTTTTTTATATGGTCATCTCGTAGTTGACCTTGAGAGATCGTGACTACTTAAGCGCCTGCCTTAAGCGAACTCAAAGTCAGAGGCGAATTTCTTGCATTACTAAGTGACTGCACGCTAAGAGACTGCACTAAAAAGTATAGTTCAAGCGAACTCAAAGCCTCCAGCCAGGGGCGAATTTATTACATTACTAAGCGACTGCACGCTAAGAGACTGCATTAAAAAGTATAGTTCAAGCGAACTCAAAGCCTCCAGCCAGGGGCGAATTTATTACATTACTAAGCGACTGCACGCTAAGAGACTGCATTAAAAAGTATAGTTCAAGCGAACTCAAAGCCTCCAGCCAGGGGCGAATTTATTACATTACTAAGCGACTGCACGCTAAGAGACTGCATTAAAAAGTATAGTTCAAGCGAACTCAAAGCCTCCAGCCAGGGGCGAATTTATTACATTACTAAGCGACTGCACGCTAAGAGACTGCATTAAAAAGTATAGTTCAAGCGAACTCAAAGCCTCCAGCCAGGGGCGAATTTATTACATTACTAAGCGACTGCACGCTAAGAGACTGCATTAAAAAGTATAGTTCAAGCGAACTCAAAGCCTCCAGCCAGGGGCGAATTTATTACATTACTAAGCGACTGCACGCTAAGAGACTGCATTAAAAAGTATAGTTCAAGCGAACTCAAAGCCTCCAGCCAGGGGCGAATTTATTACATTACTAAGCGACTGCACGATAAGGCACTGCACTAAAAAGTACAGTTCAGTCGTAAATGATCGGCGCTTGCGCTAAATGTGTTCTCTAGACAAATGTTGCAATTATAATGATGCCAGTTTGTAAGGATTCCTTAGTAAACAAGGTTTCATCTGCCAAATGAGTTATCATAAGATTTGGGGGCTCGACCTTCTATGTGCAGAATATCTAAAAAAAGTCACCATGACAGACAATATTATCTTGGCTTAAAATGATGATAACCGTGTGGCGTGACAGTTAGTTACCCAGCAAATATGACGATAGCGGAATATTGTTTAAGAACGATTTCGAAAAATATAAGCTGCCGCTGATATTCAGAAAGCTGGGCAGAGGTGTACTTATAGTACACCCACATTTCGCCAGTTATGTTTAAGTCCCACGTAATAGTGGGCGAGCCTATTGCCATCAACTCCGCGCTGCTACTGAGAAACTCCTGATGGAAAAACCCAATAACACTTGCCCGACCTGGGAATCGAACCCAGGACCTCATGCTCAGCAGTAGTGCTTGCGACCGCAAGACCAACAAGAAAATCATTAAAAAAATCGAGCGAGCCTTACAGTAGCCGCATCTGATATCTCACCTTGGTAATAAGCATCTGAGCAGCGACAGAAATTAACCTCAAAATTAAAAAAAACTAAATACTGTAATATTTATTCGATTAATTTATTGGCCAAGGTCAACGGCGATTACTCGTCCCTTAATTCAGTCACTCGACTTGGTCGCCCAGCCTAGTTGCCCATATTTTGGTCGCCAAGTTGCCGGCGACCGGTCGACAGAGCGTCATATCCCAGTACTTATTGTGTCTTGATATATCAAAAACAGAATATATATAAATATGGTTGTCAAATAACGATAAACAACCTTTTATGGTTGTTTATCGTTATTTATTTAACATGACGCACTAAGTAAATAAAAAATAAAAAATGAATAATCACCATTGGTCGACATAATTTTTACATAACAATAGATACGAGATAAACACTTTCTGATAAGATTGTGTTACTTCTATAACTCAGGTCTTTCCGTTATCGTCTATTTTGGCGAATCAGCGTGAGTCGAGAATATTTTTAAATATTTTTATTATATATTTTAGTTTGTATTCATAATTGCACCGCCTCTCTCGTTAACTGTAGTAAAGTAATACTAGTGATGTTCCAATAAGGGATTTTTTTTTTCAAAATGGTGGACTTTTTTAAGGATTTAAGGGTGGGTGCGTAATATAAATGTCATTAAACGTCAATTAGCGAGTCATTTTTTTTTAAAGTTTGTTTTGGCGGTTCCTTAGCTCGTAAATACTTAAGTGTGTTTTTTTTGCCATTTGCGTTTTTTTTTTGTTATAGGCTCTTGTTGAGTAAGCCTGGTGTTTATAGTAATGCGATGCAGTGCTTTTTTCTTCATTTCTTGGTCGTTGAGCGTTGTGCTCTACGGTTCTTGAATTCAATGCAATTTTTTTTTCATCGTTAGCTTTCTGACCTTTTCCAAATTTATTTCTGATCGGCTACCAAATATCTTGTTCTTCCATTCTTCAGCAGGCTTAGCACGACGCTTTCTATTTCTACGAAGAATAGACACAGCTCTTTCTGTACAAAGTGACTTTTCGTTTCTCCATTTTTGACATCGCTCCGTAGAAATCCATCTACAATCTGTCATTTTGTCTTTCGTTTCGAACGATCTTTGTCTAGGTCCTTTTTTATGTAGAAGGATTTCTACGCTGCGATGTCAAAAATGGAGAAACGAAATGTCACTTTGTATAGAAAGAGCTTTGTCTTTTCTTCGTAGATAAAGAAAGCGTCATGCTAAGTCTGCAGCTGTTATCTCAATATTCCCTTTCTAGCCATATCATCTTTCACACAATTCATCCGTCCTTTCTTTGGTCTTCCCCTACAGCTGTTATAAATTCACATTAATACTCAAAACTTTCTTCACGACTTGTTAATTCTTATAAGTCCAATATTTTTATCCCAAAACAGTGATATTGTCAATATGTCTTTATGCAAAATAGTTTAATCAAAGTCATCAACAATCCTGCTGTTAACGGTGTCGTTTACTGCTGTGATTGGCTGATCAAAATGATAGCCAATCATGTATAGTATTTTTGTATCAGGAAGGACGCGCGCTTTACTTGTGGTTGCCAAGTGTACAATACAAACTCGCTGTGAATGTGTGTGTGTAAGCGCACTAGTTCTCGGTACTGTCCGGAACAATGGCGAAGTTGGAAGTAGTGTGAATGTGTGGGGGTGCGTGTTTGTGTGTGTTTTTGCTATATTCTGACGCTACTCGTCTTCACACACATTCACAGCGTGTACACATGACAGCGCGCGTCGCTACGTCAAATAAAAATACTGTACCAACGAATTATTCGAATGAGCCTTCGGGGAGGATTCATATTGTTATCAATGCGTAACAAAGTTAATCCTGCATAATTTGCGCAATTCATAATGAGTCGACGAAGATATGGTGCATTTTGGTTTCATACAATGTTGCTGTTTGAACCATGCCTGCTCTATGCAAAATGAGTTAACAGTGTGAGGGAATCTTTATGTTCCACGGATGTTATGCTTTTCCCTATACCGGGTAACTGTAAGTTGATGTTCATTAGGTATCTTTAACCAGTCCCTAATATAATCAAAATTCATCTATGGGACCAATTCTAAAAAAGAGAAAAAAATCTGTTTCATACATTTCAATTGGATACTACCAGCTGATCTATTCCGTAAAAATCTCACCGTGAAAACTTAGGTGAAGTGAACTTGAAGCTTGAGCTATCAATTCAAGGTTTTAAAGCCGATAGTGTAGTCAAAATTAAAAAGCAACATGGCGGCTGTAAAAATGTCGTCAATGCATCATGGGTGTCGTTTTCATGGTTTTTGGGGGTGTTAAAGCCGATAGTGAGGTCAAATCTAAAAAGCAAGATGGCGGCTGCGAAATTATTCCGATTTTTCATCATAGGTATAGTTTTCATGGTTTTCGGGGGTGTTAAATCTAATAGTGAGGTCAAAATTAAAAAGCAAGATGGCGGCTGCGAAAAATTACCAAACAATGAAATAAAATAAAACAAAATTGAGTTTCTGACTTAATTTCTGCTTTGCTATTTTATTAAAAAAAACCCCTAAATAATAACGTTTCAACACTTAAATACTAGTTTTGAAATAATATAAAATGATCAAAAGAATTAGCATTAAAATATTATTAAAATCTCGATTATGATTGTAAATGTAATCCTTGGTCCATCCCTAGTATCAGGTAGGATGACACTGACAGCTCACTTTAAGCTCACTTCACCTATGTTTTCCCGGTGAGATTTGTACAGAATACCCTTCCAGGTACAGGTAGTATCCAATTGTGTCCAACTGCTGGACAAAGGCGTCCCATTTCTGTTTGGAAAACCTATCTTGTGTGTTTTTGTATTTGTGGTATTTTTTCCAAAAAATAACTCGATCTCAAAGCAATTATTTCAAATAAACCATTTACAGGCACTTTTGAACTGTCAAGGAGTCGGTCAGTTAGAAATATGAAGCTAGTTGCCCATTCCAAAGCGTAGTAGGTACCTATGGAGAAGAACGGGCAAGAAACTCCATGGACACTCTTCTTTTTAAATTATATTGTTACAAAAATATTAGTATAAATAATGTTGACTTTATAAGTAACTAAATATGAGGACGATGTAAAAAAACGCGTCCATAGTACAGAAAAAAGAAAAAAGCCGTGCCAGCTAAGAGATGACCATTTTTTTTTGTGAGTGGTAAATTATTAAATAACTTCTCCCGCTCTGGGCGGAGCCGGGTGTGTCAGACTTTTACTGACTAAAACCCACCCGTGTTCCTTCCGTTGCCTGTGTTGCCAGGGGCCTCGGTAACTCTTTCGAACTTCCACGCGACCCCGGCAATATAGATGACCATAACATCGTATATTGTTTTGTTTCAGGCATGTACACCATGCGTATGCTGGACGGCGCAGGCGCACACCATGCGCCTCACCACAATCACACACATATGATGATCACAGGTATGTTGATAATGTAACTATAATAAGCGTATAACGTTCAGCTGGGAGACCTCCTCTCTGTCAAAGGAAATGGGCCGTAACCCACCACGCGGGCCCAGTGCGGGTAGGTGAAGGCCCATATCTTCGAATCGTTGGTTCCAAGACATGCTAGTTACCTCACGATGTTTTCCTTCCCAATTTTGAAAGCAGTGGTGATGTAATAATTTACACAAAGTGTCTTCCTGGGGAGGAGCTCGTGGCTCAGTAATAACAGCCGCACGGGTCGATCCATCAGGTTCTACGCTTGCCGGGCACTCCTTCGTGTCTCAGAAAGCACTTTAAGCCGTTGGTCCCGGCTGTCATTCGTGTATCTTTGACAGTCGTTACAGGTCGACTGAAGCCCGAATATCTGACAACCAGTCTTACCAAGGGTTACCGTATTACCCAGTTACTGGGTTGTGAGAGTCAGATAGGCAGTCGCTCCATGCAAAAAATTTGGTATTCAGCTACATCCGGTTAGGCTGGGAGGGAACCCCAAGATAGTTGGAAAAGGCTAGGCAGATGATGTCTATCTGGGTTCGGACCCACGACTTACTAATTCTGTATCAGAGCCATCACCATCACCTCTGTTGTCACGGGTAGTCAGAAGCACGAAAACAAAACGAATCTTATTTTAAAACAAGAATTACTTAGTAAGTCAGCCCCTCTACCATCTTACTGACTGGCTAATATTTATACCCCAGCATGCATGCATCAGCCTATAATGTTCCCACTGCTGGGACACAGGCCTTCTCTCTTCGAGAGGGAGTGGGCTGTAACCTACCACGCGGGCCCGTTGCGGGTTGGTAGATGTCACATGTCGTCGAATTTTTGGTTCTAGGACATGCCGGTTTCCTCACGATGTTTTCCTTCGCCGTTTTGAGAGCAGTGGTGATGAAATAATTTAATCAAAGTAAAGCGCCTGTCAAAGTCAAAGCATTTATTTCAATTAAACCATTTACAGGCATTTTTGAAATGTCAAGGAGTCGGTCAGTTAGAAATATGTAGCTAGTTACCCATTCCAAAGCGTAGTAGGTTGTAGGTCCGAACCTGCGACTCGTAATATATATAATAATATATAATATCGTTTATTTGCATGAAATATGGTGCTTACAGATCTTATAATACAATACAGTGCTTCATATTCCGCCTACTAAATTCAGCATGCAAATTTAGGTTGTGCCATAATTTTAATTAATTAAATAAAAAATTGCATTTAAATATGTCACAATGGGAAAAAAAAAATCATGAAATTAAAATACATATGTCAACCATGAATATTACACATCTATCAAACTATGAAAAATTACAAATGTCAAATTGAAAATTACAAATGTCAAAGTACGAAAAAATTACAAATGTCAAACAATAAAAATACTAATAATTACAATGTTCAAGATAAGCTTAGAGGAATGCCAAAGTCAATTTAATTACGTTATTCATGTCTGTAATAAATTATTCATTGTATTGAAATTCATAAATTCATTAATAGAATAGAAACAATTTTCAATAAGCCATGTTCGGAGTCTTCTTTGAAATAGATTCGATGGCAGTTCTCTAATTATCTTAGGTATCTTATTAAATATCTTCACTGCCATTCGACTGCAGTTTTTATGGCAAAAAGCTGTTCTACACCTAAGTAAGTCGCGGCCATTACCACTGGGCCACCACTCGCACACAAAAACTGTTTTCTTATGTTTTATAGTGATTAGATATGAAAACTAATCAAGTCTGAGATTTTTTAACCTGGTATTTCAAGTAACCACAATAACAGCGGTCGATGACCCCACAAAAAAACATTAAATTTATTTATTTTTTATTTCTTATGTTTAGATATTGATAACCATAGCGTCTGCGGAGTCTACCTAGCTAATAATAAAAAAAAACTCTGTATATGTCCCTGTACTTCGATGATATTAATATAAAATTTCCCTTGATAGAGTAATGATAAAACAAAGACATAATAATTTAATCAATATGTACAGTAATACAATCTTTTAATGTATCATAATTCAAAGGAAATGGGTATTTACATCGAATAGATAAAACCTATAAGCCATTCATTTAATATTTCGTTTATCTTAAAACCCATCATAACCTCTTGTTACCCGACTGCCCCAGGAGGGTAATGGTTTTCGAGAGTATGTATGTATGTATGTCTATTTCTTTGGCACGTCCTGTAGCCTAAACGGCTTGATGGATTTTAACTTAAGAGGGGTCGTTAGATTCGTCTTCACTGTGGGAGTGACATAGGCTATATAATATTTATATATCGTATCTGCAAAAAATACAAAAGGAGGGGAGGTTTTTGAAAAATATATTACAACAATGTTGATATCAAATAATAGCTAAAAAAATATTTATAAAACTAAAAGCTTGAAATAAAACAAATTATTTAAAAAACAATAAACCAGACTTAAAACACAACTGAAAAGAGAAAAACAAGCATTATAATCTATAGAATTTTGGTATCGCAGGCACAAACCAATAACCTGAAATATAGTGTAACTTTTGTTTGTCCCCGGCGATACAAAAATCCTATAGATTGCTGCTGATTGGATGCTTGTTTTTCTCTTTTCAGTTATGACTGTTTAACTCTTTTTCTGGGGCAGTCGGTTAAAAAAAACAAAAAACCCGACTGCTAAAGTCTGGTTTTTTGTTTTTTTAACCGACTGCCCCAGAAAAAGAGTTCATGATCATCTGTCTAGCCTTTTTCTTTGTTGGGGTCGCCTTCCTGTCTGACTGGATGCAGCTGAATACCAGTATGTTACATGGAGCGACTGCGTATCTGATCTGCACAACACTGGGCAATACCGGTTTGGACTGGTTTATACAATTTCATTTCTTTTTATGCTAATGCTTAGGCAGCTTTAAACATCAAGGGCCTATTTCCGAGTGTCCGGACCAGATAAGTTTAAAAAGCTTGAACTCAATTTACGAGTATATAAACTAATTTTAGAAAGAGAATAGATTTGATTTTTTGTTTGTTTGTTTGTTACGCTTTCATGCTAAAACGGCTGACCGGATTTGGATGAAATTTGGCACATGGGTACACCATGACCTGGATTAGGACATAGGATACTTTTTATCCCGATATTCCCACGGGATCGAGACTTATGCGAGTGAAGCCGCGGGGTGCAGCTAGTTTGAAATAATATGCTCGATAAGAATCTCTAAACTCACGAAGATTATCATTTTAGGTATTTTATTTCATAAAAACAAATGAATCACTTTTTCATAAATTATGTCTAAAATAAAAATAGGCCTGTGTCCCAGCAGTGGGAACATTATAGGCTGATTATGCATGTATGCAAGCTGTCAAAAATTTAGATCCCCTATTTTCATGAAACATAATATGACGACTACATCCACCCGACGAAGAGGAAGATGGGAAAATTGAAAATTGCAATGAATGAATGATTGAATGATTGCGTTCGATAAACGTTAAATATAATAAGCCGTCATAGGAAAATTCAAAATGGTGGTCGATAAAGTCATTTATATATATCAAAGAAGTCACAGGAAAATTCAAAAGGGCGGTCAATAATCGTCAAATGACAAACTTTTCAAATGTTTTAACATTTTATTTCGTCTTGTTACAGAAAGGGACTCAGCATCTGACAGTGCAGTCTCTTCGATGGGATCTGAGCGTGTACCCTCGCTGTCTGATGGAGAATGGTGCGACGGTAGTGACTCCGCTCAGGAGTTCCACAGGTATGTGATCTTTTAGCACCCTATTATGTTACAACGTTTTACCCGCGACTTCGAACCGTGAATTTTTTTAAAAATAAAAGTCTATACAATGTAAAACTGAATTAACAATATTAAAGTAGTTTGTTTAGAACCGTTTACTAAATCGATTTCTGTCATTTTTAATATCGGTAATTTTTATCCTAAAAATAATTAAAACTACGTAAATCACAGTCGCTCTTCCGCTGTACAGTCAAAACAAAACAAAGTGGACGAAGTACCTACTACGCTAGACCCTTATACGTGTGCGACTGTGTGCGTGTGTAGATTTGTAATGAAACCACAATTTTCTCCCACAATCAGTATAACTAATTTAATAAATACAACTTGTTGTTTTGGACCTGCAAAACATTTTAGGAGGTAATTATGTTAGTGATTCTCGACCCGAATCAAAAAAAAAAAATTAAAAAAGACAAAAAAATATAAAAAAAAAAAAAATTAAAAAAAAAGAAAAGATAAAATTTAAAAATCTAAAATAAAAAGTATTATTGATTATTGACTTGGTATCGTATTGTTATACGATTATTTACGAGTTTCATAACAACCTCCTGAAATGTTTTGCAGGTTCAAAACAACACCTTGTATACTATGTTTTATAAATAATAGTAAAAACTCAGTGTATACAAGGGCCGCGTTTTAACATGCGTACGTTAAAACGCGGCCCGTGTGATACCGCACTGTAACTACCCTTTTACACACACACTACCGCATACGCAACGGGGTGATTCTGTTCTGTGAAAGTGGTGTATTCTAAAATACTGTCAAACTTAAATAACTAAAAAAACAAGTATGTATTAACTATTGAGTAGGTATCGTAATTTTATTTGATTATATATGTCTTTCATAGCAGCCTCCTGAAATTTGACGAGGATGCAAAACGACACCTTGTATATGCTTGTAACATAATGCGAGCGTTAATTCCGGGACATGTTGTAAATTGGCGGGCAAAGTGTTATTGGGTTTGGGGTTGGGTTTCTATCTGGAATTTCTCAGTAGCAGTCCGGAGTCTGGATTTGTGACCGGTTGATGGCAATAGGCTTGCCCCTTATTACATGGGGCTTAAACATAACTGGCGAAATGTGGGTGTACTACAGGTATACTTCTGCCCAACCCTTCGTGGAAGCAAGGCGTGATGTTTTTTTATGTTGTATAAAAAAGTTGCCTATGTCACTTTAAGCTCCGACCCATAAGCAAACAAATCATAATGTCGCTTTGTTGCTGCGTAAAAGGCAAATCGACAAAACACTTTAGATTTATTATATTAGGATTATGTGGCTAAAAAGCAATAGGAGGTCATGTGGGTGTACTATACTCCTCTACCTACCCCTTGAAGATACAGAAGTGATGATACGGTGGTCATTGTTTTAGATCGTCGTCTGTGTTAGTCATAAGAATGAGACAGTCGGTTTATAAACTTCAATGAATGGCATATACAGCATGTCCGCACACCGCCACACACCCCAACTAGAATATTATGTAATTATCTTATTACATACACTGAATTTTTACTATTTTGTATAAAACATTGGTGCGGATTCCCATGTTCACAAACTAAACTAAATTTAAGTTATGTGCATCTTTTTCTTTCAATTTCATTAAGAAAAGGACTGAAGATAAATTTTAGTTCAGTCCTGTCAAAATAATCAGCGCCTGTTATTACTTCATACAAGTTTAGACGTGATTAAAATTAAAAACTTGCCTACTAAAATTACGTCAATTTACGTCAAGTTTTGAATAAAGTTATAGAAGTAGTTGAATGAGTACCTATTCAACTACTTGTTCTTGTACTTTATCTGAAATAATCTAAAATTTAATGTTTTGAATTGGCTTGGTATCTCGTTATAAGTGCGTACGCACATTGCTAGGCAATTTTCCCCCCGACCCTTGCTCGTCGAAGTGCTAGCCCGCGCCGTAGCTGAGCCTGTAGCTTTAAAATTCCCCCGAAAATAATAACTATCCTGTTTTGATCCAGCCTGTCTCATCTTGCTGTCCTCCGTCAGCGACGCCCTAAGCCGAGGTTCGTACCCCACAGGGGGTGCCCTTAGCGTGCAGTCGCTTAATAATATAAGAAATTCGCCCCTGGCTGGAGGCTTTGAGTTCGCTTAAGGTAACCACAGGATTGTCCGGTTAAGTAGTGACGACCTCTCAAGGTCAATTACGAGACGCCATAACAAGAAAAAAATACTTGGAATTTTTTTTTGTATTTGGCTGGTCTTGGTAAATCATTCAACACTAATTTATATGGATCTCGTCTATTCCGAGGATTTACATCATTTCCTGTCTTAAATAATTCTTTATTCACAACTACGAATACACATTTCACAAATGTACAAAGATGGCAACGGTAACAAACCAAGCTTTTTAAACACTGGTCGACATGAGTCATCAGTTTGAAGGCCACATTTTACTCTTATGCACTTTATTTGAACGACAAATGCTCTTTACAGATCGGTACTATTATCCAAATTACAAGGCCATAACGTAGTAATGATTCTACATAAGTGGTATGATATAATAGCAATTTTACGTTCGTAACAGTTTTAGCATACACAAATTTATTACGCCTAAGAACATTGTATGTGTTACTTCTTTAGTTTTATTTATATTAATTTTACTATTGTATTTATTATTATTCGATTGATTAAATTGAATGTAAACAGGTTTTTCTAAATTTATTTTCAAATGGTTCACGTCATGCCAACTGCATGTATTATTAATGTCAAACTCATGTTCTGTAATTCTTTTTATCAGATGATATATCACTAAAATAAATATGTTGTCGGCAAATAATATGCATTAATTCTTCGTTATCTTTGTAATGTCATGCATGTATAAAATAAATAATATTGTACTATAAGTACACCTCTGCGTAACTCCGAAGGGAATACAGGCGTGATGTTATGTTATATAAATAATATTGGGCCTAGCACGCTTCCTTGCGGAACGCCATAATTATTACGTTTGTATTCCGGTGAATAGGGTGGTATGTCTTTGATTTTTAGTTATTTTATTGATAATGACACGTTGTTGGCTATTTAAGGCCCAACGACCTAATTTAATGACAAAAAAATTTTGACACTCCGGCCCGAGACACTATTTAAAATCATTTAAATTATATATCTAATCATAAAAATATATATCGACCTAAATTTGGGTTGGGCCTTACGAGGTTAAATAAGACGATATCGACTGAAGTGAAGGTCCCCTAAATCATATCGTGTGACACCAGGTCGAAGGCTTTCGATAAATCAAAGAAAAGACCAGTTGTCCGTAGATTAATTGTTAATATTTGAAAGTATTTCATTCATAAGAGAGAAAACGGCTAATTATGTGGATTTGTTTTCTTGAAATCCAAACTGCTCGTTACTTGTTATTTGGAACTTATAGCAGATATCAATAAGTCTTTTATACATACATTGTTCGTATGTTTTAGACAAGATAGGTATATAATTATTGATATCAAATCCTATTTACCTATTGAATAACGGCTCTATAATAGATACATTTAGTTTATCGGGAACAGTTCCTGCTAAAATTTGTGCTAATTTCATCATAGCCCTCTGCTCTTGTCTTGCGTAGAGAGATTTCCTGTCGCACCTAACTTAATCTCACAACGTATTAAATTAGTTATACTGACTTTAGGAGTAAATTGAATCTACGCATGCACACAGTCGCACACGTATAAGGGTCTAGCGCAGTAGGTACTTCATCCATTTTGTTTTGTTTTGACTGTACAGCGGAAGCGTGACTGTTATTTACGTAGTTTTAATTATTTTTGGGATAAACATCAAGAAATTGATTCAGTAAATGATTCTGAACAAACTACTTTCTTAATGTGTATTAATTCAGTTACACGTTGTATATACCCAGATACTATAAAATTACTCTTATGACGTCAAAATTAAGGTACATATAGCCTTGACCATGACACAGCAATCTGGCCACTATCAGTAAGATTAAACACACAATAATAACGTTTATTTCGCTTGTCATACAGTTCAAAATTCCGACCATACGACAATTCATTTGGACGCGAGCGCGCTGCGCCTCATCAGGCGCAGAAGAAACATCAAATGTTTGGGAAACGATGCTTTCAGGTAAATATTTTTATTGCTTTAATTAGCTTATTTAGTGCCAATTACACCAATGGCTACCAATGAAGGGGCTTGTGGTTAAGTAATAACAGCCGCACGGGTCGATCGATCAGGTTAAGCTACGCTTGCCGCGGTTGGTCCGAGGATGGATGACCATCTTTACATACCAAGATCTCTCCGTGCCTCGCAAAGCACGTTAAGCCGTTGGTCCCGGCTGTCATTTGTAGATCTTTGACAGTCGTTACGGGTCGTCAGAAGCCCGAAAGTCTGACAACCAGTCTTACCAACCTCCAGTGAATTAATAATTCGACTTTAACTGTCAAAATCCAAGTGTACCAGACACCTTTGCTTACCACTTTAAGAAATACAGGCGTGCTGTTATACATGTATGTATTGTATTTGCAGGAGCAACCAGCCCCGGCCTTGGACCCGGTCGGCAGACCAGGGGTCGTGAAGTACGAATGCCCGGAACAGACTTACCACCATGATAACATGCATATGCATAACGGTAAGCACCTTTTACATAATATACAGGGTTACATTTAATTAGCTAGCCAAACTCTGCAGACATGATGCGTAGCCGCAAAAAAAAAGTATTATGACAATTTTTTTTTTTAGAAATGTAAGCAATTTTTTTCCCCTTATCCTTTAATTCCAGTAATTATATTAACCTAATAATTATTTTTTCTCCAGTAGACTTCGCCCCACGGCCGCAGTTGCCCCCGCCACACGTCACGAACATCCACGGACCCGCTCTAGACCTCAACACAGCGCATTCGAGTCATGCCTTACTACAGGTAATATTAACAAACTGTATAAAATGTTCAATAAAATCTTTTCAAAAAACAAGCGAGAAAATTTGTCCACAAACAGACAGATTAAGACGCTGACAACACCTAAACCGCGGTCACTGTCAGATTGCATAGAAAAGAAAGAGAAGCGCGATGACACAACGCTTGTAATTTATTGCAAAATATGCAGCAATTACCTATTTACTCAAAATAACGTAGGTTGATATTTAATACAGATATTTTGGATTAGAACTCAAGGAAAGAGGTTAGTTTAACGTTAGTTTGTATCGAGATTTTTTTTCAAAACGTGTTTTGGTAACAACCAAGTTCTGGGAAATATGTTAAAAATTAACATATATTTTTTCCGCTACCACAAACTATACAGATTTGGCAATTTTTTTCTTAAGAGAAGCCTATTTTGGTCAATTGGGTCTTGTTAGCGCCTTAAGGCCAAGATCTATAAACGTTACTTAGCGCGTACTTCGAGTTAGACATGTTCCCGTCTCTATCCTGTACCTGTAGTTTGACAGTTGTGTGACAGTGACAAGACAAAACGCTTAGCCAGCCAGAGTAGGTACGTGTTAAGTAACATATACAGGAAAAAATTAACCAGTGCGCAAATATTTTTTGGTGATTTTGTTTCAGTAGTAGAACACTATTCCATCATTTGTTCAATCCTTTTTTAAATTATTATTGTTATTAAACTAATTTAAATCCCTAAAATATTATATTTTAATCTAAAATAATAAAAACTTTGTCGGCATATCGAGCGAGCGCACAGCTGTTTTTACCTTCGCGCGTTCCGCTACACCACGCGCTCGCGTCGGCCGGCAAGTCACCATAAAAATTTCAAAGTCTCAACAAAACATTTCAAAATAAACTTTCGTTAACAATAACTTATTTTTTTTTGTACGAAGACATATCAAAATAAAAAAATATATGTTTAATAAAACTTGCTTTACTTTAATATGTCTTTGCGCCAGTGCCACTAGTTCAACCAGTGTTTAAAAAAAGAATCCTGTATAGATCTCGGCCTCAGAAACCGTTTTGTTATAATGTGGCAGGATACAGAACAATTATTTTATTTATTATCCCATCTATTCGATAGGAGGCGAAGGGTTCCTCGACAAGAGCGAGCAAAATGGGTCATTCCGGCGCACTTAATAACAGTGACGAAAAGACTTGAATTTGGAACAGCATTTAATCAAAAAGTTTGAACGCAATTCGCTTCGATAAAGTCCTGCGGGGTAATTGCGTAACACAATCAGTAGCGATTGGTTTTATTTTCACAGTTCAACAACATTCATTTACGTTGTTGAGCAGACAAATTTTTCGAACATATGAAGCAATGGATTATCAATATGCTTTAAAATCATAAAGATTGTGATTCAAACTGTGTTACGCAATTAGGATGCTGGTCCGTAATAAAAAAAAGCGCGCCTGCCGCCACGGCATTGGTTAACCAAATTAAAAAAAATATTACGCGGGAAATTTCTATTCGTTTTTTCAAAATATTACAGACAATTTTAATTATATATTAATATAAATTTGTAATTTGGTTATGTAAATATAAATACTCGTCACTACTAAAAGCATATCTTATTTATTTTTCTCATAGAGGGGATGAAAAGCAGAGTGTGCCACACGGTACCAAAATTACTTAACCTCGAGCGACGTACTTTGAATCCCTCGCTACGCTTAGGATTTTACTCTAGAATCCTTCGCTACGCTCGGGAGTATACTCCGTCATCATTCGCTTCGCTCTGGATTCAAACAATTGCTCTCGCCCTCAATACACTATTTTGGTCCCTTGTGACACAATCTACTATTTAATTAATACTTACTATATTATAAAACGTGTTTTTATGTTGACAGAGCAACATCCCAAGCCCAGCGCCGCCCAGGTTCGCGTACGCCACCCCGGAGCGCGTGCGCCACAACCACACGTACAGCGCGCCTCTAGCGGCCGCGGACCTCAGGCCGGCGGCCGTGCGGGACAAGAGGGGTGAGTGCCCGTTTAAACCCATTTTTGAAGTGTCTTAATTAAATTCTATAGTGCTAATGTGCCTCAAAAAAAATCACAAAATTTTTATTCAATCGATAAGTGCCATAAAAATACATTTAAATTTTACATTTTCAAATTTCGCGCGTAGTTTGACGAAAACGCTGGACGCAGTGGACGCCATGTTGCTCTGTGGTCATGACGTCACTTGGCTAGTAAACAAATGCACTGATCTATTAGCTAACTATCAGTTGACAGTTGACACGTTTTAGTTTACACAGCGGTATGACGTTATAACATGGCGGCTACTATTTCATGGTGTTTTTTAACAGATTAGCAAAACTGAAAACGTTGAATTGAATTTTAAAATTTATTTTGTTATTTTATGAACTAAAAGTCACATTTTCCGACTCCTTTTTGCCTAAACTATCTCAATAATCTATTTAAAGATTTTTCCTCGTATATAGTAAAATACCCTATTCTTTAATTTAAATAACTAAGATCCAACGTGTTAGTAATTACAATAATGATTTTTTTTTTGGGTTGGAAATTATCGAATAACTGCTCCCGCTCTGGGCGGAGCGGGAGGGTGTGTCAGACTCTTACTGACTAAAACCCAGCCGTGTTCTTTCCGTTGCCTGTGTTGCTAGGGGCCTCGGTGACCCTTTCGGACTTTCCCGCGACCCCGGCAGGAGCAATAAAGACTTACAACTATTGTTAGGAAAGTGACACGATATTGGTGATTCACTAAGACATATTAATTTATCAACGTCTTCACCATCTTTTTTTTTTTAAATTGGAGAGGTAACCTCCGCTATTATTTTGAGGAAGCCGTTGCTAGTTACTCGTACCCTGCTTAGTAGAGTTGTAGTTTTTTTGCGAATCACCTCATGAAAGCCATCGGTTCGATTCTGTACTAACATTTCTGAAGTTTTCAAAAACCGAGGCCTTCCCAACAGCATCCTAAAAATATTATTATACTGGACGCGCAGTGTCCGTCGCTCTTTTGGCATAAGCGACCCACACCGTGTAGAAACTTTGGCAATATGCCTTAAAAAGGGTGATTTTGACACCTACACTACATCGGAAGAATCTGCGTGTCAGTTATTACCTCGGACCGATAGCGCCCTGCGCTCCCTTTCAAGCTAAATTTAGCCAATGAATTATACAAAACCAATATAGTAAAAAAGAGATAGATTTTTCAGTTTATGTTGTATTTGTAAAGATAGCCCGAGAAATTCAATATTTTTTTTTTGCAATTTGCATGTATCTCTAAATAAAATTTATTGTCGAATGTCATGATTTCATGAGAAATTCATTCAGTAGAACAAAGTTAACTTAGAGATATGTTTTAATGATTCTTATGATTATAATTGTAAATACATAGTTGATGTGGTCGCGAATCATATTTTGATCAAGTTACAACCTGACACTGACCTGAATTGCAAAAAACGTCAGAAAATTTGAGTTTCGCGGGCTACCATTGCGGGGGTACCAGTGTGTTTTCTTGGCCCTGAGGGCCATTTCATGAGTTGCATAAATACAACTGTATATAAGAAAGATTTTTTTGGTTACCGTCAAAATTTGATCTTACAATTTTTCGAAAATAATTTCAATAATATATTGAACACATTTATTCCCCGAAGGGTTGAGCAGAGGTGTACCTATAGTACAGCCACATTTCGCCAGTTACGTTTTTAAGTGCCATGTAATAGGGGGCGAGCCTATTGCCATCAACCGGACACAAATCCAGACTCCGGGCTGCTACAAAGAAATTCCTGATAGAAAAACCCAATAACAGTTTGCCCGACCCAGGACCTCATGCTCAGTAGTAGCGCTTGCGACCTAGACCAACGAGGAAGATAATAAAAATATATTTTTCTCCTCTAGTCCGGCGACTAACAGACGGCAGCATGTCGGACGGAGGCTCGTCCGCCACCAGCAGCGGCCAGCACCTGTCGCGCGACGAGAAGCGGGCCAAGGCATTAGGTAAGGACGAAAACTAGTTGCTTGTCATCCTAAGTCTAGTCCCACATTATTGACTGAGCACTGTCTAAGAAATTGGCAGTCATCAACCTGCCGATGGACGAGTTCAACTCTCTAGACCAGGGATTGCCAAACTATTTTGGCAAGAGACCCCTTTTTCAAAATGAACTGATACCTCTGACCCCCATAGCCATTTTTTTTCATCTTGTACGATCTTGTGCACGCTTATCGATTTGTTGAGTTTTTGTTAAACTACAACAATGATACTTATTAAAATATTAGTCATTATTTATAACAAGTTGGTACACGTAACACAACTTATACAGTATCTTGAAAGTTTCAAACGAGAACTTGTGTTAATTAATAGGGGTTGATTTTTAGACCTCGTCGACCCCCAAAATCAGTTTTCGTTTATGTCGACGCCTGGGAGGCCGATTCGACCCCAAGGGGTCGGTAGCAACCACTTTGGGAAACCCTGCTCTAGATAATAGAACTCCATATTACACTATTTGTGGCGCAACAATCGCTCCACAGCTGCGCTACAAAGTGTCAAATATATTAAAATCTCGCGACCATGTATAAAGCATAAGACAATCATTGTGGCGCAACTGTAGCCCAACTGTTGCTCAACAGTTGCGCCACAAAAAGTGTCTTATACTTAAATATGCTCCACCTACACATAAGATAATTTTTTTGCACAACTGTTGCCCGACGGTCGCGCAACTATTGCTGTACAATGTCCCGCACACATTAACCTGTACAAGTGGCCGCAGGCATACCCCTGGAGGTGCAGGACATCATCAACCTGCCCATGGACGAGTTCAACGAGCGGTTGTCGAAGCACGACCTGAGTGAGGCGCAGCTCTCGCTTATCAGGGATATT
The DNA here is from genome assembly GCA_905333075.3 of Atethmia centrago. NCBI lineage: Eukaryota > Metazoa > Arthropoda > Insecta > Lepidoptera > Noctuidae > Atethmia > Atethmia centrago. Next base: position 12,330,022 of record HG995393.1, read on the forward strand.
AGGAGGCGTGGGAAGAATAAGGTATGTTTTTAAAAATAAACTTTATTGTTACGGTGGTAAAGTGTTAAGTTGTATGGAGATATCAAATGGCTTGATGTCTATGTCCGAGCTAATTTTCACTGAAAATTCAAATTTTTCAATAAAACTTGAGCTAACTTTAGTCTGTTTTTTTTTTTAACAAACATTTTTTTCTGTATTTATATAAACTAATTTCACACTGGCCTTAGCACCAGGTGGCGGGTTCAAAACCTGTCCAGTACCGATGTTACTTTTTCATGTACTTTGACTTGTAAATGAACACCGGGAATGAATCTTTAATCACCAGTTTCAAATCGTCAACACGCAGTGATCAAACGTGGTGATCAATGCTCGGTCCTTCTCTGTATGAGGAGAGTTTTTGCCCAGCAGTGGGACAATCAAATACTATATTTCGCGCGTTAGTGCTAGTCACCTTCTGAGGTATGAGCGGTGAGACTGGGGAGGCTCCATTGACAAGATTGGCAGACTGAATTAGCTTCACCATTGTGAGATGGGGGAGGTCAATGGACGCCTCCCCCCTCCCCCCCGTCCATTGACCTCCCCCGTCTCACATACCTAAGGCGGCGACTAGCACTTATGCGTGTAGTATAACAATATTATACATACAAGGTTTCGTTTTGCATCCTCGTCAAATTTCAGGAGGCTGCTATGAACGACATATCTAATCAAATAAAATTACGATACCTGCTCAATAATTAATACATGCTTGATTTTTTAGTTATTTAAGTTTGACAGTATTTTAGAATACACCACTTTCACAGAACAGAATCGTATGCGGTAGTGTGTGTGTAAAAGGGCAGTTACAGTGCGGTATCACACGGGCCGCATTTTAACATGCGTGTCGGGAACACATGCCGATTTCCGAAAATTAGAAAAAAAAGACCTACTTACTTTATTATTGATTCGTGTCGAGAATCATTAGCGTAGTTACCTCCTTGAATTTGACGAGGATGCAAAACGACACCTTGTGTAACATCTCGATATTTATATTATCAATAAAAAATATTTTTTGCCCCTTGAAGCCCTAATTTAGTAATGGGAACACTCATTAGTAAAGAAAATGTTGTATTTGGTAATTCTTTTTTTCTTTTGTAGCTAAATTTGAAAACCATTTTTTGTCAGAGTCAGGCATTCTACTATAAATATCTTAATATCCATGTTTTCTCGTCAGGTCGCAGCCCAAAACTGCCGCAAACGTAAACTAGACCAGATCACGTCGCTGGCCGACGAGGTCCGCACGGTGCGAGACCGCAAGATCCGGACCCAACGCGACCACAGCTCGCTGATCGCGGAGAGGCAGCGCGTTAAAGAGCGCTTCGCGGCGCTGTATCGCCATGTTTTCCAGGTAAATATCTAAAGAGATTTACTAAAATCTCTATCTATAAACTTAACTAGATACTTATAGATTTCGGTAAAACTAATTCTGCTACTGACTCTTACAGTAAGTACTTGTTTCATAGTTCCCCTGTCACAATCCACTAGATACGTAAAACAATGCTGTATGAAATTATCTGCCAGGTAAATAAACCAAAACTTATCCGGAGGTGGTGAACAGTCTGTGAATTACAATTCTACGACTTTTTCCTACCAGAAAAAATAAAAAAGAACAAAAATGTAATACATTCATAAATAAATTAAAACAATTTCTATTATCTACATGTTATAATATCAATGAATATTTAAATGTCAAATTTGAAATTACATGTTTTATAAAATAATTACAATATAATTATAGAATAATTAAATAAATAATTACAATATAATTAAATAATAATAAAATAAATAATTATATAACTGCTTCGTTGGTCTAGTGGTCGCAAGCGCTACTGCTGAGCATGAGGTCCTGGGTTCAATTCCCGGGTCGGGCAAGTGTTATTGGATTTTCTATCTGGAATTTCTCAATAGCAGCCGGAGTCTGGATTTTTTCCGCTACCACAAACTATACAGATTAGGTCATTTTTTTTTTCTTAAGAGAAGCCTATTTTCGTTTATTGGGTCTTGTCAGCGCCTTAATACGTTTAGTGCAGCTAGCCCGCGTGGCCCGGTGACGGTGGCACTGTCGGTGAACATAAAATGCCATTGTTAATTTTCATATTTATTTTGTTAGTTCCAATTAAAGCCATCGTCCGGATAAGTTTGATGTACTATAGTTTTTATAAACACTTTTTGTGCCAAGACGAAATTAAAAAAAATAAAAATACTAACCGTCCCCTCTCCCACAGAACCTGCGTGACCCTGAAGGTAGACCACTGTCTTCTCAGCAGTACTCGCTGCAGCAGGCAGCCGACGGCAACGTGGTGCTGGTACCCAAGATGCCACAGCACCAAGGTAATTTACAAGAAATCAAATCAAAATCAGTGCAACCAAGAGCAGTCTGTGGTGGCGCACTGGTAACCGCCGCGACTTACGAGTTGTATGTCGTAGGTTCGAACCCAGATAGGCGCTTTACTTTGTGTAAATTATTACATCACCACTGTTCTCAGAACGGTGAAGGAAAACATCGTAAGGTCCTAGAACCAAAAATTCGAAGACATGTGACGTCTACCAACCCGCACTGGATCCGCGTGGTGGATTACAGCCCACTCCCTCTCACAGAGAGGAGGCCTGTGTCTTAGCAGTGGGAACATTATAGGCTGATTATCAAATCAAAAGCCGCACATTCAAATCAGCACTTTTTGAACGTCAAAATAACATAAGACGGTTCCCCAAAAAGCCCACCCTTCACCACTTCCTAGTGCTTTAGCTGGGAAGAAGTGGCGCTACAAACTCCCTAGACCAATCTGGGGAGATTGATCTGAGGAGTTTGTACACACATCATCCTCAGTTCGGGGTTCGAACCCAGACAGGCGCTTTACCATATGTAAATTATTTCATCACCACTGCTCTCAAAACGGTGAAGGAAAACATTGTGAGGAAACCGACATGTCCTAGAACCAAAAAATTCGTAGACGGGTTGGTAGATGTCACGTACATCTACCAACCCGCACTGGGCCCGCGTGGTGGATTACGGCCCACTCCCTCTCGAAGAGAGGAGGCCTGAGTCCCTGCAATGGGAACATGATGATGATGTGATGTGGTATGTAATCATCCTCCCCAAATCTTTACAAACGGTAGCTAATGCTCCCGAGAAAAAAGCTAATTTTCTGTGTAAAATAATCAGCTGTTTCCTATATAATTGCAATACCTACTTAGTCAAAAATGTATACCACATCATTTTTTTTTATAATCGACCAAAAATTGCAACGCAGAGAGTTCCATAACCATGAACTGAATCCATGGCAACAGGTTGTGCGTCGATGTTCCTGGCACCCTGTATAATACCAGCCTATCGTTGTCCAAAGATCTCTCCTCATACAGAGAAGCACCACGCTAATGAATCACCCCGCTTGCTCTAGAGGGGTTGGCGATTTCAGACTTATATTAACTATAATGCTACGGCTACACTGTCGCGATAACGAGAACTGCACTTCGCGGGTTCTCTCTCCCACACCGCTTGACGTCTCGCTGTACAACAGAGAGTGCGCGAAGTGAAGTTCGCGTCATCGCGACAATGTGGCTGTAGCATTAGTCCGGGTTTCCTCACGATGTTTTCCGTCACCGATGTCGATAACGTCCAAGATTAACTCAGAAAGTACATATGTATTGAGTCACTTAATCAGTACTTGCCTGGGGCTTAGCCACTGGGTCATCAGTACCTTTTTTTTTCGGGGGGAACCTTCAAAGGGCGCTTGGCCTTTGGGGATAAAACCACACACCCCGTGTGGGATTTTTACCTCACTAAAACCCGGTGGTCACCATCTGCACATGGAAGGGGGCATCGTTACCTCTCAAAAGACCGATCCGAAACCCCCTCTATGCAATGCCTGTTAGGGTACATCTCTGGGGAGACTGTAAAGGGGTCTCTTCGGGGCCACCAGTACCTACTATAAAAGTGATTATAACTAACTTTTTTATTCCCCTTCCTCAGATCACCCAATGAACCGCACAAACGATGATGAATTGGACCGGAAAGCTAAAAGTTACGACCAGTGACACTCCGCCTACAACACACTGTTCCCGAGATGGTAACGCACACACAAACACACGTTAAGACTCGACCGTGCAATAATTGTTAACGTATACGAAGGTTTTAAGGAATATAAAAAAGAAGATTCATGTATTGATTTTTGTGAAAAAAAGTGGTTTGATATTTGTCAAATGTCAAACCTGTTGTCAAATTTCATTAAAATTACTGTATAAAAAGTTGTATTAAACAAATTGTCGGCCGGTGGCGGGGCGATTCTTATTTTCAATTTTCCAAATCGGTCGAAAATATCTTCATTTAGCTATCAATTTGCGCCTTTAGTTTTGTTTTCTAAAATCTCGCCTGTCAAATTAAATTTTGACGTTTGACAAATGTCAAAATGCTTGATATCGGTTTTTTTTTATGTTCATGGCAGTTTTTTGTACATGCATGCCACTTATCTACATATTCGAGTGTAATAAAGCTACCTATAGTGCAGTGGCATAAAGTACGCCTTTTAAAGTGATGTTAACAACTTGTAATCAATAATGTCTCAGACTTAATTTATTTTTAAAATATTATATATATATTAAGTGTGTGTTGATCCATCTCTTATATAAAATAATGTCCATTTTTGGGCTAACATTGTGAACTTATGGTAATTTGTATAGCTATCAAAAAAGGCCAGTCCTTAAGATTGTTTGCAGCTTAAATGTCTGCTGCAATTTATAGCTTAGAGCTTATCATTCTTGTAAAAGAAGGGTAGGCTACACGCTAAGTTTTTCTAAAAATAACGCAAAAAAATTGTTTGTGATACAAAAAAAAGAATTCCATTTTGATTTAGTTCTCGATTAGCGATTTTAAAATTGAGTGATTTTTGCGTGTTTTTTACCAAAAATATTTAAATAAAAATTGTATGTATTTCTTAAAAAAATGTATATTTGATTTGTAGTAAAAAATTTCTTTTATGTATATTTTTTTGTTAAAAAACACGTAAATTTTTGAACAAAAACCTATGCCTAGTTTTTTTTTTGGTTTTACCAACAAAATTGTTCCAAGCGAAAATAAGAAAAAAAAAACAAAATATTTACCACAAACGACTGATATCATATAAACCATAGATTTTAATAAAAAGATTTAAATAAAAATCACTGATGTCTATGACATCGTTATGTTGCAATAAGTAAATTTAGAAGTTTTTGTAAAATATATTTTTTTCTCTTACACCTAAGTTTGTTTATTTAATGTTATGTTTTTTTATAATATTAGTTTTTAAGATAATAGTTAAAATATCAGCTAAAATGATTGACCCGACACAATAAGTAAAAATATAAATAATATAGGTTAAGTTTTTTTTATCAACTAACTTCTTTTTGGCAGAGTAGTTATTAGCTATAAAAAAACACGTCTGAAATCCGAAAAATTTCTGACAAAATACCTGAATTTAAAAAATCTGAACCCGTACTGATTTGTGCAGGCAGACATTGAAAATATTGATATTCAGCTCTATCGGGTTAAACTAGAAGCCGACCACAACATAGTTGGAAATAAACCCTCAATTTTCCTCAGTCGGGTAAAAAATGCAGCTTTTACTACCCTATCAAAAATGAAGTTTTTAAGTCTACCTGAACAACATTTTATGCTGATTTAAAATATATGTAAACTGTATGTAAAAAAATTACTTGTCCTTTCGGTACGAAAAAACAAAATAAAAATATGATATTTGTCAAAATTTATTTGTTTCGTTTTTTTTTTGTTCCATTTATTATGAAATTTTTTTTTACAGAAAGCCATTATAATTGATGGCTTGCGATTGGTTATTTAAAAAAAAAACATTATTTATCGTGAAAATATTTGTTTGTTTTGTATATTTTTCTTATTTAAATATTTAAAAAGGTATTGTTAGCAGAAGAGGGTACATCATGTTAACTAAGTACTTACCTATTACAGAACAAAAATGCTATAATAATAAGTTTTAAAGTAAAAAAAAAACAAAAAACATATTTCTAATCAATTGAAGTATAAATACTATCCAATGTGAAAAACTATATTTTTTTCTATTTCGTTTTTTTTTTTCTATAAAAAACTATCTTTCTATTTATTTTAAATTTTGACAGATATCATAATTATTTTCTAATGTATATAAACTGCCGTGCAAAAGTTTAAATCGTAGATTCGTCCTGCCATGCCGCGTCAAAAGATGGTCGCGTTTCTGTTTCGTTTGGACACACGCAGAGACTTGATGTGATTCTCATGGAAACGCTATTAATAATGTGTGAGCTCACTCTTCTCACTATAATCACTTTCGCGCCACTTAATACGGTGAGGGCAAATCTAACGATTTAAATATCTGCTATCGTGCATATTATTTTGAATATAAGTACAAAATATGAACTTGAACTTTATTATAAAAATCCAGTTTTTTAAACTTTTGTGATTATGCATGAAATGTTGATGCAATAAAAAAACATTTCAAATAAGTACATTAACGGGTCACCCATCCTTTTCCATACTTTTTTGAAAAAAAGCTTGACATTTAATGTATAATCATAACGGTTATACTTTCATATACAATGAAGTTGTTGAAAAAAGATATTTGAGTGACATTCCTGTCTCTTATTTATGTCATTTTTATTTTAATACCAAAATACCAAAAATAAATATATTATATTCATAATTATTTATTTTAAAAAAAAGCACGTTACACCGTTGGTCCCGGCTGTCATTTGTAGATATTTGACAGACGCTACGGATAGTCAGAAGCCCGAAAATCTGACAACCAATCTTACCAAGGGTTATCGTACGTAACTGGGTAATCCCAGTAACTGGGTTGTGGAGGTCAGATTATTCGCTTCTTGTAAAATACTGGTATTCAGCTACAACTGGTTATATTGGAAGCCGACCTTGACATAGTTGGGGCATAGGCTAGGCAGATTGATTATCAATTATTTATTTAAAAATATATTATCATCTTCGTTACTTAGTATCCCGAATAATAACCCGTATAGAAACCCGATATAATATACTAAAAATAACTCAACAACATACGCATTTTATGCAGTGAATGGTTGAAATAATAATGACATAAATAAACTTTAAAAGAAATATATCTTTTTTTTTATAACTACGTTCTGATTTGTAAATTTAAGAATACTTATTGTAATATTTTTTTAAAGACAACAAAATATTCTTAGTCGGGAATAGAAAGTTGTAACTTACAACATTGTAACATAAAAAAAAACCATTGCTGTCTTTGAAAAGAAAAAAAAAACTAAAATAACTATGGTGCATATTTTTTTTATCAAAAAAGTAGCGCATAGAGTACTACCGCTTTTAAAAAAAACAATGAATTAAAACATTAAAAAAATATTTATTCGAATAGGGTGGTGTTGCCAGTCGATGGCATTGTATTTATTAAAATATTTAATTTAAAATTATGTACGCCTTTACAAAGTTAAGTCTTTGAGTATTATGTTATAGTTATTTTTGTTAAGGAGTACTTTTTAAATTAAGTATTTCGCAATCGTGGGTCGTAGTGGCTGTAACCCTGCACACAGTGGTCTTTATTGGTAAAGTTTTGTTCTCTATGAAGCTAGCCTGAAAGTCGTGATAACAAGCGTTGCTGTGTCCCGATTTAAAGGGCATGGGTAACTAACTATAGTGCGTTCACTATAATTGACGCGCGACACGATTGGTAGCATTCAATTTTGTTCGTTCTAATAGAGTTCAAAATGGCGACTGACGTACGGATCTACCAATCACATGACTGCAAAATTCAGTGCTACCAACTGCGTCACGCGTCAAGTTAAAGTGACATTTCGGCTTTGTCTCTGGGATATCAACGCAAAGATGTTCATAGGAGGCGATGACCGCATACTATCAGATGGCCTTGTTGATTGCCACTTAATATCTTAAAAACAAATATATTTCAAGACCACTGTGTTTAGGATTAAAATAAATTCTTTATTTTAAGCAACTTAAGTTCTTAGGCAACGGGTAGAGCATTTTTAACTTAAGTTTAAAAAAAAAACTACTTTTACCAAGCTGTACGCGAAATGGCTGTGGGTTATTTTGTAAAATTGCTGTGGAAACAAAAAACTATCTGTCATGTTTATTGTGATTTTTTTTCTATTATTTAAAATAACTGCCTATTTAGGCAAAGAACTGCCTCATTGGTCTTGTGTTCGCAAGAGGTACTGCTGAGCATGAGGTCCTGGGTTCTATTCTCAGGTCGGGCAAAGTGTTATTGGTTTTTTCCATCAGGAATTTCTCAGTAGTAGCCCGGAGTCTATATTTGTGCCCAGTTGATGGCAATAGGCCCGCCCCCTATTACATGGGACTTAAACGTAACTGGCGAAATGTGGGTGTACTGAGGTGTACTATAGGTACGAGTACATGTACCTCTGCCTATCTCTTCGGGGATTTCAGGCGTAATGTTATGTTATGTAAAATCAAAATAAACATGTCTGATAATTAGGTTTTTCACCCTGTATAATAATAGCTTTTTTATGATTTATCTAAGATATTCATTATAAAGCTATTTTGCCAATAGAAAATTAACTATGGGTAATTACATTATTATATTAATTAATTGGTGTCATTTAAAAAAATGTGGCAATAGCTTTACGAGCGAAATGGCGTGAGATCAACACCCACCCGTGTCACTTTAGTCACTGTTAAACAAAGGCCAGTAACAAGAAAAACGTTTTCGGGATATTTTTTTTATTTATTTATTTTCGCTTACAATAAAAAAAAATATCTTGAAATCAAAACGGATGGTATTAAAATCCCATATTTAATCTTCTACAATAAACTCTTTTTACAATTAAAAATAGTTGCAAGAATTTTGTATTGATTTCACTACTAAGATGCAAGAAAATGCAGGAATATGTCAAGTGTCAAGAAAATCTTGAGTCAAAAATTTTACCATCTTGCATTATGAAATGTGCACGTTTTCTTGCATATTCTTGCGTTATGCAAGAGCCTGTATATAGCATATGGTTTATTTCTTAACGCCAGAAAATCTGTTGTATAAAAATTAGAAGTAATTATTTTTTATTTTAACTTTATATTAAGATAAGTAAGGTAACATTCGATGCTAAGAAATAATATAAAAACATGAACTTTTTTTATTTGGTTTTATTTTATTTAAGTCCCTTAGAATCAGAAAGAAAGCAAAATACGTTTATTTGAAAATTACTCATTACTAGCTTTTATTTGATATCAATATTGTTGCAATAATTTAAAAAAAAAACTTCCCCTCCTTTTTTTTGTATTTGCAGATGCAATTTATAAATATGATATAGCCTATGTCACTCCCACAATTAAGACGAATCTAAAGACACCTCATATGTTAACAAACATACATACATACATACATACTCTCGAAAAACATTACCCTCCTGAGGCAGTCGGGTAAAAACACGCCTGCCTTGTCATAAAGTGAATTACGTACAATGATTGAACTATAAAAAAATACAAGCTAAGCCCAAAAGTGGAAAACTAAAAACCAATCTTTTCAGCGAAATCGGGGGACCTGTAAACAACTGTTCCAAGGAACCGTCCCACGACTGCAATGAACAGATTGGTTTTTAGTTTCAGTCAGCCTATGTTACCCGGGATAACGCAACGCTTCTAACGATACCACATACATTGATATCGGTTAAGCCGTTTAGAAGTTATGGTGGAATAAAAAAACTCACAAACATACATGAACCCTGAAAACATAACACTCCTTTTTTGGGTCGTGTAAAAAAGAACACAAACATGAAATAACAATTGGGGGTAAATATGCGTCACATTCACGCCAAATGGCCATCGCTCAGCATAATGCTGCGACCGTATGCGAGACAGGGTAGTTTTGCTCCAGCGCTGGTTTTCAGCAACAAACGGCATGATATTTAACACTCTGTAATTGTCCCTCTGCATTGCAAAGGGAACTTCTCATACAGAGTAGAACCTAGCATTGAACACCATACACTGCATGTTGGTGATTTCAGTTAATTATGTCGTAAGTTATACACAAAGTTACATTATAGGCTGATTATGCTATGTTATGCTATGTCCAAAGTATTGTCATCCGTCAATGGATCACACATTTACACGTTACAAGTTTCTTGCCTGTGGCATACAGTAGAATTGAAGCAACAGGATAATAATGCAGGTACCTACAAAAAAAAAATACAAAACATTACAAAAGTCATCAATAAAAACATAAATTATAATTTTACAATAACAAAGATTTTTTTGTTTTAATATACACTATTTCATCTTAGTCAAATATTTTTAATGCGTTTTTTATTTACATAATCAAATTACAAGATGGTTATTACACACACAAGATGGTTATACATTAACTAAATTAAATTAAAACTAAGTTAAACCTAAAAAAGGCCCTCGAGGCACTGTGCCGAGGATGCTGGCAGCATTTCCTCGCTATGTCTAAATTTAGGTTTGAATCCGGAATGCTCAACATGCAGCTCAACGCAAATGGCTTGTATCTCCGAAACACTTTAGTTTAGTCGATGCAATTTTTATTGTTGCTTCAACTTAAGTTATGCTGCAGGCAATTAAATCGCACTGTGTAAATCAGAATTAATAACTTAATATACCTTAACCAAACCTTACAAGAGAGAGGGGGAAGAACGTAGCCTCGAATTCACGCGTAATTCGCCTCAGTATGGCGAAATCATTAGTGCGTAGCTCAGCCGTGGGCCGCTATGAAACAGCGACTCAACGTTCTAGTTTAAGCCGAACCTGCCGTCTTGTATGCAGCTATTTATACCATTGTCGACCACAGCTCTTGAAGTGTTTGATAAAATCGTAATAATGTTTTTGTCAATCGATCTGGCTAGCCTTTTCCCAACTAAGTTAGGCTCCAGTCTAACCGGATGTAGCTGAATACCTGTATTTTACATGGAGCGACTGCCATCTGACCTCCACAACTCAGTTACTGGGTAACACCATCCCCCTTGGTAAGTATGCGGTGTATAACAAAGAGAATATTCTAATATTTTATTTATCTGTGACTAACGCCTCGATTTAGTGTTCACAAGCACGACTGCTACAAGATCTTGGATTCGATCCCCGAGTCGGCTGTGCTATTGGATATTTCCATCAGGGAAATCGGTATCAATTCTATTAGGTCAAGGCCTAAGTCTTCATTTGTTAGTGGCAATAGGCTCTCCCCTATTTGGGATCTATGTAATCCCAAATATAACCGTCGAAACGTGGATGTTCAGAAGGATAATACACTCGGTGGTAACAATTTGACCTTGAGCTGGCCTAGCGGAGTACGTTGTTTCAATAAAATAAGAGTCTGTACACACGATGCGTTGCGGCGCGGGCGACGGAGGGTGCCGGAACGATGTCGCTGCGGCGTCCTACATTCCAATATCCATGGTATGCCACACGGTGCGTTCCGTCGTCGCACCGCACTTACACCGGATTTGCAACCTACGAGACGGGGCGGAGACAGGGTGTACGCGTTGCCGCGTTGCGACGCCGCACAGTGGGCCCATACTGAAAATTAGTGGACTTAGGCAACAAAGTTCCTATATCGATGCGATTTTTTTTATATGACGTGTTATTTTATTCCTGACAACTTTTATTCTTATAAAATTTCTTCTAAAGTTGATAGTTTGTCTTGAAAAAAATTAATTAGATTTTTTTGTATGGAGCGAATCACGTTTAATTTTTTTTCTTCAATTGTACTAATATGTTGAGTGTGTTGCGTGAGTATAATGATAGCTAGGGTCATTCTCTATCCATGAAAAAAAAATCAGCGCCGGCCATCTGCGGCAGCGCGAGTAATCATTCGGTAAAAAAAAAATGATTTGGAAGAATTTTTTTGTCATTTAAAATAAATTCAAAGCATATTTTTTGTTTCATTTGGCTGTTTTCACCTTCTTTTTAGTTAAATAAATAGTTTTAATAGCGCATACGTACTTATAACTAGTAATTCTGGTAGAGATTTAGTTATTATTGCATGTTATCGGTAGCACCTGCATTGTGATTGATGACTCATTTGTTTGTGCACTTGGCTAAGCGCATAACTAATGAGTCATCGAAAAATGCTCGTCTCTGATTGGCTGAATAATTTTCACTCACTGTTATGTCCACTACTTGAGTAATTAACACTAACTATAAATATAAAGACATTCATTAAGTCCATCTAGTCCCCAGCCCCGGTGCGACCGCTTCTAGGGAGTGACGGGGCGCTCAAATATGTAGCGGAGGACCGGGCGGAGGTCTTCGCAGAACACCTGGAGCGTCAGTTCCGCCCCAACCCGACCGATGACATCGAACATGTCGCAGCGGTCGAGAAACACCTGGGAGACTATTTCGGCCCGCCGATAGCTCCCGATGAGGACCCTATATTTTTCTCGCCTGGCGCAGTCAGACGCGCCATCCTTAAGACGAAGCCCAAGAAGGCCCCAGGTGCCGACGGTATCTCCAACGCAGTGCTGCGCCACTTGCCGCACCGAATGGTTGCGGCGGTAGCGCGCCTGTACACGGCGATACTGCGCACGGGGGCTTTCCCTGCTTCGTGGAAGGAAGGGCGCGTCATTATGCTGCCCAAGGCGGGAAAGAATATACTAAAGCCAGAGAGCTATCGGCCCATCACCCTGTTGCCGACGGTCTCCAAGGTGTTCGAAGCACTCCTGCTGCGACATCTCCAGCCACACATCGCCCCACGCCCGGAACAGTTCGGGTTTAGGGCGGAACACAGCACGACGCTCCAGCTGTCGAGGGTACTGCACCACCTCGCAGCTGCGGCCAACAAGAAGGAGTACTCGGTGGCAGTATTCCTCGACATGGAGAAGGCCTTCGACCGCGTGTGGCACGATGGCCTAACATACAAGCTGGCCACGTCAGACGCGCCCCGTCGCGTAGTAAAAGTGGTCTCTAGCTTTTTGTCCCACAGGTGCTTCAGGGTGGTGGTCGACGGCGCGCTGTCCAGCGCGCGCCCAGTGCTGGCAGGTGTGCCGCAGGGCAGCTGTCTGTCGCCGACGTGTTACTCACGTTACACCGACGACATCCCCGCCACTTCCGACGCGACGCTCGCGCTGTATGCCGACGACGCCGCGTACATTACTACGTCGCTTAATGCGAAGTACGCGGCGGTCAAAATGCAGCGCGCGCTCGATCAACTTCCCGAGTGGCTGTCGAAGTGGCGGCTTTCGGTGAATGTGGGTAAGACGCAGGCGATGGTCACAGGATCAGCGCGCCTCCCGCCACCCTTGAATCTACAAGGAGCCGACATCGATTGGTCGCCCCGGGTCAAATACCTGGGTGTCACCATCGACCGTCGGCTCACTACGGGGCCACATGTCCGCAAGGTCGCCGCGCAGGGTAGGGTCGCCCGCAACCAGCTTAAACCTGTGCTCTCGTCCCGCATCCCGGTGCGCGTCAAATTGGGCGTGTACAAATTGTACGTGCGCCCAATTTTGACGTACGCCGCCTCCGCTTGGTTCGCCCTCACGAGCGAGTCGAGCCGGAAGCTGCTTCGCGCGCAACAGAGCATTGCGCTGCGGACCATTGTTGACGCTCCTCGCTTCGTGAGGAACGATGTAATCATGCGGGACCTCGGGATCGAGAGCCTGGATGAGTTTGTGCGGCGCGGGCCGCGACGCACGTAGACACTGAACGGCGTTACACACAACACAATGCCGTTCACACACACACGACAGTTCCTTAGTCCGGACCGTAATCGGCTAGATCTGAGAGCGGGGCGGGCGGGGACTATACACCTATCTGTAGGAACGTCGAGTCGGCTCCACTGTCGCTGGTCGTCCTCGCTGGGCCTCCCCCGGGTAACCGGGTGTCTCACCTGGCGGGGACTGACCGCCGTGGAGTCGTGAAGAAAGCGGCGCTAATGTACATTAGCGCCGCTTTCTCAGTACTAGCGTCGTGGCGTGCCTACAGATTTACACTTAGCAACCAGTGACACGGACGCGTTAAAACGCGTCCGACGATTTTTAAATCGCCACTAGGCGCCCAAAATGAGGGGCCCGTATTAACGGGCCAACGCAGACCCTCCGCGGCCAGGGAGCGATGCTCCGGCTCCGCATGCCGCGCCCCCTTGCGGGGGCGCAGCGACATCTCTGAGTCCATCTAGTTTCGCTCTTGTCGCTTGTTTGTGAACACAGTGAAATACTTGTATTTTTATATTTACATTAGAACTATGGCTGGATTTTGTACCAACCTAGATCTTTTTGTGAAATTAAGAAGTGGCGGTGATCTGAAAAATCATATGTTTCTGTATGAAATTATCATTTCTGTCTTGACTACCGAAGTTTCTGAAAAAGACAAGAACCGAATCAAGGAGTTCTGTCGACTTTTTTGTGTAAATTTAAATAAAAAGTGGATAGAGTCAAGAAGAAATCAAAAAACTTTTATGAATCGTGTAATTAATCGCAAGTGGTTGGAAAAAAACATCAACTGGCCTGTTTGTGACAGTGTTGATTTGAGAAGTGTGATGGGCTTTTCGGACGCAGCCTTATCTGAGCTTGTGGATATAGATTGCCATGTTCCTACTCTTGCAGTATGTACTGCGGAAGCGGGAACATCTACAGAAAAGGAGCACAGAAAACCGTTCGAAGAGTTAAGTAATAAGCAAAAGAAAAGACGTTCTACTTCCACAGTAGAAGAAAATTCCGAGGAAGAGTTGCAGCACTGGTACATAACAAAATTGAAAGACAACGGCAAAATGAATCTGGCAAAAGTGGTCGAATACCTTTCCAGTAATCCAGATGCGCTATCCGAAGTAGAAGAGAGACTATTCAAAAAGCAGAGCTTAAGTACTGTCTCTGAAGATAAGTGTTTAGCTCTTTATACATCAGTTGCGCTCTCGAAATGGAAGTACTTAGCTCTTCGACAATTTCTGAAAGAAGAAAACTGTGCTGCCTTTCCATCTTATCCAAAGCTTGTAAATGCCAAGAAAAGATGTTACCCACCACAAGAGAGTATGGAGATTACCGAAAACGGAGCTCACATTAAATTGCAAGCGCTATTGGACCACACTGTGGAGAGGATATTACTTGATATAAATACTGTTGATAGGTCTCAAAATGAAGAACTCAAGTTGACCTGGAAATGGGGACTTGATGGTTCTTCGTCGCAGAGTAACTATAAACAGAAAACGTCAAACACAGCTACAGAGTTCGATGATTCATCAGTAGTCATGATAAGCATCGTCCCTCTTCGGCTAGTGTCTACTAGGCCATCATCTGGGAATGAAAATCTAGTTTGGGAGAACCCCACACCTTGCTCAACTCTGTACTGTCGACCAGTGAAGTTCACTTTCACTTCGGAGACAGCTGACTTTATAAAATCTGAAGAGTCTGAGATGAAAAAACAAATTGATGAACGAATATCTACACAGTGTGGAAATATTATTGTATCACATGAATTGCATATGACCATGATTGATGGAAAAGTGGCCAATATTATTGCTGGAGTACCATCATATGCAAGGTGTCCCATTTGCTTGGCAAAACCGAGTGAGATGAATAATTTAGACGCTTTGACTTCTAAACCACTTCGTGAAGAAATTTACAAACAAGGAATTTCTTCACTGCATATGAAGATTCGGTGTATGGAATGACTTCTCCATATATCTTATAATCTGGATTTTCAACGATGGACTGCTCGCGGCGAACATAAGGCTTTTAAACAAGCTAAAAAAAATACCACACAGCAAGAGTTTCGTGAGCAAACTGGAATGCTGATTGATATAGCCAAACAGGTATGTATTTATTTTTCGCTCTCTTTATGTTGTTTGTGAATTATATCTCTATGTATTGTATATTACAGTATTTTTTTCCCATTTTAGGGTTTTGGAACTACAAACGACGGGAATACAGCGAGGCGCTTTCTCCAAGATTACAAAAGATCTTCCAGAATAACGGGAATTGACGAAAATCTGATTTTCAGATTTTCCGTTATTCTACAAGCCATATCATCAGGCAAAACATTGACTGTGAAAAATTTAGAAGATACTGTAGAGATACAGCTGATGTGTACGTGCAACACTATTCGTGGTACCTACTACATGCCAGTTAGTGTACATAAACTTCTAATGCACGGTGCAGACATCTGTAACCACTTTGGTGTTTTGCCAATCGGTAAGTAAAAAATAAATATAGTTTGATGTATTATTTGACTCGATTGCGTTTTGAAATTAAAATGTATGTACTTATTCGTTTTAGGTACCTTATCAAATCAAATCAAATCAAAATATTTTTATTTCACATAAACCTACATGGGCACTTATGAAACGTCAGAAGCTAGGTGCACGGTTCCAATTGGTTGTTTCCTATGGAGAAGAGCCGGCAAGAAACTCCACGGTTACTCTTTTAAAAATAATTGGCTTTTACAATGTTTTCAAATTACACAAATTAAGTATGGAGAACAGTGTAGGCCTGTCGAAAAGTACTTAACAAAAAAAAAGAGAAAAGGAAACGGTCTAAAGAAAAAAAGATCTAGTCTATTAAGCCTACAACGTTCTCACATTCACAACGTACACAAGAATCCATGTAAAATAATATTAAGTCTGAAATATAAATTGTAGGTATATAATGTCAAATAGTGAAAATATAATGTCAAAAATATAATGTCAACTTATCTGAAGAAGCTTCGGAAGCCCGTAATAAGGACTTCAGAAACGTCAGGGAGAGGCACACTCGGAAAACGGGGAGAATAGCAACAAACGAAGACATCCTCCATGGACTTCTCATAAGCTCTGATCCCCACATATCCTACATAAGGCCTAAAATAATGAAACAGGTTCATAATGAGTTGTTGCCTGAAGCAACTCAGTTGTTACAGACTACTGAGCCTCCCTGTGACAGTGAAATTATGGAGGAAGAAGAATGCCTCATAGCAGAGTCCGAAAATTTGCCGGACCCACTAGCACTTCTGGAACAAGAAATAATGTGATCCGGCTCTAAATTATTCCCACAAAAGCCCATCAGGGTTAGGAATATGACAAACAGCCCTTTTCAGGGCTACAATTACTTCACAGTTTCATATTGATCATACGTACGATAACTTATACTATAATAATATACATACAGTTGATTATGTAGATAATTATCAACGACTTGCCCGTACAAATTTAAATTATTTCACCTATCATTAACAAAATTAGTATAACCTGAAACATTACGATATATTTATTCAACAATAGATAACGTGCAGTTAAAAAATAACACAGCCAATCAGAGACGAGCATTTTTCGATGACTCATTAGTTATGCGCGCACAAACAAATGAGTCATCAATCACAATGCAGAGCACCTGCATTGTGATTGATGACTCATTTGTACCGATAACATGCAATAATAACTAAATCTCTACCAGAATTACTAGTTCTAAGTACGTATGCGCTATTAAAACTATTTATTTAACTAAAAAGAAGGTGAAAACAGCCAAATGAGACAAAAAATATGCTTTGAATTTATTTTAAATGACAAAAAAATTCTTCCAAATTATTATTTTTTTACCGAATGATTACTCGCGCTGCCGCAGATGGCCGGCGCTGATTTTTTTTTCGTGGATAGAGAATGACCCTAGCTATCATATACTCACGCCACACACCCAACATATTAGTACAATTGAAGAAAAAAAATTAAACGTGATTCGCTCCATACAAAAAAATCTAATAAATTTTTTTCAAGACAAACTATCAAGTTTAGAAGAAATTTTATAAGAATAAAAGTTGTCAGGAATATTATAACACGTCATATAAAAAAAAATCGCATCGATATGGTAACCTAAGTCCACTAATTTTCAGTATGGGCCCACTGTGCGCCGTTGCGGCACCGCTCAGACGTTTGTGCGGCAGAAGAAAGGGCGAAATTTTCGCGGTGTGGCATATCGGCGTAAGTTGTTATGGCGCCGCAACGCCCGTGTAACCGCCAATGCAACGAAATCTTTGGGGTGCGGCGCCGCAACGCATCGTGTGCACAGGCTTTAAGAGGCCAGCTTATCCTTTTGAATGCCACGGATGTCTATTGACGTCAAATCAAAACGTGCTGACGATGCCAGCGACGGCATGGCACGTCGAAAATACCACTTTTTACAGTTTAAAATAAACATACAAAAATAAGTTTGTAGTGTTTCTTTTTTCCTATTATTAATTCATAGATATATTTATTATATTATTACACAAAGATATATATAATAATTAGCCACTCTGTAATGGGAAAAGATCACAATGAAAGTCTTGAACATCATGCAAAATGGCGTGCACATTTGGCGTGGAAATTCACGCCACGGACGTGAAGAGTCGTCAGCTAGTGATGGGTTTTTTTTTGGTTGGGAAACCGTCAAATAACTTCTCCCGCTCTGGGCGGAGCGGGAGGGTGTGTCAGACTCTTACTGACTAAAATCCACCCGTATTCCTTCCGTTGCCTGTGTTGCCAGGGGCCTTGGTAACCCTTTAGTACCTTCCCGCGACCCCGGCAGGCATCGGCCCTAGTGGACCCCTACACTTGTGCTGACGACATCTCTTTCAGGCGCGCGTGGAATACAACACGCCGTCGACCCGGGCCTGCTCCTTACCGGACGGTGAGCTACCCATTGCTCACCGTCCGCAAGCCCGCGCCTACGGTGGCCGGAAATCCGCCCGGGATTCCCGACGCCCAGGGCGTCTCCTGCGGCGGCTAGGGGCGAGAGGGCGCGAAATTTGCCAGTCCCTCAACCGTCCCGCCTCCTCCTTCGCGAGCATTACTGCTTCGCAAGAGGTGGCGGCTGCCCATGCCATCTCGCTCCGTACCATGGCCTGAACCAGGGCTGGACGCGAGAGATCTCTGCCGCCAATGCCTCAACAGCTAGTGACAGCTAGTGGGTAAGAAAACAATTACAATAAAAGCTTTATGAAATATTTTACGAAAACAAATTAAAATACACTATCTACATATGACGACAAAATATTAAATAAAACTATCGTATGTGGTGACAAATTCATGAGTAAATAAGTACAAATTGATAATTTTGGGGCAACTCCCGCGCAACCCTGTCAAGGGTAATGAGCAAACTCAAACTCAAACTCATACTCAAAACATTTATTTCAATGACGTAGTTGACCAAATCTAGTGGGGATACCGTCGTTTCGAAGTAGCAAACTCAAACTCAAAGCATTTATTTCAATTAAACCATTTACAGGCACTTTTGAATTGTCAAGGAGTCGGCCAGTTAGACATATGAAGCTAGTTGCCCATTCCAAAGCGTAGTAGGTACCTATGGAGAAGAACGGGCAAGAAACTCCATGGACACTCTTTTAAATTATATTGTTACTATATAAAGATTAGTATAAATATATTGAATTTATAAGTAAATGTGAGGACGATGTAAAAAAAACGCGTTCATTGTAATTAGGTACGGTATGAACGCGTTTTTTTACATCGTCCTCACAGCAAAATAAACAAAAAAGAAAAAACAATTTAAAAATAAAATAAAAATAAGCCGAGGCAGCTAACAGGTGACCAGTCCCAACTGACGGTGCCCGTTCACGAGCATGACGCATGGATCAGCACCATTCAGCTCAACCATTTTGAAGGGAGCTAAATGATCCAACACACGCGCCACCATCAGCGAGACATCTGAGTGAGCATGACATACTCTCAGCCGCAGGGCACATTCAAGTCAATAAGACATATTAACCGGTAAATGGTAAATCTATTATACATAGTACTCAAATTAATCAGCGCCTGTCACTACTCCATACAAGTTTAGACGTGATTAAAAACTTGCCTACTAAAATTACGTCAATTTACGTCAAGCGCTGATTAATTTGATAGGACTAAACTAAAATTGATATTCTGTCCTTTACTTAATGAAATTGAAAGAAAAAAATGCACTGAACTTAAATTAAGTTTATTTTGTGAACAAGGGAATCAGCACCATTATTGTGAACATCTTAAACTACGAGACCAAAAAAGTCAGAAATCGCATAAAAATCTGCTGTTCTATACTTTTGTTGATTTATGTGAACAAGTGTATGGGCCAGCAGATTTTGTTTTCGCGTGATCCATGTCACATTGCTTGTTCCCCGACCCACTGCGTCGCATTGCATCGCCCGCGATATAACTATGTTTTCGCTTAACGTTCTTTCAGACTTTTTTTCTTATTGCTCGGTTCCTAATAATCGTTATATTGCAATATGTGGTTAGCTAGCGACTTCGTTAATTGATCAACTATGTTGGGGTCAGCTTCCAGTCTTACCAGATACAGCTGAATACCAGTATTTTAAATACAGCTACTGCCTATCTGACCTCCACAACCCAGTTACAGTTAAATTTCATTTGAAATGATTATTTTACCTGTAAATAAATATTATTTACGAAACATGTAGTGTTTTTTAACACTTGTGTACACATCTGTACTAAACTTGTACTTGTCTTGTTGTACATATTTTAAAAGATAGCATAATTTACTACGCGGTCGCTTTTTTGTAACCACCTAAACTTGGTCGGATTATCACGGTCTTGCACTTCCTAATGACTTTTATTTTAATATCTCGTTATTATTGTATGTACTACGCTGAAATTTTACAGGTATAAAACTGAACTAAGCAACTAATTATTGATATAAAATCCAGTTTATATATCCACATACAGGTTTATCAGTGGCCAAATAACTCCGCGCGCATTTTGACCGTGAACGTAGAGAACTGAATATTATCATAATTTGTTAGTTACTTACAGGATACTAATGAAACTTCGCATACATTTGAAGGCAGTTACAAGCTACAAAATAGCGTTTAAAGTAAGTCTTTAAAGCTCTTATTTTGTTAGGACCTATTGAAGTGTTTTTTTATATTTAATTAAATAACCATTATTTTGCTTTTTTATTGCACAACTAATTAAAACCTATCCCTAAGAAGTTATGTAAAAAATATAATAAGAATCCGCTAAAACGTTTCAGAGATCCAGCAAAACCACAAACGTTACTCTAGCAGGATCTCGAATAACTTCGCAGCCAAAAGAAAGAACAAACACAAAATAAGGTGCAACATTTACCTCGTCAAGACAACTAATTATATAGCTAATATTTGTTTCAATATTCCCATTAAATAAAAAAAAATGTCTGGCTGCGGTAACGTTATAAACGTCAGCCCAGCAGGAAATGTTTTTGTGAAATAACTAAAAAACTATAAGTGCAACAAATTTAAAAATGTGCGCAACAATTACAGAAGCTGGGCAACTAATTATCTGTAAGATTTAAATGACTATTTTCGACATTATTTTGCTGGGGTAACGCTCACCCTATAACCTTCCTTAACAATTGGGATCTCAAATGCAAAACCTTACAATATTAGTATAGATAACAAAGCTGAAGACTTTGTTTGTTTGACCGCGATAACCTCTAGAACTACCAGTTGGATTTGAAAAAAATCCTTTTGCATTTAGAGATTACAGAGCTATTTAACAGCTACGACCCTAAGGAGCTAAGCAAGGCGGGTGAACAGCGGGGCACAGTTAGCTTTATATAGGCTGTAATTTTAAAAACCATCAACCTCACAAGGGGATGATGGTGTTTAAAATTACACCCAAACTCAAACTCAAAGCATTTATTTCTATTAAACCATTTACAGGCACTTTTGAATTGTCAAGGAGTCGGTCAGTTAGAAATATGAAGCTAGTTGCCCATTCCAAAGCGTAGTAGGTACCTATGGAGAAGAACGGGCAAGAAACTCCATGGACACTCTTTTAAATTAGATTGATACATAAAGATTAGTACAAAAATAATTTTGAAATTATAACTAAATGTGAGGACGATGTAAAATAAAAAACGCGTCCATAGTAGAATAAGAAACAAAAACAATTTCTAAATAAAATAATTACAAATAAGCCGAGTACGCTAAGAGGTGAACAGTCCCAACTAACGGCGCCCGTTCACGAGCATGACGCATGGATCAGCACCATTCAGATCAACCATTTTGAAGGGAACTAAATGATCCAACACACGCGCCACCATCAGCGAGACATCTGAGTGAGCATGACATACTCTCAGCCGCCAGGGCCCATTCAAGTCAATTACATAACCGGTAAATGGTAGCTTTATTATACATAGTACTCACACCTGTACAATGCAATTATACAATACAACGTAGATTGAATTTATACAATGCAAAGATAGTCTTGTACAATGTTCAGCTGCTCCAACAGTATTTTCAAATGTTAATTATTCAATTGGTTGTGGTTGTGGAGCAGGACCAGCATTGAGCCAAGCATTTTTATCAGCGATGTATTCACCCAACTTATAATATGCCTGCCTGCATAGTGTGCGTTTGATACAAGATTTGAACTTCATTTCATTCAGTTGAAGTATGTGGGGTGGAATTTTATTGTAACATTTTAAACAGTACCCCATGAAAGATGAGTCTACTTTAGCCAGTCTGAAACCTGGCTGAGATAATAGGTCCCTATTTCTAGTACTAGAATTATGTCTTTCACCTCTTTTACTAAAATGATGTATTTTTTTTTTTACTACATGATGTTTTCGTAGATATATTGACAAGGTACCGTCATGATGTTAATGTCCTTAAACCGGTCCCTTAGAGAATCGCGCCTGCGGAGATTATAAATGGCTCTGATAGCTCTTTTCTGCAGAATAAAAATTGACTCGATGTCTGCAGCCGGTCCCCAAAGTAAAATACCGTAAGACATGATACTATGAAAGTAACTAAAATAGACTAGCCTTGCGGTATCTACATCAGTAAATTGACGGATTTTTCTGACAGCATATGCCGTGTGAACTTAGCCGTCCTGCAAGAGATGTTAAATGAGGACCCCATTGCAGCCTTGAGTCGAGCGTGATCCCCAGGAAAACAGTTTTATCGACGAATTCTAGTTTCTCTTGATTCAATACTATCTCATAATCACCACTATTGACATTTGGTAAAGAAAATCGAATGCACTTAGTTTTTTTCCCATTTAATACTAAATTATTGGCAGTGAACCAATTCTGAACCTGCAATAGGGCGTTATTTACGTCGTCAACATTAGTAGCACGCCTATCTACCTTAAAAATTAAAGAAGTATCATCAGCAAATAACACCATTTGTGGGTGATTATTTAATAAATGGAGTAGATCGTTAATATACACTAAAAAGAGGAAAGGACCCAATAGCGAGCCTTGTGGAACATCCATTTTTACTTTTAAACCGAGTGAATTGATACCATTAATTTGTACTTGCTGTTGTCTATCATTTAAATAAGATTTTACTAAGCTGAGCGCATGTTTTCTGATTGATTAGATGCTAGGAAATAAAACAATGACATTTTATATTTGGTTTTATTTAATTTAAGTCGTTCAATAGTCCCACTGTTGGGCAAAGGCCACTTCGCATACAGAGAAGGATTACATTATAAAGTTACTTTTTTGTTTTTTTATATTTAATTCATAATCATAAAAGTTTACACTACATTTACACTTTCAGATTACTATAAATGTAATTTAACATACTTAATTCTAATTATAGTTAATGCTTGTGAATGTATGGAATTGCCAATAAGTAAAGCAAGCCGAAAATGAAAATTCCGTTCTTCGGCCCTAGTCGATACATCTCTATTTGAGACGAATATTCTACAATTGTAATTAAAAAACTAATGAGAAACAAAACATACATAATTTAGATATTTTTTTTTTCTTTAATGTATCTCTTTTACTTAGACGGGACTTTTATACGTGTCTTGAGCGAGAAAATCGTAGATAGCTACTCGCTTCACCGTCTGCGGTGGGAAGGATGCCTAAGATTGAAGCTATCAATACTCCGTTGGTTTGAGTAGATAAATAAACGTAAACAAAAAAAAAAACACGTAACGAGAGAGCTGTCAAGTAACCGACTATAGGTAATACCTGTCACTTCAGTTGTCATGCTACGTCACAGTTGTACTCTTCAATTTAGCAACGTTGACGATTACAAAATATTATTGTATTATTATAAATATAACAAAAACAAATTGTGCACAATTTTTTTTAACCTACATCTACGAAGAGTAGTTTAAGAAGAAATTATATAAAATAACATACATTAATAAAAGTGGGAGCTATCGTAAAAATTAATTTAATTTGGTTATAAGCAGAGGTTGGAATTAGGTAAAGTTATTTATGTACTTGCATCGAAATGTTGATATTAATATGGATCTTCCCGGTATTTCTATTAGACAATCCCGTGTGGCCGCATTGTGTGCTCCGTATTTCCGCTATTGTTTTCTTTTGTTCTCACAAGCTATGTTGTGTGAACTACAAATGTGGTACATCGCGCGTGTGCGCATTGGAATTTTTGCCACTTCGGACACCCGATGTCGTTAATGTAAATTTGGCAACGTCGCGCGTGCAGTGGTTTAAATTGTGTAAAATTAAATAACTTTTTTTATTTAATTAATCTCGGGATTTGAGGCATATCCACTTTATTCTTTTTTATAATTCCGACCTCTGCTTATAAGTTACTACGTATTTTTAAACAAGAAATGTTTCATCTAAAAAACCCTTTTTTACAATTTGTTTACCTTTATTTTATTACCTAAACCAATGGAGTATCACTGTCAAATCGAACATTTAGTTGTACTTGATGATGTTCAAGTGACATTCTACCTAAAGGTGGTCAAGTAATTACGAGGTCGATTATACATACCAAAAACAATGATAACTGATTTTTTTTATAAGAATAGCCATTGAGTTGCTATCTTATCTCTGGGAACTATATTTTGGAATGGGCAAACTCCAAATAATTTTGACTTTCAAAAATGCTTTTAATTTACAATATCTCTAGGTTAGATTTCTTCTATAAGATATTTGTTTTTATGGAACAAATCTAACTAAGAGAGATGTATGAATGATTGTAATGATTATAATTCTGTAAATACATATCTGTTATGGTCGCGAATCATATTTTGCTCAAGATACAACCCGACATTGACCTGCAAATTGCAAAAAACGTAAGAAAATTTGACATTGACAGACTGCATTCAAAGTTGCCATCATTGAAAAATAGCATGTTGCTGGCTTTGCACCTATACGACTTAATTCACTTACAGATAAATTTATATTTTATAAAATGCGATTAGCATAAGTTATCCATACTTACAACGTATAAAAAAGGTACAATTTAATAATAATAATATTGCTCCATAGAGGCATTTAAAGAAAGAAAGAAAGAAAAAGTATTTATTGGGACTCGCACAGGAGATCACACATTAAACTAAAAAAAAAAAAAAAAAACACTCATAGAAATATATAAAAAAAAACAAAAAGTAAAATTAAAATAAAAACAAAAAGTCCTGTACGAGGCCAAAAGGCTCCCATCTCAGCATAATGCTGCAGTACTTAAGAAATAAGTGTCGCAGCGCTGGTATTCTGATTATTTAAATATCACTTAGTTAATAACTTAATTAACTATCAAGAATATTATAATAGATTCCTATATTTAACAGACTTTTATTATTTCCGATCTATCTACGACTGCTCAAATTGAGGCGAATCCTGCGTGAGACGCGTGGAGTGAGTGTGCGCGTCGATCATTTCAATAATTAGGAAATCATGCGGCTTTTCGCCCCAGTTTGAACAACTCCATACAAGTTAGTTGACATAATCAGCGCGAGAGGAGTTCGTCCCCTATCCGTCTCAGGGGGTCTATTCTTTAAGCACTAAATCCGTAGTTTCTGCCGAAGTTACGGGCGCTTCCTACTCCGTATCACCTAAAGAAATAAGATTACTTCGGAGTCCGAACTGAGAATGAATGACAACACGATTTGACTGTTGTCCCTACTCGCAATGTGTTTGTGCTCGTTCAAAAAATTGAATTTGTCACTTGTTTTGACGGATCAACTACTTTCGGAGTAGACCCCTGTTTAGAGCTTTAGGCTTTCATCTTTTAAAATGGAATATTTGTCATTTTCTTACAGTTTAAAATTATTATTAAATGGAAATACACGTAAAACGTATAATGTTGGAACGCAGCCTCAGCTAAAAAAGTCTTAGAATTCTAGTTTTTTTTACATTATTTTCTACTTCTAATTGATATAAAATAAATCTAGGTGATAATATTTTTTATATAATCTAGATAATTTAATAAATCAGCGTTCGGTCGTATTAAAGACAACGTGGAGACACAGTTTAGCAGTAAGCAGTATTACGTCTCGGCAGTGACCTTGAAATAACACTTACTGCCTCCACCACGCACTAAGGTTACCCATTGATTGTGGCTCTTGAGTTGTGGCAAATTGAATGAAGGAGAGATTTTTTTTTTAAACCATCCGATTTGTTGTGTGTCTTATGTCCTATAAATTTAAATGTTTTTCACAAATCCGGTAGTTTTTGGTGTTAGGTTTGTTTGCTAAATCATCTCAGCACATCAACCGAAGCCGTTCGGATAGACTAAGATAGAAATTATCCATTTATTCGGGATCAAAAATAAAATACTTTCTATGGTAATTTTACACAAAAAGGCCTATAAAAAACGCCGCGATGAATATATCTAAATGCTCAGATTAATCCACAAATTGATAAAATATGACAGACCTGTTTAAAACAAAATATATATCATTTGTCTTCGGGTAATTTAAGTAGGTATGTTAAATCCTTAAATTTGCTTATCGTCTGGGACACAATGGTGCCGATTCCCTTGTTCACAAACTAAACTAAATTTAAGTTCAGTGCATCTTTTTCTTTCTATTTCATTAAAAAAAGGACAGAAGATAAATTTTAGTTAGTCCTGTCAAATTAATCAGCGCCTGTCACTACTCTATAC
The DNA here is from genome assembly GCA_905333075.3 of Atethmia centrago. Lineage (NCBI taxonomy): Eukaryota > Metazoa > Arthropoda > Insecta > Lepidoptera > Noctuidae > Atethmia > Atethmia centrago. The sequence continues at coordinate 12,356,825 of HG995393.1, forward strand.
AAGTTTAGACGTGATTAAAAACTTGCCTACTAAAATTACGTCAATTTACGTCAACCGCTGATTAATTTGACAGTACTAAACTAAAATGTATCTTCTGTCCTTTTCTTAATGAAATAGAAAGAAAAAGATGCACTGAACTTAAATTTAGTTCAGTTTGTGAACAAGGGAATCGGCGCCATTATGTCGATAAAAAATGCATTTTACACCAAATCATTTGGATGAATATGGAATAAATAGTTTAGATTTTAGGAACGTATTTTTGATCCTTTTTGATTTTTGCGTACCGGAAGACGTAGCGTTGGAAGGCCTCCTACAAGGAGGGCCGATGACGAAGGCCGTAGGAATCCCCTGGATGCGGGGAGCACAGAACCAGTTGAAGTGGCGGTGTTTGGGGGAGGCCTTTGTCCAGCAGTGGACGTCTTCAGCTGAAATGATGATGGTGATGATTTTTTTTTATAGCGGAACGCATGATAATGGCTTTCTGTAACAGACTGAAATCCGCACGGGCGAGTCCGCGAGCAGAAGTTAGATATATTTTGTTCCTTCACTCGGGCAACGACCGCATTGAAAAATAGAGATGTTCACTTACTTAGTAGTTGACAAGGAAGTTATGCTCGCTATCCAATAAATATATAAATACCTACATAACACAGAAATAAATAACAACTAAAAATAATGTTATTTTATAGGCTTACCTTGACGATTGAGTTGGTAAATAAATAAAAAAATATTTCTAATTTCGATAGTGAGTGATGAATTCAAACATTCATAAACAATACAGTCGATAACTTCGTGTTATATTTCACGTAAATAAATGTGCGTGAGCGCACCGTACGCGTCTGCACGTAACTGCGGCGCACTCGCGACTGTTGAGTACTGATGTATACTGAGATTTCGAAGCGTGTCTTTTCGGCCGTTTTGTATCAAGACGTAATACTGTTTACTTTATTATACTATGACGGCGCGAATTCCGAGTTTTCGGTTTAATTCGACATGTTTCGGACTCAAACGGAGCCAATATTCCATTGTTTTCGGGGTACTGAGTGAGTACGGTCGTGCCTGTTCCCTAGTTGATAGCGTGTTGCGGCGCGGCGGGCGGCGGGAAGCACCGCACGTGCTCCACGCCGGCGCGCTCCTCGTCGGCCGCCAGGTGGCGCGCCAGCACGCCGAAGATCTGCGAGTTCAGCACCTGGAAGCGGCGGATGCGGTCTACCATGCGCTTGAGAGGCTGTGGAGGAGAAACAAAAGGAATTTAAAAAAATATCTTGATTTGAGTAGGTTTCCGAGCACACCGAATAGTTTTAGAGTCAAACGGAGCCACCATCCTAGCTAATATTATAAATTTGTTTGTTACGCTTCCACGCTAAAACGGCTGAACGGATTTTGATGAAATTTGGCACATGGGTAGACCATGACCTGGGTTAGGAATTAGGACATAGGATACTTTTTATCCCGATATTCCTACGGGATCGAAACTTATGCGGGAAAAACCACGGGGCGCAGCTATTCAGTAATATTTATCATCATCAACTTACACCAGTCTACTGCTGCACGTAGGTCAACACAACTCGATTTTCGACGCAACTAGCTGCTACCAGCCACCCTGCTAAAGTCGTTGCCCCTCATTATATTTATTTATTCTCTGCCGGGGTCGCGGGAAGGTACTAAAGGGTTACCGAGGCCCCTGGCAACACAGGCAACGGAAGGAATACGGGTGGGTTTTAGCCAGTAAGAGTCTGACACACCCTCCCGCGAGCGGGAGAATTTATTTGATGATATCCCCACCCAAAAAAAAAAAGAGCTTATTCTGTGAGCTGCTTATTCTATGTCTAAAACTGGTTCTCTGCTGGGTCACCAAGTTCCGGATTCGGTCTAAGCATAGCCCGTTCCAAAACTCACTGAGCGACCTTGAATTTATGGACCAGCCCTACCATGTGTTTCGGCTCTGTAAGTCATAACAAGCAGGACGCACTGATTGAAGACCTTAGTCTTTAGGCTCTTTGGAATAAGCGACGAGAAGAGTCGACCAAGCTTCCCAAACGCTGCTCCCTCTCAAAGTTCTTCTTACCAAACTGCAGAGTTTGCCCGAGGTAAAACTATTCTCGATTAACCTTGAGAGCACCACCATTGACAGAAATCGGCCCCTGAATGCCGTGTTCGTTGAACATAATCTGGGTTTTGTCCAAGTTCATCCGAAGACCAATGTGTACAGAAGAATCAACCAGGTCGTCCAGCATCTGCTGCAAATCATGATGCAATTCAGCCAGTATGACGATATCGTCTGAAAATCTCAAGTGTGAGATGTACATTCCCAGTTCAAGTCTTAATCAAGTTCTCTAATGCGTTAGAGAATAGTTTCGGGGCAATTACGTCCCCTTGACTCATCCCACGCAGTGGGATAAGTTCAGTTCGCTGGTCCTTAGGTTGGAGCAATTGGATGTAGCACCAGTCAGCTTGGCATCGCTGCCAAGACCAGATCAGATAAGATCTCGATAGCGTCAAAAGCTTTCTCATAGTCTACAAACGCAAAACACAGGGGCCAATTATACTCTTTAAACTTCTGTATAATTTGTCACACTGTTGCGAATGTGGTCTATGGTGCTGTGTTCTTCTCGAAAGCCAACCTGCTCTTGTAGCTGAAATTCGTCGAGTCTTCGCACTAGGCGATTTGTGACGACTCTTGAAAACAACTTATACACGTGGCTAGGTGTGAAAGAAGTCTGTAATTCTTTAGAAGGGTCTTATCACCCTTTTTGAAGTAAAGAACGACCACGCTCTTTCGCCACACTTCTGGAGGTCTAACAGAGAACAGGACAGAGTTTTAAAGCTCCCGAAGCTCTTTCAGTACAGGACTTCACTTTCAGGAGATCGGTCGTAATCCTGTCCTCACCAGCGGCTTTTCCATTTTTAAGCGTTTAAGAGCCGCCTCAATTTCATCTTGGCTAACTTCTGGCTGGTCTTCCGTGAAATGGCGCGTTAAGGTGGCTTGGGAATCCTCATTTTCGGTATCAAGTCTAAATGCATGCGATGCGTACAATTGGCCGCAGAAGTTTTCGACTTCCGAAAGGATACATCGAAACGCCGCACTATGGGACCAACCGGTATTTTCCATCTCAAAAATCGATAACTCTGTTGTTTTGTGATTTATCTCCTTGATTTTTTTTTCACGTATTTGTGAATATCTAGGCAATAAAAGAAATCAAACATCATCATTCTAAAAAAAATATTTTTTCCGAAAAAAAATGACAAAGATAAACTTATACGTAATTTCATACAAAAAATCATACAGTTATATTAAAATAGCAATAAAAGTTACACTTATGCTTAAAATAAGTTTAAAACTAAATTATTATTATTAAACAAACAGTTACATGACAAAAAAAAAAATATTACTTAAACTTATCCTACTCATCACTTTCTATTTCCAACAATTCTTTAGCTTCGTCAAATAATTCTTTGGATATTAGAAAACTTGGTTTATTTAAGCTAGATATATAAGGATCAGATGTATATAACAAAATATGCAGAACGTCTTCGTTTGTTGCTGATCTGGAACACTTCCTAGCGTGATGTAACCTATATTTCTTATAATCTTTATTTCGAGCTTCCTGGGCATCTTCGGATAATTGTCCTATAGACAAAACTGCATAATGCTCTATTATTTTAGCACCATGTATAAGTACTTTATGGACCGAAGATGGCATGTAGTACCAGTTATATTTACTTACATATAATTGCGCGGTTACCAATGTATACTGACCAAATTTTTCTGCGTTTATAGGAAATCCCGATGACATAGTTTGAAGAATTACATATAGTCTCTTGATTAATTCTTCATCAATTCCGGTTATCTCTGCAGAACATTGGTAATTTTGGAAAAATCTCCTTGCCGTATTACCGTCATTGCTATTACCGGAACCTTGACGTGGTTTATCAATATGCAAGCCAAGCACTTCTCGGAAACGTTTTTGGACAAATTTTTTCTTGTCTTCTTTAAGTTGCTTGTTTTCTGGAGTTGTTGCAGACCACTTCTCAAAACCTAAATTGTAAGAAATATGGAGGATCATTTCCATAAATCTTATCCATGCGTGTAGCGTCGACAATCCGTATTTAAACGCATTTTCATTTTCAACTCTCGTTGTAACTTTTAAAAGATCATTCATTTGTCTGGGAGTTGTTCCACAAACAGTGCAGGTAGCACTGGATGATGTGTTTGTCAACACTTGAGCAACTTTCCCATCAATCATTGTCATAAACAGTTGATGTTTAACTTCGATGACTTTGTCTTCTATTGACACAAGAGTTGGAATCAATTGATTAATTTTGGCTTCAATTTCACTGACAACCGCTGTAGTTTTTTCGGGAGTTTCTTTTGCAAATTCTAATGAAATTGGTCTGCAATATCTAACAGATGAGCAAGTAGGGTTTTTCCATATGACCGTAGAAGTTTCTTCGTCTACTAGTCGCAGTGGTACAAGGGACACTATAAACAAATTAGCGTCCGATATTTGTTCGTTTTCTTCCGGTAGAGTTTGTTTATACTCACTTTGCCCGGAGGATCCATCACATCCCCATTTAGTGAAAAGCTTGAGACGATTGTAAGTCGATCTTGACTTTATCCTTATAATACGGCAGACTGTATGGTCTAAGAGATCTTGCAGGTTGGTTTTTGCGCTTATATTTGTCACCGTAATGCTGGATGCAGGCGGATAGCAAGCCTTTTTTGCTTCACTTAGTGTTTGATACGAAGGCAATACAGAACTTAAATTCTTATCAACGAGCCTTTTTCTTAGGTACGCATATTGTGCTTTGGTTAAATCAGTTTCAATGCATATACTCAATGCTTCCTCTTTTGTAAAGGAAAGTGCGTTATCTGGATTGAGTATGTTTTGTAGAATAACTTTTTTCTCTTCTTTTTCCTTATTTCTGATAATAGTCACAATCGACGCTTCGTCATTTTCCCCCATGGATCTTAAACCTTGCACATAAGCGTTACGGACATGTCCCATTCCATACTCCTGGACCAGCTCCATATTTTTTCGTTTCTTTGTGTTTTCCGAGCATTCGTCATATTGTTTTGTTGGTCTTCCACGTTCACCAGAAGTATTCAAACCAGAATGTACAGTGGTTGAGGTACTGCAAGAATTCAATGATACTTTAAACTCACCATTTAACCAATTTGAGTATAGGCTCTCGAACCGGTCCGGCTTTCTTTGAGCTTTGGTCCATTTCTGGTTGCAACTCGATGTTAGATTTTTTTGAATACTCTCTATTACAGTATTAACGTCAGTTTCCGATAGTTGAAAATTTTCCAATAAATATTTTTTGAGGTCTGAAGTACTTTTCCCTTTTATTATTTGATCACAAAGATCGCGTCGAACACAAACGAATTCACTCATTGTTAGATAATAATGTTTTTTATGCGTTAATTGTTATTGAAAAGAAGTATCTGAACACTTTGATGAATCGTATGCTGAACATACACGGGTATTTAAAGGACTAATATTTTAGTGCCTTGTGCAAAAACCATGGGACAATTGATTATAACAGTTCTCATCGAAATAGTGTATCAGTACTGATTGTAATTATTTACCACAACAGATAAATAGAACTTCCGCAGCAATATAGTTTATCATACTTGTGGTTAAGGTGACCACCCCAAACAAAATTGCCATGGGAAGATTCTTTCAAATATAATAGCAGTTTTTTAATTTGCAAATGTATGTTTTTATCGTAGAAATAGAAAAAAACAATATAGACATCAAAGGATAATAACTAAATATAATATTTCATAATAAAAAAGAAGAACCGTAATTTTCGAGGATTTTTCCCCGATTGACATTATTGCTTCAAAATCACCTCTGGCGCAAAAAACGCGCAAGTTTTTTTTTAAATCCTCATATTACTGAGTAGATAAGGTCTCTAATAGAGTAATTAACTTGACACCGGCTGCTTTCGGCAACAACGAAAACTCCAATTGAAATTAACAAAAACTAAATTTTCTTTACTTCACTAAAAAAATATTAAAAAATTAAATAAAAATATTAACTGAACGTGGTTGCAAAGTGTATATTCTAAGCTATCTAATGATGTATAACACTAATATGTTTCCTTGGAAAACTTCCGAATAATTATGTGTTGAACTCCCTTAACGGTAATTTAATTGGCATGAAAATATTTATGCCCAATGTTTGAGGTTCATTTTATAAACGTAAAACTTTATATTTTTTTATATTTTGTAATTTATTCGTAAGTTCCATCTTTTGAGAGTATAAAACCATAAAACAATCTATGGATTTACGACTTTCGACAAAACCATTTTTGAGATGGAAAATACTGTTTGGTCCCATAGTGCGCCGGTATCCCCACTAGATTTGGTCAACTACGTCAGGTGGCTTCTCCCAAGTGATTGGACGAACACTTTCGATCCCCGGTTTTGCTCAATGACTTTCTCTGCAGAGCGTGTATTGGAGCATCGGAGGTCGCATCGTTCCAATGATCTAATATTTTTGTTGAGTGCCCGTTGTTTTGACGAAGTGGTAGGTGGGTCTTAACGTCGTTCCGTCATAAACTCCGCAGTCTCTTCCGAAAGTTTGGACTTGCCCGTACGCCGCATTTTGCAAAATCGCGTACCTTCCTCCCTGAGGATTTCCACCATTTGGTCGAGCACCTGGTCAACGTCATTTTTGGTTTCCACGGTCACAATCAGTTCTCCAGGTGTGACTGGCACGACTCAGATCCTAGCATAGTTTGAAGCATATTTCGACGGAGCCTAGACTTCATCAAACGAGTTCGCTCGAGCTTGGAGTTAATATTCAGAGAGCCTCGAACAAGTCTGTGATCACTTAGTGTTGAACCTGTTGATCACCGAGACATCCCTGATTCCGTTTTATCCGTTATGATGAAGTCTATGTCATTTTCCGCCCTAGTGTCTGGGCTTCACCACGTCCACTTCCTTTGGGACCGTTCCTTAGATAAGGAATTCATCAAGGAAAGCCCCTCCTCCCCAAAGAAGTTGACAAGCATTTACCCCCTATGATTTCTGCTGCCAAACCCACTACGGTGTACTGCCACTTTAGCGTTAAAATCCCCCCCATGAGAACGTTGTAGTGGGTCTTAGTAGTGGAATGCAAGGCCTTGGATATGTCCTCAAACATTTGCTCCACTTCGTCATCCGAGTGTGTACTGACTAATGATAAAAGAAAACATGACATCGTCAAAAATCTGTACTTAGTCAGTCAAAAATCAGTCGGCAAGGGTGGTAATGGCTTGTATTTAATCGAACTTCTAATAATTCCCTGTTTGCGCTCCTAAAAATGTTATTGAGCACCCTAATATAATCATTGCGCCTTTTTTGTGATCGTCAAAGAATTCCTGTTTTGGGGTTCTAAAAATACAAAATGTTTAATTAACTGCGACAAACTTGGACGTAGCAGTTGGCCGTGGTCCCTTTTTATTTGTTCCAAAAGAAAATTGTTGTTGTGGAAAATCCTTATGGATGTCCTCCGTCCTGAGGAGGTCGGACTCACTGTCAGACTCTTGCTGACTAAAAACCACCCCGATGTTCCCCTCCCACACTTGCACCGGGGATCATGGGATCTAGTGCGACTTCCGCGATCCTCGGCTGGTGCCGGCCCACCTTTACGGGCCACCTAAAGCCCGCAGGGGGAATGAGGTGTAAGACTCCCCTCAGCGTAGTGTTCCACACGCGACGTCCAATAGGGGCGCGTGTGGAACACTACACTGCGCCACCTCGGTTCCTGCTGTGTGGGGGGCGACGGATGTCCCCGAGTCCGTCGCCCCTGGACTCATTTAGGGGGTTCTAACCTAACCCGTTTGGCCGGCGCAAGGGATAAAATAGAGCCTAATAAATTGTTTTCCTAAAATTCAAGGTAATACCACTGCTGACATATCATTCAATGGAGGGTTATACTCACAATCCCCTTCACCAGTTCATCCTTCCCATCAACTCGCTGCACCCTCAGGATATGGTAGCAGAAGTCCAGGGCTTCGAACCGTCTCTGTTGTCCTAACAGAGCTATGATGGTGCAGCCGGCCCAGTGCAGGCCTTCGCCGAACAGTTCCCTGGAAAGATAAATAAATAACGTTATTTTTAGGGTTCCGTAATCAACAAGGAACCATTATAGTTTCGCCATGTCCGTATGTCTGTCTGTCCGCGGCTTAGCTCAAAGACTCTTAGTACTAGAACGGTGTAATTTTGCATGGGTATACATAAATATATAAATATATGGGTATATGGGTATACATAAATGGGTATATATAAATAATCTAATTTTGGGTACCGCCCTTACACGTAAATTGGGGATGAATTCTTTTTTCTCGTCTACCCCATGATGTTGGAAAGATCGTTTAAAAATTTTGAGAGGGCAATCCATTTATCGATTCAGGGATTCGTTTGCGAAATATTAAGCTTTAAAATGCAAATTTTTATTAGAGTCAAATGTCCCTTCTCCCCGCCCGCAAAATGGTTGTTTTTGGATAAGTGAAAAAACTCACGGAAAGCTATCACAGAAAGAAAGAAAGAAAGAAAGAAACATATTTTATTTGGGACACGCACAAGAAATACAAAAGTAAAAAATAAGAGAAGCATTTAAAACTAAGCTTCGAATAAAAAAAAAACAACAAAGAATATCCAATAAGAACGACTTGTGCGATGCCAAAAAGGTCCCTATCTAATGCTGCGATATTTAAAAAATAAATACCGCAGCGCTGGTATTCTGATAGGCTAAGTAGGCTTTATAATTTAACGAGTAATAGTCGATCAACTTACATTTGCAGTTACAATGGAATGGAAGAACAATTTTTTAACTACAATGTTAATTTTGTTCTTGGGATAAATTCATCCCAACTACGGCACCCTTGATTGTGCATGGTCTAACGTGGCAGGTTTCTAGTAAATAAGTTTGTCTCAGACATCCGGGTCGGGCAAAGTGTTACTGGGTTTTTCTATCTGCAATTTCTCAGTAGCAGCCCGGAGTCTGGATGTGTGCCCGGTTGATGGCAAAAGGCTCGCCCCCTGTTACATGGGACTTAAACATAACTGGCGACATGTGGGTGTACTACAGGTACACCTCTGCCCAACCCTTCGGGGAAACAAGGCGTAATGTTATGTTATGTTATGTTATGTGTGTTTAATTTTAATTAGAAGTTTTGTAGACTCAAACAAGCTATTTGGTATACGGGCAGCAACTAAGAACTACTTAAAAAAATGTTGTAAGTGTACTGAATAGTCAATTCTTTTACATCACTTTCATTAAGTATACTGTGGCGGCATCTACATCGCCACATGCGAACTACGCAACACACTGACGTCACGCAAAAGCCTGCATCGCGCAAGCAGAGTTTACCGCGAAACTAGCATATATACATCCCGACATCAACCGTCGGGCAGTTGCCCACCAGACACGACATCCGTCTGGTCGGAGGATCCTCCCTTTTCTATGGAGGATAAGTGAACTTTACACCCTGTTCCTCATGCCTCTATAATACAATAGAGGCATGAGGAAGCTAATAAGCTTAAAAAGTAATTACGCAGACAATCAATATTGGCAATGTAAGTAGTGGATTTTTAAGGTTCCGTAGTAAACAAAGAACCCTTATAGTTTCACCATGTCCGTCTGTCTGTCTGTCCCCGCTGTATCTCAGAGACGCTTAGAACTAGTAAGCTGTAATTTGGCATAGTTGTACATATTAATCACGCTGACAAAGTGCTAAAATAAACGCTTGAAAAATTTCATTCGTCTTTTTTTTAGGATTTTTTTCGTGTTTCCCATGATGTGGGGTATTGTTGGATAGGCCGTTCAAAAATATTGCGGGTCTGTGAATACCACTTTTCGATTCAAGGATCCGCTTGCGTAATATAGTGCTAATTTTTGTTAGAGTCAAGTGTCCCCCCCCTGCCAGCTAAGCGGTTGTTTATGCAGATGTGAAAAAAATCATGGCAGTAGTACATATAATGAAATTAAAAGGAAAACTATCACAGCTAAGTAGGCTTCACAAGTTAACGAGTAATAGTCGACCAACTTAAATTAGCAGTTGGAGAATTGACCGTGGCATATATCGATGTATGGGAGAACATGTTTTTCAACTACAATGTTAAGTTTGTTTTTGGGATAAATTCATCCCAACTTCCCAACTACGGAACCTTCATTGTGCGTGGTCCGACACGCACTTGGCCGTTTTTTTTATTTGCCGGTATATCAAATACCTTGGCCGACTGTACTTTGAGTATCAATCATTTACGAAGGATAGTGATTAAAATTGTAGTTTCATATTTCTATGAAATATTAAAGTATATAATAATAATAATAAAAAGTATATTGTATAAAATATTCTAGTTGGAGTCATATCAAGAGAAATAATACTTCATTTAAAAGCGAAACTCGACGTACGGTACGCTAAGAAATTTTAGTCGCTCAACTGGACAAGCCATGCCATCACGCCTTATGTTTCGATCAGAGCCTATCGCGGCTAAACAGTCACGAATCCAGACTGCGGGCTGGCTCGCGGGAAGGTACTTATGAGTCACCGAGGCCCCTGGCAACACAGGCAACAGGAAGGAATACGGGTGGGTTTTAGTCAGTAAGAGTCTGACACACCCTCCCGCTCCGCCCAGAGCGGGAGAAGTTATTTGATGATTTCCCACCCTCAAAAAAAAAAAGACTGCGGGCTGGAACTGAGAATTTCCTAATGGTAAAACTCGCTAACACGGCTCGACTCGGGAATCGAACCTTAAAAGACACTCCGCTCAGCAGCCTCTTGATCCTAGACCACCAACCAACGAGACAATCGGTTGTCAACGTCAGTTTAATCTACGAAAAAAACCGGCCAAGTGCGAGTCGGACTCGCGCACGAATCATGTCTGTTGTATGGGAGCCCCCTTAAATATTTATTTTATTCTGTTTTTTAGTATTTGTTGTTATAGCGGCAACAGAAATACATCATCTGTGAAAATTTCAACTGTCTAACTATCACGGTTCATGAGATACAGCCTGGTGACAGACGGACAGACAGACAGCGGAGTCTTAGCAATAGGGTCCCGTATTATCCTTTGGGTACGGAACCCTCAAAAACATATCATGGGGTGTGCCGACAGAACTGAAAACTTAAAATTATGCATAGCTACAGTTATACTTTTAAAGTGCACCTACCAAAAATCGCTCAAAACTTGAGCGATTTTTGGTAGGTGCAAATTGTATGGGTTCGCGTCAGCGACATGCGAATCTTAACACTTTAACAGTATAACTGTTACGTGTAACGAATGAGTTAGACAAAAAAAAAAACATTTTGACCGTCACGACATTTTTGTTACATTTGTTCGGTCGTATACGCCAAGTGTGCAGAGTATAACGTGCGATTAGGTACTTAGTTAAAAAAAAAATAAGGTAGTTTCAACTCACTCGACAGTAAACTGGGTGTCTCCAACTGGAATGCAGTATAAGAATTGCAGAGCGGACCACAATCTGAAACAAATTAATAAGTATTCATTAATTCCTATTTTCAAAAGTACTATATAGTGAAAGAGGACAGACCGCAGCGTAGACGCTTGCGGGCAATCAGTTCATTTTTGCCGATGTAAGTTTACCCTTGCGATATTACGTTACCCTCATAAATATTCAATCGTCTTCGCTGATAGATAGCCTCCGCAAATACAATAGTACCGTTCATTCGGTTAAAAATAAATGTACTATGAAACTGCCATGTGATCCCAACATTATACAGTAAATTTCACAGATACCTTACCCTCACCAGACGCAGTTTTATTCCCACGATATAATTTTACCCTCGCGATGTTATATTACCCTCACGATATGTTGTTACCCTCACGCATCAACATACCTATAAATTTGTTACATAAATTTAGAGAAACTTATATAGATTTATCTGGAATCAGCGATACGAAGCAAAATATACCTGTGGAACTCGTTGGTGTCGTCGGTGTGCGCGGGCGCGTGGTGGTGCGGCGCGGGCGGCGCGGGCCACTGCGGCGCGGCCAGGCAGGCGCGCAGGCGCCGCAGCACCACGGAGAACAGCGACAGCCCGCAGCACAGGCGCTCGCGGGTCAGCAGGTCGCCTTCGCGGGACAGCTGGCCTTGCTGTGAACAAAAAAAATTGTCCTTTAGAAATGTCTTCGCTGCATCGGAACAAAGTTGCAAAATAAGACTGTATTTACATGGAACAACTGCATTATGTCCATAGCAACCTAATTACTATTATCTAAGAATTCAAAGATCTTAGACTAGTGTAGACTTTTATTTATTAATTTATTAAAAATACATAAATATTGAAAATATAGTGATCGTATCACTCAATCTGCCTAGCCTTGTGCCAACTATGTTAGGGTCAGCTTCCAGTCTATGTCCGGATGCAGCTGGATACCAGTATCTTACATGGAGCGACTGCCTATCCGACCTCCACAACCTAGTAACTGGGTAATACGATGCCCCTTGGCAAGACTGGTTGTCAGACTTTCGGGCGTCTGACGACCCGAACCACTCTCAAAGATCTACGAATTACAGCAGGGACCAACGGACTTAACGTGCTTTCCGAGACACGGAGAAGTCTCGGTATGTAAAGATGGTCAATCATCCACAAACCAACCCCGGCAAGCGTAGCTTAACCTGATGGATCGACCCGTGTGGCTGTGATTACTTAACCACGAGCGAGGAGCTCGTTATGTAGTGATCGTATGACAACCGGATTTTTTAAATATATTTTCGATAGTTGGGCAATTGGCATAAGAATTTAAAACAGCTAAATACTAAAATATTTATTAATTACTAGTGACAGCTCACTGGTCGAAATTCGACCCCCTCTACTTACAATCTATAATAGTACTTACTTATTCCATGCTCAAGCTGTCACCTTCTTGTTTTAACACTTCGGTCCCTTTTCACGAATCACTCCCACAGAAAGCGAGAGGCAACATGATAAACATCAAAAAGTAAGTATACCTCACCTTAGCAGTTCCGTATTTATCGACATTCTGTACAATCTGTAGCGCGGAGTATTTAGCTTCTAAACGCTTCTGTTTAGTCTCTGGCTTTTCTCCCTCTGTAGACAAAAAAATAAACAGAATACAGGGTCAAATTAAATTAGCGAGCCGAACTACGCCGACGTGCTGGGTATCAATACCTAAACACAAGAAAATAAAAGATATTACATGTTTTTTTTTGTGGTCAACGACCGCTGTTGGTATTGTTACTTCAGATAAGATTTGCAAAAATCTGTTTTATTTTGCTTCCTCATGTTTAGATTTTTTTTTTGTATATATCACAGTCGTGATAAGTATCGACTCATCACGACTGTGAAGTATACAAAAAAAAAACTGATCTTTGAAACTGATATTTCAAGTGACTACACTAACTGGTAACGGTTTATGACCCACTAAAAAACATAAAATGAATTAATGAAATGCACCGACCCCAGCGTGGTTAAACCAGACTCGATTGCTCGAATGAACCCAAGGATTCGCACTAGTCCCTGGAGCCTCATGTTTCATGGGACTACAGAGACCATTGCATATCAAAGAGTAGACCGGGGGGCGCGGTAATGGTCAGGAAAACGTGCCCTTAGGATAGGAAGGATTATTAGAGCCTACCGGATATGCGTCCTAGAGTAAGCAATGGAATAGTGGAGAGACGGGTGATTTAAAAATATCATCAAATTCATTATTTTTTGTTTGATTATTCTTAGATATCGATACCAATCACGTCTGCGAAGTTTAAAGCTAAATCAGACACCAGCTCCTCACATTGCTAATAAAAACAAATAATATGTGAAACCTAGAATAAGCTTGTCATTGTGAGGAGAAATAAATAACTTATTATTATTATATTGAGCAGTACTGCTTGGGACCACTACACCAACGAGGCAGGTCCCCGGCGGTCGGCGCATACCTTTTATGTTGGAAGTTTACATATTCAGCCTATAATGTTCCCACTGCTGGGACACAGGCCTCCTCTCTGTGAGAAGGAGTGGGCCGTAACCCACCACGCGGGCCCAGTGCGGGTCGGTAGATGTCACATGTCTTCGAATTTTTGGTTCTAGGACACGCCGGTTTCCTTACGACGTTTTCCTTCACCATTTTGAAAGCAATGGTGGTGAAATTATTTACACAAAGATAAGCGCCTGTCCGGGTTCAAACCTACGACCCACAACTCGTAAAGTCGCGGTCGTTACCATTGAGCCACCATTGCACTCATAAAGTTTAATAAATAACTATTATAGGTAAAAAACAAAGCCAATATTTTAAACAGCTAAAGGAGAAAAAGATAGCATACCTGCTGCGAATGGTCGTGGTAGAATATTCTGGAATGGCGCCGCGTGCAGTAAATCTGTTACTTCTTCTTGACTCAGCGCCTAAACAACAAGTTATATTCCTTATTAACAAAACTACACAAGACATTACATTGATCTATGAACTACATTATTTTTTGGTCCTCAGGATTTATTTTTCATCACAAATTTTCTCTAAATTCTCTTGTAAAAGGGCGTCCTTTTGTAGAAATGAAAAAAAAAAGAAAATTTGAATTTCTTTGAATATGTCAGTAAATATTGAACATTGACATAACCGAAGTGTTTGACCCTTGAGGTATTTTGTTATGCTCCGGAAGAAAGGTACCCTCGAGATATTTTATTACCCTCCAGATGTAAGGTTACCCACGAGATGTCTTGATACCCTCGTGATGTCTTGTTACCTTCAAGATATTTTATATCCTCGAAATATTGTATTACCCTCGAAGTTATTTTTGGTCACCAGTTACTAATTTTATCTTACCTGTTCAATGAGCATACAGAAGAGTATGATGTTGCCCAACTCTCTGAAGGCATGGAACAGTTCAGTGCGCGCATCGGGGTACTGAACGATATCGGTGAGTTGAGCGTGGTAGTAGCCCAGGACACCTGTATGTAAAGAAAAGGGTATGTCATACGTAAAGTTAAACTATAAAGTGTTTTGTAGTGTCACCGTCGTCTGTCGTCGTCGTTGTCATTCTACGTATCGTGCAGTGAAACCCTCATAAAGAAAAAATAATCTTTTTATTTTTATTTAGTTATTCTGTAGAAAACCTCGTATATTTAGAACAAACGTGCATATTCTGAGATGCTTCTAATGCCTACTATTGATGATAAATAAACCTCGGAGCACGTGAATGACGAACATTTTTTAAACAGCTTTTATCTTCCCCTTTAAAATAAAGTTTATTGCAATCATGCGGTTTTCACTGCACGTAACTTACACGTTATATTGAGCAAACGTTATGATTGGAAAAATACTTTTTTACTTCTCATGCTCAAAAAGTTCGTCTTTGTGTTGTGCGGACGCGACATAAAATCGCTTTTTATGCTCTAGTGTATAAAGTGAACTTTTTTCTAAGACTAAGATAATTAGGTAATAATAAGTTTTATTAGTACCAACATAAAAACAACAACACAGTACATAGTATATGGAAAGAGTGGGTTGTACTACCAAGTTTAAAATTATTGTCAGCTTTCCAGGCTCCTAAACTAGGTACGCAGACCTGTATCTTAGGAGTCGGAGATTTTGTGGCTTCAATTTATGTTACAATACAACCGTGACTTTTCCAAGGTCCAACAGCCACAGGCACAATAAAACGTCGCAGATTAAAGTCGTTATTTTATTTGCTTTAATTTATATCGCTTCCGTGTTTTCTATCGTTAATTTATAAAACCAGATAAAATAGCTGTCATTTATTATTTAAAAACGTAAAAAAACGTTTTTATGACTTGGCAGTATGAAGTACCCAAGTCGAATGACACATGCTGAAAATTACAAAAAAAAAACTTTAAAAAGTTTCGTGGCGGGAATTAGCTATTCTCTTCTTCAATTTTGCAACATTTTTGAACAGTGAAAAGTGATTAAACTAAAACAATGGAATATTCATGTGACGAAGAAATTACACGCTCGCCTAACACGCTAATGGGAATGCGAAAAACCTGGTTGAAGAAATATTACGCCGAAATTCAAGCAACTTTATCTCAACGCGTACGACAATTCATGCGTTGGAGTTTCAACAAACAAGCAAATACTGTTAATAATTTGTTATGCCTGTTTCATTTTCTCGCAATCAAAGTGAAAAGCATGCAAAGTGTATATATATCTCGGGCATGAACGAGGCATTTTACCCCTCGACTTTCACTATCCACGATATAAACGTCTCGGGGTAAAATGGCTTCTTTCATGCACTAGTTATACAATCTACTATTATTTTGTGTGAAAATACATATAAAGACCGCTGTTTACGGTAGCGCGTCAAGTAACGCACACAAGATTGTGATTACGGGTGTAAAGAACAGTATGGGGGACGTGGGGGTATTTAAAATGCATTAGAAAAAAAAGAACAGATTTTTAAGTAAAAACTTTTTTAGGCACGTTGAGCGAT
The DNA here is from genome assembly GCA_905333075.3 of Atethmia centrago. Lineage (NCBI taxonomy): Eukaryota > Metazoa > Arthropoda > Insecta > Lepidoptera > Noctuidae > Atethmia > Atethmia centrago. Next base: position 12,373,249 of record HG995393.1, read on the forward strand.
TTCTGGAGGGGAAAATCTTCTTCCACTTTCTTCGAAATTGTTCGCGGCGTTGACATGCTGTAATGGCAGTATATCTATAGCTTTAAGGGTGACTTGTTGTGCAACATTATTTCATAGTTTTAAGTCTTTAGTTCAGTCCCCAGGTTTTTTTTACTTGTATTGCGCAGTAGTCCTCCAGATAATATCCTAATGAATTCAAACAAAGTCCCTCTTTTAGTGTGTTTTGAAAGTTTTATTACCCTGGCAATATTTTGGACTTACCGATCCATAATCATATTTCGGCAGTTTGCAGTGGCTAGCGCCCTAGGGAACTATGCCGCCTAGTATGCCTCGGGCTATACCCTAGGTATGAGTTGTTACCCTTGGAATGGGTTGTTACCCTAGGTGTGAGATGTTACCCTAGGAGTGGGTTGCTACCCGTGGAGTGGTCTGTTACCCTAGGGTTGAATTATTACCCTTGGAATGAGTTTTGACCCTTGGAGTGTCCAATTACCCTAAGCGTAATTTGTTACCCTAGCCGTATTTCGAACTTACCGTTAGATCCGTAATCATATCTCGGCAGCTTGCAGTGTCTAGGCATGGCGGCCGCTAGCGCCCGAGTGAATTGCGCTATCGTGCCGTGCAGTAGGCCTCGCGCCACGTCGAGCAGTTCAGAGACTACTACGGCTACTCCCTGGTAGCCTAGGAGGCGGACTAGCGCGTGGAGGTGTTGGGCGCCTACGAAACCTGAAGGAAAAGCACGTTCATTTGAATCAGTCGGTGAAACTTCAGTATTAAAGACTACAGTCCTCGTCATTTTAGTGATTCCATATTTTATCACTATTATTAAAACTATGACTATTGAAATTTAAAAGTGCACTAAACGAAATAAATAATAAATAAACATCTCGCCATCCTGCTCGCGCGCTCCGCGGCCCGCCCGCGCCCGCCCGACCTCAAGCCAGTTCATCTTCCGCCATCGTATAGTGTGCGTGTCATTGCGCACTGCCGCGATCGATACGAGTCGCCGCCGCAGGGTCTCAGACAGTTTAAACTTTTTAACTGTTTCATTTTTACCCGACTAATCGCGTACTTGCGTGCTGTACGCAACACTAAGGTCAAATGTCTCTGGACTAATATAATATTTGGACTTTGAAGATAACAGCACCCCAATTGTATCAATCACAGTCTGAATGATTTTGAAGGACATTGCTAATCCATTGTTTCATACGATCGAAAAATTCGTCTCCTCAACAAGGCGTTACTGGCGGTCACGCGCGTCTTGTAACTCGCTTAGCCTCGGCATTGCTAGGCGGTTGCAAAACCGCTGTATAAGTTTATTTTAACATTTTATTAGTTGGCGACCTTTACAGGCACCGAGTCGAGTCAACTCGAGTTACGACTCGAGTCCGCAGCCATAAACTCAAATAATTCGAGTAAACAAAAATCCAACTCGTCACATCTTGTAGCGATGTGACGAGTTGGATTTTTTTTACGACGCAATTACGAAGTCGACTATACACATAGCATGTTTTCTCGAACCTGTTATATTGCGGTTTCGAGAAAACATGGTACGTACTACATTTAATAAAGGACAACACCTAAACCGCGGTCCCTGTCAGACTGCAAATAAAAGAAAGAGAAACACAACGTTTGTAATTTATTGCAAAATATGAAGCAATTATCTATTTACTCAAAATTTAGTTGAGTAATCAGAAACAATTAAGACGTTCTTGTTATTAATTAAATACGTAACATACGTTGATATTTAGTACAGATATTTTGGATTGGAACTCAAGGTAAAAGGTTATTTTAACGTTGGTTTGTATCGAGATATATTTGTCAACGTGTTTTGGTAACAATCAAGTTCTGTGAAATATGTTCAAAATTAACCTATTATATTTTTTCCGCTACCACAAACTATACAGATTTGGCATTTTTTTTTCTAAGACAAGCCTATTTTGGTCATTTGCCTCTTGTCGGCGCTTTAATGTTATGATGGCACATGTTTTTTTGCTATTATGGTTTTCTTTCGATCCTCACCTACGTATTGCGCATACTGTGCAGAATATGCAAGGCTGAGTTGCTTGGAGCCCCACAACAATGCATGTCCGTATTGTTGCGGCTTCTCTCGAGACACCCCCGCAGCGAACTGTATGCCGCGACATTTCACGAATCTGGAAATATTTTGACAAACATAATCAGCCTATAATGTTCCCACTGCTGGCACACAGGCCTCCTCTCTGTGAGAGGGAGTGGGCCGTAATCCACCACGCGGGCCCAGTGCTGGTTGGTAGATGTACGTGACATCTACCAACCCGTCTACGAATTTTTTGGTTCTAGGACATGTCGGTTTCCTCACAATGTTTTCCTTCACCGTTTTGAGAGCAGTGGTGATGAAATAATTTACACAAAGTAAAGCTCCTGTCTGGGTTCGAATCTACAACTTACAACTCGTAAGTCGCGGCCGTTACCACTGGGCCACCACTGCTCTCATATTTTGACAATTACAGCCTATTCCCAGTGCCGGATTAAGCAAGCGCGGGGCCCGTAGCAAATTCTATCGCCCTTGATCTGCTATGGGTTCTTAAGTGTGAAGTAGTAGATAAATTGATTACTAAATTATAATGAAAATAATGTAGACTGTAAGTAAATAGACTACAAATAAATAGACTAATTCAACATTTTGAATCGAGACATTTCAATTCTGCTACGCATCCACACTGAGTGTCGAGCAAGGGTGTTCGCACACGTCAGACTTTTTGTAGAGCCGATTATCGGGCCGATTCAAATTCTATATATTTATACGAGCGACTTCTTGTAGAACTTGTGCGTTTACCGTATGAAATCCTGTGTTTTATTTTAGCCAACGAAATAATCGGTTACCGATCGCCTGACGTGGATTGTCTTAGTCGGAAAAGGTTACGTTTTACGTTTTTATGACATCAAATAATATTCATCACCCAAAAAATTATGCTCAGGCGGAGGTGGGCTGGGTTGGATACGCGGGGCCCCCTTCTGCGCGGGGCCCGTAGCATTTGCTACTGTTGCAACATGGTTAATTCGGCACTGCCTATTACACTTAACATATCGTTAGCATCTTCCGGATACACAATAAACCCATCAGATAAATAAAAAAAAAACACATTTGTTATGAATTCATATACATAAAATAAATAAAAAGATCTGAAAGTTTTATTGGCAAAAAGAAAAGGTGATGCCAGAGAGTGTCTTACATAAACACAATTAAGTTTGCATATCATTATGTTTTGGGGGTCAACGGTGTTTGACCGTTGACCCCAAACTAACCAGGGGTCGGGAGTCGGAGTGCGATTGAGCAGAAATAAATTGTCGGTTTACAAGGCTAGTTTAGTAAAGCGTTGTGTGTGTTTGTGTGTCTGTTTGTGGGACTGTCGAAATCTTAAAATTGAAAATCGACTTTTCATGTGACTTATGTTTGTATGAGAAGTTGAATTTAATCTTTTACATTTCGACCTATGTTCTCAGGGGAAAGTTGTTCAGTTTTATGCACCTGATTACCTCCTAAAATATCCGTACTCCTTTTAAACTTATCCTGTATACTGACGTATGGCTAGAAAGGGAGTGAATTTTGAGAGGTTAGTAGAGATTTGTGGAACGAGAAGACTTGCTGCGCTCACCACAAAAATCTTTTTACGCTACGTTTATCCCAGAGGATAAGCGTAGAAAAAGATGACGTTGATTAATAAATACATGCATAAACTAACGCCTTCTTCCGTGGGCAGCAATATAGAACGCCACTTGCTCCACTCCTTAAATACTCCTTTTGCTTCGTTTACGTTCATACATCTGGTCATACAAGCACGCCGCCGCGCCGGTTGCGAGTACTACGCACCTGACCTTTCTGAAGAACATCACCAATGAGGTCACTATGTCTAGGGTGTCCCCCTCCTGCCGGGGTCGCGGGAAGGTACTTATGGGTCACCGAGGCCCCCGCAACACAGGCAGCAGGAAGGAATACGGGTGGGTTTTAGTCAGTAAGAGTCTGACACACCCTCCCGCTCCGCCCAGAGCGGGAGAAGTTATTTGATGATTTCCCACCCTCAAAAAAAAAAAAAAAGGGTGCCCCTCCCGGCGTTTTCTTTTGTTAGTCGCCTATCATTCATCCTCTCAACATGACCAAACTATCTAATCAAAAATTATTAAATAATTGATTAATTAATTGATTCATAAATGATTGATTTATTAATTGATTAATAAATATGCAATAATAATGTTTCTCACCGGTCAGTAGCGGCGTTGTAACAATAATTCGGCAGGAAATCAAAGTTGAGTTCCCAGAACACATGCAGGGTGATTCTCCCGTATGGGGCGAGAACTCCGTGGTCACTCTCTCTCAGAATGGCGTCGAAATCGTCGAGTGTGAGGTATCGGCTTAAGAGCTTGTGACAGAGGCGGTTCACGGAGATTAGGCCTTCCAGTTCCTGAAAGAAAAGTATAAAGTTGATGTGAAAATCTCGTCGGCTCTCGGATACCTAAATACCAAGTGATATTTCAGATTCGTTGTCTCGTCGTCTACCTAACTTTTATCCAACTACGTCGAGGTCTATGCTGCTGCATTTTACATGGACACTGCCTATCTGACCTCCACAACACAGTTGCTGGGTAATACGATACCCCTTGGTAAGACTGGATGTCAGACTTTCCGGCTTCTGACGACCCGTAACGACTGTCAAAGATCCACGAATGGGACCAACGGCTTAATGTGCTTTCCGAGGCGCGGAGGAATCTTGGTATGTTAAGATGGTTCCATCCGTGGTGGATTACAGCCCACTCCTCAGTGGGCTGTAATCTACCACGCGGGCCCAGTGCGGGTTGGTAGATGTCACATGACACGAATTTTTGGTTCTAGGACATGTCGGTTTCCTCACGATGTTTTCCGGGTCTCCCTTGTTTCATCGAAAAGAAATTGACAAATTATCACTTCCCAAACAATTTTTCGCATAATTTCATTTGCCAAATTATTACTTAGCAAATAATCTCTTCACAAATAATTGTAACGCAAACCTAATGTTTGGCAAGTGATCGTTTAAACAATAACTTGTTTACCAACTAGTACTTTTACCAATTTTTATGTAGTCAAATATTTCAGTTGAAATTCATTTATTATTACATTTATTCATTTTTTGCAAAATAATATTTCTACCTCGTCTAACTAGTTCGGTTCTTTTTTCTATATAATCTATTCGTTTCTGGAACTCGCCGGCCGCTGCCGCGGCACCGCTCGCTCCGCTCGCTCGGCTCGTGCGTAGGTCACAGTTTTAACCTAACCTAACCTAACCATTATTTAAAATAATTAACCTACTCTAACTAGTTCCATAAGTAACCATAAAATTTACTTGTTTCAGACAAATTCAAGCACATCTCATTCACACATCACATTCTCTAACGTTTATTATCTAAAGATTGTTTGCTGTAATAAATCATTTGATTAAAGACCAAATGCCTAAATGACATTATCCTTGATAATATTCTGCCAAGTAAAAAATTTACCAAATGAAAATGTGCGTACTAAAATCATTCCAAACATTGCATTGGTATAAAAAAGGTTGCTTAAATTTTCGCTAAATCTTTTCGGCAAAACGGCAGGATCCCATGTTTTCCTTCGTTTTGAGAACAATGGTGATGAAATTATTTACACAAAGTAATGCGCCTGCCTGGGTGTGAACTTAAGACCTAAGACAACTCGTAAGTCGCGGCCGTTACCACTAGGCCAACACTGCTCTCCAGCGATAAGCGATTGTTATCAGACTAAATCAAAAACTTGGTCACGCTACCGATATCAAAAAGCAAAAAAGTAGAAAATCATGTTCAGGTACTTACCACAACGCCCGTTATATCTCCAGCTTCAAACTTAGCGACGGCCGCGTCTAAAGCTCTATGCATGTCCGCGTTGATTCGCTGGGCCACCTGTCAAAATAATATTGTTTTAAGCCTAAATTACAGGTGCACCTATTCGCAGGAAGGTACTAAAGGGTTACCGAGGCCCCTGGCAACACAGGCAACAGAAAGGAATACGGGTGGGTTTTAGTCAGTAAGAGTCTGACACACCCTCCTGCTCCGCCCAGAGCGGGAGAAGTTATTTGATAATTTCCCACCCAAAAAAAAAGTCTTTTGATGAAAGAACCACACAGATTGAGTAGACCTGCAGGCTTAGCATGACACTCTCTATTTCTTCGAAGTATAGACACGGCTCTTTCTATACAAAGTGACATTTCGTTTCTCAGTTTTTGACATCTCACCGTAGAAATCCCTCTACAATCTGTCATCTTGTCTTTCGTTTCTAACTATCTTTGTCTAGGTCCTTTTTAATGTAGAAAGATTTCTACGGCGGGATGTCAAAAAAGGAGAAACGAAATGTCACTTTGTATGGAAAGAGCCGTGTCTATTCTTCGAAGAAATAGAGTGTCATGCTAAGCCTGCTGTCCAGTCAGTGCACGCATTTGTCAGTGGAATATAATAATGCATTCAGAGTGCTGATGAGGCTGCCTTGGGGCAGCCTCATTAGCCGACACCCGTCTGGTCGAAAGATCCTCCCTTTTCTATGGAGGATGAGTGAACTTTACTCCCTTTTCCTCATGTCTCTATAAACCATACAGCAATGGTTCAAGTACTGACAATCGAACCTCTGCGCAAATACCCTCAAGATGCCACTGGAGCTAGCCCCCCGAGCCCTAGGCACCACGGTTGTGCATCGTTTTCGCATAGTAGAAAAGAAACAGTCCACTTGCGATTCGGCGAACATCCCTGATGCACCCAATTCTGTAGCGCCACCAGACTTTTCGACCAGACGGATGTCGTGTCTGGTGTCGGGACGTTGTATATATGCTAGTTGCGCGGTAAACTCTGCTTGCGCGATGCAGAATTTTGCGTGACGACAGTGTGTTGCGTAGTTCGCATGTGGCGATGTAGATGCCGCCACAGGTTTACGTACTGAGCAATCGAAGCCTTTAATGTGTCTATGTGGTCTTTTTAATTATGTTTTTATTTATTTTTTTATTTTTTGTGCCTATGATCCTCTTAATGATAAATGATAAATGATAAATGATTTTATTTCTGTAAGTAGGTTTTTACAAACACTTTTACACGTCAAAACATATTTTTTAAAACTAGATGAGGCCGGCGTTTCCTATCTGACTACTCTGAGAAGAAAGGCCGAAACAAACTCAGAGGTCACCGTCTCTTTTAAAGTCCAGACATAATCTTGGTCAGATCATATGAAGACCATGTCGATTGGTGTCTGAAATGGTCTTTTGATGAAAGAACCACACAGATTGAGTGGACCTGTCCAGTCAGTGCACGCATTTGTCAGTCGTTGTGCAGCTCAACTCATAACTAAAGGAGCTCAACGATTCAACGAACAATACCAAAGAAAGGACATTTGGCTAGGCCGCAAAAAATACTCAAAACTGCCAGACCATGTTAAAAACTAACTGAGAATAAAACAAAATTAAACAATGATCCACATAGTCCTCACATTCCTAATAATTAAAATAATATAATATAATACTATACAAAGTAAATATTCATGTCATTGTTTATATAGAATGTTATATAGAATAAGAAAATATAAATAGCTAGCAAAATAAAAAGAGTAAAAAAACAACATTCACTGTAAGTTTATTGGAGCAGCTCAATCCCAAGCCTTTTTGTCCTCAATATAATCTTTAACAGTATAAAAGGCTTTTAGGCACAGTTTCTGTTTTATAAAACATTTGAATTTATTAAGGCTTAGTTCTTGAATGTGGCTAGGAAGTTTATTATAAAAACGTATACATTGGCATCTAAACGAGCTGCCTATTTTTTTGAGCCTGGTTGTAGGAACAACAAATTTGTGTTTGTTCCTAGTATTTACATTATGGATATCACTGTATTTTTTAAACAAATTGATATTTTTATGGGCGTACAAAAGATTTTCATAAATATACTGAGAAGCTACAGTCATTATATTAATCTCTTTAAATTTTTCTCTGATGGAGTATCTGGGACTTAATTTATAAATTGAACGGATTGCCCTTTTTTGTAAAACAAAAATTGTCTGAATATCGGCGGCATTTCCCCATAACAGAATACCGTACGACATTACGCTATGAAAATAACTAAAGTATACTAAACGGGCTGTGTCTAAATCCGTTAAATCACGAATTTACTCTGTTTAGTGTTCCTAGTTTTGGACATTTCTCCTGTCCATAGGTAAATAATAAAGAGATTCCGAAAGTGTTCAGTTATTTTGATATTGTTTAAGGTCAAAGATCACGAAGACGGACGAGTAAAAAAAAACTGGCCAAAAGGCCACATGACATCACGCCAGTACTCCTCGTACTGGCGTGATGTCATGTGGTCGTTCGAAATATTTTTAATAACCCATTTTTGTGAGTTTTGACCTTAAAAAAATCCTTCAAATTGTCGACCTCTTTTTTCCATCTACAAATGATATTATCGCGTATTTTTATTTTGATTTTATTAATATACTAACCAGCGCACACAGGTCAACATGTCTGCCTAACAACGCAACATGTCTCTGCCTCAGTAGCGACGCGTAGCGGCCGGCGGCGGAACCAGTAGAAGCACCGCGTGCAGCGCATTCTGCGCGGTAGCGTTTGTCCAGTAGCATGCTGGAGGGACAAGAAAATCGAGATCATTCAGGAGGAAGAACTAAAGAGCCAGAAAATAAAAATACTATGCTAATGTGAAACTAGCTGTTGCCCGCAACTTCATCTGCGATCCAGGATGAAAAGTAGTATATGTCCTTTTCCAGGTTCCAGGCTGCCTATCTGTCAAATTTCATTAAAATCGTTCAACCGTTTTAACGTGAAACCGTAAGTAACAAACAAACAGACTTTTGCATTTATAATAGTTACAAAGGATGACATCATTTACATTTTTTACTAGAGATGCCACGAATATTCGGCTACTACTCGGTATTCGGCAACTTTTTTAATATTCGGTATTCGGCTGATTGTTACGTAGTATTCGGCCGAATGCTTAATAGAACGCCATATCATAAAATAAAACGCACATCATCATCATCATCATCATCATCATCATCATCTTCATCATCTTCATCATCATCATCATCATCATCATCATCATCATCATCATCATCATCATCATCATCATCATCATCATCATCATCATCATCATCATCATCACCATCATCATCATCATCATCATCATCATCATCATCATCATCATCATCATCATCATCATCATCATCATCATCATCATCATCATCATCATCATCATCATCATCATCATCGTCGCTGTCATCCTGAAACGTGCCCAGAAGACTGGCAGCATTGCCACGTTGAATGGCAATGCTAATTCTTTTGCCAAAGAACGAGCCAGTAAGACAACCTGTCAAAACTTTCGGGCTTCTGACGACCTGTAACGACTGTCAGATATCCACGATTGACAGCCGGGACCAAAATATTAACGCAAAAAAAAACGCACATATTACTCAAAAATGTATTTCACAAATGTTGATATTTAATTCTTAAAAAAGTGGTATTTTGTGATGAATGAAAACCATTTTGCATCATTTGTTAGTAGCAAACGATTGCACTTTGCCTCATAAGCTATACTTGCTTCTGAAAACAGCCTCTCACTATAACCTACATAGATAACTCTGTCAGGCTTTTTTTTGACTAAAACCCACCCGTGTTCCTTCCGTTGCCTGTATTAACAGGGGTCTCGGTAACAATTTCGGACTTTCCCGCGACCCCAGCAGGCATCAGCCCTAGTGGACCCCTACACTTGTGTACACATCTCTTTGAGGCACGCGTGGAACAACTCTGTCAAGCTTGGATTCTGTACAGCGTTTGCTGACACATCAGTCCGTAGTGAACAGTTCATGGCAATAGGCTCGCTTCCTATTACATGTTGGGTTGGTCAACCATACTATATTAAATTAGCTAAGGAAACTCTGTCTCAGACGTTATGTTTATATCTAAACATGATAAAACAAAAACAAATATTCATTAACAAATATTTAACAAACACCGAAGCGGAAGTATTTATCTAATGTTTGTCGACAAACCATAGTGCCAGCAAACATCTCTCTCACACACCCTCACACAAACATTATATAAAAAACACACACGCACACACGCACGCAAACGCACACACGCACGCGCACACTTGCACCCACGTACACGCACACGCAAACGCTCACGCACACACACTTGCCCCTTCGCCATTGTCTCGGACAGTATCGAGAGCGCCTGCGCTTACACACAAATTCGTCATTCCATGTAAAATACTGGTATTTTGCTGCATCCAGTCACACAGGAAGCCGACCCCAACATAGTTGGGAATAGGCTAGACAGATGATGATAGCACACCACAATATTAACTAACATAATTGTGCTTGTGTGGGACGCTACCTGTGTAGACACACTGGCACCGTCCCACCTCCAACGGACTACTTCTAAAGCGGGTGCAGCGGCAGAAAATTCCGAAAATCTGAAAGTTATTAAATATGGAGGCCTTGGCAGAGAGTACAACTTTGTGCCCTTTGGCTTCGAGACCCTCGGTCCGTGTGGTCCCAGTGCGTATAAGTTATTTGCGGAAATCGCGAAACGTCTAGTTGATGTGACTGATGACCGAAAAGCTGGCGGCTTTCTCGCGCAACGTGATTGCAATTAAGCGAGGAAATGCCGCCAGCATCCTCGGTACAATGCCTCGAGGGCCTTTTTTAGGCTTAACTTAGTTTTAATTTAATTTAGTTAATGTTAATAATCATCTTGTAATTTGGTTATGTAAATAAATATAAGTAATTATTGTGCTTATTTATGCTTACCTGCTCGCCAGCTGCTTATAATGAGCATAGACCTGCTCAGACAACTTGTACACGAACTGATCGAAGCACAAATTAACTTCAGCTTCTACCTCGTCGTATAGAAACTGCTTGCGGAATACTGTGAGCGCGTATTGTGCCGAGTCGTTGTATAAGTCCAATGGGTAGAGCACGTATCTGTTGAGGGAAAATGTTGCTTATTATTAAGACGTTAAGAGTGTTTTTTGAATAACAATGTTTTTGCCAAAATAAGGTTGTTTCTGGTAAGTCCAAAGGGCACAGGACTTATCTAATAAGAGAAAATGAAGCTTATGGCTGTGCTTTTAAAGAGTTTTTAATAACATGTTCTTTGTATAAATAAGGGTGTCTCTGGGAGTCGCATAGATCGAGCGAATAGAGGATTAACAGCAGGAACAGGTATGCTGTTGAGGGAAATTGGGGCTTATTACAAAGAAGTTAAGAGTGATTTCTCCCTATAAAAAGAACATTGGTTAATATTTTGCAATCGGATTTACAGTGCCACCCAGTGAATGTCACCACAAGAACTTATTGATACTTGGCGATATTACCCCCATGACCATTTTATTTATTTGACCATATTGCCAATTTTGCTAGTAGCTGGTAATATTCGCCATTTTGGCAGCGACTTTCGAGTTGTAGGTTCCTTGGTTTGAACCCAGACAGACGCATCACTTTGTGTGAATTATTTCATCACCACTGCTCTGAAAAGTTCGAAGGAAAATATTGTGAAGAAACCGACATGTCCTAGAACCACAAGTTTGAAAACATGTGACATCTAACAACCCACACTGGACCCGCGTGGTGTATTAAGGCCCCCTCCCTCTCACAGAGAGGAGGCCTGTGTACCAGCAGTGGGAACGTTATAGGCTAATTATAGTTGTAATTTTAACTATTTTTTATGTAAGTATAAGTACAGCAAGCGTCAAACTTAATGACAGCTCGAAAGTGCGCTACTTGCTGCGCCCACTCCTCACCCCGGCTGACACGTGATTTTGTTACTGCGCAGCGACTTGCCTAATGTTCCGAGCCCCCATAAAGTTTGCATCAGGCTGTACTTCTGTGTTAATTAATCACTACATATTATAAAACAAAGTCCCCCGCCGCGTCTGTCTGTCTGAACGCGCTATACTCAATAACTACGAACGGATTTTCATACGGTTGTCACCAATGGACGCAGTGATTCATGAGGAAGGTTTAGGTGTATAATTCATTAAAGGTTTTGTGTAATTTGTCTGAAATATGACGACGATTGTTGAATATGTCAGAAAAAATCATGCCGACTGGGAGCTTTACTGGCGTGCGACGCGTAAACGAATAGAGTTATATGAAAACTCCGGTAGACCGGTAGTAGGTTCCCGTGGGATATTTTCGGTGATTCACGAGGAAGCTTTAAGTGTAATTCATTATGGTTTTGTGTAAATTTGCTGAAATATGACGACGATTGTTGAAGATGTCAGAAAAATCATGCCAGCTGGGAGCTTTACTAGTGTGCGCCGCGTAAACCATAGTTATATGAAAACTCGGGTAGACCCGGCAGTACGTTCCCGTGGGGTATTTTCAAATAATAATACTTACTGCATCATAGCCGGCCATCATGACTGGCGTGCGTCGCGTAAACCAATAGAGTTACATGAAAACCCCGGTGAAAATCCCGGTAGACCCGGTAGTAGGTTCCCGTGGGATATTTTCGGTGATTCACGAGGAAGCTTTAAGTGTAATTCATTATGGTTTTGTGTAAATTTGCTGAAATATGACGACGATTGTTGAGAATGTCAGAAAAAATCATGCCGACAGGGAGCTTTACTGGCGTGCGCCACGTAAACCAATAGAGTTATATGAAATCAAAATCAAAATATTTTATTTCACATAAACCTACATGGACATTTATGAAACGTGAGAAGCTAGGCACGGTTCCAATTGGTCGTTTCCTATGGAGAAGAGCCGGCAAGAAACTCCACGGTTACTCTTTTAAAAATAATTGGCTCTTACGATGTTTTCGAATTACAGTATTAATAGGTATGGGAGGACAGTGTGTAAAAAATAAATGGTCTACAAATCTAGTCTATTAAGCCTACAACGTTCTCACATTCACAAAATATAAAAGAATCTATGTAAAATATTAATAAAACAATAAAAACCTATTTAAACCAAATGACATCTTTGCCATTACAACTGTAACAATTCTTAATTAGTATCCTGTCCACAAAACCCCGGTAGACCCGGCAGTACGTTCCCGTGGGATATTTTCAAATAATAATAGGTACTTACTCCATCATAGCCGGCTCCTTAGTCCTCAGAATATGGTCGGTCAGTATCCACGGCATCGACATTTCAATGGGGAACTGTATGCGCTTCTCCATTGTGATCAGATCGTTGCATTCTTCATTATGTTGATGGCGTACCATGCATTTCTGTAAAAAAAAAAAATATTGAAAAGAGAAAAATCTTATCTTTTTTCTAATTTGGCTCAGTGACGGCCAAAACCGAGCGTGACGCAGATAATTTCTTCATGGCATTGCATAATACATCTAACGTTATCCTATCTAATATTATAAAAGCGAAAGTAAGTTTTTTTGTTTGTTACGCGTTCACGCTAAAAGGGCTGAACGGATTTAGATGAAATGTGGCATGTGAGTAGACCATGACCTGGGACGATATTCTCACGGGATCGAGACTTATGCGGTTGAAACCGCAAGGCGCAGCTAGTGAGTTATAAAATGAAAAGTTATACGAATGAGAACTCGAATGACCTTTAGCGGAGATTGTTTTTTTTTTGTTTTCACCGCATTTATAACTAAATAAATTAACCGTTAATGTTTTAAGCGTATTTAAAACATTCTGTCACTGTCATCTTCAAATGATTGACAGAAATAGATAGATAAAAATGCATTCAGTGATTTGTGGTGCCAGTCGGCATTAAAGTACAAACAAATCCCCGCTAAAGGACATTCGAGGAGTTCGAGGATTAGGGGCTTGTGGCTCAGTAATAGCAGCCGCACAGGTCGGTCTATCAGGTTAAGCTAAGCTTGCCGCAGTTGGTACGTGGATGTCCAGTTATGTGTTTTTGCAGTCAGGTTTTTTTTGTTTTTTAAATAATTTGATATCAATATTGTTGTAATTTACTATCAAACTTACATACATACGAGGTGCATTCAATAAGTACCTAGCCTCATCGCCAGAGGTCGCTGTAGTTTCAAAAGAGTTTTACCACAGTGTAGCACATTCTTTTTTAATTCTTTTTTAAAATTTTCATTCCAATCCCTTCATTTGTTTTAATTTGACAACTTATGGAAGCGAACGTGTCGATCGGTTTTACAAAAATGGAAAAAGAGCAATATCGTTCGGTGATTCGATTCCTATTTTTGGAAGGGAAAACGCGCATCGAAATCAAAGAGCGCTTGGATGCTGTGTACGGTGACTCTTCTCCATCGATGGCCACCGTCAAGAATTGGTTCAACGAGTTTGCACGTGGCCGTACGTCGGTTTTTGATGAACCACGTCCAGGTGCACCGAAAACAGCTGCTACGGAGGAAAACATTAAAAAAATCCATGATTTCGTATTGGCAGATCGCCGATTGAAGGTTCGGGAGCTAGCTGAGACTGTAGGCATTTCAGAAGGAACAGTGCATCATATTCTTCACGAGGAACTCGGCATGAGAAAGCTGTCGGCGCGATGAGTGCCGCGTTTACTCACACCAGAAAACAAGCGCAACCGTGAGACCACATCGGAGACGTGTTTGGCGCTGTTTAAGCGGAATCCAGCGGAGTTTTTGCGTCGTTTTGTGACCGTCGATGAAACCTGGATCCACTGGTACACACCAGAGACCAAGGAGCAATCAAAACAATGGATCCAGACCGGGGAACGTGCTCCAAAGAAGGCGAAAACTGTAAAATCGGCCGGAAAGTTATGGCCACCGTTTTCTGGGATTCACAAGGTGTAATCTACATCGATTACCTCGAGAAGGGTAAAACAATTACAGGGCTTTACTATGCCGATTTATTGGGCCGATTCGACGCCGAATTAAAGAAAAAACGACCCCATCTGGCGAAGAAAAAAGTGCTGTTTCACCACGACAACGCACCGGTTCACACGTCTGCCGTTGCCATGGCCAAATTGGTCGAAGTACGCTACGAATTGTTGCCCCATCCACCGTATTCTCCAGATTTGGCCCCTTGTGACTTCTTTCTGTTTCCTAATCTGAAAAAATCACTCGCCGGGAATAGATATGGATCGAATGAGGAGGTCATCGCCGCCACGGAGGCCTATTTTGCAGAGTTTGACAAAAACTATTTTTCGGACGGGTTAAAAAGTTGGAGCATCGCTGGGCTAAGTGTATCGAACTAAAAGGAGACTTTGTTGAAAAATAAATTGCCACTTTTCCAAAATTTTCGTTTACTTTTTGTAGGCTAAGTATTTATTGAATGACCCTCGTACATACTCAAGAAAAATATTAAAGCCGTATGGAAAGACACTGAGAAGTTTTATTCTCGAATAGGGATGATCACATTTTTACAGGTACTAAAATTATAAAATAAAATATTGGACACGTGTTTTTCTTTTTTTATGTAATCAAAAGATTACGGCGATACATTGAGTTAAAATGTGAAATAACGTCACGCCTTACTAGATTTTATACTGAATTGTGACGTAGCGAGCTTCCACTCCCCAACTTTAATGCGTGTTATTTAAGTATTTTTTTATTAATATGACAAAGCAAAAAAATCGTGTCTAATATTTTTTTATTACTGAACTAAATAGGATAGACGGACCTATATAGGACTGACGGACTAAATAGGATTTCTTTTTTATACCCAGGCATCGTTCCTATTCCCACGGCCTGCTAACCTCTCGCGCTACAGCTGAACCAGGTCCCGGCAAGTGTGAGCTTACCTGACTGTCGAGAACATTCATTATTAATTTAATAAATTGCCGTCACTCACGTTTACTTTGCGTCCCATTGTCATCTCAAGATAGAACTCCCTGTACCACAACTGTGAAAGATCACAGCATTTCTGTAGAGAATCTGTGAACAAAATTAATAAAATAAACGCGAGTCCGGATATTATAGCTGGCGCCATCTAGTTATACAAAACAAAAATGACGTGTAAGTGCAATGCTCCCTTAGATGTCACTGCCTAAGGTAGCGTCGGGGGTCGGGTTGCCTCTTTCCCTCCAATATGTATATATGGCGATGGCTGATCTTTGCGTTATGCTCGTGAACGGGTGCTGCTTGTGGTGACTGGTCGGCCGTCTTGCTGACCATGGTTTTATTATTGTTATTAGCAATTAACTGTTTATGTATTTTACTTCGATGGTACTAGTTAACATTTGTGACTTTGAGTTACAGCTATAGCTTTATGTTAGCAGGCACGCCCTTTATGCTTGGAGGGTTTTATTTAGGTTTTAAGTTCTGTTAACGTTTTTATGTTGTAATTTTTATTTCTTCTTGAGTTTTCATTGTTTTGTTGGTATATTGGCGTGTGCTAGCCAACATATGGCAAGTAGTATAATTTAATGTTTTGTGTTTCGTAATGTTAATTAATTTGCATACGATTTGTATAGAATCATTTTTTCTAACTCCCAGCACTCCTGTCTGTTTAGACAGGTGTGCTGGGAGTTTGTTGCGCCACTTCTTCCCAGCTAAAGCATTAGGAAGTGGTGAAGGGCGGGCGTTTTTGGGGAACTGTCTTATGTAATTTTGACGTTCGAAAAGTGCTGATTCTCGGCCTAGTTTGAATAAATGACATTTGATTTTAATTTTAATTGATTTTGAAAAAAGAAATCTAATCAAATCAAACGTTTATTTGCTAGAAATACATTGTTTTGGTAAAGGTGAGGTCTTATAATATAAGTGTAATAGTATTCTGCCTGCAAGCAAGCATGCAAATTTTCATTAAGTTTACAGACAATCTTATTACATTACTATTATTCTTGGAGTTCTAAAATATAGGCTTAGGCTTAGTTTAGACTCAATCTCCCACAAATAACAACATGTTCTCGAAATACCTGTCAACTAAATACAAGGTGTCGTTTTGCATCCTCGTCAAATTCAAGGAGGTAACTATGCTAATGATTCTCGACATGAATCAATAATAAAATAAGTAAGTCTACTTTTTTTTCTGATTTTCGGAAATCGGCATGTGTGGGACACGCATGTTAAAACGCGGCTCGTATGATACCACACTGTAACTGCTCTTTTACCCACACACTACCGCATACGCAACGGGGTGATTCTGTTCTGTGTAAGTGGTGTAGTCTAAAATTCTGTCCAACTTAAATAACTAAAAAAGCAAGTCTGTATTAATTATTGAGCAGGTATCGTAGTTTTATTTGATTATATATGTCTTTCACACGAAACTTTTCACCAATGCGTTGGAGGACGTTTTTAAGACGCTGGACTGGACTGGACAGGGTATCAACGTAAACGGCGAGTACATCTCACATCTTCGTTTTGCCGATGACATCGTCATAATGGCAGAGACACTGGAACAGTTAGACCAGATGCTGCACAGCCTAAATGGAGCCTCTCGGCGGGTTGGCCTCGGCATGAATTTGGACAAGACGAAAGTCATGTACAATTCGCACGTCTTGCCGAGTCCAATCCATATCGAAGGGTCGCTTCTCGAAGTTGTGAAGGAGTACGTCTACCTAGGGCAAGTTATCCAGCTCGGTAGACACAACTTTGAGAAAGAAGCCGACAGGAGGATCCGATTGGGTTGGGCAGCGTTTGGAAAACTTCGTCAAGTCTTCTCGTCGCCAATCCCGCAGTGTTTGAAGACTAAGGTCTTTAACCAGTGCGTCCTGCCCGTTATGACATACGGTGCCGAAACGTGGACACTGACAGTCGGGCTGGTCCACAAATTCAAGGTAGCTCAGCGCGCCATGGAGCGGGCTATGCTTGGAGTTTCTTTGAAGGATAAGATCAGAAATGAAGTTATCCGGAAGAGAACCGGAGTTACCGACATAGCCTGCAGAGTAAGCAAGCTGAAGTGACAGTGGGCTGGCCATATTTGTCGAAGGACCGATGGCCGGTGGAGCAGACGAGTCCTAGAGTGGAGACCGCGTATCGGCAAGCGTAGTGTGGGACGCCCCCCAGCTAGATGGACCGACGACCTTAAAAAGGTGGCTGGGACAGACTGGATGCGGAAAGCGGAGGACAGGGTGATGTGGCGCAGCCTGGGAGAGGCCTATGTCCAGCAGTGGACTGTTATAGGCTGAGTTGATTGATTGATTGATGATATGTCTTTCATAGCAGCCTCCTGAAATTTGACGAGGATGCAAAACGACACCTTGTATATATAACTAGTATAAGAATGTAATTTGTGGAGATAAATAAACATAATTTTATTATATTATTATTTATTTATTTTTATTCTTATATACAGTATGTCTGGTCACCGGTTTCCGACCCGTTAAGTCGAACCAATAGGATGAATTTTATCGACAAATACAGCATAATGAGGCATTTTGCCCCTAATGATTATAATTATGTAAATACATAATTGTTATAGTCGCGAATAATATTTTGATCAAGATACAACCTGACGCTGACCTGCAAATTGCAAAAATGTAAGAAATTTGAATGTCGCGTGCTTCCACTGCGGATGCACATTAAAAGAGATTTAGTGAGAGACAGTTATGTTTTTCTTTTCTCTCATACAACAAAATGTGCCTAAACGAGACGCAACCTTGAAGTTTCACTCAATTCTGGTCCAATTAAATTATCAAATCGCCGAAGTCTCACTTCAAAAAAAAATTCATTTATCGCATTTTTTTTTTATAACTTATTAACAAATATTTATTTCCGTTTTATTTCTTAACTGATACGTTTTATCTGGGTTGTCATCGTCTACCACGACAGTCATATTATTTTTAAAAACGGACTCCCAATAAAACTAATTGGTCTGGTTCTCTCACGATGTTTTCCATCACCGATGTCAGTAATGTCCAAGATATTACCCACCTGGCAATATTACACACCCGGCTATATTACCTACATGGCAATATTACCCTGGCCATAATAATCTAGGCAATATTCTCACCTGACAAGTTGAGCAGGTACATCCAGTAGAAGCTCTGTCGGTGGAAGGTCTCGATCTGCGTCAGAGTGCCGGCGTCCAGGTCTTTGCGCAGAACACGTCTGCCGCCGCCAGACTTGTCGGAGATCAGCGCTTCAAGCTGTGTGCGTACCATGTAGAGTTGGGTTGATGATGGACCTGTAGAAAGAAAAAGATATATAAGATTATTTAATGTTATTGGATGGCAAACAAGCCAGGAGCTCGTGAATAAATAATAACAGCCGCACGGGGCGATCGAAAGTTAAGCTACGCTTGCCGAGGTCGGTCCGTGGATGGATGGGTGACCAACCGTTTTATATCGAGACCGCTCCGTACTTTGGAAAGCACGTTAAACTCTTGGACCCGAATGTCATTTGCAGACCTTTGACAAACGTCTAATGAATCACTAGTTATTATAGTAATAGAAAAAAAATAGCTTATGTCCTAACTCAGGTCATCTACCCATGTGCCATATTTCATTCAAATCCGTTCAACCGTTTTAGCGTGTAAATCGTAACAAACAAACAAAATCACTTTCACATTTATAAAAATAATAATAAACTAGCTGCACCCAGCGGTTTCAACCGCATGAATCTCGATCCCGTGCGAATATTGGCATAAAAAGTATCCTATGTCCTAACTCAGGTCATCTAACCATGTGACATATTTCATCCAAATCCGTTCAGCCGTTTTAGCGCGAAATGTAATAAAAAAAAATCTCCTGAAATACAGGTACTCTAACCTAGCTCTGGAGCCAGGGTTTCAATTTTTCTGTAACTTTAAACTGTTTATGGCAATTAAGAATGTATTATAATTATTATTATTAAAACAAACAAACTCACTTTCGCATTTATAATACTAGTTAGATTATGTGCAATAACACCATAAGAATCGCAGATACTTTACAGACAAAGACGAAATCTCTTGTGTACTTCTCTTATGTTACACCTAATGCCTTCAAAAACCACCCTCGAAAACCACTCACTGAGAGATCTAAGTGCTGAATTGAATGTGACTTTTGTAACATTTTATATCACTAGTATCCCTTACGTTGCTTCCATCATAATAAGCATAATCAGCCTATAAATCTTCCTACTGTTAAGATACAAGCTTTCTCTCTGTGAGAGGGAGTGGGCCGTAATCCACCACGCGGGCCCAGTGCGGGTTGGTAGATGTCACATGTCTTCGATTTTTTGTTCTTGGAAATACCGGTTTCCTCACGATGTTTTTCTTCACCGTTTTGAGTGCTGTGGTGATGAAATAATTTACACAAAGTAAAGTGATAATATCCGATTAAATTAAATCTGCGGAGCTCCGCGTGTATTTTCAAACATTTTGCAACAATGCCATCAGTTGTGTTTCGAAACTTCACGTTGACGGCAACTACGTCAACGCTACGATGGACCAGAAGAGTCAGTGTGAAGAAATTCTTAATATCTTGTTAGACCATCCTCTTTATCTTAGTGTCAATGGTAATTTTAATGGACTCGGCCCAAAATTCGGCTACGTGATTGGCGCCATCACTAGCGGCCATCTGCTGCTGTCATGTGCAGACGACAGGACACGCAGGACATGGATATTAAGTGTCCCATCGTTTCTGGAACAACACCACATTTACACTCCAAGTAAGAGACGTCTATGAAACTTTTTCAGACCGTTGTTTTAGACAGTATTAATATCTACTATTCAAACACTCACCAACGTTCCTTCGCGGCACTTTGATGGTGAAACTAGCTTCCCCATCCTTCTTCCCGCGTAACGCCGGATCCTGTTGAGGTTCGCAGCCACGTGCCCAGTCACCGCACGTTTCTCGGACTGACACTATTATACTGTGAGAAATAGAAAAAGTAATTGTTAAAAATAGTACAAACAAGTTATTCTGTAACTAAAACATGTAAACTATACCTTAAAGGTGCGTGCACGAAAAATACCCCGCGGTTATTTCCGCATGAGTCTCGATCCCATGGGAATATCGGGATAAAAAGCCATGTCTTCACCTAGGTCACGGTCTACCCATGTGCCAAATTTCATCCAAATCCGTTCAGCCGAAAAGACAAACAAATAAACAAACTCACTTTCGCATTTAGGATTACGGTTGAGAGAATGCTAAAAAAAAATGAAATTTAGGTCTCTGTGACTATAAGAATAGTTTTCGTGGCACAAAACCATTCGTGTTAGTCACAGCACCTGTTAATATCTTCATTACTTTTACGCTCTTGAAACTATGGTTAAGTTCACTTTGATTTGATTTACTTATTGACGATATTGTACGAGGGCGGGTCAATAAGTCCGTGACTTTTGGAATAAAACACAGATTTTTTGATAAAAAAATAATTTTATTTTTCAACGTAGTCTCCCTTGAGCTCTATACACTTTGTCCAACGCTTCTCCAATTTTTTTATCCCTTCCAAAAAAAATGATTTGTCGAGGTCCTCAAAATAGGCCTTTGTTTGCGAGATGACTTCATCATTGGAGTCAAATCTTTTTCCACCAAGCCATTTCTTCAGGTTTGGGAACAAGAAGTAGTCGCTCGGAGCCAAATCTGGAGAATAGGGCGGATGAGGGAGCAATTCATAGCCCAATTCATGGATTTTTGCCATGGCAACTGCACATGTGTGCACCCTTGCATTGTCTTGGTGGAAAAGAACTTTTTTCTTGGCCAAATGAGGTCGGTTTTTTTTCAAATCGTCATTGAATCGGTCCAATAAATTGGCATAATATTCCCCATTGATTGTTCTTCCCTTTTGAAGGTAGTCAATGTGGATTATCCCGCGTGCATCCCATAAAACAGTCGCCATAACTTTATTGGCTGACAAACCCACCTTGGCCTTCTTCGGCGCCGATTCACCCTTAGAAACCCACTGTTTTGACTGTTGTTTGGTCTCTGGTGTGTTGTGATGGATCCATGTTTCGTCCACGGTTACAAAACGGCGCAAAAACTCCTCCATATTGCGATTAAACAACGCCAAACCTTCCTGTGAAGTTGTTACACGATTGCGTTTGTGGTCGACTGTGAGCAAACGCGGCACCCATCTTGCGGAAAGCTTTCTCATGCCCAAGTGATCATTCAAAATTGAAACCACTGAGCCATGCGAGATCCCTACGGCTTCCACAATCTCTCGCACTTTCAATCTTCGGTCGGCCAACACCATATCGTGAATTTTTTCGATTGTTTCGGGTGTAGAGACCTCAACTGGGCGTCCAGGACGTTCGGCATCTTCAGTGCTTGTACGGCCACAACGAAATTCAGTAAACCACTTTTTTACCATTGAAATCGATGGTGCAGAGTCCCCATAGTATTTATCAAGCTTAGCCTTGGTCTCGGTAATGGTTTTTTTCGCAAGAAATAATGCTTAATAAGCACACGAAATTCACTTTTTTCCATTTTCTCCTCAAATTAGTGAGTAGTCTGATAAAAATAGCTGTCAAACACAAACTAACTGACGCAGCAAGTTTAAATTTTGACAGGAGTCAACTGACAGATGCCTGTTGACAGGAGCAGTGTTGCTGTTTCAATAAAGAGGTCAGAAATTCAAAAAGTCACGGACTTATTGACCCGCCCTCGTATTTTGATAAATAAAAACATAGATTTATATCTATATTTTTGTAAAGGAAAAAATTTGAAAGGATACCTAAAGATTAATTTGCGATTTTAATTAATTTGATAATTTTGAATGTTTAAAATCAATAGTAGTCCTTCATACGTAGTTCCTGTAAATTGATGATCATACGTAATTCTCGCGTTATTTTTCGGAAAACTTGTTGCGTATGTAAGTGATTTGTCAGTATTACTTAAATTATTTGGAAAATCCCTTCAAGCTATCTGCAAGACTAAGAACGTTCTCTCGACGAATCACAATCAGTTTTTTTTTAATTCTTGGGCCGCCACTGCTATTTTAAGCGATATGATCTAATGGCCAATATTCGTCTAAGTTCGGCTCACGTAGCAGGAGCAAACTCGTGTTCTAGTGATCATATTGTCATTAGGCAATATTAGCCCCATTTAGATATATGTATTTACCTAGTTCTTGTGTAAATGTTGCACATAATAGTACCTGCGTGTAAGGTCCTTCTTATTTTTTATAGACTTGCGCAGTAACAACTACACGAAGTCCTGCAGCTAAGCTCAGATGGAACGCCGTGCAGCTTGCGCGAACATTGTTTCCGTGCGCGCCATTAACAGTTTGAGTCCGTCGTCACTTGGGAATATTACCCGGTTAGCAATATTAGCTGCTTGGCAATATTACCCGCTTGGCAATATTACCCACTTGGCAATATATCCCGCTTGACAATACTCCCCATTTTACAATAATACCCGCTTGGCAATATTAATCGCTTGCCCATATTACCCACATTATTCTAACGCACCTGTCTGCGCATTAGATCCTGTTTGTTCTTTATAGCGTTGCGCCATGGCTCCCGCAGTAAAAACTGCAGTCCTGCAGCTCAGCATAGATGGAGCGCCACGCAGTGTCCGCGAACACTGTCTCCATGCATGCCATTAACACTTGCAGCCCTTTTCCACTTGGCAATATTACTCGGTTGGCAATGTTACCCAAAAGGCAACATTACCCCTTTGTAAATATTACATACCCGGTTGGCCATATTACTCCTACTTGGCAATATTACCCACGTTATTCTAACGTACCTGCGTATTAGATCCTTTTTGTTCTTTATAGCCTTGCGCAGCGGCTCCCGCAGTAACAGCTGCACAAAGTCCTGCAGCTCAGCGTAGATGGAGCGCCGCGCAGCATCCGCGAACACTGTCTCCATGCGCGCCATCAGTACTTGTAACCCTTTGATCATGGCTATCACTTCAATCATCGCGAATTTTTCCTCGGAAGTGTAGTTGTAGCGGGTTGCCTGGAACAAAACGGATGATGATATTCCGTCCACCGAGAGAATACGTATACTCGCTCGAGGTCACCCGCTATGTAGCTCGTAACCGAGCCAATCGGCAATGGGCTGCCGCACGCGAGACTGGCCGCACGCACATCACGTTTCCCACAATTACTTACGTACCTATATAATTGTTAAGTATAAAATTCTTGACTAACGATACGATGGTTACCGGCAAAAAACGCATTAACCTATGTAGCGGGATATTTACCATACAAATGTAGTAAAAAACATAACTGCAATGACTTCAGTGCTCGAGTAAACGATAAACCTATTATGGAAGATACCAGATTAAACATTAATTTTAAAGCCTATAATAAAAACTCATCGTTTTAAGTTATATGCTACAAAAAATGATTTTATTCCACATTGCATCTGTTTTCCAAAAGATTATTTAATCAAGTTATTCACACGATTCAGAATATTTTCGACAGTATTTAATAATCAGTGAGTTCAAGGATGGAAAAAAATAAGATAATTTTATAAAATTAAAGCACATTTAAGTCAACTGCTTACCTCGCATTCACTCCATTGCATTATACATAAATAATAAAACTTAAGTTTCACTTCAGCCATTTTGTTTATGTTCTTTGTAAAACCCTAACGATTTCGCTCGATGACGGACTCACGCGGTGTACGCAGGAATCTCGACTAAACTATTTAATAAATTACCAAATGGAATTGAGGACTTAAATATTAATCAATTTAAAAACAATTTAAGACATCTATTATTGGAAAAATGTTATTATTCTATTGACGAATTCCTTAATGATAAATTGTAAGTTATTTGACATTTATATTTATTTAATTTTGACAATGTATTATTTTCATTTTATCTTTATTTGCATTGATTATATTATTTATATGTAAACTCAATTGTTAATGTTTTGCTAGTTTTTTCTGTCTTAAGTTATGTTGTGTTCCGTTGTAATTATTTTATTTTAATATGTTGATTATTCTTTTTTTATAATAATGACTAATTATGTGAAAGAGTGTACACCGTTAAGGTAGTTTTTTTGAGGAACTAATTATTTATTATTAAGATCTCATGTAAAATGTACGAAAAATCACACCAATAAATGAATTTGAATTAGGACGCGCGTCCGTAGAATACGTTTCTTCTTGCAGCGTATTTTGTAAGCTAATATAACATAGGTATTTTAGCTTTTGTACAGGAGTGATGTATCTGTTACGTAGTAACTATTATAGCCTCGTAAGGCCCAACCCAAATTTAGGTCGATATATATTTTTATGATTAGATATATAATTTAAATGATTTTAAATAGTGTCTCGGGCCGGAGTGTCAAAATTTTTTTGTCATTAAATTAGGTCGTTGGGCCTTACGAGGATATAATCTGTGACGTTACCGACACCAGTCGATTGGACACGATTAGGAATGAATAAAGTTTAAAAAAAAATCGTAAAACTTGCACACTTGTCTTACACTATTAAGCTGACATGCGGGTTGGATGGAGGTACTTTGGAGCACATAGTTTTTAACTGCTCCAAGAATAACCCTGTCCATGACTTATAGTAATCTCCCTAAATTAAAGATCCCTATCCCAATTAACTTTCCATCCTTACTGCTTGAGAGTATGTCATGCTCACTCAGATGTCTCGCTGATGGTGGCGCGTGTGTTGGATCATTTAGCTCCCTTCAAAATGGTTGAGCTGAATGGTGCTGATCCATGCGTCATGATCGTGAACGGGCGCCGTCAGTAGAGACTGGTCATCTCTTAGCGTCCTAGGCTTATTTGTAATTATTTTATTTAGAAATTGTTTTTGTTTCTCTTTCTACTATGGACGCGTTTTTTTATTTTACATCGTCCTCACATTTAGTTATAATTTCAACATTATTTTTGTACTAATCTTTAGGTATCAATTTAATTTAAAAGAGTGTCCATGGAGTTTCTTGCCCGTTCTTCTCCATAGGTACCTACTACGCTTTGGAATGGGCAACTAGCTTCATATTTCTAACTGACCGACTCCTTGACAATTCAAAAGTGCCTGTAAATAGTTTAATTGAATTAAATGCTTTGAGTTTCAGTTTGAGTTTACTAAAATACTAACACATTCATCCCCAAAGCTCTTTGAGGTTTGGAGTTTTGTATCTGTGTCAATGATATCGAATTATGATGATTATTGTGTGGTTTGTGACAATAAAAAAATAAAAAATGTACATGCATATTTATTCATATTACTCACAATATTTGTTATCTGTTTGTTTCAGTGTACTAATAAAACACACAAAGTGGATTAGACGCGTGTTATTGAAGCTACATTAATAACTACTCAAAAAAAGTTAATCTTTATGAGATCTCCTCGCGGGCTTCCTCTAAACAAAGAATCAGATAAATTGGCCTGATAATCACGAAAAATAAATACATCCTCCTTTTATGTGAAGTTGGTTAAAAATCATAATAATGATAATGACTCGGGCGGACAACGCGAGTTGCTAATGTAGCCACTGCCAGGTGGGTGACTGAACTGTGTCTTTTTTTTTTGTATGGCATCTCGTAGTTGACCTTGAGAGGCCGTGACTACTTAACCGGACTTTCCTGTGGCTGCCTTAAGCGGACTCAAAGCCTCCAGCCAGGGGCGAATTTCTTATAATACTAAGCGACTGCACGCTAAGGGCACCCCCTGTGGGGTACGGACCTCGGCTTAGGGCGTCGCTGGGGGGAGGACAGCAAGGTGGGACAGGCTGGATCTGGTTAATATTATTATTATTTATCGGGGAATTTAAAACTACAGGCTCAGCTGCGGCGCGGGCTGGCACTTCGTCGAGCAAGGGTCGGGGGGGACAATTACGTCGGGGTTTACGCGAGGGACCTCGGCGGCGAGGTCGGAACGTAGGTCGGTGTGTTTTGTGCACTGTACTCGTTGCCCTACTGCTTTCCTGGAGGAGGGTAATGGGGACATCGGGGTCGGTGAGAGGGAACTGTGTCTATTAGTACACGTGTATAAAAATGCCGTGTGTAATATTGCCACCGTGATTTAATATTGCCACGTGTGTGTAATGTTGCTCCATGTGTGTAATGTTGCCCCATGTGTGTAATGTTGCCACGTGTGTTTTATTGCCACCTTAACGTAGTGCTCACCCGCTCGTACTCCTCCGCGTCGGGCGGACAGCGCGGGTTGCTGGCGTGGTCGGTCGGGTGCAGCAGCTTCCACGAGCACAGCTCGGTGAGCACGGTGCACCACGACGAGAGCAGTTGGAGACCGCGTAAGCAGAGCTCCGTTACTGCCTTGTTCTCGGAGTCGGAGCCTGCTTCTTTGAAGGTTGTTGTTACCTAGACAAAATAAAATTGGCTTATCAAAAAAAGTTTATCATAAAAGAGAAAAAAAAGCTCTTGTGCATCGTCACAAAAAGAAAGATGAATTATGGAGTCAATTCAAAATATTTTTTTTAAAGGGCGCGGGCCTCTTCTACCATAAATCACGTAATCACGGAGAAATCGGTATACAATGTATACATACATGACAAACCGGCCAAGTGCGTGCCGGACGACGCACAATGAAGAGTTCTGTAGTTGGGAAGTTGGGACGAATTTATAACAAAAACAAACTTAACATTGTAGTTGAAAAACATGTTATGCCATACATCGATATACGTCACGGTCAATTCTCCAACTGCAAAATTAAGTTGGTCGACTATTACTCGTTAACTTGTAAAGCCCACGTAGCTGTGATAGTTTTCCTTTTACATTTCATTATAATTATGTACTACTGGCATAGCTTTTTTCTAACTCTAACAAAAATTACCACTTTCATGCTTAATATTACGCAAGCGGATCCTTGAATTGAAAAGTGGTGTTCACAGACCCGTTCAATATTTTTGAGCGGCCTATCCAACGATACCCCACACCATGGGATAGACGAGAAAAATATATCATCCCCACATTACGTGCAAAGGAGGACCCAAGATTTTTTTTTTTCAATATTTTGTTTTAGCACTTTGTCGGTGTGAATAATATGTATACCTATATCAAATTACAGCTTTTAGTACTAAGCTTCTCTGAGCTACAGCGGGTACAAACAGACAGACGGACATGGCGGAACTGTAAGGGGTCCTTGTTTACTACGGAACCCCAAAAATGAATAACCTGCTCATTTTTTTGAAGTCGTTAAATTATATAAACCTTTTGCTTGATAAACTTACCTCATTGCTATATCTCGCAAGTTCGGAGATATAGTTCTGATGTTCCTCCCTTATCTGAGGCAGGTGGACCATCAGGTCAGCCTGAGGAGAAGGTGGGTTTGGGCTGGATGATAACGGCCACCTG
Source organism: Atethmia centrago (assembly GCA_905333075.3). Lineage (NCBI taxonomy): Eukaryota > Metazoa > Arthropoda > Insecta > Lepidoptera > Noctuidae > Atethmia > Atethmia centrago. The sequence continues at coordinate 12,401,329 of HG995393.1, forward strand.
AGGGATAAAATATTTGTTAATATCACGCCTGTATTTCTTGCAGAGGTAGTCAGAAGTGTTACATATACTTATTTGAATTACAGTTATGTTATAACTTTATAAGTCTCAAGTAACAAGTGAACCAACTCGTTTTTTTTTATTGATGTGTTTCATCTTTCCTCTCACTTTATTTGGAAGGAACGGAAGTGTGTAGACAGAACGTGACAGCTTGAGCATGGAATAAAAATGTACTTTATAATGCATGGAATTAGTAAGTACTACATAGGTTGTAAGTAGAGGGTGTTAAAAAGGTGAGATGTCAGATGTTACACATCATCGACTACTGTAAGGCTCACTCGTTTTTTTTTATATACCGAATCAACCTATTCTGTTCCCACTGCCGGGACACAAGCCTCCTCTGTGTGAGAGGGAGTGGGCCGTAATCCACCACGCGGGCTTAGTTGGTAGGTGTCACATGTCTTCGAATTTATGGTTCTGGGACATGCCGGTTTCCTCACGATGTTTTCCTTCACCGTTTTGAGAGCAGTGGTGATGAAATAATTTACACAAAGTAAAACGCCTGTCTGGGTTCGAACCTACGACATACAACTCGGTAAGTCGCGGCCGTTACCACTGGGCCACCACTGCTCCGATACGTATTGGATTGCGTAGGATACAGCTGTATCTTTATGTATATGGCAAAATTTTAAAAAAATCCTCAAGGAGCAACCAAAGATACGGCCCTAAAAAGATTATTAAATAATATAATCCTTCAAGTGCGTAGACTGCCTCGGTAGTCCAGTGACTTCATCATTGGTCTAGTGGTTGCAAGCACTACTGCTGAGCATGAGGTCCTGCGGTTCGATTCCCGGATCGGGCAAATAGTTATTGGGTTTTTCCATCTGGAATTTCTCAGTAGCAGCCCGGAGTCTGGATTTATGCCCAGTAGATGGCAATAGGCTCGCACCCTTTTACATGGGACTTAACTATAATTGGCGAAATGTGGATGTTCTACAGGTGCATCTCTGCCCAACCCTTCGGGGAAACAAGCGTGATGTTAGAATCTTAAAGTTAAAAAGACTTACTTGTTGGTATCGTAATGTTTCGACCTCTTGATGTAGTTAAAAGGCGCGATCTGCATGTCACCGAATAATGGCACCACTTCCAAATTCTACAATAAAATATTAATTGATTGAAAACGTACACATAGTATTTATGTCATTGTATAATTAGGAACTTCGTTAGTTTATAATCTACACACATACAGACATACATATACTCAAGCCGTCTTCCCATGGGGTTAGGCAGAAACTATAGAACGCCACCTGATACGCTCCTTACATACTCCTTTTGCTTCGTTTACGTTCATACATCTGGCCATACATGTACGCCGGTTGCGAGTACTACGCACCTGACTTTTTTGAAGAACATCACCAATGAGGTCACTAATGTCTTCCTAGGGCGTCCCCTCCCGGCGTTTCCACTCACATCTGCCTTGTAAATACCTTTTGTTAGTCGCCTTTCATTCATCCTCTCAACATGACCAAACCATCTAAGCATACTCTTTTCAATTTTTGTCACTACATCTTCCTTTAAAGCGCACCGTTATTTTACAATCTATTTCCGTTAGATTATAAACTGTCCAAAAATTGTGAACTGCAACAAACCATTTACAATTTAACGCATTATTTTTCGATAGTTTACAATCTATCCATGGGAAACCGACAAATTGTGAAATGGTATGAATGGTGTGAATGATAAACTTGATTGCGACATTATAGTGACCTTATTGGTGATTTTCTTAAGAAAGGTCAGGTGCGTAGTACTCGCAACCAGCGTGCGTGTATGACCAGATGTATGAACGTAAACGAAGCAAAAGGAGTATGTAAGGAGCGTAGCAGGTGGCGTTCTAGTTTCTGCCTATCCCCGTGGGAAGAAGGCATGAGTTTATGCCACGTAACGCACCTTGCGCTAATACTAAATAGCCTGCCTAGCTGCGAGCAACTTGCAAGTAGCGCTCGCCGGACACTGCCGCGGCACCGCTCGCTTCGCTCGCTCGGCTCGCGCATGATTGGTCAGTTCTAATCTAACTTAACCCATTTCACCTAGTTCGCAATTTTTCAATAGATTATAAACTAACGGTTCTCACACGTGACATATAGACTATACAGGTTCGATTTTTGAGACGGGGTAGTAAGTGCAGGTACCATAACCGTTGTAGCTACTGGAAAACGGTCTTAGAAGACTGTCCTTAACTTTTTGAGAAATTTTGATCCGATTTCACAGTTTTTTTGTTATATTTTTGGCTGACGTGCTATCTCTCCTTTTTCCCCTTCATTTTTTTCGTAACTTTTTTAACATTGTAAACCAAATCATGTCACCTATTTTTTTATAATTATTATTTATGTGGTTGAGAACCAGGTGTTGTGACGCAAATAGGGTATTTTACTCTATATTAGAAAAATCTATACATTTATTATTGAGATAGTTTAGGCAAAAAGAAGTCGGAAAATGTTAGTTTTAGTTCATAAAATAACAAAATAAATTTTAAAATTTAATTCAAAGTTTTCAGTTTTCTAATTTGTTTTTTATAACACCATGAAATAGCCGCCATGTTATTCCGTCATACGGCTGTGTAAAAAGTGTCAACTGTCAACTGATCGGCGTATAAAGGTTTTGTACTTTTATTATTTTCGTAACCAACGTAATTTAAATTTAATTAACAGCACACCAACGCTAAGTAGAATAATAACACATTTTAAATTATATAATACTATTATCATACAAAATATCAGCGCATTTGTTTACACAGCCAACTGACGTCATGACCACAGAGCAAGATGGCGTCCACTGCGTCCAGCATTTTCGTCAAACAACGCACGAAAATGAAAATTTTGAAAACGTAAAATTTAAATGCATTTTTATGGCACTTATCGATTGAATAAAAATGTTGTGTTTCTTTTGTAGCATATTAACACTATAGTATTTAATTGAGACACTTTTCAAAAGTGGGTGTAATACCATATGAGAGATCTTTTATTGAAACTTACCTTAAAAATCCTGTCAATTCTGTCCAGGCGAATCTTTTTCTTCTGATCAAGACGATTGATGTTGCAGACTTCAGAATCCATGAGGAACAGACCGAAACCCATTACCTAGGTCCATAAGATTATTATTAAAATTTTGTTTTGTATTGTAATGGGTAGGTGACCATCTTTACATACCAAGACCCCTCCGTGCCTCGGAAAGCACGTTAAGCCGTTGGTCCCGGTTGTCATTTGTAGATCTTTGACAGTCGTTACGGGTCGTCAGAAGCCCGAAAGTCTGACAACCAGTCTTACCGAGGGGTATCGTGTTACCCAGTAATTGGGTTGTGGAGGTCAGATTGGCAGTCGCTCCATGTAAAATACTGGTATTATGGTAAACAAAATAATTTTGGTCACTTTTGGGGGACAAATTAGAAAATTTAAAAAAAGTCTGCAAACTGTACCGTGTGACATATCAAATGAAAAGTCTTGTTGTGGCGGTCTCAAATATTTTATTTTTGTATAATTTCAAAATGAATAGTTTTAAAATTAGAATAGCATAGAATACTCTTTATTATGTACACCATAAAAATTACAGATATAAATGTTGAAATTTTACATAGGATGACACAATGGGCGGTCTTATCGCTTAAAGCGATCTTTTAAGACGCTGACAACACCTAAACCGCGGTCACTGTCAAATTCCATAGAAAAGAAAGAGAAGCGTGACACAAAGCTTGTAATTTATTGCAAAATATGAAGTAATTATCTATTTACTCAAAATTGAGTTGAGTAATCGAAAATATAAAACAACCAAGTTCTGCATTCAAATAAGACGTTTTTGTTATTAATTAAATACGTAACGTATGTTGATATTTGATACAGATATTTTGGATTAGAACTCAAAGTAAGAGGTTAGTTTAACTTTACTTTGTATCGAGATTTTGTTTTCAAAACGTGTTTTGGTAACAACCAAGTTCTGGGAAATATGTTCAAAATTAATATATATTTTTTCCGCTACCACAAACTATACAGATTTGGCAAATTTTTTTCTTAAGCGAAGCCTATTTTGGTCAATTGGGTCTTGTCAGCGCCTTAACGACAACTTATCACAGTAGATGTAAATTGACCGTTCCACCTTTATCTCCGAAACTAACGAACCTAAAATTTTGGAAAAAATACAGGAAATAGTTCTTTACTTATAGATTACAGGAAAACCTGTAAGAAGTCCTATGGTCTTAAAATAACATGGTCAAACTCTCAATATTGTGCGTACAAACTTACATTTGCAGTTAGTTACTTAGTTTGCATGGGAGAACATGTTTTTCAACTGCAATGTTAAGTTTGGATCTTAATACAAAACATGGTAGATAACATATTCATTGTACGGAACCCTCATCACGCGAGATCAACTCGCACTTGTCTGGTTTTTCTTTTCTATTCTGCAAATAGGGTATCGGAATCACTTTGACACATAAAAAAATAAGCAAGACGGTGTCGATATTTCTTATCTGACTACCCCTGAGAAGAAATGGCGAAACAAACTCAGGGGTTATAGAGTTTCTTTTAAAGTCCAGAAATAGTGTAAGTCAAATCATGTGAGGACCATGTATGTCTGACATGGTCTTTTGATGAAAGAACCACACAGATTTGAATGGATCTGTCCAGTCAGTGCACGCATTTGTCAGTAATCTTAGAGCTCAACTGAGAACTTAAGGAGCTCAACGATTTGACGAACAATACCAAAGAAAAGACATTTGGGTAGACCGCTTAAAGGGAATAAAAATATTATTTTACAATTATTGAATACTCAAACTGCCAGACCATCACTAAAACTAATTGAGAATGAATACAAAAAAATAAAAAACCGGCCAAGTGTGAGTCGGACTCGCGCACGAAGGGTTCCGAGGGTTCCATCTTTAAAAACGGCAAAAAAATCATGTCTGTTGTATGGGACTCCATAAATATTTATCTTATTCTGTTTTTTAGTATTTTTTTTGTTATAGCGGCAACAGAATATATTATCTATCTTCTGTGAAAATTTCAACTGTCTAACTATCACGGTTCGTGAGATACAGCCTGGTGACAGACGGACAGACAGACAGCGGAGTCTTAGTAATAGGGTCCCGTTTTACCCTTTGGGTACGGAACCCTAAAAATGATCTACATAGTCCTCACATTCACAATAATTTTCTAATATTACTTAGCTGCGCCCCGCGGCTTCACCCGCATAAGTCTCGATTCCGTGGGAATATCGGGATAAAAAGTATTTTATGTCCTAACTAGAAATGTGTCCTTCGTTCAATCTTAAAGATCCAGATCAATACTGACCTGTCAAGACAACGACCGGGTTCTTTCGACCCGTTAAGGCGCTGGCAAGACCCAATTGACCAAAATAGGCTTATCTTAAGAAAAAAATTACCATATCTGTATAGTTTGTGGTAGCGAAAAAAATAGCGTAACCTTGATATATCAACCCGCGCGGCTGTTACTTAGCAACGAACCCGTCCATTGTTATGACAAACAAGTTTTTATTATTGTTAACATAACATAAATTATTTGGAGTCCTTTCTATATGACAAATACTCATATAGACTTGAAATGGTTCAAAAAAAAATCCTACGTAACGTGCAGTATAAATTTTATAACTCGAGAATTTCTTATTTAGAACTACTCAAACAGCACAATCTCTTGAGTTTAGAGTCCAGGCGTACGCTCCTCATGGTCATGATGCTGCATGGCATTTGTAATAATAAGTTCGATTGTAATGAACTTACCAATAAGTTATGTTACGTAGTACCTAGAAGTATTATACGGCGGGAGGTGCTCGTTCCTCGTCTGTTTCACACTGAGAAGTGCAAAACAAACGCCGGTGAGCGGGCACCTCTCCGCCGCCTTGTAGTAACTTATAACACACACTTTACTGATACCGATATTTTTGCGTTTAATCCTGCACGATTTAAAAAAATGGCTATAGCTTTACTTACTGACAACCTTTCATAACTTACTTTTCTTCTTTTAATATTTTAAATATGCGGCCGTCCGTCCTTTCCTCTTTTAAGTATTTTTTTTTAATGTTGAATTCGTGGACAATAGTGTGGGTTATACGTTTATTAAAGGAACCTAATTAGCTCCGATATACAAATTGTAACGTGTAACTGTTATTTGTCCCTAACCCTAAATAAATAAATAACATAAGGTCTTGTTTCCCCGAAGGGTTGGGCAGAGGTGTACCTGTAGTACACCCACATTTCGCCAGTTATGTTTTAAGTCCCATGTAATAGGGGGCGAGCCTATTGCCATCAACCGGGCACAAATCTAGACTCCGGGCTGCTACTGAGAAATTCCAGATGGAAAAACCCAATAACAGTTTGTCCGATCCGGGAATCGAACCCAGGACCTCATGCTCAGCATTATTGCTTGTGACCCATAGATCAACGAGGTAGTCATTAGAGTACCGAGGCAGTCGACTCCGGGCTGCTACTGAGAATCAAAATTAACATATATTTTTTTCGCTACCACAAACTATACAGATATGGTATTTTTTTTCTTAAGATAAGCCTATTTTGGTCAATTGGGTCTTGCCAGCGCCTTAACGGGTCGAAAGAACCCGGTCGTTGTCTTGACAGGTCAGTATTGATCTGGATCTTTAAGATTGAACGAAGGACACATTTCTAGTTAGGACATAAAATACTTTTTATCCCGATATTCCCACGGAATCGAGACTTATGCGGGTGAAGCCGCGGGGCGCTGCTAGTAATATTAGAAAATTATTGTGAATGTGAGGACTATGTAGATCATTTTTAGGGTTCCGTACCCAAAGGGTAAAACGGGACCCTATTACTAAGACTCCGCTGTCTGTCTGTCCGTCTGTCACCAGGCTGTATCTCACGAACCGTGATAGTTAGACAGTTGAAATTTTCACAGAAGATAGATAATATTTCTGTTGCCGCTATAACAACAAAAATACTAAAAAAACAGAATAAAATAAATATTTAAGGACTCCCATACAACAGACATGATTTTTTTTGCCGTTTTTAAAGATAATGGTACGGAACCCTTCGTGCGCGAGTCCGAATCACACTTGGCCGGTTTTTTATTTTTTTTGTATTCATTCTCAATTAGTTTAAGTGATGGTCTGGCAGTTTGAGTATTAAATAATTGTAAAATAATATTTTTTTTTCCCTTTAAGCGGTCTACCCAAATGTCTTTTCTTTGGTATTGTTCGTCAAATCGTTGAGCTCTTTAAGTTCTGAGTTGAGCTCTAAGATTACTGGCAAATGCGTGCACTGACTGGACAGATCCACTCAAATCTGTGTGGTTCTTTCATCAAAAGACCATGTCAGACATACATGGTCCTAACATGATCTGACTAAGATTATTTCTGGACTTTAAAAGAAACTCTATAACCCCTGAGTTTGTTTCGCCATTTCTTCTCAGGGGTAGTCAGATAAGAAATATCGACACCGTCTTGCTTATTTTTTTTATGTGTCAAAGTGATTCCGATACCGTATTTGCAGAATAGAAAAGAAAAAACCAGACAAGTGCGAGTTGATCTCGCGTGATGAGGGTTCCGTACAATGAATATGTTATCTACCATGTTTTTTATTAAGATCCAAACTTAACATTGCAGTTGAAAAACATGTTCTCCCATGCAAACTAAGTAACTAACTGCAAAATATGTAAGTTTGTAGGCACAATATTGATATTTACCATGTTATTTTAAGACCATAGGATTTCTTACAGGTTTTGCTGTAATCTATAAGTAAAGAACTATTTTCTGTATTTTTTCAAAATTGTAGGTTCAGTAGTTTCGGAGATAAAGGGGGGAATGGTCAATTTACATCTATTCTGATAGGTTGTCTTTAAAAGATCGCTTTTAGCGATAAGACCGCCCATTGTGTCACCCTATGTGAAATTTCTACATTTGTATTTGTAATTTTTATAGTGTACATAATAAAGAGTATTCTATTCTAACTTTAAAACTATTCATTTTAAAATTATACAAAAATAAAATATTTGAGACCACCACAACAAGACTTTTCATTTGATATGTCACACGGTACAGTTTGAAGACTTTTTTTTTAATTTTCTAGTTCGTCCCCCAAAAGTGACCCTCATATTCAAAATTATTTTGTTTACGTTACACGTTCTTGGTTGGGTCACAGAAATTCATATGTGTACCAAATTTCAACTTAATCGGTCCAGTAGATTCGGAGCAAATCGCCTGTGACAAAGGGACGGACGTAGCCGTGGAGTTTCTTGCCGGCTCACAGTGGAACGAATGTATGGGAGCGGTTGGACGTAGACATGTCCGAAAAAAAAGAGTAAAATTATGCCAAACTAATGATGCCATCTTATTCGATTACTTAATGCCTTCATAACTTGTGGTGATGAATTTCTTCATAACTCCCATATTTCGGGAGTAATTTGAGAAAATGTGAAATTTTACTATGAAAATGAGTGTATCGAGCTCTCTCCCTCCTGATTCCGGGCTTGTTTCAAGTAGCGGTCTCTAATATCATAATGCTAATACTAAGAGCTATATTTAATACTAAGACACATAGTGCGCCAAATGTGCACTTTCTGGGATAAAGAGTGATGTTTATTTTATAACACAATTTTTTTATTTTTTGTTTATTTTGTTGATTAAAACCGTTTTTCTAAAGGTTTACCTTATTACAATAACATTTCTGAGCAGCCAATTAGAGAAGATATAAGCTAATTAGGATATATAATTAGGGACTTAAGGTTTACATATAAAACTGATGCACTAATGATTACTGATAAGAACATTGCTATTATTTAATTACTAAATGGCTCTTAATACACTAATTTAGCATGCATCATTTACTAATTATCACAATAACTAATTACCTTGCAATATTTAACAAAGGATACCTGGGATACCTGGATTTTATATAAATAGGTCACTATTAGTAACTTTAAAATCAGTGTTGATTTACACCTCGTTGTATCCAAGCTAATCTCGCAATGTATTTTCCAAATTTTAATACAAATCTTGATATTCACGTTGCTTTATGCGCACGCGCACATAAAGATTTACGCGACTTTAACTATTTGTTCAGTGTTTTAAAAGATAACAGTTGTGTTCAGTTATGTGAAAGTGCTGAAACAAGTTTAAAAGACTGGTGTCGTCGATTTTGCTACCGCATTTATGCAAAATGGACACAGTCTGGAAGAAGCACAGATAAGTTTCGGAAGAAACATGAGATTTGGCTACAGGCTGCAATTCAATGGCCGGAATTACAGAATGAAAATATGGAACCTTCTACAGAAAATATAAGTGACGTCATCGAGCCCATAATTTCTCCTGCTAAATCTGATGCTTCAACTTGTACACATCCTAGTCCTCGTAAATCTTTTGAGGACCTTAGTAACCGGCAAAAAAGAAGACGCACTGAAGATAGTCTTTCATGCAGCAGTAGCAGCGCTGAAATTATGTTTTCGGCCGAAAGGGCGCTTCAAAAGGCAGGACAAAGCGATACAGCTTATGTTATGAAATACTTGACGGAGAATCCAGAAGAGGCCTCAAAAATCAAAGCCTTCATTGAAGGTAAATCAATTCAGGTACGGGAAATATCCCCTTTGAAGGCATTGGCTCTTTATGTATCGATGAACTTATCGAAATGGCGCTATAACACTCTTCGGGATTTCAACACTCAAGAAGGAGCTCTTCAATACCCGAGTTACTACATGTTGGTTAAAGAAAAAATTAAGTGCTATCCGGCCAAAGAAGATCTCACAGTTACAGAGAGCTCTGCAAAAATCAAATTACAAGCCTTGATGGATTTAACCTCAAGAAGACTTATTAGGTCGTTAGAAACCCCTGTTGATCCCAATCAACAGCTCGTATTGACCAGCAAATGGGGTTTTGACGGATCATCTAGCCAAAGCATTTATCATCAAAGGACGAGTGAAGATGAGCAAATCGATCTTGCTAGTAATTTTATGATTAGTCTTGTACCACTGCGGCTCGTCTCAAAAGGTGTAACAATTTGGGAAAACGAGCGACCATCTTCCACTTCATTTTGCCGGCCAATATTGTTTAAGTTTATAAAGGAAACCAAAGAAAATGTGCAGAGAGAGATGGCTGAAATCGAAGCAGAGATTGAAGCCTTAACTCCATCCACCATCACTGATGGAATTAGTGTCAAACACCAACTGCTGTTGACAATGATTGATGGTAAAATTCATTCCATTATATCCAATACAGCAGCTTCAGTGTGTGACATATGCAAGGCTTGTCCTAAAGAAATGAATAATTTAGAGTTAATCAAAGATAAACACGCAAACGAGGACATGTATAAATATAGCTTAAGCACCCTTCACGCTTGGATTCGCTCAATGGAATGCTTATTACACATTTCCTACAAATTAGACATAAAATCATGGCAAGTAAGGGGTGATATAGCAAAAAGGCAAGTTGATGACAGGAAGAAAAGAGTTCAAGAGGCTGTAAGAAGAGAAACGGGCTTACTTCTCGATGTTGTGAAACAAGGCAGTGGATCCACCAACGATGGCAACTCGGCAAGGAGATTTTTTGAAAACTACACTAAATCTGCTGAACTGACCGGAATAGATGCTATGCTTTTAAGAAAAATCTGTGTGATTTTGCAGTGTATTTCATCAGGAGAGAAGATCAACGTAACTAAATTCCGAGAGTTCTGCTTTGATACTGCTAAGCTTTACGTGGAGTTATACCCATGGTATTATATGCCTTCTTCACTTCATAAAATTTTAATGCATGGGCCAGACATAGTTCAGAACATGTCAATTGTGCCCATTGGTTTTCTATCCGAAGAGGCATCTGAGGCTAGAAATAAAGATTTTAGAAAATATAGAGAGGGGCATTCTCGAAAGCATAGCAGTATCTCATGCAATGAAGATATTATGCACAATCTTTTACTGTCTTCTGATCCACTTGTTACAAGTATCCGTCCAAAAGGAAATAAGTTTGTAAAAAAATCTTCTTTTAAGGAATTTTATGAGCTTACGGATTCTGAGAAAAGTGATATCGAATTTGTTAACATAAATGATTTAGCGGACATCGATTCTGAATTTGAATTAATTGATGATGATGATGATGACGAAGATAATTAAATGATGTTATTGTTTTAAAATGTGTAACTTAGTAAATTAGAGCTTACATCTTAATTATTTATTGTACTTTTAATGAAACTAGGTAATTTATTATCAACTTACTTAAAAGTCATACTCTCATCAGTTCTTGTGAATATTTTTGTTAATATATATTTCTGTATATATATAATATATTTATAGACCTCTTAATAAGTCTGTCTGCGGTTTAAAGTAAATACAAATGGGGAAAAAACGTTTTTTTTTTTTAATTTTCATTTCCTTTTATCCCAGAAAGTGCACATTTGGCGCACTATGTGTCTTAGTATTAAATATAGCTCTTAGTAATAGCATTACGATATTAGAGACCGCTACTTGAAACAAGCCCGGAATCAGGAGGGAGAGAGCTCGATACACTCATTTTCATAGTAAAATTTCACATTTTCTCAAATTACTCCCGAAATATGGGAGTTATGAAGAAATTCATCACCACAATTTATGAAGGCATTAAGTAATCGAATAAGATGGCATCATTAGTTTGTCATAATTTTACTCTTATTTTTCGGACATGTCTACGTCCAACCGCTCCCATACATTCGTTCCACTGTGCGGCTCTTCTCCATAGGAAACGACGAATTGGAACCGTGCACCTAGCTTCTGACGTTTCATAAGTGCCCATGTAGTTATATGTGAAATAAAATATAATGATTTTGATTTTTGATTTTGGACCATTCCGTTTTTTTCCTTTTGTGACACGGAACCCTAAAAATTGTTTGTGTGGAAGTTTGTCATTTTTACCGATGAGCAATCCCGTCGGGCTTACGGTTTTACAAAGATAAGCTTCCCAAGCATTTTGCTTCTCTATCTGAGCTAACTCTAAGATAAAGTTTTTCTAACGCTAATATGGAAGGACTTACCTTTACAAGCATGTGTTTCTCTGAAGGCGTGAGATACATCTTAGTTTCAAACATATGCACGCATATGTTTACAACGTCGGCCAGTAGTTCTTCATAGCCTGCCAAGGAAATATGAAATGTATGTAGGTAAATTTATTTTACAATTGAAGTATTTGATTGCAAATAAATAATATTTCTGTATGAAAGGAAAAGCTCCAGTCAAATAAACACACAACATTTTACAAAAGAGCATATTTTTATTTCCCTATCCCATTTTTTATTATTTCCCTATCCCATGTTTTTATTATTTCCAGCCATTTTTTATTATTTCCCCATCCTATTTTTTATTATTTCCGTATCCCATTTTTTATTATTTCCCTATCCCATTTTTTATTATTTCCCTACCACATTTTTTATTATTTCCCTATCCCATTTTTTATTTCCCTATCCCATTTTTTATTTCCCTATCCCATTTTTTTATATTTTCAATCTTCTTGTATTTGTTACCACTATTATTAAGACAAAGTAATAATACAAAATCAGCCTACAATGTTCCCACTGCTGGGACACAGGCCTCCTCTCTGCGAGAGGGAGTGGGCCGTAATCCACCACGCGGGCCCAGTGCGGGTTGGTAGATGTCACATGTCTTTAGTGAGTTTTTAGTTCTAGGACATGCCGGTTTCCTCACGATTTTTTCCTTTACCGTTTTGAGAGCAGTGGTGATGAAATAATTTACTCGAAGTAAAGCGCCTATCTGGGTTCGAACGTACAACCTACAACTCGTAAGTCGCGGCCGTTACCACTGTGCCAAAGTAATAATAATAATTAATAATTGATAATAATAATGATAATAGATATTTTTTTAAGTGAAAACTTCTTTTGGCGCGTTGAGCGTTTTTTTTTGAACCATTGTGAAGTTTTGTCTAAATAGTGCGCCAAAGAAATAAGCATTCATACATACACTAGAAACACATTACTATCCTATTGGGACAGTCGGTTAAAAACAAAAACAAACCTTTTTAACCGTTTTTGTTTTACAGTCCTTGTGAATACACAATACAAAACACACTATCTTAATAAAGACAGTGTGTTTATTATGAGACTTACCGTTGATTTTCTCCAGAGCATCCTTCACAGTATCTCTGATTTTGTTCTGTGTTGCCAGAAACATGGACAGGTTCTGCGACTCCTGCAGGCTTTGACTGTCTGACATTACCTTTAGGAATTGTGCGGCCCTGTAATCGAAGATAAAAATTATAAGTTCAATATCGACTCAAGTCAATGTCTGTGGTCGAAAGTAGAATTGAACGGAATGATTGAAGATTATTCTTTAACCCTGCGAGCGTAAGTTTGGCTGTGGTACACCCAGACCAAGATAAGTCGATCAATACACACTGACCTATTACCTTATATTTTTTTTTTTAGGAAAACGTATACTTTTACAATGTTTGTAAATATGTGAGCACCAAGTACCTATCACATAATTAATTTATCCGTCATTGCTTCATTTTTAATTCTTTTTTATAACCTATTGTGGTATAGTAATTTTATGCTAAGTACATCGTCTTCACATATTATACAAGGTGTTGTTTTGGACCTGCAAAACATTTTAGGAGGTAATTATGTTAGTGATTCTCGACCCGAATCAACAATAAAATGGGCAGGTATTTTTTTTTCATTTTATTATTATTTACGGAAATCGGTAAGTGTGAACTCCCCTTTTTAAAACGCGGCCAGTCTGTACGTGTCCTTAAACTGCGCTTTCACACACACACACACACAAACAAACGCAACCGACATTTCTTTCATAGATCCAAAGCACCAACCACCGCACGCTCCCACTACCACTAGCCACGCCCCCGCGGCCATCGCAAGCACATAAATCGGGTCAATTTTAACACTTTTTAACACAATACCTCCAGGTAACATAAGTAGGTAATTTATTTATTTGTACATAGACAATAATTTGTAAATACGATGTTAGCTAAATCAACTTGATAAATAAGTTGATTAAAAATTTTTAACTACGCCAAAAATACCTATCAGATAAAATAAATCACTTAAAAACACATGGGTACCTACCTACTTAACTAGCACAAATTATCTTGAGGTATTTTCGTCGGTCCTCACCCCGTTAAAAAGCAGAAAAGAATATCTTAAATCAACAATTTAATCTACAAATAAAAACGAAAACCGTCCTTGGGGCTGAATTTACATAGAGAGCCCGCCGCGGCAACGCGCCCAGTACCTACCATAACCTTATTATTATCAGGCGCGCACGCGCTCGCGATTAGTTTCACAGTTGTAAATGTGAAGACTATGTGGATCATTGTTTAATTTTGTTTTATTCTCAGTTAGTTTTTAATATGGTCTGGCAGTTTTGAGTATTTTTTGCGGCCTAGCCAAATGTCCTTTCTCTGGTATTGTTCGTTGAATCGTTGAGCTCCTTTAGTTATGAGTTGAGCTGCACAACGACTGACAAATGCGTGCACTGACTGGACAGGTCCACTCAATCTGTGTGGTTCTTTCATCAAAAGACCATTTCAGGCACCAATCGACATGGTCTTCACATGATCTGACCAAGATTATGTCTGGACTTTAAAAGAGACTGCGACCTCTGAGTTTATTTCGGCCTTTCTTCTCAGAGTAGTCAGATAGGAAACGCCGGCCTCATCTAGTTTAAAAAAATATGTTTTGACGTGTAAGTGTTTGTAAAAACCTACTTAAAGAAATAAAATCATTTATCATTTATCATAGTTGTGCAACAGGAAGTTCTGCTTACGTGCTATGTAAGGTTTATTTATCGCCGCCTATTATTTTATTCATCAGCTGATAGGTAACTAACGACGCCAACGTGAACTTTTTTTTTGGCGCAGAGTAGTATCTACTTCCTACTATTATTATTTATCGTAATAGCCCAGTGGTTAAGGCGTTATCCTCTCATGCATGAGGTTGCGGGTTCGCAACTGAGCAAGTACCACTGTGTTATTTTTATTCATAATGATGTAAGTACTTTCTAAAACTTAGGGCATCATTGAAATCATGTGTTTCGGAAAGCACTTAAAGCCTTTGGTTCCGATAGATTTGTAGCTCTCGGACAGTCGTTAGGTACCACGTGTCGGTACGGGTCAATGACCTTACAGCCCTGCCGTAGGGTCATTGGTACGGGCAATCAAAAGCCAGAAAGTCTGACAATTAGTCTAACAAATGGGTATCGTGTTATCAAGTAACTGGTTTGTTGAGGTCTGATACGCAGTCGCCCTACGTGATTCACTGGCACTCCATGTAATGAGCTGCATACAGTTAGCCTGAAAGCCGACCCTAACATAGTTGGGAACAGGCTCAGCAGATGATGAAGGTTTTCGCATTGTAATGATGCTTAAAAATGAGTTATTATTTAGCGAAATTTTAAAAACAATAATGTAGAAACAACATTGTTATTTTCAAATTCGAACTACATCTCAAGGTTAAATTATTTGCTATAAGTTGCTGTAGCTACAACAATTTGTACAGATCGCGGCACGTTGCTTGAAACTTGCGCAGTAACAGATTTTCGAGTCTCAATCGAATTGCGGTATGCGTGCAACGCGGGGCTGCGCGTAACCATAGCAACGACCGCCATTTTAGTTCAAATTACGTGCCGCGTTTTTTTCGCAGAAATGTGGGCGGAGCCTCGTACAGCCTGTCGTCACTGGTCATCGCATTCACGCACACAGTGACATGACACGCGATAAATCGCAATGGGTGATTCTGTTTTTTTGAAGAGGGTTATTAAGAGAGTTATTCTGAAAAACAATAAAATTTAAACATCTAAAATAAAAAGTATTATTGATTATTGAGTTGGTATCGTATTGTTATATGATTATTTACGAGTTTCATAACAACCTCCTGAAAGGTTTTGCAGGTTCAAAACTGCATCTTGTATAATTAATGTACGTCGAGTAAAACAAACATGATGACGAACTTGCCGTGTGTGAGCTTTAGAGACGAAGTCGCGACGGCTAATATTATATAAAGCCACGAGCCCCCCTTACTACTAATAGATACTACCCTCCTATAAGTAGAATAATCATTCTTGACGAAGCTCTTCGTGTTCTTGAGTTCGTCTAGTACAATAAACAAGTTGTAGCCGAAGTCGCGACGGCTGATATTACTTAGCCAGAAGCCTCTCTCTCTCTACTAAAAGATACTAACCTCCTATAATTAGAATAATCATTCTTGACGGGGCTCTTCGTGTTCTTGATTTCGTCTAGTACAGTAAACAAGTTGTAGCCGAAGTCGCCACGGTTGATATTACTTAGCCAAAAGGCCCTCTCTCTACTAAAAAATACTGACCTCCTATAAGTAGAATAATCATTCTTGACGGAGCTCTTCATGTTCTTAAGTTCGTCGAGTACAGCGAACATGTTGACGAACTTGCCGAGAGTCAACAGGTACGCTTCCGATACGAAGTCGCGACGCTTTTCTGCGTGGCAGAGGCGACGGACTTCGCCGCAGAATCGCTCGATTGCTTTGCGCTGTGGAAAACAATATGAGATGATGGTAAAAAAAAGATTGGATCATTTATTGCTAGGAGTGACCATTTTCCAAATACAAATAGACATTTCCTGTGGGGTAACATATTTACAATAATGTCATTCATTATGACTGTTCAACAACATTAATAGGGAATACGCATGTAATTTTTTTTTCACAGTATCAATAATAGACAGGAATATAAAGCCAAGAAAAGTATTAAAAGTTAATTTCAACTACAGCTTGTTGCTCAAAAAAACTATGAAAATCCAACAATTTTCTATTACAGTTCGAACGACCATTTCTGTCGCGGGCATGATGTGACGTCATTTGCCACAAAACTTCTTTGTTGACATCTGTTTGTAGCCCCAAATCATAAAAATTAAATTATTTGTTGTGCTTTATTCAAGCAAAAATCGCACTTACTTACATTAGTGAGATTTCAAGCACTTTGCTAAGAATAGATTTTTATAACATAGTTTCTTTCGTCAATTCCGGCATTGTCGAAGTCGACGCGTTTTGATTTTGCGTTTAGGTAGGCAGAAAATACAGAACGCCACCTGCCATGATCCTAAAGCAACTCTGTATACAATGATTCATCAAAATTTTAAGAGTAATTTACCTGGAAGTACATAAACTGCAACAACTTGTCAACCTCCGGAGCCAGCACCTGCACAGTTCTCTCATAGATATGGACTCTGTCCGGTTGCTCATTGGACCTGGGTTGAGGGATGGCGCGACTGCAGCATCTCCAAGTGTACAGCATCACAGCATGGGCGTTGCCTTCTTCAAGGAGCTCATTCTGGAATAAGAGGGAGATATAATATCAGCCTTTAATTGTCGCACTTCAGGGCAAAGGCCTCGTGCCTTCTCATACAGAAAAGTCACCAGCATTGATCACCAATTCACCACGCTTGACTAATATTAATTAAGAGGAGAGGGCGCCTACTCGTCATCACGGATTTCGCTCAAATTTACAGCATATGCAGGGCTTGGCTAGAAATTAAAGTACCCGAAGTGGGAACTCCTGATGGCCAAGCGTTTAAGAAATAAAATTTTCGACGCGGTTTTGACACGTAAAAACCATTTATGTAAACGCGATTGCCAAGCAGTGGTTGGCGTAGTGGTAAGAGCAATTTGATGATTAAACCTATTGTCCGCCACGTCAAAAAGCAAAAACGTGCCCTCGGCGCCAAGCTACGAATTATTCCTTAAAATCTGTCATGTAGTCGTGACCATGGCGTGCTGGGCACATTTTGGTCAGTCATCTATACATGACTGTGCCGGTCAAATGGTTAAAGCCTCTAAGATGAATTGTACAATGCAGCCCTCGCAATTCAAAATTTCTTACGTTTTTTGTAAATTGCGGAAGCGTTTTACGTTGTATGTTGATCAAAATTCAATACGGGGAAATAATGATAAAGTTACTAAATTAATGATTTATATACACAAATAATACATCTGAAGAGTTTGTGTTTTTTGTTTGAACGCGCAAACCTCGGGAACTACCCGTAAGATTTGAAAAATTATTTTCGCATTTGATAGCCCAATTCTTGAAGAAGGTTATAGGCTATTTAACATCACGCTACGACCCTTTGGAGCAGAGCAAAAAGAAAAAAAGTCTGAAAGAACACTAAGCGAAAAGTAAGTAATATCGCAGGCGGGCGATACGATGCGATGTGAGTCGGGGGCCGAGGAAGTTTTATAAAAATGTGGCTGTTATTTTAGTTTATTGCGTACCTTACGACTTCCACGCAAACGAAATCGCGGACAGAAGCGAATAATTATTACAAAACAAGAGATAGGTTGGCAACTAATTTGCATCAAACTTAAACAATTTTGTGTGAGTGTGCTGAGTAATCAATTATTTTACACATACATATCATCACGCCTTGTTCCCCAGAAGGATTGAGCAGAGATGTACCTGTAGTACACCCATATATCACCAGTTATTTTTAAGTCTCATGTAATAGGGGGCGAGCCTATTGCCATCAGCCGGGCATAAATCCAGACTCCGGGCTGCTACTGAGAAATTCCAGATAGAAAAACCCAATAACACTTTACCCGACCCGGAAATCGAACCCAGGACCTCATCCTCAGCAGTAGCGCTTGCAACCACTAGAGCAACGAAGCAGTGTATTATTTTACGTCACTCTCTAGATTACGCCATAAGCTTAAGAAGTTATTACGCACACAATAAAAATTAATATTGGAAAAATGAATATTTTTGCCTTTACACTAAATAGCTTGTTTGACTGTACCTGCCTATTACATATGATATCTTAAAAATTTAATGCTTTTAACTAATTTTAATCGTAACACCCTATCAGGGGAGAAAATAAATTGAACAAGAAAGTGACTGTACAAGCTACACTGTACATTGACCTTTGTGGTAGTTTGTACGTCATACTCAATAATGCACATAGATATTGGTTATCTGTGCATTTCTCTAACATAGCATTTAAGTGTTATAATTGTGTAATTACGTAGTCGGGCCATAAGTTCTGTCACATAGGTAAAATCAGGGCCGGATTTACAGGTGTGGAGGCCCTGGGGCAACCAAGAAGTGGAGTTCCGAAAAATTTTTGGAACAGAAGAAAAAAAAAAAAACAATTTTAAAAGGTATCTTGCGATTGTCAACTTCTTTTTCCTTGATGATTGTGAACTTTTTTTCTTTGAAGTACCTACACAAAGGATATATTTTTATCCTATCTTAAAACCAATTGTGGAGGCCCCTTTTTTGTGGAGGCCCGGGGCCAGTGCCCCTGTTGCCCTGCCCTAAATCCGGCCCTGGGTAAAATTTCGAATTTAAGATGTAAGCCGAGGAAAATATTATGGGCATTCGAAATTTGAATATTTAAAGAAAATAAAAACAAAGGGTTTCTGGAATTTTGTTCATTTTCTATAAAGGAGTGGACGCGCAAAAGAAGACAGAGTCGCAGTAATTGCATTGCATCGTTGCGGTCACGCGCCAACTGAGCTTTTCAAACAGCTGAAAAATTTGAAAATTCGCCGTACACGCGAAAAAAATACACCAAAATACTCTTTTTTCAGACGAAAAAATTTTTAATGTTGAGGATAGTTTCAACAAACAAAATGATAAAGTGTATGCCCACTCTAGTGAAGAAGCGAGCAGACGTGTGGCACGTGTTCAGCGTGGTCATCACCCTTCGGCATTCATGGTTTGGCTTGGGATGTCCTATATGGGTCCAACGGAGGTGTTTTTTTGTGAAAAAGGAGTGAAAACCAGTGCCCTCATATATCATAACAGTCCTAACAAACATTGTGGAACCTCTTTCACAAACAATGTTCGAAAACAGGCACTGAGGATTCCAGCAGGATTCTGCGCTGGCTCATAAGGCTAAAAGTACCCAAAACTCACGACCCGTGGAATCGACTTTATCAAGCATGAGGATTGGCCCTCATCCAGTCCAGACTTGAATCCCTTGGATTACAAAATTTGGCAGTACTTAGGGAAGAAGGTCTGCGCTAAACCCCTTCGCAACTTGGACTCACTAAAAGCATCCCTGATTAAAGCAGTCGCCGATATTGACATGAACGTCGTGCGTGCTTCGATTAATGACTGACCTTGCAGATTTGAAGGCTTGTATCGAAGGAAAAGGAGGACTTTCGAATAATTTTAATGTGGTTTAAATCTGTATTTTATACCCTTTCATTTGATATAGAAATGGTTGTAGTGCGTAACTCATTGTGTCATTTATTTAACTTTCCATATGTGACAAAACTTATGACCAGACTACGTACATTCATTAGCAATAAATCTGTCAAGAGAATCATTTCTCTACTCATTTACAAAACAACATAAAATACCTAACAAGTATATAAGATTCTCACTATTGGGCATTACACCCCAACAGTGACCCTATGGGAGGGGAAGAGAAAGACAGGAAAACCCTTGAAAAGATAGCTGGAATGACATTGACTAGACAGGCAAGGAAAGTGGAGCATTGAAGGAGAGGCCTTTGCCAAACTAACTATCCACTCTGAAGGTTGTCTTCAAAGATCGCTTTTAGCGACAAGACCGCCTATTGTGTCACCCTATGTAAAATGTCTACATTTATATCTGTAATTTTTATGGTGTACATAATAAAGAGTATTCTATTCTATTCTTACCAAGTTAGCATGGACCGTAGCCTCCTCAATATACTTGGCAATACCAGTAACGAAACCATTGCGGTCTTCAAAGTTGGTGTCAAAGTTGGCTTGGTATAGAATTGAGCACGGAGCTGCTTCGATGCACGGTTGTTCATCTGTAAAGCAGGAAATAGTTGATCGGAATACTTATTTTATGAAGGGATAGGATCACATTTACAGTGTACGCATAGTAGGTACGCCAATTATAGTTAAGTCCCATGTAATAGAGGGCGAGCCTATTGCCATCAACCGGACACAAATCTAGACTCCGAACTGCTACTGTGAAATTCCTAATGGAAAAACCCAATACTTAACACTGCCTGACCTGGGTATCGAGACCAGGATCTCATGCTCAGCAGTAGCACTTGCGATCACTAGACCAACGAGGCAATCAATACGATACATTTTAGGAGCCAATAGTATTCTAACTTTTAGGAAAAGATCTTTTTATGCTTTTTACTCATGGATATTATTATACATATTATTGTATTTCATACAGTTAGAAATCTGTATCCTTCATTAGTCTCCTAAGATCACTTTTACTTCAACTATCTCATTGTTTATTTTTACTGAATAAACAACTTATTAAAATTATATACAAAACCTTCAGCTTTACATTATATTTGAAATTAAATAAATTACTAAAATATGCTTCAAAAAGTTGTCTATCTGTCCTATATACCTATAAGCCATGAGTCCCCTGGAAATCCATAAGGCCCCACCTAACTTTTATCAGTGCTAATAAAATTCAATAATTAGACCTAAAATAACTACTTACCGGGCAATGTAAGCTCATCCAACACGTCAACATTGCTCAAGGCATCGGATAAGGATACTTTTTCACTTACAGACATGTTTTTATCAATTTTAAAACACGTAAAATACGAACGGATATGTGTAACACAGGATATGAGTAATTACGGTCTAATACCGCATAAGTTTGTATTTATTGTCACTTTAGTGATAATACGAAACTTAAGTATTGTTTTGGAACGGCGAAATTCAATATATAGCCTTTTTATAGGGTTTAATTAGCGAAATAGATATTTATTTTTAACTGTTCACAAATTCACAATAATGGCGTTTGACAACTAAACACTGCGTAGTGTTGCCCCGTTTTGCGTTTATACCACAGATAACTAATCGAACCATATTAACGGTTTTCAATATTCGGTTTTTTATTTATAGGTGTAATGGCCATGCGCATGCGCCGCTCTACCTACTCGTTGGAGGAAATAGGCGTGCATTTATTATGTAACGTCATACTCAATTTCCTGAAAGAATTAGGCAGAGGACCACACTTCCCAGTTTATCCAAGTTCTCCTATCAACAAAAATACGAATAGTCGTAATTTTAACAAAGGGAGCAAACGGATTCTATTCAAATATTACCTTCTTCCTTAGGTATTATTGTATATTTATGATTAGGCAGGAATCCACAGCATCGACTGTTGTGGCGATGCTTAGAGTGTAAGAGTCTATTTCGAGTAGTAGATGACATTCAGCCGAGGGGATCATTTCAAACCTGTTTTATGATGTACTTGCAATCACTAAATTGCTCTGATAAGGTGTCCTGAGTGTTGAGTTTATCAATTATTATTCAGAAAGGTCTGGTGCGTAGTACTCGCAACCGGCCTGCGTGTATGACCAGGCGAAGCAAAAGGAGTATGTAAGGATTGTAGCTGGTGGCGTTCTGTAGTTTCTGCCTACCCCCATGGGAAGAAGGCGTGAGTTTATCTATGTATAGCCACAACGCAGAGGTCGGTGACACATGAAAATTCTTTCGGGAAACAGCGTAAAGAGACCTTTCGTAGGAGCCAATATTTTTAGTATATTTTACAAAAACTTATTTTACACGGTATCTGCCCAGCCGCCGCCTTAAGTAAATGGGACGCCCCATCTGAGGAATAGTGAATAATGAGCATTAGAATAATGTTTAGTAAGGCTTATTTTTTTATAAAATAATTATACAGATGCACCCCTCTTTGAACCGCGGTAGTGCCTGTGTCTATGGCAAAAAAAAAAACATTTAAGATTAACCATAACTAAAATGTAAATTTTACGGAAACCACGGGGTCGAACTGAAATTGCTGCAGATGGCATATTTTAGTCATTATCAATATATTAATTAGGCTTAATTCTTGCAACATGCCTTTGGTTAGACATCCCTGCAAATTATGATCTCAAGGAAGGCGATGTTTCAAAAGTCAAAAATCAAAGCTATTCTAACGAGTGACGAACAAAAAAGTTTAAGAAAAGCCTTCCTTGTTTGTGTCGCAGTCGGGTAAAAATGTTTTACGTTTAGAGGAGCAGATTTGAAATATCTCCTCAAGTCCTCCTTAGATAAAAGTGTTAAAAATAAAATAAAAAACCAATTATGTACATTATTTTATTATGTACTTCCATTGAAAGCTTGCTATTTCAACTGTGTGTATCGTCAGAACTTCAGAAGAAATAATATTTATATAACGTAACAAGCCAAGATTCGATTTGAGCATCACGTTACAAAACTGGTTCACTGACTGACGTACAATCGCCTGTAATGTAACAATCCAAGATTCGTTATTATTCGCATTCATGCTACAAATTGTATCACGGGTACTGCCGGTGAATGTAATTTAAAGATAAGATTCAATCATAGGCTATACAGGGTGACATTGAAAACATGCGACAAATCGAAATGGGAGATTGTACTCATCATTATGAACAACTTTTACTAAGGGACCAAAGCTACAATCCCAAAAAAAAAACTGCTATCCCCTACATTTATGTTCGCCATACCTCATCAAAATGTAGGAAAAGCAGATTTTTTTTTGGGATTACAGCTTTGGATCTTAGTAAAAGTTGTTAATAATGATGTATACAATGTCCCATTTCAGTTTGTCGCAAGTTTTCAATTTCAACCTGTATACAGAAAAATTGCAAATTTGTATTATTACAGGCAGGTTGCGCACTGTAATGCTCGGTTATCCTCACTACTGATGTAATGCTCGAATCTGAACTGTTACATTACAGGTGCTCTTGGTGAGAGAGCGCCTTAAAGAATAACAGACTTTATTACTTTAAAAATAGAAACTATTAGCAAGTTTACAAAATGAAACCACTTGTAATAGGTACCTAGTAATAGTTAGTGTCCGACCGAACCTTCGGCTTCGGCTACCTTCGATAAAAAAGCTACCTTCGGACAAACCTTCCGCTTCGGCCAAAATGGGCCGAAGTTTTGGCCGAAGCCGAAAGTTTCTAGCAAGCGCCGATGATTGTTAAATTACTTTTAATTAAATAAATATTATAATTGAAATGATTTCGAAGTGTTATTATTTATGATACCTAAGTTCAACGAGACAACAGCCAACGTAAACTTAAAAAAAAATATTTTTACCCAACCTTGAATTGCATTTTTGAGGGTTATTAAACCTTCGGCTTTGACCGAAGGTTGTGGCGATAGCCGATAAATCAATTTCAGCTTCGGTTTCGGCCACAAATCGACCTTCGTTCGGACACTAGTAATAGTAATTTAAATAATAGTAGAATAAATATTAAAGTTATAGGAAAACCAGTCCTCAATATTTAGATTTTAGGTATATTCGACCTCTAAAGAAATCAAATCGCATAATTTCTAGTGACTACAACAAAATGGAGTAGTGCTAAGTTTGCTGACTTACCACAGAGCACGGAGACGCCTCAGCGGCCGCTGCTAGAGGCGGCATTGTCAACACTTTCCATACAAACCAAGCGTGTCACCGTTTACTCGCACTACCTACCATGCTAATGACGCATACAAACAATCGGCTTTGAAGGCGGTCCGTGAGAGAATTTGTGCACTCAACGTACTTTCGGCGCCACGACTTTTGTGTCGACGATGTCTAGACAATTCCGTGCTCTGTGTCGTACAGTCACGAGCATAAATATCTATGAACAGCTCGGCAATAATATCTTATTTCATGATTCATCCATTAATATGCGTCGTCAAGATAACGGCAAATATATGTGATCATTTGTGGGAGGCATATACAAGTGGCAGCACAAATATGTGACATGGAAGGAACACCAAAACTATCTGACGAGGTAAGCGACGCAAAAATATAGGATAGTAATAATAATAATCTTTATTGGCACACATTGATAGGGGTTAAAAAATAGCGATAACAGATAAATATTGCCGAGCTGTCCGTGGCAATATATTTAGGCTCGAGACTGTACCTACACATTTGTAGCCGCAGTTAATTAAAAAAATATTTTACCTCAAAACCGCCTGACTTTTTATAATTTTCCCTGTTTGACCGACCCTAATTTTATGTAACATCGACACAGTTGAAATAGACGACCTATGTTACAGCTTATAAAAACAGCGATATTTACATCAATGTCTTAATAATAAACTCATAAAAATAAAAACAACAGGAATTGTAACTTAATGCTGTAGTCATCCTTATGCCGTGTACGCACGAGCGAACAAAATATCATGATGAACACGAACATCGAACACCGGACATTGGTTCGTAAGTCATCATCTGCCTAGCCTTTTCCCAACTACGTTGGGAACGGCCAGTTTAACCAGATGCAGCTGAATACCAGTATTTTACATGGAGCGACTGCCTATCTGACCTCCACAACCCAGTTACTGGGTAACACGATACCCCTTGGTAAGACTGGCTGTCAGACTTTTGAGCTTCTGACGACCCGTAACGACTGTCAAAGATCCACGAATGGCAGCCGGGACCAACGGCTTAACGTGCTTTCCGAAGCACGGAGGGGTCTTGATATATAAAGATGGTCACCCATCCACGGACCAACTGCGGCAAGCGTAGCTTAAGCTGATCAATTGACCCGTGCGACTGTTATTATTTAGCCACAAGCCCCACCAGACATTGGTTCGTAAGTGTGGACGTAAATTAGCAAACCGAACTACCACACCCTACACCGCCTACGCAGAACAAAGAAATTGGATCACCACGAACATTTTTGACAGACATAGTGTTTGATGTTCGTTGTTCGTTCGTACGTACGCGCCTTTAGCCTTTTGACCGGTAGTCACAAAAAGACAATTTATAGAAGACAAGCCAAATTATTTCTACGGATAAGCGGAGCCAGAGCCACAAAATGTTTGACTAGTTTTTCATTGAAACTACGTCACAACTAAGATAGAGTTAATCAAAATAGCGTGCAAAAGATGATACCATGTGGCGTGTGTTCGACCATGCTCACACATATTTTCCCTCAAAATTTGACAGCAAAGAACTTGCTCGAGCATTTTGCTGTCTGCGCTGACCCTAACACTTCAGTAATGGCTTTCTATCATGATGATGTTGTGTTATGACGTCAATTTTTGACTGGCGGTCGAATGGATGGCCAATAAAGTAAATATAATTTTAAATAGGTGTAGGAGACGCTTACATCAATTAGGTACCCCTCACCTTATTAAATGAAGGCGTCTATATTAGAGAATTTATACATAATAATTATATATAATGCAGATTATAGTTTGCACAACATAAAACTAAATAAGATTAAAAAGAATCAGTTTTAGGAAACTAATAGTTTAAGGCCAAAATCTCTTTATCCTAACTCAAAACATTAATATTAAATATAAACGTATACATAGTCAGTATGTACTTAAAAAATAACAACTATTATATTAAATATAAAGTATAAGAAAAATCTACATTCCTTAGATAACACCCACGTTTAATATGTAATATATGTGTGAAATATAACTAAATCATCTACTTGCATTATTTGCCGACCTGTCATTCTTGCTGCAGCCCAAAAATTCTTCTTATTTAATATTTTCCCAAAACCCTGACCAGTTCTCAGACTAGTAGTTTTGGGTCCAAAAGATAATGGTTTTAGGTCCTGGACTCCTGTTCCTAGTGTCTGACTATTGTCAAAACATTAGGACTATTTCTCTTCGACACGAAAAATCGAATGCGTGGCCAATTGCTTTAACATTTAAGTTATCGCTAAAAGTATTTAAAACATCGCTCTGTTTCTGTAAATCCTTTAAGATGACAGAGAAGGATGATTTAAACATGTTTAACGCTAAACGCTAAAGACAGAATGGTAACCCAAAGATGGCAAACACGGAAAGACAATACAAAAGATGGGAAGACGATTTAAAGCTCAGGTCCAAATAGGAGAAGAATTGATCGAGGAATAGGTAACAATGGAAGTTGTTAGTGGATGCCTTTGCCAAGAATTAAAGGGCTTATTATTAAAACACTAAACGCATTTAGTGATTTGTGGAGTTAGTGGTGCAGCAAGCCTTAAAATTAACATTGCTTCTGGTAATTTAATACCAAGCCAAAAATCAGGTGCACAAGTCTTTTAAAAAGGAGCCAATTAAATTTACATTGAATATTATTCCAATTACATGTATGTAATTTTAACAAATATCTCAGACAAAAAAAGTTTTACTCATGCATGTTATTATAATGAGATTACAACTAGACATTTATGTACTTTGATAATGATAGAAAAAATCTGTGACTACCTTACTTTTAACAATATAATCAAGTTGACCTTTAAAACAAAAAGTAAGTATTTAAAATACTATGTAGGGCCTCTTTATTAATGTCTAGCCCTAAAAATATATGGCAATTTTGCTACAAAAAAGCTAAAAATAAACGAAAAATAAAAAAAAATATATATATGCCTCACTTTTTATTTTAAAATGAATCATAATTGTTTTAACGTGTCAACTATAACCACTGTACGAGTCTTATAGAACCTATTAAATTATATAGTAGCCTTTAATTTAAGGGCTAGATACAATATACATTGATATATTACAGTTACCTACATTTAAGGGTATACATACATTCATATTATATGAAGTCTAATACAGATACACGTGCTATGAAAATAGTACAATATGGCTGATGAATCACGGCCGGTCTTCACGGTCAAATGAGTCCCGGTCGAACTTTCGCGTATGTTCTCTGACTCACACTCGCCTCATGTCACCATTTGGTTCCTAAAAAAATATTATTGCGCAGCCTTCTGCGCAAAGTTCGGACGGGCTATGATTCATCCGTCGTATTGTAGTGAGTAGAAGAACATTTGAAATACTTGACTTATTGCTTGGGACAGCTATAAAATTGCTTAAGGACCTCGGATTCTGACAAATAGGGGGAAATGGGTGCCGAGACGTAGATACTGGAAGTATGGTTGGATCAGCGAGTTTTGGAGCAAGTTCATTTAATAGATATTATTATGATACACTAGATCAATCCAAATTAACACGGTTTATCACGAGGCTGAGTCAGCCTGCATCACAGTGATGCTGGCCTCAGTGACGGCTGAAGGCCTGTAACTGTCCCACGCAAGGGATCACAGTCTTGGGCGATGCGACTTGCTTCAAGCGTAACGCGCGCTTCACCCGCGGGGCAATGAGGGTTTTCTGGCACTGTTTATTGTAAAAAATCTATGTAAAAAATCATCGTGAAAACGTAGGTGAAGTAAGCTTTAATTGAGCGGTCAATCCCTAGCATCAGGTGGAATGACAGCTCAATTCATCTTAGATTACAAAGTGAGATTTTTACAGAATAAATCAGCCAGCTGGAGTCACCGAAATCGTGTTTTTAATTGCAGAGTTAGCAAACTGATGTGGTAGAGATCGAATCAGGAACGAGGTGATCCAGCAGAGAGCCAAAGTTGTCGACATAGCTCACAGAAAAAGCAAACTGTAATGGCAATGGACCAGCTATATTAGCTGTAGGACCGATGACGAAATGTAAGGGACGCCCTTAGGCTAGGTGGAGCGACGGTCTTCGCAAGGTGGCTGTAGCAGCTATATGAGAGTTGCTGAGGATCGAGCTGAATGGCGTGCATTTGGAGAGGCCTATGTATAGCAGTGGACTGCTATGGACTGATGATGATGTGGTAGGAGTCTTTTTTGCCGAGTTTTTTTTTTTTCTGATTAAGGTGTTTAAACAAATCCCACTTGCAGGGCTTCCGATTTCAAGTGTTACGCGATTATCAAACTACCAATCAAGTAGTTACACTAGTCGAAAAGTAATGCTATGTAAACTATTTTACTTGTATAAAAAAATACTGTCATACAAATTTTCAGACAAAATACAGATAGCAGATGCTGAATTAAGGAAAGCAAGAGAAAATAAAATTTTACAACTACCCACATTCAGAAAAAGACCTGTATTTTGTGTCAACTACGCAAAAAAACGACACAGATGAAAAAAAGGAGTGTTTGTTTTTTTTTATATTTCTTTTGCTTCCTCAAACAAGAAACATCAGTCGTTGCTTAAAATAAGACTGACAAGACTTACTTCAACAACAGTTTCCTTTAGAAGCCTCGATAGCACTACAAACACTGAACCATTCATCACAAACCACCATTCCGCACTTTAAAACTCAATCGGAACTTCCTGCATCACCAACTTATATCCCAAATTCTGCAAAGGCGCAAATTTATCCGGGGGTTGGTTATAACCGTTATATTCCGTCAACTGCACTATAGGGGCTGGTATTTCAAAGTCTATGGTATTCAAATAATCATCATTCTCCACAATATTGAGGTCGTCAAACCCATTTTGGGTGATTTCATGTAGATTATCGAAGTGTATCTCTGGTCTGGCATCTTCAAATGGCATTTCAGGATGTTTGAGACGAATGCATTTGTGGGAACGTAGGAGAGATGGCCACACAAAGGTCTCTTCACATACCTTGCATTGGAGGCTGTCATAGTCCGAGTGTTGGGTCTCAATGTGCCGGTTTAGACAAAAGCTCGATGAGTAGTATTTGCCGCATGTCTGTAAAGGATCGGTGTTGATTATTAAGGGTGATATTGATTAAACAAAACGCTGGTCATGAACTTAGCCGTCGTTAATGACAAATTATTTTGGAACGAAGTTCCTTATCGCAAGTTTTACCCTGCACGTGTGCAGAGTGAAACATTTTGACCGTTACGACATTTTTGTTTCGTAAATAAAGTGTTGTGAAGGTCAAAATATTTTTTCGGTCTAGCTCTCATTCGCTAAGTGTGCAAAAGCGAAAGGAACTTATTTCCAACGGGTATCCCATGACACCTCTCGACCGTTTTAATTGTACAAATTTGGTTAAAAATAACTTTTACAAGTCATTTTTTTTAGTAAATCTAAATGAGTTGGTGTTCTACTGTCCGACTACCTACACCTACTCTGAGAAGAAATACCGAAACCAATTCAGAGGTCAGTCTCTTTTAAAGTCCAGACATAGGTAATCTTGGCCAAATCATGTAAGGACCATGTAGATTAAGCGTCTGGAATAGGTCATAATCTTGGACATTAAAGGTGCAAGATGTTGAGGTTACTGTGTGTGTATGTGTGTGCTAATCCGCGTTTATAGCTGACTGACACGAATAATGCGCGTTTTTCTCGAAGCTAGCAAACGTAGTGCTCTTATTATTAATTTTGTCATTGAAATTGTATTGAAAAAACAAGATGGCGGTGTCAGTTCCGATTCTGACCACGTGCCAGGCGAAGCAGGTAGCGCTGTAGCGTGCGCTCAACGCTCGTTTTGCATCTGCCCTGATATAGCCAATACGCAGCAAACGAGCATCGTGTCTACCTAATTCTTGTTGGCTCGATCTCACACGGTGTAAGGGGGGACATCAACGCGCAAACTGTTACCATGAATTCAGTACATGTCATTTTGGTCGGCTATTAACGTTTCGTATGCCGTAATTATAGGAACAATTAAAAACCCACTGAGTCTCGCATAGATCTGCGTTAGGCAGGAAGGGCTAAAAAAAAATCTGCTGTTCTATGGAACAGCAGATTTTTTTTCTTTACTTTATTTTGACCGTGTACTTGTACAAACAGCATTTTTTTTTATAGCCACGGATTTTTTTATCTCGGGGTTTATAGAACCAATCAATCTGCCTAGACTTTCCCAAATATGTTGTGGTCGGCTTCAGTCTAGCCGGATGCAACTGAATACCAGATTTTACATGGTGCGGCTGCAACTGCGACTTGGGCTTCTGACCACCCGTAACAACTATCAAAGATCTACGAACGACAGCCGGGACCAAAGGTTTAGGGGCTTTCCGAGGCACGGAGGAGTCTCGATATGTAATGGATGGTTAGCCATCCACGAAACGACCGCGGCAAGCACAACTTAATCTTTGGTAGACCCGTGCAGCTGTTATCATTTCACATATCACCCCCTCTGGCCTCTAGAATCATGTACTGCAATTAATTCATGGTAAGTTTTGCGCGTCGATGTCGCTGCCACCCTGTATATGGAAGGGGGTGGTCTTTGCCCGGCAGTGGTATATTAACAGCCCGGTTTAAAATAAACACATAACATCACCCCTGTATTCTCCGATACAAGGGGAAGGGTTACGCAGAGGTAAACCAATAGTACACCCCTATCACCAGATATGTTTATGTTTAAGTCCCATGTAATAGAGCCTTAAACGAATCAGAGTCAGAGATCAGAATTAATTGTCTTTTAAAATTAATAATGAAACCATTAAAGATACGTACGTTAAAAGTTGCTGAGACACTAGAAAATTTATTTACCAACATCCCAATAGAGGTTACGAAATCTCTCCCCTCATCACCTATATTAACTGAATCTCTTCTCAAAAACACTTCTCTAAGGACATTCCAAGTTTTGCATTCAAGCCCATGTCTATTATCACAATTAAGAAGGCATTCAAAAGTCTTAACATAAATAAAACTAAAGACTTATGGGGGATTGCCGTTAAGGTTCTTGGAGATATCATAGACACAATAGCCCCTGTCCTAACAGGCATATTTTATCAATGTTTAGACAGCGGTACGTTTCCTGATTTAATGAAACATAGTAAAGTAGTACCAATTTTCAAATCGGGTAGTAAGAGTGATCCCTCTAATTATAGAGCTATAAATAACTGTGCTACCAGCATTGAGTAAAATATATTTAAAATTATGCAAGACCAGATGCTGTCACATTTTAATTCTAATGGGATTTTACATAGTCGCCAGTTCAGTTTCACGAAAGGTAAGTCGATGACTGACGCAGGAGTAAAACTCATCAGTCATATTTTGGAATCCTGGGAGAAATCCCAGGATGTCATTGGCATTTTCTGTGACCTCTCAAAAGCGTTTGACTGCGTTGATCACAACACAACACAATACAGTGAACTGTAAATTACACCACTACGGAATTCGTGGACAAGCTGCTGATCTTGTTGTCAGGCAGCAAAAAGTAAACGTTAACAGGGCCACGTCCTCGGGGTCTCTGGTAAAGATGGGCGTGCCCCAAGGTTTAATTCTTGGCCCTTTCCTATTTCTAGTTTATAATAATGGTCTTCCTTACATGATGGCTAACTTATCGGATATAATTTTATTCGCTGACGACACTTCTCTTATTTTTAAAATAGATTAAGAAGAGAAAAATTAGACAGTTGACTGATATAGCCACAGCTAGGTGTATACTTTGCGTATTTCCACAGTATTATGTCTTATGGCGTTCTGCTGTGGGGATCGACAGCTGGTGTAGATTCAATTTTTGTTTTACAAAAGAGGGCAATCCGCGCAATCTATATAATGGGTCCTCGTGAGTCCCTTAGAAGCAAATTAAAAGAAATTAATGTACTCTAACTCTGCCTTCTCTTTATATCTTAGAAAGAATTTTGTATGTTCGCAAAAACTTACGTCTTTTCAAAACAAGAAGTGATTTCCATAATATAAATACACGTATAAACATGAATTTGTGATACCCAAATTTAGTTTAACAAAAACAAGAAAATCATTTGTTATCAACAGTATCCGCTTTTATTACAAGTTGCCTAAGTCGGTTACAGAACTTAGCGATGGAAAGTTCAAAACGTGTCCTTATCAAAAACGCATGTTACAAGATTAAAGACTACGTTGAAGACAAGGAAGTTTGGCAATAATTCCTTCTGCACATGTGGCTTCCCTGGTACCTCATAAACGGCATAACTATGTAAATGTCTATTAACTGCTCCCAAATTACGATGTTTTTATTTTGTACTTACTTTTTGACATAAAATTCTCATTATTTGACATTATATACCTACAATTTTGATACCAAACTATTTATTAGTAGATTTTGTGGACAAGATATTAATTCAGACTTGTTGTAATGGCAAACATGTCATTTGGTTTAAATAGGTTTTTATTTTTATAACTTTATTAATATTTTACATAGATTCTTGTGTATTTTGTGAATGTGAGATTGTTGTAGGCTTAATAGACTAGATTTGTACACCATTTATTTTTTGTTAAGTACCTGGGACTTCTTGACAGGCCTACACAGTCCTCCCATACCTATTAACACTGTGATTTGAAAACATTGTAAAAGCCAATTATTTTTAAAAGAGTACTGGTGGAGTTTCTTGACGGCTCTTCTCCATAGGAAACGACCAATTGGAACCGTGCACCTAGCTTCTGACGATTCATAAGTGCCCATGTAAGTTTATGTGAAATAAAGATATTTTGATTTGAAACATAACTGGCGTATCCAGACTCCGGGCTGCTACTGGGAAATTACAAATTTGAGAAACGGTTTAGAATATGTAGTACAAAATAGCCCTTCACACTAGAATGTTATCGCATTACGTGCATTCCTTAACAGGCGAGCCGATAAAACTTGGTAATCCCAATAAAATACGATTATGATTTGGAATGTGATGCGTTTTTTAGGGTTCCGTAACTGAAAAGGAAAAAACGAAACCCTTATAGGATCACTCGTATGTCTGTCTGCCTGTCTGTCCGTCTATCACAGCCGAGTTGCTCCGAATCTACTGGACCAATTAAGTTGAAATTTGGCACACATATTATGAATTTCTGTGATGTGTAACCTAAATAAACGAATTTTGAATATGAGGGTCACTTTTAGAGGGAAAATTAGAATATCAAAAGAGTTTGATGTGAGGGTCGCAATTTTTTTTTTACAATTTTAAAGAAATAGTTTTTTTTTTAAAGAAACGTTGAAACATTTTTGAAAAAAAAATGTCTTATTGACACCACAGCCATTTTTGTCATTTAAGTTATTCGATATTAGATATTCTGCTTTAATTATTTAAAAACAAAATTATTTAAATTAATAATTCATAATAAATGTTGTTAATAATTAACTTTTAATTATTATACTAATAATTAACTTTTAATTATTATACTAATAATTAACTTTTAATTATCATACTAATAATTAATTTATACTTTAATTATCATAATATTTTTATTTATTATTTTATTAAAAAAACTTTTTGAGTACCTCACTAAAATTATAAAAATGGCTGTGGTTTCAATACTACTTAATTACATTCATCTTTAATTGTTTGTATTTGCTTGGATGTACATTTTTTCTTTCAAGGATATTATTTGTAGTTAGTTTGTAGTAATGTTTGAAAACATCCAATTTATCACTAACCTCAAAAAATAAATAAATAAATAACTTTAAAAATGTTTAATTTAGTAATTCCCACAAAATTAGAAACAAGAAAATTTTTCCACTTTTAAAGGCAAAAAAACCTTATTATAATACTGACCTGGCATTGGTGCTTAGAAATAATAGTCTTTTTACTTTTTGGGTGAACAATAGCCTTCTTGATCTCTCCGTTATTAACATCAAAACTCCTTGCATCAATGAATTCAATGGAATCCGTTACAACTTTTCCCCCAATTTTAATCTTTTCCAAAACCAGTTTCGGTTGCAGAAACTCCGGAATTGGTTCATGAATCTTATATGTCATTTTCATCTTTTTCTTCCCAACTTGTTCCCGTTCTTGTGAATTGTCACTGGTGATCAGAAAATGGGTCCACTTATGCTGTAGCATATCAGTTTCTGTATCAAACTTTTTGAAGCATTGATCGCAGAAATAGTAGTCTTTATAACCTGTCATGGCTTTATTTGTTAGATCCGGTAGTAATAGCACATGACGTTCTAAGGCATCACGTTCTACTGAACTTTCTTCGCAGAAGTTACATAGGTAGAGTCTCTCATTACCCAAGTTACGCATACCATATAAGCATTTTGGGCGTTCATTTGAATGTAGAAATGCAATATGATGCGCTATTGCGCATTTACTGGTAAATTGATCTTTACATACATCACAGACGAAGCATGCAGCAGCATGTTCGTAACTATGATCTTTTAAGTCCATGAAATTGAAATATATTTCATCACAAGTCTTGCAAGGGAGCAGCTTAAGAACTCTACACACATTTCGTCTGTGGTCAGTAAATTTGACTTTATTCGGTAAGAATAGTCCGCATACATCACAATGCAACCTAATATGAACTTTAAAAAAGGTTCGGTCCATGAAGTTCTTATTGCAATAATTGCATATATAGCACTTACGTTTCTTATGATGTAGCTTCGTGTGAGATCTTAAAAGCTGGTATGCTTCAAAGATTTTCGGGCATTTTCTGCATTTATGGTATTCTTTAACTTCATGGATGATTACCTGATCAGAGAATGACACACGTTTCTGTGGCTTGCCATTAGGCTTGTATACAATCATATGCTTATTTTCCTGATGTTTTAGCAGCTTTTTCTCGCTTGAATACCCTTTCTCACATATTTTACATTTTATGGTTGCCATTATTGGGTCTTTTTCGCTGTCTGAACCTGAGTCAGAGGGACTGCCAGGCACCTGGTTCCTCTGAAGCTCCTCCTTCAGCTTACCTAAGTCCTGTCTCACCAAACTGATGAAGCATTTTCTAGAAAACCGGTATTTTGGCTGTACTTTAAGACCTGTCAGTTTTATTCGAGGCTTCTTACCAGTTACTGGAGTTTTCAACTGCTGCAAGTAAGGACTTATGTCATAACGAGACACGAGAACCAGTGGCACCTTTTGGAACCCTCGAAAGCAGCTTTCAGGCGGGATATTTTTGTATTCGTAAGATGTACGTAAAACACCCACTTTATCAGCACTACTGTTATTGCTGTTGGTTTCTTGCTTAACTCCATTTCTTGTGGACATCAGAAGATACTATCGACGCGGGAAAATAAAATAATAAAAAGAAAAATCTGATGATAACGCTAAAAACGTCAACAACGCTGTATGTCATGCTACTAGGATAGATTGCAGAGGTGGCCAAACGCCATCATTCTTCAATGTCGCAACAAAACCGGTATCAGCCGATTTTTATTTTCTTTAATTAATAATTGAATATTTATTAATAAATGT
Source organism: Atethmia centrago (assembly GCA_905333075.3). Taxonomy (NCBI): domain Eukaryota; kingdom Metazoa; phylum Arthropoda; class Insecta; order Lepidoptera; family Noctuidae; genus Atethmia; species Atethmia centrago. The sequence continues at coordinate 12,437,141 of HG995393.1, forward strand.
GATAATTATTTTAAAAAACAAAGTACTAAATCTAAAAGAGTATGGAAATATTACTGATAAATAGATGCTAAGGGGTAAATTGTTTCTCAAATATCAACAAGTTCAAATAAAAACCGTAATTTCTGTTTTCTAAAGATTATCTGTGGAAGGTGCGCTCAAAAACTCATTTTTTTTTCACGTTTTTGACACAGGTATAATTTCGCCTGATGTTTTCTTGTTCTTAAATACAAAGGTTAATTAATTTAATTTTTAATTGATTTTTGCTTAGAATATTTTTTTATGATATTTGAGCCCCAAAACTACCAAATTCTATAGTTTTGTTTTATTTTTATCATATAATGCGTTTTTATGAATTTGTATTTTTGAACGCATTCGTACAATAGCTCTACCTAATAATAAGTTTTATCAAAATATCTTCACCCTATTATAAGCATTCGTGCGTCCTAATAAGGACTTAATTCGCATCAAAGAAAAAAACAGCATTGCATAATATTAGCACCACTGTTTATCTAATTTGATTTTTCATATCCGTTGTAGGTACCTACTTAGTACTTCACTCAGCCAATTCAGCACACAAAATAATCAATTCGCGTGATTTTACGTAAACAATTTATTTTTAAGCCGCCGCCGTGTGCGTTTACCAGTCGAAATGTTCCCGCCGACTCGTATTAGGAGCTGTCTTCCTGTTATAAATCCTATGTTTAGACAAAAGTTGCGTCCTCACAGACCTTTTCGCCAAACATCTACGCTTCACAATCAAACAAAGACGATACAGAGGAATAAATGGATGAGTTTTCGATCTATTATTACTAGATGGGTGCCGTTAGGCAGTGCTATTTACGTAGGTTGGTGTTATATTCGTGCTTCAATAAACTATGAAGTGTCTAATCTGGAAATTCTGTTCTACGAAATGTTTCCTTTTCGTGTTACAAGCCGAATTTGGGGAAAGTTGGCTGCTTGTGAATTACCGACGTCTTTACGGAGTTTCGTCTACGGTACGTACATTAAAATGTTTAATGTGAATCTACATGAAGCTGAGTTTACTGACCTCAAGTATTATAAAAGCTTGTCAGCATTTTTCACGAGGCCCTTGAAGGACGGAGCGAGATTTATAGCGCCCTCCCAGTGTGTGTCTCCGTGCGATGGTGTAGTCCTTAATTGTGGACCAGCAGACACAGACAAGATAGAGCAAGTCAAAGGAGTCACATACAGCCTAGAGGAATTCCTTGGAGAAAATAAATGGACGAAAAAGAAAGATGACACTTACTATGACTCTTTGCTTACAAACAAGGACAATATTCTACACCAATGTATTATTTATTTGGCTCCCGGAGATTATCACCGCTTCCATTCTCCGTGTGACTGGACTGCGACATTTCGAAGACATTTTTCTGGAAAGCTGCTGTCCGTAAACCCATGGTTAGCAAGACTTATACCTGGCTTATTCGCGATAAATGAACGAGCAGTGTATGTTGGTGAGTGGAAACATGGTTTCTTCAGCATGACTGCTGTAGGGGCAACTAATGTTGGCTCTATAGAAATCTATAATGACCCAGAATTAAGAACAAACACAAAAGGCAGACGGAACCGTATCAATGAGGTGGAGCTAGGACAGGTTCCACTTAAGAAGGGAGAGTTGTTTGGTCAGTTTAATATGGGAAGCACGATAATCTTGTTATTCGAGGCTCCTAAGGAGTTCAAGTTCGATATGGCTTCCGGTGACAAGGTCCTCGTTGGCCAAGCGCTGTGCCCAGCAGTTAAGGAACATGCCAGGTGACCTGTTTACAGGGATTTAGTTGAAATAGCCCAAGTGGCCATGTTTTTCTACATGATGTCTGTAATGCTGTGAATTTGTTAAGATTTTTAAACTTTTAACCACCATCTTGCCAAGGGGTATTGTTTTACCCAGCAACTGGGTTGTAGAGGTAAGCCGACCCCAACATAGTTGGGAGATAGCTTAGCAGATGAAAAACCACCATTGTTATTCCAGTGGTATGTTAATATATTATTATGAGGAGATTTTTGTACATAATAATTAAAAGATCCAGCTTAGCAATTTTATTGTCTATGGTGAGGGCTCCAATGCATAATCAACCTATAATTTTCTGACACAGGCCTCCTCTGTGTGAGTGGGTAATAATTCACCATGCGGGCCCAGTCCTGGGTGGTGAATGTCACATGTCTTTTTGGATGTGGTGATGAAATAAATGACTGAAAGTAAAGTGTGTGCCTAGGTTCGAAACTACGACTTAAGACTTGTAATTTGTTGGTATTCTGATTTGGTATTCAGTAGTTTTGTCTATACAAAGTTACAAGCAAATTAACATACATACATACATACCCAGTGTGATGAATAAGCCTTAGTCACTGCTATAGTAAAACATTACAATGTTCATGGTTGAAAACCAAGACTTTTTAAGTGTAATTGTATCTGAAGTTGAAAACATCTATGCTATGAAAACATAATACAACATCACGCTTGTATTTCCCGAAGGGTCAGGCAGAGATGTACCTATAGTACACCCACACTTCGCCACTTCTGCCCACGACTTCGTCGGCGTGAACTTTCGGCCCCGACCTACCGCGTCGCATCCCATTGCCATCCCCATGCTATACTTCGTTTACGCTTAGCGTTCTTTCGTTTTGCTCGGCTCCTAAGGGTCATAGCGTGATGATAATAGTCTATAACCTTTCTCAAGAATTGGGCTATATAATGCAAAAATATTTTTTCAAATCCTACGGGTAGTTCCAGGGATTAGTGCGTTCAAACAAAAAACAAACTCTTCAGCTATTATTAGTATAGAATTACTAGATGCGCCCCGCGGTTTCACCAGCATAAGTTTTGACCCCGTGGGTATATCGGGATAAAAAATGTATCCTATGTGTTATTCCTGGTTATAAACTATCTGTGTGCCAAATTTCATCGAAATCCGTTCAGTACTTTTCGCGTGAAAGAGTAACAAACATCCATCCATCCATTCTTACAAACTTTCGCATTTATAATATTAGTAGGATATTCTAGCTATTTTTATAAAACTCGATTGATGAAACCTCTTTTCATCGATCGAGCTTTGTAAAAATGGTAAGTGGTGAAATAAAATCTTGAAAAAAAAAACCTTAGGTTTCCTCCCTTACACATGAAACGTATTACATTTCTTTTTTCGTGTATCTCATGGTGTGGGATATTGTTGGATAGGCCGTTCAAAAATATTTGCGGGTCTGTAAAAACCATTTTTCGATTCAGGGATCCGTAATATTAAGCTTTAAAGTGCTCATTTTTGTTAAAGTGCCAACTAAATGGTTGTTTTTGGATTATGTGAAAAAAATCATGGCAGTAGTATATAATAACGAAATTAAAAAGGAAAACTATCACAACTATGTAGGCTTTACAAGTTAACGAGTAATAGTCGACCAACTTACATTTGCAGTTGGAGAATTGACTGTGACGTATATCCATGGCATGGTAACTATTAATCACGTAAAGTGGGGATAATATTTCTTTTGTCGTCTATTCTATGGTGTGGGGTATCGTCGGAAAGGCCGTTCAAAAATATTTCGGGTCTGTGAAAACCATTTTTCGATTTAGGGATCCGTTAATGACTTATGGGAGAATATCTTTTTCAACTACAATGTTGAGTTTGTATTTGAGATAAATTAATCCCAACTACGGAGGTCCTACAATTGTGCTTGGTCCGACACGCACATGGCCAGTTTTTTAACTCAGTTTATCGAAAATAGTGCTTAGCTATCCACACCGAAAAGTCGTATGAAATAGCCTTTTTTTTTTCAAGAAACTCTTCAGGGCCTGTAGGTATGCCATTGTTCCATTACAAGAAAGAAGGCGCTATGTGTCTTGTATAGCTCCATCTCTTTCTTGTCTTGGCAATCAGGCTTGCAGAAACGAAAGTATATACGACTGTACATACAAACATAAACTTACGCCTTATTCTCATGGGTAGGCAGAAACTAGAGAACGTCACCAGCTACGATCCTTTTGCACGCCAGTTCCGAGGAATACGCCCCTGACCTTTCTGAAGAGCATCACCAATAGAATTTTAATTTCTTTCGGTACCAGCTTCTTCCATTTTCGTAATTATCTTTGCCAAGGAAGATGGTTTAGAGGCTTCTATTCTAAATTCATCTTCTTTTGTTCGATTTTATCATCATAACTTTTTAGTAGTTCGGATTTCAGGTCTGCAGGCTTAGCATGACACTCTATTTCTTCGAAGAATAGACACGGCTCTTTCCATCTCTTTCCATACAAAGTGACATTTCGTTTTTCCTTTTTTTGACATCCCACCGTAGAAATCTTTCTACATAAAAAAGGACCTAGACAAAGATCGTTAGAAACGAAAGACAAGATGACAGATTGTAGAAGGATTTCTACGGTGAGATGTCAAAAACTGAGAAACGAAATGTAACTTTGTATAGAAAGAGCCGTGTCTATTCTTCGAAGAAATAGAGAGTGTCATGCTAAGCCTGCTGTAGATGGTGCTCGTAGCTGAATGATAACTGCCGCACGGGTTGCTTGCCGGTAACTTACCGCGGTCGGTTCATGGACCATCCATTACATACGAGACCCCTTCATGCCTCGGAAAGCACGTTCAGCCTTCGGTCCCGGCTATCATTCATAAATCTTTGACAGTCGTTACGGGGCAGTCAGAAGCCCAAGTCTGACAACTAGTCTTACCAAAGGGTATCGTGTTTCCTAGTAACTAGGTTCTGGAGGTCAGATAGGCAGTCGCTCCATGTAAAATACTGGTATTCACCGCTTGCCCGCCGCTGTCAGATGACGTTGATCCCCCGCCCCGACCTCTTCCGCGGATGAGCACCTTATTGTACGTTATAATAGAGTTGCAAACCGCGTGGCCCAAAACTCCTATTCGGAGTCAGTGGGGACTGACGGTTGGAGGAGTGCGACCCCTATTCGGTGTCAATGGGGAGTTAGCGGTTCAGCTGCATCCGGTTAGACTGGTAGCCGACTTCAACGTAGTTGGGTAAAAGGGCTAGGCAAATGATGATTTATTTAATAAAGTAACTAATTGAGGCCACAGATTTCATTATGTGCAAATCTGTGGCCTCACAAGAAGTGGGCCAAGATTAGAGGTTCAATGGCTGTGACCTATTCGTTCCGTTTTGTTTGCAAAATCAGATATTTGACAATCACCTTGTCATGAATGACAATTCGTCGTTCGTTTCTACAGGGTCAAATGAAATTAGCTAGCGTAACTCGTCAGATGTTATGGGTATCGATATTTGAACAAGATTTAAACAAAAAAAAAATATCCAAAGATTTTTTGTGGGGGGGAGGCACTTTTAGTAGTCACTTGAAACATCAGTTTTTTTTTTTTGTGTAAACTTCATGGTTATGAATATATATATAAACATAATAAAACAAAAGAAAACAGATTTTCTTAACTCATACTTCAAGTAACGTAACACGCAGGGATCGCGGGAAGGTTCCAAAGGGTTACCGAGACCCTAGCAACACAGGCAACTGAAGGAATACGGGTGGGTTTTAGTCAGTAAGAGTTTGACACAACCTCCCGCTCCGCCCAGAGCGGGAGAAGTTATTTGATGATTTCCCACCCAAAAAAAAAAGTAACATAACACCGGTCGTTGACCCAAAAAAAAACTGTCAGTCGTAGGACTGCACGTCAGAAGCGAAAACTTAACTTCACAAACTTGTAAACATCTGTCTAAATGTATTGAGCATCACGGTCCCGCGAGTTCAGTGCTTTTTCTCCATCCCAAAAGTGCTCAACGTGCTTAAAGAAGTTTTCAAATAAAAAATCCATCAAATCTTATTTTATCGTGTCTTGATATCGATGCCCATCACGTCTGCAGTTTTCGCTACCTAGCTAATTTCATTTGACCCTGTATAGTTGGAACGAACGGTTTGAAAATTGCTCATCGATCATCTAAGCACATCGGAATCTACTGCTGGACATAAAATCAAAATCAAAAGTCATTTATTCAAACTAGGCTGAGAATCAGCACTTTTCGAACGTCAAAATTACATAGGACAGTCCCCCAAAACGCCCCACCCTTCGCCACTTCCTGGTGCTTTAGCTGGGAAGAAGAAGTGGCCAACAAACTCCCCAGCAGCACAGCTGTCTGTTCAGTTAGAGAAAAAAAAAAAAATATTCTATACAACAGTATGCAAAACAATTTACACCACGTGCAACACAACACATTAAATTATTAGCCATATGTCAGCTAGCACACCACTACACCAACAAAAAAAAAGAAAAAGACCGAAAACTATTCTCAAGCAGAGATAAAAACGTAAACAGAACTTAACACCTAAATAAAAGCCTCCAAGTATAAAGGGCGTGCCCGCTTACATATATCTACAGCTGTAACAGTCACAAATGATGAACTAGGACCATCAAAGTAAAATAAATAAACAGTTAATTAGTAATAACAAAACAAAACAAAACAATGGTCAGCAAGACGACCAGTCACCACAAGCAGCAAAGGGTCCCACAATACATTGTTCGCCGGCTCAGGCATCCAAACTTCATGAAAGATACTTCTTTCAGCCCGTCAAGGTCATGGGTCCTTGTCGCTAGTAAATACATATTGGTTATGATCAAGATCCACTCTAAGACCTGACACTGACCTGCAAATTGCAACTGCGGATCCACCTTAAGCGAAAATTCTTTCTCCTCCTTTTCATATCATCACCATCAGCATTTCAGCCGAAAGACGTCCACTGCTGGACATAGGCCTCCCCCAAGCACCGCCACTTCGACCGGTTTTGTGCTTCCCGCATCCAGCGGATTCCTGCGGCCTTCACAAGGACATCGTTCCACCTTGTCGGAGGCCTTCCAACGCTACGCCTTCCGGTACGCGGTCGCCACTCCAGAACCTTTCGGTCCCATCGGCCATCTGTTCTGCGAGCAATGTGCCCTGCCCACTGCCACTTAAGTTTTTTATATACATGTACATATTATTAATTTAAGACTGCTTATCGTGCCATGTAACATACTGGTATTCAGCTACATCCGGTTAGACTAGAAGCTGACCCCAACATAGTTGGCAAAAGGCTAGGCAGATGATGATGTACAATGATCGTTTATTGTGATTTTGCATGTTTTCGAATCTTGTAAATGGTGGTTCAAAGTTTAAAATCGATTCTCTAGATGTTTTTCATTGATTGAAAAATGTAGCAAAATAATTGTTTTGGAAGTAAATATTTTAAAACTAAGGAGCTTGTAACGCTATTATATTATGTATATTTAAAAAGCTATTGTAATATATTTTAATTTAATCGACTTGCGAAATGAATATTGCTAATAGGGATGTCCTTTATCGATCTCGACCTATTTTTTCGACAAGCAAATTAGGTTAACTACCTGACAAACTTATGGGTACACCACTTTTTTAAAGTAGGGTACTTTACCTATCCACTTAATGGTACTTCACTATTTTTTAATTAAGCACCCCACGCTTCACGAAACTAAGTATTCAATGTATTGATTACAGTAAGATACGTGGCCTTTATTATGACAGAATGAGTTTTAGAATAACTTCGATGTGAGAATCTCTTTCTAAAACTCTTGTGATTACTATTATATTACTGGTCACGTACTGTACTAAATAAATACTATTTAAATACGGGTATTGCCATTTTTAAGTGGGATACTTAATGATTAAGAAAATAGGGTATTTTGAAGTCGCCAATTCCATTTTTGATGTCAGGTAGCTAACTAAATACGCCTTCGACTATTTTTTCTGTAGATGTAAAACTAGTGTTTAGTTGATTTGTATAGATTAATTATAAATAGTTTTTTTATGTGAACAAAAGAGTTTTTTTTTTTATATCGGTGTAAAAATAAAAAATCGACTAAGTTGTCGGAAAAAAATGAAAAGTGCAATTTTTGAGGGTTAAAATTTTGAGTAATATTTACAAAGTATTTAAATGGAGGGTTAAACGTTAAGTATTTTTTATATTTTGCCATTATGAGGGCAATTTTGGCTGTAACTCGCTACGGCTGACCACAAGAACCAATTATGTATACAAAGAAAAACGCTCACAACACAACGCTTGTGTTGATTCTGCGCAATGCTTAGCGTTCGCGTTATTTGTCTCGTAACAAAGATGTGAATCGTTCGATTTGCCCTCATCGTACTTAGGTCGCGCGAAAAAGTGTCAAGACTTAGCTCACACATCCCGCATGGAACGGTAATACGTTTTTCAGTATGAATGAGCGAGACAAAGTATGCAAATGTCATTGTCAACGAAAGATGGTCGGGCGAATCGTAACGATTTACATTTCTGTCTCCTAATAACGCATCGGGTCGCACAGGCTGGCCACATACGCCCTGAGAGTTGGTTATTGGGAATAGGTACTTGGTCACATCATCAAATAATGTTATAACCGACCGTGTCTTTGTGTATAAACTTCTGTGGAATAAATGAGGTTACATGTCATCCATAATTATTTGAGTTTAAAAAATCTCCAACACGCAGCAGGCTTAGCACGAGAATCATAGAGAAGCGTTTTGTCGACGGAACAGTAGACAAAAATGACGTTTGCGTATAGACAGTTGACAGTTTTCTATCGAGAAATGTAGACAAGCGATTTCTATTCTATAGTCCTAGTCGAGTAGAAATAGAAAGCGTCATGCTAAGCCTGTTGGTAAATTTGGCAAGAGTGACTAAAAGTGTCGTATTTAATTAATTTAAAAGACTTTGAAGTGCCTCTATATTGGCATAACAATACATATAATCGACCGACGAATTATTGTCTTGTAATTTGAACAAGCAGAAATCGTAAGTAACGAAATTTTTAATCTGGAGAAAACTGTTGGCTAATCCTAGTCTGAACAATCAAGTTTTGCACCAATATCTGAAAACCTCTTAGAACCATACCACACCGGGCGCCCAACAAACTGTATGGTTGGCTGCATAACCCAGCGTATGCCAGATGAGCCACCCATCATAGAGCTGTATACATTTAATTGCCAGCGCGACCTGGCGACGTGTCCATGGCGTCCGGGGTTCTCGAATGTCATGACTTCATAAAAAGTCATTCAATAGAACAAATCTTACTTAATTAAAGATATGTATTCATTATTATAATTCTGTATAGAAGTACATATTTTTGGCGCGAATTATAAGATACAACCTGACACTGACCTGCAAATTGAAAAAACGTAAGAGAATTTGAATTTAGCGGGCTACCTTTGTGGATCCACCTTAACTATAATTGATTAGATCCCGTATTTTTGAGAACGTTCGCATTTTAATCTCAAAAATACCCCTAAATTCGATGCAATTTGACATTGATTACCGCTTTTTTCTTTGATGGGAAATGACTATGTGCCAACCCAGGTCATGATATATCTGTGTACCAAATTTCAAGTGTGACTGACACTGGCATGGCCACCTTATGGCATTCTGTGACTTGCCGAAAAATTGCGAATAAATAGCGACTAAATTTGAGAGAAAACAGATCTTCGCTAGATGCCCTAGTTTTTGAGATATAATTGTGGCCTGGGCTGGGGAAATTCTCTCCAGGACGGCCATCTAGAAACGGTTATAACTTTTGAACCAGTGACCGACAGATTCTGATAATTGGCAACTAAATGTGGGAGAAAACAGATCTTCGCTAGGTGCCCTAGCTTTTGAGATTCAAATGGGCCAAGCTGGGGTAGGTGCTCCCCAGATTGGCCACCTATAAACCCTTATAACTTTTGAACCAGTGACCGACAAATTCTGATATTTGGCGACGATTTTTTTGTGTTATCAAAATTAAAATCCCTGATGGTGACCATGCCAGTGTCAGTCACACAAATTGCAACGTAAACCGTTTAGACGTTGAGGCGTGAGAAGGTAATAGACAGACAGAGCTACTTTCGAATTTATGATACTAGTATGGATATAAATGAAGATGGATCCTAATAAGTAACCGATTTAAATAAAAATAAGACGACTATACTTGCATAGGTACTTCAGGTGTTTTTTTACTTTAATACTAGCTCTGCCCTCTCTGTTTCATCCCCATAAGTCTCGATCCCGTAAGAATATCGGGATATAAAGTATCCTATGTCTTAATCCAGGTAAATGTCTACCCATGTGCCAAATTTTATCCAATCCGTTCAGCCGACAAACTAACTGACTCGCATTTGGGGACATTCAAGTATTACATAAGCAGATTTTTTGTAATTTTTAACCTCCCCTCCCCGTTGTCAGCATTGGTTAGCCAAGCTCTAACCTCTCTATGCTTACGTAAACATTGATATATATTTTTTTATCTGTTCATGTTTCTTTATTGTTATTCATGAGTCTAGAAATAAGGAATTTATAGACTCTACAAGAATTTAATGCTCATTTATGTCATTTCCCTATTTCGGTGCTTTATAAATTAACTATAAAACACCGCACAGGTCGCTCAGCGCGCCATGGAGCGGGCTATGCTCGGAGTTTCTTTGAAGGATAAGATCAGAAAGGAAGTTATCCGGAAGAGAACCGGAGTTACCGACATAGCCTGCAGAGTCAGCAAGCTGAAGTGGCAGTGGGCTGGCCATGTGTGTCGAAGGACCGATAGCCGGTGGAGCAGACGAGTCCTGGAGTGGAGACCACGTATCGGCAAGCGTAGTGTGGGACGCCCCCCAGCTAGATGGACCGATGACCTTAAAAAGGTGGCTGGGACAGACTGGATGCGGAAGGCGGAGGACAGGGTGTTGTGGCGCAGTCTGGGAGAGGCCTATGTCCAGCAGAGGACTGCTATAGGCTGAGTTGATTGATTGATAAAACACCGCGTGAGAGCGAGTTAGTAATATTAATTATTTTGGGGAATCCCTGAACATGCTTTTCGCTTTCACAACAGAATCTTCTAAATGATGCAGAAAAGTCAATAAATACTGCTGACGTAATTACCATCCAGACCCGCCGTCCCCCATGTCATCAAAAATAAACAAAGCAAAGACTCCCCCACCCCACTTTGGTGCTTACGTAATACTTGAATGGCCCCTTTATAATATTAGTTAGGATTATACTTTTACTAATGACTTTCTCTGTTTTCGGAAACTTCTCTTTTTCCCCTTATAAGTTAAATATTTCGCATTTGTTTCTAAACACATTTTTTTTCTAAGACATTCCTCAAAATGAATACAGTTCACTTAACATGAGATAAATACACGAACTTATGAAGAATCTATGTAAGTACTTTTTTTTACACTGTTGTGGGTGACAAGAAAAAGTTAGTGTACAATTACATATCGTTTCTATGGTTCGTTTTTTAATCCCAGACTAATATGACATTTCAAATGATTGTTGTTCGTTTTTTCAATTTGGAGTTTGTCATTTGCATGTGTCAATTTAGTCTCCGAGATTAAAACAGATTTTAGATGGCAAGTCAATAGCAATTATGTACACAATGTTAATAATACATGTGTTTTTGGTTAATGTTTTAAATTAAGATAGTACCTAAATGTATTTTATACCTTTGTATGTATTTTTAACAAGTAAAAATAAAAAAATAACACTGACTTTTTGTATGGGTAATTAATTTAAAATCGAGAGAAGTCTTTCAAGATGTGGTGCTTTAAAGTTTATTTTCATATGGAGTAAAGGACTGGATCTCTTTAATGTCATTCGGCAATTTATTACATATAAATATGCAAATTCATTTTGCTTGTCTTATATTTTCTTCCATAGTTCCACCGTTCTGCTCATTTACGTTGACAAAAGCCGTGAAACTTATTTAACGAACTGTTTCCTAGGTTACAGTGATAATAAAATAAAATAGAAATAAAAAACCTTATATTTCGTTGCAGAATACAAAAATTAAAAAGTTACATTCTATGTTAGTATTATACATTTTTTGTTAGTAATTAAGTTATGTTCTTAAATTTAGTTGTTAATTTAGATTTTTACATAAATGTTAATTAATCGTATGTTTAATATATTGTATTATTTAGTTATCTGCAACAACCCCTCTGTAGGTAAACGCCTCCTCCTAAGATTGCCTCTCCTCTCTAGATTGGCCGGCTCGAATCCAGTTTGGGCCGGTTGTGTTTTTAATAATAATAAATTGTTTTTATTCGGAACAACATAGGAACCATTATTGTTAGTACACACATTAGACTTATACACTAGGATTAGTAGGTAACAAATTAAAGAAATAACAAGATAAGCATAATCATTTTGAGCTCAACTTCCGAACTAGCTAACAGGGTTGTTCATGTGGTCACCCTTTTGGTCCACCTCTGGTCTCGTAGGCGCGCCACAATGTCCTGCCCACTTTCATTTTAATGATTGAACGTGTACCAATCCAGCCCTTGCCTCGGTGATGTGTCTTATTTTTTGTATTTTTAGGGTTCCGTAGTAAACAAGGAGCCCTTGTAGTTTCGCCATGTCCGTCTGTCTGTCCCCGCTGTAGCTCAGAGACGCTTAGTACTAGCAAGCTGTAATTTGGTATAGGTATACACATTAATCACGCCGACAAAGTGCAAAAATAAAATCTTGACAAAAAAATTGTTTTAGAGTACATCCCTTGCACGTAATGTGGGGATGATATATTTTTTCTCGTCTATCCCAGTGTGGGAGTATCGTTGGATGGGCCGTTCAAAAAATATTGCGGGTCTTTGAACACCACTTTTCGATTCAAGGATCTGCTTGCGTAATATTAAGCATTAAAATGATAATTTTTGTTAGTCAAGTGTCCCCCCCCCCCCTGCCAGCTAAATGGTTGTTTATAGAGATGTGAAAAAAATCATGGCAGTAGTACATAATATATATAATGAAATTAAAAAGAGAACTATCATAGCTAAGTGGGCTTTACAAGTTAACGAGTGTAGTCGACCAAATTAAATTTGCAGTTGGAGAATTGACCGTCGCATATATCCATGTATGGGAGAACAGGTTTTTCAATTACAATGCATCCTGATTGAACTGGACTGGAAGCCGAGTTCAACACAGATGGAAACAGGCTAAGCAGATTGTAGGGACTACAAGCAACAATAATGCTAGCGGTGCAAAATGCAATGTTCCCCGCACATATTATATGTAGTTTAACGGCCAGTCCCAGTCCAGCGCGGTGGCAATAAAAAAAAATCCATTTATTTCGGGTTCTCCCATATTACAATCACAAGTTACGTCATATGCCTATATGCCTACGACACGGCTCTTTCTATACAAAGTGACATTTCGTTTCTCCATTTTTGACATCTCACCAGAAATCATTCTACAATCTGTAATTTTGTCTTTCGTTTCTAACGATTTTTGTCTAGGTCCTTTTTTATGTAGGATTTCTACGGTGGGATATCCAAAAAGGAGAAACGAAATGTCACTTTGTATAGAAAGAGCCGTGTCTATTCTTCGAAGAAATAGAAAGCGTCATGCTTTTTTTTTTTTGAGGGTGGGAAATCATCAAATAACTTCTCCCGCTCTGGGCGGAGCGGGAGGGTGTGTCAGACTCTTACTGACTAAATCCCACCCGTATTCCTTCCTGTTGCCTGTGTTGCGGGGGCCTCGGTGACCCATAAGTACCTTCCCGCGACCCCGGCAGGCATCGGCCCTAGTGGACCCCTACTTTGTGCTGACGACATCTCTTTGAGGCGCGCGTGGAATACGACGCGCCGTCGACCCGGGCCTGGTCCTTACCGGACGGTGAGCTACCCATTGCTCACCGTCCGCAAGCCCGCGCCTACGGTGGCCGGAAATCCGCCCGGGATTCCCGACGCCCTGGGCGTCTCCTGCGGCGGCTAGGGGCGAGAGGGCGCGAAACTTGCCTTTCCCTCAACCGTCCCGCCTCCTCCTTCGCGAGCATTACCGCTTCGCAGAAGGAGGTGACGGCTGCCCATGCCCTCTCGCTCCGTACCATGGCCTTAACCAGGGCCGGACGCGAGAGGTCTCTGCCGCCGATCGCCTCCACGAGGACACGGCGGTGCTCTGCCCAAGCCGGGCAGACCTCCACCGTATGCTCCACCGTGTCCTCCGGGCGATCCACACAGTGGTGACACCCGGACGTTTCCTCCCGCCTTATCCGACACAGGAACCTCCCGAAGCTGCCGTGTCCGGTGAGGACCTGCGTCAGGCGGAAGGTGAGGACGCCGTGGCGCCTCTCCAGCCACTCCTCAAAGAGGGGACTTATCGCCGAAATCGTGGCGTGCCCAGCACTGGGTTGCGACAACCGTACTTTCCATGACGCCATGAGATCCCGCCGGAGCTCCGTCCGCTGTGCCGCGATTTCTCGCGGCAGCGGACTTACGCCCCGGCGTTTCGCCTCCTCGCGCTACTCCCATACGTGCGCGAGGACTTTTGCCTCCAGATCCCATGGCGCCTCCAGATCCCATGCTAAGCCTGCTGAACGCGTTATTGTACTGGACGCGGAGGGCACTGTAACTCACCTGTGTATAGGTAGGCTACACGTGTACAAAGAAGTGCAGTATGCTTTAAACAGTGTGACTTGTGTTCCGGTAGCTAATGTAAAAAAATAAAGTCGGGTTTTTTTGTTTTTTAAAATAATTTATTTTATTTCAAGCTTTTTAGTTGTATTAATATTTATATACATATACATATTTGAAAATTACTAGCTTTTATTTGATACCAATATTGTTGCAATTTATTTTAAAAAAAAAACTCCCTCCTTTTTTTGTATTTGCAGATGCAATATATAAATATTATATAGCCTATGTTAAGACGAATCTAACGACACCTCATATGTTAAAATCTATCAAGCCGTTTAGGCTACAGAACATGCCAAAGAAATTTAAACATACATACATACATACTCTCGAAAAACATTACCCTCCTTCTGGGGCAGTCGGGTAAAAACGCCAGATACTGGATTTGGTAACAGTTAATAGACTATTTACGGACTTGTAAAATTCATTTATTCTCCTTTCCCCAACCACATAGCAAACTCAACACAGATGATTCATGCAAGTTTTCTTATCGATATCGTTTGGCGGCTCGGAACATGAGTGGCTGCGCAGTCACGAATTGATGTGTCAGTGGTACTGCGACTGCCGGGGTCGCGGGTAGGTACCAAAGGGTTGCCGAGGCCCCTGGCAACACAGGCAATGGAAGGAATACGGGTGGGTTTTAGTCAGTAAGAGTCTGACACACCCTCCCGCTCCGCCCAGAGCGGGAGAAGTTACTTGATGATTTAAAAAAAGTGGTACTGCGAGTCGAGTAGTGCACTTCAGAGCCGCCATAAGGTTTGACGCGTAGGTAGTATACATAATGAAAGTTTTTCGATTTATGAGATTAGTAGGTTTTCTAAAATTCGCTAGTCCCAAACTAGCGAATTTTAGAAAACCTACTAATCTCATAAATCGAAAAACTATTCGTAACATTGTAACGTTCCGTCTTTTTAAAATAAAATTATGAATGAATACATAGAAAAATTGATTTAAACAGTAGATTAAATTCTTTTAAGCATATTGTAGTTTTTGTAGTGCATCGCCGCATGTTTGCCGACGCGGATGTCGATAGTTTTTCTGCCATCATGCGCAAGAGATGCGCATCTCTGCTAGGCCGTGTTCGCGCCAGCCCCAACACCATTATTAGAATTTTGGCTGATAGGTGGGACTCTCCGATCTTGGGAAGATGGATACGACTGCACGCAGTCAATTAAACATTCCTCAGGATCGGCAGAAATATTTTATAAGTACACTAACACTAGTTTATAAGTTTACATTGTACTAACAAATGAAAGTGAATCTGAATTAAATGTTTTATTATTATTATATTGTTAGTTTGTTTACTTATGTAAAACCAAATTGCCAACGTCTTATTCAACGCAATGCGCGTGACCTTGTTATTCGCGTCGCTCTTCATCAGCGGCGCGACATTCATACATGTGTCCCGTCGCTCCGCCACGGTTGTCGCCGTCGTAAAGACTCCTTCCTGCGAACTGGCGCGACACCGGTAGAACAATTTCCATGAAGTTTTCATACAAATTGTTCTACCGTTATCGCGTCGCGCGACAAGTCACGCCAATCTGCACGAGCCTTAACGGTTTTTCTTTCGGGAGTATTTATTACCTGAACTCGATTTAATCCCCATATTGGGTAAGTGGTGAACAATGTCACTTTTATATTTTTTTTATGTGCCTACCGGGAGGGTACGCCCCAGAAAGACATATAATGACCTCATTATTGATGTTCTTCAAAAAGGTCAGGTGCGTAGTACTCGCAACCGGCGTGCGTGTATGTCCAGATGTATGAACGTAAACGAAGCAAAAGGAGTATGTAAGGAGCCTAGCAGGTGTCGTTCTATAGTTTCTGCCTACCCCCATGGGAAGAAGGCGTGAGTTTATGTATGTATGTATGTATGTATGTGCCTACCTATCTTTTTTTTTTGTTCCGGGGTGGAAAATCCTCATGGATGTCCTCCGCCATGAGGTGGGCGGAGGTATCTGTCAGACTTACTGACGAAAAACCACCCCGGTGTTCCCCTCCCACACTTGCACCGGCGATCATGGGATCTAGTGCGACTTCGGCGATCATGGGATCTAGTGCGACTGCTGCGATCCCCGGCCGTGTCATATGTCGTGATTCCCATTTCCATATTATTGTAAATTCCGTACTGATCGTGACATCCACACACCACCTTCATTCCCGCACTAGTACATCTCGCTTTACATATGCTTTGGTGTCACAATCAGCGGAGATGACCATAGGCCATCTAATGACGCTGGACGTATGTTTCCAGGGTCCAAAGTTCCGGCTAGCCATTTCCATACTTCCATCGGTAATTATCGGTGGCATCCGATTATTGGGTTCAGAGCTAACACCTTCCGGCAAAGCCGGCCATCATGCTCATATTACGGGTCAGGCGACACATCCGTCGACCGGCACCATCCCTGGCGTCTGCAGCGTGGCACACCCGCTGTGGTCATCATCACATCAGGCTGAGCCAGGAGAGTACTGCGCTGCTCCCATGGGAATCTAGAGAATCTTGTGACCATAAACCTACCTAACCCCTTTCTCTTACTATGGTAAAAAAAAAAAATATGTTGACAAGCTACGTGGTCTTAATTATCTTCACCACGTAGAACCTTTACGTCACATTCTTTAAAATATTCCCTGAATCGATAATCTGCAAGTTACAAAATTCTTGCAAAAAAAACCGAGTCATCGGACTAATACTGCCAATTTTTGTCTACTGATAAAACTGCATGATAAGATTTATAAGATTTAGTCTCTTATCATTTTGCGGAAATATGACTTATCGCTGGAATTGCTCATTGGCTCCAGTCTGTGCTGCATACTTTACAAAACATTAGCATAATCAGCCTACAATGTTCCCAATGCTGGCACACAGGCCTTCTCTCTATGAGAGGATGTCGGCATTACAGAACATCGCTCAAGAAGAAGCAATGGTAGCCCAGTGGTAACGACCGCGACCCAGACAGGCTCTTTACTTTGTGTAAATTTTCATTACCAATGCTCTCAAAACGGCGAAGGAAAACATCGTGGGAAAACTGGCATGTTCTGAAACTAAAAATTCGAAAACATCTATCACACCTACCAACCCGCGCTGGGCCCGTGTGGTGGATTACGGCCCCCTCCCTCTCACAGAGAGGAGGCCTGTGTCCCAGCAGTGGGAACATTATAGGCTGATTATGCTACTCAAGAAGAAAGTCTCGAAAGGAAGGAGGACTCGTGGCAAAATAATAATAGCCGCACGGGTCTTGCCGAGGTCGCGAAGTAGGTACCACCGTAAAATAGTTAACACTATGTACATGCGTAGCATAATCAGCCTATAATGTTCCCAGTGCTGGGACACAGGCCTTCTCTCATCGAGAGGGAGTGGGCTGTAATCCACCACGCGGGCCCAGTGAAATAAAGAAAAATATTTTATTTGGGACACGCACAAGAAATACAAAAGTAAAAAAAGAAGCATTTAAAACTAAACTTCGAATAAACAAAAAACAACAAAGAAAATCAATAAGAACGACTTGTGCGATGCCAAAAAGGCTCCTATCTCAGCATAATGCTGCGATATTTAAAAAATAAATACCGCAGCGCTGCACACTGGTCCCAAATGATAAAAAAGGGGACATTAAGAAATTTTTGACAAAAGGTCAACCGATTCAGCTTATTTTTTTTTTGTAGACAGCTGATGCAATTACAAATCACTTTTGTACATTGAGTTTTTGCCAAAAAAGCCGTATTTTCAGAGAAAAAAAATATTCAAATATTTTTTGTATGAAAGAAATCCTAATTTTGTCTTTATCTTCCAAGATTCAAACGTATTCAAAATAAAACTTAGCGCAGCTTGTAGAGGGGCTAATTTCTCACTACTTTGTCATAGACACTCAACTGCGATTTTGTGCTCCTTTTGAGTTACATGCACTTTAAATATTTTTTGTATGAAAAAATCCTAATTTTGTCTTTATCTTCCAAGATTCAAACGTATTCAAAATAAAACTTAGCGCAGCTTGTAGAGGGGTTAATTGTTCATCACTTTGCCATAGACACTCAATTGCGATTTTGTGCTCCTTTTCAGTTACAGGGACTTTAAATTTTTCGTTGTCGGATGAGCTTTACTAGTTTTTTGTAGACAGCTGATACAATTACAAGTAACTTTTAAAGAGGTATTTTTTGTTAAATAAGCCGTATTTTCAGAGTTAAAAAATTAATTCAAAAAGTATTTCTAGTTCTGGGAGTATTTGTGGTAGCTTCTGATGTAGATGCTCCCGCTTCCTCTTCGTACGATAAATTATGCTCTTCTACGTCTACTGAAATGTCCTCTATGGTATATTCTGGATCAAACAACATAGGAAAATTCACAGAAGTTAAAGTTGGCCACAAAATTTTAGACTCCAACCACTCCTTGTTTTTAACACCAAATCTTTCGTTTCTACCTGAATTGTCCCATCTTCTAGCTAGGTTTGACGTATAATTTTGGCAAAACTTTTTGATAATACTGAGCTCTTCGTTTGGAATTTCACTTGAAATACGATTTATAATGGTTTGACACAGTAAATCACTATTTTTAAGGCACCCACTATTACTCAAAAAAGAAAAAATGTCTAAATTAGTCACAAATGTAGTCATTTTGATACAAAAATGTTACAGGCAAATAAATAAAAGTTACAATGTGGTGATAGTTGATAAAAAATTGTGTTGTTTTTACGAGCACAAGACGCGTAATGAACAAAAACGGGTTCCGCTTGCCCTTATACTATTGATATATGACTCATTACCCAACTATCCCGTTACTTAATGGGGTAGTTAGATAATGGCTCATTACCTAACTACCTCATTACTTAATGGGGTAGTTAGATAATGAGCCAAATATTCTTGCAATTTGGATGAGTCACGAGAAAATAAAACATACTAAGATGTGCTCCTACATAAATACCGCAAAACTACAAAGGGAATTTTTAATTGCAATTTATATACCTATTCATCATTCAGCGTTTTCGACGCGTTCGACTAGATGACCAAATAGAGCCGAAATCGTCACTTATAGGGTAATTAAGCAATGACTCTATACAAAAAAAAAATTACATACGAGTCACACAATAACTTACCTGTACATAAACATGTCTGAACACGTTTTGAGATTTCCTTGTTTGTTTATTTGATACTGATAATTTCATATATTTGTAAGAGTTACTCTACAAGCTGCGCTAAGTTTTATTTTGAATACGTTTGAATCTTGGAAGATAAAGACAAAATTAGAATTTTTTTATACAAAAAATATTTAAAGTGCCTGTAACTCAAAAGGAGCACAAAATCGCAGAAGAGTGTCTATGACAAAGTAGTGAGCAATTAGCATCTCTACAAGCTGCTTTAAGTTTTATTTTGAATACGTTTGAATCTTGGAAGATAAAGACAAAATTAGGATTTTTTCATACAAAAAATATTTAAAGTGCATGTAACTCAAAAGGAGCACAAAATCGCAGAAGAGTGTCTATGACAAAGTGGTGAGCAATTAGCTCTTCTACAAGCTGCGCTAAGTTTTATTTTGAATACGTTTGAATCTTGGAAGATAAAGAGAAAATTAGGATTTTTTCATACAAAAAATATTGAAAGTGCCTGTAACTCAAAAGGAGCACAAAATCGCAGTTGAGTGTCTATGACAAAGTGGTGAGCAATTAGCACCTCTACAAGCTGCGCTAAGTTTTATTTTGAATACGTTTGAATCTTGGAAGATAAAGACAAAATTAGGATTTCTTTCATACAAAAAATATTTGAATATTTTTTTTCTCTGAAAATACGGCTTATTTGGCAAAAACTCAATCTATAAAAGTGATTTGTAATTGCATCAGCTGTCTACAAAAAAAAAATCAGCCGAATCCGTTGACCTTCTGTCAAAAATTTCTTAATGTCCACTTTTTTATCATTCGGGACCAGTGTGCGCTGGTATTCTGATAGGGCCCGCTGTGATGCCACGGACATATCTACGGACACAACATATATATCCCACCAGGGGAATAAAAATTAAATAAAAAGACAATTTATAATGAATAAAATACAGAAATAAATAAATCTCGTACGTAGATGTACAGTAAATATTACGATTGACTCCGACGCTCGAACTTCACTTGTCCATGCCATAAACTATTGTCTATGGTGTGCGGGTGCGGGTTGGTACATACTTTTATTATGTGCATATTTTTTTTAATCTATAAAACACATTTCTTAAATTGTATGGGACCCCCTTTAATTTTTAAATTTATTTTATTTTTATTATAGCGGTTATAGTAGTACACAACACTGAACATTTAAAGTATCTACCTATTACGGTTCAAAAGATACAGGCCTGTGTCAGACGGACGGACAGCAGAGCCTTAGTAACAGGGTCCCGTTGGCACCCTTTGACTACGAAACAAGCGCGACACGCGACGCGACACAAAGACATCGCGTGTAGCACTACAAGCGGTGCCTTTGTGTCGCGTCGCGTGTCGCGCTTGTTTGTAAGAGTCTTAAAGAATAGAAATCTTTATTTCAAGCTTAGAGCTCATAAATGGTTAGTAACAATTTTCTTATACAACTAGAGTTAGTAAAACATATAAAACATATCTTAAAGCTAAACCAAAATAAAAAACTGACTTCTTCGTTGGTCACAAGCGCTACTGATGAGCATGAGGTCCTGGGTTCGATTCCCGGGTCGGGTAAAGTGTTATTGGGTTTTTCTATCTGGAATTTCTCAGTAGCAGCCCGGAGTCTGGATTTGTACCCGGTTGATGGCATTAGGCTCGCCCCCTATTACATGGAACTTAAACATAACTGGCGAAATGTGGGTGTACTACAGGTACACCCACATTTCGCAGGTACCCTTCGGGGAAACAAAGCGTGATGTTATGTAGAAATAAAAACTGATAAAATTGCTTTTTTTGGCTTCGTTCTAGTTAAAGAATATCACAATATAAATATGTAATTCTTAAAACAGGTATTTTATTTTTTTTACATAAAGTAACTATGATCCAATCGCTATCGAGGTCATTAAACTGTTTATCTGGTTATATCGCGTTCCGTGTTCGCCTTCGCAGATATTCTTATTTTTATCTTCTTTTAGGAGTATTTAATCGCTTGGCGTTGCTAATATTTTTTGGAACGAAGTTTCTTATCGCCCGTTAAGTTCTGCACACTTGGCGAAGAGCGAGACCGAAAAAAAGTGTGACATTTTGACCGTCACGACGCTTCTATTTTTTAAGTGAAATCTTTATTGATGTGGGGGCATGATCGAAGGAGAGACATGGCATAGCGAAACCTGAGCGACTTGCGCACTGCATATTTATGTATTTATTTATTGATATAATTGGTAAAAACTTGCACAATATTACAGACCAAGAACCAAGTTATTACACAGCTAAATTTGAATAAAAATATTTACAATAAGGAAAGAGTAACAACAAGAAATAAAATTATCTAAAAAAAAAGAAGTACAACTAACAAATTAATAACAATCAAATAATACTGGCACAACAATAAAATCTCATATTTCGTCTATCATCTCACAGAATCTCAAACATGCCCGATATATACCTACACGATGCATAAGTTAGATAACTATACGATGATTGTATTAACTGGCGACAATAAAGTTTTTTTTTTTTTATATACGTGATTTCAACGCGCGGTAAACAAATCACACTCTTGTGTCGATGCCAATAGAGCATTAACACGTGGCGACTACCTTAGGAGCCAAAACTTTCGCAGAAAACGTTTTGGTAGCATATTTTATTGAATTATCCGAGACCAATAAATCAAGCACCCGATGGAGTACCTACGTATTCAATCCTAAAAGCAAGAATACTCGTAAAGATGAAAAAAGACATACATTTCGCCACCTATCCTAAATTAGGATCTGGTCATCAACCAAAAAAAACGAAGGTTTTCACAGCATCTGAAATTGAAAAGTTTCTGGCGCTGACAAGACCCAATTGACCAAAATAGGCTTCTCTTAAGAAAAAAAATTGGCAAATCTGTATAGTTTGTGGTAGCGGAAAAAATATATGTTAATTTTGAACATATTTCCCAGAACTTGGTTGTTACCAAAACACGTTTTGATAAAAAAATCTCGATACAAACTAACGTTAAACTAACCTCTTACCTTGAGTTTTAATCCAAAATATCTGCATTAAATATCAACATACGTTACGTATTTAATGTATAACAAGAACGTCTTATTTGAATGCAGAACTTGGTTGTTTTTTATTTTCGATTACTCAACTCAATTTTGAATAAATAGATAATTGCTTCATATTTTGCAATAAATTACAAGCGTTGTGTCATCGCGCTTCTCTTTCTTTTCTATGCAATCTGACAGTGACCGCGGTTTAGGTGTTGTCAGCGTCTTAACGAAACACCTGATTTCGTATATTTGGCGACAAAAGTAAGTCAGTTGCACATTCAGTATCTACTTAAGTATATTAATCAACTACTTAACATAATCTAATAAGCACTTAGTAGATGTTGATAGGCATAATTATGCATGCATATCAATTTTATTAATGTATCTACTACAATACACTTTACGTTACAGGTTGTTCTTATTATTGGTATAAACGGAGCATGTCGAACTAATTAATAAACTAACACAACTTAATGTCAAAAACATTGAAAAACATGCAGATGACTTACTATTCAAATTTAAAGACAAAAAGAGACCGCAACTTCGTCATTCGCAAGGTGGAGAACAATTGTTGAGAAATATCAAGCCTTAATTGTTGAGAAATATAACACTACAATCAATCGATTTTTTCTACAAAATCGCAACGGAAAGTGTGTTAGACAGCCTATGGGTGCTAATAAAATTGGCAGTATCCCACGAGAAAAAGCAACATTTCTTGAACTTCCAGAACCCCTGTTGTACACGGGTCATTGTTTCCGACGAACTTCAGCCACTCTTTTGGCCGATTCAGGAGCTGATCTCCTGTCTCTTAAGGCGCCATGGAGGCTGGAAGTCCAATGCGGTTCGTAGAGGGATACATAAAGGATTCCATTCAAAATAAATCTAAAATATGTAAAGGCATCTTAGAAGCCATTACACTGAAAGAGCCTCAGTCAGATCTTTGGAATGGCCCTTCTACATCAAAATGAGCCGTTACGAAACAGCTAACCATCGCCATTTCTCGCCAACATTTAGGCCAAGGGAATCCGATAAATCTGTACAATACGATATCCCTGGTTAAGACTGGTTGTCAGACTTTCGGGCTTCTGACGACCTATAACGACTATCAAAGATTTACGAATGACAGCCGGGACCAACGGCTTAACGTGCTTTCCGAGGCACGGAGGGGTCTTGGTATGTAAAGATGGTCAGCCATCTACGGTCCAACCGCGGCAAACGTAGCTTAACCTGATCGATTGACCCGTGCGGCTGTTATCTTGGTATGCATGATCAGCCTATAATGTTCCCACAGCTGGGACACAGGCCTCCTCTCTGTGAGAGTGGGCCGCAAGCCATAATCCACCACGCGGGTCTAGTGCGGGATAGTGTAGTGTTTGTTCACGCCGCGCTGTTTTCCTTCACCGTTTTGAGATCAGTGGTGATTAAATAAATTATACAAAGTTCCTGCCTTTTTTTTTGGGTGTGAAATCATCAAATAACTTCTCCCGCTCTGGGCGGAGCGGGAGGGTGTGTCAGACTCTTACTGACTAAAACCCACCCGTATTCCTTCCGTTGCCTGTGTTGCCAGGGGCCTCGGTGACCCTTCAGTACCTTCCTGCTTGCCTAGCCCTACGACCGACGGAGAAACCATGGGGACTGTCTACAGAATTGAAAACTTCAAACCATGAATTAAGTGTTTAAAAAAAAAAAGTAATTAATTCTAGTATCAAATATTAAAATTTAATAATTTACAAATTCAAATTATTGACATTAGTCTGGTTTTCACATCTATCGCCACTGAGAGCAAAAACAAGCGTAACAGGTCATACTCGTAGCTACAGATACATTTTTTTTGGATGGGGATCATCAAATAACTTCTCCCGCTCTGGGCGGAGCGGGAGGGTGTGTCAGACT
The DNA here is from genome assembly GCA_905333075.3 of Atethmia centrago. Classification (NCBI taxonomy): domain Eukaryota; kingdom Metazoa; phylum Arthropoda; class Insecta; order Lepidoptera; family Noctuidae; genus Atethmia; species Atethmia centrago. Next base: position 12,461,589 of record HG995393.1, read on the forward strand.
CTTACTGACTAAAACCCACCCGTACTCCTTCCTGTTGCTTGTGTTACCAGGGGCCTCGGTGACCCTTTAGTACCTTCCCGCGACAGCTACAGATACATTGCTAATAAATTCCCCTCTCCCTCTTCCCCTAGTTATCTCGCCCCCCACTTTCAGTACATTTGCGCGAACCATAGTAAAAATCTACGTTCATCACATAATCGTCTTCTTCAATGTCCCACTCACCGCACTGACTTTATTCACTCTTCCTTCTTCGTTCAGTCTATCTCTCTGTGGAATGCGCTCCCCCAGGAAATCAGGATGGCAACCAACCGATTATCCTTTAAAGTTAAAGTTCGCGAGCACATTCGTAAGAAGCTGGCAGTATCATCACAACGGTAATGTTTTCCCATTGTTTGTCTTACTGTTTAGTATATTCGTGTATTTATTTGGTCTTATATTTATCTATAATTAGGTATATCTATTATGTATAATGTTTTTAATAGGTATATGTATGTATATACTTATATTTTAATAAATATTTATTTCACAGTTTTCGTTATTGCACCTACCGCTGTCTGTCTCTGCATCACCCAAAGGTTGACTGGTAGAAAATGCCTATGGCATTAAGTCCGCCTCTGTACATTTGTGTGCATAAAGTATTAAATAAATAATAATAATAAATAAATAAATAAATTAGGATGTCGGTGACACCGGCGAAACCATAAGATTTTCCACTACCAAAAATCGCTCAACGTACGTTTTAATTCAACAAAGTATCATCCTCCAATTTGAGCGGAGTACACTGATAACAAGTGAATGTGCCGAAACACAAGTGTTGCTGATAAGAACATCGCGCGATTCATTATTTTGATAAAGCCATACATATATTAAATACCGTATCATGTATTACTATTGTTACTACTCATATTTTTAGGGTTCCGTAGTAAACAAGGAACCCAGTTTCGCCATGTCCGCCTGTCTGTCTGTCTGTCCCCGCTGTAGCTCAGAGACGCTTAGTACTAGAAAGCTTTAATTTGGCATAGGTATACATGTTAATCACGCCAACAAAGTGGAAAAATAAAATCTTAAAAAAAAAATTGAGTAAGTACCTCCCTTGCACGTAATGTGGGGATGATAATTATTTTTTCGTCTATTCCATGGTGTGGGATATCGTTGGATAGGCCGTTCAAAAATATCGCGGGTCTGTGAACACCATTTTTTGATTCAAGGATTCGTTTGCGTAAATTAAGTTTTAAAGTGGTATCAACTGTCCCCCTAAAGGGTCACCGAGGCCCCCGCAACACAGGCAACAGGAAGGAATACGGGTGGGTTTTAGTCAGTAAGAGTCTGACACACCCTCCCGCTCCGCCCATAGCGGAAGAAGTTATTTGATGATTTCGCATCCAAAAAAAAAAAAAAGTGTCCCCTAGCTACATGGTTATTTATGCAGATGTGAACAAATTGGAACAAATGGCAGTAGTACATAATAATGAAATTAAAAGGAAAACTATTTCAGCCAAGTAGACTTTACAAGTTAATGAGTAATAGTCGACCAACTTAAATTTGCAGTTGGAGAATTGACCATGACGTATATCGATGTATGGGAGAACATGTTTTTCAACTACAATGTTAAGTTTGTGTTTAGGATGAATTCATCGCAAAATTCCCAACTACGTAACCCTTCATTGTGCGTGGTCCGACACGCACTTGGCCGGTTTTTTTTGTTTAAAAATACTGATAACGGAATTGCGTGATGGCTCAGAGGTTCTTCTAACTGAGCAGACAGCTGTGTTGCTGGGGAGTTTGTAGCGCCACTTCTCCCCAGCTAAAACACTAGGAAATGGTGAAGGGCGGGCGTTTGGGGGACTGTCTTATGTAATTTTGATGTTCAAAAAGTGCTGATGCTCAGTCTAGTTTGAATAAGTAAATCATTTTTGTTTTTTTTTACCAAGTTGAACTTATATACCGTTTTTTTTTTGGGGTGGGAAATTATTCAAATTCAAATTCAAAATCTTTATTTCGAGCGAAGAATCGTATAGGGTTAATAACATTGCTTTTAAAACTAAGTGTTAGTACAACACGATACGACGGCACATGTAAGTGACAGCAGCGAATAACATATGTACAGTCCACTCTGTCAGCAATCATTTTCAGAACCCTGTTAGGGCTGGCCATGACTCGAGCCACCATGGATGCTGTTATTAAATATCTTCTACCGCTCTGGGCGGAGCGGGAGAGTGTGTCAGACTCTTACTGACTGAAACCCACCTGTGTTCCTTCCTTTGCCTTGCCTGTGTGTTGCCAGAGGCTACGGTATCCCTTTCGGACTGGCCCCGCGACCCACCTACCTACCGTCATATTAATACGAGAAGCAAAAACTTTGTACCCTTTTCTTACGGAAATTACGCGAACGGAGGAGTATCAAATTTGGCACAGTTAACGTTTACATGGTGGAGGAGTGCAGAAAGCTAATATTTTTGTATAATATGTATTAGATATAAATTAAATTAATTAAAAAAACATTACACACACTATCATGTGTTTGACACACAGGGGCCAGTAGCAAATTCTATCAAGGGACCCTAAATCTGCTATGGGTTCTTAAGTATAAAGTATTAGTATTTTTGGTCTAAGATTACTTAATTATAATAACAATAATGTAGACTGTAAGTGTAACAAATAAATAGACAGTGGTACCGATTCCCTTGTTCACAAACTAAACTAAATTTATATCAGTGCATCTTTTTCTTTGAAGAGGACAGAAATAAATTTTAGTTCAGTCCTGTCAAATTAATCAGCGCCTGTCACTACTCCATACAAGTTTAGACGTGATTAAAAACTTGCCTACTAAAATTACGTCAATTTACGGCAAGCGCTGATTAATTTGACGGGACTAAACTAAAATTTATCTTCTGTCCTTTTCTTAATGAAATAGAAAGAAAAAGATACACTGAACTTAAATTTAGTTTAGTTTGTGAACAAGGGAATCGGCACCAATTTCAACATTTTGAATCGAGCCATTTCAATTCTGCTACGCATCCACACTGTGTGTCGAGTAAGGGTGCTCGCACACGTCAAACTTTTGTAGTGCCGATTATCAGGCCGATTCAAATTCTATACATTTATACGAGCGACTTTTTGTAGAACTCGTGCATTTACCGTATGAAATGCTGTGTTTTATTTTCGCCAACGAATTAATCGGTTATAGATTGTCTGACAGATTATCTGGATTGTCTTATTCGGAAAAGGTGTTGCGTTTCACGTTTTTGTGACATAAATATATGTCGTAATAAGTTTCACTCAAACAATTACGCTGGAGGAAGCGCGAGGCAGGTTTGGATAGGGCCCCCTTTTGCGCGGGGCCATTGCTACTCTTCCTACGTAGTTAATCCGGCACTGAGTACCAGGGCCTCATGACTTGAAGATAGAAGAAGATAGAAGTGACTTGAGCATGGAATAAGTAAGTACCTACTTTTTAGTAGCATGGAATTAGTAAGTACTTTATAACAGCATGTAATTTGTGTACTCATGGAATTAGTAAGTACTATACACAGGGTGAAATTGAATTCATGGGCATCCTCCTGAGGGGTCATTGTACTCATCATTATGAACAACTTTTAATATGGGACTAATTAAACCTGAAATTGCGAAAGAAAAATCAGCTGTTCCCTACATTTTAACAAGTTAAGCGAACATAAATGTAGGGAAAAGCTATTTATTTTTTCGCGACTGCAGTGCGATACAACTAGGCACTGATCTGCAAGCTTAGCATGACACTTTATATTTCTACTCTACTGTAGAATAGACATCGCCTGTCTACATTTCTCGGTAGAAAACTGTCAACTGTCCACACGGAAACGTCATTTTTATCTACTCTTCCGTCGACAAAACGCTTCTCGTGCTAAGCCTGCTGCAAATTGCAAAAACACGTAAGAAAATTTTAAGTTTGCGGGCTATGCAAGCGGATCCACCTTAATTTAATTGTAAATATTTTGCAAAAAGTAGTTAAAACAAACAAACGCTGTTATTACCTAAAAGACAGCCGTTTAATCAATCTACGTTACAGAATAGACTTACACCATTTTATAGAGGCCCATAAAACTTCATTGACCGTTCTTAACTTTAAAACGGAGATATCCGTAGCATTGACAATGGGCTCAATGGGTTGGCTAGCAAATTGTTGCGGTTGTCATCAGTGGTCATCTGTGAGCATTGAATGACACGTTACCAGCCTTGGACTGTCATTGCATATTTTTTTTAATCTATAAAACACATTTCTTAAATTGTATGGGACCCCCTTTAATTTTTAAATTTATTTTATTTTTATTATAGCGGTTATAGTAGTACACAACACTGAACATTTAAAGTATCTACCTATTACGGTTCAAAAGATACAGGCCTGTGTCAGACGGACGGACAGCAGAGCCTTAGTAACAGGGTCCCGTTGGCACCCTTTGACTACGAAACAAGCGCGACACGCGACGCGACACAAAGACATCGCGTGTAGCACTACAAGCGGTGCCTTTGTGTCGCGTCGCGTGTCGCGCTTGTTTGTAAGAGTCTTAAAGAATAGAAATCTTTATTTCAAGCTTAGAGCTCATAAATGGTTAGTAACAATTTTCTTATACAACTAGAGTTAGTAAAACATATAAAACATATCTTAAAGCTAAACCAAAATAAAAAACTGACTTCTTCGTTGGTCACAAGCGCTACTGATGAGCATGAGGTCCTGGGTTCGATTCCCGGGTCGGGTAAAGTGTTATTGGGTTTTTCTATCTGGAATTTCTCAGTAGCAGCCCGGAGTCTGGATTTGTACCCGGTTGATGGCATTAGGCTCGCCCCCTATTACATGGAACTTAAACATAACTGGCGAAATGTGGGTGTACTACAGGTACACCCACATTTCGCAGGTACCCTTCGGGGAAACAAAGCGTGATGTTATGTAGAAATAAAAACTGATAAAATTGCTTTTTTTGGCTTCGTTCTAGTTAAAGAATATCACAATATGAATATGTAATTCTTAAAACAGGTATTTTATTTTTTTTACATAAAGTAACTATGATCCAATCGCTATCGAGGTCATTAAACTGTTTATCTGGTTATATCGCGTTCCGTGTTCGCCTTCGCAGATATTCTTATTTTTATCTTCTTTTAGGAGTATTTAATCGCTTGGCGTTGCTAATATTTTTTGGAACGAAGTTTCTTATCGCCCGTTAAGTTCTGCACACTTGGCGAAGAGCGAGACCGAAAAAAAGTGTGACATTTTGACCGTCACGACGCTTCTATTTTTTAAGTGAAATCTTTATTGATGTGGGGGCATGATCGAAGGAGAGACATGGCATAGCGAAACCTGAGCGACTTGCGCACTGCATATTTATGTATTTATTTATTGATATAATTGGTAAAAACTTGCACAATATTACAGACCAAGAACCAAGTTATTACACAGCTAAATTTGAATAAAAATATTTACAATAAGGAAAGAGTAACAACAAGAAATAAAATTATCTAAAAAAAAAGAAGTACAACTAACAAATTAATAACAATCAAATAATACTGGCACAACAATAAAATCTCATATTTCGTCTATCATCTCACAGAATCTCAAACATGCCCGATATATACCTACACGATGCATAAGTTAGATAACTATACGATGATTGTATTAACTGGCGACAATAAAGTTTTTTTTTTTTTATATACGTGATTTCAACGCGCGGTAAACAAATCACACTCTTGTGTCGATGCCAATAGAGCATTAACACGTGGCGACTACCTTAGGAGCCAAAACTTTCGCAGAAAACGTTTTGGTAGCATATTTTATTGAATTATCCGAGACCAATAAATCAAGCACCCGATGGAGTACCTACGTATTCAATCCTAAAAGCAAGAATACTCGTAAAGATGAAAAAAGACATACATTTCGCCACCTATCCTAAATTAGGATCTGGTCATCAACCAAAAAAAACGAAGGTTTTCACAGCATCTGAAATTGAAAAGTTTCTGGCGCTGACAAGACCCAATTGACCAAAATAGGCTTCTCTTAAGAAAAAAAATTGGCAAATCTGTATAGTTTGTGGTAGCGGAAAAAATATATGTTAATTTTGAACATATTTCCCAGAACTTGGTTGTTACCAAAACACGTTTTGATAAAAAAATCTCGATACAAACTAACGTTAAACTAACCTCTTACCTTGAGTTTTAATCCAAAATATCTGCATTAAATATCAACATACGTTACGTATTTAATGTATAACAAGAACGTCTTATTTGAATGCAGAACTTGGTTGTTTTTTATTTTCGATTACTCAACTCAATTTTGAATAAATAGATAATTGCTTCATATTTTGCAATAAATTACAAGCGTTGTGTCATCGCGCTTCTCTTTCTTTTCTATGCAATCTGACAGTGACCGCGGTTTAGGTGTTGTCAGCGTCTTAACGAAACACCTGATTTCGTATATTTGGCGACAAAAGTAAGTCAGTTGCACATTCAGTATCTACTTAAGTATATTAATCAACTACTTAACATAATCTAATAAGCACTTAGTAGATGTTGATAGGCATAATTATGCATGCATATCAATTTTATTAATGTATCTACTACAATACACTTTACGTTACAGGTTGTTCTTATTATTGGTATAAACGGAGCATGTCGAACTAATTAATAAACTAACACAACTTAATGTCAAAAACATTGAAAAACATGCAGATGACTTACTATTCAAATTTAAAGACAAAAAGAGACCGCAACTTCGTCATTCGCAAGGTGGAGAACAATTGTTGAGAAATATCAAGCCTTAATTGTTGAGAAATATAACACTACAATCAATCGATTTTTTCTACAAAATCGCAACGGAAAGTGTGTTAGACAGCCTATGGGTGCTAATAAAATTGGCAGTATCCCACGAGAAAAAGCAACATTTCTTGAACTTCCAGAACCCCTGTTGTACACGGGTCATTGTTTCCGACGAACTTCAGCCACTCTTTTGGCCGATTCAGGAGCTGATCTCCTGTCTCTTAAGGCGCCATGGAGGCTGGAAGTCCAATGCGGTTCGTAGAGGGATACATAAAGGATTCCATTCAAAATAAATCTAAAATATGTAAAGGCATCTTAGAAGCCATTACACTGAAAGAGCCTCAGTCAGATCTTTGGAATGGCCCTTCTACATCAAAATGAGCCGTTACGAAACAGCTAACCATCGCCATTTCTCGCCAACATTTAGGCCAAGGGAATCCGATAAATCTGTACAATACGATATCCCTGGTTAAGACTGGTTGTCAGACTTTCGGGCTTCTGACGACCTATAACGACTATCAAAGATTTACGAATGACAGCCGGGACCAACGGCTTAACGTGCTTTCCGAGGCACGGAGGGGTCTTGGTATGTAAAGATGGTCAGCCATCTACGGTCCAACCGCGGCAAACGTAGCTTAACCTGATCGATTGACCCGTGCGGCTGTTATCTTGGTATGCATGATCAGCCTATAATGTTCCCACAGCTGGGACACAGGCCTCCTCTCTGTGAGAGTGGGCCGCAAGCCATAATCCACCACGCGGGTCTAGTGCGGGATAGTGTAGTGTTTGTTCACGCCGCGCTGTTTTCCTTCACCGTTTTGAGATCAGTGGTGATTAAATAAATTATACAAAGTTCCTGCCTTTTTTTTTGGGTGTGAAATCATCAAATAACTTCTCCCGCTCTGGGCGGAGCGGGAGGGTGTGTCAGACTCTTACTGACTAAAACCCACCCGTATTCCTTCCGTTGCCTGTGTTGCCAGGGGCCTCGGTGACCCTTCAGTACCTTCCTGCTTGCCTAGCCCTACGACCGACGGAGAAACCATGGGGACTGTCTACAGAATTGAAAACTTCAAACCATGAATTAAGTGTTTAAAAAAAAAAAGTAATTAATTCTAGTATCAAATATTAAAATTTAATAATTTACAAATTCAAATTATTGACATTAGTCTGGTTTTCACATCTATCGCCACTGAGAGCAAAAACAAGCGTAACAGGTCATACTCGTAGCTACAGATACATTTTTTTTGGATGGGGATCATCAAATAACTTCTCCCGCTCTGGGCGGAGCGGGAGGGTGTGTCAGACTCTTACTGACTAAAACCCACCCGTACTCCTTCCTGTTGCTTGTGTTACCAGGGGCCTCGGTGACCCTTTAGTACCTTCCCGCGACAGCTACAGATACATTGCTAATAAATTCCCCTCTCCCTCTTCCCCTAGTTATCTCGCCCCCCACTTTCAGTACATTTGCGCGAACCATAGTAAAAATCTACGTTCATCACATAATCGTCTTCTTCAATGTCCCACTCACCGCACTGACTTTATTCACTCTTCCTTCTTCGTTCAGTCTATCTCTCTGTGGAATGCGCTCCCCCAGGAAATCAGGATGGCAACCAACCGATTATCCTTTAAAGTTAAAGTTCGCGAGCACATTCGTAAGAAGCTGGCAGTATCATCACAACGGTAATGTTTTCCCATTGTTTGTCTTACTGTTTAGTATATTCGTGTATTTATTTGGTCTTATATTTATCTATAATTAGGTATATCTATTATGTATAATGTTTTTAATAGGTATATGTATGTATATACTTATATTTTAATAAATATTTATTTCACAGTTTTCGTTATTGCACCTACCGCTGTCTGTCTCTGCATCACCCAAAGGTTGACTGGTAGAAAATGCCTATGGCATTAAGTCCGCCTCTGTACATTTGTGTGCATAAAGTATTAAATAAATAATAATAATAAATAAATAAATAAATTAGGATGTCGGTGACACCGGCGAAACCATAAGATTTTCCACTACCAAAAATCGCTCAACGTACGTTTTAATTCAACAAAGTATCATCCTCCAATTTGAGCAGAGTACACTGATAACAAGTGAATGTGCCGAAACACAAGTGTTGCTGATAAGAACATCGCGCGATTCATTATTTTGATAAAGCCATACATATATTAAATACCGTATCATGTATTACTATTGTTACTACTCATATTTTTAGGGTTCCGTAGTAAACAAGGAACCCAGTTTCGCCATGTCCGCCTGTCTGTCTGTCTGTCCCCGCTGTAGCTCAGAGACGCTTAGTACTAGAAAGCTTTAATTTGGCATAGGTATACATGTTAATCACGCCAACAAAGTGGAAAAATAAAATCTTAAAAAAAAAATTGAGTAAGTACCTCCCTTGCACGTAATGTGGGGATGATAATTATTTTTTCGTCTATTCCATGGTGTGGGATATCGTTGGATAGGCCGTTCAAAAATATCGCGGGTCTGTGAACACCATTTTTTGATTCAAGGATTCGTTTGCGTAAATTAAGTTTTAAAGTGGTATCAACTGTCCCCCTAAAGGGTCACCGAGGCCCCCGCAACACAGGCAACAGGAAGGAATACGGGTGGGTTTTAGTCAGTAAGAGTCTGACACACCCTCCCGCTCCGCCCATAGCGGAAGAAGTTATTTGATGATTTCGCATCCAAAAAAAAAAAAAAGTGTCCCCTAGCTACATGGTTATTTATGCAGATGTGAACAAATTGGAACAAATGGCAGTAGTACATAATAATGAAATTAAAAGGAAAACTATTTCAGCCAAGTAGACTTTACAAGTTAATGAGTAATAGTCGACCAACTTAAATTTGCAGTTGGAGAATTGACCATGACGTATATCGATGTATGGGAGAACATGTTTTTCAACTACAATGTTAAGTTTGTGTTTAGGATGAATTCATCGCAAAATTCCCAACTACGTAACCCTTCATTGTGCGTGGTCCGACACGCACTTGGCCGGTTTTTTTTGTTTAAAAATACTGATAACGGAATTGCGTGATGGCTCAGAGGTTAAAAAATCTGTTTCTCGAACACGAGGTTGCGAGTTCATAGATAGCCGAGTTGGTAAATTGGCGTGTGCAAGCTGACACATGTCATGGTAAATAATGTAATTTAAGGCGCTGACAAGACCCAATTGACCAAAATAGGCTTCTCTTAAGAAAAAAAATTGCCAAATCTGTATAGTTTGTGGTAGCGGAAAAAATATATGTTAATTTTGAACATATTTCCCAGAACTTGGTTGTTATCAATACACGTTTTGAAAAATAATCTCGATATAAACTAACGTTAAACTAACCTCTTACCTTGAGTTTTAATCCAAAATATCTGTATTAAATATCAACATACGTTACGTATTTAATTAATAACAAGAACGTCTTATTTGAATGCAGAACTTGGTTGTTTTTATTTTCGATTAATCAACTCAATTTTGAGTAAATAGATAATTGCTTCATAATTTGCAATAAATTACAAGCGTTGTGTCATCGCACTTCTCTTTCTTTTCTAACGGTCAATTTACATCTACTCTGATAAGTTGTCGTTAAGGCGCTGACAAGACCCAATTGACCAAAATAGGCTTCGCTTAAGAAAAAAATTTGCCAAATCTGTATAGTTTGTGGTAGCGGAAAAAATATATATTAATTTTGAACATATTTCCCAGAACTTGGTTGTTATCAATACACGTTTTGAAAAATAATCTCGATATAAACTAACGTTAAACTAACCTCTTACCTTGAGTTTTAATCCAAAATATCTGTATTAAATATCAACATACGTTACGTATTTAATTAATAACAAGAACGTCTTATTTGAATGCAGAACTTGGTTGTTTTTATTTTCGATTAATCAACTCAATTTTGAGTAAATAGATAATTGCTTCATAATTTGCAATAAATTACAAGCGTTGTGTCATCGCACTTCTCTTTCTTTTCTATGCAATCTGACAGTGATCGCGGTTTAGGTGTTGTCAGCGTCTTAATTTTTTGTGTTTCGTAAGGTAAATGTGCAAGTGCTGTACTGTGCAAGTTCTTCTAACTGAGCAGACAGCTGTGTTGCTGGGGAGTTTGTAGCGCCACTTCTCCCCAGCTAAAACACTAGGAAATGGTGAAGGGCGGGCGTTTGGGGGACTGTCTTATGTAATTTTGATGTTCAAAAAGTGCTGATGCTCAGTCTAGTTTGAATAAGTAAATCATTTTTGTTTTTTTTTACCAAGTTGAACTTATATACCGTTTTTTTTTTGGGGTGGGAAATTATTCAAATTCAAATTCAAAATCTTTATTTCGAGCGAAGAATCGTATAGGGTTAATAACATTGCTTTTAAAACTAAGTGTTAGTACAACACGATACGACGGCACATGTAAGTGACAGCAGCGAATAACATATGTACAGTCCACTCTGTCAGCAATCATTTTCAGAACCCTGTTAGGGCTGGCCATGACTCGAGCCACCATGGATGCTGTTATTAAATATCTTCTACCGCTCTGGGCGGAGCGGGAGAGTGTGTCAGACTCTTACTGACTGAAACCCACCTGTGTTCCTTCCTTTGCCTTGCCTGTGTGTTGCCAGAGGCTACGGTATCCCTTTCGGACTGGCCCCGCGACCCACCTACCTACCGTCATATTAATACGAGAAGCAAAAACTTTGTACCCTTTTCTTACGGAAATTACGCGAACGGAGGAGTATCAAATTTGGCACAGTTAACGTTTACATGGTGGAGGAGTGCAGAAAGCTAATATTTTTGTATAATATGTATTAGATATAAATTAAATTAATTAAAAAAACATTACACACACTATCATGTGTTTGACACACAGGGGCCAGTAGCAAATTCTATCAAGGGACCCTAAATCTGCTATGGGTTCTTAAGTATAAAGTATTAGTATTTTTGGTCTAAGATTACTTAATTATAATAACAATAATGTAGACTGTAAGTGTAACAAATAAATAGACAGTGGTACCGATTCCCTTGTTCACAAACTAAACTAAATTTATATCAGTGCATCTTTTTCTTTGAAGAGGACAGAAATAAATTTTAGTTCAGTCCTGTCAAATTAATCAGCGCCTGTCACTACTCCATACAAGTTTAGACGTGATTAAAAACTTGCCTACTAAAATTACGTCAATTTACGGCAAGCGCTGATTAATTTGACGGGACTAAACTAAAATTTATCTTCTGTCCTTTTCTTAATGAAATAGAAAGAAAAAGATACACTGAACTTAAATTTAGTTTAGTTTGTGAACAAGGGAATCGGCACCAATTTCAACATTTTGAATCGAGCCATTTCAATTCTGCTACGCATCCACACTGTGTGTCGAGTAAGGGTGCTCGCACACGTCAAACTTTTGTAGTGCCGATTATCAGGCCGATTCAAATTCTATACATTTATACGAGCGACTTTTTGTAGAACTCGTGCATTTACCGTATGAAATGCTGTGTTTTATTTTCGCCAACGAATTAATCGGTTATAGATTGTCTGACAGATTATCTGGATTGTCTTATTCGGAAAAGGTGTTGCGTTTCACGTTTTTGTGACATAAATATATGTCGTAATAAGTTTCACTCAAACAATTACGCTGGAGGAAGCGCGAGGCAGGTTTGGATAGGGCCCCCTTTTGCGCGGGGCCATTGCTACTCTTCCTACGTAGTTAATCCGGCACTGAGTACCAGGGCCTCATGACTTGAAGATAGAAGAAGATAGAAGTGACTTGAGCATGGAATAAGTAAGTACCTACTTTTTAGTAGCATGGAATTAGTAAGTACTTTATAACAGCATGTAATTTGTGTACTCATGGAATTAGTAAGTACTATACACAGGGTGAAATTGAATTCATGGGCATCCTCCTGAGGGGTCATTGTACTCATCATTATGAACAACTTTTAATATGGGACTAATTAAACCTGAAATTGCGAAAGAAAAATCTGCTGTTCCCTACATTTTAACAAGTTAAGCGAACATAAATGTAGGGAAAAGCTATTTATTTTTTCGCGACTGCAGTGCGATACAACTAGGCACTGATCTGCAAGCTTAGCATGACACTTTATATTTCTACTCTACTGTAGAATAGACATCGCCTGTCTACATTTCTCGGTAGAAAACTGTCAACTGTCCACACGGAAACGTCATTTTTATCTACTCTTCCGTCGACAAAACGCTTCTCGTGCTAAGCCTGCTGCAAATTGCAAAAACACGTAAGAAAATTTTAAGTTTGCGGGCTATGCAAGCGGATCCACCTTAATTTAATTGTAAATATTTTGCAAAAAGTAGTTAAAACAAACAAACGCTGTTATTACCTAAAAGACAGCCGTTTAATCAATCTACGTTACAGAATAGACTTACACCATTTTATAGAGGCCCATAAAACTTCATTGACCGTTCTTAACTTTAAAACGGAGATATCCGTAGCATTGACAATGGGCTCAATGGGTTGGCTAGCAAATTGTTGCGGTTGTCATCAGTGGTCATCTGTGAGCATTGAATGACACGTTACCAGCCTTGGACTGTCATTGCATATTTTTTTTAATCTATAAAACACATTTCTTAAATTGTATGGGACCCCCTTTAATTTTTAAATTTATTTTATTTTTATTATAGCGGTTATAGTAGTACACAACACTGAACATTTAAAGTATCTACCTATTACGGTTCAAAAGATACAGGCCTGTGTCAGACGGACGGACAGCAGAGCCTTAGTAACAGGGTCCCGTTGGCACCCTTTGACTACGAAACAAGCGCGACACGCGACGCGACACAAAGACATCGCGTGTAGCACTACAAGCGGTGCCTTTGTGTCGCGTCGCGTGTCGCGCTTGTTTGTAAGAGTCTTAAAGAATAGAAATCTTTATTTCAAGCTTAGAGCTCATAAATGGTTAGTAACAATTTTCTTATACAACTAGAGTTAGTAAAACATATAAAACATATCTTAAAGCTAAACCAAAATAAAAAACTGACTTCTTCGTTGGTCACAAGCGCTACTGATGAGCATGAGGTCCTGGGTTCGATTCCCGGGTCGGGTAAAGTGTTATTGGGTTTTTCTATCTGGAATTTCTCAGTAGCAGCCCGGAGTCTGGATTTGTACCCGGTTGATGGCATTAGGCTCGCCCCCTATTACATGGAACTTAAACATAACTGGCGAAATGTGGGTGTACTACAGGTACACCCACATTTCGCAGGTACCCTTCGGGGAAACAAAGCGTGATGTTATGTAGAAATAAAAACTGATAAAATTGCTTTTTTTGGCTTCGTTCTAGTTAAAGAATATCACAATATGAATATGTAATTCTTAAAACAGGTATTTTATTTTTTTTACATAAAGTAACTATGATCCAATCGCTATCGAGGTCATTAAACTGTTTATCTGGTTATATCGCGTTCCGTGTTCGCCTTCGCAGATATTCTTATTTTTATCTTCTTTTAGGAGTATTTAATCGCTTGGCGTTGCTAATATTTTTTGGAACGAAGTTTCTTATCGCCCGTTAAGTTCTGCACACTTGGCGAAGAGCGAGACCGAAAAAAAGTGTGACATTTTGACCGTCACGACGCTTCTATTTTTTAAGTGAAATCTTTATTGATGTGGGGGCATGATCGAAGGAGAGACATGGCATAGCGAAACCTGAGCGACTTGCGCACTGCATATTTATGTATTTATTTATTGATATAATTGGTAAAAACTTGCACAATATTACAGACCAAGAACCAAGTTATTACACAGCTAAATTTGAATAAAAATATTTACAATAAGGAAAGAGTAACAACAAGAAATAAAATTATCTAAAAAAAAAGAAGTACAACTAACAAATTAATAACAATCAAATAATACTGGCACAACAATAAAATCTCATATTTCGTCTATCATCTCACAGAATCTCAAACATGCCCGATATATACCTACACGATGCATAAGTTAGATAACTATACGATGATTGTATTAACTGGCGACAATAAAGTTTTTTTTTTTTTATATACGTGATTTCAACGCGCGGTAAACAAATCACACTCTTGTGTCGATGCCAATAGAGCATTAACACGTGGCGACTACCTTAGGAGCCAAAACTTTCGCAGAAAACGTTTTGGTAGCATATTTTATTGAATTATCCGAGACCAATAAATCAAGCACCCGATGGAGTACCTACGTATTCAATCCTAAAAGCAAGAATACTCGTAAAGATGAAAAAAGACATACATTTCGCCACCTATCCTAAATTAGGATCTGGTCATCAACCAAAAAAAACGAAGGTTTTCACAGCATCTGAAATTGAAAAGTTTCTGGCGCTGACAAGACCCAATTGACCAAAATAGGCTTCTCTTAAGAAAAAAAATTGGCAAATCTGTATAGTTTGTGGTAGCGGAAAAAATATATGTTAATTTTGAACATATTTCCCAGAACTTGGTTGTTACCAAAACACGTTTTGATAAAAAAATCTCGATACAAACTAACGTTAAACTAACCTCTTACCTTGAGTTTTAATCCAAAATATCTGCATTAAATATCAACATACGTTACGTATTTAATGTATAACAAGAACGTCTTATTTGAATGCAGAACTTGGTTGTTTTTTATTTTCGATTACTCAACTCAATTTTGAATAAATAGATAATTGCTTCATATTTTGCAATAAATTACAAGCGTTGTGTCATCGCGCTTCTCTTTCTTTTCTATGCAATCTGACAGTGACCGCGGTTTAGGTGTTGTCAGCGTCTTAACGAAACACCTGATTTCGTATATTTGGCGACAAAAGTAAGTCAGTTGCACATTCAGTATCTACTTAAGTATATTAATCAACTACTTAACATAATCTAATAAGCACTTAGTAGATGTTGATAGGCATAATTATGCATGCATATCAATTTTATTAATGTATCTACTACAATACACTTTACGTTACAGGTTGTTCTTATTATTGGTATAAACGGAGCATGTCGAACTAATTAATAAACTAACACAACTTAATGTCAAAAACATTGAAAAACATGCAGATGACTTACTATTCAAATTTAAAGACAAAAAGAGACCGCAACTTCGTCATTCGCAAGGTGGAGAACAATTGTTGAGAAATATCAAGCCTTAATTGTTGAGAAATATAACACTACAATCAATCGATTTTTTCTACAAAATCGCAACGGAAAGTGTGTTAGACAGCCTATGGGTGCTAATAAAATTGGCAGTATCCCACGAGAAAAAGCAACATTTCTTGAACTTCCAGAACCCCTGTTGTACACGGGTCATTGTTTCCGACGAACTTCAGCCACTCTTTTGGCCGATTCAGGAGCTGATCTCCTGTCTCTTAAGGCGCCATGGAGGCTGGAAGTCCAATGCGGTTCGTAGAGGGATACATAAAGGATTCCATTCAAAATAAATCTAAAATATGTAAAGGCATCTTAGAAGCCATTACACTGAAAGAGCCTCAGTCAGATCTTTGGAATGGCCCTTCTACATCAAAATGAGCCGTTACGAAACAGCTAACCATCGCCATTTCTCGCCAACATTTAGGCCAAGGGAATCCGATAAATCTGTACAATACGATATCCCTGGTTAAGACTGGTTGTCAGACTTTCGGGCTTCTGACGACCTATAACGACTATCAAAGATTTACGAATGACAGCCGGGACCAACGGCTTAACGTGCTTTCCGAGGCACGGAGGGGTCTTGGTATGTAAAGATGGTCAGCCATCTACGGTCCAACCGCGGCAAACGTAGCTTAACCTGATCGATTGACCCGTGCGGCTGTTATCTTGGTATGCATGATCAGCCTATAATGTTCCCACAGCTGGGACACAGGCCTCCTCTCTGTGAGAGTGGGCCGCAAGCCATAATCCACCACGCGGGTCTAGTGCGGGATAGTGTAGTGTTTGTTCACGCCGCGCTGTTTTCCTTCACCGTTTTGAGATCAGTGGTGATTAAATAAATTATACAAAGTTCCTGCCTTTTTTTTTGGGTGTGAAATCATCAAATAACTTCTCCCGCTCTGGGCGGAGCGGGAGGGTGTGTCATACTCTTACTGACTAAAACCCACCCGTATTCCTTCCGTTGCCTGTGTTGCCAGGGGCCTCGGTGACCCTTCAGTACCTTCCTGCTTGCCTAGCCCTACGACCGACGGAGAAACCATGGGGACTGTCTACAGAATTGAAAACTTCAAACCATGAATTAAGTGTTTAAAAAAAAAAAGTAATTAATTCTAGTATCAAATATTAAAATTTAATAATTTACAAATTCAAATTATTGACATTAGTCTGGTTTTCACATCTATCGCCACTGAGAGCAAAAACAAGCGTAACAGGTCATACTCGTAGCTACAGATACATTTTTTTTGGATGGGGATCATCAAATAACTTCTCCCGCTCTGGGCGGAGCGGGAGGGTGTGTCAGACTCTTACTGACTAAAACCCACCCGTACTCCTTCCTGTTGCTTGTGTTACCAGGGGCCTCGGTGACCCTTTAGTACCTTCCCGCGACAGCTACAGATACATTGCTAATAAATTCCCCTCTCCCTCTTCCCCTAGTTATCTCGCCCCCCACTTTCAGTACATTTGCGCGAACCATAGTAAAAATCTACGTTCATCACATAATCGTCTTCTTCAATGTCCCACTCACCGCACTGACTTTATTCACTCTTCCTTCTTCGTTCAGTCTATCTCTCTGTGGAATGCGCTCCCCCAGGAAATCAGGATGGCAACCAACCGATTATCCTTTAAAGTTAAAGTTCGCGAGCACATTCGTAAGAAGCTGGCAGTATCATCACAACGGTAATGTTTTCCCATTGTTTGTCTTACTGTTTAGTATATTCGTGTATTTATTTGGTCTTATATTTATCTATAATTAGGTATATCTATTATGTATAATGTTTTTAATAGGTATATGTATGTATATACTTATATTTTAATAAATATTTATTTCACAGTTTTCGTTATTGCACCTACCGCTGTCTGTCTCTGCATCACCCAAAGGTTGACTGGTAGAAAATGCCTATGGCATTAAGTCCGCCTCTGTACATTTGTGTGCATAAAGTATTAAATAAATAATAATAATAAATAAATAAATAAATTAGGATGTCGGTGACACCGGCGAAACCATAAGATTTTCCACTACCAAAAATCGCTCAACGTACGTTTTAATTCAACAAAGTATCATCCTCCAATTTGAGCGGAGTACACTGATAACAAGTGAATGTGCCGAAACACAAGTGTTGCTGATAAGAACATCGCGCGATTCATTATTTTGATAAAGCCATACATATATTAAATACCGTATCATGTATTACTATTGTTACTACTCATATTTTTAGGGTTCCGTAGTAAACAAGGAACCCAGTTTCGCCATGTCCGCCTGTCTGTCTGTCTGTCCCCGCTGTAGCTCAGAGACGCTTAGTACTAGAAAGCTTTAATTTGGCATAGGTATACATGTTAATCACGCCAACAAAGTGGAAAAATAAAATCTTAAAAAAAAAATTGAGTAAGTACCTCCCTTGCACGTAATGTGGGGATGATAATTATTTTTTCGTCTATTCCATGGTGTGGGATATCGTTGGATAGGCCGTTCAAAAATATCGCGGGTCTGTGAACACCATTTTTTGATTCAAGGATTCGTTTGCGTAAATTAAGTTTTAAAGTGGTATCAACTGTCCCCCTAAAGGGTCACCGAGGCCCCCGCAACACAGGCAACAGGAAGGAATACGGGTGGGTTTTAGTCAGTAAGAGTCTGACACACCCTCCCGCTCCGCCCATAGCGGAAGAAGTTATTTGATGATTTCGCATCCAAAAAAAAAAAAAAGTGTCCCCTAGCTACATGGTTATTTATGCAGATGTGAACAAATTGGAACAAATGGCAGTAGTACATAATAATGAAATTAAAAGGAAAACTATTTCAGCCAAGTAGACTTTACAAGTTAATGAGTAATAGTCGACCAACTTAAATTTGCAGTTGGAGAATTGACCATGACGTATATCGATGTATGGGAGAACATGTTTTTCAACTACAATGTTAAGTTTGTGTTTAGGATGAATTCATCGCAAAATTCCCAACTACGTAACCCTTCATTGTGCGTGGTCCGACACGCACTTGGCCGGTTTTTTTTTGTTTAAAAATACTGATAACGGAATTGCGTGATGGCTCAGAGGTTAAAAAATCTGTTTCTCGAACACGAGGTTGCGAGTTCATAGATAGCCGAGTTGGTAAATTGGCGTGTGCAAGCTGACACATGTCATGGTAAATAATGTAATTTAAGGCGCTGACAAGACCCAATTGACCAAAATAGGCTTCTCTTAAGAAAAAAAATTGCCAAATCTGTATAGTTTGTGGTAGCGGAAAAAATATATGTTAATTTTGAACATATTTCCCAGAACTTGGTTGTTATCAATACACGTTTTGAAAAATAATCTCGATATAAACTAACGTTAAACTAACCTCTTACCTTGAGTTTTAATCCAAAATATCTGTATTAAATATCAACATACGTTACGTATTTAATTAATAACAAGAACGTCTTATTTGAATGCAGAACTTGGTTGTTTTTATTTTCGATTAATCAACTCAATTTTGAGTAAATAGATAATTGCTTCATAATTTGCAATAAATTACAAGCGTTGTGTCATCGCACTTCTCTTTCTTTTCTAACGGTCAATTTACATCTACTCTGATAAGTTGTCGTTAAGGCGCTGACAAGACCCAATTGACCAAAATAGGCTTCGCTTAAGAAAAAAAATTGCCAAATCTGTATAGTTTGTGGTAGCGGAAAAAATATATATTAATTTTGAACATATTTCCCAGAACTTGGTTGTTATCAATACACGTTTTGAAAAATAATCTCGATATAAACTAACGTTAAACTAACCTCTTACCTTGAGTTTTAATCCAAAATATCTGTATTAAATATCAACATACGTTACGTATTTAATTAATAACAAGAACGTCTTATTTGAATGCAGAACTTGGTTGTTTTTATTTTCGATTAATCAACTCAATTTTGAGTAAATAGATAATTGCTTCATAATTTGCAATAAATTACAAGCGTTGTGTCATCGCACTTCTCTTTCTTTTCTATGCAATCTGACAGTGATCGCGGTTTAGGTGTTGTCAGCGTCTTAATTTTTTGTGTTTCGTAAGGTAAATGTGCAAGTGCTGTACTGTGCAAGTTCTTCTAACTGAGCAGACAGCTGTGTTGCTGGGGAGTTTGTAGCGCCACTTCTCCCCAGCTAAAACACTAGGAAATGGTGAAGGGCGGGCGTTTGGGGGACTGTCTTATGTAATTTTGATGTTCAAAAAGTGCTGATGCTCAGTCTAGTTTGAATAAGTAAATCATTTTTGTTTTTTTTTACCAAGTTGAACTTATATACCGTTTTTTTTTTGGGGTGGGAAATTATTCAAATTCAAATTCAAAATCTTTATTTCGAGCGAAGAATCGTATAGGGTTAATAACATTGCTTTTAAAACTAAGTGTTAGTACAACACGATACGACGGCACATGTAAGTGACAGCAGCGAATAACATATGTACAGTCCACTCTGTCAGCAATCATTTTCAGAACCCTGTTAGGGCTGGCCATGACTCGAGCCACCATGGATGCTGTTATTAAATATCTTCTACCGCTCTGGGCGGAGCGGGAGAGTGTGTCAGACTCTTACTGACTGAAACCCACCTGTGTTCCTTCCTTTGCCTTGCCTGTGTGTTGCCAGAGGCTACGGTATCCCTTTCGGACTGGCCCCGCGACCCACCTACCTACCGTCATATTAATACGAGAAGCAAAAACTTTGTACCCTTTTCTTACGGAAATTACGCGAACGGAGGAGTATCAAATTTGGCACAGTTAACGTTTACATGGTGGAGGAGTGCAGAAAGCTAATATTTTTGTATAATATGTATTAGATATAAATTAAATTAATTAAAAAAACATTACACACACTATCATGTGTTTGACACACAGGGGCCAGTAGCAAATTCTATCAAGGGACCCTAAATCTGCTATGGGTTCTTAAGTATAAAGTATTAGTATTTTTGGTCTAAGATTACTTAATTATAATAACAATAATGTAGACTGTAAGTGTAACAAATAAATAGACAGTGGTACCGATTCCCTTGTTCACAAACTAAACTAAATTTATATCAGTGCATCTTTTTCTTTGAAGAGGACAGAAATAAATTTTAGTTCAGTCCTGTCAAATTAATCAGCGCCTGTCACTACTCCATACAAGTTTAGACGTGATTAAAAACTTGCCTACTAAAATTACGTCAATTTACGGCAAGCGCTGATTAATTTGACGGGACTAAACTAAAATTTATCTTCTGTCCTTTTCTTAATGAAATAGAAAGAAAAAGATACACTGAACTTAAATTTAGTTTAGTTTGTGAACAAGGGAATCGGCACCAATTTCAACATTTTGAATCGAGCCATTTCAATTCTGCTACGCATCCACACTGTGTGTCGAGTAAGGGTGCTCGCACACGTCAAACTTTTGTAGTGCCGATTATCAGGCCGATTCAAATTCTATACATTTATACGAGCGACTTTTTGTAGAACTCGTGCATTTACCGTATGAAATGCTGTGTTTTATTTTCGCCAACGAATTAATCGGTTATAGATTGTCTGACAGATTATCTGGATTGTCTTATTCGGAAAAGGTGTTGCGTTTCACGTTTTTGTGACATAAATATATGTCGTAATAAGTTTCACTCAAACAATTACGCTGGAGGAAGCGCGAGGCAGGTTTGGATAGGGCCCCCTTTTGCGCGGGGCCATTGCTACTCTTCCTACGTAGTTAATCCGGCACTGAGTACCAGGGCCTCATGACTTGAAGATAGAAGAAGATAGAAGTGACTTGAGCATGGAATAAGTAAGTACCTACTTTTTAGTAGCATGGAATTAGTAAGTACTTTATAACAGCATGTAATTTGTGTACTCATGGAATTAGTAAGTACTATACACAGGGTGAAATTGAATTCATGGGCATCCTCCTGAGGGGTCATTGTACTCATCATTATGAACAACTTTTAATATGGGACTAATTAAACCTGAAATTGCGAAAGAAAAATCTGCTGTTCCCTACATTTTAACAAGTTAAGCGAACATAAATGTAGGGAAAAGCTATTTATTTTTTCGCGACTGCAGTGCGATACAACTAGGCACTGATCTGCAAGCTTAGCATGACACTTTATATTTCTACTCTACTGTAGAATAGACATCGCCTGTCTACATTTCTCGGTAGAAAACTGTCAACTGTCCACACGGAAACGTCATTTTTATCTACTCTTCCGTCGACAAAACGCTTCTCGTGCTAAGCCTGCTGCAAATTGCAAAAACACGTAAGAAAATTTTAAGTTTGCGGGCTATGCAAGCGGATCCACCTTAATTTAATTGTAAATATTTTGCAAAAAGTAGTTAAAACAAACAAACGCTGTTATTACCTAAAAGACAGCCGTTTAATCAATCTACGTTACAGAATAGACTTACACCATTTTATAGAGGCCCATAAAACTTCATTGACCGTTCTTAACTTTAAAACGGAGATATCCGTAGCATTGACAATGGGCTCAATGGGTTGGCTAGCAAATTGTTGCGGTTGTCATCAGTGGTCATCTGTGAGCATTGAATGACACGTTACCAGCCTTGGACTGTCATTCTTGCAGATACGTACGTCAGCCCCGGATCTAGATTTTTTTCGAAGCGGGGCAAAAACAACAGGGGCGCCACCAGCGCTGTGGTAAAAAATTAAAGAGATCGTGTCGCCTTTGGCGTCGAAAAGGGCACGCCCGCATTTTTTCCTAAAATCTTTTACTGGTTTGCCGCGGCATAGATCTGTTGCACCAGATAGAAAGCTAACCATTTTTATATCGCCAAATAAAAGTGGAGCATGTGCGTTAAAAACGGAAGGTTCCTGGCAGAATTCAATTGCGCCTGCCCGCAACCCGCTCTCACCGTTTGACGTGCTAAGCCTACGCTAATCACGTAGTGAGTCCCTCGTTGTGCCACCCGCATGGAAAGATAATAAGTGCGGCGCGTCTCGTTTATTGCCAAGTTGTGGAGCGTTGGGTGGTGCACTTGTCTGACGCTTGCATTTGCCGCCCCCTGAAGTTGGCGCCCGGGGCGCTGGCCCCGGCTTACCCCCCCCTAGATCCGGGGCTGACGTACGTACCTATGCGAGTTACGAACCTGTCCCACCGCCGACGATTAGCGAGAACCGAGTAGGGCTAGCAACTAGAAACGAATTGGCGAGCAACGAGCTGCCAGTGTATAGTTCGGATAGTTTTGTCGCTGGCCTATGAGCAAGTGCGCGAGTGCGACGATTAGAATAAGTGCCCAGTCAGTTCCTGGGATGCGTATGTACGGTCGCCAGCACATAAAGTTACCACAAACTGTCAAATTTTCTCATTCGATTTTGAACTTAACGTTCAACATTTAAAGGATAAAATCGTTTGGAGAAATTTGGGTTTGTGGTAATTTGTTTTTTTGTTTTTTTGGATGGGAAATCATCAAATAACTTCTCCCGCTCTGGGCGGACCTTACCTTCCCGCGACCCCGGCAGGCATCGGCCCTAGTGGACCCCTACATTTGTGCTGACGACATCTCTTTGAGGCGCGCGTGAAATACAACGCGCCGTCGACCCGGTTCTGGTCTTTACCGGACGGTGAGCTACCCATTGCTCACCGTCCGCAAGCCCGCGCCTAGGGTGGCCGGAAATCCACCCGGGGTGGTAATTTGATGGGCTGGCGACTGTACCAAGCGAGAGCCTCTCTCCGAGTGTTCTGCCTGCCAAACGAGCGTCGCTGAGCGAGTATTTTCTTTGATAGCTCTTGTCACTGCGACAAACTAGTTAGGAGAGAGCTCTCGCCGGCAGTGTGGACAGTCAGCGATCAACTACATCACTTCACTGACACGCGACCTACATCTATTGTACATTTCTTGAGCAAGGAAATGGTCGATAGCTAGTCGCTTCCTCGTTGTCGGTGCCTTTGAGGCCGTTTGTCTACCGCACCGTCAACGGGATGTCAACGAGAACGAGATGACGGCGCCGAAGTCGCGATGAAAGTATTTTCTTTCAATTACGTAAGTAGGTCATCATCATGAGTCTAGCCTTTTACCGACTATGTTGGGGTCGGTTTCCAGGAAATTAACCTTTTTTATTTTTAATCTTTAGAATGACTAACCTTAAGAATGACAATTTATAAGTAAGTTTATAGAAAAGAGAGAAAAAAAATACAAAAATAAGATCTCATTTTGTACGCGATAATATCAGAAATACTTCATCTATTGTTACAGGAAGGTACTTCACTTTCTCCGAATAGTATTAATTTTGACTATTTATGGTAATTTTTTCTTATTTTTTTATACTTTTTATTAATTTGTTTATTCTAACAACCCACAATTACTATTATTCTTGTCGGGTAACTAGATAATAAATTTTCGGTGTATTTTCCGTCGCGGTCGGCGGCCTGTAGCGCTTTGTGAGCGGTCGTGCAGCTGTTTTTGCTGGGACAGTTGTTGTCTTCGTATGTTTTGTTTTTATGTTTAATTACTAATTAATGTAGGTATTCATTTATAAGTGAAAATATGTATTAAGTATGTTGAAGCTGTTTGTACTTGGACGTCACTTGTCCCTAAAGGTTCATTAGAAAACCAGTGTCAGACAGCATCTGTGTGGCATGAATGCTGAAATGAACCTTATTGGTGCAGCCGAGAGGCACACACTATCTAAGTAAAACATTATTTTCACTTTTTTATTGTTATTTTTATTTTGTGTTTCACGAACTGTATCCAAATAAACGTTATTCTTTCTTTCTTTCTTAGAAATGAAGTTATCCGAAATAGAACCAGAGTTACTGACACAGCCTGCAGATTAAGCAAGCTGAAGTGGCAGTGGCTGGCCATGTTTGTCGAAGGACCGATGGCCGGTGGAGCAGACGAGTCCTGGGGGGTAACCATCACCTCTTATAGCAGTATTATTTCAATATTACTTCAGCGTGAGAAAGAGATGGAGCTATAAGTCCTGTATAGCTTTTTTTTTTTTTTTGATGGTGGGAAATCATCAAATAACTTCTCCCGCTCTGGGCGGAGCGGGAGGGTGTGTCAGACTCTTACTGACTAAAACCCACCCGTATTCCTTCCTGTTGCCTGTGTTGCGGGGGCCTCGGTGACCCATAAGTACCTTCCCGCGACCCCGGCAGGGTCCTGTATAGCTGGAGTGGAGACCGCATATCGGCAAGCGAGTGTGATACGCCCCTCAGCTAGATGGACCGACGAACTTAAAAATGTGGCTGGGACAGACTGGATGCGGAAGGCGGAGGACAGGGTGTTGTGGCGCAGCCTGGGAGAGGCCTATGTCCAGCAGTGGACTGCGATAGGCTGAGTTGATTGATTGATTGATAGGCAGCAGTGACATAACATCAGCTGGGCCGTCGTATGCCATCCTGTAACATAAAATACTTAGGTGTAATGTACCTACGTCAAAAAACCTACCATAGTTACCTACCACGGACTTGCTAGGTACCTAACCTGGTACCTAGCAAGTCCGTAAAAACCGAGGAAACCTTATGTGACAGATGGCCAAAGACGTGATGATAAAAAGTTTCATTTTTAAGTTTCCGTAGTAAACACAACCCTTAGACCCTTGCGGGTCTGTGAACACCATTTTTCGATTCAAGGAACCGTTTGCGTAATATCAAGATCCCATGTAGTTTCGCCATGTCCGCCTGTCTGTCTTTCTGTCCCCGCTGTAGCTCAGAGAAGCTTAGTAATAGCAAGCTGTAATTTGATATAGGTATACATATAAAAATAAAATCTTGACAAAAAAAAATGTTTTAGGGTACCTCCCTTGCACGTAATGTGGGGATGATATTTTTTTTTCTTGTTTTTACCCCATAGTGTGGGGACTGGCGCGTGGCGTATCGTTGGATAGGCCGTTCAAAAAATATTGCGGGTATTTGAACACCACTTTTTGATTCAAGGACCCGCTTGCGTAATATTAAGCATTAAAGTGCTAATTTCTGTTAGTCAAGTGTGTGTCCGAGATAGCAACATTACGCGGGTGGGAAGTGAGGCGGGCGCGGGACGCTTGTCTTGATTTTGGACACAGCGTGCGGCTTGCAATGACAGTTGAACACGGATTCTGGTTCTTTCTATATTCTAAGCTTCGTACCTACCACGAATATCAACCTAGGTAAATAGCCCTGCCGCGACGCGTCGGGCACCGTAATAAAAACTTGCTTTATTAAATACCGACTATTGGCGCCGATTCCTTTGTTCACAAACTAAACTAAATTTAAGCTCAGTTCATCTTTGTCTTTCTATTTCATTAAGAAAAGGACAGAAGATACATTTTAGTTTAGTCCTGTCAAATTAATCAGCGCTTGACGTAAATTGACGTAATTTTAGTAGGCAAGTTTTTAATCACGTCTAAACTTGTATAGAGTAGTGACAGGCGCTGATTAATTTGACAGGACTAAACTAAAATTTATCTTCTGTCCTTTTCTTAATGAAATAGAAAGAAAAAGATGCACTGAACTTAAATTTAGTTTAGTTTGTGAACAAGGGAATCGGCGCCATTATTTATCTAATTTAATGCCAAACGTGAAGTATAATTTCTACGCCTTATTTTCCGACACGCAAATTATATTTCAAATAACGAGTCACTGAGGTGAATGGCATAAAATACAGCGTAACCATTGTATCTTGAAACTTCGGGGTGGCGCTGCTGGCCAAGACAACTGTCAAATTAATAATCTATATTTTATTTTCAAACTGCTGTTTATATTATAATATTGAGTACCTACATTGATAAAGACTAAAAAAGGCTAAAGGTCCCAGCAACAAAGCCATTAAAATATACACACTTATTTTTTTAAACATAATTACCTACTTATATTTGACGCCCGACGCACATGGGTCTAATAAATCTTGATAAATCTTGACCTTTCAAAAGAATCGGTAATTTGCTAAACTGGTGTCTTTTGTAGGCTAAGGAAAAAGTCAAAAATTAAGTAAGTACCTACATGTGTTTAAAAAAGGAATCAACGACATTAAAAAAAACGTCCATATCGCTTTCAACAGAAAAAGTGGCCAAAAGGCTGGCGGCACGCTGATGGCGTGGCGTAGCCACGTTAAAACTAAGTGGACACACGGACCCCAAGGCCTTTGGGTGTTTTAACCCCAAACGGCTCGAACACACTGTCAAAATTTGTGTCAAATTCATTACATTTCACAATAATTTTAGTTCCATAGTTGTTATAAGATAAGATAATATTTATTTGCTTAAACATGGTGTCATACATACAAGAAAGGTAGGGGCCACTAGGGCCGATGCCTGCCGGGGTCGCGGGAATGTACTTATGGGTCACCGAGGCCCCCGTAACACAGGCAACGGAAGGAATACGGGTGGGTTTTAGTCAGTAAGAGTCTGACCCACCCTCCCGCTTCGCCTCCCAGAGCGGGAGAAGATATTTGATGATTTCCCACCCATAAAAAACAAGACATGCTTGCAAGATGGGTGAAACCTGCTTACTTTGCCACTTTTTCATGTGTCAAAAAGTTTGATTCGTTTTAAAAAAATATAATTATATGAAAAAATAATGAGTAACCTAGTCTTAGACGTAGTAAATGTCATGAAAATTTATATTATTACCAAATATCTATTTTATTTTTGTAAATTAAAATATTATATGCATAAAAACAAACATGGCAAAGTCAGCTGTCACTTCTGGTAAATTTGCCATATGAATATAAAAATTACATTTTTAGAGTTTATGAGGTTAAAAAGTAATATATTTACATTCTTCTTACATCCCGTAAAATAAAAGTGAAAACTTTATATTATTTAGCACTGGTAATTTAACTCTTAATAAGGTGGCAAATTCACCAACCTTTCCAAAATATTTCATAGTAAGAAGAAGTTAGGGTTAGGGTTGTCAAATAAAAATGTTTTCATAGTAGGAAAAATTTAATAAAAGTAAAAAAAAACATAACATTTCTATGGAATATTCCTTATATGCTCTGTTCCCTAACAAAGGTCGGCGGCGTCGTTTTTCCATCTTCTAAAAAAGGAAAACAAAATGTTTATTTAGTCAATATTTTGTACACGAGGTACTCATGAAATTAACCTAAAGGTAAACTGGATAGCAACTACAACATTTAACGACGTATACACGTCCCATCTATGTTAAACAGTGTCTAGTCAAAACATTCTGGACCATTTACGGGACTTGTGAAAGTCAAAACACCACGACCTAAAATATTATTTCCAATGGAAAAAAAATTTCAGATGAAAAAGTAAATAAAAAAAATGTAATAGAAAGTATTGTGAAATTGCAACGCTATACTGTATTTGCGCAAATAACTAAATCACTTCACATATTTAATTCTAACTGACACAAAATAAAAAAATACTTTTTAAATTACCACCCTGCATACCTTTTGTAAAACAACCTTCATTTAAGCACATGGACTGTGTATTTCATATCTGGGTCCCTACCTACTTATATTATAAGTAAGTACTTACAACGACAATTTAATTAAAATATTCATAAGAAATTTTGTGGCAGCCCTAACCTCCAACAAAACATGGCAAAGTCAACATCACGGACGTTGTGATTGGGGTTGTTGAATTTACCAACACCAATTGCGAGCTATAGGTAGCTTGTAGCACAGTAAATCAGCTTTTATTTAGCTAAAGAACATTATGCTAATATAATATCAAAAAAGTACTTACGTAGGCAATGCTTTTCCCGTTTGTTTTTGTACAAGTTCCGGAGCACTAAGTTTTACGTCACCAACATTCGAAAAAAGTAACCGCCGAAAATGACATCTCAAAAACAAGCTGGGTTGCCACATCACATTCGGTGTTGCCATTTAACTAATAAATTTTACCATAAAGGCATACATACATGACAAAAAACTGTTATTAAGATGTAACTACACTTTTTCCCTCAGAAGTTGGCTATGGCAAACTCAGCAACCGTTGGCAAAGTTAGCAGGTTTCACCAGACATGTTTGACACTTTATGTGACGTGCAAATGTCAAGAATTACAACATTCTCATAAATAACAATAAATGAATTAATTATAGAACAGTAATAATATTGTACACATACATACATAAATAAACTCACGCCTTCTTCCCACGGGGGTAGGCAGAAACTATAGAACGCCAGCTGCTACGCTCCTTACATACTCCTTTTGCTTCGTTTACGTTCATACATCTGGCGAGTAACCATCACTTCCTAAAGCAGTATTATTATAATATTACTTTACAGAGGGAAAGTGATGGAGCTATACAGGGCTTATAGCTCCATCTCTTTCCCATTGTGAAGTAATATTGAAATAATACTGCTCTAAGAGGTGATGGTTACCCCCCTGGTCATACACGCACGCCGCACATACTGGTATTTGCACGTTCTGCGGGGCCAAAATTGTTTTAATGCTTTTTTTTTATCTAAACAACGCAAATAAGAAAAAAAAAAAATTACAAAAAAAAAAATATATTCACAAAACTTTAGGTAGGTTACATAGATTACAGGAAAAAAAATGCTAAGTTTCTGTAATACTTTCTTTATCGCTCTCTGATGAATTTTCAATTATATTTGGTTCCACAGATACGAACATGGCCAAGGTTTCAGGCAAAAATGTGTTTGCTTTCCTTTTTTTACAGCTCACTTACTACTTAGCAAAGGATCTGAACTAAGAAGAAGGCGGTTACAAATATCTTGGTTGCAACTTTCTCTGGAAAATTTCCTCGCAAAATTTTGGCAGTAACATCTAAAATGTTTGTTACGAGCCTCAGCTGCTTCCTCTGAAAGCTGCCCGATTGGTAATAATGCCTTATTGGTCTTTTTTATAATTTCGTATTATCCTTGTGTCAAATCTGCATCTAAAAACATTTGCAACGCTTGCATTGGTGTCAAAGAGGGTTGCTCTTTACTTGATTTCGTAAGAGAAAATGCCTTCTTATATTTAGTTGCTCGTGTCGGAGTACTGGTGATATCTTTAAGGTTATTTGATGTATCTCTTTTACCAGATTTTCTCAGCTCCACTTGCGCAGCGTATATTATGATCTTCTTTTCGAAACCAAAACGAAGTTCCTCAGTCTTTTGCCTTTTGCTGTCGTTCGAAGAGGCAAGTGAGAGGAGCAAGTGAGCGGTGGTCGAACTGGTTATTTTTTGTGAGGTTTCAACAACAGGGATTTCAAACGTACCTTCCAGCCATGACCGGTTGTATTTTAGAAAATTTTCTGCTTTAAAATGAGCTTTGGTCCACCTTTGTTTGAGGTCTGATTTGAAATGAGCAAAACTACGTTTCAAATTAACAATTTGGTGTTCATTGTAATCTTCACAAGGCAAGAGTTGATGTTTTAGATGATTTAATTTTGCATCTAAATTAGGCAAAGTTTCTTTCTTCATGCGGTCAAACAAGTGTTGTCGGGTCACAATCCTTATTCCTGACGCACCCTGTGATCCTAAAACAAACGTACACTATGTAAAAAAGTTGCTAACAAAAATCGCATTTTATACATTTTATTGCTAAATATCTTTAATCCTCTAAAAGTGAATCTATCCGGACGTTTCCGGAGATGTTTTTGATAATACTTTTAAGAAAAATGTTCAAATAATAACCTATAATTATAACCATAGCCCGATCTATCCCGATACACAAACAAACACACTAGCAAAGAAAAAATATTATAGAAAATCTCGCTATGGAAATGAGTTCATACATTATAAAAAAACAATGTTGTAGGTATATTAGTTGATCATAACTTTATTAATGTAGTTTGTAAGTCTCTTACCTGCTCTGTCAGAATCCATCACTTTCAATTCGTAAGATCAACTTGAAAATATAAAAATACACTTTCGAAGTTAAGGTTTAGAAAAGCGCCGAGAACAAATATGTACACTAGATGAAATGGCCGAGTTCTGACTGATACTACGCGCGCGGGGTGTGCTCTGGCAGGTAGATCAAGCATGGGTATTGTTCCTTGGTTCGTCCTCTGTTCGTGGAACTCGTTTTTGTTAAGGCTCCTACATACTGGCGCGACTTGTCGCGCGACGCGTCGCTACACAAAGGCACCGCTTGTAGCGCTACACGCGGTGTCTTTGTGTCGCGTCGCGTCGCGCGAGAAGTCGCGCCAGTATGTAGGAGCCTTTAATGTTTTTATTATTTGGATATTGGGACTTTTGGCCGCGTAGATCGTGCAAATACCAGTATGTGCGCCGGTTGCGAGTACTACGCACCTGACCTTTTTGAAGAACATCATTAATGAGGTCGCTATATGTGTTTCTGGGGCGTCCCCTCCACTTTTCTTTTTCCACTCACATTGTAAATACCTTGTGTTAGTTAGTCGCCTTTCATTCATCCTCTCAACATGACCAAACCATCTAAGCATACTCTTTTCAATTTTTGCCACTACATCTTCCTTTAAACCGCACCGTTGCCTTATCACATCATTTTCCAGCCTATCATTTATAGTCACACCACACTTTCTTCTCAAAGAACGCTTTTCCACAGCATTTACTCTACTCTCATGCTTCCTTCTTTTAATAATAACTAGATGCGCCCCGCGGTTTCACCCGCATAAGTTTTGACCCCGTGGGTATATCGGGATAAAAAGTATCCTATGTGTTATTCCTGGTTATAAACTATCTGTGTGCCAAATTTCATCCAAATCCGTTCAGTACTTTTTGCGTGAAAGAGTAACAAACATCCACCCATTCTTACAAACTTTCGCATTTATAATATTAGTAGGATATTATTGTAATAAATTTAAATAACAAGAATTCAAACAGAATATTAAAAACAAAATAAGTTATCAAGACATTTTGTTCCGTGTCTTAATAAAATGGTCTTATTAACATTCATTGAGATTATAAATGGCGCGGATAAATAAAGAGATCTGAAATGTTTTATTTTCTTTCAGGTCTTGATAAGATAAGAAAAATACATGTTTACCTTAGGAATACTGATACTGTAAATTATCACAGTACTGGGCATGGGCCTCCTCGTACATAAGATAGACTGTACACACGGCTACCTAACAAGCTATACATTTCCAGTATCAGCTGACCTCTCATTGTTCGGCGACATCAGCCTATACTGGAAATTTATAGCTTGATATGTAGCCGTGTGTACTAGCATTATTCAAAACACCTGTTTCATACGGTCTACTTATTCAAGAAGTCATAAAACCATCACACACACATACGATCGCATTAAAGCATACCGTTTTCGTCCTCTTTAGGGTTCCGTAGAAAATATAAATTGCGTAATTTTTTAACGGACAAAGTACTAACCTACTACACGATCCAAGATTTTCTTAATAATTAGTACCTGCTACAATCTGTCACTAATTCTTTTTGTAAGATTTGCTTTGTAAACTGATAACAATGTTTTTTATACCGCATGTTGACATAATTTATTATTGTATGCGTACTAGGCAGGACTTAGTGGATCTGTAATTTACCTAACATCTGTATGTATAACCTATACACAACAATAACAATAAAAAGATTTGGTTTGATTTGCGTCTCTGAGCTACAGTGGGGTCTGACCATTAACATATAAATATAGGTCAGACAGACAGATGGACATGGCGAAACTTTAAAGGGTTCCTTACCCTGCCATCACGCATTTTTTTTTTTTTTTTTTTTGGGTGGGAAATCATCAAATAACTTCTCCCGCTCTGGGTGGAGCGGGAGGGTGTGTCAGACTCTTACTGACTAAAACCCACCCGTATTCCTTCTTGTTGCCTGTGTTGCGGGGGCCTCGGTGACCCATAAGTACCTTCCCGCGACCCCAGCAGGCATCGGCCCTAGTGGACCCCTACTATGTGCTGACGACATCTCTTTGAGGCGCGCGTGGAATACAACGCGCCGTCGACCCGGGCCTGGTCCTTACCGGACGGTGAGCTACCCATTGCTCACCGTCCGCAAGCCCGCGCCTACGGTGGCCGGAAATCCGCCCGGGATTCCCGACGCCCTGGGCGTCTCCTGCGGCGGCTAGGGGCGAGAGGGCGCGAAACTTGCCTTTCCCTCAACCGTCCCGCCTCCTCCTTCGCGAGCATTACTGCTTCGCAGAAGGAGGTGACGGCTGCCCATGCCCTCTCGCTCCGTACCATGGCCTGAACCAGGGCCGGACGCGAGAGGTCTCTGCCGCCGATCGCCTCCAAGAGGACACGGCGGTGCTCTGCCCAAGCCGGGCAGACCTCCACCGTATGCTCCACCGTGTCCTCCGGGCGATCCACACAGTGGTGACACCCGGACGTTTCCTCCCGCCTTATCCGACACAGGAACCTCCCGAAGCTGCCGTGTCCGGTGAGGACCTGCGTCAGGCGGAAGGTGAGGACGCCGTGGCGCCTCTCCAGCCACTCCTCAAAGAGGGGACTTATCATGTCAATGGTCTGACCCCACTGTAGCTCAGAGACGCTTAGTAGGTACTAGAAAGCTGTAATTTGGCGTAAGTATACATATTAATCACGCCGACAATAAAAAATATAAAATCTTGAAAAAAAGTTTTTTTTAGGTTACCTCACTTGCACGTAATGTGGGGATGATATTTTTTTTTTTTTTTTTTCTCTTCTATCCCATAGTGTGGGATATCGTTGGATAGGCCGTTTAAAAATATTGCGGGTCTGTGGACACAATTTTTCGATTCAAGGATCCGTTTGCGTAATATTAATTGGTCAAGGACAGCTAATGAGACACAATTGATTTTCTATTGTTTGACACCGAATCGGTGTCGCGCGGTGCTTTACAGGGTTGTCTATGGAGATGTGAAAAAAATCATGACTGTAGTACATAATGATGAAATTAAAAGAAAAACTATCACAGCTAAGGAGGCTTTACAAGTTAATGCGCTGACAAGACCCAATTGACCAAAATAGGCTTCACTTAAGAAAAAAAATTGCCCAATCTGTATAGTTTGTGGTAGCGGAAAAAATATATGTCAATTTTGAACATATTTCCCAGAATCTGGTTGTTACCAAAACACGTTTTGAAAACAAAATCTCGATACAAATTAACGTTATACTAACCTCTTACTTTGAGTTCTAATCCAAAATATCTGTATCAAATATCAACATACGTTACGTATTAATAACGAGAACGTCTTATTTGAATGCAGAACTTGGTTGTTTTTTTATTTTCGATTACACATTTCAATTTTGAGTAAATAGATAATTACTTCATATTTTGCAATAAATTACAAGCGTTGTGTTGTCGCGCTTCTCTTTCTTTTCTATGGAATTTGACAGTGACCGCGGTTTAGGTGATGTCAGCGTCTTAACGAATAATAGTCAACTAACTTAAATTTGCAGATGGAGAATTGATCGTGGCATATATCGATGTATGGGAGAACATATTTAAGTTTGTTTTTGGGATAAATTCATCCCAGCTACGGGACCCTTTATTGTGCGTGGTCCGACACGAACATGGCCGGTTTTTTTTTTGGTATTTTATGGGAATGGCGATGTCAGATCCACCAACCCGCACTGGGACTCACAGGGCCCAACAGCGTGGTGGATTACAGTCCGATTCGGCCTCATAGAGATGAGCTCAGCTGGTACACCCAGCTGTTGTACATTATAGGTTTATTATGCTAGAGCCCTGTTTCAGGTTAGGCAGTCTGTCGTCACCTCCTGCGAAGCAGTAATGCTCGTGAAGGAGGAGGCGGTACGGGTGAGGGAGAGGCAAACTTCGCGCCCTCACGCCCCTAGCCGCCGCAGGAGACGCCCTGGGCGTCGGGAATCTCAGGCGGATTTCCGGCCACCGCAGGCGCGTGCTTGCGGACGGTGAGCAATGGGCAGCTCGCCGTCCGATAAGGACCAGGCCCGGGTCGACGGCGCAACGTGTTCCACGCGCGTCTAAAAGAGATGTCAGCACAAGTGTAGGGGTTCACTAGGGCCGATGCCTGCCGGGGTCGCGGGAAAATACGAAAGGGATATCGTGGCCCGTGGCAACACAGGCAACGGAAGGAACAGGGGTGGGTTTTAGTCAGTATGAGTCTGACACTTCCTCCCGCTCCGCCCAGAGCGGGAGAGTAAATTACTTTATTGTGAAGGC
Source organism: Atethmia centrago (assembly GCA_905333075.3). Taxonomy (NCBI): domain Eukaryota; kingdom Metazoa; phylum Arthropoda; class Insecta; order Lepidoptera; family Noctuidae; genus Atethmia; species Atethmia centrago. The sequence goes on from HG995393.1 coordinate 12,496,432, forward strand.
CGCTATTGTAATTCTTCGCCGTACCTACTGATCTAGTAACGTATGCATTTAATTAAAGCTTAATTATGTAATTAAGTAGTTACCTATCTTTTTACTCGACTAGCGTAGATAGTGTTTTGTTTATGAATATACGTAGTTACATAAGATTTGTAACGTCATTAATTTGTAATTAATAATTACTGATTGTCTGTAATGTCGTTAAAAGGGAATTGGTATTAATTGAGTCTGATATAAATATCTATTTAATTATGTAATACCTAACTGCTTTATAACAAGTTGCGCTCCGGGGTTTCACCAGTATAATTTTATTCTCGATTCAGTGGGAATACATAACATATACAGGTTGAAATTGAAAACTTGCGACAAACTGAAATGGGACATTGTATACATCATTATTAACAACTTTTACTAAGGGACCAAAGCTGTAATCCCAAAAAAAAAATCTGCTTTTCCTACATTTTGATGAGGTATTGCGAACATAAATGTAGGGGACAGCAGTTTTTTTTTTTGGGATTTTAGCTTTGGTCCCTTAGTAAAAGTTGTTCATAATGATGAGTACAATCTCCCATTTCGATTTGTCGCATGTTTTCAATGTCACCCTGTATATATATAAAAATGAATCCCTATTTCCCTTGGTCACGGCAGAGGAGGCCGGTGTCCCAGCAGTGGGAACAATACAGGCTGATTATACAGGTATAATCAGCCTGTATTGTTCCCACTGCTGGGACACCGGCCTCCTCTCTGTGAGAGGGAGTAGGCCGTAATCCACCACGCGGGCCCAGTGCGGGTTGGTAGATGTCACATGTGTTCGAATTTTTGGTTCTAGGACATGCCGGTTTCCTCACGACGTCTTCTTTCACCGTTTTGAGAGCAGTGGTGATGAAATAATTTACACAAAGTAAAGCGCCTGTCTGGGTTCGAACCTACGACTTACAACTCGTAACTCGCGCCCGATACCACTGGGCCACCACTGCGCCAGTGGTTCTAAAAATGATTCTATGTCCAGGTCATGGTCTACCCAACTGTCAAATTTTATGCATATCCATTCAGCCGTTTTAGCGTGATAGCGTATCAAACAAACAAACACACTTTCGCATTTAAAACATAAGTTAGGAGAACTTAGGGCCCGAACAGACGTACCACAACCACACCACACCGCAGCGACCAAATGGCGGCAAGCAGTGGTTATGTGTGATTGTATGAATAGTGTCGTTGACATTCTTGCAGTTGCAAATGGTCGACGACGCGTTGTGTTTCGCGGAGATTGCGTTGTGGCTAAATGATAAATGATTTTATTTCTGTAAGTAGGTTTGCACAAAAACTTTAACACGTCAATCGTATTGATTAAAACTAGATGAGATCGGCGTTGACAGTCAGCTGCGACGTGACTTCGATGTGGTCGGTATCGCCCACACGGTTGATTTTCACGGCCAAATGTGGTCCGTGTGAAGACTGGGACTATCCATTTTCATAAAAATTGGCGCCCGTCCACGTGTGGTCGTTGTGGTGTGGTTATGGTGCGTGTGATCCCGATCACCTTATAACTCGACTGCCCAGGGAGGGTAATGTTTTTCGAGAGTATGTATGTAAATCTATTTCTTTAGCACGCCCTGTAGCTTAAACGGCTTGATGGTTTTTAACATATGAGGTGTCCTTGGATTTGTCTTAATTGTGGTAGTGACATAGATAATATTTATAAATTCCATCTGCAAATAAAAAAAAGGACGTGAAGGCTTTTAAAAATATATTGATTTATTTATCACAAACACTGCTGTCACTACAGGAAATGCCTAATGCGGTAGCGTGGTCCTTAATTAAAGTATCTTAAAAATAACATAGCACATACAATATTATTTTTGTGAATTCATTCAGAGAGCAGGATAATAAATCGATCCTGTCAGCCGTGACATTCAGTGTGTCAGTGGCGATATATATATTAATAAAACTAAAAAGCCTGAAATAAAAAGAATTATTATAAAAAAAACAAGAAACTCGACTGCAAAAACACATAACTGAAAAGGGTAAAACAAGCATTATAATCCATAGAATGTTGGTCTTGCAAACGAATAACCTGAAATATGGTGTAAGTTTTGATTGTCGGGGCCCGCCTGCAAGAACAAAATTCTGAACTGAAAAGGGTAATTTTCAGTTGTGTTTTTGCAGTCAGGTTTTTTGTTTTTTTTTTTTTAATATTGTTTTTAGTCTCTCTTGTGCCGTCACTCTCTTGTGCCGGTCGCAGTGGTTGCCCTTTACTCCGAGGACATTAATTAAACACAAAGAACGGATATACTCATGTATTCAGTTGAATCATTGCGTTATCATGACACATGTTCATGTCGCTTTATATTTAGTTAGGTATCAAGTCATTATTAATCCAGTCGAGTGGAGCGAAAAGAAGCCATATGTCTAATGAGGGAGTGACTTCTAGGTCGGTATTTTACGGTCTGTATTACAAAATCTCACTGATAATTTCGGTGAAAATGGTATGGGCATGACCAAAGAAACGATGGATGGACTGTGTGAAAGATGATATGGCTAGAAAGGGGGGTGACTACCGAGATGACAACTAATAGAGAAAAAAAAATGGGGTGTGGCTGTGTTATGGACAGTCCTGTGTGTTGTACGTGAATACGTCTCGTAACGGGTAATATTTTCTATATAAAATATAGAATATTATTATTCATCTTCATAATCATCATCATTTCAGCCGAAAGACGTCCACTGCTGGACATAGGCATCCTCCAAGCACCACAACTTCGACTGGTTTTGTGCTTCCCGCATCCAGCGGATTCCTGCGGCCTTCACAAGGTCATCGGTCCACCTTGTAGGAGGCCTTCCAACGCTACGTCTTCCGGTACGCGGTCGCCACTCTAGAACCTTTCAGCCCCATCGACCATCTGTTCTGCGAGCAATGTGCCCTGCCCACTGCCACTTAAGTTTGGTAATTCTTCGGGCTATGTCGGTAACCTTGGTTCGCCTGCGGATCTCTTCATTTCTGATTCGATCACGTAGGGAAACTCCAAGCATAGCCCTCTCCATTGCCCTTTGAGTGACTTTTAGCCTTTTAATAAGGCCCATTGTAAGCGACCACGTTTCAGTGCCATAGGTCATCAGTAGTCATCACTGGCAACACGCACTGGTCAAAGAGTTTCGTCTTGAGACACTGTATATTAAATATTTATTTTATTCTGTTTTTTAGTATTTGTTGTTCTAGCGGCAACAGAAATACATCATTTGTGAAAATTTCAACTGTCTAACTATGACGGTTCATGATATACAGGCTGGTGAGACGTACAGGCAGACGGACAGCGGAGTCTTAGGTCCCGTTTTACCCTTTGGGTACGAAACCCTAACAATTAAAAAAATATAAAAAATATTCAAAGTATTCAAGGACATATCGATCAATGCCAGGGGACAGTTACAATCAGTGTTGAGTTATGCATAAATGAATCACACACAGCTGTGGGCTTAACTAATTATCAGAAATTGTATACTGCAGTTTTTGAGAGAAGACAGACTAACGCAATGTCGAGGCGTTAGTCTGTCTTCTCTCAAAAACTGTTCAATTGTCAAGCATATGGGGACTTAAACGCTTTGGATCCTCGAAATTCCTCGTCCTATTGGGTTTATTTACGTAACCAAATTACAAGATGATTATTAACAAGTCAAAAACAAACTTAACATTGTAGTTGAAAAACCTGTTCTCCCATACATCGATATATGCCACGGTCAATTATCCAACTGCAAATTTAAGTTGGTCGACTATAACTCGTTAACTTGTAAAGCCTACTTAGCTGTGATAGTTTTCCTTTTAATTTCACTATATGTACTACTGCCATGAATTTTTCCACATCTCCTTATACAACCGTTTAGCTGGCAGGGGAGGGCACTCAACTCTAACAAATATTAGCACTTTAATGCTTAATATTTACGCAAGTGGATCCTTGAATCGAAAAGTGGTGTAAAAATATCATCCCCACATTACCTACGTGCAAAGGAGGCACGATAAAAAAAAAGTGTTTTCAAGATTTTATTTTAGCACTTTGTCGGCCTGATTAATCTGTTCATGTACGTATGCCAAATTACAGTTTTCGAGTACTAAGCGTCTCTGAGCTACAGCGGGGACAGATCGACAGACGGACATGGCGAAACTTTAAGGGTTCCTTCAAATCAAGACAATTTTTTTTATTGTGGGCATAGGTTAGACATACAGATGTTAGATAAATGACAGATCCATTATGTCCTGCCTAGTAGGCATACAATAATAAATTATGTCAACATGCAGTATAGAACATTTAGTCATCACTCATCACTAATAAAGCAAATCTTACAACAAGAATTACTGACAGATTGTAGTATTGGTGACAAATTGTAGCAGGTATATTATTAACAAAATCTTGGGTCTACACGACCCAAGATACGCTTTGTCAATTAAAAAAATACGCAATTTATATTTGCTACGGAACCCTGTTTACTACGGAACCCTAAAAAGGGCGAAAACGGCATGCTTTAAGGCGCTGACAAGACCCAATTGACCAAAATAGGCTTCTCTTAAGAAAAAAAATTGCCAAATCTGTATAGTTTGTGGTAGCGGAAAAAATATATGGTAATTTTGAACATATTTCCCAGAACTTGGTAGTTACCAAAACACGTTTTGAAAAAAAAATCTCGATACAAACTAACGTTAAACTAACCTCTTACCTTGAGTTCTAATCCAAAATATCTGCATTAAATATCAACATACGTTACGTATTTAATTAATAACAAGAACGTCTTATTTGAATGCAGAACTTGGTTGTTTTTGATTTTCGATTACTCAACTCAATTTTGAGTTAATAGAGAATTGCTTCATATTTTGCAATAAATTACAAGCGTTGTGTCATCGCGCTTCGCTTTCTTTTCTATGCAATCTGACAGTGACCGCGTTTTAGGTGTTGTCAGCGTCTTAATGCAATCGTATGTTTATTACTAATTACAGCTTTCTAGTACTAAGTGTCTCTGAGCTACAGTGGGTGCACGGAAAAAAAGGATCTCTTCAGCGAAGAATATCAATATTCTCAGAAAAATTATTTCAATCCAAGTAAATATTTTCTTAACGTAAGTAAATGTACTCAGTCGAAGATAACCTTTACTCAAATTAAGAATAATAAATACTTGGTTTTTATTCTTGACTTAAGCAAATATTTTTGATTCAAGACTATAATAATCTTAATTGAAGAAAATATTCTAAGAGAGAAATAATATTCTTAAAATTAAACTTAATAATTCTTCATTTAAGTATAGGTAATGTCTTCGAAGAAGACAATAAAACCAAGACAAAATTTTACTTCATTCAAGAATATATTGTTTTCCCCATATATGAATCAATATTTGTCTTGACCAAAAGGATATTGTCTTAATTTAAGACATCCTTATTTTCCGTGTGGGGTCAGACAGACAGACAGACAGACAGACGGACATGGCAAAACTATAAGGGTTCCTTGTTTACTACGGACCCTTAATTAAAACTAAGTTAAACCTAAAAAAGGCCCTCGAGGCATTGTACCGAGGATGCTGGCGGCATTTCCTCGCTGAATTGCAATGCTGATGCATTGCGCGAGAAAGCCGCCAGCTTTTCGGCCACCAGTTACATCAACTAGACGTTTCGCGATTTCCGCAAATAACTTACGTGCACTGAGACCCCACAGGCCGAGGGTCTCGACGCCAAAGGGCACAAAGTTGTACTCACTGCCAAGGCCTCTATAAATGTACATATACTTATTTGTCAAATTATGTTATGGGCACTACAGGACCTAAACGCAAATTTTATAAGTTTTATAATGCCTTAAAGTATATGATCCACTGCAGTAAACAAAATCAGAAAAATATATGATATTCTTAAGGATATATGCTAGATAGATAGTGTGTTGAAAACATAATATAACTAATTTGATACGATAGAAGAAAATCACGAAGATACCTCTAAAAATTTCTTTTAACTATTAAATCCATACTAATATACAAGCATTCTGATTTTTTGTCAGATTATTCTACAAGCAACATATTAGCATAATAGTTGTTTTATTTTTTTTTGCACAATCTATAACTTTTTGTAAATCGATAATTGCTTCATATTTTGCAATAAATTACCAGCGTTGTGTCATCGCGCATCTCTTTCTTTTCTATGCAGTCCGAAAGTGACCGCGCTTTAGGTGTTGTCGGCCTCTTAAGTAGTTTAGAAGTTATGAGGGAACAGATGAACATATCATATACTTACATACGAGGGTGACACTGAAAGTTCTTAGAAAATCAAAACCTAAAAAAACTAGCAAGTTATTAGTTTTATTATATCTTTTCAAAATAGTGTCCATTTATACCAGTACATAGCTGCATCCGATGGAACCACTGAGAAAAGCCACCCATACTTAGGGCACCCTTATTCTCCTCGACGGCATTTTGACACGCAAGCACTGCTTCCTCGGCGTCCTCGAAGTTTTTCTTTTATTTTCGGAAATATTTATTTACATAACCAAATTACAAGATGATTATTAACATTAACTAAATTAAATTAAAACTAAGTTAAGCTTAAGAAAGGCCCTCGGGGCATTGTACCGAGGATGCTGGCGGCATTTCCTCGCTGAATTGCAATGCTGATGCGTTGCGCGAGAAAGCCGCCAGCTTTTCGGTCACCAGTTACATCAACTAGACGTTTCGCGATTTCCGCAAATAACTTATGCGCACTGGGACCCCACGGACCGAGGGTCTCGACGCCAAAGGGCACAAAGTTGTACTCTCTGCCAAGGCCTCCATATTTAATAACTTTCAGATTTTCGGCATTTTCTGCCGCTGCACCCGCTTTAGAAGTAGTCCGTTGGAGGTGGGACGGTGCCAGTGTGTCTAAACAGGTAGCGTCCCAAATATTTTCGGAAATAAATAAAAATCGCAAGGTGCGAGTTCGGGGCTATAGGGCGGGTGACCCGGTAATTCCACGTCTGACGTCGCCAAGTAGTCGATTGTTTGCTTGGCGGTGTGTGACGAGGCGTTGTCGTGGTGAAGGGGATCCTACTGCGAGGTCGTTTCTCCCGAACTTTTTCCAAGAAAAGTGGCAAACAATTGTTAGTGTACCACTCTGCAGTAACTGTTTTTCGATCCTCTAAAGAAAGAATCAGCATTGACATTTAACGTGGCAATGCTGCCAGCCTTTTGGGCACTTTTTCCATTGACAGCGATGCGGACGAATTTTTTGATGCCCAATTAGCTCTTCCGCCTTTTTGTTTGTGTATAGTTTTAGTTAAGTTAGGATAACATTTTGTTATTTTTATTAATTAATTATGTAATTTATACAAATAATTAATAAACCTGTCCTCTAAAACAATTTGTTGGTAATATTTTAAAGGTTTTCGTTAGAGTTGACGTCACGAAGTGACTGACTCGTTGAAGAATGACTCGTCCCCCATGTCACACGATGTCGCAGTTTGTTGAAGGGTTGGTGGGAGGGCCCCCTCCCCCTTAAGGGTCGGATAATCGCCGTTGATCTTGGCCATACACATGCGCGCGCGTCACGCTCACGCCGCGCCGCCGCTTCGGTTTCATAGGGAATATTTCTTTTTATAACGAAAATATGAATAATTGAAAAAATCACAGATATAATTAAAGACAATAATATAGTCTGTTCGTACAAAAAAAACATGAAAAATATCTTAAGTCGTTTAAAAGTAATATTGTTTTTTATGCTTAGGGTAGACATCCTTCCTGAATATATTCCTATATTCGTATAATACTTAAATATTCACATAAAGAATTGATGTTTCTGCGTTCTAGTTTAACATACATTTTTTGCATAACTTACTTGGATTATAAATATGTCGTAATTACAGATTTAAAAGTCACTAAAATCATATACCTGCGCCTTAACGAGTGACGTAATTTATGGGTGGCCCATTAACTAATATCATTCTTCTCCATTCTCCCTGTCAACCGGCACACTATCAAATCAAATCAAAACAAAAGTCATTTATTCAAACTAGGCTGAGAATCAGCACTTTTCGAACGTCAAAGTTAAATAAGACAGTCCCCCAAAAATGCCCGGCCTTCACCACTAGTGCTTTAGCTGGGAAGAAGAAGTGGCCGAACAAACTCCCCAGCAACACACCTGTCTGTTTAGTTATATAAACTTGATTCTATACAAGTATCATTCTCTCCTCACACAATCCTGGATGGATTCTTCTCCTTTTCTTTGGCCCCTAAGCTAATATTAAATATCCATAACTGAGTACCTATTATCGTAGTATTATTTATTATCTGTGAGTAAACGAAAACGGGAGTCGAGAAGCATATTAACCTCGCGAAATTCTAACCTTGACTTATGAAACCAATTCTATTTTAGTAACAACGCGAACGTAATCTCGACGGTGATGATGTGAGTTCTTGCGTTCTCGTAACTATTTTTAATTAGAGTAATGAATGAGTTAATGTTACGTGAGGAATTTTTTGAGGCGGATGTAGGTAAGTGCAAATTCTGGGAGAGAACGTCCTGCAAGAAACATCCATCATACAGATAGCAGCCACCTAGCTACTACTGCATCAGCCGTATCAATAATACGGGCCCTCAAGCTACAGCCCCCTACGCGCGAGTTGTGTAATCAAATATTCGTAATCCAATTCTCAATAATTGCAGGCAAGCATGCACTGGGCCCGCGTGGTGGATTACGGCCCACTCCCTCTCACAGAGAGGAGGCCTGTGTCCCAGCAGTGGGAACATTATAGGCTGATTATGTATGTATGTAAGCTTAGTATAAGATGCATTGCTTGGCTCAATTCTGGTCCACACTGTTGGAGCTGCTGAACATTGTAAGACTATCTTTGCATTGTATAAATTCCATCTGCTTTGTATTATATAATTGCATAGCATAGGTATGAGTACTGTGTATAATAGACCTACTATGTCTTTCGTTGACTTGAATCTGCCCTGGCGGCTGAGGGTTTGTCATACTCACTCAGATGTCTCGCTGATGGTGACGCGTGTGTTGGATCATTTAGCTCCCTTCAAAATAGTTGCTGAATGGTGCTGATCCACGCGTCATGTTCGTGAACGGGCGCCGTCAGTTGGGACTGGTCATTTCTTAGGTGCCTCGACTTATTTTTAATTATTTTATTTTTAAATAGGTTTTTCTTTATTGTTTATTTTGCTGTACCTACTATGGACGCGTTTTTTTACATCGTCCTCACATTTAGTTATACCTAAATTCAACAATATTTATACTAATCTTTATTTACATAAAGATTAGTATAAATAATGTTGATTTTAATACAATTTAACGCGTCAATATAATTTAAAAGAGTGTCCATGGAGTTTCTTGCCCGTTCTTCTCCATAGGAACCTACTATGCTTTGGAATGGACAACTAGCCTCATATTTCTAACTGACCGCGCGACTCCTTGACAATTCAAAAGTACCTGTAAATGGTTTTATTGAAATAAATGCTTTGAGTTTTGCATTTAGTAAACTCGCTCAGAAAATCTAGCCTACCCGAGTCAGGATGCTCCTGCAATTTTCTTGCATTCCCTTAGTAAGGTCACAATGACAGCCTTCCGATTCTGGATGCTTTATATTTATGTATTTTGTAATTTCCTCCTTTTGATCTTAGCCGCAATTGGGTAAAATTGGTCCCCAACAAGTTTTTTACAGGGACGGGAAGCTCCCCCCACCTGCACACCAGTCCTATAGACTGGTGTGCAGGTGGGGGGAGTTTGTTGCGCCACTTCTTCTTCCCAGCTAAAGCAGTAGGAAGTGGTGAAGGGCGGGCGTTTTTAGGGGACTGTCTAATTTTGACGTTCGAAAAGTGCTGATTCTCAGCCTAGTTTGAATAAATGACTTTTGATTTTGATTTTGACTATCTATAGCTACGCCACTGAATGAAAGACGAATTCACGTTCCACATGTCGACAACCTCGTGAGCTAAATCAATATAAGTAAGTACCCCAATTTAAATGTTATGTTTGGTACCTCAATTTACTGTTGTTAGTTGGTCTAGGTATGGTCTATTCCAAAAGTGTGTGATGAAACGTAAACAAATGGATCAGGATTTTTAAGCCACTTACAAATTGAGTGCTTTGATTTGATTATTAGAATATAAACCCGAAATTCTTATTTTGAAACATTTTAAATATGTTTTTATTTCATAATTGGACGTAGTTTCGCGAAAAGGATCTAATCCACAAAAATACCAAAGATACCGTAAAACCTTTACGGTCTCATATATTAATATTTATGTTATTCAAACAATAATTGTTGGAAAAAGTCGCTCCATGTAAAATACTGGTATTCAGCTGCATCCGGTTAGACTGGAAGCCGACCCCAACATAGATGGGAAAAGGCTAGGCAGATGAATTGTTGGAAAAAGTGGTGAGATATAAAGTTGTGGGCTTCAAAACAAAATAGATACAAGAAGATGAATGTGTAACCAATTCCACCGTGAGAATATAACCTGAATATAGTTTGTTTATACCTTCGCCAGCTAGTTTTGGAACACACATTACCTACATCTATACATAAATAAATATATAAATTGGTCAAGGACAGCGAATGAGACGCAATTGATTTTCTATTGTTTGACTCCGAATCGGTGTCGCGCGGGGCTTAAGGCGCCGTTTGTGTCTGTTTGTGTGATCGCGTTGTTCTTCTAAACTGCACAACGGATTTTGATGCGGTTTTCACCACCATTTAGAGAATTTATTCCGTAAGGTTAACCTATATGTATAAAACATTAATACCTAATTTAACTTACAAGTATCTAATAGAGAAATCTCTATGTTTGTCAAGTCATAAAAACCGTGCGAAGCAGGGGCGGGTAGGTTGGTATAAATTACATTCAGTTGCGATTCCCAAGAAAATGGATTTATAAAGCAATAGATAGGAATCGTGTTCCGTATAACAACTAAATAATTTCCTTTGAATATTTGAAGAAGGTGGCTCTAATAGCGTGACGGATCAGATGGGTAAGTAGGTAAGTCACGATATCACGACAACATTCAACCATGGGTTTGTTTCCGACATCAATTATGTAGAAAGTTTTATGAATGGATAGAATAATGTTGTACCTATACCAAAAATTGTAACACAAGTTACAGTAGATGAGTAATCATGATTCGGACTATACAACGCAATGGCGTTCTGCCACCCGGGTCAAACCCTAAATCCCCCCCCCCCCCCCCTATTTTCGCAAGTAGGTTAGGTTAGGACTTCAAAATTGCGTGCGTTGTTCCACAGGGCTCGGTCGTGGGCCCGCTCCTGTGGAACATCGGGTACGACTGGGTGCTGTGGGGCAAGCTCCAGCCGGACGTGGACTTGACGTATTATGCGGACGACACGCTGGTCACGGCCCGGGGGAGCTCGTAGAGGGAGGCAGCGTTGCTGGCGACGGCTGAGGTCTCACAGGTGGTGAGCCGCGTACGGCGTCTAGGCCTAGAGGTGGCCCTCAACAAGTCGGAGGCCATAGTGTTTCATGGCCCCGGCGGGCGCCGCCGCCCGGATCACACATCGTGGTCGGGGGGGTTCGAATCGCTGTTGAGTCTACCATGAAGTATTGGTGGTCGACAGCCGGTGCGACTTCGACCCCCACTTTCGGCAGCTGGCGCCCAAGTTATTGGGTGTGGCTGGGGCTCTATCAACGCTGCTTCCCAATCTGGGTGGCCTGAGCGCCGCTTGTAGGCGGCTCTACGTGGGGATCGTGCATGGCCGTCAGAGTCATTAGGGGATATCGCAGGATCTCCAACGAAGTGGCTTGTGTACTGGCCGGATCCCCGCCCTGGGACCTCAAGGCGAAAGTATTAGCGTCACTGTATCAGTTGCGCGAGGAAGTGAGGGCGCGAGGCTCGCGGCTGATGCAGCGACAAATGGAGTTGCGTCGGCCGCAGCTTCGCGCAACGCTGATGGTGGAATGGCAGGACAGCTATCGTGTCCTACCATCGTACCTCGTCACCATTGAGGCGGTCCGGCCGGTACTCGAGCGCTGACTCGGGAGGAGCCACGGCTCCCTGTCGTTTCGGGTGACGCAGGTGCTCTCGGGGAATGGTTGCTTCGGAAAATACCTGTGTCACATAAGCAGGGAGCCGGACGCCCGGTGTCACCACTGCGTTGACTGCCGGGAGGACACGGCGTGGCATACGCAGGCAGAGTGTGCCGCTTGGGAGGAGCCGCGCTGTGCCCTCGTCTCAGGAGTAAGCAGTGACCTGTCGCTGCCAGCCGTGGTCGACTTCATGATCGGCAGTGAGGAGTCCTGGGACGCGGTGGTATCCTTCTGCGAAACAGTCATGTCGCAGAAGGAGGCTGCGGAATGGGAGCGGGAGATGTCTTCCACTCACCCTGCCCGCAGCAGCAGAGGGCGGACCATGCCCTCTTCCAGCCCCCCTAAGTAGGTCCAGGGGCGACGGACTCGGGGACAACCGTCGCTTCTTACATCGCAGGACCCGAGGTGGCGGCGGCGCGTAGTGTTCCACGCGCGCCCCTATTGGACGTCGGGGGGGGGAGTTTAACACCTCATTCCCCCCACGGGCTTGAGGTGGCCTGCAAAGGCGGGCCGGCACCAGCCGGGGATCGCGGAAGTCGCATTAGATCGAATGATCCCCGGTGCAAGTGTGGGAGGGGATCACCGGGGTTAGTTTTTAGTCAGTAAGAGTCTGACAGACCCCTCCGCCCGCTCAAGGCGGAGGACATCCATGAGGATTTTCCACCCCGGAACAAAAAAAAGGACTTCAAACTTGAAGTTTGAATTAAAAAATAAACTTCAATAAACCCAATGGGCCGGAATCAATAAGTTCTCCTTTGCAGTCAACCTCAACCTTAGACGCGTGCACTTAACCTTCAACTTTTCAATGTCAATATCTTCAAGATATTCACATAGAAAAGGGCTTGGTTGGGGTTGCAATGTTGCATTCGTCGTCATCGACGCCCGATAATTATTCGAATATTGCAGGCCTTAGGAAGGCATATTATTCTGCGCAACCCCGGAGCCGCTGTAATCATTCAGCAGTTTATTTAATGGAGAAAACAATTTTCGTTTAAAATTGTCTTCGTAGGATAAGCCAACATCCCTACTTCCATCATAAAAAATACGCCTTCTTACTCGTATTAGTCTTGCAGGTTCGATTTCAGTTTCATAAAATGAACTTTAGTTTCAAATTTTGAATACTTTACAAGCTTATTTAACTTCACATGATATATTCTAAGGAACTCTAATGTATTTTTTTTACGTCAAATCTTGCAATTGTATTTTGAACAACTTCCACTTCTCCCATTGTCTTGATATTTTTAAAAAAGTATATACATATATAGTCCAGATGACAATACAGATATCTGATCTGATGATGACCTGACGTCGCCGCCCCCATTATCTGCACCGCCCAGGGCCTTGGCCACCTCTGCCCCCCCCACGCTAGGCTACTGATATAACGACATGTGTAATGGTACAGTCACTGGGCGTTCGGCGATGGGGTTTGATCCTCAGGGTCTGACGGGACAGACATTGCTATGAGTAGTGGTGGAAATACCGGTATGACCAATCATTAAATACGGATAAAATATTTTGGGTAGATAAAAGACGAGTGATAAGTGAGTTCACCCGGTTCAATCGATGCTCAATTCTGGCAATCATTTACGAGAATCCATTCTTACCAGAAGCATGTTTACATAAACTTTTTAATTATAATAGTTACGTAAAGAAAGAGTAAAAAGTTAATTGTCTCGAGTTATTTCTCATCTGGTATTAGTTTTAGTATTTTCAATCTGGAAACATTGGCTACGCTATTTTTTATCTGTCACCGCTTTGTTGTCAATGTCAAATTGTATAAACAACAATTACTAGGCTTAATTTTTTGTGATAAAATTCGATCAAAATTTGATCAAAAATAAACAAAATTAACTGAAAATCTAGTATTAAATATACATTAAAGTTTTATTTATCGTGTAAGTGCAAAGTAACGTTTAAATGAGCTCGATACAGGAGCGTTTGCAGCTAAAAAGGGTACCGTTAGACACTTGGAATGTGAGAGAGCAGTTATGTTTGGCTTCTGCGGTCGTAAGAAGCGGTGATCAGAATTGGATGTCAGTTTCCCGCGCTCTAAAAACCATAGGAGAATCAAATAGACCACCAGACTGGTATTCACAAAAGAGGTTTGTGTTTTCTAACGTTTTTTTTTTGTTATGCATGTCATAACCAAACATTCTTGTAAAATTGTCTGCTTTTTTGTGATTTATCATAAAATTTGTTATCAGTGTAGTATTTTCAAGTCCTGATAGTTTGTGGGCAATCTTAAAATCTCCACAGAAAAAAATACTGCTACTGCTACTTGGTTTTAATAATCATTTCCAGCTGCGCAGCTCAATACGGAGCCCTACTCGAACATGTGGAAACACCGAAGCGTAAGAAGCGTAGTTCTGAGGGAGCTGTGGAGACGCCACAAGAGAGTATACTCAAACGGTTAACACAGGAACGCATTGGTGAGATACAAAAGACGCTGGTTGAAATGAATCAACAGTATGAACAATTAAAGGTAGGTTTATTTCATCTTTTTACTTGATAAATGGTTTTATTTCTGTAAGAAAGAAAGAAACATTGTTTATTCTGCACAAACAAAACAACTACTACAAAAAAAGAGATAAAATATACACTTAATCACTCAAGTACAGCTAATGAGACACAATTGATTGTCTATTGTTTGACACCGAATTGGTGTCGCGTGGGGCTTAACAGGTCATTAGTACTCCAGACCCAATTTCGGCCATGGCAACCAATATCAAGACCAGCCTTTCGGGCGGGAAACACTAGTCCACTATAATAATAGTTCACAAGTGTGTGCACAGACACAGGTGCACTCTCTCTTCCCTCACTCTCATAGTCCGATGGGTCAGCAACCTGAACCGACTCTGCTGTTACTCAAATTCCTAATGGAAAAACCCAATAACACTCTGCCCAACCCGAGAATCGAACCCAGGACTCCACGCTCACAAACATGCCCCCTATTACATGGGACTTAAACATAGCTGGTGAAATGGTGTACCTACTATAGATACACCTCTGCCTGACCCTATGGGGAAACGAGGCTTAATTTTATGTGATGTGATGTTAAGTCATAATCAGCCTATAATGCTCCCACTGCTGGGACACAGGCCTCCTCTCTGTGAGAGAGAGTGGGCCGTAATCCACCACGCAGGCCCAGTGCGGGTTGGTAGATGTCACATGTCTTTGAATTTTTGGTTCTACGACATGCTGGTTTCCTCACAATGTTTTCCTTCACCGTTTTGAGAGCAGTGGTGATGAAATAATTTACGCAAATTAAAGGGTCTGCTTGGGTTCGAACCCCACGAACTACAACTTGTTAAGTCGGGGCCATTACTACTGGGCCACCACTGCTATCAATAACATCATTTTGACATCATTACATGTTTTAATTTATAAAAAAACTTGGTTAACAAATAATTTTATCTTCCGTTTTATTCAGAACGAAATAACAGAAGCACGGAACCCAGCAACATCAGAGGATCGTTTACGTGAAGTATGGACAGCTATCGAAGTGAGGAACCGGGCGAGGGAGCGAGAGGCAGCGCGGCGGGCGGCCTGGCTGAAAGAGAGAGACGAAAGACGAGCGAGAGCTGATAGGGCGTGGAAACCGATACTCAATAGCCCTACTCAACAGCAGCCGACGACTGGTAATGAATGATATGCATGTGATTATTTAATTAAGAAATGTAGTACAGGGGATGCTCTAAGGCAGCCGTACTCAAAGTGTGCTCCGCGGTGCCACAGGGATCCGCAAAGCCTCTGTGGGGGCTCCGCGAAAATACTGGTTATTATAAAAAAAAAATACTAAAGGGGTAACTACTATATTTTATTTTACTCTTCAACCTGAGTGAAATAAAATCTAAATATTACAACATAAATAAATTGGTTGTCTGTAAAGTCGGTTTACGGACGATAATTTTACGTGATAACGAGAGAGAGATGCGTCGGCGTGAGAGGCGTCGAGGCTTAGGCCGATCGTGCCTCTCTATCGCTAGTTCCGCGCTTTCGCTTGCACGCTCGGCTCAGGCGGAACGTGACACTTTTTGCAGCCGTCGTTCATAGATTTATAAGACGTTATCACGTCAAAAAATATGAAAATGTTAATGTCAAGTAATATGATTATTAACAAAGAATACACATAAATCCATTTTTGGTCATTTTATGGCTCCGTCAAAAATTTAGTTTTCCAAAAGGCCTCCGTCGCCACAAAATCTGAGAACCACTGATAAATGATAAACGATTTTATTGCTGTAAGTAGGTTTTTACAAACACTTTTACACGTCAAACATATTTTTTTAAACTAGATGAGGTCGGCGTTTCCTATCTGACTATTCTGAGAAGAAAGGCCGAAACAAACTCAGATGTCACAGTCTCTTTTAAAGCCCAGACATAATCTTGCTAATCTTGTTAACTGCTCTAAGGTAACCCGCGAACTCAAGTTTTCTGATATTTTTTTGCAATTTGCAATTCAGTATGACATTGTATGGTGATAAAGAAATGTACGCGCTCATAAAAAATATATATTTACAGAATTATAATCATTAGAAACACATAAAAACCTTTAGACAGTTTTTATTTTGCGGGTTACTCTGGTTCTTTCGCCTTAATAGGAACCACGGTCACATGCTCGTTGGCATTCATTCCATACTAACGAATCCTCTCTCTCTCTCTCGTTTTCTCCCTGGTTAATGATGTTAGTCCAATTATATAAACTGTAGAAAAAAAATACGCCAAAAAACCAACCAGGGTTGTAGATATATAAATATGTACTACATGACGTGATCGTTTCTTTTGTGTATGGAATGAACGCCAATGGCAACGCGACCGTATTTCCTCTTATGTATTCATATTTAGAAGAAAAAAAAAAACACGTCTCCATTACACCATCCGATAATGTCACTAATAAAAATCAGATTCTGGGAAGGAATGACATACACAGCAAACTAAAGGAAATTATAGATTTTTAATAAACTGTGTCATATCCTACATCCCTATAGCTTGAACTTATATATTTTTGGGGTTCCTTAGTCAACAAGGAACCCTTATAGTTTCGCCATATCCGTCTGTCTGTCCGCTGCTTATCTCAGAGACTATTATTACTAGAGAACTGTAATTTAGCATGGAATCATCGAAAAAGAGGTAAAATAAAAAAAAAAATGTATAGGTAGTGAGGTACCACACAATATTTTTTTTTTATTGCACGTAAAGTGGAAATGTTATTTTTTGTCTCGTCTATCCTATAAAGATCAAAGAGGCACAGACAAAAAGGCACACAATATAATATATTTACAGTAGATAAAAAAAAGAAAAAAAATGTAAAGTATGATGTAAGAAATTATCAGGAAAGTGTGTCTCACGGCTGCGCCAAAGAGGCCCAGTTCAGCAAAAAAAATGCCAGACAACTAGTGCCTGACGCTGGTTTTCAACTGGACCTGGTGGAGTATCGTTGGATAGGTCGTTCAAAAATATTGCGGGTCTGTCAAAACCATTTTTCGATTCACGGATCCGTTTGCGTAATATTAAGCTTTGAAGAGCAAATTTGTGTCCCCCACCCCTACCAGTTAAATGGTTGTTTTTGGAATGTGAAAAAAATCACGACAGTAGTAGGTACCTACAACGAATTTAAAAGGAAAACTATCACAGCTAAGTAGGCTTTACAAGTTAACGAGTAATAGTCGATCAACTCGTATATGTATGGGAGAACATGTTTTTCAACTACAATATTAAGTTTTTTTCGGATAAATTCATTCCAACTACAAAACCCTTCATTGTGCGTGGTCCGACTCGCACTTGGCCGGTTTTATTTAATTGCGTATGATGCTGTGTTAGGCCTACTTGCACCACAAATTTATACAAATAAATAAAATTGAAGTATCTGTTTGTAATGTCAAAATAACAGCTTTTTACTAAATGCTTATGGAAGTAAATGCGGTACTTATAACATAAAATCATTTAAAAACAATAATTGTCTGTCTGTGTGTTTGTTCCGGCTAATCTCCGAAACGACTGGACGGATTTTGACAGGACTCACTGGCGATTAGCTGATGTTATAAGGAGTAACTTAGGCTACAAAAATTAAAATAAAGTTCCAAAGCCACGGACTTCCGAATTTAAAATAATTTATCACTTTTTTTTTATAGTTTCGTATTTGTCCATCCACGCACACTTGACAAATTCACCCTGTGTAATGTCAAAAATGTCATGTCTGTTACAGTCGTCACCCCCGCGCCCCCAGCCTCCCCTCTACTGACGTCACTCCTCAAGTCTTCTCCTGTGGTCACGACACCGCAGCATATCTCGCACCCCGCCAACTGTGTGGGTAAGTAGACCAACGGGACACTGACTATGTATACGGTGGTAGGGGCAACGAACTCGCGCACGTATGGGAGTGGCGCGAGAAGGCGAAACGCCGGGGCGTAACTCCGCCGCCGCGTGAAATCGTGGTACATCGGACGGAGCTCCGGTGGGATCTCATGGCGACATGGAGAGTACGATTGTCGCAACCCAGTGCTGGGCACGCCACGATTGCGGCGATAAGTCCCCTATTTGAAGAGTGGCTAGAGAGGCGCCACGGCGTCCTCACCTTCCGCCTGACTCAGGTCCACACCGGACACGGCAGCTTCAGGAGGTTCCTGTGTTGGTTAAGGTTGGAGGAAACGCCCGGGTGTCACCATTGTGTGGATCACACGGTGGAGCATACGGTGGAGGTCTGCCCGGCTTGGGCAGAGCACCGCCGTGTCCTCGTGGAGGCGATCGGCGGCAGAGATCTCTCGCGTCCGGCCTGATTCAGGCCATGGTACCGAGCGAGAGGGAATGGACAGCCGTCACCATCTTCTGCGAAGCAGTAATGCCCGCGAAGGAGGAGGCGGGACGGTTGAGGGAAAGGCAAATTTCGCGCCCTCTCGCCCCTAGCCGCCGCAGGAGACGCCCTGGGCGTCGGGAATCCCGGGCGGATTTCCGGCCACCGTAAGTGCGGGCTTGCGGACGGTGAGCAATGGGTAGCTCACCGTCCGGTAAGGACGAAGCCCGGGTCGACGACATGTTGTATTCCACGCGAGCCTCAAAGAGATGTCATCAGCACAAGCGTAGGGGTCCACTAGGGCCGCTGCCTGCCGGAGTCGCGGGAAGGTACCAAAGGGTTACTGAGGCCCCTGTCAACACAGGCAACGGAAGGAATACAGGTGGGTTTTAGTCAGTAAGAGTCTGACACACCCTCCCGCTCCGCCCAGAGCGAGAGAAGTTATTTGATGGTTTACCACCCAAAAAAAAGGGGGGCAACGAAAACTTTTCCCTTGATTTTTAGTATATGATTCTAAACCCAATAACAGAATTGGAATTTTTCATTGCTTAAGAAGCTGCTGCAAAAACGTAGGAGATGGCGGTACGAACTGTATCGTATAATAGGTTCTGTCCAAAATGAAAGAAGGATGCGCGGGCTGGAAAAATAAAACACCTGTTCCTTACAATAACGAGCGAGCCTTACACTAGTCGCATAAGATGTGTAACATCTGACATCCCACCTTGGTAATATGCAACTGAGCAGCGACAGAAATTAACTTCAAAATTGAAAAAAGCTAAATACTGATATATTTATTTGAATAATTATTTATTACTAGTGGTCCCCCACTAGTCGAAATTCAACCCTACTATAGTACTTACTAATTCCAAGAGTACACTAATTCCATGCTTTTATAAAGTACTTACTAATTCCATGCTACTAACAAGTACATACTTATTCCATGCTCAAGCGGTCACTTCCTGCCGTCACACGTCCGTCCTGTTCACGAAATCCCTCAGAAAGCGACAGGAAAAATGTCCCACATTAAAAAAAACTAGATGGCGTCGACATTTCCTATCTGACTACCCCTGAGAAGAAATGGCGAAACAAACTCAAGGGTCAAAGTCTCTTTTAAAGTCCAGACATAATCTTGGTCAGATCATGTGAGGACCATGTAGATTAGTGTGTCACAAGCAATGATACGAATGGATAGAATGACATGAATGGATAAAATAATAAATGAGTACATAAGAGGAAGTCTGAAAGTGGCACCGGTGACTGAAAAGTTGTGCGGAAATCGGTTGTCATGGTATGGCCATGTGATGCGGAGGAATGAGGAAAATGTGTTGAGGAAAGTCTTGAGTATGAATGTCGATGGCTATAAGAGTAGAGGAAGACCATGGATGGACTGAGTGAAAGATGATATGGCTAGAAAGGGGGTGACTACCGAGATGACAACTATTAGAGAAGTAGGTGATCAATAAAATCAATCAATCAAAATATTTTTATTTCACATAAACCTACATAGGCACTTATGAAACGTCAGAAGCTAGGTGCACGGTTCCAATTGGTCGTTTCCTATGGAGAAGAGCCGGCAAGAAACTCCACGGTTACTCTTTTAAAAATAATTGGCTTTTACAATGTTTTCAAATTACACAAATTAGGTATGGGAGAACAGTGTAGGCCTGTCGAAAAGTACTTAACAAAAAAAAAAGAGAAAAGGAAACGGTCTAAAGAAAAAAAGATCTAGTCTATTAAGCCTACAACGTTCTCACATTCACAACGTACACAAGAATCCATGTAAAATAATATTAATAATATTAAGTCTGAAATATAAATTGTAGGTATATAATGTCAAAAATGTATGTCTAAAAAATAATAATAATAAACATCGTAATTTGGGAGCAGTTAATAGATATTTCCATAGTTATGCCGTTTCTGGTGTACCAGGGAAGCCACATGTGCAGAAGGAATTATTGCCAAACTTCCTTGTCTTCAACGTAGTCTTTAATCTTGTAATATGCGTTTTTGATAAGGACACGTTTGATGTGGGTTTTGAACTTTCCATCGCTAAGTTCTGTAACTGACTTTGGCAACTTGTTATAGAAGCGGATACTGTTGATAACAAATGATTTGCTTGTTTTTGTTAATCTAAATTTGGGTATCACAATTTCATGTTTACTACGTGTATTTATATTATGGAAATCACTTCTTGTTTTGAAAAGACATAAGTTCTTGCGAACATACAAAATACTTTCTAAGATATAAAGAGAAGGCAGAGTAAGTACATTAATTTCTTTGAATTTGTTTCTAAGGGACTCACGAGGACCCATTCTATATACTGCGCGGATTGCCCTCTTTTGTAAGATAAAAATTGAATCTACATCAGCTGCCGATCCCCACAGCAGAATGCCATAAGACATAATACTGTGGAAATAAGCAAAGTATACTAACCTAGCTGTGGCTATATCAGTCAACTGTCTAATTTTTCTTACTGCATATGCAGCTGAACTTAATCTACCTGAAAGAGCTCTAATGTGGGCTCCCCATTGTAATTTTGAATCTAGAGTAATTCCTAGAAATATAGTTTCTGTAATAGCATCTAGTCTCTTGCCATCAAGTTTTAAATTTAGAGCCACTTTGGGTACATTTGGTAGTGAGAACTTAATACATTTTGTTTTGTTCGCATTAAGTAAGAGATTATTAGCTGCGAACCATTTCGAAAGAATATCCAGACTATCATTGACGTGTAAGACATCCGGATTTTTTCTATCTATTTTAAAAATAAGAGAAGTATCGTCAGCGAATAGAATTATATCCGATAAGTTTGCCATCATGTAAGGAAGATCATTAATATAAACTAGAAATAGGAAAGGGCCAAGAATTGAACCTTGGGGCACGCCCATCTTTACTAGAGACCCCGAGGACGTCGCCCCGTTAACGTTTACTTTTTGCTGCCTGTTTGATAGATAGGACAGAACAAGATCAGCAGCTTGTCCACGAATTCCGTAGTGGTGTAATTTACAGGTCAGTGTATTGTGGTCAACGCAGTCAAACGCTTTTGAGAGGTCACAGAAAATGCCAATGGCATCCTGGGATTTCTCCCAGGATTCCAAAATGTGACTGATGAGTTTTGACAAGACAAGACAGATGACAAGCAATGATATTCTACACAAGATACATATGTTGAACGACGTTTTAAATCTGGTCGTTACACCTGACTGTTCGTCGCCCTTCTTGACGCGTGGACTAAAAACAAAAGACAGCTGATGTAGATTAATGTTTGACAAGCAATGATATTCCACACAAGATATGTTACATTCATAGTAACCGAGCGACGTTTCAAATCTGGTCGTTACACGTATCTGCTCGTCGCCCTTCTTGACGCGTGGACTAAAGACAAAAGACAGCTGATGTAGATTAATGTTTGACAAGCAATGATATTCCACACAAGATATCAAGATATGTTACATTCATAGTAACCGAGCGACGTTTCAAATCTGGTCGTTACACGTGACTGCTCGTCGCCCTTCTTGACGCACGGACTAAAGACAAAAGACAGCTGATGTAGATTAATGTTTGACAAGCAATGATATTCCACACAAGATATGTTACATTCATAGTAACCGAGCGACGTTTCAAATCTGGTCGTTACACGTGACTGCTCGTCGCCCTTCTTGACGCGCGGACTAAAGACAAGACAGCTGATGTAGATTAATGTTTGACAAGCAATGATATTCCACACAAGGTATGTTACATTCATAGTAACCGAGCGACGTTTCAAATCTGGTCGTTACACGTGACTGCTCGTCGCCCTTCTTGACGCACAGACTAAAGACAAAAGACAGCTGATGTAGATTAATGTTTGACAAGCAATGATATTCCACACAAGATATGTTACATTCATAGTAACCGAGCGACGTTTCAAATCTGGTCGTTACACGTGACTGCTCGTCGCCCTTCTTGACGCGCGGACTAAAGACAAAAGACAGCTGATGTAGATTAATGTTTGACAAGCAATGATATTCCACACAAGATATGTTACATTCATAGTAACCGAGCGACGTTTCAAATATGGTCGTTACACGTGACTGCTCGTCGCCCTTCTTGACGCGCGGACTAAAGACAAAAGACAGCTGATGTAGATTAATGTTTGACAAGCAATGATATTCCACACAAGATATGTTACATTCATAGTAACCGAGCGACGTTTCAAATATGGTCGTTACACGTGACTGCTCGTCGCCCTTCTTGACGCGCGGACTAAAGACAAAAGACAGCTGATGTAGATTAATGTTTGACAAGCAATGATATTCCACACAAGATATGTTACATTCATAGTAACCGAGCGACGTTTTAAATCTGGTCGATACACGTGACTGCTCGTCGCCCTTCTTGACGCGTGGACTGAAGACAACATCCCATTTAGGACGTCTTCGAGTCCTCACGGCGCGCGCGCTAGGAACATATCTGCCTTTTTTTTAGAGTTTCGTAGTCAACAAGAAATCCATACAGTTTCGCATCATGTAGGGCTGTGCAGTTGCACTGAAAACAATAAACAAATCGATCGATTCAATTTGATGTTGTGGCAGGCATTAAACACTTAAGGCGCTGACAAGACCCAATTGACCAAAATTGGCTTCTCTAAGAAAAAAATTGGCAAATCTGTATAGTTTGTGGTAGCGGAAAAAAATATATGTTAATTTTGAACATATTTCTCAGAACTTGGTTGTTACCAAAACACGTTTTGAAAAGAAATCTCGATACAAACTAACGTTACACTAACGTTACACTAACGTTACACTAACGTTACACTAACCTTGAGTTCTAATCCAAAATATCTGTATTAAATATCAACATACTTTACATATTTAATTAATAACAATAACGTCTTATTTGAATGCAGAACTTGGTTGTTTTTTTATTTTCGATTACTCAACTCAATTTTGAGTAAATAGATAATTGCTTCATATTTTGCAATAAATTTCAAGCGTTGTCATCGCGCTTCTCTTTCTTTTCTATGCAATCTGACAGTGACCGCGGTTTATGTGTTGTCAGCGTTCTAAATAATGAAATATGACAACTCATCATGTGCGGCGATTAAAATGGAATTATTAATTAATTTGAGTAATATGACGTGAAATAATTTACACAAAGAGAACCCCAATAGATAACAGTGGTGGCCCAGTGGTAACGGCCGCGACTTACGAGTTGTAGGTCGTAGGTTCGAACCCGGAGGATTATTTCATCACCATTGCTCTCAAAACGGTGCAGGAAAACATCGTGAGGAAACCGGCATGTCCTAGAACCAAAAATTCGAACACATGTGACATCTAGCAACCCGCACTGGGCCCGCGTGGTGGATTACGCCCCACTCCCTCTCACAGAGAAGAGGCCTGTGTTCCAGCAGAGGGAACATTATAGGCTGATTATGTAGAAGATTAGATTATCCTTTTCTCAAAAAACATTTTTTTTACAGAAACGGTATCACCGTCAGTAACCGCCCCAACCCTGTCGATGTTACTTGAGAAGTCTGCTCCCGGGACGAGCCAACACGAGAGTAAGCATGCCGCCATAGAGCATATAAAGAGCCAACTGGTACAGATTGAACAACAGCTTAAAGGTAAAAACTGCTTTATTTCAACTTTTGTAAGGTTAGATTTGGTTTGCAGCTAGTACAGATTGAATATCAGCTTAGAGGTAAAAACGGCTTTATTTCAACGTAAGTAAGGTTAGATTTGGTTTTCAGCTAGTACAGATTGAATAACAACTTAAAGGTAAAAACTGCTTTATTTCAACGTGTGTAAGGTTAGATTTGGTTTTAAGCTAGTACAGATTGAATAACAACTTATAGGTAAAAACTGCTTTATTTCAACTTATGTAAGGTTAGATTTGGTTTGCAGCTAGTGCAGTTTGAATAACAACCTTAAAGGTGAATTATATTTTCTTCTTCTTTATCGTATCATATCGATAAATGATAAATGATTTTATTTCTGTAAGTAGGTTTGTACAAACACTTTTACACGTCAAACATATTTTTAAAAGTAGATGAGGTCGGCGTTTCCTATCTAACTACTCTGAGAAGAAAGGCCGAAACAAACTCAGAGATCACAGTCAGTTGTTTTTCCATCATATCTGTTTTACATAATGCGCCATCCATTATGTTAGATAATTAGAATTATGTAGCAATTATTTAACTGCTGCATGTCAAAACGTCAAACAAATAGTTTTCTGACAGCTGCGCGCACAGATTACTTTAGGCCGGCGGCGCGTACGTCGTTCCCGACGGTACGGAATGTTGCCATTTAAAATATTTGTATTTATGTTATTCTTTTTTTTTCATATTTAATCTCACTGTGTGCTGCACCGGTCGACGTCATCACGTCAACGCCAGTTATCGCTGTAAACCAGCGCTGGGGCTCAGTCTAGCATAGGGTCGCAGCATTATGCTGAGCGTTGCCCGTTTTGCGTGGATGTGACGCATATTTTCCCCCAAATTGTTTCTTTTTTGTATTTGTGTTCCTTCTTTGCGTCATGTTTACCGCAAACAAACGTGTTTTCTTTATTTCAATCAATACATTTTTCACTCGTCCTTTATTAAGAAATTCGATATGATGAGATAAGAAATTCGTTCAATACGACGACGGGCAGAATTACTGTTAGGTGTCTAAGTAAATTATCTGCACTGTGCACAGTTTGTATGCGTAAAATGCATAAAAAAATTCCCTCTCATATAAAGATACTGTGAAAAAAAAAAAAATCAAATACGACCAATTTAAACAAATATTTTCAACATCAAACTATTTATTTTTCAGCTAACACACCTCCCGTTCTATCAACGTCTGTGCAACCATCGACACAGGCGCCATCTTTAGACTTAGACGACATAGAAATCAAGGCAGAGGATGTCTATGCTTTCAGAGACATTGATATACACATACCGCCCGTCTCGGCTATGCATAAGCAAGTTAACAGGTTAGTGAAAGGCGCCATCTTTAGGCATAGACAATAAAGCAGAGGATGTCTATGCCTTCAGAGACTTTGATATACGTTTACATAGTGGGAATCTTCTGATGTTCAGCCATGTTACACAAAACCTTAAGACGCTGATAACACCTAAACCGCGGTCACTGTCAGATTCCATAGAAAAGAAAGAGAAGCGCGATGACACAACGCTTGCAATTTATTACAAAATATGAAGCAATTATCTATTTACTCAAAATCGAGTTGAGTAATCGAAAATGAAAAACAACCAAGTTCTGCATTCAACTAAGACGTTCTTGTTATTAATTAAATATATAACGTATGTTGATATTTAATACAGATATTTTGGATTAGAACTCAAGGTAAGAGGTTAGTTTAACGTCAGTTTGTATCGAGTTTTTTCAACACAAAACGTGTTTTGTTAACAACCAAGTTCTGGTAAATATGTTCAAAATTAACATATATTTTTTCCGCTACCACAAACTAAACAGATTTGGCAATTTTCTTTCTTAAGAGAAGCCTATTTTGGTCAATTGGGTCTTGTCAGCGCCTTAATAAATTATACACCAAAACCTTCCTAATGAATCACTCCGTCCATTGGTGAAAAATGTATAAAAATCTGTTCGGTAGTTTCTGAGTTTATCGCGTTCAGAAACTCAAACTCAAAGCATTTATTTCAATTAAACCATTTACAGGCACTTTGAATTGTGAAGGAGTCAGTTAGAAATATGAAGCTAGTTGCCCATTCCAAAGCGTAGTAGGTACCTATGGAGAAGAACGGGCAAGAAACTCAATGGACACTCTTTTAAATTATATTGATACATAAAGATTAGTATAAATAATGTTGAATTTATAACTAAATATGAGGGCGATGTAAAAAAAAAACGCGTCCATAGTAGAAAAAAAAAACAATTTCAAAATAAAATAATCCTACTAATATTATAAATGCGAAAGTTTGTAAGGATGAATGGATGGATGTTTGTTACTCTTTCACGCAAAAAGTACTGAACGGATTTTGATGAAATTTGGCACACAGATAGTTTATAACCAGGAATAACACATAGGATACTTTTTATCCCGATATACCCACATGGTCAAAACTTATGCGGGTGAAACCGCGGGGCGCATCTAGTTACAAATAAGCCGAGGAAGCTAAGAGGTGGCCAGACAGACAGACGCGGTGGGGGGACTTTGTTGTATAATATGTACTGATACTATAAGAAAGAAAAAATATGTTTATTAGGCACAGAAACACGTGCATACAAAAATATAACTAATTCGAATAATAAAGAAAAACCCTGACAAGTGCGAGTTGAACCCGCGCGGTGAGGGTTCCGCACAATGAATATGTGAAGATGTTTTTTATCCCAAGAACAAATTCTACATTGTAGTTGATAAACATGTTCTCCCATACATTCCAACTGCAAATGTAAGTTTGTACGCACAATATTGAGAGATTTACCATGTTATTTATCACCATAGACCATCTTCTTATAGGTTTTCCCGTTATCTATAAGTAAAGAACTGTTTTCTGTATTTTCTTCAAAATTTTAGGCTCAGTAGTTTCGGAGATATGGCGGTGGAGTGGTCAATTTTCATCTATTTTCTTAAATTACTTAAAAAAACCAATTATTTTAAAAATTATAAAAAATATATATATCTGAAATCCGTACAACAAGTCCTTTCATTTGACATGTCAGACGGTACAGTTTGCAAAAACTTTTATTTTATATTCAAAATTCAATTATTTACGTTACACTCCGTGTCTGGGTCACAGAAATTCATATGTGTACCAAATTTCAACTTATCGGTCCAGTAGATCCGGAGCACATCGGCTATGGCAGACGGACAGACAGACACATAAGTGATCCTATAATAAGGCTTCCATTTTTTTCTTTTGAGGTACGGAACCCTAAAAATAGGTGTATTAGTCACAGAAACACGTGCATACAAAAATATAATTGAAGCGAATGATCTAGAAAAATAAAAATAGATACCTCGTGACGTGAATTTGTAATAGAGGGTGAACCTTTTCCAGATACCCACAGATTTTAGGTTAATCTCAGAAAAAACGCAACTATATTTTTCGTGAGCTAAGATTCCGGGATATATCGCATGCTTAATAGAATACTGACCTATTAGAGCTTGAGTCAAAGTTAGGATTTCTGCATTTTTTTTATATATTTTTTTTTTGCACAGATTTAATTAACGGTTTTTGAAAAGTAGGTATATTACATATATTTAACTGTAGGTAAATTACATATTTATAACATGGGCTAATAAGCTGACTAGACCCCACCCCAATCGTAAAACATTTAACGCTGACTTCCAGAAATTTACGTTTTTGAGTTAAGCCAGTATTCTAAGTATTAAGCATGCAATATGTTCATCATTATAATGACTTGTTTATAGAACATCAGAGAAGCCAGCGGGCCAGGCGTCAAGTAAAGAGGATGTTGACGTCACACCCGCTTCCGTTCCCGAGGATACTCCTGTCATAGTCGACGAACAAGTCATTAAGGTATGTTTTACGTTAAACCGTCTTCCATTTTAAATAGAACTTAAAATAGACTAGCCTTATTAGAACACCCACCGATTGTAAATTTAATTCCAACTCTCCTTATCGTTCAAAGATTGTGCGTTTTTGTAATTTCTAACACGACGATGTAATCTTGGACGTTCACGTCACAGCGTCACGATAACATAGGGAATTGTTGGTATACTGGCGTGTGTTAGCTAAACATATGGCAAGAAGTAATTTAATTTAATGTTTAGTGTTTCGTAATGTTAATTACTTTGCATACGATTTGTATAGAATCGAGTTTATATAACTAAACAGACAGGTTGTTGCGCCACTTCTTCTTCCCAGCTAGAGCACTAGGAAGTGGAGAAGGGCGGGCGTTTTTGGGACTGTCTTATGTAATTTTGACGATCAAAAAGTGCTGATTCTCAGCCTAGTCAGAATTTTGATTTTGATTTTGGAAGTAAAATGTATGGAAACATATGAAGACGCTTTTAAATTTCCGTCCACGATAACGTTATAACGTGCTCGTTTTTCTATACAATTTATAGACGTGGACGTCCACGATAATATCGTCACGTTAGAATACAATAGAATACTCTTTATTATGTACACCATAAAAATTATAGATATAAATGTAGAAATTTTACATAGGGTGACACAACCATTATTTTACATAGGGTGACACAACCATTATTTTACATAGGGTGACACAACCATTATTTTACATAGGGTGACACAACCATTATTTTACATAGGGTGACACAACCATTATTTTACATAGGGTGACACAACCATTATTTTACATAGGGTGACACAACCATTATTTTACATAGGGTGACACAACCATTATTTTACATAGGGTGACACAACCATTATTTTACATAGGGTGACACAACCATTATTTTACATAGGGTGACACAACCATTATTTTACATAGGGTGACACAACCATTATTTTACATAGGGTGACACAACCATTATTTTACATAGGGTGACACAACCATTATTTTACATAGGGTGACACAACCATTATTTTACATAGGGTGACACAACCATTATTTTACATAGGGTGACACAACCATTATTTTACATAGGGTGACACAACCATTATTTTACATAGGGTGACACAACCATTATTTTACATAGGGTGACACAACCATTATTTTACATAGGGTGACACAACCATTATTTTACATAGGGTGACACAACCATTATTTTACATAGGGTGACACAACCATTATTTTACATAGGGTGACACAACCATTATTTTACATAGGGTGACACAACCATTATTTTACATAGGGTGACACAACCATTATTTTACATAGGGTGACACAACCATTATTTTACATAGGGTGACACAACCATTATTTTACATAGGGTGACACAACCATTATTTTACATAGGGTGACACAACCATTATTTTACATAGGGTGACACAACCATTATTTTACATAGGGTGACACAACCATTATTTTACATAGGGTGACACAACCATTATTTTACATAGGGTGACACAACCATTATTTTACATAGGGTGACACAACCATTATTTTACATAGGGTGACACAACCATTATTTTACATAGGGTGACACAACCATTATTTTACATAGGGTGACACAACCATTATTTTACATAGGGTGACACAACCATTATTTTACATAGGGTGACACAACCATTATTTTACATAGGGTGACACAACCATTATTTTACATAGGGTGACACAACCATTATTTTACATAGGGTGACACAACCATTATTTTACATAGGGTGACACAACCATTATTTTACATAGGGTGACACAACCATTATTTCTCAAATCGTTTTACTTCTTATATTTAGTTTTATTTAACTTTCATTTCTCTCAAGCATTACGATAATACATATATACCGTTCATTATGCCACAGAGTTATATGTCATCGTGTCATATGTCAAAGGTAAAGGCCTATTCAGATATAAGTGATATCGCTGTCGCACTCGGTAGCGATACCGAATCGGTACGCGATATCGCTGTGGCGCTCGGTAGCGATACTGGTCCAAAGTGACCAACCAGAAGGCAGAGCAGTATCGCTACCGAGCGCGACAGCGATATCGCTTATATCTTAATAGGCCTTAAAGCAGGCCACATACAAAATTGATGAATGAAGTGCTACCTACTTCGGTTATACAGAGTGTGTCGTAAATAGTGGTCCAATGTATAGGGGTCGATACACCGTATATTCAGCTATCACATACCGCAATTTGAACCACTTTTTTCTCAGAATAAAATATTTATTTATATTTTTTTCTTATTTACACCTTGCTTTACTAATTTTGCTAGCAGTAAGCACATGTATTCAACAGTCATAAACAAAAAACAAAATTAAAATATAATGTCATTTATAGAAATTACAGCCAAATTAGTAAAGAAAGAAGTAATTTTTTCTGAACGTAAAACTGAGATCAATGGGAAAAAGTGGTTCAAAGTGTGGTATGTGGTAGCTGAATATACGGTGTATCAACCCCTTAACGTTGGACTACTATTTACGACACACCCTATATATAAATTACTTTCGTCCTTTTAGGTGGAGCCCGAACAAATTACAGTGGAGCCAATTGAAGAAGAAGTTTTACAAGAAGATATCGAAACGGTAAACAATAATTAATTGCTATACTAAAGCCAACGAGGCGAGATAAATTTCATGCTTTTTTTTTGGGTGGGTAATTATCAAATAACTTCTCCCGCTCTGGGCGGAGCGGGAGGGTGTGTCAGACTCTTACTGACTAAAACCCACCCGTATTCCTTCCTGTTGCCTGTGTTGCCAGGGGCCTCGGTAACCCTTTAGTACCTTCCCGCGACCCCGGCAGGCATCGGCCCTAGTGTCTGCCGGGGTCGCGGTCCACTAGGGCCGATGTCTGCCGGGGTCGCGGGAAGGTACTAATGAGTCACCGAGGCCCCTGCAACACAGGCAACAGGAAGGAATACGGGTGGGTTTAAGACAGTAAGAGTCTGACACACCCTCCCGCTCCGCCCAGAGCGGGAGAAGTTATTTGATGATTTCCTACCCAAAAAAAAGGGCTACACAGATGTAATTGTGTCTTGAAGTGAAAATAAAGACATACACAGATACATAAACTCACGGCTTCCATGGGGGTAGGCAGAAACTACAGAACGCCACCTGCTTCGCTCCTTACATACTCTTCTTGCTTCGCCTACGTTCATCTGGTCATACACGCACGCCGGTCGAACGGGCAAAGGAAAACATCGTGAGGAAACCGGCATGTCCTAGAACCAAAAATTCGAAGACATGTGACATCTACCAACCCGCACTGGGCCCGCGTGGTGGATTACGGCCCACTCCCTCTCGCAGAGAGGAGGCCTGTGTCCCAGCAGTGGGAACATTGTAGGCTGATTATGTAATACTTATTATCTCTATTATTATTATCTCTTATTATCTCTACCTACATAAATATTTCCTATCCCTAGGAACCTGAACACCCGCCCGTGCAAGCAGCAAGAATAACTAAGGAGTCGACACCGGAAATGGAGATCAAAATAGCCTTCCCAGAAGTCAAGTTCCCCACCACAGAAATTAAGATTATACATCCGGAAGTTCAGAAGGTATGTACAATTTGGCTATGTATTGCTTAGAATTGCGCCTGTATTCGTTGATTTGTGCTCGGTGGACGGACTTGCTCATTCGTGAACTCGTGAGTGAGTGTGTAAAAACATTTTTACAAAAAAAAACCGACTGCCAAAAAATACAGTTTTAATTTTTCACTTTTTCGTTATGGTAGCTACCCCACACCAAGTCGTAAACCACTTTCTATATATCCAAAAAATAGTGACCGGAAGTATAAAATCATCAAGTGATCAATACAGAAAGTGGATTAAATATGTGTTATTGAAGCTAACTCAAAAATTACCCAAGCAAAGTTAATAAAATGTATAATTATCTGACTACCACGTAAGGGCCAGCGCTCACTGGCGGCATGGCATGGCAAGGGATTTTTATGCGACGAATAGAAATATAGCTTTTATGGGTGACAATAAATTGAAATTTCAATGATGATGCCTAAGGACGTCGCGGCATACGTAAGGATACCGCGGCATCGTTGCCGTTAAAATTTAAATTTTAATGTCATACAGTTAAGTTATATCTTTGAGGGGCTTGTGGCTAAGTAATAACAGCCGCACGGGTCGATCGATCAGGTTAAGCTACGCTTGCTGCGGTTGGTTCGTGGATGGGTGACCTTCTTTACATACCAAGACCCCTCCGTGCCTCGGAAAGCACGTTAAGCCGTTGGTCCCGGCTGTCATTTGTAGATTTATGACAGTCGTTACGGGCTCAGAAGCTCGAAAGTCTGACAACCAGTCTTACCAAGGGGTATCGTGTTACCCAGCAACTGGGTTGTGGAGGTATAGTATATATAGGATAGGCAGTCGCTCCATGTAAAATACTGGTATTCAGCTGTATCCAGTAAGACTGGAAGCTGACCCCAACATAGTTGGGAAAAGGCTAGGCAGATGATGACAGTTAAGTTACTAGAGATAAGTCGCATAAAAATACCTTGCCATGCCGTACCGCCAGTGGGCGCCGGCCCTTAGCTCCCTCTATTTTGGAAAAATAATTTTCACAGTTGACGAATTTATTGATAAAATTACATAAAAAAAAGACGAACATATAACCTCCTCCTTTTCTAAAGTCGGTTAGAAATGAAAGGTTCACCCAACATAGTTGGGAAAAGGCTAGGCAGATGATGAAAGTATGAAAATGGGCCGTTCCTAATACGACCACATAGAAGCGTAAACCAAAAAAAAAATTAATAAAATAAAACATTATAATGAAAAGTTGTCGATTGGGCCCCTCTTCTTTTCACCTCTTCAATTATAAAAGCACACATTACATGGGACTTAAACACCTCTGCATTGGCTCCGGGAATACAGTTTGGGTTTAGGGAAAACAAAACTAATGTTGTATATACTATTTTCTTCCACAGATTAAAGAAGAAATCAAAGAGCCAGAGACACCGGTGGAACCAGAAACAAGAGAAGAAGAAGTTGTGGAAGAAACTCCAGAAGTTGTTGAAAAAGAGAAGTGAGTAATAATAATTAATTTAAGAAAAAAACACAATTATAAGGTTCACAAAAACAATTTTTCAAGTAAATAATGAACATTACAGAAAAATGTGTATCGTTGATACCTGTACTAATGAAAAAAGTCATTGTATCACAGACACCAGCGCATTCCACACTAGGTTATATAAAAATAAAAGAAAAATTCGACCATCCTACACACCAAGCAATTTTTGTTAGGGTACCTCGCCTGCACGTAATGTGGGGGTAATATTTTTTTTTCTCATCTATCCCATGGTTTAGGGTATCGGGCCTGTGAACACCCCCCCCTCCCTCCACCGCCGCCCCCTGCCAGCTAAATGGTTGTTTATGCAGATGTGAAAAAAATCATGGCAGTAGTACATAATTGAAATTAAAAGGAAAACTATCACAGCTAAGTAGGCTTTACAAGTTAACGAGTAATAGTCGACCAACTTAAATTTGCAGTTGGAGAATTGACCGTGACGTATGGGAGAAGATATTTTCATTACAAACAAAAAATCAAATCTTTTCTCTTTATAATTTTAGTAAAGACTAGCTGCTGCCCGCGGCTTCGCCCGCTGGAATTTTTCTAAATAAAATTAGCCTAAGATACTCCATATAACATCAGCTATCTGACAGTGAAAGTCCCGTCAAAATAGGTCCAACCGTTTCGGTGATTAGCCGGAACAAACAGACAGACAAACAAAACATTTTTTTTTTTTTTTGTAATAAGTACCGTAAATACTTTCATATGCATTTAGTAAAACGCTGTTATTTTAACATTACAAACTCACACGTATTACAGCGTAATACAAGAAGAGCCAATTCAAAAAGAAATAAAAGAAGAGCCGCCGTCAGAAGAGCCGCAAGTCACAGAAGAGGTGGTACATGCGGAGCCCGTGGTGGAAATACCGCCGGAAACGATACCTTTGCCGCCGGAACCGTTGGTAGAGGAACCGGAAGCAGAGACTGTGGTTGAAGGTCAGTAATATCTTTGTATGTAACACATTAGGTGGTAGATGTCACATGTCTTCGAAATTTTTGTTCTAGGACATGCCGGTTTCCTCACGATGTTTTCCTTCACCGTTTTGAGAGCAGTGGTGATTAAATAATTTACACAAAGTAAAGCGCCTGTCTGGGTTTGAACCTATGACGTACAACTCGTAAGTCGCGGTCTTTACCACTGGGCCACCACTGCTCTCAGAGAGGGAAATAATATTTCATAATATAATTATCAAACATTTTTTTTTTACCAACACGATAGAGGGCAAATCCAAGAAGTACCTAAATATCACCAAGGAGTTACCATCAATTAGTTTTTTCTAATGAAACGCATTTAAAAACACATTACAAAAAGTTTTGATTCCAATTTTTACTTGTCCTTGGAAGCGACTGATGTAGCACATCCGCGGTGCTGGGTTTATTAATCGTTGATCTTTTATTTAGTAGATTAAGTAGTGTATCAAACTGCACATAACTTGATATTAAAACACTCGTGTGGTATTAACCACACAATCGTGTTTTAATTCACCTCATTATGAAACAGTTTCATAATCTGGTATTATCTACACCCATGCTAGAAATCATCTATAAAAGCTTCTGAAACAGTTAGCTTATTGCCAACACTATAAAAACCTGTAATAGTAACTATAATTTCATCCAAACGAGTGTTGTAATGTTGTATAAATTTCATTTTGCAACTCCTTTAAAAAAAAAGAACATTGGTGCCGATTCCCTTGTTCACAAACTAAACTAAATTTAAGTTCAGTGCATCCTTTTCTTTTTATTTCATTAAGAAAAGGACAGATGATCAATTTTAGTTTAGTCCTGTCAAATTAATCAGCGCTTGACGTAAATTGACGTAATTTTAGTAGGCAAGTTTTTAATCACGTCTAAATTTGACAGGACTTAACTAAAATTTGTCTGCTGTCCTCTTCTTAATGAAATAGAAAGAAAAAGATGCACTGAACTTAAATTTAGTTTAGTTTGTGAATAAGGGAATCGGCGCCATTGTCATGCACGCGCGTTTCACTACCACAGCGCCGTAATAAAAAAAAAAACTGATAGGTTATTCGAATTCATGTCGTATCCCGCCATTTTTGTTCGACATTATAGTGTATTCACGGAGACTAGTTAGTATAGCGCCTTCTCTATCGCACATTATCATACAAATGACAAAGACAAAAAAAAAACTTTTTAGGGTCAGTGGGCGTTAACAATACCTTAGAAATGTAAAACTTCTTAAAAGTTCGCTTAGTTTATTCCCGCGGCTTCGTCTGTCGTATAAATTGAGAGACATTTATTTGATAGATTTTTTTTATGGGTACCTACTTTTTTATATATCTGATGGATATGAAGGAAAGAAATAAAATCGAGAGTTAATGATTAAATTTTCTTTATTATATTATAATATCTACTTATACAAGTTGATAACATATCATCATCATCATCATCATCATCATCATCATCATCATCATCATCATCATCATCATCACTCTCCGTACTATCACTACTGTCGTCGTTTCCTACATTTATTATGAATCTTTCAGTCATTGCTTCCACATTTTTTCCATTTCTGCGTCAATATTTTGAATTGATTCGTTTAATACAATTTTTAATTCTGCCATTTTGTGTGTTTTCATGTGTGAAGCTACATTTCCTTTAACTTGAGCCCACACTAGCTCAATTTGTTTTAATTCGCAATGATACGGCGGCAGTCTCAATACAGTTTTTTTCCTTTTCACAAGCCGCCAAGTCATCAAGAAAGCAATCAATCATAAAATCCAATACACAACGGGTTGTGTATTGGATTTTATGATTGATTGCTCAACTTGTGAACCGGGGTTCACAAGTTGAGCATACAGTCACAAGTAAGAGCACGTCTGCACAGTACGGGAAGTATGAGTAGACTAAAAAGTACTCGTACTGTGTACACCGCCTTAGAATTTATCACTGACCAATCGCAGTTAAAAAATTGTGTGAGTGAGATAGCACTCTACTAACTCGTCTCCGTGAATACACTATAGTATTGCAAAAAATGATTAATTTGTTGTTTATAAAAATGAGTGATACAAGTTTTGATAATACACCACCAGATATTTCTAATGAAGCAAAGGACATTTCTAACCAATTATTACCAGAAACTTTCCATGGAATTTACATAGTTCTTACAACACTTTACAACATCCTATGGTTTCAGAACCATTTATAGAAGATTCATAACATGTGTGTAGATAGTCTTGTATGCAACTGTACATAATTAGGTATTAAAACACTCATGTGAGACTAGTATCACACTCTGCTTCGCCTCGTGTGATAAACCCACATTCGTGTTTTAATACCCCTTATTATACAACAGTTGCATAAATAACTATTATTTAACAGTTCCAATAAGAACGTCTCATCTCTTACAGTTAACATATAAAGGAAACTGAAAAACCGACTTTCAAGCCATAAACATGCCATTAATGAGCGTGCATTGTTTAAATACAGCCCTCAATAATCTAAGAATCCTAAACGACTTATACGAACTCACAATTTACCCCAATTTTTTACCTACCAGAACCACAAGCACAACCAGAACAGGAAGTGCCGACACTACCGGAACCAGTTCACACAGATTCCATAGAGCAAGAACTAGAGATGATGGAGAAAGGACCGGACCCGCCCAGAGTGGAAGAACCGAAGATTATAGAGGAAGTTAAGAAGGAGGAAGAAGCTGAGGTAATTAACACTGTCAAAGTTAAATTATTTATTTCAAATATGCACTTGAATTGCACTTTTGAACGATTTACAAAAAAAAATAATTGATTCTAAAGTCTTATTATTAATTATTATGCTAGCTATTATGTGTAATAAAAAAAACCGGACAAGCGCGAGTTGAACTCGCGTGGTGAGGGTTCTTTACAATGAATATGTTATCTACCATGTTTTTTATTCCAAGAACAACCTTAACATTGTAGTTGAAAAACATGTTCTCCCAGACATTCCAACTGCAAATGTAAGTTTGTACACGTAATATTGAGAGATTTATCATGTCATTTTAACACCACAGACTATTTATAGGTTTTCCTGTAATCTATAAGTAAAGAATTATTTACAAATTTTTTTTTTCAAAATGTTTGGCTCAGTAGTTTCGGAGATAAGGTTTACCTATTTTCTTAAAAGCTTATTAAATCTGTTTATTTTAAAATGATAAAAAAATACATTTGAGACCCTCATAACAAGCCCTTTCATTTGATATGTCAAAACTTTTTTTTTAATTTTCTAGTTTGGCCCCAAAAAGCGACCTAATATTCAAAATTCAATTATTTGCGTTACACGTTCGTGTTTGGGTCACAGAAATTCATATGTGTAACAAATTTCAACTTAATGGGTCCAGTAGATTCGGAGCAAATCAGCTGTCACAGACAGACAGATAGACACACCAGTGATCCCATAAGGCTTCGGTTTTTTCCTTTTGAGGTACGGAACCCTAAAGATGGTCATATTTATTGTATTCCAGACTTTTACACTTATTATTATACATTTATTATATATATACATACATACATACATACATACATACATAATCAGCCTATAATGTTCCCACTGCTGGGACACAGGCCTCCTCTCTGTGAGAGGGAGTGGGCCGTAATCCACCACGCGGGCCCAGTGTGGGTTGGTAAATGTCACATGTCTTCAAGTTTTTGGTTCTAGGACATGCCGGTTTCCTCACGATGTTTTCCTTCACCGTTTTGAGAGCAGTGGTGTTGAAATAATTTACACAAAGTAAAGCGCCTGCCTGGGTTCGAACATACGACCTACAGCTCATAAGTCGCGGACGTTTCGACGGCGCGTTGTATTTCACGTGCGCCTTAAAGAGATTTCGTCAGCACAAGTGTAGGGGTCCACTAGGGCCGATGCCTGCCGGGATCACGGGAAGGTACTAATGGGTCACCGAGACCCCGCAACACAGGCAACGGAAGGAATACGAGTGGGTTTTAGTCAGTAAGAGTCTGACACACCCTCCCGCTCCGCCCAGAGCGGGAGAAGCTATTTGATGATTTCCCATCCAAAAAAGTCGCGGACGTTACCGTTACCACTGGGCCACCACTGCTCTCAACAACAATTATATAAATCGATTAAGTTTAATCGATTCAGTCCATTACAACATTCAGTCCATTACAATAAATATGAATAATTTATGACACAAAGTGACAGCTAGCACATTACAGATTGCTTCAGTGAATTAGTAATTCAACTTTACATCAATTGATTACAAAAATAAGCTTAGAATGCCTTTTTGATCTACTATTGCTGGAACAGCAGACACGTCTTCCTCGGTGGAACTCGTTTTTGAAAAGAGATTTTCTAATAAAAACGTTATCTACTCTAAAGTCGCAGTGGACTGGCTGTTATGCTAATATATTTTTTGCTAACATGTTTTGCTAACACGTTTTGCTAACATGTTTTGTTAACACGTTTTGTTAGGAAACATGACGCAGCGGACCCGGCTTAACAATAAAACTTCTATTGTGTCTCGTTCAGTGACCTTCCACCTGTTAATATTTAATCATCTGCCTGCCTTTTCCCAACTATGTTGAAGTCTGCTTCTTGTCTAACCGGACGCAGCTGAATACCAGCATTTTACATGGTGTCACTGCTTATTTAGCGTTCACAACCTACTTACTGGGCAACAAGATACCAGACTCAGACGTTGTCAGACTTTCAGGCATCAGGCTATCAGTAACGACTGTCAAAGATCTACGAATAACAGCCGGGACCAACGGTTTAACGTGCTTTTCGAAGCATGCGCGATTCTCTGTATGAAGTGATGGCCACATATTCACGGGTGGGCCGCCTCGAGCCCCACGATGTTTATTTATTTATTCAATAAATACACCAACCTAGCATATACAGGGTGGATTTTTGAGATGGGGCAGTAAGGGCAGGTACCTCAACCGTTGTCGCTACAAGAAAATGGTCTTAAGGGAGTGTCCTTAACTTTATGATATATTATCACGCGCTGTCACGCAGTTTGGCAGGTTTATAAAATGTACAATTAATGTTTGGTCATCAAGAAAATGGGCAGTTTTTACAAAAAAAATCTTTTTTGGTGCCAATCAGTCCTGTTTCTTACAGGGATCAAATTTTTTTTTCGAAATCTGGGAATGCAGATCTAAATGTCTCAAAAAGATAAAGACGGTCTCCTAAAACCGTTTTCCTGTAGCTACAACGGTGAAGGTGGCTGCCCTTACTGCCCCGTCTCAAAAATCCACCCTGTATATATAACATTAGCTTAAAACAGTATTTAGGTCTTCTAATGTATACACAAATTATAGGCGTACATAACATTCAAAGATAAAACCGTCCAAGTGCGAGTTGGACTAGCACATGAAGGGTTCCGTATCACCGTACAATAATAGCAGAAAACGCCGAAAACAAAAACGTTCTTGTATCCTTTAATTTTTTACTTTACGTTTTATTATTTGTTGTTATAGAATACACAATCTGTGACAATATCAACTGTCTACCTATTACGGTTCTAAAGATACAGCCCGCTGACAGATGGACGGACGGCAGAGACTTAGTAATAGGGTTCCGTTTGGCATCAGTCGGATACGGAACCCTCAAAAAAGACATTGGACTGAAGCTGAAAGAAAAAAAGAAAGAAAGAATGAAAAATATTTATTTGCAAAACGCACAGGAAATACAACAATAAAAAAGGACATAAAACCAATAAAATCATGAAAACAATAAAAAATAACGTAATAGTGACAACAAAAACAAAAAAGAAAACCTGTGCGAAGCTAAAAGGCTCTTATCCCAGCATGATGCTGTGATATATAGTAAAAAAATAAATACCGCAGCGCTATTCTGGTAGGGCCCGCTGTGATGCCACGGACACACCTACGAACACAAAATAAATCCCAATAGAGGGGAAAAAACAATGATAAATAAAATAAACAATAAATTATAATAAAAAAAATCAAAAGTAAATTTCTTACGAAAACCGTATTTCTTACGATAACTCAATTAAATGTTACGATCGACCCACACTCGACGCTACATCAACGCTTGCTCAACACTGTTTTTTAGGGTTCCGTACCCAAAAGGTAAAACGGGACCCTATTACTAAGACTCCGCTGTCCGTCTGTCACCAGGCTGTATCTCATGAAACGTGATAGTTAGACAGTTGAAATTTTCACAGATGATGTATTTCTGTTGCCGCTATAACAACAAATACTAAAAAACAGAATAAAATAAATATT
The DNA here is from genome assembly GCA_905333075.3 of Atethmia centrago. Classification (NCBI taxonomy): domain Eukaryota; kingdom Metazoa; phylum Arthropoda; class Insecta; order Lepidoptera; family Noctuidae; genus Atethmia; species Atethmia centrago. Next base: position 12,537,086 of record HG995393.1, read on the forward strand.
TAAGGGGTCCCCATACAACAGACATGATTTTTTTTTTTGCCGTTTTTATAGATAATGGTACGGAACCCTTCGTGCGCGAGTCCGACTCGCATTTGGTTTTTTATAAGTAGTGCAGTCATAAAACTAAAACTTATTTTTTTCCCGTACAGGACTCCATCCCACTAAAGGAGATGTTACGAGAAGAGTCTCTCCCGATAGCGCAAGAAGCAGAAGTTAAAGAAGAGAGAGAGAAGACGGACGTGGAAGATACGCACACCGAAACTGATGATGATACTCCCATGGAGGTAAATGGCAAACTTTTAGTGTTTGTAAAGTTAAGTTTGTAAAGTAAATTGTTCAAGACCCCCCTGTGTTGTGGAGGTCTGCCCAGCTTGGGCAGAGCATCGCCGTGTCCTCGTGGAGGCAATCGCGGCAGAGATTTCTCGCGTCCGGCCCTGGTTCAGGCCATGGTACGGAGTGAGAGGGCATGGGCAGCCGTCACCTCCTGCGAAGCAGTAATGCTAGCGAAGGAGGAGGCGGGACCGTTGAGGAAAGGCAAATTTCGCGCCCTCTCGCCCCTAGCCGCCGCAGGAGACGCCCTGGGCGTCGGCAATCCCGGGCGGATTTCTGGCCACCGTAGGCGCGGGCGGTAAGGAGCAGGCCCGGGTCGACGGCGCGTTGTATTCCACGCGCGCCTCAAAGAGATGTCGTCAGCACAAGTGTAGGGGTCCACTAGGGCCGATGCCTGCCGGGGTCGCGGGAAAGTCCGAAAGGAATACCGAGGCTCCTGGCAACACAGGCGATGGAAGGAACACGGGTGGGTTTTAGTCAGTAAGAGTCTGACACACCCTCCCGCTCCGCCCAGAGCGGGAGAAGTTATTTGATAATTAACCAGACAAAAAAAAAAAGTGTTTGTAAAGTTAACATGATGGAATGAAGGAAATGTCGTCAGGGAAATGTTGAGTATGAATGTGGATGGCTATAAAAGTAGGGGAAGATCAAAGAAACGATGGATGGACTGTGTGAAAGATGATATGGCTAGAAAGGGGGTGACTACCGAGATGAAGACTAATAGAGAAGTGTGGTAGAAAAAGACATGTTGCGGTGAACACAAGTAAATTGAGATGAGAGCTGGAGAATGACATGATTCAAGTCATAATTTTTGTAAGTAGAGCGACGTCAGTTGAGACTCTGTCTCTTTTTTTTGGGTGGGAAATGATCAAATAACTTCTCCCGCTCTGGGCGGAGCGGGAGGGTGTGTCAGACTCTTACTGGCTAAAACCCACCCGTGTTCTTTCCGTTGCCTGTGTTGCCAAGGGCCTCTGTAACCCTTTTAGACTTTCCTGCGACCCCGGCAGGAGTCGTCATCTCTTAAGGTGGTAAAGGAAGCCCGCAAAATTCAAATTTTCTTACGTTTTTGCAGCAATTTGCAGGACATTGTCAGGTTGTAGCTTGATCAAAATATTATTCGCGACCATAACAAATATGTATTTACAGAATTAGAATCATTACATCTCTCTATGTTAGATTTGTTCCATAAGAACCTTACCCTAGTACCATGCTATGCCACCTCAAGATCAGTGTTACCACCGACGTGCGGGGAGTGTACCTTCATTCAATGCAAATAAATGGTATCTGATTCTGAAATTATTAGTTGTAGTGTGTTCAGAAAAAGCAGCTTCTTTTTAACATTATTTTATTATTATTTACTAGCTGCTCCCCGCGGTTTTACCTGCATAACTCTCGATCCCGTGGAAATATCGGGATAAAAAGTATTCTATTCACCACTTCTTCTTCCCAGCTAAAGCACTAGGAAGTGGTGAAGGGCGGGCGTTTTTGGGGGACTGTCTTATGTAACTTTGACGTTCGAAAAGTGCTGATTCTCAGCCTAGTTTGAATAAATGACTTTTGATTGGATTTGATTATGTCCTAACCCAGGTCATGGTCTACCCAAGTGCCAAATTTCATCCAGATCCGTTCAGCCGTTTTAGCGTGAAAGCGAAACAAACAAACACACTTTAGTCTGGATGTGTTTATCGAAAATATTAATTTATTTATGTTACCCTTGTAACGATTTCAAAATATATCCATGGTCAATTCTGGCAATGTTTGATAATTTTTCAAAATATCCTTAGCTATGGTTTTTTTAACATTCAGTTCTTGTTACAGTTAAGTCGCGAAGAAGAGAAGGATGGCAAGAAGAAACGAGACTACTCGCGCAAGAAGAAGTCAGATTCAAGAAGTAAGTTTTATGTTGCATTCGGCCACAACGGGCCGCAGCGCGACACATTTTTATGTAGTGTACGTTGGTTCATAGGAAATGTACGAAAATTATGAAGGAGGATTTTTGCAATGCGTTGCGTTACGCCCCGCCCTAATCTGTACTAGACTTTCCTTTACGCCCCGCCCTAATCTGTACTAGCCTTTATTTATTTATTTATTTATAAAGGTACACCAACATCTTCTGTATACAAAATATCAAATAAAAGTAGATAACAGGCATGAACTTATACAGTTGCCAATAACAGGTGAACCAGCATTCACAAATACAGTGACAACTTAAGGTAACGTTCCTTTACGCCCCGCCCTAATGTGTACTAGCCTTTTCTTTACGCCCCGCCCTAATCTGTACTAGCCCTTACTTTACGCCCCGTCCTAATATGTACTAGCCTTTACGCCCCGCCCTAATCTGTACTAGCCTTTACTTTACGCCCCGCCCTAATCTGTACTACCCTTTACTTTGTAAGTGCGGCTGACCGTACGTGTTCTGTCTACCCCCCTTTCTTTAAATTAGATACTTTCTGTATACCTACATTGTAAGTTCGAACCCTGACAGGCGCTTTACTTTGTGTAAACTATTTCATCACCACTGCTCTCAAAACGGTGAAGGAAAACATCGTGAGGAAACCGGCATGTCCTAGAACCAAAAATTCGAAGACATGTGACATCTACCAACCCGCACTGGGCCCGCGTGGTGGATTACGGCCCACTCCCTCTAACAGAGAGGAGGCCGGTGTCCCAGCAGTGGGAACATTATAGGCTGATTCTGCTACATTATAAGCAAATAAATGATTTATATTTCTAACAACTAATTACACTGACCAGCATGTTCGGGCTCAGAGAGCGCGGCGGAGGCGAGTGCGCCGGACTCACCGAGCGCCAACGACGCGGAGCGGCAACATCGCCTGTGGAAGAAATCTGTCATGCTGGTTTATAGCAGGTTAGTTTAAAAGTTTTATTTCGTTTTGGCAAGCGCGACTGCTGAGCGTGGTGTCCTGGGATCGATTCCCGGGTCGGGCAAAGTGTTATTGGGTATTTCCATTAGGAATTTCTTAGTAGCTTGGAGTTTGGAAGTAGGCGGAGCGACACCCCCGTGCCTCCAAGAGCACGTTAAGCCATTGGTCCTGCGCCTGATCTCTCTCCGGTCGTGTCGGATTGCCGTCCCATCGCACTATGAGAGTGAGGGAAGAGAGAGAGCATCTGTGTCTGCGCACACACTTGTGCACTATAATGGCGCCGATTCCCTTGTTCACAAACTAAACTAAATTTAAGTTCAGTGCATCTTTTTCTTTCTATTTCATTAAGAAAAGGACAGAAGATAAATTTTAGTTTAGTCCTGTCAAATTAATCAGCGCCTGTCACTACTCCATACAAGTTTAGACGTGATTAAAAACTTGCCTACTAAAATTACGTCAATTTACGTCAAGCGCTGATTAATTTGACAGGACTAAACTAATATTTATCTTCTGTCCTTTTCTTATTGAAATAGAAAGAAAAAGATGCACTGAACTTAAATTTAGTTTAGTTTGTGAACAAGGGAATCGGCGCCATTATCTCCCGCGCCGAAGGCTGGTCTACGCTGAGATTTGTCGCCATGGTCGAAATTCGGTCTGGAAGACTATTACCATTTTAGACGAAATAGATTTTCTTCCTAAAGTTCTATAACCATTTTGCTCAGCACACTAGCGGACAGACAGACGTAGCGTTTATATATATATATGTAAGGATGATTTTACTAACATATTACTGTATTCTGCCGCGTTGGTCTAGCGGTTGCAAGCGCTACTGCTGAGCATGAGGGTTCGATTCCCGGGCCGGGCAGTGTTATTGGGTTTCTCAGTAGTAGCCCGGAGTCTGGATTTGTGCTCGCTTGACGACAATAGGCTCGCCCCCTATTACATGGGACTTGAGCGTAACTGGCGAAATGTGGGTGTACTACAGGTACAGCTCTGCCTAACCCTGCGGGGAAACAAGGTGTGATGTTATGTTATTTTATTATTGTTTTTTTGTCCAAAGATTATGCGCACACAAATACGCGTCCCTGTTCGTCCGGCCGATTAGCGACGACGAAGCGCCCGGGTACAGCCAGGTGGTCAAACGACCCATGGACCTCACCACCATCCGGAAAAACATCGACTCGGGTATTATAAGGTAACCTATCTGACTTTAGATTTGAAAAATAAAAACTGCCGTCAAGTAATTACAGTCTGTTTCGTGTAGGGTTACCATTTCAAAATTATAAAAGTTGGATATTTTACTTTTTAATCAAAATCAAAATCAAAAGTCATTTATTCAAACTAGGCTGAAAATCAGCACTTTTCGAACGTCAAAGTTACATAAAACAGTCCCCCGAAAATGCCTGCCCTTCACCACTTCCTAGTGCTTTAGCTGGGAAGAAGAAGTGGTGGAACAAACACAGCAGTCTGTTTAGTTATATGAACTTGATTTTATACAAATCGTATGCAAAGTAATTAACATTACGAAACACAAAACATTGGATTAAATTACACACTTGCCATATTATGTTAGCTAGCACACGCCAGTATACGAGGGTGCGTTTTTAAGTTCGCGGAATGGGGGGAGGGGATAACAATAGGTCATTATCGGGATGGCCACAACTTCAGCCACTCAATATTAGTATAAATACCAGGTTTTATCTTAATTCGATCTTGCATTCGCTTAGTATTATAAGAAATTCGCCCCTGGCTGGAGGCTTTGAGTTCGCTTAAGGCAGCCACAGGAAAGTCCGGTTAAGTAGTCACGACCTCTCAAGGTCAACTACGAGATGCCATACAAAAAAAAAATAATAATTGGATCATTAGTCTTTGAACTATCGTCAAGCAAACAACTCAATCGGGAAGAAAGTGTGAATTATGGAAAAAGTCGAGTACCGTGCCGTAATAAAGTTCCTTACCAAGCATGCATGGAAAGTCAGTTCAAAATATACTGGAAGAAATGGAATCCGTTTAAATTAACCATGGTTTTACCTGGGCAAGAGTCCCCGGACTCTTGCCCGGGTAAAACCATGTTTTACAAGTGGCACAGTCTCTTTAAACAAGGCAGGACCTCACTTGAAGACGACCCACGGCCCGGACGGTCGATCGAGGTGACTACTCCGGAAATCATTAAAAAAGTCGAAAAAATAATATTGGAAGATGCCAGACTAAAGAACAAACAGCTTGCAGAAATGGTTGGAGTATCGGATACGACAATTTTCAAAATTCTTCACGATCATCTTGGCATGATAAAGGTCAGTGCAAGATGGGTGCCAAGAATGCTCACGCCGCCACAAAAACAACACCGCGTGGAGTGTTCGCGCACGTTGGACCTCTGTAACGAAGATAAGGATGGACTATTAAGTCGAATTATTACTGGAGATGAAACTTGGGTTCATCATTATGAACCTGAGTCGAAACAGGACTCTATGCAGTGGCACAAAAAGGCACACCACCACCCAAGAAGTTTAAAGTTTCACAATCAGCTGGAAAAATCATGGCAACAGTGTTTTGGGATTCAGAAGGGATCCTGTTGACCGATTATAAAGATAAAGGCGTTTCTATAACCGGAGAATACTATGCTTCTATCCTCGAGAGGTTGAAAGAAACCATTAAAGAAAAAAGGAGGAGTAAATTGACCAAAGGTGTCCTTCTTCTTCACGACAACGCGCCTGTTCACAAGAACCGTGTTGCGTTGGCTGCCCTGCATAAGGTGGGCTTCGATATTTTAGACCATCCACCCTACAACCCAGACCTGGCTCCCAGTGATTATTACCTCTTCCCAAAACTGAAAAAAGAACTTCGTGGGAAGAAATTTTCAACTGATGAAGAAGTGAAGGACGCGGTTTCAGCTAATTTTTCGGACAAAGACAAAACATTTTTTTATGAACGTGTACATAACGATGGCTTAATCTGCAAATCGGCCAACTCCGTTTTATGCAATTTTAGGGGAAGACAAAAAAACTTAATAAAAAATTAAATATTTACAATATCAATATTCCAAAATACAATTTGGTGCTTTTTTATTTTGCACATAAAATTAACTGAAAAAATTGAAAAAATATACTGACCACATACCTATATAATAGATTTTTGGAGTTGGCCTATTTAAAAATTTAAAAATATAAAATATATGGGAGTTGTCCACTTTTCTGTGAATCCTGTATTTAGATTTATATAGATTATTTTAGATTAGTATTAGGTAATAAGAGGAAAAAAAAACTATATTTTTGTCACAAAATCAGTTTTATTACGTGTTATTTTATTATTCTCTTATAAGTCTTCACTCATGTGGTATGTTATCATAGAAATCCCTGTAGTCCACCGGTAGGGTATATTTTAATTCTTGGAGGTCTTTAAACTTACGATTTTTTATTTTAAGCCTATTTTCATGAAGATTCGGTAAGCTTTCAATCACCGTGGGTGTGATGTTTCTATCACATCGTTGTGGGAGTAACTGCCACTCATCTTTAAATCTCAGCTTATAGTGAACATACACTATAAGCTGAGATTTAAAGCCCTTTACATATTGCAACGCACGAATGTCTGTAACCTGAACACAAAGAATGTAATACTTAAATTAATTACAAAGTAAAATGTGGTTTTTACACTTCGACTCAAACCTGAAGAAACATACTAATAAAATTGAATAAAATAATAAGATCCAATATAGATAAAATCAAAGATACCTTAGCGTCTCCTGTCACTTTTCCCGGTCTTATAGATTTATAATATTGTAGACTTCCAAAGGATTTAAAAAATTTTTCAGCTTCCTCTCTATGCTGGCATGCATAGAGTCAGCCTCCATCTGGGTGTGACCAACCTCTAAATACTTTTGCTCAATTATAATATTGTTTAACGTTGCCACATTCAGTAAAGCATTTGCCAATACGACGTTCCTATTTTGTGCTGTACATCCATCGCTGTATAATATAATTTTAATATCCTTTTCTGGTTCTCTGTGAATGTTTGGCAGAAGATTGTATGTAATAAACTTGACAATGATGGTTGCATAGTTGTCAGACGATAGGGCACCTTCAGTCTCGTTCCAAAGATAGCAAAATCCATCTTTGTTTCTCAAGTTGAATAAACAGAAATTGTGTGTGCATAGCTTGGTTTTATAATATAGAGATGAAACATTAGATTTAGGTGCTAATAACACAGCTTGTGTGTCCATCGTAAATACGAATTCTTCCGACTTCTTATCGTTTTCTTTTTCGATTCGGGCTTCATTTTTTCTTTCTATGTGCTCCTTATGTTCTGTATCAGGTACATTTCCGAGTTTATGGGACAGACATTTTTCGCACTCATCTTTCTTCGGCTTAAACAGTGATATGTTTTCAATTTCTAAAGTGTTGCTGAATGTTGCTATAGACAGAGGTTTTGTATTCCGCGATGCACACCAGTCTTTTTCGTAGAATTTGTACAGGACTCTTTTTGATGTCCATTCTGGTAACAAATAAAGTTTCGATGTAGTTTTGCGGCAATAGTGGGATTCCATTTTTGGGATGTTGTTCAAAAACTCTTTAAGTGATTCTACGTCGGCTTCGTGCGGATTTTTTCTGGAAGACACATTCTGGTTTTCGTTGTGAGAGGTATTTTCTTTACCTTTTTTCCAGTTCCAGATGGTCATTTTGGTGATACACAAAGTGTTTTGAAACATCGTTTTGCAGACCCTCACACGACGTTCGTCGTTCAAATACAAGTTATAAATCATTGAGCTTTTTCTCTTTGTAATAGATGGGTCTTTTCTATCTCTTGGGCGTTTTGTAGGCATCTCTTGTACAAGACTTTTCACGAAAACCTTTTTTTCTCCCCAAGTCATCCCCCAAAACTTGTTATATATTACTTTTCTATCATCTTCTGTAATTTCACAGCATTTTAAAGCAGTTTTCTCATTTGTCTTACATTGGCATCGAGTTTTAAGCACTCGCTCATTCTTTTGTGTTTTTTCCCATTTCCCATCAACTTTTTTTCGCCCAGTGTACTGCCTCCCCTTTTCCCGATTAAGCTTGTTTTTGCATTCATTCCATGTTGCTTTGTTAACCGGACACCTTTTTCTTCTCTTAACTCCCCTTGGTTCTTCTTAACTGTTAGAATCTGTGCTCAGAATAGGGTACAAGTTGTTTATTATTGTCGTCACTACCATCGCTTATATAGTTGTCAATCAAGGTAGCATTGTTATCATGACGTGGTGCAACCTGTGAAGTTGTAGCTGGTCCGGAAAATTCCATGTATGCCTCAGTAACCGATGTTAACAAGCCTGAATACAGAGATGATCCGTCGGCTATTGGCTCCATTTCCGGGATCACCTCTGTAAGAGCATCAGATATTAACGCCCCATCAGCAAGTGGCTGAATTTCCATGATCACTTCTGGAACAGCATCAGATATTGTCGAACCAGCAGCCAGTATAACAGGCATATTGTCAATCGATTCCTTTGTGAAAAATATTATGTCATTTTGATGGCTTCGGTTGCAAGCAGCTTCAACCATTTTTTTCGCCCGCGACATTTTCTTTGTCTATAAGTAACAATAATCCCATTAAACATTTTTTAACAATAATTTACCTAAAAACCCAAAACTGGTAACTCCCAAATCAAGAACAAATTCTCACAATGACAAATGGCCAACTCCATCATCACACAAATTGCAGGTTATATCATGGTTAATTTTGAATATTCACAACAATTTTACAATATTTAAATAAACTCACTTACCAGCAATTCCATGTATTGTTTTCAGGTCAAAATATCTGTTATTTACGCACATTCACAAAATTACAAACTCAGGCCGCGAAAACCTGTTCTTTCCTGCACGCCGTCCAGTACAAAATGGCGGCTGGCACCGGAGTTAGCCACTTTGACGTGTTGCTATGTATGTGTTGGGAGATGCCCAATTTACGTGCACGCGATTTTCTCGGTAATTTTGAAAGCTAGGAGTTCTTTCTTTTTGCATACCGTAAGTGACAACTCCGCGTATTCGACGACATAAAAACATGATTTTGGGTCAAAAGTGGAGTTAGCCGGTTTGCAGATTAAGCCGTCGATAAGCTAATTGAAAGATCTGAAAAATGTATAAGGGTAGCAGGTGAATATATTGAAAAAGAAAAATAATTTAGTGTTTTTATTTTCACTTCTCACCCTCCATTCCGCGAACTTAAAAACCTCGTACCAACAAAACAATGAACAAACTGTACTCAAGCAGATAAAAATTACAACATAAAAAAACGTAAATAGAACTTAATACCTAAATAAAAGCCTCCAGGCATAAAGGGCGTGCCCGCTTACAAAAGGCTATTGCTGTAACTCGAAGTGAGAAATGATAAACTAGCCCCATCGAAGTAAAATAAGTAAACAAAAAAGCAAAAGCAGCACCCGTTCACGAGCATAACGCAAACATCAGCCATCACCCCCCTCGCCATATTGGAGGGAAGGAGGCAACCCGACCCCCGACGCTACCGCAGGCAGTGACATCTAAGGGAGCATGACGAGCTTGCTGCCGGTTGCTCAGGCAAGAATAGTATAATCAATAGTCGAGGACGCTAGCTAACCACTTATTGCAATACAACTCATAAAACACACATTGTAATGAGTAGATTATGTCACTAATAAATTAAAATTTAACTAAATTAAATTACATTGACTTATACAGTCAAATAAAAAAATAATCAATTATATGAACTCATATAACCTGTCAGTAGGTAAGCTAATTCTGGAGAAAGAACATAAACATTGTCTTGAGTTAATCACAGCGACCAACTATTCTTATCGTTTAAGTAGTCATTGATACAATAGTATGCCTTTGAACAAAGGGTGAATTTTACTTTAGTTTTAAACGCATTAAAAGGCAAATCTAGCAAAGAAGAGGGCAGCATGTTATAAAAAGTTATACCAAGCCCAACAAATGAGTTATGTACCTTATGGAGCCGGTGAAATGGAGCTCGTAATTTGTCCTTATTTCTGGTGTTAATATTGTGAATATCACTATTTTTAGTGTATAAGTGTATATTTTGCCATATATATTAAATGTTGGCGAAGATGACGGTGAGAATACCAACATCATTAAAAAAACCTCTCAGAGAAACTGGCACCAAGCTGGTAAATAGCTCGAACAGCTCGTTTTTGAAGAACGAATATATTTTGAATGTCAGCGGCTTTGCCCCACAGCAGAATACCGTAGGACATAACGCTATGAAAATAACTAAAATAAACTAATCGAGCTGTATCAACGTCAGTGTATTGTCTTTCTTTTCTGACGGCGTAGACGGCCGAACTGAGCCTGCCCGCTAGGCTTGATATATGAGGGCCCCACTGAAGTTTGGCATCTACTGTTATACCAAGAAAAACTGCCGAGTCTACAGTTTTAAGCACCCCATTATCTAAGACGATGTTGGGACCTAGATTTCTAACATTTGGCAAGGCAAACTTTATACATTTCGTTTTCTTGGCATTGAGAAATAGGTTATTCGTCGTAAACCAATCCGTAACCATTGAGAGTGCACTGTTTACGTCATCAAAATCTTGTCTATTCCTGTTTACTTTAAAAAGAAGTGAGGTGTCATCTGCAAACAATACAACGTCACAGATACCATTTAAATAAAATGGTAAGTCATTAATATACACTAAGAATAAGAATGGACCTAGTATTGAGCCTTGAGGTACACCTAACTGAACTGGTAACCCGGAAGATTTTACACCATTCACATCTACACACATACATAATCAGCCTATAATGTTCCCACTGCTGGGACACAGGCCTCCTCTCTGTGAGAGGGAGTGGGCCGTAATCCACCACGCGGGCACAGTGCGGGTTGGTAGATGTCACATGTCTTCGAATTTTTGGTTCTAGGACATGCCGGTTTTCTCACGATGTTTTCCTTCACCGTTTTTGAGAGCAGTGGTGATGAAATAATTTACACAAAGTAAAGCGCCTGTCCGGGTTCGAACCTACGACCTACAACTCGTAAGTCGCGGCCGTTACCACTGGGCCACCACTGCTCACATCTACACATTGGAACCTAGTATGTAAATAAGAATTTATTACTTTGAGAGCTTCATTTTGGACACCATAATGACACAGTTTACGCAAAAGCGTGTCATGGTCCACGCAATCAAAGGCTTTGGAGAGGTCACAGAAAACTCCAATAGTATTTTGCGAGTTCTCCCATGCGCCAAATATGTGCTTCAGCAGTGCAACACCCGCATCTGTAGTCGAACGGCCTTTTGTAAAGCCATATTGTTCATTATGAAGGAGGCTGTTTAAATTAAAATGTCTTAGCAATTGCTTGAGTATTAACTTTCAAATATTTTGCTAAATGCAGGTAAGATAGAAATAGGTCTGAAATTGCCAACGTCATTTTTATTACCTGATTTAAATAAAGGTATGACATGAGGTCAGGAAAAGAGCCCAAATCAACACATTTATTAAAAGTAACAGCCAGATAGGGGGCTACGATTTCTATTATATTGCTTAATAGTTTAATGGAGATACCCCAGATATCACCAGTGTTTTTAGACTTAAGTGTGTTAAAAAGATTAATTCTAATATTTACTGATTTAACTGTAAGTCAGGGATGCACAGACTTATAGAGAATATGGGCCACTCGAGCACATTATGAGCTAAAGGCGGGCCATAACTAGGTAAATGTTTTAAAATAATTGAATTAGGTACCTTTTTTAAAACTTACATTTTTTTAATTTCTTGGCGGGCCGCAGTCTGTGCATCGCTGCTGTAAGTCATAATAAGTTATAGTCCGCACAAGTGCTAGTCGTCGCCAGAGGTATGTGAGTTCTGATACGGGGGTGGGCGCGATTGACAAGATTGTCAGACTGAGTTAGCTGGGCCTTTGTCTACCTCCCCCGTCTCACCGCCCACATACGTCAAACGGTGACTAGCACTTCCGCGCGGACTATAGCTGTAGTGTTTGTATAATACTGTGGTGGCATCTACATCGCCACATGCGAACTACGCAACACACTGACGTCACGCAAAATCCTGCGGAGTTCACCGCGCAACTAGCATATACAGGGCGCCCACGACTTTGCCACATTGAGGGAAAGTACCTTAAATTACAGTATTTAGAGTTACACAGTTACAGAATTTATGATAGAAAAATTTACTGAATGAAGACTTCATTTTTATTTTAAAAACAATACGATCTGAAGAATTTTAAATAATCGCACGTATGGACTGGGAATCGGACACCCTAAATGTGAAATAAAACCTGTACCTAATTATACTGTGCCGATCGAAAGGCTAAATTATATACATTTATTTCTTCTTAATAACATAGCATCTAAAATAAAAAGAAGACCATGAACTTTAAAATTTATTTACGACATCCCGACATCAACCGTCGGGCAGAACCTAAAACATGTGAAAACTAAAAACTAAAATGTTAAATGAAATCTATGTCTCTCTGGCTCAACCAATTCTTAGCTACTGCATACCCTTGTGGGGCAGTGCAACAAAAACAAAGTTTCTTGAGCTAGAGCGAGCACAGAGATCTCTTATCAAGGTCATGTATACCAATCCGTTCAGATTCCCAACCAATGAATTATACTCCCTTAGCGGTATTCTCACAGTCAGAAAGTTATACGTACTACTGTACGTATAATTTTCTGACTGAGAATACCGACAGCAAGTATGCTGTCTTAAAATTACACAAAGTCCTGCCCTATGACCCTCACCATTAGGAAAGAAGACGAAAATACAGTGTTGCACCAGTAAAATTCGTTAAAACTACATATGCCAAACGACAATTACATAAAAGTTCCGCTGTCCTTATAATAAAATCAATAAAATAATTAACATAAATACAATGACTACGAAAGACTGCAAAAACGCAATAGTTCAATGGCTAAAACTGGAGACCTATGATGACATTGAATTATTGCTACAAGCATCGTCAATATTAGTTGAAAAGACACACAATCACACACACATACACATACACACATACATACATACATACATACATACATACATACACACACACACATGCACATGCAAACACACGCACACGCATATTAGTTTTATGTTTTTCTTTTTGTTGTTTAAATTCTATTTTCATAGTGTACACCACTTTTACCAAGTAATTATTTTGTCATTGGAGAGCGGGATCTCCTAGCACGGGTATATCTTTTACTTAAAAGGAGGTCCCTATGTAAGATTTACTGTAACAGTTGTACAAGTTTCTGAAATAAACCCTTTTTTTTTTGTTCCTCGTGCCTCTATAGTACCTACATCGCACAGAGCGTGTATTTCCGCTTCGTTAAGGCTTTTACACTCTGTAGACTAAGTTGTATTCTACTACGTTCTGCAAAGAATCTCTCTCTTTTGTGTGGTTATTGACAGATTTTTTTTATTTTCTTTTTGGTTATGAAATCATCAAATAACTTCTCCCGCTCTGGGCGGAGCGGGAGGGTGTGTCAGACTCTTACTGACTAAAACCCACCCGTGATCCTTCCGTTGCCTGTGTTGCTAGGGGTAACGGTATCCCTTTCGGACTTTCCCACGACCCCGGCAGGTTTATTGACTGACTTAGCCCATGGGCGGCAAAGAATAATTTCCGGGAATATTGATACTTAATATAACATAATATTACACCTTGTTTCCCCGAAGGGTTAAGCAGAGGTGTACCTGTAGTACACCCACATTTCGCCAGTTATGTTTAAGTCCCATGTAACAGGGGGTGAGCCTATTGCCATCAACCGAGCACAAATTCTGACTCTGGGCTGCGACTGAGAAGTTTCTGGTAAAAAACCAAATATCACATTGCCCGACCCGGAAATCGAATCCAGGACTTCGTTCTCAGCAGTAGCGCTCGATACTTCTTTCTAATATACAGGTTGAAATTGAAAACTTGCGACAAACTGAAATAGGACATTGTATACATCATTATTAACAACTTTTACTAAGGGACCAAAGCTGTAATCCCAAAAAAAAAATCTGCTTTTCCTACATTTTGATGAGGTATTGCGAACATAAATGTAGGGGACAGCAGTTTTTTTTTTTTGGGATTGTAGCTTTGGTCCCTTAGTATAAGTTGTTCATAATGATGAGTACAATCTCCCATTTCGATTTGTCGCATGTTTTCAATGTCACCCTGTATAAAAGTCTCGAGTCACGGTGTTTGTGGTCGCACTCCTCCGAAACGGCTGGACTGATTTTTATGTAATTTTTTATGTGTATTTGGTAGGTATGAGAATAGGTCGTAAAGAATATTTCATCCCGATATTCCGACGGGATCGAGATTTACGCGAGTAAAACCGCGGGGTGCAGCTTTTTTTGGGAAATTTTTAAATAACTTCTCCCGCTCTGGGCGGAGAGGGTGTGTCAGACTCTTATTGACTAAAACCCACCCGTGTTCCTTCCGTGGCCTGTGTTGCCAGGGGCCTCGGTTACCCTTTTGTACCTTCCCGCGACGCGGGGCGCAGCTAGTAATAATATAACATTTATGTTTGTTTTCAGAACAACGGCTCAATTCCAGCGGGATGTTCTGCTAATGTTATCAAACGCGCTGATGTACAATAGCAGTGAACACAGCGTTTATATGATGGCTAAGGAGATGCATGGCGAGGTAAGAAATATCATTATATAATTATACACAAACAAACATAACATCACACCCACATTTCACCAGTTATGTTTAAGTCCCATGTAATAATAATAATAATAATACCATTTATTTCAGGCGTCACAGGCCCATAGAAAAAATACCTTAACCTAAAAACATACATATTTTAATATACAGGGTGGGCCAGAATAAAGTTCACTTTTGAAACCTACATAAAAAAAGACTGATAATACTTAGAGACTATATTAAAAAAAAACTTAATCTAACATTAATGTAATTTACTTCTTGAAAATAACATCGTCTAGGTGTTCCCCGTCTCGCCGCAAGCACTCTTCTAAGCGGAACTTAACTCCAATAAACCGAGGACAATTACTGCCTTAAAAGCGAACATTCGAGCGGAAATGGCGGCTACATCGACAGCAACGAGCCGGCGCGTTTTTGAAAATCTTAAGTTCCGCTTAGAAGAGTGCTTGCGGCGAGACGGGGAACACCTAGACGATGTTATTTTCAAGAAGTAAATTACATTAATGTTAGATTAAGTTATTTTTTGAATATAGTCTCTAAGTATTATCAGTCTTTTTTATGTAGGTTTCAAAAGTGAACTTTATTCTGGCCCACCCTGTACTTGAAAAGTATGTTAATAAATAGCTTAAAACTATGTTAGTAGCACTTGACTTCAGTAGCTTGTACTTGTGCTGACTTGTGGCACTTGTCTGCGGAAGCGACGGAACACCACGTCCTGCGGCCAAAAGTCCTCTTCCATGACGACGGACAGATAACAATTCGGTACTCGCACCACAAACGCCTTGAAGTTGACGTTGCGGTGTGACTCCAGCAACTGCTGAATTGTCAAAATACGAGATAACTTAGGTGCCATGTTAGGGTTTGTCGAGAAAATATCGAGTTTGACAGAACGAGTCGAGTATTTTGTATGGCAGCGCTGTCAGAAAACGAGAAAATTGACAGAAATAGACAAAAATTAGAGAGTGAATAATTGTCGCGTGTGTCATGTTAGCCCTGCTGGTCGCGCGAGCGCGGGTCTGGGCGAGCCTATTGCCATCAACCGGGCACAAATCCAGACTCCGGGCTGCTACCAAGAGAAATTCCAGATAGAAAAACCCAATAACACTTTGCCCGACCCGGGAATCGAACCCAGGACCTCATTCTCAGCAGAAGCGCTTGCAGCCATTAGACCAACGAGGCAGTTATATAATTATCTTCTACGTAAAGCGACCTCATTGACCGACCGTGTCGTGTTACTCAGTAACTGGGTTGTAGAGGTCAGATAAGCAGTCGCTCCATGTAAAATACTGGTATTCAGCTGTTTCCGGTTAGCCTGGAAGCTGACCTCAACATAGTTGCGTAAACGCTAGGCAGATGACGTTGATGATTTACTAGTATGTAAAGAGACAAACAAAACACCAGCAGGATTAGCTCGAGCACCGTTTTGTCTACGGAAGAATACACAAAAATGACGTTCCGTGTACAAAGTACGACGACAGCGAAGTTGAAAGAGTCAACTGCACTTTTTACGAAATTCACTCGTTTACATAGTTCAACCAGAATTCTTTGTTTTTTTTCTGTTTGATTCTCTATTTTTACTGATATTAAGTCACGTAAAGACAACTACAACATTTTTTCTTAAAGTGTCGAAGTACAGTATTTTGGAACAAAAAAAAATATTATACTAATATTGGCCAAATAAAATTCGAGCAAATAAAATTTCTTATTCTTATTCTTGGCTTTAACTATTTCCTTGGTATTGCCCTATTAACTAAATAATTTAAAATAGGAGAAGATAGCTCGTTCTTCTATTAATTATCACAGTTTTGCGTTCAAAACGCTCTCCTGTAAAATCATGATTTTGTGGATAACCTTGTGGCCGTCTAGTAGAAAAACGCAAATTGTCGTCACTACCTTAGACAACTGTCAGTTGTCAGTGTGATTTTGACAGTTTGGTACAGAAACTTTCTTCTGAAATAGTCTACATAAAAAAGGACCTAGACAAAGATCGTTAGAAACGAAAGACAAAATGACAGATTGCAGAAGGATTTCTACGGTGCGATGTCAAAAATGGAGAAACGAAATGTCACTTTGTATAGAAAGAACTGTGTCTATTCTTCGTAGAAATAGAAAGCGTCATGCTAAGCCTGCTGGAGAAGCTTACAGAGTAGTACTCATGTATAAGAATAACTTTTACCAAGAAACCAACGAAATATAAAAAGGCAGCCATTGAGGACTGCCGAAAGAAGTAAAACTTAAAACTATGGAATAACATAATATATGCGTATACATGTACACAGACCGCGGCGCGACGCCAGTCTGGCGCAACACGTCACATTAGCATGTCGCGGTTAGCATGTCGGTGACGCGGACCCATAACCACCAAAAATCGCTGAACGCGTCTAAAAAAATTTTCACTTAAAAAAACGATCAAATGCGTGTCGGAGCACGGAAAATGAAGGCTTCTGTTAGTTGCCGCTTAGGATAATTCATCCCAATTACGGAACCCTTCATTGTGCGTGGTCCGACACGTACTTGGCCGGTTTTTTTTTCTTTTAAAGTACGGATTGAATAAGATTGTCTTTAAAAAAAGTAATAAAATAAAATAAAAAAGAGTCTTTAATTCGGATAAGCAACATCCATATGGGCTAGTAAAAAACAAAAAGAAAACTTATTATGTTAGTAAACTTATGTATTCTCTATTTGACAACAAGGTTGTTGTCCAAAATGCATCTTTGAACAACATCACCTAACAAAGGAGAATCCAACCTCACGCTATGGTCTTCAGGATGGAGTTGGAGCTGTTCCGCACTCTGCACAGCAAAGAGGCAGATTTCTGTCTGACATAGCGTGGAAGCCATCGACGTGTGCTTGTGCAAACATACTTGATGCACTGCAGAAACGGGGCAGCCCCATCAACATCCTGAACCCGTTTATTATATTGGACCCGTAGGGCACTGATAGCCCGCTGAGTACAGTTGGTCCACAGGCTGCACGTGTAAAACACTTGGCAATAAGCTTTAAAAAGCGTTATTTAAACGGTGTTTTAGCTTTGAATTGGTTTCTAAAATATGGTATCGAATTGTAGTATTCATACAACATTCCATAGTAGTTATTTAACAGAAGTAAAGTGAGGTTTCGATAACCTTACTAAAATCGAAATGCAAGTACAGTCACGAGTACTAATATGTATACACTTAGGAACTTTAAATAATAGATTGTGTCTTATGGGACCAAAATAATGTATTGAGGGCGAGAGCGATAGTTAGAATCCAGAGCGACGCGAAGGATTCTAGAATAGAATCCTAAGCGTAGCGAGGGATTCAAAGTACGTCGCTCGAGGTTAAGTAATTTTAGTACCGTGTGGCACACTCAGCTTTTTATCCCCCTCTATGAGAAAAAAAATAAGAGATGCTGTTAGTAGACGAATACCAAATTTATATTAATATCAAATTAAAATTATAATATTTATTAATTATATTATTTTGACAAAAAGTAATGAAAAAAAGAATAAGAAGTTCCCGTGTATTTTTTTTTATTTGTTTGTTCAATGCCGCATCGGCAGGCGCGCTTTTTTTTTATTGCCGGCTGGGACTTTATCGAAGTGAATTGCGTTCAAACTTTTTAATTAAATAGTGTTGCAAATTCAAAAGTCATTTCGTCACTGACTGAATGACCCATTCCGGCGCACTTCTTAGTAAGTGCGCCGGAATGGGTCATTCCGTCGCACTTATTAAGTGCGCCGGAATGACCCATTTTGCTCGCACTTATCGAGGAACCCTTCGCCTCTTTTCGAATACGAGGGCTGCACTAAAAGTATCGGGAATGGAATATTTACGAGTTTGGGTGTTCGAAAATGAGTTAAAGCCAACAAAAATTGTTCGTTCACGGAGTGTTGCAAAAAAAATGGTGGCCACGTTTGTCTCCAAAACCGGCCGTGTTCCGACTATTCCTCTTGAGGGACAAAGAACGGTTAATGCAGAATGGTATGCTAGCATTTGTTTGCCACAGGTCGTTTCTGAACTCCGTAAAGAGAACTGCAACCGCCGCATCATCCTCCATCACGACAATGCGAGTTCTCACACCGCGCCTAAAGAACAAAGGAGTTTTTAGAGCAAGAAAACATAGAATTATTAGACCATCCCGCCGTACAGCCCCGACCTAAGCCCTAATGATTTCTATACTTTCCCTAAAATAAAGAATAAATTGTGTGGACAGAGATTTTCATCACCTTTAGAAGCTGTGGACGCCTACAAAACGGTCATTTAAAGTCCGGTTAAGTAGTCACGACCTCTCAAGGTCAACTACGAGATGCCATACCTAAAAAAAAAAAAAAAAAACGGTCATTTTGGAGTCTGCGTCAGGATGGCTGGACCAAGAGAGATTTTGGAAATTTGAGCAATACCAAGTTTTAGTACCTATTTTGTACTATTTGGTACCAGATATCAAATAATTTGTACCTCGCTAAAGAGGGAAAACTATTACGAGGAAAGTGGCCAGCCATTCTGACGTCAGAATGGCTGGACCAAGCCGGTTTCACCTAGTTGTAGGCGTTATAACTACTTCATCTTTTTGTCAATATTTTGTACCTCATTGGTACCTCAACATATGTTTTTCTTATATTTTTTCGATAAGCTAAAAAAAGTTACACCTAGAAGAAATTTTGCATGTAATCTGGAGCACGTTGATTTCACGTAGTTGTAGGCGTTATAATTAGTTTATCTTTTCATCAAAATTTAGTACCTCATTGGAACTTCCACATATGCTTTTCTGAGATTTTTTCGATAAGCCAATAATAAGTTAGACTTACAATAAGAACTCGCACTTGCCGGTTTTTTTTAAAGCCGTTAGGTACTTTATAACGAAAGAACGAGAGGAGCTCGTGGCTAAATAATAACAGCCGCACAGGCCGATCTTCAAGGTTAAGCCGCGTTTGCCGAGGTTGGTCTGTGGATTAGTGAACATCTAGCATAGCGAGTTTTCTCCGTGCCTCGGAAAGCACGTAAAACCGTTGGTCCCGGCTGTCATTTGTAGATCTTTGGCAGTCGTTACAACAGTAACGACGACTTTCGAGCTTCTGACTACCAAGTCAGAAACTCGAAAGTCTGACAACCAGTCTTACCAAGGGGTATCGTATTACCCAGTTACTGGGATGTGGAGGTCAGTTAGGCAGTCGCTCCATGTAAAATACTGGTATTCAGCTGCATCCAGTTCGACTGGATGCCGACCCCAACATAGTTGGGAAAAGGCTAGGCAGATGATGAGGTACTTTATAACGAAACTAATTGGTTTAAAATAAATAAATAGGAATCTTTAAATGTAACAAAAAAAAAAAATCACTTTTACTTATATAAAAGTTCAATACTTACTCGACCAAAATGTAAGAAACAGCAAATTGTTTTTTGTGATTTCAGACTTGGTCCCTGAATATGTTCATACACATGGGTAGAATACCCTGTGATTTATGTAGTTAATGATTTAAAATAGTCCGGTATTTACTGCTCATTAGTTTATCCTTACTTCCGCAAAACTTCTGTTATCTAACTGTTCATGTAATAATACTCAACATATTGATTTATCATTAAACTACTCAATACGAGCATTTATTTTTGCATTTGTAATTCAACTTTTTAGTAAGTGTTAAATTTGATGTAGATAGTAAAACACAGTCAGACATTATTTAAAAAAAAAGATGTGGGTATACATACTTGGGTAAAATATTCATACCTGTTTTTTATGTAATTTTCTTTGTACAAAAAAGAAATTATTCTTGTAGACTAAAACTTCTTGTAGGTGTAACTTATTTTTGGCTTATCGAAAAAATCCAAGAAAAGCATATGTGGAAGTTCCAATGAGGTACTAAATTTTGATGAAAAGATAAACTAATTATAACGCCTGTAGGCGTTATAATTAGTTTATCTCACCACGTTAATTTCACCTAGTTGTAACTAGGTGAAATTAACGTGCTCCAGATTACATGCAAAATTTCTTCTATGTGTAACTTTTTTTGGCTTATCGAAAAAATATAAGAAAAACATATGTTAAGGTACCAATGTGGTACAAAATATTGACAAAAAGATGAAGTAGTTATAACGCCTACAACTAGGTGAAACCGGCTTGGTCCAGCCATTCTGACGTCAGAATGGCTGGCCACTTTCCTCGTAATAGTTTTCCCTCTTTAGCGAGGTACAAATTATTTGATATCTGGTACCAAATAGTACAAAATAGGTACTAAAACTTGGTATTGCTCAAACTTCCAAAATCTCTCTTAGTCATGCCATCCTGACGCAGACATTTTGGAGACCCCAACTTCCGAATGGAATGGTTGCTTCAATGATTGGTTCCATCGTATGGAAAAATGTGTCAAATTTCGCGGAGAATACTTCGAAAAGCAATAAATACATTTTTAAATAGTAATGTTGTGTCACTTCCTTGATTCCCGAAATTTTCAGTGCCGCCCTCGTAGATGGGATGAAAAAGTTATTTTCTCCTACTGTGTTGATTGTAATTTTATGTCGTTACTAACATAGTATTTTGGAACCCATGCTATTATGAGATAGGTTTTACTACAATGTTGCAGTCGTTATTCCAGTTCGTTTAGTTCTGGTGACTGTGCAAGTATCGACAATTTTGACGAATAATTTGACAATTTCTACAGTCAGCCCAAAAGCTCTCGAAAGTTACAGAAAAGATTTATGATTTAAACTCGTTAATTATTTCTTGTTTGTAACTCTGTTTTGAAGAGTCGAGAATGCTTTGAATAAACGATTTCTTTATTTTGAGATTATCAATTTTAATTTTACTTGCGACACATGTTTGTTTCACTAATCTACATGTTGCAACAACCCCGCCAGGCGCAGGGCCAGCTGGGCATGCTGCTGGCGGCGCAGGCGCACGCCGGCCTGCTGGCGCCGCCCGCGCGCCGCAAGCGGCGCCGCGCGCACTCGCCGCGCCCGCCGCGCCCGCCGCCGCACAAGCGGCACCACTGAGTGGGGCGTGCGAGGCGATGCAGAGCTCGGGGCCCGACGTCATCTTATGTCCGTGAGTGGTACGGAGTAGGAAGCGCCCGTAACTTCGGCCGAAACTACGGAAGTCGCGCTTAGGGAGCAGGCCCTCTGTTTCGGGCTATAGCCATTTAACACCCGGTTTTTGAAAAACTGGTAAATCCAACTAGCGTTTAGTATAAAACCTTCATAGGCTTTCAGAAATTGTGATTGAATTAGGCGTATACAGAGCGACGAAGAGGTTCTCACATTGAAGACTAGTTTCTCGAACAAAACTGTTATGAATTTTGATCAACATACAACGTATAGTTGCCGGCATTTAACTAGAGCTCTCGGCGGAGTGGTGGGGGTTAGTGTGCGCGTCGTATTATCTCAGAGGTAAGGTCCTAAATCGCTTAAAGTAATTAAGGATCAGAGCTCAAGATAAATGCCGGCAACTGTAACGTAGCGTAAACAAGCTACCAAGTGCAATTCGGACTCGCACAAGAAGGGTTCCGTATCACCGAACAATATTTAACACTACATATGTTTTAATATTTTAGTTTTATTTAATCATGTTTTTTTGTATGGGGACCCGCTTTAATTTATAACGTAATTATAGCGGCCATTGTAGTAGACACTTTGTCAAAATTTCAAATGTCTGCCTATTATGGTTCAAAAGATACTGCCCTGTGACAGACAGACGAACAACGGAGCCGTACTAATAGGGTCCCGTTGGCACCCTTTGAGTACGAGACACTAAAAGCGTAAGAAATGTTGAATTTTGCGGGCTACATTGACGGATTCCTTTTTTTTTTTTGGGTGGGAAATTATCAAATAACTTCTCCCGCTCTGAGCGGAGCGGGAGGATGTGTCAGACTTTTACTGACTAAAACCCACCCGTGTTCCTTCCGTCGCCTGTGTTGCCAGGGGCCTCGGTAACCCTTTCGGACTTTCCCACTACCCCGGCAGGCATCGGCCCTAGTGGACCCCTACACTTGTGCTGACGACATCATGTGACAACCTCATCGCCACTTTGTCGCAATAAAAAAATATATTTTGCAGGCATTCGACGAGCAGACTGTATAAATAGTACGCTAATAGCTTATATTTAGCTTAATATAGCAAACTGAAAAGTACAACGTTATAATGAAAAATAGAATATTTTGTAATAGGGTAGTTGACTATTTTAACCTTTAACCCTTTGACCTTTAGGCACCTGTCTCACTCCCGGCGATTACCTAGCAACTAATAAAAACCGGCCAAGTGCGTGTCGACCATTCACAATGATGGGTACCGTAGTTGGGATGAATTTATCCCAAAAACAAACCTAATAACGTAGTTGAAAAACATGTTCTCTCATACATCGATATACGTCACAGTCAATTCTCCAACTGCAAATGTAAGTTGGTCGACTATTACTCGTTAACGTGTAAAGCCTACTTAGTCTTGATAGTTTTCCTTTTAATTCTGTTATAATATACTACTGCCATGAATTTTTTCACATATCCAAAAAAAAACCATTTAGCTGGCAGGCTTAATATTACACAAACGGATCCCTGTGTCGAAAAATGATTTCCACAGATCCGCAATATTTTTGAACGGCCTATCCTATGATACCCCACACCACGGGACGAGAAATAAAAAGATCATCCCCACATTACGTGCAAGGGAGGTATCCTACATTTTTTTCAAGTTTTTATTTTACCTTGTCGGCGTGATTAATATGTATACCCATGCCAGATTACAGCTTTCTAGTACTAAGAGTCTCTGAGCTAAGCCGGGAACAGACAGACAGACGGACATTGCGAAACTATAAGGGTTCCTTGTTGACTAGGGAACCCTAATTCGCCTTGTTTGTTTAACACAGTTCTCGCCGGTGGTGTGAACAGTCGACGATCAACTGTTACTATATGTACCTCTATCACTGACACGGGACCTATTATAATCTTTTGTACGTTTCTTGAGTAGGAAAATACCAATTTCTACTGCCACGCAGCGTTGCAGTGTTCCGGTTAAAAGGGTGTGGGAGCCAGCACAGAGCTCGGATACACCTCGGCGGAAGCTGCTAGAAGCGGCAATGTAAATACTTATGATACAAACCGAGCGTGACACCGTTTAAGCCTCTCCCAAACAGACATGGTCTGCGGAGGCGGCGTAGCGCGGGGCGCGACTCCAGCGGTGCAACAATAGGTACACCACCGCGGTCGCTGTGGCGACCTGAAGTGCCATTCGTTGTGGTGTTTGTTGTGACGATCGGACGTCAGTCAACATGGCTTACAGTAACGAAGTCTTATTAATCTTTCAGAAGATAAAAAAAGCATAGCATTCGCCAAGTATTTCAGCGATATTATCCCATATTTTGTTTTCAATCCTAATGTGATCACGGTGTGAATTTTTTTAATTTTTTCTTCAAGCCTAGGCTTTATTAGCAACTGACCACGCTGTGGTCTAGGCTTGGAGAAAAATATCTATGTATCGATACATCAATATTTTTTATCGATATATCGATATTTTTTGGCGATATATGTTACATCAGTATTATGTTCCTTGTTTGATATTTAATGAATAAAACACAAACGCAATAGAGTTTCATAAGATACAAATATTTTTTTGAAACTCATCGATATATCGTTATATTGATGTTTTTTTAACGATATATCGAAATCGATATTAATATTTTTTTAAATATCGATACTTTTTGCATCCCTACTGTGGCGGCGCGCTCGCGCACACTAACGCGGTGGCGGAGGGGACATGCGGTCGCGGCCAGCCGCTCGCAAGCCGCGTCATGATCGCACTTCAGAAGACTCGCTTACATTGCAAGCGAACACAACTGGTCGCCACCGCGCGCAGGCCGCGTCTTTCTGGGAGCCACTGTACTCGCACTGCGACACTAATGACGTATAGAAATTGACGGCTTTCACGGCGGTTCGTTACAGAAGCTGTGTACTCTACGCTCTTTCGGCGCCACGAATTTTTAAGTACTGCCGTCTCTAGTCGCTGCCGGTGAGGCGATTCCATGCTCTGTTTGTGTTAACACCAAAATTATTTGGTGGTTTTCATACTGCCAAAATTATGTCAGATATTTTCGATCACAACGAAGTACCACATTCTTCTGAATTTAATATCGAAGGAACCCCAAGACTATCTGGCGAGACACGTGACGCCAAAATATAGGACACTGCATCGGCTTTAAAAATATCAATTCAATGGTAACGAACATGGTCTTGCGTAATCAATATCGGCCATATTTATGACGCAAGACGTATCACGATTAAAATTTTAAGTGAAATAAGTCAACTACTCTAAATTGTAATACGCTTTGTGATTGTATCTCGAAAGTATATGTAAGTTATAAGTTTACGTACGATTATGTATTTTTGTGAGTAAATAAAATGACAATAATGCAATTTTTTCTTTATAATTTTCCTCTAATATCCTTCCCCATAATTTTCCCCTTTTTTCGTATAACCGGAGTTACCTACCGACATAACTTTTATTTTGTTGGATGGGAAATCATCAAATAGAGGGTGTGTCACTGCGTGCGACTCTTACTGACTAAAACCCACCCGTATTCCTTCCTTTTGCCTGTGTTGCCAGGGGCCTCGGTGACCCTTTAGTACCTTCCCGCGACCACGGCAGGCATCGGCCCTAGTGGACCCCTGCACTTGTGCTGACGACATCTCTTTGAGGCGCGCGTGGAATACAACGCGCCTACCGACATAGCTTGCAAGGCAAGCTGAAGTGGGACTGGGCTGGCCATGTTTGCCGAAGGACCGATGGCTGGTGGAGCTGACGAGCCCTGGAGTGGAGACCGCGAATCGGCAAGCGTAGTGTGGGACGACCCAACGTGGCTGGGATAGACTGGATGCGGAAGGCCGAGGACAGGGTGTTGTGGCGCAGCCTGGGACTGCTGGGGCAACTGGTCATGTCCAGCAGTGGACTGCGATAGGCTGAGTTGATAGATTGATACGTGAAAGTGGTGATAATGAACTGATTTCATTATGACAGCTCTTTTAGCTAAAAGAGCTGTCATAAGTCTACTAAATCTTAATCAGCTGATTAAGATTTAGTAGACTGAAGTAGAAAGATTACTAGATTATTTTACTAGTTTTTAGTAAAGCATGTGTGGTGTAATTATTTATGATAGGTCGAGAAATGTTGGGATACGGCAACGGTGCGATGTAAAAGAAGTTGTAGCGACAAAAAAATGAAAAGAGCTTGCTTAGATGGTTTGATCATGTTGGGAGGACGAGAGAATGGCGATTATCAAAAGGTATTGACAAGGCATTAGATGTGAGTAGAAGCGCCGGGAGAGGACGCCCTGGAATCTAGGATACAGTGACCTTGGCGCGTAGTACTCGCAACCGGCGTGTGTGTATGACCAGACGTATGTGGGTGAACTTGGCAGATCATTTCCGAGCAGACCATTAAAACATTCGAGTTATATTCGCATGCGGCTGAGTTCTAGAGTTCCATATACTTCAAAAAAAAAATAGTTCTAGCGTTTTGGACCAAAAAATTTGAATGAAGATATGATCAGATTTTTTCCAAAATTAAATTTTATATCTTATTTAGGCGCACAGTGGTAAGTTCTATAGTTCCTAATACTTTTTCGAAAGAGTCCTGCCGACCTAAATCAAAATCTTGATTTCAACTTAAATCTTTACCCATACTCTGCTGATACTTGAGTGAGAGTTCTGGGTTATGTTGTCATGTTTTCGCATTGTTCTGTTATAGATGCATCAGAAAACGAGGAGTTCCCGCTCCTCAGTCCCACTCTAATTATTTTTTATTCCCACTAACTTAAACACTGAATGAAATCTCGATCTCTTCTAACCTAAACTTTTCAAGCGGCTGCTGATACTTTTGTGAGGCTTCTGCTTTCATTTAGTTTTTTTTCTGTTACTGGGGTTTTGGCTACGAATCATGGATTGTTGAATCTACGAAAATTCACAAATTACGTCATTCACCGCTGTTTTATCAAAATTGTTGTCTTTTTCTAGTAACAGGTCAATATGCATGTTTTATTTTTTTATTGATTATAGGTCGGCAGAACTCTTTAGGATAAGAACTAAACTATAGAACTTACCACTGTGCACCTAAAACAGTTTTAAATATTTAATTTAAAAAAAATCATCTGATATCGGAGCATAATTTCATTAGACTTTTTCAAGCAAAAACGCCAGAACTATTTCTGTCACGCAAGCTGATTCAGTTCGATGACAATAAAACAATCTATTGGATCTCGTTAGTGACAGTTAAGTTCATAAGGAACTCCAGGACTCAGCCGCATGAGAATAGAGCTCACATTTTTTAATGATCTGCAAAGTTCACCCACATCAGGGGGCCTACTCCCTAAGTAGTTTCAGGCAAAGTTACGGGCGTCTCCTACTCCGTATCCTACGGGCCATAAGATTACTTCGGAGCTCGAACGGAGAATGAATGACAGCACGATTTGACAGTTGTCCCTACTCGTGACGTGTTTGTGCTCTTTCGAAAAATTGAATTTGTCACTTGTTTTGACGGATCAACTACTTTAGGACGGGGCCTTATCTTCGTTGACAGACTTAGAGAGAGAGAGTAGGTAGTCCCCCAGATGTATGAACGTAAACGAAGCAAAAGGAGTATGTAAGGATCATAGCAGGTGGCGCCCTGTAGAGTCTGCCTACCCCATGGGAAGAAGGCGTGAGTATATATATATATATATATATATATATATATATATATGTAATTTTTATAGGAATGAAATTCAGTAAAATAAAACACTATATTCATCTATGTTAATGTATTTCACTTAAGTTTTACATCATACAACCAACTGAATGCAACGTAATCGACAAATACTATATATTTAATGTGATACATTTGGAGACTGAATATAAACATTCTTTCCACATCTCTTAAACAATAAGTCACGTCCTTTTAATACCACAGAAAGATTAAAAAAGATAAAAATAACCTTTCTTTTTTATCGACATCATAACTTCTTTTTTAATTCATAGAATTTTTTCATTAAAAAATCGTGACGCAGGCTAAATATAATGATGTCTTAATTTTTATCAACTTCTGCTTCAACTTATAGTTTATCTTTTTTAACGCTCTGTGGAAACCTTGGAGTAATCAGCAAAACATTCAAGTCGCTACATTATGGTACTGGGCAGTATTGTAGCTATATTTAGTAAAAACTGTCCTTTTCTGGATCATCATTCCTTCCCCAGCATTGTGTACGAAATCTCTAACTTTCGGACTCACCAAATTAATTTCAGCCCCACTTTCGACCTCGAAAACCTACCAACCATATTTCAAGACATTAACAATATTGTAAAAACATGACAAATGCCTTAGTTTTATATCCTAAATTAACTCGAAACTACTTTACTCATTACTCCATGGTAATAAGGTCTATTTTTCAATAAACCATGTCACTATACAACCAGAATTATTTTCCATACAATATAATTATAATCGTTTCTGTCAATCCGAGTTCTGCGAGAGACGACGCTGTCTTAGTGTTACAAGAAGTATAAAACGTTAATTATTAGAACAACTGGCTTAGGAAGCCCTCTTGTCAATATCAATACATGGCAGTAATTTCATATCCTTGATTTATCGTCCAATTATAAAGTGCCTGTTTCATTGTCGAGACAAGCACTATCTACCAGAAAAACTTAATCTTTTGGGTAAGTTATCTGGAGCTTACCAGGAAAAACTGACCATTACTCGCTTTTATATTTTTTTCTGAAATCGCCTTGTATCTTCTTCGTATGTGCAGAGGTCTTTGCCCTGCACAGAGTCAGTCACAGACCGGTATTCTTATTGCTAAAGCTAAATTGACAAGAGCGCATTTAAAGTAAACTGTCTTAATATTCCAAATAATCTTTTAAGTATCCTATACAGGCGCGGACCTAGATTTTTGTTCAAGGGGTGGAGGGGCAAGTGTTTCTCCCTGGTTAGGGGGGCCAAATAATGTTTATCTCTGGGTAGGTGGGAGGGAGGAAGTTCTCAAGCCGTGAAAGCCTTTTACAAAAATAAACTTTCAATACAGGATAAAACTATGTTTAGGTCCGATTTAGACTCAGTTTGAAGGGCAACTGCACCCCTCCGTATCCGCGCCTGATTCTATAATGTTATTTTAAATCATTTTTCCTTCAATAACATTGGCAAGAGGTAATATTAGCTAAAGTTAATTTCAATATTCTACGTCTTAATCATTGAACAGTCTCCTTATTAACCGACTTCAAAAAGGAGACATTTGTCAATTCGATTGCATTATTTAGAACAAAAAGAATATTACGAATTTTTAAGAGCGCTCGTGTTAATTTAGCCTAAAACATGATAGTCTTGTCATAAATGTCATGATTTGTCAAATATCCAATGCTTTTAGCTACCAATGAAGATATAAGGCATTTTGTGGGTGTAAAGGTATAACTCACTAAGTGACATTTTTGCGAAAAACTTGTTAAAGAAGTGGTAAACATAATGAATATGAGACACTTTTCTCTCAAAGATTATCAGATGATTTATGATGACCTTTATATCCACTATATTAAGCATCAATTTGGGCAGCTATTGCTTAAATAATATAAACCTTACGAAACCCGCGTACAATAGAATAAAATATAATTTTAAATAATATTAAATTGCTTTTCTTTATATATTAATTGAATTAGAATTTATACATGGCGTCAAGTTCTCAAAATTATACATGCAATACATGGTGTTTTATTTATGCCGTGTTTACAGGATGATGATAACCTTAAATTCGACGCAAATAATATTATGATATTGTCAATCGAATTATTTCAAATTTACTAGATGTCTCTAAAATAACGAACTGATTTTAGATACTAGTGTAACGCCCGGTGTCTGTGGTTTATTAGTAGCCCGCGATCCATTGTGAAAAGTAGCATATCGACGACGAAGTTACAAGAACCTTTATCTAGCAAAACATCATTTTACAGGGAACGAAAAAAAAAAACCGTTTTATTTTACAGTATACAGTTGCTTAATAGATATTGTCAGTTATCAGTAACTCTTTAAAAAATAAGATTATAAGTTATCTGCTTTTGCCAGCTCACGCAAGCGATTATTTGAAGTCAATCTACGTCTAAAAATTAAAATCGTCAAAATGTCAGTTAGTTCTTGTCACTTCATCGTCGATATGTTCTGGTCCAGGTCATGGTCTACTCATGTGCAGAATTTCATCCAAATCCGTTCAGCCGTTTTAGCGTAACAAACAAACAAACTCACTTTCGCATTTATAACATTAAGTTAGGATTATTAGTTCGATATCTTGTTGCTGACAACTAGTTAAGAAATTCGCTTTAATTGAGATAACTTTGTCGAATTAATTACTATTGAGAATTTATGTGATGACTTCAGAAGCCGGGCGTTTGTTGTTAATTTTGTATTACTAACTTTACCATAGTCGGAATAAAGTTCAAAATACAAAAACTGTCTCGAAAACCTCGTTTTGTTACGGCCGGGTACAATGTACAGTCCTTTGAGTTATTTTACCTCTGATTATGCGTCACTGTCAAAACCACAGTGATCTTTATCATCGTAGCAATAAGGCTGCTATTGGGTTGCTGATGTCAGAGGTTAAATAGCTGTAAAGACGGTAGCATTATGACTGTGTTTATTGAAGCCACAGACTACTTCTGGTTCTGCCTGAGCGCGGCGGCGATGTCTCTGACGTCGAGTTGAACTTTAGGTTTGTGCTGCGGCGGCTCGAAGTAGAACTCGAATCGTTTGAACGACTCTATCTCGCGTTCCGACACTTCTAAAGAGGACAGGTTTGTAATGCTCGAGTCTGGGAGGAATACACTGGATTCTGAAAAAAAATAAACAAATCAATAATTTTTTATGTTGGAGAATATCTCGCTATTTCTAATAGTATCTAGGGAAAGTTCTTCAAGTTACCAGGTAAAACGTTTAGTCTTTAGAATGTCGAAATCGGTTTTATTGGTTGAGGTGTATTAGGAAGTAATAAAAAAAACACTTTCACAAGTTTAGTGTATTATTGTATTAATATCATGTGGAAGATTGAAGAGATATTTGAATGGAAATTAAACCCGAGATGCTGATTTTAAACTACCTTTAAGATGATTTTCATTTGACAATTCATGTCTTTTTAAATACAATAATTTAACAATGTTATCGAAACAATAATACAAATTGATGAAAAATGCGGAGAGATTTGAAGTTGATAGAACGGTATAATAAACTAGCCGTAGAATTAAAGTCTATTTATAATATAAATCAGTTTAATTAAAAATCAGCTAATGTCATTTTTGATGGAAAAGTGCCAGTGACATATTTCTTTCTTTTCTTGGCATTTGTGTTGGTGGTAGTGTACCTAAATTTAACTGAATTAGCCATTTTAAAACCGTAAGTTATATATCTTCATGTAGTTTTTAATGAAAATAGTAATGAAACGAATAGAACAGAAACCATCTAAATACAGATGATTGTAATACCTCTCTGCGGCGGCCCCGTGCGGGCGCGCGCCCCGACGGGCCCGAAGCGCCGCTCGTCGCCGGGCGGCTCGTCGGCGCCGCGCGGGCTGCCGGACTGCGCGGACGTGCCCGAGGGTGAGCTGCGAGCTGACTGTACGCCTGCGTATAAACATGCTAACTGTTATAAACTGCGTATAAATACAACAAAAATTAAAAACAGGCAGTCATGGGGACTGCCCACAAAAGTGAAAACTTATCGCTCAACGCGCCTAAAGAAGTGTTCACTTCAATAAAATAATGATTATCTGAAACACAATCTAAACTTTTCACGTGGTCAATTTAACTTCACTTACCTACTGCTACTACAAAATCATTTATTAAATAAATCATTTATTTGCTTATAATGTAGCAGAATCAGCCTATAATGTTGTCCCACTGCTGGGACACAGGCCTCCTCTCTGTGAGAGGGAGTGGGCCGTAATCCACCACGCGGGCCCAGTGCGGGTTGGTAGATGTCACATGTCTTCGAATTGTTGGTTCTAGGACATGTCGGTTTCCTCACGATGTTTTCCTTCACCGGTTTGAGAGCAGGTGATGAAATAATTTACACAAAGTAAAGCGCCTGTCTGGGTTCGAACCAACGACCTACAACTCGTAAGTCGCGGCAGTTACCACTGGGGCCACCACTGCTCTGATTATATTATTATTAGTAAATTATTATTACATACAAATGTCATTAATTCATTTATAATAGATTCATTAATTAGGTAATACTCTGAACCAATATTTTTTATGTTCTAAAAATTCCATATTACTGTAAAAACACTTTTTTTGTAACCACTCTGATAATTGTGTTTTAAAAAGATTCCCCTGCAGCAATTTAAATTTGTTTGGTGTGGTATTATAAATTAATATACACATATTGAACACATTTTTCTTATAAATATCTTTATGTCCAGCTGTGTGATATAAGAGGTCGCGAGACATAGCTCTTTACTGTCGTGGTATAACCTCGGTATGTTGCTTAAAATAATGCATGTGGGTCTTTGTAAAAGTGCAGATAGGTATCTCTAATGTACATACAGGGCAGTGGAAGAATTCATTTTTTTGAAAGAGTGGCTTACAACTATCTAAGAACCATGACCTGTTTATTACCCGGATGCCGTGTTTTTTGGAGCTTGAAAACTCTGTCGGTATCGGTCGAGTTACCCCACATGATTAGTCCAAAGCTTAGAACAGATGAAACGTAACCATGGTAAGCTTGGAATAATTTAGTATATGCGTATGCATGTACACAGACCGTTGCGCGTCGCCAGTCTGGCGCAACACGTCACATTAGCATGTCGCGGTTAGCATGTCGGTAACGACCCATAACCACCAAAAATCGCTCAACGCGTCTAAAGAAATTTTCACTTCAAGAAACGGTCAAATGCGTGTCGGACCACGGACAATGAAGGCTTCTTTTAGTTGCCGCTTAAGATAATTCATTCCAATTCCGGAACCCTTCATTGTGCGTGGTCGGACACGGACTTGGCCGGCTTTTTACCTTTTGAGGTACGCATTGGCTTTGAATTGGGTTCGAAAATATGGTATCGAATCGTGGTATTGAGACAACATTCCATAGTAGTTTTTTAACAGAAGTAAAGTGATAACCTTACTAAAATCGAAATGCAAGTACAGTCACGAGCACTAATATGTATACACTTAACAAATTTTAAAGTTATTTTCTCCTACTGTGTTGATTGTAATTTTATGTCGTTACGAACATAGTATTACGGAACCCATGCTATTACGAAATAGGTTTTACTTCAATGTTGCAGTCGTTATTCCACGAAAATATCGCTTTTGTATTTTGCTAAGTGTATACATACATATCAGTGCTTGACTGTACAAGTATTGACAATTTGACTAATAATTTGACAATTTCTACAGTCAGCCTTTTGGGCTCCCGAAAGTTACAGAAAATATGTATGATTTAAACTTGTTAATTATTTCTTGTTTGTAACTCTGTTTTGAAGAGACGAGAATGCTTTGAATAAACGATTTCTTTATTTCGAAATAAGGATATGCATGTATTTTTTTTTTCACTTTATTTATAATAGACAGGAATATAAACCCAAGAAAAGTTATTCAGAGTTAAATTCAACTACTGCTTGTTGCTCAAAAAGTTATTAAACTCCAACAATTTTCTACTACAGTTGAAACGACCGTTTCTGTCGCGGGCATGATGTGACGTCATTTGCCACAAAACTTCTTTGTTTACATCTGTGTGTAGCCCCAAATCATATTAATAAATTAAATTATTTGTTTTGCTTTAATTCAAGCAGAAATTGCACTTACTTCCTTACCTTAGTGAGATTTCAAGCACTTTGCTAAGAATAGTGTTTTATTAACATAGTTTCCTTCATCACTCCCGGCATTGTCGAAGACGACGCGTTCTGAGTTTGCGTTCCGTTCCATAAAAAAAAATGCAACATAAATGAATGAATTTCAAAATAAGTAATTCAATAGAAATTTGTTTCTTAACTCCTGCATAATGTATATTTAAATAATGGATAAGTCTTGAATTACTTGCATATTCCTTATTATCAACTTTAATTTTACGTGCGATACATGTTTGTTTCACTAATCTACGTTCCAACAACCCCGCCAGGCGCAGGGCCAGCTGGGCATGCTGCTGGCGGCGCAGGCGCACGCCGGCCTGCTGGCGCCGCCCGCGCGCCGCAAGCGGCGCCGCGCGCACTCGCCGCGCCCGCCGCGCCCGCCGCCGCACAAGCGACTGAGTGGGGCGTGCGAGGCGATGCAGAGTTCGGGGCCCGACGTCATCTTATGTCCGTAAGTGGTACGGAGTAGGAAGCGCCCGTAACTTCGGCCGAAACTACGGACGTCGCGCTTAGGGAGCAGGCCCTCTGTTTCGGGCTATAGCCATTTAACACCCGGTTTTTGAAAACTGGTAAATCCAACTAGCGTTTAGTATAAAACCTTCATAGGCTTTCAGAAATTGTGATTGAATTAGGCGTATACAGAGCGACGAAGAGGTTCTCACATTGAAGACTAGTTTCTCGAACAAAACTGTAATGAATTTTGATCAACATACAACGTATAGTTGCCGGCATTTAACTAGAGCTCTCGGCGGAGTGGTGGGGGTTAGTGTGCGCGTCGTATTATCTCAGAGGTAAGGTCCTAAATCGCTTAAAGTAATTAAGGATCAGAGCTCAAGATAAATGCCGGCAACTGTAACGTAGCGTAAACAAGCGGCCAAGTGCAATTCGGACTCGCACAAGAAGGGTTCCGTATCACCGAACAATATTTAACACTACATATGTTTTAATATTTTAGTTTTATTTAATCATGTTTTTTTGTATGGGGACCCGCTTTAATTTATAACGTAATTATAGCGGCCATTGTAGTAGACACTTTGTCAAAATTTCAAATGTCTGCCTATTATGGTTCAAAAGATACTGCCCTGTGACAGACAGACGAACAACGGAGCCGTACTAATAGGGTCCCGTTGGCACCCTTTGAGTACGAGACACTAAAAGCGTAAGAAATGTTGAATTTTGCGGGCTACATTGACGGATTCCTTTTTTTTTTTTGGGTGGGAAATTATCAAATAACTTCTCCCGCTCTGAGCGGAGCGGGAGGATGTGTCAGACTTTTACTGACTAAAACCCACCCGTGTTCCTTCCGTCGCCTGTGTTGCCAGGGGCCTCGGTAACCCTTTCGGACTTTCCCACTACCCCGGCAGGCATCGGCCCTAGTGGACCCCTACACTTGTGCTGACGACATCATGTGACAACCTCATCGCCACTTTGTCGCAATAAAAAAATATATTTTGCAGGCATTCGACGAGCAGACTGTATAAATAGTACGCTAATAGCTTATATTTAGCTTAATATAGCAAACTGAAAAGTACAACGTTATAATGAAAAATATAATATTTTGTAATAGGGTAGTTGACTATTTTAACCTTTAACCCTTTGACCTTTAGGCACCTGTCTCACTCCCGGCGATTACCTAGCAACTAATAAAAACCGGCCAAGTGCGTGTCGACCATTCACAATGATGGGTACCGTAGTTGGGATGAATTTATCCCAAAAACAAACCTAATAACGTAGTTGAAAAACATGTTCTCTCATACATCGATATACGTCACAGTCAATTCTCCAACTGCAAATGTAAGTTGGTCGACTATTACTCGTTAACGTGTAAAGCCTACTTAGTCTTGATAGTTTTCCTTTTAATTCTGTTATAATATACTACTGCCATGAATTTTTTCACATATCCAAAAAAAAACCATTTAGCTGGCAGGCTTAATATTACACAAACGGATCCCTGTGTCGAAAAATGATTTCCACAGATCCGCAATATTTTTGAACGGCCTATCCAATGATACCCCACACCACGGGACGAGAAATAAAAAGATCATCCCCACATTACGTGCAAGGGAGGTATCCTACATTTTTTTCAAGTTTTTATTTTACCTTGTCGGCGTGATTAATATGTATACCCATGCCAGATTACAGCTTTCTAGTACTAAGAGTCTCTGAGTTAAGCCGGGAACAGACAGACAGACGGACATTGCGAAACTATAAGGGTTCCTTGTTGACTAGGGAACCCTAATTCGCCTTGTTTGTTTAACACAGTTCTCGCCGGTGGTGTGAACAGTCGACGATCAACTGTTACTATATGTACCTCTATCACTGACACGGGACCTATTATAATCTTTTGTACGTTTCTTGAGTAGGAAAATACCAATTTCTACTGCCACGCAGCGTTGCAGTGTTCCGGTTAAAAGGGTGTGGGAGCCAGCACAGAGCTCGGATACACCTCGGCGGAAGCTGCTAGAAGCGGCAATGTAAATACTTATGATACAAACCGAGCGTGACACCGTTTAAGCCTCTCCCAAACAGACATGGTCTGCGGAGGCGGCGTAGCGCGGGGCGCGACTCCAGCGGTGCAACAATAGGTACACCACCGCGGTCGCTGTGGCGACCTGAAGTGCCATTCGTTGTGGTGTTTGTTGTGACGATCGGACGTCAGTCAACATGGCTTACAGTAACGAAGTCTTATTAATCTTTCAGAAGATAAAAAAAGCATAGCATTCGCCAAGTATTTCAGCGATATTATCCCATATTTTGTTTTCAATCCTAATGTGATCACGGTGTGAATTTTTTTAATTTTTTCTTCAAGCCTAGGCTTTATTAGCAACTGACCACGCTGTGGTCTAGGCTTGGAGAAAAATATCTATGTATCGATACATCAATATTTTTTATCGATATATCGATATTTTTTGGCGATATATGTTACATCAGTATTATGTTCCTTGTTTGATATTTAATGAATAAAACACAAACGCAATAGAGTTTCATAAGATACAAATATTTTTTTGAAACTCATCGATATATCGTTATATTGATGTTTTTTTAACGATATATCGAAATCGATATTAATATTTTTTTAAATATCGATACTTTTTGCATCCCTACTGTGGCGGCGCGCTCGCGCACACTAACGCGGTGGCGGAGGGGACATGCGGTCGCGGCCAGCCGCTCGCAAGCCGCGTCATGATCGCACTTCAGAAGACTCGCTTACATTGCAAGCGAACACAACTGGTCGCCACCGCGCGCAGGCCGCGTCTTTCTGGGAGCCACTGTACTCGCACTGCGACACTAATGACGTATAGAAATTGACGGCTTTCACGGCGGTTCGTTACAGAAGCTGTGTACTCTACGCTCTTTCGGCGCCACGAATTTTTAAGTACTGCCGTCTCTAGTCGCTGCCGGTGAGGCGATTCCATGCTCTGTTTGTGTTAACACCAAAATTATTTGGTGGTTTTCATACTGCCAAAATTATGTCAGATATTTTCGATCACAACGAAGTACCACATTCTTCTGAATTTAATATCGAAGGAACCCCAAGACTATCTGGCGAGACACGTGACGCCAAAATATAGGACACTGCATCGGCTTTAAAAATATCAATTCAATGGTAACGAACATGGTCTTGCGTAATCAATATCGGCCATATTTATGACGCAAGACGTATCACGATTAAAATTTTAAGTGAAATAAGTCAACTACTCTAAATTGTAATACGCTTTGTGATTGTATCTCGAAAGTATATGTAAGTTATAAGTTTACGTACGATTATGTATTTTTGTGAGTAAATAAAATGACAATAATGCAATTTTTTCTTTATAATTTTCCTCTAATATCCTTCCCCATAATTTTCCCCTTTTTTCGTATAACCGGAGTTACCTACCGACATAACTTTTATTTTGTTGGATGGGAAATCATCAAATAGAGGGTGTGTCACTGCGTGCGACTCTTACTGACTAAAACCCACCCGTATTCCTTCCTTTTGCCTGTGTTGCCAGGGGCCTCGGTGACCCTTTAGTACCTTCCCGCGACCACGGCAGGCATCGGCCCTAGTGGACCCCTGCACTTGTGCTGACGACATCTCTTTGAGGCGCGCGTGGAATACAACGCGCCTACCGACATAGCTTGCAAGGCAAGCTGAAGTGGGACTGGGCTGGCCATGTTTGCCGAAGGACCGATGGCTGGTGGAGCTGACGAGCCCTGGAGTGGAGACCGCGAATCGGCAAGCGTAGTGTGGGACGACCCAACGTGGCTGGGATAGACTGGATGCGGAAGGCCGAGGACAGGGTGTTGTGGCGCAGCCTGGGACTGCTGGGGCAACTGGTCATGTCCAGCAGTGGACTGCGATAGGCTGAGTTGATAGATTGATACGTGAAAGTGGTGATAATGAACTGATTTCATTATGACAGCTCTTTTAGCTAAAAGAGCTGTCATAAGTCTACTAAATCTTAATCAGCTGATTAAGATTTAGTAGACTGAAGTAGAAAGATTACTAGATTATTTTACTAGTTTTTAGTAAAGCATGTGTGGTGTAATTATTTATGATAGGTCGAGAAATGTTGGGATACGGCAACGGTGCGATGTAAAAGAAGTTGTAGCGACAAAAAAATGAAAAGAGCTTGCTTAGATGGTTTGATCATGTTGGGAGGACGAGAGAATGGCGATTATCAAAAGGTATTGACAAGGCATTAGATGTGAGTAGAAGCGCCGGGAGAGGACGCCCTGGAATCTAGGATACAGTGACCTTGGCGCGTAGTACTCGCAACCGGCGTGTGTGTATGACCAGACGTATGTGGGTGAACTTGGCAGATCATTTCCGAGCAGACCATTAAAACATTCGAGTTATATTCGCATGCGGCTGAGTTCTAGAGTTCCATATACTTCAAAAAAAAAATAGTTCTAGCGTTTTGGACCAAAAAATTTGAATGAAGATATGATCAGATTTTTTCCAAAATTAAATTTTATATCTTATTTAGGCGCACAGTGGTAAGTTCTATAGTTCCTAATACTTTTTCGAAAGAGTCCTGCCGACCTAAATCAAAATCTTGATTTCAACTTAAATCTTTACCCATACTCTGCTGATACTTGAGTGAGAGTTCTGGGTTATGTTGTCATGTTTTCGCATTGTTCTGTTATAGATGCATCAGAAAACGAGGAGTTCCCGCTCCTCAGTCCCACTCTAATTATTTTTTATTCCCACTAACTTAAACACTGAATGAAATCTCGATCTCTTCTAACCTAAACTTTTCAAGCGGCTGCTGATACTTTTGTGAGGCTTCTGCTTTCATTTAGTTTTTTTTCTGTTACTGGGGTTTTGGCTACGAATCATGGATTGTTGAATCTACGAAAATTCACAAATTACGTCATTCACCGCTGTTTTATCAAAATTGTTGTCTTTTTCTAGTAACAGGTCAATATGCATGTTTTATTTTTTTATTGATTATAGGTCGGCAGAACTCTTTAGGATAAGAACTAAACTATAGAACTTACCACTGTGCACCTAAAACAGTTTTAAATATTTAATTTAAAAAAAATCATCTGATATCGGAGCATAATTTCATTAGACTTTTTCAAGCAAAAACGCCAGAACTATTTCTGTCACGCAAGCTGATTCAGTTCGATGACAATAAAACAATCTATTGGATCTCGTTAGTGACAGTTAAGTTCATAAGGAACTCCAGGACTCAGCCGCATGAGAATAGAGCTCACATTTTTTAATGATCTGCAAAGTTCACCCACATCAGGGGGCCTACTCCCTAAGTAGTTTCAGGCAAAGTTACGGGCGTCTCCTACTCCGTATCACCTACGGGCCATAAGATTACTTCGGAGCTCGAACGGAGAATGAATGACAGCACGATTTGACAGTTGTCCCTACTCGTGACGTGTTTGTGCTCTTTCGAAAAATTGAATTTGTCACTTGTTTTGACGGATCAACTACTTTAGGACGGGGCCTTATCTTCGTTGACAGACTTAGAGAGAGAGAGTAGGTAGTCCCCCAGATGTATGAACGTAAACGAAGCAAAAGGAGTATGTAAGGATCATAGCAGGTGGCGCCCTGTAGAGTCTGCCTACCCCATGGGAAGAAGGCGTGAGTATATATATATATATATATATATATGTAATTTTTATAGGAATGAAATTCAGTAAAATAAAACACTATATTCATCTATGTTAATGTATTTCACTTAAGTTTTACATCATACAACCAACTGAATGCAACGTAATCGACAAATACTATATATTTAATGTGATACATTTGGAGACTGAATATAAACATTCTTTCCACATCTCTTAAACAATAAGTCACGTCCTTTTAATACCACAGAAAGATTAAAAAAGATAAAAATAACCTTTCTTTTTTATCGACATCATAACTTCTTTTTTAATTCATAGAATTTTTTCATTAAAAAATCGTGACGCAGGCTAAATATAATGATGTCTTAATTTTTATCAACTTCTGCTTCAACTTATAGTTTATCTTTTTTAACGCTCTGTGGAAACCTTGGAGTAATCAGCAAAACATTCAAGTCGCTACATTATGGTACTGGGCAGTATTGTAGCTATATTTAGTAAAAACTGTCCTTTTCTGGATCATCATTCCTTCCCCAGAATTGTGTACGAAATCTCTAACTTTCGGACTCACCAAATTAATTTCAGCCCCACTTTCGACCTCGAAAACCTACCAACCATATTTCAAGACATTAACAATATTGTAAAAACATGACAAATGCCTTAATTTTATATCCTAAATTAACTCGAAACTACTTTACTCATTACTCCATGGTAATAAGGTCTATTTTTCAATAAACCATGTCACTATACAACCAGAATTATTTTCCATGCAATATAATTATAATCTTTTCTGTCAATCCGAGTTCTGCGAGAGACGACGCTGTCTTAGTGTTACAAGAAGTATAAAACGTCAATTATTAGAACAGCTGGCTTAGGATGCCATCTTGTCAATATACTGTACATGGCAGTAATTTCATATCCTTGATTTATCGTCTAATTATAAAGTGCCTGTTTCATTGTCGTGACAAGCACTATCTACCAGAAAAACTTAATCTTTTGGGTAAGTTATCTGGAGCTTACCAGGAAAAACTGACCATTACACGCTTTTATATTTTTTTCTGAAATCGCCTCGTATCTTCTTCGTATGTGAAGAGGTCTTTGCCCTGCACAGAGTCAGTCACAGACCGGTATTCTTATTGCTAAAGCTAAATTGACAAGAGCGCATTTAAAGTAAACTGTCTTAATATTCCAAATAATCTGTTAACTATCCTATACAGGCGCGGATCTAGATTTTTGCTCAAGGGGTGGAGGGGGGCAAATGTTTCTCCCTGGGTAGGGGGGCCAAATATTGTTTAAATTTCTGGGTAGGTGATTGGGAGGGAGAAAGTTCTCAAGCCGTGAAAGCTTTTTACAAAAATAAACCTTCAGAACAGGTTAAAATTATGTTTAGGTCCAATTTAGACTCAGTTTGAAGGGCAACTGCACCCCTCCGTATCCGCGCCTGATTCTATAATGTTATTTTAAATCATTTTTTCTTCAATAACATTGGCAAGAGGTAATATTAGCTAAAGTTAATTTCAATATTCTACGTCTTAATCATTGAACAGTCTCCTTATTAACCGACTTCAAAAAGGAGACATTTGTCAATTCGATTGCATTATTTAGAACAAAAAGAATATTACGAATTTTTAAGAGCGCTCGTGTTAATTTAGCCTAAAACATGATAGTCTTGTCATAAATGTCATGATTTGTCAAATATCCAATGCTTTTAGCTACCAATGAAGATATAAGGCATTTTGTGGGTGTAAAGGTATAACTCACTAAGTGACATTTTTGCGAAAAACTTGTTAAAGAAGTGGTAAACATAATGAATATGAGACACTTTTCTCTCAAAGATTATCAGATGATTTATGATGACCTTTATATCCACTATATTAAGCATCAATTTGGGCAGCTATTGCTTAAATAATATAAACCTTACGAAACCCGCGTACAATAGAATAAAATATAATTTTAAATAATATTAAATTGCTTTTCTTTATATATTAATTGAATTAGAATTTATACATGGCGTCAAGTTCTCAAAATTATACATGCAATACATGGTGTTTTATTTATGCCGTGTTTACAGGATGATGATAACCTTAAATTCGACGCAAATAATATTATGATATTGTCAATCGAATTATTTCAAATTTACTAGATGTCTCTAAAATAACGAACTGATTTTAGATACTAGTGTAACGCCCGGTGTCTGTGGTTTATTAGTAGCCCGCGATCCATTGTGAAAAGTAGCATATCGACGACGAAGTTACAAGAACCTTTATCTAGCAGAACATCATTTTACAGGGAACGAAAAAAAAACCCGTTTTATTTTACAGTATACAGTTGCTTAATAGATATTGTCAGTTATCAGTAACTCTTTAAAAAATAAGATTATAAGTTATCTGCTTTTGCCAGCTCACGCAAACGATTATTTGAAGTCAATCTACGTCTAAAAATTAAAATCGTCAAAACGTCAGTTAGTTCTTGTCACTTCATCGTCGATATGTTCTGGTCCAGGTCATCGTCTACTCATGTGCAGAATTTCATCCAAATCCGTTCAGCCGTTTTAGCATAACAAACAAACAAACTCACTTTCGCATTTGTAACATTAAGTTAGGATTATTAGTTCGATATCTTGCTGCTGAAAACTAGTTAAGAAATTCGCTTTAATTAAGATAACTTTGTCGAATTAATTATTATTGAGAATTTATGTGATGACTTCAGAAGCCGGGCATTAGTTGTTAATTTTGTATTACTAACTTTACCATTGTCGGAATAAAGTTCAAAATAGAAAAACTGTCTCGAAATTAACCTCGTTTTGTTACGGCCGGGTACAATGTACAGTCCTTTGAGTTATTTTACCTCTGATTATGCGTCACTGTCAAAATCACAGTGATCTTTATTGTCGCGGCATTAAGGCTGCTATTGGCTTGTGGCCATTGCCAAGTCTGCCAAAACCACAGTGATCTTTATCATCGTAGCAATAAGGCTGCTATTGGGTTGCTGATGTCAGAGGTTAAATAGCTGTAAAGACGGTAGCATTATGACTGTGTTTATTGAAGCCACAGACTACTTCTGGTTCTGCCTGAGCGCGGCGGCGATGTCTCTGACGTCGAGTTGAACTTTAGGTTTGTGCTGCGGCGGCTCGAAGTAGAACTCGAATCGTTTGAACGACTCTATCTCGCGTTCCGACACTTCTAAAGAGGACAGGTTTGTAATGCTCGAGTCTGGGAGGAATACACTGGATTCTGAAAAAAAAATCAATATGTTTCATGTTGGAGAATATCTCGCTATTTCTTTTCTAATAGTATCTAGGGAAACTTCTTCAAGTTACCAGGTAAAACGTTTAGTCTTTAGAATGTCGAATTCGGTTTTATTGGTTGAGGTGTATTAGGAAGTAATAAAAAAAACACTTTCACAAGTTTAGTGTATTATTGTATTAATATCATGTGGAAGATTGAAGAGATATTTGAATGGAAATTAAACCCGAGATGCTGATTTTAAACTACCTTTAAGATGATTTTCATTTGACAATTCATGTCTTTTTAAATACAATAATTTAACAATGTTATCGAAACAATAATACAAATTGATGAAAAATGCGGAGAGATTTGAAGTTGATAGAACGGTATAATAAACTAGCCGTAGAATTAAAGTCTATTTATAATATAAATCAGTTTAATTAAAAATCAGCTAATGTCATTTTTGATGGAAAAGTGCCAGTGACATATTTCTTTCTTTTCTTGACATTTGTGTTGGTTCGTTTCCGTAATTTTTAAGTTATATATCTTCATGTAGTTTTTAATGAAAATAGTAATGAAACGAATAGAACAGAAACCATCTAAATACAGATGATTGTAATACCTCTCTGCGGCGGCCCCGTGCGGGCGCGCGCCCCGACGGGCCCGAAGCGCCGCTCGTCGCCGGGCGGCTCGTCGGCGCCGCGCGGGCTGCCGGACTGCGCGGACGTGCCCGAGGGTGAGCTGCGAGCTGACTGTACGCCTGCGTATAAACATGCTAACTGTTATAAACTGCGTATAAATACAACAAAAATTAAAAACAGGCAGTCATGGGGACTGCCCACAAAAGTGAAAACTTATCGCTCAACGCGCCTAAAGAAGTGTTCACTTCAATAAAATAATGATTATCTGAAACACAATCTAAACTTTTCACGTGGTCAATTTAACTTCACTTACCTACTGCTACTACAAAATCATTTATTAAATAAATCATTTATTTGCTTATAATGTAGCAGAATCAGCCTATAATGTTGTCCCACTGCTGGGACACAGGCCTCCTCTCTGTGAGAGGGAGTGGGCCGTAATCCACCACGCGGGCCCAGTGCGGGTTGGTAGATGTCACATGTCTTCGAATTGTTGGTTCTAGGACATGTCGGTTTCCTCACGATGTTTTCCTTCACCGGTTTGAGAGCAGTGGTGATGAAATAATTTACACAAAGTAAAGCGCCTGTCTGGGTTCGAACCAACGACCTACAACTCGTAAGTCGCGGCAGTTACCACTGGGCCACCACTGCTCTGATTATATTATTATTAGTAAATTATTATTACATACAAATGTCATTAATTCATTTATAATAGATTCATTAATTAGGTAATACTCTGAACCAATATTTTTATGTTCTAAAAATTCCATATTACTGTAAAAACACTTTTTTTTGTAACCACTCTGATAATTGTGTTTTAAAAAGATTCCCCTGCAGCAATTTAAATTTGTTTGGTGTGGTATTATAAATTAATATACACATATTGAACACATTTTTCTTATAAATATCTTTATGTCCAGCTGTGTGATATAAGAGGTCGCGAGACATAGCTCTTTACTGTCGTGGTATAACCTCGGTATGTTGCTTAAAAT
Source organism: Atethmia centrago (assembly GCA_905333075.3). Classification (NCBI taxonomy): domain Eukaryota; kingdom Metazoa; phylum Arthropoda; class Insecta; order Lepidoptera; family Noctuidae; genus Atethmia; species Atethmia centrago. The sequence continues at coordinate 12,581,683 of HG995393.1, forward strand.
AATGCATGTGGGTCTTTGTAAAAGTGCAGATAGGTATCTCTAATGTACATACAGGGCAGTGGAAGAATTCATTTTTTGAAAGAGTGGCTTACAACTATCTAAGAACCATGACCTGTTTATTACCCGGATGCCGTGTTTTTTGGAGCTTGAAAACTCTGTCGGTATCGGTCGAGTTACCCCACATGATTAGTCCAAAGCTTAGAACAGATGAAACGTAACCATGGTAAGCTTGGAATAATTTAGTATATGCGTATGCATGTACACAGACCGTTGCGCGTCGCCAGTCTGGCGCAACACGTCACATTAGCATGTCGCGGTTAGCATGTCGGTAACGACCCATAACCACCAAAAATCGCTCAACGCGTCTAAAGAAATTTTCACTTCAAGAAACGGTCAAATGCGTGTCGGACCACGGACAATGAAGGCTTCTTTTAGTTGCCGCTTAAGATAATTCATTCCAATTCCGGAACCCTTCATTGTGCGTGGTCGGACACGGACTTGGCCGGCTTTTTACCTTTTGAGGTACGCATTGGCTTTGAATTGGGTTCGAAAATATGGTATCGAATCGTGGTATTGAGACAACATTCCATAGTAGTTTTTTAACAGAAGTAAAGTGATAACCTTACTAAAATCGAAATGCAAGTACAGTCACGAGCACTAATATGTATACACTTAACAAATTTTAAAGTTATTTTCTCCTACTGTGTTGATTGTAATTTTATGTCGTTACGAACATAGTATTACGGAACCCATGCTATTACGAAATAGGTTTTACTTCAATGTTGCAGTCGTTATTCCACGAAAATATCGCTTTTGTATTTTGCTAAGTGTATACATACATATCAGTGCTTGACTGTACAAGTATTGACAATTTGACTAATAATTTGACAATTTCTACAGTCAGCCTTTTGGGCTCCCGAAAGTTACAGAAAATATGTATGATTTAAACTTGTTAATTATTTCTTGTTTGTAACTCTGTTTTGAAGAGACGAGAATGCTTTGAATAAACGATTTCTTTATTTCGAAATAAGGATATGCATGTATTTTTTTTTTCACTTTATTTATAATAGACAGGAATATAAACCCAAGAAAAGTTATTCAGAGTTAAATTCAACTACTGCTTGTTGCTCAAAAAGTTATTAAACTCCAACAATTTTCTACTACAGTTGAAACGACCGTTTCTGTCGCGGGCATGATGTGACGTCATTTGCCACAAAACTTCTTTGTTTACATCTGTGTGTAGCCCCAAATCATATTAATAAATTAAATTATTTGTTTTGCTTTAATTCAAGCAGAAATTGCACTTACTTCCTTACCTTAGTGAGATTTCAAGCACTTTGCTAAGAATAGTGTTTTATTAACATAGTTTCCTTCATCACTCCCGGCATTGTCGAAGACGACGCGTTCTGAGTTTGCGTTCCGTTCCATAAAAAAAAATGCAACATAAATGAATGAATTTCAAAATAAGTAATTCAATAGAAATTTGTTTCTTAACACCTGCATAATGTATATTTAAATAATGGATAAGTCTTGAATTACTTGCATATTCCTTATTATCAACTTTAATTTTACGTGCGATACATGTTTGTTTCACTAATCTACGTTCCAACAACCCCGCCAGGCGCAGGGCCAGCTGGGCATGCTGCTGGCGGCGCAGGCGCACGCCGGCCTGCTGGCGCCGCCCGCGCGCCGCAAGCGGCGCCGCGCGCACTCGCCGCGCCCGCCGCGCCCGCCGCCGCACAAGCGACTGAGTGGGGCGTGCGAGGCGATGCAGAGTTCGGGGCCCGACGTCATCTTATGTCCGTAAGTGGTACGGAGTAGGAAGCGCCCGTAACTTCGGCCGAAACTACGGACGTCGCGCTTAGGGAGCAGGCCCTCTGTTTCGGGCTATAGCCATTTAACACCCGGTTTTTGAAAACTGGTAAATCCAACTAGCGTTTAGTATAAAACCTTCATAGGCTTTCAGAAATTGTGATTGAATTAGGCGTATACAGAGCGACGAAGAGGTTCTCACATTGAAGACTAGTTTCTCGAACAAAACTGTAATGAATTTTGATCAACATACAACGTATAGTTGCCGGCATTTAACTAGAGCTCTCGGCGGAGTGGTGGGGGTTAGTGTGCGCGTCGTATTATCTCAGAGGTAAGGTCCTAAATCGCTTAAAGTAATTAAGGATCAGAGCTCAAGATAAATGCCGGCAACTGTAACGTAGCGTAAACAAGCGGCCAAGTGCAATTCGGACTCGCACAAGAAGGGTTCCGTATCACCGAACAATATTTAACACTACATATGTTTTAATATTTTAGTTTTATTTAATCATGTTTTTTTGTATGGGGACCCGCTTTAATTTATAACGTAATTATAGCGGCCATTGTAGTAGACACTTTGTCAAAATTTCAAATGTCTGCCTATTATGGTTCAAAAGATACTGCCCTGTGACAGACAGACGAACAACGGAGCCGTACTAATAGGGTCCCGTTGGCACCCTTTGAGTACGAGACACTAAAAGCGTAAGAAATGTTGAATTTTGCGGGCTACATTGACGGATTCCTTTTTTTTTTTTGGGTGGGAAATTATCAAATAACTTCTCCCGCTCTGAGCGGAGCGGGAGGATGTGTCAGACTTTTACTGACTAAAACCCACCCGTGTTCCTTCCGTCGCCTGTGTTGCCAGGGGCCTCGGTAACCCTTTCGGACTTTCCCACTACCCCGGCAGGCATCGGCCCTAGTGGACCCCTACACTTGTGCTGACGACATCATGTGACAACCTCATCGCCACTTTGTCGCAATAAAAAAATATATTTTGCAGGCATTCGACGAGCAGACTGTATAAATAGTACGCTAATAGCTTATATTTAGCTTAATATAGCAAACTGAAAAGTACAACGTTATAATGAAAAATATAATATTTTGTAATAGGGTAGTTGACTATTTTAACCTTTAACCCTTTGACCTTTAGGCACCTGTCTCACTCCCGGCGATTACCTAGCAACTAATAAAAACCGGCCAAGTGCGTGTCGACCATTCACAATGATGGGTACCGTAGTTGGGATGAATTTATCCCAAAAACAAACCTAATAACGTAGTTGAAAAACATGTTCTCTCATACATCGATATACGTCACAGTCAATTCTCCAACTGCAAATGTAAGTTGGTCGACTATTACTCGTTAACGTGTAAAGCCTACTTAGTCTTGATAGTTTTCCTTTTAATTCTGTTATAATATACTACTGCCATGAATTTTTTCACATATCCAAAAAAAAACCATTTAGCTGGCAGGCTTAATATTACACAAACGGATCCCTGTGTCGAAAAATGATTTCCACAGATCCGCAATATTTTTGAACGGCCTATCCAATGATACCCCACACCACGGGACGAGAAATAAAAAGATCATCCCCACATTACGTGCAAGGGAGGTATCCTACATTTTTTTCAAGTTTTTATTTTACCTTGTCGGCGTGATTAATATGTATACCCATGCCAGATTACAGCTTTCTAGTACTAAGAGTCTCTGAGTTAAGCCGGGAACAGACAGACAGACGGACATTGCGAAACTATAAGGGTTCCTTGTTGACTAGGGAACCCTAATTCGCCTTGTTTGTTTAACACAGTTCTCGCCGGTGGTGTGAACAGTCGACGATCAACTGTTACTATATGTACCTCTATCACTGACACGGGACCTATTATAATCTTTTGTACGTTTCTTGAGTAGGAAAATACCAATTTCTACTGCCACGCAGCGTTGCAGTGTTCCGGTTAAAAGGGTGTGGGAGCCAGCACAGAGCTCGGATACACCTCGGCGGAAGCTGCTAGAAGCGGCAATGTAAATACTTATGATACAAACCGAGCGTGACACCGTTTAAGCCTCTCCCAAACAGACATGGTCTGCGGAGGCGGCGTAGCGCGGGGCGCGACTCCAGCGGTGCAACAATAGGTACACCACCGCGGTCGCTGTGGCGACCTGAAGTGCCATTCGTTGTGGTGTTTGTTGTGACGATCGGACGTCAGTCAACATGGCTTACAGTAACGAAGTCTTATTAATCTTTCAGAAGATAAAAAAAGCATAGCATTCGCCAAGTATTTCAGCGATATTATCCCATATTTTGTTTTCAATCCTAATGTGATCACGGTGTGAATTTTTTTAATTTTTTCTTCAAGCCTAGGCTTTATTAGCAACTGACCACGCTGTGGTCTAGGCTTGGAGAAAAATATCTATGTATCGATACATCAATATTTTTTATCGATATATCGATATTTTTTGGCGATATATGTTACATCAGTATTATGTTCCTTGTTTGATATTTAATGAATAAAACACAAACGCAATAGAGTTTCATAAGATACAAATATTTTTTTGAAACTCATCGATATATCGTTATATTGATGTTTTTTTAACGATATATCGAAATCGATATTAATATTTTTTTAAATATCGATACTTTTTGCATCCCTACTGTGGCGGCGCGCTCGCGCACACTAACGCGGTGGCGGAGGGGACATGCGGTCGCGGCCAGCCGCTCGCAAGCCGCGTCATGATCGCACTTCAGAAGACTCGCTTACATTGCAAGCGAACACAACTGGTCGCCACCGCGCGCAGGCCGCGTCTTTCTGGGAGCCACTGTACTCGCACTGCGACACTAATGACGTATAGAAATTGACGGCTTTCACGGCGGTTCGTTACAGAAGCTGTGTACTCTACGCTCTTTCGGCGCCACGAATTTTTAAGTACTGCCGTCTCTAGTCGCTGCCGGTGAGGCGATTCCATGCTCTGTTTGTGTTAACACCAAAATTATTTGGTGGTTTTCATACTGCCAAAATTATGTCAGATATTTTCGATCACAACGAAGTACCACATTCTTCTGAATTTAATATCGAAGGAACCCCAAGACTATCTGGCGAGACACGTGACGCCAAAATATAGGACACTGCATCGGCTTTAAAAATATCAATTCAATGGTAACGAACATGGTCTTGCGTAATCAATATCGGCCATATTTATGACGCAAGACGTATCACGATTAAAATTTTAAGTGAAATAAGTCAACTACTCTAAATTGTAATACGCTTTGTGATTGTATCTCGAAAGTATATGTAAGTTATAAGTTTACGTACGATTATGTATTTTTGTGAGTAAATAAAATGACAATAATGCAATTTTTTCTTTATAATTTTCCTCTAATATCCTTCCCCATAATTTTCCCCTTTTTTCGTATAACCGGAGTTACCTACCGACATAACTTTTATTTTGTTGGATGGGAAATCATCAAATAGAGGGTGTGTCACTGCGTGCGACTCTTACTGACTAAAACCCACCCGTATTCCTTCCTTTTGCCTGTGTTGCCAGGGGCCTCGGTGACCCTTTAGTACCTTCCCGCGACCACGGCAGGCATCGGCCCTAGTGGACCCCTGCACTTGTGCTGACGACATCTCTTTGAGGCGCGCGTGGAATACAACGCGCCTACCGACATAGCTTGCAAGGCAAGCTGAAGTGGGACTGGGCTGGCCATGTTTGCCGAAGGACCGATGGCTGGTGGAGCTGACGAGCCCTGGAGTGGAGACCGCGAATCGGCAAGCGTAGTGTGGGACGACCCAACGTGGCTGGGATAGACTGGATGCGGAAGGCCGAGGACAGGGTGTTGTGGCGCAGCCTGGGACTGCTGGGGCAACTGGTCATGTCCAGCAGTGGACTGCGATAGGCTGAGTTGATAGATTGATACGTGAAAGTGGTGATAATGAACTGATTTCATTATGACAGCTCTTTTAGCTAAAAGAGCTGTCATAAGTCTACTAAATCTTAATCAGCTGATTAAGATTTAGTAGACTGAAGTAGAAAGATTACTAGATTATTTTACTAGTTTTTAGTAAAGCATGTGTGGTGTAATTATTTATGATAGGTCGAGAAATGTTGGGATACGGCAACGGTGCGATGTAAAAGAAGTTGTAGCGACAAAAAAATGAAAAGAGCTTGCTTAGATGGTTTGATCATGTTGGGAGGACGAGAGAATGGCGATTATCAAAAGGTATTGACAAGGCATTAGATGTGAGTAGAAGCGCCGGGAGAGGACGCCCTGGAATCTAGGATACAGTGACCTTGGCGCGTAGTACTCGCAACCGGCGTGTGTGTATGACCAGACGTATGTGGGTGAACTTGGCAGATCATTTCCGAGCAGACCATTAAAACATTCGAGTTATATTCGCATGCGGCTGAGTTCTAGAGTTCCATATACTTCAAAAAAAAAATAGTTCTAGCGTTTTGGACCAAAAAATTTGAATGAAGATATGATCAGATTTTTTCCAAAATTAAATTTTATATCTTATTTAGGCGCACAGTGGTAAGTTCTATAGTTCCTAATACTTTTTCGAAAGAGTCCTGCCGACCTAAATCAAAATCTTGATTTCAACTTAAATCTTTACCCATACTCTGCTGATACTTGAGTGAGAGTTCTGGGTTATGTTGTCATGTTTTCGCATTGTTCTGTTATAGATGCATCAGAAAACGAGGAGTTCCCGCTCCTCAGTCCCACTCTAATTATTTTTTATTCCCACTAACTTAAACACTGAATGAAATCTCGATCTCTTCTAACCTAAACTTTTCAAGCGGCTGCTGATACTTTTGTGAGGCTTCTGCTTTCATTTAGTTTTTTTTCTGTTACTGGGGTTTTGGCTACGAATCATGGATTGTTGAATCTACGAAAATTCACAAATTACGTCATTCACCGCTGTTTTATCAAAATTGTTGTCTTTTTCTAGTAACAGGTCAATATGCATGTTTTATTTTTTTATTGATTATAGGTCGGCAGAACTCTTTAGGATAAGAACTAAACTATAGAACTTACCACTGTGCACCTAAAACAGTTTTAAATATTTAATTTAAAAAAAATCATCTGATATCGGAGCATAATTTCATTAGACTTTTTCAAGCAAAAACGCCAGAACTATTTCTGTCACGCAAGCTGATTCAGTTCGATGACAATAAAACAATCTATTGGATCTCGTTAGTGACAGTTAAGTTCATAAGGAACTCCAGGACTCAGCCGCATGAGAATAGAGCTCACATTTTTTAATGATCTGCAAAGTTCACCCACATCAGGGGGCCTACTCCCTAAGTAGTTTCAGGCAAAGTTACGGGCGTCTCCTACTCCGTATCACCTACGGGCCATAAGATTACTTCGGAGCTCGAACGGAGAATGAATGACAGCACGATTTGACAGTTGTCCCTACTCGTGACGTGTTTGTGCTCTTTCGAAAAATTGAATTTGTCACTTGTTTTGACGGATCAACTACTTTAGGACGGGGCCTTATCTTCGTTGACAGACTTAGAGAGAGAGAGTAGGTAGTCCCCCAGATGTATGAACGTAAACGAAGCAAAAGGAGTATGTAAGGATCATAGCAGGTGGCGCCCTGTAGAGTCTGCCTACCCCATGGGAAGAAGGCGTGAGTATATATATATATATATATATATATATATATATATATGTAATTTTTATAGGAATGAAATTCAGTAAAATAAAACACTATATTCATCTATGTTAATGTATTTCACTTAAGTTTTACATCATACAACCAACTGAATGCAACGTAATCGACAAATACTATATATTTAATGTGATACATTTGGAGACTGAATATAAACATTCTTTCCACATCTCTTAAACAATAAGTCACGTCCTTTTAATACCACAGAAAGATTAAAAAAGATAAAAATAACCTTTCTTTTTTATCGACATCATAACTTCTTTTTTAATTCATAGAATTTTTTCATTAAAAAATCGTGACGCAGGCTAAATATAATGATGTCTTAATTTTTATCAACTTCTGCTTCAACTTATAGTTTATCTTTTTTAACGCTCTGTGGAAACCTTGGAGTAATCAGCAAAACATTCAAGTCGCTACATTATGGTACTGGGCAGTATTGTAGCTATATTTAGTAAAAACTGTCCTTTTCTGGATCATCATTCCTTCCCCAGCATTGTGTACGAAATCTCTAACTTTCGGACTCACCAAATTAATTTCAGCCCCACTTTCGACCTCGAAAACCTACCAACCATATTTCAAGACATTAACAATATTGTAAAAACATGACAAATGCCTTAGTTTTATATCCTAAATTAACTCGAAACTACTTTACTCATTACTCCATGGTAATAAGGTCTATTTTTCAATAAACCATGTCACTATACAACCAGAATTATTTTCCATACAATATAATTATAATCGTTTCTGTCAATCCGAGTTCTGCGAGAGACGACGCTGTCTTAGTGTTACAAGAAGTATAAAACGTTAATTATTAGAACAACTGGCTTAGGAAGCCCTCTTGTCAATATCAATACATGGCAGTAATTTCATATCCTTGATTTATCGTCCAATTATAAAGTGCCTGTTTCATTGTCGAGACAAGCACTATCTACCAGAAAAACTTAATCTTTTGGGTAAGTTATCTGGAGCTTACCAGGAAAAACTGACCATTACTCGCTTTTATATTTTTTTCTGAAATCGCCTTGTATCTTCTTCGTATGTGCAGAGGTCTTTGCCCTGCACAGAGTCAGTCACAGACCGGTATTCTTATTGCTAAAGCTAAATTGACAAGAGCGCATTTAAAGTAAACTGTCTTAATATTCCAAATAATCTTTTAAGTATCCTATACAGGCGCGGACCTAGATTTTTGTTCAAGGGGTGGAGGGGCAAGTGTTTCTCCCTGGTTAGGGGGGCCAAATAATGTTTATCTCTGGGTAGGTGGGAGGGAGGAAGTTCTCAAGCCGTGAAAGCCTTTTACAAAAATAAACTTTCAATACAGGATAAAACTATGTTTAGGTCCGATTTAGACTCAGTTTGAAGGGCAACTGCACCCCTCCGTATCCGCGCCTGATTCTATAATGTTATTTTAAATCATTTTTCCTTCAATAACATTGGCAAGAGGTAATATTAGCTAAAGTTAATTTCAATATTCTACGTCTTAATCATTGAACAGTCTCCTTATTAACCGACTTCAAAAAGGAGACATTTGTCAATTCGATTGCATTATTTAGAACAAAAAGAATATTACGAATTTTTAAGAGCGCTCGTGTTAATTTAGCCTAAAACATGATAGTCTTGTCATAAATGTCATGATTTGTCAAATATCCAATGCTTTTAGCTACCAATGAAGATATAAGGCATTTTGTGGGTGTAAAGGTATAACTCACTAAGTGACATTTTTGCGAAAAACTTGTTAAAGAAGTGGTAAACATAATGAATATGAGACACTTTTCTCTCAAAGATTATCAGATGATTTATGATGACCTTTATATCCACTATATTAAGCATCAATTTGGGCAGCTATTGCTTAAATAATATAAACCTTACGAAACCCGCGTACAATAGAATAAAATATAATTTTAAATAATATTAAATTGCTTTTCTTTATATATTAATTGAATTAGAATTTATACATGGCGTCAAGTTCTCAAAATTATACATGCAATACATGGTGTTTTATTTATGCCGTGTTTACAGGATGATGATAACCTTAAATTCGACGCAAATAATATTATGATATTGTCAATCGAATTATTTCAAATTTACTAGATGTCTCTAAAATAACGAACTGATTTTAGATACTAGTGTAACGCCCGGTGTCTGTGGTTTATTAGTAGCCCGCGATCCATTGTGAAAAGTAGCATATCGACGACGAAGTTACAAGAACCTTTATCTAGCAAAACATCATTTTACAGGGAACGAAAAAAAAAAACCGTTTTATTTTACAGTATACAGTTGCTTAATAGATATTGTCAGTTATCAGTAACTCTTTAAAAAATAAGATTATAAGTTATCTGCTTTTGCCAGCTCACGCAAGCGATTATTTGAAGTCAATCTACGTCTAAAAATTAAAATCGTCAAAATGTCAGTTAGTTCTTGTCACTTCATCGTCGATATGTTCTGGTCCAGGTCATGGTCTACTCATGTGCAGAATTTCATCCAAATCCGTTCAGCCGTTTTAGCGTAACAAACAAACAAACTCACTTTCGCATTTATAACATTAAGTTAGGATTATTAGTTCGATATCTTGTTGCTGACAACTAGTTAAGAAATTCGCTTTAATTGAGATAACTTTGTCGAATTAATTACTATTGAGAATTTATGTGATGACTTCAGAAGCCGGGCGTTTGTTGTTAATTTTGTATTACTAACTTTACCATAGTCGGAATAAATTTCAAAATACAAAAACTGTCTCGAAAACCTCGTTTTGTTACGGCCGGGTACAATGTACAGTCCTTTGAGTTATTTTACCTCTGATTATGCGTCACTGTCAAAACCACAGTGATCTTTATCATCGTAGCAATAAGGCTGCTATTGGGTTGCTGATGTCAGAGGTTAAATAGCTGTAAAGACGGTAGCATTATGACTGTGTTTATTGAAGCCACAGACTACTTCTGGTTCTGCCTGAGCGCGGCGGCGATGTCTCTGACGTCGAGTTGAACTTTAGGTTTGTGCTGCGGCGGCTCGAAGTAGAACTCGAATCGTTTGAACGACTCTATCTCGCGTTCCGACACTTCTAAAGAGGACAGGTTTGTAATGCTCGAGTCTGGGAGGAATACACTGGATTCTGAAAAAAAATAAACAAATCAATAATTTTTTATGTTGGAGAATATCTCGCTATTTCTAATAGTATCTAGGGAAAGTTCTTCAAGTTACCAGGTAAAACGTTTAGTCTTTAGAATGTCGAAATCGGTTTTATTGGTTGAGGTGTATTAGGAAGTAATAAAAAAAACACTTTCACAAGTTTAGTGTATTATTGTATTAATATCATGTGGAAGATTGAAGAGATATTTGAATGGAAATTAAACCCGAGATGCTGATTTTAAACTACCTTTAAGATGATTTTCATTTGACAATTCATGTCTTTTTAAATACAATAATTTAACAATGTTATCGAAACAATAATACAAATTGATGAAAAATGCGGAGAGATTTGAAGTTGATAGAACGGTATAATAAACTAGCCGTAGAATTAAAGTCTATTTATAATATAAATCAGTTTAATTAAAAATCAGCTAATGTCATTTTTGATGGAAAAGTGCCAGTGACATATTTCTTTCTTTTCTTGGCATTTGTGTTGGTGGTAGTGTACCTAAATTTAACTGAATTAGCCATTTTAAAACCGTAAGTTATATATCTTCATGTAGTTTTTAATGAAAATAGTAATGAAACGAATAGAACAGAAACCATCTAAATACCGATGATTGTAATACCTCTCTGCGGCGGCCCCGTGCGGGCGCGCGCCCCGACGGGCCCGAAGCGCCGCTCGTCGCCGGGCGGCTCGTCGGCGCCGCGCGGGCTGCCGGACTGCGCGGACGTGCCCGAGGGGGAGCTGCGAGCCGACTGTACGCCTGCGTATAAACACGCACGGTCAGAGAGTCACTAAATAATATTCCCCCAAAGGAGTAAATAGTGAACCTAACCATACCCAATAAAAACCAGCCCAGTGCGTGTCGGACCGTAGTTGGGATGAATTTATTACAAAAACAAAACTCAACATTGTAGTTGAAGTCAAAGTCAAATTCTTATTATTACAAATAGGCACAGAAAGGGCACTTTTCAACGTAAAAATTTACAAAAAAAAATAGTATTGATCCTAGTCGCCCGTTTCAAAAGGTAGTTTCGCATGGAAGAGAATGGGTAAATACATTAATTATATAATTATATGTGAAGACGATTAAATTCTCCAAATGCAAATTTAAATTTATCGTCTATTACTCGTTAACTTGTAAAGTCTACTTAGCTGTGATAGTTTTCCTTTTAATTTCATTATATGTACTACTGCCATGATTTTTTTCATATCTCCATAAACAACCATTTAGCTGGCAGGGGGGGGGGGGGCAGTGACGCACATGACTCTTAACAAACATTAGCACTTCAATGCTTAATATTACGCAAGCGGATCCTTAAATTGAAAAATGGTGTTGACAGAGCAATATTTTTGAACGGCCTATCCAATAACCCACACCATGTGGTAGACAAAAAAAAAACATTCTTCAAGGTTTTATTTTACCAATTGATCGGCGTGATTAATATGTACCCATGCCAAATTACAGCTTTCTAGTACTAAGAATCTTTGAGCTAAGGCCAGACAGACATGGAGAAGGACAGACAGACAGACATGGAGAGACTATAAGGGTTCCGTGTTGGCTACGGAACCCTAAAAGGTACATTGTGTTAAGGGCATGAGGGTTATGATAATGATCATCTCAAGGCGTCGGTGACAATCTTAATGATGGACTGCGCACAGAATTCGGCATCTCGGCAATTCGGCACTAGCGTCCATCAGTTCCTGTAACGTGCCGCTGGCAGGACATGCAGAACTCGATATTGTGTCCCATCGTTTGCCAAACCCAAAGCCGGCCACACAGCCCTGGACTTATCGCCGAGATCAGTCACCCGAACTACGGTAACGCAGTGTTGCTGCTCCCGGCGTAAGCATACTATCCACCAAGTGCTCAAAACGAGAAACGGCATAAAATCATAAACGTGGATGTCGACGACAAAGAAAATCATGATTACGACAAAGAAGATTATAATTACGACAAAGAAGATAATGATTACGAAAAACAAAATAATGATTACGACAAATAAGTAAACTTACCGCTTTTATTAGGACAGGGTGGTCCATACAGCTGGTCAGGCCACGCGTGGGCCGGTGGTCTGCTGAAAAAAGACTCTTCTCCTTGCATCCCACACTCGGGGAGACCTGGCTCCTGGAAAGCAAAAATTAACATTAAACAACCGGAATATCTTTGTATGACATTTATTTTGTAACACTAATGGAATTCGAACCCGTGGTCACTGGCGTACCGTGCCGTTTTTCTGAACACTGAGCTACTGTCTCGCGTGTCTTAACTAGCAGGAGTCGAACATAAATCTCTTTTATTACCATAAAACATTTGAAAGCAAAGCTACATGACAATAGACACGATATTAATATTTTTTTTTTCCAAACTCAAAAAAGTATTTGTTTGCCAATATTTCAAACAATATTACAAAAAGTCAAAATTTTAAAAAATTGCCAAGTTATAAACGTTTTAAAATAACTGCTAGACAAAGACAGTAGTCGTGACGTCACTTCTGTTATAGTGCTATAACAGAAGTGACGTCACGACTACTGCCATACATTGTCCGTACCGCGCGACAAGGACGGAAATAATCCCCTCCAAAAACTTTTCAAAGCATGTAATTTCTCCATATTTCCATATTTTTTTCCGATAGATAATCGGAAAAATCTATCATTTTACTATGCCTTCTACTGATATTAGTAATAGTTCGAACACATAATGTAATTTCATTATGTGTTCGAACTATTACTAATATCAGTCAACATCACTGTTGTGACCAAAATTGTGACAAAGTTGTCATTTCCGCCTTTTTTTAAACATATAAAACTCCTGTTAGCCAAAATTTACAGCGGCGAACTAGAAAAGCATCGCCACATTACATTTCAGCGAGTCCAAAAAACGTTACAGCTATCTTTGAACCCGCTACGAATCGCGTGCAGAAGCTAGTGTATTGTAAAATGTAAAAAAAAATGATTTTATGAAGAAAGCTACATATGAACTACAACTATACGCACTTTACGAAATTACATTAACTATCGGCGCCTTGGAACCTTCTCCTTATCGCCCTGTCTCGCTTGCTCGCGTAACCACGAGCAGTGGTGTGCGAGCGAGTATTATGGATTCTTAAGCAGAAAATGTATTAACTAGCGGACAATAATAAAAATAAAATCTAGCGGAAAATCAGAAATGAACAATTTATACTCACTTGTCCCTTATAAAACTTGGATTCAGTAACATGATGTATAGTAACTTCACTGTTCAGCTTCGACCCGACCCTCAACCTCTGAAAATACGGCAGCGAATCCCCATTGGCCACATGATTGACTCCCATTTCTTCATTCTTCAGATGAGAAGCCTCATTTTTATCACTAAACAACGCATTTCTGAATACATTCCTATCTTCTTGACCAAATGGGGTGTATAAACCGGTGTAATCTACTCTCTCCTCCTGTTTTAAAGGAGTACCTATAGGCTCTGGTCTTTGAATCGGATTTGCGAAGAGAGAGGAATCCGATTCGAATGACCGCGATGCATCGACGGGCCTGGTGCCTATGGGATTAGGTGACACCACAGATTTAGGGCTCTGATCCTCGTAATACTCCGGTGTAAGGAAATTGCGTTGCTGATTATCGTCTGGCGTCTTAAACAGGGAGTAACCTTCGTCGTTCTTCTGAGTAAAAGACGCTAAATTCATGATTCTAGTTTGAAAATCGTCCGGTTTTGGGGACGCCCTTGCTTGTTCCATGTACTGAGTTGGGGGGTTGGGGGGTACAGGGTTGTACTGATTAGGGTTTACGTAGTTATATTGCTGACCGTACATAGGATTTAGTTGGGGACTTTGTGTTCTGACACCCATAAGACTCTGTTGATGCATCATGGTCATTAATGGGTTTCGTATTGTGTACATTCCGTTGGACGTAGGGGTTATAGTCGCTTGACAAGCGTTGGGCGGCATCGGTATAGGGTCTGGTATCCTAATCTGTTCCTGCTTCTTCTGTGCTGGTTGATTAGTTATTTGAACTGGGGGTAAGTTCGGATGGAACATGGGGTTCCGTAAGGTGACGATCTTAGCGCCGTCTGGTTTGGCCTCTTCGGCGGCCGCGGCGGCCTTTTTGGCCTTCTTCTTGGCTTTTTTTGATTTGCCGACTGGAGGTGGCGGGTCAGCTATTATAACTGGTTTTGGTGGTTCTGTGGATGGAAAGGTTAGGTCAGCTTTTTTATTACTAAATGTGAAGATAATACAGTTTATAACAATTTGTTTAAACCGACTCGGCAGTGGAATTTATTACGTTCTTCATACTCATACTCAAACTCAGCATTTAGTACACGACTACCCAAAAAGGAGTGTAATGTGTTCAGGGTTTATGTATGTATGTATGTATGTATGTATGGCTTAACAGATGTCTGGGCTATCGTTTTTTTTTGCCGTTTTACAGATAATGGTACGGTCGAAAACTTTCTCGGTAGAAAACTGTCAACTGTCTACACGAAAACGTCATTTTTGTCTTGCCTACTCTTCCGTCGACAAAACGCTTCTCTACGGTTCTCGTGCTAAGCCTGCTGGAATAACACATTATTTTTCTTCCTTCCTTTCATTGAGTACTTTTAATTCCGGCAGTACGTTCCCGTGGGATATTTTCCAATATCCACGCTAGTGAGGCCGCGGGCAAAAGCTACTCTATCAATAAAATACATCAATTAACTTTTCTACATTAAATTAATGCCTAAATTAATATTGCTGACTGATTGGTGAGGCCTAGTTATTTACACTTTATTTAATTTCACTGTAAGTAGTAACAGTTTTACTACTTATACGTTTACATTACTACAACAAATTACCTGATGGCTTCAAATCTCTTAGCCTCAGAATATTTAAATGTAAATTATTTAACTTTCTTATAAGCAAATGTTATTATTCGACTGAAGATTTTATGAATGAAAAATTTACCTAAATATTGGACATTATTGCCTATAAATCATATATTATATCCTTGACCTTATTGAATTTTGACTTATATATTAATCTTTTTTACAACTATTGTTCAATCTATTTAAATTATCTGTAATTAGAATAATAATTTAATTTTAATGTAGTGATGACCCGCAATTAAACTATATTTGTACGCCGGAAACGGCAGAATATTCTGATCGTAATACACATATAACAACTTTGTACAATATTCTGACAAATAAATGCATAATATTCTATTCAGTTTTTTTTTTTAATAGATGTGTGTGAATATCTTGTGACTGCCTCGTTGGTCTTGAGGTCCAAGCGCTACTGCTGAGCACGAGGTCCTGAGTTCGATTCCCAGGTCGGGCAAATTGTTATTGGGTTATCCGTCAGGAATTTCTCAATAGCAGCCCGTAGTCTGGATCTGTGCCCGGTTGATGGCAATAGACTCACCCCCTATTACATGGGACTTAAAATAACTATCAAAATGTGTGTGTGCTATAGGAGCACCTCTGCCCAACCCTTCGGGGAATCCAGGGGTGATTTTTATGCTAATGTTTTTATAACTTACCGGGGTGTGCGGTGGTGAACATAACGTTGGCGGGGTCTGCGTTGATGACGGGCACGGGTCGAGCCACTGGGGTCGGCGCCGCCGGCAGCTGGCCGGCCTTCCATAGTGGCTGTAGAATAGAAGACTCTTTATTACGTATACCATAAAAAATACAGATAAAAACATTCCAATGATCATCCTGAAACAGGCCTACAAAATTTTCGTCTCAATGTTTTTGTTTTAATTAATTTATAATGTATATGTGTCTGTATATGTTCTAATTATAACTAGTCGAATTATTAATTCGTTGGAGTAATCGGACATGTGCTAGCTGTCACTATGTGTAATAAAATGTTCATATTTATTGTAATGGTGATCGTTTAGCTTAATCGATTTATGTAAGTGTACAATAAATGTATAATAATAAGTGTAAAAGTCTAGAATACAGTAAATATGACCATTTTATTACACAAAGTGACAGCTAGCTCATGTCAGATTAACATGGAATATAATAAAATACTCTTTATTATGTACACCATAAAAATTACAGATATAAATGTAGAAGTTTTACATAGGGTGACACAATGGGCGGTCTTATCGCTAAAAGCGATCTTTTAAAGACAACCTGGATTAACGGGGAAAGAAGAGACAATACTGCAGGTAGTCTGTAGGCATAACAACAACATTAAATGATAAATAATTGTATTTCTGTAAGTAGGTGTGTACAAACACTTTTACACATCAATCATATTTTAAAAACTAGATGAGGACGGCGTGTCCTATCTGAATACTCTGAGAAGAAAGGCCGAAGCAAACTTAAAGGCCTCAGTCTCTTTTAAAGTCCAGACATAATCTTTCTTACAGGATTCCTACATGATTATCTTAACGACCAAACCCCGGCGCGACACCGATTCGGTGTCAAACAATAGAAAACCAATTGTGTCTCATTAGCTGTCCTTGATCGAATTAACTCGAAAACCACTAATTTGATTCACGGTAGTAATGCAAAATGCAATTAAGGCGCTGACAAAACCAATTGGACAAAATGCTTCTCTTAATAAAAAAATGCCAAATCTGTATAGTTTATGGTAGTGGCAAAAATATATGTTAATTTTGAACTTGGTTGTTACCAAAACACGTTTTGAAAAAACAAACTCGATACAAACTAACCTCTTACCTCGAGTTCTAATCCAAAATATCTGTATTAAATATCAACATATATTACATATTTATTTAATAACAAGAACGTTTTATTTAAATGCAGAACTTGGTTGTTTTTTATTTTCGATTACTCAACTCAATTTTGAGTAAATAGATAATCGCTTCATATTTTGCAATAAATTACAAGCGTTGTGTCATCGCGCTTCTCTTTCTTTTCTATGCAATCTGACAGTGACCGCGGTTTAGGTGTTGTCAGCGTCTTGAGATAGACGTGTAACCTGTTACCTTGGATTCGGTGCTAAGCCGAGCGTTGAGAATCCAACAGGGTGCATCCTCGCGTGTCGAAAAAACACTGTTAAATTTTCAACTCTCGGCGCTAAGCATAGCGTTGAAAATCCATTGTGCGAAATAAATTGACGACACGGTTGGCGTAATGGCTGAGCGATCGACTGCTGCGCAGCGTGTCGCGGGTTCGATCCCCGCACGGAACAAATATTCTATGTTTGTAAACGCACCCACGATACAGGAAGAAATTCCTAGTGTGGGGCAACGTTTAAAAAAAAAAAAAAAATAAGTTATAAATGATTTTGTAGATGACTTACCACAGACTTGATGGGCGGCGGCTCCCTCTTGTCGTGCGGCTGCACGCGCGTCAGCGTGATGCCGGGCGGCAGCTTCAGGTCCGCCACCTGCAAGTGTCGGTGCTCACTCCACGTGCTCGCTGCCCCCGTACCGCAGTGCAACTACATTCAGCCGAAGCCCATTCAAATAGTCCTACAACGTTTTTACGTTACCGTTTGTACGTGTCTAAGATTCAAAGATTTTATTGAATATACCCACCCTATTTCAAACAATAAAAAAAAAAGCGGCTGCCATTCGCGGAGTGTTGGGTTAGGAGTATTTATAAAAGTGAATTTGTCAGTAAATATGAGTATACAGCATAATCGGTCTATAATATTCCCACTGCTGGGACACCAGCCTACTCTCTGTGAGAGGGAGTGGGCCGTAATCCACCACGCGGGCCCAGTGTGGGTTGGTAGATGTCACGTGTTTTCGATTTTTTTTTTTCTAGGACATGCCGGTTTCCTCACGATGTTTTCCTTCACCGTTTTGAGAGCAGTGGCGATGTAATAATTTACACAAAGTAAAGCGCCTGTCCGGGTTCGAACCTACGACCTACAACTCGTAAATCGCGGCCGTTACCACTGGGCCACCACTGCTCTCTTAAGATTATTTCATTCTAGGGCTTTCTTAGACCCTAGGTTCCCCTCTGATGTTTGTAATAGAATATAGTTACACTGCGGTACGAGCTCTCACGTTGTATCATCAACACACTGGTACATACCTGCACCCCACAGCTCAGCTGCTCCATGATGCTGCATGAGGCAGGCTTCTCCGGCTCTGTGGTGCATGGGTTCTGAAATGTAAACACTTCGTCAATGTGTGTGAAGTGGAATCCTGTCTTTACGAGTTCTTTAATAACGGTTGCAAAAGTACCCTTAACGAAGTCGAGAGTCAATCATTTCCTGTTAGTTCTTCCTGTTATTATGTTTTTTTTTGTACTGGATCATACCTGGGAACTTTCTGGTTACGGAAATAATAAAGGTCAAAGTTCTATAGGGGCATGAGGAACAGGGTGTAAAGTTCACTCATCCTCTATGGAGGATGTCGGGATGTTGTATATAATGTTAGTTGCTCGGTAAACTCTGCTTGCGCGATGCAGGATTTTGCGTGACGTCAGTGTGTTGCGTAGACGTTTTTTACGAAAACAAGTTTTAAAGGTTATAACTTAACTTTAAATACTCCTACGATCCCTGTATCGTTGCGTGCAGGTAAGCACAGTGTTTTGCGTTCGTTACGTAGCGCACTGCCGTAAACATAGAATTTTCACACCAAAAATAAAAAGTCGTTTCCCAGTAATTATTTTTGCACAAAGTTACTTAGTTTAATATTCATCATGCGGATGTGACGGCTTCGTGATTGGTTTTTTTACACCCTGTGCCTAGAATCATGGCGATCTGACATCGAAGAACGATTACTTGAACAAAAAAAATCTTTTTTTTATTCGATACCTAGTACTGAATCGATATTTTCATGTACAGAAATGATTTTTTTTTTTACTTTATTACTCAAAAACTGGCTAGATGACTGTGTACCGTCGTCGCTTCTCAATAGGTAAAAGAAATTAAATTAAAAATACCTTTTTTATAACATTAACAATGAAACTCGAAAAGAAAATCGAAAAAGATCGATTTTTGGAAACTTGATTTTTTTAGACCAACACTTTTTGGGCAACGATTTTTTAGATTTCGATTTGAATCGATCTTTTTCGGATAGAATCGCCATCCCTACTGTATTTTTTTTTATTTTTATGGATGGGAATTTATCAAATAACTTCTCCCGCTCTGGGCGGAGCGGGAGGGTGCGTCAGACTCTTACTGACTTAAACCCACCCGTATTCCTTCCGTTGCCTGTGTTGCCAGGGGCCTCGGTAACCCTTTAGTACCTTCCCGCGACCCCGGCAGACATCGGCCCTAGTCGACTCCTACGCTTGTGTTGACGACATCTCTTTGAGGCACGCGTGGAACACGTTGCGCCGTCGCCCCGCGCCTGCTCCTTACCGGACGGTGAGCTACCCATTGCTCACCGTCCGCAAGCCCGCGCCTACGGTGGCCGGAAATCAGGGTAACCCGTAAATAATTGACAACCTCGTGTAATCTAATATATTAAAATCTCGTGTCACGGTGTTTGTGGTCGCAATCCTCCAAAACGGCTCGCTGATTTTTTTTACGTATATTTGGTAGGTATGAGAATAGGTCGTAAAGTATATTTCATCCCGATATACCCACGGGATCGAGACTTACGCGGGTGAAACCAGGGGGTACAGCCAATAGCATATAATAGACCTTATTATTATTATTAATCTTTATTTTTCCAGACTACAATGCGGTCGAGTGTTAATAAAAAAACCGCGGCCGTTCTAAAAACAAAAAACACAAAAACATACATCCCAAGTAGTACCTACTTAATATTTTTAACTAACTGTTTTTACCTTATTTTACATTCTTCTTTACCACGACTACAAATGAATGAATTCCATCGGTTATTTGTTGTTGTAATATTGTACTTTGACTATACAGAGAGGCAGTAAATAATGTGACTAGGAATTTCACAGTATTTTTCTTTTCAAAATAATCGATCTTAGGTACTAGGGTAACTGGCCACTCATAACAAGAGGTAGAAGCAAGGTAATGCAAGCAAGCCCATGAATGAAAAGGACAAAAACTATTCCTGTATCTATTGTATTTTCGTTTTAGTTCACATTACCTTGTTTCTACCTCTTTTGCTATGAGTGGCCAGTTACTATACTTGCCCTATATATTATACTTCTTGTATTTTTTTACAACGGGCATTGTCTATTATCATTATGCTATTTCAAGGTTATCCATTATTTACGGGACATCCTATAGATCTATTTAGTTATTTTTCTAACTACTCGAACTAATTATCTTTTTGTATGCACTATTATATGTATCTGTGACAAATAAACTTATTTATCTTTCTTTTCTTCTTAAAATGGGGTTAAAAACTGAAAGCTCGTCATAGGTGGCAGCACTGTTGTCCGTCTACAAGCCGCCATTGTTTTGTTTACTTTTGTTTCGATCAAAAATTAAACGAAAACTAGATAAATATGTACGCGATCGGGTCGGAAGCCGAGACAACCAGTCTTACCAAGGGGTATCGTGTTACCTAGTAACTGGGTTGTGGAGGTGAGATAGGCAGCTTAACCTGTTAAGCCCCGCGCGACACCGATTCGGAGTCAAACAATAGAAAATCAATTGTGTCTCATTAGCTGTCCTTGACCAATTAAAAGACGAGCTAAGGACAGGATAAGCGTCTACCACTGGTAAAAAAGCAGCTGTAGTGGAAAAAGTAAATAAAATATGAACATTTTATCATTTTTAGGTTATTTTATGTTTGTTTGTCGACTTTAAGTTCTATTTTTTGTTGAAGACTGAAGGCGTACGACAGGAATAACCTGCAGGCTTAGCATGGCGCTTTATATTTCTACTCTACTGTACAATAGAAACAACTTGTCTACATTTCTCGCTAGAAAACTGTCAACTGTCTACACGGAAACGTCATTTTTCTCTACACTTCCGTTGACAAAACGTTTTTCTATGGTGCTCGTGCTAAACCTACTGGAATAACACATTATTTTTCTTCCTTCCTTTCATTGAATACTTTTAATTCCGGCATCAGAGTTGAAAAACAACTCGAGGATGGTCTTCCCGACTGAAAACCTTTAGAGATGATAATTCTAGAATTGATTTAGGTATAAACTATTAGTTACATAATATCACACCACGAGTGTCTGTAGGTAAAGAAAACAGACTTAGTTCTCTTGATATCTTCTCCTGTATACGAATTTCTGCCATAAAAGTCTTCAGGATTAAAAAAGGATAGCATAAAGTGTGCACGACGCACTAACATACCGCATAAAAGCGCTGAGCCAATCGCGAGCGACGGCGAATACGCAGACTTGAAGCGAGTTTGCCGACCGCCGACTACCGGTCCGCTATTTTGCGCCACGATTATAAATACGACGACGAACTAGACAATCTAATCTGTTATTTTTCTGCATTGACCAAGCTATACTTAGGTAAAACGGCTGTAACGTGACTGATCCAAGAAAATGTACCTTCAAGAATACAATAGGGCCATAAACGGACGTTACGCGTAGCGAGCGTAGTGCGACTCCGTCATTAATAAATTACGCGTAAAAGAAGTCATTTGTTTACATAAAACGTATGGATAGTGACAGCTGGCTGTCAAATACTTAGACGCTGGACAGTAGCGACATCTGAAGTGAGCAACTGGCAGTTTTTATCCCCATCCTATTTCCTTATAAATTTTGACATTCAAAAGTGCCTCTTATTGGTCACATCATAATCGTCATCATCATCATCATCATTTCAGCCGAAAGACGTCCACTGCTGGACATAGGCCTCCCCAAGCACCGCCACTTCGACCGGTTTTGTGCTTCCCGCATCCAGCGGATTCCTGCGACCTTCACAAGATCATCGGTCCACCCTGCAGGAGGCCTTCCAAAGTTACGTCTTCCGGTACGCTTATTGGTCTACTTGAAATAAATTATTTGACTTTGACGTTACCTTTTTGCTAACAACTTCAATGGTGGTATCCGGCGTGATGTTGATCACTTGCGGCTTGTTTTGTTGTAGCTGTTGTTGTTTTTTGTATTCCTTCTTAGTCTGTTGTTGTTGTTGTTGAGGCTGCGCTGGTTGTTTCGGCGTTTTGGGTTGAGGTGGAGGCGCTGTAAATAATATTATTTATGGGTTATTTTTAAGAATATAAGGTTGCTAAAACAATAAATGAATACCAGACAGTAATACGCTTACGAAGACAGGCATCTCCGATGTTGGCGATGAGACCGCGAGGCTGAAATGGGACTGGGCGGGCCACGCATACAGGGAGCGTCAGCACACGCGGGCGGGACGACGTGGTCTCGTTCTTGACTGACTGGCCGGGAAAGGCAGCAGACAAAGATAAATGGAGAAATATGGGGGATATCTGTGACCAGCAGTGGGACAGACAGGTTATAAAAATAAAAAAAAAACAGTAAATTACCCAGGCGTAAAAAATGAGACGACGCTCTACGAAGACGAAGTAAACAAAAACTCGACGACACATTTACAGACGGTAGAATGAATTTTGTATAAGAGAGAAAAGCTCGAAAATTACGATAAAAAGGAAAGAGTGTTAATAATAACAGCATAGCTTCTTTTTCCTAAAGAAAAAATACATAAAAAAAGAAAAAACTATATTATTAATACTTGAATAACATTTTTCGCTATAAAATCCAATGACAATACAGAAGCGCATAAATACAGCAAAAAAAAAAGTACTGCCGTCCGCTTTTGCGTGATCATCTTCTAGTACTTTCCTATAAAACTCCCAAAAGATATTAACTCCTAATACTTTCCTATGTAACTCCCAAAAGATATTAACTCCTAATACTTTCCTATGTAACTCCCAAAAGATATTAACTCCTAATACTTTCCTATGTAACTCCCAAAAGATATTAACTCCTAATACTTTCCTATGTAACTCCCAAAAGTTATTAACTCCTAATACTTTCCTATGTAACTCCCAAAAGTTATTAACTCCTAATACTTTCCTATGTAACTCCCAAAAGATATTAACTCCTAATACTTTCCTATGTAACTCCCAAAAGATATTAACTCCTAATACTTTCCTATGTAACTCCCAAAAGTTATTAACTCCTAGTACTTTCCTATGTAACTCCCAAAAGTTATTAACTCCTAATACTTTCCTATGTAACTCCCAAAAGATATTAACTCCTAATACTTTCATATGTAACTTCCAAAAGTTATTAACTCCTAGTACTTTCCTATGTAACTCCCAAAGTTATTAACTCCTAGTACTTTCCTATGTAACTCTCAAAGTTATTAACTCCTAGTACTTTCCTATGTAACTCCCAAAGTTATTAACTCCTAGTACTTTCCTATGTAACTCCCAAAAATTATTAACTCCTAGTACTTAAATTCCTATAGAACTCCCAAAAGTTATGAATGTAATGTTAGTTTGAATGTATCTCTGATTTAAAAAAGAGACAACCCACCCTTCTCCAATTTATTCTCTTTCCCCTTCTTCTCAGTCTTCTTCTCGACCACCTTTTCTTTCTTCTTGTCTTCTTTTTTCTCCTTCTTTGCGGGTTCCTTCTCAGGTTTCTTCTCGCCCTTCTTGGCGGACTCGAGTTTAGGCGCGTCGGGTTTCTTAGCTTCTGGCTTTTTGGGTTTCAATTCTGGTTGTGGCTGTTGTTTCTTCTTGTCTTCTTCTTCGGCCTGCAGAGAAAGGAATTTCATATCATAACACGTAACATCACGCCTTGTTTCCCCGAAGGGTTGGGCAGAAGTGAACCTGTAGTACACCCACATTTCGCCAGTTATGTAAGTCCTATGTAAAAGGGGGCGAGCCTATTGCCATGAACCTATTTTGTTAAGTACCTGGTACGTCTCGACAGGCCTACACTGTCCTCCCATACCTATTAACACTGTAATTTGAAAACATTGTAAAAGCCAATTATTTTTAAAAGAGTAACCATGGAGTTTCTTGCCGGCTCTTCTGTGAACCGTGCACCTAGCTACTGACGTTTCATAAGTGCCCATGTAGGTTTATGTGAAATAAAAATAATTTGATTTTGATTTTTGATTTTGAACCGGGCACACATCCAGACTCCGGGCTGCTACTGAGAAATTCCAAATAGAAAAACCCAGTAACACTTTGCCCGACCCGGGAATCGAACCCAGGGCCTCATGCTCAGCAGTAGAGCTTGCAACCACTAGACCAACGAGGCAGTCAATATATAATTTAAATAAATTTAAATTTTGGAATTTTATATTAATTTTCTCAGAAAGGCTTCAAACTAAACTAAATAGAATAAAAAAATTGGCACTCATGGGGACTGCCCACAAAAGTGACAACTTATCGCTCAACGCGCCTAAAGAAGACTTCAATAAAACAACGATTATCTAAAACACAATTTAAACAATGCACAGTATACACAAATTAAACTTTTCACGTGGTCAATTTAACTTCACTTACTGCTACTACAGCATGTCGGCGCGGGCATGTCGGTGACGCGAACCCATAAGATTTTCCCCTACCAAAAATCGCTCAACGCGCCTAAAGAGTTTGCACTTGAAAAAGTGAGACTGAAGTAGACTTTTACATAATACCCAGCATGTATTAGAAGCGTATGATCATATTTAAGGGTGTGGCACAGACCATCAAACTGACCAACTTCTCCATGGGACCAACATCGTAATCTTGAAGAAATAATCAATCGTCCCATACATAATCAGCCTATAATGTTCCCACTGCTGGGACACAGGCCTCCTCTCTGTAAGAGGGAGTGGGCTGTAATCCACCACGCGGGCCCAGTGCGGGTTGGTAGATGTCACATGTCTTAGAATTTTCGCTAGGACATGCCGGTTTCCTCACGATGTTTTCCTTCTGTGTGGTTCTTTCATCAAAAGACCATTTCAGACACCAATCGACATGGTCTTCATGATCTGACCAAGATTATGTCTGGACTTTAAAAGGGCCTGTGACCTCTGAGTTTGTTTCGGCCTTTCTTCTCAGAGTAGTCAGATAGGAAACGCCGACCTCATCTAGTTTAAAAAAATATGATTGACGTCTAAAAGTGTTTGTACAAACCTACTTACAGAAATAAAATCATTTATCATTTCTCCGTTTTGAGAGCAGTGGTGATGAAATAATTTACACAAAGTAAAGCGCTTGTCTGGGTTCGAACCTACAACCTACAACTCGTAAGTCGCGGCCGTTACCACTGGGCCACCACTGCTAGTCCCACATATGGGTCGAGTAGGTATTGAAGTTGAGTTGAGTAGTTTTTGTCCCATACAAATGGAAATCCCTTCGTGTGAGAGTCCGCGTCGCCCTTGGCCGTTATTTTAATTTTTTTCTTATACTGTGTGCGTTCGTCTGGATCAAATAAAACGTTACCTGTTGTTTAGCAAGTTGCTTCCTCTGCTTCTTAGAGAGCGTCTGAGGGTCCGGCAGAGAGTTGGATCTCTGTGGCTCTTTCACCTCTTTAGGTTTGGGTTCCGGTTGTGGTGTCTTCTCTTTTGGCTCTTTATGCTTTTTCTGAAAAAATCAAGATACAACTTGTGTTATTACAAGGAATTAAGGAATTGACACATTTTACAAGGCAGATGTGAGTGGAAATGGAGGGGATGCCCCAGAAAGACAAAGAGTGACCTCATTGGTGATGTTCTTTAAAAAGGTCAGGTGCGTAGTACTCGCAACCGGCGTGCGTGGAGGAGGAGCGTAGCAGGTGGCGTTCTATAGTTTCTGCCTATCCCCAGGAGAAGAAGGCATGAGTTTATGTATGTATATATATATATATAAATACTAGAGAATAGAAACGTCAAATGATTTCGCCGGGACATCGGAGAATAAAGACCAGCTATCCACACATTCATACTCAAAATTAATACAAATTATTACTCATGTTTGAAAAGTTCGTCTGCTCGACAACCACGCAATGAATGTTGTTTATTTGTCAAAATGTACCAAATTGCCATTTTAAGTGTTTACGCAATTGCACTGCAAGTTTTCAATTATACACAAAACATCAGGCCAAGATGTTACGCAAGAACCCTGCAGGTATTCAATTATACACAAAACATCAGGCCAGTGTGTTACGCAAGAACCCTGCAGGTATTCAATTATACACAAAACATCAGGCCAGTGTGTTACGCAAGAACCCTGCAGGTATTCAATTATACACAAAACATCAGGCCAGTGTGTTACGCAAGAACCCTGCAGGTATTCAATTATACACAAAACATCAGGCCAGTGTGTTACGCAAGAACCCTGCAGGTATTCAATTATACACAAAACATCAGGCCAGTGTGTTACGCAAGAACCCTGCAGGTATTCAATTATACACAAAACATCAGGCCAGTGTGTTACGCAAGAACCCCGCAGGTATTCAATTATACACAAAACATCAGGCCAGTGTGTTACGCAAGAACCCTGCAGGTATTCAATTATACACAAAACATCAGGCCAGTGTGTTACGCAAGAACCCTGCAGGTATTCAATTATACACAAAACATCAGGCCAGTGTGTTACGCAAGAACCCTGCAGGTTTTCAATTATACACAAAACATCAGGCCAGTGTGTTACGCAAGAACCCTGCAGGTATTCAATTATACACAAAACATCAGGCCAGTGTGTTACGCAAGAACCCTGCAGGTATTCAATTATACACAAAACATCAGGCCAGTGTGTTACGCAAGAACCCTGCAGGTATTCAATTATACACAAAACATCAGGCCAGTGTGTTACGCAAGAACCCTGCAGATTTTCAATTATACACAAACACCATGCCAGTTTTCTCCGAAGAGAGAGAGAGAGCAGAGGTGTACTTAAGTACAGTCACGAGCACTAATATGTATACACTTAACAATTTTTAAAAGTTATATTCTCCTGTGTTGATTGTAATTTTATGTCGTTACGAACATAGTATTTGGAACCCATGCTATTATGAAATAGGTTCTTACCACAATGTTGCAGTCGTTATTCCACGAAAAAATCGCTTTATTTTGCTAAGTGTATACATGAGAGGGGCAGAGACAAGAGGGGTTTGTGGCTAAGTAATAACAGCCGCACGTGTCGATCGATCAGGTTAAGCTACGCTTGCCGCGGTTGGTCCGTGGATGGGTGAGCATCTTTACATACCAAGACCCCTCCGTGCCTCGGAAAACACGTTAAGCCGTTGGTCCCGGCTGTCATTTGTAGATCTTTGACAGTCGTTACGGGTCGTCAAAAGCTCGAAAGTCTGACAACCAGTCTTACCAAGGGGTATCGTGTTACCCAGTAACTGGGTTGTGGAGGTCAGATAGGCAGTCGCTCCATGTAAAATACTGGTATTCAGCTGTAACCGGTAAGACAGGAAGCCGACCATAACATAGTTGGGAAAAGGTTAGGCAGATGATACATATTAGTGCTTGTGACTGTATACTTATATTTCGCCAATTACATTTCAATTGCACCTTACCTTCTGTTTGTTGGCTCCTTTGGCGAGCTGGTTGATGTGCGCCAGCGCTTGTTCCCACGTCTGCTTGCGCCCGTCTGCCGTCTTAGCGTTAGTGGGCGCGGGGGCAGGCTCCTCACACACGTTTAGTACTGGAAATAAACATGTTAAGTTAATAAAAGAAACGACTTAAGAGGCCGACAACACCTAAAGCGCGGTCACTGTCGGACGGCATAGAAAAGAAAGAGAAGCGCGATGACACAACGCTGGTAATTTATTGCAAAATATGAAGCAATTTATCGATTTACAAAAAGCTATAGATTGTATAAAAAAAAATAAAACACTATTATGCTAATATGGTGCTTGTAGAATAATCTGAGTAAAAATCAGAATGATTGCATGTAATTAGTATGGTTTTTAATCGTTAAAAGACATTTTTAGAAGTATCTTCGTGATATTTTTCTATCGTATCGTAAATTAGTTATATAATGTTTTCCACACACTATCTACCTAGCATATATCCTTAAGAAAATCATATATTTTCTGATTTTGTTTACTGCAGTGGATCATATACTTTAAGGCATTATAAAACTTATAAAATTTGTGTTTAGGTCCTGTAGTCCCCTTAAAAGGACTAGTAAAAAAAAGTCATCAAATGCATAACGACTTTCTCCAAAAAAAAAAAGAAATTAAATATACCCTGCGGAGTTCGGCTAGCTAATTAGATTTGACTCTGTATAGCAACCCGTCTCTACTACGCACGATTTTTACGACTTGATAAAACATCGACATTTCTTTAGTATAATATGTATCTATACTAATATTAATCCTATCCTACTAATATTATAAATGCGAAAGTTTGTAAGGATGTAAGGATGGATGGTTGGATGGATGGATGTTTGTTACTCTTTCACGCAAAAAGTCCTGAATGGATTTGGATGAAATTTGGCACACAGATAGTTTATAACGAGGAATAACACATAGGATACTTTTTATCCCGATATACCCACGGGGTCAATACTTATGCGGGTGAAACCGCGGAGCGCATCTAGTTATTATTATTTTAATAAACAATTCTCATTATTCCTCTCAAACTGTGGAGAGCACCTGCCATCGAATCTCTTCGCCTAAGCATTCTCTACCAGTCAACCAAGGGTTGGTTGACTGGTAGAGAATGCTTAGGCATTCTCATTCATAGGCTCGCCCCCTATTACATGGGACTTAAACATAACTGGCGGAATGTGGGTGTACTACAGGTATACTTCTGCCCAACCCTTCGGGGAAACAAGGCGTGATGTTATAAAATTAAGCTCAATTTTCAAATGAATAACATATTTAAGTTAATTTAAGAATTGAATTTCAGGATCAAACTAAAACACTCAATTTGTAAGTAGCATTACAAATTGTCATCTACAGGTACGTTTTCGGATCCATTTGTTTACATTTTCAACAGATAATTTAGGAACAGAGTGTAGATACTGACCAGTGACATGTTTGTTGTTGTGCATGAGCTGAGCGAGCGGCGTGTCGCTGCGCTGCCCCGGGAGACACACCGTGACGGCGCCGTCGCCCGGCGAGCGGCGCACGCACACCGTGCCGCCGTCTGTGGGGGACACTGCTTTATATATGAAGAACAAATAGAAAAGAAGAAAACTCTATACACGGTTCCTATGTCTGTCTCACAGCTGGGTAAAGACTTCTCCTCATACTGAGAAGACAGAGGTATTAATCAACACGCTTTACAATTCATTCACAGTACCCAATTGACTCCGCCTATCGCAGTCCACTGTTGGACATAGGCCTCTCCCAGGCTGTGCCACCAAGGTTCCTGTGTCTGTCTCACAGCTGGGTAAAGACTTCTCCTCATACTGAGAAGACAGAGGTATTAATCAACACGCTTTACAATTCATTCACAGTACCCAATTGACTCCGCCTATCGCAGTCCACTGTTGGACATAGGCCTCTCCCAGGCTGTGCCACCAAGGTTCCTATGTCTGTCTCACAGCTGGGTAAAGACTTCTCCTCATACTGAGACGACAAAGATATTAATCATCTCACTTTACAATTCATTCACAGTACCCAATCAAATCCGCCTATCGCAGTCCACTGCTGGACATAGGCCTCTCCCAGGCTGTGCCACCACGGTTCCTGTGTCTGTCTCACAGGTGGGTAAAGACTTCTCCTCATACTGAGACGACAAAGATATTAATCATCTCACTTTACAATTCATTCACAGTACCCAATCAAATCCGCCTATCGCAATCCACTGCTGGACATAGGCCTCTCCCAGGCTGTGCCACAACACCCTTTCCTCCGCCTTCTGCAACCAGTCTGTCCCAACCACCTTCTTAAGGTACGGTCCATCTAGCTGTGGGGGCATCCCACACTACGCTTGCCGATTCGCGATCTCCACTCCAGGACTCATCTGTTCCTTCGACAAACATAGCCATCCCACTACCACTTCAGCTTGCTTACTCTGCAAGCTATGGCGGTAACTCCGGTTCTTTTCTGGATAATTTCGTTTCTGATCTTTTCCTTCAATGAAACTCCGAGCATTACCCGCTCCTTACCGCGCTGAGTGACTTTGAATTAGTGGACTAGTCTGAGTGTCAGTGTCCACGTTTCGGCACCATATGTCACAATGGGCTGGGCGCACTGGTTGAAGACCGTAGTTTTGAATCATTGCGAGGTAGGCGACGGAGAAGACTTGACGAAGTTTTCCAAACTCGCCCAACCCAAGTGGATCTTTCTGCCTCAAAGAGATGTCAGCACAAGTGTAGGGGTCCACTAGGACCGATGCCTCGGATGGGCTTTAGTCAGTAAGAGTCTGACACACCCTCCCGCTCCGCCCAGAGCGGGAGGGTGAAGTGAGAAGATATTTGATAAATTCCCACCCAAAACAAAAGTGGGTCTTTCTGTCGAATTCTTCCTCAAAGTTGCATCTTGCGGGCTGGATGACTTGCGCTAGGTAGGTCACAGTACCCGGCCCTGTTACGCTTTCACGCTAAAACGACTGAACGGATTTAGATGAAATTTGGCACATACGAGGTGCATTCAATAAGTACCTAGCCTCATCGCCAGAGGGCGCTGTAGTTTCAAAAGAGTTTTACCACAGTGTAGCACATTCTTTTTTAATTATTTTTTCAAATTTTCATTCCAATCCCTTCATTTGTTTTAATTTGACAACTTATGGAAGCGAACGTGTCGATCGGTTTTACAAAAATGGAAAAAGAGCAATATCGTTCGGTGATTCGATTCCTATTTTTGGAAGGGAAAACGCGCATCGAAATCAAAGAGCGCTGGGATGCTGTATACGGTGACTCTTCACACACACCAGAGACCAAGGAGCAATCAAAACAATGGATCCAGACCGGGGAACGTGCTCCAAAGAAGGCGAAAACTGTAAAATCGGCCGGAAAAATTATGGCCACCGTTTTCTGGGATTCACAAGGTGTGATCTACATCGATTACCTCGAGAAGGGTAAAACAATTACAGGGCTTTACTATGCCGATTTATTGGGCCGATTCGACGCCGAATTAAAGAAAAAACGACCCCATCTGGCGAAGAAAAAAGTGCTGTTTCACCACGACAACGCACCGGTTCACACGTCTGCCGTTGCCATGGCCAAATTGGTCGAATTACGCTACGAATTGTTGCCCCATCCACCGTATTCTCCAGATTTGGCCCCTTGTGACTTCTTTCTGTTTCCTAATCTGAAAAAATCACTCGCCGGGAATAGATATGGATCGAATGAGGAGGTCATCGCCGCCACGGAGGCCTATTTTGCAGAGTTTGACAAAAACTATTTTTCGGACGGGTTAAAAAAGTTGGAGCATCGCTGGGCTAAGTGTATCGAACTAAAAGGAGACTTTGTTGAAAAATAAATTGCCACTTTTCCAAAATTTTCGTTTTTTTTTTGTAGGCTAAGTATTTATTGAATGACCCTCGTAGGTAGACCTGGATTAGGACATAGAATACTTTATATCCCAATGTTCCCACGTAATCACGTCTTATGCAGGTAAAACCACGAGGCGCAGGTAGTAATATTATAAATTTGAAAGTTACTTTTATGTTTTAAGTATGTTTGGATGTTTAGTACCGCATTAGCTAGTCGACAGTTTCTCGCTACAAGCTCTCGACTTTATAATAAAATAAATAAAATTTTGTCCATCTATATTCGCACAAAATATGAGGTTAAGAACATTCTCACCAAGTGGTTGCAAAAGTTATCATACGATGAAACTGAAAATCTTCTCAAAATTAATACCTAAATAGTTAAATGCTGTATGCGCATAGGTTTGTTTTCTTTCTTGTTGTATAGAATGTTGTATAGAAGTACTTGCACGTGTATCATATAAATAGTTGTATGTCATTGTTATTTTGGGGAACATTGGCTTCTAAGATACAGGCTTATTGCCTAGTTTAGAAGTCAGACGTTCGACTTTGAACTTCTGCCACTGTTGTACAACTTACTCTTAAGACACTTCTCTGTACTTTTGCTATATTCCGTACAAAATAAATATTTATTATTATTATTATTATTATTACTCAATCACGCAAAAATGGATTTGGATGAAATTTGGCACAAAGATAGTTTATAACCCGGATTAACACATTATTTTTCTTTCTTTCCTTCATTGAGTACTTTTAATTCCGGCAGTACGTTCCCGTGGGATATTTTCCGATATCCACGCGGGTGTATGTATCCGCGGAAAAAGCTAGTCTATCAATAAAATACATTTATACAATTGTTGATTTTTCTACATTAAATAAATACCTAAATTAATATTGCATATTGATTGGTGGAGGCTTAGTTATTTACACTTTTATTTTAATTTCACTGTAAGTAGTAAAAGAAGAAAACTTTTTAATAAAATAAATTAACACTTGTGATACTTTTTATTCCGGTAATACGTTCCCGTGGAATAATTTCCGACCTACACGCGAGTGAAAGCTAATAAAATAACAAAACTCACTAATAAACGTAGCATTCTGTTTCTGTTTCTCCATCTTCTGTTTCTCCAACTCCAACATATGCAATTGTCGCTGTTGTTCTAAGTGTTGTTGTTGCAACTGTTGTTGTTGTTGCAACTGCTGTTGTTGTTGTTGCAACTGTTGTTGTTGTTGCAGCGCCTGTTGTTGTTGCAGGGCCTGTTGTTGCAGCGCCTGTTGTTGCAGCGCTTGTTGTTGTAGCGCCTGTTGTTGCAGCGCCTGTTGTTGTTGTAGTTGCTGTTGTTTCGCTAGTAAAGCTGCTTGGTCGATCTATGAAACGAGAAAATTATTCTATAAGATGTATGAACGAAGCAAAGAGTATGTCATTTGTAGACCGTACAGACTTACGGATAGTCAGAACCCCGAAAGTCTGACAACCAGTGTTACTTAGGTATTTATTTTGTTACCCAGTAACTGGGTTGTGGAGGCCAGATAGGCAGGCGCTCCTATCTGACGACGTCAGATTGGAAACCGACCACAACATAGTTGGAATGGCTACACAGATGATGATCTACAGGTAAACCAGAAAAGGACCCCCCTGAGTTGAAATTTACCGTCGGTGTTTTTTTAATTTGTTGTTCCATGCATTATGACCGCGTAGTATTGCACTTGGTGGTAGCCCAGTGGTAACAGCCGCGACTTACGAATTGTAGTTCGTAGGTTCGAACCCAGACAGACGCTTTCAATCAATCAATCAACTCAGCTTATCGCAGACCACTGCTGGACATAGGCCTTTCCCAGGCTGTCCAGTCTGACCCAGCCAGACAGGATGGGACAGACATCACCACTGCTCTCAAAACGGTGAAGGAAAACATCGTGAGGAAACCGGCATGTCCTAGAACCGAAAATTCAAAGACATGTGACATCTACCAACCCGAACTGGGCCCGCGTGGTGGATTACGTCCCACTCACTCTCAATGAGAAGAGGCCTGTGTCCCAGCAGTGGGAACCAGTAGATTTTTTTTTAATAACCGTCGAAAAATTTTGTACTGAATCCACGGTAACAGATTGTGCGTCGATGCCCGCTACACTGTATATTCGATTCTCGTGTACTCTGGATCTAAAAAAAGTCGCCGTGTGGATGTGTCGTGGACACAGGCGAGTTTTACGTGAATACGTGTACGTAACGAGTAATATTTTTTTGTAACGATTTTTTTGTTCCTTCAGCTATCGAGTGGTGTAATTAAATTTTGGATGAAGATGATAAATATGCAGCTGCATACCGAACTGTATCCCCCGATTTTATTATCATCAGTTTTCTGAATTGCCCCCACTATGGAAGCAAATTTAAAGAACGTATTCACGTCCCAACTGTGTCCTCGCCTCATTAATATTATTATTTCTTGACTAGTCTAGAATATTTTGTAAACACGTCCATTGTGAAATGTCACTTATTGACGCTTTAATTAATGTGGCTTTTGTGTACAGGATATTTCAGACCTGTTACAGTTGTAATGGCAAACATGGTATTTATTTAGTTTAAATAGGTTTTTATTAATATTATTTTATTAATATGTTACATAGATTCTTTTATATTTTGTGAATGTGAGAACGTAGTAGGCTTCATAGACTAGATTAGTAGACTATTTATTTTTTGTTAAGTACCTGGTACTTGTTGACAGGCCTACACTGTGCTCCCATACCTATTGACACTGTAATTTGAAAACATTAAAAAGCCAATTATTTTTAAAAGAGTAACCGTGGAGTTTCTTGCCGGCTCTTCTCTATAGGAATGACGTTTCATGAGTGTCCATGTAGGTTTATGTGAAATAAAATATTTTGATTTTGATAAAAAAATAGACAACTACTACTTCCATAATTATAATTGTAACAGCTATATATTAGATCTCATCATGGCGCGTTCTTATTTTCGAAGATAGACGATGATTCCCGAAGCGCATACTTTTCGTTTGAAAAGCTGTACTTACATGTGCATGATGCATGGATCTATCAGGCTTGCCCTGGACGGCTCTGGACTCCGCTAACTGTCGTTCACAGTTCTGCAATCGACGGGAGAAGTCCAGGACTTGCTTTTCGGCGGCCTGCATTTCCTAGAAAAATATTATGTTCAGGCAAAAAAAAATAATTGGAAAATTCAGTTACTAGACCAACCAGGGAATAATAATTATTGTATATTAAAACCGGCCAAGTGCGAGTCGGACTCGCACACGAAGGGTTCCGTATCGTATTAAGATCGAGCAAGAAGCGCCGTAAAAATGCATTCATCGTATGGGGTTCCCCTTTAATGATTAACTTTTTTTTATTTTTATTATTTGTTGTTACAGCAGCTAGCGGCAGTCTGAAAAATTCAACTGTTTCCCTATTACGGTTGATGAGATACAGCACGCTGACAGACAGATAGACGGACGGACGGACAGCGGACGCTTAGTAGTAGGTCTCCGTTTGGCAACCTTCGGGTACGATCTCTAATCCTAACTAATATTGTAAATGCTAAAGTGAGTTTGTTTGTTTGTTACGCTTTCACGCTAAAACGGCTGAACAGATTTGGATGAAATTTGGCACATGGGTGGACCATGACCTGTTTTAGGACATAGGAAACTTTATATCCCAATATTCTCACTGTATCGAGACTTATGCGGGTGAAACAGCGGGGCACAGCTAGTAATATAATAAAATAAACATACCTTGGAAGTAGTATTCATAAGAGTAGTCAGTTCTCCCAGCTGTTCAGCCACGAGCTGCACTTTAGCTTGCTGAGCCGGGTTCAACTTCTGTTTTTTACCTGTTCAAACAAAAACATTATTATTAGTAAAAGCACTCCGTCATAGTTGTACAGTACACTGTAATTTTTAAATATTCTAGTGATATTAATTTTAAAAGTATTTATGTATGTTAGTATATTCCCATATTATTTGTTTTGTAAATTGTTTCGTTTTTATGTGTTCTATTTTCTCTTCTACTCGTACACACGGTGTCTATATCTCTTTTTCTACTGTCCTATCGCAGCTATGCTGGAAGAGATTTCTTTAGAAATAAGCATCACCTTTGTACGTATTTTTCTGTTCTGTTCATATATGTGTGTACATAAATGGTTAAATAAATAAATAAAAATAGTTTATTCTGCACAAATAAGATGCAAATCCTAATTAATATTATAAATGTGAAAGGAGTCTTTCGTGGTAGGGTAAGTTTTCAGATTACAACCTGACGCCGTTGTACACACGGCTACACATTAAGCTATACATTTCCAGTTTAAGCTGATATCGCATTGTATCGGATTTCCGTACAATGCGAAGTCAGCGTAAACTGGAAATTTATAGCTTGATGTGTAGTTGTGTGTATGTCAAATGACAACCCATGACAACGTTTTACGTCAAATTAGAACACACGATGAAGTGCTACGTCCGATGAAAACCAAAGCTTTGCAAGATTTAATTGGGAAGAAGGCGTGGGTTTATGTATGTATGATTACCCCCTACATACGAATGTGAGCTCTATACAGTGTGTCTGTATACGGTGTAGCGAAAATTAAGGGCGTGGTACAGACCATCAAACTGAACAAATTTCTCCCCGGGACCAACATCTTAATCGTGAACAAAAAATCTGTCGTCCCATACAAAACTTTAATACCTACTCGACCAAATGTATGGGACGACTGACATTTTTTTCGCGATTACGACGTTGGTGCCTGAGAAATGTGTTCAGTTTGATGGTCTGTACCACGCCCTTAATTTTCGCTACACCGTATACAGACACACTGTATAATGTCGGCCTGTACTCCACCTTTCTTCTTGCAGCTCCTGCCCTGCGCCTGCAGCAGCGCGCGCGTGTGCTCCAGGCGGCGCTTGGCGGCGGCGTGCGCCACCTGCAGCGCGTCCATCTCGCGCCGCGCGCGGCTCAGCTCGCTCACCACGGCGTTGCGCTCTTCCACGAGGCGGGACTCCATCTGGTGGAGGGACCACGGCCGAAGCCAAGCACAGAACTTAGTGTCAAAACCTATATATCTGTATACCGGAGGCAAACAATCATAAGTCACATTAAGCTAATTATTCAGTGCACATGTTTTAAGTCTCAATTTGAACACTACCCATTTAAGTCACTTGACTACATAATTGTGTGAACTTCTAGGTAAAATTTTATTTGTATTATACAAAGTGAATGTCGAAAAAATGGACTTAGGATAGTATACCTCCGGTATACAGATATATAAAAATGAATCCCTATTTCCCTTGGTCACAGCATCACGCGTGAACGGCTGGATCGATTTCGCTAATATTTTTTTTTTGTTGTGTTTGTTATTGAAAGGAGAAGGATCTTATGTAAGAAAAAAATTAACACTTTGACAGCCAATCACGTAGTCAATACGTGATGCCGTTCATTCCACAAGACGCCAATTACGTACGGAATACGTGATCAACTTCCATATAGTTTAGATAATACTTAAGACAAATAAAAAAAATATGCTTAAAGCACTTAGTTATTTTTTTTTAAATCTTACAATATCTTAAAAAATGACTGGCATAACAGGGAATGCGTGCTAAAAACCGGCCGGCTGTCAAAGTGTTAAGAAAAATGCGTGGAATTTTAGAAAATTAAAGAAAACTTAACGACCTTATTAACAGATTACGAGGACAACCTGGATGAGACTCGCTCAGACCAGGGAAGCATGGCACAAATGGAGGAGGTCTGTCATTGGTTGAATCAACGACCAGGGTCGATCTATATATATTGTCCTAATGAACTATTTGTTTTTTATTTGTTCTTGATTTATTTGATTTACATATTTACAAAAATCAATCTTTAATCTTCTGTTCTCTTCTTCTGTAATAATCAATAAATCGTAGGTACTTACTTCAAAGGAAAAACGGAAGCCCGCTTCCCTTACTACCCATTATCATTTTTACATTTACTTCTTGTTTACGCTTTAACGGAGACGGACGTATAACCTTCCTAGTGAATTTTAATTGGCTAATAATAATCTATACATTTTAAAAAGCCCACAAATTGTTTTATTGAAGTACTAGAACCTAGATTTCCTATATTTGTATTTATTCATTTTAGTACGTCAATTAAAATCACACATTAAGTTTAGCTACTTATAGCTATTAATAGTTAGTATTTGTGATACCTTAGTATCACAAATACGGAAAGAACAAGTCAGGGGAAAATATACGTCACATCCACGCAAAACAGCCATCGCAATATATAATAAAATTGTAAAATAAGTAATGCATTAAAAAAATTGGAATAAGTTTAATTTTTGAATATTCGCATATTCGCTATTCTGATCGACTTATCATAAATCTATAGACCATATAATTATAAGTTACCTTCTTGGCCTTCTGGCGCTGCTTCTTGGCTCGCTTCTTGCCGCGGTCGACGTGTCTCGCGGGACCTTCTATGTATTGTAGGAGCGCGTCCAGGTCGCGAGTGTCTTCTGGTCGAGAGCCCCGCCAACATGAGCCGCTAGAAAACAAGAGAATATAAAGTGCAATTATTAATACACTGGAGCAATTCAAGCAGTATGGTTATGAAATGTCTTGACTTGGACTGTCCAAACAACTTGTTTACTTACCCAGAACATCCGCTAGAAGTAGAGAATACACTAGTATCTCTGCTAGAGAGAGACACAGTGCTTCTTTGTTGTTGTGCTCTACTCTGTCGCTGTTGTTGGGCTTGTTGTTGAGCTTGTTGTTGAGCTTGCTGCTGCGCTTGTTGTTGGGCTTGTTGCTGAGCCTGTTGCTGAGCGGCCTGTTGTTGAACCTGTTGTTGTTGTGCCTGCTGTTGAGCTTGTTGTTGAGTAAACCGCTGTTGCGTCTGTTGTTGTTGTTGCTGCTGCTGTTGTTGTTGTTGTTGTTGTTGCTGTTGATGCTGGAGTTTTTGTTGCAGAAGCTGTTGAAATATAAATGGAAATTTAAAATAAATCTATAATAATACTTTTAAACGCTATTAGTATTTTACTGTTCATAACTTTTAACTGTGTTGGCAACTTACGAGAACAAAAACTTCTAAATGATTACTAACTCATGGTTCCATTTTAATATTAAAGTTTGACCTCGTAGCTTTACCACTTTTGACAAAAAATCCGAGGAAATTGAAACTACAATAAGGTTGAAACTATCTAACTGTCACATAGATAACTAGACCTAGTCGTTTTATGACGTGCAAGTGATATTCAACCTTAAGGCACTGACAAGACCCAATTGAAAAGGCTTCTCTTGAGAAAAAAAATTGCCAAATCTGTATAGTTTGTGGTAGCGGAAAAAATATATGTTAATTTTGAACATGTTTCCCAGAACTTGGTTATTACCAAAACACGTTTTGAAAAAAAAATCTCGATACAAACTAACGTTAAACTAACCTCTTACCTTGATTTCTAATCAAAATATCTGTATTAAATATCAACATAAGTTCCGTATTTAATTAATAATAAGACCGTCTTATTTGAATGCAGAACTTGGTTGTTTTTTATTTTCGATTACTCAACTAAATTTTGAGAAAATAGACAATTGCTTCATATTTTGCAATAAATTACAAGCATTGTGTCATCGAGCTTCTCTTTCTTTTCTATGCAATCTGACAGTGACCGCGGTTTAGGTGTTCTCAGCGTCTTAAGGTAACAGTGATAAAAACATTAATTTACTGTGCGTTCACTATAACTTGAGGCGTGACGCGATTGTTAGAAATAAATTTTGCAGTCATGTGGTTTGTAATTTGTTCTGAAATGATTTTCTTTTTATTCTGTAAATAGGATATCGAAATCAGTTTTACACGTCATATTAAAAAAAATAAGCTAGATGGCGTCGACATTTCCTATCTGACTACCCCTGAGAAGAAATGGCGAAACAAACTCAAGGGTCAAAGCCTCTAAGTCCAGACATAATCTTGGTCAGATCATGTGAGGACCATGTAGATCCATGTCTTAAATGGTCTTTTGAGGAAATAACCACACAAATTTTAGTGGACCTGTCCAGTCAGTGCAAGCATTTGTCAGTAATCGTGTAGCTCAACTCGGGACTTAAGGAGCTCAACGGGGAACTTAAAAGGAGTTCTGTAAGTCACTATTTTAAACTCTATTAGTATTGAAACTAAGACTGCAAAATTCAGTGCTATCAATCGCGTCACGCGTCAAGTTAAAATAAACGCACAGTACTGTATTACTAACCTGTTGCTGTTGTTGTCTAATCTGTTGCTGTTGTTGAGGCGTGAGCGTCGGTTTGTTGTGTATAGGCAAGTCATAAATAGGTTCCGGCTTCTTCTGTTGTTGTTGCTGCTGTTGTTGTTGTTGTTGTTGTTGAGCCTGCTGCTGCTGTTGTTGTTGTTGTTGAAGCTGTTGATGTTGCTGTTGATGGGCTTGAGCTTGATGTTGTTGTTTTAATTGCTGTAACCAAGTTATGGGTGTTTTAAAACTGTGCATTCATTTAGGTTTAACATCACACATCATCGCGCCTTGTTTCCCCGAAGGCTTGGGCAGAGGTGCACATATACACCCACATTTCTCCAGTTATGTTTAAGTCCCATGTAAGAGGGGCGAGCCTATTGCCATGCCATTTAGATTT
Source organism: Atethmia centrago (assembly GCA_905333075.3). NCBI lineage: Eukaryota > Metazoa > Arthropoda > Insecta > Lepidoptera > Noctuidae > Atethmia > Atethmia centrago. The sequence continues at coordinate 12,622,059 of HG995393.1, forward strand.
AGTTTCTTATAAACCATAATCGAAAGGGTTTCGAGAGCAAGAATCTTGAAAATGTCCGGTAATTACTGAACATTTTATAATATCTGGTAATTACTGTAAATAAGAACTTTTTAGAAAGAACTGCTGAGGAGTTTGTTGCGCCACTTCTTCCCAGCTAAAGCACTAGGAAGTGGTGAAGGGCGGGCGTTTTGGGAGACTGTCTTATGTAATTTTGACGTTCGAAAAGTGCTGATTCTCAGCCTAATTTGAATAAATGACTTTTGATTTTGAAACGGAGCCCCGCTTGGTTTGTTTGGAAGTGTGGACAACGCCGGCTCCAGCGGCGACCCGGAGGCGTGTCCGTACTCTGTGGTAAGGATAATAAAAAAATACCTGTAGTCTAATCTGTTCCATAGCATTAGGATTGACTTTTCCTTCAGCTTTTAGTACGGGCGGAACATTAATTTGAATGGGCACCGTACGTTGTAACACCTGAAACAATATACAGATATAATAAAGTCACACACACACACATAAAAACTCATAACATATAAAACCACGGCTGTATTTCCCGAAGGGTTACGGTTACGCAGTGGTGTCAAGTACAACCACATTTCACCAATTATGGTTACGGCGCTGAAAAGAGGCAAACGACTAAGTAGGCTTACATAATCAGCCTATAATGTTCCTACTGCTGCGACACAGGCCTCCTCTCTGTGAGAGGCTGTGGGCTGTAATCCACCACGCGGGCCCAGTGCGGGTTGGTAGATGTCACATGTCTTCGAATTTTTTTTTTTGTTCTAGGACATGCCGGTTTCCTCACGATGTTTTCCTTCACCCTTTTGAGAGCAATGGTGATTAAATAATTTACACAAAGTAAAGCGCCTGTCCGGGAAAGAACATACGCCCTCTAAATCATAAGCCGCGGCCGTGGCCACTGGGCCACCACTGCTCTCAAAGTAAGCTTGTCTTAAGAAAAAAAAAATGCCAATTATGTATAGTTTGTGGTAAAGAAAAAAAAATTTTTTTTGAACATATTTCTCAGAACTTGATTGATACCATAACACGTTTTGAAATAAAAACTAGATACAAATTAACGGTAAACTAACCAAGGTAAACCTTGAGTTCTAATCCAAAATATCAACGTACGTTACGTATTTAATTAATAACAAGAACGTCTTATTTGAATGCAGAACTTGATTGCTTTTAGCGGCGGTTTGTCAAACACGGCCATCTGCACCATCTTGTCAGCGAGTTGTTTCTGATGAATTTCTATAGATTGTCTGTGGTTACTACGACTTACCTCAGGTTTGTTCGTAGTCTGAGCGGCTGCAGGCGGCGGTTTGTCGGACACGCCCATCTGCGCCGTCTTCTCGGCGAGTTGTTTCTGTTGAATGTCTATGGATTGTCTGTGGTTACTACGACTTACCTTAGGTTTGTTCGTAGTCTGAGCGGCTACAGGCGGCGGTTTGTCGGACACGGCCATCTGCGCCATCTTATCGTCGAGTTGTTTCTGTTGAATGTCTATGGATTGTCTGTGGTTACTACGACTTACCTTAGGTTTGTTCGTAGTCTGAGCGGCTACAGGCGGCGGTTTGTCGGACACGGCCATCTGCGCCATCTCATCGGCGAGTTGTTTCTGTTGAATGTCTATGGATTGTCTGTGGTTACTACGACTTACCTTAGGTTTGTTCGTAGTCTGAGCGGCTACAGGCGGCGGTTTGTCGGACACGGCCATCTGCGCCATCTCATCGGCGAGTTGTTTCTGTTGAATGTCTATGGATTGTCTGTGGTTACTACGACTTACCTTAGGTTTGTTCGTAGTCTGAGCGGCTACAGGCGGCGGTTTGTCGGACACGGCCATCTGCGCCATCTCATCGGCGAGTTGTTTCTGTTGAATGTCTATGGATTGTCTGTGGTTACTACGACTTACCTTAGGTTTGTTCGTAGTCTGAGCGGCTACAGGCGGCGGTTTGTCGGACACGGCCATCTGCGCCATCTTATCGTCGAGTTGTTTCTGTTGAATGTCTATGGATTGTCTGTGGTTACTACGACTTACCTTAGGTTTGTTCGTAGTCTGAGCGGCTACAGGCGGCGGTTTGTCGGACACGGCCATCTGCGCCATCTCATCGGCGAGTTGTTTCTGTTGAATGTCTATGGATTGTCTGTGGTTACTACGACTTACCTTAGGTTTGTTCGTAGTCTGAGCGGCTACAGGCGGCGGTTTGTCGGACACGGCCATCTGCGCCATCTTATCGGCGAGTTGTTTCTGTTGAATGTCTATGGATTGTCGTTTTTGCTGCACTTGCGCCGGCGTTAAGTTGGGCGGCTGCGTTTTTGGTAATGCCTGTAAAGAGTTTTTAGGTAACTTAAGTAAGTAACTTTCAAGAATGCGTGTAGCACTACATCGTCAATATCAGTCAAGTAAGCGTAATATCTATTTTTGCAGCTAAAAATCTGCCCAACCAAACTCAATGAATTTATGAGGGAAAAACATACGGGCTTCCTCCATCAAGTGAAAAAGAATCACTCAAATATATTATAAGTAGTAATTGAAGAATAACTCAAACCTAGTTTTTTGCCACCGACTTCCGAAATTAAAGTTATTTCTCACTTTTTAGTGTTTTTTGGCAGTCGCCTTTTTTTTTTTTTTTGTAAAGATTTTTATTTTTTTCTTTTTTTAGTGGGTTAGTTTGTAATTTATTTAAGTTACAATAACCAAATGTCAACTGCTCATCACCGTTTACAAAATATTGCTTTGATGCAGGCACGTCAATTGTTGAGGAGTTCTCCTGGTAAGAACCAGAAGAACTGCCACTCGCATACGACGAACATCCAACCACAGTCTTAGTATCCATATTAAAGTACCTCATCGAATCGCAACTCGTTAAATACTTATTATTAAGTACTTCCGGTGGCCACCTGTGGTTTTCATCATCAGTTCCACTTCACCAAATGGTGCTTTCCGAGAGCAAATGCACAAATTACTACAAAAAATACCCAAACCGCTATAGGTGTGCCTATAAAATTTGAGGATTTCCCTCGTTTTTCAATGGGATCCCCTCAGATTATGACTTGGTGACAATGGGACCACCTCGGGAGCATACCCTTTCAAACAAAAAAAAAAAATTCTGTATCGGTCCACAATTGACGGAGAAATCGACAAACAAACATACAAATAAAAAAAACATCCGAATTGAGAACTTCCTTCTTTTTGGAAGTCGGTTCGGTTTGGTCGGTTAAAAATAACTCAAACCCTCACGAGGTTTGAGGTATTTCAATTACAGTTTGTTCAGAAGCCACAGTAGTCCGTGGAATCTTCAACTGGCTACCTATTACGGTCATCATCTGCCTAGCCTTTTCCCAACTATGTTGGGGTCAGCTTCCAGTCTTACCGGATACAGCTGAATATCAGTATTTTACATGGAGCGACTGCCTATCTGACCTCCACAACCTAGTTACTGGGTAACACGATACCCCTTGGTAAAACTGGTTGTCAGACTTTCGAGCTTCTGACGACCCGTAACGACTGTCAAAGATCTACAAATAACAGCCGGGACCAACGGCTTAACGTGCTTTCCGAGGCACGGAGGGGTCTTGGTATGTAAAGATGGTCACCCATCCACGGACCAACCGCGGCAAGCGTAGCTTAACCTGATCGATCGACCCGTGCGGCTGTTATTACTTAGCCACAAGCCCCTCTTCCTCTACCTATTACGGTAACAATTAAAATAAATAGATAGTGCTGTGACGGACAGACAGACAGACAGCGTTGGCTTAGTAAAATGGTTCTGTTGACACCCTTTATGTACGGAAACCAAAAGCACACATATAACATTACATCACGCCTTGTTTCCCCGAAGGGTTGGGCAGAGGTGTACCTGTAATACACCCACATTTCGCCAGTTATGTTTAAAGTCTCATTTAAAAGGGGGGCGAGCAACCGGGCATAGATCCACACTCCGGGCTGCTGCTGAGAAATTCCAGACAGAAAAACCCAATAACACTTTGCCCGACCGGGGAATCGAACCCAGGATCGATCTTGGATCTTTTTATAACCACAAAAGTAATAAAGTAGTATTACCGGTGGTTTGGGTGCGACCGGCGGCGGTTTGGTCGGCTTGGGCTGCGCGGGCGGCTCGATGGGCGGCGTCTGTATGCCCGACACCCTACTCACCGGCGGCTCTTGGTCGCCCTGCAACAAATACAATAGGGTTAATACAACGAGTTAAGGCGCCGACAAGAAGCAAATGACCAAAGTAGGCCAGTCTTAAGAAAGAGATTTGCCAAATCTGTATAGTTAGTGGTAGCGGAAAAAATATACGTCTTTTTTGAACATATTTCTCAGAAGTTGGTTGTTACCAAAACACGTTTTGAACAAACAATCTCGATAAAAAGTATTGGTAAACTAACCGTTTACCTGGAGTTCAAAACCAAAATATCTGTATTAAATATAAACGTACGTTACGTATTTATTAATAACAAAAACGTCTTATTTCAATACAGAACTTGGTTGTTTTTTATTTTCGATTACTCAACTCAATTTTTAGTAAATAGATAATTGGTGCATATTTTGCAATAAATTACAAGCGTTGTGTCATCGCGCTTCTCTTTCTTTTCTATGCAGTCTGAGAGTGACCGCGGTTTACCTGTTGTCAGTGTCTTAATACAATTGAGCTTGCTTCTTTTGTTTTTTTCCCATTTAGTTATTAATTTTAAAAGTGCTTGTGGCACAATTATTACGTTTACGGGGCATGCCGTGCTAACCTATAAGAAATTGTTACATTAAGCTTAGATTTAAGTAAAATATTATTTTATAATTGTAACTGTGTAAACTATTGTTGGTTGGTCATTAGAGAATAAATAAAAATAAATAAAAAAACTTTAAGATCGTTGCTAAACAAATTCGGTATGATTAAAAATTGTAAAAAAAAATCAAAGAATGATTTTTTTTTTATTGCGATATGGGCTTGCTCTTGACCTCGATCTGATCTGATAGAAAGCGATGGATGAGGTCTAGGATAGAACCATAGACATACAGAATGGACTGAGCGTTCCGTAATGTGGAGATGATATTTTTTTTCTCGTCTATCCCATGGTATGGGGTTTCGTTGAATAAGCCGTTAAAAAATATCGAGGGTCTGTAAACACCATTTTTCGCTAATTTTTGTTAGTCAGAGAAAAAAATCATGGCAGTAGTACATATAACGAAATTAAAAGGAAAACTACTCGTACTTATCTGTCATTGCTTTATTTTTTCATTCTGTTTTTACCTATTTTGGTATAGTCATTTTATTCTAGGTGCATCGTCTTCACATATAATTTTAAAATGTACATATACAACATTTTGTAAAACATTTTAAAAGAGTAACGGTGGAGTTTCTTGCCCATTCTTCTCCTTACGAAACTACCTTTTGGAAGGGGCAACTAGAATCAATTCATTTTTTTTTTGTAAATTTTGACGTTCAAAAGTGCCTTTTATGTGCCTATTTAAAAATATATTTATTTACATAACCAAATTACAAGATGATTATTAACATTAACTAAATTAAATTAAAACTAAATTTAGCTTAAAAAAGGCCCTCGGGGCATTGTACCGAGGACGCTGGCGGCATTTCCTCGCTGAATTGCAATGCTGATGCGTTGCGCGAGAAAGCCGCCAGCTTTTCGGTCACCAGTTACGTCAACTAGACGTTCCGTGATTTCCACAAATAACTTATGCGCACTGGTACCCCACTGACCGAGGGTCTCGACGCCAAAGGGCACAAAGTTGTACTCTCTGCCAAGGCCTCCATATTTAATAACTTTCAGATTTTCGGCATTTTCTGCCGCTGCACACGCTTTAGAAGTAGTCCGTTGGAGGTGGGACGGTGCCAGTGTGTCTACACAGGTAGCGTCCCCACACAAGCATCCGTCCCAAACTCCACGGGACCAAAGACACACCTTCAGGTCTTTTGCCATCATCTCTGACAATGCCAGTCGGCTCAAGAAGAGCAGGCACATTGATGCTGGCAAGAGACCGGCGGAATATGTCATTAAGTGTCGCATGTCTTGTGCCTATTTGAAATAAATAATTTGACTTTGTCTTTGACTTTATCACAGCTAAGTAGGCTTTACAAGTTAACGAGTAATCGTCGACCAACTTAAATTTGCGGTTGGAGAATTGACCGTGATGTATATCGTTGTATGGGAGACCATGTTTTTCAACTACAATGTTAAGTTGGTTTTAGGGATAAATTCATGCCAACTACGGGACCCATTCCTCACCGGACACGGCAGCTTCGGGAGGTTCCTGTGTCGGATAAGGCGGGAGGAAACGTCCGGGTGTCACCACTGTGTGGATCGCCCGGAGGACACGGTGGAGCATACGGTGGAGGTCTGCCCGGCTTGGGCAGAGCACCGCCGTGTCCTCGTGGAGGCGATCGGCGGCAGAGACCTCTCGCGTCCGGCCCTGGTTCAGGCCATGATACGGAGCGAGAGGGCATGGGCAGCCGTCACCTCCTTCTGCGAAGCAGTAATGCTCGCGAAGGAGGAGGCGGGACGGTTGAGGGAAAGGCAAGTTTCGCGCACTCTCGCCCCTAGCCGCCGCAGGAGACGCCCTGGGCGTCGGGAATCCCGGGCGGATTTCCGGCCACCGTAGGCGCGGGCTTGCGGACGGTGAGCAATGGGTAGCTCACCGTCCGGTAAGGACCAGGCCCGGGTCGACGGCGCGTCTTATTCCACGCGCGCCTCAAAGAGATGTCGTCAGCACAAAGTAGGGGTCCACTAGGGCCGATGCCTGCCGGGGTCGCGGGAAGGTACTTATGGGTCACCGAGGCCCCCGCAACACAGGCAACAGGAAGGAATACGGGTGGGTTTTAGTCAGTAAGAGTCTGACACACCCTCCCGCTCCGCCCAGAGCGGGAGAAGTTATTTGATGATTTCCCACCCTCAAAAAAAAAAAAAAAAACTACGGGACCCATCATTGTGCGTGGTCTGACACGCACTTGGCCGGTTTTTTAGGCTATGTCGAGTTTATAATGTACTTACATTGGCACTCTTGCACTGCTGTTTCTTCTTGTTCAGTATTGATCGTAGTCGTTCTCTCGTCTCGTTGAAGTTTCGAGGCACGGGCGTCGTCAGGGGCGGCTAAAACGGAATATAAATTATGAAGAATTGTGAATGAGGAAAATGTCGTGAGGAAAATCTTGAGTATGAATGTCGATGGCTATAAGAGTATGGGAAGACCAAAGAAACGATGGATGGACTGTGTGAACGATGATATGGCTAGAAAGGGGGTGACTACCGAGATGACAACCAATAGAGAAGTATGGAAGAAAGCGACATGTTGCGCCGACCACAAATAAATTGGGTTAAGGGCAGGAGAACGATGATGATGTCAAAAAATATTCCTGTATCTATTGTATTTTCGTTTTAGTTCACATTACCTTGTTTCTACATCTTTTGTTAAGAGTGGCCAGTTACTACAGCGTGACCAATTACTATAGCAGTTACCCTAGGTAATATTTATCAAGAAAATTGTCGAACAAGTGTTTCGTGCTAGTATTCAACACAGTTCGTTGAGGAACTTTGTTTATGTATTTTTATTATGCTATAATCTAAGAATGTATTTTTTATCTATAGCTATCAGAGTTTAATTATATTAGATAATATAATTGAATTCTGATAATTGTATTTCAGTCAGCTCGACGGCGCGTTGTATTCCACGCGCGCCTCAAAGAGATGTAGTCAGCACAAGTGTAGGGGTCCACTAGGGCCGATGCCTGCCGGGGTCGCGGGAAGGTACTAAAGGGTCACCGAGGCCCCTGGCAACACAGGCAACGGAAGGAACACGGGTGGGTTTTAGTCAGTAAGAGTCTGACACACCCTCCCGCTCCGCCCAGAGCGGGAGAAGTTATTTGATGATTTCCCACCCAAAAAAAAAAAAGTCAGCACATTGTTCCCAAATTCACGATTTTTGGACAAAAGATGTAAGAAGTAAGGAAAATCTTGAACTAGTTGGATTCGTACTCATGACACATATCTCAGACGCCAGTTCAATGCAAGCATTGATCTAGATCAGCCATACTCAAACCTAGCCCTCAGCCCTAGGGTTCCGCAAAGCCTCTCCGCGAAAATACATAAGGTCATAATGGAAAAAAAAATACTTAAGGGGTACTATATTTTATTTTACTCTACAACCTGTGCAAAATAAAATCTATCTAAATATTCCAACATAAAATAAAAAAAATATTCAAATGTTAATGTCAAGTAATATGATTATTAATAAAGAATACACATAAAACCATTTTTGATCATTTTCGGCTCCGTCAAATATTCGTTTTCGTAGTGAAACATACCATTAGTACGATTTGTTACCATAGTGAAACATACCATTAGTATGATTTGTTACCATAGTGGAACATACCATTAGCATGATTTGTTACCATAGTGAAACATACCATTAACATGATTTGTTACCATAGTGAAAAATACCATTAGTACGATTTGTTATCATATTGAAACATACCATTAGTATGATTTGTTACCATAGTGAAACATACCATTAACATGATTTGTTACCATAGTGAAAAATACCATTAGTACGATTTGTTATCATATTGAAACATACCATTAGTATGATTTGTTACCATAGTGAAACATACCATTAGTACGATTTGTTATCATATTGAAACATACCATTAGTATGATTTGTTACCATAGTGAAACATACCATTAGTATGATTTGTTACCATAGTGAAACATACCATTAGTACGATTTGTTACCATAGTGAAAAATACCATTAGTACGATTTGTTATCATATTGAAACATACCATTAGTATGATTTGTTACCATAGTGAAACATACCATTAGTACGATTTGTTATCATATTGAAACATACCATTAGTATGATTTGTTACCATAGTGAAACATACCATTAGTATGATTTGTTACCATAGTGAAACATACCATTAGTACGATTTGTTATCATATTGAAACATACCATTAGTACGATTTGTTATCATATTGAAACATACCATTAGTATGATTTGTTACCATAGTGAAACATACCATTAGTACGATTTGTTATCATATTGAAACATACCATTAGTATGATTTGTTACCATAGTGAAACATACCATTAGTATGATTTGTTACCATAGTGAAACATACCATTAGTACGATTTGTTACCATAATGAAACATATCATTAGTATGATTGTTACCATAGTGAAACATAACGGACAGTAATCCATAGGAAACGGTAGTTCTTAAAATATGTTTTATACTTACAGCATGTCCAAACACGGTGCAATAGCAGCAAGTGCACGGCTGCTCGGTGCCTTCGCCGGCGCACGCCACGCCGCCGTGACCCACTGTGGAATATACATATTAAGAGTTATGATTTGATACTTAAATATGTATTTTTTACTTATGCTTTCCAGGCTCGCTGTGGGATGAAGCAAGCCCGTGAACTTCAATGATCTTTTCGTTTTTTTTTTTAATTTTGCTGCTCAGTATCTTGAGAATGAGAGAGAATGAGATTAACACTTATGATATTAGAAGAACACAAAGTACTTTTTAAGTTGCAAAATTCTTTATGAACCGGAAAAGCTTTCTTTGAGAAGGATTTTTAACGCTCTTTGAACAGGAATTCTTGAAAAACACTACAACGATATCTGCTTATACCGTAAATCAATATTTTTGTGTTCCAGTTTGAGAGTGATAGACGATGGAATTTGCAGGAAAATTAAATATTGTAATTTCATAAGGTTGACAACGCATCGGTAAACCGTTTGGGTGTAACCACTTTCCATTGAACTTATTATACAAGATACGTTTAAAAGGAGTACGGATATTTTAGAAGGTAATCAGGTGAATAAAACTGGACCACTTTCCCCACAGGATATAGGTCGAAATCTTAAAATTTAAAATCGACTTTTCATACATAGTGGCTGGTCACGTGACTTATGTTTGTATGAGAAGTTCAATTTTAGATTTCGACCTATGTTGCTTGGGGAAAGTTGTTGAGTTTTATGCAGCTGATTTCCTCCTAAAATACAAGGTGTCGTTTTGCATCCTCGTCAAATTCAAGGAGGTAACTATGCTAACGATTCTCAACACAAATCAATAATAAAATAAGTAGGTCTTTTGTTTTTCGTTTATTATAATTTTCGGAAATCGGCATGTGTGGGACACGCATGTTAAAACGCGGCCCGTGTGATACCGCACTGTAACTGCCCTTTTACACACACACTACCGCATACGCAACGGGGTGATTTTGTTCTGTGAAAATGGTGTATTCTAAAATACTGTTGACACGGCTTATTTGAATTTTTGAATGTTTTTTTTTTTTGTTAATCTTTTTATTACGGACGCTTTTACGTTTTGCATCGTTCTCACATGTATAATTTCAAAATGAATGATTTAAACAATATTTTGTAACCATAATACGTTGATTTAAAAGAGTGTCCGTGGAGTTTCTTGCCCGTTCTTCTCTATAGGTACCTACTACGCTTTGGAATGGGCAACTAGCTTCATCTTTCTTAGTGACCGACCGACCCCTTGACAATTCAAAAGTGCCTGTAATTGGTTTATTTGAAATAAATGCTTTGAGTTTGAGTTTACTGTCAAACTGAAATAACTTAATTATATGTCTTTCATAGCAGCCTCCTGAAATTTGACGAGGATGCAAAACAATACCATGTTCAAAATTATCTCAACAACTAAGAAAATTAAACTTTATCTCGGTTTGATAAAATTCTTGTCAGAATGACAGTTGTCGTGTACTTTCTTCATTTTGAAACAGTTCTTGTGTCATTGAGTTAATATTTAATTTTCATAGTTGTTTAGATAATTTCGAACAGTCTGTTTGTCTCGATATTATTGACGCTGACTGTATATGCACTCCTTTTAAACTTATCTTGTATAAAAGTTGATACTTTCAAAACTAACCTTTACAGACGTGTTGCTGATGATTAACGTTCTCGCATGCTTTAGCCACCGGCTTAGGCTTCACGACAGGCTTTTTGACCTCCTTTTTCTTATCAACCTTCTTATCACCGTCATAACACTGCTTCACTATATCCCCTAAACACACACTGTCATTATCCTTGCAAGAATTACAAACACAATCATTGGTCCATTTGCAATCCGTTTTTGGTGTATCACAGACGTCACTCTCCGACTTGCTCTGTCCATTCCTAAGACTTATTCGTTGAAAAGCGACGGCGTTTAGAGTCTGTTTCGCGTTTCGAAGCGCTTGCGCTGAGTATTTAGCTAAGTCTTCATGGTTTTGCGGTGAAATTGACTTTTCTTTTGAGTCGTCGTCTTCTTTATCAGATTTTAAACTGTCTTCTAAATCCTCGTCCAGTAACTTCGCGTCGATTGAAGAGCATATAGAGATGACGTGTTTTTTGTAAGTCTCTGGGACTGGCAGTCCTTGCGTTATGTAAGATTTAATAGTGTAAAAGCTGTCTAATAATGATTTTTCGCCTTTAGATGTTAGGATCGCTTCACATTTAGCTAAAAGAGCGTCGTTTTTACACTTTTTATCGTCTTCTTCAACTTTTTCTTTTGGTTTTTCCTCTTTCTTCTTCGGTGGGTCAGTTTTTTTAACGAGGCGAATGCTTGCTTTGCCTATAATCTTACTTAACCCTTTAGCAGCTAGAATTTCAGCTTCGCTCGCGTTTTGAGTTGTCTTCACAGGTTGAGGAGCAGCTTTATTAAAATTCTCTTTTAGTTTCTCCTCGTATTGTTCTAAATTATACAACATAACAAGCCACTCGTCGCCCGAAAGGTTTTTCTTAGGTAAAGTCTCTATATATTGCTTATTTACATCCCTTAATCTTTCAATAAAATAATCCCGTTTTTTCTCGCTAGGCATGCTGGAAAATTCTGGAACATTATCTGGTTTTTTTATCTGGAAATCCATGAGGTCCTGGATAACGTTGACAGCAGTTTCAGGGTCGGTTAGAATCCAGTTGGCAAGAGGTTGTGACTCGCAGCATCTCCGTAAAACGTTCATATATTTGAATTTTAATCCCTTTACCATGATTTTTTTCTCGTGAGTCAGTTTTGGAAATTTCATAATGAGTATATCAAGTGTATTGCCGACGGAGGTTGTTAAAAGAATCTGTCTGACAGACTCTCTGGAGTCACTATCAGAATCCCTATGCGTCTCATGATGTTTCTTTAACTCGTCTAGCTTAGCCGCCATTCTATCGGGATCAGGAACGAAATTCTTCCCCGCCAAATCCTGTATGTAGCTATAAAATTTATCTAACATAGCTTCAATTTCATTCTCTAAAATTTCGACAGGTATGCCTTTAAATTTCGACGCTACGTAATGTTTCCACGAGTTAAAACGTGATTTCACTAAATCCCTCAGCTCTTCCATACTTAACGCATCTTTGACGGAATTATCGAATAAAGTTGACGCTTTTGAGTACATTTCAGAGTTTAGACTATTTTTGGGTAACGAAAACAGTTCTTTATCTTCCTCCAAACACTTAGCTAGAACGGGACTTTTATTTTGCTTTAAATACTCGAACACTTTGTTAATAACAACTTGAGCGGAGATCGAGAAGAGCAAGTCTTTAAAATCTTCTCTGTTTTTATTTTTCATTAACGCTTGCAAATCCTTCTCATCTTTCAATAATTCTACTATGTCTTTATTATCTAATTCAAAAGTCATTGTGCCTATAATATCGTTAGTTTCAATATTATTCTTAATTCTACGTTGCGTTTTGCGTTTCGCAGTATTTTTAGTAACTTTAACACTATCCCTAGTTTTATTCAGTTTTAATTCTCGGATTTGTTTCAGCGTTTCAGGCGTGAGTTGAGCTTCGTTATTGACTTCCGGTAGGCTGTTCATGATAGAGGCGAATTCTGGAAGTCCGAATGACGCGTTGGCGAACTCGGACAGTTTTGATGCTATTTCGGGCATGTTGGCTAGGATTTGAGGCATGTTTTCGACGAGCTCGGCTAGTTTCGTGTTAGCTGTGCTAATATCTATAGGATCTTCCGTATCTATCTTGTCTAGGAACTCTGCGGAGTTTTTATCTAATGTCATCATAACTTCGCATATCTGTTCTAACGAGAGTTGCCCATCGTCCTCCTTTTTCCCGTCTTTAATACTGTTGTAAGAATTAATAATATTCTGACATTCCTCCATAGCTTTTTTTATTTCTAGTCCAAACGACACATACTTATAGATATTCGGGTCTTTGTCATTTTCTATTTCCGTCACCGTTTCCTTTTCATCCTTCACGAGTATAGGCGTCCTGCGCGCGTTCAGTGGTATATTCAAAACTTCCGGCGTAATTTGTTGGTTAAAATCTCCTTTGTCGTCCTTATTTAAAAATTTATTGACCGAGAGTAATCTCTGGTTCGGTTTTGAGGAATACACGGGCATCGGTTCAGGGGTAGTCGGGGACATCTCTTGTAGCGGGGGACTGACCGATTCGGGGTATTTCCCTTCAACCTGTAAGGAAGAAACAAAATACAATAATAAAGAAAAACAGTATGGAAGTGTGGAGTATGTAAGGAGCGCAGCAGGTGGCGTTCTATAGTTCCTGCCTACCCCCGTGGGAAGGCCAAGAAGGCGTGAGTTTATGTAAGAAAAAAAATACGCTCAAAAACACACACACACGGTCGGGGGACCCCCGTCAGGAACGAAGTTCCTTCTCACATATGATTTAAAACAAAAACAAGAAAGTCGCTTTTTCGTTACGTGACGATTTCAATCAACTCATACCGCAAGTCACGTTAAAAAACTTCGTTCCAAAAATCGTGCATGAAGCACCGTACATGTGATGGAAGTGAAACTTCTAAAAAATTAAAGAATTAGAGAGATTTCGTGTGACACACAGAGAGCGAGAGAGAGGGTTATATCTTTCTTGTTTCTCATGTAACGAGATGTGGCTAAACGTGACGCGTCCTTGAAATTTCACTCTCAATTCTCGTCCAATTATCGAATCGCCGCCAAAGAGGTTTCACTTCGAAAAACTAGTTGGAGGAAAATATGCGTCACATCCACAAAATCACCCAGCATAATGCTGTGACACTATGCGAGATAGCCATAGGGCTGCCATAGGGCTGGGACAGCTGGCGTTGACGTAATGACGTCAAGCGATGCGGCATTTAAAGAGATACACAAACGCATTTTTTTTTATAAATACACAATAATAATAATACATACATAGATAGATAAACTCACGCCTTCTTCCCATGGGGGTAGGCAGAAACTATAAAACGCCACCTGCTACGCTCCTCACATACTCCTTTTGCTACGTTTACGTTCATACGAGGTGCATTCAATAAGTACCTAGCCTCATCGCCAGAGGGCGCTGTAGTTTCAAAAGAGTTTTACCACAGTGTAGCACATTCTTTTTTAATTCTTTTTTCAAATTTTCATTCCAATCCCTTCATTTGTTTTAATTTGACAACTTATGGAAGCGAACGTGTCGATCGGTTTTACAAAAATGGAAAAAGAGCAATATCGTTCGGTGATTCGATTCCTATTTTTGGAAGGGAAAACGCGCATCGAAATCAAAGAGCGCTTGGATGCTGTGTACGGTGACTCTTCTCCATCGATGGCCACCGTCAAGAATTGGTTCAACGAGTTTGCACGTGGCCGTACGTCGGTTTTTGATGAACCACGTCCAGGTGCACCGAAAACAGCTGCTACGGAGGAAAACATTAAAAAAATCCATGATTTCGTATTGGCAGATCGCCGATTGAAGGTTCGGGAGCTAGCTGAGACTGTAGGCATTTCAGAAGGAACAGTGCATCATATTCTTCACGAGGAACTCGGCATGAGAAAGCTGTCGGCGCGATGGGTGCCGCGTTTACTCACACCAGAAAACAAGCGCAACCGTGAGACCACATCGGAGACGTGTTTGGCGCTGTTTAAGCGGAATCCAGCGGAGTTTTTGCGTCGTTTTGTGACCGTCGATGAAACCTGGATCCACTGGTACACACCAGAGACCAAGGAGCAATCAAAACAATGGATCCAGACCGGGGAACGTGCTCCAAAGAAGGCGAAAACTGTAAAATCGGCCGGAAAGTTATGGCCACCGTTTTCTGGGATTCACAAGGTGTAATCTACATCGATTACCTCGAGAAGGGTAAAACAATTACAGGGCTTTACTATGCCGATTTATTGGGCCGATTCGACGCCGAATTAAAGAAAAAACGACCCCATCTGGCGAAGAAAAAAGTGCTGTTTCACCACGACAACGCACCGGTTCACACGTCTGCCGTTGCCATGGCCAAATTGGTCGAATTACGCTACGAATTGTTGCCCCATCCACCGTATTCTCCAGATTTGGCCTCTTTTTTTTTTTTTTTTGAGGGTGGGAAATCATCAAATAACTTCTCCCGCTCTGGGCGTAGCGGGAGGGTGTGTCAGACTCTTACTGACTAAAACCCACCCGTATTCCTTCTTGTTGCCTGTGTTGCGGGGGCCTCGGTGACCCATAAGTACCTTCCCGCGACCCCGGGCTGGCATCGGCCCTAGTGGACCCCTACTATGTGCTGACGACATCTCTTTGAGGCGCGCGTGGAATACAACGCGCCGTCGACCCGGGCCTGGTCCTAACCGGACGGTGAGCTACCCATTGCTCACCGTCCGCAAGCCCGCGCCTACGGTGGCCGGAAAT
Organism: Atethmia centrago; assembly: GCA_905333075.3. Lineage (NCBI taxonomy): Eukaryota > Metazoa > Arthropoda > Insecta > Lepidoptera > Noctuidae > Atethmia > Atethmia centrago. The sequence goes on from HG995393.1 coordinate 12,637,683, forward strand.
CCGCCCGGGATTCCCGACGCCCTGGGCGTCTCCTGCGGCGGCTAGGGGCGAGAGGGCGCGAAACTTGCCTTTCCCTCAACCGTCCCGCCTCCTCCTTCGCGAGCATTACTGCTTCGCAGGAGGTGACGGCTGCCCATGCCCTCTCGCTCCGTACCATGGCCTGAAACAGGGCCGGACGCGAGAGGTCTCTGCCGCCGATCGCCTCCACGAGGACACGGCGGTGCTCTGCCCAAGCCGGGCAGAGATTTGGCCCCTTGTGACTTCTTTCTGTTTCCTAATCTGAAAAATCACTCGCCGGGAATAGATATGGATCGAATGAGGAGGTCATCGCCGCCACGGAGGCCTATTTTGCAGAGTTTGACAAAAACTATTTTTCGGACGGGTTAAAAAAGTTGGAGCATCGCTGGGCTAAGTGTATCGAACTAAAAGGAGACTTTGTTGAAAAATGGATATAATTCTATTCGCTGACGATACTTCTCTTATTTTTAAAATAGATAGAAAAAATCCGGATGTCTTACACGTCAATGATAGTCTGGATATTCTTTCGAAATGGTTCGCAGCTAATAATCTCTTACTTAATGCGAACAAAACAAAATGTATTAAGTTCTCACTACCAAATGTACCCCAAGTGGCTCTAAATTTAAAACTTGATGGCAAGAGACTAGATGCTATTACAGAAACTTTATTTCTAGGAATTACTCTAGATTCAAAATTACAATGGGGAGCCCACATTAGAGCTCTTTCAGGTAGATTAAGTTCAGCTGCATATGCAGTAAGAAAAATTAGACAGTTGACTGATATAGCCACAGCTAGGTTAGTATACTTTGCTTATTTCCACAGTATTATGTCTTATGGCATTCTGCTGTGGGGATCGGCAGCTGATGTAGATTCAATTTTTATCTTACAAAAGAGGGCAATCCGCGCAGTATATAGAATGGGTCCTCGTGAGTCCCTTAGAAACAAATTCAAAGAAATTAATGTACTTACTCTGCCTTCTCTTTATATCTTAGAAAGTATTTTGTATGTTCGCAAGAACTTATGTCTTTTCAAAACAAGAAGTGATTTCCATAATATAAATACACGTAGTAAACATGAAATTGTGATACCCAAATTTAGATTAACAAAAACAAGCAAATCATTTGTTATCAACAGTATCCGCTTTTATAACAAGTTGCCAAAGTCAGTTACAGAACTTAGCGATGGAAAGTTCAAAACCCACATCAAACGTGTCCTTATCAAAAACGCATATTACAAGATTAAAGACTACGTTGAAGACAAGGAAGTTTGGCAATAATTCCTTCTGCACATGTGGCTTCCCTGGTACACCAGAAACGGCATAACTATGGAAATATCTATTAACTGCTCCCAAATTACGATGTTTATTATTATTATTTTTTAGACATACATTTTTGACATTATATACCTACAATTTATATTTCAGACTTAATATTATTAATATTATTTTACATGGATTCTTGTGTACGTTGTGAATGTGAGAACGTTGTAGGCTTAATAGACTAGATCTTTTTTTCTTTAGACCGTTTCCTTTTCTCTTTTTTTTTTGTTAAGTACTTTTCGACAGGCCTACACTGTTCTCCCATACCTAATTTGTGTAATTTGAAAACATTGTAAAAGCCAATTATTTTTAAAAGAGTAACCGTGGAGTTTCTTGCCGGCTCTTCTCCATAGGAAACGACCAATTGGAACCGTGCACCTAGCTTCTGACGTTTCATAAGTGCCCATGTAGGTGTATGTGAAATAAAAATATTTTGATTTTGATTTTGATTTTGAAATAAATTGCCACTTTTCCAAAATTTCCGTTTACTTTTTGTAGGCTAAGTATTTATTGAATGACCCTCGTACATCTGGTCATGTAAGCGGGCACGCCCTTTATGCCTGGAGGCTTTTATTTAGGTATTAAGTTCTGTTTACGTTTTTTTATGTTGTGGTTTTTATCTGTTTGAGTACAGTTTTCATTGTTTTGTTGGTATACTGGCGTGTGCTAGCTAACGTATGGCAAGTGTGTAATTTAATTTAATGTTTTGTGTTTCGTAATGTTAATTACTTTACATACGATTTGTAAAGAATCAAGTTTATATAACTAAACAGACATATGTGCCGCTGGGGAGTATGTTGCGCCACTTTTCCCAGCTGAAGCACTAGGACGTGGTGAAGGGCGGCTATTTTTGGGGGACTGTCTTATGTAACTTTGACGTTCGAAAAGTGCTGATTCTCAGCCTAGTTTTAATAAATGACTTTTGATTTTGATTTCATACACGCACGCCGGTTGCGAGTACTACGCACCTGACCTTTTTGAAGAACATCACCAATGAGGTCACTAGATGTCCTCCTAGGTCGTCCCCTCCCGACGTTTCCACTCACATCTGCCTTGTAAATACCTTGTGTTAGTCGCCTTTCATTCAGCCTCTCAACATGACCAAACCATCTAAGCATACTCTTTTCAAGGTGTCACTAGATCTTTTAAACCGCACCTTATCACATCATTTTTCAGCCTATCATGTATAGTCACAGAAATAATAATAATACCAGCCTATTACTGTTCCACTGCTGGACAAAGAGCTGCAGCTCTTCTCATACACAGAAGGCACGAGCATTGATCATCACGCTTGCTCAAGACGGGTTGGAGATTTCAAACTTATATTAAATATAAGTCCAGGGCCTCGAGTCTGCTATTATAATTTATAATAGTGTCAGAATGGTCTATCATTGATTTTATAATGGTTGATTTTGACAAGTTTGGTAATCTACTAATGTAATGGCGTCATTAATGAGGATCGGAACAGACCATTCTGACACTATTGTAATAGCAGACTTAAGGCCCAGGTTTCCTTACGATGTTTTTCTCCAATGTCAGTAATGTCCAAGATAAACTCGAAAGTACATATGAATTGAAAGTCATATTGGTACATCTTTGTATTAAGACGCTGACAACACCTAAACCGCGGTCACTGTCAGATTGCATACAAAAGAAAGAAAAGCGCGATGACACAACGCTTGTAGTTTATTGCAAAATATGAAGCAATTATCTATTTACTCAAAATTGAGTTGAGTAATCGAAAATAAAAAACAACTAAGTTCTGCATTCAAATAAGACGTTCTTGTTATTAATTAAATACGTAACGTATGTTAATATTTAATACAGATGTTTTGGTTTAGAACTCAAAGTAGGAGGTTAGTTTAACGTTAGTTTGTATCGAGATTTTTTTTCAAAACGTGTTTTGGTAATAACCAAGTTCTGAGAAATATGTTCAAAATTAACATATATTTTTTTTCCGTTACCACAAACTATACAGATTTGCCATTTTTTTTTTTAAGTCAATTTCGGTCATTTGTGTCTTGTCAGCGCCTTAATATAATATTACCGAAAAGCTGACGACTTTCTCGCACAACGCATCAGCATTGCAATTCAGCAAGGAAATGCTGCCAGCATCCTCGGTACAATGCCTCGAGGTCCTTTTTTAGTTTTAACGCAGTTTTAATTTAATTTAGTTAATGTTAATAATCATCTTGTATTTGGTATTGTTCACTTATGTAACATAAAAAAATAAATGTTTAAAAAAATATTACCTGCACATGAAATTCTTCAGGTAAACTATCACTGTTTAGAGCAAAATTCGAAAATTTCGCGAGACACTCTTTCATTTCCTTACACATGTCTACCGTCTCTTTCTCCCCTACTATCGTTTCCGTATCACTGATGTTATCTTCTCTTTCTAACGGGAACGCTTCGGGTGGTTCCGCTTCCGTCTTCGCTTCTTCGGTTTTGAGGTCGTCTGTGAGTAGCTGTGTTGTTTGGGCGGGCGCCTTGTGTTTGAGCATTTGTAGTATTTTCTGTGGTTTGCTGATGATGGAAGGAGAGGCGGGTTTTAGTTTACGTTTGGGCGCGGTTGTGAGGCGCGGCACTTTGGGACTGGCTGTGCGTCTTTTGCGACGGGGGAGGTCTTCGATTAATGTTACGTTGCTTTCAGGTAAGCTGTTGAGAGAAATATTTAGGTTATAATAATTTTACCAGTCCCCCCCGACTGGTATAATGTGCGTGCGTGTATATCGGAACATTTTAAAAATAAATCCCGTGCCCACGATGATCACATCTGTTTACCGCCCCTTTTTGCGTTCACCAATAAATAATAGTAAATTGTGTCACAAGGGACCAAAATAATGTATTGATGGCGAGAGTGATTGTTTCAATCCAGAGGGAAGCAAAGGATTCTAGAGTAGAATCCTAAGCGTAGCGAGAGATTCAAGTAGTCATTTCAAAGTACGTCGCACGAGATTAAATAAATTTTGGTACAGTGTGGTTAACCAATGCCGCGTCGGCAGGCGCGCTTATTTTATTACCGGCCAAGACTTTATGGAAGCAAATTGCGTTCAAGCTTTTTAATTAAATAGTGTTCCAAATTAAAAGTCATTTCGTCACTGTTATTAAGTGCGCCGAAATGATCCATTTTGCTCGCACTTATCGAGGAACTCTTCGCCTCTTTTCGAATTGATGGGATGAAATAATATTTTGTTTAAATAAATTTCTCTGGCTCTGTTACAATGATCACAGATGTCTGACCACCCTTTACCCGATTTTTCTTTGGTCTTTTTTTAATTTACAAGGGCTCAGCAAGAATCTGATGCGGCGATGTTATTGGTTGATGAGCGTAGGTAAGCGTTACTATAGCGGCCGAGCGCTGCAAGCAGGAATAGTGCTTACGGTGGTTCGATTTGACCCGCGATAGTACCAAGTATTTCCCGGACCCCCGCCTTGGTAGTAGTAGGAATACTGGGGTTTAAGGCTCGGTTCATATAAACAAAAAGGAATCGTTATTTCTTACCAATGGTAGGATTTTTTATTGCCAAACTAGGCATATAAATAGATTCGTGAGCTAATTTTACATGTGATTTTACCATTGGGAGGGTCTACCATGCAAAGCTATGGGACATTTGGTTCATTATTGGTACAAGTCTAAATTTTAACCAATAACTGTCCGTAAATTTATAGGAATCGGCCATAAGTCGGTAGCGTTTGTATAGTTGGTTACCACAAGAAAAGCGCGCGTCGCTTCGTTAGTTAAAAATACTGTAACATGAAATGTAACACAAATGAGCATCCAAATTTATGCAATGCAACTTGAAATGTAACACAATAACTAGGCGATTTTTTTTCATTGTGTGTTACATTTTAAGTTACGTTACACCAATCAGTGTCGGGCATAAGTTGGCAAAGATTGGTGAAACCTAACCTGACATGTAACACAAAACTGCAACATGAGATGCAACGCAAGAACTAGGCGAATTTGTTTCATTGTGCGTTACATTTTAAGTTACGTTACACCAATCTGTATGGGGCATAAGTTGGCAAAGATTGGTAAAACCTAACCTGAAATGTAACACAAAACTGCAACATGAGATGCAACGCAACAACTAGGCGAATTTGTTTCATTGTGTGTTACATTTCACCAATATGTACGCGGCATTCCGTTTCATAGAATATGCGTACCCACCAAAATGGAATGTCAATCAGATAAAATTTTATTAGACAGTTTAGCTATGCTCATCATCTGCCTGCCTTTTCCCAACTATTTTGGGGTCGGCTTCCAGTCTAACCGGATGCAGCTGAATACCAGTATTTTACATGGAGCGACTGCCTATCTGACCTCCAAAACCCAGTTACTGGGTAACATGATACCCCTTGGTGAGACTGGTTGTCAGACTTTTGGGCTTCTGACTACCCGTAACGACTGTCAAAGATCTACGAATGACAGCCGGGACCAACGGCTTAACGTGCTTTCAGAGGCACGGAGAGGTCTGTAAAGATGGTAACCCATCCACGGATCAACCACGGCAAGCGTAGCTTAACCTTATCAATCGAAGCCCCTCACAGTTTAGCTATGGTCTCGCTCAAAAACGAATCAGCCACAGTTTAGCTCACCTCTCCCGTTCCTGTCTCAGTTGATCCTCTAGCCACATCCGCAGTCTGTGGTAGTACAGCTGCTGGTCACGCATATGCATCACTTTGCGTCTAACCTGTAACAATACAACAGTGTTATGGGGTCATAACTGGCAAAATGTGGGTGTACATACACCTCTGTCCAACCCTTCGGGGAACACAGGCGTGATGTAGATTTATTTGGGATCTCCAACAAAGGATACTCAGATAAACAACAACAAATACCAAATCACAAAATAAAAATAGTAGATTGTACAACTAGTGCATAAAAGAATGCATTTTACCCCGAAATGTTTATATCCATCAGAGCCGCAAGCGAAGTTGGATAGTTAGGTCGAGGGGTAAAATGGCTCGTTTATGCCCGAGTATATATACTCTCTGCTTTTCATTTCGATTGCGAGAAAATAAACCAGGCATAAACTATATAACAGTATTTCACTTAAATTGAAGAAGAGAATACCTAATTCTCGCCACGAAACTATTTGTTTTTATTTTTATTCTCAACTTGTCATTCGACTTGGGTACTTCATACTGATTTTATTATTATTATCTGGTTTTATTAAATTGACGATTAAAAACACGGAAGTGATATAAATTAAAGCAAATGAAATAAAATAACGACTTTAATCTGCGACGTTTTATTACCGCCGAAATCAAAGCAACTTTATCTCAACTCCTACGACAATTTTATGCGTTGGAGATCAGACAAACAAGTAAATACTTTATGCGTGTTTCATTTTCTCGCAATAGAAGTGAAAAGCAGAGTGTATAAATACTCGGGCATAAACGAGCCATTTTACCCCTCGACCTAACTATCCACCCTCGCTTGCGGCTCGGGTCGATATAAACATTTCCGGGTAAAATGGCTTCTTTTATGCACTAGTTGTACAATCTACTTGTTTATGTATGTATTTACTGGACAAAAGGTGTGTCCTATGGAAATTCTGACCGGCAAAAATGACGAACCTCTTTTAGGTGGTGAATATTCAAATTCCTTTGTTATGTAAAGAATTCTTGGTGCAAAACTTCTTGCTTCTTTCTAGAAAGAGTGTTCTATTCTAGTCTAGAACCCCACGGTTTAGAACATAATGAATTTAAGAACATAAAGATGATCTCTGAGAGGTCAGAGTCTGCTGTGTTGGGTAGGTTAATCCAGCTTCATGTGACGAGATGACACTGTTTTTGTTTTTTTGACAGGACTGTTTGTGTTTTTTTTATTTATTGAGTGATGACTAACATCGTTTTAAGACCTTTGTAACTAACAACTATGGACAAATTAATTAGTGTGAATTAAATTGAATAATAAAGAGATATCTGTCTAATGGTCTATATATTTAATAGGGAATACGCAAGTAATTGAAAACTTATCCATTATATACACTGTGTAGGAGTCAAGAAACAAATTCCTATTCTATTATATATTTTTTAATGCATTACTTGAGGGGTATAGTTGCAAAACCGCCTCTGACCATTAAAAAGAAAAGAAGACGATTTTTCGTTACACATTATCCATGGTTCTGTAAAATTAGTTACTGTTCAAACCCCCTCTTTTACATACAAAAAGCCTGAAATAATAACAGTGCGATTCAAATCTTACACTATCCAGTTGCTAAGATGCAAAACCGCCGTTTCGACCAATCACCGAACAGTCTGAGTCAGAACATCTGTTCCTATGAATGAAGTCCAAAACCGCCTCTATCCAGGATTGACGTGAAAATTGCCTCTATCCACTTTTCAATTGATTTTTTTTGCTTAAGATATGAATGTTATTGTTTTTAAATTAATTATGGGCTGGTAAAACTATATTTTTTATAAACCTAGAAGTTATCTCTTAAAATTTCAATATTTATTAAAGCCACAGAATGTTTTTTAACTGCTGTAAATATTTTCAGAAACTGGATAGCGGCGGATTTGCATCTATACCCCTCACTTATTTTACAATTCATTAATTTATGTTGCGTTTCTTTGGTGGAATGAAACGCAAACTCAAAACGCGTCGTCTTCGAAAATGCCCGAAGTGAAAGAAACTATATTAAAGAAAAGAAAATAATAAAATCTATTCTTAGCAAAGTGCTTGAAATCTCACTTAGGGAAAGTAAGTAAGTGCGATTTCTGCTTGAATAAAGCACAAAAAATAATTTAATTTTTACGATTTGGGCTACAAACAGATGCAAACAAAGAAGATTCGTGGTAAATGACGTCACACCATGCCCGCGACAGAAACGGTCGTTTGAACAGTAGTAGAAATTTTTTGGATTTTCATAAGTTTTTTAAGCAACAAGCAGTAGTTGAAGTTAACTTTTAACACTTTTCGTGGGTTTATATTCGTATCTATTATTGAAATAGTGAAAAAACAAAATGGCATGCACATTCCCTATCACAAAACGTCAGCAGAGCTGGCCCACCTCCTTGAACCGCTGCAGGTGGTACTCGGGGCACAGCGCGCGGCAGGGCTGGTGCGGCGCGGCGGGCGGCGGCGAGCCGGGCGGCGGCGGCGCGGGCGCGCGCCCGCCCACCAGCTGCATGCACACCTGCAACCACACACGACGTCACGGACGCGAGCCGACCGCGCCGCTATACTACATTATACAACTAGTGCATAAAAGAAGCCATTATACCCCGAGACGTTTATATCCACCCGAGCTGCAGGCGACGGTAGATAGTAAGTCGAGGGGTAAAATGGCTCGTTTATGCCCGAGTTATACACTCTGCTTTTCACTTCGATTGCGAGATTCAATTTTGCAAAAATGTTGCAAAATTGAAGAAGAGAATAATAGCAAATTCCCGCAACGAAACTATTTAATTTTTTTTTTTTTTTTTTTAATTTTCAACGTGTCATTCGACTTTGGTACTTCATACTGCCAAGTCATAAAAATGTTTCTTTGCGTTTTTAAATAATAAATTATAACTATTTTATCTGGTTTTATGAAATTAACGATAGAAAACACGAAAGTGATATAATTTAAAGCAAATGAAATAAAATAACGACATTAATCTGCGACGTTTTATTGTGCATGTGGCTGTTGGGCCTGATTATCTTAGTCTTAGAAAAAGTTTACTTTATGCACTAGAGCATAAAAAGCGATTTTACGTCGCCTACGCACAACATAAACACGAACTTTTAGAGCATAGGGAGTGAAAACTCTAACCTAACCCTTTTACTCGTGGTGCCCCAGCTTGGTTACTGCGACCAATTCGGTTCGCGCATGGTTGATCACAGTTCTAACCTAACTCGTTTATTTGGTGTTACCCCAGTTTAGTTACTGGCGACGAACAGTAAGAAAATGCCAAAAAGTTAAAAAGAGGCACAGTTTTTTTTTGTCTACAAGCACTACTTGTATTTGGTTTTTAATACTTTTCTAGGGAGATATTGCGGTTTTTTTATTTATTAATGGATAAAAAACAATATAATATTCCCCATTATCCATCGCGTTTGGGACAATGCGACGCAAAAACGCGCGCGTTTCAACGATTTTTTCGATCCTACACTGCGTTTTGGCGACTCACAGCGTTTTCTAGGTAATATGTCAAATGCCACACCCACTCGTAGAATTTAACATCGTTGGGGACAAATTGACTATCAGAATCTGAACACATTTTATATTGACACTATATCTGTCAACGCTATAATGACTGAGCTTCCACAAAATAACTAAATCGCTGATAACTTGCTGCTAAAAAAATACAACCGATTCGAGAAACTACTGCTTTTTATGAAGTCGTTTAAAAAGTAGCATGGCTGCTAAGGCCCTTAAAATTTGCTAGGTATCAACATTAAATAATGAAAGAAATTATGATAAGATAATATTTCTACATATATCCGAGACCCCTCCGTGCCTCGAAAACCACGTTAAGCCGTTGGTCTCGGCTGTCATTCGTGGATCTTAGACAGTCGTTACGGGTCGTCAGAAACCCGAAAGTCTGACAACCAATCTTACCATGGGGTATCGTATTACCCAGTAACTGGGTTGTGGAGGTCAGACAGGCAGTCGCTCCATTAAAAATACTGGTATTCAGCTGAATCCGGATAGACAGGATACCGACCCCAACGTAGTTGGAAAAAGGCTAGGCAGACGATAAATGATAAATGATAAATGATTTATTTTCTGTAAGTAGGTTTGTACAAACACTTTTACACGTCAATCATATTTTTTAAATAAAGCTAGATGAGGTCGGCGTTTCCTATCTGACTACTCTGAGAAGAAAGGCCGAAACAAACTCAGAGGTCACAGTCTCTTTTAAAGTCCAGACATAACCTTGGTCAGATCATGTGAAGGCCATGTAGATTGGTGTCCGAAATAGTCCTTTTGAGGAAAGAACCACACAGATTGAGTGGACCTGTCCAGTCAGTGCACGCATTTGTCAGTAATCGTGCTGCTCAACTCAGAACTTAAGGAGCTCAACGATTCGACGAACAATACCAAAGAAAGAACATTTGGGTAGGCCGCATAAATTACTCAAACTGCCAGACCATGATTAATACTAAATGAGAAAAAAAAAAAAAAAACAATAATGACCCACATAGGCTTCACATTCACAATAATTGAAAACAATATAATACTTTACAAGTAAATATTAAGTTCCAAACAGTATATTGAACTCCACAAAGTAAATATGTCAAAATAAAATAAAAGTTTCAATATGCAATAATTGGAGCAGCTTAATCCCAAGCCTTTTTGTCCTCAATATAATCTTTAATAGTATAAAAGGCTTTCTGGCACAACTTACTTTTAATAAATGATTTGAATTTATTAAGGCTTAGATCTTGAACGTGGCTTGGAAGTTTATTATAAAAACGTATACATTGACATCTGAATGAGCCACCTATTTTCTTGAGCCTTGTTGTAGGTACAACAAATTTGTGTTTGTTCCTAGTATTTATATTATGGATATCACTGTATTTTTTAAACAATTTTATATTTTTATGGGCATATAAAAGATTTTCAAAAATATACTGGGAGGGCACAGTCATTACATTAATCTCCTTAAATTTCTCTCTGAGAGAGTGTCTCGGACTTAATCTATAAATTGACCGAACAGCTCTTTTCTGCAAAACGAAGATAGTCTGAATGTCAGCGGCATTTCCCCACAACAGAATACCGTACGACATTACACTATGAAAATAGCTAAAGTACACTAAACGGGCTGTCTCTATATCAGTTAAATTACGAATTTTTCTAACAGCGTATGCTGCGGAGCTTAGCTTTTTCGACAATTTATCTATATGTGGACCCCACTGAAGCTTAGCATCCAAAGTTAAGCCCAAGAATACTGTGCTATCTTCAGGGTTCAATTCTTCGCCCTTTATCAATACGTTAGTTTTCACCTGCTTAACGTGAGGTAGCGTAAACTTAATGCATTTGGTTTTTTTTTCATTAAGAAGTAAATTATTAACATTGAACCAGTGAACTACTTTTGAGATCGCACTATTGACATCGTCAGTAACCAGCTGCTGACGTTTAAGTTTAAACAAAAGTGAAGTGTCATCCGCAAACAACACTATATCATGATTATCCTTTATGAGGTATGGCAAATCATTAATATAAATAAGAAACAAGAAAGGACCAAGAATTGAGCCCTGTGGGACTCCCATTGTTACTATAGATCCGGAAGATCTTTTCCCATTAACGTCAACGCTCTGAATCCTATTACTCAAGTATGAAGTAAGAAGATCCAGAGCGGTGTTCCGGATCCCGTAGTGGCGGAGTTTCCTGATTAACGTTTCGTGAAGAACGCAATCGAATGCCTTGGACAAATCACAAAAGATGCCCAATGCATCGCGTTTATCTTCCCATGCATTATAAATATGTCCTAAAAGTTCCACACCGGCATCAGTAGTCGAACGACCCCTTGTAAAACCGAACTGTTTATTGTGCAATAATTTATGTTTATTAAAAAATCTTTGTAATTGGACTAAAATTATTTTTTCAAAAATTTTACTAAAGGTAGGTAGTACTGAAATAGGTCTATAATTGGTGGGGTCTGATGTACTACCTGATTTAAACAAAGGTATTATTTTACTATTTTTCATAAGGTCAGGAAACTCCCCACAGTCAATGCAATTATTAAAGATAGGAGATAAAGTAGGAGCTACAATGTCAATAATTGACTTAGCAACTTCTACAGAATTACCCCACAGATCTGCAGTCTTTTTTACATTTAAAGTGTGAAAGGTTTTAATTATGTCTCTACAGGTAATATGTTCAAAATGAAATTCCGAATCGCAAACATTAACATTTTCCTTGAGCAAAGACTCAGCAACAGAAGGTGATGAGTTTAGGGATTTAGTAGTTGAAACGGGAATATCTGAAAAGAAATTTTCAAAGGCCGCGGCGACTTGCGAGTCTGATTTTATTATTTTGTCATTAATTGACAGGCTATAGTCAGTATTTCGGTTACTAGACCTTCCCGTTTCACTATTAATAATATTCCAAGTCGTTTTGATTACATTACTACTATTTTTAATCTTCGAACTCAAATGACGCGACGATGATGAAGATGATGATGATGATTTAGATTGTATACATAATCAGCCTATAATGTTCCCACTGCCGGGACACAGGCCTCCTCTGTGTGAGAGGGAGTGGGCCGTAATCCACCACGCGGGCCCAGTGCGGGTTGGTAGATGTATTACATAACGTGTCTAATTTCCATTCACCTTCTTTGACTAATAATTGCGAGCAGCTATAGTAGAATCAGGTATTCGTATTCGGCGAATACTACAATCGGTATTCGTATCCGTAAAAGTAGTATTCGTTGCATCACTAAAATGAATCAATTTTGACGCGATTGTATGATAATTAATTATTAAGTTTAATAACTAGCTTATTAAACTTAATAATTTCATCTTCGGCTTCCCTCCCACGAAATGTCAAGCCACTGATAGCACCATCATTTTCTAATCGAGTTTCTCTGATAAGAACAGCGAAACAAACTATTCAGATAATACAAAAAACTCAAAGCATTTATTTCAAATAAACAAATTACAGGCACTTTTGAATTGTCAAGGGGTCAGTCGGTCAGAAAGATGAAACTAGTTGCCCATTCCAAAGTGTAGTAGGTTCCTATGCAGAAGAACGGGCAGGAAACTCCATGGACTCTTTTAAATGAATCTTATTCTACCTACCCACTTGGGAAGAAGGCGTGCGTTTACGTATGTATCTATGCAATCTTACTGCTTACTGTGCTAAGCTAACACTCACCGTAGACAATTTCTTCTGTTTCCTATAGACTTGGAGCTGCCTGCGGTGCACTTCCGGCAGTCGTCGGTACATCGCCATCAACTTCCGATCTACCTCTGACAGTCCCATGTCCACTCGTTTCCTGTAAAAAATCAATATAATTATTGGCTACTGAGATGATGCTACATAATCAGACTATAATGTTCCCACTGCCAGGACACAGGCCTCCTCTCTGTGAGAGGGAGTGGGCCGTAATCCACCACGCGGGCCCAGTACGGGTTGGTAGATGTCACATGTCTTCGAATTTTTAGTTCTAGGACATGCCGGTTTCCTCACGATGTTTTCCTTCACCGTTTTGAGAGCAGTGGTGATGAAATAATTTATACAAAGTAAAGCGCCTGCCTGGGTTCAAACCTACGCTCTACAACTCGTGAGTCGCGGCCGTTACCACTGGGCCACCAGTGCTCTCAAGACGACAACTAATAGATTAAAATGGAAGAGAAAGGCTTCATTCTGATGTGTCACAACACAGAGCAATGCAATGTCTGTGGTTCCTGGTCCTGACATCAAGCATTGGACGACATTGTTAATAAAATGGTTTAAATACGAGGCTTTTGAATACTTTTTATGTGTTTATTTTATGTAATCTTTTTTGCAATGTGCGTTTTGTTTGTGCAGAATAAACCATTTATCTTTCTTTATTTTTCTTTCTTTTCCTATTTAAAGCAATCGTCGCGCAAAAGCACGATCGTCTGGCGAATGATTCAAATCGCGCTCGATGTGAAAATGTATGACCGATGAAGCGATCGTCGACGATGGATGGTCGCATCGCGTATTCGCGCCGAGAAAAAATATTTTATTTCACATAAACCTACATGGGCACTTATGAAACGTCAGAAGCTAGGTGCACGGTTCCAATTATTATTTTTCCAGGCTACGACCTTTTGTGTTGCACAGGTCCAAGGCCCTCTTGACCATAAGCTAAATATGCCACTGCCTCAGCCTATCCCTTTAAGGAATACTGTCGTTATGTAATCTCACTGCGCTTCATGATCGTCCTTGGTATCGTGATGGCCCAGTGGTTAAGGCCTCGCCTCACCTCTCAGGCTCGTCTGTGTACAAATCCAGGCAAATACCAATGTAACTTTGTCAATTCACATTTATTTTCTGAGTTTATCTTGGAGATTACTGACATTGGAGAAGGAAAAAACATTGTGAGGAAGCCTGGATGTATATCGGGTGTAAAGAGACACTTTCCGAAGCCAAAAGCCACATATTTTACCCATTATTTGGATATTTTTTTTCCACTAGAACATACCTGGGAATCCACTGGTTCTGGAGATATTGAAGGTCAAAGTCGCATTTTTTTTTACTTTTTTACGATAACGAATTCCAAGCGTTATTACAAAACTTTTTTCCAAACAAACATTACCTGAATTTTCGATTTTTCTTAACAAATTACGCATTTGAAGTCACAAAAACGCAATGAATATCAAATAACTGAACTAGAGCGAAGGGGCGGGGCTTCACTCACACAACAGCACTGAGTCCGTTTGCCTAGGTTTGCGTTACATTGCGCGCAATAAAAAATAGCAATTTTTGTATACCTAAAAATAAAAATCGGTTCCCAACAATAATTTTTGCGCAAAGCTACTTAGTTAGACGTACAGTATGCGTAGTTGACGGCTTTGTGATGTGTCTTTTTACACCCTGTTTAAATAATAACTAGATGCGCCCGCGGTTTCACCCGCATAAGTTTTGACCCCGTGGGTATATCGGGATAAAAAGTTCTATGTGTTATTCCTGGTTATAAACTATCTGTGTGCCAAATTTCATCCAATCATCCTTTTTGCGTGAAAGAGTAACAATCATCCACCCATCCACCCATCCATCCATCCATCCATCCTTAAAAACTTTCGCAGTTATAATATTAGTAGGATAATGAAATGCTGTTCGTTGCTAAGCGCATCACTTCAGAACGGCAGGACCGAATCAGGTACTTACGAGAAGAAAAAAATAACATTTTTCGGGAAAATTGGCAAATTCGGAAAAACTGAAAGTGCATTTTTTATGGGATTTTGTAGGAATTATTGAAATTTGGACTGGAAGACGTCTGTCGGGTCAGTTTTAACGTCGTAAGTCTGAATTCGCCAACCCGTCTTGAGCAAGCGTGGTGATCAATACTCGTGCCTTCTGTGTATGAGGAGAGGCATTTGCCCAGCAGTGGGACAATAATAGGCTGGTATTATTATAGTGACTACCTCGTTGGTCTAGTGGTCGCAAGCGCTACTGCTGAGCATGAGGTCCTGGGTTCGATTCTCAGGTCGGGCAAAGTAGCTCGCCGTCCGGTAAGGACCAGGCCTGGGTCGACGGTGCGTTGTGTTTCACGCGCTCCTCAAAGCGATAACAGCACAAGTGTAGGGGTCCACTAGGGCCGATGCCTGCCGGGGTCGTGAGAAAGTCCGAAAGGGATACCGAGGCCCCTGGCAACACAGGCAACGGAAGGAACACGGGTGGATTTTAGTCAGTAAGAGTCTGGCACACCCTTCCGCTTCGCCCAGAGCGGGAGAAGTTATTTGAAAATTTCCCATCCCAAAAAAAATGGTCAGGCAAAGTGAAGTTTTTCCGTTAGCAATTTTTCATTGGCAGCCTGGAGTCTGGATTTGTGCCCGGTTGATGGCAATAGGCTCACCACCAATTACATGGGACTTGCGAAATGTGGGTGTACTACAGGTACACCTCTGCCAAACCCTTGCGGAGAAACAAGGTGTGATGTTATATATATGAATAGGGTATTTTATTATATACGAGAAAAAATCTATAAATATATTATTGAAATAGTTTAGGCAAAAGGGAGTCGGAAAATGTGACTTTTAGTTCATAAAATAACAAAATAAATTTTAAAATTCAATTCGTTTTCAGTTTTTCTTATCTGTTAAAAAACACCATGAAATAGTAGCCGCCATGTTATTACGTCATACGGCTAGTAAACAAAAACGTGTCAATTATCATTTTGTATGATAATTGAGATCAGCAGATTTGTTTTTATAGTCCAGTGACGTCATGACCACAGAGCGACATGGCGTCAACTGCGTCCAGCGTTTTCGTCAACATACGCGCGAAATTTGAAAATGTAAAATTTTAAATGCATTTTTATGGCACTTATCGATTAAATAAAAATTTTGTGATTTTTTTTGGGCATATTAGCACTATAGAATTGAATTAAGACACTTCAAAAATGGGTGTAAGACCCTATTATGATGGTATCTCACCTCGCTTCGTGGTCGTTCCTGGTGGGCGGCGCGGGCCACTCGTCGCAGTGCTTCAGCACGCGGTCCATGAGCCGCTCGATGGAGGCGATGGAGCGCATGAGGTGGCGCACGGTGCGGCACAGCTCGCCCGGCGCCGCCTCGCCCTCCGAGCCGCCCGACTCCACGGCGGCCGCCGCGGCCAGCAGCAGCTCGGACGCCGAGTCTAGGGACGACGACGTGGACAGGCCGAGAGATCCGGTGCCCGAGTTCGCGTCTGAATCTGATACTGGAAGAAAGGCATATTTAATTTGACTCCTGCCCGTTTTTACCAGTACTAAGAGACACCAAATAATGCCTAAATAATAGCGCACTGTTGGATGTTCAACAATCGGTTTGCGCTCGACCCATACGTGTATTGTATAGTTGTTAACGTATAACAATATTAACGTTAAAAGTTAATTAAGTTTAACGTTAATAATTATAGTAATTTCGTGAAAAGGGACGGAAGTGTGTAGACAGGTAGTGACAGCTTGAGCATGGAACAAGTACTTTTTAATAGCATGGAATTAGTAAGTACTTTACAATAGTATGGAATTAGTGTACTCGTGGAACTAGTAAGTACTGTAGTGTGGGGGACGTGCTACACTAATTAAATTATATTCCTTTTTTTAACTGTTTATATATTTATCTTTTATAATACAATACACATTCGTTTGTCTGTTCATTCAAGACTGACAATTTATCATTTTTAATCTATATTCCGATTTTAATTAAATATGGATTTATATTAAGTTGTCAGTGTCAACTAGCGGCTAGGATGATGCAATATCATAGAACCTCTACAGTACTACATAGATTGTAAGTAGATGGGGTCGAATTTCAACCAGCGGGCGACCACTAGTAATGAATAATTGGTCGAATAAATATTTCAGTATTTAGCTTTTTTAAATTCTGAAGTTAATTTCTGTCGCTGCTCAGTTTTCCTTATTACCAAGGTGAGATGTCAGATGTTACACATCATATGCGACTACTGTAGGGCTCGCTCGTTATTTTTTTCTACCGGCCTGAATGATGTAAGCCTCCCTATTGCAGACAATGCATGGGCAAACTGTGGCTGTTTGAAACAAAAACGCAGTCAATTTGGCATTATGGGTATAGATTGTAGGATTGTAAATCAGTGCATCCCCAAGTGTTTCCAGTTTTGTAGGAAAATATGTGGGAAAATAATTCCATAGCGTAGTAAGCCGTAGGTCAAATCATAAAGTAAAAATGACAATGACATTTTGTGGGAACAGTTACACATGACCGTTTACAACAAGGAACTGGTGTGGGAATAATGTTCATCTGGCCATATTAAGAGTTCAGTACAATACTCACAGTCGTCCAGGTCGCACGTGGTGTTAGAATCGGTGTCCTTGTCGGCGGCGGGCGCGGGTTGGCCCTCCGCACAGTCCACTCCCTCGCCACTCTCACCTGAACCAAACGATACTGTTCACATAACACACACACATATATATCAGCCTATAATATTCCCACTGCTGGATCACAGTCCTGGCAGCCACCGCTCTGCTAGGAAACCGTAGATTTCCACCCTGTACAGTCAGTCAACCAGTACGTACCACTATCGGCGGTCTCGGCACTCTCAGCGCTGTCAGCGCTTTCACGACTGCCGTGGCTTTCAGCGCTTCCCATGCTCTCGATACTATCGGGCCCGTCCTCCGGTGGTCTGTAAACATGGTATTATTATAACGTGTTTAATTTCCATTCACCTTCTTTGACTAATAATTGGGAGCAGCTATAGTAGAATCAGGTATTCGTAGTCGGCGAATACTACAATCGGTATTCGTATCCGTAGAAGTAGTTTTCGTTGCATCACTAAAATGATTTAATTTTGAAGCTATTGTATGATGGCTATTTATTGAACTTAACAAGTTCATCTTCGGCTTCCCTCCTACGAAATTCCAAGCCACTGATAGCACCATAATTTTCTAATAGAGTTTCTCTGATAAGAACAGCAAAACAAAGTATTCAGATAATACAAAAACTCAAAATTCAAAGTATTTATTTCAAATAAACCAATAGGGTATTTTACTATATACGAGAAAAAATGTATAAATAGATTATTGAGATAGTGTATGCAAAAAGGAGTCGGAAAATGTTAGTTTTAGTTCATAAAATAACAAAATAAATTTTAAAATTCAATTCAGCATTTTCAGTTTTTCTAATCTGTTAAAAAACACCATGAAATAGTAGCCGCCATGTTATTACGTCATACCGCTAAGTAAACTAAAACGTGTCAACTGTCAACTGATAGTTAGATAATAGATCAGCGCATTTGTTTACATAGCCAAGTGACGTCATGACCACAGAGCAACATGGCGTCCACTTCGTCCAGCGTTTTCGTCAAACTACGCGCAAAATTTGAAAATGTAAAATTTAAATGCATTTTTATGGCTTTTATCGATTGAATAAAAATTTTGTGATTTTTTTTTTGGGCATATTAGCTCTACAGAATTTAATTAAGACACTTTTCAAAAATGGGTGCAAGACCCTATGCATATGTATAATCAGCCTATAATGCTCCCACTGCCGGGAAACAGGCCTCCTCTCTGTGAGGAGTGGGCCGTAATCCACCACGCGGGCCCAGTGCGGGTTGGTGGATTCACATGTCTTCGAATTTTTGGGTTCTAGGACATGCCGGTTTCCTCACGATGTTTTCCTTCACCGTTTTGAGAGCAGTAGTGATGAAATTATTAACACAAAGTAAATCGCGGCCGTTACCACTGGGCCACCACTGATCACGAGCTGTGATTTTAAAGGCAATGATGATATTATGGTTATTTTATATGAAAGCGTAAATTTTCAAATACTTACTTGGCGCCCGTCCCATCTCCCTGCTGCAATTCTCTGCTTGTCGTTTCTGGTTCCATCTCGTTTGGAGGCTGCGGGCACACAATTTTATTATATCAATATCAGGCTATAACTTTTCCGCGTATACCTCAGGCCTCATTGTTATGTATTTAAATTTACTCCTAGTTAACAATTAATAATATCTTCATTTATCCAAAAACATACAGACTTTGAAATACAGTTTGATATTTGTTTTAAAAATATTTTTTAAACAGTAAAATTGTATGTATAAGTGTGTTGTGTGTATAATGTATGTATGTGTATGTATGTGTGTGTGTGTGTGTGTGTGTGTGTGTGTGTGTGTGTGTGTGGTGTGTGGTGTGTGTTGTGTGTGTGTATTTTATTCAATTAACAATTATTTTATTCACGTAAATATAGATGATTGTTAATGAATAAATTACTAATTTCTTAAACAACGAACGAATAAAAAAACAGTATATAATAGATTCAGAATATTTATTCTGCCAAGACTTATTTTCAACTCTCGGCGTTGAGCCGAGCCTTACCTTGGTTTGTAATAGGTGTCAAAAATATACACATAGGACCTCCTATGTGTGTATTTTTGACACCTTATCCTATTGTCCGCCACGTCAAAAAAGTAAAAACGTGCCCTCGGCGCCAAGCTACGAATTATTCCTTAAAATCTGTCATGTAGTCGTGACCGTGGCGTGCTGGGCACATTTTTGTCTGTCATCTATACATGACTGGCGGTCAAAAGGTTAATGTCAAATGCTGGTAAAAATAACAGATTATCATGACGGTCATTATAATATGACGGGCACCACTCTCCTAGGCTCTCTCTAAAGCTACGTTAGCTTTGCTTTAGTGAAAACGGGCATTAAGTTTCAGACTTAAGAACAACGTACTCATGAGCGTTTAAATACCTTTCAAATTTAATTGATTTTGTTACTTTGTGCAGTGTTGGTTGCAGTGTTTCATTGTACAACCAAAGTAATAATGATAATATTACCTTATCACCATCAGTACTCGTCTCGGGCTTGGCACCGTTGAATTCGTTCACAGCTTCCATCATACCGAAGAATGAGATGCTGCAACACACAGATGTAGAACATACATGCTTCTGATACCAGCGTTCTAATGCGAAAGAGATAGAAGTACTAAAAGGATATAAACTGTGTTCGCGATTTAAGTTTCCACATATTGAAACGAATACATGTATTTTATTGGAAAAAGCACTTTATTACCGACACATAAAGTTCAGTGTCCGCTACAACTTCAAAGATGTTTATGAATTTCACAACAGTATTAGTAATTCTGAAATCGACTTAATTTAAAATACCATGAAGTTGATATTCGGTTAAAATAACAAATTGGAAACAAGGATTTGAATAAACTACTATACATTATAGCGGCGCGTCTGTGGAACTTGAAAAGCATTTTACTAACTGTCTTAACTGTCTGCACTACAGTCTGACCTTTTAACCGCCACAGTCGTGTATAGATGACAAAGCAAAATGTGCCCAGCACGCCACGGTCACGACTACATGACAGATTTTAAGGGATAATTCGTATCTTGGCGCCGAGGGCACGTCTTTGCTTTTTTGAAGTGGCGGTCAATAGGTTAAATCAGACGAAAAATAAGTATTTTTATGACTAAAGTCGAATTATTAATTCGTTGGAGTAATCTGACATGTGCTAGCTGTCACTTTGTGTAATAAAATGGTCATATTTATTGTAATGGTGATCGTTTAGCTTAATCGAATACAATTAATACAATAAATATTACTATTTTATTACACAAAGTGACAGCTAGCACATGTCTGATTACTCGAGTGAAGTATTAATTCGACTTTAAGTGGGTCCTCGAGGTGGGACGTTATATTTTAGCGCATTAATGGCTAGAAAAGCTGGATGCTGTCAATGGCGGTGCTCTCGAGGTTGTTCGAGAATATGTTTCAAACAATAAAATCAATCAATCAACTCAGCCTATAATAGTCCACTGCTGGACAAAGGTCTCTCCCAGGCTGCGCCACAACACCCTGTCCTCCGCCTTCCGCATCCAGTCTGTCCCAGCCACCTTTTTAAGGTCGTCGGTCCGTCTAGAATGTTTACCTCGGGCAAACCATGCAGTTCGGTAAGAACAAGTTTGAGAGGGAGGTTAACAGAAGAATTCAGCTGGGAGAAGACCCGACGAAGCTTCCCAACGCTTCCCAGGCGTTAGGAAGCTTCGTCGGGTCTTCTCGTCGCGTATTCCACAGAGTCTAAAGACGAAGATCTTCAATCAGTGCGTCCTGCCTATTATGACTTACGCAGCCGAAATGTGGACACTCACGGTACGGCTGGACTATATATTCAAGGTCGCTCAGCGAGGTATGGAACGGGCTATGCTTGGAGTCTCTCTGAGAGATCGAATTCGGAATGAGGTGATACGGCAGAGAACCAAACTGGTCGACATAGCTCACAGAATAAGCAAGCTGAAGTGGCAATGGGCCGGCCATATTAGCCGTGGAACCGATGACCGTTGGGGTAGACGTTTTCTTAAGTGGAGACCGCGTATCGGCAGACGTAAGGTAGGACGCCCTTAGACTAGTTGGAGCGACGACCTTCGTAAGGTGGTTGGTAGCAGCTGGATAAAAGTTGCCGAGAATCGAGCTGAATGGCGTGCAATTGGAGGGCCTATGTCCAGCAGTGGACTGCTATGGGCTGATGACGAATGGCTAGAAAAGAAGTGACTGCCGAGATGACGACTAAAAGAGAATTATGGAAGAAAAAGACACAATGATTTATGGCTGAATGGCACATGGGCCATAAATGTATATTTATGGTTGAATGGCAGATAGGCCATAAATTTATCGTTATGGCTGAATGGCATATGGGCCATAGATGTATATTTATGGCTGAATGTCACATTGGCCATAGATGTATATTTATGGCTGAATGGCACATGGGCCATAAATGTATATTTATGGCTGAATGGCACATCGGCCATAAATGTATATTAATGGCTGAATGGCACATCGGCCATAGATGTATATTTATGGCTGAATGGCACATGGGCCATAGATGTATATTTATGACTGAATGGCACATGGGCCATAGATTATTTATGACTGAAATATAAATGAATTTTTATGGTCACTCATTTCGTTTATAAATCAGTTGTTGATCTTAAAAAAACTGAATGGCTCTTAAATGTTGGTGAAACAGCTATAACAGAGATGATATACTTACATAGCAGCCCGCAGATGTCCGCTACTGAACATCGGCCGACCCCATAATCCGCTACAACAAAACATAGAATTTCTAAGCTGTTTGTTTTGGTATTCGAGTAAGGCTAACCGAGTAACATAAACTTTAAAACAAACCTGAAAAGCGAGTACAAAGTGAAAAATAACTTTCTTTAGACGGGTCTTGATATGTTATGACAACGGTTACCCATCCATAAACTAGGGTGAACATCACATCTCGAGTTCACTTAAGTGAAGATTCATTCTTGTTTTTAAACAGACTTCCAAAAAAAAAGAGGAGGTTCTCAATTCGGACACTTATATTTTTTTTATTCTACGTTCACACGACACCGACAAAATTATATTTATAAGAATTAAAGTTCATCTGCCTCTTCCATAAAATTTTTCGATCAATCGGTAGACGAGTGAAAGAGAGCGGAGTTCCAAAATCCAACGTCATTATATCGGTTCATTATTTAATTATTTTTCACTTTTGATTCATTTTGTGTCCAGAATTTTCACTTCGAGTAAAAGATGCCAAATGAAGGGACACAATAAACGATGAAGTCTAAACTGTATTTTAATTAAAAATAGAATTATTTTTTTTAAATCTAAAAGTTAAAATGAATTAAAAAGACGAGAAGACCCACCCTATAGAGGGTTATATAGTTGGTTAAATTAAGATTATTTAAATAAAAATTAAAATAATTATTATTATTATTTACTTGGGAGGAAAGTGTCTGATATCGGCTTTGGCTACCACTACGAGCACTCGACGTTGCTAACAACATGGCCGAAATATATGTCTGATGACTTACCTAAGTAACTGTTTCCTCTGTTGAGCACACAGCGTTCGCGGCGTGAGGCAGTCGCACCGATGTTTGTACCCAGACCACGCGCTCACTGGCAAACAAACAACACCGTTAGCCCCCGTTCGCCCTGCCGGGGTCGCGGGCAAGTCCATAAGGGTTACCGAGGCCCCTGGCAACACAGGCAACGGAAGGAACACGGGTGGGTTTTAGTTAGTAAGAATATGACACACCCTCCCGCTCCGCCCACAGCGGGAGAAGTTATTTGATAAGATTTTTTATCGCGCACTGGATTTTCAACTCGGTGTTGAGTCGAGCATTGAGAATCCAACAGAATGCATCCCAAAGCGTAAAAAAACACAGTGGATTTTCAACTCTCGGGCGCTACGCAGTGCGTTGAAAATCCAGTGCGCGATAACAAAAAATCACCCCTGGAAACGAGAGCTTATTGACAATTATTAACTGATGGGACATGTCCTCTGACAAATAAGTTCAAGTCGCGGGTCGATACTATGATCTCTGTCAAAAGTATCTGATAAAAATGTAAAAGTGGGATAAAATCAAAAATCGCGTTATATCTGCTGTTCTCAAAACTTTGTCGAGTTATATGAATAATGTATGGAGCAAATTATTTTCGAGTTATCTAATTAAAGTGGGATAAAATCAAAAATCGCGTTATATCTGCTGTTCCCAAAACTTTGTCGAGTTATATGAATAATGTATGGAGCAAATTATTTTCGAGTTATCCAATTCATTTGTACTTGAGTTTATGTTGGACATTACTGAAACCGGTGAGGAAAAACATCGTCAAGAAACCTGAACTATAGTTAATATCCCGCCAACCCGTCTTGAGCAAGCGTGGTAAGCAATGTTCATGCCTTCTGTATATGAGAAGACGCTTTTGCCGTGCAGTGGGACGATAATAAGCTGATATTATTATTATTTAATTAATATATTTTTTATATCTCGGGATCCTGTGGTTTGAAGGGGGGCCGAAGCCAACTCGGAGGCTTTAGACAATTTTAAATGGAATAAGGCACCAACCGACGATTATCTCTGTTTGCATTATGCAAGTGCACCCATTTTTTCTTTTTTGTTCTGGGGTGGTGAATCCTCATGGGTCTGTCAGACTCTTACTGACTTAAAAACCACCCCGGTGTCCCCCTCCCACACTTGCATTGGGGATCATGGGATCCGGTGTGACTTCCGCGCCATTCCGGCCACCTCAGATGCAAGTGCACCCAGGGACAACCCCGATTGGTGTAGGACTACTTCAGAACATAGAAACAAAATATAATGGGCTATGGGTTTGGCTGGCTATAGCGGATTGGTAACCTAAAACTATGGAAGGACTATGTCCCCTGCCTGATCAATGTTATGTGACTTGCACACTCAGTAATGGACCCCCGGAAACTGTCGCTAACACAGTGTCGTAGCGACAAGGGGGCAGCACTGCCGCGCTAACGAAGAATACAATAACTCAATTTTGGACGATTTTGATTTTTATAATTAGAATAGAATAGAATTTATTTATCCATCGATACAAAGAAAATAAATCGAAAAGAATTTCGATTCGATTTCGACTTTTTCGATTTTTCGATAGAATTATTTGGAATCAGCGAATTTAGCGAATTCCGAATATATATATAACTTAAAATAGTCCAAAATCTAGTTATTGTATTCTTTGTTAGCGCGGCAGAGCATGTCCTGAGGCGCTTGAGGAGTGGAGAGCTATTCCATGGCTTTCGGAACAATCCCAGAGCCCGGAAGGGTGTTACAGTGGCGCACGTACAGTCGTGCGGCGTGGTGCGCGCGGCCATGTCGGCCAGGCGCGCGCGCGTGGAGGCGCCCAGCCAGCCCCAGCGCCCCGCGTCCGCGCCCACTGGGAGCATCTCCACCTGCAGACGGACGCGGAAAAGAAAAAATCTTTATTCTACACAAATTATGAGAAAAACACGAGAAAAAGTATGAAGCAAAAGGAGTATGTAAGGATCATAGCAGGTGGCGTTCTGTAATTTCTGCCTACCCCCATAAAAAGAACGAGTTTATGTATGTATTTAACAAAATATTTGAATGACATGCAGTTATAAAATTTCTGAAAATTCTTAGGTAACAATTATTGATCCTTAGTGACATTTAATTTTAATTTATGACATTCAATTTCTTAAACATTCTTTAAATAAGTAAGTGCTGACAATTTTCATTTTATTACAATAACTGTTGAAATTTTTTATTATTTATTTTCCTCACTACAAATAATTTATTTAATTATTTAATTGACATTGTTCAGTGTGAGTGAACATTCTTAATGCGATAGATGATCTAATTTATTTACTTGTTTATTTGTGGTTCATATATATATAATAATATGAATTTCTTGTGCATGAAATTACTACTTTTGTACGCCCTAAAGGCAAAACATAGCGCCCTCAATGTATTACCAAATAAGAACTTATAATGTACCTATATTTTACAATTAATAAATGAATCTGAATCTGAAAAAGTACCAACACAATCGTAAAAGCAAAAATTCAATACAGAAGAAAAAATACATAAACTGTAGCAAAAATGTGTGTTTACAAAAGATAGTCTCAAAAACTGCAAAGTCTCCATGTAAATCTCCATGCGAGAGAAACCGCGGGCCACAGCTTATTATTATGAACTTACCTTAAATGTGATAGTAGACGCAGCTTTGAAGTTCTCCAATATTTTACAAAACCTATCCACCGCATGCCTGTTGAATAAATAATGTTAATAGTTATTTATAACTACACAGTAGTACCCGGGCTTTAATATGACACTTAAGAGGTTAATTAAGTAACCGCCATCCAAGTTGATTGATCAAGGTTAAACTTAACGATTAAACCATCCATTTCGTACGGAGACCCCTCCGTTCTTCGAAAAGCACATTAAGACGCTGACAACACCTAAGAGGGATGACTGTCAGACTGCATAGAAAAGAAAGAAAGCGCGATGACACAACGCTTGTAATTTATTGCAAAATATGAAGCAATTATCTATTTAGTCAAAATTGAGTTGAGTAATCGAAAATAAAAAACAACCCAGTTCTGCATTCAAATAAGACGTTCTTGTTATTAATTAAATAAGTCACGTTTGTTGATATTTAATACAGATATATTGGTAAATATGTTCAAAATCAACATATGTTTTTCCTGCTACCACATACAATACAGATTTGGAAATTTTTTTTCTTAAGACAAGCCTATTTTGGTCGTTTACCTCTTGTCAGCGCCTTAACCGCTCAGGCCCGTGGCTCAATAACGTCATCTCTCAATCTCAAAAAAAACTTTTTTATTCGATAACTACTTTCAAATCGCGCGCCGCGAGGGCTCCTATTCGGAGCCATTGGGGCTTTATCGGTTAAGCTAACTCAAAGCCAGGGGCGTATTACTTATTTTACTAAGCGACTGCACGCTAAAGGCACCCACTGTGGGGTACTGACCTCGGCTTAGGGCGTCGCTGGGGGGAGGACAGCAAGGTGGGACAGGCTGGATCAGAACTGGATAATTATTATTATTATTATGGGGGGAAATGACATGACGTCACACCTTGCTAGATTTTATACTGAATTGTGACGTAGCGAGCCCCCACTCCCCAACTTTAATGCGATTTATCTAAGTCATTTTTGATTAATATGATAAAGCGAAAAATACGTGTCTAATATTTTTTATTATCTGACTGACGGACTAAATAGGGTTTTTTTTTTACCCATCCCTTTTGTGGATTGTGGAGGTCAGATAGGCAGTCGCTTCATGTAAAATACTAGTATTCATCATCTGGTATGCATCTGGTTAGACTGGCCGACTCCAACAAAGTTGGGAAAAGGCTAGGCAGATGAGAATTATAATAGAATACGTACTCTTTCTCCATAGGCTTGTCAAACGGTCGACACAGGCATATGTCGCTGACTATTTGTTGCGTCGTTTCGCTCTGCGCGGCTAGCTTGCAAAGTTGTTCGTGTATTATTGATGCACCTGCAACACACAGTTTTATTTAAGAATTAGATTTTTCCCGCGGTTTCGCCCGGGTGGTGGTGCTTTTTTTTTTTTTGCTTATATAAGAACCTTCTGCTGACAATAACAAACACCACAACAAAATAATTAGCGAAATCGGTCCAGCCGTTCACGCGTGATGCCGTGACCAAGGGAAATAGGGATTCATTTATATATATATATAGATAATTTAGTTGTGTAGGTCTTAGAGCACTGGTGGTCCAGTTTACCGTGACTTGAAGTTGAAAGTCGTAGGTTCGAACCCAGACAGGCGCTTTACTTTGTGTAAATTATTTCATCACCACTGCTCTCAAAACGTTGAAGGAAAACATCGTAATAAAATGTCTTAAAAACAAAAATTAGACGGCACGTGATCAATCAATCAATCAAAATATTTTTATTTCACATAAATCTACATGGGCATTTATGAAACGTCAGAAGTTAGATGCACGGTTCCAATTGGTAGTTTCCTATGGAGAAGAGCGGTGGTGGCCCAGTGGTAACGGCCGCGACTTTCGAATTGTAGGTCGCGGGTTCGAACCCAGACAGGCGCTTTACTTTGTGTAAATTATTTCATCACCACTGTTCTCAAAACGGTGAAGGAAAACATTGTGAGGAAACCGGCATGTCCTAGAACCAAAAATTCGAAGACATGTGACATCTACCAATCCGCACTGGGCCCGCGTGGAGGATTACGGCCCACTCCCTCTCACAAAGAGGAGGCCTGTGTCCCAGCAGTGGGAACATTATAGGCTGATTATGTATGGAGAAGAGCCGGCAAGAAACTCCATGGTTACTCTGTGACATCTACCAACCCGCACTGGGTCCGCGTGGTGGATTACGGCCCACTCCGTCTCACAGAGCACTGTGTCCCAGCAGTGGGAACATTACAGGCTGATTATGACAATACCACAATAAATGTAAGTGCGTGTATGAACTGTAAGTTCGTGTACCGTGTGCGGGCGCGAGAGCCCGGCGCAGGTGGCGCAGGTCCCAGTGGTCGGCGTCGTAGTGCGCGCGCGGCCGCAGCGCTCGCAGCACACGCGCCGCCGCGCCCACCGTGCTGGCGCCTGCACGCACACAAATATATATACAGGGTGTCGTTTTGCATCCTCGTCAAATTCAAGGAGGCAACTATGCTAATGATTTCAAGTTCCTCAATGACACGCATAATAGATATCTGAGGTCATCGGAAAACTTTAGATTGGAGATGCCGATGCATTCCACCAGTTTCTATGATAAATATTTTACGGATTAAGCAGTACGGTTGTGGAATGCCTTGCCCGTGTCGATAAGGCGTGCTCAATCTCTGTCCATTTTTAAAATTATGGTAAAAAAACACTATATATACATCTCTCTCCTTAAACATATTTTTTTTTTTTTTTCTCTGTTCTTTGCACCTGTTTTGATTCTTAGCGCTAGTTTTATGATTAATTATTATTGAATATATTATATAGATAATTTTAATATATTTTATGTATGTATGTATGTATTTGTTGTATATATGTGAATGGTACACCACAGACTACCTGCAGTATTGTCTCTCCTATCCCCCCTAATCCATCCAAAGGTTGTCTTTAAAAGATCGCTTTTAGCGATAAGACCGCCCATTGTGTCACCCTATGTAAAATCTCTACATTTATAGCTGTAATTTTTATGGTGTACATAATAAAGAGTATTCTATCTATCTATGATTCTCGACGCGAATCAATAATAAAATAAGTAGGTATTTTTTTTTTTCTTATTTACGGAACGCGCATGTTAAAACGTGGCCCGTGTGATACCGCACTGTAACTGCCCTTTTACACACACACTACCGCATACGCAACGGGGTGATTCTATTCTGTGAAAGTGGTGTATTCTAAAATACTGTTAAACTCAACATCATAGCTTAGCATCGTAGCTCTACAAACCCCTAGTCATTGAAGTTGTTATCAACTTCAATGACTAGGGGTTTGTAGAGCTACGATGCGTATTTTCTGAGTTGTCGTAGTTTTAGTGAACGCTCGCGTGTCAATTCTACCGACTATCAAAACATTGGGACAGGATATCGATTAGGAGGAACAGTAGAGGGGATAACTAAAACAACAAGTATGTATTAATTATTGAGCAGGTATCGTCATTTTATTTAATTATATGTCTTTTAGAGCAACCTCCTGAAATTTGACGAGGATGCAAAACGACACCTTGTATAAGTGTAAAATAAATATATAATAATTAATTAGTGTAAAAGTCACAATACAATAAATATGACCATTTTATTACACAAAGTGACATGCTAGCACATGTCATATTACTCCAGTGAACTAATAATTGGACTTTAGTATAGTACTCACAGTGCGCCAGCGCCCACACGACGTCCCGTATGAACGCGAACAGCGCGTCAGAGTTGTTGGCGAGGCACAGGCACAGGCGACAGTGGCACCCGAAGCGCGCGCGGTACACCCACTCCTCTGTTACCATCTCTACGCTCCTGGGGGAAAAAAAAACAGGAAGTGACAGCTTAATTAAGGAATAAGTAAGTACTTTTTTATAGCATGGAATTAGTAACTACTATATAGATTGTAAGTAGGAGTAGGAGATCGAATTTCGACCAGTGGGCGACCACTAGTAAAGAATAAAATTATTCGAATAAATATTACAGTATTTAGCTCTTTTAAATTCTGAGGTTAATTTCCGTCGCTGCTCAGTTGCTTATTACCGAGGTTAGATGTTACACATCATATTCAACTACTGTAAGACTCGCTCGTTTTTAGGGTTCGTACCCAAAGGGTAAAACGGGACCCTATTACTAAGACTCTGCTGTGTCTGTCTGTCCGTCTGTCACCAGGCTGTATCACATGCACCGTGATAGTTAGACAGTTAAAATTTTCACAGATGATGTATGTATTTCTGTTGCCGCTATAACAACAAATACAAAAAAATAGATTAAATTAAATATTTAAGGGGGCTCCTTACACAACAGACATGATTTTTTTTTTGCCGTTTTTATTAATAATGGTACGGAACCCTTCGTGCGCAAGTCCGACTCGCACTTGGCCGGTTTTTTTAAATACATAGCGTTATTTACGTTGTCGAACAGAAGAATTTTCCAAAAATGTGAGCAATGGCTTATGAATTGCCTTCAATATCCTCCTTCGGATTGTGTTTGTGTTGTGCAGTTGAGGAGCTGGAGTGTTATTTTTAGTCTGGAACCTCCAGCCCGTCTTGAGCAAGCATGGTGATCAATAATAATCATTTATTTGATAAGACTACAAATGAGGTCCATTGTGTTAGTAACAATCATATTTAGCCTATGTTAGTACTTAATAACTAAAACAGATCTTGTCCGATCTGCTAACGCCCACACAAGCGGATCAATGCTCGTGCCTTCCGTGTACGAGAAGAGGCCTTTGCCCTGCTCTGAGACAGTTACAGGATGGTATTAATCAGTTTACTCACATGTTAGTCCCTCGGAGAGTGAACATGAGAGCTGAGATCTCACACCAGGAATGGAACACACCGAGCAGCCACTCCTGCACCGGAGAGAATAGAGCGCACGACTCGCTTGCTAGACGTTCAGCTTCTATAAAAACAAATACAGTATTATAACATATTATTTAGTGCATTTCACAGGGTATACAGGGTCCAAAGAGATGTCGTCAGCACAAGTGTAAGGGTCCACTAGGGCCAATGCCGGCCGGGGTCGCGGGAAAGTTCGAAAGGGTTACCGAGGCTCCTGGCAACACAGTCAACGGAAGGAACTCGGGTTGGTTTTAGTCAGTAAGAGTCAGACACACCCTCCCGCTCCCCCCAGAGCGGGAGAAGCTATTTGATGATTTCCCATCCAAAAAAAAAAGGGTATACAGGGTAAACTTTGACTATACCAGGCCACTCAGAAAGTATTGCGAAAAAAAGTTTTTATGTATGAGACTGGCCAGTTATAATCTATTTTTAAAATATGATTATTTGTTAGTAAAAACGTTCCAATAAAAAATGCATCTGCGCCAGGAACATTTTCGCGCTATGATTTTATACGATTTCAAGTGTCGCCTGAAACCGGACGAATCTTACGATAGACTTCAAATGTCATTCATGGATGAAGGCCCTTCTAAGGCAACCGTGTATCGTTGGTATAACGAATTCAAGCGCGGTCGACTAACTTTGGGGATGAAGAAAGAAGTGGTCGCCCTTTGACGGCTGTTTCGGAAGAAAACGTGCTAGCAGTGAAAAATGTAATCCATGACAATAGGCGAGTTACGTATCAAGAGATTCCGCACATACCGTTGGATCGGGAAACCTTCACGAAATTCTACAAGTGCATCTTCGCGTGAGAAGCAACAAGAATAATGTACCCAGGATTTGTAATATCTTGATTTAAAAGAGTGTCCTTGGAGTTTCTTTCCCGTTGTTCTCCATAGAGATCCACGTTTTGGAATGGGCTTTAATTTTCTAACTGACCGACTCTCTGATAACTCAAAAGTGCCTGTAATTGGTTTGATTGAAATAAATGCTTTAAGTTTGAGTTTGTGTTTAGCATCACGCTACGATCCTTAGGAGCCGAGCAAAATGAAAAAAGCCGGAAAGTACGCTAAGCGTAAGCAAAAGCGCGAGTGGGCGAGGGAGTTTTATAAAAATGTGACAGTTATTTAAGTAGGTATATTGTGTTTCTTACGAATTTCACGCTAGTTTTTTTTTATGAATGGCATCTCGTAGTTGACCTTGAGAGGTCATGACTACTCAACCGGACCTGTGGCTGCCTTAAGCGGACTCAAGCGTCCAGCCAGGGGCGAATTACTTAAGTTACTAAGCGACTGCACGCTAAGGGTATCCCCTGTGGGGTACGAACCTCGGCTTAGGGCGTCGCTGGGGGAGGACAGCAAGGTGGGACAGGTTGGATCAGATCTGGATAATTATTATTATCTGGGGAATTTAAGGCTACGGGCTTAGCTGCGGCGCGGGCTGGCCCTTCGTCGAGCAAGGGTCGGGGGGGAGGTGCC
The DNA here is from genome assembly GCA_905333075.3 of Atethmia centrago. Classification (NCBI taxonomy): domain Eukaryota; kingdom Metazoa; phylum Arthropoda; class Insecta; order Lepidoptera; family Noctuidae; genus Atethmia; species Atethmia centrago. The sequence continues at coordinate 12,669,970 of HG995393.1, forward strand.
ACGCTAGTGTAGAAGCTAGTGTTTTATACACGACATCAGCGTTCGGCAAGCTACGCAATATCTTCACATCCCACATACCGCAGTCTCTCAAGATGAAAGTCTTTGACCAGTGAGTGTTGCCAGTGATGACCTATGGCACTGAAACGTGGTCGCTCACAATGAGCCTTAGGCTAAAAGTCACTCAAAGGGGAATGGATATGCTTGGAGTTTCCCTACGTGATCGAATCAGAAATGAAGAGATCAGCAGGCAAACCAAGGTAACCGACATAGCCCGAAGAATTGCCAAACTTTAGTGGCAGTGGATAGGGCACATTGCTCGCAGAACAAATAGAAGATGACGTAGCGTTGGAAGGCCTCCTACGAGGTGGACCGATGACCTTGTGAAGGCCGCAGGAATCCGCTGGATGCGGGAAGCACAGAACCGGTCGAAGTGGCGGTGCTTGGGGGAGGACTATGTCCAGTAGTGGACGTCTTTCGGCTGAAATGATGATGATGATGTTTTCAACAAGGATTTTCAAAAATCAAATGTCACAGCTTGTATATAGGTGTAAACGCGGAGACCATAGGATTTGGCCATCCATGCACGCTTGGAAAATTCACCTATTACTGTAAATTATCATCTGCCTGAGAGCAGTGGTGGCCCAGTGGTAACGTCCGCGACTTACGAGTTGTAGAGCGTAGGTGCGAACACAGAAAGGCGCTTTACTTTGTGTAAATTATTTCATCACCACTGCTCTCCAAACGGTGAAGGAAAACATCGTGAGGAAACCAGCATGTCCTAGAACCAAAAATTCGAAGCCATGTGACATCTACCAGTCCGCACTGTGCCCGCGTGGTGGATTACGGCCCACTCCCTCGCAAAGAGAAGAGGCCTGTATCCCAGCAGTAGGAACGTTATAGGCTGATTATGTATCATGTGCCTGCCCTCGTCCCATGTTACGTGTGGTCGGTCAACCACCACGCTATCATTCACTCCCTTCTCTTTCACATCATTCCTCACACAATCCGTCCATATTTTATTTGACCTTCGTTCACCTTCACCCTGTATTTTAAAATACGAGGGCTGCACTAAAAGTATCGGGAATGGAATATTTCCACTTTCCTGTCATATTAAAATCTTTTTAATTGAAAACTCCTTGGTTTTAAAAATCGAATACCATTTATTTATTTAAAAAAAGATTCTCGGTCTTGTCACAAGATTTTGTCAAACTTGTTTAGTCGTTGAGAAAATGGAATTGACTCGAGAAAATTCAAGAGCGATGATTTATTATGACTTTCGAAGTGGTTTAACACAAAAACAGTGTGTTGACTGGATGATTTCTGCATTTAGTGATGAAGCCCCATCCAAAACCACAATTTATCGCTGGTTTGCTGAATTTCAATGTGGACGTGTCAAGCTCAGTGATGATCCCCGTCAAGGTCGTCCAAAAACTGCAGTCACCCAAGAAAACGTTGATGCTGTGCGTAAGCTGATTGAGGAAGATCGACATGTGACATACCGCGAAATTCAGGCAACTTTAGACATTGGCATGAGTCAAATACAAATAATCTTGCATGAACAATTAGGTGTAAAAAAGTTGTTTTCCCGATGGATACTGCATTCGCTCTGTGAAGAGCAAAAAGCGGCTCGCGTTACTTGGTGCGTCAGAACTCTCGAAAGATTCCACGCAGGACAGAGATTTTCATCACCTGAAGAAGCTGTGGACGCCTACAAAACGGCCATTTTGGAGACCCCAACTTCCGAATGGAATGGTTGCTTCAATGATTGGTTCCATCGTATGGAAAAATGTGTCAAATTTCGCGGAGAATACTTCGAAAAGCAATAAATACTTTTTTTTTTTTTTTTTGATTCTCGCCACGGTGTCCTTGGATAGCACGTGTGTTTAGAATTTTTAGCTGTTTCTTGATTGATTGTTGATACTCTTATTGACTTGTTTCTTTTTAAGTGTGTTGTTCTTGTGTTTGTTACGGTTTGTATTGTGATTGTCTTGTTTGAAGTCTCGTTTCATCCAAGATGGATGAGAATAAACCCCCTGACCCTGATCCCCCAGATATTCCAGGTTCCTTAACTCTCTTTTCTCCGAATCCTCTAGCTGAATTTGCGGATGTTGTCTGCAGCGTTACAGAGATGGATGTTACACAATCCCAACAGAGCTCACGCAAACGTCCGAGTGATGAAGAAACCTTGACACCTTCCCTTCCGAGTAAGCAACAAAAAAGCCAAATCGGACGTATTAAATACTCCGTTTTGGATAAGGCCCCTTACGTTGTCCACGTTTCTCGTATAGAGACTCAACCAAATGCTGGTACCACCCTACATCCTGTTAATTTTGGTAAGTTCCTTATGAACAACAACATTGCGAACATTGTTCGTGGTGGTGTTAACAGAGTTGGTAGAAACCGTGCGTCTGTAGAGTTTGCCTCCCCTCAGGATGCTAACTCCTTCTTAGTAAACAGTTTGTTATCCAAATACAGTTATACTGCATCAATCCCTACATTTAATATCACACGTATGGGCGTTGTTACCGGTGTTCCCTCAGATATTACGGAAGAAGAAGCTATTACATACTTAACTGTGCCTTCAGGCTGCGGGAAAATACTGAAAGTCCGCCGTATTAATAGAAAAATTCAAAGAGACGGGATTAATGAGTGGAAACCCACTGAAACATGTGTTCTGACTTTTGACGGACAAGTTCTACCAAATAGGATCTACTGCTGTTACACATCCCTCCCTGTTGAGCAGTACATATACCCGACAATTCAATGCCGCAAGTGTTGCAGATTTGGACATGTGGCTAACGTTTGCAGGTCAACACCACGCTGCAGTAAATGTGGCCACGATCACCCTGGTGATGGTTGCAACATTTCTTAGGGCGAGGCCTTCTGTGTGCTTTGCTCGGGTAATCATTTCGCTAACAGCAAGTCATGCCCCGAGCATGGTAGACAGAAAGCCATTAAAACTGTAATGGCTGAAAAATGCATTCCTTATGTTGAGGCTAGCAAAATTATTCCTACAGCTTCCCGTAACTATGCCAATGTCACCAAGACTCCAATCTCTCAGTCATATCGCAAGACTGTGACACTTAAACCCAGGACCCATGCCCCCCTTTCCCCATCTTATGACAAAGCTGCTCATCAGCAGATAGTTAGTTCTCCTCAACCTTCACAGCATAATGGCTGCGCTCTTAAGTACAACAATGTCCCTTCAAATAATACCGGTTCTATTATCGAACTCCTTATAAAACTTTTACCTACTGTTATTTCTTCTTCTTCTTCCAATTCCCAAACACCGTCCAACGTTGCCGATCAACTTATTTCTTTACTTCTTCAAATTAAAAATGGCGTCTCGCCAAGTATTCCTTCAGTGGAATGTGAGGAGCGTGTGGCATAAAAAGCACGACCTCATATCCCTTTTAAATAAATACAAGCCACTGGCTTGTTCCATAGCTGAGACTTGGCTCACCCCAAGTCTTAGCTTTCGTATGCCACACTTTAACATTCTCAGATGTGACAGATCTGATGGCTATGGAGGATCGGCTCTCCTAGTCAACAATCGGGTCCCCCTTTTGCCCTTCCCTTTACCTTCGCTCACAGGTGACATGAGTATTGTAGCGGGACGTGTGGAAGGTATTACAGTGTTCTCAATATACATTGCTCACCCTCATCATGATTTTTTTGCTGTTTTAAAAAACCTATTTTCTAATATACATGGACCAATTTTGGTCATGGGTGATTTCAACTGCCACCATTACAGGTGGGGGTCAGAACGCTGTGATGCCTTTGGTGCAGCTTTGGTTGAGATCTTGGATGACTTGGATCTCTGCATTCTCAATAATGGTTGCCCAACACGTAGATCTCCTCCCGGTCAACAAAAAAGTTGTGTTGATTTAACATTTTGTTCGGTTGAGTTGGCAGCTTCGACCCATTGGGAATGTACGTCCTTGTCGCATGGTAGTGACCATTACCCTATTGTCATATCTTTGGTTAATAAGACATATTTAGAGAAAACTTCCCCTCCACTTCTGAAATATAACTTGTCTAAACCAGATTGGGCAAAATTTCGATCATTACTGGAGGATAAAATTGATGCTCTTCCAAATTTAAATTCATGTTTATCAGATCCTTCTGGTCACTACCATGCCAAAGGCTGTTATGAGGGATTTGTTACAGCCATCACCTCCAGCGCGGATTCCTGCTTTCTGCTGAAAAACAGTGCTCGTGATAAAATTCCTTCCCCTCCATGGTGGGATCCAGAGTGCACTTCTGCAATCAGGGATAGAGATGAGGCCGAGGAGTGCTACAATGCAAATATGAGCACCGAAAATTTATTAACATATTTACGACTTAATGCCAGAACTAAACGTCACCTTCGCAAGAAGAAACGTACTGGTTGGGTTAAGTTCTGTACCTCCTTATCTCCCTCTACTCCAGTCTCGGTGGTCTGGAAAAGCATCAACAGGTTTAGACGCGGGTGCTCCTCATCAGTCTCTTCACCAATCACCAGGGAAACAGCTGACCTTTTTTTTGACAAAATTGCTCCGCCATACGTTCCTCTTTCTTCTGAATGTTCCAATATCCCCTTGCAAAATGTTTCGGAGGATCCTTCTGATGTGCCATTTACTTTGGAAGAACTGAGTGTGGTACTCAGACATGTCCGGGACTCAGCCCCTGGTATTGACGGTGTACCATATTCTTTTATAGTTAATTCTGGAGACAAAGCTAAATTCTACTTCCTTGAAATCATTAATTTTTGTTACAGCCATGGTTGGGTTCCAGATCAGTGGAAGTTACAGATAATTATTCCTCTATTGAAGCCAGGCAAACATGTAGATGATCCGAATGGCTTTAGACCAATTGCTTTGTCCTCTGTCTTAGTCAAACTAATGGAACACTTGATTAAAAATCGTCTTGAATGGATAGTCGAATCGAGAGATTTACTGCCGAATTTTCAATTTGGTTTCAGGAAGGGGCTCGGCACCATGGATAGTGTTGGTGTTTTAATTGCGGATATTCGCTTAGCGTTTTCCAGAAACGAATCCGTTGTAGCCGCTTTCCTAGATATCTCCTCTGCATACGACAACGTTCTTCTTCCCGTACTCAGGCAGAAACTGCATCAGCTGAGTCTCCCGGTTAAGATGATCGAAAGCACCTGTGGACTTCTTTTGTCTCGCTCCTTGGTTCTGAGGGTCCAGGGCGAGGATTTCGATGAAAGGCAGACTTGGAAGGGTCTCCCACAAGGCTCCGTTCTGAGCCCCCTTCTTTATAATTTATATACAGTGGACATTGGCACCTGCCTAAATAATAACTGTCACATCCTCCAGTATGCCGATGACTTAGTCTTGTATGTGACAGATTTATCCATCGTAGACGCTGCGTCATCTCTATGCCTCTCTCTGGACTCTTTGAAGCAGTGGCTTTTAAGCCACGGTTTGTCGTTATCCGCATCAAAAAGTTCGGCAGTAATTTTCTCTCGCAAAAGACTGATCCCGCATATCTCAATAGACATTTTGGGTCATAATATCCCGTTAGTTAATAAAGTAAAATTTTTAGGCGTCTTTCTAGATTCAAAATTAAATGGCAAACAACATGTAAATTTATTGATTAAAAAATGTGAAAAAGTTATTTCAATTTTAAAAGCTCTCGCGGGTGTTTGGTGGGGTGCCCACCCGTATACAATGAAATTGGTATATAATGCTTTAATTCGTAGTGTTTTAGACTATGGTACGTTCCATCTAGTTCCATGCAACAAGGGTGCTTTGGCTGGCCTGGATAGAGTTCAGTCAAAATGCCTTCGGATCATCTCTGGTTGTATGAAGTCTTCACCCATTAGCGCGTTGCAGGTTGAGAGTGCTGAACCTCCCATGTCCCTAAGACGGCAGTATCTGGCCTCACGTTTTGTGGCTAGGCTGATATCTAGATCTTCTCATCCTCTTGTAGCAAAACTGACCGAGCTAGATGCCATTTGTAGAAGCTCAAATTTCTGGAAAAACAAAGAAATACCCTTAATTTTAAAAGCATTTCGTCAATTTCAAAATTTAGTTTGTCCAATAGAACAGTTTCCCAGATTACCACTTTTTAACTTCTCCTATGAAGTATTATGTTTCACTCCAAAAATTTCCTTTGACATTGGTATTTCCAAAAAGTCCCCTTCAGCAAATTCGGCTTTCAATGCGGTGGTGGGAGAACGATGGATTGGCTTTCAACGGTTTTTTACAGATGCTTCAAAATTTAATGACCTCAGTAGCACTGGTGCTGCAGTTTACTACCAAAACTCCAGTATTATTTTGCAATTTAAATGTCCTAAAGAGTCTTCTGTGTTCACGGGCGAGTGTGTGGCTTTATTGGAAGCTTGTCTTTTTATAGAGTCTCACCACAATATTGACAAAGCCGTAATCTTCACAGATTCTCTTAGCTGTTTGCAAGCTCTAGTACAGAACCCCTTCAAAAGTAAATTGCACAGCTCCCTAGTTTTAAAAATTAAAAAATCCCTATTATCTTGTACTAGCAATCAAAAAGAGGTTCAGTTAGTTTGGATACCTGGTCATTGTGGCATTAAGGGCAATGAGTGCGTTGATGCTCTGGCCAAAGATGCTTGCTCATCAGCAGTAGCTGATCTCACCCACAATACTCATCAGGGGTATGACTTGCTAAGCCTTCCACAAGTTAATCTCCAATCTTCATGGCAGGAACAGTGGAATAACTCTGGTAGAATAAAGGGCAGGTTTTATTATGCAGTTCAACCAACCATAAAGTCAAAACCTTGGTTCTACGGCTACAAAAAAGTTTCTAAAACTGTTATATCCGTCCTTTGTCGTATTCGCCTGGGGTTTTGTTGTACCCCTGTGTTCTTGGAAAAAATCCGGGTTAGGGACTCCTCCCTCTGCGAGTGCGGGTTGGAGGAGGGCACTCTGGATCACATCTTCTTTGAATGCTCAAACAACGTTCCACCTCTAGATCTCTATAGCCGTCTTCCTAAATTTAAAATCCCTCTTCCGACTAACTTTCCCGCTTTGTTAACACATTCCTCTCCTGAACTGCTCGTGGCGCTGATGACTTTCATCCGCCACAATAACATAAAACTGTAAATTATGTGTGTGTGGTATGCGTACATTTTATGTTTTAACAATTATAATATGTATTTATTTTATATTTTTTTTTTTTTTTTTTGTTTGTTTCAGTCCCGTACTAACCCAACAAGATCTACATTGTGTTCAACTGTATCAATCAAAGAATTTTACTTGTCTTCAGTTATTGTTTTTTTTTTTTTTTTTTTATCTTACTTCATGCACACTTGTTTTTCCAATGCACTCTAGACATTGGCAGAATAGTCGACATCGGCTTTGCTTGCCATTTAATAAAAATAGAATAGAATAGAAATACATTTTTAAACAGTAATGTTGTGTCACTTCCTTGATTCCCGAAATTTTCAGTGCCGCCCTCGTAGTGTCATAATAAAGCTGATAACAGACCCATACCGCACACGTAGTGGAGTAACGCGGCCTCCTCCTCGGCCGTCACCGCGGCGTCTTCAAAGTCAAGCATTTCACTGCCAGACAGTCTGAGAAAGAGAATAGAATAGAATAAAATAGAACACTCTTCATTATGTACATCATAAAAATTACAGATATAAATGTAGAAATTTTACATAGGGTGACACAATGGGCGGCCTTTAACCGGTAACTCCCCATTGACTCCGAATAGGAGTCGCACTCCCGAACCCTTCAGTCCCCACCGACACCGAATAGGAGTCTTGGGCCACGCGGTTTGCAACTCTATTATAATGCAATAAGGTGCTCATCCGTTATAATACAGTTGCAAACCGCGCGCCCCAAAGACTCCGAATAGGTGTCAGTGGGGACTGACGGTTGGAGGAGTGAAACTCCTATTCGGAGTCAATGGGGACTGACTGGAAGACAACCTACAATACACAAAATAAAATAAAAGTACAAAATATTAGGAACAGAAAAGAAAGAAAATACATTTATTTAGCAAAGACTAAAAGGCACACAATATAATATAATTTCAGCAGATTAAAAAAAAAGTGTAAAGTATAAATAAATAAATAAATAAATAAATAAATAAATAAATAAAAAGTTTTTATTGTTTCTCATACAATAGGGAATATCCATGTTTTTTTTTTTTTTTTCACTATATCAATAGGGAGCGAGCCTATTGCCATCAACCGGGCACTAATCCAGACTCCGGGCTGCCAATGAGAAATTCCTAATGGAAAAACACAGTAATACTTTGCCCGACCTGGGAATTGAACCCAGAACCTCATTCATGCTCAGCAGTAACGCTTGCGATCAGTAGACCAACGAGGTAAGCACTGGTAATAAGTTTGAATATAACTCACATGTCAGTCTGAGGCTCTAAAGGCGATTCTTCATCCAGCGGTAGATCCTCCCGAACGCTCTCCTCCGCGGACGCGAGAAGCTGATGGAAACATTACACATTTCAATAATCTATCTTAATCTGCCTGCCTTCTCCTAACTATGCTGACCACCCGGGTCCTGTCTAACTGGATGTAGTTCAATACAATACTATTTTACATGGAGCGACTGCCTATCTATATTCTGACCTCCATAACCCAGTTACTGGGTAACACGATACCCCTTGGTGAGACTGGTTGACAGACTTTTGGGCTTCTGACTACCCGTAACGACTGTCAAAGATCTACGAATTACAGCCGGGCAATGGGTTAACGTGCTTCCCAAGGCACGGTGGAGTCTCGATATGTAATGGATGGCCACTCATCCACGAACCGACCGCGGCAAGCGTAGTTTAATCCCCGATCGACCCGTCCGGAAGGACCAATCCGTAAGGACCATGCCCAGGGCGACGGCGCGTTGTATTCCACGTGCGCCTCAAAGAGATGTCGTCAGCACAAAGGTAGGGGTCCACTAAGGCCGATGCCTGCCGGGGTCGCGGGAAGGTACAAAAAGGTTACCGAGGCCCCTGGCAACACAGGCAACGGAAGGAACTCGGGTGGGTTTTAGTCAGTAAGAGTCTGACACACCCTCCCGCTCCGCCCAGCAAGTAACTCCCGCAGAGCGGGAGAAGTTATTTGATGAATTCCTAACCAGTATAACTAAATTACAATGACTAAGTTATAACTGAAGGCACGTGAACATATACGTAAGAAGTTGGCAGAAACATCCCAGCGCTGATATTTTGCTGGATTAGTTTTCTCCTCTACTGATCGTTATTTCCCCACTACCAATCGTTATTTTCCCAATACCGATCGTTATTTCTCCTGACAAAGTTTATTCTGTTTATATGTATGTATCTACGTATCTATTCTTATATTGTATAGTTATTTTCGTGTTATCTATCCCTTAAGTTGCACCTGCCATGTGTCTTCTCTGCATCACCCTAAGGTTGACTGGTAGAAAATGGCTCAGGCATTAAGTCCGCCTTTGTACGGTATTATTTTTTTGCATTTGTGCATAAACTTTTAATAAATAAATAAATGGAAATCTCGATATGCAGCAAAATGACCTCAAAATTGCGGCGCTTGTCACATGTCACAGTCCTTACTTAGCGTAATAAATTCTTTGATCCTTCAGCTATACAGTGGTGTAATTAAATTTTGGATGGAGATGATAGATACATAGCTGCAACACCAAACTGTATCCTCCGATTTTGTTATCAATCGTTTTTTTAATTGTCTCGCTATGGAAGCAATTTTAAAGAAGTATTCACATCAAAAATAGAATAGATTGCACCCGTTTTTTTTTTTTTTTTTTTCATTATTCAAGATGAGTTTACCTGTAGTATGTCCTCGTGCCTTATGAGGAAGTGTTCAGGGTGCTTCGCCGGCGCGTCGGAACTGAGCAGCGGCAGCAGAAACTGCCCCATCGCGGGAGCCTCCGCCTGCTGGGATAGATGGATGTCAGTTGTTAAGTCAAGGCCCGTCAAATTAAAATATTCTCAACGCGAATTGCAGCTGTTTTGGGTCGTATGTTATTAAAATATGCGACAGTAACAATTATGCAGATTGGATTTTTGAGACGGGGCAGTAAGGGCAGGTACCCTAACCATTGCAGCTACAGGAGAACGGTCTTAAGAGACTGTCCTTAACATCTTGAGAATGTTGATAAAAAGTAAGAGCTCTCCTACCAAAATTATAGATAAAGGTTTTTGCAATTTCAAACTTTTTCTAGTACTCAAACCTCAGTTGATCCAATAGAGGTTTTTGACCCTTCGAAGAAACAGGATCGATTAGCATCAAATTTTTTGGCGAAAACTGCCAATTTCTTGCTGTTTTTTTTTTCAAAATCTGTGAATGCAGACCAAAATGTCTCAAGAAGTTATGGACAGTCTCCTAAGACCGTTTTCTTGTAGCACCAACGGTTAAGATACCTGTGCTTATTGTCCCATCTCAAATATCCACTCTGTGTATAGGAAGAATTATGGGCCCTATCTGCCTGAAATAAATATATAATATTATAGCCTGCACAAGCCAGCAAGAAAAAACCAGCGGCTCCATACATACGCATAACTCAACCTAGTATATGAACAACTGATTTTCTTCGCGATTAATTATTTATTGATCCGGTAAAAGTTGTTCATCTTGATAAGTACAATGACCCCCCCCCCCCCCCAAGAGGGTTTCATTTATTTCAATTACACTTTGTAAATGTCGCAGGCAGATTGTATAATACGTCATTATACAAACGGCGCCATCGGGGAAAGTGAACTAACGCTCCCAGTTATGTAAAATTTCGAATAATAGGTACCTGATCGCTGGAATAGTCTGATTCGTCCAACCTGTGTTTTATGATGATCACCCAACAATAACAATCCAATGTATAACTGGGAGCGTTCGTAAACGGACGGCGCCGTTTGTATAATGACTAATCATACAATCTGTCTGCGATTTATACAAAGTGACATTTATTTTTTATATTATAGCATATAAATCATTCAACATTCCATAATTTTATTGTAGAAAGAGATACACAACTTGTCTTGGAAATAACGCACACTTAATTTAACAAATTCTAATTTAAGGAGGGGGGGGGGGGGGGCTAAATTAGAATTCTAATGCACACCTTATATTACCTATATATACGAGCAGCTAGAGATTGGTGTCTAGAGGACCCAGAAACGAAGGCGTGAACGTTATTTTGTCTATGAAACTGTCCTGTTTGGTGGTCAAAAAATAATTGGTGTATGTATTATTAATCATAACATAATATATACACTGAATTTTGACTATTATGTACAAAATATAGTATATTTATTAAATTAGTTATACTGATTCTGGGAGTAAATTGTGGTCACATTATAAATGTACGCACACACACAGCCGCACACGTATAAGGGTCTAGCGTAGTACTTCGTACATTTTGGTTTGTTTTGACTGTACAACGGAAGTGTAACTGTAATTTACGTATTTTTTTATTATTTTTGGTATAAAAAATTACCTATATTAAAAATTACAGAAATCGATTCAGTAAACGATTCTGCAAAAAATACATTTATAATTTGCATTAATTCAGTTACACATTGTATATATTATTCTTCGTAAGATAGAGACAAAAGTGGGCATACAACGATTTCTAGACAGTGTTATGGTATAACAAAAAGATACTGACCGAAGCCTTGTGTTGGTAGCCGTTGCAGTCAACATCTATCGCCGCTGCTTCCTTCAGTGACGAGCTGTCCGATGAACCAGCTGTCAAACAAACATTATTTACCGTTAAGATGAAGGTGCCAGGGGGCTACCCTGGCACCTTCATCTTCGTTCGTTCGTTCGTTAACTTCTGCCGGAGTCGTGGGAAAGTGAACTAGGTAAGCCTGTGTTTCAGGCGAGGTAACATTAATTGATTAAATAACCACATATCATATTAATCTTATTGGTACACACGCGAATAATATTTTGATCAAGATACAACCCGACACTGACCTACAAATTGTAAAAACGTAAGAAGGTTTGAGTTTCGCGGGCTAGGAGGAGGCGGGACGGTTGAGGGAAAGGCCTTCTCGCCCTTGCCGCCGCAGGAGACGCCCTGGGCGTCGGCAATCCCGGGCGGATTTCCGGCCACCGTAGGCGCGGGCTTGCGGACGGTGAGCAATGGGTAGCTCACCGTCCGGTAAGGACCAGGCCCGGGTCGACGGCGCGTTGTATTCCACGCGCGCCTCAAAGAGATGTCAGCATAAGTGTAAGGGTCCACTAGGGCCGATACCTGCCGGTGTCGCGTGGAAGTTCGAAAGAGTTACCGAGGCCCCTGGCAACACAGGCAACGGAAGGAACACGGGTGGGTTTTAGTCAGTAAGAGTCTGACACCCCCCCGCTCCGCCCAGAGCGGGAGAAGGTATTTGATAATTTCCCACCCAAAAACAAAAGCCACGGAAGGAACACGGGTGGGTTTTAGTCAGTAAGAGTCTGGCACCCTCCCGCTCCGCCCAGAGCGGGAGAAGGTATTTGATAATTTCCCACCCAAAAACAAAAGCCACGGAAGGAACACGGGTGGGTTTTAGTCAGTATGAGTCTGGCACCCTCCCGCTCCGCCCAGAGCGGGAGAAGGTATTTGATAATTTCCCACCCAAAAACAAAAGCCACGGAAGGAACACGGGTGGGTTTTAGTCAGTAAGAGTCTGGCACCCTCCCGCTCCGCCCAGAGCGGGAGAAGGTATTTGATAATTTCCCACCCAAAAACAAAAGCCACGGAAGGAACACGGGTGGGTTTTAGTCAGTAAGAGTCTGGCACCCTCCCGCTCCGCCCAGAGCGGGAGAAGGTATTTGATAATTTCCCACCCAAAAACAAAAGCCACGGAAGGAACACGGGTGGGTTTTAGTCAGTAAGAGTCTGGCACCCTCCCGCTCCGCCCAGAGCGGGAGAAGGTATTTGATAATTTCCCACCCAAAAACAAAAGCCACGGAAGGAACACGGGTGGGTTTTAGTCAGTAAGAGTCTGGCACCCTCCCGCTCCGCCCAGAGCGGGAGAAGGTATTTGATAATTTCCCACCCAAAAACAAAAGCCACGGAAGGAACACGGGTGGGTTTTAGTCAGTAAGAGTCTGGCACCCTCCCGCTCCGCCCAGAGCGGGAGAAGGTATTTGATAATTTCCCACCCAAAAACAAAAGCCACGGAAGGAACACGGGTGGGTTTTAGTCAGTAAGAGTCTGGCACCCTCCCGCTCCGCCCAGAGCGGGAGAAGGTATTTGATAATTTCCCACCCAAAAACAAAAGCCACGGAAGGAACACGGGTGGGTTTTAGTCAGTATGAGTCTGGCACCCTCCCGCTCCGCCCAGAGCGGGAGAAGGTATTTGATAATTTCCCACCCAAAAACAAAAGCCACGGAAGGAACACGGGTGGGTTTTAGTCAGTAAGAGTCTGGCACCCTCCCGCTCCGCCCAGAGCGGGAGAAGGTATTTGATAATTTCCCACCCAAAAACAAAAGCCACGGAAGGAACACGGGTGGGTTTTAGTCAGTAAGAGTCTGGCACCCTCCCGCTCCGCCCAGAGCGGGAGAAGGTATTTGATAATTTCCCACCCAAAAACAAAAGCCACGATAGGAACACGGGTGGGTTTTAGTCAGTAAGAGTCTGGCACCCTCCCGCTCCGCCAAGAGCGGGAGAAGGTATTTGATAATTTCCCACCCAAAAACAAAAGCCACGGAAGGAACACGGGTGGGTTTTAGTCAGTAAGAGTCTGGCACCCTCCCGCTCCGCCCAGAGCGGGAGAAGGTATTTGATAATTTCCCACCCAAAAACAAAAGCCACGGAAGGAACACGGGTGGGTTTTAGTCAGTAAGAGTCTGGCACCCTCCCGCTCCGCCCAGAGCGGGAGAAGGTATTTGATAATTTCCCACCCAAAAACAAAAGCCTGTTAACTTTTGTTGTTTTTTGCAATTTGCAGGTCAGTATTAGGTTGTATGTTAATCAAAACATAATTCGCGAGCGTAACAAATATGTATTTACAGAATTAGAATCATCAATACAATTCTCTATACAAGGTGTCGTTTTGCATCCTCGTCAAATTCAAGGAGATAACTATGTTAATGATTCTCGACAAGAATCAATAATAAAATAAGTAGGTATTTTTTTTTTTTTAATTTTCGGAAATCGGCATGTGTGGGACATACATGATAAAACGCTGCCCGTGTGATACCGCATTGTAACTGCCCTTTAATACACACACTACCGCATACGCAACGGGGTGATTATGTTATGTGAAAGTGGTGTATACAAAAATACTGTCAAACTTAAATAACTAAGAAAACAAGTATGTATTCATTATTGAGCAGGTATCGTAATTTTATTTGATTATATGTCTTTCATAGCAGCCTCCTGAAATTTGACGAGGATGCAAAACGACATCTTGTATAATTTATAATTTTCCTCAAATTATATGATTTCATGAAATAGTAATTCAATGGGGTAATTTGGAATTGGTTTTTAACCAAGATTCAGGCTTGCCTAGTGTGGGGTCAATGTAAAACCCTTGTAATATTTCTGGAAATAATGTTTTAATTATATAGTCCCTTCGTGCGCGAGTCCGTACCATTATCTATAAAAACGGCAAAAAAATAATTTCTGTTGTATGGGAGCCCCTTAAATAATTTATTCTATTCTGTTTTTTAGTATTTGTTGTTATAGCGGCAACAGAAATACATCATCTGTGAAAATGTTAACTGTCTAACTATCACGGTTCCTGAGATACAGCCTGGTGACAGACGGACAGACGGACAAATGAGTCTTAGTAATCCCGTTTTACCCTTTGGGTACGGAACCCTAAAAACATGATGGCGGCGTTAGTTTCGAGTTTGGCCACGCGCCATTAGAACCTTGTAATGCTATAATTCCATATGACCATCATACTTACATGCGTCGTCAAGCTCGGTCCACTGGTCGTCGGAATCGGAGTCGGCGCCGACGTCCGACGCGTCGGACACGACCTCGACGCGTCGGACACGCATGCAGACTGCGCGGCGCGCTGCAGCACTGCGTCGGCGGGACATCTGTGGCGAAAATGATGTTATTACTACCCTACTTCTAATGCTGCTGGGCCCGCCTGAGGAATCTATCAGAGAAATGCTGAAGGTATGCGAGGGTTGTGCTGTTTATGTGAAGTAGCACAAAAGCCCATTTTTAAAAAGTGTCTTAATTAAATTTTATAGTGCTAAAATGCCCCAAAAAAAAACACAAAATTTTTATTCAATCGATAAGTGCCATAAAAATGCATTGAAATTTTACATTTTCAAATTTCGCGCGTAGTTTGACGAAAACGCTAGACACAGTGGACGCCATGTTGCTCTGTGGTCATGACGTCACTTGACTATGTAAACAAATGCGCTGATCTATTATCTAACTATCAGTTGACAGTTGACACGTTTAAGTTTACACAGCCGTATGACGTAATAACATGGCGGCTACTATTTCATGGTGTTTGTTAACAGATTAGAAAAACAGAAAACGTTGAATTGAATTTTAAAATTTATTTTGTTATTTTATGAAGTAAAACTAACATTTTCCGACTCCTTTTTGCCTACACTATCTCAATAACATATTTATACATTTTTTCTTGTATATAGTAAAATACCCTACTCTCGCAAGGCCTTGAATACAATGTCGGAAGCGAATACAGGGTCAAATAATTAGCTAACGAAACTCGACCGACGTGATGAGTTTCGATATTATCGAAACATTATAAATAAATAAATAAAAATCTTTATTGCAGACCAGATCCATATAAAAACACATTAAAAAAACAATAAGAACACAATAAAAAAGGCATACATACACACAAACTAACTCACTCCTCTACTCTCTCGCACGTAAACAAAATACAAACAATCACATTTACATTTACGCGGCTATTTCCAACCACCGCTTGTAGGTCTTGGTTGCATGCATCCTATCAGCTAGGTCCTTAACTATACTGTTTCGTACCAACGTACCAACCCTGGACATGAATGATGCATTTTTTTTTTTTTATAAAATAATGGGATTATAGACCGCTGGTAGTGTAGTCACTTGAGTGAAGTATGAGTGGAGTATTTTTAATGTTTTAATCGTGAGACTTTGATATTCACCACGTCTGCGGAGTTCCGGTAACCAATATAATTTGACCCTGTATATGTTGTTTTAGGCCGCGGGTTAGTGCCCTGATCATGCATTCATGCACCTGATTTCACCCTAAATGGTCATGATACATGCATAAATACAAGGTGTCGTTTTGCATCCTCGTCAAATTCAAGGAGATAACTATGCTAATGATTCTCGACACGAATCAATAATAAAATAAGTGGGACATTTTTTATTTTTTCAAATTTTCGGAAATCGGCGGCATGTGTGGGACACGCATGTTAAAACGCGGCCCGTGTGATACCGCACTGTAACTGCCGTTTTACACACACACTACCGCATACGCAACGGGGTGATTCTGTTCTGTGAAAGTGATGTATTCTAAAATACTGTCAAACTTAAATAACTAAAAAAACAAGTAGGTATGTATTAATTATTGAGCAGGTATCGTAATTTTATTTGATTATATATTTGTCTTTCATAGCAGCCTTCTGAAATTTGACGAGGATGCAAAACGACACCTTGTAGAATCACTAAAAGCCAATGACCACGACTTGTGCTATTATTTTTCGGCGGCCATTGCGCGGTAAAAAAACGTCGCGTCAAAAAAACGCACGAGCTAATGTGGGCTTAGCACGTTAAGCCGTTGGTCCCGGCTGTCGTTACAGGTCGTCAGGAGCCAATGTGGGCTTATCCACATTAGTACGGACATTTTTTAAACACGACTTTTTTACCGCCCACTGGATTTCCTACGCTCGGCTCAGCTACTTGAAATCCATTTATTAACTGGAATTCTTTTCATCTTACTCTGTTGGATTCTCAACGCCGAGAGTTGAGATTCCAGCAGAGTGAGTGTAAATTCTGTACATAACCTAACATTCTGAATCAAGTAAAGTATATATCCAAATTATGATAGTCTAATGTACAATATGATGGTGATAAGCCTTACCTCCTTCCCTTTCGCGATGGGTCGCCGTCTCGGGGCCCGTTGGGGCCGCGAGTGACGCCTCGGACGGGCCCCGCGGCCCCCAGACCATGAGGATGATGATGACCCACTGCCAGAGCCACGGTGGCCCATCTGAAATTAAAAAAAATGACTTGATACATTCATACTTCCATGCTATATACCGGCCGACCGGAGCCCGAACTGAGAACGAATATATGAAATACTAAATACACGCAGACCAAATCCTGGGCAACCGCCATACTAGTATAACAACAATACGCTTGTATTCCCGGTTAGGCAGAGTTGCACAGTACCCCCACTTTCGCCAGTTATGTTTAAGTGCCATGTTAAAACGAGCTAGCCTATTGCTATCCACCGGGCACAATAACGGACTCCAGGCTGGTACTGATAAATTCCTAATGGAAAAACATTGCCCGATTTGCGGATCAAACTCAGGACTCTCAGTCGCGCTGGCGAACAAAAAACCAATAACGTCCCCTGTGACTATTCGCCCTTGAAGTTGAAATTAATAGCACCTGTTTAGAACTGTCTGATTCACATGTTGGATTATTAGTTTAATATGAACTTTTATAATTTCTACGTAGACGGGGTTCACGTCCATCAAATGTATGCAAATAAGTGCACATTATAACGTTATCGTGGGCGGAAATTTAAAAGCATCAAAGAGCACATGTCATGTTTTCATACATTTAATTACCCGTTTATAGTGATGCCGTGACGTGGACGTCGACGATAATATCGTCACGTTAGAAATTATGAATGCGCACATTGTAGGGTTGTCCAGAAAATAATATTTTTAATATTCAATGTCTAACAATGATAGTGAAAACAATTATTTAACAATTTTAATAATCTTCAGACTTGATAAAGTTTGCTCATTTTCCAGAATACATTATTTAGGGGTAATAATTTACCCCTAAAATAATTTTACACTACAGAATAATTCTAGTTTGACATTATGTACCTATATTTAAATTAATAAAAATAAGATCATAGAACAATCTCCATATTGGAGTCTAGGGCTAGCTGTCAAATCTCAAGTCAACTTATCCATGTTTTTTTGTTATCAAAATCAACCAAAATATAAAGAACACAGTCATAATTCAAGTGTCTTTCACAAAAGTGAATAAGACACACGTTATTGTATGATTTCAATATTTCTATTTATTATTTTATTGTTACTTAGCAGCTTCATCATTTTTTTAGCCGAAAGACATCCACTACTGGACATAGGTCTCTGCCAAGGACTGCCACTAAGACCGGCCTTCACAAGGTCACCTTGTAGGAGGCCTTCCAACGCTACGTCTTCCGGTACGTTTAGTTTATATTTAAATTACCTATTCGTTAATAGACAAGACTGTTATGTGAATAAAGTATCAACTTTACCAATTTAATTTATGACGTTGCACACTAGGTCATCAAGAAAGTAAATTTTCAAGTCTAATTTAGCTGATTGGGGCAACCAAAATACTAACCCCCCCATATCGCAATAAACTTGTAGAATTCCTAACACAAAGATGAATAAGTTATCATAGACATTTTTTTAATAAAAATCTTTACTACCAATGACAACCATGTTAATCAGTTGGGCTAAACAAAAACAAGGAATTTTAACCCTACAGTACTAATCATCGCCTGCAGTCGTTTTTTTTTAGTTTTGTAGTAGGTATTTGAAAATGCATTGAGTTGTATGTTCGTGCCAACTCAGGGTAACGCGCAACGTGTTATATAGGGCGTGTTATCCAGCGCCTGGCTAGTAGAGTAGTACACCTTTACCGAGATATTGACTATGTGGTTACCTTGGAAGCCGGTCATTAGTATTATAGGGTAAACTTTGACTAAAACTAAACATTTATTGTTGATTTTTTTTTTTTCATTTTTTGACCTAAAATAGTTAGTTTAAAGGTTGTGAGTTGGAAGGAAGGTGATATATTTAAGATTAATTATGGACTAATCAGTATTCCTAAACAAATTAAAGTTTTGAATATATGAAAAGTAGAATGCTTGCCTGTTCTTCCATTTAAAGATTTTTTTTTAAATTCATATGAAGTTTTAAAACAAAGTTTTGATTTATTTATAAAATCGCCTCCCAGGCAATCATTAATATAGAGTGCTGATAAATAAGATTAGTATTTTTGGGTTAAGTATGAAGTTTGAGATAAAACTGACATAAGACAATTTTTTTGTGAGCAAGTGTCTAAGTTTTTGTGGTCTACTAGTATTAATAAAAAAGAAAGTGATAAAAAAATTTAAAATTCATAATTTGTAAATTAAAATTATTAATAAAAACAATTTTTTGACTGCTGGCCAAGCACAACACGTCATACTCATAGCTACAGATGTACTGTTAACATTAGCTTGTCATTGACATGAACCCATAAGATATTCCCCAACTAAAAATAGCTTAATGTGCCTAAAGAAAATTTCACTTCAAAAATCAAGCAACAACTTATTTGTTTAAAACTAACTTGTTTACAAACAGTACTAAGGGTGTATAAATACAAATGTTATATCTCTTTTAATGTGGAACACACACAAAGTGAAAATATACTCTACTCATCGTCACCTGTGTTTCGATTAATTTGCGATCTTCCTATGCATGTCCCAATAAATACTTTTTCTTTCTTTCTTTTCCTTATCTGCCCAACCTGTACCCAACAACGTTGTTTAAGCGGATGCAGCTGAACACAAGTATTTTACATGAAGCGACTGCCTATCTGACCTCTACAACCCAGTTACTTGGTAACATGATACTTCTCGGTAATATTTTCTACTCTTGAAAAATAATGTATAGGAATAGTCTTATTTTTAAGACTGAAGAATGAGTCAGTATATTCTATCAAAAAAAAAGGTGAACTGTACCTAACCAACACTGAGCAACCCTACTGGGACTACACACATGATGTTATATTTGCTAGACATAGTTTACAGAGATAGCAAGCTTAAGTGGCCATGGGCCGGCCATGTCTGTTAACGCTGATCAACAAATGTTTACAGACAACTTTGTTTATTACTATATAGGAGAGAAGATGCTGAGTGGTCATCAAGGAATCTAGAAAAAAATTTAAAATTCAGTGATATAGAGAATGTGTCATCATCTGTATTGTTGACGTTTCACAGAGAAATTGGTTAAGTTTGTTTTTATGAAAGATTTTATTAAATGTTAATGGTTTATTTATATTATGGAGCATAAATTATGCAAGTGAGCAATCTTACAATGATGTGTTAGTGAACCTAATAAGAAAATAATACATTAGGGATGTTTTTTTTACAATTTATGCATTTATATTCGTACCCATGAAAATGAAATGATAAAAACTATGTTTTCTTGCTTTGCTATCATCCAATATTTTACTTTAAATGAGGATTGTATTTACAAAACCAAAAGTTAACTTAATACTGAGGAAACAAAAAACACTAGTTGTTTTTTCAACTTATCTAAAATTGCAAGTTATGAATTAAAAATCAAGTACCAGACAAACAGGTTTTGCAGAAGCTATTAGCCAATCAATAACATATAAAGGTATAATCTCCATATATGATTTTCACAAAATGTACACAAAACATACAATATAGGTATATATTAGCGAATTGGAGTTCATTGACACTTACTTAGCAAGGAGTCACAGGCAGACTCGAATTGTCAAGCCACAACCTAAAACGAGAGAGATGGGACCAGTCAGCCATATTGGTACTCACGGCTATTTCGAAGAGTGATGGAAAGTCCTGCTGCGGTTCACCGTCCGCTAAGCCAGCCAGCAATCCGAGCTCCGCGCTCAAATCAGCCAGTTCAGCGCCGATGCGATCCGCCCGATCCGCGTCACCCAGTTCATCTTTCAGGATGTCTCCGATCTCGTCGGACACCGCAGCCACAGCTGAAGCAACCTCGTCTGTAGGCACTCCCTCTTTGCCCAGCCCCTCGTCACCGCCGGCAAAAAGCTCAGCTTCCTCTGCAGTTCCATTACCACTACGGCCTAAACATTTCTCCATAGAAAACATCATTTAAGAACCGAATAACACAACTCATACGACAAACGTAACATCTAAAGTCACCGCTGGTCCTTTTAGATCACTCGAAAACAGATAACTCGGTAATTAAAAGACTTGAAACCATTTTTTCATCGGCACCGATATATCCCTAAGTTTTTGACAATACCAATATGGCGACGATATTTTTAGGTATTTTGTGACCAGTTGCAAGCGGATAACGTGACAATATTGCATATGGCAATTTTCTTCATTGGGGCTTATTCATTTCAAGCAGAGATGGTTTTTCAAGGGCTTTTTATTTCTAATTTTGGATTGCTTATCGTGTTGGTGCCATGCTATTACTTATCAATAAAATATCCAAATTTAACCCTGACAACGAAAGAACCTATTCTTCGGTTGTCAAGGTACTTATGTTTTAATGGATCATATTTTTCCAACATTTATCGTGAGATTATGAAAATAGTCAGCTCAGAGTATAACAGTCATTTAAACAGGTGAGGAGTCAAATGAGTCATGTCATGCTACAACATGCGGCATGAAATGACAAAGAACTAAAAACTAGAGACTTGTCTTAAAGCTGAATACACTCAAAGATCAAGGTTATGACCACGCGACGAATGTGGTAGATACTCAGTGGTTAATAATAATAAAGTATAGTCCACACCTACAGTTTCCCCAAGTTTTCATCATAGGTTAAAATAGTCTAAACATTATGTTTAATTAGTACTGACCAAATAAGGCCAACAACTTTGAAATAAATCCTTTTTCCACGCTGATACTAAGAAATCTTCGGAAAAATACAATAACACTTCCCGACCTGGGAATCGAAATCTGAACTCCGCACTCAGCAGTCACGCATGCGACCACTAGACCAGCAACGAAGCATAAAAATCAATTTATTTGTACGGTTTCAAACAGTTAAAAATAATTTAGACATTGAAATGGCCTAATGAACTCGAAATTATGAATATTTTTTTGCGCACTTTGGCAATTTGTGATATTCAAGCATTTCTGGTTTTAACTTGAAATTACGGCTGCTACTCCCCACTAGATGTCGGTAAATTATTTTAGCAGCGTCACCTGCTGAATAGAAAAGAAAAAAAAATCACTTTACTTATTTTTGGCAACACTATTGACCAACTGTCAAAGGGTCAAAGTCAAATTATTGACAGAATTTGCTTGACAGAAGTAGATTCTGCGCGAAACACTTACGAAATTATTTTCAAAGATATTTATAAATTGTATATGAAAAACTACAATGCAGGTAAAATGCCGCATTGCGATGCACGCTGTAACAAACACGCGATAATTTTAACATAAATACGATTCATAAATAATTAAATTAAGCACATGATCAGCCAAACAAACCTCTGCATTTATGCTTTTTTTTAATCTATAATTAGTGTTGTAATTAGGTCAAAAGTGAAAACCGGAAATAGTGTTTGTACTTAAATAGTTTAAAACTCAAGAAATGGCGGTTCAAAATAAAGTTTTGTATGCCTTTCGGGGTTGGATAGCTTTTGTTGCATTTATGGACTTAGGTACCGCAGGACGGTCCTATATTGAAAGGAGGTCGTTTCTAAGCAACGCCGGCGACGAACACTTGGATGGTAAGTCATTTAAATACATTACTGATTAATGGGGTTCGAAATTGAGCATAGAAATTATTTAAAATTTTAGTGTTGGACACATTACTTACACCTAGGCATTCCCCTAATTCCTGCATAAAGTTGGGACTCAAATTCGATATATTGTTATACCTAAACTAACTGAGGATCTCTGCAAAGCAGTGAAACTTGTAGGCATTAAATCCGTGACAGTTAAAATGACTACAAGTGCAAGCATTATTATTTGACATAATAATTATTTCAAATTTTCCTCCCTACATAATTTACTAGACTGACTGCCCAAAGTATTTGCCACAAAGTTATTTTACTCTTGAACTAAGCATCATTGCTTGTTCCTTTTCTGGATAACCCATAGGTGGTGGTGGTGGTGGTTGGATGGTTGGAGGCTGGTTGTCTTTGGATGCTTGAAGTATTAAATAAATAAATAAATAAACAAGAGGCCTTTGCCTTGCAAAAGCTCTGTGGGGTGGCTAAAGTTTTGAGGTAGAAAGATTGAGAGAGAAAATACTAACTTTCAGTAGCTTTTCAACCATTGACCAGCTCCAAAATCACACCCAGTTTTTCAATCTCAAAATACATTACACACTATACAAGGTGGAAATACCAATACCTACAACAATAACTTAAACTGCATAATATATATCTAATGCTGTTTCCAGTCTGCATATGAAAATTCAATCAGATATATCCCTCATCCCACATGCATCTTGAACTCCACTACACTTCATACAAATTTAAGATTTTATTATTAATTTTTTTCTTCTCTTTAACAAATAGTTTATCTTTTAACATAAAAATGTAACTTCCGTTAAGCATTGTCTATATTAATGTTTTTGATGATATTTTTGCCTATAGGGGGGAATCCATGGTGTCCTGAAATACAAGTCACAACTTAGTTTAGGCACCAGTCTCCCACAAATGAACATTGTCCTACAATATTTTTTTTCCCAGTTGTATGTTTTAGTTAATAGGTGTTATTTGTGGAAGAAAATATACATTTTAATTATTTTATTGTTATTATAATTATCCAATAGTTTATTCACTAGTCTAGGATTGGCAAAACCCATAGGCGGCCCATCACTAGTATTTAGTTGGTTTGAAAAAAATCACTTTTTTAATTTCCATGCTACAATTTATTTGATTGTTCCAAAATACACATAAGCGTTAGTATTGACATTGTTTTAATTTATTGTCGTATTTTTGTCTCCTTTTTGTATTAAAAAAAATGTTTTTTTTTTTTTTTAATTTCAGGTGACTTCACAATATCGCGAATGCTTGGGATGTATTCTTTTCTCAAAGCATTAGCGCTCATACATTGTACACTGTACATCCATTACAGACCGTAAGTATTATGGTTTGGTACCTATTCTATATCTTTTAACATGACATATAATGTCGCTTTTCGTGTCTGTCTGTGTTTTGATTTTCATGCGGTTTTTACCGTCGTTGAGAGAAATTAATAACAAATAAACAATTATAATAATTAATAACTTACCCTAGGGATACTTAATAAATATTTACGTAATAAATAAAAATAATTTAAAGTAAAAAAACAATCATTACAATTCTTAAATTCAACTCTGTATTTATAACCTACAAATAATAAAATTTATCAGTTATTATCACATTAAACAGCCAGTGTTTCTTCCTCCTCTCTCCTACTTGATCTATGCTGTGCCCGACAGGGTCCATAATTGTGAATAATATAATTATTTCCCTACCAAATATATACATTATGGTACGCAATATAAAATTGTGAATTGAAATTATTTCGGAAGGTTTATGTGTATACTACATTAATAGGTATTAGACTTACATAAAATAAATAAATCTCGGTGTTTTATCAAGTCGTGAAAGCTCTGCGAAGCAGTCAGTAAATATAAACGGTAATGAAGCCGTAGAAATAAACAGTAATGCATTTTTTTCTGATGGGGTTCAGCCGGTACTTTTATTTTCGTCATAAAACACGCCGATTTTGCCCAAAAAAATATTTGATAATATTAGGTATATGCATATGCATAAAACAAAAAGGAAAAATATGCATTATCAATCAATTTAAGTTCAATTTTTTTTTAATCTTTAACACTGCGGTACACTAACCGTCCAAAGAGGTAATAACAATAAAAGTTCTAATGTGTCTCGTCTTTCAGTGCCCTTCAACCGACTAAACAACTTTGGAATAAAATAATACTTAATAAATTCCAATAATATGCTTACAAAAAAATGTGACGAAAAAACATGAAATCACATATAATTTTTGTCACTATAATAGTACATTATGGTACTAGTGTGTAACATTGGTGATTACCGCTGAGGCGCCATTGAGACCCGAGCAGTAGGCGAGGGTCTTAAGAGGCCGACAACACCTAAAGCAAAATATGAAGCCATTATCGATTTACAAAAAAGCTATTGACTGTATAAAAAAAATAAAACACTATTATGCTAATATGTCGCTTGTAGAATAATCTGACAAAAAATCAGAATGATTGCATGTATATTAGTATGGTTTTTAATCGTTAAAAGAAATTTTTAGAGGTATCTTCGTGATTTTTTTCTATCGTATCAAATTAGTTGTATTAAGTTTTTAACACACTATTTACCTTGCATAAATCCTGAAGAATAACATATATTTATCTGATTTTATTTACTGCAGTGGACCATATACTTTTAGGCATTATAAAACTTACAAAATTTGGGTTTAGGTCCTGTAGTCCCCTTAAGAGAGCCGAGGACGGTAATCATCAATACACACGTGTATCATACGACGTTTTTTAACACACTTGTGATTAAAATAACAAAATAAACTCATTTTTCCTTGGAGTTTTCAGGTAGTAAACTTTCCATAACGTTAAGGGCTTCACATCTTATAACGGGCGGTGTACAACATAAATCATTTTCTTCGTAACTAGTACTTGTAGACATTTTAATTAATAAATAACTATAATTTCAACAGTGAAAACGAGTTGTGAAAAATGTATCGCTATGGCGGGAAAAATTAATCAGTTTTCCTATGCGCGCGCATTGCGATCGACCACAGACTAAAGAGATGAGTTTTTTTTTTTATTTTCCGCGCATAGGGTTGCGCCTATTTTGCCCCATACAAAATGGGGAATTTAAAGTTTTCTTTTATTACAGAGAAAACAAAAGTTATATTTGAGTGAAAGTTTTATTTATTAAACACGTACGAGTTCAAATTATCTATTTAAATAAGAAGTTGCATGAAATGAGCAAGCAATAGGAACATTTAATTTATTGGCTGTGCCTCCGCTGCCGGTACCGGTTCCTAATTTATTTATCCTATTGAACACGATCTTCTTTTGAATAAAAACTTTTATAAGAACAAAGCAACTCAACCAATAAAATTTTAAAAAAAATCTATAACTCACTAATGAGCTAAAGCAATGAAAAAGTCATAGTTTGATTATGGGTGTCATTCTGTGCCTAATTGCGGTGACCATAGAGCCACTTTATGAGCCAGTGTGTAGAAAAGTACATTTTACACTATCACGTATTTTTCTAGATTTTATAAAATAAACTTATGATCACAGATTATGTAGTTCTCATATGATGTTTGGTACGGCCCAACCATGGCCGGTCTGAACATAGGCTCTATTAACATGTTCTCTCACTCACACTCGCCTCAAATCACCATTTGGTTCCTAAAAAATGTTACTGCGCAGCCTTCTCCGCAAAGTTCGGACCGTCAACATATTGTAGGCCGAAAACACTGAACGACTCTCGCCTGCGTACGTCGCTACCTACCAAATTATGTCGCGACCGGCGAAAAAGTACTAAATTATGCAATAATGCTATAAATAAATCAAAATATTTTTATTTCATATAAACCTACATGGGCACTTATGAAACGTCAGAAGCTAGGTGCACGGTTCCAATTGGTCGTTTCCTATGGAGAAGAGCCGGCAAGAAACTCCACGGTTACTCTTTTAAAAATAATTGGCTTTTACAATGTTTTCAAATTACAGTGTTAATAGATATGGGAGGACAGTGTAGGCCTGTCGAGATGTAAGAAAAAGGTCCACTAAATATCTAGTCTAATATGGAGATATATATGCATTTGCGCAAACATGTAAATGCATATAATCCGATGTTTAGTTATAACAATATTTTTTGGTACAGAATATCTGTATAGTGTTTATATGTGAGTTTTTATTCAACAATTTGAGATAAATAAAATGGTACTGCGTATTTGGTCTAGTTGTCGCAACCGGTACTGCTGAGCATGAGGTCCTGGGTTCGATTCCCGGGTCGGGCAAAGTGTTATTGGGTTTTTGCAACTGTAATTTCTCAGTATTGAATTCGAATAGGCTCGCACCCATATATTACATTAGACTTAAAATCATAGCTGGCGAAACGTGAACTATATAACTCTGCCTAACCCTTCGGGGATTACTGGCGTGATGTTATATTAAAATGCATGGCTAGCCAACAGCCCCTTTAGGTCGGTTAACATTTAAATGATCCCCTTTTATTTTCAGGGTGGTCTCACTGGGATACTGGTCTTTGTCATTAACTATTATACTGTATTTCTCCGAAGCATTCTACTTTCATTCGACGGATCTCAATTTTTACGTGGTTTTCCCCTGCGTCTTGAATAGTAAGTTTTTTTTTTACTTAATTGGTACTGCTTTTTCAGATTTATTTTTATTTTGTCTTAGTTTTTTTTTGTTCTATGACAAAAAGAATAAAATATAAAAAAAAAATGGACCGATCAGGGCCATTTAAAATAATAGTAACAATATTTTTTATTTGACATATCTATCAAAAAACAAAACTGTCAAATTCCGACAATCTGACAGTTGATTGAGCAGTGGTGGCCCCGACTTACGAATTGTAGGTTATGGGTTCGAACCCAGGCAGGCGCTTTACTTTTTGTAAATAATTTCATCACCACTGCTCTCAAAACGGTGAAGGAAAACATGGTGACCTTGAACCAAAAATTCGAAGATATGTGACATCTACCAACCCGCACTGCGCCCGCGCGGTGGATTATGGCCCACTCACTCTCATAGAGAGAAGGCTTGTGTCCCAGCAGTGGGAACATTATAGGCTGATTATGCTTATGTCGGATTGTCGCCTGACACCTCAGCCGGTTTTATTAAATGGGTCCCTGGTAAGGGTTGCAGGAATCGGCTGGATGCGGAAAGCGTAATACCGGTTTTTGAAGGTTGACATGGAGGAGGCTTATGTCCAGCAGTAGAACTTTTACAGCTGAATGGTAATGATATTTTTTATTATTATGTTATCAAATATTTGACTCCCTGAACTAGCATAAGCGGAGACGAAGAAAGACGAGCGGAGCCGAGACTTGCAGGAATAATAATAGGACTCGACGGGAGGGGATCTCAACCAATGTTTGCTCGATTCCTACAAGACTCCACTCCGCTCCGTTTGTCTCCGCTTCAGTGGCACGCACCCATAACATGAACTTTCTTTTTCAGTCATCACCCTCCTAGGCTTAATATACTTACCAACCAAATTAAAACTCTTTGGACAAATTCCCGGGACATCAGGCATGGACAGGGAGATAGATGATGAAAACACACAAATATTACGCACTATGGGCAACTTTAGACGACGGAGGCCTGGCAACTCTTGCAAAAACAAACATGTCTGATAGTGTTGCTAGAGGCAAAAACTGTTTAAGTTAGTTCCCATACTTGACTGGAGATACTTGTTAGCGTTTGCCCGCGGCCGTTTGAATTTTGACGGAAGTAATCCCGTCTTGAATATTTTGCTGAATAAATCATTAGGTATGTATTAGGCCGTTACGGAACTCGACATGTTAATGCGCCGTTTTCGCTGACACTTGGCGACATCTTATGCTCAAAATATTAACGCATTGTTGGATTTCCAACTCTCGGTGTTTAGCCGAGAGTTGACAATCCAACAGGGTGATTTTACTTAAGCATTAGATGTCAAAAATATAATCGCCTGGCAATATGCTCAATCTTACGTACAAAATCAATTTGCACAAAGAAGCACGTAATGTTAATACGAATCAAATCAAAAGTCATATAATCAATCAAACTAGGCTGAGAATCAACAGTTTTTGGACGTCAAAATTACATAAGACAGCTCCCCAAAACGCCCGCCCTTCACCACTTCCTAGTGCTTAAGCTGGGAAGAAGAAGTGGTGCAACAAAACTTTCCAGCAGCACCGCTGTCTGTTCAGTTAAACGAACTTGATACTATACCATAGTATGCAAAATATTTAACATTACCAAAAACACAACGTAATTAACATTAGATACGGCAAAACGGTATACCGTGCAAACGGTTGGCTACATTATCTCTGTACCTACACATTTCGCGTCTACCTTGTTCCGTCGGGTCTACTTTTTATTCCTGAAAAACAAACTAATACAAACAGGTTTGCATATAAACGCTGACATGTATTATTTATTGGTCATAAGCACAGAGCACGGAATCGTGCGCCGGGCGGCGTCTAGAGACGGCAGTACTTATCAAATTCGTTGCGCTAAAAGAGCGTTGGGTGCTCGACTTCTGTCACACAGATCGCCTTCAAAGCCGTCAATTTCTTTACGTCACTAGTGTTGTAGTGCGTTCATTATGACTTGATGCGTGACCCGAATGGTAACACTGAAATTTACAGTTATGTGTTTGGTTGGTAGTTATGTTCTGTCAGTCGCCATTTTTAACTCATATTATTAACCCTTTGACCGCCACGTCAAAAAAGCAAAAACGTGCCCACGGCGCCACGCTACGAATTATTCCTTATAATCTGTCATGTAGTCGTGACCGTGGCGTGCTGGGCACATTTTGGTCTGTCATCTATACATGACTGTGGCGGTCAAAAGGTTAAAGCTAAGACTTCAAAATTCAGTGCTACCAATCGCATCACGCTTCAATCTATAATGAACGCTCAGTAAACGGTGACACGCTTGGTTTGTATGGAAAGTGTTGACAATGTCGCCCCCAACAGCGGCCGCCGCGGCATGTCCGTGCTCTGTGGTCTGTGTTAACAGTCCCACTAGCCCATCTGGCCCGGCTACGGGGCTCTCAGTCTACACAAAATAACAGACCTTATGACTTCTAATAGTGATTTCTTTTCATTATGTATACGTCTAGATAGAGTTTCGCGCTGCAAAAGAACTAAAACAAACAAGCCAACTTTGTTATGCCGGTGTGCGTGGCTGCGAAAGAACTAAAACAAACAAGCCAACTCTGTTATGCTGGTGTGCGTGGCTGCAAAAGAACTAAAACAAACAAGCCAACTTTGTTATGCTGGTGTGCGTGGCTGCAAAAGAACTAAAACAAACAAGCCAACTTTGATATGCTGGTGTGCGTGGCTGCAAAAGAACTAAAACAAACAGGCCAACTTTGTTATGCTGGTGTGCGTGATAGCTTCGTCTTACACTCGCGCCACGTCATTGTGCTGTCATTGTGTTATTCTAGTGTGCGTGCATTATGCGGCCAACAGTTGGGCGCAATCGTTTTCGACGAGTTCACAGCTTTGACTGTCTATCTAGACATATTGGCGATTTCGTTGGTTCCAATTAAAGCCACTGGGTCAGATTTGTTTGTGGCACTATAACACACACACTACATGGCGCAAACTATGCGACATGCGACTGCATGACGCAACGACAGGCTACGGTCCTCAATTTTCATATATTTTGTTCAAAGCTCCACTTGGCGTCTAGTTGCAGAGTCGCAAAGACAGGCTAGGGAAGTCGCACGCTCTCGCCTACTTGTCGCAGCGTCTAGAGGCATGCGTGCACTCGATGACAGTCGCATGCGACTGGGCAGCATCTTGTCGTCGAGCTGTCGCAATTGCATGTCGCACTGTGCTCCACAATAAAATTAACTTTTAATTAAATCTAAAACGTTTTCCTGGTGCTTGTAGGAGTTGTAGGCAATGAGTAAAGCCAGGTATACTCAATCTTTTTGTCGTTAAGGTGAAAGCGCCAGGGTACCCTGCGAAATTAAAATTTTCTTAAGGTGAAAGTGCCAGGGTAGATACCCAGCAAAATTAAAATTATCTTACGTTTTTGCAATTTGCAGGTCAGTGTAAAGTAATAAGTTGATCAAAATATGATTTTAATGAATAGAATTATGTGAATAATTAAGAAAGAAACAAAATACGTAAGAAATTTTAATTTTTGGCTGCCTTGACGCTTTACCCTTAAAGTAAACGTTCGTTCTCTCATAGCAGCACAATTATGTGTGAATAGCTTACGCTGTGGTAAAAATATTAGCCAGTCAGTATGCTGGAAGCGCAACGCAGCGCAGTTTTCTTTGCCAAACAAATAAGAACACTGTGTACATTGAAATATAGTTAGTAAGAAAAATATAGGTAGTAAGAAATTAAATAAGATTCCGCTAGAGCATGAAAGCGGAAAGAAACTGTTAATTTAATTTATTTTCGACTTTATTTTAAGGGGCAGAATGGTGATATTTATTGTGCAGTGAGACCGCGGTGCGCTTCGCCATGTTCACCCTAAGGTGCACTGGACGTACTTTGAAATACCGTTTCAACATTCGTTGAGGCAATTTAAATAAGCCATATATTGTAAACTAACACTTTACCAGCTGGTTCGTCTGCCCCATATTCCTCATCCCGAGGGACTACACCATAAAGGGATCTTCTGTGCAAAAACATGTCTGCTTTTTAGGTCCAAGGGTTTGGGTATTGATGATTGAGTCAGGACTTTTATAAGTATTGAGGTTTGTTTGTAACCACAGGGATATGAATTGAGTATACCTGGCATAGCGACATCACTGCATTTAACATTTTTCACTTTTGAGGGTAGTTGAATGCTTAGTTTATCTCCGCGGACACTACATCACCGGGTTTTGTTCTTAAATTAAAAAGAAAAGAAGATACCGATTAACGGTTTTTCATTAGACCGCTAAAGACTAGCAGCGGGTGATATTATTTTTTTTCTTCTTTAAGCCTAGAATACACATGCCAGTTACTTGCACTACAGTGTGCAAGTATCTTGTACAAAAGTATGCAAGTAACTTGAACAAAAGTATGCAAGTAACTTGCACAAAAGTATGCATGTAACTTGAACAAAAGTATGCAAGTAACTTGCACAAAATCATGCAATTATCTTGCACAAAAGTATGCAAGTAACTTGTAGAAAAGCATGCAAGTAACTTGCATAAAAGGATGCAAGCTACTTTCATAGTTTTGTGCGAGTTACTGGTATGTATTCCTGTTTTTATTGCAACGATTACGAGTGAGCGTAAACTACTAGAAACGATCATAGTATTTTCCTACCACAGCCTTATATTCTTGCACTATAGCTTCTAAGTGCTGATCTTATTTATTTGATATCACCATCTAAAGTAAACAGTGAAATAAAATGAAAAAGAAAAATAGGTTTATTTGACACCGAAACACGTGCATACAAAAAGATAATTAACTCGAGTAATCAGAAAAATAAAATTAAATAGATCTACATTATAATCACGGGCACAAAACAGAAATAGTCGGCAGCTGCATGTCGTGACTGTGACAAGAAGGCTCCAAAGTATATTTTGATGTATATTTATCACAACAGTTTGTCAAAAATTCAAACTTCACTAAGGTTGAAAATATGTAACTGTTGCATAGACTTAAAGACCTTGTCGTTTCATGAAGTGCAACTGACATTTAACCATAGGGTGATCAATCCATGACGAGGTCGACTATTCAAGTTGTACATTGATATAGAGGAAGATCCCTTTTACTGTCGTGGAAATTCTCATGAATGTTGTCTGCTCCTGGGGCCAACGGAGGGGTCTGTCAGTTTAATAGTGACTAAAATCACACGTTTTTCTTCAACTACCTCTGGTCAGGGCGCCGCGCTGGAGTGTTTGCGCAGTTCTGCACGCTCCCCCGACATGGTATTGGTCAGGCAGCTATCATCAGCCTTCAGCTGCAGTTATAAGGACTCCCCTATATCTCTTGGGCTAACTTTTATGAGGCAACATGCAACTACAGTCTGGCTGCCGAGAGAATGTGTTCCTGACTCCTGTCAGTTTGGCCATTTCTAGTTGTAATAAGGATCAAATTAGCAAAACACATTTGTTAGTATGAAACTGACAGGGTTCAAGAAAGCATTATTTCAATTGTAGCGGGTTTCGGACACTCGCTCTACGCCTAACCGCCGACTAATAATTGGCCCAAACTGTTATTTGAGATGATATATCAAATAAGTAAAATCAATGATTTACACTTCATTTTAATAGCTCCTTCTAGCATATAGCGAGTATATACCTCTATATAAGAGTGCCAATAATATATGAAGCATATAATTTTATACATAACACGTTTTATACACGCAATAGTCGATTAGGACATCTTTATTGTATTAGCAAGAACAGACCATGTTTACATTTGCGGTACAGTCCCACAAGTCCATCTGGCCTGGTAACGCCGCCGCTCCCGTTTTGTCGACAAACTTTATTATACGTGTTCCTAAAAAGCAGTGGTAACCTCACAGCGTCCGCAATTTACCGGCCAATAACGTCACTGAAACGTAATCTAAGAAAGTACGTTGGTGTTTTCCTAGAGAGCGTTTTTGACAACCCCGCTGCCATCATTTTCATGACAGCTGTTAATGCGGCCATTATGAGGCGGCCACTGCTCTTCTAGGAAAGTGTAGCTTTAGGGCCTAGACAAGTAGCAATCGCTTACAAAGCGTTTCGTATTTCTCCAACGACTTTCAACAGGACTGACATAATGTTTTCGGTATCCTAAAGTTAGCACTATAAACCGAAAACTTTGTTAATCTGGCGCCTGAATGACATTGACAGGGGGGCGTTGTTGGTAAACATTTGGGAATATACATTACCACAGACATTATATTGAAAAAACAAGATGGTGGCCAACTTTAACCACGCGCCAAAAGATCCTCGTGCCATTATAATTATGTATAACCAATACATTTTTGACTTTTCCGTCATCGTTAACACTGATAGAATGTCATTTTGTCTAGGCCCTCTTGTCACTTCTCATGGTGATTTCATTAGTTCGACTTTAAGCCACCGGGCCAGAAAACTTTGTGGGACTATACTCCATATAATTATAATTTGTTTTAAGTGACACGTTTACAGAGTCTTTAGTAATTTCTAGTCATTATATTCTTAAGTAAATTTTATTGTGACTGAGGAAAAATAAGATTATCTGTGAGCACGTTCGACCGCACTTCAGTGGTTACACTTGAAATACAAAAACCTCTCTTACAGCTACCAATAAAAGGCGGTTTGAGAGTCCAATTGTTACCCTTTTGCGACAGAGCTGCCAGCGCGAGCAAAACATACAGACTCGTTAACCAAAAAATTAGCTATATGTACGATTCGGAAGGTGAGAGCAGACCGCAGACGACAGGGACGTTGCGTTTGACAGTAATCACAGGCACCTTGTCGCTGCAGTGTTGATTCCGAACGTCACATCTACGACGGCAGCGGCACTTCTCATATCAAGTTTTGCAACATTCAATTGTCAAACCTGACATAATTTATTTTCAACTAACCAAAAATTTAGTCTTGTCGCCCTGGTAGTGACAGCCACTGACAGTACTACGGATGCCGTCTGCAGTCGCTGCTCGAGTGCAGCAACAGGCGACACTATCGCCATCTACTACTACTTGCATTTGTTCCACAAGAACAAATCTCTTATGGAATAAATCAAAATCAAAAGTCGTTTATTCAAACTAAGCTGAGAATCAGCACTTTTCGAACGTCAAAATTACTTAAGACAGTCCCCTAAAACGCCCACCCTTTACCTCTTCATAGTGGTTTAGCTGGAAAGAAGTGGTACAACACACTCCCGAGCAGCAAATCTAACTAAGATAGATGTATTAATGATTCTAATGATTATAATTCTGTAAATACATATTTGTTAGGGTCGCGAATCATTTAATTATTGTGAATGTGAGCACTATGTGGGTCGTTTTTATTTATTTCTTGTTGTTTTTCCCTCTTAGTTTTAATGATGGTCTGGCATTTTGAGTACTTTATGCGGCCAACCCAAATTTCCGTTCCTTGGTATTGTTCGTAGAGTCGTTGAGCTCCTTAAGTTTTGAGTTGAGCTACACGATTACTGACAAACGCTTGCATTGACTGGACAGGTCCACTCAAATTTATGTGGTTCTTTCCTCAAAAGACCATTTCAGACATGGAACTACATGGTCCTCACATGATCTGACCATGATTATGTCTGGACTTTAAAAGAGACTTTGACCCTTGAGTTTGTTTCGCCATTTCTTCTCAGGGGTAGTCAGATAGGAAATGTCGACTCCATCTAGCTTATTTTAATTTTTTTTTTTAATATGACGTGTAAAAGTGATTCTCATATCCTATTTACAGAATAAACAATTTCATTTCATATTTTGATCAAGATAAAACACGACACTGACCTGCAAATTGCAAAAAACGTAAGAAAATTTGAATTTTGCGGGCTACCATTGCGGATTCACCCTAATTAATTAAACAATTATATGTGAAAACAATGTCAGAAACCGTATGTTACTTAAAGCTACAGATAATTTTAGTCTTCCTCTAAAAATAAGACAAGTTTTTACCCAATAAGCTCAATAGCATGTGTGCTTTGTAGACAATAGATTTTATTAAAGCCTTATAATTTGGAAATATTAACAGATTGACAAATTTTCCGAAAGTGGAGAACCACTGCTTATACGGAGACTGCCATTATCATCTGTCAAGCCTTTTCCTACCTATGTGGGGTTCGACTTACTCGGCTTCCAGCCTAACCGGATCCAGATGAATACCAGTATATTACATGGAGCGACTGCTTAGATAAGCAGAGCTTAGCAGGGTTGTAGAGGTCATAATTATGAAATCTACAACCCAGTTACTGGGCAATACGATACCCCTTGGTAAGACTGGTTGTCAGACTTTCGGGCTACCTGTAACGACTGAAATGGTGAAATGTATAACTGTATAATTATAGCGGATGACAGTTAAGCCTGCCGTGGTATATAATATGTGAATAGCTCGTTTTAATTATACAAGCAATTACCAAATCATTGCTTGTCGCAGGACGACTATCGTCACGACCCTATGG
The DNA here is from genome assembly GCA_905333075.3 of Atethmia centrago. NCBI lineage: Eukaryota > Metazoa > Arthropoda > Insecta > Lepidoptera > Noctuidae > Atethmia > Atethmia centrago. The sequence goes on from HG995393.1 coordinate 12,705,656, forward strand.
GAACCGAGCCTATCTTTCTTTCGGGCACGAAGATTTCTCCGTAAGGGTGGGCGTACGGGTGCGTTTCCACTGAAGAGACGAGCGGAGCAGAGTGACACGTGCAATTTTATACGAGACGAGAGACGCGATGTAGATTTCAACCAATGTGATTGGTCGATTCCTGCACGTTTCCGCTTCAGTGGAGTTCACCCTAAAGCACGTGATACACGTGCCTGCCTGTAACTTGCACAAAAGTATGAAAGTACAGTGAGCTTCAAACTTTGTGGCGATTCTGAAGTGGGCTGCTCGCTGCGCAGTACCCCACCCCTTACCCTGCTTGCATGCCATTATGACTATCACCAATCAGAAGTTGTGCAAGATAAGTGTACAAGCTTTTGTGCAAGTTGAAGAGTTACAGGGGTGTGTAATTACGGCTTAAGTCTAATAACTGTATGTATTTTCAAAATATAATATACCTATTATGTAAACTTAGAAGGACCACAGTCACCAGTGCCATATCAATATAGGAATTGTTACATTTTGAGAAATAATAAAAACACGGTTTTAAAAATAAAAATGTCGTTTTATTTAATTATACCTGCTTCCCATTTTCACTGCTTGTTGTTCTAGATAGTTTAATTATTTTACTTATTTATCTACTTATATCCACCATTGCAGCATCTTTCATTGTATCCCACTTATAATAAAAAAAAAACAGGAATACACTCCGTAAGTTCAAGTTTTTTTTTTAGCTGTCGCAAGTGCGATTACTTGGATCCTAGGAAAATGAGAATTCAAATATTTTTTGTAGTAAAAATTCGTGACGCACTTTTCTATACGTCATTTTGTTTTATATTTTATAGTAATGAAATGAAGTTTAAAATTCTGTAAGTAGATCTTCGAGAGCAGTGGTGGCCCAGTAGTAACGGCCGCGACTTACGAGTTGTAGGGCGTGGGTTCGAACCCGGACAGGCGCTTTACTTTGTGTAAATTATTTCATCACCACTGCTCTCAAAACGGTGGAGGAAAACATTGTGAGGAAACCGGCATGTCCTAGCATGACCAAAAATTCGAAGACATGTGACATCTACCAACCAGCGCTGGGCCCGCGTGGTGGATTTCGGCCCACTCCCTCACTAAGAGAGGAGGCCTGTGTCCCAGCAGTGGGAACATTATGGGCTGATTATGTAGATCTTCAAGTAAATTTTTGGTCATTATTTAAAAACTAGATGGCGCCGCCGGCATTTACTGATCCCTGAGAAGAAACGCCGAAGCGATTAAACGGTGAAAAGCTTGGTTTGTATGGAAACAATGTTGACAATGGTGCCGATTCCCTTGTTCACAAACTAAACTAAATTTAAGTTCAGTGCATCCTTTTCTTTCTATGTCATTAAGAAAAGGACAGATGATCAATTTTAGTTTAGTCCTGTCAAATTAATCAGCGCTTGACGTAAATTGACGTAATTTTAGTAGGCAAGTTTTTAATCACGTCTAAACTTGTATGGAGTATTGACAGGCACTGATTAATTTGACAGGACTAAACTAAAATTTATCTTCTGTCCTCTTCTTAATCAAATAGAAAGAAAAAGATGCACTGCACTTAAATTTAGTTTAGTTTGTAAACAAGGGAATCGGCGCCAGTGCCGTCTCTAGCACCGGCCGCCGAGGCGTCTCCGTGCTCTGTGGCAAAAACAATAAGAAAAGTGTAACAACACGTTCTTTGTACAAACAATTCAATAATTTAGGCAGTTAAGGAAAGTAAAGAAAGTGCTGAGTATGAATGTGGATGGCTATAAGAGTAGGGGAAGACCAAGGAAACGATGGATGAACTGTGTGAAAGATGATATGGCTAGACAGAGAGTGATTACCGATGTCACGACTAATAGAGATTTATGGAGGAGACGTTGCGCCGATCCCAAATAAATTGTGAAAAGGGCAGGAGAATGATGATGTTGATGAGGCAGTTGAGGTATGTAGGTAAGGTTAGATTGTAACATGAAATTGCCAATAAATTATAGTAGATTTTACAACTAGTGCATAAAAGAAGCCATTCTACCCCGAGACGTTTATGGCGAGGGTAGATAGTTAAGCCGAGGGGTAAAATAGCTTCTTTATTTTAAAATTAAACTGGCATAAAGCATATACTTAACAGTATTTAATTAACTTAGTTTAACCACTTTTCACTGTTCAATAATGTTGCAAAAATGAAGAAGAGAATAGCTAATTTCCGCCACGAAACTTCTAGTTTTTTTTTAATTTTCAACATTTGTATCATTCGAGGTGGGTACTTCATACTGCCAAGTCATAAAAACGTTTCTTTTCGTTTTTAAATAATAAATGACAACTATTTTATCTGGTTTTATTAAATTAAGGATAGAAAACACGGAAGTGATATAAATTAAAGGAAATTAAATACAATAACGATCTGCGACGTTTTATTGGGCCTGATTATTAGTTGACTTTAGTCTTAGAAAATAATAAAATACTTTATGCACTATGTACACAAAAGATAACGAAATGAAAAACATGTTTTAAAAATATATTGTTTTATTTAGTTTCTTAATACATATTTAACCTCACGTCAGTTGAGACTGGTCGTCTCTGAACTACCAGGACTTATTTTTAATTGTTTTCAGTTATAGAAGCAACAATAGTAACCTACCCAGGATTTGGAAATATCTTGATTTAAAAGAGTGTCCTTAGAGTTTCTTGTCCGTTCTTCTCCATAGAGATCTACGTTTTGGAATGTGCAACTAGCGTCAACTTTCTGACTAACTGACCGACTATTTCACAAATCAAATGCATTGAGTTTTTATCTCTTTCTTTTTTAATTGGCAAGTAAGAGATGGCAATAGATTACGTTTTAGGTGCGGTATTGCGGCTATTAACAAACTTTATCCGTCTTATTACAAAACAAGTCAAATATAGCCAGTTGTTATATTTTGAACTTTATACCAGACACAGTAAAGTTCCAAATACCAAATTCTCAACTTCAAGACTTGGGTTTGATGTCAGGTTTTGTTCGAAAAAATACTTCAGATACTGAACAACAACAGATGCTGGCAACATTGGATCAAGTTAGAGTAACTTGGTCGAATAAAGTTCGATATTCAAAAATGGCTCGATGGTTTAAACAGGTTTAATAGTTACCGGCAAATGACGTCACTGAAACGTTATTTAAGAAAATAAGTTGGCGTGTTTTTCTAGAGAGCATTTTTGACACCGTAATCTCAAACCCCGCTGCCATCATTTTCATGACAGCTGTCACTGCGGCCGTTGTGTGGCAGCCACACAGAGTACTTTTTTATATATGGAATAGAGGTACAACTCCGCGACAAAAGTGAGAAACGTCAATTGTCGCCCTCTGGACGCCTGTTTTGGAACTAATGCCAACATAATTTTCCGCATACACACACACACGCACACACGTAGATACACACATACGTACATCGCCTATTACTTTCAGCCTTGATATTTTTTATTTAGATGGGTATTTTAAAATGTGAATTACATATTCGCTTGCATCTATGTAGAAAAGCGAAAGTAATTCACATTATTAAAAAATAAAACAAAGTTAGATTTCATTATTTATTTCTTTCTTTTGAAACACCTCTTATTCAGTTTTTTAGCTTTAATTTTATACAAATCCGTATCATCATCACACTCCCTCTTATTCATTAGTATATTATTTATATCTTTACAATAGTTGTAAATGAAAAATCTACAGGATATTTTTATTAAGAAATCTATTAATTTTTCATTATGAATTGAACATTTTATGAATGAAAAATCTACAGCAATAAAAATCACAGTAGTTATTAATTCCCGTAAATGTTGTGTATCTAAATTTTCTTTTAATATTATATAATTTATATCCTGCAGATTTGAGATACAATTTAAGAGGGAGTCGCTGGGACTGCAAAGCCATTTTTTATTTGCGTATTCCCGATATTTTAAATATTCGTGCTCACTGTTTGATATTAAATCTTTTTTACATTCAACACAGCCCTTGAATACCTTTTTCTTGGCGCTTTTTACAAAATACCCACTTACGTACTGTAGGCCACCAATTACGCGTGGGTCATTTTTTTCTGCAAGGGGTGTGAATGTTATATCGGGAATATTACTTAGTTCGCAATTAATTTGCTCTTTGCCGTCCCCGCCTGTGATGAGTACTTCATGTAAAGTTTCACAATTGTCTATTTCACAATTAGCTCCAGGCGCATGGACGCTAGAGAGACTGTTTACGAGTAACGTCGTGAATGCTGCTTCAAATCGTTCTGGAGTAGGGTTTATGTTGCGGCATCCGTGGCTCCTTATGGACCCAAAAAAGTTTTCTATTGGGTCTTGATTCAGATGCCGCAGCCAAACTGATGATACACAATATTTTGTTTGTAATTTTTTTAATAATAATTCAATTCCTTCTAGCGTCCATACCCAATTATTCAATGTGGGAACGTGTTCATTGTTACAGGTTTTAGGATGAATAAATTTCATATCTTTCATAATCATTTTACTCTCCTTCCATGTTTTATGATGGATAGAAGTAGGCGTTGCAGGTCCTAGAAGAGGTTTTCCATGTTTCTTTCTTTTGCCAAAGCTTCCGTTGAGAGAATCGAAAAGGTTGTCGAAGAACAACAGGATGTCTGCAGTGTCTTTGGCTTCTTTAGGAAGTATACCCTTATCTGTGAAAAAATATAGTTTGTTAAATAATATTTTGTCTAATCTGCATAATGTAAAACTATAGTAAGTATTTAATATTTGCATTTCATTGTAATTGTCAGAAAAGAACTAGTGATAAAAGAATGTAAAGACGACATTAGGTACTGTTGACTTTTACCTGCTAGATAGCCCATATTCGATGCCACAGTTTGACTGAAAACTTGTGTAGCATTTTTGACCTTCATCCGGGGTATTTTGCTCGGGTCACAGTGGGCGTCTGTCAATTTGGGCACCAATCGGATTCCTTTGTACCCCGGGTTTTCTTTGTGTAAGGCCATGATGTGAGCCCATTTTGCCATTTTTACTTCGCCGTTTTTAATATATTTCAAATGTTTTGAAATCAAATTGTTTCGTATGCATTTTATCAGATGGGGTGGGTTATATAACGGTATGATTTCTTGGTTGTTAATAATAAAACTGTTATCTTGGGGCTCTTCTCCCTTTCTCAACAGGTTACCCCTTGTCTCTTGCAAAAGATATTTAATGCAGTTCACGTTATTTGTGCCTTGGTCGCACACAGTTGCTATCACAATAAGACCGGCATTTTGTAGCTCAGAAATTACTGATTTTAACTGCTTCGCAAGTTCAGGCCCCTTTGTTGCAGCTTGTGAAAAAGTGTATGCAACGGGTTGCTTATAGTTTTTTATTAAACCTCTTACCATAAAAACCTGCGCATGATCAGCATAATCAGGTTGTGTCTCTAGGCCATTTGTGACAAACCCACAAACTTTGTCCTTCCGTTCATTGTATGTCACATTAGGTTTGAGTGACATTTCATCAAACAGAACAATACATAATTTATGTTCTAACTTCATTTTTTCAGTTGTTTTCTTTATTTGCTGAATCATATTTTTGTTGATTCCTGGATTTATATCTGCCATATTTAGCAACTTCAGGAGAGTTTGGCGTGATGGCAAGATAAATATTTTTCTAAGAAATCTGTACCCTTTTGGGCTCTGTTTGAGGAAGGACAAGGCAATAATTTTTTCCTTTAAAGTAAAACGACGTCCTTTGCTGCCTTTTTTATGCTCTCTGAACTGTAATAATGTCAAAACTTTTGATGTGCTAGGTAATTCATCAAGTGTTTTTAAAAACTGTGGATTGGTCATTAGATTTTGTAGTGCCTGGATCTTTTTAGCCTGCTTTTTTACCTTATTGCGGCACTTACTAAGTCTTACTCCAACTAGCACCAGTTTTCTGTATAAAGCATGCTCTGATTGAGTTACAGCAACGCGTTTCACCCGCCTTTTAGTATCGAGAGTAGGTTTTTGGTTTTTGTGATGCTCTGTAATGAAATAAAACATATTAGTATTTTCTAATAAAAATATATATTTTAATTATTTTAAGTACTTATAAATAAAGCCGTTTAATTATTTTTAATGGAAAATATCATAAAATAAATGCCAAGTTTGTTTACTAAATAAGAAAACTAAGGAAAATTTTCTTTACTTACCAAGATTTTTCTTAATTTGTACATCTTCCACAGCAATTGTAGCATGCATAGGCACAAATTCTCTGGATACTGTGTCACAACTGTGTGAAGTAATAGGTTCTGGAATGACAATTTAAATTACTTTTCATTAAGATAATCACATCACATAACATTTTTAACAGAAAAAGCACTTTGTAGCTTAAATTAATTAATTAGCTTTCATATGACTTCATTTAAAAAACAAGACAAAATGGCAAACCGGGTCTTGGCTAGCCTCCATACAAAAAAGTTTGATCCCCTTTATTATGCCTTAATGGAACCAAGGATAATTTGAAAAAAAAAAAGGATGTTTAATGCTGTTATGATTATATCTTCACTTACCAAGATTTTCCTTTGTTTCTATATCTTCTATGGTACTTTGAGTATGTGGCTTTGTGTACACTGAGTCCAAATGTGTAACAGGACCTGGAATGACAATTAATAAGTTATTTCAGCAAGCAGCAATAACCCACAGAGGACTCTACATAATAGATTTTCCATTGTGTCTTATTAGTGCTGCTTGACAGTTAAGTTTGAACTGTCGTCATATTACTATGTAAAGCTACATTGGTTGTAGCCAGCAGTTGCAGAAGTAACCACTGGGTTTGAGGTATTAGGTGCAATTCCCAACTCGGGGCAATTTTGTTATTGGTTATCATCAAATATTATAGAATACCAGTTATGACGCCCGTGTCCAGCAGTGGAGGCATAATTAAGAGCTCATAATGGCACATGCAACATTTTGAAAAGTAACATTAATTTACCTTTTGATGTAGATGCTTCTGACATCTGAATGGGTCTCAACACTCTTTTTTCTGAGTTGAATTTTAAGGTAGATAATCCTGTAATAATAAAATTCTATTTGAAAAAGTAGTTTGTTAACTTTGTTTTAGTCACACCTTACTCAAAACTAATTTAAATTTCTTAACAATGAAGTAGCTGATGTCACTTTAGGGCCCTTAACCCTTTCTAAGCAAAAGATAACATTCATCCTTTGCTCTATTGTTGCATGAAAGATAGAAAGACGACCCACTGACCAGGCAAACCAATAAACACACTTTTGCTTTTATAATAATAAGGATTTCATATCGCCATCTGCCAATGTATTGTGTATGTATTATTATTTTTATTATAACTAACCTGGCATGTTTTCTGTTGGAACAGCTTCTTTGCTCAGCCGATTATTCCTGCAGCAATATTTTTGTTTGAAGTGTACACGACATACACGGCGATATTTGAAAATATGTTCATTTTCAAGTTGCAATATGTCACCACCAACGGAATAGACCCATGTATTAAAAAACTCCTTATCCTTAGCTGGGTTAGGGAATTTATGCAAAATCGCATCGGTATCTGAAATAATCGAAAAAGTAGGTAATCAGTGGAGTCTATGTATATGTGGCAGATTCTACCCACAGAGCTTTGTCATGAGGGTGCTGAAATGCTTGCATATCAGCCCCCCCCCCCCACCCCGTATCGGAGTAGGGGGGAAAGGGCTCGGGGGCCCAAATAACGAAGCTTTTTGCGCAACGGCCTTTTATGAATAAAACACTTACCTAAGCTATTTAAGCATCCGGGGACGCAACACTTTCTGTTAGACATGATAGATAATAGGTCACAAACAAAAAAGTTAGGCAGAGTCCTGTCTCAAAATTTTTTTCCGATTTTAACAATCAACACAAGCACAAAATCAACACGGCCGGAGGAGCAGAGGCTCTACTCAACGGACTTAGGTGGAAAAAGCACTTTAGACTATTAAAATCAAGAAAAATAGATGAACAAACAAGCACGAACGCGAACGAGCGGCAAATTTTGTTATGTTTGACATTTGTAGTGTTGCATACAAAAATAAATTCAGCCAATACGTCTTGAAATTGTTTTAGGTACTATTTAATTCGTTAGGAATGAGCTTTTATCTTAAAACAATATTTTCCCGTGGTATGGTGGTTTATTACATAGGTTTATTTATTTTGACGCTCATGAAAATTGATCAGATTGAAGACCCAAATGGATGCTTTTTTTCACGCCATCTAGCGTACTGAGTAAGACTACGTATTCACAAATCATGAAGACCGCCATCTCTCAGAGAGTTTCGTAAAAGTAATACAATATTATGAAATCAAATTAAAATGTCAGTTGTATGTATTGGTAGGCAAATCTTTTGGAGTCCAACTTTATTTTGCATACTTATAGGAGAACGATTACTCGTTTGCTACTACTAAGATTGTCAACCCTGGGCAGCCACCTCTCTTCTAGGAAACTGTAGCTTAGACGAATTTAAAACATCGTTCTATTTCTGTTAATCGTTTGAAGATGACACAGACATTTTAAATAGGTTTATCGCTAGATGTATTTAGTGATTTGTGGTGCAAATGGGCCTTATTATGTGAGTCAAGATTTTAATAATAGTCTGGGACAGGTGCGCAGGCAATTTTCACGAAGTCTTCATAGCGCACTATGCCTGTGTTCGTTACGTTGGCTTCCCGGAAGATATTGTCCACCTGTAAGCAAACATTTATTTTTTAAAGGCATGCTTTTATTCGAAACTAATAATTCCCATAATTCGATTCTAAAATATGATTAACCATTCTTATATAATTGCGCCTCTTTTTGTGAACCTCAAATAATTCCTATTTTAGAGCCCTTTTTTTTTTTTTTGAGGGTGGGAAATCATCAAATATCTTCTCCCGCTCTGGGCGGAGCGGGAGGGTGTGTCAGACTCTTACTGACTAAAACCCACCCGTATTCCTTCCTGTTGCCTGTGTTGCGGGGGTCTCGGTGACCCATAAGTACCTTAATTTTTAAAAAAAATACTAAATAGCCAAGTAACTGTGACCAACTTGGATGTAGTGCTCGTCGGCCACTGTCGCAGCACCGCTCGCTTTGCTTGCTCGGCTCGCGCACGTTTTGTTACTGTTAACCTAACTCGTTTGGTCAGGGTACCCTACCTTGGTTACAGCGACCAACTGTGAGAATTGGCCAGAACGTTAAAAAGCCACTTAATTATTTAAAAAAAAAGTATACAAGCGCTAAAAATATTTAGAGGTTCCTTAATTTTAATAACTGTCCGTCATTAGGTCACTAAAATTTTGCGGGTCAGCTAAATATTTCCCTTTTTAGGGTTTCGTAGTAAACAAGGAACCCTTATAGTTTCGCCATGTCCGTCTGTCTGTCTGTCCCCGCTGTAGCTCAGAGACGCTTAGTAATAGAAAGCTGTAATTTGGCATAGGTAAACATACATGCAAGATATTTTTTCAAGATTTTGTTTTACCGCTTTGGTAAGCAAACAAAAAACACAAATTGATAAAATAAAATCTTGTTAAAAGTTTTTTTCTCGTCTATCCCATGGTGTGGGGTATCGTTGGATAGGCCGTTCAAATCATTGTGGGTATTTCAACACTATTTTCCGATTCAAGGATCCGTTTGCGTAATATTAAGCTTTAAAGTGCAAATTATTATTAGAGTCAAGTGTCCCACGAAATAGCCTTTTTTCAAGCAAATATTTTTTCGAGAGCTTTTATTTAGTAAATACTGGTATTTAGCAAGATCCGGTAAAGCAGGAAGCCGATCTCAACATGGTTGAAAAAAGCTAGGCCGATGACGAAATTAACAATTTTAGTATACCTCTCTGGCGGATAAGCCTTCGCCCCAGTTCTGCAGCAAGTTCCTCAGCTGCCTCGCTGGGATCACCCCATTCTTATCAGCGTCACCCGCTTTGAATGCATTCACTACCTAAAAAATAATGTTGACAGATCAATAACTAAGTATATACATACACAGAACTTTCAATGCCCGTCGACAAGTTCACCATTCCTTATTTCAGCCAAAAGACGTCCACTACTGGACATAGTCCTCCCCCAAGCACCGCCACTTCGACCGGTTCTGTGCTTCCCGCATCCAGCGGATTCCTGCGGGCTTCACAAGGTCATCGGTCCACCTTGTAGGAGGCCTTACAAAGGTACGTTTTCCGGTACGCGGTCGCCACACAGAACCTTTCCACCCCATCGGCCATCTGTTCTGCGAGCACCACCCACTGCCACTTTGGCAGTTTGGCACTGCCAGTTTGACAATTCTTCGGGCTATGTCGGTAACTTTGGTTCCCCTTTTTTTTTGGGTGGGAAATCATCGAATAACTTCTCCCGCTCTTACTGACTAAAACCCACCCGTATTCCTTTCGTTGCCTGTGTTGCCAGGGGCCTCGGTAACCCTTTAGTACCTTTCCGCGACCCCGGCAGGCATCGGCCCTAGTGGACCCCTACACTTGTGCTGACGACATCTCTTTGAGGCGCGCATGGAATACAACGCGCCGTCGACTCGGGCCTGGTCCTTACCGGACGGTGAGCTACCCATTGTTCACCGTCCGCAAGCCCGCGCCTACGGTGGCCGGAGGTCTCCTGCGGCGGCCAGAGGCGGCGAGAGGGCGCGAAATTTGCCTTCCCCTCAACCGACCCGCCTCCTCTTTCGCGAGCAGTACTGCTTCTGCGGATCTCTTCATTTCTGATTCGACCACGTAAAGAATCTCCAAGCATAGCCCACCAAAACCACCCACCACCCATGAAAATTATTTCATGTTAATTTTTCTCCTGTTTTTATTCCCCTCATACGTTTCCCCATATCCAATCTGATATTGGCAGAATTGTCGACATCGGCACAATTGCCGTAAATAAGAATAACATAAAATAGAGTTCAGCAGGCTTAGCATGACGCTTTCTATTTCTATTCTACCGTAGAATAGAAATCGCTACTACACTTCTCGGTAGTAAACTGTCAACTGTCTACTCGAAAACGTCATGTTGTCTATTCTTCGGTCGACAAAACGCTGCTCTACGGTTCTCGTGCTAAGCCTGCTGTATCCTAATTAATATTATAAATGAGAAAGTGAGTCTGTTAACGCTTTCACGCTAAAACGGCTGAACGGATTTGGATTTTTGGCACATGGGTTGACCTGGGTCAGGACATAGGATACTTTTTATCCCGATATTCCCACGGGTTTAAGACTTATGCGGGTGAAACGGCGGGGTGCAGCTGGGCTAGCTTATCGACATCAACCGAGCCAGCCCCGGGCTGCTATCGAAAAATTATTGTTAGCTTGTTGCAGAATAAATTATATTTACCTCATTAGGTAGGTTTTCAGCTCTGGAATGTATATGCATTACTTCCAAAAAGTCAGCGAAAGACATCTTGCCACCTTTTCCTTTTAAATATCCTGAAAAAATATGTATAACTAAATCGTTTGTAAAGATTTTGAGTGCTTTCCATTTATGGGGGGTTTGAACTATAATCCTGAAGCGATCCCTGAAATGCAAACTCATCGACATGTGCTTCCTGCCCATCCTAACCTACGGTGCGCAAACTTGGTCCCTGACCGAGTCTCAAAAGTCCAAACTCAAGGTTTCCCAAAAGGCGATGAAGCGTAGCGTATTGGGTATTAAACTCAGCGAAAAAAAATTTTCTTGTATTTTAATTTCAATGGTAGGTACCATTGAAATTAAAATACAAGAAATTTTTTTTTTAATAAATTCTCTGTATTCGTATAATGAACCATGACGATAAAAACCGATGTGATTTTTCAGTTTTACTGTACCTTACAAATAGGAAGTTCTGCTAATCGGACCATTTGCTCATAGGACGTTCTGCTAATTGGACAAACTGCTCATTGGAAGATTTGCTAATAGGACATTTTGCAAAAGTGTCGTTTTGATTATGGGTTGTTTCTATAATAGGATCATTTGCGTTTAGGATTTTTCGATACAGAGGGATTCCACGATACGCTCCAAAACAGGAATCGCCGATGCGGGCAATAAGTCTGCTAGACTGAAGTGGGATTGAGCGGGCCATATATTACAGAATACATCGGGGCAAGTGGGCCACAGAGTCATTACGCAGTGGGTGCCTGAAGACGGGCGTCGTCGCCGAGAGACGCCTAGAAAACGCTGTCGTGACGACCTGATGCGTTTACGGGAGATTCACATAGAACAGTAGAATGCTATGGGGGAGGCCTATGTTCAACAGTGGGAAAATAAAGGTTGAATAAAAGTAAATAAGATTTTGAGTTGATGCAGGTCTAATCAGCCCCATGTTCGTATTCCAGCATCATACAGCATGAATCAGACTTACCACATGTTAAAACTGCCAACGACTTTCTCCACGGGACCAACATCGCAGTCCCGAAAAAAATAACAATTGTACCTTAAAAAAAATACCTACTCAACCCAAATGTATGGGACGGCTGATTATTTTTTCGTGATTCTAGATCTCGCTCTAGTGATGACAGAAAGAAATAGAACACAGAAAAATGATGGAAGAAGGAAAAAGATTTAATGGAATGGAAAGTTTTACATCTTAGGTAAAAGTGGAGGCCTTTGTCCAACAGTGGGAAACAACGTGTACTCGATTCAGCGTCACCGACCCAAGCGTGACAGTTCAGTTTCCTTCAGTGTTCAGAACACGGAAGTTTTCACTTAAAAAATCTTAGTGTGTTTTACCATAGAATAATAATAATCTTACCAGCTAACTCCTGAATGGTGGGGCTCATTCCAAGAGATCTCATAACGACAGTGAGCTCGTCTAGTGATGTGATTTGCCCGGAACGCGCAAACAGGTAGAAGCATTCACGAAACTCTGCAAATATAACATACATAACATCACGCCTTGATTTCCCGAAGGGTCTGGCAGTGGTGTACAGTCAGCCCCAAAAAGATGTATACACGGACGAGGAACCATTTTATTGTCTACAACCTTTGTTTCATAACATTGTATCTACCGTATAGGTACAAAATATAGTAAACAGACAGTTGAAAGCGGATTCTGGTTCTTTCTATATTCTAAGATAAAAACACTGCTACTTCTACAACAGTTAAGTTTTCATTATGTCCAAGAAAATATTTACATAATTTAAAACCTAACAGTCTTAAAATGATAATATGTACAAGTTTATAAAAAGGAAAGGTAAAGAATCATTGGGCATCAGAAAATGGTACTTGATTTAGATAAGCACCTCTACAATTTTTGTAGATAACTTTCTAAAGAGAAACGTCAATAATACCGATATTTTAGTAACGGTAAACAAAAAACGATAAACTCCATTTTCTCGAACTTAGCTAAAGCTTCAAATACAGAATGACGAACAAAATGGATTTCTAAAGATTCTATTTTAAATAGAACTTACATTGTGGGGTTGATTCATTATTGTTATCATTTAAAATCTTATCAAGTTTAAGCAAATGATAAAAGAAAGTAGGACGTACCATCAATATCTTGTTCCTTGAAATAACGAGCCTGCAACAAAGTAATTGGGCATTAATAGACAGCCATTATTTATAAATCATACGACGAACAATATAAACATACCATTTCTTTGGTTTTTATGAAGAAGAAACAAGGAATTAACAAAACAATAATTTACAAAAGTTTACAAATGTACAGCTGCCACTTTTTGACAGACAGTGTCATTCTGACACTTTTTCTCTGTTCCGATTTCAAGTATATTCATATGTTTAGCATCAATGCGCAGCGACTTCAGTCGCCAGTGCGAGTCGCTGGTGACTAGAGATAAAAGGTGTAAATGGCGCCGATTCCCTTGTTCACAAACTAAAGTAAATTTAAGTTCAGTGCATCTTTTTCTTTCTATTTCATTAAGAAAAGGACAGAAGATACATTTTAGTATAGTCCTGTCAAATTAATCAGCGCTTGACGTAAATTGACGTAATTTTAGTAGGCAAGTTTTTAATCACGTCTAAACTTGTATAGAGTAGTGACAGGAGCTGATCAATTTGACAGGACTAAACTAAAATTTATCTTCTGTCCTTTTCTAAATGAAATAGAAAGAAAAAGATGCACTGAACTTAAATTTAGTTTAGTTTGTGAACAAGGGAATCGGCGCCATTGTCTAATTTACAAATTAATCAGCGCTTGACGTAAATTGACGTAATTATAGTAGGCAAGTTTTTAATCACATCTAAACTTGTATGGAGTAGTAACAGGCGCTGATTAATTTGACAGGACTAAACAAAAATTTATTTTCTGTCCTCTTCTTAATGAAATACAAATAAAAAGATGCACTGAACTTAAATTTAGTTTAGTTTGTGAACAAGGGAATCGATGCCAGTATAATATAAGATATTAATCTTGTATAAAGTCAGAGCCACAAACTTCGCCACCTGGCACTACTTCAATTATCCATTATAAGTCCAATAGCGACGATGAAGAAGCACTGTCTATAACTACTAGTTTATTTATAATTTTGATTATAAAATGAAACCACTTATTTGCTCTCATTATTCAAATTACGTTCTTTAATTTGGTAAAAAGACTAGTATCCGTATCTACAATGTTTATATAGTCTGCGAACCAACATGGGCGACCAATCAGCTGACATTACTGAAGGCATATTTTTCCATGGTGTAATTATCTAAATTGGGTGAATTATTACATAAAACCTACTTCAAGGCAGTTTTCAGTGATTATCTTGTTTTTAAGTGATTTCTTTACCTACATCTGTTATGGATATCGAGATAAGCATTGCGTGAGTATTCACATGATTGTCCTAATAAATTGCAATAATTTACATTATTTTTAAAGATACGTTACCTTGTAAGTACTGATTCATTGATAAGAGTACAATTATTGTCCTTTGACCGCCTTGAAACTTGAATTTTTCTGAGGTTGTGACATATAAATATGTTATTGGTTATTATCGTTTTCTAAAATTCATGTTCAGTGCCATGCTAGCTTGGTATTACGTATAACAATCACAATTTGTAACGCACTATTAGACTTTTTTATTTGTTTGCCCTTTTATGAATTAGATTGAAGGTTTTTGACAAAATTCTCGCATTTAGACAAGGTTTTTCATGAGTTAAACTATGCATGTGCTTTGAAAAACCATCAGTATTCAGAATCATGTACCAATATGACATAAGTCTATGGGGCCACAAAAAAAACGCAATTATGTCTAACAAAAACTGGGCAAAGGTAAAGACAAAAGTGTGTTTAATTTCAATGAGAGAACTATTTAAATACACATGATAAACAGAGTAGGTTAACAATATTAAATTGTTTCTTGGATGTTAAAAACAAAGTCAAAGTATTTATTTGTAAAACTGTGTGTAAAAACAGGTGTTGTAAACAAAAACATGTTTAAAGATCAGTATGTTTTGCCTGCTGTTGACGGCATACAAATATTATTGAAGTAAAAAGGTATCAAAATAACACTTAGTAACAGATTATGTAACAAAATTTAACGTTGTTAAAATTAAATAACATAATCTATTAATGCTAAATTACTTACACTTATCCTAAAAGAAAGTTAACAATTTTGCTACTTGATATTTATTTACCTAACCAAATTACAAGATGATTATTAATATTAACTAAATTAAATTAAAACTAAGTTAAGCCTATAAAAGGCCCTCGGGGCATTGTACCGAGGATGCTGGCGGCATTTCCTCGCTGAATTGCAATGCTGATGCGAGGAAATCGAAAATTGCAAAAACAATTTATTTTGCTTAATTTTTTTTGTACATATTTAATTTATTAGAAAAACAACATTTCTTTTGTTATTCATAATAAAAAAAGTCGGGAGGTGTTGTGGTACACCCGGTCCTAGATTTGTTTCATATTATTATGAACTTTTCCATGAGAGATTTGTTCTTATGGAACAAATCTAACTAAGAGAGATGTATTAATGATTCTTATTATTATAATTCTGTAAATATATATTTGTTAAGGTCGCAAATCATATTTTGATCAAGATACAACCTGACACTGATCTGTAAATTGCAAAAAACATAAGAAAATCTGAATTTTGTAGGCTACCACTGCGGATCCATCTTAACATAACATAACTTCACCCCTGTCTATCCCAAAGGGTTATGCAGAGTAGGCGGTTGGGTGTTTAGAGTTCCGTACCTCAAAAGGAAAAAACCAAACTATTATTGGGTCACTTGTGTGTCTGTCTGTCCTACTGGACCGATTTGCTCTGACTCTACTGGACCGATTAACACTCTCCCTGCCATGGGAACCGCCGGCGACGCCCAAAAAATTTTTTTCAACAGGCCAATGCCCATTTTTTATACTTTTATCAGCGGGCCGTTAACAGCACGCCAGTAGTTGTAAAAATTACTTGAATTTGGGAGGTCAGGGCGGATCCCACGGCGTCTTGAAAGATTTTCTTTATAGACCCGCCGGCGGCTCCCGCAGCCTCTTGTAATAATTTTAACTTTTGACTCACGGCGTACACAATCAGCAAATTCGGGACCCGCCGGTGACCTCCATGACCTCCTGAACTTAAAAAGCTTTATATATTGTCGGCAGGGAGAGTGTTACAGGATGGTGGAGGACTGGGCTCTGGAGACAGGCCTGGTCGTCCTAAACCGGGGTTCTATCCCCACGTGTGTGCGGATGCGGGGTGAATCAGTGGTGGACATCTCGTTCGCCAGCCCCGCTCTGTCGCCGCGTGTAGTTGACTGGCGTGTCATGGAGGGGGTGGAGACCTATTCCGATCACCGGTATATCCGGTTCGACGTCTCCGCCCAGACCTCGGACGCGCCGGTCCGACGGGCCCCGAGTGGTCCGCGGTGGGCGCTGAAGCAGCTGGACCGGGAGCTCCTCGATCGTGCAGGCCTGGGTGTCACCACCGGACAGGCCTGCCGAAATCAACGTCGAGGCGGAGTGGTTCCGGGAGGCCATGTCCGACATATGTGACGTGGCAATGCCCCGGGCCCAGCCTGGACGTGCCTCGCGCCAGGTGTACTGGTGGTCGCAGGAGTTGACGGCTCTGCGCACTGCGTGCGTGGCTGCGCGACGCCGGTACACCAGGCACCACAGGCTCCGTATCAAACCTCCGGATACGGAAGCCATTCAGGCGGAGCTGTACGAGGGGTACAGAGCGGCGAAGACCGCCCTCCAAGCGGAGATCCTGCGGGCCAGGGGGCTGGCCCGCGAGGAGTCGCTGGGGACTCTGGACAGGGACCCGTGGGGACGCCCGTACAAAGTGGTGCGGGATAAACTCCGCCCATGGGCTCCCCCGCTGACACAGAGTCTCCGGCCCCAGCTTGTGGAGGACGTGGTGAGCGCTCTGTTCCCTTCCCGAGGGGAACACACCTCCCCGCCTATGGCTCCGCCCACTGCGTTGCCCGATGCGGACCACACCGCCAACGACGACGACGACGACGATGCTCCGGAGGTGACCGAGGTAGAAATGAGAGCGGCGGTACGCAGGCTTAATGCCAAAAATACCGCCCCAGGACCCGACGGCTTACCTGGGAAGGCCTGGGTCCTGGCCTTGGAGGCTCTCGGGCCTCGACTTAGGGGGCTCCTAAGCGCATGCATGGAGAGGGGCCAGTTCCCGCTTCGCTGGAAGACGGGGAAACTGGTCCTCATAAAAAAGGCAGGGCGCCCTGTGGACTCTCCGTCCGCTTATCGGCCCATCGTGCTGCTCGACGAGGTGGGCAAGCTCTTTGAAAGAGTAATTGCAGACCGCCTCGTCGGCCAGCTGGTGCAGGTGGGGCCGGACTTGGCGGAGAGCCAGTTTGGTTTCCGCAGAGGGCGCTCTACGGTGGACGCCATCATGCGTGTGCGAGCCCTGACGACGGGGAATGCTGTTGCCCAGGGTGGGGTCGTCTTGGCGGTGTCTCTAGACATCGCCAATGCCTTCAATACCCTGCCCTGGAGTTGCATCAGGGAGGCACTCCGGTATCACCGGATGCCGACCTACCTCTGTCGTGTGGTCGAGGCCTATTTGACGGACAGGGCCGTCATCTACCCCGGTCACCAGGGAGTGTGGAACCGGCAAGAGATGTCGTGCGGTGTCCCACAGGGATCGGTCCTGGGGCCGCATCTGTGGGACATCGGATACGACTGGGTGCTGCGCGCCGACCTCCCTAGCGGCGTCAGCGTAGTGTGCTACGCTGACGACACGTTGGTCCTGGCGCAGGGGAGGTCGCACCAGGCGGCGGCCGAATTAGCGGCACGCGGGGTTGCGACAATCGTCGAAAGGATCCGGCAATTGGGACTCGAGGTGGCCCTGCACAAGTCCGAGGCCATGTGTTTTCATGGCCCTCGGAACGCGCCACCGTTGGGGTCCCAAATAACGGTAGGAGGGGTTTCTATCGGCGTCGAGTCGACGATGAAGTACCTGGGACTCGTCCTCGACAGCCGGTGGAACTTCGTGGAGCATTTCCGACGTTTGGCTCCCAAACTGGAGCGGGCGGGCGCTGCATTGAAGCGGCTCCTGCCCAATCTAGGGGGTCCAAACGCCTCCTGCCGGAGGCTCTACGCGGGGGTCGTGCGGTCCATGGCCCTCTACGGGGCTCCTGTATGGGCGCGCTCTCTGGCGCTGCGGCCAGCCCGCCGGTTGAGCGCGGCCCAAAGGGTCATGGCCATCCGGATGGTCAGGGGATACCGCACGGTCTCCTGTGAGGCAGCGAGCCTCCTTGCCGGATTGCCGCCATGGGATCTGGAGGCAAAAGCCCTCGCGCACGTATGGGAGTGGCGCGAGGAGGCAAAACGCCGGGGCGTAAGTCCGCTGCCGCGAGAAATCGCGGCACAGCGGACGGAGCTCCGGCGGGATCTCATGGCGTCATGGAAAGTACGGTTGTCGCAACCCAGTGCTGGGCACGCCACGATTGCGGCGATAAGTCCCCTCTTTGAGGAGTGGCTGGAGAGGCGCCACGGCGTCCTCACCTTCCGCCTGACGCAGGTCCTCACCGGACACGGCAGCTTCGGGAGGTTCCTGTGTCGGATAAGGCGGGAGGAAACGTCCGGGTGTCACCACTGTGTGGATCGCCCGGAGGACACGGTGGATCATACGGTGGAGGTCTGCCCGGCTTGGGCAGAGCACCGCCGTGTCCTCGTGGAGGCGATCGGCGGCAGAGACCTCTCGCGTCCGGCCCTGGTTCAGGCCATGGTACGGAGCGAGAGGGCATGGGCAGCCGTCACCTCCTTCTGCGAAGCAGTAATGCTCGTGAAGGAGGAGGCGGGACGGTTGAGGGAAAGGCACGTTTCGCGCCCTCTCGCCCCTAGCCGCCGCAGGAGACGCCCTGGGCGTCGGGAATCTCGGGCGGATTTCCAGCCACCGTAGGCGCGGGCTTGCGGACGGTGAGCAATGGGTAGCTCACCGTCCGGTAAGGACCAGGCCCGGGTCGACGGCGCGTCGTATTCCACGCGCGCCTCAAAGAGATGTCGTCAGCACAAAGTAGGGGTCCACTAGGGCCGATGCCTGCCGGGGTCGCGGGAAGGTACTTATGGGTCACCGAGGCCCCCGCAACACAGGCAACAGGAAGGAATACGGGTGGGTTTTAGTCAGTAAGAGTCTGACACACCCTCCCGCTCCGCCCAGAGCGGGAGAAGTTATTTGATGATTTCCCACCCTCAAAAAAAAAAAAAAGGGAGAGTGTTAAGATGAAATTTGGTACACATATGAATTTTTGTGACCCAAACACGGATGTGTATCGTAAATAAATGAATTTTTAATATGGGGGACAAAATCATAAATAAAAGTTTTGCAAAATCTACAGTGGGACATATCAAATGAAAGGGCTTGTTATGAGGATTTCAAATATGTTTCTTAATAATTAAAAAAAAATAGTTTTAAAGTTATTTAATATATTAAAATTCATCATTACCCATAACTCCAAAACTACTGACACTAAAATTGTGAAAAAAATACTGAAAACAATTCTTTACTTCTAAATTACAGGAAAACCTATAAGAAGTATATGACTTGATAAATCTCCCAATATTGTGCATACAAACTTACATTCGCAGTTGGATTGTATGGGGAACATTTCAACTACAAGGTTAAGTTTTTTTTTTTTTTCTTAAAAAACGTTGTCCCACACTAGGAATTTCTTCCTGTATCGTGGGTGCGTTTACAAACATAGAAATTCACAAGCACAAACACCCAGACCCGGAACAATTACTTGCAGATCATAGAAATATTTGTTCCGTGCTGGGATCGAACCCGCGACACGCTGCGCAGCAGTCGATCGCTAAGCCATTACGCTAACCGTGTCGTCACAGTTTGTTCTTGGGATAGATTCATCTCAACTACGCAACCCTTCATTGTGCGTGGTACGACTTGCACTTGGGTGGTTTTTTTTCCAGTGTAGGACAGGGGGGTAACCATCACCTCTTATAGCAGTATTATTTCAATATTACTTCAGCGTGAGAAAGAGATGGAGTCTTGTATAGCTCCATCACTTTCCCACTGCGAAGTAATATTATAATAATACTGCTATAAGAGGTGATGGTTGCCCCCCTGGTTTGGAGTTGTGTCCAGACTGAGTCCCTATTAAATGAGATTTTAAATTTTAGACCTAACTGTTGAAATGTTGGTGTACTAAACGCTTCTACCTACGCCTTCAGCGAATACTGGCGTGAAGTTATTCAAATTTATATAAAAGGATAAATTTAAGAAAAAGATGTGACCTTAAACGTTTTCGTAAGTAGGTTTGTAAATAAAGTCAAGACAAAGTCAAATTATTTATTTCAAATACGCACTTAAAAGGCACTTTTTGTCGTCAAAATGTACAAAAAAATAGAATTGATTCTAGTCGCCCCTTCCAAATCGTAGTTTCGTATAGAGAAGAATGGACAAGAAACTCCACTGTTACTCTTTTAAAATGTTTTACAATATTTTGTGTAGGTACATTAATTATGTAATTATATGTGAAGATGATGCACCTAGAATAAAATTATTACACCACAATAGGTAAAAAAAAAGAACAAATAGAAAATGAAGCAATTATTCAAAGTCAATGTCCCGAATGAAAAACAAATTCTGATGCAATGTATCCATGTCTATTAGGGTGGTCCTTATTCCTAAGAAAAAGTACTTAATTTCATGTGGTACCCCCACATAATTTGATTCAATACCTTATGAAACTATTTAAGGGTTGCTACTAAGGGTTGAACTTTGAATAAAAACTCTCTGAATTTTAAATGAACAAATGTAGAGAGCTTTTATTTCTTTTATTCATAAGTCTGAACATAAGAAATACAAAATTATTGTTATTGAGACACATGTAAGTATTTGAAAAATTTTAAGAAACAAGGGTTGATTTATTAGTACATATTCCTACACTCGTTTACCAATAAAAGCAAATACTTACTGCTTTTGTTCTTTATTGGTTGTAATCAATTTATTATATTCCTAAATAAACACAAAAACAATTAGTGAGACACTAATTTTAGCGGCCATACAATGCTTTTTGTTAAAGTTTGATGACTGGTAGCGACCTCTAAATCGTATCGAACAATTAAAAGAAAAAAAAAATATTTAAAAAACCTCCAACACTAACAAAAACATCTAAAAAGTAACAAAATAATACGTATATTATAATTTAGGTAATATTTTGGGCCAAGCGTCGTCGAGTCGGGGGACGGCTAATGACAATGACCCCTTATCAGGTGTATGGTAAACAAATACTATTCTTGAATTTGTTAGGAAATAGCATGTTTCATCATATCCCGTAATCATCATCTGCCTTGCCCTTTTCTAACAACGTTGGGGTCAGCTTCCAGTCTTACCGGATGCAGCTAAATACTAGTATTTTACATGTAGCGACTGCCTAAATGTATTGTAAGAGTGACACACCCTCCCGCTCCGGTTAGAGCGGGAGAAGTTATTTTATAATTTCCTACACAAAAAAGGGCCATGACCAAAAAAAATCGACTTGATTTTTTATTTATTTTTATTGCAACCTATCTGATCTGACAGACGTTATCTTGGCTGAATTTAAATAATTCATACAAATATGTAGGACGTTGAGTTTTTCCCGAATTTGAAAATTTTGCGGGAAACTTTACCGATTTTTCTTTCCATTGAAATCCAGCCGTTCTCAACTGATATCAACAAAAAGCATTTAATTTTTATTTATATGTATACTAGCTGCTGGCCGCGGCTTCGCCCGGGTAGCTTTTTCTAAAATAAAAGAATAGAATACTCTTTATTATGTACACCATAAAATTTACAGATATAAATGTAGAAATTTTACATTGGGTGACACAATGGGCGGTCTTATCGCTAAAAGCGATCTTTTACGCTTTATTTTAAGCATGCTTTTTATATGCGTACGTACTTGTTACGACCAAACGGGCGGGCGCGAATAAAACCAGCGCGGAGTTTTCAGAGCAGAATATTACATCGCGTTTATGAATTTATTACGGAACAGTAAAAAAAAACAATGAACTTTCCTTCTTACTATCCAGGCTTAGGACTGTCTATAATTGATTAAGTGTTATTAAGAAATAATGTAGGTATGTCAGTATTTAAAACAATTATAGGCGTATTTAAAAGTTCACTGTTCCTTCTGAACATTTTCGTCCGATAAATACCTACACACGACAACAACACGATACCTCACTCAGTAAATCGTCCTTACTTACACAATTAGTTTTTATGTACATAATCAACAGTGATAGGAATAGGTAGTGCCTATTTGCCTAAACTTCGAAGAACAGAGACAAGAAACGGAGACTTCCTTAAGACTAACTTTTTTTCCGAGACCACTGTCCCGAAATTTCGAGACAACACATAAATACATTTAAAAAAAATGTTATTTGGAATAAGTAATTCGTCTATATTTACCTAAAGTTTGCGACTAGATATATCATAATAAATAACATACACAGTCGTTACAACTATAAAATTTTCTGAATTTTTTTTTGGAGAACATTTTGTAAATGACTTGTTGATCGTAATACACAATGAATCACAATGTTTGACTAAGAAGCCGTACACGTTTCGAAGTAAATATCTTCTTTCTAGCTCACTCTCGGCTACGTTTAATGAGATTTCTAAAGTTCAAGTGTAAAAAAGGCATTATATGTAACACATAATATGATTTAAAAGAGTGTCCATGGAGTTTCTTGCACGTTCTTCTCCATAGAGACCTACTCTTTGGAACGTGCAATTTAGCTTCACGAAATGAAGCGTGCGCGCAGGTTACCTTCACTTCAATCCTGTACTTCGGTTTGTTAAGTGCGCATCTTCCTGTATTGTTTTTGTGAATATTGTTTTTCACCCTCGCTTGTTTTTTGGTTCATTGGATCTTCTTAATACGACTACTTTGGCTTGAATTTATGGATTACGATTTGCTGCAATAACATTGTTCCTGTCTGTTTACATCAAATAATACGGTAAGTCAACATTTATTACTTTTTAATGTTTTGGCTAAAGTTAAAGGGAAACAAACAGTAAGTTAGATATAAAGAAGAACATTAATGTATATATTATTTTATCTCAAACTAGCAATTTGACAGTCTAGATTGATATGCAATTGTATGAACTTGATATTTTTTAGTGGAGTTTTTAAGATAATTATTGTGTATGAAACGTAGTTAAAGAAAAAAAACATACGCATTTAACTTTTGGTTCAAATATAAAAGTGAACTTCAATACTACCAAGCATAGTAAAAATCTTTGGTGTCATAAAGAATTGCTAAGGTGGACGAATTCTATCAAAATATATTATTTTTCTGGCCGGTTCTTTTAATATTTGAACCAAAAAGGAATATGTCTTTTGCGCATTGACTAAAATGCGAAAAAAAAATTTCAATAACAATGATGTTACGCGTGTTCATATTATCTAACCGTTTTTCTTTATTAGAGCGTAAAATGAAAGAATAAAATCTTTAAATCGATACAATCGATGCACCTAGCTGGAATGCGCGCACCTCTCCCGCTTTCCTTTCCACCTCCCTGTATCTATAAAGGTTCGTTATTCCTTTTGAGGCATGGAAAACTTAAAATTTTATTTTATTTTAGGTACTTGCCATCGTACATCTTTTTGGAGACCAGTAAGATTGGAGATGGCGAACAAGCCTAAGAAAGCAACAGTACAAAGTTGGATTGGACTTCATCCTGAATTATATTACGACCCGGCCAGTAATTTGATTTACTGTTCTAAGTGCGAGAGCAGTATAACAGCTAAACTTAGTAGTGTCAAGAGGCACGTTAAAGGTCCGAAACACAAAGGGACAAGTAAAAAACCAAATGAAGAATTTTATTTGGACCTAGTACTATTTCTCATATTATGTAATATACCTTGGATTCAAGTAAACAACCCCGCTTTCAAAAAATTCTTCCATAAATATATTTGCTGCAATTGTACAAATCGACAAAAGCTTCCTGAGCAATCATTGCTGAGAAAATTTTATTTAGATAAGATTTTTAAAATTAAAATTGACTCGATTTATGAACAAATTGCAAATCAAAAGCTGTGGGTATCTTTAGACGAGACAACTGATTTTTAGGCAGATACATGGTAGGTACATTTACTTGTAAAACCTTTAAATGCGATCACACAAAAACCATTTTTAGTTGCTTGCAAAGTACTAGAAATTGTTAATGGGAGCACAATTGCCCAATTTGTAATAGACTGCTTTGAAAATATGTGATGCGATTTGTATGAATCCAAAGTAGGAGACGTTGCTGTATTATGCACTGATAGTGTAGCATATATGCTAAAAGCGGGACGTGTGCTGAAAAATTATTTGCCCAACATGATACACGTCACTTGCTTAGCACATGCACTGAATCTCGTGGCAGAAAAAATACGATACGAATACTCAGATGTAGATGAATTAATTTCAAACGTAAAAAAAAATATTTTTAAAATCACCTAATAGAGTGCGCTTGTTAAAAAACACCTTTCCCCACATGCCGCTTCCTCCAGAACCCGTTATTTCAAGATGGGGTACTTGGTTGGAGGCAGTGTCATATTATGCAAAATATTATGATCAAATTAAAACAATTGTAAATCTTTTAAGAAGTTCCGACGCGCTATCTATTAGGTGTGCCAAAAATGTTCTTCAAAAGGAAAACTTGAAATCGGACTTGGACTACATTGAGGAATATTTTAAAGATATACAAATTGGATTAAGGAAATTACAAAAATCGAATTTAACTCTAACGGAATCCTTTGAAATATTTGATCACGTGAGAACTGTGCTTAGCTGGTGTTCATTTGAGCTTATAAAAAATAAACTCGTAAATGTCATGGACAGAAATCCCGGTTTAGATAAAATTAGAGACATATGTGAAGCGATAACAGCAGGAAAGTATGAGCGATCATACTATATGTACGCGCCTTTAACCTCAGTTGATGTTGAAAGGTTATTTTCAACTTATAAATGGATTCTTAACATAAAAAGAAATCGCCTGACAGTTGAAAATATAGAAAAAATTATGATTGTGTATTTTAACTTAGATGACTCATCTGACAAAGAAAATTTCGGTTCTGATACTGAACTTGACGAATCGAATCACGATGATTAAATTAAAATCGTTCTTTATTTTTTATGGTATTTGTAACACAAATAAAGATTTTCAAATTCTTAGCAATTTTTGATGCATCAAGTTCTTTATCAAAACCGAACAGGACAATCAGTTTTAATACTGAACTACTAACTAGTTCAGTATTAAAACTGATTGTCCTAAATGCTTCAAATATTAATTTGCAAACTTCAAAGGTTAATTTGTACTTTGATTTGAGTAAAAATTGCATCCGTCAACGTCAGTAAAATAAATATGACATAGATATTTAAAGATAGATAAACATAAATTTGTTTCTTAAATCTTTCCTTTTGTACATTTTGTTTCATGGTTTCCAATTACGTCATATTTTAAAATAATATAAATATACATAATTATATTTGTTACAACAATATTCTATGTGTTTTATTTTTCCTTTAGAGCCCATTAATTATTTAATGAACCTAGAGCGATATCGACCGGCGATTTTTGAGCATTTTTTCTTTCGTTTTTTTTTTGCATAGAAATCTCCAAAAATAGCCAGACAATATCGGTGGTGTGAAAGGACCCTTACGTTTTTTTTTTTAACTAGTTAATGCCCGCGGCTTTTCCCGCGTGTACTATTGTTTTTGTATCCCATGGGAACTATACTTTTTTTTTAATAGGAAGTAGCATATGTGCTATTCCACACCTTAATCTATATCACTACCAAAATCAGCATTTTCAGTGGCATTGAGTAATGGACATCCATACAAACTATCACATTTATAGACAAACTTTAGATAAATATAGACGAATTACTTATTCCAAATAACACATTTTTTTAAATGTATTTAAGTGTTGTCTCGAAATTTCGAGACAGATGTGCCGGAAATAATTTAGTCCTAAGGAAGTCTCCGTTTCTTGTCTCTGTTATTCGAAGTTTAGGCTAATAGGCACTACCTATTCCTATCACTGATAATCAATATTGCGTGTCCTATCACTGTTTATTTACACTAGGCAAAACAACATTGTTTATAATATTACGTTACATACGTGAGCCGCTTGAGATCGCGATAACGCACGCGGTGCCTAAAACGATTACACACGCGACCGAAAGCAAGCGCTAGAATGCGACGACCAGCCACCCGGCGGCCACCTGCCGCACAGTGTGTTATTATGAAAATCTAGCGGGACAAAATTATTTACTGCCATATTTATGTGTTATTAGGTGGTAAAATATAAATGAATAAAGAAAAACAAATATTGATAGTTTTAGACGTATAATTTAGCAATAAAACATATTTTCACAAATAAATATCAAAATTAATGTAAAAGTAAATAAATACAATAAAAAAGGTATACTAAGTTTAGTACAATTAAGATTAATTAACAGTAGACGAAACAGATTCTTCAGAATCTTCGTCAGATTCTTCAAAATCTTCGTCAGATTCTTCAATACTTTCATCCGAGTCTTCAGATTCTGATTCAGATCCATCAGAATCTCTATCTGTTTCGTCTACTGGTATCTCACGTTCAATAGTTGGAATTCTTATTTCTAATAGCTCATTTACCTCGGGTTTAATTTTACCACGCTTTGTTTTTGAAGCCGCACGAAAACTAGCAATATACGGATCCGATGAAATTAACAATCTATTCAGTAAATCTCGATTTGTATTAATTCTCGAAGATTTTCTTGTAAAAAGTTCCCTGAATTTCCTATTGTGTTTGTTTCGTGCCTCCTGAGCTTCCTCAGACATTTGACCTATTGGTAAAACACATGCAGAAATTATATCTTTCCCGTGAAATAAAATTTTATGTGCGCTTACTGGCATTGGGTACCAAGAATACTCCTTAAAATACAAATATCTTGTTGCCTTGGAGAATTCATGGAATTTGTCAACATTTATGAAATATTCGCTATTTATGGTCTCTAATATGACATGGAAGCGTTTGATAAGCTCAACATTGATACCAGTTATTTCTGCTGACTTTTCAGCATTTTTGAAAAACTTACGAGCTGTATTTCCGTCATTAGTGTTTCCGGTTTGTTGTTTTGGCATATCTACTAAAAGACCCAATTCACTTCTAAACTTTTCTTGCAAGTACTTCTTTTTTTCAGCCACTTTCGTTTTATTTTCGGTTCCTCTAGCCTGCCATGTTTTTATATCTAAACGGCAAGATGCATTCAAATAATCTAATCCAAGAATGCAGAGGTGACATGCCCAGAGATAGAAATTCACTTTTTACCGTCTTTTCTAAAAATTAGTTCTTCGTTATTCATTTCACTGGGTTTGGCACCATATATATAACATGTTTGTGTGGATGTACATGAAGATACTGCATTACATATTTTACCATCAATCATACAGAATATCAGTGTTGACATTACTAATACTTCCATGTCATTTATATTAATTTTAGTAGGCACCAGTGATGTAGCTTGTTCTCTGACTTTGTCAACTTCGGTCACAATAATATTTGTAGTTTCTTTGGCAAACACAAACTTTATGGGTCGACAATATCTAGTTGATGATGTCGAAGGGTTTTTCCAAACAATTTGTTTACCACTTTGGCCATTCATTGCATACATTTGTACTGGCACCATTGAAATGCTAAACAAACTTTCATCACTAGAGTGTGATTCAGAAAATTTTTGTTTGGACCGATTTTGTTCTGCTCCATCACAACCCTATTTTACAATAATATCTAGGTTTCTTAAGCCTTTTATCGTTTTCAGGACCTCTTCTTGCACTTTGCATAATCTCAATATAGTGTGATCCATTAAAGATTAAAGTTTAACTTCAGCATGTGTTTCTGAAACATTAATTTCACATGGATAGCACAATTGTTTTGCCGCTTTCACTTTGTAGTATGGTGGATACAGATTTTTTAAAATTAATTTTGATTGCTCTCGTATGATACCATATTGGTGTGTCGACAGATTTGCATCAACCATTAATGCCAGAGCTTGGTCACTCGAAAGCCCACTTTGCTTTAGGTTAATTAAACACCTACGTGCTTTTTTTATTTCTGTACCTCTTCTGGGTGAAAATAGGCAAAGCTCCTTAACAATAGCTGCTGAATCCCTTTTTCCCGACTGGCGAAGCTGTACTTCGTTTGCCATCGATATCTCAGCTGGACACCTAGTTTCAAGAAGATGACGAATTCGCCGTCTCTGTTTTTTCACTGGAAAATTCAAAGTCTTACGGTGGCCTTCCGGGCCGGTTACTTGTTCCAGGTAGTGAAACATCAATGATAGTTTCACTGACAATACCCGTAAATTATATGTTCGCTTCTAACCATGAAGAATTCGTTTTCAGGAAGCATTCTCGATGTCTTCCTGATTTCGACCATTTTTCGTCAATTTTGTGACAAACTACTGATTGTTGCTTTTAAACTCTTCAAAATATCATCCGTCAATGACTGGACACCAAGTTCTTGTAAAATATAATGTAACAAAGCATCCTGTCTTGATTCTTTGGCGTTAGCAAACCAAACGTCAAAAAACGAACGACGAGAAATTTGTGAAGACATTCTGAAAATAAGAATATGTTGTATGAGTGTCGCAAACTTTCGCAAGTAAATGAACTTTCCTCTTATAGTATATAAATATACCTTTCAGAAAATATACCC
Source organism: Atethmia centrago (assembly GCA_905333075.3). Taxonomy (NCBI): domain Eukaryota; kingdom Metazoa; phylum Arthropoda; class Insecta; order Lepidoptera; family Noctuidae; genus Atethmia; species Atethmia centrago. The sequence goes on from HG995393.1 coordinate 12,734,701, forward strand.
AATGCACAGGGAAATGAAGGGAAACCAACTTAAACCCTAGATGAAACTCAAGAAGTACTATTTATGATTCACTAAAAACCTCACTCTGTTAATTAAATATTTATGATTAAACTAATATACATACTAAAAAAAAATATATAAAGATTTACCTTGAAAGTCCCACAAAAACAATAACAACACAAAATCACCACTAGCACACAGAAACACAGCATATTCATCGAGTGAACTCAGACGAATGAAACGATAGCAGCGAGCGGGTCGGTATGGCTCAGGTAGCCGGGCGTCCCGACCTGTTAAAATTGCTATTGTTTCGCGTGAATTCACAGAAAATGCACTAAGTATATTGTAGTATAACTTGTTAGCTTTGAATTTATTCCTTTAAAAGGATCTTTTAAGACATGTTCCTAAAATGACTTTTGTCCGTCTAGATTCTCAAAATATTATACTGCGCGCCGCTTTGCTATGCCTGGTTGCTTATTATTACATGCGCTTGCGATGTGCGACGGACAGAGCCAGAGAGTGCGATGTAAAGCAAAAAGCAAATAGCAACAAGTGAGAGCCACGATAGCATTTGCTTTATGTTATGTATGATAAGCAAGATGCTTTATTATGCTATATGCTTTATTAACCACCACTAAACCTTTGGATGGATTAGGGGGAAAGGAGAGACAATACTGCAGGTTGTGTGTGGTGTACAGTACTTGTACAATAAATACATACATACACAAAACATTAAAATTATCTATACAATTTGTTTTTTTTTATATCCCATAACTCTGGGGTAATATTCTATAAGTAAAAATAAAAAAAAAAGTCCTAGAATATGTGGTCCAAAAATGCATAGTTTTGAAGATATCATAATACTAACACTAGACTCTCGATGTGTGTCGGTATCTAAGTTTCATTGATAAATACAAGCAATTAATTTTCATTCAAAGCAATCATTCATATTTAAAGCTAAGAAAATGCGACGTTTTCATATTTAATATTTTCAGTGTTTTGCATTAATAAAATAAATAAATAGAATAAAATCATTTATTTATTAATATTATTTTTATTATTTATACATTACTATTAATAATCGTGACTTTGCCGAATTATTTTGTATGAAAAAAAAAATATAAATGAAAAAGAATCAAATAGCATATGAATTATTCATATGCTATTTGATTCTTTGATATGATCTCATTCATACCCTAGAGTTATCGGATATAAAAAAAACACCTTGTATAGTATATTCAATAATAATCATGAAAAAGTGCAAAAAATAAAGAAAATAAAAAATATGTTTAAAGAGAGAGATACCTAGTGTTTTTTTACCATAATTTTGAAAAAAGTAGCCTAAGTTACTCCTTATAATCAGCTATCTGCAAGTGAAATTCCCGGCAAAATCTGGCCAGCCAAAGTTGGTCTTGTGGTCGCAAGCACGATTGATGAGCGTGTCGATCCTGGGGGTCTTTCCGTTAGGGATTTGTTCCGGGCGGTGCCCGGAGTTTGGGAGTTGGTGGTGTGAAACCCCTGTGCCTCGGTAAGCCCGTAAAACCGTTAGTCCTGCGCCTGATCTCTCCCCGGTCGTGTCGATTTGTCGTCTCATCGGACAATGAGAGTACAGAAACAGAGACTGCTCCTGTGTTTGCGCAAACACTTGTGCTGCTGGGGAGTCTGTTGCTTCACTTCTTCTTCCCAGCTGAAGCACTAGGAAATGGTGAAGGGCGGGCGTTTTTGGGGGACTTTCTTATGTAATTGTGACGTTCGAAAAGTGCTGATTCTCAGCCTAGTTTGGATAAATGACTTTTGATTGATTTTTATTTTTGCACTATAATTGCTCCTGCTTATTATTATGTTTGTTTATTACATGGGACTTAAACATAACTGGCTGAATGTGAGTGTTACTAAACTCCTGACCTAAACCTTCGGGGCAAAATTCCTCGCGCACGTATGGGAGTGGCGCGCGGAGGTGAACCGCCGCGCGCCGGGGCGAAACTCCGCTGCCGCGAGAAATCGCGGCACAGCGGACGGAGCTCCGGCGTGATCTCATGGCGACATGGAGAGTGCTATTGTCGCAACCCAGTGCTGGGCACGCCACAGTTGTGGTGACACGGCGTCCTCACCTTCCGCCTGATGCAGGTCCTCACTGGACACGGCAGCTTCGGGAGGTTCCTGTGTCGGATAAAGCGGGAGGAAACGCCCGGGTGTCACCACTGTGTGGATCGCCCGGAGGACACGGTGGAGCATACGGTGGAGGTCTGCCCGGCTTAGGCAGAGCACCGCCGTGTCCTCGTGGAGGCGATCGGCGGCAGAGATCTCTCGCGTCCGGCCCTGGTTCAGGCCATGGCACGGAGCGAGAGGGCATGGGCAGCCGTCACCTCCTTCTGCGAAGCAGTAATGCTCGCCAAGGAGGAGGCGGGACGGTTGAGATAAAGGCAAATTTCGCGCCCTCGCCCCTAGCCGCCGCAGGAGACGCCCTGGGCGTCGGGAATCGCGGGCGGATTTTCGGCCACCGTAGGCGCGGGCTTGCGAACGGTGAGCAATGGGTAGCTCGCCGTCCGATAAGGACCAGGCCCGGGTCGACGGCCCGTTGTATTCCTCGCGTGTCTCAAAGAGATGTCAGCACAAGTGTAGGGGTCCACTAGGGCGATGCCTGCCAGGGTTGCGTGGAAGTTCGAAAGGATTACAGAGGTCCCTGGCAACACAGGCAACGGAAGGAATTCGGGTGGATTTTAGTCAGTAAGAGTCTGACACGCCCTCCCGCCCTCCCCTCTAAATAATAATACCAGCATATTATTGTCCCTCTCCAGGGCAAAGGCCTCTCCTCATACACAGAAGGCACGGGCTTTGATCACCACGCTTGCTCAAGACGGGTTGGAGATTTCAGACTTATCTATACATACATACATAAAGATAAATTAAATTGGAGTGTGTTTGTAATATTAAAATAACCGCTTTTTACTAAATACTAAAAAATTTATCAGCGCTTGACGTATATTGACGTAATTTTAGTAGGCAAGTTTTTAATCACGTCTAAACTTGTATGGAGTAGTGACAGGCGCTGATTAATTTGACAGGACTAAACTAAAATTTATCTTCTGTCCTTTTCTTAATGAAATAGAAAGAAAAAGATGCACGGAACTTAAATTAAGTTTAGTTTGTGAACAAGGGAATCGGCACCAGTATTGACTAATTTTTTACATAGTATTTAGTCATTCTTGACATTTATAATTAATAACCCTTGACATTGTATTTGATAGTATTTAACGTTTTCCTTATCCTTGACAATGGCGCCGATTCCCTTGTTCACAAACTAAACTAAATTTAAGTTCAGTGCATCTTTTTCTTTCTATTTCATTAAGAAAAGGACAGAAGATAAATTTTAGTTTAGTCCTGTCAAATTAATCAGCGCTTGACGTAAATTGACGTAATTTTAGTAGGCAAGTTTTTAATCACGTCTAAACTTGTATGGAGTAGTGACAGACGCTGATTAATTTGACAGGACTAAACTAAAATGTATCTTCTGTCCTTTTCTTAATGAAATAGAAAGAAAAAGATGCACTGAACTTAAATTTAGTTTAGTTTGTGAACAAGGGAATCGGCGCCATTGTATAGTTTAATTTTGACATAATGTTCTAATACTCTCATTTTAATTCTTTGAAATATTTGTATGCTGGAAACAGCATGTCTATAATATTTTATGGACATCACATTATGTGTAACACCTTTATAACAACAATATTCTGACAAATAAATGTATTATTATTATTATACACATCGCCATTGATGCATTTAATTTATAAAATTACATAAATATTCACTTGTAAAGTATTATATTGTTTTTAAATATTGTGAATGTGAAGACTATGTGGGTCATTGTTGTTGTTTTTTTTCACATTTAGTATTAATCATGGTCTGGTAGTTTGAGTGATTTATGCGGCTTACCCAAATGTTCTTTCTTTGGTATTGTTCGTCGCATCGTTGAGCTCCTTAAGTTATGAGTTGAGCTGCACGATTACTGACAAACGCGTGCACTGACTGGACAGGTCCACTCAATCTGTATGGTTCTTTCCTCAAAAGGACCATTTCAAACACCGATCTACATGGCCTTCACATGTTCTGTCCAAGATTATGTCTGGACTTTAAAAGAGACTGTGACCTATGAGTTTGTTTCGGCCTTTCTTCTCAGAGTAGTCAGGTAGGAAACGCCGACCTCATCTAGCTTTATTTAAAAAATGTGATTGACGTGTAAAAGTGTATAAACCTAGTTACAGAAATAAAAATCATTTATCATTGGTACTTGCCCGGATTTTGACCCACAAACTCGTGCGTAAGAGGAGAAGCCTTAACCACTGGGCCATCACGAAATCGTCTAGTAAAAACTTTTTTCTATCTTTTCAGGTCAAGTGTGCAGCGACAGACAATTGAATAAAAATCATGGAAGAACCTATACATAGGACAAATCAATTACTTTTCGACATACATAAAATCACTTAGTTATAGAAAACTGAAATAGGGCATCTACAAATAATAACATAAGCAAAAAAAACAATAAAATAGCTAATTAAGAGATCTAGTCTCTGAAACAATAGTGAAATTAATTATAAAAATAAAAAAAATATTTATTTTCGTTAATTATTATTATTATTGTTGTACAATTTAGTTGACAGTTGATTCCATTGTTAATCTGTATTCAAAATACAATATATATATAGTTTTTAAAACTATTTTAAATGGTTACCAAAGAAATAATTGTATAGATTATTAAAATAGATGTTTGTAAATGTATGGAACTCTATAGAGAGATATAAAAAAAGTATATTTGAGGGTAGGGCGATTGGCATGGCTGCCACGATGGTGGAGACTCCGCCCCCGCAGTTGATCACCACCATCGAATGGAGTATGATGGACAAAAAGAAGTTTTTTCCGCTTTACACTTTGAGTAGTTTCACAGGTAAGAACCTATTTTTTACAGACTTCTACCTTCTACTAGCGGGAATCCCAGACGGATTTCCGGCCACCTTAGGCGCGGGCTTGCGAACGGTGAGCAATGGGTAGCTCGCCGTCCGGTAAGGACCAGGCACGGGTGCCGCGCGCTTCAAAGAGATCTCAGCACAAGTGTAGGGGTCCACTAGGGCCGATGCCTGCTGGGGTCGCAGGAAGGTACTAAAGGGTCACCGAGGCCACAGGCAACAGGAAGGAATACGGGTGGGTTTTAGTCAGTAAGAGTCTGACACACCCTCCTGCTCCGCCCAGAGCGGGAGAAGTTAAATGATGATTTCCCACCCAAAAAAAAACGGGTTACCGAGGCCCCTGCCAACACAGGCAACGGAAGGAACACGGGTGGGTTTTAGTCTGTAAGAGTCTGACACCCTCCCGCTCCTCCCAGAGAAGGAGAAGTTATTTGATAATTACGCTACTGCTGAGCATGACTTCCTGGGTTCGATTCCCGGGTCGGGCAAAGTGTTACTGGGTTTTTCCATCTGGAATTTCTCAGTAGCAGCCCGGAGTCTGGACTTGTGCCCGGTTGATGGCAATAGGCTCGCCCCCTATTACATGGGTTGCATATTAGAAAATCAAAACTTTCCTGAGCAAATTTCAAAAGAACAACGTACAAATTAACAAAGTTTAAAATAACGATTGTCATTCGATCAAAAGTTCAGCTGACCAAAGTCTGGAATATCAATGTTTAAATTATTTATTACACTATTGACCAAATCGTTTAAAGGTTAAAATGGATTACACACAATAAACGTTAGAGAATGTGTTGTGTGAATGAGGTGTGCTTGAATTTGTCTGAAACAAATCAAATTTATGGTTACATATGGAACTAGTTAGAGTAGGTTAATTATTTTAAATAATGGTTTGGTTAGGTTAGGTTAAAACTGTGACCTCCTACGCACGAGCCGAGCGAGCGAAGCGAGCGGTGCCGCGGCAGCGGCCGGCGAGTGCCAGAAACAAATAGATTATACAGGTTGAAATTGAAAACTTGCGACAAACTGAAATGGGACATTGTATACATCATTATTAACAACTTTTACTAAGGGACCAAAGCTGTAATCCCAAAAAAAAAAACTGTTTTTCCTACATTTTGATGAGGTATTGCGAACATAAATGTAGGGGACAGCAGTTTTTTTTTTTGGGATTGTAGCTTTGGTCCCTTAGTAAAAGTTGTTCATAATGATGAGTACAATCTCCCATTTCGATTTGTCGCATGTTTTCAATGTCACCCTGTATAGAAAAAAAATATGGAAAAAATAGATTGATATTTTAAAATTACATCTAGCAACTTTTGATCAGTCGTTCATTTGATGTCACAAACATTGGGATTCTAAATTTTTTCTAAATAAAACATTTGGTCATTTAAATTTTGTTATTTCGTTTATTGTTCTTTTGAAATTTGCTCGAGAATGTTTTGATTTTCTAATATGCAACCATTACATGGGACTTTAACATTACTGGCGAAATGTGTGTATACCTTTAAAATTTGGTACACCTCTGCCCAATCCTTCGGGGATTGCAGGGCATGATGATATTATGTTATGTGTATCAAAGGGAGGATGGTTATTATGCATCTGACTTGCTCTCGTCATGTTTCGCTGCTCGAATCGGATGCGAGTAGCGGAAGACGCGAGCCAGTTGAATTGAACTACTGTGGTTGTTATGGTTTCGCGGCGGAGGTGTTCTACCGCATCAGACTTTTTTTTGCTCGGCTCGGGTCGGGTCGTAGCGTGAACAATGCTATAGAGCGGACGATGAGATGCGACGCGGTAGGTCGGGGGCCGGGTGAGTTTTATAAAAACGTGGCTGTTATTTACCCGACTGCCCCAGAAGGAGGGTAGTGTTTTTCGAGAGTATGTATGTATACAGGGTGACATTGAAAACATGCGACAAATCGAAATGGGAGATTGTACTCATCATTATGAACAACTTTTACTAAGGGACCAAAGCTACAATCCCAAAAAAAAGAACTGCTGTCCCCCTACATTTATGTTCGCAATACCTCATCAAAATGTAGGAAAAGCAGATTTTTTTTTTTGGGATTACAGCTTTGGTCCCTTAGTAAAAGTTGTTAATAATGATGTATACAATGTCCCATTTCAGTTTGTCGCAAGTTTTCAATTTCAACCTGTATATGTCTATTTCTTTGACAAGCTCTGTAACCTAAACGGCTTGATGGATTTTAACATAGGAGGTGTCATTAGATTCGTCTTAATTGTGGGCGTGACATTGGCTATATAATATTTCTATATTGCATCTGCAAATATAAAAAGGGAGGGTTAGTTTTTTTTTTAATACATTACAACAATATTTATATCAAATAATAGCTAGTAATGAGTCTATTTCATATAATATATATTAATAAAACTAAAAAGCTTGAAATAAAACAAATCGCAGGCGGGGACAAACCAATAACCTGAAATATGGTCTAACTTTTGTTTGTCCTCGGCCATACCAAAATTATATAGATTATAATGCTTGTTTTTCTCTTTTCAGTTATGTGTTTTAGCAGTCGGGTTTTTTGTTTTTTAAATAATTTGTTTTTTTAGAATATTGTGTTTCTTGCGACTTCCACGCGAACGAAATCGCGGGCAGATGCGCGTGTATAATACACACAAATCTGTCGGTTAATGAAATGGTCAGTTTTTTTATCAAGTCCGTACAGAGTACACAGCCAAAAAGTTAAATATACTCGTATCTAATCACGACCGTGATTAGAAGTTCATTTATCTAATCTTTTAGTATTCATAGATACACAAAACAGACGGCTTACTTAACACCTCACGCGTTGCTGATCAGAACTAATTTGGAAATTTAAATTTCCAAACATGTAAACAAATTTGAGTTTTTAGAAAAAAATACTTTTATAACTACACATAAAGTGTAGTTTACGGTACATCTTCAACCGTTTTTTTTTTACGGGTTTCAAAAGCAGTGGCGTGCCTAGGGTTTCAAAATAACGCAAGCCCAATAAAATTTTAACCGATTTCAAAAAAAGAAAATTCAGTTTTCGACTGAGTATGTAGGTACCTACGTATCTACGTATGTATCATCGCAATTTTCTCATAAAGTACTGGTTAGGTACAATAAATTCTCTATCGAGCATTTTAGTAAGGCATGCCGGGGCTTTTGGGCTTATATGAAGGTACCGCCACTGTTCAAAAGTACTATTCAGTCTAAAATGAGCTTAATTTAAACTTCTTAGCCTATTCGGGTTTTCCGTCAAGGATTTCTCAGTGGCAGCCTGGAGTCTGGATTTATACCCGGTTGATGGCAATAGGTTTGCCCCTTGTTTCATGGAAGTTATGGCGAAATGCCAACAGAACACAGTAACGCCTCGGCGGCCGCTGCTGGGGGTGGCACTGTCAACACCATACAAACCAGTAATATTGCGGATATTCGCATCTGCATCCGGAATTAATAATAATAAAATTATCTTCAAAAATTTAAGGTGTAACGATAAATACCTACAGTTTTTCTTAAATCTATGTCAAGTTCACCCATGATTTCTGCCTGAACTAGATAATCCTGTGTTTCAGGCGAGCTAACATTAATTGATTAAATAATCACATAAGTATCATATTAATCTTACTGGTACACACGCGATTAATATTCAAGATACAACCTCACACCGACCTGCAAATTGTAAAAAAACGTAAGATTTGAATTTCGCGGGCTAGGAGGAGGCGGAACGGTTGAGGGAAAGGCAAATTTCGCGCCCTCTCGCCCCTAGCCGCCGCAGGAGACGACCTGGGCGTCGGGAATCCCGGGTGGATTACCGAGCACCGTAGGCGCGGGCTTGCGGACGGTGAGCAATAGCCGGATCTGCACCAGACGATCCAACGCGCTCCGATCGCGGGCGGCAGGAACGCGCTCCATAGGAGCGTTTAATGTGGACTTAATGTGCCTCGCGCGATCCAAACTGCGCGGCATGAGCGCGCATCAAAGTAAGTCCACATCAAACGCTCCTATGGAGCGCGCTCCTGCCGCGAGCGATCCGTCAGTTGTCGGTTTTTGTTACTAGCACACAGACGCCTCAGTCTCTCGGCGCGCTCGGTGTAGACGTTTGTGTGAGGAGCGCGCGATCACACATTATGGAAAATTTTGAAAGTCGTCGTCTAATATCCCTTTACAAGGAACATAAATGCGTAAATATTTAAGAAGAAAGAATGTGGGTTGTTGCTGCTACAGCAATTCGACGTCGTTGCTGCACGTATAACTCCATAGCGACCGAAAGTTCAACTGTGCTATGTGCGTAGGCGGAAGTTCGTCAAGACGACACGATACATGATCCATGCCTCATGCTCCCGGATCGCGGATCGCAGGAATTGGCGATCCATTTTGGATTGTCTCCGGCTAATGAGTAGCTCGCCGTCCGATAAGGACCAGACCCGGGGCGACGGCGCAACGTGTTCCACGCGCGCCTCAAAGATATGTCAGCACAAGTGTAGGGGTCTACTAGGGCCGATGCCTGCCGGGGTCGCCTGGAAGTCCAAAAGGGTTACCGTGACCCCTGGCAACACAGGCAACGGAAGGAATACGGGTGGGTTTTAGTCAGTAAGAGTCTGACACACCCTCCCGCTCCGCCCAGACCGGGAAAAGTTATTTGATAATTTCCCACCCAAAAAAAAAAAAGCACTGCGGATCCACCTTAAGGCGCTGACAAGACCCAATTGACCAAAATAGGCTTCTCTTAAGAAAGAAAATTGGCAAATCTGTATGGTTTGTGGTAGCGGAAAAAATATATGTTAATTTTGAACATATTTCCCAGAACTTGGTTGTCACCAAAACACGTTTTGAAAAAGAAATCTCGATACAAACTAACGTTAAACTAGCCTCTTACCTTGAGTTCTAATCCAAAATATCTGTATTAAATATCAACATAAATTACGTATTTAATCAATAACAAGTACGTCTTATTCTAATGCAGAACTTGGTTGTTTTTTATTTTCGATTACTCAACTCAATTCTGAGTAAATAGATAATTACTTCATATTTTGCAATAAATTACAAGCGTTTTGTCGTCGCGCTTCTCTTTCTTTTCTATGCAATCTGACAGTGACCGCGGTTTAGGTGTTGTCAGCGTCTTAATAAGTTCCTATGGAGAAGAACGGACAGGAAACTCCATGGACACCTTTTAAATCCAAAATATTGTTTCAAAATAACTTAACACAGTAATTGATTAAATGTTTTATTTCTTTTTTCAGTTAGATGTGCACTGTATCCGCTAACCTTAATCAAGACACAAATCCAAGTTCAGAGGAGGAAGGAAGCTTACAGTGGTGTAGCCGACGCCATATCTAAGATATATAAGAACGAGGGAGTGCCCGGGCTGTACCGAGGGTTCTGGCTCTCCAGCGTGAGTACCACCATCATCTGCCTAGCACTTTCACTGCCAAGCACCCAGCTGCCGCACATTGGGGGTAGAGCCAATTTTTTTCTTCATAACACCTAGAAATCGCAAATATAAGCCAAATGAAACATTTTTTGAAAGAAAAGTTTGTAATTGAATTCTAAAGACACTCACGAAGCCCGATTTCTGATATTCCATAAATCCAGTACTCCATAACCCACCAAAACCAACTTAAAGCGAGTTTTACCCTGTTTTGTTATATAAATGGCAAAGAAACGTGCAAGCCCAAAGCTCTCTAAACCCACCTAATCCCACATAGAGCAAATTTTACCCTGTTTTACGATAAAAAAACGATAAGTCGACAAGTATACGACGATAAGTCGAGTAAGTGCAAGCCCAAACCTTTACCCATTCTAGCCCTACCTAGAGCGGGTGTTACAAAAACTTAATTTTGCAAATCGGGCTTCGTGAGTCTCTTTGATATTTAATTTTTAACATATCTGTGGTTCAATTTGGTTAATATTTGAGGTTTCTAGGTGGTTTTGAAGTTTTTGTCCCCAATGTGTGCCGGGTAGAACGATAATACGTTTGCGTGCCCACAACTCGCCTCCCGCGTCGTACATATATAAATAGCTGTAGGTGGTGCCCATCCGCCTAGCGTACGCAAATCTAAACGTGTTACTTGGGTTTGGGCGAGTTGTGGGCGGCACGCGAACGAATCATCGTGGCACTAAAAGTGCCGGTCAACGCACCTAACGCGCTAGGTGCGTTGACCGGCACTTTGATCAGCGCTACGATTTTTGTGGCAACATCGTGAAAAATGGGAAGGCAGTGAAAGTGCTAGCCTTTTACCAACTATGTCAAGGTCGGCTTCCATTCTTACCGGATGCAGGTGCATCCGGATCAGGTGCATGTAAAATACTGGTATTCAGGTGAATACCAGTATTATACATGCAGCGACTGCCTATCTGACCTCCAAAACTCAGTTACTAGTTAACACCATACCCCTTGGTAAGACTGGCTGTCAGACTTTCTGGCTTCTGACCGTAACAACTGTCAAAGCCAAACGCAGCCTAACGTGCTTTCCAAGGAATGGAAGGGTTGTCTGATGTGAGTCTATTACGAGGGTCATTCAATAAATACTTAGCCTACAAAAAGTAAACGAAAATTTTGGAAAAGTGGCAATTAATTTTTCAACAAAATCTCCTTTTAGTTCGATACACTTAGCCCAGCGATGCTCCAACTTTTTAACCCGTCCGAAAAATAGTTTTTGTCAAACTCTGCAAAATAGGCCTCCGTGGCGGCGATGACCTCCTCATTCGATCCATATCTATTCCCGGCGAGTGATTTTTTTCAGATTAGGAAACAGAAAGAAGTCACAAGGGGACAAATCTGGAGAATACGGTGGATGGGGCAACAATTCGTAGCGTAATTCGACCAATTTGGCCATGGCAACGGCAGACGTGTGAACCGGTGCGTTGTCGTGGTGAAACAGCACTTTTTTCTTCGCCAGATGGGGTCGTTTTTTCGTTAATTCGGCGTCGAATCGGCCCAATAAATCGGCATAGTAAAGCCCTGTAATTGTTTTACCCTTCTCGAGGTAATCGATGTAGATCACACCTTGTGAATCCCAGAAAACGGTGGCCATAACTTTTCCGGCCGATTTTACAGTTTTCGCCTTCTTTGGAGCACGTTCCCCGGTCTGGATCCATTGTTTTGATTGCTCCTTGGTCTCTGGTGTGTACCAGTGGATCCAGGTTTCATCGACGGTCACAAAACGACGCAAAAACTCCCCTGGATTCCGCTTAAACAGCGCCAAACACGTCTCCGATATGGTCTCACGGTTGCGCTTGTTTTCTGGTGTGAGTAAACGCGGCACCCATCGCGCCGACAGCTTTCTCATGCCGAGTTCCTCGTGAAGAATATGATGCACTGTTCCTTCTGAAATGCCTACAGTCTCAGCTAGCTCCCGAACCTTCAATCGGCGATCTGCCAATACGAAATCATGGATTTTTTTAATGTTTTCCTCCGTAGCAGCTGTTTTCGGTGCACCTGGACGTGGTTCATCAAAAACCGACGTACGGCCACGTGCAAACTCGTTGAACCAATTCTTGACGGTGGCCATCGATGGAGAAGAGTCACCGTACACAGCATCCAAGCGCTCTTTGATTTCGATGCGCGTTTTCCCTTCCAAAAATAGGAATCGAATCACCGAACGATATTGCTCTTTTTCCATTTTTGTAAAACCGATCGACACGTTCGCTTCCATAAGTTGTCAAATTAAAACAAATGAAGGGATTGGAATGAAAATTTGAAAAAAGAATTAAAAAAGAATGTGCTACACTGTGGTAAAACTCTTTTGAAACTACAGCGCCCTCTGGCGATGAGGCTAGGTACTTATTGAATGCACCTCGTATGTCTATGAAATATATTTAAAAAAACTGGCCAAGTGAGTGTCGGACCAAGCACAGTGAAGGGTTCCGTAGTTGGGATAAATATTTACGCATGCGCGGTATTGACTTTAACGGCCGTAAAAAGAGGTTTTATATCATAGTATATCTCACAAAAAAAAAACTTTGAAAAACAAAGTTATTTCTGTGGTTGTAACCGAAAAAATCCTGTAACTATAAATACTTCAAAAGCAAGTCACTTAGAAACATGATAATCTTTTTATTTATGGGATCCAACAATACCTCACACACTTATCTGCATATTTTTTTTTTCATCTCGGTTACAAGCATGGGGAGTGCTACCCCTCATTATTTTTTCATATCATCACTACAATGTTGTATAGCGGTGCATAGAATATTCTTTCTTTCTAATTTTCATTGATACAGTGCAAAATGTCTCTAAGTAAAATGGCTGTGTGATATTCGGACGGACTTGCCGGTCCTTCCGAATGTCACAGTAAAATAGTTTCGTCAATTCGTCAATATAATTTCTTCTAATGTCGAATCATTTATTTGAATGTCTAATAATTTCTTTTAATGTCTAATAATTTCTTTTAATGTCTAATAATTTCTTTTAATGTCTAATCATTTCTTTTAATGTCTAATAATAGTCTTTTAATGTGTTTTAATGAAATGATATTATATTGGTTCCAGTTTTGCTATTTGGCTTGGGAACCCCAAGAAAGACAAACAACCAATTTAACCGTTGTTTTCTACAGTTTCAGATAATCTCAGGAATATTTTACATCACGACGTACGAGGGGGTCAGATATCAGCTAGGCAAATATGACATCAGCCCTAAGTTGAAGGTATATTTATTTTTTGTATAATAAACATATGGGTTTTATATTAATAACTGCGTCGTTGGTCTAGTGTTCGTAAGCGCTACAGCCGAGCACGAGGTCCTGGGTTCGATTCCCAGGTCGGGTAAAGTGTTATTGGGTTTTTCCGTTAGAAATTTTTAATTGGCAGCCTTTTTTTTTTTTTTGGGTGGGAAATTATCAAATAACTTCTCCCGCTCTGGGCGGAGCGGAAGGGTGTGTCAGACTCTTACTGACTAAAACCCACCCGTATTCCTTTTTGTTGCCTGTGTTGCCAGGGGCCTCGGTGACCTATAAGTACCTTCCCGCGACTTAATTGGCAGCCTGGAGTCTGGATTTGTGCCCGTTTGATGGAAATAGGCTCGCCCCTATTACATGGGACTTAAACGAAACTGGCGAAATGTGGGTGTTATATTAATAATTGGTGTTCTACAGATTTGCACTTCTTAATGATAGGAAGGGATTGAAAATGGATGGAAACTAGAACGCATACACACCAATTCTTTATGTGAATATTTAAGTATTGTAGTAAAATATTTTATGAAATAAATTCAGGAAGTAATGTCTACACAAAGCATAAAAAACGATATAACTTTCAAATTACTTGAGATATTTTCATGATTTTCTTTTTGTATGAACACTATTTTATTATCTATAATTATCTCTATCTGTGGTTTTTTCAAATATTCATATTTTCGATCAAAAAATAAATATTCCCTTTGAAACCGAACGGCGGCGCGGCGTGAGCACGACGCACATTCGTATGGCCAAGGTCAGCGGCGATTACCGACCCTTAAGGGGACTACAGGACCTAAACGCAACTTTTATAAGTTTTTTAATGCCTTAAAGTATATGATCCACTGCAGTAAACAAAATCAGAAAAATATATGATATTCTTAAGGATTTATGCTAGGTAGATAGTGTGTATAAAACATAATATAACTAATATGATACGATAGAAAAAAATCACGAAGGTACCTCTAAACATTTTTTTAACGATTAAAATCCATACTAATATACATGTAATCATTCTGATTTTTTGTCAGATTATTCTACAAGCAACATATTAGTATAATAGTGTTTTATTTTTTTATAGAAAAAGCTATATAGCTTTTTTGTAAATCGATAATTACTTCATATTTTGCAATAAATTACCAGCGTTGTGTCATCGCGCTTCTCTTTCTTTTCTATGCAGTCCGACAGAGACCGCGCTTTAGGTGTTGTCGGCCTCTTAAAATGACGAATGTATTTTGGCTGTGACTAAAACCTTCCGTTTCGTTTCCTAAGAAAGCGATGAACGGTCTCACAATAACGGCTGTCCAAATACACTGCGAATATTTTCGAAACTTACATTTAAATTAGAGCGATTTTAAATTTTCCATACAAACAGAAATTTCCAATCAACTCAACGCTTGTAATTTATTGCAAAATATGAAGCAATTATCTATTTACTCAAAATTGAGTTGAGTGATCGAAAATAAAAAACCACCAAGTTCTGCATTCAAATAAGACGTTCTTGTTATTAATTAAATACGTAACGTATGTTGATGTTTAATACAGATATTTTGGATTAGAACTCAAGGTAAGAGGTTAGTTTAACGTTAGTTTGTAATGAATTTTTTTTTTCACAACGTGTTTTGGTAACAACCAAGTTCTGGGAAATATGTTCAAAATTAACATATATTATTTCCGCTACCACAAACTATATAGAATTGGCATTTTTTTTCTTAAGAGAAGCCTATTTTGGTCAATTGGGTCTTGTCAGCGCCTTAATGTCAAAAACTGGAGAAAATTACAGATTTTCATGACGGCCACCGCTGTCCTAGGAAACCATAGCTAACGTAAAGTCGCGGGCTACAGCTGTTCTAATAAATATTATTTCAGTCTTTCATAGGTGGCGGCTGCGCATCCATCGTTGGGCAGACAATCATTGTGCCGTTCGACGTGCTGAGCCAGCACCTCATGGTCCTAGGCCTGGTCAGAAGTCGAAGCAATATGAGGAATCCGGTGAGACAATTTATTTTGTTTAGTAATGTATTTAATCGGAACCTCTTATAATTCCCACTTTGCACAACAGTCTAATATAATGATTGCGCGTTACGTGATGATTGGTGTTACGTACGCTGCTTAGAGCTGCGGGTTGATGTTAATTTATAACCTCAAATTTCGTCGATTTTTAAATCACCATTTAATAATACTAATTCTCTTTATTGAGTGATCGCGATAGATACATTTGGGACAGGCATTAAATATTTTGTTGTGTTTTTACAGAAAATGAATCCCTTAGGTTTGGACCTAGAGAAGAAAATGTCGAGAGCTGCTCTCGCGAAGGAGGTTGCAGTTCGCGTATACCAACTTCATGGTCCCATGGGATACTACCGAGGGTACACAGCTTCCTTAGCCGCATATGTCCCGAACTCAGCACTCTGGTGGGCCCTGTATACTGCTTATCAAGGTACGAATCTATTTTGAACCGATTCTCCAATAGCCCTCTGATATTTGATATGTTCTAACAAATAATTTAATTTTAAAGAAGGCATAGTAAAATGATATCATTAAAAAAATCTGTAAAATGGACGGAAATATGGAGAACCGCTTTACAAGTTTTTTGAAGAGATTATTCCCGTCCATGTCGCGCGGTACGGACAATGTATGGCGCTTGTCTAGCAGTTGTTGTAAGACATTTATATCTTGGCATTTTTTTAAGGTTTTAGACGTTTAAATATACAAGGTGTCGTTTTGCAACCTCGTCAATAATTTTCGGAAATCGGCATGTGTGGAACACGTATGTTAAAACGAGGCCCGTGTGATACCGCACTGTAACTGCCCTTTTACACACACACTACCGCATACGCTACGGGGTGATTCTGTTCTCAGAAAGTGGTGTTATCTAATATACTGTCAAACTTAAATAACTAAAAAAACAAGTATGTATTAATTATTGAGCAGGTATCGTAATTTTATTTGATTATACAGGGTGTCCAAGAACCTGGCGTCCAACTGGATTCCCACGATGCCCCAAGTTCTAACAGTACTCAGAAAAATATTTTAAAAAATCCACCCCATGTACTTACAGAATTATACTGATTTCAAAAAAAAAAGGGGAAATGAGCACCCTGTGACATACTTTTGAATGCTGTGACTGCTAATGCTGATAATTTCGATATTTCTTGGAGGTTTTGTAATCTAGGGTATTGCTGTGTCTAAATAGAATGTAAAAATAAAGTACTTATTGTACCATTTTAAAATAAAATATTATTTTAACTAAAGGTGATATGGAAAACTATTGAATTTCGCAACTTTGACCGACTGTAGTGTAAAAAAAATGTACCAAAATAGTATGGCAAGTGACGTCAAATTTTGACGCGTTTATTCCTCTTTTTAAAAAGGTATAATACTTACACATTAATTTGAAAAAAAAAATTTTTGATAATATTTTTACTCAACAACCCAATTTTTACGATGTCTTACAGAATTCTTAGAAAGAAAAATTTACGACGAATTGAATCTAACCTCTAAAGAATTACTATTGTATGCTCATAAAAATAACAACAGGCCTCTCAAAAAACAGGTTAGACCGTAAGGGACGGTATGTGCATGCATCTCACCATAGTGATTCGTTATTACAACAGGAGGGAGCAAGACAGAAACTATCTTTGCGATTTGCTGGTTCTTCTTTATGGTACCCCATTATTCAGGTAAGAGTGAGGGAGAAAAAGGTTAGAGGTGCGAGTGAGATAGATAGTGACGCTATCTGGGATCGTGCTATTTAGGATAACAGTACGGTCAGTACGCGTCACTGCCTCCTGCCGTTACTACGCACCTCTCTCTTATTGTTACCATTGATCACGTACTACGATTTAAAGCTTTGTTTATTGGACTCGATTACTCTTTGTGCTCTGGACTTTGAAACAAACTCTTTACGACGACCTTTGCCTGTGTTTGGACAGTTTGTGTTTTGTGTGTGCTACCATGGCGACCTACACTCCGCAAGAATACGAAAATATGCACTACATTTATGGAGAATGTAGAGGTAATGGACGAGCTGCAGCGAGACTTTACAGAGAAAGGTATCCGAGGGCTACGCGATATCCCGACCATCGAGTTTTCATTAATGTGCACAGATCACTATGTGACGGGCGGTTCCCCAATCAAGTAGCTGGTGAAGGACGACCCGTAAATGACTTCATACGCGATGAAGTTTTAGAGGCGGTGTCGGCAAATCCAAGCATCTCTGTGCGAGGAATAGAAGCTGATACGGGGATACCGAAGAGCACAGCACACAGTATTCTCCAAAAAGAAGAATATCATCCGTACCACGTACAGCGAGTGCAAAGTCTTTTACCTCGAGACTATCCGAGCCGAGTCGCGTTTTGTGAAACAATCCTGCAAAAACATCGAGAAGACGAAAACTTTATCGACAAAATTTTGTGGTCAGATGAATCAACATTTAAGAAGGATGGCTACATGAACCTACACAACTTGCACGAGTGGCATGTGGAAAATCCGCACTTGATGCGAGAAGATAGATCCCAGTACCGGTTCAAAGTGAACATGTGGACCGGTATTCTCTGTGGGAATATTATTGGTCCATTTGAGATGCCCGAGAATTTGACTGGCGAATCATATTTAAATTTTCTTCAAAATGATTTGCCAAACTTACTAGAAGAGACCCCACCAGATATGTGGTTCCAACACGACGGCTGTCCAGCACATTTTCGCGTATCCGTTAGAGAGTTTTTGGACGAGCAATACCCGAACAGGTGGATTGGGCGATCAGGAACAATCCCGTGGCCAGCCCGCTCACCTGACTTAAATCCGCTGGATTTTTTTTTCTGGGGAACTATGAAGGAGCTCGTTTATGCGAAGCCCATTAATGACATCGCTGACCTTCGTGAGAAGATAACACAAGCAGTGCAGGTGATACGTCAAAAAAGTTACTCGCGAAACATAAAGCGGTCCTTTTTAAGGAGAGTGAGAGCTTGTATTGCCGCGGGTGGTCAACATTTTGAACATTTATTGTAATAAAATATCTTTAAACTAACATTCTTTGCTTTTATTCTACTGGGAACCCATCTACCTGTGTGTATTTCCTTCTTGCTCACTCTTGGAACCGAAGTAAATAATAGTAGTAACATAACAGTTTCTAAGATAAGAAAGGGTCCGACAGTTACCGTTAGTAGGTAGGCACTTCGTAAAAATTGGGTTGTTGAGTAAAAATATTATCAAAATTTTTTTTTTCAAATTAATGTGTAAGTATTATACCTTTTTAAAAAGAGGAATAAACGCGTCAAAATTTGACGTCACTTGCCATACTATTTTGGTACATTTTTTTTACACTACAGTCGGTCAAAGTTGCGAAATTCAATAGTTTTCCATATCACCTTTAGTTAAAATAATATTTTATTTTAAAATGGTACAATAAGTACATTATTTTTACATTCTATTTAGACACAGCAATACCCTAGATTACAAAACCTCCAAGAAATATCGAAATTATCAGCATTAGCAGTCACAGCATTCAAAAGTATGTCACAGGGTGCTCATTTCCCCTTTTTTTTTGAAATCAGTATAATTCTGTAAGTACATGGGGTGGATTTTTTAAAATATTTTTCTGAGTACTGTTAGAACTTGGGGCATCGTGGGAATCCAGTTGGACGCCAGGTTCTTGGACACCCTGTATATGTCTTTCATAGCAGCCTCCTGACTTTTGATGAGGATGCAAAACGACACCTTGTATTGTTTGAACTATTTGCATACAAATATTTTTTAGTGTTTTAAAGAAAAAAGGAAATTGGCAGTCATGGGGACTGCCCACAGGAAGTTAAAACTTATCGCTCAACGCGCCTAAAGAAGTGTTCACTTCAATAAAATAATGATTATCTAAAACACAATTTAAACAATGCACAGTATACACAAATTAAACTTTTCACGTGGTCAATTTAACTTCAGTTACTGCTACTACAGCATGTCGGTGCGGGCATGTCGGTGACGCGAACCCATAAGTTTTTCCCCTATCAAAATCGGTCAACGCGCCTAAAGAAGGTTTCACTTCAAAAATTGTCATCTTCCCTAATGATGACAATTTTTGTTCTGGTATATCCGAACAAGCTATTTGGTATCAAAGTCATAAATTCATTTCGATTAAACCATTTGGGATACTCTCGCCGTGCCATCAAACTCTATGAATCAATCTCCAAACGGCGATATCATCGGGGTGATAATTTGAAGGTACAGCGTACAATAGGTAGTCATATGGACTGCCGACAAAAGTGAAATCTTATAAGATTGAAGTAACATATGTATACAAGGTGTCGTTTTGCATCCTCATCAAATTTCAGGAGGCTGCTATGAAAGACATATATAATCAAATAAAATTACGATACCTGCTCCATAATTAATACATACTTGTTGTTTTAGTTATTTAAGTTTGACAGTATTTTAGAATACACCACTTTCACAGAACAGAATTACCCTGTAGCGTATGCGGTAGTGTGTGTAAAAGGGCAGTTACAGCGCGGTATCACACGGGCCGCGTTTTAACATGCGTGTCCCACACATGCCGATTTCCGAAAATTAGAAACAAAAGAAAAAAGTCCTGCTTACTTTATTATTGATTCGTGTCCAAAATGATTAGCATAGTTACCGCCTTGAATTTGACTAGGGTGCAAAACGACACCTTGTATAAAATCAAAATGTTTTATTTCACATAAACCTACACGGGCACATACGAAACGTCCGAAGCTAGGTGCACGGTTCCAATTGGTCGTTTGCAATGGAGAAGAGCCGGCAAGAAACGCCACGGTTACTCTTTTAAAAATAATTGGCTTTTAGAATTTTTTCAAATCACAGGGTTTATAGGTATGGGAGGACAGTGTAGGACTGTCAACAAGTACCAGGCACTTAACAAAAAATAACTGGTCTACAAATCTAGTCTATTAAGCCTACAACGTTCTCACATTCACAAAACATAAAAGAATCTATGTAAAATATTAATAAAAAAAATTGGTTGTCTGTAAAGTCGGTTTACGGACGATTTTACGTGATAACAAGAGAGAGAGAGATGCGTCACAAGCCGAAAGCTTAGGCCGATCGTGCCTCTCTATCGCTAGTTCCGCGCTCTCGCTTGCACGCTCGGCTCAGGTGGAACGTGACAATGAGTCGTGCTTTTTCGTGCATGCAGCCGGCGTTCATCGATTTATAGGACGTCACGTCAATAAAAACCTATTTATTAAACCAAATGACATGTTTGCCATTATATGTGTAAGACCTGATGATGTCCAGGGTCAACACAGGGTTTTGAATGGAACCATGGAACCGATGAATAAAACGCGACAACCCTGTTCCAACGGTATATTTCGCTAAACAAGATAATTATTCTAAGTCCATAGGATTCTTATATACTGGTCGACGGAGAATCTTAACATCGCGATCTAATGGTAGAACCACGCCAAGTATCGAGCCATCAAGAACTAATTTACAAAACAGTGTGTCTAAGGTATTTTTAACTTAGTCGACACAGTGCGAACAAGGTTATACAATATGCGTATTAGCATGTCGGTGATGCGAACCTATAAGTTTTGCCACTACAAAAAATCGCTCAACGCGCCTAAAGGAGTGTTCACTTCAAAAACTTTATTCAGAGTAGAAGAAGAAAAAAAGCCACCGCTATGGCCGCGAATCTCTTATCCGTGGAGATGGCGCCTTAAGGCCACTTCTAAATTATCAAGGAGTCGGTCAGTTATTCACAAAGTTGAAGCTAGTTGCCTGTTCCAAAATGTAGATCTCTATGGACACGAACTCCATGGGCAATAGGACACTCTTTTGGAAATATTGTCAATACAAAAGTTCAGCGGGGTAATACGGAATGCAAAATTTAGCTACCAATCGCGCCACACATATTCAACTGACAACTTACAATCAATGAATGTCAGTTGTAAGTTGAATACATAAAATACATATTCAGCCTATAATGTTCTCACTGCTGGGACGCAGGCGTCCTCTCTGTGAGAGGCAGTGGGCCGTAATCCACCACGCGGGCCCAGTGCGGGTTGGTAAATGTTACATGTCTTCGAATTTTTGGTTCTAGGACATGCCGGTTTCCTCACGATGTAAATTGAATATACGGACTAATTAAGTTGATTGTAAATTTGCCTAACTATTCATTTCCCTGATTTTACAATGCCTCTTGCTTCAGTTACACCTTGTATTTACTGTTTTACAGATGAAATGCTGAAAATCGCCCCGGCTTGGGTGTCTACTCTCCTGATACAATGCGCCGCGGGCACACTCGGTGGATTCACGACCACGTTCCTCACGAACCCACTCGATATCGTTCGGGCTAGGCTACAGGTACGCAATTCATCATAGCCTTTTACAAATATTTTGGGCTTCCAGTCTAACGAACTGAATAAGTACCAGTATTTTACATGGAGCGACTGCCTATGTGTCCTCAAAAACCCAGTTACTGGATAACACGACACCCCTTGGTAAGACAGATTGTCAGATTTTTGGGCTTTTAGACTACCCGTAACGACTGTCAAAGATCGACAGCTGGAACCAACGACTTTACGTGCTTTCCGAGGCACGGCCCCTCCGTGCTTGGGAAAGCACGTTGAGCCGTTTATGTAATTGGTCGTCACTTATCCACGAATCGACCGCGGTAAGCGTAGCCATACCTTCGATCGGCCCGTGCGGCTGATTACCAAAGTAACGGGTCGATTTCATATTTAGGGCCAAAACGGTAGGAATTTCATTATTTAAAATGTATGATATTCTCGTATGTTATTGTATTTAGGTGCGTTCAGTAATTTAAAAAAAACACATGACAATCAATGATCACGCGGGGTCAGAGGCAGGGTATAGCAGAGTATTAATCCCAGGTGTTTATTGATGCGTTTAATTAAAGTTACACGAATGAGATTCCATAGACAAACTCTTTTAAAAAGCTATTAAATGTTACTAAAGAATGTCTCAACAATTAATTATCCTTCTTTTAGAATTATATTAAACATTGTAAATATAAAATTTCAGTTTCATGCACATGTTTTTGTTTTAAATAGCAATCTGGAAACATAAGCCCTTTGAACTAGTGACATTACTGAGAAATGGGTTAGTTTTATAGGCCTATCTCTATACCATATTATAGTATTAAAAAAGTCATTGTAATAGGCCCTTAGGCTTATCAGAGTCGCGGGAAGGTACCAAAGGGTTACCGAGCCCCCTGGCAACACAGGCAACGGAAGGAACACGGGCGGGTTTTAGTCAGTAAGAGTCTGACACACCCTCCCGCTCCGCCCAGAGCGGGAGAAGTTATTTGATGATTTCGCAGCCAAAAAAAAGGCTCCTCAAAGAAGTAGTCGATTTAAAGTAATTTATGTTACGTTAACATCTACTCCACGATAATTAAATCCAATATAATGCTTTTTAGCCCCAAATTTGAAATCGACCCTAACCCGAATATTTTGACAAAATGTTTTTGACATGTGTCATTAAACGTCATCCTTTTGACGTGATAATCGATGACCGCCGGTCGCATGCACGAAAAAGTGTCACGTTCCGCCTGGGCCGAGCATGCAAGCGAGAGCGTGGAACTAGCGATAGAGAGGCACGATTGACCTAAGCGTTCGGCTTGTGACGCATCTCTCGCTCGTCACGTAAAATTATCGTGCGTAAACCGACTTTACAGACAAACAATTTTTTTTTTTTTGTCGTTACAGGTCGAAGGCGTGGGCACTATGAAGGACATCTTTAAAACGTTATGGGCAGAAGAAGGTTTGGTAGGGCTGTACTTGAAAGGGTTGTCGGCTCGTCTGCTGCAGTCCGCTTGCTTCTCATTCAGCATCATTTTAGGTTACGAGAGCATAAAGCGCGTGGCGCTGAGCGACGAATTCAAACCGCGAGTGCGCTGGTGATCCTAATAAATATAAGCCATAAATATCCACTTTTATTTAACCTGTTAAGCCCCGCGCGACACCGATTCGGAGTCAAACAATAGAAAATCAATTGTGTCTCATTAGCTGTCCTTGACCAATTAATGAGGGTTTTCAAGAAAATTTACGCCAGCTGTTCGTGCCCCTTTGACAAGAGGTCTTTCATTTCGAAAGTTATTATAAAATCTTTAGTCATTACTGAATGATGAACGAACGATGAACGACAGGGTCAAATGAGATTAATAAGTGATTCTGCAGACGAGATGGGTGTCGATATCTAAACACGATAAAATAGAAATAATGTTTTTTTTTTGGGTCAACGACCGGCCGGTATTTTTTTTAAAACATATTTCAAGTGACTACACTAAGGGTCGATTCATATTAGGGCAGAGTCGAAGCGTCAATCTAACAGATAACATAGCAAATTTACCCTTATCTCTACAACGTAAAGCACATATTTTTACAAGATTAAAAAAGACGCGCGAATTTACGAGCATTCTACGGAATACGCGCGTCTGCGAGCGACTAACTGTGATTGGTGCGAAGTAGTGATGGTTAATAAAGCATCTTGCTTATCATTTATCATACATAACATAAAGCAAATGCTATCGTGGCTCGCACTTGTTGCTATTTGCTATTTGCTTTACATCGCACATCGCAGGCGCATGTAGTAATAAGCAACCAGGCATAGCAAAGCGGCGGGTGCCGGCCGCCGCGTGGCTAGTCGTCGCATGCTAGCGTTTGCTTTCGGTCGTGTGTGTAATCTTTTTAGGTACCGCGTGCGTTATCGCGATCTCAGGCGGCTCACGTACGTAACGTAATATTATAAACAATGTTGTTTTGCTTCGTGTGTTTTTAGTGTAAATAAACAGTGATAGGATACGCCATATTGATTATGTAAATAAAAACTAATTGTGTAAGTAAGGACGATTGACTGAGTGAGGTATCGTGTTGTTGTTTTGTGTGTAGGTATTTAACGGACGAAAACGTTCAGAAGGAACAGTGAACTTTTAAATACGCCTGTAATTGTTTTAAATACTGACATACCTACGTACCTGCTTTATTTCTTAATAACACTTAATCAATTATAGACAGTCCTAAGCCTGGAAAAGGAAAGTTATAAATTCGTAATAAATTCATAAACGCGATGTAATATTCCGCTCTGACAACACCGCGCTGGTTTTATTCGCGTCCGCCCGTTTGGTCGTAACAAGTAGTACTTACATATAAAAAATCACGCTTCAAATAAAGCATATAAAATAGTATGCTTAAAATAAAGAGCATATAGCATTAAGCAAGTGATTGCCATAAAGCAACTTTGAACACCACTAGTGCGAAGTCGGTCAAAGATGGATAAGGGTGAATTTTCTATGCTATCTATAAAACTGACACTTCGCTGCGCTTCGACTCTGCGCTAGTACGAATCGACCCTAACTACGGTTGATGACCCCGCAAAAATCATCAAATTTATTTTTTGTTTTATCATTTTTAGAAATCGATTTCCATCCCGTCTGTGGAGTTTCTCTAGCTTATTTATTTTGACCCTGTCGTTCATCATTCAGTCACGACTAAAGAAATATAGGCGCGAAAATATTTGACACTTGACAGGTGTCCGGACCTGACGTCTCAGTGCTGCCATCTAGTGAGAAAACCCTCACCCGGCCCTTGCTGAACTTTCAGTCCCGTCACACACACACTCATACACAAATATGCCACGCTTGTCCGTTGACAAACGTGACGCAGCGCAGTTATATTAGGTTGGGGAAAAAGTCTTTTCACATTATATTATATATGAACTTGTAATAAAATCTCTTTGGATATACTATTTGTATCTGGCTGGTTTTGGTGTCATTGAAAGATTAAATTTTAAAGAACATAATTCTAAATTCAAATTAGGAAAATGTGTGATTTTCATTTGTTTTTCGTACCGTCAAGATGAGTGAATGAAGAAATTCGATACATTTTAAAATTTTACTACAAAAAAGAAAAAAATGCGAAGCAAGCCGCGAAAAAAATTTGCGATGTTTATGGACCTAGTCCAGTGTCTGTGAGAGTAGCACAAATTTGGTTTAAGCCTTTTCAATCCGGAAATTTTGATGTTAAAGATGCACGTCGCTCTGGTCGCCCTATTACGGATAAAAAGGATGCCATTTTTTGAAAAAGTGGAGCAAGATCGGAGAAGATATCAGTAGTTACGACGTAGCTGAAGAACTGGGAATTGACCACAAAACAGTTTTGGCCCATTTGAAAAAAACTGGGTACACAAAAAAGCTCGATATTTAACGATTCGATTGATTTTAACTTAACCCTTTACCGCATATCGTCACAAAGGAACATTCAGCTTTTGGTATAATATATTTATTCCTGCGACATCTATGATCTTTTCTTGGAACTAATTCGTATGTAGGGAGTGTAACTCACCTAATATGCGCCAGTGGCGCCTCTACAGAGGAACTAAAATCGACTATTTCGTCAGTTGGTTTCCAAAATTTGACAGATTGTCAATTCGCTGGTTTTCAATACGATTTTTTATTGGTTTTTTGTTAATATCTGAAGAAAATTAGTGATTCACGTGATACAACAATGGACCCACAGGCTTTTTACGGCAAAAGAAGTAAGTTCAAACCATAATATGTAGTGAATATTATCATTTTTAAAATGTTCCGAATTTGGAACACCATGCAGTTGTTATGTTTTTTGAAGTACCAAATATGGAACTTTATGCACTCCAGTCAATAGTTTGAAAATTCCAAATCCGGAACATTATGCAGTGTTAGACCACAATACTTTATCACTAAATATGGAACAATATGCGCTCCAATCAATCATTTACAATTTCCGAATCGGGAACATTATGCAGCGTAAGATCTTTTATACTTTCAGGATATTACTAAACCCTGCAGCTAATGTAATTTTTAAGTAGGATAATTAAAAGTAGCGCATAACGAGTTTATTTAAATAATTGTATTTTATGGGCTTTTGTATGATCTACCAGCCCTGAGTATATTTAGTATAAAATTATGTGTATAGGTACGTAATTATTTTTAGTAAATTTGCTTAATTATTTAAATTGTAGAAAAAATGGAGATGCGTCCTCGACAAACAATCGTCGTAATTCCAGAGAGCAGTGAGGATGAAAATGTATCAGATGAAGACGATTACAATACTCAAGATCCTTTACACATAAATGAAGAAAAAGAAACGTCTTCCTCAGACGGAGAAGATGAAGGAGAACAAGATGAAGAAGGAGAAGAGGAACTGACTGAGTTTCAGTGAAACATAAAGACATCTATAAATTTATAGGTATTATTATATACATGTCGGTAGTACACCTGCCAACTACTCGGCATTACTGGAAGGAAGGCATGTATATTGAAAAAGTTGCAAATGTAATGACGTGCAACAAATTCGAAGAGATTAAAAGATTTTTGCATTTTTTCGACAAAACAAACGAACTAAAACCAAATGACCCACAGTTTGACAGGCTTCAGAAAATACGCCCACTTATGAAAATCCTTCGCGAAAGGCTACTAAAAGTTCCGAAAGAGGAATTTTTGTCAATCGACGAACAGATGATCCCTACCAAGGCCCGAACTTCGGGGATCAGACAGTACAATGCGAAGAAACCCCATAAATGGGGTTATCTAAATTATGTATTAAGTGGAGTCAGTGGATTCAGCTATGGTTTTGAATTATTCGGAGGAAAATACCCTGATCAGCCAGAAAACTGCCATGATCTTGGAGTGCCAGGAAATGTGGTACAAAGACTAATGGAGACTGTCTCAGACAATTTGAATCATAAGATTTTTGTAGATAACTGGTACACTAGTTTGCAGCTAATGGCAAACTTGCACAAAAGAGGTTTTCTGCCATTAGGCACAATACAACTAAGAAGAGCTCCAAATATAAATATATCTAAAAAAGCTTTAGGAAAGAAAGAACGAGGTTATTGCTCCGAAAAAAGTGTTACTGTTGGTGACGTTCAGCTATCAGTTACCAATTGGGTCGACAATAAAGCAGTCAGTTTGTGTTCATCCTACGTAGGCAAGGAACCAATGGGAGTTGTGAAAAGATATTCCAAAAAACAAAAGTGTAGAGTTGATGTTCCTTGCCCAAAAGCAGTAACTATTTATAACAAATAAATGGGTGGTGTTGATTTACTAGATGCCATGTTAGGCTTCTATAGGATCAAAATCCGCAGTAAAAAATGGTACCACCGGCTGTTCTTCCATTTCATTGATCTCTGTTGCGTGAATAGCTGGTTACTATGGCGAAGAGTCGTGAAACAGAAAGGTGAAGATATTTACATTCCATTGCTTGACTTCAAGTTAGCCATAGCAGACGTATTGATGCACAAAGATTCAAAAGTATATACTCCGACTACACGCAAACGAGGACGACCACTGAATCAAGATGTTGAGGCAATTAAAAAGGGGCGATCAAGGCGACGCATAGAACTACCTCCAATGGAAGTAGCTGGAGATGGGTTCAACCACTGGCCTGATTGGAAAACCGATCGCCAACGGTGTAAACTGGAAGGATGCAAACAGAAATCCCAAGTGATGTGCGAAAAGTGTGGTTGTTATCTTTGTTTCAAAGATCGCAACTGTTTTAAAAACTTTCACACATAATTTCTTTAATTAAATAGCATAGTTTCACGTTGTTTCTTTTAATTCCTGTTTTTCAATATTATACATAATTCGATCACACCGCATGTTGTACCAAAAATATTTGGAACAATTACTTTTACCTATGTATCTTTTTTACATGGTCTTCTATATTTTTTTAAATATTTTTTTGGGGACCTATAAATGCCCTATACCGACATATATTTTTTCCAAAGGATTTAAAAAATCCATGCGGTAAAGGGTTAACCACCAAATGTGTGTTTTTGGAACGAAGTTCCATATCTCACGTTTTACTATGCGAGGGAGAGCTAGTCTTTAAATTTTTATTTTTTTTAGTCGAAAATTTTTTTTTAACCCTTTGACCGCCACAGTCCTGTATAGATGACAGACCAAAATGTGTCCAGCACGCCATAGTCACGACTACATGATGGGTTTTAAGAAATAATTCGTAGCTTGGCGCCGAGGTCACGTTTTTGTTTTTTTTTTGACGTAGCGGTCAAAAGGTTAAAAAATGATATATGAAAAATTCACAATTGACGTAAGGGACAAACTCCAGTTTTTCAGGGCGAGCAAATGAAATTTCTATTTTTTTTTAAACCTGCTAACATTTCAAGGACTTACGTTTTCAGTTTTTCTAATCTGTTAAAAAAAAACACCATGAAATAGTAGCCGCCATGTTATTACGTCATACGGCTGTGTAAACTAAAACGAGTCAACTGTCAACTGATAGTTAGATAATAGATCAGCGCATTTGTTTACACAGCCAAGTGACGTCATGACCACAACATGGCATCCACTGCGTCCAGCGTTTTCGGATGAGAAATCATCAAATAACTTCTCCCGCTCTGGCCGGAGCGGGAGGGTGTGTCAGACTTTTACTGACTAAAACCCACACGTATTCCTACCGTTGCCTGTGTTGCCAGGGGCTTCGGTGACCCTTTACTACCTTTTCGCGAGTGGTCGACCCCTTGGGGTCGAAATCGGTTTGCCCAAGGCTTGCGGACGGTGAGCAATAGGTAGCTTGCCATCCGATAAAGACTAGGCCCTGGTCGATGGTGCGTTGGTTCCACGCACGCCTCAAAGAGATGTCAGCACAAGTGTTGGGGTCCGCTAGGACCGATGCCTGCCGGGGTCGCGGGAAAGTCCGAAAGGGATACCGTGGCCTCTGGCAACACAGGCAATGGAAGGAACACGGTTTAGTCAGTAAGAGACACACCCAGCTCCGCCAGGACGGGAGAAGTTATTTAGTAATTTCCAAAAAAAACAAAAAAGGGAGAGTTCGACATAAACGAAAACTGATTTTGGGGGTCAACGAGGTAGGCGTTGCTGGTTTACGAGCGTCCTATAATATAAATATTTACTAATAGCAAAGTCGGGGAAACCCCACACAATTTAAGAGCAGCTTATTTTACCAGTCATTGCGGAGATCCTCAACAATGTATTGCACAAGCCCGCACATAATATTATAGAGAGAATTCCTTTGAGCAATAACACCATTCAGAGACGAATAGACGAGATGAGTCGAGACTTGGAAATATTTTATGCTAATTCTTCCAGACCAACAGATTCTCTCTTCAGCTGGACGAGTCTACATTACCCGACAATGAAGTTCTGTTGTTAGGATATGTTCGATATATTGAAAATATGTGCCAAGAACTGGTTTTGCTACATATTTAGAGACTGATACCAGAGGAGAATCGGTCTTTGATCTGGGTCTTTTCTAGATTGCATCAGTCTTTAACCGCTTGCGCGCCGCTGTCGCATGAAGTCAATATCCCTCCCGCCCCGACCTCGTTCCGCGGATGAGCACCTTATTGCGTTATAATAGAGTTGCAAACCGCGTGGCCCAAAACTCCTATTCGGTGGCAGTGGGGACTGAAGGGACGAAGGAGTGCGACTTCTATTCGGATACAACGGGGACTTACCGGTATGTTATGAATGCTGTCAACAAGATTCGAAGCAATTCTTTGAACTCTCGGTTAATTGCTCAGGTATGTGAGGAAAACGAAGAAGTCTTTAGGTACTCAGTTACTTTTGTACACTGAAGTTCGCTGGCTATCAAGAGGCTCTTGCTTAGCAAGATTTTCAGCTATTTTTGAATCTGCGTTCAAGTTTTTACAAGAAAAAGAACCGAATTTGAAAGAAAATCTGAACACAGATATTTATTACTTGACTGATATCTTTGGTATGTTGAACATAGTTAATTTGCAGCTGCAGGGTGACCATCTCAACTTGATTAAGGCGCTGGCAAGACCCAATTGACCAAAATAGGCTTCTCTTAAGAAAAATAATTGCCAAATCTGTATGGTTTGTGGTAGCGAAAAAAATATATGTTAATTTTGAACATATTTCCCAGAACTTGGTTGTTACCAAAACACGTTTTAAAAAAATATCTCGATACAAACTAACTTTAAACTAACCTCTTACCTTGAGTTCTAATCCAAAATATCTACATTAAATATCAACATACGTTACGTATTTAATTAATAACAAGAACATCTTATTTGAATGCAGAACTTGGTTGTTTTTTATTTTCGATTACTCAACTCAATTTTGAGTAAATAGATAATTGCTTCATATTTTGCAATAAATTACAAGCGTTGCGTCATCGCGCATCTCTTTCTATTCTATGCAATCTGACAGTGACCGCGGTGTAGGTGTTGTCAGCGTCTTAAAACAAAATTAATAATATCGGCCTTTGTAGGTAAAGTCATCCTTTATAAACAAAATTTAAGCAGAAATGAATATTCAGTATCCGCATTTGTCAAAATTACCAGAAATGCTTCAAGACGATGTTATTTTATCATATTATGACACTCACTTGGACGGACATTACACAAGGATTTTACTAAAAGGTTTGAGAATCTCTTAAATTTACAAATTCTTTAATGGATAATAAATCCGTACAATATCACAGCCATGGAAGAAGCCAATGTGATAATTCGAGAAGAGTTGATTACCATCAGCACAGACCCTGGAGCTTAAGCAGAAGTTTAACCAAGGCTAATTAAATTAAAGAAGTTCTGGTTGCAACGCAACATTGAAACACAGTATCCTGCATTGTGTCACATTGCTGAAAAATACCTTATCGCCTTTCCATCATCATACTTAGTCGAAACAGAATTCAGCGTGGTTACAAACATTTTGACAAAACAAAGACACCGTTTGAAAATCAACGAACGCGGAGATTTAAGGCTGCAACTCACCAATATTGAACCGGATTTAGCTAGATTGGTAGAAAGTCACCAGGTTCATCCATCACACTGAACTTTTTATTCTTTTATCTTTACTTTGCGATTTTATTGTTTTTTTTTTTCAATACTTAGTTATTTTTATGTAATTTGTATTAATAATTATTAATTTCACTTGATATTTACTGAAAATTATGTCTATTTATTCTGTTAAATTTTGATGAGAAAATGATGGTAAGTTTACTCACTCAACCAACTGCAAAGTTTTTAAATTGGTATTTTGTAGGTATCAATAGAAAAAAAAAGAAATAGGATTTTTAAAGTAATTTTACTATGGGGGTCTGAGGTATCAGTTCATTTTGGAAAAGGGGTCTTTTGCCCCCTTCAGTTTGGGAATCCCTGGATTAAACCATTATCATAGTTTGTTTTTTCTGGCTAATAAGTATATATTATTTATAAAGCTTATCAAGAAAAAGAAACAGAAAAAAAACTACTGGGTGCACCCATTTCCATCAATTATGAATAATGATGGAAATCACTTCCAAAAGAAAATATGAGGCGTTAAAAGTGGATGAGGTTAAATTTTTCCTACTTTCGGATGAGTGTAGCAAGTTTTGAAGAACTTTTTAGTTTGATATCTCCTCATTTACATAAGAAATACATATTTAGAAAACCTATGCTGCCACATTTCAATTCTAATGGGATTTTACATAGTCGCCAGTTTGGCTTCACGAAAGGTAGGTCGACGACTGACGCAGGAGTAAAACTCATCAGTCACATTTTGGAATCCTGGGAGAAATCCCAGGATGCCATTGGCATTTTCTGTGACCTCTCAAAAGCGTTTGACTGCGTAGACCACAATACACTGACCTGTAAACTACACCACTACGGAATTCGTGGACAAGCTGCTGATCTTGTTCTGTCCTATCTATCAAACAGGCAGCAAAAAGTAAACGTTAACGGGGCGACGTCCTCGGGGTCTTTAGTAAAGATGGGCGTGCCCCAAGGTTCAATTCTTGGCCCTTTCCTATTTCTAGTTTAATAATAATAATAATTTATTCAATAAGTAGTTTGTACATGGTATACAACGTTGTCTTATATAATTAGATGTTATAAATAAATAGAACCAGTACAACACATATAAAATGGGTCATAGGACTCCCTTTCCTAAACTAGGCAGAAAATCTGTCTGTATCTTAGGAAAGAGTATCCATTCACAATGAGTCTTATTACGGTTACAAAAGTATTGGTACGTGCAGTAGGCGAACAAAGTACTTATGTTAAATTAAGGTATAAAATTAAAAGAACAAAAGATGAAATAAAAACATGAGTGTGTGTGTGTGTGTGTGTGTGTGTGTGTGTGTGCGCGTGTGTGGGTGTGTGTAGGTATGTATGTGTGGGTGTGTGTTAGTGGATGTGTTGTGTTCCGTGTGTAAACCTATCTCTTTACTGTACAGTGGTTAGAAGCTCTTCGGTATCACTATATGTCATTGTCTGTAACCAGGAATTTAGCTTATTTTTTAACTCGCCCTTAGTCAAGGTGTAAATATTTAATTGTTTATGGGCTTTATTATACAGCCTAGCACTTAGGCCATTAAACTGACGTCTTGCGAAGGCAGTCCTGCAAGAGACAGCAGGACATAAAGGAAAGCCACGACGCCGCTGACTGACAAGCTGCTTATTGAATGAGATCAT
Source organism: Atethmia centrago (assembly GCA_905333075.3). Lineage (NCBI taxonomy): Eukaryota > Metazoa > Arthropoda > Insecta > Lepidoptera > Noctuidae > Atethmia > Atethmia centrago. The sequence continues at coordinate 12,767,760 of HG995393.1, forward strand.
AGAGTGCTTGTAGAGGATGGATCTTAAGATGTACAATTTCCTAACAGTTAAGACATTGCATTCTGAATATAGCATATGTGTAGGGTAGTCACGAGGTTTGAAGTGAATTACTTTTAGCACAGCCCTTTGAGCTCTTTCTAGTTTTAATAGCTCAGTTTTATGAGTCCCTCCCCACACAGGGATACAGTACATCAGGATTGTTTGACACAGAGCCAGATAAACCATCCGGAGAATATTTTTATCCGCTGAAAACCTTAAATTTTTAAAAATATAAATTAGTCTTCTGGTGCGAGAGGTTAATGACTCCAATTGAGTGGTCCAGTCTAGTTTCTCATCGACGAACACTCCGAGATATCTTATGGATTATATTAATGATCTCCCTTACATGATGGCAAACTTATCCGCTGACGATACTTCTTTTATTTTTAAATAGATAGAAAAGATCCGGATGTCTTACACGTCAACGATAGTCTGGCTGTTCTTTCGAAATGGTTCGCAGCTAATAATCTCTTACTTAATGCGACCAAAACAAAATGTCTTAAGTTCTCACTACCAAATGTACCCCAAGTGGCTCTAAATTTAAAACTTGATGGCAAGAGAGTAGATGCTGTTACGGAAACTGTATTTCTAGGAATTACTCTAGATTCGAAGTTGCAATGGGGAGCCCACATTAGAGCTCTTTCAGGTAGATTAAGTTCAGCTGCATATGCAGTAAGAAAAATTAGACAGTTGACTGATACCTATAGCCACAGCTAGGTTAGTATATTTTGCTTATTTCCACAGTATTATGTCTTATGGCGTTCTGCTGTGGGGATCGGCAGCTGATGTAGATTCAATTTTTATTTTACAAAAGAGTGCAATCCGCGCAGTCTGTAGAATGGGTCCTCGTGAGTCCCTTAGAAACAAATTCAAAGAAATTAATGTACTCGTACTAACTCTGCCTTCTCTTTATACCTTAGAAAGTATTTTGTATGTTCGCAAAAACTTGTCTTTTCAAAACAAGAAGTGATTTCCATAATATAAATATACGTAGTAAACATGAAATTGTGATACCCAAATTTAGATTAACAAAAACAAGCAAATCATTTGTTATCAACAGTATCCGCTTTTATAACAAGTTGCCACAGTCAGTTACAGAACTTATCAATGGAAAGTTCAAAACCCACATCAAACGTGTCCTTACCAAAAACGCATATTATAAGATTAAAGACTACGTTGAAGACAAGGAAGTTTGGCAATAATTCCTTCTGCACATGTGGCTTCCCTGGTACCTCATAAACGGCATAACTATGTAAATGTCTATTAACTGCTCCCAAATTACGATGTTTATTATTATTATTTTTTATACAAATTTTCTTTTTGACATATTATTTTCACTGTTTGACATTATATAGGGTAAACTACCAGTCATTGGACGCTATCAGTTATTGGACAGAACTCCCTTTAATCGTTTTTATTAAGGTTATGATTCAAGAGTCTAACAATGCAACTGACTCTTTCTGTACTTCGTTTATTGGTAATACTTAAAAGTTCAAAACATTTCTAATAGATGGCAGTAATTGATCGAAAATATTTACTTTTCTCGGCGTCCGGACGGTTAACGGTCATTCTAGTGAGAAATAAAGTATTTGGTAAGTTTATCTATTAATTTTTTAACGATTTGTATTCTACCTGACAATCCTATGTTCTTAGTAGTTTGCACAGTAATGTATTATGGTATTCTGTAATGATTTTAATATGATTACATACAGTCAAATACATTTTTTTAGGTTATTATGTAGTGTCCAATAACTGAAAACTTTTTGTTTGAAATCTAATTATTGGACAAGTGTCCAATAACTGCATTTTTTTAATTAAAAATAATTGAAACTATTTTGGACTCTACTGCCTATAACTTTAGGCTAAATGAACCATTTTTAATAGTATTGCTCTTAGGCACCTTCTACTAGTCTTTGGACAGGGTGTCCAATGACTAATTTTAATCTGTCCAATAACTCGTTTTCTGCAGGTACTGTCAGATAACGGTGTTTAGAAGTAAACCAAAGATGCCCAAGGGGAAAAAGAAAGACTACGATCCCAATACTTTAAATTTAGCACTCAAAGAAATAAGAGAAACCGGTAAAATTCGAGAGATTGCGCGTAAATATAATATTCCTAAGTCAACATTACATTTCAAATTAAGAAACCCAACCCATAAAACTTCGTTTGGACCACCACCTGTTCTGACCGAAGAAGAAGAGCTTACGTTAGAGATTTGGATAAAGGAAGTCATGAGAAAAGGTTTTCCGTTGAAAATTGATGATTTAAAACAAAGTGTTTACAAGTTTTTGACAGAAAATCTACGACCCAATAAATTTATTAATAATTACCCAGGTGATGGATGGGTGAGAGGATTTTTAAGAAGACACCCAGCTATTGTACAGCGTACTAGTGAAGGAGTAACACAATCTAGTGCGTGTGTATCGGAATCTGATTTAAGGAAATGGTTCTCTGAAATACATGATTACTTATTGGAAAACAATCTGTTAGATATATTTAATGAGCCATCTAGGATTTTTAATGGAGATGAAAGTGGTTTCCAATTATGTCCCAAAACGGGTAAAGTATTAGCTGTCAAGGGAATCATAAATGTATATAAAATTGATCAAGGTAATGCCAAAGAGTCAATAACAGTCATGTTTACATTTTCCGCTGATGGTAGCGCAAGTCCCCCTATGGTTGTATACAACTACCAAAGAATACCTCAAAAAATAGCGGATGGAGTTCCCAAAGAATGGGGAATTGGTAGGAGTGATAATGGATGGATGACATCCGAACTATTTTTTGAATACATCGCCAACATATTTCACCCTTATTTGATTGCAAAAGGCGTCAAATTTCCTATCATATATTTTTTAGATGGACATAAAACGCACCTCACTTATGGTGTAAGTAAGCTGTGCAAAGAGTTGGGCATCGAAGTAATAGCATTATATCCTAATGCTACTAGAATCCTTCAGCCAGTTGACGTAGCTGTCTTCAGGCCAGTTAAAGCCGCTTGGAAAGATACTGTAAAGTCATGGCATTTAGATAATAATGGAGAACCAATTACAAAAGTTAATTTTGCTTGTGTTCTGGATATAGCTTTAAAAAAATCCATAAAACCAGATACTTTGATTAATGGATTTCGTTGTTGTGGTTTGGTACCATTTAATCCGAACGCAGTAGATTACAGCAAGTGCCTCGGTGGAATAAATAACAATTCAAGTGAAGATGGGCTATCTGTTCTGAACCAAACCAACATAAGTTCCTCAAATGTTATCACTATGGCGAAATTCAAGGACATAGTGGGTCACGATACAATGTTAAAACTTGATACCTAAGGAAATAATCCGGATGATAATGAATATTTGAGTATTTTATACCGCCTCTACTCAGTATTTAATGTTAACTCCTCACAATCACTATCAAAACAGAATATAGGTTTAGTCATTGACAAAGAAAATACTTCTTTGGAGTGTATTTATCCACCAAGGACTGTTCAGTGTAATGAAGAATTAATGCAAGCTAATGACGAAAATTTCTTTAATGATAATATATTTAACGCACATGAGTTGGATGAGACAAATAATTTACATGCCTATTCTAATAATAGTAATTTAAATGATGATCCATTTATTGCCGATATTATTCCAGAAAACCCAATACATATGACTCCTGCCAAACAAGTTATTAGTTCTAACAATATTTTTCTAAACACATCACAAATAAATGTTCAGCAACCTGTACCTGAAACCAGCCCTGCCTTCAAAGTTATTTCAAACAGTCTCTTGGGAAATTTTTTGACGTTGCCTAAAACACCAGAAAGAAAAGGTAAAAGAAATACAATAAGAATGCCATATGCCATAACATCTGCAAAATACAGGGCAATGTTTAAGGAACAAATGCATAAAAAAGAATTAGAAACGAAAGCCAAAGAGGACAAAAAGAAGAAAAGAGAAGAAACTAAACTACAAAAAGAAAAGGAAAAAATAGGAAAAGCAATCAAGATGAACACTAACAAAGTTTTTGCAACAAATGTGTGCAAAATATGCTGCAAGGCGACTAAAACAACAAATCGACTAGAATGTGATATGTGTAGGGCGATATTCCACGTAAAATGCATACCAGCTAAGCATCAAGAGCATGTGCCCGATGATATAGCAATTGATCTTTTCGTATGTCATGGTTGCTACAGGAGGATAATAACGACATTGATGATCTCAGCTCTGAAAAGAATAGTGAAGATAGTGGTGGTGAAGCACTAACAATATTTGACATGGTAATTAATGAAAATAAAAAATATGCTTAATAATTAAGATTAGGTGCTGATTGAGAAAATATAGAACTCAGTTAATTGTTTTGTTTGATGTGAATTTTATAAGAGGTAGGTATCTTTTTATTTATGTTTAATGCTTACGAGAAAGTTTTTTTTTTTGTATTACATAAGACTTGCTAAGACTGAATAGTTTTGAAAGCAACTGTGATTAATTTTAACTGTGAGCAATTTTAATAATATCATAATAAACATTTAAAAAATGTTGTTTTTAAATTTCCCCTTTATGATTCGCTATTTTAACAATTTATAAAAGAACATTAATGAGCTAAATTGTGCTGTCCATTAACTAGTATAGACTGTCCAACAATAGAAATTCTGTCCAATGACTATATATTTGGTTACTTTTTTTTTTACAAGTTTTTTTTTAAATTACTGCTGTAAAGTATATTTTTTAAAAGCAAATTATGTTAACATACATATTGAATAAGCAAAATAATAACAACTTTTCCGCAAAATTTCGAGTGTTGCTTCCCCAGCCTTTTTGTCGTCCACCCATAGCACGTCACGTCTCATAGGTAATGTCCTAAGGGCTTTGCCCACAAACTATGAGACTGCGGGCTTGGAGGATGCCAAGAATGCTTTTCAAATTGCTTGCCCGGGTAAAGAATTTCCAGACAACCTAAAATCTCAGAGGAGCTGGGACGATATTTATTGCGATTTAACATACAAATCGATTCTGAGCCGCAGTTCAGGTCCGGATCGCGCAAGACTTTTGGCGGTCGGAACCAGAGAGGCCGGTCATTGGCTACATGCCCATCCTTCTCCATATACCGGTACCTTCCTGGATCCGACCTCGCTTCGTCTGTCTGCGGCTTGGGGTCACGGTATGCACTCCACACACATGCCCTTGTGGCACGGACGTGGACCGACTGGGTCACCACGGACTTTGTTGTCAAAAAAGTGCAGGCCGCTTTTCAAGACATGCAACACTTAATGACATAATCCGCCGGTCTCTTGCCAGCATCAATGTGCCTGCTCTTCTTGAGCCGACTGGCATTGTCAGAGATGATGGCAAAAGACCTGATGGTGTGTCTTTGGTCCCGTGGAGTTTGGGACGGATGCTTGTGTGGGACGCTACCTGTGTAGACACACTGGCACCGTCCCACCTCCAACGGACTACTTCTAAAGCGGGTGCAGCGGCAGAAAATGCCGAAAATCTGAAAGTTATTAAATATGGAGGCCTTGGCAGAGAGTACAACTTTGTGCCCTTTGGCGTCGAGACCCTCGGTCCGTGGGGTCCCAGTGCGCATAAGTTATTTGCGGAAATCGCGAAACGTCTAGTTGATGTAACTGGTGACCGAAAAGCTGGCGGCTTTCTCGCGCAACGCATCAGCATTGCAATTCAGCGAGGAAATGCCGCCAGCATCCTCGGTACAATGCCCCGAGGGCCTTTTTTAAGCTTAACTTAGTTTTAATTTAATTTTGTTAATGTTAATAATCATCTTGTAATTTGGTTATGTAAATAAATGATAACAATTCTAGCATGTAGCTTCATAAATGTGTCCAAGAATTTTTTTCGTCTATATAATGGCCCTTAAGTGTCCAATGACTGGAAGTTTACCCTATACCTAAAATTTTGATTTCAGAACATTTTGAACTTCATTTGGTTTAAATGGGTTTTTATTTTTATTATTTTATTAATATTTTACACAGATTTGTGTGTTTGTGTGTACCTTGTGAATGTGAGAATGTTGTAGGCTCAATAGACTAGATATTTTGTAGACCATTTTTTTTTTTTGTTAATTACCTGGTACGTCTCGACAGGCCTTTTTTTTTTTTTTTTTTTAGGGTGGGAAATCATCAAATAACTTCTCCCGCTCTGGGCGGAGCGGGAGGGTGTGTCAGACTCTTACTGACTAAAACCCACCCGTGTTCCTTCCGTTGCCTGTGTGTGTGTTGAACCTATTTTGTTAAGTACCTGGTACGTCTCGACAGGCCTACACTGTCCTCCCATACCTATTGACACTGTAATTTGAAAACATTGTAAAAGCCAATTATTTTTAAAAGAGTAACCGTGGAGTTTCTTGCCGGCTCTTCTCCATAGGAAACGACCCATTGGAACCGTGCACCTAGCTTGTGACGTTTCATAAGTGCCCATGTAGGTTTATGTGAAATAAAAATATTTTGATTTTGATTTTTGATTCTATCGAACCTCTGGAAATGCTGGGATTAACTATATGATAAGGAAAAAAAAGATTATTTTTAACATAATCATACTGTTACTTTTCATAATTTTATGTATTTCAAAACTCATATTCCGATTGTGTATCACTCATCAAATTTGATAGTTCCTCGTTGAAAAGCTCTTGTCTTGGCTCATTTTCATCATTGCTTGGCGTTTGTGGAGACGGTTGTGTGGGCGGCGATGATGTTTCGTAGCCACTTTGGAAGGCACTGTGTTGAATGGATGCTTGGTAGCCACTCTGAACAGGTGTTTGAGATGTTTGATAGCCACTTTGAAATATTTGATGACAGGTATAATAAGATGCTTGGTGTAAATCAATTAATGGTACCGATTCCCTTGTTCACGAACCAAACCAAACCAAACTAAACTAAATTTAAGTTCAGTGCATCTTTTTCTTTGTATTTCTTTAAGAAGAGGACAGAAGATAAATTTTAGTTTAGTCCCGTCAAATCAGCGCCTGTCACTACTCCATACAAGTTTGGACGTGATTAAAAACTTGTCTACTAAAATTACGTCAAGCACTGATTAATTTGAGAGGACTAAACTAAAATGTACCTTCTGTCATTTTTTAAATAAAATAGAAAGAAAAAGATGCACTGAACTTAAATTTAGTTTAGTTTGTGAACAAGGGAATCGGCACCAGTAACTGTAGGACACGACTTTGAAAAATTATAGTTTGATTATCATTCAGTTTTTCCACCGATGGCAAAATTCCTTTAAAATAAGATAAATGCCTATTTTCAGGTTATTCTAAGGCAGCTATAACATTCTTGTCAAATAAGTCTTGATCATTTTTTTCTTTTACGCGATGCAGGCTGGTCACGTGGCATTACAGGTTGCTGGCTTTGTTGTGTTGAGGTGCTTGGTCTTACTTCCTCATCGTCAAGACCTGATGTTGTTTTATTTTGAGATTAAAAAAAATGGAGTTGGTTGTATAGATGATATTGTTTATTTTTTTTTTGCCCCAGCTCCGGATTTACATAGCTCGTTCAATTTTTTTGTATATTTTCTAAAACTGGCCTTGACTCCTCTCCATTTCTTTAAGACGTCGTTGCCTGAAAACTTAAGTGTATGTATGTATGTATGTATGTTTTGATATCGAAAGGGAGCGCAGAGCGCTGTCTGTCCGATGCAATATGTTGGCCCGCAGGTTTTCACGGTGTACAGGGACTGTCAAAGTTGCGCTATTTAAAGCTTACTGTCAGTCCTTTTACACCTGCAGCCTGTGGGTTAACTATACGCAGCGGACATACAGCGATCTGCGCGTTCAGTACAATAACGCGTTCCGGGTGCTGATGGGGCTGCCGCGCCACTGCAGCGCCTCCGCGATGTTCACGGCGGCTGGTACAGACGGCTTTGCGGCCAAAATGCGCAAGCGGTGCGCATCTATCATGCGCCGCACGCGCGACAGTCCCAACACCATCCTGCGTGCGCTAGCGGACCGGTGGGACTCTCCGATGCTGGCTCGCTGGATACGGTTGCACGCAGTCGTATAGTGATTTGCCACCATCATCGGGAAGTCCACCCGGACCTGCCTTAGTGTTTACCATTTATTTTATTATACAATATGTAACAAAAACCATGTTGTTCCTTCTACCTACGTTTCAAGAATCGGTTTATTAAGCGATAAATCAAGTCATTTATAAAAAACTGTTTAATAAAAAAAATAAAAATAAATATTTAATTATTAATATTTGTAATGTTTAATTGATTTGTTACCTTTGCAATTCTGAATGAAGCGATGACGCGAAACCAGAACTAGATAGAACGGTCCCGCCACACTCTTTGATCAGTGCCGCCGCGCCGCGCGCCGGTACAAACCGCCGCGCGCCGCCGCATATCTACCTATTTTTCTACACAAGTTCGTGACCTTGTCAGCTGTTGTTTATCAGTATCACTTTAACGAATTAATTTTTGAAAATCTTGGTTTACACTCTTTTTAAGCACAATTGATAATTGTTAAAACTACATTTAACACTAGGTACTACATTTTTCACTACGTTAAAAAAAAAAACAAATTCGCCGCGTCTGTCACCTAAAACCTGATGTACCTATTTACATTTTAATGCATTAATTTATTATGATATCTACTTGACGGCCACGGAGTTGCTGTTCGATATGACCACCTTGTACCTCTACACTTCTTGGCTCATAGTCGGAGGGAAGTAGTGATTGGACGCGACAATAATGAAATGGGTGCTGGCCATCTTCTTTGAGTACTCTCCTAACGCGCATTAGGTTTACTCCGAGTTCGTGTCCCACTGAGCGTGTACTTCGCGTTGGATCGTGCTCAAACAAGTCCAAGACTTCTGTCTCGAGTCCTCGGTCTGCCTGCGTCAGGTCGTTGTTGGTCTTGCCCGTGCACACTGCCGGTATTGTACGTCAGTATGTGCAAACGTTGGAATACCATCGCCGACGGTAATGGTAGACTCGCAAAACGTTCTTGGTAGAGTCTGCGTGCTTCTGCATAATTGCAGTTACATTTCCGAAGACACATCAACATATTAAAATATTCTACGTTACAATAAGATATGGTCAACGTTTACGTATACAAAACACAATTCACTCACTACGTAGGTCAACAATAACATCCATTCGAAAGCAAGCTGCGCGGGAGACTGACTAAGTGATTCGCAGGGAGACGGGTGGCGGGGCGGCGGGGTAGGTAGGCACGTGGTACCGACCCGCCGACATGCGCGGCGGGTGTTTTGGCGGCACCTTTTGTCGCATTCAAAGAAAGCCGCCGGCAGCTAGTAGGCTATTTAGCGAAATAAAGATGTACTTGTAAAATCAGGTACTTTAATTTTTTTTGGAATGTGTCGATTTTAATAGTTATTTGATTTTGACCTCTCGACTAGCCAATGCTTAATTTTTTTTAATTATAATTTCATCAATGTTCTGCTTATAGGTAAATGTATACGTTCCTAAAAGGAACAACAGGGTTTTTGTTACATATTGTATTACTAACACTAGTTTGTAAGCTCTCAGTTCTACTAACAAATATGGATGTAATCTTGGGATGAGTCTGAAATAAATTAATTATTATTATTATTATTTTTATGTCCTTACATATCTCGGGACCATGGGGTCCCGGACCTTTGGAAGGCGTACGAGGGACCGAAGCCAACTCGCAGAGGCCCCTTGGACAATTTTAATGGATTGAGGCACCAACCGACGATTATCCCTGTTTGCTCTATGAAGGTGCACCCAAGGACAACCCCCGGTTAATGCAAGACTATTGCAGAACATGGGAACAAAAAATATTGGGTTAAGGGTTTGGGAGGCTATAGTGGATCAGTTTCCTAAGACTATAGAAAGGCTATGGCCTGACCAATGCTTTATATAAAATACTCGTATACCGACAAAATGGTAGGGGGTGACTTGCACACTCCAAAATGGACCCCGAAAACGGCCGCTAGCACATAGAGACAAGGGGCAACACTTCCTGAGGTGCTTGAGGAGTGGAGAGGTATTCCACGGCTATCAGGACAATCCCGGAAGTACGGTCAAGATCCCTACCAGCATCTTACTGGAATACTTCCTTCCTCCGAGCACGTTTTCTCTTGCGAATCAACACTCAAGCCGGCCAATAAAGGCAAGAATGAGGTGGGAGCTCTGTTCCTCGTCAGTGTTCACTCCGGCCGGCCAATAAAGGCAAGCCAGAGATGACAAACAAGACTTCTCCCAGGAGATAGGGTCCGTGGGGTCGCTACTGCCCAACAGCTCGCCACATGCTGCCCTGCGGGTTTCTGTATCTCTCTTAGTTTGGCTCCTTATCCAAGACCTGTTCCTGCAAAGTAAACTCTACCAGCACAGACCTGGAGTTTGGAGCGCGCAAGCCCCACCACGACGTCAACGTAGAGATACAAGATGAAAGTACTCGTATAGGCCGTCAATAGCCGGCGCGTAGTTGTTTTTAAGCTGCTTCACAGTTCTTCTAATCGACTATAACTGTTTTTATATTTTCGCCATAATCCTTACTTAATATTATGAATGCCAAGGTGAGTTAATTTTACTTTCACGCTAAAACTGCTGAACGGATTTGGATGAAATTTGGCAGATCGGTAGACGACGATCTGAGTTAGGACATAGGATACCTGCTTTTTTATCTCGGTAATACGTGCCCGTGGGATGATTTCCGACCTCGCATAGGGCAAAAGCTAGTTTTTATTAAATCCAATAGTTCTAGCCCTAGTGGGAAAGTGACAGAGTTTATGCGAGTGTAATTTTTGCCCCACCAAAATCACCTAGTGGGACACAGTGAAAATGGTGGGGAAAAGTGGAATAATCCAATAACAGATAATAGGCGTGAACTTACAGTACCCACCAATGTATTGTATAGTTAAACCAAGCATCGACTTTTTTGTGTGGGAAATTATCAAATAAGTTCTCCCGCTCTGGGCGGACGAACTTTTACTGACTAAAACACACCCGTGTTCCGTTGCCTGTGTTGCCAGGGGCCTCAGTGTCCCTATCGGACTTTCCCACGACCCCGGCAGGCATCGGCCCTAGTGGACCCCCCCCTTTTCTTTTGGGTGGGAAATCATCATTTAACTTCTCCCGCTCTGGGCGGAGCAGGAGGGTGTGTCAGACTCTTACTGACTAAAACCCACCCGTATTCCTTCCTGTTGCCTGTGGCCTCGGTGACCGTTTAGTAACTTCCCTTGACCCCTGCAGGCATCGGCCCTAGTGGACCCCTACATTTGTGCTGACGACATCTCTTTGAGGCGCGTGTGGAATACAACGCGCCGTCGACCCGGACCTGGTCCTTACCGGACGGTGAGCTACCCATTGCTCACCGTCCGCAAGCCCGCGCCTACGGTGGCCGGAAATCCGCCCGGGATTCCCGACGCCCAGGGCGTCTCCTGCGGCGGCTAGGGGCGAAAGGGCGCTAAATTTGCCTTTCCCTCAACCGTCCCGCCTCCTCCTTCGCGGGCATTACTGCTTCGCAGAAGGAGGTGACGGCTGCCCATGCCCTCTCGCTCAGTACCAGGGCCGGACGCGAGAGATCTCTGCCGCCGATCGCTTCCACGAGGACACGGCGGTGCTCTGCCCAAGCCGGGCAGACCTCCACCGTATGCTCCACCGTGTCCTCCGGGCGATCCACACGGTGGTGACACCTTGGCGAGTGGACCCCCCTACACTTATGCTGACGACATCTCTTTGAGGCGCATTGACTAAGGTAAGTTTTCGATAATACCTAGTAAGGAACAAAAAAAAACAAATTTATGTAATATGAAAATAATCACTTTAATTTCGTAATAAACTTAATTTTAACTTATTATAATTAATATAAACGTACCTAGATACTTTCTTTAAATTACAAATATGGCAACTTTCTAAAACAATAAAAAAACCACTTCCTTTGACATACCTACCTACTTACATTACCTTTTATAAAATAAAATGCACCTATGGAATGGAATTTAGGCACAATTTATTTTTTCCCTGGTTACCTACCTAACTAACAATTGAACAAAAAACAAAATTAAGTATTTTAATATTTTAGAAAATATTACATATTTTTATTATTTTGAACAAGGTAACTTACTAAATATAATTTGTTGTTGTGTAAGTGAGCAATCAAACGTTGCATTAAATAACCATTGACTTGTTTACACAATCTTTAAGGTTAAGTTAAATTAACCTTTTACCAACCAAGAGCGTAAACCAAGCCTGTTTGTTGGCAACTATAATAAGCATTTATTTATTTTTCTAATTGAAAACGCAAATGGTGTTCATTACCAAAAAAAAATGTAAGTCTTACTCGCGCACTGGATTTTCAACTCTCAGTGTTGAGCCGAGCGTTGAGAACCCAAGAGTACAACCCAGCGCGTCGAAAAAACTCACAGTTGGATTTTCAACTCTTGGCGCTAAGCAGAGCGATGAAAATCCTAAGGTGCGAATAAACATGGCCCCGGGAAAAAAACGCCGGTGCGAACCTGGGCTTATTATGGCCCCGAGCCCACTGCACAGTAATATATGTACACACCCGGGCGCAGTCATCTCGGCCGCCGAAGTTTCGAGTAGATCGGGGAGACCACTAGAACTCGGCCCGACTTTGTGACGGGCCGATGTGTCACTATTATATAGCCGAGTTCAGTGGCCGTGGACACACGATCGCCGTCACCGGGACGTCACGTTCGTCACGGTGACGACGGCGGCGGACAAACGCCCTGAAGCGGAACTTTAACGTGACTTAAAAATATTTTTTAGCCACTTTTCGTGCGCTGCACTTGACATATGATCAATTTCATTGCCTTCATTACACAATTCCAGTTCACAAAATGTACAATAAAAATTGGAGTTAGGTAACTTATAAATTTTGTTAGTTTCGAGCATCATTTTGTACAGTTCTCTACACATCATGCCATCACTATGTCTTACATTGCTTTTATAAACGAAGAGCTTCAGTACCTCTGAGTCTATCTTATACTCTAGTTGAAGCAATGCCGTATGTTCCTCAGTGCCTATATGAGTCCAAATATTGGTCACTAAAATGCCACAGCAACAGTCACAAAACATACCTTTTGACTTTTTTATTATTGTGTGAAATTTTAATAATTTTCGTAGCCATTGCTTGTGATCTGAGCTTGCTTCATGTTTTGTTATGCTTTGTAGAACATTCGAGATATCTACATCACAGACTATGCATGTTACTTTATTTTTCATTGAATCAACGTATCTGAACGGACTTGAAGTGTCTATTTCATTGTTAGTAATGTTACTTACAGAGGTCCTGGCTACATTATCATTTTTAAGTGTAACGGTTTGATTGGTTATATTATCATTTTTAGGAGTCTCGTTTTGTTTGGTTATATTATCATTTTTAAGTGTATTGTTTTGATTGGTTACATTATAATTTTTAAGTATATCGGTTTGATTGGTTACATTATCATTTTTAAGTGTATCGTTTTGATTGGTTACATCATCATTTTTAGGTGTATCATTTTGTATTTCAGACGAATCTCTATCTGTTTTTACATTGTCTTTAGAAAAATATGTTTGTAACTGGTCCGCTACACCTGTGCAAATTTTTTTTAACGCATTTGACCAATGAGGAGTCCCAGCGTTATGGTATTCCATTTGATCTTGAGGCACACTAACATTGCACAGTTTGCATAATACAAGTTTCTGAACGGATGGTGCATCTTTTGTTCTCGCTTTGTGACCACTTTCAATAAGATGATCACATCTATCATTTTCAGATAAATTAAATTTAGAAATATTTTCTGTATTATTAATACATTTTATAATCTTGATTTCCTCTGATTTGTTAACATGGTTTTCAATTGTATGTTTTTCTATATGTGTTCGTTCAATGTTGTTCTCCGTATTAATGACGTCGGATAAATCTTCATTATTTTGACAGTTTTCAGTTAATTTTGTGCTGTTGGGAATCGCACCCAACAGACACGCAGACGGCACGCGTAGGCGACGTGACCGACCTGCGCAGCGAACGAGCGGAGGTGTGGCGCGGGGAGCCTGCCCGGCCGGCGACACTCGCTTCCTCGGAGCCCACCGCGACGGACGATACTCACAAAACGATTGTTAAACTCATATATATGTTTTGTCCGGGCAGTTATAATTGTACATTTAATCGGCAATATACCGAGCCTTTTTATACAGTCCACTAGTATTTTATTTACCCCAGCGAGCAAGTCGAACATTGGTCCTTCTAGGATCTCGCCGGTTATTGTTCAAAAAGTAACGGTCTTGAAAGAAAACTTCAAACTCGAAGCTCTTCAGTTGCGGTCTTCAGCGGCGACAGTTCCTGCAGGAGTCTTCAAGTTCCTGTCGAAGAGACTACGCATAGCTCCCGCACACGCCCAGAGAAGAAGTAACTAGAAATCGGCCGTACAACGGACTTGGGACCCGTCGAAAGTTCGAGTCATCGTCAAGGACAAAGAAGAACTTGCAACATCATCGGTGATCCTATGGATGGTTAAAACATTGAGTGAGTTCGTTCCAATTTGTCCCATATATCTTTTCCTATTCTATCTCATATTTCATGTTTAAATAGCAATAATTTAAGTGAGTGCTTTCAATTACTTTCTCTTTAAGTCTTTTAGTGATAAATCATTCTAATTCATAGCCTTACATCTGTCAAAACTCAATTATTCTGATTACAAAGCTACTGCATAACCTTTTTTATATTATCTGTTTACGTTTACTTCGCTTCTTATCTATAACAGCTGATCGACGGCACACCTGCGCGTCAGGTGTTCTTTTGTTCGCACTAACTAGCTACGTTTTTTATCTTCGCATATAACAAACTGGTTTCTTATTCATAATTACTTTATTTGTGAGTTAGCGCTTGTGAATTTAAAGCTATGGCTGACGAAAAAGTTGAGAAACTCGTTAAAAAACGCAGCTGTATGAAGTCTAAACTCACTATTTTTGGCAATTACCTTCACATGCTTGAAAGTTGCAACGAACTTAGCAGCTTACAACTTTTAGATCTGGAAACTAGGCTTAATAAATTTGATGGCGTATATGTGGATTATGACAAGTTACAGAGTGACATTGAGATGTTGGTGGAGAACCCCGATGACGAAAGCAAGGAGCGCGAGCAGTTTGAGAACCAGTATTATAAGCTGGTGGCGACGGCGCGGAGTCTACTCGGCGCTCGTCCCCCCCAGTCTGGCAGTCAACAAGATGGTTACGTAACGGGTGACGAGGATGTGCAGGCAGGTGGCTTTAAATACAATTGTGTTAGGTTGCCAAAAATTAATTTACCTGTTTTTCACGGACACTATCAACACTGGCTTGAGTTTAGAGACACTTACATTTCACTCATTCATTCACGAAAGGACATGGACAACGTTAATAAATTGCACTATCTGCGTGCTTCTCTTAAAGGTAGTGCGCTGCTAGTTATTGATAATTTAGACTTTAAAGCTCAGAATTACGAATCTGCTTGGAATTTATTGTGTAATAGATACGACAACAAAAGATTGCTCGTTAATAATCATGTTCGGGCGTTATTTAGCGTTGAGTGTATGCAGAGTGAATCATGTTCTTCTATTCGTAACCTTATTGATGTCACGAATAAAAATCTTCGTGCTTTGACAACGTTAGGTCAGGACACTGAATTTAACTTACGGGATACCCTCATAATTCACATGATGTCCGAAAAACTTGACGGTGTCACACGTAGGGAATGGGAAGAACATCGAAACACGTTAGATAATCCACCTTCGTTAGATTTTTTTTTAAAGTTCCTTAGCAACAGAGCTGACTTATTAGAAACTTTGCAAGAACATAAAAGAAACATCAATAAAGTAGAACAGGTATACACTTCCAAACATAATTCTAATTTACTTACAGCTACAAAATCTAATCAAAAAACAAATGAGAGCAATAATAAAGATAAAAAATACAACAATAATAATAATAATAAAAGAAAATTAACATGTCCTATGTGCAGTCAGACTCATTTCTTATTCAATTGTGATGCCTTTAGAGCTCTGTCTGTTGAAGCTCGTATACAAAAGGCCAAAGAGGCAAAGGTCTGCCTTAATTGTCTGCGACTAGGGCACACAGAATCAAGGTGCAATCTTGTATCTTGCAAATACTGCAAGAAAAGGCACAGTACTCTGCTTCATCTACATGAGGCAGAAGCAGCTACGTCTCCTGAGCCAGTTATTCCCGTCAATAACTTTGCCGGTTCAACTAATGTTCAGCAGTTCACTACTCCTCCGAATGTTTTGCTTTCCACAGCGATCGTGAGAGTGGTTGACAGCAAGGGCAACGTGCACAATGCCCGAGTACTCCTCGACAACGGTAGTACGGGCAACTTCGTAGATGAGTCACTGTGCGGTAAGCTGGGTTTGTCGCGACGTAGTGCGAGCGCCACCGTGACAGGTATAAATAATAATACTTCTTATTGTACACAGTCTTGCAACCTTACGATTATGTCCCACTATGATGACAACTGTAAACTTACTGTAGACTGTCATATTTTACCTCAGATCACTACAGCTTTGCCGTCATCATTCATAAACAGCGTTAACATTCCTCTTCCATTGGGAATAAGTCTGGCTGACCCAACATTTAATATACCGGCAGCTATAGACATCTTACTTGGGGCCGAAGTATTTTGGTCCGTCTTATGCAATAATTCTATAGATTTAGGCAAAAATCAGCCTAAGTTATATGAAACGAAATTGGGTTGGTTAGTGTCAGGGTACGTTGCCCGTCATAAGACACACTCTTCTTCTCCCGTTTGTCATTTTTTAAGTGAGGACGCCGACCCAGACTTATCTCGTTTTTGGGAATTAGATACCATTGCAGCCAAGCACTCCTTGTCTCCTGAGGAGCGTGCCTGTGAGCAGAACTTTAACGAACATACCTATCGTAAAGACGACGGACGCTTTGTCGTAACCATGCCACTGAAGAAAGATCCTTCAGTCTTAGGCGATTCTTTTTCAAAGGCAAAGTGTCGGTTCATGTCACTAGAGCGTAGGTTTCTTAGGGACCCTGCCTTCAAAAGCAGGTACGTTGAGTTCATGCAAGAGTATGAACGCCTAGGTCACATGACTGAAGATAAGGAGTCTTCACCGAGCTGTCTTCAGGGTAATACCTATTTCTTACCCCACCACGGCGTCATCCGTGAATCAAGTACAACTACCAAGCTTCGTACAGTTTTCGATGCATCGGCCACCACTAGTACTGGTGTGTCATTAAATGACATCCAAATGGTTGGTCCGACTGTACAAGAAGACATCATTTCGATACTGCTACGCTTTCGCCAGCATAAATATGTTGTAACTGGTGACGTAGAGAAAATGTACAGAGCGATTGAACTTCATCCGTCACAACGCTCTCTACAAAAAATTATCTTCCGCTCTGATTCAAAAGAGCCCTTAAAAACATACACACTCAACACGGTGACTTATGGCACGGCAAGTGCGCCTTACTTAGCCACCAAATGTTTGGTGAGTTTAGCCTCCAGCGCCCCTGATGATAACGTCAAACAATCAATTCAAAGAGACTTTTATGTTGACGATTATCTGGGTGGCTCTGATTCAATACATAAAACAATCGATATTGCTCAGGGAGTCATATCTACATTAAAATCAGCCCAATTAAAATTAAGAAAATTTAAATCAAATAATACATTCATTTTAAATCAAATTGCACCCTCTCATAATAATACAGATGACAATATTTTAGACTTTTCACAAACTAACATGGATGTCTCATCTAAAACTCTTGGTTTGTACTGGAATTGTGATTCAGACACTTTGTCATTTTCAATTAATATAAAGTTAAATAAAAAAGTAACAAAACGTCACATACTTTCTGTCATAAGTCAGATCTTTGACCCATTGGGGCTCGTCGGCCCATGTATTGTCGAAGCCAAATTCATCATGCAGAGATTGTGGATCGATCAGTATTCATGGGATAATGAGGTCTCACAAGACACCAAACATTCATGGCTAGCATTTGCTGACACTTTACCTCTTCTGAATCACTTAAGAATTCCTCGATGGGTTCTTAGTGATAGCTCTGGAATTCATGAAATTCATGTTTTTTCAGATGCTTCAGAGCGAGCGTACGGCACTTGTTTGTACATTCGTTCTGTGGATCAATCAGGATTAGTAAAGATACACCTCTTGACCTCTAAAAGTAGGGTAGCGCCGATAAAGCCTACGACGATTCCTCGTCTAGAGCTTTGCGGAGCCTTGTTAGCTGCAAGGTTGTGTACAAAAGTATTATCCTCTCTTACTCTAAAGATAAGCAAATGTAGGTTTTGGTGTGATTCGACTATAGTTCTAGGGTGGTTATCTACACCCCCACTGCAACTAAAAAATTTCGTTCGTAACCGAATCCACGAAATCCAAGAGAGCACAGAGGGTCACGTGTGGGGCTACGTACGGTCGAAAGACAATCCGGCGGACCTTGTTTCTCGTGGGCTGAAGGCTGATTCCATCAGTGGTTCATCCTTGTGGTGGTCTGGTCCCACTTTCTTAAAGAAAGATGAACAAGAATGGCCAAAAATGCCCAATCATAACGAGAGACAAGATCTACCAGAATTGGTTTCTTGTTCTGTTGTAGTAGCTAATAGTACTTCTAATGTAGATCCTATAAGTAGTTTGATTAACAGTAGATCTAATTTGAATCATGTACAAAGATCAATAGCATATTTACAAAGATTTGTACATAACTGTAGAAATAAAACCAACAAACGTACTGGTCCATTTTCAGTTGTCGAACTTAAAAATTCCTTAAATTTAATATTACACAAGGTTCAGTTGGAAATGTTTCCTGAGGAATATGCTATTCTTAAAACGGTAAAAGCATTACATAAAAAGAATAGACTTAGCTCCTTGTCCCCATTTCTAGACTCCAATAACATATTACGTGTCGGTGGTAGACTAGACAATTCCCCATACACGTACGATACAAAGCATCCTATTCTGTTGTGCAGCAAGCATCATTTTACTAAGATACTTTTTGAGCATCTACACTTAGTATATTTACATGCTGGTCCACAGCTCTTACTAGCGAACGCTAGGCAAACTTATTGGCCCTTGGGTGGCAGAAGCCTAGCCAAAGCCATCGTAAATAAGTGTGTCCGATGTTGTCGATACAAAGCGGAATCAGTGCAACCCATTATGGGACAGTTACCGACAACTCGAACTGAGCTAGAGTACCCTTTCTTACATTGTAGTGTTGATTACGCAGGGCCACTGATGATAGCGGACAGAAAAGGCAGAGGTTGCAGACTTATTAAATCGTTTATGGCAATCTTCATCTGTAACTCGACAAAGGCCTGTCACATCGAGCTCGTTACGGCACTATCTAGTGAAGCTTATTTAGCAGCTCTCAATCGTTTTGTGTCACGTCGGGGGAAACCGCAAAGTATAACGTCCGATAACGGCACCAACTTTGTCGGCACTTACAATGAGCTATCAAAGTTTCTTGCACAATCAGACCTTGAAGGTCACATATCTCAAGAAGGTATAGAATTTAAATTCGTACCCGCATATAGTCCCCATTTCAACGGCTTAGCCGAGGCAGCTGTTCGTTCCACAAAACACCATCTTAAAAGGTTATTGCAATCCCCTCATCTCACCTACGAGGAAATGGCTACGTGCCTCACTCAAATAGAAGCTGTTCTAAACTCCCGTCCTTTAACTCCTCTCTCCTCAGATCCCCATGACTTTTCCGCTCTGACACCTTCTCACTTCCTAATTGGACGGCCACCTAATGCTATACCTCATCCACAGGTCTCTGATCGCAATATTAATCACCTGGAGCGCTTCAAGAGAATAGAGCACATCAAACAGCACTTCTGGCAGCGTTTTTCCCTTGAATACGTTGCTCTACTGCAGCAGAAGGTCAAGTGGCGCTTTTCGAAGACAGAACTGAAGTTAGGCTCTCTTGTCCTCATAAAGGATAGAGCTCTTCCTCCTCTTCTTTGGTCCTTAGGAAGGGTCACAAAGATTTATCCTGGCAGCGATGGCGTAGCCAGAGTCGCAGAGGTGAAGACAAAGAGGGGCACCATAAGGAGGGCCTTCAATAATATTTGTCCCCTTCCAGATTTTTGAAGTCTTCCCTTCAACCCGGGCAGCATGTTGGGAATCGCACCCAACAGACACGCAGACGGCACGCGTAGGCGACGTGACCGACCTGCGCAGCGAACGAGCGGAGGTGTGGCGCGGGGAGCCTGCCCGGCCGGCGACACTCGCTTCCTCGGAGCCCACCGCGACGGACGATACTCACAAAACGATTGTTAAACTCATATATATGTTTTGTCCGGGCAGTTATAATTGTACATTTAATCGGCAATATACCGAGCCTTTTTATACAGTCCACTAGTATTTTATTTACCCCAGCGAGCAAGTCGAACAGTGCTGTTTAAGAGTTTGACGTGATTATCATCGTACAGATGGTGCTCGGACAGGGTACTCGTCAGAACTACCTTGTTACATATGAGGCAATGACTACTATAATCATTGAACTGAAAAGAAAAACATTAAATATTAGTTAGGTTATACCCCGTCGCCACGAGCTACACGCTTCTTGCGACAACGACTGCGGATAAAAAAAATGAAAGAAGTTGTTTATAGCATGCCACGAGTCACCGCGAAGTGAGTTGCGGAGCGACTGACGGAAACAAGTGACGCGCACGCGTGTCCCTTGACGCAAGTTCCGGACAGACCCATAGGGGAGGGGGAATTATTCATTTAATCAATGATCTTAATAGTATAATATTTAAATACACCCCCGGACTTTTTGTATAGAAGTCTATGACTTAACCGTGCGAAGCCAAAGAAAAAAAAAAAAAAGAGTCTATGACTTTTTAAATGGTCGTGAATTCAAATTCGGTACAATAACGACACCAAAATGATGGCCAGTATGTCGGCATCAAAACTGCATAAAAACTTTTTCTTTGACTCGTCATTATTTTGATGTTTTAGGTCTTTATACTTCACATGGAATTGCACCGTGACGACGCGATTTAGAAGACCAGAAAAAGTATGTGCTGACGGTGATTGCCGAAAATCATCGTCTAACTTCGGAATTACATGTGATGATTTAAAAAAAAACCTAAAATTTATCTGTTACATCCATGGAGGTATAGCTGTACAAGGTTCTTCTTAAAATCGGAATTAACTCTGCATCTTGTTTTTTCAATAAACTCAAAACATTTTTAATAAATATTTACCAACAGTGCCTCTCAGTCATTCAAGCGTCAAAAGATCGTTGTCGCATTGTACTTGTCTATTTTGTACAGGGTAAAGTTCACTTTTCCTTGGCAAATAGATCGTTGACCGCAGGGGGTAGCGGGGTGCGCGGGATGTGATCGAGTCACGCGTCTCTCGCAATTTTAGTCGCCATGAGTCAGTGCACGGGAGAGCATCGCGCGTTCGCTGTTCAAGCGTTTTACGACAACGGTCATTCTTACATTGCTGTGCGGTGCGGCGTACTCAGTTAGTTAAACAATGGCTGAAGAGGTTCCAAAAAACTGATTCGACGCTACCATTGATACGTCAAGGTCGCTCCCGTACTACACGCACGAAACAAGCGATTCGGGAGGTTAATTGATCTGCTCAAGAAAATGCGGAACTTTCTACGCGACGACGTTCAGTGACTGAGGATTTCGCGAAGCAGTTTAAGGCGAATTTTGAGATATGATTTGTCATCATCCTTATAAGATCCAGTTGGTGCAAGAACTTTCCCATAATGACCATACAAAAAGGGCGTCATTTTCCACCTTGATGTTAGAGCGATTTTGCAACTTCGGGAACATCCTTTTCTCGGAAGAAGCTCACTTTCACCTGAACGGAATTGTTAACAAGCAGAATTGCCGTATTTGGAGTGCTGAACAGCCTTCGCGCAAGCACCAAAAGGCTCTCCGCTGCCAGAAAGTAACGGTTTGTGCTGCCATTTCAGCAAAAGGGCTCATTGGGCCTTATTTCTTCGAAAATTCTCAAGGCCACCCAGTAACAGTTAATACAGAACGTTATGTGGAAATGCTTCAAGAGTTTTTAAGGCCAATCCTTGCTGGGCTGCAAGAGTACAACTCCCTGACCTGGTTCCAGCAGGATGGGGCCACCTGCCACACGTCGAATGCCAGCATGAAGGTCGTATAGGAGCTGTTCCCCGGTAAAGTCATCTCAAAGAGAGGTAACATCGAGTGGTCACCACGAAGCCCAGACTTGTCCCCACTGGATTTCTTTTTGTGGGGATTCCTCAAGAATAAGGCCTACTCCAATAAACCGAGGACAATTACTGCCTTAAAAGCGAACATTCGAGCGGAAATGGCGGCTATATCGACAGCAACGTGCCGCCGCGTTTTTGAAAATCTTAAGTTCAGCTTTGAAGAGTGCTTGTGGCGAGACGGGGAACACCAAGACGATGTTATTTTCAAGAAGTAAATTACATTAATGTTAGATTAAGTTACTTTTTGAATAAACTCTCCAAGCATTATCAGTCTTTTTTATATAGGTTTCAAAAGTGAACTTTATTCTGGCCCACACTGTATTAGATACCATGATTACAAAACTATAGATCAACAACTCTATGCAATTCCAAGCAACTTTTGAGTCGTAAATGACGAGGTGCGAGAGGGCCGGATGTATAGGTGTGGAGGCCCTGGGGTAACCAAGAAGTGGAGGCCCCGAAAATTTTGTGGAACAGACGAAAAAAAATAAAATTAAAAAAGTAGCTTGTGATAGTGATTTTTTTTTCTGTGATGATTGTGAACTCTTTTTTCTTTGATGGACACAAAGGATGTATTTTTTTTTTATGTAAAATAATCTAATGAGGCCCCTTATTTGTGGAGGCCCGGGGCCAATGCCCCTGTTGCCCTGCCATAAATCCGGTCCTGGGTGCGACCACCGTCCTAATTTCGTAACACACTATCGATCACAATCTAAATGATTTTGAAGTATATTGCTAATCCACTGCTTCATACGTACGAAAAATTTGTCCGCTCAACAACGTAACTAACGCAACGACTGTTGTTGAACTGTCAAAATGAAACCCATTGCTACCGATAGAAAGAAAGAAAAAAGTATTTATTGGGACTCGCAGGAGATCACACAGAAAATAAAAACAAAAAGTGCTGTACGAGGCCAAAAGGCTCCTATCTCAGCATAATGCTGCAGCAGCGCTGGTATTCTGATAGGGCGATAGTGTGTTACACAATTACCCCGCAGAGTAGGTAACCCAACGGAGGGAACACTGCAAAGCACGGCAACATAATAACTTAGAAACTTTGCCTCTGTGCGACGTTCGTTTTAAAGGCCTGTTCAGCTATAAGCGATATCGCTGTCGCGCTCGGTAGTGATACCGATTCGGTACGCGATATCGCTGTCCTGTCGCGCTCGGTAGCGATACTGGTCCGCTATCTGGTTAGTCAATTTTGTGCCGCCCATTAGTGAACACAACTACACAGTAACTATGAATTCGCCACAATCTCAAACCAACTCCATGCAAACACAATGGTTCAACTAATAGCATTTCGTGCGCATGCGATACGATTTGCGGGGAGTGGGGGAGTGATGCGTTTGCCGCGCTCGCAGGCGATATCGCCTACCGACCGCGACGGCGATACCGTGTAACGAACCGAAATCGCTACTGAGCGCGACAATTTTATCGCGTATATCTGGACAGACCTTAAATTCGGAAACAAAGACTGCCCTAGCGCAAACCTTTTCTTGTTTAACTATATGTGGGACCATTTATGTAACATATTTTAAAATGAATTCATATTCGTCACAGAACATGGATACGCTTCGGTGGCCACTGTTAGATACGGGATTTCAACACTTTCCATAAAAACCAAAATGGTGACTCATTTACTCGCACTGTGACACAAATGAATAAAAACTGACGGTTGCGGTACATGATTGAATTTGTGCGCTCATCACAATTTCGGCGCCACAAGTTTCATTAGTACTGCCGTGTTCTGTGATATACGTCAAAAAGACAAATGAGTGATAAAATAAACAAGATTATTACTTACAGTTCGGGCGAATTGTTCATTGACTGCTAAAAATACATTTTTGGCATGTTCTTCTGAAACTTTATGCTTACTATCTTCTACCAATTCGTACACTTTGTTACACATTTGACAATATATCCTGATTTCCTTGACTATGTAGTGGTAACTATGAAAATGGTCTTGTGATATCTTAACTTTGACCCCGCTTGGACTAGCTACATGAATAAATTCACCACCTACGATGGGCAAATTCACTTTCAAATTGTATTTCTTAACCATATCTTTGAAATAATTTAATTCAGAAGTAAGTTCTTCGTTATGTTTGTCATTTGGTACCAAATGATCAAGAGTACAGGTTGGTTTCACCGTATGATCATTAGTAGAACAAACGGTTTTAGTCTCATCATTCTTATTTTTCTCTTCATCAGCAACTTTTAAGTTATTATTTTTGGTGTCATTCTGAACAATTTCTGTACCAAAATTCTTTGCAGACACATCTCCGTTTTCATTTAAAATTTCTTCGTTTTCTACCTCTTTAACTCCAACATGGCCTTCATTATCTTCAAATATTTTGTAAAATTCATGCACAACATTAATGACTCTTTGTGATTTTACGTGGTATTCTGAGGATTCGTGCTTAAGTTTGTTTTCTATTTTAACAATCTTAGAGCAAGGCACGCAGTAATACACATCCTTGTCGATATCTTTGTCGTTATTAATTACACTTATTTTTATTTGTTTGGAGATTTTCTCAAGAACTTTCTGGAATATAGTGCTTAAGGTGACATGTTTTTCGCTTTCGTTATGTATTTTGAAACACAATACGGGCACTTCTACGTTACAAATATGGCAATTAAATGTGTCACAGGTTTCTTCTGAAAATGGAAAGAATAAGAGAGATTTAGTGTGAGAGACAGAGAGGGAGGTATATCTTTCTTGTCCCTCACATAACGAAATGTGCCACTGATCGTCCACTGATCGAATTGTCGCCTAAGAGCCGATTCACACCAGGAAAGCAGCGGCCGGCAGCGGCGCGGCGAGCACTTTCAGTGTGAAATCATTTTAAAGGACATCATCTTTTTTGGCCCAAATATGAAGTGGCCAATAAAAAAATGACACCAAAGCTGTAGGGTCATTGTCCTTGGTTTTATTGGAGTTCAAAAATTCAACATCTTCATACATTTTCAGTGAATTTAATAAACAAAAACAAATGATTTGTTCTACCATATTTTTATTTTGAACATCTTTTAGTAAGATATATTGGTTCTTGACCTATTTTGGACATGTTGATCATGTTTTGTGTTTTTGAGGATTATAAATAAAATATATATACAGGGGTTATTTTGTTTAATTAAATACTATAAAATCATCGTCGTCTGGTACAACAATAATGTTCTCCAATCCATAAGCTGGAGGGGTTATTGCTGGCAAATGTCGTGCATCGCTCATGTACCATATAATGTACATAATATGGGAGCAGCATCCAATTGTTCGCTTTCCTATGATGCACGAACAATAATAGTGAGCGATTGCTTGTCGGCCTGATAACGACCTATCGATTATAATGTAGACATAATACTGTCTTGCTCTAACATGCCGCGATTGCAGTCGGCCTCTTATCATCCATAAATCATTGCCCTGCAATTCCGCCAAGTCTTCATTTGATAACTCATTGCTGAGCTCAATTGTGAATGCTCCATTGTCAAGGACGTGCTCACCGTAATAGCTTTTGGCCTGTTTTAGTTGATAAACGCCCAGAGCGAATAAAAATAATTCGTTCTCATCCATTCTTGGAAAATCTACGAACTCTGGTATATCTGCAGTCATTAAAGTAAACTAAGCACGTCTGCGATTGTAGTTATGGCGTATTACAAGATCTGCCAATCTATTTGGCATATTAATTCTTTGGTGGATAATCTCTAAAATCGCAGCAGCATTTGGATTATCTTCAATCAAAACATGAAAACGATTTATGATCGCCGCTGCTATCTTGAAATAGTCGAACATGCTGGGAAGGGCTCTGTTATTATATACATTTCGCAACAGGCGAAAATCTCTTTTGAACCTGCCGTTGACCACTTCAACCACCCAACGACATATTGTTATCAGTCTGGACTTATTGGCCTGATCCGTGGTTAGCTGTGTCTCATTTGGATACTTTGTTTCAGGCATATGTTGTACGTATCCGCAAGATTCCAGATTTCTTGCTGAGTCTCGAAAACCACGGTCCAGAATAAAAACATCTCCACTCCTATAAAACCAGTGGAAGGCACTGTCAGAATTATTAAGCATGTCAGTCATTATATCTGCGTCAGACGTGGTGGCAGCATATGGTCCGTTAACTTCGATAATGTGTCCATCACAAGAAACCAAGAGGAACGGTTTTAGGAGGTTTCTGTATTTGTGATGGCTGTAAGACTTGCGTTGGAAAAAATAATTTCCACTTTTTTGCAGATAGATGTACGTGCCATCACAAATCGTGATGGCTTTCCTTTCATCTTCTGGGCTCGATGGGTTCCCAAACAGATTGTTGGGTAGAAAAAGGTTCCTGTGTGCTACATCCTCACGGGAAATACGGTCAAACCCAACATTTAAGGGCACAAAATCTTCTAACAGAGCGTTGCGTCCGATTTTTAACCACGTATGAAACGCTGTTTCGCTACATTTAAAAATATTAGCAAGCCGCGCGTTCGAGTCACCTGTTCTTAACTTGACTAATACTGCCGCCAGTACGGTTCTTTTATTCTTTTTAGTTCTCAGACTTGGTAAACTGTCTAATAATTCAGTAAACTGATCTTGAGTCAGTCCTGTCCAAGTATGAAACTCGGCCGGTGCTATATTTTCATACTACTCAAAATCAAGTATTTCCTCCGTAATATGTCTTTGTAACATCGACACGATAGTCATTATTTGAGCTACAGTGAATTCCTCAGAAGAGTGTACAGGAAGTAAATGCCACAGATTTTGCTCCACGTGTTCATTACAGACACGCGCGCTTTCTGACACGAAATAGCTGTAGCGGCATACCATGCGAAAAATTATGTTCTCTGGAACACGACGCGACGGCGAGATTCATTCGTACAATATTGGAAAATGCAACTATTTGCGGTGTTTGGAGCACGAAGAAGACCTGGCAAAATCAGCGAAATTGGTCTTGGATTTGGAACTTCCGATGGATCACGGTCTTGATCAGCTTGCTGTTCAGCCTCCCGAATAAGTCGCTAGTGCGTTCGTTCCGTTCTTTGCCAACAGGGTCGACAAATGAACGCAGTAGGCTCCAACTGTCGAGCTACTATATCTTCTATCACTATTTGGGCGATATCAAGATGTTGCATTTCTCTGGAAACCCAATCATATCTTCGCCGATTCTCTGTCGATGCACGGCACGAGATACACATCTGCCATGACTCGCAGCAATGTTCAAACTTAACAACGGAGATAACAAAAACAAAACAAATCAAAGCACAAGAACTAGTGGGCATCAAACGGACATACACGGCAGCGTTGCTTTCGGTACTAAACAATACACGCGAATGCGAGCAAACGAATGAGCATGGCGCGATGGCATCTGCTCGCTGCACCGTATTCCATTGTTCGCGTGAGTGTTTACCTGCGCGGCCATTGTTATTGCCATTTTTTAGGAAAAAGTCCCGGCATCCCAGCCGATTATGCCACTAATGTTACTCATTAGTGGTTTAAATGAGATATATGTTATCTTGTCAGAAATAGATCAAGAACCACTGCATCTTACTAAAAATGTTCAAATGTCAACAAGGTATGGTAGACAAATAATTTGTTTTTGTTAGTTAAATTTACTGAAAATGTATGAAGATGTTGAATTTTTGAACTCCAATAAAACCAAGGACAATGACCCTACAGCTTTGGTGTCATAATAATAAATACTCAGGGGGACAAGTTCTAACGGAATACAGCATATTTTTTTATTGGCTTTCATATTTGGACCAAAAATGTATGAAATCCCGATGATGTCCTTTTATCTACATAATTTTTGTCAGCAGTACTGCCCGAGGCTGCCCGTGGCGACGCGAAGCCGTTCGCGGCGACACGAAGCCGTTCGCGGCGCCGCTTAAGTTTCTTGCCGAATGTAGAATCTAAACCTGGTCAGGAAGAGACCAGGCGCGTGGTGTCGCGCGCGGTCGCCAGCGGCCTCAGGCGGCGACGCGAGCCTGCCGCGGCCGGCCTCGTCGCGTCGCTGCTGGCTTCTGCCGTTCCGGTGTGAGTCGGCCCTAAGAAGATTCGCTTAAGAAAACGGCCTTAGGCCACCTATAAATTTCGTCACTTGTTAAGGGGACTACAGGACAACACCTAAAGCGCGGTCGCTGTCGGATTGCATAGAAAAGAAAGAGAAGCGCGATGACAACGCTGGTAATTTATTGCAAAATATGAAGCAATTATAGATTTACAAAAAAGCTAGATTGTATAAAAAAATAAAACACAATTATGCTAATATGTTGCTTGTAGAATAATCTGACAAAAAATCAGAATGATTGCTTGTATATTAGTATGGTTTTTAATTGTTAAAAGAAATTTTTAGAGGTATCTTCGTGATTTTTTTCTATCGTATGAAATTAGTTATATTATGTTTTCAACACACTATCTACCTAGCATATATCCTTAAGAATATCATATATTTTTCTGATTTTGTTTACTGCAGTGGATCATATACTTTAAGGCATTATAAAACTTATAAAAGTTGCGTTTAGGTCCTGTAGTCCCCTTAAAGTGAGTTTAAATACTTTAAACTCACTTTAACGAGAAGCTCCTATTGACTTTTTATTTTATTGACATTTTCATTTTATGTAATATATTATTAACTCTATCAACATTTATATTATAAGATTTAAATTTCAAATCATGTCACATATTTTTAAATTTTTAATATTTAATCTTATACCACACAAATATGACCACCTGTGACTAGGGGGGACGGCGGCGAGGGGGGGGGGGGGGAATCATTACCTTTTACTTCTAAATAATCTACCATAGGCACACTAGGAAGACTGGATTAAAAATTTTAGCAGTAAGGAATATGTATTAACAAAATAACAATACAACCCTTTTAGTTCAAATTGGTCTAATATAAAAAGAAAAATTTAATTTCACGGTCTGTTCTAGCGTTTTCACCTTAACAATAATATTCTTACCAGAAAAACAATCTTCATTATCATTTTGAGTGTTCTTCTGTATGTGACAATACTCCGATTCTCCATCTATGCACTTCCTCGTCCACAACAGTCTCTTTGAGTTTTTGTTGAGGACATACTTACTGCGGTACCTCAAGTCTCTACTATCTGAAGGTTTTGTGTATGAATGAGACCCTTCACTTTTGGTTTCTGTCATTCTTATCTAGAAAATGGTAAGTTATGATAAAATAAGATTTATTGTTCAAACTAGGGCCAGTTATTGTATGCTGCAAAGTAATGTATAAGCACAGACAATGTTTCGTAATCTAGTTAGAGGGTGCCAAACTGTTCTCCTAGATAGGTTACGAAATAACATGTGTTTAGAAGATATAGTTCCGATAACCACTATAAAGTGTTCCATTATAATAGCATGTGTTTTACAGGGTTACTGATAACTCAACCTATTCCTTGCAGGATGTCATAGTAGGGTTAAAATGCAACTAAATTAAACCACCAAATGTTCTGCCGAAGTTTAGTACTTTTTGGGTTGGTTAGATTTTTTAAATCTGAGATTAAATTATTTGAAGCCAATTTAAAAATGATTTATGGCACGGCACAACTACTGAAGTTTAAGTTGCATGACAAAGCCTTCCGCAGAATGCTCAAGATATCAACGAAATGTGAGTGCTTGGGTATTAAAATAAGATTCAAAAGCATTCCCAATTACGAAAATCGTTTGCTATACAACGTCGCGCCGCGCCGTGCGGCGAGTGTCATCTAGTGAACGCCTCTGACCCTGAGACCCTTACTATAAATATTAGATAGTCTATTGATCTCCTGATTTAAACAAAAATGTCCGTCTGCTGGGATGAGATATCCATAAAAGTTTGAAACGGAACAAAAACAAAAAATTTCACTTTAGGTATCTCCTAAAGTAATTTTTTTTTTTGTTCCATTTTAAACTTTTATGGATATCTCATCCCAGCAGATGGACATTTTTGTTTAAATCAACCTCTACATGGGTGAAAATCCAGCTGTTTTAACTGCTAACGACATTATTGCCGCACGGTTCGATCGATCAGGTTAAACTACGTTTGCCGCGGTTGGTCTGTGGATGGGTGACAATCTTTACATACCAAGACCCTTCCGTGCCTCGGAAAGCACGTTAAGCCGTTGGTCCCGACTGTCATTTGTAGTTCTTTGACAGTCGTTACGGGTCGTCAGAAGCTCGACAGTCTGACAACCAGTATTACCAAGGGGTATCGTGTTACCCAGTAACTGGGTTGTGGAGGTCAGATAGGCAGTCGCTCAAAGTAAAATACTGGTATTCAGCTGTATCCGGTAAGACTGGAAGTCGACCCCAACGTAGGTGGGAAAAAGCTAGGCAGATGATGAACGACATTATTTTAATAAAAATATCTCATACTCATTACTTACCGCAGTTGTTTACGTTCAAATATGCTTACACGAAACTATAGGCCCGTTGGTGGTCTAAGGTCCCTGCAGGAACAATCAGTCATCAAAATCGGTTACTTATTTGAATAGGTGCTAAGGTGCTAACACAAAACACATTTACTCACAGGAGGTGCTAATGTGTTGTTTAGCAGTCCATGGGCTAATTTAACCGTTGGCAAAAAAACTTTCGTCAACTTTTACGAAACAGTCGAATCCCTGAGCTGCGCTGAGTGCTTTCTGTGCTGTCACCGGCTGTCACTGTCAGTTTGTCTTTGTTTTTAAGGAAACGGAAACGAATGTGGTCGTTGATGTCATTACATCTGTCAACTTTTGTTGCCAAGGGTGACCAGTAAAAAGCAACTACCCATATCTAAGGTAATTATCTTTATAATAATAAATAAAATAATATGGACGCATGATTCAAATCGAGCCTAAAGTCTGTCGTGGTCACATTAAAACACTACTACTACTATTCTGTTTACTATGTTGATGTATGTACCTATGGTGCTCATATTTAATGTATATAATGCGATGTCATAATGTAATGTAATATATAATGTAATTTTGTAACGTTGTATCATTACGTTATTTATCTTATTGACAACAACAAAATGTCAAGTCAACCACAGACGCAATAAAATTAGGGACGTCCTAGGTTACTAATCATAATTAGTTAGCTGTCCATGCTAGTGATGCGCGTGGTCGGCGTGTCCAAACGTGTGAGATAACTTTTAATTAACCTTCGCGACTATTTCACTCACGATGACCAGCACATTCGAATTCCTGCTACGGACGAAGACTCACGTCCACTTGATCCTCGAATCACTTGTGACTAGCTTAGCTTAATTAGCGCACTAGTACATCTTGCTTTGCTTATGCTTTGGTGTTTGGTGTTATTCAGCGGAGATGACTATTGCTCATTTTGTGACACGCTGGATGTTATGTTCCAGGGTTCATAGTTCCGGCTAGTATATCCAAAGTTTCGGCTAGTATCTGCAAGGTTCCGGCTAGTATCTTCAAAGTTATCGGTGGCATCCGTACTCAGATTTACGGGTCACTATTGCCGGCGGCGTATTGAATTGCCGTCTACGGGTCAGGCGCGACCAACCGCCGACCGTCACCATCCCTGGCGTCTGTAGCGTGGCACACCCGCTGGGGTCATCGTCGCACCAGTCTGAGCCAGGAGAGTACTGTGCTGCTCCCAAGGGAATTATGGGAATCTTGTGACCATAGACTTACCTACCCCATTTTCTTTATTTTATTATTTTAAATACATATTTTTATGTTGACAAGGTTACGCGGTTTTATTCATACCCCCAGGGCCCACGTAAACCTCTTCCGCCACAATATAATGCAATGTATAAATTCAAATTCAAATCTAAGTTTTAAATAATTTACATGCTATTGTATTATGGAGGAATGTGTTCTGCACTAAGATATCTTGAACACCTGTAGATGTACCGCATTTTATGCAAATAAAGATATTTACTTACTTATACAAATACAAACATCACACAATTTTGAATGATAATGACCTATGAGTAACAGAGACGACGCTTTGCAAAACAGAACTGTTTCTAAAACTCGCTGTGCCTTATTTACTGCTAGATACTGTACAGCCAACCGCACGTTCATAGTAACAATTTGACCTTTCCAATGTTACAGTACTTCTGTCATGCGGTGGTTGTCCCAATAACCAGTTTATTTTTTTCAGGAAATCAGATTTAACAACTTGTAACCCCAATCTGAACAAATAGTTGAATGACGTTTGTTCTTTGTGGCACCGTTTTTCCCCGATCAATATTTTTCCTGACTGCATAAAGTCAGCATTTTGTTTCGTTTTTCACAGGGCCTTTCGCTAAGGTTTCTATCATACTAATCGAACACTAGCGCTTGTCAAAAAGTGCCACTTGGCTAGGCGTCATTCTCTATGGAAATCGTTCAACGCTGTCGATTCGTTTCATGGAATCGAATGTTGATAAAATTATCTTATAGCATTTAGCCGTGTGTACGATTCGCTACCGTATCGACAATGATACTCTTGTTCGATATCCTCATATCCTGATTTCTGAACCGAAGGACTGACAAAACGCTATTCTTCGACTTTAAGTGACCGATTGTAGGTGTTGCTATTTGTAGATGCTAGAAAATGGTAGTAAATAGATAATTGTGGTAGAAAATGTAAAGTGGTATATAAATGAGTATTTTTGGGTATTTCATTAAGTCAAAGTCAAAAACGTTTATTGCGAACTAAGTGTACAATGTTGGTGTTATGTTAAGATAGTACTTATGACTTAGCAGCCTTTTACAAGCATTGCAATTATCATTCGCCTGCCCTTATCATCTTAAATTCGCATGCATTACACATTATTATTACTAACAACTAAGAACAACAACAAACAACAAGTAAGTAGTACTAAGTGCAACTATAGAACATTACATCGAGTAACTATTAACAAAAAAAAAACAGTAAACAATGATTTTATTAATAAATAAAATTTATCTGATTTCTTACTTGCTTTGTAAACTTCAACTTGACATTTTGAAATTTGAATAAAGAACAATAAAACTGACTAATATTATATTCGCCTTGAGAGAGCCCAGAGAGCTGTCCTTAAGGTCATGCTCTCCCTTCTGCGAAGCAGTAATGCTCGCGAAGGAGGAGGTGGGACGTTTGAGGGAAAGGCAAATTTCGCGCCCTCTCGCCCCTAGCCGCCGCAGGAGACGCCCTGGGCGTCGGGAATCCAGGGCGGATTTCCGGCTACCGTAGGCGCGGGCTTGCGGACGGTGAGCAATGGGTAGCTCACCGTCCGGTAAGGACCAGGCCCGGGTCGACGGCGCGTTGTATTCCACGAGCGCCTCAAAGAGATGTCGTCAGCACAAAGGTAGGGGTCCACTAGTGCCGATGGCTGCCGGGGTCGCGGGAAGGTACTTATGGGTCACCGAGGCCCCCGCAACACAGGCAACGGAAGGATTACGGGTGGGTTTTAGTCAGTAAGAGTCTGATACATCCTCCCGCTCCGCCCAGAGCGGGAGAAATTATTTGATGATTTCCCACACAAATAAAAAAAAAAAAGTCTAGCTCTCTCTTCCGCGTCGGTACCCCACTCTGCAGCTCTACTATGATTGCAATGTACACACGGCTACACATCAAGCTATACATTTCCAGTTTACGCTGACCTCGCATTGTGTGGAAATCCTATACAATGCTAGATCAGCTTATACTGGAAATGTATAACTTGACGTGTAGCCGTGTGTACTCACAGTCAGGCAATTTTATGTGCTCCTATCGACCTTACGAAAAAACTGCTCGCCTCCATAGGAACCAACTTGTAGACTTAAACATAATGTTTTCCTCCACGAACGCCATATACCATTGCCAGGCGCCAATTCTACGTTAGTAGCAATAAAATGTACAATTGCCTAAATAAAAAGATACAAATTTATTTGTGCCCGAAATATCAATGCAGAAACCTACTTAGAGATTATCTCCAAACACTAAGTTATCAAAGCACTGAGGATCTCCTACTGAGTAACTTGCAATGATAATTAACTATATAATGCTACGTATGTGTAGCGGTTATACCACCTCTTTTTCACTACACACACCCTATACCTACTCACTACATACAAACACAAGTCCTATACTCACTCACTGCACACACACACATCCTACACTCACTCACTACACAAACACTCAAACCCTACTTTTTAACCTCACCCCAAAATGAAACTTAGTTTTTAAAATAAGTTTTTCAAAAAAAATAAAATTATTAGTTGTATTAAAATTACTTTTACACCATTATTATGTTATTATTTTATTTTTATGTTTTCTTTTACACCATTTGCATATTGTTTATACTTCCTGTTTCACTTTGTTTGTTTAGAAGAATCACTGACTTCTAAAACACAGGCACATACGCCTAGTTTAGGAGTCAGAGTATTATAATTATCGTGACCTAGTTAGCCTAATGTGCGCGTAGCCTTCAAATATTGTATGATGGATTTTTTTGGTGAAATAATGAATTATTATTATTTATTATTATTATCTGTGAAAAATAAGTTTTTTACAGAAAAATGAGTATGGGACTGTGGGTATTTTATCAGTATGTAAAAATTACTATTTCTTGTTATTTGCTCATTTTCTTGTTTTACTAACAACATGTATGAGACAAATATGCCTGAAATAAAAAAAAATGTATAACATAGGTAGTTGAAAGTGCATATTTGCAGAAAAGAGTATCAGTGCAGTGCGGCAGATGCTCATTGCATTCATACAACATGCAAGGGCATGAGGACCTTACCCGGAGCCATGTCTCAGGACTGGACGCAGCGCGCACAAAAACAATCTGCTAGACTAACCACGTAAAAAATGGAATCACGACATCCAAATAGTATCACGTACATAGGTACTTCATCTACCCAAATAATTTAAATAAAAGTCTAGAAATAATTTAAGTGAAATGTAACCGAATCTAACCAACGAATGTAACCACCTAACAAATACATAGGTATACTTTCGAATTCAAATATTTAGTGCATAACACATGTGTTTATAAGGTCTTAAAATTATCATAATGATCACATGGATGACCCTGTCGGGCAACAATTTAATCAAATAGGTGTGATTAGTAGCATGATTTAAAATAAATTAAGTAACATTAAAATATCTAATAAATTTACATTGAATAATATCACGTTTAAAATGAATACGTCTTTAGAAATTGTACTTATTTTGGATGTATGCAGCGGTCAAAACAATAATAAATCTTTACATATCTACATTATGTAAAATTACTTCAGATAGTGCCTAAATTAGCAATATGTTTTGTTCGATATCACTTCCGACAGAAAATAAATCTTGTCGGAAGATTGATGTCTTCATACCGTGTTTGAACTGTCAAAATTATACGGTTTCGGATTTGTGAATAGCGTCTATAACACATTTGCTCGTAAAGGGTCTCTTATTTCACCAATTTCAATATCGTATTGTATTTCATTAGGTACTTGTGCGTTATTGTAATGTAAAACGCACGATTTTATTTTTAATAAGGTAAAACGCACGGTTTATCACGATGCTCCGTCTAAAACGAACGGTACTTTTTTAAATCTTAGCAAAGAGTTTTTATGTCAGAAAAGTGGTCAACACTTTATAAATAAAATTAACTTTGGGAGATAAAATATAATAAATAACCATTTAATTCTTTAAATTAATTAATTTTGACAATAAATTACAACCATTTATCTGTAACAAAAACAAAAAAATATTAATTTACTTTATTAGTAATACTGGCTGTTTTTTGTGCCTTTGCATTAAAAAAAGCGCGGATGCACGCGCATCGCTAATTTGTGAACAAGTAAAAATTATTTCGCGCGCTTTTTCTTTTCGCCGTATTGTTTTTATTTGAAAATGTCGTCAAGTAATGATGAATTTATTAATTCGACACCGCCAGAAGTCTCAGGGGCAGCGAAAAAGGCTACTCTAAGCCTCTTGCCCGAAAAATCGACCGATAGATACTTACAATCGTATCAAAATTTCATCTTATGGAAAACAAGCAAAGATGCAAATTCATTTTCATGGAACTTTCTCAAAACTATAAGTCAAGCTCATTGTGGTGCTACTATTCAATGCTAAAAAGCACTGTGAAAACAAAACATGGTATTGATATCAAGTCATACTCCAACTTGCTGGCATTTCTAAAAAGACGCTCAAGTAGCCATGTGAGTAAAAAGTCGAAAGTATTTTCGGCTGACAATGGCGCCGATTCCCTTGTTCACAAACTAAACTAAATTTAAGTTCAGTGCATCTTTTTCTTTCCATTTCATTAAGAAAAGGACAGAAGATAAATATTAGTTTAGTCCTGTCAAACTAATCAGCGCTCGACGTAAATTGACGTAATTTTAGTAGGCAAGTTTTTAATCACGTCTAAACTTGTATGGAGTAGTGACAGGCGCTGATTAATTTGACAGGACTAAACTAAAATTTATCTTCTGTCCTTTTCTTAATGAAATAGAAAGAAAAAGATGCACTGAACTTAAATTTAGTTTAGTTTGTGAACAAGGGAATTGGCGCCAATGTCAAGAAGCTCCGGATAGTCGATATTTGGCAACAAAGGTCAGTTGCAACTAAATGATTATTATTAACTTCTTTCAATTTCGTATTTCTTCACAATATAGGTGTTTTGTTGTTTTTATCTCTTTTCAGGTTGTATTAATATTCGGTATAAATGGTGCATGTAGACGTCAAGAGTTGGCAAACATCACAACTGATGTCGAGGTCGTTGATGTTGATGTCGAGAAACATGGGCGGGTTCTTCTTGTCCAGGTCAAAAACAAAAAAAATAAAATTCCAAGATGTTCACAATACAAGGGCCTTTTCACGACATAGTGAAGAAATACGAAGCGCTTCGTCCAACAAAACCGATGTCTAACAGATTTTTTCAAAATTACCAAAATAGAAAATGCACTAGCCAACCCATTGGCATAAATAAATTTGGAGCAATGCTGAAACAAATTGCCACTTTCCTAAATTTA
Organism: Atethmia centrago; assembly: GCA_905333075.3. Classification (NCBI taxonomy): domain Eukaryota; kingdom Metazoa; phylum Arthropoda; class Insecta; order Lepidoptera; family Noctuidae; genus Atethmia; species Atethmia centrago. The sequence continues at coordinate 12,804,899 of HG995393.1, forward strand.
GATGATCCACATGAATACACAGGGCACAGTTTCAGAAGGTCCTCGACTACATTGCTCGCCAATTCAGTTGCGAACTTATTGACACTAAAACGCCACGGAGGGTGGCGGTCGAACAGTGTAGCCGAGGGCTACATAGATGACTCGATGAGAAATAAAGAAGAAATTAGCTCGTGCTGCTAAGAAAAAATGCTCCCGCATTACAAGGAATATAAATTTGGAACCTTGGCTCCAACACTTGTGTTGACTCTCGACCATCTAATAGCACACACGCGTACATTCCACCATCGTCGCCGCTGCCGCAGCAGCCTCCGTCGCCGTCACCGACTGGAGAACTCTGTGGTCTCGTTTCTCCTACTTTCACTCAAGAGAGTGAGAGAGAGACTGGTGAAATTGTAACTAATTATAATAACTTGACAACATTAAAAATGCCAACTGGCAACGTAATAATCTATTTTACAAATTGTTCAAATTTTTATAATAGCTTTAACAACTGATTCAAGATTATTTTATTCGTTTAAGAAAGTCCGAGTTTTATTTATTTCCTCGCAAATATGTTATAAAACGTCGTATGACATACGTGTGCTTTGATAATTACAGCCTCTGCTCAGCAATATCGCCTCGGCTGTAATTTTCAACTTACCGCACTTATATCATAATGTACTATTATAGCACTTCGTCGATAACATTGAAATTCGATACGGCAAGCGTATCGTGCCTTTGTGAATAGCTATGCAGGAGGCCTTTGTCGTTGAGGGGTCTCTATCGGCGTGGCGTGAGTCAACGCCACCCTCTGACGTCAGGACTTCACTCTCGCGTGGTGTAAGACGCCAACGCGGCCCTCCTGCTAGCGTGAAGCGTTTTTATACAGCCTCCGCTACCACGTAACTATCTTTTTTTTAACTTAAATAAAAATAACCAGGTCATACGTCTTATGTTTGTCTTTATGATATTTTTTACAAACTACAAGAAGAACGCCGTCTTTTTGTAGTATGGGGCATTACAAGTTTCACTTATTTTTCAAACGGGGAATCCGCCAACCAAATATTTTTGTATGTTCTCCAAAATAATGCGCTATCGTGACGCATTTGTCGTAAATAATTAATATCGTATAAACTTTAAATGATAGTTGCTCAGACCAAATAAAAAACCAAGACATATAATAGCGCTGTCAACAGCTCTCTGAGTATAAATGTTCTGTGGTCAACAGTGACGTGAGGCCGGTTTCGTTAATATCATGACAATGTGTGCACTTAGTTGTAGTTTCGTTGATACGGGTTGTAAAAGTATGCGTGTGACTTGTGAACGTGTACCTAAGCATAGAGCGAGCTGTAGTTTTGGCATGGCTTCACTGTATTGTTCGCAGCACTCTGTCTTGGTTTTTTATTTGGTCTGGGTTTTGATCATACGAATTTAGTACATATTTTAGCAGTTTCTACTAGTGGTGGGTCGTCGTCGAATTTTTAACAGACGAAACGCAATCGTTTTACCGACGAAGAAAACGGTTGCGTTGCCTTTTTAACTCACATAATAGATGAGACTTGGCAACATAGGTTTCCCCCCGTAGGTTTTCCATAGTTTACCCAATGAGGGTTTGACCGTCGCATCACGAACGACAGCATTGACAACTGTTAGGTAATACATAATCGACTGTATTTCATTGACAAAAAGTTCACTTTTTATTGTAAGGACTATTTTGTAAACGAACGCGGAACGGGACGACGCGACGCGACGTACGAAAGGAGTGTGATATAATATTATCTTACTCGTTTCGTCCGTCGCGTCGTCTTCGCCGTTGAATCATTGCGTTCTCGACTGTATTTTTACAGACGTAAAATAAAAAATCGCACTAAATAATTCGAAGACTGATTTGTGTAACGAAGACTGTTTAAACCCAGGACGTAAACCGGTCTCATCGTCGCAGAACACAAAACGGTCTTTGGAAACGGTTCGTCGTCTCAACACCCCGTTTCTACTACAGATAAATGGTTAAACGCTTCTGGCAACACTGAGTAATACTATTCTGCTGATCTTTTCGGTTACTTAAGTAAATAAAAAAATCCTCTCTGTCTGTGGTCGTCCGTGGTTCTCTGTGATTCCGCTTTTCTTAAAAGTTGTCGTAAGTTTTTTCCAACGGATAAAAATATTAAATAGCTCACGGACTGCTAAACAACGCAATGGCACCTTCATCTGTTCAAATATCAAATAAGTAATTTTGACGACTAATAAATTGTTCGGTGTCGTGTAAGCAGATTTACGGACGTAAAAAGCTGCGGTAAGTAAAATATTAAGGCACTGACAAGACCCAATTGACCAAAATTGGCTTCTCTTAAGAAAAAAATTGCCAAATCTGCATAGTTTGTGCTAGCGGAAAAAAACATATGTTAATTTTGAACATATTTCCCAGAACTTGGTTGTTCCCAAAACACGTTTTGAAAAAAAATCTCGATACAAACTAACGTTAAACTAACCTTTTACCTTGAGTCCTAATCCAAAATATCTGTATTAAATATCAACATGACAAGAACGTCATAGGTAATTGAATGCAGAACTTGGTTGTTTTTATTTTCGATTACTCAACTTAATTTTGTGTAAATAGATAATTGCTTCATATTTTGCAATAAATTACAAGCGTTGTGTCCTCGCGCTTCTCTTTCTTTTCTATGCAATCTGACAGTGACCGCGGTTTAGGTGTTGTCAGCCGGTCAGCGTTCTAATCCTAAGTAATGGATACAAGGTGTTTACTAAAATAATGTAAGTAGGCACCTAGTCAAAATACCTGTATTTTCACTTTTAAACAAAAATGTCTCTGCTAGTGTTAACGTATCCCTATAAGTTTAATTAACAAATACCTATACTTTTATTTCACTCTTAAGTATCTCGGAGATCAATGAGGTATCTAATAATTATAATAAGGGTCTCAGGTGTCACAGGCCACCGGTCAATAGGCGGCACGGCGCGGCATTGGTGGCAAACGTAACTGAAAATAATCTTATTTTAATATTCTTAGCACTCATATTTCGTTGCTATTGTCACAAAAGTCATTTATTCAAACTAAGCTGAGAATCAGCACTTTTCGAACGTCAAAATTACTTACGACAGTCCCCCAAAACGCCCACCATTCACCACTTCCTAGTGTTTTAGCTGGGAAGAAGTTGTGGCGCAACAAACTCCCCAGCAGCACAGCTGTCTGTTCAGTTAGAAAAAAATATGGATTCTATACAATAGTAGGTAGGTATGCAAAATAATTTACACTATGCGCAACACAAAACATTAAATTATTAGCCTTAAGTCAGCTAGCACACCACTATACCAAAAAAAAAACATTGAAAACTATACTCAAGCAAAAATAAAAATGTAAACAGAACTACATTACTACTAATACATAAATAAAAGCCTCCAGGCATAAAGGGCGTGCCCGCTTTCATATAGCTGAGGGTTGGAAATCATCAAATAACTTCTCCCGCTCTGGGTGGAAGCGGGAGGGTGTGTCAGACTCTTACTGACTAAAACCCACCCGTATTCCTTCCTGTTGCCTGTGTTGCGGGGGCCTCGGTGACCCATAAGTACCTTCCCGCGACCCCGGCAGGCATCGGCCCTAGTGGACCCCTACTTATATAGCTATAGCTGTAACTCAATCACAAACGATAAACCAAGACCATCAAAGTAAAATAAATAAGCAGTTAATTACTAATAACAAAACAAAACCATGGTCAGCAAGACGACCATGTTTGACATCTGAAAGTTATTATTAGGAACAAGGTGAAACAGAGAGAAACATGCTGGTGTTAAACAGCTTTCCAGAGATGTTTGTTTTTTTATCTTTCATTATATCTTTGTAGGATCAGTATTTCTTCCACACTTAAATATGCAGCTGTAGAAACACAAATAGGCCATCCTATTTGTGTTTCTACAGCTGCATATTTATTTATTTATATATACTTTATTGTACACCACAAAAATACATGACAAAAAATAAATCAAACACTACAAAATATACAATGGGCGGCCTTATCGCTTTCTGCGATCTCTCCCAGGCAATGGACAGTGATTTGCCTGGACATAAAGTGGGGCTGTCGTTGGTGTAAAAAATAAATAATTGATACACAGATATATCCTAAATAATATATACATAAATACATACATATTAAATGTATAAGCAACGAAAATAAATGAAGACTATAGATAATTACAGTTACGAGAACAAGCTCACAGCGACAAGTAATGTTCCTTCACGAGTCTTTTAAATGCAAGTATGTTATGTGCTGCATATGTTATTTGTTGTGATTTGAATAAATAAATAGCTTTAATATTCTGCCTCGTTGGTTTAGTGTTAGCAAGCGCTACTGCAGAGCATGAGGTCCTGGGTTCAATTACCGGGTTGGGCAAAGTGTTATTGGGTTTTTCTATCTGGAAATTCTCAGTAACAGTCCGGAGTCTGGATTTGTCTTCGGTTGATGGCAATAGGCCTCGCCCCCTATTACATGGGACTTAAAAACATTACTGGTGAAATGTGGGTGTACTACAGGTACACCTCTGCCCAACCCTTCGGGGAAACAAGATGTGATGTTATGTTATATTTTACAATTACATTTTGATTAAAATTCTGAATTAAATTAAATTTGCCCTCAATTATGCCAGGAAGAAAATTATGGAAATATTCTACAATGGAACAGATTAAGTAAAAAGTGCTTTGTCACTATTTTTTTTTTTTTTTTTTTTTTTTTTTTTTTTTTTTTTTTTTTTTTTTTAGGGTGGGAAATCATCAAATAACTTCTCCCGCTCTGGGCGGAGCGGGAGGGTGTGTCAGACTCTTACTGACTAAAACCCACCCGTATTCCTTCCTGTTGCCTGTGTTGCGGGGGCCTCGGTGACCCATAAGTACCTTCCCGCGACCCCGGCAGGGCTTTGTCACTATTGCAGTGAAGATAGTTGCATTCAATTTTTTTTTCTTATATAAATATGATATTTTTTCTTATATACATGTATATATGAGGGGGCTTGTGGCTAAGTTATAACAGCCGCATGGGTCGATCGATAAGGTTAAGCTACGCTTGCCGCGGTTGGTCCGTGGATGGGTGACCATCTTTACATACCAAGACCTGTCTGTGCCATGGAAAGCACGTTAAGGCTGTCATTTGTAGATCTTACAGTCATTACGGGTAGTCAGATGCCCGAAAGTCTGACAACCAGTCTTACCAAGGGGTATCGTGTTACCCAGTAACTGGGTTGTGGAGGTCAGATAGGCAGTCGCTCCATGTAAGATACTGGTATTCAGCTGCGACTAAGACTGGAAGCAGACCCCAACATAGTTGGGAAAAGGCTGCAGATGTTGTGGATGACATAAATATTATAAACTCTTTCATGCAATTGGGCATCTATACGGTGGAGTTTCTTGCCCATTCTTCTCCATACGAAACTACCTCTTGGAAGGGGCGACTAGAATCAATTCTAATTTTTTGTAAATTTTGACATTTCAAGTGCCTATTTGAAATAAATAATTTGACTTTGACTTTATATAGGTACCTACTCATTCTTTTTTGATCACAATGAAGACTCATGTAATAGGGTTGCCTAATAAAAATAAATACATGCCGTAGATGATACAGAACTATTATATCATTTTAAAAGATTACTCCTATTCTATACAAATAAATAAAAATTGTCTGTGGCTATAAGGTCCCAGCAACCACGCCATTATATATATTTAAAAAACATAAAAAAATTAAGTGACTGTTTGTAATGTCGAAATAACAGCTTTACTAAATGGCTATGAAAGTATTCACAAAACTTATAAAAAAATAATTATTTTTTTATTATAATTTACTTGATATTAAGTTTTTTTTCCGTTTGTCGAAAATCATTTTAAAATTTTTGTCTGATTGTCTATCTGTTTTTTCCGGCTAATCTCCCAATTGGCTGGGCCGATTATGATGGGACTTTCACTGGAAGATGATATTACAAGGAGTAACTTAGGCTAACTTAATTTATTTTAGAAATAAGCCACGCGGGCGAACCCGCGGGCAGCAGCTAGTATACATAATATATAACACGTGCATTATAAGTCATCCGTTTATAGCGAGTATCGAATTGTTTCTTCTAAATACAGGTTATTTCGTAACCTATCTTTTTTTTTCGGGTGAGAAATTATCAAATAACTGCTCCCGCTCTGGGCGGAGCTAGAGGGCGTCAGACTCTTGCTGACTAAAACCCACCCGTGTTCCTTCCGTTGCCTGTCTGTTGCCAGAGGCCTCGGTATCCCTTTCGGACATTCCTGCGACCCCGGCAGTCATCGCCTCTAGCGGACCCAGTCATTCGTAACCTATCTAGGATAACAGTATGGCACCCACTAACTAGATTAACCTGTTAAGCGGGGGCGCGACACCGATTCGGAGTCAAACAATAGAAAATCAATTGTGTCTCATTAGCTGTCCTTGACCAATTAAGAAACTATGCTTGTGCTTTACACATTATCTTCCCATGAATGCTCGTGGGCTGCAGCTGAAAATCAGCGTCAGGCGGTGACCTTGTGTTGTCATCTGATGCTATGCTGAGCTGAGGCCCTTTTGGCACTAAGAGCATTGTTTTCTGTTACATATTTATAGTTTTACGTTGCTTATTTAGGGTTGCGTACGTCCGAATAAAATACGGAACCATTATAGGATCACTCGTGTCTTTTTAGGGTTCCGTACGTCCGAATAAAAGAACGGAACCATTATAGGATCACTCGTGTGTCTGCCTGTCTGTCCGTCCGTCCGTTCACAGCCAATTTGCTCTGAATCTACCGGACAGATTAAGTTGAAACTTGGTACACATATCAATTTCTGTGACCCAAAAACGGATGTCTAACATAAATGTATGAATTTTGAATATGAGGGTCACTTTTGGGGGCAAATTAGAAAGTAAAAAAAGATTTGCAAACTGTACCCTGAGACATTTATGAAAGGGCTTGTTGTGAGGGTCTAAAATAAAAAACAAAAAAAAAATATAATAAATAATAAAACGATAATATTCCAAATGGAGGCCATTGACTCGCAGAGACTCAACACCGCAATTCAGAAAAATGAAGTCACGCGACAGCGCCATCTAATATCAAGGACCGGCGTTTTGTAGTGTATCTCTTATTTAAGAGGTGGCGCTGGTGAATTAAAAAAGGTTTGCTACACTAGTTTATAAGTTAGGTATTTAAGAAAAAAGATTAAAATTGACCATTCCTCTCCTTATCTCCGAGACTACAGAGCCTGAAATTTTAAAAATATAAAGAAAATAGTTCTTTACTTATAGATTACAGGAAAACCAATGGTGAAAGAAAAGTCAATGGTGTTAAAATAAAATGATAATCTCTCAATATTGTGCGTAAAAACTTACATTTGCAGTTGGAATGTATGGGAGAACATGTTTTTCAACTACAATGCTAAGTTTGTTCTTGGGATAAAAACATTGTAGATAACAAATTCATTGTACGGAACCCTCACCACGCGAGTTCAACTTGCACTTGTCCGGTTTTTTTGCTGTAAATTTTCTTTCTTTTTGACGTGATAACATCTTATAAATCGATGAACGCCAGCTGCACGCACGAAAGTGTCACGTTCCGCCTGAGCCGAGCGTGCAAGCGAGAGCGCGGAACTAGCGATAGAGAGGCACGATCGGCTCAAGCGTTCGGCTTGTGACGCATCTCTCCCTCATTATCACGTAAAATTATCGTCCGTCTTTACAGACAATCAATTTTTTACTTTTATGTAATTGTCATAGTTTGAACATTCAAATGTATCTCATCATTTTCCAGATAAGAATGACAGAAATCAAAAGTGAAGGCGGTCAGTCATACACAATACATTTAGATAGTATAGACTTGAAGTACCTCAGTAAGTATGTCCGCACGCCACACGCAGAGAAGAGACCGCTGTGGACGAGGAAGTGGCTGGACGGAGAATCTGAGTATTGTCACGTGCAGATAGTCAATCAAGATGATAATGAAGATTGCTATTCTGGTAAGAATGTTACTTTTAAGGTGAATACGCCAGGAAAGCCCGCGAAATTCAATTTTACATACGGTATTTTTTTTATATTAGATCTGTTTGAACTAAAAGAGTTGTATTGAGTTTAACGCTTATTATTTTGCAAATATATATTCCTAAGCCCCAACGTGAGCATGGGCGCTTTTTTACCGTACTCTGGATTTTCAAAGTCTCGGTGCGGCGTCGAGCTGAGCGTTAAGAATCCAAAAGAGCACATCCTAGCGCGTTGTAAAAGCGCACAGTTGTATTTTAAACTCTCGGCGCTCAGCTCTCTCAGCAGGCTTAACACGAGAACCGTTGAGAAGCGTTTTGGCGACGGAAGAGTAGACGTAAATGACGTTTCCGTGTAGACAGTAGAACATTTTCGGTAGACAAGCGATTTCTATTCTACTGTAGAGTAGAAATAATATATAATAGAAAGCGTCATGCAAAGCCTGCAGCTGAGCGTTGAAAATCTAGAGTACGGTATAAAAACGTAGCGTTGCAAAAAGTGCCCGTATGGACGTGGGCTTACTGTTTTTCGTCCAATTATTATCCATTTTTAAGGCGCTGACAAGAGGCAAATGACCAAAATAGGCAAGTCTTAAGAAAAAAAATTGCCAAATTTGTATAGTTTGCGGTAGCGGAAAAAATATATGTTAATTTTAATCATATTTCTTACAACTTGGTTGTTTTTTATGTTCGATTACTCAACTCAATTTTGAGTAAATAGATAATTGCTTCATATTTTGCAATAAATTACAAGCATTGTGTCATCGCGCTTCTCTTTCTTTTCTATAGAGTTTGACAGTGACCGCGGATTAGGTGTTGTCAGCGTCTTAATAAATCCATTTTTCCGAGCATGTCGATAGTAAGTTATTTATAAGTAAAAGATTATATTTGTCCTGCGGGCTCCGGGTCATCTATGAAGTACGTCAAACGAGTGTGGTCATTTCACAATGTTTTGAGATTTTTTAGGGTTCCGTAACCGAAGGGTGCCAAACGAAACCCTATTACTAAGCCTCCGCTGTCCGTTCGTTCGTCCATCTGTCAGCGGCCTGTATCACAAGAACCGTACACACAGACAGTTAACGTTTTTAGAGATTATTGTTTCAATTGCCGCTATAACAACAAATAATATACTGTGTTTATATGTCTTATCTGTCATACAAACACAGAGTTTTTTCTTAACCTGGCATGTGGGGTGTCATTGTCTAGAACTCATCGAGTAAAGTACAAATATAATTTTTTGTTTTTTTTATATCTTTAAATATGAAGTAATAGGGGTCCAGTTTTAGACCTTTCTGTACGAGCTCTATCGCAAAAACTAAAAAATTTTGGAATTTGATTTGTATATCATGTACCTGTATGTAATCAACAAATATTAAAAACGCCGATTCCTATGATATTTTATTTAAATATGGGCGTTTTTCTGCATCTGGGAAAATAACTGACACAGTATCATTATGAAATACTTTATCTTTGCGATTTTTTAAATTAAACATGAAAGTTATTCTTCGTATAGTATTTTTATTTAGGTATGTCCGTCTGTCAAAATCAAAATCAAAAGTAATTTATTCAAATTAGGCTGAGAATCAGCACTTTTCGAACGTCAAAGTTACATAACAAGTCCCCCAAAAACGCCCGCCCTTCACCACTTCCTAGTACTTTAGCTGGGAAGAAGAAGTGGCGCAACAGACTCCCCAGCAGCACAGCTGTCTGTTTAGTTATATAAACTTGATTCTATACAAATCGTATGCAAAGTAATTAACATTACGAAACACAAAACATTAAATTAAATTACTTGCCATATGTAGCTAGCACACGCCAATATACCAACAAAACAATGAAAACTACTCAAGCAGATAAAATTACAACATGTGTGTCAGCGAGCTGTATCTCATGAACCGTAATGGGTAGAAAGTTAAAATACACGAAACGTGTTTATTTCGGGGTTTATGCTCGATCTTACGGTACGGATGGAAGTACGGAACCCTTCGTGTGTGAGTTCGACTCGCACTTTGCTGGCTTTTTGGTAAAGATACATATACAAGCTGTTGTTTTGAACCTGCAAAACATTTCAGGAGGTTGTTATTAAACTCGTAAATAATCGTATAACAATACGATACCAAGTCAATAATCAATAATACTTTTTATTTTAGATTTTTAAATTTTATCTTTTCTTTTTATTTTCTTTTTTTATTTTTTTATTTATTTTTTTTATTTTTATTTTTTTTATTTTTTTTTTGTTGATTCGGTTCGAGAATCACTAACATAATTACCTCCTAAAATGTTTTGCAGGTCCAAAACAACACCTTGTATATTTTAAAGATTTTCATTAAAGTGAGTTTCTACATGTGACGTCTGAAGCTGTCGAGCATCGTGTGACAAGTGAAGAAGGAGTAATACTCCTCCCCCCTTGTCACATGATGTCACACTTTATTCACATGTGACGAAACTTATACTCGTAGATGACCCCTAAGTCTTAAGTACTAAATATACCATGTATTTCGAAGTGAAACTTCCTAGGTGGCGATTCGATAGTTGGACGAGAATTGAAAGTGTAATTTCAAGTCACGTTTAGGCACATTTCGTTACATGAGAGAGACGAAAGATATAACACTATATCTCCCTTATTCTTTATTTTTTTTATTTTCAGAAGAAACATGTGACACATTTAATTGCCATATTTGTAACGTAGAAGTGCCCGTTTTGTGTTTCAAAAGACATAATGAAAGCGATAAACATATCACCTTAAATACTATATTCCAGAAAGTTCTTGAGAGAATCTCCAAACAAATAAATATAAGTGTAATGGATAACGACAAAGATATCGACAAGGATGCGTATTACTGCGTGCCTTGCTCTAAGATTATTAAAATTGAAAACAAGCTGAAGCACGAATCATCAGAATACCACGTAAAATCCCAAAGAGGCTTAAAAGTTTTGCATGAATTTTACAAAATATTTAAAGAAAATAAAGGCGTTAAAGAGGTAGAAAACGAAGAAATATTGGATGACAATAGATTTGGTACAGGAATGATTAAGAATGACATCAAAAGTAATAACGTAAAATATATAACTAATGAAGATAAATCTAACAATGATGAGATCAAAGCAGTTTGTTCTAGTAATGACCTTACAGTGAAACCAACCTGTACTGTTGATCATTTGGTACCAAATTACAAACATAACAAAGAACTTACTTCTGAAGAAAATTATTTCAAAGATATTGTTAAGAAATACAATTTGAAAGTGAATTTGCCCATCGTAGATGGTGAATTTATTCATGTAGCTAGTCCAAGCGGGGTCAAAGTAAAGGTACCACGAGATAATTTTCATAGTTACTTGTCCATAGTCGAAGGAGTCAGGGTATATTGTCAGATGTGTGACACACAGGTAGAATTGGGAGAAGATAGTAAGCATAAGGTTTCAGAAACACATGCAAGAAATGTATTTTTACCCATCAACGAACAATTCGCCCGAACTGTAAGTAATTATGTAATATTTGTAATTAAGTAATTATATAAATATGGCTTTGTTTTTGTATGTACTAACAATAGCTTTAGGTTTTATGTATTACTAACAGTACATATACGGACTACGTCTGAAATAAATGTCTTATTATTATTATTATTTACGTTCCTTGACATTTTTCGGTACCCCGGGGTCCGCAACCTTTGAAAGGCGAACGAGGGGCCGTAGCAAACTCGCAGAGGCCCGTTAGGCGTTTTTTAATGAAATGAGGCACCAACCGATTATCCTTGTTCACAGTATGCAAATGCGCCCAAGGATAACCCCCCCCCCGGTTGGAGTAGGGCTATTACGGAATATGGAAACAAAGATATTGGATCATGAGCTTGGGTGGATAAAGCGAACTGGTTATCTAGATCCATGGAAAGACTATGGTCCCTGGCTGACCTGAAATGTTTTATATAAAATACACACATAAAATGGCAGGGGGTGACTTGTACACTCAATAATGGGCCCCCGAAAACGGTCGCTAGCACATAGTGTCGTAGTGACAAGGGAGCAACATACCCTGAGGTGTTTGTAGGTATTCCACGGCTATCAGGACAATCCCGAAAGTACGGTCAAGATCCCTACCAGCATCTTACTGGAATACTTCCTTCCTCCGAGCACGTTTGCTCTTGCGAATTTCCACTCAAGCTAGTAAAGGCAAGAATGAGGTGGGAGCTGTATTACTCATCAGTGTTCACTCTAGCCGGCCAATAAAGGCAAGCCAGATATGAGGAACAAGACTGCTCCCGGGAGATATGGTCCGTGGGGTCGCTACTGCCCAACAACCGCACGTGCTGCCCTGCGGTTTTCTGTACCTCTCTTGGTCTGGCTCCTTATCCTAGACCTGTTCCGGCAAAGCAAACTCTACCGGCACAGACCTAGAGTTCGCAGCGCGCAAGCTCCACCACGACGTCAACGTAGAGATACGGCGGTGGGGGTTATTATTATTATTATCTTATTTATTTAGTCGTGTCATGTAGTCGTGACTGGGGCGTGCTGGGCACATGTTGGTATGTCATCTATATATGACTGTGGCGGTCAAAAGGTTAATGCTGTTAGTTTCTATACGTCATTTGGGTCACAGACTCACTGTGCGAGTTAACTGTGACCCGCTTGGTTTGTATGGTAAGTGTGGACACAATGCCGTGTCTAGCAGCGGCCGCCGAAGAGTCTGTGCTCTGTGACAAATATGAATATGCTTATTTGACATAAAATATAGAATATAAAAGGTATTTAATGTAAATGGTTCCACATACAGTTAAACCAGAAAAGATTTGCGCTTCGGTAATCTTTGTCGAATTAGCACGAACTTCGCACCACAAAATACTCCATCTGTCTGTCTGTATGTCCCCTCCTCGAAGCTGAAATGTCCCGTGAGGACCTGCGTCAGGCGGAAGGTGAGGACGCCGTGGCGCGAACGGCGCCAGCCAGCCACTCCTAGACGAGGCGCTAGCCACTCCTCAAAGAGGCGACTTATCGCTGCAATTATGGCGTGCCCAGCACTGGGTTGCGAAAATCGCACTCTCCATGAGATCCCGCCGGTGCTCTGTTCGCTGTGCCGCGATTTCTCGCGGCAGCGGAGTTACGCCCCGGCGTTTCGCCTCCTCGCGCCACTCCCATACGTGCGCGAGGACTTTTGCCTCCAGATCCCATGGCGGCAATCCGGCAAGGAGGCTCGCCGCCTCACCGGAGACCGTGCGGTATCCCCGGGCCAGCCGGATGGCCACGACCCTTTGGGCCACTCTCAACCGGCGGGCTGGTCGCAGCACCAGGGAACGCGCACACACAGGATCCCCGTAAAGGGCCATGGACCGCACGACCCCCGCGTAGAGCCTCCGGCAAGAGGCGTTTGGACCCCCTAGATTGGGTAGGAGCCGCTTCAAGTCAGCCCCGCCCCCTCCAGTTTGGGAGCCAAACGTCGGAAATGCTCCACGAAGTTCCACCGGCTGTCGAGGACGAGTCCCAGGTACTTCATCGTCGACTCGACGCCGTTGTAAACCCCTCCTATCGTTATATGGGATCCCGACGGTGGCGCATTCTGAGTATCATGAAACCACATGGCCTCGGACTTGTGCAGGGCCACCTCGAGTCCCAATTGCCGGATCTTTTCGACGATTGTCGCAACCCCGCGTGCCGCTACTTCGGCGGCCGCCTGGTGCGACCTCCCCTGCGCCAGGACCAACGTGTCGTCAGCGTTGATACCGCTATGGTCGGCGCGCAGCACCCAGTCGTATCCGATGTCCCACAGATGCGGCCCCAGGACTCTTGCCGGTTTCACACTCCCTGGTGACCGGGGTAGATGACGGCCCTGTCCGTCAGATAGGTCTCGACCACACGACAGAGGTAGGTCGGCCATCCGGTGGTACCGGAGTGCCTCCCTGATGCAACTCCAGGGCAGGGTATTGAAGGCATTGGCGATGTCTAGAGACACCGCCAAGACGACCCCACCCTGGGCAACAGCATTCCCCGTCGTGAGGGCCCGCACGCGCATGATGGCGTCCACCGTAGAGCGCCCCCTGCGGAAACCTAACTGGCTCTCCGCCAAATCCAGCCCTACCCGCACAAGCTGACTAACGAGGCGGTCTGCAATGACTCTTTCAAAGAGCTTGCCCACCCCGTCCGCAGCAAGAATTGTTGTTTATAATAACTTAACGCCCACAGGTGACGAGCAATTGCTATTTCCGGGGAATCCCCTGACTAGCGAGTAGTTATAGTTACAGCGAAATTCGAAGATAAAAACAACTACATTTTGGGGGAATCCCCGATCGACCGACAGTGTGTACATTGAAAAATGGTAATCAATTTATTGTCCTCGTGACACCTATTGAACTCACCGTGAAACCAAATAAAAATCGTTAAAACGGTCCTGTATGAAAAAAATAAAAAACTAGGCACCTACATATTATATATTATTTATTAGTGGCGGTTATGCAAACTGCCACAGCTTTACGGATTTTTATAGGTGGCACTACTGATGTTCACGGTGCGGGACGCCCCCGCCGCCCCCTAGCTACGCCTCTGCAAGCGAGTGAAAAATATTGTGAAAAAGTGGCGATCATGTTGCGCACTCGTGGCGAGCATCAAGCGACACGCCCGCGCCACTTGTTCCCGTCTGTCGCTCCGCAAGTCACGTCGCGTTGACTCGTGGCATGCTATAAACAATTTCTTTCATTTGTTTTCTCTGTATTTGCTGTTGCAAGACGCGTGTCCCTTGAGCGTGTAGCTCGTGGCCACGGTGTATAATCAAACTTTACTAATATTTAATGTTTATCTTTTCAGCGCAATGTTTATAGCAGTCATTGCCTCATATGTAACACGCTAGTTATGAGAACTTTCCTGTCCAAACACCATCTGTACAATGATAACCACGTCAAAATCTTCAAAAGTACACAGTTGACTGGCATTTGTCAAAAAAATGAAGATTTACCCAACGCCACTAATATGAAGAACAACATTGGACAAACACTTACAGAAAAAAATAAAATGGAAAACCATGTTAACATGTCAAAGAAAAACAAGATGATAAAATGTATTAGTAATAAGAAAAATATTTCTAAACTTAATTTATCTGGAAATTATTACGGTGACCATCTTAATGTAAGTGGTCACACAGCGAGAACAAAAGATGCTACTTCCGTTCAGAAACTTGTGCCTCAAGGTCGAGTAGAATACCATAAAGCTGGGACTCCTCATGTCTCTAACATGTTGAAAAATATTTCCACAGGTGTAGCGGACGGTTTACAAACATATTTTTCTAAAGACAATCTAAAAACAGAAAGCGATTCGTCTATAAACCAAACTGTTATTCCTAAATTTGATAATGTAACTAATCAAAATGACACACTTGAAAGTGATAATGTAACCAATCAAAATGACACACTTGAAAATGACAATGTAACCAATCTAGACGAGACACTTAAAAATGATACTGTAACCAATCAAAACGACACACTTGAAAATTGTGAACAAATTAAATATACCGAAAACGTTGTACCTAGAAATGATAATGTAACCAGTCAAAACGACACTTTTGAAAATGATAATGAAACTAATCGAAACGAGACTCCTAAAAATACTATAACTAATCAAAACGACACACTTGAATATGATAATGTAACCAATCAAAACGACACAATTAAAAATGAAAATGTAGCCGAACAAAACGACACACTTGAAAATGATAATGTAGCCAATCTAAACGAGACACTTAAAAATGATGTACAAATTAAATGTACCGAAAACGATATACCTAGAAATGACAATGTAACCAATCAAGACGAGACACCTAAAAATTATACTGTGACCAATCAAAACGAGACTCCTACAAATGATACTGTAACTGATCAAAACGACACACTTGAAAATGACAACGTAACCAATCAAGACGAGACACTTAAAAATTATAATGTTACCAAACAAAACGACACACTTGAAAGTGACAATGTAACCAATCAAGACGAGACACTTAAAAATGACACTGTAACGAATCAAAGCGACTCACTTGAAAATGATAATGTAACCGATCAAAACGACACATTTGAAAATGATAATGTAGCCAATCAAAACGATACACTTAAAAATGACGTACAAATGAAATGTACCGAAAACGATGTACCTAGAAATGATAATGTAGCCAGTCAAAATGGCACACTTGAAAATGCTAATGTGACCAATCAAAACGAGACTTCTAAAAATGATACTGTAACTAATCAAAACGACACACTTGAAAATGATAATGTAGCCGAACAAAACGACACACTTGAAAATGATAATGTAGCCAATCAAAACAAGACTCCTAAAAATGACAATGTAACTAATCAAGACGAGACAATTATAAATTATACTGTGACCAATCAAAACAAGACACTTGAAAGTGATAACGTAACCAATCAAAACGACACACTTGAAAATGACAATGTAACCAATCAAGACGAGACACTTAAAAATTATAATGTAACTAATCAAAACGACACACTTGAAAATGATAATGTAACCAATCAAAACAACGCACTTGAAAATGATAATGTAGCCAATCAAAACGACACACATGAAAATGATGTACAAATGAAATGTACCGAAAACGATGTACCTAGAAATGATAATGTACTGTGTAATGTAATTTAATACTATATCAAGGCGAGACACTTATAAATTATACTGTGACCAATGAAAACGACACACATGAAAATGACACTAACCAATCAAAACGACACTTGAAAGTGACATTGTAACCTATCAAGACGACACTTAAAAATGATGTACAAATGAAATCAATGTAACCAATCGAGACGAGACACCTAAAAATTATACTGTGACCAATCAAAACGAGACTCCTACAAATGATACTGTAACTGATCAAAATGACTCACTTGAAAATGATAATGTAACCAATCAAAATGAGACTCCTAAAAATGATAATGCATTACAAATATTTACCGATACAGTTGAAAATATTAATATTTGGTATTTTTTTATAATACTTAAAACGTTGCCATTTCTATGGAAGAAATGGCAACGGTTAGGTAAAGGTTAGGTAATCATAATTCTTAAGTTGCCTGCCCAGAATTAAAATGATTATTTAGAAATAACTTTTTTTTGTTTCATTTCCTATACCTATAACAAAATCATGAGGCAGTCGATGGTTGGATTAACTATAAATTTATAAGTTCTGTAAGCTTCGTCTAAGCATAGATCTATTTTTAGACTATTCCACTTTGCTCCACCACTTCGTTCAGTGTCCCACTAGTTGATTACGATGGGGAAAAATACACTAATAAACTGAGTTCACTTTTCACACTAAAACTGGCACTGTGGCATTTAAGGCGCTGACAAGACCTAATTGACCAAAATAGGCTTCTCTTAAGAAAAAGAATTACCGGAGATTCATTGTGAAGGACGGACGGCACGGTTGACGTTTGTAGGGGGCATGCCACCGCCTGGGAGAATCAATCTGACACATTATCTCAGGCTGTTCTCGTTTAGCTAACGAAGAGTACTTGCATGGACACAACCTTGTAGTCAGGATTATCCATCAGCAACTAGCTCTGAAATATAGCCTTGTGGAATCTATAGTGCACTAAAGTGAACTACAGGCAAGTGCCCGACCCAGTTCTCTAAAATGGAAATATCACATTGTACGGGGATCGATCTATCATCACTGACAGGACTTATTGCCAATAAGCCTGATATAGTGGTGGTGTATCGAACAGAACGGCGCGCAACGATTATTGACATAACAGTCTCTTATCACGGGAACCTCGTGAAAGCAGAGAAATATGTACCTATCTTGACTTGGCTCGACATATTATATTGCACACGCAGAGCATCTAGAGCGGATTTCCGGCCACCGTAGGCGCGGGCTTGCGGACGGTGAGCAATGGGTAGCTCACCGTCCGGTAAGGACCAGGCCCGAGTCGACGGCGCGTCGTATTCCACGCGCGCCTCAAAGAGATGTCGTCAGCACAAAGTAGGGGTCCACTAGGGCCGATGCCTGCCGGGGTCGCGGGAAGGTACTTATGGGTCACCGAGGCCCCCGCAACACAGGCAACAGGAAGGAATACGGGTGGGTTTTAGTCAGTAATAGTCTGACACACCCTCCCGCTCCGCCCAGAGCGGGAGAAGTTATTCGACGATGTCCCACCCTCAAAAAAAAAAAAAAAAAAGAGCATCTAGAGCCCTCCGCGTACAGTTGATCCACAAACTGCCCGTGTAGAACGCTTGACAATAACTAGTTATTTTGACTTCGTTACTACAACAAGCGAATCTGTAAGCCAACATGTTGCATCTGGCTGCTAGTGCCCTGCGCTCACGATCAATATCTACCTGATCTTTGAAGTCCTCAGTGACATGGTGTCCCAAGTTTTTAAATTGGGTGACCCTTTTAAGTGTTCGTCCGTTGAGGGATATTGAATGCTCGTAATTTAGATGTTTCCCGGGAGCAGCCTTGGCTGCTCCCGGGAAACTGTTTTTTTTTTTGTGATTAAAAGTGAATACCTGATCTTGATCAGGTATTCACTCTTAATCACAAAAAAAAAACAGTTTTACATAATAATAAAAAAAAACGAGCGAGCCTTACAGTAGTGTGTGCGTATTTAGTGTATGACGTCGTATAATTGTGTATGGTAAAAAAAAATTTGTGCACGCAACCATTGTGGAGAAATTCACCAAAAACTGATTCCGCTGGGCGAACGTTGTCCTGGCGGAACTTTTTTTAATCCATAGACTTTAGAAGAAAAGAGATGTGTCCAAAAATTAGTGTGTATTTGTGTGTAATTGTGTATGTATGAATAAAACTAGTGCATGCATAAACTTCGGAGAAATTCAAGTTTCCGCTACGCGAACGTTTGGCCATTAGCTAGTTTTCATATAAAGCGCTTACATAGAGAGCTGTAGATTTTTACATACGTTGTTTTGAATTTGTTTATATTTGTTTAAAAAACAGATTTAGAAAAAATCGTAGGGCTTAAAAGATAAAAATATAAACGTAAAATACGCTTATTAGGTCTTAGTTCTTAAAGTATGCACTTTGGGGTCTAGATTTTCACGTTTATACAAACCTTGTAAGTGTCTGCAACATGTTGCCAAGTATCAATGATGTTCCGTTAGTAACTAAAGAGTTATAGGACAAATTTACCATGAATAGATCACTGTTTACAAAGCAGTTAAATATCACGACGTTCTAAATGAATTGCATGGTAAAATGTATGCCAATAATTAGTGTATTCATTCAACTATTCACATGCAAAATTTCATGTCATTAAATTCAGTAATTAAAGAAAAACAATTATAATACTGACGAAGCATCGAAAACCTACATAACCCGACCAAGTTCGGATGGCTACAAAAAAGCGGCCGTGCCATATATCTAAGAAACGTTCTTAGCCTTCCAATATAGTATTTATTAATATGGTACAGTTGCGTACACAAGCGTTAGGAAAAAATAAAACAATTGCATTTCTTGAATGAAAAATATTTTTTTAATAATAACGCCACTATCTACGATAAAAACAAATCTTCAATTAACAAGTACTTCTCTATTTAAATATCCGCGTACAAAAATATTTTTAATTACATATAATACTTAATTATGTAATTATAATAACGTTAACAAACGCTTGCAATGACAGCAATAGACTTAAATGTGTTTTAACTAAAATAGATTATGAACTAGCTTTTGCCCGCGACTTCGTTCGCGTGGATGACGAAACTTAGGGTAAGTATAATATTTCGAGCTTCAATAAAAATTAAAATCACATCACATAACTAACCTATTCAGTTGTTTAGATTTGATCAACATTAAAAAAGTGCTTATAAACTAAAACATTGGTATAAAAAAGGTCCGCCTATCGCTCGTTGCGCGCAGCGCGTTGTCTATTTTTTCACACTAGAATATCTTTGATCAATAAAATTCATAACTACAATACTTAGACTATTTAACTAAAGGATTAAGCGTACCGAACTTCGAACAAAATAATTCTGCATATTTTGGTGGGGTGCGGGGGAACACGCTCACATACATAAGAAAAAAAAATCGATTCAAGAAGTAGTTTTTTTTAAGTTATTAGATTGTTTGATCCACTAAAGTTGCAAAGGGGAACGCTCGTGCATGCCTAGTCTATTGGTTAAATAGTGTAATAAGCTACAATATGATAAATATTTACGTAAACAGTAGTACATACTTACATGTGGTAAATATTTAATTTCCCTAAGGGGTCTATAGTTAGAATCCTGATCCGTGAAATCTTCAATAGAAATTAGCTGTATGAATTTTATTTGTCTTAAATAATATATTTAGATTATATCTCAAGTCTCAAGCGCATACTTAAATAAAGTACCTACGTAAATAGTACCTACTTTCTGTCATAGTCAAATACATTTAAAAAAGTAGGTGTACAAAAATAAATGACCTATAAATTATATCGAAACAACAATTGTGTTATCACCTATACCAATTCAATACCGGTATTATACTGTAAATTTTGGGATGTTACCTAAATATATTGCACGGCCGCTTTTTTGTAGCCATCCGAACTTGGTCGGGTTATGTAGGTTTTCGATGCTTCGTCAGTATTATAATTGTTTTTCTTTAATTACTGAATTTAATGACATGAAATTTTGCATGTGAATAGTTGAATGAATACACTAATTATTGGCATACATTTTACCATGCAATTCATTTAGAACGTCGTGATATTTAACTGCTTTGTAAACAGTGATCTATTCATGGTAAATTTGTCCTATAACTCTTTAGTTACTAACGGAACATCATCGATACTTGGCAACATGTTGCAGACACTTACAAGGTTTGTATAAACGTGAAAATCTAGACCCCAAAGTGCATACTTTAAGAACTAAGACCTAATAAGCGTATTTTACGTTTATATTTTTATCTTTTAAGCCCTACGATTTTTTCTAAATCTGTTTTTTAAACAAATATAAACAAATTCAAAACAACGTATGTAAAAATCTACAGCTCTCTATGTAAGCGCTTTATATGAAAACTAGCTAATGGCCAAACGTTCGCGTAGCGGAAACTTGAATTTCTCCGAAGTTTATGCATGCACTAGTTTTATTCATACATACACAATTACACACAAATACACACTAATTTTTGGACACATCTCTTTTCTTCTAAAGTCTATGGATTAAAAAAAGTTCCGCCAGGACAACGTTCGCCCAGCGGAATCAGTTTTTGGTGAATTTCTCCACAATGGTTGCGTGCACAAATTTTTTTTTACCATACACAATTATACGACGTCATACACTAAATATCTGCATAATTAAAATCTTTAAATTCAACAACATTCCGCTGCGCGTACGCACACTACAGTAGTCGCTTAAATGATGTGTAACATCTGACATCTCACCTTGCTAATAAGCAACTGCGCAGTAACAGAAATTTACCTCAGAATTTAAAAAAGCTAAATATTTACTGAATATTTATCCGAATAATTATTAATTACTAGTAGTCGCACACTGGTAGAAATTCGACCTATGCTATTAAAAAGTACTTATTCCATGCTCAAACTGTCATTCCTGTTTACACATAAAAAAAACAAATTCGATCTATTCGTACGAGATTAGGACGACTCTTGAGCAGCTTAAAAACCAACAAGGCATGACGGCAATACGGCCTATCCTTTTAGAGTGCCAGAAAATGTCGAGTATCGTCATTTTAGTGTAGGTAATAGAAAATTAGGACATCGGCAGGCTTAGCCTATCAGCTTTCTATTTCTACGAAGAATAGACAGCTCTTTCTATACAAAGTTACATTTCGATTCTCCATTTTTGATATCGCAGCGTAGAAATCCTTCTACAATCTGTCATTTTGTCTTTCGTTTCTAACGATCTTTGTCTAGGTCCTTTTTACGGTTCCGAAAGTATAAGGGTTCCTTGTTTACTAAAACAAGGAACCCTTATAGTTTCGCCATGTCCGTCTGTCTGTCTGACCCGACCCTACCCACTGTAGCTCAGAGACGCTTAGTACTAACAAGCTATAATTTGGCATAGTTAAACATACATATTAACCACGCCGAAAAAGTGCTAAAATAAAATCTTGAATTTTTTTTTTAACATACCTCCCGTGCACTTAATGTGGGGATGATATTTTTTTTCGTGTCTACCCCATGGTGTGGGGTATAGTTGGATACGAGATAGTGCGTTCAAAAATATTGCAGTCAGAAAGTTGAAGCTAGTTGCCCATTCCAAAACGTGGATCTCTATGGAGAAGAAACGGGCAAGAAACTCCACGGTTACTCTTTTAAAAATAATTGGCTTTTATGCTTTTATTACCTATTATGGAAACGACCAATTGAACTGTGAGCCTTGCTTCTAACGTTTCATAAGTGCCCATGTAAAAAAAAAAGTATTTTCATTTCTGAATAATATAAACGGCTCCATGGTACAAAATGTATCAGCGTCGTGGCGCGCCTACAGACACATAATAGCAAACACTCACATGGGCTCGAGTAGCCGCTCTCTCAATAACCGCTAGCCGAGAACATGGGGTGTAAGGGGGATCACACAACAACCGGATTCCCCAAATGTCAACCTCACCTGCGCGCGGTACAGGGTGTACCGCGCGCAGGCCACTGACGGACGAGGCGACCGACCACCGACCGATGGCGGTATAGCCATCCAAGAAGCCAATCTAAGTTCTGCAGAGCGATGACGGGCAGCAGCGTCATCGGTGCGAAAGGATTGGCACTGCGGGCACCAACCCGCTTGTCCAGCGTGGAGACTATGGGATTTAAAACCTCCCAATAATGAAAATAGTGCCAAAACAACGGCCTTCAGTTCCCGGTGGTCCCGCTATTCCTGGTCAAGGTAGCGGTCACGGTAACGGCGGGACGGGGAGTGCGAAGATACTCCGGGCTACGGCAGGCTACCAACGACGACTACATCTGGCGACGTACAATGGACGTTCGATGAGGCTGGACCATCGATCGCATTAACTGGCATATACTGGGGTTATCTGAAGTCCGAAGACAGGGGGAGGACACGATAACCATGGAGTCAGGTCACCCATTTTACTTCCGCGAAGGTGATCAGCTCTCGCAAGGCGGTGTCGGCTTCCTTGTCAACAAGGAACTCACTAGCAGCGTTGTGGAAATCAGTAGTGTGTCGACACGGGTTGCGTACCTTGTACTGAAACTCGCTGACAGGTACTACCTGAAGGTGATACAGGTATATGCACCGACTTCGACATGCTCTGACGAGACAGCCGAGGCCATGTACGAGAACATTGCCTAGGCAATGCACAATACGACAAAGGCCCACTACAACGTTGTTATGGGTGACTTCAATGCCAAAGTGGGAGTACAAGAATGCGGCGAAACGAACCGAAGTTGGACCGTTCGGTTTGGGGCGCAGGAATCACAGGGGGCAATGATGAATTCATTCTTCGAGAAGAAACCCCAAAGGAAGTGGACCTGGCAGAGCCCCGATAACGTGACAAGGAACGAGATAGACTTCATTATGGCGGATAAGAGGCACATATTTAGAGATGTCTCCGTGATCAGCAGGTTTAATACCGGAAGCGTTACAGGCTTGTCCGAGGCACTCTAAATATCAATTTTCGAGCCGAGAGAATCCGCATGATGAGGCCTACTCTCCGACCTACGCAGCTTCAAGCCGCTCTAGGATCCGAGAAGTTCCAACTGGAACTTCAAAATAGGTTCGCCCTACTGGAAACCACAGGCACTGTTGATGAGAAGGCCGACGAGGTGGTCAAAGCACTACGCGTCGTGTCCCGCAGACTTTTCCCGTCGCAACGAAAAAGTAAGGTGTCCAAACTTTCCTCGGAGACTCTCGGACTTATGAGGGAAAGACGAGAGTTGCCATCCACGCCGCCGTCTTCGTCAGATAAGAGGGCCTTAAACCTAAAAATTAGAAAGCTGACCCGTCGCGACCTTCGGTGCTCTAACACTCGTGACATTATGGTCACGATTGAGCAGAACCGAGGGTCGAAAGTGTTCGCTCAGCAATTAGGGAAGTCCCATCTGACGAAACTGAAAACTGCGGATGGTAGGATCGTGACTTCGAAGTCAGAAATACTCGAGGAAGTCGAGGATTTCTACGGGCACTTGTACTCAACGCGGATGGTGAAACCAGCGGGGCATAGTGAAGATGACCATCGAGCCGAATTAACGCGCCACTACACGGAAGACATCCCGGATGTCGACCAGTGCAAGATTAGGGTGGCTCTCGAGAAGCTAAAGAACAACAAGGCACCTAGTGATGACAGAATAACGACAGAGCTCCTTAAAGCGGGCGGGGCTCCTGTCCTGAAAGAGCTAACGAGTCTCATCAACTCCGTCATCCAAGAAGGCACAACGCCGGAGGCGTGGAGCAGAGATGCGGTGGTTCTGTTCTTCAAAAAAGGCGACAAAACCTTGCTGAATATAGACCCATCTCACTTCTGAGCTAGGTACGTTTATAAGCTGTTCTCGAGGGTCGTCACGAACCGTCTCGCCAGGAGACTTGACAAGTTCCAGCCACCAGAACAAGCCGGTTTTCGAAAAGGCTTCAGTACCGTGGACCACATCCATACTGTTCGGCAGATTGTACAGAAGACCGAAGAGTTCGAGAGGACTACGAGAAAGCCTTCGACTCCGTCGAAATATGGGCAGTTCTGGCCTTTCTGCAACGAAGTCGAATTGACTGGCGTTACATCGAAGTGTTGAGGTGTTTGTATGACGCTGCAACGATGACTGTCCAAATCCAGGATGAAAAAACCAACCCTATCCAACTGCTCAGGGGGGTGAGACAAGGGGATGTGATATCCCCGAAACTTTCACCAATGCGTTGGAGGACGTGTTTAAAACGCTGGACTGGACTGGACAGGGTATCAATGTAAACGGCGAGTACATCTCACACCTTCGTTTTGCCGATGACATCGTCATAATGGCAGAGACGCTGAAACAGTTAGACCAGATGCTGCACAGCCTAAATGGAGCCTCTCGGCGGGTTGGCCTTGGCATGAATTTGGACAAGACGAAAGCCAATATACAATTCGCACGTCTTGCCGAGTCCAATCCACATCGAAGGGTCGCTTCTCGAAGTCGTGAAGGAGTACGTCTCTATACCTAGGACAAGCTATCCAGCTCGGTAGACATAACTTTGAGAAAGAAGCCGACAGGAGGATCCGATTAGGTTGGGCAGCGTTTGGAAAACTTTGTCAAATCTTCTCGTCGCCAATCCCGCAGTGTTTGAAGACTAAGGTCTTCAACTAGTGCGTCCTGCCCGTTATTACATACGGTGCCGAAACGTGGACACTGACAGTCGGGCTGGTCCACAAATTAAAGGTCGCTCAGCGCGCCATGGAGCAGGCTATGCTCGGAGTTTCTTTGAAGGATAAGATCAGAAATGAAGTTATCCGGAAGAGAACCGGAGTTACCGACATAGCATGCAGAGTCAGCAAGCTGAAGTGGCAGTGGGCTGGCCACGTGTGTCGAAGGACCGATGGCCGGTGGAGCAGACGAGTACTGGAGTGGAGACCGCGTATCGGCAAGCGTAGTGTGGGACGCCCCCCAGCTAGATGGACAGACAGACTGGATGCGAAAGGTGGAGGACGGGGTGTTGTGGCGCAGCCTGGGAGAGGCCTATGTCCAGCAGTGGACTGTTATAGGCTGAGTTGAGAACATGTGAACAAGAGGCTACAGTGGCTTGTATTTACGGACCACGTTGTGCCGATCCCACAGTTAAGTTATTTGTTTGATTCCATTCCATGTTTGCTTAGTGAAATTGGTACTTAAGGGTCGGATAAACGCCGTTGACCTTGGCCATGCAAATACGCGCCGCGCTCACTCCGCGCTGGCGTTCGGTTTCAAAAGAAATATTTATTTTTAGAAACGACTATACGGATATTTAAAAAAAATCATACAAAAAAACATGTTAAATCTTATTTAGTTTGAAAGTAATATCGTTTTTTATGCTTTGGGTAGACATTACTTCCTGAATTTATTTTATAAAGTATTTACCTACAATACTTAAATATTCACATATAGAATTGATGTGTATCTGCGCGTTCTAGTTTAACATAATTACATTTTTTCATAACTTGCATTATTTGGAGGCGTAATTTTTATTATCAGATTTAAAATTCATTAAGACGCAGACAACACCTAAACCGCGGTCACTGTCAGATTGCATAGAAAAGAAAAAGAAGAACGATGAGACGACGCTTGTAATTTATTGAAAAATATGAAGCAATTATCTATTTACGCAAAATTGAGTTTAGTAATCGAAAATAAAAAACAACCAAGTTCTGCATTCAAATAAGACGTTCTTGTTATTAATTAAATACGTAACGAACGTTGATATTTATAATACAGATATTTTGGATTAGGACTCAAGGTAAGAGGTTAGTTTGTATTGAGATTTTTTTCAAAACGTGTTTTGGTAACAACCAAGTTCTGGGAAATATGTTCAAAATTAAAATATATTTTTCCGCTATAACAAACTATACAGATTTGGCATTTTTTTTTTCTTAAGAGTAGCCTATTTTGGTCAATTGGGTCTTGTCAGCGCCTTAAAGGTTCGCACAAAAAGTCTGTCGTCTGCGCTGCACCAAAATCATATATCTGGCTCGTGCAGACTAGCGCGATATCGCGGGTGCGACAGGCAGCAATATGCCTGTTACGCCCGCGATATCGCCCCAGTCTATACGAGCCTTAAGGGTCAGCGCAGACCGTCCGCCGACGCCATCGGTCCGTCCTTCCTCCCGTCCGTAGTTTCGAGCGATTAGCTACATTACTGTGTAGATACATTATAACACATGACGCCTGAAATCCGCGAATGGTTAGGCAGAGGTGTACCTATCTATTGTTCCCACACATTTCGCCAGTTATATTTAAGTCCCATGTAATAGGGGGCGAGCCTATTGCCATTAACCGGGCACAAATCTAAACTACGGGCTGCTACCGAGAATTTCCTAATGGAAAACCCAATAACACCGTGCCTGACCCGGGAATCGAACCTAGGACCTCTTGCTCAGCGGTAGCGCTTGCGACGACTACACCAGCGAGGCAGTCATGTGTCCTGTGTAGAATCGTATAGAAACATGCAAAACAAAATGGCCTTGAAAATTGTACTTTTCTTAATTTCACACTAGACTGACTTGTAATAACTATAAAATAGAATTATTTCCTTTTCAGTGTTTTACGTAAGAAATAATTCTTTAGATTCAAAGGTGACAAATAACACGGAACAGAGACCAATTTAAGAGATGCGACAAACATTTTAGTTCTTCTGTGTTTTGACATTTGGACCATCAATATTTAAAATGAAAGTCTGTGTTATAATTATTGTAATGGGTATGTTTTTTTTAATAAGCTATTTTGGTTTAGAATTAGACTGCCTTGTGGTTGCAAGCGCTACTGCTCAGCTGAGCAAAAACAATATCCCTGAAAAAACCTGGAAAAGACAGCACTTTACCCATAAATTACCGCCCCATAAGTTTGGTACCATCTGTTGGTAAACTTTTTGAGTCTGTAATTTATACAAGATTGTTACGTGCCACTGGTCAGCTTCTGATCCAAGAACAGTTTGGCAGGGGCGTGCCAAACATAGAGGCAATTAGGCCTAGCCTAATTCCAACAACGCCAAATGAATTTATTTTAACTATGTAATACAAAATATAAAAAAAAAAGTTAAACTCCTGTACACACATTACTGTACTCTGTATGTAACACTTATAGCAACTTGTCGCGCCCGTGTGACGTAACTCACAGTTTGACGGAGGTCGGTACGCACTATTAGACAGGCACACGATCAGCCTAATTCTCATTGACAAATTTACGCACACTGGTGTATATTTTCGTGTGTATGAACGGCACACATGGTTGGCATGGTTTAAATTATGGGCGTGACTACTGCGACTGGAGCTGGCTACCGCGTGTTGTGATTGGCTGTGTGTAAAGTCAAGATTTAATGAATGAAAAGTATTGAAGACCAGGGTTCCCAATTTTTGGACAATTCCCCGAATCGCGGGGAATTTGAGAAACAGACTACACACAGACACGATAGTTTCCTTAATGACAATACCACCCGGTGTTTCTAATTGTCTCTAGTATAATTAAAAAAACAGGGATATATTGTCGAATTTATAACTTCCAAAAAAATGATAAATTGTAAGGAATAGCAAAAGCCCTTTAAAAATAATTAAAAACTTCATAATTTTTAATTTTCTCCTCAGCGTATTTGGGAAATTTCGCTTTGATTTTTGGGGAGTTAGGAAAATAAGTATAGCAACCATTTTTTTTTTTTTGGTTGGGAAATCATCACATAATTTCTCCCGCTCTAGGCGGAGCGGGAGGGTGTGTCAGACTCTTACTGACTAAAACCCACCCGTATTCCTTCCGTTGCCTGTGTTGCCAGGGGCCTCGGTGACCCTTTAGTACCTTCCCGCGACCCCGGCAGGAATTGGCCCTAGTAGACCCCTACATTTGTGCTGACGACATCTCTTTGAGGCGTGCGTGGAATACAATACGCCGTCGATCCGGGCCTGGTCCTTACCGGACGGTGAGCTACCCATTGCTCACCCGCGCCCACGGTGCAAGCCCGCGCCTACGGTGGCCGGAAATCCGCCCGGGATTCCCGACGCCCAGCGCGTCTCCTACGGCGGCTAGGGGCGAGAGGGCGCGAAATTTGCCTTTCCCTCAACCGTCCCGCCTCCTCCTTCGCGAGCATTACTGCTTCGCAGGAGGTGACGGCTGCCCATGCCCTCTCGCTCCATACCATGGCCTGAACCAGGGCCGGACGCGAGAGATCTCTGCCGCCGATCATCTCTAGTAAAATTAAAAAAAACAGGGTGGTATTGTCGAATTTATACCTTCCAAAAAATGATAAATTGTAAGGAATAGCAAAAGCCCTATTATAATAATTAAAAACTTCATAATTTTTTATTTTCCCCCTAATGTTTGGGGAATTTCGCTTTGTTTTTTGGGGAGTTAGGAAAATAAGTATCCAATCAATGCAATCCTGGACTGTATTACCCAGCAAAATTTTGCTAATCCCTTTTGTAGAAGAACACGGTATGACAATGATGCAATTTTAATTGGTAGTGTTTTTTTATCGACAAATTAGAAATTATACCTATATATTTTTCTTAGAGAAGTCATATTGTTTCATGTGACAAGCAATTTACATCCGATCTTGAATGTTTTGCTTTTTTATATCTTATTAATCGGTCAAGGAAAGCTAATGAGACACAATTGATTTTCTATTGTTTGACACTGAATCGCTGACGCGCGGGGCTTAACAGGTTAAGTTATAAGTAATTCGTTTTGAAACGTACAGTAGTGTAAATATTATTTGTTGTGTTTATTATTTGTCTATTTACTTAAGAATGGTGTTCTGTTGTGAAGTTTGCGCCGACAATGTGTGTTTGTTAGAAGTTAAAAACAATAAGTTTTAAAGCACCATTTTCATTTAATGATAAGATTTAAGTTGTGTCTAAAGGTAGATGTGTGCCCGAATTACGAAAATTAATCCATAAATATGATAATGCTGAATCTCATGTTTTCAACCGTGAATAATGTGGCGAGTTTTTGTATTTATAACTTTTGTTTTTACAGGATTATTTTCAATGTTTTTTTTTTAAATATTATAAATCAATAATGACTACTTTGAGGGTCATCATATGTAGAGCGACGCTGTGATGTTGCACGAATTAGTAATTTTTTTGGTGTCAGATTGCGTGGCCTACCCTCCGTTGAGAACCACTGCACACCACTACTGAGTTTGGGTTTCGTGCAAATAGCCTATATAGCAAATAGCCTAGCTAGCTGCTGGGTGAATTGAATGAATTCACCCAGCAGCTAGCTAGGGTGACAGAACACATAAATCTCAAACAATCCACAGGTATGTTTCTGCTGGATTTCGAAAAAGCATTTGACACCGTGTAGCACGAAGGCCCGCTGCACAAGTTGCTCACTCTGGATGTGCCTATGCTTCTCATCAAAATCGTTCAATCGTACCTTGCGGATCGTAAATTCCATGTTCACGTTGGAAACACCACTTCATCACCTCAAAATGTCCCAGCTGGCGTTCCTCAAGGCTCGATTGTAGGACCCTATTTATTTCTCCTGTTCTTAAATGATATCCCTATTCAACCTAGAACCAGATTGGCATGCTTTGCTGACGATACTGCCTCTTTTACTTCTTCGGATGATACCGATTTAATCATAGGTCGCCTACAATATTCTATCGATTTCCTTCTTGACTACTTTAAGAAATGGAAACTCAAAATTAATGAGGATAAGACGGAAGAAATATTTTTCTCCCGTGCTAGGCAACCCCCCTCAAGAACTTTAAAAATCAGGCATTACAGTACCTTGGAAAACTTATGTGCGTTATCTTGGGAACAAAGTGGATGGTTGTCTAAATTGGTCCAAACATAATAGCAAATTAAGTGGCAGTACTAAACTAAGAATTTATACTACGCTTGTCCGTCCGTGTATAACGTACGCCTGTCCCGTCTGGAGTAGCACATGTATTTCTAACCATCAACTTCTGCAAAATGTCCAAAATAAAGCAGTAAAATTATCCTACAGAACCAAAAAAACAAACCTTAAGAAATAACATAAAAAAATTAAACTTCCGTTATTATTTAGTCAATTAATTAAAATAACATCATGATTGTATAATAAAAACAAAATTAATACTACTAACCCGTTAATCTCAAATCTATTATCATCAACTCTAGACGAATTACCATATATCGATAGATACGGCACTTACCGCCTACCGCATCGCTGTCTTTTGTTCCCACCGCCTGTGGTCCAAGCGCGAGCGGCTTGACCCCCTAGAGGCTCACTGCCGCCCCAATCCCGGCCTCAGATACGCCGGAGTGCAGGCGGCAGGGAGGCTCTGTCTAATGATCATTGAATGGTCGCACGGTTGCTACATCGATTACTTAAGAGACTGACAACATCTAAAGCGCGGTCAATGACGGACTGCATAGGAAAGAAAGATAAGCGCAATGACACAACGCTGGTTATTTATTGCAAAATATTTCGATTTACGAAAAATCTATACATTTCAATCTATACATTTCAATCTTGTATAGATCAATCTATACATTGTATAAAAAAAAAAACACTATTATGCTAATATGTTGCTTGTAGGATAATCTGACAAAAAATCTGAATGATTGCATGCATATTAGTATGGTTTTTAATTGTTAAAATATATTTTTAGAGGTATCTTCGTGATATTATGTTTGCAACACACTATCTACCTAGCATATATCCTTAAGAATATCATATATTTTTCTGATTTTGTTTACTGCAGTGGATCATATACTTTAAGGCATTATTAAACTTGAGTTTAGGTCCTGTAGTCCCCTTAAAAAAAAAATTGTCATACCTACATGCAATCAGTAAATTATAACTAGCTAAATAATTTGCGTAACTTTGATTATGTACCCATAATTATTGTGTGTTGTTAACAGTTAAAAATATCTAGACTATAAGTTTTGAAAGATGAATCGCTAGCCTCATAAAGTGTCTTAATTTGATGAGTTAATGTTGTGAAGTTTGCGCCGATAATGTGTGTTTGTTAGAAGTTAAAAGCAGTGAGTTTTCGCAATTATCGTTTAATGATTAGTTGTGTCTAAAGGTAGGTGTGTGGTGCCCGAATTACGAGAATTAATCTATAAATGTGATAATGTTTATCATATATTTTTCTGATTTTGATCATATACTTTAAGGCATTATTAAACTTGAGTTTATGTCCTGTAGTCCCCTTAATTTTTTTTTTTGTCATACTTATATGCAATCAGTAAATTATAACTAGCTAAATAATTTGCGTAACTTTGATTATATACCCATGATTATTGTGTGTTGTTAACAGTTAAAAATATCTAGACTATAAGTTTTGAAAGGTGAATCGCTAGCCTCATAAAGTGTCTTAATTATAATGAGTTAATGTAGCTTAGGATGAGTGCATTTTGTCCGTTGTTCCCATGCTAAATAAAGATATTTGAAAATGAAAAATGAATGACTATATTAATCTTAACTTAATATTTTTGCAGTACACAAACATAAACGCCTTCTTCCCATGGGGGTAGGCAGAAACAGAACGCCACCTACTGCTGCTGATCCTTACATACTCCTTTTGCTTCGTTTACGTTCATACATCTGGTCATACACGCACGCCGGTTGCGAGTATGTACCTGACCTTTCTGAAGAACTTTTTTTTTGCAGTAATCCAAGCAATAACGTGTGAAAAAGCTGTTTCAAAGTTACAAAGAAAGTTGATTGTTCCAAAAATGAATGAAAAATGTAAAAAAATTAAATGCGCTGCCGTAGACGAACCCCAGTGTGTGCGCATGAGACGGCTTGACCTGAGTCTCACAATCCACGTCATCGCTGCCAATAAATGCGAATTGGAGTACATGAAATGTCATGATGGTAAGATTGTTATGTGTGCAGGTAAGTTTTTAGATTTTTGCACTCAAAGGGTGCCGACAGGCGCAGCCTACGCCATAAAAATTGTGACAGCTCTCATACTTCATTCTGGACATACAAGTAAATAAGTTTGCATATGTAATGAACAAAATTCCTTCCCCCAACTGCACAGGATGTGGGAAAGTGGAAGACGTTCTCACATTATGGTGGAGTGTGACCGGAACGAAGATCTCAGAGCTGCGCGTTATTAATACACTTGGGTGTTGATACACCGCAGTGTATTGGTCCTCAAAACATGATCTGAACAAGGCTTTAAAATAGACTGTCATCTCTGAGTTTGTTTCGGACTTTCTTCTCAGAGTACTCAGATAGGAAACGCCGCGCCGACCTCTTCTAGTTTCAAAATATGATTGACATGTAAAAGTGTTTTGTACCGCAGAAATGCGTTTGACTTTTATTTGTATAAACCTACTTACACATATAAAACTATATCATTTAAATATACATACATAAACTCATGCCTTCCCATGGGGATAGACAGAAACGATAGAACGCCATATACGCTCCTTACATACTCCTTTTGCTTCGTTTACGTTCATATATGTATCTGGTCATACACGCACGCCGGTTGCGAGTACCTACTACTCACCTGACCTTTTTGAAGAACTTCACCAAAATGAGGTCACTATATGTCTTTCCGGCGTTTCCACTAACATTTGCCTTTTGTTAGTCGCCTTTCATTCATCCTCTCAACATGAACAGACCATCTAAGCATACTCTTTTCAATTTTTGTCACTATATCACATCACTTTTTAGCCTATCTATGTAGTTAGTCACACCACACATTTACGTAACTATTATTTTATTTTTTCTCTCTGTCATCCTGGCCCTTCTAATTCCGTTTCATTTATATTTCAGATGTGGAAGCTAATCTTGTCCCGATGAAGTATTGTGGCCATAATGGTGGTCAGACAGCTGGAGAGGAGAAAAATAAGTCGGGTAAGTAGATAACAGGGATCTATAACAGGGACTTTTTTTTTTTTGAGGGTGGATAATCATCAAATAACTTCTCCCGCTCTGGGTGGAGCGGGAGGGTGTGTCAGACTCTTACTGACTAAAACCCACCCGTATTCCTTCCTGTTACCTGTGTTGCGGGGACCTCGGTGACCCATAAGTACATTCCCGCGACCCCGGCAGGATAACAGGGACTGGTATTCAATTTTAATAGACTGGTATTAAATTTTAATACCAGCTAGTCTATTCTCAAAATCTGTTTTTTTTTTTAAACCTGCCAAGTGCGTGTCACGTACAATGAATGGTTCCGTAGTTTGGATGAATTTATCCTAAGAACAAACTTAACATTGTAGTTAAAAAACATGTTCCCTCATACATTCCAACTGCAAATGTAAGTTTACATAACATACATAATCAGCCTATAATGTTCCCACTGCTGGGACACAGGCCTCCTCTCTGTGAGAGGGAGTGGGCTTTAATCTACCACGCGGGCCCAGTGCGGGTTGGTAGATGTCACATGTCTTAGAATTTTTGGTTCTAGGACATGCCGGTTTCCTCACGATGTTTTCCTTCACCGTTTTGAGAGCAGTGGTGATGAAATAATTTACACAAAGTAAAGCGCCTGTCTGGGTTCGAACCTACGACCTACAACTCGTATGTCGCGGCCGTTACCACTGGGCCACCACTGCTCCACCACTGCAATGTAAGTTTGTACACACAAAATTGAGAGATTTACCATGTTATTTACCATGTTATTTACCATGTTATTTACCATGTTATTTACCATGTTATTTACCATGTTATTTTAAGATATAAGACTTACATGTTTTCCTGTAATCTATAAGTAAAGAACAATTTTCAGTATTTTTTTTTTCAAATCTTAGGCTCAGCAATTGCGGGGGGAATTGCCGATTTTCATATATTTTCTTAAATTATTTTAAAAGTATTTATTTCAAAATTATTAAAAATATATATATCTGTAGGTAATCCTTACAACAAGCCCTTTCATTTGATATGTCCAAAGAGATTAAATATATACCTAGTATAATTGAATGTCTTTGGATATGTCCAAAGAGATTAAATATATAGTATAATTTAATGTCTTTGGATATGTCACACGGTGCAGTTTGTATTTTTTTTTCTAATTTGCACGGTGCCTTTTTTTTGCCTTCAAAAAGTGATCCCCATATTCAAAATTCATTTATTTACGTTGCTCGTTCATTTTTGGCTTACAGAAATCCATATGTGTACCAAATTTCAACTTAATCGGTCCAGTAGATTCAGAGCAAATTGGCTATGACAGACGGAGATACAGACACACGAGTGTTCCTTTATGGGTTCCGTTTTTTTCCTTTTGAGGTACGGAAGCCTAAAATATAATAAAGGGTGTATGATAGATTAGAGCGCCAGACAGGCATGATTATTCTTTTAATATTAGACGCTATACCTATTGTGAATATCACTAAGGAAACTGCGTCCAAGAGCTGGAATATTGATTCTGACAGCAGCTCTTGAACGCGGTTTAATTGTGCTGACCGCGTCCAGTTTCTTTGAGGAAATTGTTCCTAAATTATTATTAACGCTGTTCTTTACTAGGTAAAGCGCGTATTCGTGTGAAGAGAAGAGTGAAGACAATCATTAAGCCCATTCAGCGTGATGGTGACATAGCGGACAGTAGTGAGTACCTATTAAATAATAATAATAATAATAAATAATTTATTTTCAGGTGACAAAGATCCATAGATAAATACCTTAACCTAAGTATACTCGTACATATAATAACAATCTTAGGGATAATAACATTTTTTTTTTGCCCGTCAAAAACCGAGATTATTAAAAAAAATATTGGACACGTGTTTTTTCTTTTTTACGTAATCAAAAGATTACGGCAATACATTGAGTTAAAATTAAAATGTGACATGACGTTTTTTTTTTATTTTTATGTCAGGGCATCTCGTAGTTGACCTTGAGAGGTCGTGACTACTTAATCGGACTATCCTCTGGCTGCCTTAAGGTAACTCAAAGCCTCCAGCCAGGGGCGAATATCTTATATTACTAAGCGACTGCACGCTAAGGGTACGTAATTGTTCCCTCCGACCCTTGTTCGATAAAGTGCCAGCCCACGACGTAGCTGAGCCTACATAGCTTTAAATTCCCCGGATAATAATAAGGTCCGAGGTCCGTACCCCACAGGGGGTGCCCTGTGGGGTACGGACCTCGGCTTAGGGCGTCGCTGGGGGGAGGACAGCAAGGTGGGACAGGTTGGATCAGAACTGGATAATTATTATAAGTGGAATTTAAAGCTACGGGCTCAGCTACTTACGACGGGGCCTTTGCGAGGGACCTTGGCGGCGAGATCGAAATGCCGGTTTGTATTTGTGTACTGTACTCGTGGCCCTACAAAGCCTGGAGGAGGGCAATGGGGTCATCGGGGTCGGTGAGAACATGCCTTGGAGTGCGAACTGAGATGACATGACGTCACGACTGGCTAGATTTCATACTGAATTGTGACGTACCCTCCTACTTTAATGCGTTTTATCTCAGTCATTTTTTATTAATATGATAAAGCAAAAAATATGTTTCTAATATTTTTTTATTATTTGACTGATGGACTAAATAGGATTTATTTATTTTTTACCCAGTCATCATCCCTATTGTGTTAGTAAATAAAATTTAAAAATATATTAGCATCACGTAGTTGCACTAAGTGTTTGTGCGTTCCGGCGGCACTTGTCCGCGAACGCGGCGGAATTTTTTTTGGTGGGAAATTATCAAATAACTTCTCCGAGGAGGGTGTGTTAGACCCTTACTGACTAAAACCCACCCGTATTCCTTCCGTTGCCTGTGTTGCCAGGGGCCTCGGTAACACTTTCGAACTTCCACGCGAATACCACATACTGTGGCCAAAAGCGTTCTTCCATCACCTGATGCCGCCGGTAGCATGTTGGTATGCGCACAACAAACGCCTTAAGTTGAAGTTGCGATGCGACTCCAGCAGTTGCACTCTCAGCGCGTACTTCAGCCTTTGGTGCATGTGCTTCAAAATGTCTTCCGCGTTGGTGGAGGTCTTGTGGAGACGGGAAATATAGGTAATACACCGGGGTATTTGGCTTCACAGCACGCAGTTTTTCGTATTGATTTTGTTTGTATACATTTAGGGAGAAGATATTATAGCCGTTATGCACTTCAACCGTCTTTTATTTCAGCAAACATAACCAATTTTCACAATATAATTGTAGGTAGGGTTGCCAGGTCTTAAAACCGAAAAGCCAGACAGACCAGCTAGTTTAGCCGGACATTTGGGTAAAAAGGCCGGACACCCTTAATATTTAGTCTTAGTAGAACAAGACAGTAAAAAAAAGTAAAACAAGGCTTTTTTATCATTTACCATAAAATCTTCTTAAATTCTAATGAAATAACAATACAATTGAATGGATCAGTCCTATTTATTAATTATTTATTTATTTATAGGTACTTTATTGTACACTACAAAAACACATAACAAAAAAAATAAATCAAACACTTCAAAATGTACAATGGGCGGCGGCCTTATCGCTTAGTTTTCTTTATTATGAATCATTAAATATTCATTACAATATTAATTCCAATAATTGCAATAGTAGTTAGCAGTAACTACTATAGGCTGGTATTATTATCGTAGGCCTGCGTCGTCGCCATTGACATCATTGCATCTTCCTCCCACCTTTCTTCAGTTTCCCTCTCTCCAGTGGCGTGCAGTGGTTCTCCACAGAGGGTAGGCCCCGCAAACTGACACGAAAAAAAAACTAATTCGCGCAACATCACTGCGTCGCTCTACATATGATGACCCTGAAAGTAGTCACTACTGATTTATAATATTTGAAAAAAAAACCATTGAAAATAATCCTGTAAAAACAAAAGTTAAATGCAAGAACTCACCACATTATTCAAGGTTTAAAACACGATTTTCTAACGATGCAAACAGAAGAAAGATTCGGCCACCTCAAATATCATAACCAAGTGGGTGGGTGATAATTACAGAACACGTCACTTGCAAGATATCCGAAGTCATGAATTATCATATTTTTGGATTAATTCTCGTAATTCGGGCACACATCTACCTTTAGACACAACTTGAATCTTATCATTAAACGACAAGTGCGACTAACCTAACCTAACCAACACATTATCGGCGCAAACTTCACAACAGAACACCATTCTTAGGTGAATAAACAAATAATAACACAACACATAATATTTACACTACTTTACGTTTCAAAACGAAATACTTATAACTTAATAAGATTTAGAAAAGCAAAACATTCAAGTTCGGATATAATTTGCGTGTCACAAGAAGCAAGATGGCTTGTCGATAAAAAAACACTACCAATTAAAATTGTATCACTGTCATACCGTGTTCTTCCACAAAACTACAAGACTACCATATTTTGCCGAATAACACACTGGACTGTGTTGCTGAAACTTATTTTCCTAACTCCCTAAAAACCAAGCGAAATTTCCCAAATATGAGAAATAAATAAGAAGTTTTAAATTATTTTTATAGGGCTTTTGCTATTCCTTACAATTTATAATTTTTTGGAAGGTTTAAATTCAACAATACCACCCTTTTTTTTAATTGTCTCTAGTAGTCTGGTAGTCATGAAGGAAACTTCCCCGCAATTCGGGGAATTGTCCAAAAATTGGGAACCCTGGTCTTCAATATTTTTCATTCATTAAATCTTCACTTTACACACAACCAATGGGGACCAAGCTCCTGCCGCAGGAGCTACGCCCCTAATTTAAACCATGTGACTATTGTGTGCCATTCATACACACGAAAATATACACGAGTGTGCGTAAATTTATGAACGGAATGTAGGCCAAACGAATGCTTGCCTGATAAATCGTGCATACCTACCTACGTATAACGTAAGCTCCGTCGAACTGTGAGTCACGTGGCGTCTACGACAAGTTGCTATAAGAGTTTTAGCAGTAGTTTAACTTTTTTTTTAATATTTTGTATTATTGTATTACATAGTTAAAATAAATGCATTTGGCGTTGTTGGTAGGGTAGGCTAGGCCTAATTGCCTCTATGGACGGCACGCCCCTGCCTCTCTCTCTTTCACACACATGACACCTTCTCATCGTTTCGATTTGCGTTCCAATTCCCACATACATGTAGGTATATATAATAATAATTTCCTCCCGACCGAGCTCACAAACCGACATTCCGATCTCGCCACCGAGGTCACTCGCGAAGCCCGTGACGTAATTGTCGCCTCCGACCCTTGCCTGACAAAGTGCCAGCCCACGACGTAGCTGAACCTACATAGCTTTAAATTCCCCGGATAATAATAATTATCCAGTTCTGATCCAGCCTGCACCTTGCTGTCCTCCCCCCAGCGACGCCCTAAGCCGAGGTTCGTACCCCACAGGGGGTGCCCTTAGCGTGCAGTCGCTTAGTAACTTAAGAAATTTGCCCCTGGCTGGACGGTTTGAGTGAGCTTAAGGCAGCTACAGGATAATCCGGTTCACGACCTCTCAAGAACAACTACGAGATGCCATACATAAAAAAATTAAAAAGAAACCCGACCGAGCTTCAGACATGGTGGCCGCCAATCTTAACGGAGATCAGCTAAGCACCCAGGAGATATTAGTGGATTCCCTTGTTCACAAGCTAAACGTAATTTAGGTAGGCTATGAAAATTAAACTGAAAATACTCGTATCGCTCATAATATTATATCTAAATTGAAGACTTTATTTATATAAATAGATACTGTATTGCATTTTAAACCGAGCTAGTTAAGTACTAGATATTTCCAAGTTTCCAGAACCCAGGGAAACCTAAAAACGGGGACCAATGGATCGATTAAATTAACGCTTTAATTTACAGGCACGATAGAGCAGCCAAAAAGTAAGTATTTATTATTTAGATTACTTTTTTTTTGTTCTGTCAATGTTGACCACTGCTACGTAGGATATGCATGGAGAGGTAGCCGTCAGCTGCGCGGTACATTTGTTTGACAGCCACGCATACGTGCGTAGCCGTGGATGATGGTGCCTTAATTTATTTGAATAACATTAGTTTTAGTGGTACAGAA
Organism: Atethmia centrago; assembly: GCA_905333075.3. Taxonomy (NCBI): domain Eukaryota; kingdom Metazoa; phylum Arthropoda; class Insecta; order Lepidoptera; family Noctuidae; genus Atethmia; species Atethmia centrago. The sequence goes on from HG995393.1 coordinate 12,844,423, forward strand.
CCCAGAGCGCAAGCCCGAGACCCACTTGGTCGGTTATAAGGTTTATTTTATTGGATTTTGTTTCTCAGAATCAACTTGGAGGCCGTTCGGACCACATAGCCATCCCATAGAGGATCCTTGGAGTCCTGATATGTGGGATAAAATTCCCCCTGAACTTTATATATACCTTGTCATGTAATAATATTTTTAGGAATCAGAAGTAAAGATAAATAAAAAAATCATTTTTCATACTCCTTTTACTAAGCAATTCTCTTTACATTAACTTAATAAAATAAGCACAATAAAACCACAGTAGCAAATAATTCTTAGTTATTGTAGAAATATCCAAAATCGAATAAATAACGACAAGTAGCAACTAACGCCGATCGCTCGACAACCTCACCGTACGAGAGCTAACTGACAAGTACGAATTTACTCGCAGGACGGCTGGCCCCATCATGGCGTGGCTGTCAGATGACGACACGAAATGATAACTGTCATTTCGTCCATGCTATTTAAAAAAATCTTCTATAAGATAAAAATGAAAGGCTGTTCGTTGGTTAGCACATCACTTGAGAACGGCAGGACCGATTTGGCGATTGTTTGTTTAAAAGTAAAATGTTCGATTATTATTATATATATATCAGGTTCTTACGGAAAGAAAAAATTAAAAGTTCCCGGGAAAATCTCAACAAATCGGGAAAATTGTAACTATTCGTATGAATTATTGAAATTTCGACAGGACACTGTCTGTCGGGTCAACTGTATTTAATGAAATGAGGTGATACAAGAGTATTTTTCATATCGATTATTCAACAGGGTCAAATTAGTTTAATTGGCGAAACTACACAGATGTAACAGGTCATCCTTTATTATCCCTTTATTTGCCTGCTTTTCCCAATTATGTTGGGGTCGGCTTCCAGTCTAACCAGATGGAGCCTTACTTTACATGAAGCGACTGCCAATCTGACGTCCAAAACCCAGTTACTGTAACACAATACCCCTTGATAAGACTAGTTGAATGTCGTTCTAATGATAATAAATTAAAAGCAACGTGAAATTATGTGTTCAGTCCCCATGACTGCACGTGTTTTTTTTTCCTTCATTTAGCCAGCAATGCACTTCAGTAACTTGTGCACAAAAGTATGCAAGCTACTTGCTTGCTATTGAGCAAGTAACTGGTATGTGGAGTGTTGGCTTCAGATATCGATGCCCATCGCGTCTGTTTAGTTTTGCCAGGTAATTTAATATTACTAAGCGAATATAAGAAATTCGCCCCTGACTGGAGGCTTTGAATTCGCTTAAGGCAGCCACAGGATAGTCCGGTTAACCGGACCGTACACGTAGTTGACCTTGAGAAAACGTGACTACTTAAGTAGGCACGATCTCTCAAGGTCAACTACGAGTTGCCATACATTAAAAAAAAAACCGACCGAGTGGATTCCCTTGTTCACAAGCTAAACGTAATTTAGGTAGACTATGAAAAACGAACTGAAAATACTCGTAACGCTCATAATTTAATATTACTAAGCGACTGCACGCTAAGGGCGGGTGCCCTTAGCGTGCAGTCGCTTAGTAATATAAGAAATTCGCCCTGGCTGGAGGCTTTGAGTTTGCTTAAGGCAGCCACAGGATAATCTGGTTAAGTAGTCACGTTCTCTCAAGGTCAACTACGAGATCCCATAAATAAAATAAATTAAACCCGATCGAGCTTGAGTCATGGTGGCCGCCAATCTCAAATATCTAAATTGACGACTTTATTCATAGATGGATGATGATACTGTAAATTGTGCAATTGTGTTTGTTGCATTTTAAAACAAGATAGTTAAGTACTAGAAATTTCCTAGTTACTAGAACCCGGGAACCCTAAAACTGGGGACCAGGGGAACGATTAAATCAACGCCTTAATTTACAGGCACGACAGAGCAGCCAATAAGTAAGTATTTACTATTTAGATTACTCATTCTTCTGTTAATGTTGCCGAATGCTACGTAAGATGTGCACGGAGAGGTAGCCGTCAGTTGCGCGGTTCATTTGTTTGACAGCCACGCATACGTGCGTAGCCGTGGGTCGCAGTGGATGATCCCGGGTGCATTTTCATAAAAGCTATGCTTAGTGCACGTGCGTAGCTTATCCATGAGTTGCTGTGGAGCTGCGCCTTCATTTAATTGAATAAACATTGGTTTTGGTGGTACTGAACCCAGTGCGCAACCTCGAGACCCACTTGATCGGTTTTTAAGGCTTATTTTATTGGATTCTGTTTCGGAACACATTACCATCCCGTAGAGGATCTTTGGAGTCCTGATATGTGGAATAAAGTTCCCCCTGAACTTTATATATACCTTGTCATGTTATAACACATCAGAAATCAGAAGTAAATATAAATAAAAAAAAAAACATTTTTCATAGGTACTCCTTTTACTAAGCAATTCTCTTCATATTCATCCATCCATTCATCCTATTAATACATCTTCTCTAAAATAAAAATAAAATGCTGTTCGTTGGTAAGCGCATTAGTTGAGAATGGCTGGCAGTCACTTAAGATATTCGCCACTGGCTGGAGGCTTTGAGTTCGCTTAAGGCATGGCTGCCTTCTTCAGGACAGTCCTGTTAAGTAGTCACGTTCTCTCAAGGTCAACTACGAGATGCCATACATAAAAAAAACCCGACCGCGCTTTATTTATGGTCGCCGCCAACCTCAACGGAAATCAGCTAAGCACCCAAGAGATATTAGTGGATTCCCTTGTTCACAAGCTAAACGTAATTTAGGTAGGCTATAAAAATTGAACTGAAAATACTCGTATCGTCCATAATATTTATTTATATCTAAATTGAAGACTTTCTTTATGTATAATATGGATGATGATACTGTAAATAATTGTATTTGTTGGATTTTAAACCAAGATATTTATTTATTATTTATTTAATACTTTACGCACACAAATGTACAGAGGCGGACTTAATGCCATAGGCATTTTCTACCAGTCAACCCTTGGGTGATGCAGAGACAGACAGCGGTAGGTGCAATAACGAAAACTGTGAAATAAATATTTATTAAAATATAAGTATATACATACATATACCTATTAAAACATTATATATAATAGATATACCTAATTATACATAAATATAAGACTAAATAAATACACGAATATACTAAACAGTAAGACAAACAATGGGAAAACATTATCGTTGTGATGATACTGCCAGCTTCTTACGAATGTGCTCGCGAACTTTAACTTTAAAGGATAGTTAAAGTTCTAGATATTTCCAAGTTCCCAGAACCCGGGAACACTAAACATGGGGACCAGGGGATCGATTAAATCAATGCCTAAATTTACAGGCACGACAGAGCAGCCAAGAAGTAAGTATTTATTATTTAGACTACTCATTCTTCTGTCAATGTTGACCAATGGTACGAAGGATGTGCACGGAGACCATGGCGTGGCTGTCAGATGACGACACGAAATGCTACCTGTCATTGCGTCCATCCTATTAATACACTGGACAGCAATTAAACCGAGCCACCCGCTACCTAGGCACTCTAATTTGATTTTCTCAAAAACTAAAAAACCTACAATTATCAAAGTTGTACCTACAGAAAGTGCGTTTCATGGTGATTAAAATGAAAGGAAACTCATTGGGTTTAATCAATATTTCAGTGTTCATTAAGGATTTTACAAAGAAAAGTCGTTTTCCAGTCGTGACAATCGTTAGTACCTAATTATAATATGAAAAAAAAAATTAAAGCCAAAAACAAAGATAAAATCAAAAAAAGTTTTTGATCAATATTCCGTATTCCCTCCCCTTGCTCGGATAACTGCCAGCATCCTTGTATTCATCGACCTTACGAGCCTGACGATAATATCTTGAGGAATTGTATTCCACTCCTCTTCAATTGCGATTTGCAGCTCTGGAAGCCTTGTTGGAGCAGGTACACGGGCTCGAACCCGACGTTTCAGCTCATCCCATAAGTGTTCTATCAGATTCAAGTCCGGGCTTCAAGCTGGCCAGTCCATCGTACGCATTCTGACGTCGCGTAGATACTGGGTCACCACATGAGCAACATGAGGCCGTGCATTATCATGCATCAATTGCATATCCTGCCCGATATATCCTGCGTAAGGTACCACATGATCTGCGAGGATTTCAGTAATGTAGCGATGAGAAGAAAACTAACGCTGTATGTGCTGTTAACGAGATGCCGCCCCAGACCATTACAGATCCTCCTCCATAAGCAACAGTTTCCTCGATGCAACACTGAGAATAACGTTCTCCAGGGCGACGATATACTCTCTGACGTCGATCACTTCCATATAGACTCACCCTGGTCTCATCAGTGAAGAGTACATTACTCCACTGCTCTAATGTCCAATCCCTATGCTCTCGAGCAAATTCAAGTCGTGCTCGACGGTGTGCTATCGTTAATGCTGGGCCTGTTGCAGCTCTTTTTGGGGTCAGGTTCCGTTCAGCAAGTCTCCTTCTGACGGTATCTGAACTTATGACCACTTGGCGTTCGTCACGCAGACTTTGTTGGACTTGAACTGCGTTGAGGTGGCGATTTCGCAGAACAGTAAGGTGGATATAAAGATCATCTGCTGCTGATGTAGCCCTAGGTCTGCCCGTACCTGGACGGCGATCGAATGCTCCAGTCTCTAGGTATCGTCTGTAAACTAGTTGCACCGAAGATCTGCTGATTCGAAGCCTTCGAGCGACTTCACGTTGCGCAATGCCTGCTAAAAGTAATGCTACAGCTTGAGCTGCTTCCTGAGGTGTTGTATCCATTATTAATCGAGTAAAGTAGCAAAAACACGCGCGTCTGAGCAAACGATGGACAAAAACTAAAGAAATGATAAGAAATATCCGACTACCCTCATTGTAGAGAAAAAGAACGCTAATTTCAAACTCTGGTGAAAACAGAGCAAATCGTTAGCATTGTGCTTGTTGCTTGATTACAATGTGAGTTGACGGTACTTTCGAATTAATTTGTAGTCATTTTAATCACCATGAAACGCACTTTTTGTAGGTATAACTTTGATAGTTGTAAGTTTTATAATTTTTGAGAAAATCGAATCAGAGTTCCTAGGTAGCGGGGGGCTCGGTTTATTTGCTGACCAGTGTACAGCTTCTCTAAAATAAAAATGAAATGCTGTTCGTTGGTAGGCGCATCACTTGAGAATGGCTGGACCGATTTGGAAATATTTTATTTAAAAAAATTCGCATGGTCGGAATCAGGTTATTACGGATATAAAAAAAAAGTTGCCGGAAAATTTTCCGACCATGCGAAATTTTTCTATGAAATTTGTATGAATTATTGAAATCTGGACACGACAACGTTTGTCGGGTCAACTGTACCTAATGTAATGAGAAAAAAGAAAGAAATAAAAATATTTTATTTGGGACACGCACAAGAAATACAAAAATAAAAAAGGAGCATTTAAAACTAAACATCGAATAAACTAAAAACAACAAAGAAAATAAATAAAAACGCCATATTCTCATAATATCTCGGCATAATGCTGTGATATTTAAAAAATGAATACTGCAGCGCTGGTATTCCGATAGGGCCCGCTGTGATACCACGGACACATCTACGGATACAATATATAAATCCCACCACGGGAATAAAAATAAAATATAAAGACAATTTATAATGAATAAAATGCAGAAATAAATAAAATTCTTAAATATGTAGATGTACAGTAAATATTACGATTGACTCCGACTCTCGAACTTCACTTGTCCAAAATGAAGATGATGTGAATAGAGGTGATACAAGAGTATTTTTCATAAGGATAATTCTACGGATTCTAAGGATATTCATTGCCGAGCGTAGTGAACAGACGTATCGAACAATTATTTCAATAAACAAATAATCATTTGCGGAATTGTGACCTAGTTTAACCGATAGTAGTGACGCATACTGTTACATTAGATTTGTGTAAGGTGTGTTATTAGGTTATTAGAAATGACCGGTGTTTAACAAGATCAAAATAACCTGCTTCACGATGGAGGATAGTCCATTCAACCGGAGTAGTAGATGTGTTCGCTCCCCACCTCCTACACCTGTGCCTGTGGCCGTACCCGCTTCATCCCCTCAAGCGCCTATCCAAAGGAACGATGCCCCTGAAGTTGTCTCGACGTCAGAAATTCAGAACTGGATGGCGATTATCGAACAGAGCCTGAAGGAGGTGTGCACTATTGCCGCTGATGGAAAGTTGAATGTGGAGCAGAAAACGCGCATCAATAGCCTATGCCGGAAGGTTAATCACGGGACCTCGCAGATGGCCGTCATGTACCAGTCCGTCAAAGCAAAAGCTCTCCAATCGCACTACACAGTCAGAACTCTCGAAAATCAACTCGATCTTTCGCAGCAGCTCCAGAACCTTAAGCTGAGTATCGAAGATTCGACGAAACCTGCCCAGGGATCTTCATTTGCTGACATGGTAAAGAAAGGTGCCAACAATTTTATACAGCCGAGTTATGTAAGTTCTGTGGCCATCTATCCGAGTGACAAGTTGAAGACCAGCGATGAGACCAAAACTCTTGTCCAAAAAATTATCAGCCCCGAACACATGTAGCTCCATGTGAGAGGCCTGCGCAAGACGAAGAACGGCGGTGTAATCATCAGCACCGAGACGAAGGACGACATCGAGAAGAGACAATCGGTGCAGTTAACCAAGTCAGGCCTAACAGTCGACGAGCCCCATAAAAGGAAGCCTAGGGTGGTGATTATAGGAGTACCAACATCCATGCAGGAAAATGAGGTTTTTACCTGTTTGTACAAACAAAATATAGCCGAAAAATTTCAGGACTACAGTCTTGAGACGTTTTTGAGTTCAATTAAATTAAGTCATAAGTCAGGTAAGAAAGACACTGAGTCCTGTAATTTCATAGTTGAAGTACCTGCAGTTATACGCAAAGCCCTGATATCACAAGACCGAGTTTTTGTAAATTGGTCATCATGCCCTGTGAGAGACTTTACTTTGGTCACACGATGTTATAAGTGTCATCATATACCTGCGGCCACTGTGGTGATCAAGGTCACTCAGTAAAAGAATGTCCAAAAAAGGCTGATGAACCAAAATGCGCTACTTGCTTGCATTTTAAAAAGCCAGACAAACATAACACAGGCGCTGCTGACTGCCCCGCGAAAATAATGGCTGAAAAAAGGTACATCAATTCTGTAGATTATGGAGGCGCCTAAGAGCGCCGTTAATTGGTTATTTTTCTAACCTTTTTTATTTTACATTTTTATTTTTAACAACCATTATGATAAATAGTTTGATTAATGATTTAGATAATTTCTCTGTATCCGAGTCCAAAGTTTGTGAAACTGAAAACTGCAAACAATATCTATCCGGCTACAAAACTCCGCTAACCATATTAACACAAAATATTCGCAGTGTTTTTAAGAATTTTGATAGCTTTAATACATTTCAGCAACGGCTAAACATAAATTGTAACGTTATTGTTTTAACCGAATGCTGGCTTGCTAAACAATATAACATACCACTAATCCCGGGATATAATATGTATAGAAGTACTATAAATTACAATCAAAATGATGGGGTGATAGTTTAAGCAAGAGATTATCTCAATGTCTCTGTCCAGGAACCTGACATGCTTGACTGTAACAGATTGCTAGTTAAAATTGGATCAGAATTTGCGATATTAGCATTGTATCGACCTCCTTCTTTTAGAAATACTAGCATTTTTACTGACTCTCTGAATGAGACCTTGCAAACCCTGTCATCCATCAAAAACATGATTTTAATTGGAGATATTAATATCAATATTCTACCAGGAAGTGCTGATGCGCCTGCTCAGGACTACCTCAATCTATGCGCCTTTCATGGCCTGCTCCCAGCACACAGCTTTCCTACACATCACAGTGGCTCCTGTTTGGATCATATTATGCTAAAATCGAACTTCCCTTCACTTGCACTTGTTGTTAACTCAACAATAACCGATCACAATGCTGCCCTACTAACCCTAAATTGTAAATTACCTAAACAAGACACTCGCTTAATTTCAAAACTGAATATAAATAAACTTGAAGAAGATTTACGCGTCATCAATTTTGATCCAGTCTATAATTCCGCTGACCCGCAGTTTTGCATGTTGTATGTAATTGAAAACTTACGAAATGCAATTCAGAAAAACAGTCGTATCGCAGTTGAGCAAAAAAAATCACAACCTAAAACCATGGATCACGTCAGGCCTTATTCGCTGTATGAAACATAGGGATAAACTGCATATGAAAGCTAAATCTAATCCAGTTAATGCAGTATTGCAACTTTCGTACAAAAGATATCGAAATTTCTGTAATGATCTCCTTAAAAAAATTAAAAGCAACTACGACAAAGTGGCACTGGAAAAGGCTGGAACAAATAGTAAAAAGATCTGGAAATATATTAAAGACGCAACGTATAACACAAAACAATATGAGTCATCTTCAGGTTTATTACAAGCACACTCGTCACCGCTGGAATCTGCTAACATAGCAAATAATTTCTTTATTAATGTTGGAAAGTGTCTCGCAGAAAAAAATCTGGGTCAATCTCAAAACCCAAAGAGCACTCCTTTAACATACACCACTGCTTTAAAATCCTTTACGCTGCTAGATACTGACGAAACTGAAGTAGAAAGTATAATTATGACCTTGAAAGAAGACTGTGCAGTTGGCTGGGATAACATATCGAATAAAATTATCAAAAAATTCAAGGACATTTTGGTACGACCACTGACTTACATTTTCCGCATTTGTTTATCTTCAGGTCATTTTCCTGAGTGTCTCAAAAAATCTCTAATTGTCCCTGTCTATCGCGCGGCGCTAGGAGCTCATGCGCGCGCTCATGCGCGCGGCGCTAGGAGCGACATCGCGTCCGTTTTTCATCCAGTCAATAAATTTGCAAAAAGTAGTGTAAAGTGAACTGTTAATAGTGTAACATACATCTTTTTATTCGTAAGGAAGTAAACAAACCCACTGTGTAATTTGTTTGTGGAAGTAATCTGTGATTTTAGTGTAAACAGCAAAATAACATTCCGTCAGCTCCAATTTTCAAATTACAACGGCCCGCGGCAAGCGCTGTCAAGTGCTTTACGCAGCTTTCATGATTAAACGCAACTCCGCTGCAGCGCCTGTGCCGCATCGCATCGTGTTATTCGCTTTTTAACGTGCTTTAATGCTAGCAATGTCGAATCAATGCAATAACCTGGTGATCAATGAGCTACTATGCTTTCTGCAGTGCAAAATTGATATTATGGACGAAGTTAGCTTGCTACAAATTTGTGAATCTAATTTTAACGAAAACGAAATTATAAAAGCTAAAACTATTCTCGCAGAGTCGACCAACTCTCGCTCTACGCGAAAGGGGGACGGCAAAAACAAGCGTATCCTTCAAGACATCATAAAGATTCTTAAAGAATCTGAACCCGACACACTCCCTACTTTCGTGGCTAAAGATCTACACCGCCTGCCGCCAGTAACATTCGATTACATAGACGTCACGAGCCTACTTAGAAACATTTTAATGTTAAAACAAGACGTCCACCGAATTCAGAGTGATTACGTTAAATCAACCGAGTTAACTAATTTGCGACAGGAAATACAACATATCAAGACCCTCCCGCAACTCAGCCAACACAGTAAACAATCTTCAGTTATTAAATCATCTAACGATTTACTTTTGAAAACAGCGAGCAATCACAACTCCCCCGCGCCGGCCGCCTCCGCGTCTCCGGCCCCGCGCCCCGCGCACTCGCAGGTGCGTGACCCCGACCGCTCGCCAGCTGATCGCTCGAACACGGATAGGACATTTGCAGAAACCGTTCAGCACCAACTGAGCTGCAAACTTAATCCGATACAACGGACTAGCAGTCCTATACTAACTAATACACTGGTAGAAAACGACAACGACGACAGTTTTACGACTGTAGTAAATAAGTCACAGAAGTATAAACTAGGAAAGAGAAATAGAAATCAGCAGGGAAAAGCTGTACTAACTTCTAATAAAATTAAAATAGTGCCTAAGTTTGCTTACATTTACGCGTCGCGCTTTGATACACATACCTCAGAAAAAGATATTTTGGATTTTATAACAGACTGCGGACACACGGCTGTGAAGGTTGAAAAACTTTCACAATATAAAGAAACGGCATTTTCATCTTTCAAAATTACCACCGAACAAGATCAGGAGACCACCTTCCTTGACGCAGAGTTCTGGCCTCGTGGTGTGGAGTATAGAAGATTTAGAGTGAAACGCGTTTATACAGATCGGAATAAGCCTCCCGCGCTTAAAAGTAATGAAAATTAACCTAGTCTCTTTTAACTGCCGATCTATAAAGCGATCATGTAACCATGTCACAGACATTTGTAAAACTCACGAAATAGTTGCCCTTCAAGAACATTGGCTGCTACCTGATGAGTTAGGGTACCTTAATAATATTCACCCTGACTTTTCATACCACGGAGTATCGGCAGTGGACACGAGCGCGGGTGTGTTAAAAGGAAGGCCGTATGGAGGCGTTGCAATTCTATGGAAGAAATCTTTGTTTGTCAACGTTACACCGATCGACACTGGCTCAACGCGCGTGGCGGCCGTGTGTATGCAGCTCGACGGCGGACGGAGTTTCGTCGTAATGTCGGTATACATGCCTACTGAGGGCGCGGACAACCTGCCTCTGTTTACGGAATGCCTAGGTGTGATCAGTGCGGTTATGGAAGTGAACGATATAGAGAGTGTTTTTGTGCTCGGTGATTTTAATGCTGACGTCTCGCGCTCAAGCAGTCTATTCGGGTGTAAGCTGATGGAGTTCTGCCATGATCTGGGCTGGGTTTGTGCGGATCTTGCAATGCTTGGTTTGTCCTCAGATTCTTTTACATATTTAAGTGATGCGCATGGCACCTCAAGCTGGCTCGATCATTGCTTAGCTACCTCAGCAGGGTTGACTGTAATTGATAATGTCCAGATTTTAAACGATGTTTACTACTCAGACCATTTCCCATTAGTAATTAGTTGCAATATCGATGCTATTATGCCTAAAATTAATAAATCACATTGTCAGAAAAATAATAAGGTAATTTGGGGTTCTAGAACTTTTGAACAGAAATGTAATTATGCAAAATTATGTGATAAGTATTTCAACTCTTGTGATTGGCCTAGTATTCCTTGCCAAGGTGTCTCATGCCAAAGTAATGATCACTTTCAACTGATTGATCAGTTTTATTCCCAAGTAGTTAAGAGTATATGTAAAGCTGCTAAATACTCGTATCAGGGCAAAACCTGTAACACCAAAAACACGGTTGTTGGTTGGAACTACCATGTTAAAGATTGTCACACAATAGCTAGACAGTATTATCAATTATGGATATTTTATGGACGCCCTACTCAGGGAAGGATTTATGATGACATGATTCACAGTAAAAAAGTTTTCAAAAATAAGTTAAAATGGTGCCAGTTAAATGAAAATAAAATAAAAATGGATATTGTAGCTACACACAGATACAATAAAGACTTCGGAAACTTCTGGAAAGAAACTAATAAATTAAATTATAAATCTAGTCTCCCTTTGTCCATAAATGGTGATCAGAATCCTGTTAATATTGCAAATATGTTTGTAAATAAATTTAATCCGCCCCCTCCGCCACCTTCGACCACTACTGCCAGCTGTTCGAACGTGTCGCGCTCGGCCCATGGCGGCGCGGGGACGCCGCCGCCGCCGCGCGCGTCGCTGGCGTCGCTGCCGGCGGCGAGCGCGACGGAGGTGACGCCGTCCGCTGAACTTAGTGGGTTACACGTCACAGCTGAGGATGTATTTCAATGTGTTAAAGATATGAAGCGTGGCAAGTCCCCGGGCCACGATGGACTCAGTGTCGAACACGTTTTGTTTGCACCTGTTTTGGTATTTGATAAAATTGCTTCCTTATTTAATTCTTGTATTGACCACAGTTACTTACCTCAAGACTTTATGAAAACCACCGTTGTACCCATAGTAAAAAACAGAACCGGTGATGTGTCCAGTCTGTCTAATTACCGCCCAATATCACTAGCAACCATATTATCAAAAATTTTCGAAAACCTGATTATGAAACACCTAAATGAAACGAACATTCCGCTTAATAACGCACAGTTTGGGTTTCGTCGGGGCCTGTCCACTGACCTAGCTATATTTGCTCTAAAAAATACTATTTATAAATACATTAGTAGAAATACAACAGTATACGCATGTTTTTTAGACCTCAGCCGAGCTTTTGATACAATTAATTATAATATACTCTGGAACAAGCTGAGACAAACCCATGTGCCGAATAAAATAGTAGACCTGTTTGAATATTGGTATAACAACCAAAGTAACCAAGTCAGATGGGATAACGCCTTTTCGGAGACGTATAGGTTGACCAGTGGCGTGAGACAGGGTGGCTTGACTTCCCCGGTGCTGTTTAACCTATATGTCAACGACCTGATCGAGGAACTGAGCAGCACTAGAGTCGGATGTCATATTGGTGGTGAATGTTTAAATAACCTCAGTTATGCAGACGACATGGTTCTGCTCAGCCCCTCGGTCAACGGCCTCAGAAAACTCATAGCCCTTTGCGAGAATTATGCAGCTCGACACCAATTAAGCTATAATGTTAAAAAGACAGAAGTAATGATTTTTAAACATGGCAACGGTCCTAATAAGGTCTTGCCAATTACCTTGTGTGGCTCAAAACTAAAAGTAGTTAGTCAATTTAAGTATCTCGGACACATCATAACGGAAAACTTAAAAGATGACGATGACCTGGAGAGGCAAAGACGTAGCATTGCATGTAGAAGTAACATGCTAAATAGGCGTTTCTTCCATTGCTCGAAGCAAGTAAAAATAACTCTGTTCCAGGCATACTGTCAATCGTTCTACACCAGTCAACTTTGGTACAAATATACGAAGAGTGCATACAACACTCTTCGTGTACAATATAATAACGCATTTCGGGTCATGCTCAACCTGCCCTGGCGGTGTAGTGCGACTGAGATGTTTGCTGAGAACAGAGTAACCGACTTTTTTGAGCTCATGGGGAAGCTCAGGACGTCGTTCTTTTCGCGTGTGGTGGCAAGTAAAAATAGTATTGTCAAAGCTGTTTTTCATACTGTGCATTTACTGAGGGAGACAAAATAAATGTACTCAACAATGTTACGGGGTACATTTGTTTCGGCTTCCTTGGTGTGAAATAGTGGGCTATTTCTATTGTTGTTTTTCTTTACTGTTTATTTTTATGTTCACTTGTTTAGTATAACTTTTGTTTTTAGGATAAGTTTTCAATTTTAATTTTATGGGTGCTAATGCCTGAAATAAACAATTATTATTATTATTATTATTATAAATCAGGCAGCAAAGAGCAAGTGACAAATTATAGACCTATTTCTTTACTGCCTTCTATGTCAAAAATATTGGAAAAAATTATAAACAAAAGGTTGTTGAAATATTTGGAAGATAAATCAATTCTGTCTGAACGGCAGTTTGGATTTAGGCCTAAAGTTTCAACTGCCGATGCGGTACACCACCTGACTGACTATCTAGCGAAAGAACTTGACAAGGGGAACCACACAGTAGGAATTTTCCTTGACCTCGCCAAAGCTTTTGACACAGTTTCCATTCCAATTCTGTTGCGCAAGCTTGAGATCATTGGTGTAAGAGGCACCCAGCTAAAAATGTTCAAAAGTTATTTAGAAGATCGTTCCCAGTGCGTAAAGATTGGCAATGTTCTCAGCGCTGTTCAAAAAAACACATTTTTCGGTATTCCTCAAGGAAGTATTTTAGGACCCACTCTGTTTTTGATCTACATAAATGACCTTTGCAATCTAAAGCTAGAGCATGGCACTATCATAACGTACGCTGACGACACTGCTCTACTTTTTTCAGCTGACTCAGAAAATGAAGTCTACAATCTTGCGCAACACGGATTCAATATTGTAAATAAATGGCTTCAAAATAACTCACTAACTCTAAATGCAGAGAAGACACAATACATTCAGTTTTCGATGCGCAAGCAAATATCGAAGAACCCTTCAGCGTTGCATGCTCACTGTTGCCTATTCTCTGCAAATAGCCAGTGTAAGTGTCCCAATATTAAAAAGACAGATAAAATAAAATACCTGGGTATAATAATAGATGATACCCTATCCTTTAAACAACACATGGAAGCTCTAAATAATAGAATTCGTAAGCTGATATACGTATTCAAAAAGCTACGATTTATTGCAAATCCAAAAATAATTAGGCAAGTGTACTTTGCTCTTTGTCAGTCAATTTTGACTTATTGCATTACTTCATGGGGTGGGGCAAGTAAAACTTTGTTATTGCCGATTGAAAGAGCTCAAAGAGCTATTCTCAAGGTGGCTACTTGCCGACCTTTCCTATTCCCCACAAACCTACTGTATAAATCTTGTGAAGTACTAACAGTTCGACAGTTATTTATAATGAGCACGGTACTAAAACAACACGCAGCACTTCCATACAGCACTGAATTTACTAAAAAGAGACGGAAAGATATGGTTTGCCCTCAAAAAAGTACAAAACATGCTTTCACAGCCAAATTTTATATGTACCTCGGTCCACTACTCTATAACAGGCTAAATGAAAAAGGAAACATCTACTCCGTAAATCATAGGAACTGCAAGAAAATCCTTAAGGAAACTCTTCAAACTATGTCCTATGACGATACAGAGAAGTTATTACTAGTGCTAAAGTAAAATATTGTTTGTTATTTCTTTTTTTATTTAGTTAGGTTAAGATACTATAATTTTTAGACACCATTTTACATTTATGTACCAATAATATTAATATGATATGTGATTATTTATTCAATTAATGTTACCTCCAATCGCCTGAAACACAGGATTTCCTAGTTCAGGCACAAATCATGTGTGAACTTGACTTAGATTTAAGAAAAACTGTTATTTAACGCTGTACCTTATATTTTTGAATATATTTTTTTTTTTTTTTTACTACGGGGTCAAATAATATTAACTGGCGAAACGACACATATGTAATAGGTCGACATCTTAATCTTTATTTGCCTGCTTTTCCCAATTATATTAAGTATTATGGGGTCAGCTTCCAGTATTACCAGATGCAGCCATACTTCACATGAAGCGACTGCCAATCTGACCTCCACAACCCAGTTACTGTAACACAATACCCCTTGATAAGACTAGTTGAATGTCGTTCTAATGATAATAAATCAAAGGCAACGTGAAATTAAGTGTTTAGGAAATGTTTTTGAAGTGAAAATTTCTTTAGACACGTTGAGTGATTTTTGGTAGCGGAAAAATTTATGGGTTGGCGTCACAAACTTTGCTGACATGTTGTAGTGGCAGTAAGTGAAGTTAAATTGACTACGTGAAAAGTTTAATTTGTGTATACTGTGCATTGTATAAATTGTGTTTTAGATAATCATTGTTTTATTGAAGTAAAGAAGTTTTCACTTACTTTAGGCGCGTTGAACGATAAGTGTTCACTTCTGCGGCAGACCCCATGACTGCCTGTGTTTTTTTTTGTTTTTTCTTCAATAAGCAAGAAATACACTTCAGTAACTTGTGTACAAAAGTATGCAAGCAACTTGCTTAGTTTTGAGCAAGTTACTGGTATGTGGAAAGTTGGCTTCAGATATCGATTCCCATCGCATCTATTTAGTTTTGCCAGCTAATTTATAAGAAATTCGCCCCTGGCTGGAGGCTTTGAGTTAACTTAAGGCAGCCACAGGATAGTCCGGTTAAGTAGTCACGTTCTCTCAAGGTCAACTACGAGAAGCCATACATAAAAAAAACCTGACCGCGCTTGAGTTATGGTCGCCGCCAATCTCAACGGAAATCAGCTAAGCACCCAAGATATATTAGTGGATTCCCTTGTTCACAAGCCAAACGTAATTTAGGTAAGCTATAAAAAATGAACTGAAAATATTCGTATCGCTCATAATATTTATTTATATCTAAATTGAAGACTTGATTCATTTATAATATGGATGGTGATACTGTAAATAATTGTGTTTGTTGCATTTTAAACCAAGAGTTAAGTACTAGATATTTCCTAGTTCCTAGAACCCGAGAACATTAAAAATGGGGACAAGGGATCGATTAAATCAACGCCTTAATTTACAGGCACGACAGAGCAGCCAAGAAGTAAGTATTTATTATTTAGATTATTCATTCTTCTGTCAATGTTGACCACTGCTACGTAGGATGTGCACGGAGAGATAGCCGTCAGCTGCGTGGTTCATTTGTGTGACAGCCACGCATACGTGCGGAGCCGTGGGTCGCAGTAGATGATCCCAGGTGCATTTTCATAAAAGCTAAACTAAGTGCACGTACGTAGTTTATCCAAAATTGAATTACTTATAATAAGTATGTCAAACACTAGTTAGTACACAGGTAAAATCTATGAAGGAAAATGTTTCCTATAAAATATACAATTCTCGCGACAAGCTTTTGTATCATTTTATAAATAGTGTAATACATGTACAAAATTGATTGGTTTGATTTAATTTACAGTTTATTTTCTTCTTTTTAGGGAACTTAAATAAAAGCTTGTTTTTTGAAAGTTTTTATACCATTAATTTATTTGTTATTTTTTAGTGATGATTGGGAATGTTTCTAAGTGATATGTATCTATAAAAATGCACAGAATTTTATTTAATGCGTCGTTGTTACATGGTCGTTTGCCTGGTAATTTAGTACAGTCTACTTCTTTAATAAAATAGACCTTGACCGGATATTGTTGACATCACCCTATGGTACTCGAACATGGAAAGAACGTACGAGTACAGCAAATAATCATTTCGTTGAAACCTCGTATCGTTACCAAGGATGCTGTATTGGAACTCACCACATTAATCAAGGTTCATGCTTTTTTGCCGAGGAATGAAAATTATGCAAATCAATATATCACTCACTTCACTTAAGTACTGGAAGTATTAAACAAAATGCACGGAAAACAAAAGAATTTATTTGTGTGTATACATCCACACAGCCAGTTGTATGTTGCATAATTTTGCGGATTGAAATGACGAGTACGAGATGGATTATAATATTTTTGGATTAATTCATCTAATACTCGATCTTCTGTAGGTTGTGTACGAGTAGGGACTGTCGATAGGAGCCATTACTGAAGTGTGTACGGGAAAGGTCTGAATAATTTGACATGTCATGTTTATACATATATAGGATCATTTAAAGATATTAGTAAGCTTTGATGTTGCTGTGTAGTTTGTTAAAGATTAGTTTCTATTTCGGGTGATATTGAATTAATTGAGAGTGACTTGAAACGATTGTTGTGAATTATGTTGTATAATATTATTAATTATATGAACGTCTATGTAATTGAGGGTATACTGTACATTACCTGAACCAGTGGCGCGTTTGCAAACTTTAACAAGATCATCAAGGGAATCACATTCAATAACACACGCTTTGCCGTGAGTATCAGAGCCTCTCGCTGTTCAGTTGATTTTGCTGCTCTTGCTTCAGACATATGTTGACGAACATTTTCGATGCGTGCGACGTACTCTTCTTGTGATTCCGATGCTTGTAACTGTCGTTTGCGTTGTCAATCCTTGTCAAGCCGTAATTGTCGTTGAGTTTGTGTATCGGTATTCACACGATCACACCTTTTGCAAAGTCGTTGGCGTTTCGCGTCATCGCTTTCGATGGCAAGTTTATCTTGCCGTTTTAACTATTTTTCTCTAGCCTTCTCTTCCTTTGTGATGTTTTTTCTGTTTTTCCCATCTTGCTCCCAAGGGTACCGAAGAAATATTCGTCGACCCTCCCAGAGCTTCGTTTAGAAGGGTAAGAGCTAATATACAACAGGGTTCGCCCCGGTGCCCTGAGGTGGTACGTTCACGATATCATGTTACACCCTGATGCCACTCAGTCCTCGGCACGGCCTTGACTTGGGAATTTAGTGGTAGCGCCACTTATTTCAACTTAAAGCTTACTTGTAGTAACTGAACACAGTTCCGGGTTTGATTTTAGAGTATCCTTCTCCTAGATAGATTGCAAACCAATGCTGTTGACGCCTATCTCGCCAAATTACACAAGTCAAAGTATTGAGTCGACCAAGGCATACTTTTGTTAAAATTCAGCTGTTAATGACTTCAAAAATCTCTAAATATACAATTTCTGAAAAAAAGAAATACATTTTATAACGTTTTATTATTTTAGTATTTTCTCAGTCTTATTTGTTTTCTTCTGTGCCCCTTTCATTTGATACCCATATCGTAGTAATGCATAACATAACTTGTGCGCATCTTAAGTTGCATGACTGCCTGTTTTTTTTTCTTCATTAAGCCAGCAACTTGTGCACAAAAGTATGCAAGCAACTTGCTTACTTTTGAGCAAGTTACTGGTATGTGGAGTGTTGGCTTCAGATATCGATTCCCATCGCTACTGTTTAGTTTTGCCAGGTAATTTAATATTACTAAGCGAATATAAGAAATTCGCCCCTGACTGGAGGCTTTGAATTCGCTTAAGGCAGCCACAGGATAGTCCGGTTAACCGGACCGTACACGTAGTTGACCTTGAGAAAACGTGACTACTTAAGTAGGCACGATCTCTCAAGGTCAACTACGAGTTGCCATACATTAAAAAAAAAACCGACCGAGTGGATTCCCTTGTTCACAAGCTAAACGTAATTTAGGTAGACTATGAAAAACGAACTGAAAATACTCGTAACGCTCATAATATTTATTTATAACTAAATTTAAGACTTTATTCATATATAATATGGATGATAATACTGTAAATAATTGTGTTTGTTACATTTTAAACCAAGATAGTTAAGTACTAGATATTTCTTAGTTCACAGAACCCGGGAACACTAAAAATGGGGAGTAGGGGATCGATTAAATTAACGCCTTAATTTTTCAGGCACGACAGAGCAGCCAAGAAGTAAGTATTTTATTATTTAGATTACTCATTCTTCTGTCAATGTTGACCACTGCTACGTAGGATGTGC
Source organism: Atethmia centrago (assembly GCA_905333075.3). NCBI lineage: Eukaryota > Metazoa > Arthropoda > Insecta > Lepidoptera > Noctuidae > Atethmia > Atethmia centrago. The sequence continues at coordinate 12,863,395 of HG995393.1, forward strand.
ACGGAGAGGTAGCCGTCAGCCGTGTGGTTCATTTGTTTGACAGTCACGCATACGTGCGTAGCCGAGGGTCGCAGTGGATGATCCCGGGTGCATTTCATAAAAGCTATGCTTAGTGCACGTGCGTAGCTTATCCACGAGTTGCTGTGGACGTATGCGTGACTGTCAAACAAATGAACCACGTAGCCAAGCGTAGCCTTGGCTCGCAGTGGATGACCCAGGGTGCATTTTCATAAAAGCTAAGCTAAGTGCACATGCATGTAAGGGGCTTACTAGAGAATGGGCAGCAGCGTTCTCTATGCATTTTAACACCATACTGCGATCGCCGACCCGCCTGCCAAGCGTGGCGATTATGGCAAACCCCCCCAATATTGGGGGAGGCCTATGTCCAGCAGTGGACGTCTTTCGGCTGGAGTGATGATGATGATGATGATGAAGTGCACATGCGTAGCTTATCCGTGGGCTGCCGTGGAGCGGCGTCGCCCTAATTTATTTGAATAAACATTGATTACGATGGTACAGAACTTAGTGCGCAAGCCCGAGACCCACTTGGTCGGTTTTTAAGGTTTATTTTATTGGATTTTGTTTCTCAGAATCAACTTGGAGGCCGTTCGGACCACATTACCGTCCCTTAAAGGATCCTTGGAGTCCTGATATTTGGGATAAAGTTCCCCCAGAACTTTATATATACCTTGTCATGTAATAATACTTTTAGGAACCAGAAGTAATGATAAATAAAAAAATCAGTTTTCATACTCCTTTTACTAAGCAATTCTCTTTACATTCATTTAATTAAATAAGCACAACAAAACCACAGTAGCAAAGAATTCTTAATTATAGTAAAAATATCCAAATTTGAATAAATAACGACAAATAGCAACTAGCTAACTGACATGTGATTAATTTAAATAGCGTGGCTGTCAGATGACGACACGAAATGCTACCTGTCATTGCGCCCTTCCTATTAATACACATTTTTCTTAATAGTCGCAATCAGTTTCTTAAGGAAAGAAAAAAAATAAAAGTTGCCGGGAAGATTCTTACGGAAAATTAAAAATTATCTGCTTTTCCCCTAACTACGTTGAGGTCGACTTCCAGTGCACACACACTGACACACACACACACACACACACACACACACACACACACACACAGAGAGACACTGATGCAGACTGACAGATGCGTACCTGCTTGACATGAAGCGAATTTTCATTTTCTACCTAATATAATAAAAAATGACAATTCAAAACATAAAAAAAACTGACAACATTTTTAATTGTAAAATGCTATTATTCTGTGAATGACTTTCTAAATGACACTGACTTATGTCCTGAATGATTTAATGTAATTTAATTTTGACAAACCTAATTAAGACATTGTTTCGACTTATTTAATTTATTGTATCGTAGATATTTAGATTAATGTTTCATTGTATGAATGTACCATTTCGACTACTGTTCAACTATAATACTGCAAAATTAATTAATAACTTAACCATGTCATCATTGAATTTATTTTTATATTAATTCACTCTTTTTTACAATTATGTTACATGCCTAATATAAGATTGTACAAGGATTACCCATATTTTAACTGTAACATCTTATTTACTTTACCTACGATCTATGCAAATAAATGTTTACTTTACTTTACTTTACTTTACTTTACTGCGGTCATGTGATCATTAGAACTTTTGTTATTGTATCAAATGGTACGCACCCCGTGAAATTACGTGTTTAGGAAATGTTTTGAAGTAAAAATTTCTTTAGACGCGTTGAGTGATTTTTAGCGGAAAAATGTATGGGTTCGCGTCACCGACATGCCCGCGCCGACATGCTGTAGTAGCAGTAAGAAAGAAGAAAGAAAGAAAGCTTTATTTGCATAAATTGTAGGTACATGACATAAGATATTAAAATAAGTTGTGATCCTTGTACAATTTACCTTAAAATAGGCATGCAAAAAATGTTGTTTATATCTCATAATAATATAATGATCATGCAAGTAATATTATTGAACATGAATATTAAATACAAATTAACTAAATTAGGCATGTCAAAAAAAATAAAAAATATCAAATACAAAATACAATTGAAAGAACGAACACAATTACACGAATATATTGTCAAAACGAAGACTTTATTAAATTAGGTTCTTTACTTCTATAATTGTTGGTAATCAAGAATAATTAGTTTATGTCATCATCATTTAAAAATTCGTTAATAGAATAATAACATTTCTCAATAAGTAGTGTTGTTAATCTTTTTTTAAAGTTCTGTATTGTGTCATTCTTTATTATGTCAGGTATTTTATTATAAATCGTAGGACCCATGCAAGTCATGTTTTTTTTAAGTAAAGCAGTATTACATCTCTCAACATGTAAAAGATTTTTATACTGACTCCTGACCTTTGCCTCATTTGTTGTACTGTAGTGAAAAGGTGCATGTTCCGTTTAACGAACATTGCCATTTCTAGAACATAAATTGCCGGTAAGTGAAGTTACATTGACCACGTGAAAAGTTTAATTTGTGTATACTGTGCATTGTTTAAATTGTGTTTTAGATAATCATTATTTTATTGAAGTGACAACTTCTTTAGGCGCGTTGAACGATAAGTTTTTACTTCTGTCGGCAGTCCCCATGATTGCTTATGGTTTCTTCATTAAGTCAGCAATACACTTCAGTAACTTGTGCACAAAAGTATGCAAGGTTACTGGTATGTGGAGAGATCGCCTCAGATATCGATGCCCATCGCGTCTGTTTAATTTTGCCAGCTAATTTATTATGAACGGGTTTAATGAATCAAAGTAATGGTTTTAAATTCGGGAATTGACCTTCAGGGGCTGTATTAAGTGTCATGGCCATAACTGTTTCATTGCGCAAAGGGGACGGTGCTATTCGTCCTGTATAGCCATCTCTTTCCCACACTAAAGTAAGATTAAAATAATAAGAGATGGTGGTAGGCCCCCAGGTTCCTGCCGGGGTCGCGGGAAGGTACTTATGGGTCACGGAGGCCCCCGCAACACAGGCAACAGGAAGGAATACGGGTGGGTTTTAGTCAGTAAGAGTCTGAAACACCCTCCCGCTCCGCCCAGAGCGGGAGAAGTTCTTTGATGATTTCCCAACCTCAAAAAAAAAAGGCCCTCAGGTTGTTACGGCTTTTTTTGCATAATCTGGCTCATCGGCGCCATGTTGCATGCCTTTTCTTTTTTTTTGTCGATCTTCTACAGACTGTACATCGGAGAGTGTGTGTAGGAGCTCCACCATCTATCTTCCACTATCAGAATACTAGACGTACCTACTGTGGGGATCCATCCGCACTTGGTCGATATCTCGACCAGTCGTACTAAGCGCTTCTCCTCCACATTTATTACGGTCACGGCCAAAGTGGAACTCTGTGCCAGTGTTCTCGTCCACATATAACCCGTCAGCCTTCAAGGCAAGAGTGAACAGGGACATTCGTCCCATCCTAGACCTGATCCATCGCTTTCCATCAGGCAAGATCGAGGTCAAGACCAGGCCCATTTCACAGTAAATAAAAAACTAACTGACTTCAAAAAAATAAGGGAACATTTCGTCCGAATTCTTTTTATTTTAAAAACTGCATGTTAGATTAGGAAAAAATTAATGTATCAAGCAAAACAAAATTTTATTTATGTTTCAGTTGGATTTAAAGGCAAGTATTTATTAACTATTTTAGATAGTTTAAAATAAAATAGGGAATATGCAAGTAATTATAACCTTATTCATTAATTCAATATACATTATGTAGGAGTCAAGAAGCAAATTTTTAATGCATTACTTATTCTACTATTCATTCATTTATGTTGTGTTTTTTTGGTGGAACGGAACGCAAACTCAAAACGCGTCGTCTTTGACAATGCCGGAAGTAACGAAAAAAACTATGTTAATAAAATCTATTCTTAGCAAAGTGCTTGAAATCTCACTGATGTAAGTAAGTGCGATTTCTGCTTGAATAAAGCACAAAAAATAATATAATTCATATGATTTGGGGCTACAAACAGATGCAAACAAAGAAGATTCGTGTTTTTTTTTTTTTAAGGGTGAGAAATCATCAAATAACTTCTCCCGCTCTGGGCGGAGCGGGAGGGTGTGTCAGACTCTTACTGACTAAAACCCACCCGTATTCCTTCCTGTTGCCTGTGTTGCGGGGGCCTCGGTGGACCAATAAGTACCTTCCCGCGACCCCGGCAGGCATCGGCCCTAGTGGACCCCTACATTTGTGCTGACATCTCTTTGAGGCGCGCGTGGAATACGACGCGCCGTCGCCCCGCGCCTGCTCCTTACCGGACGGTGAGCTACCCGTTGCTCACCGTCCGCAAGCCCGCGCCTACGGTGGCCGGAAATCGTGAGAGTCAAAATGGCGGGTGTACCATAACGAATTAAATTATACCAATTACCAAACAAATGTACCTAAAACGTACTATTTAGTACCTAGCTCTAAAAAATCTGTACCTCTTTAAGAACGAAATTATTTCGAAATTAAGGTACACCCGCCATATTGACATCAAGATGGCGGGTGTTCTATAATATTTTATTATTTAACCATTACTCATAAAATATAATTATACCAAAAAATTGTACCTAAAAAATACCTTAAGTAAAAAAAAACACTCACTTGATCTGTTGGATAGTTCCTGAGAAATAAAACAACAGTGTCTTGTGTATAAGGAAACACGATAATTATCATGATATATTGATATAATTATTTATACATCTATGTTTTACGGATATTTATTAATTACGAATTAAATGCATACGAATAATTATTATATTAATAAGTTACTACCAACCGTCCGCAACTAGCTTCGTAAATGCAAATTCATGATAAAGTATGTTGCGGGTAGTTGATAAACAATTTGCAATTTGCCCTCTGTTTCCTGATTCATCATACGAGCTTCATAGTTTACAATACGCAGATAACTTTATTTTCATTAATATAATTTTCATTGGGATCATATAGAATTAACACTATGAAACGCGGAAAAAAAAAATGTTGTTGATTTAAACGAAGAGAAAAAAGTGTTTTGTATATACAAACATCATTTCCCATCGATTCATGATTTACCTTCACCGTGTAGTGAAATATTTTCAAAAATGTCCAGTGAACTTCAACGACAAATATCACCTAAAGCACTTTATTTATCGATTAAAAGAAATTTTGAATACTTTTTCCCGTGGAGGATGAAAACAGTGAAGATAAAAATTATGTAGGTTCAGAGAATAAAACGGAAGACGAAGATATATTAATTACGAAAGATGTTGATGCAGAAAAAGAGATTGAAGAAGAAAATAACGAAGAAAATTTTTACGTCGTGGATAAAACTACATGTACTGAAGAAGGTAAATCTTTTAATTTTTCACTTGATTTATATCAATGGAGCAGAATTCGGCCAATCTCAAAATGCTCTGTTCGTATGAGAGCCAATAATCCAGTTAAACAAAAAAAGTGGATATTACCTAAATATGAGTGGGCAGACTTGTTAAGGGAAATAAATTGGGAAAAAACCAAATCTCCTTGCAGTTGGTGCTTTAAAACCTATTAAGTTAAATGCAATGAAAGAGTGACTTTTCTCGGTGCATGTAAAGAATGCAATGCTAAAATAAAAATAGTGATTACATATCCTACAGAAAATATTGCTTCTTGCAATAGTTTAATTACAGATTTTGATAAAAATGTTAAACATAATATAAGAAAAAAAATCAATTTGTCACCCATAAAGCGCAAAGAATTGATGGAAGAAATTAAACATGAGTCTCCTATAACAGTTCATAAACAATTAATTAGTTACGCAATGGAAGTTGGGGATCCACAGCCACCCCATCTACCTTCACATGGAACTTTACGACAGATAAAACATGAAAGTAATCTTAGTGAGTATTACCATAAAGATCCAATTTTGGCTTTATTGTACATGGCTCAAAACGTAAAACCCTATAACGATTATATTAAACACATAACAATTCATCCACATTTTTATATTTACTATTGGTCTACGTTACAAGAAATATACTACAATCAATATTAATATACAAAACCAATATACAAAACCACAGAGTTATACTGAGCATCGACGCAACTGGTAGCATTTTTAAGGAAACTGATTTAATTGTGAAAAATTACTCTTTGCTGTACGTTGCTATAATGTACAGCGAAGAAAATAAAAGAAGTGTTCCGGTTGCTCAAATGATTTCTAGTTCTCAGACGATGGATACTATATTAAACTGGTTAAAAACTTGGAGAAATCAGAAATCAATTCCTAACGAAGTGATTTTGGACCAATCTTCAGCGCTAATAGGAGCCACGATCAAAGCTTTTACTGAGCATAAGTGTACTAATGATTATCTTTTAGAATCGTTCAGGAAACTTGACGCTGATGAGACATCACCCGACGCCTTATATGTTCGCATCGACACAAGCCACTTTGTAAAAACGATATACAACCTTAACTGTTTTCTGAATGTGGACCAAAGAACTAAAGCGTTTTATTGTAAATGTATTTTGTATCTTAAAAATCTAAATGACTACGGAACTGCAAAACAAACAATTTTAGATATAATAACCGTAGCTCTCAATAAATACGATAGTATTGGATCTCCATGCGATGAAGCTAAAAGAAGGTTAAAAATATTCGGCAAAACCATGAATCTTCCAGATTATAAAGACGTGGAACATTATAGTTTGCCAGAACAACTTATATTGAAAGAAATTAAAGAAGAGGAACTTACATTTCCCAAATGGTATCAGGACAAATTAGATCGCGAAAATTTGTTAGTTACATTAACAGATGATGACAGTGACTCCTTATCACACGAAAACTTATTTTACATGCCTACTTTTATACCAACACTAACCCGGTTAGTACAGCAACTACCGTTGTGGTCAAATGTGATGATTCCAATATATAATTCAGAAAACCAAACTGCGTCTTCATCCAACGTGAAAAGTTATTTTAAAACGCTCAAGAGATACTTATGTCATATTGACATGAAATCCAATAGATTGAGATTGGACCAATTTATCGTCAAACATGCAGATTTTATAGATGGGGAATTAAAAGAAGCTATAGGTAAAGTAGAAACTACAGAGAAGGGTGATTTGAAAAGAAGAAACAATACGAAAGCAAAGGTAAATAAAACAGAAGATGATTTCCCAACAGACTCAATGTTTTCTAAAACTCCATCGTTTTCTGAAAATTGGAAGGGCAAAGGTGACGCTCGAAAGGCCACGAAGAAAAAAAAAGTGAAAATGCATAAACCTGTGCCACTATTGTTAAATGGAACAAGACTACGAACTGTCATGAAGGATTTACACGTATCGAATACTTGCGCATTCGACTCGGTTGCACAACTAATTGCAGTAGGGTGTGTTGAAGGGTTTTATTTAAATACTCATGTACTCAATCATCAAAATGAATTTTGTCAGTTCATAAAAAAAATGATTAATGTCAAAACTACCAGAACAGATTTAGTACGTGAAGTACCGTGCTCACCTTCTTCAGCCATATTTAAAAAAAACTGATATTAATCATAAAGTTTTCATCTCTTGCGAATGCAATATAGCTTATATTTTTGAGAATATTTTGATCGACGCAATTTACAGTGCCTCTGTACAAGAATCATGTACGAATACTGAATGTGGCATTAACAAAGTACAAAGAAAAATTGCTTTTTTGCCACTTAATTTTAACATGCCAAATATATCAATGCTCAATCAATCGGCAGAGTCTATGTTATGTGAAGAAAATAATATTGTACAATGTAGACGTAATGACTGCAACGGCATACGAACATTAAAACACGAACTAAGTAATACAATAGCTTTTCGAGCTGAATCAAACAGATGTAATTTGTCTTAAAGACATACTTATGGAAATAACATTCAATAATACAAAATACGAAGTTCTTGGATTAATTGAGTTTTTACCGTCCGGCGGCGATGTTACAGACATAAACAATATTGGTCACTATCGGGCTCATTGTCGTCGTAATGCTGAATGGAAATGTTTTGATGATCAATGATTAATAATTTTATAACCAAAACTCCGAATTCATTTATCGCTAATTGCATTATGTATGGACGAAAATAAAGAGGTACTTAATAACTTTGACGCGTTATTAAATTCATGATTTAATTTAATAATTATCCCTAAAATATATATAAATATGTACCTAGATCAATAATATTCATAATAATAATAAACATAAGTAAACGAGACACGGTTGTTTTATTTCTCAGGAACTATCCCACTGATCAAGTCTGTGTTTCTATTTACTAAGGGCTATTAAGCACTGTCGACTAGTCGCCGGCGACACGGTCGCTGGCGACTGTGACTTACTACAGTTTAATTAGGTGGTTACGCACTTGGTCGTCAGTCGCCCAGGCGACTCGGCGACTCGCCGCGTAGTGGCGACGCACAAGCGACTGCCGGTCGCCGGCGACAAGTCGACAGTGCGTAATGAGCCTTAAGGTACTTTTTAGGTACAATTTTTTAGTGTAATTACATATAATAATAAAATATTATAGAACACCCGCCATCTTGATGTCAATATGGCGGGTGTACCTTAATTTCGAAATAATTTCGTTCTGAAAGAGGTACAGATTTTTTAGAGCTAGGTACTAAATAGTACGTTTTAGGTACATTTGTTTGGTAATTGGTATAATTTAATTCGCTATGGTACACCCGCCATTTTGACTCTCACCGGAAATCCACCCGGGATTCCCGACGCCCAGGGCGTCTCCTGCGGCGGCTAGGGGCGAGAGGGCGCGAAACATGCCTTTCCCTCAACCGTCCCGCCTCCTCCTTCGCGAGCATTACTACTTCGCAGAAGGAGGTGACGGCTGCCCATGCCCTCTCGCTCCGTACCATGGCCTGAACCAGGGCCGGACGCGAGAGATCTCTGCCGCCGATCGCCTCCACTAGGACACGGCGGTGCTCTGCCCAAGCCGGGCAGACCTCTACCGTATGCTCCACCGTGTCCTCCGGGCGATCCACACAGTGGTGACACCCGGACGTTTCCTCCCGCCTTATCCGACACAGGAACCTCCCGAAACTGCCGTGTCCAGTGAGGACCTGTGTCAGGCGGAAGGTGAGGACGCCGTGGCGCCTCTCTAGCCTCTCCTCAAAGAGGGGACTTATCGCCGCAATCGTGGCGTGCCCAAAGTTTCGTGGTAAATGACGTCACATCATGCCCGCGACAGAAACGGTCGTTTGAACTGTAATAGAAAATTGTTGGAGTTTCATAAATTTTTTGAACAACACGCAGTAGTTGAATTTTTAACTTGTAATACTTTTCTTGGATTTTATATATTACTGTCTATTTTTGATATATAGATATAGAGAGCCGGAGGCTGCGCAAGGACGGCAGCCCCAACATGTTTTATATGGATTTTTTCACTTTTTGTATGGAAAATATGAAAAATGACACACACAAAAATGTTCTACATGTTGGGTTTTACGAGTATCAAAGGGGACAACATTTTCATTATTTTTGTGATAAAACAGACCGTTTTCGAGATATAAGCAAAAGAAAAAAAAAGATACAGTCAGTACTGTTTTTTCACTTGAAGTCAAGATGTTAGTGAGAATTTTAGTTCATGACAACTAATTTTCTTCCACACCTTTTTAATCGCGATTAAAAATAGTCTGATTTAGTTTTACAATCAAAATTTTTGATGAAAAACGTCAACGTCAAAATTGTCATTTTAACTAAATTAATAACTCAATAGTGCCATATTAGTGCTGTCAAACTAAATTATAGTTCAAGTTGTGTCACTATAGTCAATTTCAGAATAGGAAATCGTCGTTTGACAGGATTAAACGAAATTTTGGTATTTTTAGTCTAGTTTAGGCCTCTAAACTAGACTAAAAATCACCAAAATTTCGTTAAAAAAAATACCGTAAAAAAAACATATAAAGGGTGGTCAGACATCTGAGATCATTGGTGCCGATTCGAAATCGGCACCAATGATCTCAGATGTCTGACCACCCTTTATATGTTTTTTTTTTTACGGTATTTTTTTAATTTACAAAGACAGCAGAAATCTGATGCGGCGATGCTCTTGGTTGATGAGCGTAGATAAGCGTTTTTGCAGCGGCTGACCGCTGCAAGCAGAATTAGTCCTTACGGTGGTCCGATTAGAGAAATTATCAAATATTTTCTCCCGCTCTGGGCGGAGCGGAAGGGCATGTCAGACTCTTACTGACTAAAACCCACCCGGGTTCCTTCCGTTGCCTGTGTGTTGCCAGTGGCCACGGTATTCGGATTTTCATTGCTCGGACTCTGGGGTCCCAGATCTTTGGAAGGCGTACGAGGGGCCAAAGTCAACTCGCATCAGAGGCATGTTAGACGATTAAATCCATGTTCGCACTATGCAAGTGCACCCAAGGACAAACCCCCGGTTGGTGTTGGACTATTGCAAGCCATGTAATTATTATTAAGATCTTGTAACCACATAATATATGCAATAAAGAATTCATTTTTTTTTTGTTTATTTACATAACCAAATTACAAGATGATTATTAACATTAAGGCGCTGACAAGACCCAATTGACCAAAATTGGCTTCTCTTAAGAAAAAAAATTGCCAAATCTGTATAGTTTGTGGTAGCGGAAAAAATATATGTTAATCTTGAACTTATTTCCCAGAACTTGGTAGTTACCAAAACACGTTTTGAAAAAAAATCTTGATACAAACTAACGTTAAACTAACCTCTTACCTTGAGTTCTAATCCAAAATATCTGTATTAAATATCAACTTAAGTTACGTATTTAATTAATAACAAAAACGTCTTATTTGAATGCAGAACTTGGTTGTTTTTTTATTTTCGATTACTCAACTCAATTTTGAGTAAATAGATAATTTCTTCCTATTTTGCAATGAATTACAAGCATTTTGTCGTCGCGCTTCTCTTTCTTTTCTATGCAATCTGACAGTGACTGCGGTTTAGCTGTTGTCAGCGTCGTAACTAAATGAAATTAAAACTAAGCTAAACCTAAAAAAGGTCCTCGAGGCAATGTACTGAGGATGCTGGCGGCATTTCCTCGCTGAATTGCAATGCTGATGCGAAGAATTCAATTGAATTGGTGTGTTAATATTTTGTCATCGAAATCCCACAGATAACAACAACAAAACCAAACATTCTAAATTGAAGAAATCGAGAATTAACAGCCACAAACTCCGTCTACTATGGAAAAACGAAGACACGAATGTTATATCAAAGGACAAAGACAATCGATCGACACTGAAGGGTCACGGAGCTGAGCATCACGCTCGACAGGGTCTTGGATTTCCGTTTAGCTCTGAAGATGATTCTGACATTGAATATAATGAAAGGAAAAAACTAAAAAAAGGTAAGAACTTGCAGTACCAAAATAATTGTTACAGCTGTAAGTAAATAGTAGATTGTACAACTAGAGCGTAAAAGAAGCCATTTTACACTGGTCATGTAAAATTGCTCGTTTATGCCCGAGTTATACACTGTACTTTTCACTTCGATTGCGAGAAAATGAAGCAGGCATAAAGTATTTTAAACTTGTTTGTCTGATCTCCAACGCATGAAATTATCGTACGCGTTGAGATAAAGTTTCTTGGATTTCGGCGGTAATATTTCATCAACCAGGTTTTTTGCTCTATTAGCGTGTTAGGCGAGAGTGTAATTTCTTCGCCACATGAATATTACATTGTTAAAACAATGGAACATTCATGTGGCGTTTAATTACTTTTCACTGTTCAAAAATGTTGTAAAATTGAAGAAATTTTTCAAAAGTTTATTTTTTAATTTTCAACATGTGTCTTTCGACTTGGGTACTTCATACTGCCAAGTCAGAAACGATTCTTTGCGTTTCTAAATAATAATTGACAGCTATTTTATCTGGTTTAATTGGTTTAATTAAATTAACGATAGAAACACGGAAGTGATATAAAACAAGCAAACGAAATAAAATAACAACTTTAATCTGCGACATTTTATTGTGCGTGTGGCTATTGGGCGTGATTATCTTAGTCTTAGAAAAAAGTTTACTTTATGCACTAGAGCATAAAAAGCAATATATCGTCTACGCACAACTTGACGAACTTTTAGAGCATGAGAAGTGAAAAGGATGTTATGGCGCATGGCCAAAATCGAAACTAACTGCCGCCATCTTGTTTTTAGGGTTCCGTATCTAAAAGGAAACAAGTGCGTGTCGGACCATGCACAATGAAGGGTTCCGTAGTCGGGGAATGGGATGAATTTATCCCAAAAACAAACTTAACACTAGAATGTTAAGTTTGTTTTTGAAAAACATGTTCTCCCATAGGTACATCTATACAAGATGTACTCGTAGTTTTGAACCTGCAAAACATTTCAGGAGGTTGTTATGAAACTCGTAAATAATCATATAACAATACGATACCAAGTCAATAATCAATAATACTTTTCATTTTAGATTTTTAAATTTTATTGTTTTTCAGAATAATCTCTTAATAACCCTCTTCAAAAAAAACAGAATCACCCATTACGATTTATCGCGCGTCATGTCACTGTGTGCGTGAATGCATGACCAGTAACGACAGCCTGTACGAGGCTCCGCCCACATTTTTACGAAACGAACGTGACACGTAAGTTGAACTAAAATGGCGGTCGTTGCTATGGTTACGCGCAGCCCCCGCGCATACCGCACGTCGATTGAGACTCGAAAAAAACTGTTACTGCGCAAGGTTCAACCGACGTGCCGCGATCTGTACAAATTGTTGTAGCTACAGCAACTTAAAGCAAATAATTTAACCTTAGATGTAGTTCGAAATTTAAAATCACAATGTACCTACATTCTTGTTTTTAAAATTTCGCTAAATAATAACTCATTTTTAAGCATCATTACAATGCGAAAAACCTTCATCATCCGCCGAGCCTATTCCCAACTATGTTAGTTTCGGCTTTCAGTCTAACTGTATGCAGCAGTTACTTGATAACACGATAAGACTATCTGGCTTTTGACTACCCGTACCAACGACCCTACGGCAGGGCTGTAAGGTCGTTGACCCGTACCGACCCGTGTGGTACCTAACGACTGTCCGCCCCAAGGAAGGTTTTCGTTTTTATTTGTAGATTAAATTGGTTGATTTAAGATTTTCCTTTCTGATTTTTAACAGGGTGAGGACCGACAAAAATACCTCAAGATAATTTGTGCTAGTTAAGTAGGTAGGTACCCATGTGTTAGGGATTTTAAGTGATTTATTTTGTCTGATAGGTATTTTTGGCGTAGTTAAAAAATTTAAATCAACTTAGTTACACTTATCAAGTTGATTTAGCTAACATCGTATTTACAAATTATTGTCTATGTACAAATAAATAAATTACCTACTTATGTTACCTGGAGGTATTGTTCAAAGTTTCCACTGTCACACTCCAGGTACAGTCTAGCACGACGTTGCACCACAAACACATACGTTTTTATTGTGTCGAAAGCACTGATCACTTTTTGTTTGTTATGAACATTGTAGACGCCAACTCGAGTAAATAAACACTCGTCCGTCTACAGGATGTTGGCGTCTTGGTGTTCCGGCAACCAGCGACAAAATGTAACTTGCGCGGCGTTATCAAGTTGGTGGAGTACCTGTACCTCGCGGTAATGAAAAGGATGCTGCATTTCTTTGTGCAGCAGCCGCCACACTGTGAAGTGGTGCACTCCAAACCGTCGACCAGCCTCCCTTTTCCCGTTTGCATGCCCGTGGCTTTCGCCGGAAGAATTCCAGAATATCTTCCTGCAAGGCGACGGGCAGGCCTTCGTTGCCGCGACCTTAAGCATGCTGGGGAACGTCGAACTGCCGATGATCGAGTCTCTGCGTAGCAGCCAGCATTACCCTGTGTGAGGGACGATGCCGATTGGGGAATAACTCCGCGAACATTTCGATGGCACGAGATACATTGTCTCCGCCGATGGCATACAAGCGTACTGTTACATCTTCTATCTGTACCCCTTCTGACTTACTCAGCAGTCTACGCTGCATTCTTGCTGCTGACGCAGCATCCACTCATTCCTCTCTCCCGCTCCTCTCAGTCCAGCAGTCAGTCGTCTCCCAACCATCCTACCGTGCACACACCTTGCACTCGTGTCTATTTTTAATACAAGTTTTATTCTAGCATAAAGTGGTTTCTTTTATTAAAAACCTAATCCGGAACCCGGTTATAACATTGGTGGCAGCGTAAAAGGGATTGAAAATCCTTGGAATCCTCCCAAAGAGTGCTAAGTTTAAAGTGATAAGTGCCAAAAGTGAGAGTGCTCAAGTGCCTCAAAATCTCCAGAGACGACTCGCCTCACCGGTAAACCCGGTACTGACCAAATTCAAGGTCAACCCAGTTCCAGCTCCAGATCCAGTTCTAGTTCCAGCAAAACCATGAAGAATATGTGCGTAATAATACTGTGAGTTGTGAACATAATTTCCCATAAAAGTAAAGTAATCAAAATCTAACTTATAATAACTTACAACGTCTTATCTTGAACATTCCAATCCATACGTCATATCAACGGATGTTATGTCTCGTCGCTCGTCGCAGTTCCAGTCTCAACATAATGTATAGGCGATAAGGCTTCCGAATACTTGCATACATTGTCGACCGAACTAATAATCTTATTTCCAGACTTGTTATAGTTAACTAATCTCATTATTTTAATTATAAATCTTTCTGCCATTGTTGTCAACCATGTCCAAAGACTCAAAGAACCTGAAAGAGGAGTCTAAAGAAGGAATACCTTTAAACGTAATTCTAAAATTCATTAAGCCATTTGATGGCAGCCGAGAAAAACTAAATGCATTTATAAATAATTGTGATAATGCGATTTCTCTAGCCTCCTCTTATCAAGTTGACATCGTCTTCAAGTATGTCATCAGCCAACTGGACGGTAAAGCCGAGATTGCATGTTCAATTAAATAATTTGACTCATGGCCGTCCCTTAAAGATTTCCTTCAGAACCAATTTGGAGAGCGTAAACATTACGCTCACCTTCTAGCAGAGCTCCAGGATTGCAGGCAAGGCGCCCAGGAGAATGTTAACCAATTCTCACTTAGAATAGAAACTTGTCTGTCTAAATTACTAACAGAAATCTCCATATCCGGTCACAGGAAGAATGAAATCCCCGGCAGAGTAGCTGCAATGGAGGACCTTGCCCTGCATATATTCACGATGGGCCTTACCCCACGCATAGCTAACATTGTTAGGTGTAGGGACCCGAAAAATCTAAATGACGCAATAAATTACGCGATTTCCGAAGAAAAACTACAACAATATTCCTATAAACAAAATTTAGCCGCAAAATCATTTCGCCATAATGATCCAAATACTAAACCAAATAAATCCAATAACTTTAATAATAATCAATCTCAAAAACCTGCTTCTTATCAAACCTCCTCAAATGATCCGTTCTGCAGATATTGCAAGAAATCAGGGCATATCATAGAAAAATGCCAACTCCGCGAATATAGTAATAAAAGATTTAACAATCAAAATAAACCTTCCACTTCAAGTGCGCAACCGAGCACATCTACTTTCAAACCCCATATTAATGTAACCGAGGCAGAAAGTTATGACACTGTTGACAACAATTTAAACTAAATAATGTCCCGAATAGACGTCGCACGGGACAGATAAATTCCATAAAAGACGACGTCAAAACCCAAACAATGACCCATGGACAGGGTAACCAGCCCCAAACTCGAGGTCATCCCATTGGAGTCAAGCAGCAGGGTAACCAGCCCCAAATCGTAGACTCCAAATCCTTAAAAACTCATGAAGTCAAGCAACAGGGTAACCAGCCCCAAATCGTAGACTCCAAATCCTTAAAAACTCATGAAGTCAAGCAACAGGGTAACCAGCCCCAAACCGTTGACATTATCCAGGATCCTGAAAATAAAAAAAACATTAATAAAGGAATATACGAATTCACATCTAATGTACCAAATAAATACTTACCATATATAAAAGTGAATTCTCCCGTGTCCTCTAATGATCTATCCCTCCTCGTCGATACTGGTGCATCCATAAGTATAATAAAAAAATCAGCTATCGAAGATATGCCCGTAATTGACGAATCAATTACATTCAAAATCAAAGGTATCGATTCAACCACTGATAATCCTCTACACACATTAGGACAAATTCCTATAACCATCTATACACATGATGAACCTCATAGTGATTGTAGATACCTAACACATACATTCAATCTAGTCAACGAATTAAGCATACCCTATGATGGTATTGTTGGCAATGACTTATTTAATTCCATGAGTGGTCAAATTAACTATGATAAAGGTATGCTGCACTTAAAAGATACTAAACTCAAAATATATTTCAATGAACCCGTTTATACTATTGCACCGTGCAGCGAAACCATAATTGAATGTAAATCCAGAAATCAGAGAAGGTTTAATAATCGACCAACATCTGTCCGAAAATCTATTAACCGATAAAGCCCCAATGGCTCCGAATAGGAGCCCTCGCGGCGCGCGATTTGAAAGTAGTTATCGAATAAAAATGTTTTTTTTGAGATTGAGAGATGACGTTATTGAGCCACGGGCCTGAGCGGTTAATAGCAAATTGTATGGTACAAGTTAAGAATAACAACCGTGTTAATATCTCCATTGTTAACACATCAGAAGAACCCGTAACGGTTAAGTCTGATCTTAAATTACATTTAAATCCTTTTGAACTACAGGCTTCAGTCTTTATCGATACCATAGATGAACCCCATATTCATGAACGCACAGAAGAGGTTTTAAAGCAACTTCGCGTGTCCCACGTTAATCCAGAAGAAACTGAGGCATTATACTCTGTCTGTTCTCAGTTTTCAGACATTTTCCACCTACCTGACGATCAGTTAACTTGCACTGATGCAATAGAACATAAAATTAAAACCACTTCTGATAGCCCAATTAATGTTAAAACATACAGATTTCCCGAATGCCATAAGAAAGAAGTTGATTCCCAAGTTGAAAAAATGCTGAAACAAGGTATAATAAAGCCATCTATGTCCCCATGGTCCTCATCAATTTGGGTAGTACCCAAGAAGCTTGATGCTTCTGGTCAAAGAAAATGGGGCGTTGTAATTGATTACCGTAAGCTCAATGACGTGACCATCGGCGATTCCTATCCTATTCCAAACATAGCCGAAATCCTAGACCAATTAGGTAGGTAAGTGCAAATATTTCAGCACATTAGACCTAGCTTCCGGTTTCCACCAAATTAATATGTCTTCTGATGATTCTCCCAAAACAGCATTTTCAATCCCAACAGGGCTTTACGAAATCACTCGTATGCCGTTTGGATTAAAGAATGCACCGTCCACCTTTCAGAGATTAATGAACTCCGCTTTATCTGGTCTCCAAGGCATCTAATGCTTCGTATATCTCGATGACATTGTCATCTACTCATTTGACATCCCTTCCCACATGAATAACCTAACTAACATATTTTCTAGACTCCGTCAATTCAGATTAAAACTGCAACCAGATAAGTGTGAATTCTTACGAAAGGAAGTTTCATATCTAGGCCATGTCATTACCGACAAAGGCGTAAAACCAAACCCTGAAAAACTAAGAGCAGTTCACGAATTCCCTATACCAAAAACCCCAAAGACATCAAATCATTTCTTGGTTTCGTCTCTTACTATCGCAGATTCATCTCAGATTTTTCAAGCATTGCAAAACCCTTAACTAATTTGCTGAAAAAGAATGTAGAGTTCGTATGGTCAAACGAACATCAGCTATCCTTTGAAATCCTAAAAAATAAATTAACTACAGCTCCGTTATTATCATATCCTGACTTTTCCAAACCATTCCTTCTCAGCTGTGATGCATCCAATTATGCGATAAGCGCTATTCTTTCCCAAGGCGAAATAGGCAAGGACAAGCCTATCGCCTATGCTTCCCGTACACAACAAAAATGAGTGCAATTATAGTACGACTGAAAAGGAATTACTTGCAATCCTTTTCGGCTGTAAAACCTTCCGTCCATACCTCTATGGTAGAAAATTCACAATAATTACTGACCATCGTCCCTTACGTTGGATGTTCAATCATTCAGACCCTAGTAGTAAACTCCAGAGATGGAGATTAAAATTGGAGGAATACGAGTATGAAATAATATACCGAAAAGGAAAACTAAATAATGCCGCTGATGCATTATCCCGCTATCCTATAACTAAATCCGTCAATCCTATAAATCCTATACCTAGCACTTCTAATCAGAACTTAAACTCATCTGATTCTGATGAAACATCAAATCCAGATGTTCTCCCAGCTGTTTCTCCGGATGACTTAATCCAACTTGAAGATCTCATAGATCCCCTTATTCAATCCACAAGCTTACCAGAGTTAGGTAATCTTGATGACCTATATAACATAATAAACGAAGACTCAACGTTAACTCCCACTAATCGTCCAAACCCAATACCACCTCCTGACGTCTCGAGCCCTAGTAGCTCCAGTACTCCAGATGGTAACTACTCAGAATTCCTTAAAACCACTTCTAAGGATTTTAATCCTAACGTAACCATAATAGAACATAACGAAAGCTTATCCAAAACTGATAAAAGATATGTTATCATCCCTACATCTATAGACATGGATGAATCCATCCCATATACTCAAGAAGTCATATCTAATATTCCTAATTTGAACGAATTTTCCTTACTAGAAAGAACATTACATTCTTTCCTTAAATATGAATCTGAAGATAAAATGTATTACTTCTTTTTTACCAAGGTCAATCACTTTGACACTTGTACTTATGAAGATATATATAAGTGTCTTAAATCCGTGAGAAATGAGTTAGTTGTCAGTCTTACAGGTCAAAATAACCCTGAAATAGCTATATCTGACTTTGATAATCCTTTCGATACTCATCAGTATATTAAACTATACAATATAATCCTATATTTATTCCACAACTCAGAAATGACTATACACATTTATAAGAACACCATTATCTACCCATCACTAAGTGAAATTCCTAAAATCATGAAAGAAAATCATGACCTCCCCATAGCCGGTCACCTAGGTACTGGTAGAATGCTGAAACGCATCCAGGAAAAGTATTACTGGAAAAACATGCGAACAGAAGTTGAAAATTATGTAAAGAAATGCCCACAGTGCCAAATTAATAAAGCCCTTAGAAGAACCAATCGTGCTCCTATGCAAATCACATCTCTTTCCACATGCCCCTTTGAACGCGTAGCCTTCGATATCGTAGGACCACTACCAGAAGCCGGTAACGACAGATATAAGTATATCTTGACTCTCCAAGATGACCTTACCAAATTCTCAGCCGCTTATCCAATCACTAACACTACTGCTGAAGAAACATGCGAATGCTTGGTTCATTTTATCACGTTTTTGGAATACCCAAAACAATCCTGACAGACCAAGGCACCAACTTCACAGCCGAGCTATTCAAACAAACGTGTAATTTATTAAAAGTCAAACAGTTATGGTCCACCCCGTATCACCCTCAGACTCAGGGTGCTCTTGAGAGAAGTCATTCCACTCTTAAAGAATATCTAAAATCATATGTAAATGAGCAACAAAATAACTGGCCCCGCTTTGTATACACAGCTATGCTTGCGTACAACACAGCCATCCATTCAACTACTCATTTCTCTCCCTATGAACTTATATTTGGAAACAAACCATATATACCAGATTCCATTTACGAAGAAATATCAGGCGCTACTTACCCAGAATATGTTCGCATACTCCAAAATAGACTCAAGTACTGCCGAGCAAAGGCAATAGAATACATACAGAAATCCAAGTTAAACTCCAAAACTTACTACGATACTCACACAAGGCCAATTAAATATAAAGTCGGCGATCTTGTTTACCTTAAAAATCATTTACGCCTTAGAAAAGCCCTTTCACCTATATGGAAAGGCCCTTTTAAAATAGCGAAAATTCATGGAAATAACACTGCATCACTCTTAATAAACAGACGTCACGTCAAACATCATTTCGACGAAATTAAATTAGCCACTAATAACGAAACATAGTATTTTAATATATCTACAACTTCGTTAATTTAAATTACCTTTCCTTTCAGAATTGGTTACATTTATCCTAACCTGGCGTCAAACGGTCTATGATATGTCCAGCCAGCATCAGACAACGCAGGCATATACTTTGACCCCATTGGCTCTATAAAAATAACTGACGATACTCTAGATATTATCATTCCTATAGATATCTCTTTCATTCAACCACATTTAGATAATATAAGGGATATCCTGAGGACTTCTAAATTCTTATGTAATCAAAGTAATGCATACTATGAAGGCGAATGTCACTATTTGTTTCAACCATTATCATCCCGCTATTCTGACATAGTTAGAGACTTTGATTCTATTTCCCATCTTATAGCCAAATCTCATAAAAGATCAGCTTGGTTTGGTGGAATCGGCTCAGTAATTAAGCAACTGTTCGGCAATATGGACCAAAATGATGCCGAAAAATATAGTAACGCCGTTCAAACTTTAGAGAATGATCTAACCAAACTGGCAACTCTCATGAAAGAAAACATGATGGTTACAACATCCACACTATTGTCTCTAAAAGAAGTAATTGATAAAATTAATGCAAATGAAGTTAGTCTAAGTTATGCTATCGATACCTTGAACCAGGAAATAGCAAATTTAACGTTAGTTTCCAATAAACTACTAATGAAATCTAAAATATCGGGACTGTCGAATATTTTAGAAAGTAGTTTATTAACCTTATCGTTTAAGTTAGAAGATATTATTAACGCTATTATGTTTAGTAAATCTAATATACTATATCCATCTATTATTACCCATAAACAACTGTTTTCAGACCTCGTGGGTAATTATAGATTTCTTCCTAGTTCTAAGCAATTACCTGTACCCTTAATCTTAGATAATATCCATATTTTAGAAAACATATCCGATGTATCCAGTTATTATGCAAATAACAAAATAATATTTGTGTTACAAATGCCTTTAGTAAATACAAAAGAATTTGACTTGTATCACACTATACCTTATCCTGTTGTCCTCAAAACTGTAAACAATACATTATATTCTACAATAATACATTATATTAATTATATTAATATTTGGGCATAACGAAAGATAAATCATCTTATTGTAAATTAAATTCACTCAATACCTGTCAAGTTATAAATACGCAATATTATATTTGTGAAATTACAAATGTATACTCTAAGTCAGCCGTACCAATATGTGAAACTGAGGTTATTTCAAAAGCTCTGACTTCCGTTCCGTCTCTTTGCAAAACTGAATTCGTTAATGGTAATTTCGAAACCTTTCATAAATTACATAATAACCAATGGATATACATGATTAGCCAAAATTCTAAAATTACAATAGAATGTAATAATCAAGATTTATCGGAATCTTCTATTTCCGGTACTGGTATACTAACTATACCAGACAATTGTATTTTCTATTGCAACGACAATAAGTTAACACCTAAACATAGTATCGAAATTAAAATACAACCAATAGTATTGCATTTCGAATTAATTAACGATACTTGTTGTAGTCCTACTACATATTTAAAAGACAATATTAAAGTTCCTTACGTTAACTTAAAAACATAAATAATTTGTTTTTTTTTTTTTCAAATTATAATAAAGTAACTGATCAAATTAAAACAAATCTTAATGGAATAATTGAAAAACCTCATATTGTCCTTTACGGTAACTATTATTCCTATACTACTATTAGTATACGCCTAATTATAATCTTAGTTATTTCCTATAAATTGTATAGTTATTATAAGTTAATTAAGACTTCTAGATGTAACCCTATACCTGACACTCCCATAGAAATGGCATCCGTAGATGTCGAAGATATTCCTGCTCCTCGAATCCGAACAACCTAAAACCTGGAAAAAATATACTTACCTTTCCTTCCACCGTCAACTTACTTTCCACCTGTAAGTTTCCTCCTAATCAGGGGGCTGTTACATCTTCTATCTGTACCCCTTCTGACTTACTCAGCAGTCTACGCTGCATTCTTGCTGCTGACGCAGCATCTACTCATTCCTCTCTCCCGCTCCTCTCAGTCCAGCAGTCAGTCGTCTCCCAACCATCCTACCGTGCACACACCTTGCACTCGTGTCTATTTTTAATACAAGTTTTATTCTAGGATAAAGTGGTTTCTTTTTTTAAAAACCTAATCCGGAACCCGGTTATCTCCGCCAACTACATTGGAGTATTGGTCCGTAATTTTTACAACTAGGTAGTAGGTACCTATCGCGACCGTTAATCGAAGGCGCACTTGACGGGCGGAATTTGCAAGCGTATGCACGCGCCGGCGCCATCAATCACACTAATAAATTGACTCGATTTATGTGCTTGTGATGGCCGCGGGGGCGTGGCTAGTGGTAGTGGGAGCGTGCGGTGGTTGGTGCTTTGGATCTATGAAAGAAATGTCGGTTGCGTTTGTTTGTGTGTGTGTGAAAGCGCAGTTTTAGGACACGTACAGACTGGCCGCGTTTTAAAAAGGGGAGTTCACACTTACCGATTTCCGTAAATAAGAATAAAATGAAAAAAAAATACAGGCCTTTTTTATTGTTGATTTGGGTCGAGAATCACTAACATTATTACCTCCTAAAATGTTTTGCAGGTCCAAAGCAACACCTTGTATATGCCACGGTCAATTCTCCAACTGCAAATTTAAGTTGATCGACTATTACTCGTTAACTTGTTAAACCCACTTAGCTGTGATAGTTATTCTTTTAATTTCATTATATACTACTGCCATGATTTTTTTCACATCTCCATAAACAACCATTTAGCAGGCATTTTTAGACTAACAAAAATTAGCACTTTAATACTTAATATTACGCAAACTGATCCTTGAATCGACCAGACCCACAATATTTTTGTACGGCCTATCCAACAATATCCCACATCATGCGGTAGACGAGAAAAAAAAATATCATCCACACATTAAGTGCAATGGAGGTACCCTAGCAATTTCTTTTTTTTAAGGTTTTACTTTAGCACCTTGTCGGCCTGATTAATATGTATTTACCTATGCCAAATTACAGCTTTCTAGTACTAAGCGTCTCTGAGATACAGCGGGGACAGACAGACAGACGGACAGACGGACATGGCGAAACTTTATGGGTTCCTTGTTTACTACGGAACCATAAAAATTGCAACATAAATTAATGAATTGTAAAACAAGTAATGCATTAAAAATTTTAAAAGAAAAGGAATTTGTTTTTGACTCCTACACAATGTATATTTAAATAATGGACAAGTTTTGAATTACTTACATATTCCATATTGAGACATTCAGTTATATACAGAGATCGGATATTCGGATGCATATTTACGAGAAGTTTCCTAAATGTAAAGATACTTAGGTACAGTAGGCATTTTAGACCCAGTAATAATTTTTTGTATAGCCTTTGCGACGTAGCGAGCCCTCTCAAACTTTAATGCGTTTTATCTAGGTATTTTTTTATTAATATGATAAACAGAGATCGGATATTCGGATGCATATTTACCTAAAGTTAATTTTTAGCTATGAAAGTATGGAAGTGGCTTCTTAAAAATCTTTTTGTTTTAACAGAGGCCACGAACAACGGGAATGCATAACTAGTCCGGTGTATAGTATGGAAGCGACTTCTAAAAAAATATTTGTTAAAAAAAACCCGGGGTTATTGGATTGCATGTTTATTTAAAATTAATTTCAAATTTCTACCTACTTCACATCATAATATTAAGTAGGTACATATACATCCAATTACAATGTAGTCAGAAAAAACATAAAATTTGTCGATTCGGGAATGGCGGGCGGGATTTTTACGATCGATATAAAAGTGCATTCCATATAAGCTAACATTTGAAAGTAAGTTAATATACATTCGATTCTATAATCAGAAACCTAAATTTGTATTCCCAGAGCGAAAAGCGTATTCCATATTAGCCAACATCTCAACTTTAGGTGAATATGCATCCGAATATCCGATCTCTAGTTATATAATACCAATTCAGGAGCATACATACGGTGCTCGACAATGAGCCCATCATGTCTATGTATACAAGGGATTGACTCGCATTGTATGCAGGGTCAAATTAAATCGAGCAAGCGAAAAAAACATGCAACGAAAAAAAAAAATTATGATGTTTAAGGGGTCAATGACCTTGATTAATGTATTTACTTTAGATATCAATTTTCGTGTTGTGGAAACTTCACAGAAACTTCAAGAGCAGTGGTGGCCCAGTGGTAACGGCGGCGACTTACGAGTTGTAGGTCGTAGGTTCGAACCCGGACAGGCGCTTTACTTTGTGTAAATTATTTCATCACCACTGCTCTCAAAACGGTGAAGGAAAACATCGTGAGGAAACCGGCATGTCCTAGAACCAAAAATTCGAAGACATGTGACATCTACCAACCCGCACTGGGCCCGCGTGGTGGATTACGGCCCACTGCCTCTCACAGAGAGGAGGCCTGTGTCCCAGCAGTGGGAACATTATAGACTGATTATGTTATGTATGTACTCGTATGTATGTGGAAACTTCACAAATATGTGATGAGTACACGATAACACAAAAAAACACTACCCATACATCGGGTCAACCGCCTGCGGTCAATGACCCCGAAAACAAGAACACCATTTTTTTTTTCTGCGTTATGGTATTTAGATTTCAATTTACATATCGTCTACGGAGTCCCGCTAGCTTATTTATTTTGACCTTGTATACAATGCGTGATCTGCAGGCTTAGCATGACACTCTATTTCTTCGAAGAATAGACACGGCTTTTTCCATACAAAGTGACATTTCGTTTCTCCTTTTTTGACATCCTACCGTAGAAATGCTTCTACATAAAAAAGGACCTAGACAAAGATAGTAAGAAAAGAAAGACAAGATGACAGATTGTAGAAGGATTTCTACGGTGAGATGTCAAAAACTGAGAAACGAAATGTCACTTTGTATAGAAAGAGCCGTGTATTCTTCGAAGAAATAGAGAGTGTCATGCTAAGCCTGCTGTTGGAACTAATAATAATAATCAATGTGCCTGCTCTTCTTGAGCCGACTGGCATTGTCAGACCTGATGGTGTGTCTTTGGTCCCGTGGAGTTTGGGACGGATGCTTGTGTGGGACGCTACCTGTGTAGACACACTGGCACCGTCCCACCTCCAACGGACTACTTCTAAAGCGGGTGCAGCGGCAGAAAATGCCGAAAATCTGAAAGTTATTAAATATGGAGGCCTTGGCAGAGAGTACAACTTTGTGCCCTTTGGCGTCGAGACCCTCGGTCCGTGAGGTCCCAGTGCGCATAAGTTATTTGCGGAAATCGCGAAACGTCTAGTTGATGTAACTGGTGACCGAAAAGCTGGCGGCTTTCTCGCGCAACGCATCAGCATTGCAATTCAGCGAGGAAATGCCGCCAGCACCCTCGGTACAATGTCCCGAGGGCCTTTTTTAAGCTTAACTTAGTTTTAATTTAATTTAGTTAATTTTAATAATCATCTTGTAATTTGGTTATGTAAATAAATATATTTTAGACATAATAATAATTATTTATTTCACCAAAAATAATACAACGGATTACACATACCTACTTATAGGCTAGTAATAGGGAGGACACAAGATGCAGTTTTGAACCTGCAAAACATTTCAGGAGGTTGTTATGAAACTCGTAAATAATCATAATTATAACAATACGATACCAAGTCAATAATTAATTATACTTTATATTTTAGATTAAAAAGGGGAGTTCACACTTACCGATTTCCGTAAATAAGAATAAAATGAAAAAAAAATATCTGCCCATTTTATTGTTGATTCGGGTCGAGAATCACTAACATAATTACCTCCTAAAATGTTTTGCAGATCCAAAACAACACCTTGTATAATATGGAATCACCTGTAGTCGAACTAGGACGAGTCCTGTATCTCGGCATACAGCGCCAGACCCGTCAAAGCTGACAATATACATAACTGATACAATAACACGGAACTGGAATTGCAAAGCCAGATGTGTCGTCGTGTGTACAGATACTGATTGTTCCAGGAGTCGCCGGTTATCTACTAGACATGCAAGCGGAGGACGCCGACTCCTCAAATGTTCAGCTCGAACCAAAGGCTTTCATAGCGCCATCAGTGATAGGTAAGTTAGTAATTAAATCATCACTTACGAGTCGTAGATTCGAACCTAGGCAGGCGCTTTACTTTGTGTAAATTATTTCATCACCACTGCTATCAAAACGGTGAAGGAAAACATCGTGAGGAAACCGGGATGTCCTAGAACCAAAAATTCAAAGACATGTGACATCTACCAACCTGCACTGGGCCCGCGTGCTGGATTACGGCCCACTCCCTCTCACATAGGAGGCCAGTGTCCCAACGATGGAAACATTATAGGCTGGTTATGTATGTGTTTTTAAGCCGGTTCCGTCGCGCCATGTTTTCGTGTTTTACAAACACCTAACGACGGGCCCGGGGGGGTAGGGGGGTCATTACTAGCTTCTATTTAATATCAATATTGTTGTAATTTATTTAAAAAACCTTCCCCCCGCTTTTTTTTATTTGCAG
Organism: Atethmia centrago; assembly: GCA_905333075.3. Classification (NCBI taxonomy): domain Eukaryota; kingdom Metazoa; phylum Arthropoda; class Insecta; order Lepidoptera; family Noctuidae; genus Atethmia; species Atethmia centrago. Next base: position 12,889,981 of record HG995393.1, read on the forward strand.
ACCCAATATATAAATATTATATAGCCTATGTCACTCCTACAATTAAGACGAATCTAACGACACCTCTTGTGTTAAAATCCATCAAGCCGTTTAGGCTACAGAGCGTGCCAAAACAATAGACACAATATACATGCATACATACTCTAGAAAAACATTACCCTCCTTCTGGGGCAGTCGGGTAACAAAATGCCTTTTTGGAGATATCAAAAATCTATTTTTATTTCTTCTTTGTAGAACTAAATCTAAACAATTATTAATTAATTACTAGAACAGCACACGTTTTGCTCGTCGGAACTCATTTTACAAAAGAAATTTTCTAACAAAAACATTGTTTAGGTACTTACTCATTTAGTCGCAGTGGACTGGCTGTTTTGCTAACAAGTTCGGCTAACATGTTTTATTGAAAATTGGTGCAGCGGACCCGGCTTTTGGTACTAGATTTTAGATTTTGAAACCGAATTGGTATTTATTGGTAACGATTTTGTCAACAATAATCGAAGACATTTAAATATAAGTACAATGCCGCCTGTGGGTATATTTCTGAATATTCATGAAAATTTATCGAAAATTAACTTTAAAAGGGGACCCCCTCCCCCCTTTTAAAGGGGTTCTTTATTATGTTTCATATTACTCATTTTTTTATTTTTTCAATAGCGTTTGTGACCTTGCTTTACATTTTTAGGGATTCGTAGTAAACAGATAGCGAAACTATAACGGTTCCTGTTATAGTTTCGCCATGTCCGTCTGTCTGTCTGTCTGAATCCACTGTATCTCAGAGACGCTTAGTACTAGAAAGCTGTAATTTGGCATAGGTATACATAATTAATCACGCCAATAAAGTGCTTAAATAAAATCTTGAAAAAAATAATGTTTTTAGCGTGTCACCCTTGCACGTAATGTGGGCAAGATATTTTTTTTTTCGTCTACCGCATGGTGTGGGATAGTCCGAGTGTCGTTAGATAGGCCGTTTAAAAATATTGCAGGTCTGTGAACACCACTTTTTGATTCAAGGATTCACTTGCGTAATATTAAGCATTAAAGTGATAATTTCTGCCAGCTAAATGGTTGTTTAAGGAGATGTGAAAAAAAACATGGCAGTAATACATATAATGAAATTAAAAGGAAAACTATCACGGCTAAGTAGTACAAGTTAACGAGTTATAGTCGACATTTGTTATAGATAATAACATTTATTTCCAAAAACAAATTACATACTGGTTCATGAAAATACTTAGGTTGTGTTTTAAAATTACAAATGAATTAAACATCTGTAGCCGAACTAGGCAGAAGCCTGTATTTCAGCTATCAGCGCCAATCCCCTCAAATATTTCAATGTTCTCTGTTTATCTTATTGTAGATAAAAGGTCCAATAAAGTTAATAAATCTCGAGCTGAATTTGGTTTTACTCATATCACTTCTAGCACATACTTTGTCCTTTCTACGTTTATGTAGGTAAGCAGGATTGTAATTTTGTTTACTATGTTGAATGAGAGTAACGTTACACATGTAAAGTTGTCTTACTGTCAAGACCTCACAAAATTTGTACAGTGTTGCGGTAGGAAAGTACGTACGATTAAAAGTACATACTGACCGTGACTGACTGAATTGACCGTGGCATATATCGATGTATGGGAGAACACGTTTTTGAACTACAATTTTAAGTATTGAGGCACCAACCGACGATTATCCCTGTATGCACTATGCAAATCCACCCAAGGACAACCCTCGGTAAGTGAAAGCAACATAATGGGTGACGGGTTTGAGTGGCTATAGTGGATTGGTAACCTAAAACTATGGAAGGACTATGTCCCCTGCCTGATCATTGTTATGTATGTATACACGGATAAAATGGCAGCGGGCTTTTTTTTTTTTGGGTGGGAAGTCATCAAATAACTTCTCCCGCTCTGGGCGGAGCGGGAGGGTGTATCAGACTCTTACTGACTAAAACCCACCCGTATTCCTTCCTGTTGCCTGTGTTGCCAGGGGCCTCGGTGACCCATAAGTACCTTCCCGCGACCCCGGCAGGCATCGGCCCTAATGGACCCCTACTTTTGTGCTGACGACATCTCTTTGAGGCGCGCGTGGAATACGACGCGCCGTCAACCCAGGCCTGGTCCTTACCGGACGGTGAGCTACCCATTGCTCACCGTCCGCAAGCCCGCGCCTACGGTGGCTGGAAATCCGCCCGAGATTCCCGACGCCCAGGGCGTCTCCTGCGGCGGCTAGGGGCGAGAGGGCGCGAAACGTGCCTTTCCTTCAACCGTCCCGCCTCCTCCTTCGCGAGCATTACTGCTTCGCAGAAGGAGGTGACGGCTGTCCATGCCCTCTCGCTCCGTACCATGGCCTGAACCAGGGCCGGACGCGAGAGGTCTCTGCCGCCGATCGCCTCCACGAGGACACGGTGGTGCTCTGCCCAAGCCGGGCAGACCTCCACCGTATGCTCCACCGTGTCCTCTGGGCGATCCACACAGTGGTGACACCCGGACGTTTCCTCCCGCCTTATCCGACACAGGAACCTCCCGAAGCTGCCGTGTCCGGTGAGGACCTGCGTCAGGCGGAAGGTGGACTATGTCCCCTGCCTGATCAATGTTATCTAATACACGAATAAAATGGCAGCGGGTGACTTGCACACATTCAATAATGGGCCCCCGGAAACTGTAGCTAGCATATAGTGACGTAGCGATAAGAGACAACATGTCCTAAGGTGCTTGAGGAGTGGAGAGGTATTCCACGGCTTTCAGAACAATACCAGATCCCGGAAGATAGTCCAGATCCCTACGAGCACTTACTGGAATACTTCCTTCCTCCGAGCACGTTTGCTCTTGCGAATCTCCACTCAAGCTGGCCAATAAAGGCTAGAATGAGGTGGGAGCTATGTTCCGCGTCAGTGTTCACTCTAGCCAGTTATTAAAGGCAAGCCAGAGATGAGGAACAAGACTTCTCCCAGGAGATAGGGTCCGTGGGGTCGCTACTGCCCAACAGCTCGCCACATGCTGCCCTACGGGTTTCTGTATCTCTCTTGGTTTGGCTTCTTACTCTAGACCTGTTCCGGCAAAGTAAACTCTACCGGCACAGACCTAGAGTACGGAGCGCGCAAGCCCCACTACGACGTTATTATTATTATTAGGTACATACAATTAATAATAATAATAAGGACTTACACTAAGTCTACCTTCCAGGCGCGGTCCCCCGGGGGGGGGGGGGTGCATGGGCACCCCACCCCCCCAAATCATTCAAGCTGTCGAGAGCCTGAATGATTTACTTGTCTTACTAACTTAGAACTGTACTTGAGCCACGGTGACCCCGATGGGCATTTAAACAAAAACATTAAGAAAATAGACAGCCACGACACAGTTGAAATGAAAGCTTGCATTCTACATTCTCATACTTTTTGAAATTTTCTACAATAATAAATCGACAATGGTGCCGATTCCCTTGTTCACAAACTAAACTAAATTTAAGTTCAGTGCATCTTTTTCTTTCTATTTCATTAAGAAAAGGACAGAAGATAAATTTTAGTTTAGTCCTGTCATACAAGTTTAGACGTGATTAAAAACTTGACTACTAAAATTACGTCAATTTACGTCAAGCGCTGATTAATTTGACAGGACTAAACTAAAATTTAGTTTCTGTCCTTTTCTTAAAGAAATAGATAGAAAGAAAAAGGGAATCGGCACCAATGTCACTACTATTTCCATTTAAAAATAAAAAAAAACCTAAGCCATCCGAGGCCGGTTGTTAAAAAAGCTAACTTCGCACGCTCTTCTCGCCGACATAAAACCAAAAATAAAATGCTGGCCGAAAACCCAATAATACTTATCCTGACCTGGGAACCCTGGCCCTCATGTTCAGCACTAGCGCTTGCGAACCAGACCAACGAGGAGATGTACCTCCTTAAAAATATTCCTCCCAAAGTCTTGGGCTGCGATCGCGCCTGCTACCTACAGACAACTATTGTGCTTCTTTGCTCTCAGTCTACACATACAAACCTAGAAAAACCGCATTAAAATCCGTTGCAGAGTTTAGAAGAACTACGCGGTCTCACAGCCACAGTCCGAAAGGGATACCGTGGACCCTGGCAACGGAAGGAACACGGGTGGCTTTTAGTCAGTAAGAGTCTGACACAACCGCCTGTTCCGCCCAGAGCGGGAGATGTTTTGATAATTTCTCGCCCAAAAAAAAAGGGGGTCTACACTCTAAGTCCGTCAACGAAGATAAGGGTCCGTCCGAAGTTGATCCGTCAAAACAAGTACCAAATTCAATTTTTAGGACAGTAATACATAAAGGGTGTAGGGACAACTGTAAAATCGTGTTGTCTTTCATTCTTAGTTCAGGCCTCGAACTAATCATAAGTATCCGTAAGTGATACAGAGTAGGAAATACCCGTTACTTCGGTTGAAACTACGGACTTCGTGCTTTTCATGTCTTTTCACGACTTTTCATGGCTGAGGGTCTACTTAGTGGAGACCCTCAAACATGAAAGTGACTTTGATTTATAATGTGTGTTTGTCGTGGGACGCGGTGATCTCCCTTTGGGTCATGTCGCAGAAGGAGGCAGTGGAAAGGGAGAGGGAGATTTCGAGTGCTCTCCCGGCCCGCAGCAGGCGCACCGGGCGTCGGCAGAAGGCAGATAACGCCCTCTTCCGCCCCACTAAAGGGTACAGGTACGGCGGACTCGGGGACGACCGCCGCCCCCTATCATATAAGAGTGGCGCGTGAGCCTGCAGAGACGGGCCAGAACCAGTCGGGGGCTGCATTGCAGTGTTTAAGTGCCCCCGTAGCCCTCAGTGCAAGTGTGCGAGGGAACACGGGGTGGTTTTTAGTCAGTAAGCTACATTTGTTTTTTTTTAATTCTCATGGGTGTTACAATCTTACTGACGTACGGAGAGGTGCGGTTCATATGGTTTCCAGCCACGCATGCGTCCCCTCCTACAAATTTTATTTATTAAAATTTAACGCAAAAGTAAAAAAAAAAATTGTACAAAGACGGACTTAATGCCTGAGGCATATTCAACCAGACAACACATGACAGGTGCAACGTAAAGGATAGATAACACATAAATACATACGATACATATACACAAAATAAACTGTCAGAAATTACGATTGGTATAGGAGAAAACGAATCCAGCAAATCAATTCTGCCAACATTGTCAACTTTACACACAAGGCACAGCTGAGATACACGTGCACTTAGCTTCCCTTGGCTGCCCACGGCTCAGTCTGTGGGGGCTCGGTCGCTGTGGAACGGCGCATTTAAACAGGCGTGAATGATTACAAAACTCGTTTCGTTGTCACCAGCTTGGAAGGGGAACAGCCCGCAACCGCTTTCTGAAGTGGAATCAAATTTTTGGGGTAGTGAAGAAATCGGGCCAGAATTCCCAATGCTTTCAGGAGAAGCTGACAACTTTAGCAAAGGTATGTTTAGACAAGTTTTTATTTAGCTTCATTTGTTATGCTGGAGCCGTACCAGCTGCGTATCGGCACGAAACTTTGTTGAAGGAATAATTCGTATCTTGGCGCCGTGGGCACGTCTTTGCTTTTTTGACGTGGCCTCAATAGGTTAAATATGTCAGTCCTAAAGGTTTTAGGGTTTTTAGTGCAAGTTGGCCTAAGTTGTCTATTTTGTATTAAAAACTTAACGTAAATAATGATTAGTAATCAGTAACCACTGGCCCAGCCGCGACTTACGAGTCGTACCTAGTTTCGAACCCAGCCAGGCGCTTTACTTTGTATAAATTATTTCATCACCACTGCTCTCAAAACGGTGCAGGAAAACATCGTGAGGAAACCGGCATGTCCTAGAACCAAAAATTCGAAGACATGTGACATCTACCAACCCGCACTGGGCCCGCGTGATTGAATACGGCCCATTCCCTCTCACCGAGAGGAGGCCTGTGTCCCAGCAGTGGGAACATTATAGGCTGATTATGTGATGTTATGTGAATCAGTAATAAGGTGGTAGTGCTGGTGGTGCAGTAATGGTCGTGGCGGCGCAGTGGTTAAGGCCTCGCCTCCCATGCGAAAGTTGTGGGTTCAAAGGGTGCTGTTTACGTTTATAAGTTGTAATTTTTATCTGCTTGAGTACATTTTTCATTGTTTTGTTGGTATATTGGCGTGTGCTAGCTAACTTATGGCAAGTAATTTAATTTATTGTGTGTTTCGTAATGTTAATTACTTTGCATACGATTTGTATAGAATCAAGTCTATATAACTAAACAGACAGGTGTGCTGCTGGGGAGTTTGTTCCACCACTTCTTCTTCCCAGCTAAAGCACTAGGAAGTGGTGAAGGGCGGGCGTTTTTGGGGGACTGTCTTATGTAAGTTTGACGTTCGAAAAGTGCTGATTCTCAGCCTAGTTTGAATAAATGACTTTTGATTTTGATTTTGATTTTTCAAGTACGGGCAAGAACAGATGTGAATTTTTAAATTCATATGCTGCACTGTCTGAGTTTATTTTGGATTTCACTGATATCGGTGAAGGAAAACATCGCGAGGCAACCTGGACATAGTTAATATAATATACATTCATAACATCACACCGTGTTCCTGTAGTACACCCACATTTCGCCGGTAATGTTTAAGTCTCGTGTAATAGGGGGCGAGCCTATTGCCATCAACCGGGCACAAATCCAAACTCCGGGCTGCTACTGAGAAATTCCAGACAGAAAAACCTTATAAAACACTTTGCCCGACCCGGGAATTGAACCCAGGACCTCATGCTCAGCAGTAGCGCTTGTGACCATTAGACCAATGAGGCGTCTAGTCAGGGGGGAGCGGTCTAGCGAGGGAGTCAAGTAGTTAATATAATAAATCTAAAATTTGGCAACTCGTCGTGAGCAAGTATGGTGATCAATGCTAGTGTCTTCTGTGTATAAGAAGAGGCTTTGTTCAGCAGTGGGCCATAATAGGCCGGTATTATTATTAAATATTCATTAGGTACGTACTACCGCGTATTATGTACATTATGATCAATACCTATAGTAAATTCGAAATCCTATAGCTTAATTAATTATTATTTGTTATTACAGAATCATTGACCAAAGCAGGTATGTTCTATTTCAATTATTAGTTGAGATTGATTGTTTGTTTTTATTTGACGCTTTTTTTTTTTTGTTGGGAAATCATCAAATAACTTCTCCCGCTCTGGGCGGAGCGGGAGGGTGTGTCAGACTCTATCTGACTAAAACCCATCCGTATTCCTTCCGTTGCCTGTTGCCAGGGGCCTCGGGAACCCTTTGGTACCTTCCCGCTACCCCGGCAGGCATCGGCGCTAGTGGACCCCTACGCTTGTGCTGACGACATCTCTTTGAGGCGCGCGTGGCACCCCTATAAGATTTCTTCGTAACCGTATTAGGTGACTAGTGAAGTCACAGGAAATATGTTATCTTTGTTAATAAAGAGGTACGAGGAATAGGGTGTAATGTTCACTGACCCTCCATAGTGGTGTCGTGTCTGGTGGGCTACTGCCCGACGGTTGATGTCGGGATGTTGTATATATGCTAGTTGCGCGGTAAACTCTGCTTGCGCGATGCAGGATTCTGCGTGACGACAGTGTGATGAGTAGTTTGCACGTGGCGGTGTAGATGCCGCCACATTTTGACAAACAATAAACAGAAGGTAAACTACATAGTTTACCTTCTGTTTTGTACCAAGAAAACTATGTAGTTTTTTATAAACTGCGGTTTCCTAGAAGACCGTTAAAGGCCGCCACTAAAAGTCTGCAATTTACCGGAGAATGACGTCACTAAAACGTGTGTTTTCCTAGAGAGCGTTGTTTGACACCGTAAAGTCTAACGCCGGTGCTGTCATTTTCATAACAGCTGTCACAGCGGCCGTTGTGTGGCGGCCACCGCTTTTTAAGGAAGTCGTAGCTTCGCGTGAGTCCGGCTCGTTCTTTGGTTTTTGTCATTTGTGACGTAAACGTAACTACTGTAACCAGACGGGCTCGTGGGACTGTAGTACAACACTGCAGTCTCACAAAGCCGTCTGGCGCGGTGCGGGCGGCGCTGTCGGCAGTGTTGCCAACGCAGCCTGTAATCAGTAGCTAAACATTTTGAAAAAAGTTGCTAGAAGTAGCTAAATGCTACTTAGTTGGTAGGTTACAATCAAAATGTCCAAATTATTACGATCATGTTTTAAATCAAACTGGAGAGTATGAAAAAATCAGTAATTATTTTTATTATTAAAATATAAACTTGGTAAAATTATACCACAAATGCAAAAAAGTTTACAATGAGATTTGGCTACAAATTTTGTTAAATTGAAGCTGCCTGACCCCGAAAAATAGCTAGATGTAGCTATAAAGTTGTTAATTTGGCAACACTGGCTGTCGGTGAACGCTTGTCACTTTGCACAGTGATTTCGTTACTTCCAATTATCTTACTTGCGCGTCGTTGCTGCGCCATCTATTAGAATACTCGGGTGTAATCTCGCTTTGCCGTTAATTATATGGGCGTCGTAGTTAGATGGCGTTCACGTCGATTGTGTAAATGTATGCGTGCGTTTTTTAAGGACACTTAGCTCTTGTAGTCCTCTTAAAGCCAACGGGCAAGTTATAAGCTCATGGCACTATAATCACTCACATAAGGAACTCCTTATCGTACGTTATTCATTAACTTTTGCGATTGAAAGCCAAACCGAAAAAAGTGTAACATTTTGACCGTTTCGACACTTGCCACAGTTTAACCCTCAGTATGCCTGGTAGGGTCTGTCAGACCCACGTCTGCACATAAATCATTTCTTTTAAGTCACATTGAATTTCACGCCTAACCGCACTCAGTAGCTGGCCGTTATGAATCGCTAGATGCCCTCCGACACAATAATATCTGTTAGACCTGTAAAAATCACTAAATGTGCAATTTGATTCTGAACCAAATCCCTAGAAAATGTTGATAGAACTGACGAAGACTGAATATTCTATAGTTATTTGTAAGTGCATGGAAGTGTCTTTTATTTTATATAGTCTGATTGAGATAATTATCTTTAGTTTTTAATTAGTAATGAATGTTATAAAAGCAACGAAGTATTTTTTTTTTTTTGTTAACACGCTACCTGAGTTTAATTAGAAAAATAATTAATTTGTTGTTGATTTGTTTTTTATTTAGACTCCTAATATTGTGTCTATTAGGAGTTTAAATAAAAAATATTACTATTACTCCCCTAGTAAATAAAAACTTATTTATCAAAAAATATTTGAGAAATAACAAGTTAAAAAAATGGCAGGCATACCGTGTAACTATTTTATTTTGTCTCCAGGCATGCCGAGGGTTAAATTACTCTGCTTTTGCTTTAGTATGTGTTTGTGTGTTTACAAGCGTAAGTCTGTGTATATTACTGTAATATAGAGCTGTATTCGTATGGGTATGTGTCACTGCCAAAGGAAAAAAAAGCGAAAGGAACTTCGTTCAAACCAGGTGTCCCACGATATTTTTCGTTTTATTTTTGTACAGATAAGACTGAATACGAAGAAATGTGTCCGACTGTTTGTCCCTCACGAGACGTCATGGTCTGCGGGAAGTGCCAACACGGAATATACAAGACCTTTACTAGCGTGTGTGCCTTGAGGATGTTTACATGCAACCATGAAGAAGAAAGTAAGTCTAGTCTATTAATCAGTTACCTACAATCCAGGAACAATTTAATAGGTGCTTTAAATAGTCCAGGATCAACAAGTGACTTAAATAGTTGCTATGCAGGATCCATGGGTCAAGTATACAGTCCAGGACCAACAGGTCAATTCCATAGTTACTATCCAGGACCAACAGGTACATAGTTACTATCCAGAACCAACGGGTCAATTACATAGTTACTATCCAGAACCAACTGATCAATTACATAGTTACTATCCAGTACCAACAGGTCAATTACATAGTTACTATCCAGGACCAACAGTTCAATTACATAGTTACTATCCAGCACCAACAAGGCAATTAATTACATAGTTACTATCCAGAACCAACTGATCAATTACATAGTTACTATCCAGTACCAACAGGTCAATTACATAGTTACTATCCAGGACCAACAGTTCAATTACATAGTTACTATCCAGCACCAACAAGGCAATTAATTACATAGTTACTATCCAGCACCAACAGATCAATTACGTTGTTACTATCCAGAACCAACAGATCAATTACATAGTTACTATCCAGCACCAACAAGGCAATTACATAGTTACTATCCAGCACCAACAGATCAATTACGTTGTTACTATCCAGAACCAACAGATCAATTACATAGTTACTATCCAGCACCAACAAGGCAATTACATAGTTACTATCCAGCACCAACAGATCAATTACGTTGTTACTATCCAGAACCAACAGATCAATTACATAGTTACTATCCAGCACCAACAAGGCAATTACATAGTTACTATCCAGCACCAACAAGGCAATTACATAGTTACTATCCAGCACCAACAGATCAAAAACGTTGTTACTATCCAGAACCAACAGATCAATTACATAGTTACTATCCAGGACCAACAGGTACATAGTTACTATCCAGAACCAACTGATCAATTACATAGTTACTATCCAGTACCAACAGGTCAATTACATAGTTACTATCCAAGACCAACAGTTCAATTACATAGTTAGTATCCAGCACCAACAAGGCAATTAATTACATAGTTACTATTCAGCACCAACAGATCAATTACGTTGTTACTATCCAGAACCGACAAATCAATTACATAGTTACTATTTAGGACCAACAGGTCAATTACGTAGTTACTATCCAACGCCAACAGGTCAATTACATAGTTACTATCCAGCACCAACAGATCAATTACGTTGTTACTTACCAGAACCAACAGGTCAATTACATAAATACTATCCAGGACCAACTTGTCAGTTACATAGTTACTATCCAGGACCAACACACTAACATAAGTATAACATACAGACACTCTCTTACAACACCAACACAACTATTTCAAATCACACCACCATGCATACACACTTTTTAGGGTTCCGTAGTAAACAAGGAACCCTCATAGTTACGCCATGTCTATCTGTCAGTTTGTCTGTCTGTCTGTCTGTCCCCGCTTTAGCTCAGAGATGCTTATTACAAGAAAGCTGTAATTTGGCATAGGTATACAAGTGGTAAAATAAAATCGTTTTTAGGGCACCTTGCACGTAAAAAAATATATTGTGCCTCCCTTGCACGTACTTAATCTGGGGATGATATTTTTTTTTCCCAACTAACCCATGGTGTGGAGTATCGTTGGATAGGCCGTTCAAAATTATTGCGGGTTGTGAAAACCATTTTTCGATTCTGGGATCCGGTTGAGTAATATTGGCGCCGATTCCCTTGTTCACAAACTAAACTAAATTTAAGTTCAGTGCATCTTTTTCTTTCTATTTCATTAAGAAGAGGACAGAAGATACATTTGAGGTTACTCCTGTCAAATTAATCACCGCCTGTCACTACTCCATACAAGTTTAGACGTGATTAAAAACTTGCCTACTAAAATTACGTCAATTTACGTCAAGCGCGGATTAATTTGACAGGACTAAGCTGAAATTGATCTTTTGTCCTTTTCTTGACTTGACTTGAATTGATCTTTTAATGTAATATAAAGAAAAGGATGCACTGAACTTAAATTTAGTTTAGTTTGTGAACAAGGGAATCGGCACCACGATTAAGCTTTAAAGTGCTAATTTTTGTTAGTCGTCGTTGTGCTCTTGTTTAATATTCTGTTTAATTAATTCATCCCAACTGCGGCAACACACACTTAGCCGGTTTTTTGTTTATATTAAAATAAAATTGTTAACGGAACGATGAAGCCTGAATCTTACAACACAGGGAAGCCCAGTGTGAGGTCTAGGAATTCAATCCACTTGAATGTAGTTTTAGCGAGCGAGTGGGGCTTGTAGCTAAATAAAAACAGCCACACGGGTCAATCGATCAGGTTAAGCTACACTTGCCGCGGTTGGTCCGTGGATGGGTGACCATCTTTACATACCAAGACCACTCCGTGCCTCGGAAATCACTTTAAGCCGTTGGTTCCGGCTGTCATTCGTGACTCTTTGACAGTCGTGACGGGTCGTCAGAAGCCCGAAAGTCTGACAACCAGTCTTACCAAGAAGTATCGTATTACCCAGTAACTGGGTTGTGGAGGTCATATAGGCAGTCGCTCCATGTAAAATACTGGTATTCAGCTGTTAGTCAGTTCAGTTCAGTGGTTAGACTGGAAGCTGACCCCAACGTAGTTGGGAAAAGGCTAGGCAGATGATGAATGTAATTTTAACGAAATAAGTTGGTAAGTAACTAACTGTTGTTTGTACCCTAATTTTCCAGTTCTGCAGTTGATATCTCGTTACCCATGCGTGTTGTCTGCCCCTTACATACCGGACTCAAGCACGAAGCCTAAAGGCAGAATACAAGAGCCTAGTGATGACGACAAGGTACTGAGGTTCATCATGTGCCGCAGTCAGGGCAAGCTGGGGACAGACAAGAAGCCACCAGGTAACTGTAATAATTATTAACGCCTTGCCGACCGAAAGTGACTGTCCGATGCAAACTTTATGGGGGCCTGAAGTCTGAACACGAGGCGAGTAGCTATGCAGTACCAAATTCAAGTGATTGCGGGGGTGATGAGTGGGGTACTGCACAGCGAGTACCTCACTTCAGGGGGTCTACTCTCTAAGTCCGTCAACGAACATACGAGTGGCCTAAAAGTATAATAATAGCTACCTAATTATATTTGTGGTGAACGAATCAATGCTGTAGTTAGGCATATAGGTACTACATTTTTATTTATTTCATGTTAAGTAGCTATTAATGTACTTTTAGGCCACTCGCGTGCAACTTCCGAGGGCTCATAAAGTTTTTCGCGTACCTACTATAGCTTGTATGCTATAGGGGCTTGTGGCTAAGTAATAACAGCCGCACGGGTCGATCGATCAGATTAAGCTACGCTTGCCGCGGTTGGTCCGTGGATGGGTGACCATCTTAACGGACTATAAGTATGTAATTATGATCCAAACGTGATATCTAAAAAGACTAGTATCGATACTAGTTATAGTAACACCCATCTTCCTTGATTGACACAACACTAGTAACGGCAGCCATTTTATGCGCCAATATCGAGTTATATGTCAATGGCTCGGCGTTTCCAATCTGACTACTCTAAGAAGAAAGGGCACAACAAACTCAGAGGTCAGTTTCTTTTGAAGTCCAGACATAATCGTGGTCAGATCATGTGAAGACCATGTAGATTGGTGTCTGAAATGGTCTTTTGAGGAAAGAACCACACAGATTGAGTGGACCTATAAGTTCAGACTGTACCCTGCAGAACTTATTTAATGGATTCCAGTGTATATTGCATGACATCTAAGATTTATAATAAATTGACAAGTTATATTACAGACAATGGTGCCGATTCCCTTGTTTACAAACTAAACTAAATTTAAGTTCAGTGCATCTTTTTCTTTCTATTTCATTAAGAAAAGGACAGAAGATAAATTTTAGTTTAGTCCTGTCAAATTAATCAGCGCCTGTCACTACTCTATACAAGTTTAGACGTGATTAAAAACTTGCCTACTAAAATTACGTCAATTTACGTCAAGTGCTGATTAATTTGACAGGACTAAACTAAAATGTATCTTCTGTCCTTTTCTTAATGAAATAGAAAGAAAAAGATGCACTGAACTTAAATTTAGTTTAGTTTGTGAACAAGGGAATCGGCGCCATTGGCAACTTACACATGTTTAAGTGGAAGCTAAAAGAATTTCTAACTGACAAAGTGTATTACAGTGTGAAGGAGTATCTAAAAGGGAATCCTTACGGCCAATAATATTGATCAGTTATTCAATAATAGAAATGACATATGTAACTCACAATTATTATTTATCTAGGACTTTTATTTATTTCACTATTTAATATGACATTTATTTAATTATTGACTACTAGATACTTCTTGACCCTTAAAGATAAAATGATTTTCCAATTTAATAATTTAGTATTTTGATATTATATTGTAATTTACGTGTAAATCTTGCATGCCCAAGTGATGGCAGAGCATGGAGAAGACTATCAAAACTTGTATAACATCTGTACCCCTACCCATGTTGGCAAAAATAAATGATTTGATTTGACCTATCCAGTCAGTGCACGCATTTGTCAGTAATCGTGCAGCTCAACTCAGAACTTAAGTGACAATAACAACTCAGAACGTAACAGAGTTAACACAATCATCCCGCAGGCTAGTTAGCAGATAGTGGCAATCTCGACTTCGTTTCGCGTCTTTTATGCCGGTTATAATAGTGTTACCGTCATACCGTACGCCTTTCCAGTTTCTGTTTCTGACAAGTCGCGGTCATTAAATCATGTAAATCGATTCGTTCTAACTGCTCATTAACATTGTAACGAACGAAATTCGTTAATTAGCTCGAATTTTAATCATAGTAATCTAATTTTACACGTTTTAATTAATATTGGAACTTGCCATAGATTATGCTAACAGGTTTTTCATTTCTTTGCTGTGGACAAAAATCGACAGACAAAAAAGATTCCGACGAATGGGGAAGGCAAAAATAACGCTCAAAATAGCGCTGTCGTAGCGTTTTACAGAATTCACAAGAAATAACATCCAAAGTAAATAATTACGTTCATTGATTATCATGCGCTTACGCCGGCAGACATTCTCTTGTGAAGTGGGGCCTGTGGGACTGCCAGGTATATTTAACAAAATCTTTACCAAATTTGATTAAATTAATTTTATTTTAGAAAATAAGTAGCTTCCGCCCTCTGGCCGATGCGTTGCAGTAAATTAAAGTTTTTGTATTATTACATTACTTATTTCTTTATTAGCTTGATTGGTAACTCTTATGTCTATTTATAGTTACAACCTACGCTATACGAACGTATATTATGCATGAAATTATATTTATATTTATTCAATTTTAATAATATTATCATTGAATAAATTAGCCGAAATAATAAATCGGCTAATTTCTTGAATTGAAATTTGTTAATGTAAACAAAAATGTCGATAAAACTACCAAATGGTAGCTTTTTAAAATGTATGAACCTTTTCAGTTTTAGTTATGTTGCCATTCTTGAAAACGTCATTATTAAAGACCGAAGTTTTTAGGTAGCTCCAACGTTTACCCAATGACGTCTCATAATGAGACGTCATTGGGTAATTTTTAATTGGTGAGTGAATCGGAATGAGACTCTCATTCCGATTCTCTCACCCCGCCTTGTGCAGACTAGCGTGTTATCGCGGGCGCGACAGGCAGCAATATGCATGTCGCGCTCGCGATTTTACCCCAGTCTGCGGGAGCCTTCAAGCGACACGCGCGCGTCGTTTGTTTCCGTCCGTCACTCCACAAGTCACGTCGCAGTGTCTCGTGGCATGTTATAAACAATTTCTTTCATTTGTATTCTTGGCAGTCCCTGTCGTAAGACGCGTGTAGCTCGTGGCCACGGGGTTACCAACAGATGGTCGCAAGCTTGTTTTCTAATCCATTATCATTAACAGCTATGAATAACGTTATTATTGCAGAAGACCCCCGATGCAACTTTCGACCAACCAAGGAACAACTCAAATATTACGATTTCAGAGGTGTTAACATGCAGTTGGACTTACATATGTTACATCATGACAGTTCAGAGTATTGAGCCTGTCGTACACTCTCAACGCCACAGATGTCAGCACATCGTGTTTTGTGTGTGGTGGTACTTGGTGGCACGACAATGGAATGTTTTCCTAATATCTTTAGATGGAAGTTTAGAATTTATTGTATTTTGTACCAATATTTAGCAATTTTATAACCTTCAGATTTGCAACATAACCATCGTACAATACGGCCGATATATCATGGCCTGTCTGAACATAGGCTCTCCGAGCTATTGTGTATGTTCTCTCACTCACACTAGCTTCATTTCACCATTTGGTTCCTAAAAGTTCCGCCTGCACAAAGTTCGGACCGGCCAAGATTCATCGGCCGTATTGTGCCTCAAAGATCTGAAGTGATTGCCAAATAGTGGTAGACATAATCAAATCAAATCAAATCTTTTTATTGTGGGCATAGGTTATACAGACAGATGTTAGGTAAATTACAGATCCATCATGTTCTGCCTAGTAAGCATACAATAATAATTTATGTCAACATGGAGTATACAAAATTTAAGTAGTTATCACATAAAAAGCAAATCTTCAAAATAAGAATTAGTGACAGATTATTAAGAAAATCTTGGATCGTGTGTCTTTGTCAATTAAAAAATTACGCAATTTATATTTGAATAGTGGGAGTGTTTGGTGTTTAAAATGTCTAAGTACAGGTATTTGTAAATTTTAAATGCCATTCCAAACAAACTTTTGCCCAGAAGAGCAGTTCTATGTGGTGACTAGATATTTTAACTGTAGGTATATCTTTTTGATGTTAGTTCACCGAATAGATTTTTATTTATTTCAAACCTATTTTATACCAACTAAAGATATAGTGAGACATTAAGTAGTATCAGCGTGGCCGTTCTCTTAGTAATTCAAATGTACGCTTCGAATAAACAACTAAATGAAACATTTTTTTCTCAAAGTGGAAATCTTTGAAGGTGCCATTTTTGTTTAGCATTTAAGTAAGTCAAATAAAGTAAAACACACTTCAGTCAAGGATTTATTACTTTTATTTGCCATTATCTTGTCCACAGGCATCCATATCGTTTTACCCAGTAACTGGGTTGTGGAGGTCAGAAAGGCAGTCGCTCCATGTAAAATACTGGTATTCAGCTGCAAGTTAGACTGGACGCAGCTAGTCAATCAATCTACTTGGCTTTTTCCCAACTATGTTCTCAATTCTTTATTCTGTACCATAATGTATACAGTTGGTAGGAAAATAATTATATTAGTCACCATTATGGACACTGTCGGGCACTCCATAGATCAAGTAGGAGAGAGGAGGTAGACCGGCTGTATAATATCTTAACTGATAAATTGTAATAATAGTTAAGTGGTTCGTCGGTTGGGGTCGACAATATTGTTGGGAAAGGGCTAGGCAGATTGACGACCTTAAATAGGTGCCTGGGCCAGACTTGCAGAGAACAGAAAGCGGTGCAGCTTGGGAGAGGCCTATGTCCAGCATTGGACTGCGACAGGCTGAGTTGATAGGCAGATTGATTGACATGCATCCATACCCTTCCAACCGGAACACAGTAAAATTCTGCTTAGTGGCAGAAATAGTTGCTTATTGGGAGTATCCGCTTACTACTTTCAAAACATATACAAACTATTTGGACATACTATTTGGCAGCTAACTTGCAACTTATTAATTAGTGGGCTGGATAGACTAAGGTAACTCTTTTAGGTACATATCTCTCTTAAAAGTATGCTACAAGCTTAGAAAGTTATTACGCACACAATAACAATGAATTTTGGCAGTGTAGTGTAAACAATTGCACAAATGTTTACCCTGTTAATGTTATAGAGGCATGAGGAACAGGATTTAAAGTTCACACATCCTTCATAGAAAAGGGAGTATCCTCCGACCAGACGAGTGTCGTGTCTGGTGGGCTACTGCCCGACGGTTGATGTCGGGATTTTGTTTTTATGCTAGTTGCGCGATAAACTCTGCTTGCGCGATGCAGGATTTTGCGTGACGTCAGTGTGTTGTGTAGTTCGCATGTGGCGATGTAGATGGCGCCACAACGTCATTTAATATTTGTGTAATTGTATTAACATAACAAGATGGCGGCGTTAGTTCTGATATTGGCCAAGTGCCAAAATATCCTTGTGCAGCTATTAGACCTAAGTTGTAGCCGATAAAAGAGGGTAAAGGAGATCTACAAAAAGAGAGGCGCAATCAACACAACGTGAGAAAAAAGTGCAGTCGAATCGGAAGATAATGAAGAAACTGACCACTAAATGGAACTAAAATATATTATCAAAAAGAAAGTTATTATTTAATTAACTATGATTGAAAAATAAAAAACATTGTCAATCATGTCCGCCAACCCGCACTGAAGTTAACCCGCGTGGTGAATGCACGGTGCACAGGCCCACTCATTATCACAAAGGATGCCTGAGTCCCAGCTGTGGAGAACATTATAGACATTATTTATACGCATACATAAAATCCACGCTTTTTACCCATGGGAATAGGCAGTAACTATAGAAAGCCACGCTAAGATCCTTAAATACTCCTTTTGCTTCGTTTACGTTCATACCTACATCTTTTTATACACACACGCTGGTTGTGAGTACGTTAGCAAATCATCTTTTTATCAATTATATACAAATTGCATTAATCGTAAGAATATTTGAACTTCGCGGGCTACCCTAGCACTTACTTTAGTTTGGCAATGGACAATATTGGCGTCGATTCTCTTGTTCACAAACTAAAGTAAATTTATGTTCAGTGCATCTTGAAAGTGGATCCTTGAACAAGATTTTATTTTAACAATTTATCGGCGTGATTAATATGTATAGGTACCTACGCCAAATTACAGCTTTCTAGTACTAAGCGTCTCTGAGCTACAGTGGGGTCAGACAGACGGACATGGCGAAACTATAAGGGTTCCTTGTTTACTACGAAACCCTAAAAACCCGACTGGTCGTTCCACAGATTAGCACATTCAAACAAACAAACAAACAAGGAAACAAACTATGTATTCAGCTTTTCAATATCAAGCAGAGATTCTAGACAGGCCGCGCACACCAAGGTTAAAAATGAAGTTTTAATATCTTACTTAGCCTCATGTTATATTTAAAAGGTTTCCACATTTCGCGTATGCAAGACAAAAACATACTAAACTAAAATTTAGGGAAAACCAATAATTAACTGCTGAAGGAATGTAGTCAAGATGACATAGATTACAAAAAATATAGATGCGACGATAAGGCGAAAGAAAAAATAAAATAAAGAAAAATTGTTTATTGCATAAACAAAACGTAAATTACAAAAGAAAAATGTAAAATACACACTTTCAAAGTAGCCAAAAGCCTCGTATTCCACAAATAAAAGTTTAAAGTTTGCCAATGGCGCCGATTCCCTTGTTCACAAACTAAAGTAAATTTAAGTTCAGTGCATCTTTTTCTTTCTATTTCATTAAGAAAACGACAGAAGATACATTTTAGTTTAGTCCTGTCAAATTAATCAGCGCCTGTCACTACTCTATACAAGTTTAGACGTGATTAAAAACTTGCTTAGTAAAATTACGTAAGAAAAAGATACAAGTTTATAAGTTAGCAAGATTACAAGTTAACGAGTTATAGTCGACCAACATAAAGCATTTGGAGAAATCACTGTGGCATATATCGATGTATGGGAGAACATATTTTTCAACTACAATGTTAAGTTTGTTTTTGGGATAAATTCATCCCAACTTCCCAACTTCGGTTCATTGTGCGTAGTCCGACACGCACTTGGCCAGTTTTTTGCATTTGATAACATTTGATTCATATGGAAGGTTATTAAATAGGCTATTTAACATTATGCTACGACTTTTAAGAGCCGAGAAAAAAGAGGAAAGTCAGAAAGAACGCGAAGTAAAGCGCGGGCGAGCGATGCGATACACGTGGTGGGTCGGAGGGGACAAGAAATTTCACGCAAACGAAGTTGCGGATAGGAGAAGCCAGTATAGAATAATAAAGGTGAAGAGTTTGCTTGTTTGAACGTGCTAATCTCTGCAACTACCTACCGTCCATTCGTCGGATTTGAAAAATCTTTTTGCATTTGATAACCCAATTCTTGAGGAAGGTTGTAGGCTATTCAACAGCATGCCACAACCCCTAAGAGCCGAGATTTCCTTTCTTTTTCTCGTTTCCCTATGAGCTATTTTGGCAATAGAAAATCCGCGTTCATGCAACGATTCTTCCGAAAACGACCCTCGATTGAAGAGAAGCGATGAAAAAGATATCCATTTTGATCCAGAAGGCACTACGGAAAAAGATCCTGATGACTTCGTTACTAGAAAAACGTTTTCCAAACCGAACAATGAGAATGATAGTAATCACGACATCACTGACAATGATAATGAAAATTCATATGAATTGGCATTAAATTCTAATAATCTACCGCAGAAATTACCTCTTGTCAATAACGTTACTGAGTTTCCAGCCAATGTTGAGAAAGAAGATATTGTCACAGATACATTAAAAACAACTAAGGACACACCAATACAAGAGCCTGTTTATTATAAAGCTATTAATCCAAAATATCTTATAATTTCTGGACTCTCATTTCCTAAACCCACCAAAAATATTATTAATGTTAGTAAATTTGAAGACCCAGTTAATACTCACTTAAAAGAAACAATAATAACACCACTAGACAACTCGAATTTGACCAAAACAACGAAAGTTTCAAATACAAATGAAGCAAATGAAACTGTAATAAAAGAAGTAGTAATAAATGATGCAGATACAGATGTATCAAATATACGCGAACTAAGAGAACATCTACTCGACCATCTGTTGGATTATTTCCTAAACATCATTAAAGAAGAAAACTATATTCGTAATGATACGAGAAAGAAAAACGGCAATGATAGAATGAAAGTAGAAGAGAAATTAAGAAATTATTATGATCCTCACCATTTAGACATGCTTTTTGTTGATGATGATGATGATGATGATGATGACGATACTTATGATAATAACCTAGATCCTTCTGATTACCGTGGAAGTTATGACAATGAAGAATATTTACTAGATAACGTTAAACAAAATAAAGAAGCAAACAAAGAAAACATTACTAATATTGATTCTCTTAATACACTGTCAAATGATGTAGATGAAAATACAACTGAAGCACACACATCTCCTGAAGATTTACAAAATGAAGCGTTGAATTTAGAACAAAACGTAAATAGTAGTAGTCCTGATGGAGAATCTATTAACGTTAACTTACCAGAATCTTCAACTGTTGCTTCTGAACACGTCAATTTAAATGAAAAAGAAAATGATTTACGCAACGCCTTGTTGGACACAACTGAAAAACCTGAAGAAGCTTTTGATAGCAATGGCAATATTATTACAACTACAGAAAGAACTATTTCAAATGAAGCTTTAAATGATAAAGCGACTGAAATAGACACAGATCTTTTAAACTATTCAGAAGAAGTAGTAACCGATCGAATAGACGATAACGGTGTTTTAATAATCGATGACTACACCACCTCTTATGAAGACTATACCGGTTCAGATGAATTTGACGTAGTGAAAAATGTAACTGTATATGACAACGATAGAGCCCCAATTGTTATTACAACAGAAAATAGTAGAAGAAATAATGGACTTGACAAAGAAAAATATATTGCAAACGGTACTTTGAATAAGACTTATAATAATACAAACAATTCTCCAATTATTAGAATCGACGCGACTATATCTAAAGATATAGCTTCAGAAAGGGACCACAAACCTAATAAATTAGCGATTTTAGACCTCTTAAACAAAAATATTAATGACAACTCAAAGTTCAATGAATATAATTTGGCCGAAAATAAAAACAACAATTCTTTCAATAATTCCAAACAAGGTATCATAAGAAAATTAACAAATAACAAGAACTGTGGTAAACTAGGTAGCAAATATAAATTAATTAATAAAAAATCAAACGTACACAACTGTAGGAAGAGTATCATATTAAATTTCAATATAAATCTTATTTGATATTATTAAGTTTAGTTTAACGTGTTTTAAATTATTTAATGAAGACCATTACCCATGACAAGGGT
Organism: Atethmia centrago; assembly: GCA_905333075.3. NCBI lineage: Eukaryota > Metazoa > Arthropoda > Insecta > Lepidoptera > Noctuidae > Atethmia > Atethmia centrago. Next base: position 12,911,674 of record HG995393.1, read on the forward strand.
TTAGCACAAAACAATTTAACAATAGATAGTTATTTGAGTCTCATCTTATTCAATGGGGTTAAAAACTGAAAGCTTATCAAAGGTGGCAGCATTGTTGTTAGTCTAGAAACCGCCATTGTTATCGATCACAAATTACACAATAACTATTTAAAAAAATATGTGAATTGGAGTAAAATACGAGCTAAGAATAAGGGAAGCTACCACTGGTAAAAAAGCAGCGTAGTGGAAAGTAAATAAATAATATATTATACATATATATTATATAACCATGCAGTGTTCGATCGAAACATGTTTGTTTGCCGAAACCGAAGATTCGGTTTGATTAAGGTCATAGCCGGCGCGGCGTGGCGGGGCGGATGCGTCGCTGGCGCGGCGGCAGTGGTCACACTGCGGGCGCGATCACGTCCCGTCCCGCAGGGCCCCTTCACGGCGATCGTGTCATTCATCAAAAAGATGTTGAGCGATTCATGGCCCAAATCGTACAAACATACGTGAGCACGAACACATTCGATTAATTTTTCGACATCCATTTTTGTAAAACAATACAAAATCACATTCGCGTCCGACGTGACGTGTTCACGCCCCGCCGGCAGTGTGACTACTATATACGTAAACCATACAACACAAATCGTCGCGTCCCGCCACGCCCCGCCCCGCCGCTTCTGACTTATATTCACGCTCGGCGCGGCGCCGGTGTGGCGCGACGGTTACCGTCGCGTCGAGCGAGACGGCTCTGTGTGGCGTCGCCCGTAATATCTAGTTCATTACAACTGGTCAGCGTCGCGTCGTCGTCCCGTCCCGCCGCGCCGCGCCCGCTGTGTACAGATACCTTTATAGTTTCGGCCGAAACCGAAACCGAACCAACGTGATTAAAACGTTGAATAAAAATGTCAGTGGGCCGTTCTTTCCAGATATTTGATTAATGAAGCATCTCGCCGGCCTAATATTACAGGTTTCTACGTTCAACTTTATCAAATTGAAATTTCAACATTGTTGTAGTGACACTGGGTCAAAATTTAACTACCCTAAAAAGTGAAAAATTGTAAATATTACATTAACTGTAATACTGAGGCAATGGTGCCGATTCCCTTGTTCACAAACTAAACTAAATTTAAGTTCAGTGCATCTTTTTCTTTCTATTTCATTAAGAAAAGGACAGAAGATAAATTTTAGTTTAGTCCTGTCAAATTAATCAGCGCCTGTCACTACTACATACAAGTTTAGACGTGATTAAAAACTTGCCTACTAAAATTACGTCAATTTACGTCAAGCGCTGATTAATTTGACAGGACTGAACTAAAATATATCTTCTGTCCTTTTCTTAATGAAATAGAAAGAAAAAGATGCACTGAACTTAAATTTAATTTAGTTTGAGAACAAGGGAATCGGCGCCAATGACTTGTTAATTGTAGATGGTATAAAATAAAACAAGTTTATTATTAAAATATGATAATCATGATGTACTCGTATTTTCTTTCAGTTTTACTTTTAATTTTCATAATCACAATCAGCTAGCCTCGAAAGGCTAATTAAAATATACTTATTAGTAAAATAACCAATATCCGCCAATCTGTACTTATATTATGAAAATAAGCGTTACGAATTAACTATGACATGATGAATTCATAACAAAAACAAAATAAAATACTTAATTAAATTACTTACCATTATTCGGGGAACAAACACAGATTCAGTGGCTGGCGGAATTAGGCGAGCGACGCCATATTGCCAGCCGTGCCGAGCGCACACAACGTTAGCCGAACGCGACCCGGAAGTACGATGTTGTAAGTTTCGGCGCGACCGAAAGGTTTGGCTGTTTTTTGGCCGAAACCGAATCTCTGGCCGAAACATGATTTTTGGGCCTAAACCGAAACCGAAACTTCGGTCGAACACTAACCATAAGTATTTTTTGTTAAGACTGGAGGCTTACGATATAAATAAACTGATCGGAGTAGAAGACCAACCAACAATATGATAAGTTAAACAGACATACCTGCACCTTTAATATAATGTACTTACACCACTAGTGCCTGTAATAAAAACAGACAGTTCTCTGTTTCATAAAAAGCAACATCGCTTGTTTACTAATTTCAACCACAAAAGTCTTCAGGTTTAAAATGGATCTAAGATTCTCGACGAATTATCGGGTATCCATTTTTTCTTCGGAGAGCATTCTTACACAGTTTTTAACAGCTTTGGGAATACAATATGGCTCCCCGTAATTTTGCAGTCAACAGCTGAACAAAGGGGCTTAAACGCTTTTACGCTTATTCAATATTAATAAAAGCGTAAAAAAATCGCTTGTTTACAAAAAAAATTGGGAAGGATGAACAATTATTGGACGAGTAGTGATAGGAGCAACATGTGAAGGGAGCAAGAGGCTGTATAATATGTCAGATAGTACAATAACTGTCAAACTGTCCGCCACCGCCTTGATCTAAACAAATTTATTTATTTGAATGAATAGAGCAGCAAACTTATTAGTACCCTAATGACGTAACACATTTCCAATCACGACTCGAAAGATTTTAAAGCTAACCCGCTTCATAAATTCGAAAAATTCGTCTTCTCAACATCTTAATAAAATGCAGTTTATGTTGTCAGACTGTCAAAATGTCGCGGGAAGGTAGGTACTTATGGGTCACCGAGGCCCCCGCAACACAGGCAACAGGAAGGAATACGGGTGGGTTTTAGTCAGTAAGAGTCTGACACACCCTCCCGCTCCGCCCAGAGCGGGAGAAGTTATTTGATGATTTCCCACACTCAAAAAAAAAAAAAAAAAGACTGTCAAAATAAAAGATATTGCCACTTTTTAAGTGTGTTATGCGTAAGTCAAAGGAAAAAAAAAAAGAGAGTGTGTGATGATGACCACAGGATAGAAGTGAGCAATACACCCGATTCAGCATTATCTACTACCGAGGGTCACGGTTCAGCTTCGTACACTGTTCAGAAGCGCAGGGTACCTAAAGAACTATTCACTTCAAAAAGTGGGGTACACAATTACCCTGCTAGCCTAGTAGCTCTCAAGGAGAGGGCGCCTACTCTTCATCACGGATTGCGCTCAAATTTACTGCATATGCAGCAGGGCTTGGCTAGAAATGAAAGTTCCCGAAGTGGGAACTCCAGATGGCCAAGCGTTTAAGAAATAAAATTTTCGACGCGGCTTTGACACGTAAAAACCATTTGAAATGAACACGCCTTGTCAGTACGAATATTTCTGTATTTATATTGTTGGACACGTACAAACCTGGTATTCAGCAATATTTAACAAACTATTTAATTAGGTACTCAATATAATATCAGTATGGTCTTTAGACTTCTTGAAGACAACCTTTAAATTCCGAGGCTCGAAGACCCGTCAGGGTATATGTGTTCTGTGCTCGAAGAGAACTAACTTAGAAAACCGCGCACACCAAATATCATGTTTTCCATTCGGTTGTGTTAAAAAACTAGTACTTTTACGGTAACTGGCGCCGATTCCCTTGTTCACAAACTAAAGTAAATTTAAGTTCAGTGCATCTTTTTCTTTCTATTTCATTAAGAAAAGGACAGAAGATACATTTTAGTTTAGTCCTGTCAAATTAATCAGCGCTTGACGTAAATTGACGTAATTTTAGGAGGCAAGTTTTTAATCACGTCTAAACTTGTATAGAGTAGTGACAGGAGCTGATTAATTTGACAGGACAAAACTAAAATTTATCTTCTGTCCTTTTCTAAATGAAATAGAAAGAAAAAGATGCACTGAACTTAAATTTAGTTTAGTTTGTGAACAAGGGAATCGGCGCCACTGTCAAATTAGATACTTTTAAATTTCATGACTACCCTGATACAAAAATCATTTGAAGCAAATTACATACTTTCAATTTTATATTTACTATTTAATCACGACACATCGTATTAAGGCGCTGACAAGATCCAATTGACTAAAATAGGCTTCTCTTAAGAAAAAAATATGCCAAATCTGTATAGTCTGTGGTAGCGGAAAAAATATTATGTTAATTTTGAAAATATTTCCCAGAACTTGGTTGTTATCAAAACAGGTTTGGAAAAAAATCTCGATACAAACTAACGTTAAACTAACCTCTTACCTTGAGTTCTAATCCAAAATATCTGCATTAAATATAAACATACGTTACGTATTTAATTAATATAGTGTGGCCATTAGTGCTGTGCACTCCTTGAGGTATGCGAGGCGAGGTGGGAGGCGAAGAAAAAAGTGCATGAGTTCACATGAGATCGATACATGTCGGACAGATCTTACGATATCAGTTTGCATTTCTAAGGCAAAACTTGTGGCGGGACGATGGTCGGAGGCTATCTATCTGTAATATATTATACTTACTTAGTTGATTAAAATGTAACCCAAATATACTCATATTTCATTAAAAATATGCAGGTGATAAATAAGAACTAAACTTATAATTCAAAGCAGGACTTGTTTTATTGAACATTTTTTTTATATTTACAAACAATTATATATTCTAACGAAAGTTATTCTAACGTAGATTCTGTTTCAACTTCATCTAAAAATGACAGTCTTCATATCACGAGATAACGCACGAACTGTCTTTGAATATTTATCTCATGTGTGTCTGACATAGACAGTCCGATACAGATAACACTACCTGCCGTCACGAGCGTTGACGGCGCCAGTGTTGCCAGACGCCGAAGGCGTGTCCTCGTACAGATATGGTCTGAAATCTCGTATTTTGTCAACACAACCTCGTACATACCATTTATTTAATAAATTGTTGTAAATCTATTGGTTTTCTTGTCAATTATCTCATAACCAAGCACTTTACAAAGCAGTTTCGTCAAAAAGTACTACAGAGCAGTTTGTACAAGTTATTCAAACACACCTTACAATCTAGTGTCCATGGTCGCAGGTGGCAGGTCGTACAACCGGAATTTTGCTTTGGATACTGTATGTAGTATCCGAACTGTATCTAATATAGTGGACGTGGAGTAGAGTGAACTTAAAGAAACAATACAAATAAAATGAATGAAATGTAACCTTTCGTACGTATGTTTCGTACACACCATTCATTAATTTCGTATAGTCAGAGGCGCGTTCCAAAATATGACTTGTATCAACGAATCTCGTACAAAATCGTACGAGGATGTAAGCTCTTACCTCGTACCAAGGCCACTAAATCTCGTACATGTACGAGAAACCGTATGGATGGCAACGCTGGACGGCGCACTGAAAGAGCGCAGCAGCCGATTCTCCCCCCGTCTCGCCACGCGCATACCTCAGGGAGTGCACAGCACTAATGGCCAGTGTTGCCAACTGTCAATGTCAAAAAGTCGTTAGACGTACGCTTGAAAAGTCGCCAGATGTCGCTAGCTATGGACAAAGATCAAAAGTCGCTAGAAGTCGCTAAATGATCCCAGTATTCTGAGCGCTGGATAAAAGAAAATAATTTGATTTACTTACACAGAATAATATTTGTAATCGGTATAGAACAATTGAACATTATAAAAAACATTTATTTAACAAACGAAAAGTCAAGAAATTAATACTAAAAATAAAATATAAAATAAAATATTATTTATAGGCACCAAATGAAAAAAATAATTATTTCACAAATTAAACAGTCAAAAACTTAATACTAAAAATGATGAAAAAGTTTCTTCATTCATCATCAGAACATTCAGAACTATCGCTATTAATCTGAAAATCTGAAATGGTTAATGTATCCGTTCTGGAACTGGAATTAATACCGGAAGTTGATGGCTGAGGCTGTGATGTACGTTTGGCAAATGAATATGATTTATTGGTCCCAATATTCTTTAGCACATCAATTGGTATGTCGTAATCATAGCAGCTTCTATTGGTTCTTCTTAAAGAGTATTTAATCATTAAAATAGAGTTTAATGACTTCAAACTCATTCGATTTCGACTCTTCGATTTTGTAAGGTTCATGGCACTAAATATCCTTTCAATTTTGGCATTCGAATGAGGTAACGATATTACAGTTAATGCCAGATCACACAATTCTTGGAATGGTTTTTTGTCGGCAGCATCTTTATATTGATTGACTTCAGCCCAAAACTCTAGCGTGCTATTAATGTTTTGCCATTTAACAAAATTTATATTGTTCCACTGTAAATCAATTTTTTCCAATTTTTGTACGTCGTCAATCCCTAACTCTTTTGCCAAATCTATAATGTTATCATTTTGATTCTTCGTTCGCAAAACTTCGCTGACGGATAATTTATTCATTTTGATCAATATTTCAATATTTGGAGGGAGCCTACTTTGCAATTCCCTTATCAACTTCACTGTAAACTCAACGCACCTTTGTTTGACTATATTTGTGACACCTTCATTCCCATAGTTTCAAAAGCATATCCAAGCGTAGCGTAGGGGTTTAGGTGATTTTCTTGAACTGTCGTAGTTAGTACATTTATATTTGTGTGAAAGTAAATGACTCTGTTACATATTGATCGCAATAAAAATGTCAGGGTCTCGAGCAATTTTGTGGGATCAGCATTTTCACTTTCAAATACTTTCAAAGCTGTTTGAACTTCTCCTAATATGCTTTGAATATATGTCATATATAGCCAATTACTACCATCTTCAAACATAGCATGCAGAAGTTCTGCTGTGTAACAATTTTCTTTGACCTTGCATAACGAAAAATGTAACTTCAATTCATCCCATTGTTGTAAAATGCGACTAACTGCTGGGAATATTGATAGCCATCGTGTAGTACACATTTTAAGAATTTTCAAAGGCTGCGATCCACAATTGATGGTCTCATAAATTTGTCGGTATTCATCCTGTCGTTTGGGAGATAGGGAAAACCAGTTATAAGACTCCCTTATTATGTACTCAATATTACGTGACAAGGTTTTTTCAGAAGCATGACTTACCGCTAGTTGCAACGAATGGCAAACACATCGTACAAGTACCAGATTAGGCAATCCATGTTCTGTTTTCAAAATTTGGTGCAAGCCATTATTCACACCAGTCATCACTGAAGCATTGTCAGTACCTATACCGACTAAATTTTTTAATTTTAAATTATTATCGTTCAATGTGTTTATTTTTGCTTCAGCAAGCCCTTTTGCATCAGCTTTTGTAATAGGTGTTAATGCCAGAAATGTTGACAGAACTTTATTTTGTGAATTACTGAAGTATCTTATTGCTATTCCTAAGTATTTCAGGACACTGATGTCAGTTGACTCATCTAGAATGAGGCTATATTTTTGGTCGCCGATATCCAACCTCAGCGATTCTTTGAAGTGTGGTCCCAATACTTCATTAATTATTTCAGAACATTTAGTTCTACGTATATGTATATCGTGGCCGCATTTAGAATCGGAAAAGAGTTTTTTACACATTTCTCCCAATTGCTCTACCGTCACCACGGAACAGTGTTCGGCAATAAATAGAGCCATGGCTGCTTCTGCTCTACTTGAAGGCTTTATTTTATCAACTGGCAGGAACGGTGGCAAGGGCTTTTGTTTGGTTATTATTTCCGCTTTTGATTTATGTTTTTTAGACTCCGAGTGTTTTTTTATATCACTGATTTTGGCAAAAAATTCAGCTTGACACCAGCGACACATACCTTTTAAATCAGTTCCTTGAACCGGTGCCAACCATGCTTTGAAGTCTGGATTGTCTTCCCACTCTTTTCTATACTTCTGTGAGTAACTTTTTTTTTTATAGGTATTTCCATTGTTCAACAAACGTAATCAATCACTGACTATCTATTCAACGTAACTTTGAGTTTACGTAACTTACAGCAAATTTAATAAGTAACCGTTAATCTTGTACAATTAGAGAGCACAATACACTCCATCAACGAATGAATACTCAAATTTCCCTGTAGAGTACGCGCCACGAAAGAAGACTCGCGGAAAATTGTGGAACTACATTTTTTTAATGTAGTGTGTTGAACGTCGCATAGACACTAGCGCCGCGTCAAAGGGACTTCAATGGTGGCGTGGACTCTACACAAGTCAATTACAGCATTGGGGGAATCCCGGCTTAAGCATAAGAATTTATGGCAGCGTTCCGAATATAGATTTCTGGATTTAGATCTTGCCACATTTTAATTTTATGAAGATAGTTTAAAGTTGTAATTTTTTTTTATTTAAACTCTAGAAGTCGTTAGAATAGTCGCTAGATTTTTTTTGTCGCTAGACACATAATTTAAGCCGCTGTAGAAAACGAAATGTCGCTAGATCTAGCGACAAAGTCGCTAAATTGGCAACACTGCTAATGGCCACACTATAACAAGAACGTCTTATTTGAATGTAGAACTTGGTTGTTTTTTATTTTCGATTACTCTACTCAATTTTGAGTAAATAGATAATTGCTTCATATTTTGCAAAAAATTACAAGCGTTGTGTCATCGCGCATCTCTTTCTTTTCTATGCAATCTGACAGTGACTGCGGTTTAGGTGTTGTTAGCGTCTTAATATTTGGAAATCATGACACATTTTTGTAAACGTGATTGCCAAGCAGTGGTTGACGTAGTGGTATGAGCTCAGGCTCGTAGTGCGATGGTAGCGGTTTCGATTCCACGTGTGGATTTATTTTTTCTAACTCTTTCCCAATTTTTATAATATTCATGTCACAACTAAGCGAAATGATAAATCATTTTATTTATTTATTTATACACAACCGCACTGGGCCCGCGGGGTGGATTACGGCCCACTCCCACTCACAGAGAGGAGTACTGTGTTCTAGCAGTGGGAACATTATAGGCTGATGTTATGTTAGCTTTAAAAGGCAACAAGAAAATAAATCGGATTTAGGGCTTTTCAAAAAGGGATTGTAATCAAAGGCATACGAAATGACTTTGGACATAAAAATTCAAACTTTTATTCTTTTACATTCGATGATTCACATTTATCGGGGTGATATTAAACACTTGGCTATCTGGAGTTACCACTTACTTTCATTTCTAGCCACGCCATACATATGCTGTAAATTTGAGCGAAATCCGTGATGACGAGTAGGCCTTGAAAGATTGGAAATAACGAAATTACTATGAAAAGTGACAAGGTCTGCCATTTTTTGTACACCGACATCATGCCAGATTCATTTATACGTCAGAGTACATCAATGAACTCAGGCTCCGGAGTCCATTGCTGGACACAGGCCTCTCCCAGGCTACGCCGTAACAACCTGTCCTCCGCCTTCCGCATCCAGTCTGTCCCAGCCGCCTTTTAAGGTCGTCGGTCCATCTAGCTGGGGGGCGTCCCACACTACGCTTGCCGATACGCGGTCTCCACTCCAGGACTCATCTGCCCCACCGGCCATCGGTCCTTCGACAAACATGGCCAGCCCACTGCCACTTCAGCTTGCTCGTGAGAGTAAATAAATAGCTTATGGTACCGATTCTACTAAACTAAATTTAATTTCAGTGCATCTTTTTCTTTGTATTTCATTAAGAAGAGGACAGAAGATAAATTTAATTTAGTCCTGTCAAATTAATCAGCGCCTGTCACTACTCCATACAAGTTTAGACGTGATTAAAAACTTGCCTACTAATATTACGTCAATTTACGTCAAGCGCTGATTAATTTTACAGGACTAAACTAAAATCGGCATCAATATTAAACTGTAAATTCCAGCAACTCATAAAACCTTGAAAAATGGAAACAGATTTAACCACAAGCTTTACGATTGTAACATAAATATTGAAGTTAACAGATTTGCTGTTTTGCAATAAAAATGATTTCAATAAAATGGCCAGTCGAACGCTACTTCAATTGTTTAGTAAGTCTTATTTACATACGTTTCTTATCGGAATGCATAATAATATCCTCATGGCCGATTTTGGTCACGGTGGCCAATGTCTACGGAGATTAGCCAGGTACGCAAGAGCTATAGTGTACAAGTGTGTGCGCAAACACATGAGCACTCTCTGTTCCCGTACTCTCATTGTCCGATGAGACGACAAACCGACATGCTTTCGAGGCACGGGGGTATCTCACCGCTAACTACCAAACTCCGTGTTGCTATTGAGAAATTCCTAAAAGAAAATCACAATATTTTGTGGGCAGTTACCACAATACACAATGAAATCAGCCTACACCACTCCACACAGTCCACCGCAGGACCTCGACCTCGTCCTGGTTGCGCGACAACTCTCGATAAACCGATTTCCGCAAACAGTAAACATTTTAGGCATGTATTTAATCGAACCTCAAATAATTCCCGTTTTGCTTTCCTAAATTCATCATTGAACCCTCTAATAAAATGATTGGGCCTCTATTTGTGAACCTCAAATAATTCCTATTTGGGGTCCACCTACTTGGAGTCGACCTACATGGGGTTGCTTGACCTACTTGGAGGTAGCGCTCGCTGGCCGCTGCTGCGGTACCGTTCGCTTCACTCGCTCAGTTCGCGTGCCTTTGATCACAGACTTAACCTAACCTAACCCGTTTGGTCGAAGTCGCCCTGGCTTAATTACTGCGACCAACTGTGAAAAAATGCCAGAACGTTAAAAAGAGGCTGAATTATTTTAAAAAGTGTGCATCATTAGAAGCGCTCCAAGTTTTTAGAGGATTAGTTAAATATTTCACGATATTTTATAGGGCGCATAGGTCTTTAAACGGTGGAACTGACATCGTAACCAAAACATGTAAGTACCTTGGACACAGCAAGTGCATTATTCTAGACTCCACGTAGTTAAAATTAGCGTCAGTTTAAATAAAGACATAAATAAATCCCTATACTAGAAAAATACCGTGGAATTAACGATGGTTAGTCTAAAATTGTGTTCTGAATCCATGGTAAAAGTTTCCCCTACGATCTCCCTTCCATCGTGTTTAAAAGGCGTCCCACACTAACCTTCCCTATCCCGAATCTGCTTCAACAGCTATAGGTCCTTCGAACGACGTGGCCAGCATACAATGAGAGTGTTCGCAGATGGCATACAATCGGTGGCTGATTTTTGTAGGAAAAAATGAAACAGTAATCAAATGTATCAACGCACATTGTATGACCTACAAAACGTAGGTCATACAAAAATCTGTATATCATGGCTGATCCGATTGCCGGTGGAAAATGCAACGGAAAATGTATGCGCTAAAGCGTTAGTCTGCTTTAGCGCATACATTTTCCGTTGCATTTTCATGTTCACCTATGGTCGTCCGCCACATAAAAAATACGTATTTGAGCTCGTGTGCGTTGAGTCTGTCCCAAAATCGGTGGTAAAAGTCGGCAAAATAATCTGACCGATTATATAGGACTTAAAAAGTATTACCAGTTCCATCATTGCTATGGAATATCGGTTTAGATGTGCCAATCGGGTTCAGTTTCATTTGTGAAATTTGCCCTCAATCTCTTTGTTTGACCATAAGTTTCTGGCATGAATGTAACCTACAATGTGTTTCTACAGCTTTATCATTTATTTTCACCAATCAAATCGAAGCCAGAACTTTCAGTAAGACACACGGTTTGGAGAATAACCAGGAATATGATAATAGGAGCACGTCAGTGAACAAACGCTCCGATAAGGCTAATGAAAGTGACAGAAATAATACCGTACTTATGAAGAAAATATATACCCCCCACTTTGATCAGCGAAGCGACACAAATGAATCGAGACATGATATTTTATCAAGAAATAAATATAACTGTAAGTACAAACATATTGACAGCGAAGAAGCCGACTCTGACAAATCACAAGCAGAACAACAAAGTGACGATAACCTTAAATCCTTAACATTTAACAGGACTAAACTAACTTCGTTAGATAATAGAAAACATTTTTCGAATGAAGATTCATGCAGTGAAGATACTAGTCAAGTGAATTCGATTAATAGAAAACTTGTGGCAGAAGCAATGGCACAGACAATAGCTATCGAAAAAGTTAAACAAGATAGCGAGACAAAACTGGAACCAAATGATGAATCATCTTTACAAAATTATTTGGAAAAAGAGAATCACCTAACTGTCAAACCAGTCCGACGAGAAAAAGATTTGACAGTTATTCCTCGTAATACAAAGATTCGTACAACTCAAGAAAACAGAGCACAACAATTAATTCCCAAATTATCGCACAAACGGGATACTAAATTCGAATATGAAATCTATAAAACAAAATTTTGTAATTATAAAAATCATAGATCTTTCGAAAAAATATCACGAGAACACGATGCATACAAATTAAAACGCCGCGATGAATCCAAAACAGCGTCAAAACAAAACAACAATAAGAAAGTTAACAAAAACAACTTGAATGTAAAACATCGTTTTATTGAAACTCACAGAACATTCAAAACACTACCACAACAAAACAGTGGATATGAATTAAAACATCGAGGTAGAATATCAAGGGAAAATGATATCTATGTAAGAAAACACACTGATAATTTTGCAACTGTAGAAGAGCCAGTTTCAAAACAAGTGAATCCGGAATACAAGCCGAAATTTGGTCATAATTTCCAAAAAAAGAGACAACGTGATAAAATGGTAAGAAAAGTTACATATACTGACAAAAAAATACACAATTCGGAAACAAAACACGATCCAAAAACAAAACACAATTCAATAACAAAACACGATTCAGAAAAATTTATATTGAACCAAGAGAAATATAAACCGACACTCAATGAAAATATAGATTCCGTGTCTGAAACACATACTGATATCCGCAAAAGTGATTATGAGAGAAACGCGAATTCTGGAGATACCTTGAACCCTGACGATGAAGATACCCCAACATTAGAAAACCAGCATGAGAAAGGAACACTAGAGTCATACCAAGAAGTGTTAAAACAAAATGTACCCCTAAACAAGCCAAGACTTCCATTTTACGTTTCATCAACAACAACACAGGCAATAAAAGAAATATTCAAAGAGCAGCCAAAAGAACTAGTTTCGCGGAAAGATGAAAAGGAAACGAATATACTGTTAGGTGATCTTAATACAGTTTTGAATGGAAAGAGTGATTTGAAGGATCAAAATATCGATTTAAATACAACGATCAGCCGACTGGCCTCGTCTAAGATACTCGATTTCATAACTGACAGGGTGGCCGGCCAAATGCTGAAGAAATTGGAAAAAAGCCTGGTATCTAAAAATAATTTAATAACGGATCCGGAGATGGTTGAACAGATCGACATATTGTTTAAAAAAGACGGCGATATGGTGATGAAGGGTCGCGAACACATAAAAGAAAAAGAGGAAGACGAAAATGATATAAGAGACCCGTTTCATCTGTAATAAAACGCATATTAAACTACTCACTAAACCGTACTTAATAGAAGCTTAAATATAATTATAAGATTTAATTGCCTAATTCCGGTTTCCATTGTTCACCTCTCTTCCTAATTGTACCTAAGAAAAAAAAAAATTATTATTGGAATATGGGTCATAATAACGCCAAACTCCTAATTCTTGCAGAGACAAGGAAAATGCTATAAAGCTCGATATGGGATAGAAAAAAAGTTAAACTTCAAATTTATCTGCTAACGACAAACTTGCCGTTATGCTTGCTTGACCATGGAATTAGTATTTACTTTTTAATACAACAGAACTGCATAGCTATCTACCAACATTCGATACGCTTCCGTGCCGAATTGAACATCAATCAATGTTATCGAAGGAGTCCTTTAGAAACAATCGACAATTTTGTCAGTTTAAATCAAATACGACGACCGCCGGGGGCGAGGCAGATCAGGTACTCGTAGGTATATAATGTAATCATAATGTGTAATTTTCGACCTACTTTGCTGTCGTCGTACTTCCTACACGGAACGTCATTTTTGTCTATTTTTCCGTAGACAAAATAGTGCTTGTGCTAAGCCTGTAGGAGTATCAGTGTTTTGTGTTCTCGATGGCGTATCGAATAGTTTTGAATAGCTATAGGTATGCTGGAAAGCTTACACGCACCAAAAAGTCGGTCTTGAAAGAAAAAAACTGAACTGTAGTTTGTCCTATTCTAATAATGTTAACATTTACTTGAAAAATACGACACGGTGGAAAAGTTAAGAATATAGTTATTGACGGAAATTATGTAATAGGAGAGCAGTGGTGGCCCAGTGGTAACGGCCGCGACTTACGAGTTGTACGTCGTAGGTTCGAACCCGGACAGGCGCTTTACTTTGTGTAAAATTATTTCATCACCAAAAACGGTTTCTGCTCTCAAAAACGGTGAAGGAAAACATCGTGAGGAAACCGGCATGTCCTAGAACCAAAAATTCGAAGAAATGTGACATCTACCAACCCGCACTGGGCCCGCGTGGTGGATTACGGCCCACTCCCTCTCACAGAAAGGAGGCCTGTATCCTAGACTCCCAGCAGTGAACATTATAGGCTGATTATGTAATTTTGAAAAACTTCTTTCACAAGACGTCATTGAAACACAAATAGTTAAAAAATCTTAGGCACATCGCTAGACTCGGAACAGACTCAGAAAAGTTCAATTTTTTAACGAATTTCAGAATCTAGCCAAGGTAGTCCATTGGGCTTCCACGCCCAGTCGGGAAGACCGGGCGAATTTCCAGCCACCGAAGGCGCGGACTTGCGGACGGTCAGCAATGGGAAGCTCACCGTCCGGTAAAGACCAGGCCCGGGTCGACGGCGAGTTGTGTTCCACGCGCGCCTCAAAGAGATGTCGTCAGCACAAGTGTATGCATCGGCCCTAATGGACCCCCCATTAGGGCCGATGCCTATCGAGGTCGCGGGAAGGTACAAAAGGGTTACAGAGGCCCCTGGCAACACTGGCAATGGAAGGGACACGGGTGGGTTTTAATCAGTGGGGATAATATTTTATTTTCTCGTCTACCCCATGGTGTGGGGTATCGTTGGATAGGCCGATTAAAAATAAAAATATTGTGGGTCGGTGAACACCACTTCGATTCAAGGACCCGCTTGCGTAATATTAAGCTTCAAAATAATTTTTGTTAGAGTCAAGTGCCCCCCCCCCCCCCCCCCTGCCAGCTAAATGGATGGTTATGGAGATGTGAAGTCCGCAAGACGCTCCGGCTTCTTTATCAGGACCAGTTTCCCCGTCTTCTAACGAAGCGGGAACTGACCACTCTCCAAGCACGCGCTTAGGAGCCCGCCTAGTCAAGGCCCGAGAGCCTCCAAGGCCAGGACCCAAGCTTTCCCAGGTAACCCGTCGGGTCCTGGGACGGTATTCAAATTCAAATTCAAAATTGTTTATTTCTTCAACAAGATTACAACAATTAGTTTGTGATTGAAGCCTTCTTTTAAGCAAACAATGCCTGTATTAGAAGTCACCGCTCTTCCATAACAAAAGTAAGAAAAGTATTAAGGCGCTGACAAGACCCAATTGACCAAAATAGGCTTCTCTTAAGAAAGAAAATTGCCAAATCTGTATAGTTTGTGGTAGCGGAAAAAATATATGTTAATTTTGAACATATTTCCCAGAACTTGGTTGTCACCAAAACACGTTTTGAAAAAAAAATCTCGATACAAACTAACGTTAAACTAACCTCTTACCTTGAGTTCTAATCCAAAATATCTGTATTATAATATCAACATAAATTACGTATTTAATTAATAACAAGTACGTCTTATTCTAATGCAGAACTTGGTTGTTTTTTATTTTCGATTACTCAACTCAATTCTGAGTAAATAGATAATTACTTCATATTTTGCAATAAATTACAAGCGTTTTGTCGTCGCGCTTCTCTTTCTTTTCTATGCAATCTGACAGTGACCGCGGTTTAGGTGTTGTCAGCGTCTTAATAACAAATTTAACATAGGTAAGTAGACAAGATTGGCATAAGTATAGTATGTGTGTGTGAGTGAGTATGAGGGTGCGTGTGTTCGAGTTTGTGTGTGTGTTGTATGTTAGTGTTAGTGTGTAAGAGTATAGGTTATATCGTTGGTTTCAAGAGCTGTTCCGTTTCCTTATAAGTAAGTGGTTTGATCCATTTCAGTATATCTTTTTGCATTCATAATATTGGTTTTTATCATATTTCTTAATTTATTCTATGATATAACCGAGCAGACCGTGAATTAAATTGCATGGAGGCAAACAAAGTTTTTGTTTGGTATTTTTGGTATTCAGCCTGCGTACCGCTACTCTCATCTCTACCTCGGTCACGTCCGGAGCATCGTCGTCGTCAGAAAAAAAAAATTAGGGTATCTACCTCCCTTGCACGTAATGTGGGGATGATATTTTTTTTTCTCGTCTACCCCATGGTGTGGGGTATCGTTGGATAGGCCGTTTAAAAATAAAAATATTGCGGGTCGGTGAACACCACTTTTCGATTCAAGGATCCGCTTGCGTAAGATGGTTGGTTATGGAGATGTGAAAAACATCATGGCAGTAGTAAATAATATATAACGAAACTAAAGGGAAAACTATCACAGCTAAGTAGACTTTACAAGTTAACGAGTAATAGTCGACAAACTTAAATTTGCAGTTGGAGAATTGACCGTGACGTATATCGATATATGGGAGAACATGTTTTTCAACTACAATGTTAAGTTTGTTTTTGGGATACATGCAACTTCCCAACTACGGAACCCTTCATTGTGCGTGGTCCGACACGCACTTGACCGGTTTTTTTTTTAAATATGACGTAAAAGTGATGCCGTTATCCTATTAACAGAATAAAAAAAATAATTTCATTTCAAACCTATATTAATAAAATAAATAAAACCAGCATCTCAAAATTTACTTGCCCAGTCGTAAGTTTACCCATAACTTCTGCTGGAACGACATTTTTCTGTTTAAGTACCTTATTCTCAATGATTAATAGGTAAACAATGACATAATTATGTACTTTAAATACCCCGTATCAATACGTAGTTACTATGGTATCAAATACGATATCTATAACGAGAGCTACTGGATCACGTGAAAATGACTAAACAGTAAGTAGGTACACAACGTCATCACTTCATCGGTACTTACTACGCCATAGACAATAAGTACGGAAAACTGAATAACTCGGCCGGGGAAGTAAATGGCAAGTAGTGTTGGGAAACATACGATAGTCTTCAAAATATATCGGTATTATTTTCAAGGTTATCATAATAATTTATTTTTATTCTTCTCGTGATAAAAAAAAATCAGATTACGTTACGTCATACATAAGCGTTCGCATAACTTTAGACAAACAAATACGAAGCGATAAATGAATAGAAAATAAATGTCTTACTGGCCGTAACTGTAATTACATGCAGTATATGCTTTTTGCGTCAAGCGGTGCATGTGTGCACCATGAGTGTGTGGAAGGTATGTATTAAATCACAACGTTACCAATAAAAAGTCGTAAAACTAAAAATTTATGATAAGTAATGAAAATGGCTTTGCCTAGCAGTGGGGAAATCAGAGCAGTAAAAAGAAAGTTAATTACTTTTTTTGACTAGCCCTTATTGTCCCATTGTCAGTCGTTACGTTAGTATATAGTTTATTACTACACCACATAAAGACCCCAAGTTATTTTACAAATAAAGTTACACAATAACTGTAACGCCCACGAATGTTCTACGCAATATTATCAAAGATAATATGACAATATTTTACAAACACGCTGATAACGTAATCGTGGAATTTTGTTAGAAAGAAATAACGAAGGAAAACTACAACATCTGTAAGTAGATTTAAGTACCTATAGGTAAAAAATCAGTTATAAATTACAAAAATATCCTATTCAGTCTTTACAAGAAAATCAGTCTACAAGAAAAATGCCTCCAAATCTTGAACAACGTTTCGATTCACCGATGAGTCGATTCTTTTTTATCTTTCTAATTTCACTTCACTATTTTAACCTGTCAAATTGATAACTTATAGTACTCTCCTTTGCTAATAAAGTTAGAAACTTTTTAATTAGTTTTTAACTTCAATTGCCCCAGTCACTCTAGTGTATCGAACAAGCGAACTACAGAGTACTTTATACGAGTACCTACTATACTGAAAAAGCGAACTGTATGACTTGGTAAGTTGACATTTTATTAATATTGTGGCATAATTATGTAGGTAAAATTATGTACCGTAGCCTAATCATATTTCTCTAAATTATTAACAAAGTTGTTATACCTACTGTAAATAAATATATACAATAGAATATAAGACTGGTATTGTACCTAGGTTCTTATACCTATTCAGAGAATAACTATTTGTTAAAGTATTGTTATAACATCTCTTCTACGTAGCCTTTTCCCAACTATGTTGTCTGCTTCTAAAACTTACTAGATGCAGCTGAATGCCAGTATTTTATATGGACCGACTGCCTATCTGGGTAACACGATGCCCCTTGCCGACTGGTAACATGTATAATAACATATGCATACTTAAATAAAGTACTTAATTTCTACAATTCATTTTAACTGTAATTCGAATGGTGTACATAATTAAGAGTACCTATTCTATTCTATTCCTAAGTATAGCAAGAAAAAGTGTAGAAATAAACATGTGTGGCCTTCCACCACGGATTCAACATACTATAATGGTTTTATGAACCTTTTGTGTTGCAAAAAATGAGTTTAAAATGTAACCAAAGAAATGTTTTGAAACAATTCATGTAAGTTTAGTTTCTTAAATGTTTATAGTGTCATATCAGTTAATTATTGAATCTGCACATCATATCTACCTAATAGTGATAATAATGTACTTAAACATCAAACGCTAAGCAATGCTATCCAACATGGCAATGATTTCAGCCTTTTGGGCACACTATGCAGTTCAACAGCTATGCTGAGGAGTTTTCACGCAACTGCGCACAACAGCAAATACCGAAGTTATCTTTTTTAGACGTCCTGTCCTAGTTTTATAAGTATTTTGCTTTTTTGATGTAGCGGTCAATAGGTGACTATTGACCACTACACGAAAAAAGCAAAAACATGCCCTCGGCCGAAAGCTACGAATTATTTCTTAAAACCTGTCATGTAGTTGTGACCGTGGGGTGCTGGGCACCTTTTGTCTGTCATCTATACATGACTGTGGCGGTCATTGGATTTTATACAATAGTATGCAAAACACTTTTTGCATGGAACATCGCTCCATTCTGTGTCTGGGGAGGGGCGTTGTTAGCTGCGCTACAGTTTATACTTTTGCAGATATCATCGTTTGACATGTTGTACTTAGTCTTGTGTTATTGTTCCGAAATAAACTTTTTATTATTATTATAATTTACACTAATTATTGAGATTACTTTAAAACCTAAAAGAAGTACAATGTTAAGTTTGTTCTTGGGATAAATTATCTTAGGATAAAAAAACATGGTAGATAACATATTTATTGTACGGTATGCATTAATAACTACATGGTGTGCAAAGAATTGTTGGGTGAAGCGCTGCTCTCCTAGCTAGATCATAACCTGTATTTAGGAGAAAGAGTTTCAGTTTTACTCTCTATTTGAGAATCACAATAATCATGTTTTTATGCCTTTGGAAGCTTACAATATAAAACAAAACAAAGGCATAAATCTAAACATTAAATAAAACAAATTAAAATGAGAAATAGAATGATGTTATTAAAATATTGAATTGGTGATGTTGTTACGAGTATTAGATTTTGAGTATGAGGATGGCTATAAGAGTTGGGGAAGACCAGAGAAATGATGGATGGACTGTGTGAAAGAAGATATCGCTAGACAGGGAGTGACTATCGAGATGATGACTAAAAGAGAAATTTTAAAGGAAAAGACATGTTGCTCCAAATACAAAAACAAACAAAATATTTTTTTTTTTCACATAAACCTGCATGGGCACTTATGAAACGTCAGAAGCTAGGTGCACTGTTCCAATTGGTTGTTTCCTATGGAGAAGAGCCGGTAAGAAACTCCATGGGTATCTACTCTTTTAAAAATAATTGGCTTTTACAATGTTTTCAAATTACAGTGTTAATAGGTATGGGAGGGCAGTGTGGCCTGTCAAGAAGTGCCAGATACTTAACAATAAATAAATGGTCTACAAATCTAGTCTGTTAAGCTGTATCCGGTAAGACTGGAAGCTGACCCCAACATGGTCTATTAAGCCACGCCTTTATTCCTCAAAGGGTTGGCCATAATTATTGTCACATATTATGTGACGATTCTAGTTCCAGGCTCCTTACCAAATCGGAACTAGTAGGTCCAGTCCTCCAAGCTATTTAGTACACCGGCACCTAATTTGCAACTATCTCTAAACAATGTTCTGTGAGTTTTCTGAATAGTAAATTCTTTGACATCACTAAGACGCTGACAACACCTAAACCGCGGTCGCTATCAGATTGCATAGAAAAGAAAGAGAAGCGCGATGACACAACGCTTGTAATTTATTGCAAAATATGAAGCAATTATCTATTTACTCGAAATTGAATTCCCCTCCGTGCCTCGGAAAGCACGTTAAACCGTTGGTCCCGGCTGTCATTCGTGGATCTGACAGTCGTTACGGGTC
The DNA here is from genome assembly GCA_905333075.3 of Atethmia centrago. NCBI lineage: Eukaryota > Metazoa > Arthropoda > Insecta > Lepidoptera > Noctuidae > Atethmia > Atethmia centrago. The sequence continues at coordinate 12,932,006 of HG995393.1, forward strand.
GTCAGAAGCCCGAAAGTCTGACAACCAGTCATACCAAGGGGTATCGTATTACCTAATAACTGGATTGTGGAGGTCAGATAGGCAGTCGCTTCATGTAAAATACTGGTATTCAGCTGCATGCAATTAGACTGGAAGCTGACCCCAACTTAGTTAAGAAGCGGCTAAGTAGAAGATGATGATACGCAAAGGGTGCCAACGGATAAAGGACTTTTTTAAGAATACGTCGTTTTTTTTTTTATTATAATCGCCTAAAGGTACCTAACCTTGTTCTTGATACACACTTGATACGACGTTATAGAACATAGTGGAAGACACTTTTGTTTTTTTTTTCGAAAATCTTGGTATGTCACCATACAAGAAAATCTTGTGTGGTGAAATGATAATAAAATAATTAATATCTCGGCTATCAAATGCGTGCGCAAAAAATTTCTGTACACAGTTATTCTCCTATTTTTTTTTTGTCAATAGGGTCTTACACCCATTTTTGAAAAGTGTCTTTATTCAATTCTATAGTGCTAATATGCCCCAAAAAAATCACAAAATTTTTATTCAATCGATAAGTGCCATAAAATGCATTTAAAATTTTACATTTTCAAATTTCGCGCGTAGGTTGACGAAAACGCTGGACGCAGTGGACGCCATGTTGCTCTGTGGTCATGACGTCACTGGGCTATAAAAACAAATGTGCTGATCTCAATTATCATACAAAATGATAATTGACACGTTTTTGTTTTCTAGCCGTATGACGTAATAACATGGCGGCTACTATTTCATGGTGTTTTTTAACAGATAAGAAATACTGAAAACGGTGAATTAAATTTTTAAAATTTATTTTGTTATTTTATGAACTAAAACTAACATTTTCCGACTCCTTTTTGCCTAAACTATTTCAATAATATATTTATAGATTTTTTCTCGTATATAGTAAAATACCCTATTCTTGATGTAAATTCATTTCAATGGCGGAGATTATCGTCCAAAAGTTCTTCTGCCTACAGACACTGCATCAAAGATTTTTTTTTAAAGCAATGTGTAATCGTGTGTACACCTTGTGTGAGAAATATAAATTTTTTGATGAATGCCAAAATGGATTTCGAAGAAACAGATCCAAATCGCTAGCAACTTACAAATTTATACAGGAAGCCCTAAATATAATAAATACTAAACAATACGCAATCGGTATACTGCTTGACACGACCAAAGCCTACGATTTTTTTTTTTTTTTGGTGGGAAATCATCAAATAACTTCTCCCGCTCTGGGCGGAGCGGGAGGGTGTGTCAGACTCTTACTGACTAAAACCCACCCGTATTCCTTCAGTTCAACCAAAAAATCTTCTTTATGTAAATTTTCCTTATAGTAATCACAAAATAGAATCAATAAATGAATTCCCACTATTAGGCTTAACTATAGATTCAAACTTCAATTGGAAACCACACGTACAGAAAATAAAATCCGAACTTTCCACATTTTTGTACGCTTTTCGAGAAATAAAAAACATATTATTTAAAAAACAAAAAACCCGACTGCAAAAACACATAACTGAAAAGAGAAAAACAAGCATTATAATCTACAGAATTTTGGTATTCGCAGGCGGGGGACAAACAAAAGTTACACCATATTTCAGGTTTCTCCCCGCCTGCGATACCAAAATTCTATGCTTGTTTTTCTCATTTCAGTTATGTGCTTTTGCAGTCGGGTTTTTTGTTTTTTAAATAATTTGTTTATTTGTAATACATGCATCCTACATACATACATACTCTCGAGAAAAATTACCGTCCTTCTGGGACAGTCGGGTAAAAAGACCACAAACTTGGAAACAGCTCTTCTGGTCACCTACTATGCCTATGCTCATGCATGGCTTAGCTATGGCGTTATAATGTGGGGAAATAGCACAGACGCACCAGCGCTGTTCACAACCCAAAAAAAGTTACTTCGGAATTTGGTTAATTTAGAACAAACGAATAGCTGCAAACCCCATTTAAAAAAACTAATCATTCTTAATCTTCCTTGTATATACACTGGAAATCTGTAAGTACGCAAGCACACACCAAGACTTTTACATAAAACGAGAAGACATACAAGCAAGATACACACTCCAACACAAAACACGATTAAACCTACCGACATCCTGTTTAAAAATGCACTCCACTGGTCCACTGGTTATGTCGATAAAAATGTATAAAAAATCTACCCGAAGTACTCAGAAATGAGGAATACATTGCTGTTTTTACACATAAATTAAAAAGCTATTACTAAATAAATGTTACTAATAGCTACGAATATTTAATTGACAAGTCTATAGAACTGACATCATTATATAAATTAATAATATATATAATATTTTTTTAGATTACATTAATAATTAATAACATGTATACCTAAATAAGTCCTCTTCCTTCAAATTTGTCTGTTGCTGTGCTCAACAGGGTCCATGATTGTTACAACAAATGTCTACTTATCACCTAAGCATATACAATATGGAATGCAATAAATGATTGAGTATTGAGTATTAAAGCGATGTCAGAAAAAAAAAATGTTTTTCATTGTTCATTTTATTTCTTCTTATTAAGACGGTTATACATGGGTCTATAGGAAATCACAGCACAATAGCCTGTTTTTCTAATCAATTTTAAAACTAGCAGGCATTGAGCAGCTTAAAATGAATAATTATCCTTATCATACTTAATTTGTTGACAACAGATACGTCATTTTATCAGTAACTGACCCTTTTAGCTTAGAACAATTAGGTGTAGATAATTTAAATGAATAATTAATCATTAATAAGTAAGTACCTAATGTGGTCAATCAGTAACTTAATATTGTAATAAGGAAGGGTCGTTAGGATGATCGCTAATCATTCTCTAGAATTAGAAGTTACAGGGTCGTCAAACCCACTCAAACTCATTATATAATATATATGTATGTTGTCTATGGTCAAACCTATAGTATAGTCTATGGTAGTATCTTTTGAACGGTAATAGATAGACACTTAAAATTTTGAGAGTGTGTACTACTAAGGCCGCTATAACAACAAATAATAAAAATAAACTAAAGTTAAATTTAAGAGTCCGACTCGCACTTGACCGCTTTTTATTTTTTATTTATACTTATCTAATATATATTTTTTTTTAGTAAAAAATGGTGGGCGTAAACATTGGAGGAGTTCAGTCATACACAATACCATTAGATAGTATAGACTTGAAGTACCTCAGTAAGTATGTCCGCACGCCACACGCAGAGAAGAGACCGCTGTGGACGAGGAAGTGGCTGGACGGAGAATCTGAGTATTGTCACGTGCAGATAGTCACTCAAGATGATAATGAAGATTGCTATTCTGGTAAGTCTTAAAATAGTAATAATAATGTGTACAGATTCTTTGGCTAAAAAATAGGCCAGCCCTCTGGTCACGTGAAGAGTTGACCACCCGCTTGGCGATTTCTCGACAAACTAGTTTTTTTACTAGAATGGGGTCCTGACTTCCTGAGGACCCTATTCTAGTAAGTAATAAAAAATAGACTTAAGGGGATGCGCTAAGATAGCTCGCGAAACTCAAAATGTCTTAGGTTTTTTGCAATTTGCAGGACAGTGTCAGGGTGTAGGTATGTTGATTAAAATAGGATTCGCGACCGTAGCAAATATATGGCTTTACAGAATTATAATTATTAGAATCAGGAAAAAAGTATGGCCACAACAGGCCTCCTCTCTGTGAGTGGGAGTGGGCCGTAATCCACCACGGGGGCCCAGTGCGGGTTGGTCTTGGTTGTCTTTGAATTGTTGGTTCTAGGACATGCCGGTTTCCTCACGATGTTTTCCTTCACCGTTTTTAGAGCAGTGGTAATTAAATAATTTACACAAAGTAAAGCGCCTGCCTGGGTTCAAACCCACGACCTACAACTCGTAAGTCGCGGCCGTTGCCACTGGGCCACCACTGCTCTCAAGATAAGATATTACGTCATAAACGTCATCGACATTGGTGCCGATTCCCTTGTTCACAAACTAAACTAAATTTAAGTTCAGTGCATCTTTTTCTTTCTATATCATTAAGAAAGAGACAGAAGATAAATTTTAGTTTAGTCCTGTCAAATTAATCAGCGTTTGACGTAAATTGACGTAATTTTAGTAGGCAAGTTTTTAATCACGTCTAAACTTGTATGGAGTAGTGACAGGCGCTGATTAATTTGACAGGACTAAACTAAAATTTATCTTCTGTCCCTTTCTTAATGAAATAGAAAGAAAAAGATGCATTGAACTTAAATTTAGTTTAGTTTGTGTACAAGGGAATCGGCACCAATGTATGTGAATCAAAATGGATGACAAGCTAATTTTATACTCCTTATGTTAGAGACGCTTGCTACTAGAAAGCTGTTCATCTTTTTTGTTTATTTTCGGCCAGTCTATCCATCGTAAAAAAGTAAGTTGGAGTCTCATTTCCTACAAAATGTATGGGAATAATTTTTTGCAATTTCTGACTTTACTAGTTCTCAAACCTCTGTTGGTCTGATAGAGTTTTTTTTTTTTATCCACGTAAGAAACAGGATCGATAGGCACAAAAAAAGTTTTTGTGAAAACTGCCCATTTTCTTGCTGACTGTACATTTTTTTAAAAATCGGTGAATGCAGATCTAAAAAAAGTTAAGGACGGTCTCCATCAATGTGGTGTCGACCCCTGAACTAGGACATCCTCCGGTCTAATCTATTAGAAACTCACCGTGGGAACTTAGGTGAAGTGAGCTTGAAGTAAACTGTCAATGGTGACAATCCCTTGAAAAACTTAGCTGATGCTGATGATGATGATGAAGGTCGACTGGTATGACAGCGGTTATACAAGGTGTCGTTTTGCATCCTCGTCAAATTCAAGGAGATAACTATGCTAGTGATTCTCGACACGAATCATTAATAAAATAAGTAGGACTTTCTGTTTTTTTTTTTTTTAATTTTCTGAAATCGGCATTTGTGGAGCACGCATGTTAAAACGCGGCCCGTGTGATACCGCAATGTAACTGCCCTTTTACACACACAATACCGCATACGCAACGGGGTGAGTCTGTTCTGTGAAAGTGGTGTATTCTAAAATACTGTTAAACTTAAATAACTAAAAAAACAAGTATGTATTAATTATTAACCTTTTGACTGCCACGTCAAAAAAGCAAAGACGTGCCCTCAGCGCCAAGCTACAAATTCATCCTTTAATACCTACAAAATAGTAGTGAGTTCGGAATTATATCGATAAAGCACATGTAAAACTATCTATTTATTTTTGAACATAAAGTATACTTTTAATAAAAGTTACTATTTACCCGAAATATATAATACAGGAGTTTTATTTCATACCGCTTTGTCCTTTAAGACAGAAATGATAATGATATGTGTCACAGTTTCGGCGTTCTTTATAATTTAAATCCACAAATAAAAACAACAATTGACTAAATCAAGTCAATACCACCACAGCACTATGATCAATCATGACGTACTTATTTGTCACCATATGATGAAAGTGGCGTAGCAGGCACGGCTGTTTTTAATTTGCTCGCCTCTGCACTAGAGGTGTGCAACCGATATTTATTAATAATATCGAAATAATAATAGGTATTTATTTTTATGATTTCGTATTTTCTATACAGTATGATCATTGTCATATAATACAATTTAAGTATCTCTGAAAGAACAACCAGTACTTTTCAGAATACGAGGAAAATATGCGAAAGCAACAAAACTAACAAATACGAGGGTCATTCAATAAATACTTAGTCTACAAAAAGTAAACGAAAATTTTGGAAAAGTGGCAATTTATTTTTCAACAAAGTCTCCTTTTAGTTCGATACAGTTAGCCCAGCGATGCTCCAACTTTTTTTAACCCGTCCGAAAAATAGTTTTTGTCAAACTCTGCAAAATAGGCCTCCGTGGCGGCGATGACCTCCTCATTCGATCCATATCTATTCCCGGCGAGTGATTTTTTCAGATTAGGAAACAGAAAGAAGTCACAAGGGGCCAAATCTGGAGAATACGGTGGATGGGGCAACAATTCGTAGCGTAATTCGACCAATTTGGCCATGGCAACGGCAGACGTGTGAACCGGTGCGTTGTCAAGGTGAAACAGCACTTTTTTCTTCGCCAGATGGGGTCGTTTTTTCTTTAATTCGGCGTCGAATCGGCCCAATAAATCGGCATAGTAAAGCCCTGTAATTGTTTTACCCTTCTCGAGGTAATCGATGTAGATCACACGTTGTGAATCCCAGAAAACGGTGGCCATAACTTTTCCGGCCGATTTTACAGTTTTCGCCTTCTTTGGAGCACGTTCCCCGGTCTGGATCCATTGTTTTGATTGCTCCTTGGTCTCTGGTGTGTACCAGTGGATCCAGGTTTCATCGACGGTCACAAAACGACGCAAAAACTCCGCTGGATTCCGCTTAAACAGCGCCAAACACGTCTCCGATGTGGTCTCACGGTTGCGCTTGTTTTCTGGTGTAAGTAAACGCGGCACCCATCGCGCCGACAGCTTTCTCATGCCGAGTTCCTCGTGAAGAATATGATGCACTGTTCCTTCTGAAATGCCTACAGTCTCAGCTAGCTCCCGAACCTTCAATCGGCGATCTGCCAATACGAAATCATGGATTTTTTTAATGTTTTCCTCCGTAGCAGCTGTTTTCGGTGCACCTGGACGTGGTTCATCAAAAACCGACGTACGGCCACGTGCAAACTCGTTGAACCAATTCTTGACGGTGGCCATCGATGGAGAAGAGTCACCGTACACAGCATCCAAGCGCTCTTTGATTTCGATGCGCGTTTTCCCTTCCAAAAATAGGAATCGAATCACCGAACGATATTGCTCTTTTTCCATTTTTGTAAAACCGATCGACACGTTCGCTTCCATAAGTTGTCAAATTAAAACAAATGAAGGGATTGGAATGAAAATTTGAAAAAAGAATTAAAAAAAAATGTGCTACACTGTGGTAAAACTCTTTTGAAACTACAGCGCCCTCTGGCGATGAGGCTAGGTACTTATTGAATGCACCTCGTATACTAATCGCAATGTTATTGAATTTAGAATTTACTAACCAGACGAACACCGCCATTTTTTAGAATTCTTACGAACAATCTTCGCACGTCGTGTTATTATTCTAATAAGAGCGGCTAAACAGACCTCTAAACAAAGTTTTGTACCTATTCAACGATACCATATGCATTTTTACAAAATAAATACACAATTTTCAATTAGTCGAGTCATAAATAGGTACTTAATTTATAGAGATAAGTATGTCAGTAGTTAGTTTATGCGAGGAGGTACCTACAAAAGTTCATGACTGATTATTTATTATTCTCGGCCTTCTCGAACAAAAAATCTTGCACAAACTAATTAAGAAGGTGAAGGTATTTTTAATTTAAAGACGTAGAAATTTAATCTCAGCTAAAACAATGTATGCCATTGTTCATTAGTACGTATGGATATTATTATTTAATAGGAAGACTTAATTAACACACTATGTACGTATTGCAAAATGTTACATCAAATTTAATATTATTTAACTCATCAGTACTCATATTATTGGCATCCATTGTTATTAGGTAATATTAATGGAACAGCTCTATTTGAAAATTTTCCGCGTGTGACGTCATGGGATTGTCATGATTAGATAACTGTGGCGTCCCAGGCACAGACAATATGACAGTGTGATGGAGACGGGCATTACAGTAATTATGATTTATCGATAATCAACTGAAACCGACATTTCCCGAGCAGAGAGTTCAGTAATAAAAAAATTTCATGTTTTCTCAATCATAAAAACTACAATATCAAATGTTTTATTTATTTATTGAGGACTAATTTAAAGAAATTAAATAAAAACGTAGGTTACCGTCGAGGTCGATATGCTTGTTATATTGATTGCTACCTACATCACTACGTGTCCTGATATGGTGACTGTGGCGCTGAGGGCAGTATGTTTTTCGAGCTTTATAATGGGTATTAGTTTTTGTCATCTTATGTTAATATACATGAAATATACAGAAATAAGTTCTACTAATCTAAATTAGGATGACTCAAGGAACATAATTAGCAAAGGAAATAAAAAAAACAATGTTGTTTTATGAGTTTTATTTACGTATAAAAGTCTGTCATGTACCGTGTCGTGACCGTGGCGTACTGGGCACTTTTTGGCTTGTCATCTATACATGACTGTGGCGGTCAAAAGGTTAAGCAGGTATCGTAATTTTATTTGATTATGTACCTATGTCTTTCATAGCAGCCTCCTGAAATTTGACGAGGATTCAAAACGACACCTTGTATAGATAGAATATGCTTTATTGTGACCATTAATATTCAGGGTAGGTAAAACGGCGGTCTTATCGCTATAATAAAAATAATAACTGACAAATAATAGCTGATAGTGGTTGGACACATGTGCTTGCGTCGAGTGGCAGCGCGAAGCCACGTGACTCTTCGCACAGGATTATATCTTGCACGCTAGTTTCAACTAATAACAGTAATAACACTTTATATTTTCAACTTCATACAGCGTGTATCAGAAATGAGTTTGTTCACAAATTCGCGCTTACGGTTTGAGTCACTTTTAGCCCAGGCTTGCATTGGCCCAGGATTTTTTTTCGCGCACTCGATTTTCTACGCTCTACTTAGCGCCGATAGTTGAAAATCCAACACAGTGTTTTCTTGACGAACTGGGATGCGCTCTCTTGGGTTCTCAGGCAGTGTGACCAGATTAAATTTTACGAAAATACCGAGGCACCTCAAAAAATACTGAAATATACATAGGACAGATACTCGTATACCAATAAAAATACTGATTTTCTTAACACGTTTTATTTATTCATACTCACAATAAATGTTAGTTATATTTTAACATCCTTTTCGAAGGATTAAAATTTACACAACCTCCTTCATCCTTAACACCTTGCTTTGTTTTTAAAATAGCTCACCCATTTTTGTTTATAAATCTGTTTGTTTGGTCCGTTTTTATTAAATTTATCTGTGAAAATATGCGCTCGCATGCAGCATTCGACACCGGTATACATAGAAGATATTTACTAAAACTAGTTATATTTTTGTATTTTAACATGCCATCACTGTTCGAAATTTTCCCAACTTCCACCCAAAATTGTTCACACGAGATGGATGAGCCAGTGCTGGAAGATTGTAACAAATCACTTACTTCGCGATCAAACTTTAGGGTTCTATATTCTTCGTCAATTAACTGCATTTGTTCTGGCTGTACTTCGCATGGGAAAGTTTCTATCACATTTCGTAAACTGCGAAATTCTTTATGCACGGCAGTGTGTGGGTCAAGAAATTTCAGTTCTCGAAAAACTGGATTTTCAAAAGGCAAACGTGATTTCAATTGCGTGCTCAACTCAATTAAAAATGATTGGCACCTTCTGAAAAACTCAGCAATCAGTTCTTTCATGTTTACATTTTCCCTGAGTTTGATTAATTCTTGGCCTACTTGAATACATAAGTACATAACTTTCAATGGCAAATAATTTACATTAGACTTTGGGACTAACGTAAATACATTGTCCGTACGTTTGATCAAGCTTTCATGAAGCAACCCAAAATCGACAAGTACATACTAGATGCATCATCATACAGTCTATCAATGCACGGATAGTCGCCTTGAAAAATTATGTTAAATTTGTTTACAATCGGCAAAATGTAGTCCAAAAAGTAAAAGTACAATTTGTTTATATCAGTGGTAAAATAATTAAATAAAAATTCTGATGACATATTGCGATCACTCAAGTATTGGTCTTGAAAGAACAATTGCAATGCCCTCCACTGCTCAATTATTCTACTAATACAGGCATGAAGTGAAAGCCACCTTCTGTCGTAATGACGCAAAATTTTGTGATTTTCAGTGTCTGTGAAATTTTGGAACTCAGCAAATTCTCTTTGACGCATGCTGCTTTGAGAAAAATATCCATATACTTCTTTTACTATTTGTTCTAAATTTCTAGGCAGTATTTTACAGGCGTGGCTAACACTTAATGCTGCACAGTGACAAACACATTTTATGAAAAAGCACTGGGTTTACTTCTTTAATTTTTGCAACAATGCCAGAATGTTGACCAAACATCACATTCGTAGTATCAGCAGCGAATCCTATTACGTCTTATATTTCTAAACCTAATTCGGATAATTTTGATGACAACTAATTAAATAAATGACCTGCGGTCTCACCACTGAAATCAACTAAATCAAGGAATTTGGTTTGTACACTACATTTAGTTTCAGAGAAGTATTTAATTACTATTGCCAATACTTTGACTGTTGCAACATCTGTACTCTCATCGATTATAATTGAATATACTAGTTTACCTGAAGGAGATGCAGTACCAAGTATGTCTTCAATCATATCTTTTTCGAAATTGGGTCCTAAAACATTATAAGTTATAGCGGCTGCTTTGGTTCTCCTGCAGGAAAATTCTTTCGCAATATCGGAATCGGTAAAACACTTCACTAGAACATCACTAAGATGGTCCATAGCTCTAAATGGGATGTTGTGTTCCGACAGAAAACTGCATAAACGCAGCTCAGCTTTCTTGACTTCGTCTTTCAGTGGGGCCTTTTTGAAAAATGTATCAACCTGAAAATTTAAAAAATACTTGGTTGCTTAGTTTTTTTTATAACAGCGCCGTATTTCATAGCTGTTACCTAACTGATTTTGAGAAACAAAACTAGGATTATTAACTTTAAATTAAAATATATCCAAACTCCTTGAACTAGGTAAGTAAAGCGAGTTATGCTTACCTTTGACTGACCTTTATATTTTATCAAGTTCGATTTATGCTTTTCAGTATTTGCATGCTGTTTTATAGATGTTAATCTACTTTGCAGTTTCGCATTGCATGCTTTGCAAAATGCGATGAACTCGTCATCTTTATAACGTGAAAGCCACGAAGAAAATTCCGGAATTTGTTCCCACTTAGCTAAATAACTTTGCTGAAAACTAGACATGCTGTCCGGACATAAAAGATGCTGTAAATAAAAACAACGAAAATCGCGTTCTATTTATATGATGACAAAAACATCTCCTATTTTGGGGAAATTCCCGAATTATCGAAAGAAAGTCCTCAAAGATTAAGTCGAATGCAGAAGAGACAATCATTTCACTTGAACCGTATTAGACGATTTGATACTAGTAATAAAGTATCTTTTAAGTTTAACTACTACCTATTCATGCAACTGAAAACTTAAAAACTAGACGTTGTTTTGAAAATTATAGATAAACTAGCGCACCGTCCCGAATTCGTCCGGGTAGACTGATATTCATGAAACACAACGAATTTGAATGTATGCAATCTGGAAATTACGCTCTATCTGATAGTGCAAACCGCATTAAAATCGGTCCAGCAGTTGTAAAGTTTTAGGCGAACATACATTCTGCAAGTCTGATTAATACTATGTATTGATTAATAATTGTATATGTAGTATTACAATACTACAACGCCGGCAACGGCCGTCTTTCTTGTCATATCTGTAACTTACTCATCTTTGCTCATAGATAACATGTATAAGTATAAACTTAATCCGGGAAAGTCCCCAATGTTCGCGTTCCGCGGAATTCCGCAAACATTGTCGCAAAGACGATCACTCACTACGGTGTTGCCATAACTTCAACCAAAATATACCCAAAAATACTGACTGCCAGCAATATACCTGAAAATATACTGATGTTCGGAAAAATCGATGAAATATACTGAAAAAGTATTAAAATACTGAATATGGTCACACTGTTCTCAAGGCTCGGCTCAATACCGAGAGTTGAAAAAGGTATTCGGAACAAAAAGTGAAATATGAACGCGACGATCGCGTTTTCGAGAGGCCATCGCTTTTGGTTAGGACGCGGGAATACTCAAATCAAAAACTTCTAAAATTGCGACTAATTTGAAGGTGCCCTTATCCTGGGCGAAAACAGAGGAATAAGTTAGTCTGTGTGGAATGAATCGACCGCATTAACCTCCGGGAGAGTCCGGCCACCAAATTGAATAAATGACAAAAGTCATTTATTCAAACTAGGCTGAAAATAAGCACTTTTGGAACGTCAAAATTACATTCTTACCCATCTTTCAGCTGGTAGCTGATAATGCATTTAACTTACGTTGTTTTTTTTTTTTTTTCAGAACCTTCAGACACCTACAAGTGTCATATTTGTAATGTACACGTGCCCACAATGTGTTACAAAGAACACAACGAAAGTGAACAACATGAAACTATTAAAAACATATCCCAGGAAGTTCTGGAAAGAGTATCCAAACAGATAAATATAAGTGTAATTGATAACGACAAAGATATCCACAGGGATGTATATCACTGCGTGCCTTGCTCTAGAATTATTAAAATAGAAAACAAACACAGACACGAATCATCAGCCTACCACCTTAAATCAAAAAAAGATATTAGTATTGTTAGTGAATTCTATAAAAAAATTAAAGAAAATAAATTTTGTGATGTTGAAAATGTTTCTAACGAAGAAAAGGATGAGGAAAGTGATTTCGAACTTGATATTATTAAATCTTATAAAGCAAATAATAATTACGACACAACAAATAAGAATTTGTGCCAAGTCTTTGATAGCGACGATGAGTCTCTCGACCAATCACCGATCACAGGCAATCTGATCATGACACCAACAGCCAGTAACGCTGTCAACAACATTCAACCAACAAGTGATGAGAAAACAGAAAGCTTTGAAGAATATTTGAAAGAAATGATTAAGAAATACAAATTGAAAGTTAATGTACCCGAAATGAATGGTGAATATATTTTGATTGTGGCTCCAAATGGGGATAGAGTGAAGGTTTCTCGGGAGCATTTCCAAAGTTACCGGCAATTGAAGAACATGGTGTATTGTCAACTGTGCAAAATGTGGATTTCTCAGAATACCAAGCCACACGATGTCACTGAAAATCACGTGAGAAATATCTTTAAGCCGATCAACGAGAAGTTCGCTAGGACGGTAAGAATTACATGTTTTAAACACCTATACAGCGTATTTCAGAAATGTTTGGTCATATTTAGGGGTAGTGTACAGACCATCAACTGAACAACTTTGTCCATGAGATCAATTTCATAATTGGGAAAAATAATCAGCGGACCCAAATGCCCATACATTTGTGTCAGCTTGATTATTAGAGAGCAGTGGTGGCCCAGTGGTAACGGCCGCGACTTACCGAGTTGTAGGTCTTAGGTGCGAACCCGGACAGGCGCTTTACTTTGTGTAAATTATTTCATCACCACTGCTCTCAAAACGGTGAAGGAAAACATCGTGAGGAAACCGGCATGTCCTAAAACCAAAAAATCGAAGACATGTGACATCTACCAACCCGCACTGGGCCCGCGTGGTGGATTACGGCCCACTCCCTCGCAGAGAGGAGACCTGTGTCCCAGCAGTGGGAACATCATAGGTTGATTATGTGTATATATGTGTGAGATTTTTTTTAAATCGACTGAAACTGACGCCGCCATGTTGTTTTTCATTACATTTTACAAAACAAAAAAGGCGCTGTCAATAGCTGGTTCCCATTATTACAGGGCGTGAGGTGGTTTTATTTTAATTTTGCGAAGATGACGCGCTGTTATATTCCTAATTACTCCGAAATTGGAGTCCACTGAAAGAACCTAAAATTAAAGCTGTTCGTAGATTAAAAAAGTTCCAGTTTAGTTCGGAAACATTTTGATGAAGATGATTACGAGGAAATATTTAAGGTTCTAAATTCTGACACTTCCCATGTCCAATACTTGATTTATAAAGGAGAACTGCCACTCACCATATGCATTGTAAAATAACATAACATCAAGCTTTGATTCCCCGAAAGGTTGGACAGAGGTGTTCGAATCCTGTAGTACACCTACATTTCGCCAGTTATGTTTAAATCCCATGTAATAGGGGGCGAGCCTTTTACATGGGAATGTCCATATGCATTGTGAAGAGCATAAATGGCTTAGCAACCATATTAAAGTAACTAATCGAATCGCAACTCGTTAAATACTTAATATTAAGTAGTTCCGGTGGCCATCTGTGGTCTTCATCATTAATTCCACTCAACCAAATGGTGCTTTCCGAGAGCAAATGAACAAGTTTCTATAAAAAATACCTAAATCGCTATAGGTGTGGCTTTAAATAATTTGAGGATTCCATGATATCCCCTCATCAGATTATGACTTGGTGACAATGGGATCACCTCGGGAGCTTACCCTTTCAAACAAAAAAAATAATGATTTTTAAAATCGGTCGACAATTGACGGAGAAATCGGCGAACGTACAAAAAATAAAATTTATAGAAATAGTGAAATAAAACCAAACTCATGAATGAACTCGAAATGGAATGAATGAACGAAATGTTAAATTTACTGTAGGCTGTAGGGACCGAGCTAAGATCACGCCATCTACAATTAGCTTTGCCCGACCTTTCTCATTGCACAGATGTTTATTGATAGCGCCCTCCTGTCAACTTAATTCGAGCGGCAAAAGAGCCTTGAGTGGTGTAAAACCTTAATATTTATTTTTAATTACAGGTTGACACAATTTCAAGTCATTGCGTGCCGTGCAACGAAATAGTAGTGACGAACTCCAACCACCATACACACAATGATAATCATAAAAAGATTATCAATGACACACTCACACCTAAAACAGCTAAAACGTTTTGTGAAGATTGTAATATATACATCGACACCCACAACTTTACCGTCCACATTGCATCAAAGAAACATATAAACGTAATCATGCAACAAAATTCAGTACAGAAAACTGTTAAAAACAACATATTTTTTTGTAAAATTTGTAATATAAGTGTGCCAAAATTTGATTTAAAAAATCATGTCAATTCTAAAACACATATAGCGAAAAAAAGTAATGATCCTAGTGAAATAAATAATAAAAATAATGATTCTACTAAGATTCATAGCAAAAATAATGATTCTACTAAGATTAAAAACAAAAATAATGATTCTACTAAGATTAATAACAAAAGTAATGATTCCCCTGCAGTAGGCATTAAAATTAATGACTCTGGATATTGTGAGGCTTGTAAAGTAAATGTACCTAGCGGTGGAATGAAAATCCATGTCGATGGGAAGTCACACAAAAAGGTTGTCAGCCAGTTGTGTTCAGAAAATAAAAATGTCATCAAACCTAAAGAAAACAAAGTGCAAAGTAGCGCAAAACCCGGTAGCGTCGCTCAAAATGGTAGTTCTGTAAGTACTAACACAAAAAATATTAGTTTTGCTATCACCAACTCCATGTCCAGTATTCAATCTAGTCTTAGTAATGCAAGTTCCAATATCTCTGATAACAAAAAAAAAATGAAAGTGTACAACAAACTGTTGTTTTACACCGATGATACAAAAACTAAAGTCAAATGTGAGATCTGCGACATGAACATACCTTATGTTGAACGAAATATTATTGAACATATGGAAGGTAGAAATCATGAAGTCGCTGAAAATGAATTATTAGTGTTTCATTCAGTAACCAGAGATTCATCAGGGTATAACTGCGAATGCTGTGAGGAGCACACCACCGATTATTTCGAACATATCAACAGTAAAGCTCACACTTACAAATTCCTAAAGAAATACGAAATTGACAGGAATGAAATGCGAAAATATGTTTATGAAGACGACATTAATGATAGTGTCGCCCGTCGGCACAGGGAAAGATATAGAAACTTGCTCAAATATAATGCCATAGTTAAGATAAACGATACACAATACTATTGTGGTATGTGTCAGATCAAATTGGGAAGAATTAGTGAAATCGACCATGTACTCGGATATAAACATAAACTATCGTCTCTTTTAATATCCCTTGTATAGTTTAGAACACACACAGACACGAAAAGCGACTCGGGTATACTATTTAGGTATACTGGTTAACCTCCTGACCGCCACAGTCGTGTATAGATGACAAACCAAAATGTGCCCAGCACGCCACGGTCACGACTTTACGACAGATTTTAAGGAATAATTGGTAGCTTGGCTCCGTCGGCACATTTTTGCTGTTTTGACGTGGCGGTCAAAGGGTTAAAGGAAGGACATACTTTAAAGGTCGTCGCACATCAATCGACGCGATCGTTTGTATGAATTACGACGTACAAACGCGACTTGATTGATCGCGCGACTATGTCATAGGTATTCATATAACAGAGCGCGACGATCGCTTTTGGTTGAGACGCGGCCTAAAAGTATGTCCCTCATTTAACCAAACACCCTGCAGGACCCAGGATATTGAAGCATATTGTGATATTTTTCTAAGTACAATGCTAATTTAAAAGTTAAAATATTAAACATCTTTATTGAACGTTGTGTAGTCGACTTCGTAATTGCGTTACCTCCCTACAATTGTGTATGTGACAGTTTGATAGTTTAAATCCATGGAATTAGTAAGTACTATAATAAGATCGAATTTCACTTATTGACAGTGACAGCTCTTCAACGCGGTTTAGTTAGTTAGTGTGCTGATCGCGTTCAGTTTAATTGATGCAATTCGTCATAACCCTAGCGAAGTTTAAATTATTCGGAATTGTTGTCAAAGGTGGTAAGTATAGCAATTACAAAGTCAACTAGGTATACAAAATGTTTTTGTGATTATTGGCCGAATACTCAAACACAACCGAGATCTAATTTTGTGCGTTTTTGCGAAGGAAGGTAGGGCCGGCACAGTTTCGTTCACCGCCCAGAAAGAACGCAAACTGCGTCTACAGAAGTTTTCTCTTCAAAAATGACCATACTTGTCACTTTTTAAAGTTATCATCGTCAGAACGTTATGTACCTATCGTTTGAGTATTCGGGCGTAATTCAATAGTGTTAATAACAATAAAATATTTTATATCAATGTTTTTTTTGTATTTTTAGTTCGTCTTATAAAGTGACTTAGATTGTGTACGAAGTTATTTTTATAAGTAATTAAACATATTCCATTGAAGCGGTATCTTTTATTTTATTCCCAGTCATATACAGGAGAAACCGCGAAACAATAGCGATGAGATTCATTAGCAAAAAGATTTTAAGTATATTTAAACGTCTTTGATCATTGGAAACTTCACATCCATGATTGAGAAATTTTTATGCAGAAAATTTAAATGATACTATGGCAGCAAATCTCTTAGCGTCATGTGAAAGAAATACAGCAAAGTGGTGCCTCTGTATTTGTTTTAACCTTTTGACCGCCACAGTCATATTGTATAGATGACAGACCAAAATGTGCCTCTCACGCCACGGTCACGAGTACATGACAGATTTTAAGGAATAATTCGTAGCTTGGCGCCGAAGGCACGTTTTTGGTTTTTTGACGTGGCGGTCAATAGGTTTATAATGCTTATTATTACAAAAAATACAAAAAACTTAGTTTTAATTTAATTTAGTTAATGTTGTAATCTTGTAATTTGGTTATATAAATAAATAAAAAAATACAGAAATACCACTTTTAGCAGGTTCGAATTACGTTGCGTACGACGCAGTGACGCCAAAAATGTTTTAGAGTAACCATGGAATTAGTGTATACTATAAAGATGGGTGTTCCACTCAAAGTGTGACTGACACTGGCGTGGCCACCATCGGGGATTTTAATTTTCGTAACACACAAAAAAAGGAATCAGTCGCCAAATATCAGAATCTGTCTGTCACTGGTTCAACAGTTATTAGCATTTCTAGATGGCCGACCTGGAGAGAATTTCCCCAGCTTTTTTTTTTTTTTGGGTGGGAAATCATCAAATAACTTCTCCCGCTCCGGACGGAGCGGGAGGGTGTGTCACTCTTACTGACTAAAACCCACCCGTATTCCTTCCGTTGCCTGTGTAGTCAGGGGCGGCTTGGCTTCCTTGGTTTCCTGTATGCATACCTGTATGGCCGATTACTTAGCAAGGAACATAATTATCTACTGCTACTTAATCAGTGTGAGTGGCCGTTCTTCCCTGTGCTTCTTCCTTTTTCAGTAACATCTTGTCCTTCCGTACTCCTATTAGCTCAAAATCAATAAGTTAACGTTGTGTCCTGTGTCTGCACCGAAGTCGCTGTCGGTGAAAACTTATATTACTAAATCCTATGTTTTACTCAGGGCATAATCTGTTTACCTGTTTGTTGAAAATCCTATG
This sequence comes from Atethmia centrago, assembly GCA_905333075.3. NCBI lineage: Eukaryota > Metazoa > Arthropoda > Insecta > Lepidoptera > Noctuidae > Atethmia > Atethmia centrago. The sequence goes on from HG995393.1 coordinate 12,950,111, forward strand.
ACTATGAGCTACACGAGAGTCTAGCTCTCACGCCTGCCTGCTCCGGCTGCTGCCTGGACTGAGGTCCACATTGACAATGTACCTACATAACAAGCATCATACATTATGAAATTTCAAGTAGTTAATACAATTCTTGTCTGCTATTTAGCTAAAAAGTGTTTTTCACACATATAACTTATTCCAACTAAAAAACAAGGTGTTTAAAAGATGGTAAATCTGCCAATATGTTTATGTGAACATTCTCCACTCAATGTATATATGTAGTATCCTACTACATATCGATGCTTGAAAAGCAAAATTTACTAAGCGACATAGGGCAAATTTGACTTTACATCAAGTCAATTTTTCAGAAAAAAAATCATATAAATTCTTGTAATCATCCTACAGGCGTAAATCTTACTGTTTTGTAAATCTTATTTATCTAATCATCTGAATCAGAATCTATATGATTTTTTTTCTGAAAAATTGACTTTAATAATGTAAAGTCAAATTTGCCCTATGTCGCTTAGTAAATTTTGCCTTTCAAGCATCTATATATTCATTTAGTGGAGAATGTTCCGATGTTGCTGATGAGAAACAGCAGGAGCTATAGGAGAAGCTGACAGATGTTCCAGTAAGTAGAATATTAGAATAGGTATTTAAATATAAATCTTTAATAAGTTATTAACAATTTTCTGGAACTTCATTCATCCCTTTTAGGAAATGAATTTAAGAAAAATACACAGAAAGCAATACTGACCAGAAACTGTTAATCTGGATAATTATTTCAAGTTATTTAAATGGGTGTATTCTATTCAGAAATAATCCAAAAAAGTTGTTTGCAGTTTGTAACTGAAGTCAGTAGACCGATGCTCACTTGTTTTTTCTGCTACACTAAATTAAAGCAATGCAGCCAATTGCAGAGAAAATGTCTGGGAGCCGAGGAGCTGTTTGTTCAGATGTTGAATGAGGATTACAAGGTGAGGGATTCACTTACAGACTATAATTATTAAGAACTCATAATTTTAGTCAAATGTAAAAAAAATATAGGTGGAATTAATGCCATATGGCATTTATAATCATCTTTTATGGCCAAACCTTCTGTTAAACCATGGCCTGTTAGTTTTCCAGTGGGTTTATTATAATTCCAACAGTGGATATAACTTTGTGATGAATGTCAAGCAGAAAGCAATGATATCAAAGAAGAATTACCAGACATTTGTGAGAGCCAAGATGATATTATTGAGCCTAAGGAAGAACATCAAAGTGATGGTAAGTTCTATGTTTCCTAATTTAGGTATTTTTTTTAATTATCCATGAATTTTCGGCCATCAACAATGAACCAGCGTAGAAATGTTAAAATTGAATTAATAAAGTTCTTACCAAAAATTATTTTCTCTTTATTTCCAGAGCTCAAACTGGAATATCAAGACATAGAATGTCTAGATAGCCTTATAGATCAAGAATATATGGTACCAGACAATTCTAAATTAGAAGATATACCCCACAACAATCTGAATCAGAAGATATACCACCAAACCATTCTCAATCAGAAGAAATACCATCACACCAATCTGAATTAGAAGGCATACCATCACACCAATCTGAATTAGAAGGCATACCATCACACCAATCTGGATTTGATTCATTTATTCAGAATGGTGTGATGGTATATTTTTAGATCAGATTCTACATATAGCTTTGATGGAATTTAAAACTGAAGTGGAAAGAGAACAAGAAATATCTACAAGAAGCCAATAATACGGAAAGTAAGTATTATAACCCGACTGCCCCAGAAGGAGGGTAATGTTTTTCGAGAGTATGTATGTATGTCTATTTCTTTGGCATGTTCTGTACCTTAAACGGCTTGATGGCTTTTAACATAAGAGGTGTCGTTAGATTCGTCTTCATTGTGGGAGTGACAGGTTGTATAATTTTTATATATTGCTTCTACAAATACAAAAAAGAGAGGGAACGGTTTAAAAAAAATAAATTACAACAATATTGATATCAAATAAAAGCTAGTCAATTCCTTATAACGACGGTGAAGTGCCAATACCTCCTAGCTGTAATTTTTCGAGAAATTGACTTTTTTATCGTTTTGAATTTAACCTGTTAAGCCCCACACGACACCGATTCAAACAATAGAAAACCAATTGTGTCTCATTAGCTGTCCTTGACCAATTAAAGCCGTTATTCGCATGCCCTAGTGAAATCTAAGTGTATTTTTAGTTGCAACAACATTAAATTAAAATGTGGAAATACCTCCCAACTAACCAACGTGTCTATTTTATGGCATAATCCACTAACTTTTATGGTGCACGTCTAAACGTGTTCGTTGGTTGTTTTCGACTGACAATCGGTGTGATTAAAAACAGGTCTGATCGATTTGGGGTGACGTGATGGCGGAGTCCAGCGATTTCAGACCATCTTGCATTAAATAGAACTCCCACTATTCAAATATAAATTGCGTAATTTTTTAATTGACAAAGCTTACCACGATCCAAGATTTTCTTAATGATAAATGATAAATGATAAATGATTTTATTTCTGTAAGTAGGTTTTTACAAACACTTTTACACGTCAAAACATATTTTTTTTAAACTAGATGAGGCCGGCGTTTCCTATCTGACTACTCTGAGAAGAAAGGCCGAAACAAACTCAGAGGTCACCGTCTCTTTTAAAGTCCAGACATAATCTTGGTCAGATCATGTGAAGACCATGTCGATTGGTGTCTGAAATGGTCTTTTGATGAAAGAACCACACAGATTGAGTGGACCTGTCCAGTCAGTGCACGCATTTGTCAGTCGTTGTGCAGCTCAACTCATAACTAAAGGAGCTCAACGATTCAACGAACAATACCAAAGAAAGGACATTTGGCTAGGCCGCAAAAAATACTCAAAACTGCCAGACCATATTAAAAACTAACTGAGAATAAAACAAAATTAAACAATGATCCACATAGTCTTCACATTTACAATAATTAAAACAATATAATACTACACAGAGTAAATATTCATGTCATTGCATAAATAAAATTCATCAATGTCAATGTGTATATTCGGACATAATCTTGGTCAGATCATTTGAGGACCATGTAGGTTTGTGTCCGAAATGGTCTTTTGAGGAAAGACCACACAGATTTGAGTGGACCTGTCCAGTCAGTGCACGCATTTGTCAGTTGTCATGCAGCTCAACTCAAAACTTAAGGAGCTCAATGATTTGACGAACAATACCAAAGAAAAGACATTTGGGTAGGCCGCATAAAGTACTCAAACTGCCAGACCATCATTAAAAGTAAGAGACAAAAAAAAAAAAAAAACAAACAATGACCCACATAGTCCTCACATTCCTAATAATTAAAATAATATAATATAATATACTATATAATAGTTAGTACCTACAATCTGTCACCATACACCTAATTCTTATTTTGTAAGGATTGCTTTATAAGTGATAACTATGAAATTTTTATACTGCATGTTGAAAAAAATCATTATTTTATGCCTACTAGGCACGACATAATGCCTAATTACCTAACATCTGACTATACAGATGTTAGGTAAATTACAGATCCAATAGGTCCTCCAAATATTTTTATTGTGGGCATAGGCCCACAATAAAACTATTTGATTTGATTTGAAGGTTTAATGAATGCGCGTAACATCCGAAGCACACAGTATGGGTAAACGCGTTTTTCAACTACAATGTTAAGGTTTTTCTTGGAATAAATTCATCCCAACTACGCAACCCTTCATTGTGCGTGGTCCGACACGCACTTGGCCGGTTTCATTCAGTTACTATAACTTTCAGACAGGATGAAATCAATCAATAAATCAATCAACTCAGCCTATAACAGTCCACTGCTGGACATAGGCCTCTCCCAGGCTTCGCCACAACACCCTGTCCTCCGCCTTCCGCATCCAGTCTGTCCCAGCCACCTTTTTAAGGTCGTCGGTCCATCTAGCTGGGGGGCGTCCCACACTACGCTTGCCGATACGCGGTATCCACTCTAGGACTCGTCTGCTCCACCGGCCATCGGTCCTTCGACAAATATGGCCAGCCCACTGCCACTTCAGCTTGCTTACTCTGCAGGCTATGTCGGTAACTCCGATTCTCTTCCGGATAACTTCATTTCTGATCTTATCCTTACACTGCGGGATTGGCGACGAGAAACCTTGACGAAGTTTTCCAAACGCTGCCCAACCCAATCGGATCCTCCTGTCGGCTTCTTTCTCAAAGTTGTGTCTACCGAGCTGGATGACTTGTCCTAGGTAGACGTACTCCTTCACAACTTCGAGAAGCGACCCTTCGATATGGATTGGACTCGGCAAGACGTGCGAATTGTACATGACTTTCGTCTTGACCAAATTCATGCCGAGGCCAACCCGCCGAGAGGCTCCATTTAGGCTGTGCAGCATCTGGTCTAACTGTTCCAGTGTCTCTGCCATTATGACGATGTCATCGGCAAAACGAAGATGTGAGATGTACTCGCCGTTTACGTTGATAGCCTGTCCAGTCCAGTCCAGCGTCTTAAAAACGTCCTCCAACGCATTGGTGAAAAGTTTTGGGGATATCACATCCCCTTGTCTCACCCCCCTAAGCAGTTGGATAGGGCTGGTTTTTTTATCCTGGATCTGGACAGTCATCGTTGCAGCGATGAAATATATCAAATAGGATGAAATATATCAGGATTATTCCCGTCATTAAGAACATTCGTCGTCTTGCTGACCATGGTATTGTTATTGCTATTAGTAATTGTTTATTTATTAAACTGTTTATTTATTTTACTTTGATGAAGCTAGTTTACATTTGTGACTTTGAGTTACAGCTATAGCTTTATGTAAGCGGACACGCCCCATTATGCCTGGAGGCTTTTATTTGGGTATTAAGTTCTGTTTACGTTTTTTATTTTTAAATTTCTGCTTGAGTACAGTTTTTATATTCAGATTCAGATTCATTTATTAATTGTAAAACATAGGTACATTATAAGTTCTTATTTGGTAATACATTGAGGGCGCTATGTTTTGCCTCTAGGGCGTACAAAAGTAGTAATTCCATGCACAAGAAATTAATATTATTATAGTCATTATAGATATATGAACCACAAATAAACTGGTAAATAAATTAGATCATTTCACTGAACAATGTCAATTAAATAATTTATTTGTAGTGAGGAAAAATAAATAATAAAAAATGTCAACAGTTATTGTAATAAAATGAAAATTGTCAGCATTTACTTATTTAAAGAATGTTAAAGAAATTTAATGCCATAAATTTAAATTAAATGTCACTGAGGATCAATAATTGTTACCTAAGAATTGACAGAAATTTTATAACTGCATGTCATTCAAATATTCGGTGATTGATGAATAACATTTTTCATTTAAAAAATTCTTTAAATTCCTTATAAAGTGTGCAAATTTTCACTTTTAATGCTATCAGGAATTTTATTGTATATAATTGGACACATACCTAGAATACTTCTCCTTGCTAGTGCTGTTTTGTATTTACTTGCACACAACATGGTTTTGTATTGGGATCTAAGTTGAGTGGTTCGTTTTCTAGTATCTACTATCGCAGGAAACAAGTTCAAGTTACATTTGACAAACACTGCTACTTCAAATATATACAGGCATGGGAAAGTCAAGATTTTTTAATGATTTGAAGACAGGCTCACAGCTATCAGTAGTTTTTAGGCCTACCATACATCGTATACATCTTTTTTGAGTTCTAAATATAGTTTCTCTTTCAGCACAGTTGCCGCAAAATATGATGCCAAATCTCAATACTGAGGAGACAATGCCATGGTATGCTATAAGTACTGTTTGTAAATTAACTTTCTTTGCCAAGATGAAAAGCGCATAAGCAAATTTACTTAGCCGCGTACATATGTCGTCTGCCTGCATTTTCCACGTTAGTTGGCTGTCAACTAGAATGCTAAGAAATCTTGCTACTTTTACCTCTCCTAAATTGTGTCTGTTGTATGAAACATTTAAATGGTTGGGTTTTAGCCTTTGGTAGAAATGCAATAACTTATAATTTATAAGTGATAACTATAATTATATAACCAAGTTATTTCTGTCAAGCCAATCAAATTTTTTTTAATGGTGTTATTTACATGTTCTTCATAAGTCAGATTATTGGAACATTTAATTAATGCTGTACTGTTATCTGCGAAGAGGATCATTGGATGTTTTATTTGTCGTGGCAGGTCATTAATGTATATAAGAAATAATAGTGGCCCAAGCACACTGCCCTATGGCACCCCATAGTAAAGTTTCCTACAGTTTGATAGGTATTTTATTTCACGTTTCGTATTTAAATTGACTGGTTATTTCTGTATATTGATTGCGGTCACTTAAATAAGATTTTAACAGTTCCAAAGCATTTCCCCTTTCCAAAGCGTTTAGTTTTCCAATTAGTGTCTTATGATCTACATAGTCAAACGCTTTTGTCATGTAAACAGGGCACATATTGGTGTTTTACTGTCAACACTAGTAATTATATGATTGATAAGATTATATATTGCCATATTGATGCTTCTATTCTTACGGAATCCCATTTGTTCGTCACATAAATTATATTAAATTTGGTCAAATATGAGTTAAATATTTCATAAATCACCTTTTCACCTTCGAGAAAACTGGTATCAAGGCAATGGGTCTATAATTTTGCATTTGTTCTTTCAATCCTTTTTATGGAGTGGCTTTATGATAGTGGTTTTGAGGCCTTTCGGAAAAATACCAGTGCTAAGAACGGCAGTAACGTGGCAGAGTGGTGTTGCTATGACGCTACATACTGATTGTATTACGTTGGTTCTGATTTCATCGTATCCTGTCCTGCTTGTGTTGCGGAGGAATTTTATTATTCGTATTATGTCTTGTGGTATAACTGGTGACATGAAAAGGGAATTGTTGCTATGAGTTAAGAGATTTATTTTATGTAATGTTGAAGTGGATCTACTGGAAATTTGGTCAATAAAGAAATCGTTAATTGCCGTTACTATTTCTTTTTCGGTGTTTAATAATGTTACCAGAGATTTGTACCTATTTGTTGTATTGGCTCTGGAATTGATTTGATATTATTTATTATGTGCCATGCTGCTTTGGATTAATGCTGGACTTTTGTATCAAGTGGTTATTTTTTTATTTCTGTGTTTGTTTATTATTTTCTTTAATCTGTATGAGTATGATTGAAAAGCAGCTTTATTCACACTTGTTTCTTGCTACATAGTCGTATTGTGCTAGCTGACATATGGCAAATAATTTAATGTAAGGTTTTGTGTTTCGTAATGTCTATTACTTGTTACTTGGCAAACGATTGTATAGAATCAAGTTATAGAATGAATAGACATAGAATGTCTAGATAGTCTTACAGATCAAGAATATAATAATAATAATAATAATAAAGATCTTTATTGCAGACCAGATCCATAATATGGTACCTAGGCAATTCTGAATTAGAAGATATAACCCCACCACAATCTGAATCAGAAGAAATACCACCACACCAATCTGAATTAGAAGGCATACCATCACACCATTCTGGATTTGATTCATTTATTCAGAATGGTGTGATGGTATATTTTTTAGATCAGATTCTACATATACTTTTGATGGAGTTTAAAACTGAAGTGGAAAGAGAACAAGAAATATCTAACAAGAAAAGAAGAGCCAATAATACGGAAAGTAAGTAATATTACCCGGCTGCCCCAGAAGGAGGGTAATGTTTTTCGAGAGTATGTATGTATGTCTATTTCTTTGGCATTTGGCGAGCCATTTGACGGCCGCCGTTACTGTGCCAGTACTAGAGTCGTGGTTATGGCATGTATGTACCTACACGTGCAGATCCAGTCAAATTTTCAGTACTGTGGTGAGTCGTTATTTCCTTGTATACCTGTTTTGTTTAGATTTATACATAGTTAACTATGATTTGTTAAAATGTTGCTTGTTAATTATTCGAAAACACCGAAAGAAACATTAGTCCAAATATATCGTCAAATTTATGTCCTTTTCATCAGTACTTTGGCGTCAGTCCCTTGTCTGATATTGCGCCAGAGGACTGACGTCTTTCCAGGGTACTGATGTTTTTTGTTTTAGTTCGCTTTTATCTCGACCGTTACCGTGTGTAAGCATTTCTTTTACTTATTTGCAGTCTAAAAAACATGCAGCCAACTAAAAAAACTAAACTATGACGTTCGAAAATTGCTGATTCTCAGCCTAGTTTGAATATAATAAGGCATGTATTTAACGTGGCGACAAACTAATCTGATTTAGGGTTTTAAAAATAATTAAAATGGGTAGTAAAAATAATAGGTTGGCAGCTACAGTGAAGTAGCATTTTAAGTATAAAGTAGCAGCTTAATAATCAATTTTTAGCTTCGTTTTAATTTAAACTAGCATCGAGTTTTTGTTTTGGTAACTGAGAGTCACCAACAACCGAGGGGATCTGCCACTCGGTGGTCGCTGCCGCGGCACGCTCGCTCGCCGTCGCGCGTTAGTGATCACTGTTATAGCCTAACATAAATTATTTAATACTTAACCCTTAAACAAACGCGAGCCCATTGTACATTATAAAAAAAATAGGGTGGTTTTAGTGTAAATAAAAGCTGCTGATTCCATTTTTTCCATAATATTATTTAAAAAATGAGGGTGTTTTTTCGGTGATTTGATTTTTTCATCAAAGCTTTATCGGACAAAGGTAAATTATTTACCACTTCTCTGAAACATTTAAAAATATATACACAAGCGCTTATACAAGCAGCAAATTGTCGAAAAATGACAATAACTTAGTTTACTATATGTATCTGAATCATAAAACCACTTACCAAATTTTTTTTTGCACAAAGTTTCAAAAAGTTCTCCGTTTGGCATCAAAATCACAACTTTTTCTGGCAAAAAAACGGTTTGTGAACTTTGACATGTCATAACAGTGACAGATGACGGTAAAAAGTTTTGTGTTGCCAGGAATTAAATAAAGAAACTATTGAGGTATTAATTAAATAACACATTTTTCGATCCTCCAAGATTATCAGAAGAAAAAATAAAATGGTTTTTACTAACTGGTACGAGGTGGTAATATAGTTACCATTATTTTATTAAGGGTTAAAATGCTACTTCACTGTAGCTGCCAACCTATTATTTTTGCTACCCAGTTTATTTTTTTAGTAGCATAAAGTTAGTCGCCCTTTAATCACCTGGAAAATAATTAGCCATATAATAATAATTTCTTTATTTCAGAATAAAATGACATAATTCCGTTCACTGAATTATCCGAGCAGCTGTGTAGTTTGATAGTTAAGCAGCAACTTAGGTTTTGTTGATTGCGGCAATGTTTAATGACTGGGCGAGTTATACAGGGTGACATTGAAAACATGCGACAAATCGAAATGGAAGATTGTACTCATCATTATGAACAACTTTTACTAAGGGACCAAAGCTACAATCCCAAAAATAAAAACTGCTGTCCCCTACATATATGTTCGCAATACCTCATCAAAATGTAGGAAAAGCAGATTTTTTTTTTTTGGCTTTGGTCCCTTAGTAAAAGTTGTTAATAATGATGTATACAATGTCCCATTTCAGTTTGTCGCAAGTTTTCAATTTCAACCTGTATAATAAAATGTACATTGTGATGTACGAGTATACTATGGACACCTATGCGGCGTGTACTTTGGTATCGTCGGGGGCATGCGGACCCGGGGCCTCGCCCCCCATCCGCGGAAGTCCCGCTAAATTGGGCCCCTCAATTGATTCCCCTATGCGGCTGGTAATATTGGACGCGTGTTAAGGCATCCGTGTGAGTGGTTGCTATTTGGTTTTCCGTAGGCGCGCCGCGACGCTTGTATGATAGCGGCGCTTACTTCACGACCCCACGGCGGTCAGCCCCAGCCAGATAAGACCCCGGTTACTCGGGGGACGCCCAGCGAAGACGACCAGCGACGTGGGAGCTGACTCGACCCTCCTACAGAACAGGTGTTTAGTTCCTGCCCGCCCCGCTTCCAGAGCTAGCCGGTTACGGTCCGGGCTAAGGAACTGTCATGTGTGTGTGAACGGCATTGTACTGAGTAACACCTTCAGTGTCTACGCGCGTAGCAGCCCGACCGCGACTGCGCGTGTGACTTAAGATGCTTGTATAGTGGTGGGTGTCTGTTTTAGTCACGTGATATGCCTATATTAAATTGGAACACACCACACAACAGATGTATGTTATCTGTAGAGTTTCATTAACTCGGGTAAGTCGCGTGTAACCTGGGTGCGACTTACACGAGGCGTCCAGTCCGGTGCGATGGGGTCACTCGTCCGCTACCAGGTCGCGGTACGCAGGACGCGGGGCGCGTATGCCAGGGCGCTATCTGCTTGAACATGGGGCCAAGCAGATACGTCGTCACGCGCGAACGTCCCTACGCGAGGCGCCGCGCAAATTCATCCAGGCTCTCGATCCCGTAGTCCCGCTGTATGACATCGATCCTCACAAGACGAGTGTCAATAATGGTCGGCAGCGCAAGGTTCTGTTGCGCGCGGAACAGCCTTCGGTTTAACTCGCTCGTGAGGGCGAACCAACCGGGAGCGGCGCACGTAAAGTTTGTATACGCCCAGCTTGACGCGCGCCGGGATGCGGGACAAGAGCACAGGTTTGAGCAGATTGCAGGCGACCCTGCCACATCGTGAGCCAACGGTCTATGGTGAACCGGGGCGCCCAATCGATGTCGGCTCCTTGTAGCATTCAAGGACGGCGGGAGGCGCGCTGATCTTGTGACCATCGCCTGCGTCTTACCCTCGTTCACCGACAGCCACTCGGGAAGGAGGTCGAGGACGCGCTGCATTTTGACCGCCGCGTACTTCGCATTAAGCGAGGTAGTAATGTACACGGGGTCGTCGGCATACAGCGCAAGCGTCGCGTCGGAAGTGGTGGGGATGTCGTCGGTGTAAAGTGAGTAACACGTCGGCGACACACAGCTGCCCTGCGGCACACTTGCTAGCACCGGGCGTACGCTACCGTCGACCACCACCCTGAATATCCTGTTGGACAAAAACCTGGAGACCAACATTACAATGCGACGGTGCGCTTCTGATGTGGATCTAATTTATATATAAGGCCATTGTGCAACACACGATCGACGGCCTTCTCTATGTCGAGGAATACTGCCACCGATTACTCCTTTTTGTTGTGTGCAGCTGCGAGGTGGTGCAGTACCCTAGACAGCTGGAGCGTCGTGCTGAGTTCCGGGCGTGAAGCGACGTGTGGCTGGAGATGTCGCAGCAGGAATGCTTCGAACACCTTGGAGACCGTCGGCAGCAGCGTAATAGCCCGATGGCTCTCCGGCTTCAGTGTGTTCTTTCCCGCCTTGGGCAGCATAATGATGCGCCCTTCCCACTTTGGTTTAGCCGTGTGAGTGACCTGTGATGTACGAGTAGGCTAGACACCTATGAGGCTTGCACTTTGGTTTAGCCGTGTGAGCGACCTGTGATGTACGAGTATAGCATACACACCTATGCGGCGTGCACTTTGGTTAAGCCATTTGGACGACTTGTGATGTACGAGTGTAGTGAACTTTGGTTTAGCCATGTGGGTGACCTGTATAAGTAGTTTAGAGTTCTATGCGGCTTACGCTCTAGTTCAGCCATGAGATTAGGTGGTTAGATCAGTGATGAGATATATGCGTATAGTTTATTGCAGCCATGTAGGTCAGCTGTAGTTGAGGGCCTTTTGACCGCCACAGTCATGTATAGATGAGAGACCAAAATGTGCCCAGCACGCCACGGTCACGACTACATGACAGATTTTAAAGAATAATGCGTAGTTTGGCGCCGAGGGCACGTTTTTGCTTTTTTGACGTGGCGGTCAATATGCATGCACTTATGTCATCTTATGCAGCCATGAAGGTATGCTGTAGTTTATGAACGTTACCCCTTATACCATAACTGTACAATTTCATTTAAAAGTGTTCCATTGTGCACATAATCGAACGCTTTTGTCATATCTATTACTAAGAAAATTAGATAAATATGACATAAGAGGTCAAGCGAATGACTGGCTTAAATCGTACCCAAGTGACAGGCGTTAATGTGTGCAAATGTCAAAAGTTGTTGATGGAAACAAAGTAGAATATAAATCTAATTTTAAAACTAACGCAGTAGGAGTACCCCAAGGCAGTGTGGTGGGATCATTTTTATTTCTGCTATATATTAATGACCTCCCCAATGCGCCATAAAACAATCTTATTTGCTGACGATACGACACTAATAATAAAATGTAAAGACAAAAATTCATTGGAACCGGAAACTAATGAAGCAATCAAAGACATCATAATTTGGCTAAATAATAACAATTTAAAAATCAATATCAATAAAACAAAAATAATTCAATTTCAAACTTATAAATCAAACTTTTAAGAGTCTTAGTATAACATATGAAGACAGTATTATAGAACAAGTAACAAACACAAAATTCTTGGGCATAATTGTGGATCAAAACTGTAACTGGAAATCACACATTAATTACGTATGCGATAAGCTAGACAAATTTGTCTACGCAATTAAACGTCTACGATCAACAGTGTCCGTAGATGCAGCAGTCACTGCATATCACGGATACGTATCGTCTGTGCTGTCTTATGGTTTGATACTATGGGGCAATTCAGTGGAAGTTTTAATGGCATTTCGGGTACAAAAAAAGTGTGTTAGGGCAATCTCTGGTGTCTGGTTTTTGGACAGCTGTAAACCTTTATTTAAAAAACTTCACATTTTAACGTTACCCTGCATGTACATCAAAGAACTATGTATGCTAGTAAAACAATATCCGGACTATTTTCGCATGCAATCACAAGTGAGCCACAAAAAGGCTGTGGCTAGAGATAGGTTTAAATTCGAATTAAATGTACCGCAGGGTAGATTGCAATTATTTAGGCGGAATGTTTATATGTATTAATGCCATTCAGGTGTATAACAAGTTGCCTAACTCGTTTAAGGAACTTCCCATCCCCATGTTCAAAAAAAAGCTGACAGAATGGTTACTAGATAATTGCTTTTATGACATTGCTGAATATGAGGAACATTGTAAAAGCCCAAGATGACATGTACCTACTTAATTTTAACTAACGAATACATAATTTTACATAATTCATACTGGACTTATTGTTGGACATTTATTAGACGAATCTTAATATTAATTTGTACTTTTTTTTTTTTTTTTTTTTTTTTTTTTTTTTTTTTTTTTTTTTTTTTTTTTTTTTTTTAACAATCTTTATTTACATAACCAAATTACAAGATGATTATTAACATTAACTAAATTAAATTAAAACTAAGTTAAGCTTAAAAAAGGCCCTCGGGGCATTGTACCGAGGATGCTGGCGGCATTTCCTCGCTGAATTGCAATGCTGATGCGTTGCGCGAGAAAGCCGCCAGCTTTTCGGTCACCAGTTACATCAACTAGACGTTTCGCGATTTCCGCAAATAACTTATGCGCACTGGGACCCCACGGACCGAGGGTCTCGACGCCAAAGGGCACAAAGTTGTACTCTCTGCCAAGGCCTACATATTTAATAACTTTCAGATTTTCGGCATTTTCTGCCGCTGCACCCGCTTTAGAAGTAGTCCGTTGGAGGTGGGACGGTGCCAGTGTGTCTACACAGGTAGCGTCCCACACAAGCATCCGTCCCAAACTCCACGGGACCAAAGACACACCATCAGGTCTTTTGCCATCATCTCTGACAATGCCAGTCGGCTCAAGAAGAGCAGGCACATTGATGCTGGCAAGAGACCGGCGGATTATGTCATTAAGTGTTGCATGTCTTGAAAAGCGGCCTGCACTTTTTTGACAACAAAGTCCGTGGTGACCCAGTCGGTCCACGTCCGTGCCACAAGGGCATGTGTGTGGAGTGCATACCGTGACCCCAAGCCGCAGACCAGTCGCCAGACGAAGCGAGGTCGGATCCAGGAAGGTACCGGTATATGGAGAAGGATGGGCATGTAGCCAAAGACCGGCCTCTCTGGTTCCGACCGCCAAAAGTCTTGCGCGATCCGGACCTGAACTGCGGCTCAGAATCGATTTGTATGTTAAATCGCAATAAATATCGTCCCAGCTCCTCTGAGATTTTAGGTTGTCTGGAAATTCTTTACCCGGGCAAGCAATTTGAAAAGCATTCTTGGCATCGTCCAAGCCCGCAGTCTCATAGTTTGTGGGCAAAGCCCTTAGGACATTACCTATGAGACGTGACGTGCTATGGGTGGACGACAAAAAGGCTGGGGAAGCAACACTCGAAATTTTGCGGATTCCTAAACCGCCAAACCGAATAGGGAGGGATGCTTGTAACCAAGATGGTTCATTGAGCTGAATATTTAAAATCGTTTCTAAACTAGTTTTGACTAAATCGTCTATTGGTGAAAGCAAATTTGGATGTTTCCAAAAAGGGCTACAGCGAAGCACATAAGTAAATTTAGGGACAAAAAGGCAAAACTTTAGAATTATAAGCGCATAATGAGGACTGATTTCGAGTAAACAATTTGCGTGACTTTGGAATTTAGAAATAGTGTTAGTAATATAATCAGGAAAAGATTCTTCAAAGATGGGAGAACCCAGGAGGCAAAGTGATTTTCTGTCTACTATTTTGATATTCGGTGCCAGAAAATTTAATTTGGATTTTAAATTATCCAAACCGTAAGAAGTTTTTTGAATGAAGAGTTCACATTTGCTAAAATTTAATTCTAAACCAATATTTTCGAAATTTGTTTTAATATCTGATAAGTCAGATAGCACAGTGTCCACATCGCCTCCCAGGGTTCCGTCATCCAAATACCAAACGTTAAATTTTGATTTTAAATTTTGAATAATCGGATTTATAGCCAAGCTAAAAATTGCTGGCCCGAGGGGATCGCCCTGCTGACAGCCGACCTCCGAAGAAAGTTCATGGGAACGGTAAATTAATTTTGAAGGTTCTGCGTAGCAGGTAAGCAGGTATTGATAGAGTTCCGGAATTTTGTTCTTAACTTCTGTCAGCATGGCATCCCTGTTTACTGAATTGAAAGCATTTTTGACGTCAATTTTGACTACAATTTCGCAATCATCATACGAAAGGTAGGTTCTTAAGGCATGGACGGCTGCCTCACACCCACCTTTCGTGCCAAATCCTAATTGTATAGGTTCGAAAACAGACTGTAATTTAGATTTGATATGTCTCACCGCAATTTTGGATGCCAAACGTCTTAAAGTTGACCCCACAGCAATGGGTCTCACCCCTCCGTCCTTTTTAGTTAGGGCGATCAAATTAGCACCAAATAAAAGTGAGGCAATATCAGCGTTGATTTTGCCTGAAAACATAAAATTTATTAATTTTGTAATAGAGCAAATAAGCTGCACACCTGCATCACCCACAGAATAAGAAGTTAAATCTTTTAAATGTTGGGGTGAGATTCCGTCCAGGCCGGCCGCTGAACCGGTTTTAAAAGAAATTATTGCGTCAATAACGTCTTTGCCTTCGATTTCGAGGCAGGCCTGGTCTGCTGTAGGAGAGTCGAAAAAATACGGGATCACGGGAGCCGGGGGATGTTTCGAATGCAAAGCCGAAAGGGTATCAGGAGTATCAGGCGACAACACGTCGTTAGTAAAAAGAAGACGTGCGGCGCCTTTGAGATCCCCGTCGGCAATTTTGCCTTCAATTAATTTAATTCTAGATAATGTTCCCCTCTTGGGAGAATCAAAAGGTGAAGTTGTTTTTGTTAAACAGTTATTTTTGATTTTTTGGGTTAGAGAAATAGTAGCCTCATCTTTTTTGACATGCAAAGTGGTATACGAAAAAAGGAAGAGATTATGCCAGTCTACAATTTGGTTGCTCTCCACACATTTTTTAATCAAGCCTGAAAGGTGGTTTGCGACGGAGATCCTGGCGCCGCGCGGGACTCGTTTGATAACAGGCACATTATTTTTTAGGTAACTAAGGTACAAATGGAATGGGGTAGAATTTGGACTGTCGGAAACAGGTGCCGGTAAAGAAACTGGGTCTAAATTTAGAGCAGGGCCGTTCTGGCTAATACAAAGACGATGTTTTTTTGAAATATGAATGTTAAGACCCCTTTTTGATTGAAAAGATCTATCGCAATGTAAACAAATGTAATTTTGATTTAACGTGCCATCACCGGATTGGGTTGCGGTATGCATCCACTTACCAGAAAACAACACTTGAATAGAGAAAAACACTCAACTAAACACAAAATAGAAATTATCACTAAAATATAACTATTTTAAAGTCTTTCAGAAGCGTTGACGTCGGACGTCAGGACGACACGCCATAACGTTGCCAAGGAGGACCGCAACGTCTGAAACAAAAAGATATTTTATTATTTGTTCAAAATTGGGAGCTGCCTACACTTTGGCACAGCAGTTAAGCCTTGATTAACAAGAAAACGATCAAATTTGGACATCTAGGGCCACGTAAAATATGTAAATTTAAATAAATATGAGCTGTGAAAAAGTGACAGACAGTGACGTGACAGATCACGTAATCGAAATTTGTACTTAGTTAATAATGATATTGTATATTTGTACACCATATGTTGTGGTAGAATGAATAGAACTAAATAAATATTAACACCATACGATATAATACTACATTCTTACAAATAAATAAAATTCTAATTCTAATTCTAATATCCATAAACATTGCAGAAACAGTAACATGTCTAGCAATATTAGCATATACTGTTTTTAAAAGGTCATAAATTGCTAATTTTATGATTAAAAATTAATTGGCTTATTTTGAGAAAATATTGTGAATGCAAGTTGCTTAAATAACTATTAAAGTTTAGTGTAGTTGAGCAATTTCAATAGAAAGTGTACCCTGCTGTAAAATTCGATTTAATTCTTTGGGGTTTTTTTTTTTTAATTTGACCATAATATAATAGGTAATATCGTTTAACATGCAGAAAAATAAAAAGGAACGCGCAATTCGTGGCATTTTCCCGATAATATCGAAACAAAACGGACTTTGTGGCGGAACTGGTTCCGTTGTGTGACTAGATTTAAAAGCAAAATGAAAGGAAAGTGTGATATTAAGAAGGCTTTTTTGTTATTTATTTAAACTAATAATACATGTAATTAATTGATACATCAAAGAAAATGGCCTTAGCTTTAAGGATTAACACAAAATGATTGCTTTTTATTCGGTTTTGTGACTCTGTCGCTTATCACTTGACACTTTTTTTTTATTTTACTCCAAAAACATAATATTTTACTTATGTGTGTAGCTTTTTCGTAAAGTAATAAATTAACTGTAAACATATTTGTGGCCGCACAGTTTTAAAAGGTAAAAAATCATGTAATTGCATAGATTTAACTCCATCAATTCAAAGGGACAGTGACAAAATGGAAGTCTTAAAATCATAAGGTTCACATGATTTATAAATTGCCTAAATAATACGTACGTAGTACATTAAAAGTAAGTTAACAAATTTTGACATCAAATGATACCTAATTTCAATTTTTTTAGCCCTATTTCTCAAATTGGAACTAGTTTTGTATTTTTTCTGTTAAAAGAAAATAATTACTGAAAGAATCGAAGAACATAGTAGGTAAGAAATAAAACAATAATTTTAAATATGCTTGTCTTTTTATTTTACTATACTTAATGTTGGGGTGTAATGCCCAACAGTGAAAATGATATGTTGACTTGTTAGGTATGTTCTGTTCTGTTATGTAAATGAGTAGACGAATGATTCCCTTGATGGATTTATTGCTACTGAATATAATTACACAGTTGTAACACTTAAATGTTATGTTAGAGAAATGCAAAGCTAAACAATATCGATGTGCATTATTGAGTGTGACGTACAAACTATCACAAAGGTCAAAGTACAGCGTAGCTCGTACATATTGCCCACTCACAAAAGGTGACTGTAAACAATAAAAATGAAAATGTTATGTTAAATAATAAAATGTTAAAAAACGATATAAAATGTAAACGAAAATAATCTAATCAGAGCCTTATACAATTAAATCACAACGCGCAATAGGCGACGTTGCTTTGTTGAGTGTACGTGCACTTGTTAGGTGCACTACGCTGCTGTTGTCTGTGACGTCAAATACAGCTGCGTTGTCCACAATGCTTACGGTCGACTTCCTTCGGGGCGGTGGATTGGGAACAGGTGGTGCATCAGGTTCTTCTGGACTCGTGCAATGTTTGCGAAGTCGGTGGTAAGCATATATTGCACCTGCTGTCGCTGCTACTGCTGCCAATACGTATATGACAACATATTGGTGGACATCGTGATATGTTGCCCGATCAGATATGATGTCTCCTGCGGCCGCGGCTTTCATATCTGTTTTCCCAGATCTTGCAGTAATGAGCTTTGGTTCATTACCGTCTCGTTCTCGGGTTCTTGTTTCAAAACCGGTACCGATAGGTTGATGATCCGATTAATAGGAGGGATTTCCATCGTAATTTCTTCGACCTGGGCGTGCATTACATCCATCTGTTGCCTTTGGGAATGTACAGTGAACGTCTCACTATTGATAACGCAGTCGCTACCGAGTGTCATTACCCCTGCGTTGTTAAGTAGTGCAGTTGAAACTTGATTCCCGCATATGACACGTATTTTGCAAGCGTCACAGCAAAAGTATAGATAGCTGTTTATGTTATAGAGGCATGAGGAACAGGGTGTAAAGTTCACTCATCCTCCATAGAAAAGGGAGGATCCTCCGACCAGACGGGTGTTGTGTCTGGTGGGCAACTGCCCGACGGTTGATGTCGGGATGTTGTATATATGCTAGTTGCGCGGTAAACTCTGCTTGCGCGATGCAGGATTTTGCGTGACGTCAGTGTGATGCGTAGTTTTGTATGTGGCGCTGTAGATGCCGCCACAATGTTGCTAAGTTCCAACCACGTGTTTTGACAGCTCTCATGTTTTGTTTTGCAGTCAGATGAGCCTTGTCTCTTCTTGCAGAGGCTGTCGTCGGACTGCATGTGATATATTGGTGACCTCATGGGGCACAGTAGAGTCGTACTGTCGTAGTGCATGCATTGATGTAGGTCGGTTCCAGTCATCGGTAGGTATGAATCCTTCTGTATGTTAATAGCTAACAGTTCCGCTATAGGCAGTAGGGTGACCATGTCGAAGCCATTCTTTTTTGGGACAGGAATGACGTGATAAACTTCGTAGTTTTCTCTACTGATTAACGGCACCCGTATCTCAATGATTAGATATCTCTCTGTCATTTTTGCCTTCACTTGTAGAAGCTGATATAGGTGAAAGAAATCATCTTGAATGTTGGTGATGGGAAGTGCCACATCCTTTGAGAGCTGACCGGATATGACGTTCAATTCGTCCCGTAGTTGTTCTGGCGCAATGAGGTGTAAGTTCATCTTGCCGTTGTAAATGTTGGTTACAGTATCCAACAGAATCTCTTGAACGTGTCTTAGATGCTCTAGGAAGCTATTTGCAGAGATAGCTGACATCACAAACTCGATTGATAGTTCTTGAGACTCAATTTCTTGCTGAATGTTGCTCGTTACCTTGTCTAGGCTTAGCAAATGTTGATTGAATAATTTATATTGTTTTGCGATTGTTTCTTCCGATCTTCTCAGTACATTGTATTCGGCTTCTATTATAGTTGTCTGATTTTTAGACAAATGGGCCAGATGTTTCTCATTTTCTTTGATAAGTTGTATATCCCGTTGATATTGTTTGGCGAATTGGTCATCCAATACTCGGAACAGGGCCCGACACCGTTGATAAGGCCGCGTTTGCTTCTCATATTTACCCGACCTTGCGGATTCAGCAACATACGGTTGTAGTGTTCGAGTTCAGCGAACGCGTTATGTAATTGTAATGAAATTACGTCACATTGAGTCTTCTGTTTTAGTTTTACACATTATGTTTTCGAGATGATCGTTGAATTTGGTGAACACTGCTGTACCATGCCAGTAGGATTTGATGTCGTAGTAGACAACTATCTTCCACTCGTCGCGAATCAATTTCATGTCAGTGGTTCTATCGAAATATAGGCAATTCGATAACGTTTGTCGTGTTTGTTGTCGCACTTGCTGGACTCAGTAGGTATAGCAGGGTCATTACTAATCCGATCAAGTTGATTTTGCCTATCTTGGCAGGTTGTTGAGGTTTTGTTGTGACCTCGTTTGTTGCTTGTTTTTTGTGTCCATTTTCGGTAGAGATTTCCTCGCTGTCTATTGGTAGAATAGATATCTTTGTTATGGGTCTTTTTATGGAGCCGTTTCTTGTTTTCAGGGTCACGACACGGACATATCCGTCGTTTCCTGGGTGAAGATCTGTTACCCTGCCCATCAACCATTTCCCTGCGGGCCGCTGGTCATCATGTACAACAACCAAGTCACCAATCTTCACGTTGTTCTGAGGCTTCTGCCACTTCGTTCTTGCTAACAGTTTAACAGTTCTTCCAGATTTCTGTGTATATTTTTCTAGTAAGGTCCCATCTTGTCCGGGCGTCTTCTCTTGCTGTCATTCTGTTAAGGGCTGCTATAAATGCCGAGCTTGTAAGATCAGAGACCAACTCAATGTGCACTGCCTTTGTCACCATGCAAACAAAGATGGCTATGTAACCCTTAGTGGTTTTAGCTGCTCTTCCTTTATTCATCTTAACATCGACGAATCCCGTGTAGTCCACTCCTGTATGGTAGAATGGCGGGGCAGGGTTTATTCTTGCGGTCGGCAGTTCACCCATGATTTGTTGTTGTTTTGTTGGGCTGATTTTTCGGCACGTTACGCATTTTCTGACTTGCATTTTCGTGACTCGCACGCCACCGATAATCCAGTATTTTTGGCGAAGGTGCGACAAGGTGAGTCGCGGTCCGCCGTGAAACGTCATTTGGTGAGCTTGATCGATGAGCAAATGCGTTAAATGGCTGTCGTGAGGGATGATCATCGGATGCTTCATCTCTTCAGTTAACGTGGTGTTGTTCAATCTTCCTCCGACTCTTAGCAAGCCTTCTTGATCAATGTAAGGATTGAGAGGCAGTAACTTGCTATTTGATGTCACTCTGCCATGTTTACGTAAATGACTCATTTCCGTTTCAAATACTTTTTGTTGTGTTTGTTTCACAGTTGCCTTAGTTGCACTGTTCAATTCTTGCAACGTGAGGTAACTCGGTAATTGGCGATGTTTCGAGTCTAATGTTCGAGCTGTTAAGTTCAATGCTCTGTGTATCCATGCGACTATTCGAATGACATGATTGATAGAGCTATGTTTTTGCAATAATTGATCGATAATGTTGATGGTTTCTGTATTGGTTTGGACAGCATTGACTTGTTTTATTGCCGTTGTTTTCACCTCTTGGTCTGAAGTGTAGACCTGTCTGACTTGGGTCCTCATTTCAAATGATGATAGCCAAATAGGACCTTGCCACCACAGTTTGTTTCCCTTCAATTGACCAGCGTACTGGCCTCGGCTTGCGGCGTCAGTGGGATTTTCACTTGACTTGACGTAATCCCAACAGGAGCGCTGTATTACAGTGTTGATTTTTTGGACTCGATTCTCCACATATGTTTTCCATCGTGATGGGTCCCCTTGTATCCAACCCAGGACTACCATAAAATCAGTCCAGCCATAGACTCGAATATCATGTTGATGTAAGGATTCCTTTTTCATTAATTTGCATAGTAGGTGCGCTCCATTTAATTCTAGTTTAGGCAATCAACGTAAAATGACTCCTCCACTACCTTTGAAGCTTCCGGGAAATTTTGACGCTCGTCCTCCGCCAGTCTTCGTAGTGTCATTATGGCCAGAAACGGTGCTTTGGTGCCATAGGTTACTGTAGCGAGCTGATATGAAAGTAGACGTTGTTCCGGTGATTCTTGCCAGACAATCTGTTGTAGGCTTTGGTCACAGTGGGCCACTAAAATTTGCCTGTACATCTTTTCAATATCAGCTGTGTAAGCATACTTATATTGGCGCCATTGTATTAATGTCGTTTGTAAATCTTGTTGTGGGTTTGGGCCCTTGTACATGAGGTCGTTTAAGCTCCAACCGGTAGTAGTTTTTGCGGATGCATTAAACACAACCCTGTACTTGGTTGTTGTTGACTCGGCGCGTTCTACGCCGTGGTGCGGCAAGTAGCAGTCGAGTGTCTTGTTACATGTTGATTGTTGCATGTGACCTAAGTTAATGTACTCTGCTATAAATTCTTTATAGTCTCTTGCAAGGTTTTGTTGTTTTCCCAATCTTCGTTCTAACGTTTTGAATTGGGCAGTGGCCATCTGTTTGGAAGAACCCAGCTTGCATTCCCAGTCATTTATCATTGGAAGTCTCACTTCGTATCTTCCAGTTTCTAATCGTTGCGTAGTATTAGTGTAGTACTCAACGCATTTCTGATCTTCCACTGAGAAATCAGCTCGGTCTTTGATATCTTCGGAATCCCAAAACTGTATCATATCCTCCAGATTATTCAATACCACATTGCATTGTAAATTTGTTGTTTTGACGTGTCCGCATAGTAGCCAGCCTAAGTATGTTTGTTGTGCGATGGGCCGTGTGACGTCATCGCCTTTGATCATACCTCCTAGCATGATCTGGGAGTAAATGTCTGCACCAAATAGCAGATCTACTGGTCGGCTGCTGTTGAATTTCGGGTCCGCCAAGTTGATATTTTGTATTTGAGGCCACGATGGTTTTGTAAAGGTTTTGTTCGATAGATTCTTGATTAAGTTTTTCATATGTCGTTGAAGACAGAGCTGCATGAAATTGTTATCATGCCTTTGCAGTTGCTCTCCTTTTCTCCCACTCCAAATACAACTCCTTTACATTTCTGGCGTTTGATCCCAAGAAGTTAAGCTGCTTGTTCTGTTATCAGCGATATTTGTGACCCTTGATCTACAAGAGCTCGCATGTTGTACTGAATTCCATCAGCTCCCTCTACCTTTACTATAGTGGTCGCTAATAGAATCTCCAATGCTTCTTCATCATTTTGAGAGACATGCGGTGCTGAATTTGTTTGTTTTTGTTCATTGTTTTTCGATGCAGCTTCGTGTAGTAACGTATTGTGCTTAGCTTTGCACTTGCGACATCTGTTGTTTGACGTACATTTTTTGCCGTTATGGCAATACAGGCAATTAATGCAGACTTGCAGTTTGTTAATTGTGTTAAGTTTTTCGTCGTTCGACATTTCTAAAAACTTTGCACAAAAATAGAGGCCATGCTCGTCATTGCAGAGTGGACAAATAAATGTTGACGCATGGTACGATTTCGTAACCTTGTTGTTACTAGACGCTTGATTCTTGTTGGTATGATAGCTGTTTTTCTTGTTTTGGAATGCTTCTTGATTCCGATTTGTTGCAGAACTTGTCTTCTGATAGTGATCTTGTTTACGCTGCGACGATTCCATTGAAGTAAATTTCGTCTCTAGGTAGTCTAAGAAATCCTTTAAAACAGGTAATTCTCGCGAGTTCTTGAGTGATGCAATGTAATCTGAGTAAGTTTCAGCGTCCAGTTTTTGTGTCAAAATGTGCACTAGTAGCGGGTCCCAGGTTCTGACATCCACTTCTAAATTCTTGATAGCATGCAAACATTCTATTGTGACGTCATGTATTTTCTTGATTGGTGCACTTGACTGTTGTTGCATAGTAGGCAGATTGAAGAGCATGTTGATATGCGATGAAAATATAAGTTTCTTGTTGTTGTAGCGATTGTTGAGAATGTCCCAACACACTAAATAGTTGTCCGAGCTTATTTGTAAGTGTTGTGTCAACCTTTCAGCTTCTCCGTGGACCTTGCTTTTCAAAAATTGCATCTTCTGCGCATTTGAAAAGGATGTATTGTTATGGATGGCTTCCGTGAAAAGGTCTTTGAATGGTATCCACTGATTAAACTTTCCGTGAAATACTGGTATCTCTAACTTAGGTGTGGTTTTTTCTCGATAAGCTCCGGACCACATCCTGGTGTTTAATGCCCTCTTCAGATTGATGTATTGGTTTTCGAATCTTGTATAGCGCTCTTCGTATACTGCGTTCTTGTCCCCGTTGAGTTCCCACTCGATTTCCCAATGGAGACTGTCAATAGCATCGCGCTTGTAACGTTTGCAACGCATCCTGGAATTCCCATTTTTCTGTGATAAATTCCACTTGAATGTTGGCGACAGCTCTCATGAAGACCTTGAAATTCGCCGATTGTTTGCGTAAGAGGTCGTCCAGCTTACTGTTGGACCGTGTCCCTCTTGTTGGGGCTTTGTTGCTGAGGAAGCGATTGATCCCTGTTGTTGCTCTCAGTTGTGTTGCTGGTTTCTTCTTCCTCCTCACTAAGTTGTTGCTCTTTTAATGTCTTGCTCGTTGTACCTGCTTGATCTTGTTCAGAGGTACTTTCGAACAGTGTTGGTTGCACCACCGGTCCCCCTGTGGACCGCTTAAGCGTCGACAGTTGCTGATTTTGTTGGAGTATTAACTCTTTGACTTCTTTATAACACTGCAATGCTGTGTTAAATAAATCGGTGGTAAAGTAAGGATGACCCGCACTTACTTCTGTAGACAGACGATCATGGTTGAACTGGAATTCACTCCATAAATTTTCCAGCATTTGCATACGCCGTTTGAAGTAGTCCAAGTTCTTCCTGTCCCAGCCATCCTTCTTGATGTTGATGCCGACTTTCTTGATGTTTTCGTAAAGTTCGCGCTGATTCTCGCAAGTATTTGCTGATGAAGTCATGTTGCCAAACTTTCCGACGAATTGACGAACTTTGTTTTGAGAAGTAGGCTGGTGCTCCACACTTCTGGTTCTTTGTATTGTGTAACCTTTTTCTTCTACGATATGCGCTTTCTCAATTGGTTACTGGGGCGACTCGCTTGTGAGAGACCAGTCCAACCGATTCGCGACCGTAAAAGATATAAATCACACAACACTAAATTGCTCGAAGGACCAAATGTTGGGGTGTAATGCCCAACAGTGAAAGTGTTATGTTGACTTGTTAGGTATGTTCTGTTCTGTTATGTTATGTTATGTAAATGAGTAGACGAATGATTCCCTTGATGGATGTATTGCTACTGAATATAATTACACAGTTGTAACACTTAAATGCTATGTTAGAGAAATGTACAGCTAAACAACATCGATGTGCATTATTGAGTGTGACGTACAAACTATCACAAAGGTCAATGTACAGCATAGCTCGTACACTTAATGTGAAATTACAAAAGACTCTTCAAACCCAATTACAACGTAGGTAGGTACACCATTTTTTTGTTTCAAAGGTTATACACGATTAGGTTAGGTTGGGTTATATCATAAATTGTACAGACGCCAGCACATCAAGCTATCCCAAACTGTCAAATTTTACCAATTGTAAAAATTCTATCAAAGAAAGACGATTGGCGATTGGTGTAGCTTGATGTGCTGGCGTCTGTACTGATTGACATCAGTCTTATTAAAACTGCAGGAAACTGATTAATAGAAACTCCGTTCCTACCTAGTTTATAACATAAAATATTTGAGATCACTAGGTATTATAAAATTAAGGCCATACTTGAGTAGACCTAGCGCCACCGCTTTGATTAAAAAAAGTTACCTAAAGTCGTAACAAATTATAATTAGAAAACAAAACAATAATATTCCTTTTGCGTCAATTACAAAGTAAAAGGCCTATTACACTACGCAGTATCAAGACAGTCTTATTAAGACTGTCTTAAAGTCTAATTAGCATTTTTTGCAAAAACGAGCGGTCACAAAACGGAATGTTCCGGTTAGCTAAAATTTTCGATTTTAATTTATATAATTATTTTTAATAGAAAATATGTAAAAAGAAAAATATTGATACTTCTAACTGATAAATTCGACTGTCAAGAATTCAAATTATATTTATAAACCACTCCCAATATACGAAAGTTTTTGGAAATCAAAGATTTTCTTACCCTAGTTGGGAACCACCAAATTTACTTGTCCCCAAGTAAATTTGGTGGTCTTCAATATTAAAAAATCTTTATAAGTTTTAAAGTTTAATAAGTTTTCCAGAAACAAATACGACAAATATTTGCAAAAAAATATTTTTGTATTTTATTCTGAGAAGCCAAACTTAGTGGGGCAGAATCCAACAAGATTTTAGAGTAGTGGAATCCGCCCCACCAAATCGAATTAGTGGGGCAGATGCAAGGACCGTCAGACAACCCGTAACGACTGTCAAAGATCTACAAATGACAGCCGGGACCAACGGCTTAACGTGCTTTCCGAGGCACGGAGGGGTCTTGGTATGTAAAGATGCGTCACCCATCCACGGACCAACCGCGGCAAACGAAGCTTAACGTAATCGATCGACCCGTGCGGCTGTTATTACTTAGCCACAAGCCCCTCTCTACTTTATTACTTAGCCACAAGTCTACCCAAAGCATTAAAAACGATATTACTTTCAAACTACCTAAGATATTTTCATGTTTTTTTTTTTATGAACAGACTATTTTATTATCAACGATGTATGTGAGAGCAGTGGTGGCCCAGTGGTAACAGCCGCGACTTACGAGTTGTAGGTCGTAGGTTCGAACCCCAACAAGAGCTTTACTTTGCGTAAATTATTTCATCACCACTGCTCTCAAAACGGTGAAGGAAAACATCGTGAGGAAACCGGCATGTCCTAGAACCAAAAATTCGAAGCCATGTGACATCTACCAACCCGCACTGGGCCCGCGTGGTGGATTACGGCCCAGTCCCTCTCACAGAGAGGAGGCCTGTGTCCCAGCAGTGGGAACATTATAGGCTGATTATGTGATTTATGTGATTTTTTTTAATTAGCATGTTTTCGTTACTAAGAATAAGTATTCCCTATGAAACCGAACGGGCGGGCGCACAGTGGGCCCATACTGAAAATTAGTGGACTTAGGCAACAAAGTTCCTATATCGATGCGATTTTTTTTTATATGACGTGTTATATTATTCCTGACAACTTTTATTCTTATAAAATTTCTTCTAAAGTTGATAGTTTGTCTTGAAAAAAATTAATTAGATTTTTTTGTATGGAGCGAATCACGTTTAATTTTTTTTCTTTAATTGTACTAATATGTTGAGTGTGTGGCGTGAGTATATGATAGCTAGGGTCATTCTCTACCCATAAAAAAAAAAATCAGCGCCGGCCATCTGCGGCAGCGCGAGTAATCATTCGGTAAAAAAAAAATGATTTGGAAGAATTTTTTTGTCATTTAAAATAAATTCAAAGCATATTTTTTGTCTCATTTGGCTGTTTCACCTTCTTTTAGTTAAATAAATAGTTTTAATAGCGCATACGTACTTATAACTAGTAATTCTGGTAGAGATTTAGTTATTATTGCATGTTATCGGTAGCACCTGCATTGTGATTGATGACTCATTTGTTTGTGCACTCGGCTAAGCGCATAACTAATGAGTCACCGAAAAATGCTCGTCTCTGATTGGCTGAATAATTTTCACTCACTGTTATGTCCACTACTTGAGTAATTAACACTAACTATAAATATAAAGACATTCATTAAGCCCATCTAGTTTCGCTCTTGTCGCTTGTTTGTGAACACAGTGAAATACTTGTATTTTTATATTTACATTAGAACTATGGCTGGATTTTGTACCAACCTAGATCTTTTTATGAAATTAAGAAGTGGCGGTGGTCTGAAAAATCATATGTTTCTGTATGAAAGTATCATTTCTGTCTTGACTACCGAAGTTTCTGAAGAAGACAAGAACCGAATCAAGGAGTTCTGTCGACTTTTTTGTGTAAATTTAAATAAAAAGTGGATAAGGTCAAGTAGAAATCAAAAAACTTTTATGAATCGTGTAATTAATCGCAAGTCGTTGGAAAAAAACATCAACTGGCCTGTTTGTGACAGTGTTGATCTGAGAAGTGTGATGGGCTTTTCGGACGCAGCCTTATCTGAGCTTGTGGATATAGATTGCCATGTTCCTACTCTTGCAGTATGTACTGCGGAAGCGGGAACATCTACAGAAAAGGAGCACAGAAAACCGTTCGAAGAGTTAAGTAATAAGCAAAAGAAAAGACGTTCTACTTCCATAGTAGAAGAAAATTCCGAGGAAGAGTTGCAGCACTGGTACATAACAAAATTGAAAGACAACGGCAAAACGAATCTGGCAAAAGTGGTCGAATACCTTTCCAGTAATCCAGATGCGCTATCCGAAGTAGAAGAGAGACTATTCAAAAAGCAGAGCTTAAGTACTGTCTCTGAAGATAAGTGTTTAGCTCTTTATACATCAGTTGCGCTCTCGAAATGGAAGTACTTAGCTCTTCGACAATTTCTGAAAGAAGAAAACTGTGCTGCCTTTCCATCTTATCCAAAGCTTGTAAATGCCAAGAAAAGATGTTACCCACCACAAGAGAGTATGGAGATTACCGAAAACGGAGCTCACATTAAATTGCAAGCGCTATTGGACCACACTGTGGAGAGGATATTACTTGATATAAATACTGTTGATAGGTCTCAAAATGAAGAACTCAAGTTGACCTGGAAATGGGGACTTGATGGTTCTTCGTCGCAGAGTAACTATAAACAGAAAACGTCAAACACAGCTACAGAGTTCGATGATTCATCAGTAGTCATGATAAGCATCGTCCCTCTTCGGCTAGTGTCTACTAGGCCATCATCTGGGAATGAAAATCTAGTTTGGGAGAACCCCACACCTTGCTCAACTCTGTACTGTCGACCAGTGAAGTTCACTTTCACTTCGGAGACAGCTGACTTTATAAAGTCTGAAGAGTCTGAGATGAAAAAACAAATTGATGAACGAATATCTACACAGTGTGGAAATATTATTGTATCACATGAATTGCATATGACCATGATTGATGGAAAAGTGGCCAATATTATTGCTGGAGTACCATCATATGCAACGTGTCCCATTTGCTTGGCAAAACCGAGTGAGATGAATAATTTAGACGCTTTGACTTCTAAACCACTTCGTGAAGAAATTTACAAACAAGGAATTTCTTCACTGCATATGAAGATTCGGTGTATGGAATGTCTTCTCCATATATCTTATAATCTGGATTTTCAACGATGGACTGCTCGCGGAGAACATAAGGCTTTGAAAGAAGCTAAAAAAAATACCACACAGCAAGAGTTTCGTGAGCAAACTGGAATGCTGATTGATATAGTCAAACAGGTATGTATTTAATTTTCGCTCTCTTTATGTTGTTTGTGAATTATATCTGTATGTATTGTATATTACAGTATTGTTTTCCCATTTTAGGGTTTTGGAACTACAAACGACGGGAATACAGCGAGGCGCTTTTTCCAAGATTACAAAAGATCTTCCAGAATAACGGGAATTGACGAAAATCTGATTTTCAGATTTTCCGTTATTCTACAAGCCATATCATCAGGCAAAAACATTGACTGTGAAAAATTTAGAAGATACTGTAGAGAAACAGCTGATGTGTACGTGCAACACTATTCGTGGTACTACATGCCAGTTAGTGTACATAAACTTCTAATGCACGGTGCAGACATCTGTAACGACTTTGGTGTTTTGCCAATCGGTAAGTAAAAAATAAATATAGTTTGATGTATTATTTGACTCGATTGCGTTTTGAAATTAAAATGTATGTACTTATTCGTTTTAGGTACCTTATCTGTAGAAGCTTCGGAAGCCCGTAATAAGGACTTCAGAAACGTCAGGGAGAGGCACACTCGGAAAACGGGGAGAATAGCAACAAACGAAGACATCCTCCATGGACTTCTAATAAGCTCTGATCCCCACATATCCTACATAAGGCCTAAAATAATGAAACAGGTTCATAATGAGTTGTTGCCTGAAGCAACTCAGTTGTTACAGACTACTGAGCCTCCCTGTGACAGTGAAATTATGGAGGAAGAAGAATGCCTCATAGCAGAGTCCGAAAATTTGCCGGACCCACTAGCACTTCTGGAACAAGAAATAATGTGATCCGGCTCTAAATTATTCCCACAAAAGCCCATCAGGGTTAGGAATATGACAAACAGCCCTTTTCAGGGCTACAATTACTTCACAGTTTCATATTGATCATACGTACGATAACTTATACTATAATAATATACATACAGTTGATTATGTAGATAATTATCAACGACTTGCCCGTACAAATTTAAATTATTTCACCTATCATTAACAAAATTAGTATAACCTGAAACATTACGATATATTTATTCAACAATAGATAACGTGCAGTTAAAAAATAACACAGCCAATCAGAGACGAGCATTTTTCGATGACTCATTAGTTATGCGCGCACAAACAAATGTGTCATCAATCACAATGCAGAGCACCTGCATTGTGATTGATGACTCATTTGTACCGATAACATGCAATAATAACTAAATCTCTACCAGAATTACTAGTTCTAAGTACGTATGCGCTATTAAAACTATTTATTTAACTAAAAAGAAGGTGAAAACAGCCAAATGAGACAAAAAATATGCTTTGAATTTATTTTAAATGACAAATTCTTATTTTTTTACCGAATGATTACTCGCGCTGCCGCAGATGGCTGGCGCTGATTTTTTTTTCGTGGATAGTGAATGACCCTAGCTATCATATACTCACGCCATACACCCAACATATTAGTACAATTGAAGAAAAAAAAATTAAACGTGATTCGCTCCATACAAAAAAAATCTAATAAATTTTTTTCAAGACAAACTATCAAGTTTAGAAGAAATTTTATAAGAATAAAAGTTGTCAGGAATATTATAACACGTCATATAAAAAAAATCGCATCGATATGGTAACTTTGTTGCCTAAGTCCACTAATTTTCAGTATGGGCCCACTGTGGGGCGGCGGCAATGCGACGGGCATTTGTATGGTCAAGGGCAACGGCGATTTTCAGACCCTTAAACGGACGCGATTTGTTTTGAAGTTGTGAAACGAGGTTATGTTGTATTTTTTCTTCCCGCGCATAAATTAATGGGTTTAGAACTTTTTCACTCAAATTGACCAAGGTTTGTGAAATATAATTATAACATAACATCACGCCTTGTCTCCCCGAGGGGTTGGGCAGAGGTGTTCCCGTAGTTCACCCACAATCGCCAGTTATGTTTAAGTCCCATGTAATAGGGGGCGAGTCTATTGCCACCAACCAGGCACAAATCCCGACTCCGGGCTGCTACTGAGAAATTCCATATAGAAAAACCCAATAACAATTTGCCCGACCCGGGAATCGAACCCAAGAGTTCATGTTCAGCAGTAGCGCTTGCCAATTATCTCTGAATTATTGTATTTTATTTCATTTAAAGCCTATATTTGCTCTCTCCCAAGGTGTAAAAAAAACAAACAAGATTTTAGAATAGGTACCTACAGCGGTATAGTAGATTGTGTCCTAAGGGACCTGTCTTTTTCTCTATGAGAAAAATAAATAAGAGATGCTTTTAGTAGTGACGAATATTTATATTTACATAACCAAATTAACTGCTTCGTTGGTCTAGTGGTTGCAAGCGCTACTGCTGAACATGAGGTCCTGGGTTCGATTCCCGGGTCGGGCAAAGTGTTATTGGGTTTTTCTATTTGGAATATCTCATTAGCAGCCTGGAGTCTGGACGTGTGCCCGGTTGATGGCAATAGGCTCGCCCCCTGTTACATGGGACTTAAACATAACTGGCGAAATGTGGGTGTACTACAGGTACACCTCTGCCCAACCCTTCGGGGAAACAAAGCGTGATGTTATGTTTATGTGTGTATAACCAAATTACAAATTTATATTAATATCAAACTAAAATTGGCTGTAATATTTTGACAAAAAGTAATGAAAAAACGAATAAGAAGGTCCCGTGTATTTTTTTTATTTGTTTGTTCAATGCCGCGTCGGCAGGAGCGCTTTTTTTTATTGCCGGCTGGGACTTTATCGAAGCGAATTGCGTTCAAACTTTTTAATTAAATAGTGTTCCAAATTCAAAAGTCATTCCGGCGCACTTACTAAGTGCGCCGGAATGACCCATGTTGATCGCACTTATCGAGGAACCCTTCACTTCTTTTCGAATAGATGGGATGAAAATATTATTATTTTTTAATGTCTAGGTTTGTACCTATATTAAAATGGTATTTCCGCTGTACACTGAAATCTTGTTTCTTTTTTCACAATTTTAAAACAAAATCCCGTCCGTTTAAGTCAGCTGAGTAACTAAATCATTTTCGTTTTCGGCCGAAAATAAGACTAAAGCCGTAGTATCGTTTTCGGCCTAAAACCAATTTCGGTCGGACACAATTGAATATACTTTTACGCGTGTGCGTGTGGATTGAGTGCTCCTTTTTAAAAGTTAACTACAGGGTGAAATTGAAAACATGCGACAAATTGAGATAGGAGACTATATTTATCATTATGAACAACTTTTACTATGAGACAAAACCCGAAATCGCGAAAAAAATATCAGCTGTTCCCTACATTTATGTTCGCCGCATTACACATCAAAATGTATGGAACAGCAGATTTTTTTTCGCGAAAACATCTTTGGTCCCTTAGTAAAAGTTGTTCATAATGACGAGTACAATCTCCCATTTCTGTTTGTCGCATGTTTTCAATTTCAATCTGTATATTTTTACGAAATCAAGGAAGAATTTAGGAAATAGTTGTGAAAACTTCATGGTGAAGATAAAAAAAAATGTGAAATCTATGGTGAGAAAGTCGTGGTCAATTAACTAGAACACACAATCTGCTAACCTGAGAACATACTGTAACGCGTGTCTCAAAATATTCTGGGTATATGTTTATCATTTTTATGTGGAATAATTGTTTTGAATTTGTGAAAACTATTCACAAATATTCAATTGATTTTAACGGTTTATTTGGATTTTATAAAGGTTTATTTAGATCACTCAATCCACCTATGGTGCAGACGGAGTGTTCCAAAACTCTCCGACTTTGGCTAAATAAATTCTTAATATTTTTACTCTATTTTACGAGTATAATTCAGAATCAATTTGTGAAACAAAAACCTTGACGTAAAACTTAATAGTTAAAGAGTAAATAAGAAAAATACTTTCCTGCCCGTTCCGTTATGTCATACGGTGCCAAAACGTGGACACTGACAGTCGGGCTGGTCCACAAATTCAAGGTCGCTCAGCGCGCCATGGAGCGGGCTATGCTCGGAGTTTCTTTGAAGGATAAGATCAGAAATGAAGTAATCCGGAAGAGAACCGGAGTTACCGACATAGCCTGCAGAGTCAGCAAGCTGAAGTAGCAGTGGGCTGGCCATGTGTGTCGAAGGACCGATGGCCGGTGGAGCAGACGAGTCCTAGAGTGGAGACCGCGTATCGGCAAGCGTAGTGTGGGACGCCCCCCAGCTAGATGGACCCACGACCTTAAAAAGGTGGCTGGAACAGACTGGGAGAGGCATATGTGAGGTGATTGATTTATTGATTCATTCATTCATTGCGGGCTTCTCATCTAAGAGAATTTGAAGTTTTAGATAATATTGTACGAATTTTTGCTTACAGGCCTGGGGACCCGTACCATTGATACGGCGGTAGCTACGCCCCTGCTGGGAATAAAATAAAATACTTATGTCTCTTCAATGCAACACATTTAATTACTTGTAAAAGTTACTGTGTACATAATGCAGGGTGTCAGAGACATCGACGCGCAAACTGTAACCATGAATTCAGAACATGCAACGATGCAATACTTACGCGGCCAAAATGTATGGAACAGCTATAAATTTCAACGCAGGGTGGTTCAGAATCGTGTACTGAATCCATGGTAACAGGTTGCACGTCGATGTCCCTGCCACCCTGTATAAACCACTAAGACAAATAAAAAAAAAACGTTGATTTAATTATAAAACGATAATATTAAAAGGCAACATGGTCATGGTAATATTTTCTTGTTATTAAAACTATTCAATTACCCCCGAATACTCAAACGACCCGAGAGCAGTGGTGGCCCAGTTGTAACGGCCGCGACTTTTACGAGTTGTAAGTCGTAGGTTCGAACCCGGACAGGCGCTTTACTTTGTGTAAATTATTTCATCACCACTGCTCTCTAAAACGGTGAAGGAAAACATCGTGAGGAAACCGGCATGTCCTAGAACCAAAAATTCGAAGATGTGACATCTACCAACCCGCACTGGGCCCGCGTGGTGGATTACGACCCACTCCCTCTCACAGAGAAGAGACCTGTGTCCCAGCAGTGGGAACATTGTAGGTTGATTATGTACTCAAACGACAACGTTCCCATAGATAGTGCCACGCCCTCATCCTGACCGGGGTGGAACTAACGAAATCACTATGAAAAATGACAAGTTCTGTATTTTTTTTTAAGTGAAATTTCTTTAAGTGCACTTGGTGCTCTTTCTGAACAGTGAACGAAACTAAACCATCACTTGGGTTGGTGACGCTGAATCGCGTGTACTTAGCTCCAGTTGTTCGATGACGCTGAATCGCGTGTACTTGGCTCCACTTGGTCGATGACGCTGAATCGCGTATACTTGGCCCCAGTTGGTCGATGACGCTGAATCGCGTATACTTGGCTTCAGTTGGTCGATGATGCTGAATCGCGTATACTAGGCTCCAATTGGTCGATGACGCTGAATCGCGTATACTTGGCCCCAGTTGGTCGATGACGCTGAATCGCGTGTACTTGGCTCCAGTTGGTCGATGATACTGAATCGCGTATACTAGGCTCCAATTGGTCGATGACGCTGAATCGCGTATACTTGGCTCCAGTTGGTCGATGACGCTGAATCGCATATACTCGGCTCTAGTCGTAAGTTTTCACTTATATCGTGTGGTCTTAAGTACACTCTCATTTTTTTTTCTTCAGACTGGGTGAACTGGGCCAGTTTTTTGTTGTATTAAGAATCTAAGTGATTATTTGAGCTATGCTTACGTACATTCATCTTTGTGGTAATTTGTGTCATACACATATAAGCACATCAGTATTGTTTAGCTGTGCATTTCTGAAACATAGTTGGTTAGGACGCGAGGTAAAGTTGGGCCTTGGGATGCGATTTGCGTCAAGCGACACGGGCGCGTGACTTCATTCCACGAACCGTCAGTGGCGACGATGAGCTGGCTAACCGTGCTCGCCGGGCTCTCCCGTGAGCGTAAGTGTGAGCTTTACTGTTGATATGTTCGAAATAATCGGTGGTGTGCTCCTCACAGCATTCGAAGTTATACCCTGTTAATTCTCTGATTACTAAATGAATCACTAATAATTCACTTTCAGCGACTTCTTAGACAGAGCCTATAAGTCTGTCCTGTAACAACTGGGGTGTAGCTCTTGATGTTCTTCACACCACTGGCATGTCCTTTTGCTGGTGAATTCGCGAAATACAGCACCCGCCACCACTCGACTTCGTTCAGCCCCAGGACCATCTGCCACCCGGGGGTTACCTGCAGTGGCCCTCCATATGTTCAATACTACAACGTTCTTTAACAGATATGTTGACGTCGCAGATCTCGCATTTGACTTTAGTTTGTTAAACACTTCCATCTCTTTTTTGTTGGCGAGTTCTACAAGACTCTTACCCTCCATATGTTCACTAATATTGCGTTCAACAAAAACTATATATACAAAGCAAATTTTGCATCGAACTTGAGTTTTGGTGTTTTCGGTAAATTCCAGTAGATCGCAAAATGTATCGATTTTATCATCAGAGAGATTAGTTGCGTTACTAAGACATGATTCAATGCTGGGTATGGAGTCGGTGCAAGCATAACTAAATTTTTTTGTGTTAGTACTTACAGAACTACCATTTTGAGCGACGCTACCGGGTTTCGCGCTACTTTGAACTTTATTTTCTTTAGGTTTGATGTCATTTTTATTTTCTGAACACAACTGACTTGTGTGGCTTTCCATTGACATGGGTTTCCATTCCACCTCTAGATACCTTTACTTTACAAGCCTTACAGTATTCAGTTATTAATTTTAATGCCTACTGCAGGAGAATCATTATTTGTGCTATTAATCTTAGTAGAACCATTATTTATGTTATTTATTTCAGTAGAATCATTATTTTTTAGCTCTATATGTGTTTTAGAAATGTAATGACGTAATAAAGCGCCTTTTGCCACAGTTATGTCACAAATTTTACAAAACCAAACGTTTTTGTCAACAGTTTGGTGTACTGAATTTCGTTGCACGAGTACGTTAAAATGATTCATTGATTTAATGTGGACGAAGAAGTTGTGGGTATCGAAGTATATATTACAATCTTCACAGAACGTTTTACCTGTTTCAGGTATGTGTGTGTCTTTGATAATCTTTTTATGACTATCATTGTGTGTATGGTTGTCGGAGTTCGTCAATACTACGAGTACTTCGTTGCACGGCACGCAATGACTTGAAGCTGTGTCAATCTGCAATTATAAATAAGTATTTAAAGTTGTACACTGCTACAAGGACTTTTTGGCGCTCAAATGAAGTTGACTGGAGTGCGCAGGAGGGCGCTATTGGTAAATATTTGTGCAATTGTTATGTGTAATGTATTGAAAAACAAGATGGCGGCGTTAGTTTCGATTCAGCCACGCGCCAAAAGATCGAAGCAGTAATGCTCGCGAAGGCGGAGGCGGTGCGGTTGGGGAAAAGACAAGTTTCGCGCCCTCTCGCCCCAAGCCGCCGCAGGAGACGACCTGGGCGTCAGGAATCCCGGGCAGATTTCTAGCCATCGTAGGCGCGGGCTTGCGGACGGTGAGCAATGGGTAGCTCACCGTCCGGTAAGAAGCAGGCCCGGGTCGACGGCGCAACGTGTTCCACGCGCGCCTCAAAGAGGTGTCAGCACAAGTGTAGGGCTCCACTAGGGCCAATGCCTACCAGGGTCGTGGGAAAGTCCGAAAGGGATACCGAGGCCCCTGGCAACACAGGCAACGGAAGGAACACGGGTGGGTTTTAGTCAGTAAGAGTCTGACACACCCTACCGCTCCGCCCGCTCCGCGAACGGGAGAAGTTATTTGATAATTCCCCACACAAAAAAAACCCTTCTGAGACACACTGTATAGTTGTTTAAAAACATGTCATTCTTACTGTCCTAGCGAACTTCTCGTTGATCGGCTTCAAGATATTTCTCACGTGATTTTCAGTGACATCGTGTGGCTTGGTATCCTGAGAAATCCATGTCTTGCACAGTTGACAATATTGCCGGTAACTTTGGAAATGCTTCCGAGAAAACATTCCCATTTGGAGCCACAATCGAAATATATTCACCATTCATTACGGGTACATTCACTTTCAAATTGTATTTCTTAATCATTGCTTTCAAATATTCTTCAAAACTTTCTGTTATCTCATCATTTGTTGGTTGAATGTTGTTGGCATTGTTACTGACTGTTGGTGAGATCATCAGATTGCCTGTGATCGGTTGAATGTTGTTAGCATTGTTACTGACTGTTGGTGTCATCATCAGATTGCCTGTGATCGGTAATTGGTGGACAGAGTCATCGTCGCTATCATGGATGTGGCACAAATTCTTATTGCTTGTGCCGTAATCATTATTTGTTTCATAAGATTTAAAATGATCAAGTTCTAAATCAATATCCTCATCCTTTTCTTCGTCTAGAACATTTTCATAATCACAACTTTTATTTTCTTTAAATATTTCATAAAATTCACTTAAAATATTAATATCTAATATTGATTTAACGTGGTGGGCTGATGATTCGTGTCTATGTTTGTTTTTTATTTTAATAATCTTAGAGCAAGGGACGCAGTAATACACATCCTTGTGAATCTCTTTGTTGTTATCAATTACATTTATATTTATCTGTTTGTATACTCTTTCCATAAATTTCTGAGCTATGTTTTTATTAGTTTCATGTTGTACACTTTCGTTGTGTTCTTTGTGATACATTGTGGGCACGTGTACATTACAAATATGGCACTGGAAGGTGTCGACAGGATCTGAAAAAAAAAAACACGTAAGATAAATGCACTATCACCTACCAGCTGAATGGGCAGTGAAGGGAATGAATGTAAGTTTGACGTAACAAGATATTGTCGGATGTCCAGTTTGGTTTTAGGTCAGGAAGAAGCACTTTTTTTTAGGTGTGAACTAATCAAATAACTTCTCCCGCTCTGGGCGCAGCGGGTGGGTGTGTCAGACTCTTACTGACTAAAACCCACCCGTATTCCTTCCGTTGCCTGCGTTGCCAGGGGCCTCGGTAACCCTTTAGTACCTTCCCGCAACCCCGGCAGGCATCGGCCCTAGTGGACCCCTACCTTTGTGCTGACGACATCTCTTTGAGGCGCACGTGGAATACAACGCGCCGTCGACCCGGGCCTGGTCCTTACCGGACGGTGAGCTACCCATTGCTCACCGTCCGCAAGCCCGCGCCAACGGTGGCCGGATATCCGACCGGGATTCCCGACGCCCAGGGCGTCTCCTGCGGCGGCTAGGAGCGAGAGGGCGCGGAATTTGCCTCTCCCTCACCCGTCCCGCCTCCTCCTTCGCGAGCATTACTGCTTCGCAGAAGGAGGTGACAGCTGCCCATACCCTTTCGCTCTGTACCATGGCCTGAACCAGGGCCGGACGCGAGAGATCTCTGCCACCGATCGCCTCCACGAGGAAACGGCGGTGCTCTACCCTAGCCGGGCAGACCTCCACCGTATGCTCCACCGTGTCCTCCGGGCGTTCCACGCAGTGGTGACACTCGGGCGTTTCCTTCCGCCTTATCCGACACAGGAACCTCACCGAAGCTGCCGTGTCCGGTAAGGACCTGTGTCAGGCGGAAGGTGAGGACGCCGGACGGACGAACTTATGGATCATGTAACATCTCAGCTGAATGCACGAAAAAAGTGCATTGGCATTTTCCTTGATCTAGCGAAGGCCTTCGACACCGTTTCAATACCTATTCTTGTGGACAAACTGGAACCGATTGGTGTTCGAAGAATGGCCCTAAAACTCTTTCAAGGCTGTCTCTGTTTCTGATGTGCACTTTGATTAGAACGTTTATGAAAAATTTGACAGTTATAAGGTTTTTCACCCGTGTGTATATGAAAATTAATATTTAACAAATAAACGAAAATTACGTTGACATATAACACACTTGTATGGTTTTTCAACCGTGTGAGTTTGTAAATGGTGCCGATTCCCTTGTTCACAAACTAAACCAAATTTAAGTTCATTGCATCTTTTTCTTTCTATTTCGTCAAGAAAAGGACAGAAGATAAATTTTAGTTTAGTCCTGTCAAATTAATCAGCGCTTGACGTAAATTGACGTAATTTTAGTAGGCAAGTTTTTAATTACGTCTAAACTTGTATGGAGTAGTGACAGGCGCTGATTAATTTGACAGGACTGAACTAAAATGTATCTTCTGTCCTTTTCTTAATGAAATAGAAAGAAAAAGATGCACTGCACTTAAGTTTAGTTTTGTTTGTGAACAAGGGAATCGGCGCCAATGTCGTTTCAAACACGCACCTTGACTAAAATGTTTCTGACATACTTGACATTTGTAAGGTTTTTCACCATTGTGCTTTCCAATATGTTTTTGTAAATTACGTATTTTGGTTGATTCTGTGCATTTAGTGTCAGGGTTGGTTGTACGATATTGCGTTTTGATTCATTTGAGCCTGATAATTCATTCCTCTCTTGCTCGACTGTTATTATATCTTCTAGGTTTGTTCTTCGTATGTCTAGTGTTGGTTTTTTCGCGCCGGGAACCCTTGTGATAATAAACAGCTAAGTACAACATACACACATCAACAGAATCTAGAGATACCTTATTCCTAAATTATTTACGAATTTATAGTTTAAAATATTTCTAGTTTATAT
The DNA here is from genome assembly GCA_905333075.3 of Atethmia centrago. Taxonomy (NCBI): domain Eukaryota; kingdom Metazoa; phylum Arthropoda; class Insecta; order Lepidoptera; family Noctuidae; genus Atethmia; species Atethmia centrago. The sequence continues at coordinate 12,989,748 of HG995393.1, forward strand.
ACATATTGAATCCTCTTTTATTCTATTTTCAAAATTTAATAATGCAAATTAAAAAAAACAAAAGAAACAACAAAATACCGCGGCATAATTGTTAGTAATTCGTTACGTCAGGGAAAATTAAAATTGTTTTATTAATATTAATTAATGAAAAGGGATTAGATTGTTTTTCTTTTTAAGACGCTGACAACACCTAAACCGCGGTCACTGTCTAATTCCATAGAAAAGAAAGAGAAGCGCGATGACACAACGCTTGTAATTTATTGCAAAATATGAAGTAATTATCTATTTACTCAAAATTTAGTTGAGTAATCGAAAATAAAAAACAACCAAGTTCTGCATTCAAATAAGACGTTCTTGTTATTAATTAAATACGTAACGTATGTTGATATTTGATACAGATATTTTGGATTAGAACTCAAAGTAAGAGGTTAGTTTAACGTTAGTTTGTATCGAGATTTTGTTTTCAAAACGTGTTTTGGTAACAACCAAGTTCTGGGAAACATGTTCAAAATTAACATATATTTTTTTCCGCTACCATAAACTACACAGATTCGGCAATTTTTTTTCTTAAGCGAAGCCTATTTCGGTCAATTGGGTCTTGTCAGCGCCTTAACATGCCGTGTGAGCTTTAAGAGTCATGTCACGTCGTCATTTGAGTCGAGATGAAATGTTACGAGCCGTGGGCATGTTAGAAAATGGTGCTATTCAACGCATCGTTGCTGAGGCCCAATACACCAGCCAAAACGTGATATCAAGGTTGTGGTCACGTTATCGCAGTACTGGGGATGTGGCTGAACGGCACAGGGGTAGATATAGTGTGAACTACGCAGAAACGGGATCGATTTCTCCAAATGACCGCCAGAAGACAACCCAATGTCACAGCGATGCAACTAGTACAAAGACTCCAGAAGGACCACCAGCTGCTGGTAAGTGACCAAACCGTGCGAAGGAGATTGCATGAAGTTGGTCTTCATGCTCGAAGACCGCTACGTGTTCCAACATTGCGACGTGGCGATCGCGGTCGGCGACTTTCGTGGGCTCGGGAGCATTTACCATGGAGTGCACAGAACATATATACCCTGACGGGATGGAGTGTCTTTGTTGCTGTTCACCGATGAGTCCCGGTTTGGGTTTCATTCGGATTCACGAAGAACACGCGTTTGGAGAACTCCAGGGAGGGTTAGCCGCCTACGGCACCTTCAGGAGGTCCACTCATACCAAGGCGGGACAATCACGGTGTGGGCAGGAATTCGTCTTGGTGGACGAACCCAGCTCGTTTGGATCCAAGGCAACATGACTGCACAAAAATACCACGAGGAGGTAGTATAGCCTGTTATTGTCCCACGCAGAATCCAAATGGGCCAGGAAAATCTACTCATGCACGATAATGCTCCTTCCCACACGATGCAGCTGGTGTCGGCCGCTCTCCGAGACCACGACATTCAAGTTTTGGATTGGCCTGCAAAGTCGCCCGACTTAAATCCTATCGAGCATGCCTGGGACATGTTACAACGAAAAGCTTTGAGAGATTTCCCGCCAAATTTGACGACGGAACAACAACTTTACGAACACTTGCAAAGAACACGGGACCTCATACCGCAGCAAGACATTGACAATTTAATTTTAATAATGAATAATCGATCTCGATGTGTAATTAATGTAAGAGGTGGCAACACTGATTATTAATCATTAGATTTTATAAGATTTTTCAATTTTAATTAAAATTAATAGTTTTATAAGAAGGAATGAAGTTTTTTTATCATACCAATTTTCTACGGCGATTAAAAAAATTAACATTTTTATTTAAAACAAACAAATCACGTTTTTTTTTTTTTTATTAGAGACCTTAAAATAACCCATCATTCTTCCATTTACTATATCAGAAAATTCTTCATAGATTTATTGATACTTGATGAAATATAAAATATCCCTAGATTCTGTTGATGTGTGTACATTCGATGCGATAACAGATTAAGGGATGTATGTACAATCAGTCAATTTCACTGACCCACCCCGTAAGCTATCCACAAACTCGCACTGGGCCCGCGTGGTGGATTAAGGCGCACTCCCTCTCACAGAGAGGAGGCGCAGCAATAAAACATCATTGACTGATTATGATTTTATGCATATGCTACCGTAAGCTTAATATTTTACAGATTTGGCTCGGGAGACGTAGAGGAGCGGTCGTCTAGTGTGCGCTCTGTCAGATTTTGCTAAGCACATGTTGCAAGTTGGCGTTGCCAATCGAACATTGTTTGTTTTGGTTTGATGTGTGGCCTCTTTCGCCAAGTGAATTACACTGAAGCGGTACAGAGGTGCCCAGGTGCGACAGGGCTTGGCCCCCGTGCAGGCTTATCTGGTGAGGTCTTTCCATATCTTTCAGGGAATTGCTCCACTCTGGAAGACACGCGCCTTGCTATGTTGGCCTGGGTAGTATTGTTGGCGTTTGGCAGCCAGTAAAAATTGTTAGGTCCGTCATTTTAAGTTACTAGTTTATTTTGCCCGTAGTGGCCTTGGACCTTAGGCCAGATGACAAACAAAAAACATGCAACGTGCACGCGCAGGGTCGACTCAAGTACCGGGTGGCCTGGGTACCCCCTACCCAGTGTTGGCGTTTGACAGCCAGTAAAGATTGCTAGGTTCGTCATTTTAAGTCACTAGTTATATTGACCCTATTGGTTTAATTAGTTATATGTGCTAAAAAACAGTGTACCTAACTTTAATATGTAATAAGTGTGTGAAAATTCAGTAACAGAAAAATCAGTTAAGCCGCGTCAAAAAATTCACACCATTCAAGATTCGGTGAAGCTGGACCTGAGCTAACCTGGTGGCAACGGTGTTAAAAGATGGCCCTCCCATTGAAAAATCACCCGTCTCGGTGATGGGTGTCTTTCTGTGTTAGAGTAAGCTCTAGGATGCATATCCGGTACGGCTCTAATAATCCTTCCTATCCTAAGGGCACGTCTTCCTGACCATTACCGCGCCCCCCAGTCTACTCTTTGATATGCAATTGTCTCTGTAGTCCCATGAAACATGAGGCTCCAGGGACTAGTGTGAATCCTTGGGTTCATTCGAGCAATTGAGTCTGATTTAACCAGGCTGGGGTCGGTGCATTTCATTCATTCTATTCATTAATATTTTACAGACAGAACGTCTTAAGATTAGGTACGATTATGCTTGAACCGAAACCAAACTTGTTTTGTTATCGACGTGTAGAATTACCAATTCTACAATAGTTTTTTGGTGATATTCCTCCATGATAACATGAAGTATTCAACCTTTTTTAGAGTTCGGTACTTGCACATTATGTCTTGCTTTTGAATATTAGATTAATTTTTTTTCCGTGTCAGTTTGATGAAATGTCATTTTTTTTTAGAACTCACAGAGATTGTCGCCTCGAGCAATGCAGATTTTTCCGAACTCTTACGCCTGAATTATAATGTGATTGAAATCCTAATCCTAACTAATATTATAAATGCGAAAGTCAGTTTGTTTGTTACGCTTTCATGCTACCACGGCTGAACGGATTTGGATGAAATTTAGCATATGGGTAGACCATGACCTGGATTAGGACATAGGATACTTTTTATCCCGATATTACCACGGGATCGAGACTTATGCGGGGTTGGATCTAGTATCGTTTGGAGTTGGGGGGTAAAAGGGGGCTAAAGTTGGTAGGGGTTGGGTCCCCGATTATAACGCTACCACTCTTATTAAAAGGTAATGCATATTTTTCGAGTAATTAATAAAAATTGTTTCTAACCTCAAATCAGATAAGAAGCGAAAACAAAACGTTAAAATGGGCGATTGACAACCAAATCTGTCCCAGTATCTGTAGTTAGTATCCAGTATCAGTAGTTAGTATCCAGTATCAGTATCCAGTATCAGTATCCAGTATCAGTATCCAGTATCAGTATCCAGTATCAGTATCCATTATCAGTATCCAGTATCAGTATCCAGTATCAGTATCCAGTATCAGTATCCAGTATCAGTATCCAGTATCAGTATCCAGTATCAGTATCCAGTATCAGTATCCAGTATCAGTATCCAGTATCAGTATCCAGTATCAGTATCCAGTATCAGTATCCAGTATCAGTATCCAGTATCAGTATCCAGTATCAGTATCCAGTATCAGTATCCAGTATCAGTATCCAGTATCAGTATCCAGTATCAGTATCCAGTATCAGTATCCAGTATCAGTATCCAGTATCAGTATCCAGTATCAGTATCCAGTATCAGTATCCAGTATCAGTATCCAGTATCAGTATCCAGTATCAGTATCAGTATCCAGTATCAGTATCCAGTATCAGTATCCAGTATCAGTATCCAGTATCAGTATTTGTAGTCAGTCCGTGGTATAAAATTTCGGGCGAAATCGATAACACGGAGCGTAAACAAAACAACAGGTATGTCATTTGCGTCATGTGTCACTGTCATTCGTTTTCGATCATTCCGTTTCTCCTCGAGTTGCGTGAATTTTTCTGTGTTTGTACTCCCTCTGATCTTATGTGTGTACAAAAGGCAATGTTACTATTTTTACTAGGAGAACTTAGGATGCAAGAGCGAGCGAAGCGAGCTTGGGACTTGGTGCACCCCGACTCGGACAGGTTAGTTTCGAAGAGTGAGCGAGCGGAGCGAGCGAACTCAGACCCCGCCATCCCCTTCGGGGTTATTTTTTTTAAACCCTAGAGGCCCGCGAAGCGGGCCTCATACTTTTTTTTTTTTTTTTCGTGGGTGGGATATCATCAAATAACTTCTCCCGCTCTGGGCGGAGCGGGAGGGTGTGTCAGACTCTTACTGACTAAAACCCACCCGTATTCCTTCCTGTTGCCTGTGTTGCGGGGGCCTCGGTGACCCATAAGTACCTTCCCGCGACCCCGGCAGGCATCGGCCCTAGTGGACCCCTACTTTTGTGCTGACGACATCTCTTTGAGGCGCGCGTGGAATACGACACGCCGTCAACCCGGGCCTGGTCCTTACCGGACGGTGAGCTACCCATTGCTCACCGTCCGCAAGCCCGCGCCTACGGTGGCTGGAAATCCGCCCGAGATTCCCGAAGCCCAGGGCGTCTCCTGCGGCGGCTAGGGGCGAGACGGCGCGAAGCGTGCCTTTCCCTCAACCGTCCCGCCTCCTCCTTCGCGAGCATTACTGCTTCGCAGAAGGAGGTGACGGCTACCCATGCCCTCTCGCTCCGTACCATGGCCTGAACCAGGGCCGGACGCGAGAGGTCTCTGCCGCCGATCGCCTCCACGAGGACACGGCGGTGCTCTGCCCAAGCCGGGCAGACCTCCACCGTATGCTCCACCGTGTCCTCCGGGCGATCCACACAGTGGTGATCCCGGGGGCCTCATACTACGCCTTTTAAACGACTTTTTAAGTGATTTGAGGTTAGGTTAATAATTTGTTTTTCTCAAGAACGGTGCGTTACCTTTTCATGGGAGTGGTGCCAGGGCGCAGGGGGCACACCCCCCCAACCTCCCCCGCGAAGCTGAGCTCATACTACGGCTTTTTAAGCGATTAAGAGTTTTGAGGTTAGGTTACAATAATTTGTTTTTCTCAAGAACGGTGCGTTACCTTTTCATGGGAGTGGTGCCAGGGGCAAGGGGCACCACGGGCCACCCCTTCTCCTGCCAAACGATACTAGATTTTTACCTAATTTGTAGATTTAGGTTTACGGTTTGTATCCTCTTGCTCAATTCCGAACAAAGAAATTTTGTCTTATGATATTTGTCTTCTCATTGTAGGAACCTTATATTCGAGACCCGACGAGTGCGATCTCTATAGAGACAAACAATTAATCTTTCCGGAAAATGTTAAGTGAATTTGCTCATTTTTTTTCTCGTTCTATTTAAGGCTTGTGAATCGATAACTTATCCACTATTTCTTAATAGGAAAGTTCGCCGATTGAGCCAGTCTTTTTTTTTGGCCCTACGTCAGATGCAGAATAGGGTATTTTACTATATACGAGAAAAAATCTATAAATATATTATTGAGATAGTTTAGGCAAAAAGGAGTCTGAAAATGTTAGTTTTAGTTCATAAAATAACAAAATAAATTTTAAAAGTCATTTCAACGTTTTCAGTTTTTCTAATCTGTTAAAAAACACCATGAAATAGTAGCCGCCATGTTATTACGTCATACGGCTATGTTAACAAAAACGTGTCAATTATCATACAAAGATCAGCACATTTGTTTTCATAGCCCAGTGACCTCATGACCACAGAGCAACATGGCGTCCACTGCGTCCAGCGTTTTCGTCAACCTACGCGCGAAATTTGAAAATGTAAATTGTTAAATGCATTTTTATGGCACTTATCGATTGAATAAAAATTTTGTGATTTTTTTTTGGGGCATATTAGCACTATAGAAATTAATTAAGGCACGTTTCGAAAATGGGTGTAAGACCCTATTCTCGACGTCCGTCGTGCATAAGGTGTGCACATATCTCTGCGTGTGGTTCTACAGCAGGCTACATGAGGCCGCGTCTGTCACGCAGCCGTTAGACGGCCTTTGCCAGTGACGTATGCTTTGTGTCATTTGTTCATATAAAACCTGTAGCTCTGGCGCTCTAACTTCTACAACGGCTAAAGGAAAGAACAAGCATGTCATATTGCCCCCAGTTCAATATCTAACACACTCCACCGACGGTTACTAGACGTTTCGAAACTTGAACGACCCGCGTCCCTTAGTACAGATTTCAAGTGGTCGTAGTTTTTTTTTTTATAGTAGTTGACCTTGAGAGGTCGTCACTACTCAACCGGACAATCCTATGGCTGCCTTAAGCGGAATCAAAGCCTCCAGCCAGGGGCGAAATACTTACATTACTAAGCGACTGCTCGCTAAGGGCACCCCCTGTGGGGGTACAGACCTCGGCTTAGGGCGTCGCTGGGGGAGGACAGCAAGATGGGATAGGCTGGATCTGAACTGTATTATTATTAAACGGGGAATTTAAAGCTAAAGGCACTTCGTCGAGCAAGGGTCGGGGGGGGGGACAATTACGTCGGGGTTTTTGCGAGGGACCTCGGCGGCGAGGTTGGTTTGTGTGATTTGCATTTGTGTACAGTACTTGTGGCCCTACTGCTTTCCTGGAGGAGAGTAATAGGGTCATCGGGGTCGGTGAGCGTATGCCTTGGACGGCGAATAGAGCTAATGGAGGAGGGCCTATAACTGGCGGCCTTCATAACCAGAGGGTTGCGGTGGGTGGTGGCAGAGTCAAAGAATCGCTTCGCGGTGGAAATAGTCTGCCAGCGCACACCTTTCGCTTGTACACTGTTCTAGGGACATCATAGCATAATATGTGGGTTAACTCATATTGGGTAATAGAGGCATATGGAACAGGGTGTAAAGTTCACTCATCCCCCATAGAAAAGGAGGATCCTCCGACCAGACCGGTGTTGTGTCTGGTGGACAACTGCCCATGTGGTTGTAGTGATTAAATTTTCCGCTTTATGAATATGTGTGAATAGTATGAATAGTGCCTGAGCGACAAAACTGCTCCCACACCAGGAAGGTGAGTAATGAACAGTTTTATGTGAAGTTTCATTAGTATCCTGTAAGTAACAAACAAATTATGATGATATTCAGTTCTCCACGTTCACGGTCACAATGCGCGCAGAGTTATTTGGACACCGATGAACCTGTACGTGGATATATAAACTGAATTTTATATCAATAATTAGTTGCTTAGTTCAGTTCTATACCTGTAAATTTTCAGCGTAGTACATACAATAATTAACGAGATAATAAAATAAAAGTGCAAGACCGTGATAACCCGACCAAGTTTAGGTGGTTACAAAAAAGCGACCGCGTAGTACATTATGCTATCTTTTAAAATATGTAGGATAGTGCTACAAGTTTAGTACAGATGTGTACACAAGTGTTAAAAAAAACTACGTTTCAGGAAATGTTTTTGTGAAATAACTAAAAAACTATAAGTGCAACAAGGGCGAACGGCAGGCTTGTATGGGACTTTCGTACAGCTAATAAAATTTCGTGTTTTGGGATATTTTTTGTTTTAATTGGTAGCTAATACGATAGACAAGCCCTTTTTAAATTCTTGGATTTTTAAAACTTGGAACGTAAAAGTTATAACTAGTTTTATTTTTTAAGGTTATGTACTAGTGTACCAATGTAGATTGTTACTTATAGGCACATAAACATTGTTTCGGTAATAAAGTACATGTTCTAGATTGCTTGTCGCTATTTTTGTAGTGTTTTACGTACTATCAAGTAGGTAAATTGAGATGAGGATCGTACCTACTCAGTGGAGTGCATTAGGAGAAACCTATGTCCAGCAGCTAACTGCAACAGTTTGATATTGATGAAGTCCTAATGGGGTTTTGAGTGTAGTTAAATAAAACAATACAGTTAATAGTTTCTTTTTTAAGTACATTTATTTTATTTATAATTAATTAATTAATTATTAATTCATTTATTTTATTTTATTTTTTGTTGAGGGGCTTGTGGCTAAATAATAACAGCCGCACCCGCACGGGTCAATCGATCAGGTTAAGCCGCGCTTGCCGCGGTTGGTCCGGGGATGGGTGACCATCTTTACATACCAAGACCCCTCCGTGCCTCGGAAAGCACGTTAAGCCGTTGGTCCCGGCTGTCATTCGTAAATCTTTGAAAGTCGTTACGGGTCGTCAGAAGCCCGAAAGTCTGACGACCAGTATTACCAAGGGGCAGGGGCGTGCCGTCCATAGAGGCAATTAGGCCTAGCCTACCCTACCAACAACGCCAATGCATTTATTTTAACTATGTAATACAATAACACAAAATATTTAAAAAAAAAGTTAAACTCCTGTTAAAACTCTTATAGCAACTTGTCGCAGACGCCAAGAGACTCACAGTTCGACGGAGCTTACGTACGCAAGGCAAGGATTCCTTTCGCCTACATTTCGTTCATAAATTTACGCACACTCGTGTATATTTTCGTGTGTATGAACGGCACACAATAGTGAAATGGTTTAAATTAGGGGCGTAACTCCGGCGGCAGGAGCTTGGTCCTCATTGGTTGTGTGTAAAGTGAAGATTTAATGAATGAAAAATATTGAAGACCAGGGTTCTCAATTTTTTGGACAATTCCCCGAATTGCGGGGAAGTTTCCTTCATGACTACCAGACTACTAGAGACAATTAAAAAAAAAGGGTGGTATTGTTGAATTTATGCCTTCCAAAAAATTATAAATTGTAAGGAATAGCAAAAGCCCTATAAAAGTAATTAAAAACTTTATAATTTTTTATTTTTCTTCTCATATTTGGGAAATTTCGCTTGGTTTGTGGGGAGTTAGGAAAATAAGTTTCGGCAACACAGTCCAGTGTGTCAGTATTATCCGGCAAAATATGATAGTCCCTTTTGTGGAAGAACACGGTATGACAGTGATACAATTTTAATTGGTAGTGTTTGTTTCATGTGACAGTGACACGTAATTTATATGTGATCTTGAATGTTTTGCTGTTTTAGATCTTATTAAGTTATAAGTAATTGGTTTTGAAACGTAAAGTACCTAGTGTAAAGATTATGTGTTGTGTTATTATTTGTTTATTTACCTAAGAATGGTGTTCTGTTGTGAAGTTTGCGCCGATAATGTGTTGGTTAGGTTAGGTTAGTCGCACTTGTCGTTTAATGATAAGATTCAAGTTGTGTCTAAAGGTAGATGTGTGCCCGAATTACGAGAATTTATCCAAAAATATGGTAATTCATGACTTCGGATATCTTGCCAGTGACGTGTTCTGTAATTATCACCCACCCACTTGGTTATGATATTTGAGGTGGCCGAATCTTTCTTCTGTTTGCATCGTTAGAAAATCGTTTTTTAAACCTTGAATAATGTGGTTAGTTCTTGTATGTAGAGCCGCGCTGTGATGTTGCGCGAATTAGTTTTTTTTTTTGGTGTCAGTATGCGTGGCCTACCCTCTGTGGAGAACCACTGCACGCCACTGCCAAGGGGTATCGTATTACCCAGTAACTGGGTTGTGGAGGTCAGATAGGCAGTCGCTCCATGTAAAATACTGGTATTCAGCTGCATCCGGTTAGACTGGAAGCCGACCCCAACATAGTTGGGAAAAGGTTAGGCTGATGATGATGATTTTATTTATAATTAATTATTTGTTAATATTACTTCATCTAAGTAGGGGGCAGTTCGGGTAATACCATCATGGCGAGCATAGCTAAAATACCAATATTACTGCGTTTAGTTTACGACTAAATTACGTGTAGTTATTAAAATATTTTTTATTATTATTATTAATTAATCCGAACTTCTAAAAATATTACACTTACATGAAAATAAATGGCTTAGTTGCCTTAATATGTGGTACAAATTCTATAACAAAACAACAAAAAAATAAGCTGTACGAAATCTGCCACTGCCACCGTTCACCTTTAAAAATGTGCGCAACAATTACAGAAGCTGGGCAACTAATTATCTGTAAGATTTAAATGACTATTTTCAACATTATTTTGCTGGGGTAACGTACACGTTATAATAAGACTATATGAGTGGACTTTTCTGAGGCCTTTGTAAGAGGCAGTCGTTTCTTATTTTAAATATAACCTTTGTTTTTATTAATAATAATAATAATACCATTTATTTCAGGCGTCACAGGCCCATAGAAAAAATACCATAACCTAAAAACATACATATTTTAATATACTTGAAAAGAATGTTAATAAATAGCTTAAAATTATGTTAGTAGCACTTCACTTCACTAGCTTGTACTTGTGCTGACTTGTGGCACTTGTCCGCGGAAGCGACGGAACACCACGTCCTGCGGCCAAAAGTCCTCTTCCATGACGACGGACAGATAACAATTCGGTACTCGCACCACAAACGCCTTGAAGTTGACGTTGCGGTGTGACTCCAGCAACTGCACCCTCGGCGAGTACCTGGTCTTCTGGCGCACGTACTCCACGATGTCCTCCGCCTTAGTGGTGTAGTGTAGGCGGGATATGTACACCGGTGTGTTCGGCTTTGCGGCACGCAAGCTAACTTCTGGTTGTGTAGGTGCTTTACCACAGCGGTTCTTGATTGGTCGCGATCGGCGCTTCCTCTGCACTGTCACGAAACCCTCAGCATCTGGTCTGTTCGGCGCTTTATCTGGCATAAGCAGCATACTTGAAGCGCCTGGGGCACTCGCGGTAACGCTAGCGAAATCCTTTTGTAAAGGTTTCGCCAGGGCTGTAGACACTGTCAGCGGGACGGGGCGAGGAGTTCGGGCAACGTTGCATGGAGGAGCTGCGGTGACGGGCGCTGGGCTGCGAGGCACGCGGTGGGAACGTTCCGCAAGCTCAGCAAACGACGGATGCGCTGGCGACAAAACTGCTGATGCGGAATTTGACGACGATATATCGAGGCCAGCTCCGCGACACATGTTTACGTTTGACGCATCGACTGTTGACCTAGTTACCGCTACACTGTTGCGCAACTCGCAAAATTCTTTGCGCAAAAAAGCGACAGTGTTTTGGGAAGCATCTAATTTCGCCAGAACATCCGTGAGGCGGGCCTTCAGAAAGACAATGTCCTTCAGAAGGCTCGTTACATCAACGTGGTCGAAGGTGACGGGAGGAAGCTTGTGTAGCTCCTTCGCCACAAACGTCGGCACGTCGTCCGGGTCGGTCTCCTTGAATAGCGTGATAATGTCTTGCACGCTTCTCTTAGTCCCGTCACGCCGGCGGGACACCATCTGGTCGCGCTTGTTAAGCACACTGAACAGCAACAGCTTGGCAGCAGCTATGTCATCTTCGCTGAAGTTCGTTGCGCAGATCTGGACAGCGGACACCTCGTCCATCACATCCAACTTCTGCTGCAGGAACGCCAGCAGCTCATTCGGCACAAGTTCATTGCTCATGGCAAATAAATTACGAGCGACAACTTGCGCCGCGCTAGTCAATACACAGAATATGCAAACACGACCTAAACAAAACTAAACTATTAAACTGTTTAAAGTGATTACATTGTTATAATACTCGTATAAAGTTGTTTCAGTCAATAATTAGTGATCTAAGCACATATAAAGTTAATAATAATATATTGTGCAATGAACAAATGGGATTCAGAAAAAACAAAAATATTATTATGGCAATATACAGTCTTTTTACTAATATCATGACAAACGTTGACAATCAAATTCCTGTATGTGTTATATTGACTGACATGACTAAGGCGTTCGACTACGTAAGACATGACATCCTTTTAAGAAAGCTTCACTCATACGGCATACTGAATGTCCTGGATCGTATTACCTCTTACCTTAGTGGCCGAAAGCAGTTTACCGAAATATCCTGAATATGTTTGATAATATGACCAAGCGCGAGCTTAACCATACATCAGGCATTAGAGAAGTCAAACATGGTGTGCCACAAGGTAGCGTTCTGGGGCCACTATTGTTTCTCCTTTATATAAATGATTTACCAAGTCGAACTCAACATCCTATGGTATTATTTGCGGATGATAGTACCGTGGTAATAAAATGTAATGATATATTAGATTATGAAGATGACATAAATAAATCGTTAAATAGCACTAGTTATTAATCTTAATAAAACAAAAGTAATGCACTTTTACGAAAGGACGTGCCCACCCAACATAATGATTAGCCACAATGGGCAAAACGTAGACTCAACAAATATTGCTGAATTCCTTGGCATCTTAATTGACAGCAATATTACTTGGAAACCTCATGCCGAAGAAGTTTGTAATAAACTAAGCAAGTCAGCGTATGTGCTGTATAACCTTTCCCGTAAAGTAAGCAACAATACACTCCTGATAGCTTACCATGGTCTAGTGGCGCCAATACTAAGGTTTGGAGTAATATTTTGGGATAATTGTAGTGAGAGGGAAGAGATTTTTAAAGCCCAATTACTGAAAACTACAAAACGCTGTATTCGGTCTATGTCAGGTCTGAAAACTACAGACAGTTGCGAGTCTTTGTTTAAGTCACTGACAATACTGACCTTCCCGTCTTTGTACATTTTGGAAGTTGCAATTTTTGTTAAAACAAATTTATATCAGTTTTCGTCACTAGCGGATATTAGAACTCGTTCAGGTCCTACGAGACAACAATATAAAAATATATTACATACAGGCAAATGTAAAACGGTGCTACTAAGAAAAAATATAATGTCAATGGGGCCTACCATATACAATAAAATTCCGAGCAGTATTAAAGAAAACCCCTTACGAATATTTAAATCAAGATTGACCTCATTATTATTAGAAAAATGTTATTATTGTATGTTATATTATAAAAGACTTTTTAAATGATAAAAATAACTTAAAACTAAAACATGCTCTCAACGCTGGCCAAGCACAACACGTCATGCTCACCGCTACAGATATACTGTTAACATTAGCATGTCGGTGACGCGAACCCATAACATTTTCCACGACTAAAAATCGCTCAACTCACCTAAAGAAGTTTTTCTTTCAAAATTTGGCCCCACGAAAATTGAGCCTGTACCGCTCAGCGTCTAATCATACACTCATCTTGAGTGCCACTCCATGACCTAGACACGGTAGATACTAATGTGGAGCGAAAACGACAAAAAATAGTTGGTTTTTGAAAACTCCCTCGACGACACATCATTCATAAAAATATTACGAAGATCCTGCGACTTGTCTTCAGGTGGCGCACGATAAGACTGGCTTGAATCTACAAATACATATGAGTGTTTTTAAAACATTTTTAATTTCAATATTCTGTTGTGGACGAATCTCGTCCAGCTCGGCTTTTAAAGTCCCTGGGATAGCACAGTCCCGGTGGTTGACTTGCGCCAACAGAATTCTTCGATTAAGTATACATGTGGGAAAAGCTAAACCATTAGATTAGATTTATTTATTTGCCAACAATGTAGGTACAAGTATAAGATGCATAAGTTATTTGCGGAAATCGCGAATCTAGTTGATGTAACTGGTGACCGAAAAGCCGGCGGCTTTCTCGCGCATCAGCATTGCAATTCAGCGAGGAAATGCCGCCAGTATCCTCGGTACAATGCCCCGAGGGCCTTTTTTAGGCTTAACTTAATTTTAATTTAATTTAGTTAATGTTAATAATCATCTTGTAATTTGGTTATTATTTTTAATTTTTAGACAAGTAAAATAAGTACTTTTGATCTTGAATTACATTTCATCATTTTGTAAGGAGCGTAGCAGGTGGCGTGCCTATCCCCATGGGAAGAAGGCTTGAGTTTATGTATGTATGAATTACATTTCTTCACATATTCGTAGAATAATATTATTTAATACAAATATATTAACTCTAAAGAGTTTTGTTTCTTTTGCATGTGTGGTGAGACTATAAATGATAGGCTGAAAAATGATGTGATAAGGCAACGATGCGGTTTAAAGGAAGATGTAGTGACAAAAATTGAAAAGAGTATGCTTAGATGGTTTGGTCATGTTGAGAGGATGAATGAAAGGTAACTAACAAAAGGTATTTACAAGGCAGTTGTGAGTGGAAATGCCGGGAGGGTTCGCCCCAGAAAGACATATAGTGACCTCATTGGTGATGTTCTTCAAAAAGGCCAGGTGCGTAGTACTCGCAACCGGCGTGCGTGTATGAACAGTTGTATGAACGTAAAGGAAGCAAAAAGAGTATGTAAGGAGCGTAGCAGGTGACGTTCTATAGTTTCTGCCTACCCCCATGGGAAGAAGGCGTGAGTTTATTTTATGTATGTAGTTTTGTTTGTTTGTATCTCTGGAACTAACAAATCCGAGTGATTTGAAAAAATCCTTTTGCGTTTGATATCCCAATTCTTGAGCAAGGATTTTACGCTAACCTTAGGAGCCGTAAATATAGAAAAGTAAATAAAAACGCTAAGCGAAAACGAATTAATAGCTCGGACGGGCGATATGATTTCAGCAGTCTTAGCATGACACTCTATTTCTTCGAAGAATAGACTCGGCTCTTTCTATACAAAGTGACATTTCGTTTCTCAGTTTTTGACATCTCACCATAGAAATCCTTCTACAATCTGTCATTTTGTGTTTCGTTTCTAACGATCTTTGTCTAGGTCCTTTTTTATGTAGAAGGATTTCTACGGTGGGATGTCAAAATAGGAGAAACGAAATGTCACTTTGTATGGAAAGAGCCGTGTCTATTCTTCGAAGAAATAGAGTGTCATGTTAAGCCTGCGGTACTGCAACATATCTTACGACTTCCACACGAACGAATTTGCGGGCAGAAAGAAGCTAGGGGGACATAAAATTAAGCACTTACTATTATTTTGATGTTCCTTCTTGATGTTTATATTATCTTGATTACAAGCGCTTTGAGGTTCCTCCATTATCTCAACATTATCTTGACTACTATAATTATGTTCACTGGAAATATTAACACAGTCATCAGTAGCAATGATTTCCATTTGCCAATCGTCAACTATACTCGTATGCTTTAATAGAGTTGTTGTGAGTCCACCAAAATATTCTAACCGGCCAGAATATATTAAAGGTGTGTCTGGCTGTAAGAAAATTGATAACACTATTAAAAAAAAAACATCTTGGGAAAAGAAAATCCACATGCCTTTCAAGAACTTTCGTTGCACTTCCAAAAAGTGACAGGTATGCCATGCCATGTGGGCAGGAGAGGTGTACGTTACCCCAGCTGGAAAGTGGCTCCTAGAGAGTTATGAGTGGTACGTATAATTAGTGCGTAATCTGCTGTAAATGTGCGCGCCACTTATAAGAATTGTGCGCTTTACCGTTTTGGAAAAACACGAAAAAAAAACGATTCCTGATGGAGTAACGTTCCAGCAGGAAAATTCTAAACGAATGTTCGGAGAGAGAAATATTGAGCATGGGATGAGAGCTTATATTTGTGCAAAAATGTGCGCCGAAAATATAATTTGTGCGTCTTCAGGTTTTCGAGATATTGCGTTTCCTGCTGGAGTAACGTTTTGCAGAATCGAGTATCTAAACCATTGTATGTGCGCCTGTAGAATAAACATGCACGAGTAGCTCTTAATTTGTGCGTATTTGTGACAGAATTAGATTTAAGAAAATATATATAACTTTCAAGTAATAGCGCTTTTTTTAAAACCCGAAAAAATATCGCAGCGCCTAAATGAGAAAACGTATAAGCTGCCTGAAAACTGTATTTGGTCCTTCTTGACGCTTATAATAACAATAAAAAGTTTCAAAAGTGTACATGCATACGTTATTGAATAATATTGCTAAAAGTCAAAACAACGGTGTCATAACTTTGACGGCAAAATACAAGAAACCGGCGCAACCCAAGATGTGTAGGTGTAAACCAAAAATTAGTGCGTTTAGTCAAAAATATATACCTAGTGAAAATATTTAGCTTGAAATGTTTCGCATTAAGTAGATATAAACAAAAAACAAAACATGTAAACAACGACTGGTTATCCGACCAAATTAGAGAGACTACAAAAAAAAGGCTTTGGCTGAAGAAACCATTGTGAATGTGCTCTTAGAATGCACACATGTCACCCAAATTAGAACAGATCCACATCTTTTGTAGATGTTTTGAACAGACTAGGAGACCTTCTGACTGCTTCTGGAGGGAGGTGGGCTAGCTGGTTTGACCAGAGAGGTCCACTGAAGGTCTAAATGCGGAAACCAATAGCATTAACATAGAACATAGATAGACTACAAGTGAATGAAAGAGAAGAATAGTTATCTGGTGATGAATCATAACATAATAATCATAATCATCACATAACATTTGATTAAACAGCTCCCCAGCTTGCAGACATTTTCTCTGCAATTGGCCGCACTGCTTTAGTTTGGTGTAGCAGAAGGAACAAGCAAGCATCGGTCTACTGTCATCAGTCACGAACTGAAACAAATTTACTCTTACACTCATCATCATCTGCCTGACTTTTCCCAAGCATGTTGGGGTCGGCTTCCAGTCTTACCGGATACAGCTGAATACCAGTATTTTACATGGAGCGACTGCCTATCTGACCTCCACAACCCAGTTACTGGGTAACACGATACCCCTTGGTAAGACTGGTTGTCAGACTTTCGAGCTTCTGACGACCCGTAGCAAACTGTCAAAGAACTATATATATATAGAACTATATAAGAACTATATACTATAATGTAAAAAAGACTACAGATCTGTGGGGTAATTCTGTAGAAGTTGCTAAGTCAATTATTGACATTATAGCTCCTACTTTATCTCTTATCTTTAATAATTGCATTGACTGTGGGGAGTTTCCTGACCTTATGAAAAATAGTAAAATAATACCTTTGTTTAAATCAGGTAGTACATCAGACCCCACCAATTATAGACCTATTTCAGTACTACCTACCTTTAGTAAAATTTTTGAAAAAATAATTTTAGTCCAATTACAAAGATTTTTTAATAAACATAAATTATTGCACAATAAACAGTTCGGTTTTACAAGGGGTCGTTCGACTACTGATGCCGGTGTGGAACTTTTAGGACATATTTATAATGCATGGGAAGATAAACGCGATGCATTGGGCATCTTTTGTGATTTGTCCAAGGCATTCGATTGCGTTCTTCACGAAACGTTAATCAGGAAACTCCGCCACTACGGGATCCGGAACACCGCTCTGGATCTTCTTACTTCATACTTGAGTAATAGGATTCAGAGCGTTGACGTTAATGGAAAAAGATCTCCCGGATCTATAGTAACAATGGGAGTCCCACAGGGCTCAATTCTTGGTCCTTTCTTGTTTCTTATTTACATTAATGATTTGCCATACCTCATAAAGGATAATCATGATGTAGTGTTGTTTGCGGATGACACTTCACTTTTGTTTAAACTTAAACGTCAGCAGCTGATTACTGACGATGTTAATAGTGAGATCTCAAAAGTAGTTCACTGGTTCAATGTTAATAATTTACTTCTTAATGAAAAAAAAACCAAATGCATTAAGTTTACGCTACCTCACGTTAGGCAGGTGAAAACTAATGTGTTGATAAAGGGCGAAGAATTGAACCCTGAAGATAGCACAGTATTCTTGGGCTTAACTTTGGATGCTAAGCTTCAGTGGGGTCCACATATAGATAAATTGTCGAAAAAGCTAAGCTCCGCAGCATACGCTGTTAGAAAAATTCGTAATTTAACTGATATAGAGACAGCCCGTTTAGTGTACTTTAGCTATTTTCATAGTGTAATGTCGTACGGTATTCTGTTGTGGGGAAATGCCGCTGACATTCAGACTATCTTTGTTTTGCAGAAAAGAGCTGTTCGGTCAATTTATAGATTAAGTCCGAGACACTCTCTCAGAGAGAAATTTAAGGAGATTAATGTAATGACTGTGCCCTCCCAGTATATTTTTGAAAATCTTTTATATGCCCATAAAAATATAAAATTGTTTAAAAAATACAGTGATATCCATAATATAAATACTAGGAACAAACACAATTTTTTTGTACCTACAACAAGGCTCAAGAAAATAGGTGGCTCATTCAGATGTCAATGTATACGTTTTTATAATAAACTTCCAAGCCACGTTCAAGATCTAAGCCTTAATAAATTCAAATCATTTATTAAAAGTAAGTTGTGCCAGAAAGCCTTTTATACTATTAAAGATTATATTGAGAACAAAAAAGCTTGGGATTAAGCTGCTCCAATTATTGCATACTGAAACTTTTATTTTATTTATATACCATTTTGACATATTTACTTTGTTGAATATACTGTTTGGAACTTAATATTTACTTGTAAAGTATTTTGTTTTCAATTATTGTGAATGTGAAGCCTATGTGGGTCATTATTATTTTTTTTTTTGTTTTTTTTTCTCATTTAGTATTAACCATGGTCTGGCAGTTTGAGTAATTTATGCGGCCTACCCAAATGTTCTTTCTTTGGTATTGTTTGTCGAATCGTTGAGCTCCTTAAGTTCTGAGTTGAGCTGCACGATTACTGACAAATGCGTGCACTGACTGGACAGGTCCACTCAATCTGTGTGGTTCTTTCCTCAAAAGGACCATTTCAGACACCAATCTACATGGCCTTCACATGATCTGACCAAGATTATGTCTGGACTTTAAAAGAGACTGTGACCTCTGAGTTTGTTTTGGCCTTTCTTCTCAGAGTAGTCAGATAGGAAACGCCGACCTCATCTAGCTTTATTTTAAAAATATGATTGACGTGTAAAAGTGTTTGTACAAACCTACTTACAGAAAATAAATCATTTAACATTTATCATTTATCATTTACAAATGACAGCCGGGACCAACGGCTTAACGTGCTTTCCGAGGCACGGAGGGGTCTTGGTATGTAAAGACGGTCACCCATCGACGGACCAACCACGGCAAGCGTAGCTTAACCTGATCGATCGACCCGTGCGGCTGTTATCACTTAGCCACAAGCCCCTCTCTTACACTATTTTGTTTATTTTTAAATGATATGTTTCAAATCCAATCACATAACATCACACCTTGTTTCCTCGTAGGGTTGGGCAGGGGTGTACACCCACATTTTGTCAGTTACAAGTAATAGGGGGGTTAGCGTATTGCCATCCAATGGCCCCAAATCCAGACTCCAGGCTGGCGGCTACTGAGGAATTTCATATAAAAAAACCCGATAACACTGCTCATTCTAGGAATCGAACCCAGGACCTCATGCTCAGCAGTAGCGCTTGCAAACACTAAACCAATGAGAGTCTATCAATAATTATAATGCAATACTATACAAGCCAACAAGTATTCCAAGAAAAACAGGATCAAATGTGCAACAAACCAACACGTTCAGGTCTTATTTGTTTCCATGTTTTCATATTTTAAAAGGTACTTAGTAACCTGTACCGTTGCTTTTAAATAATGACCAAACAAGAACTTCTTCAAACAAAGGCATTGGCATTGGCAAAAGCATGCTAACAGTGCTAAATAAGTACATAAAGAATGTTCTAAAAACCTTTTGTAATTTAATGAACAATTTAACAAAATAAGTATAGCTTCTAAGCACCTTTTGTAATTTAATTTATACATAATCAACTTACTGCACTTTCAGTTAGCTTCTCATATATCTCCTGCAGGTTCTTGTTGGCAACCACATACATCGGAACATTCTGCACTAAACATATCCTACACATTGGCAGTTTATCCATCTTTTAAACTCAAGAAGAATCACCTAATTCGACACTTATGTTTGAAAACACGATTATGTTTAAATAACATTCTTATTAATTATGACTTCTTCATTCTTGTACTTGAATGAAAGCCTCTAAGTATCGTGTGCGCTTCCTATGTCAGTTAGATAGGTACAAGATAGGGCACCGGCCGGAGCAGGTCCTGAGTCCAGTTAGGTCATAGGATTCAGAATAAATCAGTCCCTTACACTAGGTGCCACCATGAAAACTAAAGATTAAACTGTAACTCTTGTTTATTAGTTTTTGTGGAAGAAATCAAGATAATTCATCTTAGTGTACTGTTTTGTTTCCAGCTTTGTGTATTCGCGCTTCGCCGTTCACGTTCCTGTAATCCTGTCTTCTCTTCTCTCGGTGCTCTGTTCAGTCAGTGTCAGTCAGCTGTCACTATGTCAATTATATTTTTCACTATGGCAATTATTGCTAATGCCATGGCAACACACTCTGTTTCGCGATCCTAGAGGTTGTATAGTTTTTTTTTTAATAAGTTTTAAAATTTAACATCACGTCAGAATTCCTAGGAGGAGGGTTAGCCAATGTTCTAGTAGACTGAAATTTCGCCAGTTATGTTTAAGTGCCTTGCAATAAGGCCTCAGATTATAGAAATAGATAGACCGCTCAGAACAATAACGTGAGGCACGTTTGTAGACATGACTTACGTTTTTTTTACGTATGGCATCTCGTAGTTGACCTTGAGAGGTCGTCACTACTCAACCGGACTATCCTGTGGCTGCCTTAAGCGGACTCAAAGCCTCCAGCCAGGGGCGAAATTCTTACATTATTAAGCGACTGCACGCTAAGGGCACCCCCTGTGGGGTACAGACCTCGGCTTAGGGCGTCGCTGGGGAGAGGACAGCAAGGTGGGACAGGCTGGATCAGAACTGATTTATTTTTGAACGGGTTTACGCGGTTTTAAGAAAAGAACCGCCTGACTCTTGTCGGGATTGACTTCGATTCTCCACTTTCTGAACCATGCGACAAGCTTGTTAACTTCGGTTTGGAGAGTGCGAGATATCTGGTCATGCACTAAGCCGGTGTAGTAAATGGCCGTGTCGTCTGCGAACAGGGGCTAGCACGGAGCCCTGAGGGACGGCTCGCCTGCGCGGATAGGATGGGGGGAGGATAGCGCTTCTTCGATGCGATAGCGGAAGGTGCGGTTTGACAAGATGTCTTGTAAGATGAGCACGAGACGATCGGGCACACCGAGTTTGTAGAGCTTATATAATAAGCCGATGTGCCAGACCTTGTCGAACGCTTTCGCTGTGTCGAAGAATACAGCACCGGTCGTAAGACCACATTGGAAACCAACGCTTATGTGTTCTACGATGCGGTGCACCTGTTGGACGCAAGAGTGTTGGGTTCTAAAACCTGGTCGGGGATGAGGCCCTTTGTTTCGGCAAGAGATTTTGCCGAAACAAAGGGCTTCATCCCCAATCGAGCCGTTTATAAATAAGCCTCTCATAGACTTTGCCAAAGTCATTGAGCAGACTGATGGGCCGGTAGCGGGTGGGCTTTGTTTTTGGCTTACCGGGCTTGGGTATGCCGATGACGGTGGCCTTTTTCCACTCTTGTGGAAAGATTATAAGAACAGATATAGATACAGATTATAAGGTGAGTGGGGAACAGTTGGAGCACCCTATTGGTAATTCCGTCTGAGCCGGGGGTTTGCGAGGTTTTAGACCCTTGATGATATCGTGCACTTCGTCTGGAGTGACGCGAGGCAGAGGATAATCAGGGTCTTAAACGGGCGGGAGGGAGGCTCTACGTTCGACTTCCGCGTCAACCTGGGACAGGTGAGCTTCGTCTACTGGTTAAGAGCTGGATGAGCGTTGAGCCTCAAGACTATCGTCTAGGCATTCCGCCTTGTCGACGTCATCGAAACCGATGGTCTTGTCGGGGCGCACCAGGGGGGGTATGGAGACGACTTCTTCGGATTTGAGTTTCCTCTGAAGTTCTCAGAAGGCTAAGTGCGTGGGCTCTAACTCGCTCAGCATCTTGTCCCAGCCGGCCTTACGCAGCTCCGATAGGCGTGTCTTTACAGATCTCTGTAAATAGAGCAAATGGGCTTTGTTCGCGTGGCAGGGAAAGTTACTGTATGCACGGACAGCCGCGTTCTTCTCATTCAACAGTTCACGCACATCGTCCGGAAGCTTCCAGCGATGGTCGTCCATCGCCGGAACCTCCCTTGAACAGTCGTTCAGGACTGATTGTACGTGTACCGCGAATGAGTCGATCGCGGCTGTCGTGTCCGCGATAGAGTTAAAATGGTCGGGAATGGAGTCTAGTCGGGGGCCTAACGTGGTGGATTTCAGGCAATTGCTTACTTTCCTCTAGTCTTTAACTACCTTGGTGAGAGGGGGTCGGTCAGGGCGGTGGAGACCTAGGCGGGAGGCCAGTTTTACGACAACTGGACGGTGGTCTGAGGAGTTCGTCGTGCGCTTCTATAGAATCCAAGCGTAGGTTGATACTCTTCAGAAGCGCTATGTCAAGTCTGTCAGGGGTGTGGTTAGGGTCGTGAGGAAAGTGAGTGGGAGTCATCGGGGCATGTCGTCGATGTTGAGGATGGGACGTAGGTCAAACAGGTGTTTGCCTCTGGTGGAGATCCTGGTTCTGTTCCAGGCAGGATGTTTGTCGTTGAGATCGCCCGCTATGATAAAGGAGTCACTCAGATCAAGTAGGACGGAAAGGTTGTCAGAGAGGGGAGGTAGGGATAGCTCTGATGTGGAAACGGGGGAAAGATAGGCCGATACTAAGGTGATCGGTTGGTGGCCAGTCATGCCTAGCTTACAGATAGACACTTCTAAACGTGAGAGAGGGACATGACTTACGTGCGTGACAGCACTATATATAAGAACACGTTCCTCGATGTGCGTGTACGGTTGCCAGGATAATGAAAAATTACCCACAATATTTCATTACATTAAGGCGTGTACGCACCACAGACATATAAAGCTATACGTCTGTGGTACCCACTAATGAACTAGAACATATTGAACACTAACATCGAACGCTTTGTTAGCGCGTACCACTAACGAACATCAAACATTATACCTATTTGTCAAAAATGTTCCTAGCGATCCAATTCCTTTTTTCTGTGTGGACGGTGTTCGGAGAAATTTGATGCAACATTGTTCGTACCGTGCGTACATGCCTTTAGAGTTAGGCCACACGGGCGTTGCCGGTGCGATGCATCGTCGCAGCGTCTCGGTGTTGGGTGTGTCAGTTTTCGTTAGTAGCAAGACTGCGCTGCGTTGCGATACCACTCCGACACTCGGCATCGCACTTTAACATCCTCCCCCGCTTCGTTTCTCTGGTGTCCTTGTCCGTTCCGTCGCAGCACGTCGTCGCAACGCACCGTGTGGCTCGTCCCTGTGATTTGTATGTAGGATGACGCAGCGTCATTACTCAGGCATCGCAACCCACCGGCAACGCATCGTGTGGCTTCACATAGTACAAGTATAGTGTGCTACAACTTTTGGCGCTAGATTTACACTGACAGGGTAAGCATTTGTGAAATTGGTTGCAAAACAAAATGGCGGCGTTAGTTCCGATTATGGCCACATAGCAAAAAACCTTGTAGTGCTTTATCAACGACACGTGATAAATACATAAAATTGCAACTTATCAACTTTAAACTCAAGTAATCCAAGCTGATTTTTTGATAAAATAACTATCGGAACTACTAAATCTAACTTAGAGAGATGTATTAATGATTATAATTCTTTAAATGCATTTCTGTTATACAGTACAGTATTTCTCCAGACAATTAATCTCTTTGCTAATGATGTACGTATCTCATCGCTATTGGTGGTGGACCCTTGGTCCCTTACATTGTTGCGCGGTTTCTCCGTTATGATTGGGAATCAGTGGCGTAGCTAGTAGCAAAACAGCCCTTTATCAAAATATTTTGGGGGGCCCTTTTTATTGTCACTTAACTAAGAGAATGTAAGAGCGAGCGAAGCGAGTTCGATAATTGGAGCATCCTGACTACTAGATTAGATTTTGAGTAAGAGCTTGAAAGTTGGACCTTGCTTTAGCTTGAAGCCGTAATAGGTAAGCCATAAACAAATTACGTTAATTTTACCCATTTTTATTAAGTATTTATTCGTTAAGGGATTCTCATCTAAAAAAAATAGGTTTTGGATAATATTGTACGAATTTTTATTTTCAAATAAAAATTTTCACTTGGGGCCCCGTACCATACCATACGGCGGTAGCTACGCCCTAACGCCCCTGCTGGAAATAAAATAAAATACTCATGTCTGTTCAATGCAACATATTTAATTACTTGTAAAATTGGCATAATACAGGGTGACAGGGACATCGACGCGCAAACTGTAACAAGGAATTCAGCACATGGAACAATGCACGGCTAAAATGTATGGAACAGCTATTTTTTTTTATAACCGATGAGAAATATCAACGCAGGTTGCGCGTTGATCTCCTTGCCACCCTGTATAAGCCACTTAGGATGCGTTTCCACTGACGCGGAGCTGGGCGGAGGTGAGAGGAGCGGACCGTGAATTGGTTAATTACAGTGCTCGAAATCTCCACTCCGCAGATTTTGGCCAATTCACAATCCGCTCCTGTCCACTCCACCCAGCTCCGCGTCAGTGGAAACACACCCTAAGACAAAAAAAAACCATTGATTTAATTATATAACGACAACATTATAAGGTAACATGGTGTTATTTTGTTGGTATTAAAACTATCCAATTACCCCCGAATACTCAAACGACAATGTTCTTTGAGTGCACTTGACGCTCTTTCTGAACAGTGAAGGAAACTGAACCGTCACGCTTGGGTTGGTGACGCTGAATCGCGTATATTCGGCTCGAGACCCAATATTTATTTCTATCGTGTGATCTTAACCTATTGACCGCCACGTCAAAAAAGCAGACGTGCCCTCGGCGCTAAGCTACGAATTATTCCTTAAAATCTGTCATGTAGTCGTGACCGTGGCGTGCTGGGCACATTTTGGTCTGTCTTGACATCTATACATGACTGTGGCGGTCAAAAGGTTAAGGCACACTCTAATTTTTTTCTTCACACCAGGTGAACCGAGCCAGTTTTTTTTTATATTTGAACCACGCTGTACAGTACGAGTATTTGAGCCACGCTGTACATTCATCTTTGTAGTAATTTGTACTGTTGTGTTGTGTCATACTTCATATTTATCAGTATTGCTTGCTTTGCATTTTTCAAACAAAACATTAATTGTGTGATTATAATAAGTCATTAATAAATCCATTAATCTACTCATTTACATAACATACTTAAGTAAGTATGTTATGTAAATGAGTAGATGTAATGTTCAAGAGTGAAAATGTTATTGTTAAGTAACAATAACATTTTCACTCTTGAACATTACACCCCAACATCTGGCCTTACCTTCCTTCCCAAAAATGCTCAAAATATGATCTCAGTTGTGTGTGAGTATTCTGCCAATAATCACAAAAACATTTTTCTTATCTACGAGTAGTCGACATCGTAATTATTGATATATCACTTTCGAAATTTTAATAGGGTTGAAACTAAGTAAGTACTTACTAATTCCATGGGTTGAAACTATCAAATTGTCGCAAACAATTACGTGAAGTAACGCAATTACGAGGTCGACTAAACAATGTTCATTAAATATAATTGTTAAATTCTTCTAACATTGTACTTAGTAATAAAATCACAATATAGGTACTTCAATGTCCTGGGTCCTAATGAATATGACATAGTCACGCGATCGATCAAGTCGCGTTTGTACGTCGTAATTCATATAATCGCATCGATCGCTCGCTTTTCCTACTGCATGACCCACGGCATGTCCTAGAACCAAAAATTCGAAGACATGTGACATCTACCAATCCACACTGGGCCCGCGTGGTGGATTACGGCCCACTCCCTCTCACAGAGAGGCCTGTGTCCCAGCAGTGGGAACATTATAGGCTGATTATGTATGTGTGTGCTCGCTTTTAGTTCGGGGTAAAGTTGGGACTTGCAATGCCATTTGCGTCAAGCGACACGGGAGCGCGACTTCATGCCATGCCACGACCCGTTAGTGGCGACGGCGACCTGGCAGACCGCGCTCGCCGGCCGCTCCCGCTCTGAAGCTAGTTTTGAACTACATTTGAATCACTCGCGTGCCAAATCGCTCTTCACCTGTTTCCGCGCGAGTATTACGCATCAAAACGTCACTCCGCAAGTCGCGTTGCGGTGACTCGTAGCCAATCGTGAAATTGCAAAAAAATATCTGCTGCTCCCTCTCTCATCATATCCCGGCAAAATAAAGGGAACAGTTGATTTTTTTTTTCTTTTAGTGTTCGTTGCATTTTAAAACTTGTTGATTTGCAACAGTACCACACTCCCTTAGGCTGCTCGCATATCTGACGGAAGATGCGTCGCGTATCGTCGGACGCGTAACGCCAGAACGGACTAGTAGATAACAAAACATTCAACCGATGCAGAGATGATGCGTTAGTCAGTTGGGGAAAGTAACGAAGTTACGCCCGACGCATCTTCCGTTAATGTGCGACCGACCATCCTTAAATTACGTCCTTCATTTATCCTAACACTAGTATGTCTATACCTAAATTGTATACCTGGGTCGCTTTTCGTGTCTGTATGCTTATGCTTGTGTAGTTATTTTTTTAAGGACGACAGTTTATTGATTTCTTCTATTTTCAATGCATGATCCCCAAGGACATGACCCATTTCGTTAATTTTTTCCAATTTGATCTGACACATACCACGATAAAAATTTTGATCATTTATCTTGATAAAATAAATTATTTAAAAAACAAAAACACATAACTGAAAAGGGAAAAACAAGCATTATAATCTATATAATTTTGGTCTCGCAGGCGGGGGGACAATCAAAAGTTACACCATATTTCAGGTTATTCGACTGTCCCCGCCTGCACGACCAAAATTATATAGATTATATCTATATAATTTTGGTCTTGCAGGCGGGGGGACAGTCAAAAGTTACACCATATTTCAGGTTATTCGACAGTCCCCGCCTGCAAGACCAAAATTATATAGATTATAATGCTGGTTTTTCCCTTTTCAGTTATGTGTTTTTGCAATCGGGTTTTTGTTTTTTAAATAATTTCTTTTATTTCAAGCTTTTTAATTTTATTAACATATATGTGTATTTGAAAATTACTCATTACTAGCTTTTATTTGATACCAATATTGTTGCAATTAATTTTTAAAAAACCCTTCCCCTCCTTTTTTTTTGTATTTGCAGATGCAGTTTATAAATATTATACAGGTTGAAATTGAAAACTTGCGACAAACTGAAATTGGACATTGTATACATCATTATCAACAACTTTTACTAAGGGACCAAAGCTGTAATCCCAAAAAAAAAAATCTGCTTTTCCTACATTTTGATGAGGTATTGCGAACATAAATGTAGGGGACAGCAGTTTTTTTTTTGGGATTGTAGCTTTGGTCCCTTAGTAAAAGTTGTTCATAATGATGAGTACAATCTCCCATTTCGATTTGTCGCATGTTTTCAATGTCACCCTGTACAGCCTATGTCATTCCCACAATTAAGACGAATCTAAGGACACCTCATATGTTAAAATCCATCAAGCCGTTTAGGCTACAGAGCGTGCCAAAGAAATAGACATACATACATACATACATACATACATACATACATACATACATACATACATACATACATACATACATACATACATACATACATACATACATACATACATACATACATACATACTCTCAAAAAACATTAGGCCTCCTGAGGCAGTTGGGTAAAAATATCATTATGTTTGAGCAAGTTTCTATTCCTTTCCCTGTGTCGACGGGCGACACAATCGTTAATGTTGTCTTCATAAACATATTTTCGTATTTCACTCCTGGCAATTTCATACCTATTTGTAAGTGTGAGCTTTACTGTTGATATGTTCGAAATAATCGGTGGTGTGCTCCTCACAGCATTCGATGTTATACCCTGATGATTCTCTGGTTACTAAATGAAATATTAATAATTACTTTCAGCGACTTCTCAGACAGACCCGTAACCTATAAGTCAATAAAATAGAAGGTAGGGACCCGAAACAACCTGCTTCGTCACCTTATCTCCATCAATTGGGGTGCAGCAGTCAATGTTTTCAAACACCTGGCATGTCCTTATGCTTCTATGGTGGTGAGTTCGTCGGGAATATGAAGGTGAATAGTTTCTGCATCATCGGCGTAAAACGAGTTTGTTGAACACTTCCATCTTTTTTTTTGTTGGCGAGTTCTACGTGACTCCTTAGCACATAATCAGTCTATAATGTTGGGAACATTATAGGCTGATTATGTGATATAAATAAATAGCATGAATAAGTTGACTTATTTTAAGCAAAAGTCACTACAGGTTGAAATTAAAAACATGCGACAAACCGAAAAAGGAGATTTTAGTCATCATTATGAACAACTTTTACAAAGGGACCAAAGCTGCAATCGCAAAAAAAAATCAGCTGTTCTCTACATTTTGACGAGCTAAGCGAACATAAATGTAGCGAACAGCTGATTTTTTTTTTGTGATTTCAGGTTTGGTCCCATAGCAAAAGCTGTTCATAATGATGAGCACAATCTCCCATTTCGATTTGTAGCATGTTTTTAAATTCACCTTGTATATTATCTGAACCATGCCGATTACTATAACGCATTCGAAGCTTTTGAAGACTTTAACGGAAGTAAAATACCAAAACCATAAACTAGTATAATAGCATAAGGTTATGGCATAACATAATCAGCTTATAATGCTCGCACTGCTGGGTCACAGGCCTCCTCTCTGTGAGAGGGAGTGGGCCGTAATCTTCCACGCAGGCCTTGTGCGGGTTGGTAGATGTCACATGTCTTCGAATTTTTGGTTCTAAGACATGCCGGTTTCCTCACGATGTTTTCCTTCACCGTTTTGAGAGCAGTGGTGATGTAATAATGTACACAAAGTAAAGCGCCTGTCTGGGTTCGAATCTACGACATACAACTCGTAAGTCGCGGCCGTGGCCACCACTGCACACTCCATATGTTCACTAATATGTCGTTCAACAAAAACTATATATACAAAGCAAATCTTGCATCGAACTTTGGCTTTGGTGTTTTCAGTAAACCAGTAGATCGCAAAAAGCATCGATATTATCATCAGAGAGATTAGTTGCATTACTAAGACTAGATTAATTGCTGGACATGGAGTTGGTGCAAGCAAAACTAACATTTTTTGTGTAAGTACTTACAGAACTACCATTTTGAGCGACGCTATCGGGTTTCGCGCTACTTTGAACTTTATTTTCTTTAAGTTTGATTTCATTTTTATTTTCTGAACACAACTGACTTGTGTGTCTGTCCATCGACATGAATTTTCATTCCGCCTCTAGGTACCTTTACTTTACAAGCCTCACAGTATCCAGAGTTGTTAATTTTAATGCCTACTGCAGGAGAATCATTCCTTTTGTTATTTGTTTGAGTAGAATCATTATTTTTGCTATTAATCTTATTAGAACCAATATTTATGTTATTTATTTCAGTAGAATCATTATTTTTTTGCGCTATATGTGTTTTAGAATTGACATGACATTTTAAATAGTATTTTGGCACAGTTTTGTTACAAATTTTACAAAAATAAATGTTGACGTCAAAAGTTTGGTGTACTGAGTTTTGTTGCATGACTACGTTAAAATGTTTCATTGATTTAATGTGGACGGAAAAGTTGTGGGTGTCGATGTATATATTACAATCTTCACAGAACGTTTTAGGCGTGTGTGTGTCTTTGATAATCATTTTATGAGTATCATTGTGTGTATGGTGGTTGGAGTTCGTCAATACTACTTCGTTGCACGGCACGCAATGACTTGAAACTGTGTCAATCTGCAATAAAAAATAAGTAAATATTAAAGTTGTTCACTGCTACAAGGACTTTTTGGCGCTCGAATGAAGTTGACAGGAGTGCGCAGGAGGGCGCTATTGGTAAATATTTGTGCAATTATGTGTAATGGATCGAAAAACAAGATGGCGGCGTTAGTTTCGATTTAGCCACGCGCCAAAAGATCCTTGTACAACTATAAAATTATCTTTAGGAGCCTGTCCATCAAACTAGTTGTTCAGTTCGACGTTCTGTACAATTCTTAAATATTACCACTCACTTCTGGAGACACGCTGTATAGGTTTTTAAAAACATGTCATTCTTACCGTCCTAGCGAACTTCTCGTTGATCGGCTTCAAGATATTTCTCACGTGATTTTCGGTGACATTGTGTGGCTTGGTATCCTGAGAAATCCATGTCTTGCACAGTTGACAATACACACAGTTCTTCAATCGCCGGTAACTTTGGAAATGGTCCCGAGAAACCTTCACTCTATTCCCATTTGGGGTCACAATCAAAATATATTCACCATTTATTACGGGTACATTCACTTTCAATTTGTATTTCTCAATCATTTCTTTCAAATATTCTTCAAAACTTTCCCTTTTCACATCATTTGTTGGTTGAATGTTGTTGGCATTGTTACTGACTGTTGGTGTCATGGTCAGATTGCCTGTGGTCGGTGATTGGTGGACAGAGTCATCGTCGCTATCAAGGGTGTGGCACAAATTCTTATTTGTTGTGCCGTAATTATTATTTGCTTCATAAGATTTAAAATGATCAAGTTCTAAATCACTTTCCTCATCCTTTTCTTCGTTTAAAACATTTTCATCATCACAGCTTTTATTTCCTTTAAATATTTCATAAAATTCACTTACAATACCAATTTCTTTTTTTGATTTAACGTGGTGGGCTGATGATTCGTGTCTATGTTTGTTTTCTATTTTTATAACCTTAGAGCAAGGCACGCAGTAATACACATCCTTGCGGATATCTTTGTCGTTATCAATTACACTTATATTTATCTGTTTGGATACTCTTTCCAGAACTTTCTGAGATATGTTTTTAATAGTTTCATGTTGTTTACTTTCGTTGTGTTCTTTGTAATACATTGTGGGCACGTGTACATTACAAATATGGCACTTGTAGGTGTCGGAAGGTTCTGAAAAAAAAAAACCACGTCAGATAAATGCACTTTCACCTACCAGCTGAATAGAAAGTGAAGGGGGAGAATGTAATTTTGACGTTCGAAAAATACAGATTTTTCATTTTAGCCTAGTATGAATAAATTACTTGAGTTTTTGATCAACTTTGGTGATCCCGGGTCCCGGACTTTCCCGGGGTCGGTTCATTCCATACAAACAATCATATTCCTTTGTTTTCGCCCAGGATAATGGCGCTAGTCGCAATCTTAAGTCGTTTCGACTTGAGTATCCCCGCGTCCTAACCAAGTCGCGTTTATATGCCACTTTAGAAGAATTCACTATTGGATTTTCAACTCTAGGAACTAAGTAGAGCGTAGAAAATCGAGTGCGCGAAAACACAATCGCCAATGCAAGCCTGGACTAAAAGTGACCCAAACCTTGGTGTGTGTTTGTTCACAAATTCACGCTTAAGGGTGCGTTTCCACAGACGCGGAACTGGGCGGAGTGGAGAGGAGCAGACCGTGAATTGGCCAATCACAGTGCTTGAAATCTCCACTCCGCAGATTTCGAGCACTATGATTGGCCAATTCACGGTTCGCTCCTCTCCACTCCGCCCAGCTCCGCGTCTGTGGAAACGCACCCTTAAGCGTGAATTTGTGTTTATACAAACTCATTTCTGATACAAGCTGTATGAAGTTGAAAATATTATGTATGATTAGTTGATAATAGCGTGCAAGATGTAATCCCATGCAAAGACCTGAGTTACTTCGCGCTGCCACACGACACACGCAAATGTGTCCAACCACACTTATTTGTCAGTTATTATTAGCGGTAAGACCGCCGTTGTACCTACCGTGAATATTAATGGTTACAATAAATTAATATTGTTAATATTAATGGTTATCTAACCCTGTCATACCAGTCGACCTATTCTGTAAAAATATGACGTAAAAACTTGTGTATTAAGACGTTGACAACACCTAAACCGCGGTCACTGTCAAATTGCATAGGAAAGAAAGAGAAGCGCGATGACACAACGCTTGTAATTTATTGCAAAATATGAAGCAATTATCTATTTACTCAAAATAGAGTTGAGTAATCGAAAATAAAAAACAACCAAGTTCTGCATTCAAATAAGACGTTCTTGTTATTAATTAAATACGTAACGTATGTTGATATTTAATACAGATATTTTGGATTAGAACTTAAGGTAAGAGGTGAGTTTAACATTAGTTTGTATCGAGATTTTTTTTTCAAAACGTGTTTTAGTAACAACCAAGTTCTGGGAAATATGTTCAAAATTAACATATATTTTTTCCGCTACCACAAACTATACAGATTTGGCAATTTTTTTTCTTAAGAGAAGCCTATTTTGGTCAATTAGGTCTTGTCAGCGCCTTAATTACTTATGTATTCTGAAAAATCGAAATCATCATCGAAATTGAAGTGACCCAGAAGTGAGTTGTCATTTCGCCTAATGCTAGGGATTCACAACTCACTTCACCTGTTTTCCCGGTGAGATTTTTTACGGAATAGCGCAGCTGATGTTAGGGATTGTCACCACTGACAGTTCACTTCAAGCTCACTTCACCTAAGTTTCCAAGGTGAGTTTTCGACAGATTAGACCAGAGGACGTCCTAGTTCAGGCGACACTACATTGATGTATCGTTACTGAAGTTTTGGAAATAAATTACTATTGTTAACTAAGCTATCTATCTTAGCGAAATATCAGAATGAGTCCTAGTTGTCGCACGGGTGACGGTACGTAAAAAGAATCACGAAACCGGTAAAGTGAGCACGGCATTAGAACAATAACTAAGAGCCTGTACACACGATGCGTTGCGGCGCCCCGGAGCGGTGTCGCTGCGGCGTCCTACATATAAATATCCATGGTATGCCACACGGTGCGTTCCGGCGTCGCACGCGCAGCGTCGCGCTCGTACACCGGACTTGCAACCCACGAGACGAGGCGCTCAGTTGTTTGTGAGGCAGAAGGAAGGGCGAAATCTTTGCGGTGCGGCGCCGCAACGCTCCGTGTGCACACGCTCTAAAGCTGCACTTTCCTAAAAAGAGCGGTTGCTTCCACATAACGGCCGCAGTGACGTCTGTAGTGAAAGTGATGGCAGCGGGGTTTGACTTTGCAGTGTCAAAAGACGCTCTCTAGGAAAACACACTAACTTACTTTAACTCGTTTAACCAAACTCTTAGAATTGTGCATTTCTCAACTTTCCAAGAGCGTTCAAAAATCGTTGATAACTCCTGGCAACAAGAATGGGTTGAAGGACGATGTCAAAAACGCCCTATTTCGGTTTTTTCGACAATGTCTAAAATGGTAAAAAAAAGTTTTGAACTATTAGAGTAATTAACTTTTTATAACATAACGAGATATTTTCGGATGCCCAGTTTGGTTTTACGTCAGGAAGAAGCACTGAGGACGCTGTCGGGCAACTTGTGGATCATGTTACATCTCAACTGAATGCATCTCAAATGAAAAAAACTGCATCGGCATTTTCATTTTCCTTGACCTAGCCACGGCTTTCGACACCGTTTCGATACCTATTCTTGTGGACAAACCGGAACCAATTGGTGTTCGAGGAACGGCCCTAAAACTCTTTCAAGACTTTGTCTGTGATCGTACAAAAAGATTGAAATCACGTGACCAAGGCATTTAAGCTAACGTGTTCTACGTTAGCTTAAATGCCTTGGTCACATACGGCGTACCGCAGAGTCGTATTCTTGGTCCCAGTCTCTTCCTGGTCTATGATCTGTATCAGCTAGCTCTGAGCTCTGCAAATGTTAAAATTTTTACATATGCTGATGACACCGCACTCGTATTTCATGGAGAGACCTGGGATGATCGACAAAAAGCCGAGTCAGGCCTGCTTAACGTGTGCCGTTGGCTAAGATCTAATCTACTAACCTTAAACCTTGCAAAATCGACCCTAATCCAATTTAGTTTCTCTAAAGGTAAGCCTGCCAATATATGCGTTAAGTTACACACACGTGATGCCCCGCAGAACTACGCGTCCTGCTCATGGCTACCTATTCCTCAATGAAATATAATTACATATTTAGGAATACTAATCCACGAAAAGTTTATAGTTCTTGGTGCCAGCATAGAGTTAGAGTTAACCGCTGCGCGTATTAGAAAACTAATGTAGGTATTTAAAACGCTCCGACATTTCGGTGATTATGAGCTATACACTGGTTAAATCTGTGATCGGGTATAGCATTGGTGTCTGCGGTGGGGCATACAAAACGCACATGATTCGACTTGAAAGGGCCCAAAGATCTGTGCTTAAAGTAATGACGTTTAGGACATATAGATTCCCCACCACAACTTTATATGACAAGTGTCAAGTTCTCACTGTACGGCAAATGTATGTTTTACATATAGTCACCAAACAGCATCTTGTCACACCATTTTAAGTAAGCGTACTATAAGGAACGTTTGCCTATCTGTTAAATTTGACACCGCATCTGCTAGAAGGCAACGCATTATTTGTCAAGTCACATTAATAATAAAACAAACAGTGCTCTCAACATTAATCCTCTTACAATAAGGGAAACTAAAACTAAGTCATGGCTACTGACACAAGAGTACAGTCAAACAGAATCCATTTTAATATAGGTATATTTAAGTGCAACAAGATCTCACATCACCCACGTACACACACTCTTTACTCTTCACACTCACAGAACAACAATTATAATAAATCAATTGTCATCATAATTTTTAATTCTCTTTTGATCATGTAATAATAACTATTTGAATCATAAATTTAATAATGAATATAACTACTATTTTGCTATTTTAATTATTATATTTTGCCGTCGTAAATTCAAACGCAATATACATGCAATATACATTATTGCATAAAATCCAGAACCTACTGTTTGGGAGAAGACACTGGCTCTTGTAACACCGGTGTTTTAGATAGCGCAGGAGTCAGGGCTTCACTTGCTTTGAACACATTTTTTATGCTAATAAATAATTTATTATTATTGTTTAATAAATAACGTTTCAGTAACGTTATTCGCCGGTAAATTGCGGACACTCCGTAGCGGCCACCGCTCTTCTCGGAAACCGTAGCTTTAGGAAACAAAACGTACAAGACGCAGGTGCAACCCCAGCTCAAGAGCAAAGTCGAACGCCCACGCAACTAGTGCAAAGAGGGATTTACCGCGTTTTTGTTTTTATTGGCCACTCGCACGTCAACCTAGGAGGTTGTCGTCTACTTAACCGGACTTACCTGCGTGCCACAACAAATTAATGCGTCCAGCCATACTCTTATAAACTAGGCGACTACACGCTAAAGGCACCCTCTGCGGGGTACGGACTTCGGCTTAGGGCGTCGCTGGGAGAGGACAGCAAGGGACAGGCTGGATCGGATTAAGATCAGTTAGATACGAATTTAAAGCTTCAGTCTCAGCGGCGCTAGCTGGCTCAAGCAAGGGCGGGAATGAACGGGTACGTCGCCGCGGGCCTCGGCGGCGAGGACGGAAGGACAGCGGTTGGATTTTGTATTTGTGTACTGTGCTGGTGGCCCTACTACTCTCCAGGAGGAGGGTTCTGAAGACGGTCGTTGGGAATGGAGAGAGTATGCCTCGGTCGGCGAATCCTTCCCAAGCGGGAGGCCAGGGAGTGCATCGGGCACCCGCTGTAGTTTACCACGTTAGCGGCGCGGTTAATTTATTTGCCCGCCACGTATCCGTGCGTAGCGTGGCCGTGGGTCGCAGTTTACAATCCCGCCTACATCTATATTTATATTTACATATTATACATTTAAGTCGCTTTTCGTGTGTTCTGTCTTTGTGACCATGTAGTTCTTCTAAACTATGCGATTGCTTTTAAGACGCTGACAACACCTAAACCGCGGTCACTGTCAGAATGCATAGAAAAGAAAGAGAAGCGCGACGACAAAACGCTTGTAATTTATTGCAAAATATGAAGTAATTATCTATTTACTCAGAATTGAGTTGAGTAATCGAAAATAAAAAACAACCAAGTTCTGCATTAGAATAAGACGTACTTGTCAATAATTAAATACGTAATGTATGTTGATATTTAATACAGATATTTTGGATTAGAACTCAAGGTAAGAGGTTAGTTTAACGTTAGTTTATATCGAGATTTTTTTTTCAAAACGTGTTTTGGTGACAACCAAGTTCTGGGAAATATGTTCAAAATTAACATATATTTTTTCCGCTACCACAAACTATACAGATTTGGCAATTTTCTTTCTTAAGAGAAGCCTATTTTGGTCAATTGGGTCTTGTCAGCGCCTTAATGAGGTTTTCACAATCAGAATGCGGTTTAAGTAGTTAACATAAATAATTACATAGGTATATTTTTCAAAACCGACTGGTAGTTATTGCTTCATTATATTAGTATAGTATAGAAGTATATCGGATATTTAAAGTATAGATTTAACTCTGACGTCTAACGACACATGTAAGTACGTAAGGCAGCAAAATGGAACGCAAGCGAGACAGATGTACGGCCGACTAGTTACTGCACACTGGTCCTGGCGATTCACTTGGGGGCTCATTCCCAATATAGTGTTACGAACGTTTGATACGAACTCTTCGTACGCGTTTCACTAGAATCCCTACGACAGAACCTGATCAGACAGCAGTACTCATAAATAGGGTTTTGGCGGCATCTACATCGCCACATGCGAACTACGCAACACACTGACGTCACGCAAAATCCTGCATCGCGCAAGCAGAGTTTACAACGCACTAGCATATATACAAAGTCAAAGTCAAAACGTAATAAACGTTTTGACTTTGACTTTGTATATATGCTAGCGAACTAAGTGTACAATGTTGGTGTCATGTTAAAATGGTACTTATGACTTAGAAGCCTTTTACAAGCATTGCAATTATCATTCGCGTGCCCTTATCAACCTAAATTATCATGCATTATATATTATTATTACTTAATCATTTTCTTTTATATTAGTACAATTAGATTGAAAAATTATAGTTATGTCAAAATTAAATATCAATAATAATGAATTTAATACAATTATTCAGCAATACGTAGTAATGTCATCATTTTCAGGTAGTACAAATAAAAATTATAATATTATATTATTTGAAGTTAAACAGGATAGACTAAATCTTATTGTTTGTATAGGACAGATCGCCACTTTTTAAGCTGGACTCTAGATATTCTTTTACTGAGTAGAAGTATTTTTGGATTAGGTATAGTTTTAGCCTTTTTTGGAATATTGTTACTGATTTTTCAGTTTTAAACTTGTTGGGCAACTAATTATATACGTATTACCACATCCCGACATCAACCGTCGGGCAGTTGCCCACCAGACACGACACCCGTCTGGTCGGAGGATCCTCCCTTTTCTATGGAGGATGAGTGAACTTTACACCCTGTTCCTCATGCCTCTATAGGGTCGTATCTTGGGCCGTCTACAATACGGCAGGTACATCCCTAAAGTAGTGACCCCGATAACTCTATAATATCAAGCATTAGTGAGACGTACTACTTATATGTGAACTTTGACTCTGAAAAATAATAGGCAACGTGTAAAAGTGCGAACGAGCGACATTAACAACATGACGCAGACACCAACACCATCGGTAGTGAAGCCGGAGGGCAGTGACTTGGCGCAGATAGAGGTTAAGGCACAGATACCCGAGTTCAGGACAGAAGATCCACGTCTTTAGATTGTGCAATTCGAGGCTGTATTGGCAAGCCAGAAACAAGGCGAGGCCAAGAAATAAAATCTGGTGTTAGCAAGGCTGAGCAGAGCCAGTACACAGCAGGTAGTTGACATAATCCAGAACCCACCTGCAGACAAACCTTACACCGCACTTAACGAACGACTGGTATCTATTTATGAAGAGTCGGACACACAGAAAATACAAAGGTTGCTGCATGAAACAGACCTGGGCGACCAAAGGCCAACGCAATTGCTCCGGAATATGAGGGAATTGGCTGGGAAATAAATTCCGGAAGAAACGCTGCGCATCTTGTGGAGCGCAGATTTGCCGGCTACGGCTCGTACCATTCTGGCTGTGAGAGAACTCACAGATCTAGACAAATTGGCACTAATGGCAGACAAAGTGATGGAAACTGCTAAAACTGACAATGTTGTCGCGGCAGTTGCAACCAGTTCCGCCACAACGGGCACGGACTTACTGATCGCAGAAATAGCTAAGCTCACTCAGAAAATCGACGAGATGGGAAGAGGCAGGCAGAGAGAGTCGAGCATAAAGCACACGATCTCGAACGTAATCGTCAGAGAGAACGTAACCGAAACGAAATAAAACTTCGTCACAACGAAGGGGCAAGGAGAGATCAGGAGGCAGGCTATCCGATCGGGAAGAGAGCTACCAAATCCGATTCGGGAAGAGAGCTACCAAATGCGTGGAACCGTGCTACTGAAACGATGGAACGGTGACCAAAGAACGCGGAGGTCGGAAAACTGGACGCGATGCGGACAGCGGCGGTTATCTGCATAGACGCGACGAATCACCGCCTATGCGTGACGGACAGCAATTCGGGCATTCGGTTCCTGATTGACACAGGTGCCAAAGTATCATGTAACCAGACGACAAAAAGCCTTAAGTGATTGTACTGATTTTAAGCTGTATGCGGCAAATGGGTCAGAAATTCAGAAGTATGGCACCAGAAACTTAGAATTAAATCTTAAATTAAGGAGGCCATTTAAGTGGACCTTTATTGTAGCAAATTTAAAACAACCATCATAGGAGCGGCCTTTTTACGCCTTTTTCATGGGTTGTTAGTAGATTTGAATGCACAAAAATTAGTAGATAAGCAGACTAGTTTGTTAACCCACGGTAACATAGTTGCATGCGCGGAAGCATCGGTCAGCATCGTAGACAGACTAATTTCATAATTGGGAAAAAATAATCAGCCGACCCAAATGCCCATACATTTGGGTCAGCTTGATTATTAGAGAGCAGTGGTTTCCCAGTGGTAACGGCCGCGACTTACGGGTTGTAAGTCGTAGGTTCGAACCCTGACAGAGGCTTTACTTTGTGTAAATTATTTCATTACAACTGCTCTCAAAAACGGTGAAGGAAAACATCGTGAGGAAACCGACATATCCTAGAACCAAAAATTCGAAGACATGTGACATCTACCAACCCGCACTTGGCCCGCGTGGTGGATTACGGCCCACTCCCTCTCGCAGAGAGGAGGCCTGTGTCCCAGCAGTGGGAACATTATAGGCTTATGTAAACCTGTGCCATTTAGGGATGACGACACCGACGAAAAAATCAAAATATTTTTATTTCACATAAACCCACACGGGTACTTATGAAACGTCCGAAGCTAGGTGCACGCGGTTCCAATTGGTCGTTTCCTATGGAGAAGAGCCGGCAAGAAACTCCACGGTTACTCTTTTAAATATAATTGGCTTTTACAATGTTCTCAAATTACAGTGTTAATAGGTATGGGAGGACAGTGTAGGCCTGTCGAGAAGTACTTAACAAAAAAAAGAAAAGAGAAAGGTCTACAAAAGATCTAATAAGTCTAATAATAGTCTAATAAGCTTACAACGTTCTCACATTCACAACGTACACAAGAATCCATGTAAAATAATATTAAAATAATAAGAATAAAAACCTATTTAAACCAAATGACATGTTTGACAAAGGGACCATCGCATCGGTACATGCACGCCAGACCACTTCCCCCAAACAGGCATCATGAAGTTAAGGAAGAATTTAGGGTTCTGCAGGAAATGGCAATAATAATATGCAGGCCGTCTATGAGAGCGTGGGCCAGCCCGTTGCACGTGGTAGCAAAAAAGAACGGAGACATCCAGCCGTGTGGCGATTACAGGCTCCTCAACGCTATCACAAAGCCAGATCAATGCCGGCCCGGTGCCGTATCTGCACGATTTCACCTATATTCTGACAGATAAGTAAATCTTTTCCAAGCTAGATATAAATCAATCTTATTATTACGTTAAGGTGGCTAAGGATAAGATAACTCCGTTTGGCTTGTTTGAGTTTCCTCGTATGACTTTTGGTCTGAGAAACGCGAGTCAAACACTTCAATGATTCATGAATAATACCGTACTAAAAAGCTTAGATTTCTTATTTAATTTCGTAGACGATGTCATAATTGCAAGCGACTTGTTACAAGAAAACGAAATGCATCTGAGGCAAGTGCACTTGGGAGCAAATAAATCGAGCCACTTCGTTTTTTCACGCATTATGGTTATTATTTTTAGCACTATGGAACGCATCGATTTGAAACATATATCGCTTAAAAGTTTATTTAATAGCCTTTTCAATGAAAGTTAATTGTCTATTGTTAATTAAAGTTTAAAAGGTAGAATACAGTTATCGCATTTAATTTGCTTATGACATTTTGATTGTACTCCATTAAGAAAAGGTTAAATTGGGGTTTTTTGTTAATTATACCCATAATCTATTGACGTTTTATTGTTGTCTTTATCTGTGCCTGTGTAATTAAATAGCTTCATAAAATGGATACTACACCGACGGAAACTGCCCAAGTTGTAGCTTTACTTTAGGCTAGAGACGGACAACGTTAAATGGCACGAAGACTTCATTTGAGTCGTTCAAAGGTACAGCGGGTATACCGCAGGTATCTGGAGACTGGTGTTTTTGTTCGGCGACCTGGAACCGGCAGACCACGGGCAACTACAGAACGTGACGACCGCTTTATTGTAACCAGTTCCTTGCGCGACCATGGACTTAATGCTGTTCAGCTACAGCAAGCGTTACGTTCACATAATCAGCCTATAATGTTCCCACTGCTGGGACACAAGCCTCCTCTTTGTGAGAGGGAGTGGGCCGTAATCCACCACGCGGGCCCAGTGCGGGTTGGTAGATGTCACATGTCTTCGAATTTTTGGTTCTTGGACATGCCGGTTTCCTCACGATGGTTTCCCCCACCGTTTTGAGAGCAGTGGTGATGAAATAATTTACACAAAGTAAAGGCACCTGCCTGGGTTCGAACCTACGATCTACAACTCGTAAGTTGCGGTCGTTACCACTGGGCTACCACTGCTCTGCTTTACGTGACCTTCGAGGTTTCGAAATCAGTAAGTGGACAGTGAGAGCAAGACTAAAGGAACGAAATTTAACATCACACAAACCGGCAACTGGCCCAAAATTAACTGTAGCTCACCGTCGATCTCGCCTGGAGTTTGCTCGAGAATACATTAATTGGACTTTAGAAGACTGGTCAGTATTGGTTTCTGACAAGCCGAGAATGTGTTTTTAGCAATAACGGGAGAAATAAAGTGTATAGAGGACCTGGTGAAAGATTTATCCAATGTTACATTCGAGAAACTGTAAGTTTTGGCGGTGGTTATTGTACCGTGTGGGGAGGAATTTCTTTAGACGGAAAAACGGAACTTGTCTTCGTCAACGATGCCAGTGGTAGACGTAGATTAACAGCTGAACGATACATAACTGACATTATCGAAGACCACGTAATGCCGTATGCTGTTTTTATCGGACAACATTTCTTGTATATGCAATGCGAGACCTTATACTACGCGGATCGTTACGAAATACTTATGCCGCGATCGGGATTCAACAAATGGTGTGTCCAGCACGAAGCTTGGATTTGACCCGATCAAACACCTATGGGACGAGCTAAAACGGAGACTCCGAGCCAGGGTGGTTCCCGCTCAAAGCCCCGTCGTATTCTGCCGCCGCAGGTGCCACGGCCAAACGGGGCTTGCCGGGGCAGCCAAAGGGTGCGGCTACTGCGCAGGCGGCGAAGGCTCCAGCACCAGCGGCGAGAGCTCCAGCCCCGGCGGCGAGTGCTCCGACCCTGGCGGCGAAGGCATCGGCCCAGGTGGCAAGACGGCCGCCCCCGCCTCCTAAATCTCTTCCGGCCGATGCCGAATGGCAAGTAGCCGGAGCGAAGAGGAAGGCGGCTAAGGCAAAGAGGGCGGCCAAAAAGAGGGAGAGGCGGCAGCG
Source organism: Atethmia centrago (assembly GCA_905333075.3). NCBI lineage: Eukaryota > Metazoa > Arthropoda > Insecta > Lepidoptera > Noctuidae > Atethmia > Atethmia centrago. The sequence continues at coordinate 13,031,818 of HG995393.1, forward strand.
GCGCAAGGAGCGCACCACCGCGGCTAGGGTCCGCGCCCCGAATTCCGCAGCTGTAGTGATCACACTACAGCCGGATGCGGAAAAGAAGGGCGTGTCCTACAAGACCATTATGGCGAAGGTGGGTGAGGTGGTGCGCCTTGAGGAGCTCGGCGCTGCCAATGGCCTTAGGATGAAAGTAACGGCGACTGGAGCCCGAATGGTGCAGGTCCCTGGTGCGGCCAGTGGCCCCGCTGCTGACGCTCTGGCCGAAAGGCTCAGGGCGTCCTTAAATGCGGACGAGGCCCGAGTGTCCAGGCCCACCAAGTGCGCTAGCGTGCGCATCATGGGCCTGGACGACTCCGTGACGGAGGAACATGTGGTCGCCGCGGTGGTTAAGAATGGGGGGTGCTCTGCCGAGCAGGTGAGGGCAGGCACCATCCGTCCTGACCCCGCGGGGCTGCAAACTGTTACAGTGAGCTGCCCCGTGTCGGCGGCCAGGAAAATTGCCGGGAAGGGCCAACGGCTATTGTTGGGCTGGGTTTCCGCGCAGGTGAAACTGCTGGAACCCAGACCTCTGAGGTGCTTCCGCTGCCAGGTCGGCACAAGGCCGGCTCGTGCAATGCCACGCCGCACTGTGCCGTATGTGCGGCGGCTGGCAAGCCGGCGAGCACCGGATGGGGGGCAAGGCCTGCGCCCCACCCACCAAAGCAAAAGCCAGGGCCAGAGGCAAGCCCTCCGCCACCGCCGTCACCGCCGCAGCCGCCACCACTGCCACCGCCGCTGCCGCCTCCAACACCGCCGTCGTCGCCGTCGCCACCGTGGCCGCTTCGGCAGGCCTCTCTCAGGGGGCTGGGAAGGAGGCCCAAGAGGGGGCTGACATGGAGTGCCAGTAATGGCCCCATTACGCCTCCTCCAGGCGAACATCAACCACTGCGCCGCCGCTCAGGATCTGTTGCTTCAGAGCATGGCGCAGTGGTCGATTAACATCGCCGTGATCGCTGAGCCGTACTTTGTCCCGCCCAGGGATGACTGGGTGGAGGACCTGAGCGGCTCAGTGACCCTAATTTCATCGGCCGCCGCCGGTACCCCGTCCCTCGAGGCCGTCAGGAGAGGACGGGGCTGCGTAGCAGCACGGTTTGGGGAGATTGTCGTGGTAGGGGTCTACCTCTCTCCGAACCGAACTCTTGCCGAGTTCCACAACTCCCTTGCGGAGTTGAGAGACGTCGTCGTCGGGTTTGGTTCCCTCCCCGTGTTCTTCCTCGGGGACTTCAATGCCAAGAATTTGGCTTGGGGTTCCCGGTTAACGGACACACGGGGCAGGATGGTGGAGGACTGGGCTCTGGAGACAAGCCTGGTCGTCCTAAACCGGGGTTCTGTCCCCACGTGTGTGCGGATGCGGGGTGAATCAGTGGTGGACATCTCGTTCGCCAGCCCCACTCTGTCGCCGCGTGTAGTTGACTGGCGTGTCATGGAGGGGGTGGAGACCTATTCCGATCACCGGTATAGGTATCCGGTTTGACGTCTCCGCCCAGACCTCGGACACGCTGGTCCGACGGGCCCCGAGTGGTCCACGGTGGGCGCTGAAGCAGCTGGACCGGGAGCTCCTCCTGGAAGCCTCGATAGTGCAGGCCTGGGTGTCACCACCGGACAGGCCTGCCGACATCAACGACGAGGCGGAGTGGTTCCGGGAGGCCATGTCCGACATATGTGACGTGGCAATGCCCCGGGTCCGGCCTGGACGTGCCTCGCGCCAGGTGTACTGGTGGTCGCAGGAGCTGACGGCTCTGCGCACTGCGTGCGTGGCTGCGCGAAGCCGGTACACCAGGCACCGCAGGCTCCGTATCAAACCTCCGGATACGGAAGCCATTCAGGCGGAGCTGTACGAGGGGTACAGAGCGGCGAAGACCGCCCTCCAAGCGGAGATCCTACGGGCCAGGGGGTTGGCCCGCGAGGAGTCGCTGGGGACTCTGGACAGGCACCCGTGGGGACGCCCGTACAAAGTGGTGCGGGATAAACTCCGCCCATGGGCTCCCCCGCTGACGCAGTCTCCGGCCCCAGCTTGTGGAGGACGTGGTGAGCGCTCTGTTCCCTTCCCGAGGGGAACACACCTCCCCGCCTATGGCTCCGCCTACTGCGGTGCCCGATGCGGACCACACCGCCAGCGACGACGACGACGACGATGCTCCGGAGGTGACCGAGGTAGAAATGAGAGCGGCGGTACGCAGGCTTAATGCCAAAAATACCGCCCCAGGACCCGACGGCTTACCTGGGAAGGCCTGGGTCCTGGCCTTAGAGGCTCTCGGGCCTCGACTTAGGGGGCTCCTAAGCGCATGCATGGAGAGGGGCCAGTTCCCGCTTCGCTGGAAGACGGGGAAACTGGTCCTCATAAAGAAGGCAGGGCGCCCTGCGGACTCTCCGTCCGCTTATCGGCCCATCGTGCTGCTCGACGAGGTGGGCAAGCTCTTTGAAAGAGTCATTGCAGACCGCCTCATCGGCCAGCTGGTGCAGGTGGGGCCGGATTTGGCGGAGAGCCAGTTTGGTTTCCGCAGAGGGCGCTCTACGGTGGACGCCATCATGCGTGTGCGAGCCCTGACGACGGGGAATGCTGTTGCCCAGGGTGGGGTCGTCTTGGCGGTGTCTCTAGACATCGCCAATGCCTTCAATACCCTGCCCTGGAGTTGCATCAGGGAGACACTCCGGTATCATCGGATGCCGACCTACCTCTGTCGTGTGGTCGAGGCCTATTTGACGGACAGGGCCGTCATCTACCCCGGTCACCAGGGAGTGTGGAACCGGCAAGAGAAGTCGTGCGGTGTCCCACAGGGATCGGTCCTGGGGCCGCATCTGTGGGACATCGGATACGACTGGGTGCTGCGCGCCGACCTCCCTAGCGGCGTCAGCGTAGTGTGCTACGCTGACGACACGTTGGTCCTGGCGCAGGGGAGGTCGCACCAGGCGGCGGCCGAATTAGCGGCACGCGGGGTTGCGACAATCGTCGAAAGGATCCGGCAATTGGGACTCGAGGTGGCCCTGCACAAGTCCGAGGCCATGTGTTTTCATGGTCCTCGGAACGCGCCACCGTTGGGGTCCGAAATAACGGTAGGAGGGGTTTTTATCGGCGTCGAGTCGACAATGAAGTACCTGGGACTCGTCCTCGACAGCCGGTGGAACTTCGTGGAGCATTTCCGACGTTTGGCTCCCAAACTGGAGCGGGCGGGCGCTGCATTGAAGCGGCTCCTGCCCAATCTAGGGGGTCCAAACGCCTCCTGCCGGAGGCTCTACGCGGGGGTCGTGTGGTCCATGGCCCTCTACGGAGCTCCTGTATGGGCGCGCTCTCTGGCGCTGCGGTCAGCCCGCCGGTTGAGCGCGGCCCAAAGGGTCATGGCCATCCGGATGGTCCGGGGATACCGCACGGTCTCCTGTGAGGCAGCGAGCCTCCTTGCCGGATTGCCGCCATGGGATCTGGAGGCAAAAGTCCTCGCGCACGTATGGGAGTGGCGCGAGGAGGCGAAACGCCGGGGCGTTAGTCCGCTGCCGCGAGAAATCGCGGCACAGCGGACGGAGCTCCGGCGGGATCTCATGGCGTCATAGAAAGTACGGTTGTCGCAACCCAGTGCTGGGCACGCCACGATTGCGGCGATAAGTCCCCTCTTTGAGGAGTGGCTGGAGAGGCGCCACGGCGTCCTCACGTTCCGCCTGACGCAGGTCCTCACCGGACACGGCAGCTTCGGGAGGTTCCTGTGTCGGATAAGGCGGGAGGAAACGTCCGGGTGTCACCACTGTGTGGATCGCCCGGAGGACACGGTGGAGCATACGGTGGAGGTTTGCCCGGCTTGGGCAGAGCACCGCCGTGTCCTCGTGGAGGCGATCGGCGGCAGAGACCTCTCGCGTCCGGCCCTGGTTCAGGTCATGGTACGGAGCGAGAGGGCATGGGCAGCCCGTCACCTCCTTCTGCGAAGCAGTAATGCTCGCTAAGGAGGAGGCGGGACGGTTGAGGGAAAGGCAAGTTTCGCGCCCTCTCGCTCCTAGCCGCCGCAGGAGACGCCCAGGGCGTCGGGAATCCCGGGCGGATTTCCGGCCACCGTAGGCGCGGGCTTGCGGACGGTGAGCAATGGGTAGCTCACCGTCCGGTAAGGACCAGGCCCGGGTCGGCGGCGCGTTGTATTCCACGCGCGCCTCAAAGAGATGTCGTCAGCACATAATATAGTAGGGGTCCACTAGGGCCGATGCCTGCCGGGGTCGCGGGAAGGTACTTATGGGTCACCGAGGCCCCCGCAACATAGGCAACAGGAAGGAATACGGGTGGGTTTTAGTCAGTAAGAGTCTGACACACCCTCCCGCTCCGCTCAGAGAGGGAGAAGTTATTTGATGATTTCCCACCCTCAAAAAAAAAAAAAAAAAAGCGTGGTTCCCGCTGTTTCATTCATTCTCGAGCTTAAAGTCGCTGCGCTTGAAGACTGTGAGGACATACCACAGTATGTCATCGTAAAGCTGATCAGATCTATGACTAAAAGACTACAAAAATGCATCAGGGCACGGGGGGGTAATACCAGTTAGAAGGATTTTTTTTTGCAATAATTTTGTTTTTTATCGTTTTTCTGGACTGTTTTAACCCTATCAAAGTTACAATTTTTTTCAGAGCCAATAATTTATTATTCAATAAGGTTATTATTCAATAATTTACCCTCATTGTAAAGGTTATTCAATAAACTTTTAGGCGATATATGGTTCGAATTGATACGTTTTATATTACCAAAAATATTGACCATGTATAATGGTCAATATTTTGTGAAAAAAATAAATTATTTAAAAAAACAAAAAACCCGACTGCAAAAACACATAACTGAAAAGGGAAAAACAAGCATTATAATCTATATAATTTTGGTCTTGCAGGCGGGGACAGTCGAATAACCCGTAATATGGTGTAACTTTTGATTGTCCCGCAATGGCCACTATGGCCAGGGCTGCCTCGCGCCTACTACTTTTTGTGAGAAAAAAGAGCCAGTGCTATTTCGTTCGTATTGTGCGACCAACGTTCAGCGGTTTGTCTTGCGCCATGTTTCGTCGTTACTTATTAAATATGTTAATGGACGAAGAAGAATCGGAAGAAGCAATAATCTTAACTTATGTCAAGAAAACGAAATCGCAGTGTTTGGATTAGAAACCATATTAAATATGATAACGCGCACGGCGAGTTTTCGGTAGGGATAGCTGTATACGGGTGTTAGTAGGTACTTGGTTGCAGAGCGCCCACTTGTGATTCTTCTTGACGAGATAGCAGTATTCACGTGGACTAAACGTGGCGCGTCTCAGCTAGTCCATTCTTAAATATTTACCATTTATAAGATAAATGGACGGGTGGACACCGTAGGGTAGCGTACCTACATTAAGAGAAGCCGTGTACTTTTATTTATTTCAGCTTTGTATGACAATAAAATACTCACTGTCCATCCCATGGTTGCCTAGAAGAGATCGCAAAAAGCGATAAGGCCGCCCATTGTATATTTTGTAGTGTTTGATATATTTTTTGTAATGTATTTTTGTGGTGTACAATAAAGTATATATAAATAAATAAATAAATAAAAGTAAGGAAAACATGTGAGTAGCACTGGGAGTTGGAGAGAAGGTATAGTATGCAGCGATGTCTCGCGATGGTCGGAGCGACCAGGCGCGTGCCAGCGCAAGACATCGGAGAGAGACTGCGAGATTTGTATATCTGTTTTAGTAGGTAAATAAATACTCTATTCTTACAGAAATAAAGTTCAATATTGTACTAACAAATATATCAATTCTCGCCCCGAACATCCTCGCGCATCTAGATCTTTTACACCAAAGATGGGCAGAGCGTGGATATGAACTTTGCCATACAAATTTCAATTCTCACCCATATCACCCACGCCTCGCCTCGCCGGTGTAAGACCACCTTAATTCCGTGGAACGATAGGGCAACGGAAGCTTTCGAGCAATGTAAACAAGGACAAAAAAAGGCCGATATGTTGTTTCAACCGAGGGGCTTATGGCTAAGTAATAACAGCCGCACGGGTCGCAGGTTAAGCTACGCTTGCCACGGTTGGTCCGTGGATGGGTGACCATCTTTACATACCAAGACCCCTCGGAAAGCACGTTAAGCCGTTGGTCCCGGCTGTCATTTGTAGATCTTTGACAGTCGTTACGGGTCGTCAAAGCTCGAAAGTCTGGCAACCAGTCTTACCAAGGGGTATCGTGTTACCCAGTGACTGGGTTGTGGAGGTCAGAATTATGCAAAATCATCATTATATACAACTATTTGACATTGATGAATATTATAAGCAAAATTAAGTGAATATTTATGTACCTTGAAAAGTATACTACTTTAATTATTGTAAATGTGAGCACTATGTGGGTCATTTTTATTTATTTCTTGTTTTTTTTTCTCTTAGTTTTAATGATGGTCTGGCATTTTGAGTACTTTATGCGGCCAACCCAATTGTCCTTTCCTTGGTATTGTTCGTCGAGTCGTTGAGCTCCTTAAGTTTTGAGTTGAGCTACACGATTACTGACAAATGCTTGCACTGACTGGACAGGTCCACTCAAATTTGAGTGGTTCTTTCCTCAAAATACCATTTCAGACATGGATCTACATGGTCCTCACATGATCTGACAACGATTATGTCTGGACTTTAAAAGAGACTTTGACCCTTGAGTTTGTTTCGCCATTTCTTCTCAGGGGTAGTCAGATAGGAAATGTCGACTCCATCTAGCTTATTTTTTAACATGACGTGTAAAAGTGATTCTCATATCCTATTTACAGAATAAACAATTTCATTTCATTTCAGATAGGCAGTCGCTCCATGTAAAATACTGGTATTCAGCTGCATCCGGTAAGACTGGAAGCCGACCCCAACGCAGTTGGGAAAAGGCAGGCAGATGATGATGATGATGATGTTGTCTCAACCGAGAGCAAACATACCTATAGCCCTAATGACACGCGTGGCAGTCCAAAAGGGTAACCGAGGCGCCTGGCAACACAGGCAAGGGAAGGAACACGGGTGGGTTTTACACGCTCCCGCTCCGCCCAGAGCGGGAGAAGGTATTTGATGATATCCCAAACAAAAAAAAAAAAAGGCCTAATGACTGACGCCTCAGACACCTGCGCAGAGGCTGTGTTGCCGCAGAGAATAAACAATGCATTGTATATGCATTGTTATAGTTTTAGTTATATAGTTGTAATATTGGCCTATGAAAATAGTTTTCGAACACATGGTCGCTAACACTCGATGAAGGCCGCAAGGTTATGGATGTGTGTTTGCTTTATGGCATACTTAAGGGATGCCTCAATTGCCCGGAGTTGGTTGCGCAGGTAACGCGACGCGACACAAAGGCACCGCGTGTAGCACTACAAGCGGTGCCTTTGTGTCGCGTCGCGTGTCGCGCTTGTTTGTAAGAGTCTTTACACTCCCCTGCGGCGCACTCGTCACACTACGATGCTGCACTAGACCAAAAATTGTGTATTGACTCGTATTGCTCGAATTGATAACACAGATTTCTCTCATATGGATATACATATTTAACTGTAATAAACCGACATTGAGAGCAGTGGTGGCCCAGTGGTAACGGCCGCGACTTACAAATTGTAGGGCGTAGGTTCGAACCCGGACAGGCACTTTACTTTGTGTAACATCTACCAATCCGCACTGGGCCCGCGTGCTGGATTACGGCCCACTCCCTCTCACAGAGAGGAGGCCTGTGTCACAGCAGTGGGAACATTATAGGTTGATTACGGTTTTTTTTTGGTGGGAATTTTATCAAATACCTTCTCGAGCGGGAGGATGTGTCAGACTCTTACTGACCAAAACCCACCCGTGTTCCTTCCATTGCCTGTGTTGACAGGGGCCTCGGTAACCCTTTCGAACTTTCCCGCGACCCTGGCAGGTATTATGGATGGATGGACTTTTCTAGTAAGTTTACCACAGCTCAACAAAAGTATTCTACCCATGACAGGGAATTGCTGGTCATCTACATATATGGCAATAAAAAATTTTCGCTTTCTCATCGAGGGCAGTCAGTTAACGATTTTCACCGACCATAAGCCACTAATTTACGCATTTACGATGTTACAAAATAATTTTGAAACAGCAAAAAGCACAGGGCAGATTTTTAATTAGCGAATTTAACACATACAAGGCGAAAACAATCCAGTAGCGGATACCTTATCAAGCGTTGAAACAATACACTGTCCAACTGTGCTCGATTTCTCAGAATTAGCGCTAGCTCAGCACAATGACACCGAGCTCCAGCAACTATTGAGCGAATCGAACAATAACGTTTGTTTTAAAATAAAATAATATGCCAAGTAGCAACGTACCTAGTCAAATATGAACGAGCAAGACTTGTTAAATAAAATATTTATTTAATTAAGGACACGTGTGCTCAGCTGAGCTTTATAATACGAGAACCCTTAAATCCGGCGCTCCGGCCGGACGCGAGAGGGCATGGGCAGCCGTGACCTCCTTCTGCGAAGCAGTAATGCTCGCGAAGGAGGAGTCGGGACGGTTGAGGGAAAGGCACGTTTCGCGCCCTCTCGCCCCTAGCCGCCGCAGGAGACGCCCTGGGCGTCGGAAATCTCGGGCGGATTTCCAGCCACCGTAGGCGCGGGCTTGCGGACGGTGAGCAATGGGTAGCTCACCGTCCGGTAAGGACCAGGCCCGGGTCGACGGCGCGTCGTATTCCACGCGCGCCTCAAAGAGATGTCGTCAGCACAAAAGTAGGGGTCCACTAGGGCCGATGCCTGCCGAGGTCGCGGGAAGGTACTTATGGGTCACCGAGGCCCCCGCAACACAGGCAACAGGAAGGAATACGGGTGGGTTTTAGTCAGTAAGAGTCTGACACACCCTCCCGCTCCGCCCAGAGCGGGAGAAGTGATTTGATGATTTCCCACCCAAAAAAAAAAAAAGGCATAACTCATTACGGTTGGTGACAATGGTTTGCTATGTTCGATTCGTGACAATGCTTGGCTCTATGCATAACTACCTACTAAAGCGGAGACTAATTTGACAGGTGCAAATGTCAAACTCCATAATTATTGAAAAACCAAACAACAATAATTTGAAATGTCAAATTAGTCTCTGGGATTAAAAAACGAACTTTAATAATACCGTATATTGCGAAAATTGGTCGACTCTTCACATGACGAGGGCTGGCCTATTTTTTGGCCTAAGAATCTGTACATATTATTATTACTATTTGAAGACTTACCAGAATAGCAATCTTCATTATCATCTTGAGTGACTATCTGCACGTGACAATACTCAGATTCTCCGTCCAGCCACTTCCTCGTCCACAGCGGTCTCTTCTCTGCGTGTGGCGTGCGGACATACTTACTGAGGTACTTCAAGTCTATACTATCTAATGGTATTGTGTATGACTGAACTCCTCCAATGTTTACGCCAGCCATTTTTTACTGAAAAAAAAAAATCAAAAATAAGATAGGTAAGTAAGTACCTATAGAAAATAAAAAGCGGTCAAGTGCGATTCGGACTCGCACACGACGGGTTCCGTAACACCGTACAATATTCAAAACTACATATTTTTTTTAAACTTTCGTAAAAATAACTTTATTTTATTTTTATTATTTTTGTTATATCACATTGTGAAAAATCCATTGACCAATAATGGCGCAATTTTTTTTTTTGACGGCCGTCAATCAAACAATTATATGCAGAATAATATGAAGAACAAAAGTTAATATAAGTTTAAAGTAACTTTTTTCTCAATAAAGACATAAACGTCACTCACTTAAGAACAATACTGGAACATATATACATAAATTTCACCGTCTTCAGTTACAAACTAGTTATACATGTGGAGGGACAGGCGTATAAAATAGCCGTGTATCCTTGCGGGTCGAGGACGACAGAAAAATTATTATCTGGAATGCATAATAATTCAATTTGCCTTTTTTTTGAGCAAACTTTCAAAGAGGAATTGGTGACGGTCAGGTGGCGTTTGTAGCCTAACTCCAGCAAATAATGCAAAATCGGTACCTGTGCTTCTCCTGGCGAAAGTCTTGAAGAATCCTTCTGGGCAGGTGGCCACCTTGCTTGCCCGTACACTGGTCACTTGAAAGTCTATAATTTGGATTTAATCGGACGCGGGTTATTATTTTTAATTTTGAAAATTTAACACAGTATATCCCCAAGGATTACGGGATAACGTAATAAAGTTTGCGGTTTTGCGGGCGCGATGAACTGAGATTGAAAAAACTTGGTTTGCGGTGAGACGAAATGCTTCCGTTCGGCGCCGGTGCACTATGACGTCTGACAGCCATCATTAGCTGTCACTAGCCGCAGGATTCTCTAAATCCCGCGACACACAATATCCGCGGCTGCAATATAAGCCTAAGACAGACTACAGACACCTTATAAACCGTCCACAATCAAAAAAATGTAAGGGGCAATAACTTGCCACACCATACTCCCCGCCTTGAAAGGTCCCGAGCTTTCAAAGATGATAATCTATACGCTGAAAAGCTGGTGCGGTTGGGAGGATGAGATGATGTTTATATATCTGGCAGTCTGAAAGCATCAAGAGAATCCCAAGCAGCAGTTCAAAACACCATTACTAGGAAACGGCGTTCGAAATTAATTATCAGATTCCAAAGAATGAAATTGCAGTTTGATTAAATTAAGACAAAGTTGAATTACTAAGCTAAATTATAACTATGTAATGGCGTACCATTGAGAAAATATACTATTGTAAATTATAAACTAAATTAAACTACGAAATAATATAGTTCTATTGGGTTGGCAAAGGATATAACTTGGTGACAGGACGTTTATATGTACCTGACGCGGTTTTTACTGAAGCTACTCGAATTACACCATCCGATCCCGGAAAAACTTCCACTATGATGCCCAATGGCCAAGTCAATGGTGGTACGTTATCTTGACCCAAGAGAACGACAGTACCGATCTCTATAGGGCGATCGGGAGTGCGCCATTTCTGGCGAACTTGCAACGTGTGCAAGTACTCAACTCGCCATTTGTTCCAGTAGGATAACACAAGCTGATCCAAAAGCCTTTTGCGGTTTGTTAAATTTATGTTTTCTTCTGTCAATTCAGAAGAAGGCAAATGCTTAAGTGGACTGGACATTAGAAAATGCGCAGGCGTGAGCACGTCCGGATGCGGGTCTGATGAGAGAACACTAAGCGGTCGAGAATTTAAAAGGCACTTGATTTGTACCAGTACGGTAGAGAGTTCCTCGTAAGTGAGAAGCTGCTTTCCTATGACTCTATACAAGTGAGTTTTAACACTCTTAATGTTCGACTCCCAAATACCTCCGAAGTGCGGAGCTCGCGGCGGTATTCTTGTCCACTCAATGCGAGATTTTAGAAGCTCATTTTTAATATCTGTTTGAACAGACGAGTTCAATAAGAAAGAATAAATATCATCAAGTTGCGCCTTAGCACCAACAAAATTGGTACCATTGTCTGAGTACATGACAGACACTGGACCGCGGCGAGAAATAAATCTTTTAAATGCGGATAAGAAAGCCTCGGATGTGAGGTCCGATACGAGTTCGATATGTATGGCTTTAGTTACCATACATATGAACAAACATATATAAAGTTTTTGCGAACGTTGACCTCTACGGCGAATAGGTGTGTAAGCAAGCGGCCCGGCGAAATCTACTCCAGTGTGCACAAAGGCTTTAGTATCACGGACACGGTATCCAGGAAGTTCAGCCATTTTGGGTGTTAGATGCGTAGGATTTAGACGGAAACAAGTGTTGCATTTCCGACAGCGGGAACGTATGACTGTTCGTCCATCTAATATCCAAAACCGCTGCCTTATAATAGACATCAATAATCCGGGGCCCGTGTGACAGTACGTATTGTGATAGTGATCAATAATTAGATCAACTACGCGGTCACGTTTAGGTAAAAGCGCGGGATGCTTGGCTTCATATGGTAAGTCAGATTTAGACAATCTGCCCCCAATACGTAAGATTCCGTAGCTATCAATAAAGACAGACAAACAGCGCAACTTCTTAGATGGAAGTTCGCCTGCTTTAATTAAATTTAAATCGTTAGAAAAATGCGTATTTTGAACTATTCGAATAATGAAATTTTCGGCGGTTTGTATATTTTTAATAGAGCTATGACTAAGTAGTCTGTTCGTAAATTTAAGAATGTACATAAATACACGTAACAATTTATTCCATGAACAAACACGGTCAGCTATTGTATCTAAAATACGCGGTTCAGTATTTGATGTTTCTACAAGAAAAACCTTTGATTTAAACTCTGGCAATGTTTCACATTCAGTAGGAGAGAATTTTAAAGGCCACTCGCTAATGGGTCGATGGAGCCAAGTAGGACCGTTCCACCATAACGAGTGTTCAATTAAATCAGATGGCAGCATGCCGCGGGAGAGACAATCGCTAGGATTCTCCTTTCCGGACACGTGATTAAAACTAGCGGCTGGTAGGTTTTCCTGTATTTTAGCATTGCGATTACTGACAAAAATAGACCATCTATGGGGAGATGAGTGGATCCACGAAAGAGCTATGGTGGAGTCCGAGAAAGCGTAGACACCTGCAATAGGTACACGAGCGGAAAGTTTATCTTTGACCACGCGAACAAGCTTAGACAGAAGTAAAGCGGCGACAAGTTCTAATCGAGCTAGCGTTGTTATTTTAGCGGGGGAAACTTTGGACTTTGCACATAAAAGCCGAACGCTGATATTGCCTTTAGAGTCAGTTATGTGTAAATAAATACAACAACTATAACCACTAAAGCTGGCGTCGCAAAAGGCTACGATATTCACTACAGCTTCTCTAAAGACGCCAATGTGGCGAGGAACCTTTAGAGAAGAGAGTGAGGGGAAATCGCGCAAAAAACGGAAAACGGATAACCCAACCTATTTTAGCTAACCAAAGTTCCTTAATTAGGATTTTCGCGTACAACACGACGGGTGCTACGAGGCCAAGTACGTCGAACAAGCGGGCAACTAGCGATAGAATCGCACGCTTAGTGCATTTATCATCTACAGCGACTGTTGTCAAAGAAAAATAATCATCAGCGGGTTCCCAGGTTAATCCAAGGATTTTGAAATTATGTTTATCATTATCCATCCCAGAAAAATTAACTGGTAAGCGGTGAGACTCTGGGAGAATCTCCAACAAAGCGGGTGAGTTAGTAGCCCATTTGACCAGGTCAAAGGATCCTAACTTAAATAACTCAATTAAATCGCGGGATAATTGTATAGCAATCTGTTCATCAGGAACAGAATAGACATAATCGTCCATAAAAAACTGAGTTTCTACTAATTTAGAAGCCTCAGGATAGCGGTCGCCATGCTCACACGCTAAATTGCGTATTGTGCGCATCGCTAAATAAGGACTAGGCTTTAATCCAAAGGGAACGCGGTTAAAGTGAAAAGTACGTATAGGTTCATTTTTGTTGAATCCATATAAAATTCGTAAATATTTGCGGTGGTGCTCATTTACACCGATCCGTAGGAACATTTGTTTTATATCCGCTGTCATTGCGACAGGGAGGGTACGAAAATTGAGTAATAATAAAAACAAGTCGGCCTGTAAATTAGGTCCGACATGCAGAATGTCATTGAGTGACAACCCCGAGTGTGTTTTGGCACTAGCGTCCAAAACCACTCGAATGCTGTCTTTGTCCGGTCTAATAACGGCGTGATGCGGTATGTAGTAACCCTCTTCTGTTAATTCAGAGTCGGGTACCTCCGATAAATACCCCTGAGTTATATAATCGGTGATAGTTTTATTGTAATCCTCGCGTAGGGTTGGCACGCACGTGAATTTACGCTCGAGCGCAAGTAGCCGCCGATGAGCGACACCGCGTGAATTGCCTAATTCGGAGGGATTGCGCGCGAAAGGTAAATCGACAAAATATCTACCGTCTTTAAATAAAACTGAAGAATTAAAATTATTTTCACACTCTAATTCGTCCGGACTAATAAAACGCTGAGATGGAATTTCCTCTAGCTCAAAAAACTTCTGCAAACTTGACTCGACGTCAATGCTAGCAAGCGCGGTAAACGAAGATGTCATGTGTGTTACGTCACTACTATGACAATCAATATCACCCATCAGTACATATCCGAAACTAGTCAGTATAGCTGGGGGTGCGCGGGTGCCTGAGTCAACCCTATCACCTAAATAAATAAAAGGGAACAGCTGTGCTCCAAGCACTACATCGATTCCACCAGGTACATTCCAGGTTGAGTCAGCAAGCGGTAAATTATTTAAATATGACATATCGTCATTTAATCTGATAAAACTAGCGGGAAGTCTATCTGTAATGCAATCAACAACTAATGCGTGTATATAATACTTATTGTGAGGATTAATCCGAGATTCTATATTAAGATAAATAAAGCCGTGCACAGGTCTTGAGGTCATACCAACGCCTTGTAAAGACGAATTGCGTAATTTAATTATGGGTAAGTTCAAACGTTTACAACAGTCCACAGTAATTAAATTATTTTGCGATCCATTGTCTATTAAACACCTGACAACAAGCTTATCTCGGCCGCTGCTATCATATACGTATATCTGCGCGGTAGCTAACAAAATAGTTGTCTCTGTCGGTAAACATATTTTAGCGGCGGCACTAAGCGAGACAGACGTAGCGGCAGGCTCGCTCGGCGTTGAATCACTTTTTACTTCGGAGAAATGTAACAATGAATGATGTGTTTTCTTACAAGTTTTACAAACACTCCGTGATTTACATTTAACCAAAGAGTGGGATAGACTTAAGCAATTTACACAGCCATGTTTCCTTTTAATAAATTCGAAACGAGCTTGCGGAGAATTCATATTTTTAAATTGTGGACAATCAAACAGTCGATGATCGACGTTATCGCCGTCACACAGCGGGCAGCGGTTATTCGAAGCTGGTTCGCTACAAGATACAAACGCTTTAGCGGTACTTTGAGTATTACTTCGATTGTTAGCTAAACTAGACTTAGCACGCGATTCCGTCTGTGAATTATTAACGTGTGAGCGCTGGAGTACCTTAACACTTTCTATGCCAAGCACCCAGCATATGGGTCGAAAAATAATTCGTTCGTGTGCCCACAACTCGCATCCGAGTCGTCGCTATATGTAGCTAAAGATGACTTCTGTTCAGATGACTTCTGTTGATTGAATTGTTATAGATTTGCAATAAACATTATATGGCATGCCAATTTGTATGTATTCTATGTACTTAGCGGTGAAAGTGTTAACATAGTCTTGCATAAATATTATAAACTCCGTATAGGAAGGCAATTCCTTGCCACTCACACGGCTTTCAAATTGTTGAACAGTTTGTTAGTCAACCTTTCTTAAACCACAGTGTAATATCACAAAATCTAATAAGTCTGAAATGTCTAACTGCTTCAATGCAGCGACAGACGCTGAATATCGTTCTACAAATGCATTCAGACTAGCAGCATTGCCGGCGCATCCTTTAATGTCCAGTATATTATTGAGATAATGAATACCTAAACTACGTTTATCTTGATACCTTTTGACAAGACTGTTCCACATAACACTGTATGTATCTCCTGTGGGAACAATGCCTGCAGTTAGTTTTAAGGCATCATGAGTTAATTTACTTATTAAATACTGCACACGCTGCGAATCCGTCAGATCAGTATTTAAATGAACATTAGTACGGAACATTTCATAAAACATGGGCCAATTTTCAGTTCTACCGTCGAACGATGGTAACTCGATTGGTGGTAACTTTATGCTTCTACCTCCCTTCTGATCTGATGTTAATGTTTTGCCACTTGAAAGAATGAGATTACGTTTGTATTTAATAGTTGAATATAAGTCTTCAATAGAACTTAGACTCCCATAGTCGGGTGGGGTTTCATCAATTTCAAACTGCAACTCATTGATCTGGTCAATTATTGTTTCAAACTTGCTGCAAGATTCACCAATAGATTCAGACTGCGCTAGGAATAACTCGTTCGAGCGTGAATCATAATTAGATATACTTTTGGAAGAATTATACAAGCGATTAACTCGCTCAAAAATTACTTCTTTTTTAGCAATAAGCTGAGCTAATTTAGTTTCTTGTTTTTGAGTTACCATTATAAGTCACTATCTAATATTAATTGCTGTAAATTATCGTAAGTACTTGCAATGACTTGTACTTATTTAACTGATACCTATCCGGCTCGAAGGACCATAAGTATGGAGGGACAGGCGTATAAAATAGCCGTGTATCCTTGCGGGTCGAGGACGACAGAAAAATTATTATCTGGAATGCATAATAATTCAGTTTGCCTTTTTTTGAGCAAACTTTCAAAGAGGAATTGGTGACGGTCAGGTGGCGTTTGTAGCCTAACTCCAGCAAATAATGCAAAAGCGGTACCTGTGCTTCTCCTGGCGAAAGTCTTGAAGAATCCTTCTGGGCAGGTGGCCACCTTGCTTGCCCGTACACTGGTCACTTGAAAGTCTATAATTTGGATTTAATCGGACGCGGGTTATTATTTTTAATTTTGAAAACTTAACACAGTATATCCCCAAGGATTACGGGATAACGTAATAAAGTTTGCGGTTTTGCGGGCGCGATGAACTGAGATTGAAAAAACTTGGTTTGCGGTGAGACGAAATGCTTCCGTTCGGCGCCGGTGCACTATGACGTCTGACAGCCATCATTAGCTGTCACTATCCGCAGGATTCTCTAAATCCCGCGACACACAATATCCGCGGCTGCAATATAAGCCTAAGACAGACTACAGACACCTTATAAACCGTCCACAATCAAAAAAATGTAAGGGGCAATAACTTGCCACACCAACATGCTTTCAATTGTTCAGAACCTACTGACTAAGTTGAGTTTTGAACGCATTAAAAGAGTGTAAATTTCTTATACTAGAGGGTATTCTATTATAAAGTTGTGCTCGTGCAAAAGTAAGCATTTTGCCTTATGTAGTAACATAACCTAACATCAATTTGAACCGACCGAGTTAAAAAGCGTGACTGGTAATTTGTGATACTTAAACACGTGATTTTAATCGTCATTATGAACAACTATTACTTTGAGACAAACCCTGAAATCGCGCAAAAAAATCTGCTGTCCCAATTGTTTTCGATTCATCTGTTCTGAACACAAATGTACTGAACAGCTGATTTTATTTTCGCGTTTTCAAGTTTGGTAAACAGTGGTCACTAATTACCAGTATCTAACCCTAAATAAAATATAAATAAAAAATATTATACCTTTATTTACTGTTTTTTATTTATTTTTTATTATATTAAGTTATTTTATTTAAGTTATGTTTGAACTTGAACTTGAATATTTACGTAAAAATAAGCTCTAAGCTGTACAAATATGCTTTTAGATGATAAATAAGTAACGATTTGACTACAAACGCATGATTCTCTGACTACTAATGTAGTCAAATCGTTTATCAATTCATTTGATGACAGGTGTCCAATACCGACTAAGGTTTCAACTATGGCCGCGGTTTAAAACCAAATGCACCACTTCCCATAGTGATTTCGTCATTTTATAATTATTTATTTATTCTTTATTTATAGGAGAACCAACAGCTATAACAAATGGATAGCAATTGTATATGTTACACAGAGCCAATTAGATATAATTACGGTTAGACGGTTACGGTTTATTGTATAACGGTTCAAAATAGAATGCCCTGTGACAGACAGACGGACAAACGGACAGCGGAGTCAATAGCAATGGCACCCTTTGGCGTATGGAACCCTAAAAAAAACTGCAAGCTATTCAGGTATAAGGCAAAAATATTCACCTTTCCAATACGCTAATATACCTACATTATTATTGTTTTCGTAGGTACTACTCGTGCGCGATAAGTTGGGACCTGCTAGGAATGCGACTCCCCGCCCGCTTTCCCTGCACTTCCCCGATGGCGCCCGTATTGTACCGTTCGCATCACTATTTTTTACTAGGGTTTTTAGTCTCGTACTGGCCTACGTCACGTAACGACGCGCTCTGGAATTCTTTTAGTTTTCGTTTTGTTATTGTTTTGTTGTTGTAGTTTTTGTTGTTATAGTTTGTGTTATTGTTTTGTTGTTGCAGTTGTTGTTGTTATAGTTCTTGTTAAGTGTTTTTGTTATCATTATGAAGGGTAAACCTTTGCATAGCGGAGAAAGAAACCTCGTGCTAAAAGTGTTAGAGTTTTTTGAAAACGAAAAACGGAACAAACAGTTTTGTTTACCTGTTGACCAGGCAGTAAAAAGAACATGCATGGCAACGGGAATATTCTATTTGGAGGCCAAAAATGCTTTGGAATTAGCTGCTCGCTCTGATAAGCCTTGTGATAAAACCGTAAAACTTGACATTTTAATTATGAAAAATCATCATTATATACAACTATTATACATATTGACATTGATGAATATTATTGGTGTGGCAAGTTATTGCCCCTTACATTTTTTTGATTGTGGACGGTTTATAAGGTGTCTGTAATCTGTCTTAGGCTTATATTGCAGCCGCGGATATTGTGTGTCGCGGGATTTAGAGAATCCTGCGGCTAGTGACAGCTAATGATGGCTGTCAGACGTCATAGTGCACCGGCGCCGAACGGAAGCATTTCGTCTCACCGCAAACCAAGTTTTTTCAATCTCAGTTCATCGCGCCCGCAAAACCGCAAACTTTATTACGTTATCCCGTAATCCTTGGGGATATACTGTGTTAAATTTTCAAAATTAAAAATAATAACCCGCGTCCGATTAAATCCAAATTATAGACTTTCAAGTGACCAGTGTACGGGCAAGCAAGGTGGCCACCTGCCCAGAAGGATTCTTCAAGACTTTCGCCAGGAGAAGCACAGGTACCGATTTTGCATTATTTGCTGGAGTTAGGCTACAAACGCCACCTGACCGTCACCAATTCCTCTTTGAAAGTTTGCTCAAAAAAAAGGCAAATTGAATTATTATGCATTCCAGATAATAATTTTTCCGTCGTCCTCGACCCGCAAGGATACACGGCTATTTTATACGCCTGTCCCTCCACATTACGTCAGTTAGCAGGTTAACATTGAAAAAAAAAATCAACTATTTAATGTTCTTTATTTATAAAAAGTGTAACTTAATACAATTAATGTTCACTAATAAACTTATTTTTATTATAACAAAATGTGAAAAAACAAATCAATCACCGGTTCACCAGCTTAATAAAAATAATAGTGCAAAGTTCCTCTGACGCTAATTATTAAAATTAAATGCAACATATTTTTTTTTTATTATGTTTATACAAGGTGTCGTTTTGCATCCTCGTCAAATTCAAGGAGGTAACTATGCTAATGATTCTCGACATGAATCAATAATAAAATAAGTAGGTCTTCTTTTTTCTAAATTGTGGAAACCGGGCCGTGTGGGACACGGATGTTAAAACGCGGCCCGTGTTATACCGCACTTATAGAGCGGTATCACACGGCCCTTTTACACACACACTACCGCATACGCAACGGGGTGATTCTGTTCTGTGAAAGTAGTGTATTCTAAAATACTGTCAAACTTAAATAACTAAAAATCAAGTATGTATTCATTATTGAGCAAATATCGTAATTGTATTTGATTATATAATTATGTCTTTCATAGCAGCCTCCTGAAATTTGACGAGGATGCAAAACGACACCTTGTATTTGTCAGAGGAATTTTCGCGCGGTTTCGGAAAACGGGATTATTTTGCGTCTCGGAGATTTGTCCGGAGACAACGGGACAGGTGACCAAGAAAAGGGACAGTCCCGTTCAAAACGGGACGTATGGTCACTTAAGTATGCCATAATTATGCTTGTTGGTGAAAAGCTTCTTCTTGGGAAAGTAATTGTTTGCGTCTGAACGATTATTAGTTTGTGTTAGTCTATTGTGTTTTGTTTATTTCCGTATTTATGTTGTAGGTATTTCGTACCGACCTATTTTCATTTTCGTGTTTATCAATGGAAACTTGTGAATGGCTTTCAATTTCATATTATTGAAGTATAAGTTAACTGTAACTTTCCCAAATAAATTAAAATAAAATATTATTAGGTACTACCCGTGCGCGATAAGTTGGGACCTGAGCGCGGTGACGTCATATTGGCGTGTTTGTACCGCCCGCAAAATAGCGAACATAACAAGCAGCCGCCCGCGGCTTCGTCTTTGTTTTTTTTTAACCTAATTTATTATGTTACTCAGGGAGGACGCTGCTTTTTATATAATCTTTTTTACACTATTTGAATAAAATAGCACACTAGGTATTTAATTATGTATCACCGAAAGTGTTGACTATGGTTTTGTAATGAATAAAAATACAATGTTTAAGTTTATACATTTATTTTATCTATTATTTACATTATCTCATCTTCGTCACTACTTAGTGGATTTATGCCTTCTAGAGGTTGTTCTTCGTCCTCAGTCTCACTATAATCACTTGACGAAGAGGTATCCAAAAAAATTACAATTAATTGCGATTCATTCGTCTCTTGTAAGAGGTCATCATCCCAATACTTTTGTCGAAAGAAGTCAACCATGTGGACAGACATGGTTGACTTCTTTTTTCCAGTCACTCTCACTTATGCTGGTAATTGCATCTCTCGTTAATTTTTGTATTTCCCTTTCTGACTGGTTGATATTTTTATCGGCTACTCTTTGCTTGACCAAATTCCAAATGTATTCTATTGGATTGAGGTCACACATGTATGGTGGTAGACGAACTACTTCGTGGCCATGCTCTTTAATAAAATAAAAAACGAAGCCAAGCGCTTACAAAATACTTCACCGACACCAGGTACTTCTGCAAGTTCTACGGCAGTAAGTGAAGTGAAATTGTCAACACCGGGCAAAAAACGAAAGCCAAAATATAACCGTATCCAATTGGATAGTTTTGATATATGTGCCTTGCGAAATATCGTAAATAGCTTTTACACAGTCAGGAAAGAAATACCTACCTTAAATAAAATATTATCTGTGGCTAAAAGAGACCTCAATTTGCAAGGGCAAAAAACATATTTAAGAAAAGTTTTAGTAGACAAATTGGGCTACAAATTCAAAAAATGTAAAGATAAAAGACATTTTCTATCTCAAAAACCCGATATTCTAGCTTGGCGAGCAAGGTACCTACGACGTCTTAAGAAAAATGATGACTTGGGTGCGGGGAAAAAGCCAGTCATTTATATAGATGAGACGTGGATACATTCCCACTATACAGTGAGCAAATGCTGGCAAAATAACACTGATGCATCTATAAAAAGAAATCATAATCCCGGTCAAAGATGGATTGTTGTACACGGCGGTGGAGAGAACGGTTTCGTGAATGGGGCTAAGCTCATATACAAATGCAAAAGCAACTCGGGAGATTTACCATCATGAGATGAATACCGCAAACTTTAAAAAGTGGATTCTTGAAAAATTAATTCCTAATTTGCCACTTAACAGTATCGTGGTACTAGATAATGCATCGTACCACTCAACTCAAATAGAAAAACCACCCACAAGTGTAGCGACGAAGGGGACTATACGTCAATGGTTATTAGACCACAATATAACATTTGATGAAAGAATGACAAAATCTGAAATGTATCACTTGTATCACACATAAATAAGCCCCCAAAAAAATATTTGATTGACGAACTTTTTAAAGAGCATGGCCACGAAGTAGTTCGTCTACCACCATACATGTGTGACCTCAATCCAATAGAATACATTTGGAATTTGGTCAAGCAAAGAGTAGCCGATAAAAATATCAACCAGTCAGAAAGGGAAATACAAAAATTAACGAGAGATGCAATTACCAGCATAAGTGAGAGTGACTGGAAAAAAGAAGTCAACCATGTCTGTCCACATGGTTGACTTCTTTCGACAAAAGTATTGGGATGATGACCTCTTACAAGAGACGAATGAATCGCAATTAATTGTAATTTTTTTGGATACCTCTTCGTCAAGTGATTATAGTGAGACTGAGGACGAAGAACAACCTCTAGAAGGCATAAATCCACTAAGTAGTGACGAAGATGAGATAATGTAAATAATAGATAAAATAAATGTATAAACTTAAACATTGTATTTTTATTCATTACAAAACCATAGTCAACACTTTCGGTGATACATAATTAAATACCTAGTGTGCTATTTTATTCAAATAGTGTAAAAAAGATTAGATAAAAAGCAGCGTCCTCCCTGAGTAACATAATAAATTAGGTTAAAAAAAAACAAAGACGAAGCCGCGGGCGGCTGCTTGTTATGTTCGCTATTTTGCGGGCGGTACAAACACGCCAATATGACGTCACCGCGCTCAGGTCCCAACTTATCGCGCACGGGTAGTACCTAATAATATTTTATTTTAATTTATTTGGGAAAGTTACAGTTAACTTATACTTCAATAATATGAAATTGAAAGCCATTCACAAGTTTCCATTGATAAACACGAAAATGAAAATAGGTCGGTACGAAATACCTACAACATAAATACGGAAATAAACAAAACACAATAGACTAACACAAACTAATAATCGTTCAGACGCAAACAATTACTTTCCCAAGAAGAAGCTTTTCACCAACAAGCATAATTATGGCATACTTAAGTGACCATACGTCCCGTTTTGAACGGGACTGTCCCTTTTCTTGGTCACCTGTCCCGTTGTCTCCGGACAAATCTCCGAGACGCAAAATAATCCCGTTTTCCGAAACCGCGCGAAAATTCCTCTGACAAATACAAGGTGTCGTTTTGCATCCTCGTCAAATTTCAGGAGGCTGCTATGAAAGACATAATTATATAATCAAATACAATTACGATATTTGCTCAATAATGAATACATACTTGATTTTTAGTTATTTAAGTTTGACAGTATTTTAGAATACACTACTTTCACAGAACAGAATCACCCCGTTGCGTATGCGGTAGTGTGTGTGTAAAAGGGCCGTGTGATACCGCTCTATAAGTGCGGTATAACACGGGCCGCGTTTTAACATCCGTGTCCCACACGGCCCGGTTTCCACAATTTAGAAAAAAGAAGACCTACTTATTTTATTATTGATTCATGTCGAGAATCATTAGCATAGTTACCTCCTTGAATTTGACGAGGATGCAAAACGACACCTTGTATAAATATAATAAAAAAAAAATATGTTGCATTTAATTTTAATAATTAGCGTCAGAGGAACTTTGCACTATTATTTTTATTAAGCTGGTGAACCGGTGATTGATTTGTTTTTTCACATTTTGTTATAATAAAAATAAGTTTATTAGTGAACATTAATTGTATTAAGTTACACTTTTTATAAATAAAGAACATTAAATAGTTGATTTTTTTTTTCAATGTTAACCTGCTAACTGACGTACATAAACCTATGTCCCGTTTAGAGTTAAAAAATAAATGTTCAGTTTAGGCATACCTACTTAAAGTGATGTCAAAGAATCAACTACTCAGCAAACTCACACAACATAGTCAGGATTGGGAGCGCCTTAAAGGACTTTTTAAAAATAAAAATAATTAATTAAAGGTTTAACTCTATATTGAGACGTCTTACATATTGGGATGTAATTCACGAACTAACTTATGAACTAGACTTAGACTAAACAATCATATTCTTATCAAAAATGCAACCTCAGCGACCACCCAGATCGTGCTGGGCAAAATGCTTACACACGCAATATCTGTAAGGGCTGTGGTTCCATAACTCCTCCCTCACCAAGTGCGAAATTATCGGTAATATTTGGATTCCGATGATTCCGCATACAAGACAATTTTCTCCAAAGTATTATACTAAGACATATTATAGTTAAGATTACATAGAGTATAATAGTTGCTAAACTAACACTATTTGTTTTCACTGCACTGTCACTTTTCACTATTTCACTTTTTAATGTGTAAGATAGATGTTTTAAATCGTCAAAGTTCAAGTTGTTTAGATTCACTGTTTTGTTCCAGTTGATAGATGTTTCCTCTAATTTGGGTAGAACTGCGACCGGAGTTACCCGATATTGTATTTTCTCTGAGTAATGTTGCCTTTTGTGTAATTTAATGTCTTTCAGATAGACACTGCAGTTTCCATCAATTTCCAATAAATATGTGCCCTTGATTGGTTTCCTGATAACATCATTGGCACATGTTTCGGTAAGCATTATTTCATTTCTTGTGTAAATTATCCAGTTAAAGAAGTCAATAGGCTGTACTTTTAGACTTTCCAGGTTAACTGCAAGGGGTTTACACAAGCTGAGGTTTGAAGCAAAATTCATTAATTGTTCTATACACGTACTTTCAGGATACAATACAACATCGTTTTCCTTGCACAGGAACTGGTTGGCTGCCATCTCTTCACATGGGTTGGCTAGCGGTAAGTATGTAGGACCTTTCACCATAAGGTACGGGTATTTAGGGATAATGGTGGTCGTTTTGTTTTCATTGAAAATTGGAAGTGAATAAATTTTAAAGTAATTATACGTATTTTTATCTATTAATGGAATTTCCATGATGAATGTTATTTGGTTTTCTTTTACATAGGCTTTAACAGACATCGTTCTTTCTAACATTAATAACGTTTTCGCTGTAACAGGATAAATTAGGCTTTCAGTTTCAGAAATATTGCTTAACAATGCTAAGAGTTCAGATGGGTCAACAATGGTTTGATGTACAACAGACACTTTTGTAAATGACAATGCAGTTTCGATCTCATTTAAAACAGTATAAATTGACCTAAAATTACTTATAAATATATCGAACGTACTTAAAACATATGTAGAGTAAATAGAGTCATTTTCTTTAGTACCTATATTTTTAACTATTTTTTCTATGCGTTTCATGCGTTCATCCAAGATTTGGATATTTTCCTGTATAGATGTAGATTTGCTAGTAATAGAGTCAAGCATTTTTGAGATTATGGTTATTTTCTTATCCACGTGTGTTTGACCAATTTTTAGCTGTGCTAGTTGAGCATCGTATTTAATCGCGTCCTCATGGGCTAGATTACCGGTAAGTATTTTAATCATTGAGCCAAGAGGATCAATGAGGCCACGTTTGAAACGTTTTGATGGAATAAGCTGCCTGAATTTTCTGATTGTTGAATTGCGTAAGTATTCTACCTGTAATTTCATATTTTGGAACTCATTTTCGTATGGCTTATGAATGTCAATTATATTACTAAATTCTTTATATCTATTAATATTTAACACTAAATCATAATCTATCGCATTAAAATCTAATATCTTAACTATGGTCCACTTATCTTTCTCTATTACCGCCTGTCCTTGTTTAACAGGTAATATACCTGGGTTATTTTTAATCTCTTGAAGTTGAAGGCCTTGGATCTTGACCGTCAGTTTCAAGATCACCACGATCAGCCACAACCTGTGAAGGACGTTTAACGTTCTTTAGAGGTACTTTACTTTGTCTTTTACCTATCTGTACTGGCACTACGTTCCTAATGGTTTTTCCTGTTACTTTTGCTCTATGGTATCTAGGTTTATCTTTACTTTTTCTTATGTTAATGTCTTTTACAAATATATTATCTTCCTCTTGTATGCTTAACTCAATTTCACCACCTTTCTTTTCTCTGGCCTTTTGTTTAGTGTTAAGAATCTTTTCGGCTATGTATTTATACAGATATTTCGTTCGTTTTGCATGATCTTTAACTAACTGTTGTGTATACGCCTTTTCTAAGTCAACATCGAATATTTTATTGGAGTCTGTATGTCCAAATACTACTTCAAACGGTGTTAATCCGGTGGTGGAGTGTATTGTATGATTGTATGCCATCACAGAATAGGTCATGACAGAAGCGGCATCCGTACATTTACGTTCGTACTTTGCAAGCCTATATATTTCTATTATGGTGGAATGGAATCGCTCTACGATGCCAGTAGAGTTAGGATTATTTGGCGTTGTTATGTGAATTTCTATTTTATACATAGATAAAAGTTCGCGCATAAGTTCATTATTGAATTCAGTGCCAGGGTCACAGGATATTTTCCTGGGAACGCCGTATATTGAAAAATACTTTAATAGAGCTCGCGCTACTTCTGTCGTTTGTCTACTTGAAATTTCAATAGCCTGTCCTAATTTGCTGAATGCGTCTACCAGTGTTAGGTAATATTTACTTTCTATATTAAATAAGTCAATGAATATTTCTTGAAAAGGGGCATGTTGTGTCTGTGTTAATTGTAACATTGGTTTTATGGGCTTCCTATCGTATTTCATTAGTTTGCAAGGCTCACACGTATTTATAATTGCCGCTACCGTATCTTGCATGTTTTCCCAATAATAGTTTCTGCGAATTCTAACCATAGTTTCTTTAATTCCCCTATGGCATGTCTTTCCTTCGTGATGTTTTAGTATAACAGACTTTTGTTCTTTTTCATCTTCTATATATATTACTCTGTCTGTACACTCAAAGAACTGTACTGAATCTTTCTTAAAGATTTCTATAATAACTTTAGTAAATAGCCGTCTATGTATGTCGTTCTCAAAGTAAATAAAGTATTTACGCTTGGGTGCAACATATTCTTTTAAGAATTGCTTTATTAATTCCTCGTTATGTAATGGAAGAAATACTTCTAAAACTTTTTGATTTTTTCTAGATAAATTTTGAACTTGTATTTTATTTTGGAACCACGTGAACACCAATATTTGGTTTGGTTTGGTGTCAATTGCCTCTCTTAAGATTGGAATCCCTAATGAGTCTGGTTCTATGTTGGAAGCTACTGTACTTGTTCTGCTGCTATTGGTTACTGAACGAATAGGGAAGTTATCTTGAAATAGATCCGCAGGTGTTGTCACGTCAGAGTCGGAATCTGAAATGGTTACTATTTCCGTGTCATTTTCTATAGTTGTTTTAGTTGTGAATTTTTCAAGTTCTTTTAATTGTTTTATTACTTTTTGTATTTCAGATTCGTCTACATTAACATTCATTGATGTGTCATCTTCGGAATCTATAGCATTAAGTTTTATGCGTGATAGTGCATCTGCATTACTATTTTGTTTTCCATTTTTATAAATTATTGTGAAGTCATATTCTTGGAGGCGGAGGCGCCAACGAGTCAATTTACTATTGGGTTCTTTCAGGGAATAAAGCCAAGCAAGAGGTCTATGATCTGTAAAAATTTGGAATTTATGTCCGTACAAATACGGTCTAAAATGTTTCACAGCCCAAATAATAGCTAAGAGCTCTCGTTCAATTGTGCTATAACGTGTTTCAGTGTCGCTAAGGGTTCGACTAGCATATGCGACTGGTTTGTCTGCTCCGATAGGTCCTTGGGATAGGACAGCACCGAGTGCCACATTGGAGGCGTCGGTTGTCAAAATGTAGGGTTTAGTCGAGTCAGGGTATTGGAGTAAAGGGGTATTAGTCAGTACTTCCTTGCATTTTTCGAAGGCATCTATGTAGTTTTGGTCTATGATAATTTTGTTTCGTTTCTTTAGACAAGACGTTAGAGGCTGGGTAATTTTAGCGAAATCTTTAATGAATTTTCTATAGTATCCGATCAGCCCAAGAAAACTTTTTATTTCTGTTGTCGTTCTAGGGAGAGGATAATCTATAATAGCTTTAATTTTATCATTGTTTGGTTTTAGTCCGTCTTTTGTTATCGTATGGCCTAGGTATAGAACTTCTTTTCGTAAAAATTCGGATTTATCTAATTGTATTTTTAAGTTAGTCTGTCGCAGTCTGTCAAAGACGGCTCTAAGTTTCTGTAGGTGGTCCTGAAGGCTAGAAGAGTAGACGATAACGTCATCTAAATAGATGAGGCAATGTATTCCTTGGAGTCCTCTCATAATGTTGTCCATGGCTCGTTGAAAAGTTGCCGGCGCTGTTTTAAGTCCGAATGGCATTCTCAAGAACTCATAATGTCCGTTTTGGGTACTAAATGCAGTTTTTGGTATATCGTCGTTATTTAATTCAATTTGGTGGTAGCCACTAGCTAAATCGAGTGTTGTAAAGTAAACGCTTTTCCCCAATTTATCAAAAAGGTCAGTAATGTTAGGAAGGGGGTACTTGTCGCCCACTGTAATGTCGTTAAGTCTTCTATAGTCGATTACCATTCTGTATTTGATTTCACCAGACGCATCTGGCTTCTTGGGTACGAGATGGACTGGTGAGCTCCAGGGGGAAAAGGATTCTTGGATCACGTTATCTTTTAGAAGTTTTTCAACTTGTTTACTAATTTCTGCTGCTTGAGCAGGGGCTTGTCTATATGGCTTAGTATAAATCGGGTCTTCATTTCTTGTCCTAATGCAGTGTTTTACCTGATTAGTGAAGCTTAAAGGTATATGTTCACAATAGAATATGTCCTTATATTCTTCACATAATTGTCGTATAGATGCTTCTTCTTCATCATTCATGTGGTCTAGTCGTAATTTAGTTAGATTGTCGCGTAATAATTGGTCAGTCTCTATTTTTTGGTCATTTATGGAATTTATATGGCATTCGTTTTCCTCGTATTTAGATACTATGAACGGCTTGATGACACATAATTCTATCCGTTTATCAAGAGTGTTTTGTATGATGGTGGTTGCAAAACCGTTTACACATTTCACAAGAGCAGTAGGCATTCGTACTCCTTCAACAAACTCCGTATAATCTAATATTCCTACACCATTTAATAAATTGGTTGGTAATTTTGCTCTAATTTCTGATCTCGGTGGAAGTAATACAACATGTATAATATTAATATCCGTATCTAGGCATATAGATATTTTAGCTGTTTTTGTTAATAGAACATGTTTCTTTAAATCTATAACAGCTTCTAACCGTTCTAAAAGATCATTTCCTATCAGCCCGTCGTATAACGAGTCTACGTTGTATACATAAAACTTATGATGATCTTTACTTTGAAATACAGGAAACAAGGGAATTTGTAATACCTGATTATGTTTACTTGAAGCGTGCGTACTTACTACTTCAAATGGTTCGTATGATATATAGTTAGGAAAATAGGTCGTCGCTATTCTAGGATGTATAAATGAACGAGTACTACCAGTGTCGATCATGAATTTTCCGTCTATTTCCGGTATATAAATATGTGGCAATTTTAATTTAACTGTATTATAATTTAATATTATTCTTTCAGGTGCCGATCTATGGAGGCACGCATGTAAAAATTTTTTACTTGTTCTGGTTCCGTAGTATTATCTTTATTTTTAATCCGTTCATTTTTTTCCAAGTCTTGTGTAATGGTTTCGGGTACAGAGTCTATTGGAAAATCATTTCCTTCACTAGGGAAATACTCAGATAAATCATAACAGTATTCGTTTTCCGCAGGGTAAGTCAAATAGTCATCATAAGTATGGTAGAGTTCTAATTCATTTATAGGGAAACCCTGCTGAGCTGCTCGTTGCGGAGCAGTTCTCATAGTAGCATCAGTGATATCTGGTTGAGGTTTGTTTTGTGTGTTTTGTTGTGGAATCGGAGCACGATTATTATTACCAAACTGACGCGGAAGCATTGGCATCATTTGTTGATAACCAAGGGGTCTATAACCAAAATTAGGTCGGTAACCAAATTGCGGTGGCACCAAATTTTGTTTACTTATACCAAGTTGGCCTTGATTGTGCCCTGGCATGATAAATGGCCTATTAGCTGGAATTCCGAAATTTAATTTAGGTGTTGCTCCAGCATTATTTTTAAATGATTGATTTTGTTGCATCATTGGCATCGGCCTGAAACCTGGTGGCTGCGGGTATAAACCAAATTTAAATGTTGGTTGTGGTGCAACTGTGCTGCTAGCCTGCGGTTTAATATTATGGTTTAGATTTAACATTTTACCGCGCATCTGATACTGATCATAGAAATTAACTTCTTCTAAAACTACAGATAAGGCCTCTTCCAAAGTGCGTGGATTTTTCAGACGCACAATGCGTACCATGTTTTCAGGTAAGTTATATAAAAATACCTGCAGGGCTGAGTTGTTATAAATAGTAATCTTACTTACTCGCAAATTTTGATCGCTAATTTGGTTAACCTTTGACAACAACACTGATTTTACTGTTTGAATTCGTGCACAAAAATCACTGTGACTTTCATTGTTTTTAATCTTTAAAGTTTCTAATTCGATAGCCAAACACTCTTCGCTTCGCGGATCACCAAAATGTAACTCTAGCAATTCCTTGAATTCCGCCCACGATTGAATGTCTCCGCGCTCGCTGATAAGCGCGGCTGCGTCACCCGTTAAGCGGCTAGTCACAACATGCATTAAGTATTCCTGTTGTAATTCTGATGACTTAAACTTATCGATAATATATTCACATTTGCGTAAGAATAAATTCAAATGACGTTTATTACCATCAAAACTGGGTAGAATTTTGTACAATTCATTCGGGATAAGTTTTATTTCTGACATTTTGGTACTTATTTAAATTATTTGTTAGGTGATAATAACTCTACGAACTCTATGAACTCTACCGATATTACTTATTATAATAATTACTGCTAATATAGTTATTAAGTGTTTCTGAACTCAAAATGAATACTTATAGATATTTAGTGTTTAAAAACAGTTGTATGTTAAGTAAACTATTCCTACATTACACTTATAATAAATACTTAATTATTTAAGAAAACCATAAAACAGTTCAAAATGGAAAACTTCCAATTCCAAGTTTACCGAAAGGATATGGACACGGAAATCAAGGAGGTGAAAAATCGTACTCACCAGCCTGCCACGCCCATCATCAGCTCTCAGCACTCCTCGTCACCGACGATATTTATTTGGTTCGTTGGATCACCTTGCCGTACACCACGCGTACCGTTGTGAAAATCGGGAAAAGTCTAATCACGAAAAATCACTTAACGCGTAACAGCTTCCTTAGTGATCCTACCGGCTGCGCCAGTCAGGATTGGGAGCGCCTTAAAGGACTTTTTAAAAATAAAAATAATTAATTAAAGGTTTAACTCTATATTGAGACGTCTTACATATTGGGATGTAATTCACGAACTAACTTATGAACTAGACTTAGACTAAACAATCATATTCTTATCAAAAATGCAACCTCAGCGACCACCCAGATCGTGCTGGGCAAAATGCTTACACACGCAATATCTGTAAGGGCTGTGGTTCCATAACTACATTGTTTACAAATAGTTTTTTTTTTTTGGGTAGGAAATTATCAAATCATTTCGCCAGTTATGTTTTAAGTCCCATCAAGCAAGCCAAGCCAAGCCTATTGCCATCAACCGGGTACAAATCAAGACTCCGGGCTGCTACTGAGAAATTCCAGATAGAAAAACTCAATAACATTTTGCCCAACATGGGAATCGAACCCAGCAGCAGCAACAGCAGCAGCAGCATGGCACAGCAGTGGTTACAGCAGTAGCGCATGCAACCACTTGACCAAAGAGGCAGTATGAGGCGTTTTATTTAATGTTAAGATTTTTGCTTTTGTGTTTTTGTTTTATATTGTACACTCCCAAAGCACAAAAACTTGATTGTAGTTATACCCAAATGGGGGGTGAAACACTGAAACTGATACTCTTCCTCCTAAATACAGGTTACTCAGTGATCTAGATAGGAGAACAGCACTTCACCCAACAAATTTTTGTACACCATGTAGATAATGCAATGTCTATGTGCTGTACTGTACAATGAATATGTTATCTACCATGTTTTTTATCCCGAGATAATTTATCCCAAGAGCAAACTTAACATTGTACTTCTTATAGGTTTTCTAGTAATCTCAATAAGTAGTGTTAATTATTTTGCATACTTTTGTATAGAATCCAATTTATTTTTTTTCTAACTGAACAGACAGCTGTGCTGCTGGGGAGTTCGTTGCACCACTTCTTATTCCCAGCTAAAGCACTAGGAAGTGGTGAAGGGTGGGCGTTTTGGGGGACTGTCTTATGTAATTTTGATGCTTGAATAATGCTTATTCTCAGCCTTGTTTGAATAAACGACTTTTGATTTTGCATCAGTACATATGAATTATTAGTAAATTATTAACAAAATTTCAACTTAATCGGTCAAGTAGATTCCAAGCAAATTGGTTGTGACAGACGGACAGACAGACAGACAGACACGCAAGTGATCCTATAAGGGTTCTGTTTTTTTCTTTTGAGGTATGGAACCCTAAAAACGAACTTCTAGGAAACTTACATGAATTGTTTCAAAACATTTCTTTAATTCAATTTTACACTAATTTTTTGCAATTTAAAAGGTTCATAATACTATAATAGTACTAGCTGTTGCCAGCAAACTCGTCTGTGATCCAGGATGAAAGTAGCCGGTGCTTCTCCAGGTCGTGGTCTACACATGTGCCAAATTTTATCAAAATCTGTTGAGCCGTTTTGGCATGAGAGTGTAACAAACAAACTAACTCACTTTCACAATTATAAAATTAATTAGTACAGTTTATAAATCTTTTTTATGGATATTTTAGTTGTCCGAATTAGATGATTTTATTATTATTATAAAAAAATGTGTGGCCTTACGGCACGGATTCATCATTCTAACTAATATGTTCTGTGTTAAAGGGTTTGGTTTCCGCGCTGAGGTAGTCCATCAGGTGAACCATGGTGCCTGGCCCGCGATGGCCCACGCACCGTGGTCCTGTACTTTATGTAACTATGCATAAGTTATCATAAATTACCAGTAACTGAGGTGTGGAGGTCAGATAGGCAGTCGCTCCATACAAAATTCTGGTATTCAGCTGCATCTGGTAAGACTAGAAGCCGACTCCAACGTAGTTGGGAAGAGGTAGAACAGAAGTTATAACAATAGGTACCTACTTTAATAAAGAGTTATTCTCTGAATATAAGAAACTAGTACGTAGTACACTATAACTCAATGGTGGGAACCAGTCTATTACAATCAATCTTCTAAATACAGTACAACAAAAAAAAAATATCCTTTTTTTTTTGTTTTCTTTGCTGCTCTTGCCCATAAACGTATACTCCATCTCCTACAACCACAGAACATATACCCTAAAACTCCGCCCCTAAAACAACCCACTGACCAACAATCACAGAGTACTCTACAATATACTGAAACCAACAATATTGTTAATAATTTACAAAAAGAAATGTAAACTACGGTACGTAGTTTTACCTACCCTAATAAGACACAATAGCATAGAGTATAGTAATAGATTGGGAACACAATAGTCAACTTACCAAGTCAAGTTCGCTTGATCGATACACTAAAATTAATGTTTCCCGTTTTTAACTTTTATATCACGAACATCGAAGTCGGAAATACGTTATTAATTTGACAGATAAAATTGAAAATAGTGTAGTGAATTAACAAAAATAAAAAAATGTCGACTCATCGGTGAATCGAAACGTTGTTCAAGAGTCGGCGACATTTTTTTTTGTGAAGACTGAAAAGGATACTTTATACCACAGATGTAGTTTTCCTTCGTTATTTCTTCATAACAAAACTCCATGATTACTTTTACAGCGTGTTTATAAAATATTGCCATATTATCTTGGATAATATTGTACGGTCCAAGGCCCTTTACGGGGCTCCTGTGTGGGTCCATTCCCTGGCGCTGCGGCCAGCCCAACGGTTGAGCGCGGCCCATAGTGGCATGGCCATCCGGCTGGTCCGAGGATACCGCAGGGTCTTCGGTGAGGGGGCGAGCCTCCTTGCCGGATTGCCACCATGGGATCTGGAGTCAAAAGTCCTCGCGCACGTATGGGAGTGGCGCGAGAAGGTGAAACGCCGGGGCGTAACTCCGCTGCCTCGAGAAATCACGGCACAGCGGACAGAGCTCCGGCGGGATCTCATGGCGACATGGAGGGTGTGATTGTCGCAACCCAGTGCTGGGCACGCCACAATTGCGGTGATAAGTCCCCTCTTTGAGAAGTGGCTAGAGCGCCACGGCGTCCTCACCTTCCACCTGACGCAGGTCCTCACGGGACACGGCAGCTTTGGGAGGTTCCTGTGTCGGATATGGCGGGAGTAAACGCTTGGGTGTCACCACTGTGTGGATCGCCCGGAGGACATGTTGGAGCATAATGTGGAGGTCTGCCCGGCTTGGCCAGTGAACCACAGTGCCGTCGTGGAGGCGATCGGTGGCAGAGATCTCTCGCGTCCGGCCCTGGTTCAGGCCATGGTATGGAGCGAGAGGGCATGGGCAGCTGTCACATCCTTCTGCGATGCAGTAATGCTCGCGAAGGAAGAGGCAGGCCGGTTGAGCGAAAGGCAAATTTCGCGCCCTCTCGCCCCTAGCCGCTGCAGGAGACGACCTGGGTAGCTTACCGTCCGGTAAGGACCAGGTCCGGGTCGTAGGCGCGTTGTGTTCCACGCGCGCCTCAAAGAGATGTCGTCAGCACAAGTGTAGGGGTCCACTAGAGCCGATGCTTGCCGGGGTCGCGGGAAAGTTCGAAAGGGTTACCGAGGCGGGGTGGCAACACAGGCAATGGAAGGAACACGGGTGGGTTTTAGTCAGTAAAAGTCTGACACACCCTCCCGCTCCACCCAGAGCGGGAGAAGTTATTTGATAAATTCCCACCCTAAAAAAAATCTTGGATATTATTGCGTAGAACATTTGTGGGCGTTACATTTATTGTGTAACTTTATTTTGTAAAAAACTTGGTTTCTAGTGATGTCAAAAATATTAACGTAACGACTGACAGTAGAACAATAAGGGCTAGTCAAAAAAAGTAATTAACTTTCTTTTTAGTAACCCTGATTTTCCTACTGCTAGGCAAAGGCATTTTCATTACTTAACATTCACTATACATTTTATTGGTTACGTAATTACGTTGTAATTAATTTTAATCTAAACCTTTCACACACTCATACTGCACATGTGCATCGGTTTACGCAAACAGCTTAAACTGCGTTGAATTACGGTTACGGCCAATAAGATATTTATGTTCTATTGGGATATTGCCTTGGATTTCGTTGCCTACAGTTTTGTGAACCCTTTTAACTCGTATAGTAATCTGATTTTTCTATCGATTTTTTTATTTAGAAGAATAAAAATAAAGATGTATATTGTGCACGTGTATAATAAATAATTTGAATTCAGAACTTTTGAATTTGCTATCATTTGCAAAGGGTAACTGATAGAAATCCGACGACTGACGAAACACGAAGTTTGCTGTAAGACATTTAAGAAAATAAAAGCACAGTATTATATTAACATAGAAAATAATACCGATGTATTTTGAACACTAATCGTACGTTTCCCAACACTACTTTCCTTTTACTTCCCCGGCCATAGATCTATTCATTTTCCGTGCTGCTAAAATTGTCAATGGCGTATTAACTACTGATGACGTTGTGTACCTGACAGGTACGCCACAAGTACTACCTGTGTACCATCGAGTTCCCGTCAGGGTATATTGTTCTGTGATCGAGCCAAGAAAAACATGGAGGCGCCCGCGTTATTCTATAAATACATTTGCTTATACAAATATGAGTGAAATACGATACAGAATGTGAAATATCGTTTTGTCTCATTCTTTCTAATAAAATAATCGTATTTGATAAAAGAGACAACAACTTATAAGTTGTTGCTCATTATTGTCACATTTTGTCGTGACGTAGGGACAATTGTGGGCACGGAATAGAAAATATTCCGTGGTTGTAGGTAAGTGGCTTACCAGCCATCTTATGCGACAAGTTTCGCGGTAGTTTTGCTGTGATGAAATGGTTGTTTATTTTTTGTATTAATGAGATTTGCGAGAAAATTACGGGGAGTTTACCTTTAAAACTGTCTGTGTGTTGTATTGTGAAGTGTAATGCAAGAAAGAACGAAAATCAACCTCAATTGACTTTACACAGGTTAGTAGCCGGTTTTCATAGGTACAATAATACACATTCGATGAAAAAATTGTTACGCGATCATGAATTTGTGGCTAAAGTATTGATATTTATTTGGGTTCATTTCCGTACAACAGACCTTTTTGATATTTATCAGGGCAGGAGCATGGGACCTTTTTGATATTTATTATTTCATTCGTTTATTTACAATAGGTAATAATAATATGTCACAGTGGAATAGTGTTGTACCTACCGTTACGAGGCGACGCCGCCGTACCGTAATAATTTCTGAAACTAGTTCCTCCGCTGAAACAATATCGGCTATAATCATTATTCTGCGTGTCTGTCTTAATCGGTCCGAATGACCTTGTTAGGTCCGGCCCGTGGTTCATAGCATTGAGAGACCGTCCCACAGAGTTATAAGTGATCCTAAAACAAGATGTCAGCATTTTGTTATTTGTTTAGTTCCATTAGCAGCTCTAACCAAAATGAATTATTGATAAAAATACTTGCCTTATAGTAGGAGCCCAGCTTCGCGGGGGAGACTAGTTCCAGCGGGATCTCATGGCGTCATGGAAAGTACGGTTGTCGCAACCCAGTGTTGGGCACGCCACGATTGCGGCGATAAGTCCCCTCTTTGAGGAGTGGCTAGAGAGGCGCCACGGCGTCCTCACCTTCCGCCTGACACAGGTCCTCACTGGACACGGCAGTTTCAGGAGGTTCCTGTGTCGGATAAGGCGGGAGGAAACATCCGGGTGTCACCACTGTGTGGATCGCCTGGAGGACACGGTGGAGCATACGGTGGAGGTCTGCCCGGCTTGGGCAGAGCACCACCGTGTCCTCGTGGAGGCGATCGGCGGCAGAGATCTCTCGCGTCCGGCCCTGGTTCAGGCCTTGGTACGGAGCGAGAGGGCATGGGCAGCCGTCACCTCCTTCTGCGAAGCAGTAATGCTCGGGAAGGAGGAGGCGGGACGATTGAGGGAAAGGCAAGTTTCGCGCCCTCTCGCCCCTAGCCGCCGCAGGAGACGCCCAGGGCGTCGGGAATCCCGGGCGGATCAAAGAGATGTCGTCAGCACATAGGTAGGGGTCCTCTAGGGCCGATGCCTGCCGGGGTCGCGGGAAGGTACTTATGGGTCACCGAGGCCCCCGCAACACAGGCAACAGGAAGGAATACGGGTGGGTTTTAGTCAGTAAGAGTCTGACACACCCTCCCGTTCCGCCCAGAGCGGGAGAAGTTATTTGATGATTTCCCACCACCCAAAAAAAACAAAAAGAGTCCGCTAGGGCCGATGCCTGCCGGGGTCGCGGGAAGGTACTATTGGGTCACCGAGGCCCCCGCAACACAGGCAACGGAATACGGGTGGGTTTTAGTTAATAAGAGTCTGACACACCCTACCGCTCCACCCAGAGCGGGAGAAGCAATTTTATGATTTCCCATCCAAAAAAAAAAAAAGTGTAAGCCTACTTTTCTATTCAAACGTTATAATCATTATCACAGCAATAAACGGACGCGATTTAGTTTTGACGTTGTGAAGCAAGGTTATGTTGTATTTAGTCGTCACGCGCATAAATTAATGGGTTTTTGAACTTTTTTCAACCAAAATGACAAAGGTTTGTGAAGTTTCTGATTATTGACTTATCTCTGAATTATATTTTATTTCTTTTAGAGCCTTATATTTTGCTTTCTCTCCCTAGATGTAAAAAAAAACAAGAGTTTATTGTACAGCGGAAATATAAATATTTTTTATGCCTAAATCGTTTCCGTTTTCGTTTTCGGCTGAAAATTCATTTTCGGTTAGACACTAATTTTCGATCAAAATCGTTCAGAAGGATATTATTACGTATTGCGATAACAAACGTAAGTAAATAATACTTACTAAACAATTGAAGTAGCGTTCGACTGGCCATTTTATTAAAACCATTTTTATTGCAAAATTGTAAATCGGTTAACTTCAATACTAGGTTAAAATCGCAAAACTTGTCTTGGTTTTTTATGAGTTGTACTGAGATTTTCATTTTAATATTAACTATTTATGTACTCTCAGAAGCATGCTGAAGTGGCAGT
This sequence comes from Atethmia centrago, assembly GCA_905333075.3. Taxonomy (NCBI): domain Eukaryota; kingdom Metazoa; phylum Arthropoda; class Insecta; order Lepidoptera; family Noctuidae; genus Atethmia; species Atethmia centrago. The sequence goes on from HG995393.1 coordinate 13,069,537, forward strand.
GGGCTGGCCATGTTTGTCGAAGGACAGGTGGATGGCCGGTGGAGCAGACGAGTCCAGAGTGGAGGCCGGGCATCGGCAAGCGTAGTGTGGGTCGCCCCCAGCTAGATGGCTCAATGACCTTAAAAAGGTGGCTGAGACAGACTGTATGCGGAAGGCGGAGGACAAGGTGTTGCGACGCAGCTGGCCTATGTCCAGCAGTGGACTGCGATAGGCGGAGTTGATTGATGTACTCTGACGTATAAATGAATCTGGCATGGTGTCGGTGAACAAAAATGGCAGACCTTGTCACTTTTCATAGTGATTTCGTTAGTTCCAATCTTAGAGCTACTGGGCCAGCGGGGTAATTGTGTACCACAGTTTTGAAGTGAATACTTCTTTAGGTCCACTTTGCGCTCTTTCTGAGCAGTACGAAACTGAACCGTCACATTCGGGTGGATGACGCTGAATCGGATGTACTATAAGTTTTCAGTTCTATCGTGTGGTCACCATCGACATCATAACACACCCTCTTTTTGAGGTGAATACGTCTTTAAAACTGCTTCCATAGGGAGGCAACTAAAAAAAAACGAATGATAACAAAATCGGGGGATACACTTTGGTATTGCAGATTGCAGCTACATATCTACAGGGTGACATTGAAAACATGCGACAAATAGAAATGGGAGATTGTACTCATCATTATGAACAACTTTTACTAAGGGACCAAAGCTACAATCCCAAAAAAAAAACTGCTGTCCCCTACATTTATGTTCGCAATACCTCATCAAAATGTAGGAAAAGCAGATTTTTTTTTTGGGATTACAGCTTTAGTCCCTTAGTAAAAGTTGTTAATAATGATGTATACAATGTCCCATTTCAGTTTGTCGCAAGTTTTCAATTTCAACCTGTATAATCTCCATCCAAAATTCAATTTACCTACACCTCTGGATGGCTAAAGGATCAAAGAATTTATTACGCTAAGTAAGGATTGTGAGTATTGTGACACGTCGCGCGCGGCTGAGGGGGAAACGCCGCCATTTTGAGGTAATTATGCTGCGTATCGAAATTTCCATTTAGTATAAAATCGTCAAAATCTAACGATTATATAAAAAACATTACATAAATAATAATATTTTATATAGAAAATATTACCCATTACGAGTCGTATTGACGTACAACACACGGCCGTGACCATGACACAGCCACACCCCATTTTTTACTTTTGACTTACCCGTAACACACTTACAATGGCAATGTCTTTCATTTTGACAATTCAAGAACATTCATTGCGTAATTTACGTTGTTGTTGAGCAGACGAATTTGTCAACATATGAAGCAACAACGGGTTACCTTCAAAATCTTTCGAATTTTTATGTAAAGCAGTGTTGTAACGGAACCTCGCGTCCGTCTCCGCAAGTGCGGAAGTTCCGCAAGAAATCGTACCTCCGCTTCCGTAAGTGTTTTGCGAAGTTATAACGGAGGTTTGTTTATGTTACGTCAACGCGCGAAAAGCGATGATGGGCGACGTGTCGCCGCGCGGTTAGTCTTGCTCACGAATTAGTCAGAATTGTGGTTGTGCAGCGGGAATGCGGGTAGGAGTGGGGGTGTCATATAATACATGTGACAAAGCCGCAAAACTGTTGTTTGTCAAATATAATTTGCCTCTTTTTAATTTTGATTACCAGTAAAGTTTAATAGGGTAATAATACATAGTAAACTTAACTGGTAATGTACTATGATGTACCTACCTATTTTGAATAAAGACTTTTTAAATATTATTAGGTAGATTTGATTTAGTTAAAAACATCACTCTCCTTCTGAGGTAATAAATGACTATTGATCTTTTTTCCCACCTCCCCTTCCGCCTCCGTTAATCTCCGCATCCTCGGAGGCCAAGCTCTTCACCTCCGCATCCGCCTCTGCTTCCGCTAAAAAGAACTCCGTTACAACTCCAATTTAAAGTGTGTTACGTAATTAAGGTGCTGATAAGGCACTAGGATAGATTAAGTATAATTGTTCAAATCAAGGCGGTGGCGGACAGTTTGATAGTAATTGTCATAATCTGACATAATCATGTCAGATAGATTAGAATGAGACACAAAAAACTAGCTATTGTTACGAGACTCCCGGGAGTCTTAAATTGTTTTGTGCTACACTCTCGTCATGGGTAATAATATCTACATTAAATAAAACACGTCAAACCAAACTTATTAATTATCAAATAAGATTTATATTTAAATTTAATATGATACTCTTCCTACAATTGTGTTTGTTTGATTTCTTATGATTTATTTTGTTATTTTTGCTATATAGTTTACCACAGTTCTGGTTGTTTCTTAATTTTCTTTTGATACCTTGTTTCGAATTTTTCGAAGAATTTTGGTTTTCATTTTCGGCCAAATTATCTTCATTGCACAGTGGGTTGTCATTAATATTTTTGTTTGAGAGATTTAAAATCTCTAACTTATTAGCTTTGTGGTCGCTTTCTGAAACTATACCTTTAAATGCAGTCGCGGCGTTTCTTATAATATTAGAATTGTTCGTATTATTGTAAGTCTCCTTCGAAATACCGTTTGCAATATATCTTTCTTTGTCAAGTCCATTCTTTCTCCTACCATGTTCTGTTGTAACAATAATTGGGTTTATATCGTTTTCATGTACAGTTACATTTTTTATTACTTCAAATTCATCTAAATCGGTATACTCTTCATAAGACGTGTAGTCATCGATTGTCAAACCACCGTTATCGTAGATATATTCTATTCGATCGGTTACTACTTCACCTGAATAGTTTAAAAGAGCTGTGTCTACTTCAGTCGGTTTATCATTTAAAGCTTCATTTAAAATAGACCTTTCTGTAGTTGTTATAATATTGACATTGCTATCAAAAGCCTCATCAGGTTTTTCAGTTGTATTTAACAAGCCGTTGCGCAAATCATGTTCTTTTTCAATTACATTTACGTATTTAGAAGTAACAGTTGAAGGTTCTGATAAGTTAACGTTAAAATGTTCACCATCAGGACCACTGCTATTTCGGTTTTGTTCTAAATTCAACGCCTTGTCTTGTAACTCTTCAGGAGATGTATATGCTTCAGCTGTATTTTTATCTACATCATTTGGCAGTGTATTAAGAGGATCAATATTAGTAATGTTTTCTTTATTTACTTCTTTATTTTGTTTAACGTTATCTAGTAAATCTTCTTCACTGTCATTACCTCCTCGGTAATCAGAACGATCTAGGTTATTATCATAATAATCATCATCATCAACAAAAAGCATGTCTAAATGGTGAGGATCATAATAATTTCTTAATTTCTCTTCTACTTTCATTCTATCTTTGCCGTTTTTCTTTCTCGTATCATTACGAATATAGTTTTCTTCTTTGATGATGTTTAGGAAATAATCTAACAGATGGTCGAGTAGATGTTCTCTTAGTTCGCGTATATTTGATACATCTGTATCTGCATCATTTATTACTAATTCTTTTCTTACAGTTTCATTTGCTTCATCTCTATTGGAAACGTTCGTTGCTTTGGTCAAATTCGAGTAGTCTAGTGGTGTTGTAATTGTTTCTTTTAAGTCAATATTAATTGGGTCTTCAGATTTACTAACATGAGTTATATTTTTGGTGGGTTTAGGCAATGACAGTCCAGAAATTATAAGATATTTTGGATCAATAGCTTTGTAATAAACAGGCTCTTGTATTGGTGTGTCCTTAGTTGTTGTTAATGTATCTGTGACAGTATCTTCTTTCTCAACATTGACTGGAAACTTCGTAACGTTATTGACAAGAGTCAATTTCTGCGGTAGATTATTAGAATTTAATGCGAATTCATTTGAATTTTCATTATCATTGTCAGTGATATCGTGATTACTATCATTCTCATTGTTTGGTTTGGAAAATGTTTTTCTGGTGGAGAAGTCATCAGGATCTTTTTCCGTAGTATCTTCTGAATCAAAATGGATATATTTTTCATCGCTTCTCGAATCGTTGCATGAACGCGGATTTTCTATTGCCTTCGCTATAATGTATCCCATTTGTATTAGTAGTAGAAATATGACTGGAAAATAAGAACATGTTTTACTAGACGGGTGTAGTTAGAGTCTCAACGAGTGAGGGTGCGTTTCCACTGAAGTGGAGATGCCTGGAATGGAGAGAAGACGTGCAGGTATTAACCAATCACAGACGAGATGAGACTCGCGATATGGATTTCAACCAACGTGATTGGTCCTGCACGACTCCGCTCCGTTCCGCGCGTCTCCGCTTCCACCTTTAAGGAACTTGAGTATGGTGCAGCAACCCTATCTGACCTGGTGATAGTGGCGCTGTCTGTAAACTAAACATGACAGACCTTGTCACTTTTCATAATGATTTCGTTAGTTCCAATTAAAGCCACCGGGCCAGATAAGCTTGCTGCACTGCACTATTCGTATGGCTCATCCTGAGAAGTCGGTATCGCTGCTATTGTGCTGACTGGTTCCTTTACCACAGCATAATCAACTTTCCTTCCTTTAGAATTGGGATACCAAAAAAATCTATTCTTACGAGTGGATGTTAGTTCCAGAGATCAGCGCGTTCAAACAAACAAACAAACTCTTCGGCTTTATTGTCTACTAGCTTCTGCCCGTGACTTTGTCGGCATGAAATTTAATTTTCCCTTGATCAACCGCGTTGTATCGCATCGCCCGCTAATGTCATTACTTCGTTTTCGCGAAGCGTTCTTTCTGACTTTTTTCTTTTTGCTCGGCTCGAAAAAGTCGTAGCGTGATGTTAAATAGCCTATCGCCTTGCTCAAGAATTGGGCTATCAAATGCAAGAAAGATACGACGGATAGTTTCAGAGATTAGCGCATTCAAACAAAATACAAATAAACAAACTCTTCAGCTTTATTACATTAAGAATAGATTTTAGACAGGCCGCGCACACCAATGTTTTAATGAAAGTTTTCATATCTTACCTATCCTCATGTTATACTTAAAAAGTTGCCACATTTCGCGTATGCAAGACAAAAACGTACTAAACTACAATGTAGGGAAAACAAATAATTAACTGCTGAAGGAAATTAGTCAAGAAGTCATAGATTATAAAAAATATATACGCGACAGCGAAGGCGAAAGAAAAAAATCCAAAAGAAAAATTGTCTATTCTGCACAAACAAACCGTACATTACATAACAAAAACTTAAAATACACGCATACAAAGTAGCCAAAGGCCGCGTATTCCACAAATTGAAAGTTTAAAGTTTGCTAATATATTGGCCACTGCCAAACTAGATTAAGTGCTAGGGTAGCCCGCGAAGTTTAAATATTCTTACTTAACAGTCACCAGCGGCGTAATTGCGTAACATATTATCGACGAGCTAAAGTAGGATGCATAGATTTTATTTTATAAAAATAATACGCAAATTGGAGTTTCTTTTTTAATTCACGGAGTACATGGTAAATACGTCTGAATGCCCCAGTGAAAAAAGATGAACTGCAGACTATAGAATGGAAATCCTAGCAGCTGAGTGAGCGCTGCGTGGAGGCAGCCTCTCGGTGGCTGCGCGTTCGCGGCGCGTTTGTGGTGAAAAGGCAGATGCGGCGTGTACGCGTAGTCATCAAAACGCGGCGTTGTGTCGATAGAGGGCGCCTTCCTGTGTTTTGAACAAATGAGTGACAACTGAAAGCTACGATCGCGTATTCCCACGACCGATCACTTCGCGAAAGGCAGTCATCCCAGAGAGAGACAGAGGAGAAGGATCTCAACCTGCCTGTAGTTATGTTATAGTGCAGCAAGCTTATCCGGCCCGGTGGCTTTAATTGGTACTAACAAAATCAATATGAAAATTGACAAGTTCTGTGTTTTGTTCACCGGCAGCGCCACCGTCACCAGCTGGGCTAACATGACAAGCGCGAGAACGCTCTCTTTCTCGATTTGTCTACGATTCTGACGTCATCCGAATGCCTAACATGACCGCTAAGCGTGAGTAAACTCGAGAAAGGCACTTTGACAGTTCTTTATCTCGCGACGAGAAACCGATGTAGCAAATTATTAAAAACAAATCATTTTTATTTTAGCAACATCGGCTCATTCGATAAATTTTACGCATGGAATTAGTATGTACTATAATGATTTTACATCCACCTCTATTAATTTATGTTGTAATTTTTTGTGTAACCGACCTTTTTTATTAAAATTTAATATTTTTCTATGGCATGCCGAAATTAAAATACAAAATGACGGAAACGAAAATGAGTGAGCCATTTTTGTTAGGGGAAAAACCTGTGGGTTCGCGTCACCAATATGTTAACCGCGTCACCGACATACTAACCACGTCACCGACATCCTATCCGCGTCACCGACATATGAACGGCATCCCTTGAATATGCAATCTGCGTCACCAACATGCTAACTGAGTCACCGACATCCTCAATGCGTCATCAATATGCTCAATGCGTCACCAACACGCTAACCGAGTCACCGACATGCTAACCGAGTCACCGACATGCTCAATGCGTCATCAATATGCTCAATGCGTCACTAACACGCTAACCGAGTCACCGACATGCTAACAGCGTGCCCTACCTGCTAGCAGCGTGCCCGACGTGCTGGCAGAGTCAACGACATGCTAGCAGCGTCACCGAAATGCTAGCAGATTTACGAAATGCCAATCGACTTACGCCGTGATAACCGCGTCACCGACATTCTGAAAGCACTTGTTGACATGCAATTTGCGTCACCAACATGCACACCGCGTCACCGACATCCTAACCAAGTCACCGACATGCAGACTGCGGCACCAACATGCTACCCAAGTCACCGACATGCTAATGTAACGTGTGCATCAGACTGGCGTCGCGGAGCAGCCTGTATACGTACATGTATATGCATATATATACTTATATATGTTATTCCAAAGTTTTAAGTTTTCATTTCTGTCACCAGTCCCCATGAATGCCATATTTTTTTGTATTATAATTTTGTCTACTCTTCTCGTCGTCAAAATCGAGGACGACTAAATGACAGCAGAATCGAAGATTATCTCGTGTTGAATTGTCAAAATACGAGATAACATAAGTGCCATGTTAGGGTTTGTCGAGAAAATATCGAGTTTGACAGAACGAGTCGAGTGTTTTGTATGGCAGCGCTGTCAGAAAACGAGAAAATTGACAGAAATAGACAAAAATTACTCACGCGAGAGTGAGTAATTGTCGCATGTGTCATGTTAGCCCTGCAGGTCAGATGGGCTTGTTGTACACACGGCTACGCATCAAGCTAGCATTTCCAGCATAAGCTGATCTCGCATTGTATAAGATTTCCGTACAATGCGAGGTCAGTGTAAACTAGAAATTTGTAGCTTGATGTGTAGCCGTGTGTACCACCATACTCAAGTTCCGGTAAAGTGGAACCGGACTGTGGAAACGCACGGAACGGAGCGGAGTCGTGTAGGACCAATCACATTGGTTGAGTTCAACACAGCGACCCTCATTACGTCTGTGATTAGTCAATTCCTGCACGTGTTTGCTCCGCTTCCGGCATCTCTACTTCAGTCCATTCACTCCATTTTAGGGTCTTTTGGAATGCCGGGGTCCCGGGAAAGTCTGAAAGGGAGACCGAGGGAAGGAACACGGGTGCGTTTTAGTCAGTAAGAGTCCGACACACCCTCCCGCTAGTCCAACCAGAGCGGGAGAAGTTATCTGATATTTCCCATAAAAAAAAAAGTGGCTCGTCAAAACTTGGCTAACGAGCCAAGTTTTCGTCGTCTTATCTCTTTCTCCGTCGCCCTTTTTGCACGTGTCATGTCTATGGTTTTGACAATTAGCCGTTTTTGAACATCGAATGTTCGGTAGGTAATCTATCTACCTCTTTTTACACAAAATATCATTGATTTTATTATCTTGGTAACAGCACAATTTTGACATTTACCTTCCGCATTCGTCGGAATCTTTTTTGTCGCAGCTGTTGCCATAGTCTATGGCAAGTACCAATATTAATTAAAACGTGTAAAATTAGATTACCTACTATGATTAAAATTGAGCTAATTAACGAATTTCGTTCGTTAAAATGTTAATGAGCCGTTAGAACGAATCAATTTGCGTGACTTAATGACCGCGACTTGTTAGAAATAGAAACTGGAAAGGTGTACGGTGTTGTAACCCGCTTAGAAGACGCGAAACGAAGTCGAAATCTACTATTTAGCCTGCGGGGTAATTATGTGACACACATAAAATGACAACCGATAGTAATGTCTTTCATTTTGACAGTTCAGCCATGATCATTGCGATATTTTGCGTTGTTCCTTCAAAACCCTAGGATTGTGATTGAAAATGTGTTTCGTAAAGTTCGTTTTTTAATCCCAGAGACTAATTTGACATTTCAAATTATTGTTGTTTGGTTTTTCACTATGGAGTTTGACATTGGTGCCGATTCCCTTGTTTACAAACTAACCTAAATTTAAGTTCATTGCATCTTTTTCTTTCTATTTCATTAATAAAAGGACAGAAGATAAATTATAGTTTAGTCCTGTCAAATTAATCACCGCTTGACGTAAGTTGACGTAATTTTAGTAGGCAAGTTTTTAATCACGTCTAAACTTGTATGGAGTAATGACAGGCGCTGATTAATTTGACAGGACTAAACAAAAATTTATCTTCTGTCCTCTGAAATAGAAAGAAAGAGATGCACTGAACTTAAATTTAGTTAAGTTTGTGAACAAGGGAATCGGCACCACTGGCAATGCATTTGTCAAATTAGTCTCCGAGATAAAAAAAAAATAGGGCTAGGTTGTTTTGCTAGGCAAAGACCTCTCCTTGAGGATTCTCAGATTGTACTTTGATATTGCTAAGTAAAGTAAAACAGGCGTTTCGACCGAATATAAACCATAATTAGTATTCTATTTTATTCACTTTTATGAATATGAACATTATTCCCTTTAAAAATCAGGTTCATATTCATATGAATAAACTGACCATTTATTTTTTTACTCGAAACGGGACATGGGTTTAACATACGTCAGTTAGCAGGTTTACTTTGAAAATAGACACAACTTTTTAATGTTCTTTATTTATAAAAAGTGTAACTTAATACAATTAATGTTCACAGTATTTATATTCAGATTAATTATAATTATTTGTATTATAACAAATTGTGAAAAAACAAATCAATCACCAGTTCACCAGCATAATAAAAATAATAAAGCAAAGTTCCGCTGACAGTATTTATTGTATTTATATTTGTCAGAAGAATTTTCGCGCGGTTCCGGAAAACGGGACTATTGCGCGTCCCGGAGCTTTGTCCGAATGCTGTTGTTGTTTTCAACAACAGCATTCTGAAAATGATCGTTGCCCAAGCTCACTGTCCCTTTCAAGGAGATTGGGTGGGAACAGTCATAGGTCCGAATAAATAATAATTAATTTGTGAAAACTAATAATACTAACATATTATCCTAAGCACCTGTTAAGGCGCTGACAAGACCCATTTGACTAAAATAGGCTTTACTTAAGAAAAAAAATTGCCAAATCTGTATAGTTTGTGGTAGCGGAAAAAAAATATGTTAATTTTGAACATATTTCCAAGAACTTGGTTGATACCGAAACACGTTTTGAAAAAAAAATCTCGATACAAACTAACGTTAAACTAACCTCTTATCTCGAGTTCTAATCCAAAATATCTGCATTAAATATCAACATACGTTACGTATTAAATTAATAACAAAAACGTCTTATTTGAATGCAGAACTTGGTTGTTTTTTATTTTCAATTACTCAACTCAATTTTGAGTAAATAGAGAATTACTTCATATTTTGCAATAAATTACAAGCGTTGTGTCATTGCGCTTCTCCTTCTTTTCTATGCAATCTGACAATTACCGCGGTTTAGGTGTTGTCAGCGTCTTAAGCCTTATTGTTACTAACACCAAAATACTAACTATATTATGGACCTTAGTTCGCGCACACGGTGTCTGCCGAATGGAATGTTCGCGCGTGCCGAAGCATCTGCTCTGCCTCATGTCAAGCAGATAGCGCCGTGGCATACGCGCCCCCTGCCCCGCGACCTGGTAGCGGACGACTGACCCCTAGACATGGGTAGTTCGCGAACGATTGAAGGAAATGAAGTACTTCATTTCACAAAATTAACTTATCTTTCCTTCAGTAGTCATTCAAATGTGTCTCTCCTTCATTTAGTTCAGTCCTTCTTTTGGCTCGCACCAACTCAGCATTCATTTATTTCATTTCGCTCGCATGCATGACTCGTACGTGTTCGTGTCACTTCGCCGGCCGGTCGGCTGAAGTCGGGCTGACGAGCGACGACGGCGCCTATACTATGTGTGTGTCGCTTGTCTAGCTTACACACACATGGCAACACACATGACTATTTTTTACGCCAACCTAGACAAAAAGGAATCTAACTATCAGTAAAAAAAACAGAAAATATACTACTTAATTAATAATATAATTACTTAAGTAGTTTTGCTTACTTCTGAAACTGTTCATTTTAAATTAATATTTTTTAGTTTTTTTTTTTAAGTCGGTTTCATATTTCGTGGTTGACAGTCCTAATCCTATATAAAGTATGAAGGAAAATCGAGATACGTATAAAAGTGAACTTAGGCCCGTATTACAGAAGGAAACTCAAGTATTGATCTCTGTTTAAAACTAGTTTTAAGTCAAGTTTTAATTTTAGAACGTTCCTCAAGCATAGATTCATTGATCATAGTTCAGCTGAGTATCGCTTTATTTTAGAACGTTACTCAGTTCGTAAAGCGAACCCAAGCAGTGATTTGATCTGTAATCGCCCAAGTGTGGTCGAGACCGCGCTTGAGCATAGAATTGTCATGCCAATTTTTGTTTCAAGCGTAAGTTGTCGAGTTTTAATATCAAAATGGATATATTTGAAGAAGTAAATCATTACAATAATTTATTCAATGATGATGCAAGTAGAAGGTTGAACTTTAGCGTTCCTCTTAGATATTTAAGAGATACCCAGGACCCATATAATTGTGAAAACTTCATAAAGAGGTACAGGTTTTCATAAGACGTGGTAAAATATTTAATTCTACCTATGATAGACCACGATTTAAGAAAACCACATAACCGTGGGCATCCCCTAGCCCCAGAATTGCAAATTCTTGTGTTTTATTTTTCTTTCGTCCTGCCATTTAAAAAGTTATAAGAATAAATAATAATCAGCAAAACAAATAACAAAACTAATCAAAATATCTACGATGTTTTCATTTGGATAAATTGTTTGACATACTGACATTTTTATTAAATAACGTAAGTACCTATTTATGGCCATAGATACAAGTCTTATAAGCCTTACAATAATTATGCTTATAAGATTACTAAACTTTATTTAAATAAATGAGGATTTGTACTACGAGTATTCGGGACCGAACTAGACCGAACTAATAACGCAGATTTCCTAAATAATTGGGCGCATATGATATATTTTAATATTTTTAATCCAGTGAAGATTAAAACAAAGTTGGTAAATAAAATAAATCGTAAACGAAAACAGGCTGATACATAGACAATACACATCTCTGCTTGGGGTTCGATTTGAGTCTCGATTCAGCTGAATAGAGATTGATTACCGTTCTGGAATATGACCGATGCTCGAGTACTGATTCTATACTTAAACAGTGATCGACTGATTGACGCTCAAACTAGACTTGAGGAACCTTCTGTAATACGGACCTAAGTGAAGTGCATCATTCATCGTAACGTATCACACTACGCGATCTCGATATCTCATTGATTCGTTCTGATTTGCTGAACTAAATGAAGTACTGAACTAAATGAGTGGACTACTTCATTGAGCCAAAAGATATACTTCATTCATTTCTTTTCACTGACACATTTTGCGCATGTCTAGACCCCATCGCACCGGACTGCCCGCCTCGAGTAAGCCGCATCCAGGTTACACGCGGCTTACTCGAAACCACTGAACTCTACAGATAATATACATCTATTCCGTTTTTTTTTTTTTTTTTTTGTGTGTGGCATCTCGTAGTTGACCTTGAGAGGTCGTGACTACTTAACCGGACTTTCCTGTGGCTGCCTTAAGCGAACTCAAAGCCTCCAGCCAGGGGCGAATTTCTTATATTACTAAGCGACTGCACGCTAAGGGCACCCCCTGTGGGGTACGGACCTCGGCTTAGGGCGTCGCTGGGGGGAGGACAGCAAGATGGGACAGGCTGGATCTGGTTAATATTATTATTATTAATCGGGGAATTTAAAGCTACAGGCTCAGCTGCGGCGCGGGCTGGCACTTCTTCGAGCAAGGGTCGGGGGGGACAATTACGTCGGGGTTTACGCGAGGGACCTCGGCGGCGAGGTCGGAACGTAGGTCGTCGGTGTGTTTTGTGCACTGTACTCGTTGCCCTATTGCTTTCCTGGAGGAGGGTAATGGGGTCATCGGGGTCGGAGAGGGTATGCCTTGGACGGCGAATAGAACTAATGGTGGAGGGCCTATAACTGGCGGCCTGCACAACCAGAGGGTTGCGGTGGGTGGTGGCGGAGTCGAAGAAGCGCTTCGTGATGCGCTTCATGAACTGCTTGATGGTGGGGATTCTAAGATCGAGATGGAGGATCTCGTTTCGAACGAACCAGGGGGCTCCCGTTGCCTTTCGGAGGAAACGGTTTTGGAGGGACTGCATCCTGTGGATGTGGTGGGGTTTAGCGTGTGCGAAGACTGCACAGGCATAAGTCATGATGGGACGGATGCACGCTGTGTAAATACGCAATTTGCCCTTAAGGGACAATTTGCTGCGCGCATTTAGGACGGAGTGAAGTCTACCGAGAGCGAAAGCGGCACGCGAACGCACCTGCTTGATGTGCTCTGAGAACGAGAGATGGTGGTCAAGGGTCACGCCTAGGTATTTGGCTCGCTTCTCCCAAGGGATAGGCTTGCCGAACATGGTGAGCGGTCGGGGGGCGATGAGGTTTTTACGCTGTTTGGTGAAGAGAACAGCCTGACTTTTGTCGGGATTGACCTCGATTCTCCACTTTCTAAACCAAGCGCCAAGCTTGTTGACCTCGGTCTGGAGAGTGCGAGATATGTGGTCGTGGACTAACCCGGTGTAGTAGATGGCCGTGTCGTCTGCGAACAGAGCCAACTGCGCCTTTCTACTTTTCGGGATGTCGCTGGTGAAGAGAGTGAAAATGAGAGGGGATAGTACAGAGCCCTGAGGGACGCCTGCACGGATAGGGTGAGGGGAGGATAGCGCTCCTTCGATGCGATAGCGGAAGGTGCGGTTCGACAAGAAGTCTCGTAAGATGAGCACGAGACGATCGGGCACACCGAGTTTGTAGAGCTTAAATAATAAGCCGTTGTGCCAGACCTTGTCGAACGCTTTCGCTATATCGAAGAATACAGCACCGGTCGTAAGACCACGTTGAAAGCCGTAGCTTATGTGTTCAACGATGCGGTGGACCTGTTGGACGCAAGAATGTTGGGCTCTAAAGCCGAACTGCTGGTCGGGGATGAGGCCCTTTGTTTCCGCAAAATCTCTGAGGCGCTTTAAGATAAGCCTCTCATAGATTTTGCCGAGGACATTGAGCAGACTGATGGGCCGGTAGCTGGTGGGCTCCGTTTTCGGCTTACCGGGCTTCGGTATGCCGATGACGGTGGCCTTCTTCCACTCTTGTGGGAAGATGTTATTGCTCAGGGCTCCATTGAAGATGGTGGCCATGAGCATTATGAGGTGAGCGGGGAACAGTTGGAGCACCCTATTGGTGATTCCGTCTGAGCCGGGGGCTTTGCGAGGTTTTAGACCCTTGATGATATCATGCACTTCGTCTGGAGTGACGGGAGGCAGAGGATAGTCAGGGTCTTCAACGGGCGGGAGGGAGGCTCTACGTTCGACTTCCGCGTCGACCTGGGACAGGTGAGCTTGGTCTACTGGTTGAGAGCTAGGTGAGCATTGAGCCTCAAGACTATCGGCTAGGCATTCTGCCTTGTCGACGTCATCGAAAGCGATGGTCTTGTCGGGGCGCACCAGGGGGGGCATTGAGACGACTTCGTCGGATTTGAGTTTCCTCTGAAGGTCCCAGAACGCTCGGTGAGTGGGCTCTAGCTCGCTCAGCATCTTGTCCCATCCAGCGTCACGCAGCTCCGATAGGCGTGTCTTTACAGATCTCTGTAAATAGCGCATATGGGCTTTGTTCGCGTGGTTGGGAAAGTTACTGTACGCACGGACAGCCGCGTTCTTCTCATTCAACAGTTCGCGTACATCGTCCGGGAGCTTCCAGCGATGGTCGTCCATCGCCGGAACCTCCCTTGAACAGTCGTTCAGGACTGATTGTACGTGCACTGTGAATGAGTCAATCGCGGCTGTCGTGTCAGCGATAGAGTCGAAGTGGTCGGGAATGGAGTCTAGTCGGGGACCTAACGTGGTGGATTTCAGGCAGTCGCTTACTTTCCTCCAGTCTGTAACTAACTTGGTGAGAGGGGGTCTATCAGGGTCATGGAGACCTAGGCGTGGTGCCAGCTTTACTGTTGTAAAGCTGGCACCACGCCACGGTGGTCAGAGGAGAGTTCGTCAAGCGCCTCTATAGAGTCCAACCGTAGGTTGATACTCTTCAGAAGCGCTATGTCAAGTACGTCGGGGGTTTGGTTAGGGTCGTGGGGAAAGTGAGTGGGAGTCATCGGGGCGATGATGTCGAAGTTGAGGATGGGACATAGGTCAAACAGGTGTCTGCCTCTGGTGGAGATCCTGGTGCTGTTCCAAGCATGATGTTTGGCGTTGAGATCGCCCGCTATGATAACGGAGTCACTCAGGCCAAGTAGGATGATCTATTCCGTGGCGTGTGCTAGGTTAATATAGGCACGTCACGTCCCTACCTAATTAGCACAGCCAACCAGACATTTAACTCAAACGCGTCGGCACGGCGTGGGCTTGCGATACGTGTACACACTAGGCGGTGTTTCACAATGGCGCCCACACACACATGACAGTTCCTTAGCCCGGACCGTAATCGGCTAGCTCTGAAAGCGGGGCGGGCGGAAACTAAACACCTATTCTGTATGAGCGTCGAGTCGGCACCCACGTCGCTGGCCTCCCTCGGGCAACCGGGGGTCTCAACTAGCGGGGGTTGACAGCCGTGGTGTCGTGAAGAAAGCGACGCTGTTATACAAGCGTCGTGACGCGCCTACAGAAAACAAATAGCAATCATTCACATGGGTACAATTTTATCCAATGTCAACAGCAATTACATACTATGAGGGGCCCGTCTTAGCGGGCCACCGTATACCTTCAGCGGGCGGGGGGCTAAGCCCTGGGACCGCTACCGACATCCAACAAGTTCGATTTTGAATATTTCTACAATAATTAAGAATTGTTTGCTACTGTGGTTTCGTTGTGCTTCTGTTATGAGAATTACTTATGTAGGAAAAGGAGTATGAAAAATGATTTTTTATTTATATTTACTTCTGATTCCTAACAGTTTTATTACATGACAAGGTCTATATAAAGTTCAGGGGGAACTTTATCCCACATATCAGGACTCCAAGGATTCTCTATGGGATGGTTAAGTGGTCCGAACGGCATCCATGTTGGTTCTGAGAAACAAAATCCAATAAAATAAATAATACTTTTAAAAACCGATCAAGTGGGTCTCGGGCTTGCGCACTGGGTTCTGTACCACCAAAACCAATGTTTATTCAAATAAATTAAGGCACCGCTCCACAGCAGCCCACGGATAAGTTACCCAAGTGCACTTAGCTTAGCTTTTATGAAAACGCACCCGGGATCATCCCCTGCGACCCACGGCTACGCACGTATGCGTGGCTTTAAACAAATGAACCGCGCAGCTGACGGCTACCTCTCCGTGCAGATCCTACGTAGCAGTGGTCAACATTGACAGAAGAATGAGTAATCTAAATAATTAATACTTACTTCTTGGCTGCTCTGTCGAGCCTGTAAATTAAGGCGTTGATTTAATCGATCCCCAGGTCGGGTTCCCCGGGTTCTGGGAACTTTAAAATATCTAGTACTTCTACGTACTATCTTGGTTTAAAATGCAACAAGGACAATTTACAGTATCATCAGCCACATATGGATAGTATTCAATTTAGTTATAAACAAATATTATGAGCGATACCAGTACTTTCAGTTCAATTTTCATAGCCTACCTAAATTACGTTTAGCTTGTGAACAAGGGAATCCGCTAATATCTCTTGGGTGCATATCTTATTTCCGTTGAGATTGACGGCCACCATGACGGCGTCTCCTGCGGTGGCAAGGGGCGCACCGAGTGAGTGCGCGAAGTTTGGTCTCCCTCACCCGTACCGCCTCCTCCTTCGCGAGCATTACTGCTTCGCAGAAGGAGGTGTCAGCTTCCCATACTCTCTCGCTCCGTACCATGGACTGGACCAGGGCCGGACGCGAGAAATTTCTGCCGCCGATCGCCTCCACGAGGACACTGCGGTGCTCTGCCCAAGCCGGGCAGACGTCCACCGTGTCCTCCGGGTGATCCACACAGTGGTGACAACCGGGCCCCGCCTTATCCGGAACAGGAACCTCCTGGACGCCATGGCGCCTCTCTAGCTACTCCTCAAAAAGGGGACCTATCGCCGCAATTGTGGCGTGCCCAGCACTGGGTTGCGACAATCGCACTCTCTATGTCGCCATGAGATCCCGCCGGGGCGACGCAGGCCTACGATAATAATACCAGCCTATTATTGTTCCACTGCTTCTCATACACAGGAGACACGAGCATTGCTCACCACGCCTGATCAAGACGGGTTGGTGATTTCAGGCTCTAACTTTTGTACGCTCTTTCGCCCGCGTGGTTGTCGGAAAATATCCCACGGGCACGTACTACCGGAATTAAATGTAGTAAAAAAATTAAATGTGTTGGTAACTAATACATTAAGCGTAGGGCTGTTTTCTCACACCGCGGCATTTTTCGTACTTTTAGCATTTTTATATCCGTCGTACATTATTTGATGTATCGTCAATACTTTTCACAGCTCACCCCTTTTTTTTTTTTTTCCTTTTTTTTTGAATGGGAAATCATCAAATAACTTCTCCCGCTCTGGGCGGAGCGGGAGGGTGTGTCAGACTCTTACTGACTAAAACCCACCCGTATTCCTTCCGTTGCCTGTGTTGCGGGGGCCTCGGTGACCCATAAGTACCTTCCCGCGACACCGGCAGGCATCGGCCCTAGTGGACCCCTACCTCTGTGCTGACGACATGTCTTTGAGGCGCGCGTGGAATACAACGCGCCGTCGACCCGGGCCTGGTCCTTACCGGACGGTGAGCTACCCATTGCTCACCGTCCGCAAGCCCGCGCCTACGGTGGCTGGAAATCCGCCTGGGATTCCCGACGCCCAGGGCGTCTCCTGCGGCGGCTAGGGGCAAGAGAAATTGAGAAATTTGCCTTTCCCTCAACCGTCCCGCACAGCTCACCCCTAATAACGACTTTTATAGGCAAATTTTTGATATCTTAGGTTACGTTATTGTAATTATTGTAGGGATCTCAACTTAAAAAAAAACCGGCCATGTGCGTGTCGGACCACGCACAATGAAGGGTTCCGTAGTTGGGATTACTTGGGACGAATTTATACCAAAAACAAACTTAACATTGTAGTTGAAAAACCTGTTCTCCCATACATCTATATATGCCACGGTCAATTCTCCAACTGCAAATTTAAGTTGGTCGACTATAACTCGTTAACTTGTAAAGCCTATTTAGCTGTGATAGTTTTTCTTTTAATTTTATTATATGTACTACTGCTATGAATTTTTTCACATCTCCATAATCAACCGTTTAGCTGGCAGGGGGGACACTCAACTCTAACAAAAAATAGCACTTTAATGCTCAATATTACGCAAGTGGATCCATGAATCGAAAAGCGGTGTGCACAGACCTGCAATATTTTTGAACAGCCTATCCAACGATATCCCACACCATGAGAATAGAAGCAAGTATGCTTCTACCCGAAGAGAAAAAAAAATATCACTCCCACATTACGTTCAAGGGAGGTACGCTAAAAAAAAATATTTTTCAGATTTTATTTTAACACTTTGTCGGCGTGATTAATATGTATACCTATGCCAAATTACAGCTTTCTAGTACTAAGCGTCTCTGAGCTACAGCGGGGTTAGACAGACAGACAGACAGACGGACATGGTGACACCCCTAAGTGTTCCTTGTTTAGTACGGAACCCTAAAAATACAGTCCATTTTACTCGCTAATAATGTTGCTTTCTCTTGGTGAAAGCACTTTGAAAACAGTTAAGTAGTTTTTGAGTTTATCCATTACAAACAAACAAATAAACATACAAAAAAGGAAATCTTTTCTCTTATTTTTTTTTTATTTTAATGTTTTTTTCTTTAATAACTTTAAAACTAATAATATACAACATGGATGCTACTAACTATTTACACTAGGTACGTGAAGAATAATAATATTAGTATAGATAACTCCAGGTTTTCAAACGATGTTTTTTTTTTACCGATGTCAGTAATGTCCAAGAAAAACTCAGGTTAGGTACCTCAGTACAATATGAATTAAAAAAGTCACATTTGTACTTGCCCGAATCCGACAACTTCGTGCAAAAGAGGCTAGGCCTTAACCTTTTGACAAACCAAAATGTGCCCAGCACGCCACGGTCACGACTACATGACAGGTATTAAAGGATATGAATTCGTAGCTTGGCGCCGGGGGCACGTTTTTGCTTTTTTGACGTGGCGGTCAAAAGGTTAACCACTGGACCATGACGACATGTTACGTAATACGATTTTATTATGGAAATTGGTTACGTTTGCTAAAATAAAAGACGGTTGTAAAAGTTCATAATGGCTATATTTTCTCCCCAAATGTATACAAACAAAATCAATACTTACTAATCTCAGCTATGTCAGCTTCACGCTGAATGGGCTTAATGATTGCCTTGACTCTTCTCTTCACACGAATACGCGCTTTACCTAGTAAAGAACAGCGTGATAAGTTAATTATTATGTATTTAGGACCAATTTCATCAACGAAACTGAAAAAATATTTACTTAATTAATGTTAATAGTGTATTTAAAACATAAAAATATTTATTGTTAATTTATTTCTTAATTTTATTTTTATTTTAAGATATATTTTCATTTTAAATTTTTGCTGTGCCCTACAGGGTCCGTGATTGTACCTTAGCTCTAAGCCTTTGTAACACCTTAACATTATTGAATGAAATAAAGATAAGAATGAATATGAATATGAACGCGCTCAGCACGTTTTCTTTTTCTTAACCGCCTTCAAAAGCTGTCAGTGTCAATATTCCATAACAATAATGACAGTGACAGTTCTTGAACGCAGTTTCCTTGGTGAAATTCGCCAAATATTAAAACAATATTCGAGCCCGTCTGACGCTCTAACTAATCGATCTCATCATCATCTGCCTAGCCTTTTCCCAACTGCCTTGGGGTCGGCTTCCAGTCTAACCGGATGCAGCTGAATACCAGTATTTTACATGGAGCAACTGCCTATCTGACCTCCACACCCCAGTTTCTGGGTAATACGATACCCCTTGGTAAGACTGGTTGTCAGACTTTCGGGCTTCTGACGACCAGTAACGACTGTCAAATATCCACAAATGACAGCCGGGACCGACGGCTTAACGGGCACGGAGGGCTTGGTACGTAAAGATGGTCACCCACCTACGGACCAACCGCGGCAAGCGCAGCTTAACCTGATCGATTGACCCGTGCGGCTGTTATTAATTAGCCACAAGCCCCTCCACAGCCTTATGTAAGCGGGCACGCCCTTTATGCCCGCTTTTATTTAGGTATTAAGTTCTGTTTACGTTTTTATGTTGTAATTTTTATTTGCTTGAGTACAGTTTTCATTGTTTTGTTGGTATTGGCGTGTGCTAGCTAACATATGGCAAGTAGTTTAATTTAATGTTTTGTGTTTCGTAATGTTAATTACTTTGCATATAATTTGTATA
Organism: Atethmia centrago; assembly: GCA_905333075.3. Lineage (NCBI taxonomy): Eukaryota > Metazoa > Arthropoda > Insecta > Lepidoptera > Noctuidae > Atethmia > Atethmia centrago. The sequence goes on from HG995393.1 coordinate 13,089,443, forward strand.
GAATCAAGTTTATAATAACTAAACAGACAGGTGTGCTGCTGGGGAGTTTGTTGCGCCACTTCTTCTTCCCAGCTAAAGCACTAGGAAGTGATGAAGGGCGGACGTTTTTGGGGGACTGTTTTATGTAATTTTGACGTTCTAAAAGTGCTGATTGTCAGTCTAGTTGGAATAAATGACTTTTGATTTGATTTGATATCAACCCTTTATAATTTTTTTTTTAATTAAATGGTGTCGGACCTGAATTCGGATCTACGAGTTTTGCGCTATCAGTCCCTGTAACGTGCAGACAACAGGACACGCAAGACACGATACTAGATGTCCCACCATTTTTGGAACTACATCGCATATAGGTACAGTCCAGGGCGAAGTCATTTATAAATCCCCACCTGAGAAGGTATTCCTTGCTTCGACCAATCTGTACCTGGAGTCAGCCAAGGCAACTCACGTACAGGTCAATGGGTAGCTCACCGTCCGGTAAGGACCGGGTCGACGGCGCGTTGTATTCCACGCGCGCCTCAAAGAGATGTCGTCAGCACAAGCGTAGGGGTCTAATAGGGCCGATGCCTGCTGGGGTCGCGGGAAGGTACCAAAGGGTTACCGAGGCTCCTGGCAATACAGACAACGGAAGGAATACGGATGGGTTTTAGTCAGTAAGAGTCTGACACACCCTCCCGCTCCGCCCAGAGCGGGAGAAGTTATTTGATGATTTCCCACAAAAAAAAAAAACAAAAAAACGTACGAAATTTCAGCAGGTGGAACAAGCTCATTGGCAACAATAGTGATGACAAATCCATGATTGATACCAGCTGATCTATTCTGTAAAAATCTCATGGTGTGAGATTAACTGATGTTATGGATGGGCCATCGTGGGATGGACACTATTATTCTGCCATTACAAAAAAGGACGCAATTATATAAAACGAAGTAACCGTAATATCTTAAGTTCGGAAATCTTCACAATTCACCTAAGTTTTGACGGTGAGATTTTTTCGAGAATAGACCGACTGTTATTAATTCTTGATCCCTGTTATCTACTTACCCAGCTTATTTTTCTTTTCTCCGGCTGTCTGACCAACATTATGGCTACAATACTTCATCGGGACAATTTTAGCTTCCACATCTGAAATATAAATGAAACGAAATTATAAGGGCCAAGCACCTTTGGAGCTAACGATTATATTAACCTATTGACTATTGAATTATTCCTTAAAATCTGGCATGTAGTCGTGGTCGTGGCGTGCTGGGCACATTTTGGTATGTATTTTATACATGACTTTGGCGGTCAATCAATCATAATCTAAATGATTTTGAAGGATATTGCTATTCCATTTTTTCCTTAGTTCGAAAAATGAGTCTGCACAAGAACGTATATATAACGCAATAACTGAAGAAATGAAACCCATTGCTACTGACAGTGTGTTACTGCAGTGTGTTGTTGCTTACGCAATTACCCCGCAGAATGAAAGATAAATAAATAAATGATAAATAATTTTATTTCTTGTACAAACACAGTCAAAATCATTCATTTGCAGTAAATGCTGTACATAACCCCTATTACACGTCAATCATGATATTTTAAAACTACATGAGGTCAGCATTTCCTATCCGACTCCTTTGAGAAGAAAGTCCGACACATACTCTTTTTAAAGTCCAGACATAATCTTGGTCAGTTCATGCTCTTAGATTGATGTCTTAAATGGTTTGTCGGGAAGGAACCACACAGATTTGATTGAACCTGTCAGGGCACGCAGTTGTCAGAAATCGTGCAGCAGAACGAGAAGCATAAAGAAAGGAACAAATAATAAAAGTTTAAAGCCTTTGTCTTTCAGTCTGCGTATAATGTCATGTCGTTTTTGTCATGATTTCCAAATATTAATTAGATTTGTAGTGATTTTAAATACTAAATATAAAATTGAAAGTACCTATGTGATTTGCTTCAAATGATTTTTGTAAGTATGAAATTCATAAAGTTTAAAAGTATCTAATTTGACAGTTACCGTAAACCGAATGGAAAACATGATTTATTTGGTGTGCCGCGTAGTCAGCGTTGCCATCCATACGAGGTTTCCCGTACATGTACGAGATTTAGTGGTCCTGGTACGAGGTACGAGCTTAGGTACATCCATCCTCGTACGATTTTGTACGAGATTCGTTGATACAAGTCATATTATGGAACGCGCCTCTGACTATACGAAATGAATGGATGGTGTGTACGTACGAAAGGTTTGAATTCATTCATTTTACTTGTATAAATTGTTTCTTTAAGATGTTAAGTTAACGTAGAAATTATGTCTATGTTAATTCCACTCTACTCCACGTCCACTATAGTAGGTACAGTTCGTACATACTACATAGTCTACATACAGTATCCAAAGCAAAATTCCGGTTGTACGACCTGCCACCTGCGACCATGGACACTAGATCCTTCCTAGAGTAAATATGTTCCTTGCACTAGATTGTCCAGAGCGGGATGTAAGGTCTGTTTGAATAACTTGTACAAACTGCTCTGTAGTACTTTTTGACGAAACTGCTTTGTAGAGTGCTTGGTTATGAGATAGTTGACAAGAAAACCAATAGATTTAAGCAATTTATTAAATAAATGGTATGTACGAGGTTGTGTTGACAAAATACGAGATTTCAGACCATATCTGTACGAGGACACGCCGTCGGCGTCTGGCAACACTGCGCGTAGTTGCTAAGTTAGTTCTCTTCGAGCCTCGGAAAGTAAAGGTTGTCTTCAAGAAGTCTAAAGTCTATACTGATATTATGTTGAGCACCTACCTAATTAAATAGTGATAAGCTTTGTGCCCTTTGGCATCGAGACCCCTCGGTCCGTGGGCTCCCAGTGCGCATAAGTTATTTGCGGAAATCGCGAAACGTCTAGTTGATGTAACTGGTGACCGAAAAGCTGGCGGCTTGCTCGCGCAACGCATCAGCATTGCAATTCAGCGAGGAAATGCCGCCAGCATCCTCGGTACAATGCCCCGAGGGCCTATTTTAGGCTTAATTTAGTTTTAATATAATTTAGTTAATGTTAATAATCATCTTGTAATTTGGATAAGTAAATAAATATACGTAAATTGAAAGTGGCGCCGATTCCCTTGTTCACAAACTAAATTAAATTTAAGTTCAGTGCATCTTTTTCTTTCTATTTCATTAAGAAAAGGACAGAAGATAAATTTTAGTTCAGTCCTGTCAAATTAATCAGCGTTTGACGTAAATTGACGTAATTTTAGTTGGCAAGTTTTTAATCACGTCTAAACTTGTATGGAGTATTGACAGGCGCTGATTAATTTGACAGGACTAAACTAAAATTTATCTTCTGTCCTTTTCTTAATGAAATAGAAAGAAAAAGATGCACTGAACTTAAATTTAGTTTAGTTTGTGAACAAGGGAATCGGCACCAGTATGTGATTTGCTTCAAATGATTTTTGTATCAGGGTAGTCATAAAGTTTAAAAGTATCTAATTTGACAGTTACCGTAAAAGTACTAGTTTTTTTAACACAATTGAATGGAAAACATGATATATTTGGTGTGCCGCGTAGTTGCTAAGTTGTTCTCTTCGAGCCTCGGAATCTACAGGTTGTCTTCAAGAAGTCTAAAGTCTGTACTGATATTATGTTGAGTACCTAACTAAATAGTTTGCTAAATATTGCTATACACCAAGTTTGTATGTGTACAAGAATATAAATACAGAAATAACGTTTTTTACAAGGCGTTTTCATTTCATTCTCAACACCCAAGTGTATGTTCTCAGCTCTGAGATCTCGTTCCGGACACAGTCCACCATAATATGAAAACGTCTTCCACTTTCCGGGGTAAGGAACTTTTTTCATTACTTAAGCGAACTTATTTACTTGTATGTCCAGAATGAAGTCTGAGAGCTGTCACAATTTTGATGGCGTAGGCTGCGTCCTGTCGGCACCCTTTGAGTGCAAAAACCTAAAAACTTACCTACACACATAACAATCTTACCATCATGACATTTCATGTACTCCAATTCGCATTTATTGGCAGCGATGACATGGATTGTGAGACTCAGGTCAAGCCGTCTCATGCGCACACACTGGGGTTCGTCAACGGCAGCGCATTTAATTTTTTTACATTTTTCATTAATTTTTGGAACCATCAACTTTCTTCGTAACTTTGAAACAGCCTTTTCACACGTTATTGCTTGAATTACTGCAAAAAAAAATACCTTCAGTAAGGTCAGGTACGTACTCGCAACCGGCGTGCGTGTATATCCAGATGTTTGAACGTAAACGAAGTAAAAGGAGTATGTTAGGATCAGCAGCAGACAGCAGCCAGCAGGTGGCGTTCTCTAGGTTCTGCCCCATGGGAAGAAAGTGTGAGTTTATGTGTGTGTACTGCAAAAATACTAGGTTTAGATTAATCTAGTTGTTACTTTGCCAGCGACATTGTCCGCGTAGATCTTGAACTTTTCCATACGAAATTTCGTCCCCAATTTTGGCAGTTTCGTTACTACAAGAACCATTGTGTATCAGAAAATTAAAGAACAGTGAATAAATTCTTCACCTTACGCCCATGTGAATGTAGCGAAACGGCCAAGCTACATTATTTTGACTAAGGTATAGAGTTCGTGAAGTTAGGGCTTGTAGAGTTAAGGGGTGTAGAGTTAGAAGCTTGGCTCTACATGAGATTTGACAACTTTTTGTCAGTGAGAGCCATGTGGTCTCGTCTTGGCAACATTTTACATGAAAATGTTTTTGGTGGGATAGAATTTACCAAAATCCATAAACACGTGTTTCGTAGCTTTTAACCAAAAGCCCAAATATAAGTTTTCATAAATATTACCCTACTAGCTATTTCCCGCGGCTTCGCTCGCCTGTTGGAGATCGGAGATTCCAGGGGAACATAATAAGTCATCATTCTCCTGCCCTCACCCCAATTTATTTGTGGTCGGCGCGACATGTCTTTTTCTTTCAAACTTCTCTATTAGTTGTCATCGCAGTAGTCACTCCCGGGAACATAATAACTACTACCCGAATAAATAAAAAATTATAATATTCAGATAAGGATTTTAAAAATATTGCTACCTTATAAAATTAAACTGAAATGTAAGCCCGATTATGATATGCTATTTAAATATTGTAAAATCATAAATGTTTTCGTTAAAGTTAAACTGGCTGTTGCCACTGCTTATTCTGTCTTTATGAATAAGCTGCAGAAAACAAGCAGACCAAACTTTGTTCGTAACCTCTCGACTTGCCTTTATATAAGCTACCCAAGTTAACAACGTGTATGGTAAGAGAGTCTGGACGTACGCCTTTCCTAACATTCTAAATAAGCTGCCAAAGGATATTGCCAAAAAACTGGAAACCAGAAATGGTCGTCAAATTAAAAATATATTAAAAGCCCACTCTACAGTGGGGAAGTTTGGAAGGGAGGGCTGCGTGTAGGTTCTTGGCCTTTAATTGTGAGTAAACTCTTAAATAAGTTGATAGTGCAAATAATCTTTTTAAATCCAAGATTGAGCGCTATTGATGCCGATTCCCTTGTTCACAAACTAAACTAAATTTAAGTTCAGTGCATCTTTTTCTTTCTATTTCATTAAAAAAAGGACAAAAGATAAATTTTAGTTTAGTCCTGTCAAATTAATCAGCGCCTGTCACTACTCCATACAAGTTTAGACGTGATTAAAAACTTGCCTACTAAAAGTACGTCAATTTACGTCAAGCGCTGACTAATTTGACAGGACTCTCAGGATCTTCTGTCCTTTTCTTAATGAAATAGAAAGAAAAAGATGCACTGAAATTAAATTTAATTTAGTTTGTGAACAAGGGGATCGGCGCCATTGTATGTGTAAAATGTTCATGTCAAGTTGTTTAAAATAAATAGCTATGTCCTAGCTCAGTTCATGGTCTTTTTTTTTTTTTTGAGGGTGGGAAATCATCAAATAACTTCTCCTGCTCTGGGCGGAGCGGGAGGGTGTGTCAGACTCTTACTGACTAAAACCCACCCGTATTCCTTCCTGTTGCCTGTGTTGCGGGGGCCTCGGTGACCCATAAGTACCTTCCCGCGACCCCGGCAGGCATCGGCCCTAGTGGACCCCTACTTTGTGCTGACGACATCTCTTTGAGGCGCGCGTGGAATACGACGCGCCGTCGACCCGGGCCTGGTCCTTACCGGACGGTGAGCTACCCATTGCTCACCGTCCGCAAGCCCGCGCCTACGGTGGCCGGAAATCCGCCCGGGATTCCCGACGCCCTGGGCGTCTCCTGCGGCGGCTAGGGGCGAGAGGGCGCGAAACTTGCCTTTCCCTCAACCGTCCCGCCTCCTCCTTCGCGAGCATTACTGCTTCGCAGAAGGAGGTGACGGCTGCCCATGCCCTCTCGCTCCGTACCATGGCCTGAACCAGGGCCGGACGCGAGAGGTCTCTGCCGCCGATCGCCTCCACGAGGACACGGCGGTGCTCTGCCCAAGCCGGGCAGACCTCCACCGTATGCTCCACCGTGTCCTCCGGGCGATCCACACAGTGGTGACACCCGGACGTTTCCTCCCGCCTTATCCGACACAGGAACCTCCCGAAGCTGCCGTGTCCGGTGAGGACCTGCGTCAGGCGGAAGGTGAGGACGCCGTGGCGCCTCTCCAGCCACTCCTCAAAGAGGGGACTTATCGCCGCAATCGTGGCGTGCCCAGCACTGGGTTGCGACAACCGTACTTTCCATGACGCCATGAGATCCCGCCGGAGCTCCGTCCGCTGTGCCGCGATTTCTCGCGGCAGCGGACTTACGCCCCGGCGTTTCGCCTCCTCGCGCCACTCCCATACGTGCGCGAGGACTTTTGCCTCCAGATCCCATGGCGGCAATCCGGCAAGGAGGCTCGCTGCCTCACAGGAGACCGTGCGGTATCCTCGGACCATCCGGATGGCCATGACCCTTTGGGCCGCGCTCAACCGGCGGGCTGGCCGCAGCGCCAGAGAGCGCGCCCATACAGGAGCCCCGTAGAGGGCCATGGACCGCACGACCCCCGCGTAGAGCCTCCGGCAGGAGGCGTTTGGACCCCCTAGATTGGGCAGGAGCCGCTTCAATGCAGCGCCCGCCCGCTCCAGTTTGGGAGCCAAACGTCGGAAATGCTCCACGAAGTTCCACCGGCTGTCGAGGACGAGTCCCAGGTACTTCATCGTCGACTCGACGCCGATAGAAACCCCTCCTACCGTTATTTGGGACCCCAACGGTGGCGCGTTCCGAGGACCATGAAAACACATGGCCTCGGACTTGTGCAGGGCCACCTCGAGTCCCAATTGCCGGATCCTTTCGACGATTGTCGCAACCCCGCTTGCCGCTAATTCGGCCGCCGCCTGGTGCGACCTCCCCTGCGCCAGGACCAACGTGTCGTCAGCGTAGCACACTACGCTGACGCCGCTAGGGAGGTCGGCGCGCAGCAGTTCATGGTCTACTGTGTGCCAAATTTTATTCAAACCCGTTCAGCTGTTTTTATTGCTTGATCGAGTAACAAACATCCAAGCATCCTAACATAGAAACTTGTATAATATTAGTAGCGTACTGTCTTAAACTGTGTTTTGCTGACGCGGTGGCTTGCACTAGACGTGCGTCATTTTTAACAGACTTCAAAAAGGAGGAGGTTATTAATTTGACTTTTTTTTTTGTGTATTCCCGCCGTTTTCTCCGTCAATGGTATGCTCCCGAGGTGCTCCCATTGTCACCAAGTCATAATCTGATGAAGGGATCCCATGGTAATTGAGGAAAATTCCCAAATTTTAAAAGCACACCTAGCTAGGTGGGACAGGCTGGATCATGACTGGATAATTATTATCTGGGGAATTTAAAGCTACAGGCTCAGCTACGGCGCGGGCTGGGATTTCGCCGAGCAAGGGTCGGGGGGAACAATTACGTCCGGGTCTTCGCGAGGGACCTCGGCGGCGAGGTCTGTACTCGTGGCTCAGGTCGCTTTATATACGCTTTTACAATCAACAGCATCATTAAGAGAGAACTGTTACCATATGACATGGCAACAATAAACAATTGTTTAGTAGAATATCTAACTTATCAGGATGTTTTGACGTACTAAATGTGTGTAGATACATTATACGACAGTGACCACGCTTTAGCTGTTAAGTACAAATTGTGGAATGCAATAAAATATATTGAGTGTCCCCGCGCTAATCAAAATAATATAACATAACGTCACACTTTGTTTCTTCGAAAGGTTGTGCAGAGGTGTACCTACCTATAGTACACCCACATTTCGCCAGTTATGTTTAAGTCCCATGTAATAGGGGGCGAGCATATTGCTATCAACCGGGAGACTCCGGGTTGCTAATGAGTTAACCCAATAAAACTGTTTCCAACCCGGGAATCGCACCCAGGTCCTAATGCTCAGCAGTAGCGCTAGCAATGACCAATGAGGCAGTCTTAAGTCTAAATGAAAATAACTTATAAAAAAAACATACCCATTAAAATAATGAAAACACAGACTTTCATTTTAAATATTGAAGTTCCAAATGTCAAAACACAGTTTCATTTCTTACGTAAAACATTGAATTGGAAATAATTCTATTTTATAGTTATTACTAAAGTCAGTCCAGTGTGAAATTAAGAAAAATACAATCTTAAAGGCTATAATGGCATTCTATTTTAGATGTAGGTATGTTTCTAAACTATTCTACTCAGCATAATCAGCCTATAATGTTCCCACTGCTGGGACACAGGCCTCCGCTCTGTGAGAGGGAGGGGCCGTAATCCACCACGCGGGCCCAGTGCGGGTTGGTAGATGTCACATGTCTTCGAATTTTTGGTTCTAGGACATGCCGGTTTCCTCACGATGTTTTCATTCACAGTTTTGAGAGCAGTGGTGATGAAATAATTTACACAAAATAAATCGCCTGTCCGGGTTCCAACTTACGACCTACAACTCGTAAGTCGCAGCCGTTACCACTGGGCCACCACTGCTCTGAAATTCAGATAATCGCTAGAAATTATATTTTTTTATGAAGTAGGTAGTCTTACAGAGAATAGAATAGAATAAAATATAATAATAATTTATTTCAGATAATTAAAATCCATAAATTGTTAGTATACAAGGTGTCGTTTTACATCCTCATCAAATTGAAGGAGGTAACTATGCTAAAGATTCTCGACATTCAATAATAAAATAAGTAGGTCTTTTAATTTGCTAATTTTCGGAAAACGGCATGTGAGGGACATGTATGGGAAACGCGACCCGTCTGATACCGCACTGTAACTGCCCTTTTACACACACACTACCGCATACGCAACGGGGTGATTCTGTTCTGTGAAAGTAGTGTATTCTAAAATTCTGTCAAACTTAAATAACTAAAAAACAAGTATGTATCAATTATTGAGCAGGTATCGTAATTTTATTTGATTATATAAGTCTTTCATACAAGCCTCCTGAAATTTGACAGTGATGCAAAATTACACCTTGTATATTAGCAACAATATTATCTTACAATTATGTTAGTATTGTTAGTACTTATCTTTATGTAGACTACTATATAAAACCATTCATTACCCTTACCCAGTGTTTTGAATGGGGCAGTCAAATCGAGCAGCAATCACTTTCAGAATGCCCATTCTTAGCACCCCGTAGACGCTGCAGCAAAGAAGCCGATTTATTGTGAATTATGGCCTTGAAGCCATCCGTATGGGCTTTTGCAAACATCCCGGAGGCACTGCAGCGCCACGGTAGCCTTAACAACATTCTGAAAGCATTGTTATGCTGAACCCGCAGGGTGTCATAAGATCGTCGCGTATAGCTTACCTACAGGCCACTCGAGTAAAAAGATTGACAATACGCTTTATAGACCGTTATCTTTACTTGAGTTGTACATCGAGCGAACGTGCGTGCAAGCATATTACTTCTCACGGCCAACGCCCTACGTTCCCGCTCTATATCCTCGTCATCCTTGAGCTCACCCGTCACAATATGCCCCAGATATTTAAATTTGTCAACCAGCTTTAGTGCAACGCCATTGAGGTATACTGCAGGCACATGGGCAGGTCGATGTTTGCCTGCTTTGAAGATCAGCAGCTCGCTGTTTTTGGAATTGTATTTTAGTCCATGTGTTTCTACATATAGCTCGCAGATATAGTAGTTTCCTTAATGCGTTTATCGAGGGACCCAGCAGCACCAAGTCATCTGCATAACTAATATTGTTGACACAAATACCGTTGATATAACATCCGACAGCTGCTGAGTCTCTCAAGTAGCTGGTTGACGTACAAATTATACAGAAGAGGTGAACTCAAACCACCTTGTCAGACGCCACATTCCGGTCTGTATTCGTCCGACAATGTACCGGCCCATCTCACCTGGTTTTTCTGGTTTGAGTACCAATAGCTGAGTATGGAGATGGTATCCGCTGGCACACACGCACCTCCTAGCTTATCCCACAGTCGGTCATATACAACAAGGTCAAAAGCTTTCGATAAGTCAAGGCAGCACGCGTATACGTTTTCCTCTCAGTCTCCTGACAATATGCTTTAAGCTTAGAATGGCACTTTCAGTGGACAATCCTGACCAAAAACCAAACTGAGCATCATGTAAGTCCACATGTTGTTCGAGAATGCCATTAAGCACACTGTCAAGTACTTTGGCAGTTACAGTCGCAAGCGAGATGGGCCGATAGTTAGTTTCGTCAGACGAGTCACCTGTCTTATTTTTAACTGTCGATCATGCGTACCTACAATAGTGGTAACTATTGGCTTCTCACGACTCAGACTCCGTGCTTTCCGAGGCACGAAGGGGTCTCGATATAATAGTGACCTTATTGGTTATGATCATCAGGAAGGTCAGGTGCGTGGTACTCGCAACCGGTGTGCGTGTATGACCCAGAGGTATGAACGTAAACGAAGCAATAGGAATATATAGGGATCGTACCAGCAGACTTAGAATAACGCTTTCTATTTCTACTGTACTGTAGAATAGAAATCGCTCGTCTACATTTCTCGGGAGAAAACTATCAACTGTCTACACAGAAACGTCATTTTTGTCTACTCTTCCGTTGACAAAACGCTTCTCTATAGTTCTCGTGCTAAGCGTGGTGTTCTGTAGTTTCTGCCTAGCTCCATGGGAAGGCGTGAGTTTATGTGTGTATGTGTGTACTAAATATGTTCCTTCTCATATTTGCCACGTAGGTACGTAAAGAACTTCGGCGAGTCAGACGAATCGATAAACACCTCATGAGTCGTTGCTAAAATCCGTTCAACCGTTCGGTTGCTTGGAGGGTATAAAGAATCTCACATCAGTGGCGTAGTCGGATAAATTAGTGCCTAATAATCACGAGTGAAGCAAATTCAGGCACCCCGCTCATATGTTGGGTTCGAAAGGTTAACATTCAGGCTAGATTACAAAACCCAAAGTTTTCATGATACCTACTTAATAATTGCTGTAAGACGAGCTTTTGCTTTTCTACATAAGTCGATGAAGTAAGTTGTACTATTTTTGTATGAATGGTTAACAGAAAACCGAACCGAAACGTCGTTGTCGTGGAGATCTTGATAAAAACTTTCGAGTTCTCTTCGCTCGCTTTTGCATTCTAGTTACATTTTCTTAATCCTTGAGCTTTTCCGCATAATATGTCGACAAAGCAATGGTCTATTTATGTATGAATGGTCAAAAGAAAATCTAAACTGATCCGAAATTGTACGAAAATTGTGCTTTTTCTTAAATCTTAAGTCTTTCTGCAAAACTCACCAAAGAAAATCTAACCTATCCGTGATGGAGTGCAGAATTTGCGAATTCTTAAGGTACTTGTAAGTCGACAAAGTAATTCTTTTTTCTGTTTAACAGAAATAAGAATTAAGTACCTACTTTAAGAATGGAAAATAAAAATCAAAATTTTCTTATGAGCATTAAAAATAATTTCGAGCTCGGCTCGCTCTCATTACGTTTTTTGGGCTTTTCTTCATAATTTGACAAAGTAACTCCTATTTCTAAGAAACCTAACGTTTATTCGAGGTGAGAGAAAATCATTTTCGAGTTCGTTTCACTAGCTCTTATCACAAATCTGCTGGCGCCCTTGGACTGCGACCGCGCCTTTGTAGTAAAACAGCGATGCGCTGGTATAAAAAACGTAAAAAAGTTTTGAATTGCGCGGGCTTCATATTGATTCAGGATTGAAAGTTACAACTCCATGGTCTATAACGAAATTTATTTTCTTGACATTTCGTCGAAATATTAAATGGTCAGTGAAAATTCAATGTGATATTTTTTGATGCCCTCCCTTTTTATATAATTGTACATATAATTATTATTATTTTAAGTTTGTTAGTTTTTAAATGATGTAAATATTTTAAAAATAAAAAACAATAATGAATAAGATATTACAAAAAGTTATCCTAGAAAATAACTACTATTGTAGGAACTTCTTGCAATGCGTTTGCTAATTTAGTGAGATTTTCGTTGTGACGTCACACGTGATCTGAAATTATTTCCTAGTACGAGTACGTGTACGCAGCGTACAAAGTTGACCCGACAGAAACGCCACATTTCCTCCGATAGTCTAAAATAGCGAAACTAACGTTCGTTTAAATTCCGGTAATTAAATAAACGCAGTAAGATAGAAACAAATGTTATCAGAACAAATATTTATTGTTTGCATTGACACAAATATTTATTACAATATTTGTACATAGTAGTTAATTGCTTGCCAGTACTGACAACTCTGATTTTGAACTTGACAAGCACAGTCAGTTGGCTTGGCAAGTTTTGACAAATCACCTGTGCGCGTCAATCGAATTGTCAAAACAAAATTTAAAATCATAAAAACATTCGAACTTTTCTAAAATATTATATTTTAGAAAAGTTATGAATTAAAGCGGAACCAATTAAACGCCAAATTTAGTGTAGCAATATGGAAGAGTTTTTTGATACGACTGTAACAAAATTGGTAAGTTTACCAAAACAGTTTTGTACAAAGGTTATCGTACAAAATTTTTGTTTTTGTACCGTATTTCTTTTTAGAGGATTTTAGTTTGTCTCTTACAAACTTTCTTCTTATTAGTAGTGATAGTGTCAAAGGTCAACTGCAACCGGTTAGTCTGGAAGCCGACCAGCATGGTTGGGAAAAGCTTAGGCAGATAAAGAGTGTCAGAGGTCACATAAATGCTGTGTGAATTAAAATGTGTTATTTAATCATACTTGGTTGGGGTATGTACAAGCCTAGTATATGTATATGCTCAGGAACAGATGATTTTAAGATTTGTTATTTTTTATATAAAATACTGGCCATTGATATAAATAAGTAGGTAATCTTCAAATATATCAAAATCTCATGTCACGGTGTTTGTGGCCGCACTTCTCCGAAACGACAAATGTATATTTGGTAGGTATGAGAATAGGTCGTAAAGTATATTTCGAGACTTACGAGGATGATATCGCGGGGTGCAGCTAGTATTTATATAATAATTGCCTCATTGGTCACAAGCGCTAATGCTGAGCATGAGGTCCTGGGTATGATTCCAAGGTCGGTCAAAGTGTTATTATGCTTTTCCATCTGGAATTTGTCAATAGTAGCACGGAATCTGGATTTGAGTCTGGTTTTGGCAATAGGCTAGCGAGCCTAGTTATGTTTTAAGTCCCATGTAATAGGGAGTACCATATAACATAAAAATAAATGGAGAAATGTGGAAGAACTATAGGTACAGCTCCACCTAACCCTTTGAGGAATACAGGTGTATTGTCATCTTATATTCATATCAATATCCAGTAATTTAAGTACCAACTCGCCTTTGATATAAAACACCATAATTTTCTATCAATGTTCTATTTCACTGGAGAATGTAATCCACACTGGCTTCTCGTCATATTATATATGTTTATAATTTAGAGGGTTTGGTTTCCACACTTAGTCCTTCTGGTGGACCATTGTGTGTGGGCCATGGCGGCCATTCGGTGGTTATTCCAACCAGCCCACCTCCCTCCAGAAATTGATAACCGCTCCTGGTCTGTTTAGAACCTCTGCGTAGGATCTGGGTGCCCCGAGGGTTTCTGTTCTAATGTGGGTGACGCCTGTGCATTCAAAGAGCACAATCGCAACGGTTTCCTCGGTCTCCATGCAAGCCCTGCACAGAGGGCTGTCCCTTATGCCTATTGTGTGGAAGTGTTTGTTTAGCAAGCAGTGACCTGTGATGGTCCCCATCAACAGGTGCAGGCCGGTTCTGTCCAGGCGTAATAAGCGCCTGGTTAACTTACTATCAAGGATGGCATAGCCTCCTTGTGCACCCTGGTGCCGAGGACCACCAGCTTTCCGCTTGAGTGTGGGTGAGCTCCTGTAGCCACCTGCATAGTTGGTTGAAGGGGATGAGTATGTTGTGTCACACAGATAGCCAACATTAAACTCGTGATATTGCAGGGAATCAAAATCAAAATCATAAGTCATTTATTCAAACTAGGCACTGAGAATCAGCTCTTTTCGAACGTCAAAGTTACATAGACAGTCCCCCAAAAATGCCCGCCCTTCTCTGAATGATTTATTGGTAAAAGATCGTTCCTTATATTTTTGGACATACTTAGTAGCTAGCTAGGCTCACCTACTTTCAATATTTAATTGACCAATGTGAGAACATTGATTTTCAAAACTTAAAACAATTTGTGACAATGACCTACAGTGACGGTGAACGGGCACCCATCTCGTTCTGGCGCGTGCGCGACATATAGTCTCGTCTTTTTATTTTTTTGGATGGGAAATCATCAAATAACTTCTCCCGCTCTGGGCGGAGCGGGAGGGTGTGTCAGACTCTTACTGACTAAAACCCACCCGTATTCCTTCCTGTTGCCTGTGTTGCCAGGGGCCTCGGTGACCCATTAGTACCTTCCCGCGACCCCGGCAGACATCGGCCCTAGTGGACCCCTATCCTACCTATTAGAGGCCCTTCTGGCCCCACCGAAGCCCAGTGCAGTAGTGCAAATCTCCGAGGGATAACTACAAAACTCTCGTCAGTGGACCGTCCGCAGCTGCGGCGGGATACGTTGCATCTTATTCTCATGACTCCCATAGGTACGATTGGTTCTCGCCATATTATTTATTTAATTACTTTTCCATTATAGTGGCTATAGCGAAAGTCCCTGGGTAGCCTTCGAAATTCAATTTTTCATATGCTTTTTTTCTTTAATTTTCATATCAGTATCTGGTTGTATGTTGATCATAATATGATTTGTGACCATAACAATTGTGTATAAATTACAGAATTATAATCATCAATACAACAACTCTCTAATTTCAAATTGCCCTTTTAAAACTATTTAGTGAAGTTATGACATTTGAGGCCAATTCTAACAATAATATTAGGCAACAATATTACTGTAATTTGAGACACAATTTATTGTACAAATGTTTGTTGCACTATTAGTGGTACCAAACTCAAACCATTTATTACAATTAAACCAACCAGTCTGCCTAACCTTTGTTTGTAAAGTATGTTGGGGTCAGCTTGTAGTCTAAGCAGACGCAGGGAATACCAGTATTTTACATGAGCGTCTGCCTATCTGACCTCCACAACTCAGTTACTGGGTAACACAATACCCCTTGGTAAGACTTGGTCTTCTAACTACCCGTAACGACTGTCAAAGAAAGACCTAGGTACGAAACGACAGCCGGGACCAACGGCTTAACCGGCTTTCTGAGCGAGGCACGGAGAAGTCTCGGTATGTAAAGATGGTCCATGGAACCATCCACGGAAAGACCGTGACAAGTGTAGCTTAACCTGACCGATTGACCCATGTGGCTCTAATTATGTAGCAACAATCCCCTTTTGTAATAAATGCTTTGAGACCAATTCAGTAGGTAAGGATTGTAGCAGGTGACATTCTATAGTTTCTGTTTACCCCCATGGTAAAAAGGCGTGAGTTTTGTATGGGTATGTATGGATCAAAGAAGAAGGATGTACACGTGTATGCAATTGGGAAATACGATCATAGTTTTGCGTGGACGCATATTTCCCCCCCAACTTGTTCGTTTTTAACCGACTTCCAAAATGGAGTAGGTTTTCAATTTGGATGCTTCTTTTATGTATGTTCAGTGTTCACCGATTTCTCCGTCAATTGTGAACCAATTTTGAAAATTCTTTTTTTGTTTCCCATTGTCACCAAGTCATAATCTGATGAGGGGGATCCCATGGAAATCGAGGGAAATCTTCAAATTTTATAGACACACCTATAGCGATTTGGGTATTATTTATAGTAACTTGTGCATTTGCTCTCGGAAAGCACTATTTGGCGAAGTGGAACTGATGATGAAGACCACAGATGGCCACCGACACTACTTAACAATAAGTAATTAACGGGTTGCGATTCGAGTAGGTGCTTTAATGTGGTTGCTAAGCCATTTATGCTCGTCACAATACATATTATGGTGAGTGGCAGTTCTCCTGGTTGTTACCAGAACTCCTTAACAATTAACGTCCCTGCATCGGGAAAAGCAATATATTGTTAACGGTGTTGAGCAGTTGACATTAGGCTATTGTAACTTAGATAAATTATTAACTGGCCCACTAAAAAGTGAAAAATATAATAAAAACAAAAAAATACTTAATTTTTTTTTTGTTTTTTCTCTGCGTCATGTTTTACCGCAAACAAATGTATTTTCTATCTTTTGGTCCAGTGGTAACGGCCGCGACTTGAATGTTGTAGATCATGGGTTCGAACCCAAACAGGCTCTTTACTTTGTGTAAATTATTTCACCACCACTGCTCTCAAAACGGTGAAGGAAAACATCGTGAGGAAACGGACATGTCCTAGAACCAAAAACTCGAACACATGAGATATCCGCCAACCCGCACTGGGCCCTCGTGGTGGATAATGGCCCACTCCCTTTCACAGAGTGGAGGCCTGTGTCCCAGTAGTGGAAAAATTATTGGCCGATTATGGTTTTTAAAAATATTTTTCGATTTTTTTTTAGAACACAAACAACTACAATGAACTTACGCTGGTCATAGGCAATGAAAGTTGTGACCTGGACTCCGCCGTGAGCGCAATAGTCTTTGCCAATTTTTTGACCTGGCAATACAACCAAATTAGGTGCAAAGTTTGCACTGAAGCTCGACGTGATGAGGACGTACCACTGAGGGATGACATCTTCGTCCCGATAATGAATGTTGATCGCAATGACTATGAGCTGAAAACTGAAGTTGTCTATTATTTACGGAGCAAAGGCTTAAATGATAGTCACCTGATTTTTAGGTATGAAATATTATTTATTTTATTTATTTTTCTGCATAACCTATTCCAAACTATGTTGGGGTCGGCTTCTTGTCGTACCAGATGGAGCGAATACCAGTATTTTACATGGAGCGACTGCCTATCTCACCTCCACAACCCAGGTACTGGATAACACGGTACCTCTTAGTAAGAATGGTTATTTTTTTTATGTTTTTGACACATCTCCGGACCCTGGGGTCCCGAACCTTTGGAAGGCGTACGAGGGGCCTCTCCTTAGATAATTTAAGGTGTTGAAGCACCAACCAACGATTATACCTGTATGCACTATGCAAATCTACCCAAGGACAATCCCTGGTTGTTGCAGGAGTATTGCAGAATATGGAAATGTGTGTGTTTAGTTTAGTTTGTGATCTTCCTGTACGAGACCCAGTAAATAATTTATTTATCTTTATTTCAGAAATGATCACGACTTCAATACTTTGCTCACCAAATCTAAATGTAAAGTGGTGTTGGTGGACCATCATGTTTTAGCAAGAAGGGACAAGTTCCTAGCCCCGTTCGTGACTGAGATCATTGATCACAGGTAAGAGAAAAAACAAAAAAAATATACAATATGCGTGCAGACCTACAAGGCGTAGATAAACGTAATAGAAGTGAAACTTCGAAATAAAGAATAATAACGATTTGTATGAGAGACAGATACAGATATATCTTTCTTCTCTAAATTTGCCTATAGTTCGTTTTTTAATCCCAGAGACTAATTTGTCATTTCAAATGGTTGTTGTTCGTTTTTTTTTTAATTTGGAGTTTGACATTTGCATGTGTCAATTTAGTCTCCGAGATTAAAAAACGTGACGCGAGTTATATAGGCGTAACAAGGTTATTACACAATAACCTTCATTGTAATTAGGTAATAAGATTACATTACGAGTAACTTCCTGGTACTGCGATAACAGGAAGCATTTAGATTATAATAACCCTTTGTTTTATGTACTTACATTATAAGATTTGATATTAAATAAAGTCAGTCTACTACTGCTCTTCAAGCGGAACACACCTCTCGTTCCTTTTTAAAAAGCCTTTCGTCTCAGCCCACAACCTAACTGGCGCAGCCGGTACTTCGCGTTTATCGGTTCCAGTGGAAGATTTCCGTAAACCTCGATTCCGTGGCGTGCACAAAGAACCTACCGTGGGCAACTAGCAGAGCGTCAGGCAGCAGAAAAAGAAGCAGCAGCGCAGCGCAACATCAGCGAAGACTCATCTAAGCATCGAACAGCCTCTCATCGGCTATGCTCGTGGGGTAAGCATTGAATTTGATTATTCCCGAGACTCCTTATATTCTATTCCTGTCACATTAACTATAAGCAACTTTTGTGTGTTTCTAGTGGCTAGGTATCAGTATTTTAATTAATACAAGTTTGTCGCTTGTTTTTCATTTCTTGGTTGCTATCTGACTCACTAAGATAAACATGTCTAATGATAAGAAGGCACTAGATGAGAAACATATCCCTGAAGTAAAGGCGATCCCCGCCGATTACTCAACATTCTCAAAATTGTTACCCTGTTACGATGGAAACAAGAGAACGTTAGCATTCTACATCGAAGGTGTAGAAAATGCTTTAGAATTAATAACTAATAAAGATGACGATTGCATAGCGTGTCTTATTAGGAATCAACTGACAGGTAAAGCCGTTGAAGCACTGTCAGAAAATCCAGGTACTAAAACCTGGAGTGATATTAAAGGTGTTCTTCAAAAAAAATTTGGAGAATTCAGAACAGAAATTCAATTAGTTCAGGAACTAATTCTAATTAAGAGAGATAATAATACAATAGATGCATTTGGTGATAAAATTAGAGCCTTAATGTGTACGCTTATTTCAGCTAACCCTGAAAAACGCGATTATTATGAGCAAATGGCTCTTGAAACATTTCTTGATAAACTAAACCCGATTACAGCTATTTTAATTAAACTTAAATACGTGCAAAACTTAGACCAGGCCATTATGGTAGCTAAACAGGAGGAAGTGAAACTAAGAGCTAGACGTAGTGAACATCCTAAACCCAACACGTACAAACCACCGGTATCAAATAATAAACCATACAAACCGGGTTCGTTTCAAAAGAAATTTCCAAGTAAGACTTCAAACAATCCGGAACAATCAAAGAAAATTCATTTCCAAAATGAAGTCGAAGATAGTGTAGAAAACAGAGACACCCCAGAACAAGAAACGGAGGATGTCTCTGAGGAAGCAGAAGATGAAAATTTTCTGACGGACCTAGAAAATCAACTCGCAATATAGTTTTCATGAACAACATACAAAACTATAGCCGCCTCCCATACATTTACATTAGTGAATTAGGCGGTAGATTCTTATTAGACACAGGTGCCTCACAATCTCTCATTAGCCCGCAAATTTTACAATACAACTAAATTAAGAGAAGTCTTCCTAGACATCTGCAGTAACTATTACACAATTAAATTAAAACAAAACTGTTCGGCGGATACCAAATCCACTACTAAACAAATAGATTACCGTATAGATACGATAGAAAGTAAGTTGATATATTTAGGATTAGAAACAATAGGTTATAGACTAGGCTATAGGTATAAACGTGGCCTTATAGATGGCTTAGGCACTGTAGTAAAAGCCATCACGGGTAACTTGGATCAAAATGACGCTACAAAATTCGAAAACGAAATTAAATCAATTCAGACATCGCTCAGTAGTAATAGAGTCAACCAGAAAAAGACTATTAGCATCATGCAAGAATTTATGAAACAATACGAAAACAATCTAAAAAACATTAAAAATAACCAAATAGAAATATATAGAGCAATAGAAAGATATTCAACTCAGGAAACAGAATTTGAAACCAACTACCTAACTATGAGCATCTTTAATAGCATTGAAACGTCGCTTCAACAACTTTACGATAGATTAGACACGCTAGAAAACGCATTAACATTCGCACATCTTGAGAAAATGCATCCTAGCATAATCGACACTTCGTATTTAATGGAAGAGCTTAATAGCATCCAGAATAAAATCAGCGCAAACTTGGCTTTCGCCCCAAACCTAAACAACATACAACTTTGGGAAAAAGCTATTACAGTTCAGGCATATAGCACCAATGAAACAATTAACTTCATACTAGATATACCAATAGTTGCAGAAAAACCCTATAACCTCTTACACTTATATTCCATCCCTAACAATAATAACACAATCCTTATACCCAATAATCCTTACCTTATCTTGGGCAATAATGAGTTCGCTTACCCCCACGAGTCATGCACCAAGATAATAGAAGACGAAGTCATCTGCAAGCATCTAGAATGGAACACCCTGCTGCACTCAAGCGATTGCATAGCTCAACTCATACAACACCAAGAGCCACACAATTGTACATATGTAACCGCAACCTTTCAAAATAACATAATCCAGCAAATTAAGGACAACAGCTGGATAGTCATCATGAAGCAAGAAGAAGTCATCAAAACCATCTGCGGCAATGACGTACAATACCAACGTAACAAGGGAGTTTTCCTGATAACAACAAATAACAACTGCAAGGTTCAAGTTATGGATCGAACCTTAACAACACATCAACGGTACATTAACGTCAGAGAAACCATACCATTACCACGTGCACACCAGACACCGAAAGCTTTACCTATCAAAATAAAGCTAGAAAACATAGAACTAGACAACCTGAAAAAAGCCTTACAGCAATCTGAAGAAATCAAGGACTCTATAATGGATCCAGTAATCATCTCAAGCACACCTAGCTGGTCATCAATACTTGCAACAGGAATAGGAGTGGCAGCATACAAACTTTGGTGGATACCCAGGTCGGCACGCACTTCAGTCCTGCAACAACCTGAAGCTGAAACACTTCAACTTCAGTCGCAGCCTTCGGCGCGCCTCCATCTTAAGGGGGGAGGAGTTATATAGGCGTAACAAGGTTATTACACAATAACCTTCATTGTAATTAGGTAATAAGATTACATTACGAGTAACTTCCTGGTACTGCGATAACAGGAAGCATTTAGATTATAATAACCCTTTGTTTTATGTACTTACATTATAAGATTTGATATTAAATAAAGTCAGTCTACTACTGCTCTTCAAGCGGAACACACCTCTCGTTCCTTTTTAAAAAGCCTTTCGTCTCAGCCCACAACCTAACTCGCGTCCTTAAAATTTCACTCAAAATTCTCGTCCAATAGGGAACATGCATGTCATTTATTTTTCACTATATCAATAATATAAACCCAAGAAAAGTATTAAAAGTTAAATTCAACTACTGCTTGTTGCTCAAAAAAATTATGAAACTACAACAATTTTCTCAAACGACCATTTCTGTCGCGGGCATGATGTGACGTCGCGGTCGTTTACCACAAAACTTCTTTGTTTACATCTGTTTATAGCCCCAAATCATATAAATTAAATTATTTGTTGTGCTTTATTCAAGCATAAATCACACTTACCTTAGTGAGATTTCAAGCACTTTGCTAAAAATAGTTTTTTTTAACATAGTTTCTTTCGTCACTTCCGGCATTGTCGAAGACGACGCGTTTTGAGTTTGCGTTCCGTTCCACCAAAAAAACGCAACATAAATTAGTGAATTATAAAATAACTAAAACATTTTTTTTTTTAAAGAATATGAATTTGTTTCTTGACTCATACACAATGTATATATAAATAGTGGACAAGTTTTGAATTACTTGCATATTCCCTATTATCGAATCGCCGCCTACGGAGTTTCAATTCAAAAACAAAAAGCTGGCAGAAAAGAAAAGGTGATGAGACACTGTAAGCTTACATTAAACACAATTAAGTTTGTACATCACACTGTTCTGGTTTTACCGTTGACCCCCAAACTAAGCAGGGCTTGTATCTTGGGAGACGGAGTGAAATTGAGACGAAGGAAATACGTCTGTTTAGAAGGCTAGCTGACTAAAGCGTATGTGTTGTGTGTGTGTGCTTGATTGTGTGTCTGTAAGGGTGACAGTGTGAGAGAGAGAGATGTTGTTTAAGGGTAATACATAAGTATTAAAAAAAAAAAAAACACCATGGTAAGTAATAAAAAATGAGTAAGTGGGCAATACTTACCCATTTTTTATTACTGTGGGCAATACTTACAAACACATTCGCTTTAATCAGCTAGCCGTGCCATATTTACAGCCGGGTACCTACTGCTCAACTCTTTGACCAAAAACCTCATTCCTTTCAAATCAAAATATTTTATTTCACATGGGCACTTATGATACGTTAGAATCTAGGTGCACGGTTCCAATTGGTCGTTTCCTATGGAGAAGAGCCGGGAAGCAACTCCACGGTCACTCTTAAAAATAATTGGCATTTACAATGTATTAAAATTACAGTGGTAATAGGTATGGGAGGACAGTGTAGGCCTGTCAACAACAGCCGAAGTGACACGCGGGGTTGCCGCAACCGTTGACAGGATTCAGCAATTGGGACTCGAAGTGCTCTGCACAAGTCCGAGGCCATGTGTTTTCATGGTCAACGGAACCCGCCACCGTTGGGTTCCCAAACAATGACGGTAGGAAGCGTTCACATCGGCGTCGAGTCGATGATGAATTACTTGGGACTCGTCCTCGACAGCCGGTGGAACTTCGTGGAGCATTTCCGACGTTTGGCTCCCAGACTGGAGCGGGCCGGAGCTGCATTGAAGCGGTTCCTGCCCAATCTAAAGGGGTCCAAATGCCACCTGCCGGAGGCTCTGCGCGGGAGTCGTGCGATCCATGGCCCTTTACGGGGCACCGGTGTGGGCGCATTCCTTGACGCGGCGGCCAGCCCGCCGTTTGAACGCGTCCCAAAGGGTCATGGCTATCCGGCTGGTCCGGGATACCGCACGGTCTTCGGTGAGGCGGCGAGCCTCCTTGCTGGATTGCCGCCATGGGATCTGGAGGAAAAAGTCCTTGCGCATATATGGGAGTGGCGCGAGGAGGCTAAACGCCGGGGCATAATTCCACTGCCGCGTGAAATCATGGCACGGCGGACAGTTCTGGCCGGATCTCATGGCGATATAGAGAGTGCGATTATCGCAACCCCGTGCTGGGCACGCCACAATTGCGGCGATAAGACCCCTCGGTCTTATTTTATAATTGTGGCGTGCCCAGCTCTGGGTTGCGACAATCGCTCTCTCTATATCGCCATGAGATCCTGCCAGAACTCTTCTCTCTCTTCTTTCTTGAGGAGTGGCTAGAAAGGTGCCACAGCGTCCTCACTTTCCGCCTGACGTAAGTCCTCACCGGACACGGCTGATTCGGGGGATTCCTGTTCAACGTACAGGCAACGGACGGAACACACGGGTAGGTTATAGTCAGTAAGAGTCTGACACGCCCTCTCCGCCTAGAGCGGGAGAAGTTATTTGATAATTTCCCACCATAAAAAAAGGCCTTTCAACAAGTAGGTCCACAAATCTACAGTTTATTAAGCCTACAACTCACATTTACTAAATATTAAAGAATCTATTTAATCTGTGTTTCTAGGCCCATAGACAAATCGGGCTGGACATACAATGATGACGTTCGCTCTACGATAGAGACTGTTGGCTCTTGCTGCACGCTGGTTGCTCAACGGATCAAGGATCTGGGTGCCTTGGTAGCCAAGGATGTTGATTTCTTTAATGCCCACCCATTCTGCATTGAGATGCTACGAGGTAAGTACGACTTTTAAGGTGATTCCTTGAAAGTAGCCCGCGAAATTCAACATTTCTTAATTTTTTTATTAGAGTTCCAGTCGGTTAGGAAATGCCAGCGTCATCTAGGTTTTAAAAAATAAACAAAAAAATTACTTGTAAAAGTCTCTTAGAATATCTACTTAAACTTAATAAACACAATAATCTAGTTAGAAATAAAAGTAACATCTAGTTTAATAAAAATATACGTGTAAACATCTAACTAGTTTTAAAATACTGACCAAAAAAATTACTTGTAAAAAAATCTCATAAAATATATATCTACTTAAAGAAATAAACATAACATCTAGTTTTAAAATATTGACCAAAAAAATTACGTGTAAAAGTCTCTTAGAATATCTACAGTCTTACAGAAATAAACAGCATCAAGTTTTAAAAGATTGACCAAAAAAAAATCCTTGTAAAAAAAGTCTCTTAGAATATAGATAGATAGAATACTCTTTATTATGTACACCATAAAAATTACAGCTATAAATGTAGAAATTTTACATAGGGTGACACAATGGCCGGTAATATCTACAGAAATAAACATAAGTACCAAGGCAGCAGTTTTCAAGCAGACCGCTAGCCGCCACATAGCGTCCGCAATTTACCGGCGAATGACGTCACTGACATGTTATTTATGAAAGTACAGGTACATTCCGAATTGACCCATAATCGCTCACAGCGCTCACATCAATAATTTGCGTTCCGATTTAGATATCACGATTTTGACAGCTGAGAGCTGTCAACAACTCGGAATCCTCGTGAACGCGCTGACAGTGCTCGCTCAACGTCAAAACATATAATATAACATAACCCCAAACGTTGCACAAGAAAGACCGATTAGAACGACGATTCGTCCAGTAATGAGGATGACGAAGTGCTTATATTAGCGTATTTATACGCTGCTGTCAAAGATTTACCCCGAAGAAAAATACATAGATGCAACAATAATTAAATATAATGCGCATGAGTTTCAAACTTATTTCAGGTATGCTGTTACGTCTTGGATTTTAATGTATGCCACTGAGCCCTCTCGTTAGGCTCGTCTACACTACAAATTTCTTCTTCTCCTTAGGTGGCGACTGTAGTGAGAAGCACAATTTCGAAAATGCCACGTTAGTTTATAGAAATGATGCGACTCAAAACAAAACAGCAAAACTGTCATTTTTGACAGCGGTCACGGTGATATTAATATATGCCACTATCAGCGTTATCGCAACATGGCGCATGTTATGACGTCATATATGTCGATTCACGGGACACCGTTAACACGATTACGCTAATTCGGAACAGGTGTAAGCACGCTCAAGTCGATTACAGCGCAATTCGGAATACAGCCTAAGTTGGTGTGTTTTTATAAAGAGGGTACTTTGACACCGTAAAGTCAAATGCTGCCAACATTTTCATGACAGCCGACACTGGGGCGGCCACCGGTCTTTTAGGAAACCGTTACTTGACGGTAAATTATATTTCGGGTTTATTTTTCTATTCCAGCTACTATTATTCTGGACACGGTGAATTTCTCCGCGGACGTGAACAAAGCCACTCCGCATGACGAAGAGATCATGCTGTTCTTAGAAGGTATAATGAAACCAGGCGATCACATGGCAGACAGGTTAGTTTGCTTATTTACAACTAGCTGCGCCCCGTGGTTTCGCCCGCATAAGTGTCGATCCTGTGGGAATATCCTGTCCTAATCCAGTCATGGTCTACCCATGTCCGAAATTTAATAACATCCATATTCGTTCAGCCGTTTTAGCGTAAAAACGTAACAAACATTGGTTATTATAATATTGGTTAGGACTAGCTTCTGCCCGTGGACTTCAGAATTGGGTCCAGGAGTATCCTATCCATGTTATTAAATATATGTGTGTCAAATTTTATCCAAATCCGTTCAGCAGTTATGTCGCGATTGAGTAACAAACATCCAAACAACTTTCACATTTATAATATTAGTCGGATTTTACTAGCGACCCTGCTTCTCACGGTTTGCACGACTTTACAAAACATCGTGATATCTTTATTATTTGTAAGATAAATATTAATGTAAGATAAAATGTTTTTATTAAAAACTAGACCGTTCCCGCGGCTTCGCCCGCGTGGAGGTTTTTTTTTTCGTACATAAGAACCTGCTCCTAGCAATAACAAAAAAACAAAAAAATAATTAGCGAAATCGGTCCAGCCGTTCAGGCGTGATGCCGTGACCAAGGGAAATAGGGATTCATTTTTATATAATATACATTTGTTCAAATTGTCCTCCTCTACTCCGTATACAGGCACGACACCTATTTCTTCTTCTTTTTCATTTATAGAGTTTTAAGACTTTGGAAGCGTATAAGTTTTTATTTACAGACCCATTACATCAAATAATGATTGGTTAAGAATAAGAATATATTGCAGAATACAATGAAAGTTGTTTCGTGCCATTGCAACTATAAACCAAAAAGTTATGACAATTTAAAGGCGAGATTTCGGGTAATTTAAAGAAAAAACTTAAAAAAAACATGTCTCAATTACCGTAACACTTAGGATATACGGTGTTTGGGTCAAACCCCGCGAATTTCAAAAATTGTGTCGGTACATGTGCCAAACACTCTGTATATAACACAATTTACCCACTGCTAGGACACAGGCCTCCTCTGTGTGAGAGGGAGCGGGCCGTAAACCACCTCGCGGGCACAGTGGATGTCACATGTCTTCTGTTATCTTTTTGGTTCTAGGACATGCCACGTTTCTTCACGATGTTTTCCTTCACCGTTTTGAGGCAGTAGTGATTAAATAAATTACAAAGTAAAGCGCCAGCCTGGTTTTGAACCCACGACCTACACCTCAAAAGTCGGGTACCATTGGGCTACCATTGTTCCAAAATTTTATAAATGGCGCCAAAAAACCAAGCTATCTCAGAAAAAATAATAATTTCAATGGTATTTGAAATTCATCATGCAGGACATTGAGTTTTTTGTCCCAAAACTTAATAATTATCTCAGATTCTGAATTCAAATCAAAATCAAAAGTCATTTATTCAAACTAGGCTGAGAATCAACACTTTAATAACGTCAAAATTACATAAGACAGTCCCCCAAAACGTCCGCCCTTCACCACTTCCTAGTGCTTTAGCTGGGAAGAAGAAGTGGCGCAACAAACTCCCCAGCAGCACAGCTGTCTGCTCAGTTAGAAGAACTTGATTACATACAATAGCATGCAAAGTAATTAAAGTTACGAAACAAAGAAACAACACATTCCAGTGCTTCCTTTTTTCTTAATATCTCTCGGCAATCATCACATTTCCGATTACGAACGAATGCTAATTTCCATGTCCATCAATTATTAGATAACTCTATATACTTCGAAGTCGATTGTGAGCGTCCGGCCTGCCCCAAGTGCAAAGGGCAATTGATAGAAATCCGACGACTGAAGAACAAAATACCGAGAGACATTAAGAAAACAGAAGCACGTTAAATTCTTTTTGCGGTCTCTCTTTGGAATGCGCTCCTTCTGGACGGCAACCAGTCGGTTGTCTTTTAAAGTTAAGGCACGTAAACATATTCGTAAGAAGTTGGCAGAATCATCCCAGCGCTGATTTGCTGGATTCGTTTTCTCCTCTACGTATCGTTATTTCTCCCAAACTTTATTCTCTTTATATGTATGTAGATATTATATGTATTATTATGTGTAACTGAATCTGTGTTTTTTTTTGTATCTCAAGTGTGCCTAAGTGTTACTACCAAGATAGTTTTTAAGTGTTTTGTTTGGTAATACAATAATTATACATGCAGGTAATACATGCTATGGGCCTTCGACGCCTGAAAATAAACTATTTTTATTTTATTAGTATTTATTATTTGTCGAGTTATCTATTCCTTAAGTTGCTTCTTCCTGCCATGTGTCTTCTCTGCATCACCCTAAGGTTGACTGGTAGATAATGCCTCAGGCATTAAGTCCGCCTTTGTACAGTATTTTTTTTACTTGTTCTTAAAATATTAATAAATAAATAAATTAAATTATTTTCCGTATTGTAATACTTATTAATAAAACATTGTAATGAGTACATTATGTCAATAAGTGAAAATAAAATCAAATAAATTGACTTATAAACTTATACAGTCAAATTAATGAACATATTTATATGAACTAAATGTGCTTTACTGCAGGCAAAGTGTGCATGACCGCTTAGTAGCAGCGAGGAAGAACGTGGCAAGCCTGACGGCCGCGCAGCTGCTGAAGAAAGATGTGAAAATTGTCGGCGATGTCCTCATTCCCAGTTTTCCGATACTGGTCAAGGTTAATAATAAAGCCTCGTCCCCACTAGGGACATTTGTCGAGCGACATGTGTCCCCGGTGACATCGGGCGATGTCGGGCGACGTCGGACGACATCGCCGCGACATTGTTGAAACTGTTCCTTATCACTACTCTTCATCGACTGTGCGACAAGGAACAGTTTCAACAATGTCGTGGCGATGTCGTCCGACGTCGCCCGACATCGCCCGATGTCACCGGGGACACATGTCGCTCGACAAATGTTCCTAGTGGGGACGAGGCTATTAAAAAGTATATAAAAAACAACCGATTTCCAAAAAAACACAACTTTGATTGTTTGATTTTTAGGGTTCCGTACCAAAAAAGTGGCACCGGGACCATATTACTCTAAGGCTCTGTCCGTCTGACACAGGGCTGTATCTTTTGAATCGTAATACTTGAAATTTTCACAGAGTGTGTACTACTATGGCGGATATAACAACAAATAAAATAAATTTAAATCTACTAATATAAAAAAAAAAATATCTTAATCGTAATCTTGTTGTTATTATTTATTTATTGCATAATTTAAGTAAATTAAATTGTTTTTGATCTAATTTAGCTTTGTAGCTATAGCTAGCTTTATATTATTTCAATATATTTATTAATTTTGGTAATGCTCATCTAGCGGCGACCATTGATCCATAAATATGTGTTATTTGCGGATAATGCAGTGGACTGCAACATTGCAACGTTTTGTTAACCTTACGTATTATATAAATGTTGTAGTTGTTTATTATCCCTTATTAAATAAAATAAAATAAAGTTAAAAATAAAATAAGGTTATTAGACAATTACTTTACAATTTTTTACGAATAATATACCTCTATTTTTTTTTTACTTAAGTATTGTACGGTGGTACTGAATTAAGCAACCCTCTGGGTGCGAGTCCGACTCACACTTGGTCGCTTTTTCTGGCACTGACTCCCGATACTAAAGTAATTTTGCACTGAAGGGTTTTTGGAAGGGGGTTGTTTTTTTTATATGTATTATCTTTCCTCTCGCTTTATGTGGGAGTGACTTCGTGTGACAGCTTAAGCATGGAATTAGTAAGAACTTTATAATAGCATGGAATATGTAAGTACTTTATATTAGCATGGAATTGAGTAAGTACTATATAGACTGTAAGTATAAAAGTAAGGGGGGGGGGGGTCGAATTTCGACCAGAGGGCGACCACTAGTAATGAATAATAT
The DNA here is from genome assembly GCA_905333075.3 of Atethmia centrago. Taxonomy (NCBI): domain Eukaryota; kingdom Metazoa; phylum Arthropoda; class Insecta; order Lepidoptera; family Noctuidae; genus Atethmia; species Atethmia centrago. The sequence goes on from HG995393.1 coordinate 13,118,812, forward strand.
TCGAATAAATATTTCAGTATTTAGCTTTTTTAAATTCTGCGGTTAATTTCTGTGGCTGCTCAGTTGCTTTTTACCAAGATGACATTTTTTTTTTTTGTGTTTCCAAAGTTATTGCTATGTATTAATGTTACATAGCAAGCAGTGGTATTGTAATATCATCAACATAGACGAGTAGATTAAAAACGTATGGTACGAGCCCAGAGGGTTTTTGAGCAAGCATAATTATACAAAACAAAAGGTATTTACAAGGCAGATGTGAGTGGAAACGCCGGGAGGGGACGCCACAGAAAGACATATAGTGACCTCATTGGTGATGTTCTTCAAAAAGGTCAGGTGCGTAGTACTAGCAACCGGCGTGCGTGTATAACCAGATGTATGAACGTAAACGAAGCAAAGGGAGTATGTAAGGAGCGTAGCAGGTGGCGTTCTATAGTTTCTGCCTACCCCCATGCGAAGAAGGCGTGAGTTTATGGAGGTGTATGTATAATTATGCAGGGCGAAAAATAGATACCTAGCTCAGTAAATGATAAATGATTTTATTTCTGTATAGTAGGTTTGTTCAAACACTATTACACGTCAATCATATTTTAAAAACTAGATGAGGTCGGCGTTTACTATCTGACTACTTTGGGAAGAAAGGCCGAAACAAACTCACGAGGTCACAGTCTCGTTTAAAGTCCAGACATAATCTTGGTCAAATCATGTGAGGACCACGTAGACTGGTGTCCGAAATGGTCTTTTGATGAAAGAACCACAGATTGAGTGGACCTGTCCAGGCAGTGCACGCATTTGTCAGTAGTCGTGAAGCTCAAATCAGCTCAGTAGGTGCGGCATGATCAGAGAACACTGCAAAAATATATTTGGAAAGTTTAAGATACGAGCCCCGTTGTCAGGGATCCACTTTTAGATTTCCAAAATGGACCAAAAATAACGTGATCTTGATCTCGTGATCGCCTTGACGCATATATGTATGTTGGGTCCGCAGTGGTAGCCCGCGAATTTCAAATTTTCTTACAAATATGTATTTACAGAATAGAGATGATACCTGGGTAAAAGTAAAGAAAAAGAAATCCTATTTATTCCGTCAGTCAGATAATAAAAAAAATATTGGAAACGTATGTTTTGCTTTATAATATTAATAAATAATGACTTAGATAAAACGCTTTAAAGTTAAGGCGTGGGGGCTCGTCACACTTCAGTGCAAAATCTAGCAAAGCCCGATGTCATGTCGCATTTTAACTCAATGTATCGCCGTAATCTAATAATTACGTAAAAAAAAAAAACAACGAGAGAGAGATGCGTCAGAAGCTGAACGCTTAGGCCGATCGTGCCTCTCTATCGCTAGTTCCGCGCTCTCGCTTACACGCTCGGCTCAGGCGGAACGTGACAATGAGTCATGCTTTTACGTGCGTGCAGCCGGCATTCAGTGGCGTGCAGTGGTTCTCCACAGAGGGTAGGCCATGCATACTGACACCAAAAAAAAAACTAATTCGCGCAACATCACAGCGCGGCTCTAGATATGATGACCCTCAAAGTAGTCACTATTGATTTATAATATTTGAAAAAAAAACCTTTAAAAATAATCCTGTAAAAACAATAGTTAAATGCAAGAACTCACCACATAATTCAAGGTTTAAAACACGATTTTCTAACGATGCAAACAGAAGAAAGATTCGGCCACTCAAATATCATAACCAAGTGGGTGGGTAATAATTACAGAACACGTCACTTGCAAGATATCAGAAGTCATGAATTATCATATTTTTGGATTCATTCTCGTAATTCGGGCACACATCTACCTTTAGACACAACTTGATTCTTATCATTGAACGACAAGTGCGACTAACCTAACCTAACCAACACATTATCGGTGCAAACTTCACAACAGAACACCATTCTTAGGTAAATAAACAAATAATAACACAACACATAATATTTACACCACTTTACGTTTCAAAACGAATTACTTATAACTTATTAAGATTTAGAAAAGCAAAACATTCAAGTTCGGATATAATTTGCGTGTCACATGAAACACGATGGCTTGTCGATAAAAAAAACACTACCAATTAAAATTGTATCACTGTCATACCGTGTTCTTCCACAAAAGCGACTACCATATTTTGCCGGATAACACACTGGACTGTGTTGCCGAAACTTATTTTCCTAACTCCCAAAAAACCAAGCGAAATTTCCCAAATATGAGAAGAAAAATAAAAAATTATGAAGTTTTTAATTATTTCTATAGGGCTTTTGCTATTCCTTACAATTTATAATTTTTTGGAAGGTATAAATTCAACAATACCACCCTTTTTTTAAATTGTCTCTAGTAGTCTGGTAGTCATGAAGGCAAACTTCCCCGCAATTCGGGGAATTGTCCAAAAATTGGGAACCCTGGTCTTCAATATTTTTCATTCATTAAATCTTGACTTTACACACAGCCAATGGGGACGAAGCTCCTGCCGCAGGAGCTACGCCCCTAATTTAAACCATTTCACTATTGTGTGCCGTTCATACACACGAAAATATACACGAGTGTGCGTAAATTTATGAACGGAATGTAGGCCAAACGAATGCTTGCCCGGTAAATCGCGCATACCTACCTACGTATAACGTAAGCTCCGTCGAACTGTGAGTCACATGGCGTCTGCGACAAGTTGCTATAAGAGTTTTAACAGGAGTTTAACTTTTTTTTTTATATTTTGTATTATTGTATTACATAGTTAAAATAAATGCATTTGGCGTTGTTGGTAGGGTAGGCTAGGCCTAATTGCCTCTATGGACGGTACGCCCCTGACCATGAATGCCGTCATCGATTTATAAGACGTTATCACGTCGAAAACACGTGTCCATATTTTTTAATATTACTGTACGTGACGAGCAAAAAAAAATTGACATCATCCCTATTAGAATCATTAAAATCATTAATATATCTCTCTAAGTTAGATTTGTTCCATATAAACTTTTCCATGAGAGATTTTTTCAGGAACAAATCTGACTTAGAGAGAAGTATTTATGATTCTAATGATTATAGTTCTGTAAATACATATCTGTTATAGTCGCGAATCATATATTGATCAAGATACAGTCTGACACTGACCTGCAAATAGCAAAAAACGTTTCGACAATTTCAATTTCGCGGGCTTTTTTTTTTGGGTGGGAAATCATCAAATAACTTCTTCCGCTCTGGGCGGAACGGGAGGGTGTGTCAGACTCTTACTGACTAAAACCCACCCGTGTTCCTTCCGTTGCCTGTGTTGCCAGGGGGCTCGGTAACCCTTTTGTACCTTCCACGCGAATTTCGCGGGCTACCCTGGCGCGTTTATGAACCTGTTTGATTGTACCTTACCAACAGTACTGTATGTTAAATATTTCCTCTCCCAGGAATTCTTGAAGCGTCCCGGGGCGCTCCAGGCAGTGTCCGAAGCCCTGCTCCGTAACAAGTGCACCGTCGCGCTGCTACTCGGCATGGACCTCACCGACGGGCTCCAAAGAGACACTGCTCTGTACTCTCCCTCAACTCCCGAGAAGGCTGTGCTAGTAAGTATCATATACGATTATGTATCAAAGGGAGTTTAAGACGCTGACAACACCTAAGCCGCGGTCACTGTCGGATTGCATAGAAAAGAAAGAGAAGCGCGATGACACAACGCTTGTAATTTATTGCAAAATATGAAGCAATTATCTATTTACTCAAAATTGAGTTGATTAATCGAAAATAAAAAACAACCAAGTTCTGCATTCAAATAAGACGTTCTTGTTATTAATTAATTACGTAACGTATGTTGATATTTAATACAGATATTTTGGATTAGCTCTAGGTAAGAGGTAGGAGATTAGCTCTAGGTAGTTTATCGTTAGTTTGTATCGAGATTTTTTTTCAAAACGTGTTTTGGTAACAACCAAGTTCTGGGAAATTATGTTCAAAATTAACATATATTTTTTCCGCTACCTCAATTTGATTTGGCAATTTTTTTCTTAAGTGAAGCCAATTTTGGTCAATTGGGTCTTGTCAGCGTCTTAAGGCCTGCATTCCTCCTGCGTTGATGTCGGGCGCGTACGTAGGTCGCGCGTACGAATATACATTGTGTTCTGTGCACCACGACACGGCGACGCTGACGTCATCGTCTGCGTTACGCGCCGCGTACCGCGCGCGCCTGTCTCGCTCGTCAGCGCCGCGGTCGTCGGTTGATTGAAGAGCATAGAATAGGGTAGATAGCTGTTCTTTTTAAAATTGATTTTTCGAAACCTAGAAAAAATTAAGCATCAGTAAAAAAAAAATGTTTAAATGGTAACTTCAAACTCAAAGCATTTATTTCAATTAAACCATTTACAGGCACTTTTGAATTGTCAAGGAGTCTGTCAGTTAGAAATATGAAGCTAGTTGCTCATTCCAAAGCGTAGTAGGTACCTATGGAGAAAAACGGACAAGAAACTCCATGGACTCTCTTTTAAATTATATTGTTACATAAAGATTATATATAATGTTGAATTTATAACTTAATGTGAGGACGATGCAAAAAAAACAATTTCAGACGCTGACGTTAGCAGCGCGTATGTTACTACGCGCCGCGTGTCGCGCGCGTCTGCCTCACTCGAAACCTAGAAAACAAAACAAAAGCTACAGTAAAAAACAAACATCTATAAAAATGGCGAAGGTATTTGCATTTTAAAGTCTATGCCAGACAGAAACAGTAGGTACTACTAGCATCTGACGCCACAACATTTATTAGAGAGAGAGATAGCAACTTCGCGCCATTCAGTACAATGATCGTTTTGTGTGACAAGGATAGAAGAGTAATTTTAAAAGCGCATAACTTCTCTATTTTTCCATTGATTGTATTTGTTTTTTTACAAAACGTCTCTTTTTAGTAACATATTTAAAATAAGTATTCATTCGTGTATTTCTTTGATAGTAGTCAAATACCCTATTGTTGAGGGGGCTCGCCGCCCTCTCTCAGTCTGTTACTGACGAGCAGCTGAATGCCACGCGTGCGCGAATGTAGAAAAAGCAAGAATTGGGTGAATGTGATATATTGTTCTAGCAGCTACTAAAAAAAATATAAACGGGTTCATTATCATAAATCCACTTGGCAGACGACTGTACGGTAGAGAGGACGGTATCGCACGGTATTTTATTTTTAATGAACTGTGACCGTTGCTTTACTATTAAAGTCGGCATCAATGCGGTTCCGGTGCGACGCATGCGCGGTGTTCATGCGTATACACAAACATGACGCGTGTCGGTGCGGCGCCGACATCGTGTACAGCAGGCTTAGCATGACGCTTTCTATTTCTTCGAAGAATAGACAAGGCTCTTTCTATACAAAGTGACATTTCGTTTCTCCATTTTTGACATCGCACCGTAGAAATTCTTCTACATAAAAAAGGAACTAGACAAAGATCGTTAGAAACAAAAGACAAAATGACAGATTGACTTTACGTGCTTTTCCAAAGCACGGAGGGGTCTCGGTAAGCAATGGATGGTCGCCCATCAACGGACCGACCTCGGCAAACGTTGCTTAACCTATGATCGACCCTTGCGGCTGTTATTATTTAGCCACGACCCCTCTAGGCTATAGGCTAGACAAATAATTATGAAGTCTACTTGTCTGCAAATACAATCCCCTCTTTTTTTTTTTTTGAGTGTGGGAATTCATCAAATAACTTCTCCCGCTCTGGGCGGAGCGGGAGGGTGTGTCAGACTCTTACTGACTAAAACCCACCCGTATTCCTTCCTGTTGCCTGTGTTGCGGGGGCCTCGGTGACCCATAAGTACTTTCCCGCGACCCCGGCAGGCATCGGCCCTAGTGGACCCTTACCTATGTGCTGACGACATCTCTTTGAGGCGCGCGTGGAATACAACGCGCCGTCGACCCGGGCGGTCCTTACCGGACGGTGAGCTACCCATTGCTCACCGTCCGCAAGCCCGCGCCTACGGTGGCCGGAAATCCGCCCGGGATTCCCGACGCCCTGGGCGTCTCCTGCAGCGGCTAGAGGCGAGAGGGCACGAAACTTGCCTTTCCCTCAACCGTCCCGCCTCTTCCTTCGCGAGCATGCCCTCTCGCTCCGTACCATGGCCTGAACCAGGGCCGGACGCGAGAGGTCTCTGCTGCCGATCGCCTCCACGAGGCGGTGCTCTGCCGAAGCCGGGCAGACCTCCACCGTATGCTCCACCGTGTCCTCCGGGCGATCCACACAGTGGTGACACCCGGACGTTTCCTCCCGCCTTATCCGACACAGGAACCTCCCGAAACTGCCGTGTCCGGTGAGGACCTGCGTCAGGCGGAAGGTGAGGACGCCGTGGCGCATCTCTAGCCACTCCTCAAAGAGGGGACTTATCGCCGCAATCGTGGCGGGCCCAGCACTGGGTTGCGACAACCGTACTTTCCATGACGCCATGAGATCCCGCCGGAGCTCCGTCCGCTGTGCCGCGATTTCTCGCGGCAGCGGACTTACGCCCCGGCGTTTCGCCTCCTCGCGCCACTCCCATACGTGCGCGAGGAAAATACAACCCCCTATTATCTATTTTAATTTGATTTACTTAAGTTTTATGCCGGGTTGACACAATCAAAGTACGCTTGTACAAAGTAGATTTGACAAAGCAGGCTATGAAAAGTTGAACGTGGACCTAAAGTCGAATTATTAACTCACTGGAGTGAAAAAATAATGATATTTATTGTATTCTTGACTTGAACTTATTATTATACATTTATTTTACACTTATACTTATTAAACTAAACGATCATCATTGCAATAAATATGACCATTTTATTACACAAAGTGGCAGCTAGCACATGTCAGAGTTGATTGGACGCCGTCATCCAAGTGCGCTTTGATCAGTGTTGCCACGATCAAAAAAATGTCCCAGTAGTGGTCAAATCTGCTTTGTCCAAGCCTACTTTGATTGTGTCAACGCGGCTTTAGTTTCGTTTTATACGTGACCATTTGTATGCCGGTAATTACAGAAACGAATAAAAACTGTGTCTCGCATAGATCTACGTTCGGGCATACGAAGGGTAATTTATTACATTAAGTATTTATGCACGGGGATGTGGAAGTCAGATAGGCAGTCGCTCCATGTAAAATACTGGTATTCTGCTGCATCCGGGTGGGTAGACTGGTAGCCGACTCCAGCATCCATGGTGGCTAGAGTGATGGCCAGCCCTAACAGGGTTCTGAAAATGATTGCTGGCACAATATAGTTGGGAAGGTCTAGGTAGGTGATGACGTATTTATGCACTTCCTACCCTGAAGCACAGGTTCAACCTAGTTCAGGTAAATAAGCAACTGTGCTATGTTAAGTTATTAATTGTAAATGTGCTTTTAAAAAATAAACGATAACTTGCATTGGGGCAATTAATATAATACGTATATATCGATTGCTGATAATTTATACCAAACGCAGCAGATTTTTTTGTATTGGCAACAAATTTATTAAAACGCCATTTTATCGCCCGCCCTTTTGCTGTCGTTGTATAAAAATGCTGCTGCGTTTGGTAAAACTTATTATAAATTATCTATAATCCTAATTGCCCCAATAAACTATAATTATTTTATAATAATACTTTGTTTACTGCCTCGTTGGTCTAGCGGTCGCAAGCGCTACTGCTGAGCGTGAGGCCCAGAGTTAGATTCCCTGCCCGGTTATTGTTTTTCCCCATCTGAAATTTCTCAGTAGCAGTCCGGAGTCTGTATTTAAACCCGGTTGATGGCGATAGGCTCGCCCCCTATTACTGACTTAAATATAACAGACGAAATGTGGATGTACTATAAGTACAGCCCGATTCAAACTTTATGGCGGCTCGGAACACGAAACGAGTCGCTGCGCAGTAACAAATTCACGTGTCAGCGGGGGTGAGGGGTGCGGTACTGCGCAGTGAGTAGCGCACTTTAGAGACGCCATGACGCCATTAAGTTTGAATCGAGCTCTACCTCTGCCTAACCGTTCAGAGAATACAGGCGTGACGATATTTTGTTTCAGTTAAGTAAACACCTAGAAGGCTTCACAAATCCGTCGCTAGGGCTGTCCCCGGAGCACCTCACTAGCGCCAAGGATTGCAGTTACTACTGGCAACTGAATCTGTCCGCGTCGCGAAAGCAATACATACCGGCCATCAACACTTTTACTACTCATAAATGATTGCTCATGATCTTGTTCTTTTATTTATGCTTGCAATAGACAATAGTGAGATAAGGCGCAGATATTCGATTTTAGTGACTTTTAAAACTGTTACTGCGCCTTCATATAATACATACCATACATACATAATCAGCCTATAACGTTCCCACTCCTGGGACACAGGCCTCCTCTCTCGGAGAGGGAGTGGGCCGTAATCGACCACGCGGGCCAAATCCGGGTTGGTAATGCAAGCTGGTGTGGGTTGGCATCATATAATGTAAGTAAGTTATACAAAAAATGTATGTTAAACTAGAACGCATACACATCAATTCTATATGTGAATATTTAAGTGTTGTTATAAAATACTTCATGAAATAAATTCAGGAAGTAATGTCTACCCAAAGCATAAAAAATGATCAATCAATCAATCAACTCAGCCTATAACAGTCCACTGCTGGACATAGGCCTCTCCCAGGCTGCGCTACAACACCCTGTCCTCCGCCTTCCGCACCCAGTCTGTCACAGCCACCTTTATAAGGTCGTCGGTCCATCTAGCTGGGGGGCAGGGGGGGTCAAGTCTGTATGTAACCAATGCCAACGTCGGGCAAAAGGAACGAAAGAGAGACAACGATATACGCTAGACAGAGAAATCACTATTAGTATTTTGCTTGACTAGATTAGAACATTCCTAACATATTGGTAGAATTTCTATTGTTACGGTGAACGGTGTTGACCCCGTTTCTAAATAAATAATTATTTATTTTATGGATAAAAACATGTGCTGCACATCTGTGACTATTTTGTGTTATTAATTAGAAAAAAAAAATACTTTTTAGAAGCAATCAATACTTTTACTCTGGCAGCACCTGAAATCAGAAAAATATGGCGGTTTAGTGGATGCGACATTGTTTATGTTTTTATCTGGTTTTTTAACTTGTGCCTGGACATTTTTACGAGTTGTAGATACTCATTATTTTGTTTTGTTATTATTTCGTGCTGCTGTGTTTTTAGTTTTGTGTGCCTGGACAATTTTACGAGACACTCATTGTGATTGTTATTTCTGCTTGGACACTTTTACGAGAAAGAGACTCATTTCATTTATTTAGTGTACGTGTACCTGTGCATTATTTGTTAAAATGTCACGCCATATGTCTTAGGAACTTAGAAGAAAGTGTGCTAAGTGTAACATCACTGCAGCAGAAGATAGAAATTTGAGTTTCCACAGATTATATCATTATTTCAAGTATATGTATATGCTTAAAACGACACTGTATTTTCAAACATAGGCAGTTTATCGACGAACCTTCGAAAAAAGCTATGAAAAGAAAAATAAATATATTAAAAAACGCTTACAACTTTGTTTTACAGATATTCTATTTCACGAAGTCCGTTCGGCTTTGATTGTAGTAGTGACGTATCCCGACAATCGCGCTTGTGTGTGTAAAAGTAGGTAACGTTAGCAAAAAAATCTGATATATATTCAAGTCGAGATTTAATAATCTAAATAAAATTTTGGTTTTAAAAGTATATACATTTTGTAAATAAATTAGATTAGGTTGCAATAAATGCAAAAATATTAAGAATATGTAGGCATTTAATTAAGCATTGGTGTTACAGAATGGAAACGAAACAAGTAGGACTATTCAGTATTTTCAATCACTATCAGATAAATTTTCGATTTCCGATTCCGTTTTGCTGTCGTCAGAATCATCTTGTACATTAATTATAAATTCAAAATCGAGATCAAAATATTTCAAGTAGTCTTTTTCAATTTTTTCAACATGAGCACAAGTTTTTTGCCACGTTTCACTGCTAACTTGGCCCAAACTTTCATTGATCAGTCTTTCCGTATTCGTCATGTTTTGCTCGATATTTTTAGATGCGACATAATTTTTAACGATCCCCCAAATATTTTCAATCGCATTTAATTCTGGGTGATAAGGGGGAATGCGTAAGACATCAAAACCCTTGCTTTTTATAAAATCGTCAATCTTGTAGATTACGTGTTGGGCTTTGTACTTCTTTATTGTATCGTACAATTCCAATTTAAGAAGAGATTCATCAAATGCTATAACCTTATCCCTGAGCCATTGCTGCATATCGGCTTTCTTTGTAGATTGACCCTAAAACAAAATGTAATCAAAATAATTAAGTAATATAAACATTTTATAACACAAAAAAACATTCATTTTATAAATACTTCTATTGCTATATTAAGTACCTATCTTTGTATAACATTTTAATTGAAAACGTATAAATAAATATAACCTCACTATGGACAACTCTTCTTCGTTTTGTTGCCATGCTGACCTTACTCCGTGAAACAATTTGGCGCGAACTAAAAACCACTACTGATCCGGACCGTGTCCCGATCGACACTGAGCGCTCTCGAGGTTACGCACACAAAAACAATGTGCATGTGCACGCTTGACAACATTTATAGCCAAACGGACTTCGTGACATAGAACATCTGTACTTAAAATATCTTTCCAAAAACAACTGTGTATCATGAAAACAAAGCGAAATTAAATTAATATTCAATTTAAATACCGGAATTACGCTTTGTTTTCATAATACATCGAATAAATTATCCATCCTAAATAAAATAATATCAGTTTTAAATTCTGGCGCGAAAAGTAGTTTCATGGGTCAAATACTGGCGCACTAGTGTCGCTAGCTGTTGGCATATTTTTTCTATGAAGTCTTCATTCTTCCCGTCAGGGTATATGTGTTCTGTGCTGGGGGGCGTCCCACACTACGCTTGCCGATACGCGGTCTCCACTCTAGGACTCGTCTGCTCCACCGGCCATCGGTCCTTCGACAAATATGGCCAGCCCACTGCCACTTCTGCTTGCTTACTCTGCAGGCTATGTCGGTAACTCCGGTTCTCTTCCGGATAACTTCATTTCTGATCTTATCCTTCAAAGAAACTATTAAAATTATATTACTTTCAAATTACTTAAGAAATTTTCTAGACTTTTTTTTTTATATGAACAGACTATTTTATTATATATAAATCTATTTGTGATTTTTTTCGCTACTAAAAATATATTCCCTATAAAACCGAACGGCAGCGCGGCGTAAGCGCGACGCGCATTTGTATAGCCAAGGTCAACGGTGAGTACCCGACCGTTAGGCGCTCCCTCGTAAAAATCCAATTTATATTTTTTGTTATACAAAAAATATAAAAACAAAGATTACCTCATGATTACCACCTGTGTTTCAGGCCATCACTTTTATAGTAGATTTTTATCTCTTGTTTTTTTTTTTAAATTTTTTCATGTGCAATTTATTTTTTGCTGTGAATCTCTGAGGTCCTCAATGGTAATCCTGTTGTTTCCTCCCGCCTTATCCAAGACAGGAACCTCCCGAAGCTGCCGTGTCCGGTGAGGATCTGGGTCAGGTGGATGGTGAGGATGACGTGACGCCTCTCTAGCGACTCCTCAAAGAGGGGACTTATCGCTGCAATTGTGGCGTGCCCAACTGTCATGTCTACGAACGTGTCTCACGTTATTGTTCCGAGTGGTCTATCTACTTCTTTAATCTGAGGCGTGTCTGAGGCCTTATTGCATGGGACTTAAACATAACTGGCGAAATTTCAGTATACTAGAACTTTGGCTAACCCTCCATTTCTAGGAATTCTGGCGTAATGTTTGTTTGAAACTAATTAAAAAAAAACTATATAACCCCTAGGATCGTGAAACAGCGTGTTGTAATGGCATCGGCAATAATTGCCATAGAAAAAAACATAATTGACACACTGACGTCTGACACTGACTGAATCACTGAACAGAATAGTGATGGGTAACTCATCAATTTAATTTGAGGATGAGGGAGCACCTCATTTTGCCTCGTGAGGTCCTCACGAGGTACCCCTCATTTGAGGTGAGGATTTGAGGAATCCTCAACGGCGTATTCACCTCACGAGTCGTGAGCCCGAGCCGAACTCAGCCGAACGTGCGAGGGAGCGAGGCGGGCGGGCGCGACGACATTCACGAGTACTCACGACTCTCCGTCCGATTAAGCAAATCTCTCTCACCTCTCACACATATCATTTTCTTTCGCTCATAAATTTTAGACCGCCAAAATAAACGAATCAATGACACTTGATTATCAATCTAATGCTGATGCTTTTAGAGTTCATAATAATTAACCATAGCTGAAATAAAAATATTTTCTTTAAAATTCGTTTTGACTAATAATGTTACATACTAATTTTAACAGTTTACGTGATTTTCTTGTAACAATTACGTAGACTTTTGTTTTGTTTGTGTTCGTACTTTAATCTAAATAATTAATATCCTACCAAACATCAGTATCACACTCACCACACACACATGACACAACTAACATCATTACATACTTAGGTACATTATTTCATTAGGTACATACCAAAATCATAATGTTAATGTTTATTATGCTGCCAAAAAATCGAGACCAGACCTCACCTCACTCATTCTTTAATTCTATACAATTTTTTAAATCGGTTCATTCGCTCACTCGTTGAGGAGCTCATCACTCAACCACTCAATACTCACTCGCGAGTCACGCCTCACGCCTCACCTCGCTCGCCTCACCCCTCGCCACAATTTCATATTGTCAATGTCAATTTTTGAGGACGCGTGAACGAATGAGGTGAGGTGAGGTAATGAGGTGGTTCATTGTTGAAAATCGAGTAACTCTTTCAATTTGCGATCACGAGGACCTCAAACGAGGGACCTCATGAGTGAGGGACTCATCACTAGAACAGAATACTGACCACAACAAAAACCAAAGATTAAAGTAATTAAATATTTTCTTGATTTCTTCCACAAAAGCAAAGAGTAAAGTAATTATATAGGGACACAAAAGCCACGAACAAGAGTTAAAGAATAATATATTTTAGTTTTCATGGTGACACCTAGTGTAAGGTGCGAATTTATTCTGAATCCTATGACCTACCTGGAGTCTTGACCTATTCCGGCCGGTGCCCATCTTATACCTATCTTACCGATGTTGGAGAAGCTTTCATTCAAGTACAAGAAGTCATAATAGGAGTCTGTCATTTAAACAATCGTGTTTTCAAACACAAGTGTCGAATTAGGTGATTCTTCTTGAGTTTAAAAGATGGATAAACTGCCAATGTGTAGGATATGTTTAGTGCAGAATGTTCCGATGGATGTGGTTGCCAACAAGAACCTGCAGGAGATATATGAGAAGCTCACTGAAAGTCCAGTAAGTTGTTTATGTATAAATTAAATTACAAAAGTTGTTTAGAAGCTTTCATTAATTCAATAATGTTTGAAGAAGTTCTTGTTTGGTCATTATTTTAAAGCAACGGTACAGGATACTAAGTACATTTTTAAATATGATAACATGGAAACAAATAAGACCTGAACGTGTTTGTTGTACATTTGGTCTTGTTTTCCTTGGAATACTTGTTGGCTTGTACAGTATTGCATTGTAATTATTGAATCACTGCCTCATTGGTCTAGTGTTTACAAACGCTACTGCTGAGCATGAGGTCTGGGTTCAATTCTTAGAACAGGCAAAGTGTTATAGAGTTTTTCTATCTCAAATTTCTCAGTAGCAGCCAGCACAGATTCTGGATTTGTGCCCGTTTGATGGCAATGGCCCTTATTACATGGGACCTAAACATAATTGGTGAAATGTGGGTGTACTATAGTTACATCCCTGCCCAACCTTTCGGGGAAACAAAGCATAATGTTATGTCATGCTATTTAGTTATTAGATTTGAAGCATATAATTTAAAATTAAACAAAATGGTGTAAGAGTAAATTTGTTTCAGTTCGTGACTGATGACAGTAGACCGATGCTTGCTTGTTCCTTCTGCTACACCAAACTAAAGCAGTGCAGCCAATTGCAGAGAAAATGTCTGCAAGCTGAGGAGCTGTTCAATCAAATGTTATGTGAAGATTATGAGGTGGGGGATACATCACCAGATAACTATTCTTCTCTTTCGTTCACTTGCAGTCTATGTTCTAAGTTACTGGAATTGGTTTCCGCACTTAGACCTTCAGTTGACCACTGTACTTGGGCCATGGTGGTCCTCCCTGGTCAAACCAGCCAGCCCACATCCCTCCAGAAGCAGATTAGGTCTCCTAGTCTATTTAAAACATCTGCCAAACATGTGTGTCTATTCTAATTTGGGTGACACATGTTCATTCAAAGAGCACAGACAACTGTCTGTTATACCTATTGTGTACCTATTCATAGTTCAATTATATTAGCTAGTGATGGGTATCAATGGCGCCGATTCCCTTGTTCACAAACTAAACTAAATTTAAGTTCAGTGCATCCTTTTCTTTTTATTTCATTAAGAAAAGGACAGAAGATCAATTTTAGTTTAGTCCTGTCAAATTAATCAGCGCTTGACGTAAATTGACGTAATTTTAGTAGGCAAGTTTTTAATCACGTCTAAACTTCTATGGAGTAATGACAGGCGGTGATTAATTTGACAGGACTAAACTAAAATTTATCTTCTGTCCTCTTCGTAATGAAATAGAAAGAAAAAGATGCACTGAACCTTAATTTAGTTCAGTTTGTGAACAAGGGAATCGGCGCCATTATCTAAATTAATAAAAAAAAAAACATATCTAAACTCATACTTGAAGTAACTACAACTACAATGACCCCAAAAAAAACTTTCTTTTTTTCTTTTTTATTCATCATGTTTAGTTATAAAGGCTGTCTCAATGAAACGAAATATCGATTAAATGCCCATCATTGCTTTGTTGGCAGGAATGCACTCTTATGACGAAATTTACAGTTGGTTTGCAACAATGTCATTGTATCACGTGCAGTGTGACAGGTGGCGCCATCCTGTTGGAGTCTGCAAGCGTTCTCCGACAGTCATTTCTCCTTTGGACTGATCACCGACAGGATGTTTCGTTTTTGAGAGATTCGTCGATAGAACGTTTCACCTATGGACGTTTCGCCGACAGAACCTTTCGTATGCGTCACTTTCGACGACAGTAATAGAGGGGATCTGGCGTTAATGGACACTGTTCTAACCTAAACTAACCCAACATTATCCTGCGCTCATAAAAAAGGTTCTGTCGGCGAAACGTCCATAGGTGAAACGTTCTATCGACGAATCTCTCAAAAACGAAACGTCCTGTCGGTGGTCATTCCAAAGGAGAAATGACTGTCGGAGAACGCTTGCAGACCCATCCTGTTGTAACCACATCTCATTTATCGTCGCCTTAGAGTGAAAACCTCGTATATGCGAAAAAGGCAACTTTACTGGAATAATTATTAAATTCTAAGTGTTGGTAAATTTAAAACCTCGCCTGTTCTTTTGCGAGAATTTTGAACTCGCCATAGATGGCTGGCAGGTGACTAAACTTTTTTGTGGGAAACTAGGCGTGCATTGCGAGGTTTTGCTTTCCAAAAATGTATTAAAATAAAAATGACCAAATGCATTCCCTAGGTTTTCACTCTAAGGCGACGTTATGTCTATTCCATCCAATTCTTGCCAAAGAAAGGTCTGTCAACATGGCCCGGTAATTATTGCCGTCGACAGTCACAGTGGCACCATCATAATTTTCAAAAAATAATGGTCCGATTATCTCCCCTGCCCACATGGCACGGCATACCAAACTGTCACTTTTTAAGAATGCAACGGAAGTTCTTGAAAGACATGGACGTGGATTTTCATTTCCCCAGATGTTTTTGACGTGATAACGTCTTATAAATCGAAGAACGCCGGCTGCACGCACGAAAAAGTGTCACGTTCCGCCTGAGCCGACCGTGCAAGCGAGAGCGCGGAACTAGCGATAGAGAGGCACGATCGGCCTAAGCGTTCACCTTGAGACGCATCTCTCTTTCTTTATCACGTAAAATTATAGTCCATAAACCGACAATACAGAAACCATTTTTTTTAATAGTGTTATCAACTTTCTTACAGCCAGACACACCTTTAATATATCCTGGCCGGTTAGAATATTTTGGCGGACTCACAACATCTACAATAGAGCATATGAGTATAGTTGATGAGTGGCAAATGAAAATCATTGCTACCGATGAACATATAACAGACTGTGATAATATTTCCAGTGAACATAATTATAGCAGTCGAGATAATGTTGAGATAATGGAGGAACCTCATACCGCTTGTAATCAAGATTATATAGAAAACAAGAAGGAACATCAAAATGATGGTAAGTTCTTAAATTTATTTCCTACTAGCTTATTTCTGCCCGCGAATTCGTTTGCGTGGAAGTCGTAAGAAATATTGCATAAGTACTAAAATAACAGCCACATTTTTATCCCCCGACCCACCGCGTCGCATCACATCACCCTTCCGCGCTATTAATTAGTTTTTGATTAATGCGTTTCTTTTTACTTTCTTTTTGTACGGCTACTAAGGGTCGTAGCGTGATATTAAATATCGTAATATCGACACTGCCTAGAGAATTCTGAAGAGACCGAAACAGGTGGAAATCTGAAGGTGCAAGGTCAGGACTATACGGCGGATGCATTAACACCTCCCAGCCAAACTCTCTTAAGTTTTGCTGAGTGGCTAAAGATGTGTGAGGTCTTTTTTTTTTTTGAGGGAAATCATCAAATAACTTCTCCCGCTCTGGGCGGAGCGGTAGGGTGTGTCAAACTCTTACTGACTAAAACCCACCCGTATTCCTTCCTGTTGCCTGTGTTGCGGGGTCTCGGTGACCCATAAGTACCTTCCAGCGACCCCGGCAGGATGTGTGAGGTCTAGCGTTATCATGATGAAAATCCACACCCCTTCTGTTGATTAATTCCGGCCGCTTTCTCTTAACTTCTTGCTTTAATTTCATCAGTTGTTCGCAGTAGAGTTCAGAATTGATGGTCCTGCCTGGTGGTAACAGCTCATAATGGATAATGCCTTTCCAATCCCACCACACATACAGCATCACCTTGTTGCGAGTTAACCCGGGTTTCGCCACAGTCTGTGAAGCCTGACCGGCCTTTGACCACGACCTTTTTCGCACGTTCTTGTCGTACGTGATCCACTTTTCATCACCAGTTATCAGCTTCTTCAAAAATGGTTCGGTTTCATTACGTCGTAATAAAGAATCACAAATGAGTACACGGTTCATTAGGTTTCTTTCAGTGAGCACGTGAGGTACCCAAATATCGAGCTTTTTTGTGTACCCAGTTTTTTTCAACTGCGCCAAAACTGTTTTGTGGTCAATTGCCAGTTCTTCAGCTACGTCGTAACTACTGATATGCCGATCTTGTTCCACTTTTTCAAAAATGGCATCCATTTTATCCGTAATAGGGCGACCAGAACGACGTGCATCTTTGACATCAAAATTTCCGGATTGAAAACACTTAAACCAAATTTGTGCTACGCTCACAGACACTGCACTAGGTCCATAAACATCGCAATTCTTTTTCTCGGCTTGCTTTGCATTTTTACCTTTTTTGTAGTAAAATTTTAAAATGTATCGAATTTCTTCGTTAGATTCACTCATCTTGACGGTGCGAAAAACAAATGAAAATCACACATTTTCCTAATTTGAATTTGAAATTATGTTCTTTAAAATTTAAACTTTCAATGACACCAAAACCAGCCAGATACGAATAGTATACCCAAAGAGATTTTATTACAAGTACATACATACTATAATGCGAAAAGACTTTGCCCAACCTAATACAATAAATTGGGTTTTGAAATCTCCCTTGACGACACATCATTCATAAAAGTTTTACGAAGATCCTGCGACTTGTCTTCAGGTGGCGCACGACAAGACTGGCTTGAATCTACAAAAATGAGTGTAGAGAGTTTTAAAACATTTTTAAATTTAATGTGCTGTTGTGGACGAATCTCGCCCTGCTCGGATAATAAAGTCCCTGGGAACTTGGGAAGCTAGCACAGTCCCGATAGTTGACTTGCGCCATCAGAATTCTTCGGATAATTATGTGGGAACAGCTAAACCATTGGAAGATTGTATTTGCCTTCCAGAAATGATCACATTATATTTGTCGTCATAGCGACAGATATTAATGGATGCATCATTAAATCAGATATTATTGCCGAGCTATACACAGCTCAGCGATAATTTATTTTTATTTGTAACTGTACCTACTTACGTCTCAAAAATCCATAATGTCATTCAGATGTCAAAGCGAGACACCAACATTGATCTAACTAGCTGTCTCTATTTTTGATATTAGATATTGATAACAAAACAAGTTTGGTAGGGAAATACGTATTTTTACGCTAAATCCTACCTAATCGTAAGACGATCTAATGTCTGTAAAATATTAAGCTTACGGTGGCATATGCATAAAAGCATAATCAGCCAATAATGTTCCCACTGCTGGGACACAAGCCTTGTCTCTGTGTGACGGAGTGGGCCGTAATCCACCACGCGGGCCCAGTGCGGGTTTGTGGTTAGCTTACGGTGGCTCAGTCAAATTGACCGACTGCACATACATCCCTTAATCTGCTATCGCATCGACTGTATGTTGTACTTAGCTGTTTATTATCACAGGGGTGCCCGGCGCGAAGAAACCAACACTAGACATACGAAGAACAAACCTAGAAGATACTATAACAGTCGAGCAAGAGAGTAATGAACTAGCAGGCTCGAAATTAATCCAGTTAACGCAATATCGTACAACCAACCTTGACACTAAATGCAAAAAATCTACCAAACTACGAAATTTACAAAGACATATTGGAAAGCTCAATGGTGAAAAACCTTACAAATGTCAAGTATGTCAGAAACCTTTTAGTCAAAGTGCGTATTTGAAACGACATTTGCAAACTCACACTGTTGAAAAACCATTCAAGTGTGTTAAATGTCAACGTGGTTTTCGTTTAAAGTATTTGTTAAATATTCATTTTCGTATACACACTGGTGAAAAACCTTACAACTGTCAAATTTGTCAAAAACGTTTTAGTCAAAGTTCACATTTGAAACGGCATGTTCTTACTCACACTGGTGAGAAACCGTACAAATGTGATGCATGCCAGTGTAGCTATCGTTCAAAGGTTAATTTAGATAGTCATATTCGTATACACACTGGTGAAAAACCTTACAACTGTCAAATTTGTCAAAAACGTTTTAGTCAAAGTTCACATTTAAAACAGCATGCTCTTACTCACACTGCTGTGAAACCGTACAAATGTGATGTATGTCGGCGTGTTTTTAACTTTAAGTCTAATTTTAAAAAACATATTCTAATACACACAGGTGAAAAACCTTACAAATGTGATGTGTGTCTGAGTAGTTTTATTGCTCTGAAAGTTTTAAAAAATCATTTAGAAACACACTCGAGTTAAAAACCTTACAAATGTAACGTATGTCAGCGTAGTTTTATGAGAAAATCTAATTTGAAAAATCATATTCTTATACACAGCGATGAAAAACAGTACCAATGTGAAATATGTGCAAAGTGTTTCAGACAAGCAAGTTCGTTGAATCATCATCTTTGGGTACACAAGAAGGAAAAATAATGATTATTATTGGGTATTGAAATATTATTTTCACCGATTGAATTTTAAACTAACTGTCACTTGAATTGAGAAAAAAAGAAATTGAGATATTGCCAAGCGGTTGATTGACTCTTCACATGATCCGTGGTTTTCGTGCAAAGTATTTGTTAAATATTCATTTTCGTGTACACACTGGTAAGAAACCTTACAACTGTAAAATTTGTCAAAAGCGTTTTAGTGAAAATGCACATTTGAAAATTCATGTTCTTACTCACACTGGTAAAAATTATACAAATGTGATGCATGCCAGTGCAACTATCGTACAAAAGCTTTTTAAATAGTCATATTCGTATACATACTGGTGAAAAGCCATACAAATGTGATGTATAGCCTTGACCAAAAGTATTGAGCACCCATGACATCTTTCAGTTTTATGAGGAGTATCAAATAGAAATAAAAAAAACGTTTTATATAGGTTTATTTTACTATTTATTAATTGAAAATTAATATTTCGTGGGTCCACCCTTTGCCTTAATTACGGCAGAAATTCTTTTTGGTAAAGAGCTAACAAGATTTTTACAGTCTTCAGCAGTAATCGCGTTCCATTCTAGGCGCAGGTAGCGTTTCAAATCTTCTCTGTTGTTAATTGTGTGGCGCCTAACTCTACGCTTTAATGAACCCCGTAAATGTTCTATGGGGTTCAGATCTGGCGACTGGGCAGGCCAGTCAAGAAGCTCTGTGTTATTTTCCCGAAACCATGTCATAGTGCGGGCAGATTTGTGGCATGGCGCGTTATCCTGCTGGAATTTAACACCATCCATGTTCGTGTCGCCGAAAAGTTTCGTGAATGAAGGCAGCAAGGCAGTTATGTACTTAGTAGAGTCCATGCGGCCCTCAAACACGAACAATTCGCCAACTCCAGAATCGGTCATGCAACCCCAGACCATTATGCTGCCGCCGCCGTGTTTTACGATTGGGATCACACACTCTGGCCGTAGATGACCGACAATAGAATATTTCAACAGTAGATTTGGTTTTCTCCCATACTTACCGTGAACGAGCGAAATTTGTAAGGTGCTCAATACTTTTGGCCAAGGCTGTAGGTAATAGGATATAAAATAATTCTAACTTAATAACAAGGAAAATTAATAAAGCGCTCCTCCTCTCTGTACATATGTAAAAATTTGCTATGCCCGACAGGGTCCATAATTGATTCTATTATTTTTTTTTCATTTTCCACCTGTAATTGTACATTATGGATTGCAATAAACGATTTGAGATTTGAAAACAGACTATCTTAAAATTATAAAAAAAAATATTGGAGACCCTCACACCAAGCCCTTTCATTTAATGTGTGACACATTAAATGAAAGGGACGGGAGATTTTGTAAAACTATTTCTATTTAATAATTGGTCCCCCAAAAGTGAACCCCATATTCGAAATGTATTTATTTACGTTACACGTCCGTGTTTGGGTCACAGAAATTCATATACTTAATATGTATAACAAATTAATCGGTCCAGTAGATTCGGAACAAATCAGCTGTGACAGACGCACAGACATACAGACACGCGAGTGATTCTTTAAGGGTTCCGTTTTTACCTTTTGGGGCACGGAACCCTAAAAAGGGAATTTAATTCGAGGGACTAAATTGGATCTCGAAAGAAGCAAAAGATTCAAGATTCTTATCATGAGCGGGAGCGAGGGATACAAGGATCGAGATGATCTTTTTTCACGAGTTGTTTTACCATTGACTGCCGGAAAATAAATAATAGCACTTGTATTTGCTGCTTTAGAACGAAATGATTCCGCTGTCTCATTTTCGTCACTGGAAGAACTCATTTTATTATAATTATGATAATATATTTTCTAATGCCCTAAAACAACCACGGTAACCCGTAACAGTTATATAAGAACATAACTAAAAAGAGAATGCCCACCAATGGGCCCCTTAGTTCGGTGCCGTGTCAAGACTATTTACTTACCGAAAGTTAAGTCGTATTTTTACATTTTCAAGTTTTTTTATCAACATTTCTTTTACCCTAGCATTGGAAAACATAATTAATATTAATTTTATTGAATTTATATCAGTTCCGCCATTCAAACATAACCTGAATGTTGCCAGACGACAGACTATGTCAATTAAATAATTGAAAAAAAACATCATCAACCACAACTCTATGCCTTGTATGGGTGCTCTTGGACATCTCAACATGTTTTGCATGTGGTACGTCAATTACAAGTCGCAGAACTCATAGGGTTAGATAAGACTGTCCTCAAAGGAATGTTATACTAAGATGGACAGCAGCTCATCACGTAAGTGTTTTAATTGTGGCAGAATAACTATGATTGAACTAATTGAACAAAAATAAATAGTATAAATATAATATTTTCTTTTTTAGGTCTTGCATTTGGAACGAGTTTGTCGTGCATGTCGGGAGGCTACATCGAGACAAAAACAGAGCCAGGCCATTGGCGGCCTTATCAGACCCACCGTCTGCGGCAGTGACTGATAATATGAACGATAACATCGCAGATGCCGTGATTCCTGTACCACCTCCACTACCACTTCCGGTTCCACCACCTCAGGAACAACAATTACCTCGAACATTTTCAAAAACTTATGTGATGGCACATATGTTTATGTGCAAATCGGCAACAATTATTTATATCAAAAACAAACTTACAGTCTGCATAAATATGCCAATCTTGTCAACTCACCGATTAATTGTGAGTGCCCTGTTTACTATGCCCCAGCGCAATTTCTAGACCATTGTAATCCCTAAAGAATAAATGTTTTACTTACTATTTATTGTTGTCTTTTTTTAAGTAAGCAGCTGTAGCACAGCTTTATTTGTCTTAGGTGGATCCTTGCGGTTGTTGTAACTTAGCCATGAGCTTGTCTAACCTAAGGCTTCAGTAGTAGGTAAGTAGGTATTTATTTTTAACAACACTACCTACTAGTCTGACTGCCTCGTTGGTCTAGTGGTCGCAAGCGCTACTGCTGAGCATGAGGTCCTGGGTTCGATCCCCAGGTCGGGCAAAGTGTTATTGGGTTTTTCTTTCCGGAATTTCTATGTAGCAGCCCGGAGGCTGGAGTTGTGCCCGGTTGATGGCAATAGGCTCGCCCCCTATTACATGGGACTTAAACATAACTAGCGAAACGTGGGTGTAGGTACTACAGGTACACCTCGGCCCAACCCTTCGGGGAAAGAAGGCGAGATGTTGTGTTATGTATGTTTTTTATGTGTAGGTACCTACTAGTGGTGAGGGCACAACCTACTTAACGATAACTGCCGGCACGGCACGGCAAGCGATATTTGTAAGCCCAAGTACTTAGTATACCTAGCAAGAGAAAAAGCTATGTATTTCAAATTCAGGAATCAATATTAACTTGTGCATGTGGTGCAAAAAATGGAAAATCAATTGTCTCATTAGCTGTCCTTGACCGATTAATACTTAATAATAGGTATTATATTTTAATTTCAAATATGTTTAAAACAAGAAAAACTTGTTTTATAACCTCAATTTCAGCATCCGAAAAAAATAAGATTTCTCTTAAATCAGGGTGAAAAATTGAAAATCGATTTCAGGATATGAAACGGTAATTCTAGGTCTAAAAAACAAAGTTAAAACCACCGTGACACGCGAAGTTTTTTAGGGCCTAAACCTCCTAACAAAATGGGCATTCTCTTTTGCGGGATATTTTTTTTAACATATTTGTATAGCTTTAAGGAATAGCTCCGACTCATCATGACCTACGCGACAACCGGTTTCGACTTACTGGAACCATATCTGGTCCTGACAAGCATCGCAAGATGCACAACTCAGCCCACTGTCGATCTCCGGTCTCCGGAGGGGAGTGATGTGGCGGCTTTTTTTTTTTAATGGCATTAGTTGACCTTGAGAGGTCGTCACTACTCAACCGGACTATCCTGTGGCTGCCTTAAGCGGACTCAAAGCCTCCAGCCAGGGGCGAATTTCTTACATTAATAAGCGACTGCACGCTAAGGGCACCCCCTGTGGGGTACGGACCTCGGCTTAGGGCGTCGCTGGGGGGAGGAAAGCAAGGTGGGACAGGCGGGATCTGATCAGAATTATTATTAAGCGGGGAATTTAAAGCTACGGGCTCAGCTGCGGCTCGGGCTGGCAATTCGTCGAGCAAGGGTCGGGGGCGACAATTACGTCGGGGTTAACGCGAGGAACCTCGGCGGCGAGGTCGGAACGTAGGTCGGTGTGATTTGTGCACTGTACTCGTGGCCCTACTGCTCTCCTGGAGGAGGGTAATGGGGTAATCGGGGTCGGTGACCGTATGCCTTGGACGACGAATAGAGCTAATGGTGGAGGGCCTATAACTGGCGGCCTTCACAACCCGAGGGTTGCGGTGAGTGGAGGCAGAGTCGAAGAATCGCTTCGCGGTGCGCTTCATGAACTGCTTGATGGTGGGAATTTTAAGATCGAGATGGAGGATCTCGTTTCGGACGAACCAGGGGGATCCCGTTGCCTTTCGGAGGAAACGGTTTTGGACACACTGCATCCTGTGAATGTGGTGGGGCCTAGCTTGTGCGAAGACTGCACAGGCATATGTCATAATGGGACGGATGCAAATACGCAATTTGCATTTAAGGGACAATTTGCTGCGTGCATTTAAGACGGAGTGTAGTCTACCGAGAGCGAAAGCGGCACGCGAATGCGCCAGCTTAATGTGCTCTGAGAAGGAGATATGGTGGTCAAGGGTCACCCCTAGGTATTTGGCTCGCTTCTCCCAAGAGATAGGCTCGCCGAACATGGTGAGCGGTTGGGGGGGATGAGGTTTTTACGCGGTTTGGTGAAAAGAACCGCCTGACTTTTGTCGGGATTAACTTCGATTCTCCACTTTCTAAACCATGCGCCATGCTTGTTGACTTCGGTCTGGAGAATGCGAGATATCTGGTTATGGACTAACCCGGTGTAGTAGATGGCCGTGTCATCTGCGAACAGAGCCAACTGCGCCTTTCTACTTTTGGGGATGTCGCTAGTAAAGAGACTGAAAATGAGAGGCGCTAGCACGGAGCCCTGAGGAACGCCTGCGTGGATAGGATGGGGGGAGGATAGCGCTCCTTCGATGCGGTAGCGGAAGGTGTGGTTTGACAAGAACTCTCGTAAGATGAGCACGAGACGATCGGGCACAGAATGTGGCGGCATCTACATCGCCGTTTTTAATCCCAGAGCTTTTCAATTGTTTTTTGTTTTTTCAATTAGGAGTTTGAAATTTGGACCTGTCGAATTAGTATCTGAGATTAAAAAATGATCTTTACGCAATACACTGACGTCACACAATCCTGCATCGCGCAAGCAGAGTTTACTGCGCAACTAGCATATATACAACATCCCGACATCAACCGTTGGGCAGTAGGTACCCCACCACACACGACACCCGTCTGGTCGGAGGACTTCCCTTTTCTATGGAGGATGAGTGAACCTGTTCCTCATGCCTCTAAAGTACTTTCAGCACGTTTTATTTATTTTTGTACATAATTCTTATAATTCGTGGTTGTTCCAAGTTCTAAATTTTTTTGTTCACTCAGTGACTCAAAAGAGTTTTATTTAATTTATAAAACTTCTGTGTTTTCTATTGTTAATTTAATAAAACCACGAAAAAAGAGTCGGTTTTATAATCTCGGAGATTAATTTGACAGGTGCAAATGTCAAACTCCATATTGAAAAATCAAACAACAATAATTTGAAATGTCAAATTAGTCTCTGGGATTAGAAAACGAACTTTACACGCGTGTATCTAATAAAATGATTTTATTAAAAAAATAGTTTTCGTTGTCATTTAGTTCCAAAATAGTCGGAAGACTTTCACTACTGAGTTTGTTTCGGCCTTTCTTCTCAGAGTAGTCAGATAGGAAACGCCGAGCTTGTCTAGTTTTTTTCTAAATATGATTGACGTGTAAAAGTCTTTCTACAAACCTACTTACAAAAAATAAAATCATTTAATTTCACTATTGTTATACGGGCTATCTTGCATGTTGTAATCAGCTTGGACAGAATAGGAATGCGACGTTGAAGGCGTTGATGTTCTGGGTTGCTGTAAAAAATAACCTGAGTGATTATTTGAAGAAGTAAGGAATTGACGACGAGTATCCGAAGAAAACATTAATTTCAGCATCAATAATTTTCTTTAAAAAAACGTCGCTTAAATTCACTCAAAGGGCAATGGAGAGGGCTATGCTTGGGGTTTCCCTACGTGATCGAATCAGAAATGAAGAGATCCGTAGGCGAACCAAGGTCACCGACATAGCCCGAAGAATTGCCAAACTTAAGTGGCAGTGGGCAGGGCACATTGCCCGCAGAACAGATGGCCGATGGTTCTGGAAAGGTTCTGGAATGGCGACCGCGTACCGGAAGACGTGGCGTTGGAAGGCCTCCTACAAGGTGGACCGATGACCTTGTGAAGGCCGCAGGAATCCGGTGGATGCGGGAAGCACAAAACCGGTCAAAGTGGCGGTGCTTGGGGGAGGCCTATGTCCAGCAGTGGACGTCTTTCGGCTGAAATGATGATGATGATGATGAATTATCTTTTGGGTTTGATTTTGTACCGAGGACGATAGAGATACGATTATGAGTCTACAAACACGTTTTTTGGATTTTATATCTCGTAACAATGTTGTAAAGGTTCGAAATTTCTGAATCAGGGTCTTTTTGCGTTTGTGTTCCTTGTGCCATAAGCTGTCACTGTCATCAAGAGCAATCTGAAAGGACTAAACTAAAATTTATATTCTGTCCTTTTCTTAATGAAATAGAAAGAAAAGGATGCACTGAACTTAAATTTAGTTTAGTTTGTGAACAAGGGAATCGGCACCATTGTCACTTAAAAATAGGTTAACTTCTGTGACTCTCTTCTTAAACTGTGACAATATTATTCGTGTAGGAGGCAGACTAGATAACTCCCCTTACGAATACGACGTAAAACATCCAATTTTACTCTGTAGTAAGCATCATTTAACGAAATTATTATTTCAAATGCAACATCAAAAACTACTACATGCAGGTTCACAACTGCTTTTATCGACTATTCGTCAATCTTATTTGCCCTTGGGGGGCAGAAATCTTGCTAAGTTAACTGTAAACAAATGCCTGAAATGTTTTAGATTTAAAGCTCAATTTGTGCAGCCAATCATGGTACAATTACCCACATTACCCAACACTAGAAGCACTTTAGAGTTTCCTTTTCTTAATAGTAGCGTCGACTATGCTGGGCCTATACTGATATCTGACCGGAAAGGTGTTAAAAATTAAGTGGCAACATTCATTAGTTCCTGTTTTTGACACAGAAAAGTGTGTGGCGCTAGACGTATTGAGATGAGAAAAAATCGCATTTGAATATTTTCCCTCCCTGAAGTCCGAATGTAAAGGAACATAATATTTGCTCTGTAATCATCTAATGTATACAGGGTGTGGCGTAAGTAGTGGTCCACCGTTCAGGATTCGATGAACCAGATAATTAACTATAACAATTTAAAATTTTAACCATTTTTACCCAAGGGTTACGAAAATATTTCCTTTTTGTCTTTTATTTACGAAATTTCTATCTTTTTTTACAAATTTGTTTATAGTTTCAACAAAAACCATTATTTTTTCATTTTGATTTCTGTTAATTACTGCTGAATACTAGAGCTATCATGATAAATTATGATTTTTTATGTAAATTCAGCTCTTTTGGAGAAAAAGTTGGTTCTTCTCTAATTTTAACCCTAATTTTTAAAACACCTTCAACTTCAAGAGCGTTTTATAAAAAAAAACGTACTACATTGTCAGTGCCCATGCATTTAATAATATGCCTACTAAATACCGATTTCAAAATGATATCATTATAACAGATCCAATAATTTAACAAAAAGATATTCAATTTTAATTGAAGAAAAGAAGATTTTCATGAAACTGCTTTTTTAAACTTTGTTGCGTTAATACTATTATAAAACGTATAAAAACTCAAAAAACGGATACAATTTAACTTGTTAAAATTCAAATGTGATTTGTGTTAAAGCACAGACATGTCAGGTAAAAAAACCCTGACCCTTTTTTTACCTGAGACATGTTTGTTTTGTTAACAAAAACCGGTTGAAGCTCTCGCAATCGAGTTACGCACAATAGGAGTGATAAGGAAGAGATATGGTAGGGTATTGCTATCTCTTTCATTACTAACGTTGAAATCTTCAGAAATCTCGAAATGATTTAGTACGATCTCGTCACTCGTGTCGTGCGTCGTATGCGTTTCGTTTTTATTCTGCCTGTGTTTACCTCCGCCATTTTTTTACCCCTGCCTGCCCCCGGACTCTGTTTAATTTGTCTACTGATTGGACTTGTTGTTTTGGTGATCTCTGCGATATTGGCTACGTGTACTGGTGACTTTGGCTTGCTCAACGATTTGGACAAACGTGCAGTGCAGTGACACATGTCTCGGTACACACCGCGCGAATATGCATGCATTTTATTTATGGCGAATGCAGAGGTGTCGGTAGAGAAGCAGCTCGACTTTATCGGGAGAGATATCCCGATCGAAGACATCCAGACCACCGAGTTTTTGGAAGAGTGCATAACGCATACACCGAGGGAAGGATACCTGGCACAGGCGTAGGCGGTGCAGGTGAAGGACGACCGCGACGACACAACGATGAAGAGGTAATGAATTTAGTTACAGAAGATCCTTCAACATCGGTCCGTGTCTTAAGTCGCAGAACTGGCATATCAACTAGATTTTTACATCGAATACTCAAAAGACATGAACTGTACCCATACCACTATCAAAGGGTACAGTCATTGCTACCAAGAGATTACACAGGTCAACAGTGGTTTTGGTGCCAAGAAGCTGTAATATTTTTTTAATTTAGGGCCATATACTGATTACATTTATAGCAAAAATATTTATTTCCTACGTGTAGTTTTCTAGATTTTTAATTGAATAGAAAAATATATATTTACACCAAAATCAAACATTTATTAAATTATTATGTACATAAAAACTTTCTTTTGCGCGATTTTCGCGAATGAGGTGTAGCGGGACAATCACGTTGCATCCCCCAGCAGTAATCAGCCATCATATGCTGATCCCATTGGCCTTGGTACCTCTCCTCCATAGTTTTTAGGTCCTGGTGAAAGCGTTCCCCTTGTTCTTCGCTATACGAACCTAGATTATCTGGAAACTGATCAAGGTGACTGTGGAGATAATGCACTTTGATTGACATGTTACATCCTAAGTTTTTGAAATTCTCCAGCATGTTATTTACAATTTCGGAGTGGTTACTTGACTTGTGATTTCCCAGAAAGTTTTTAGTAACTTCAACAAACGAATTTCACGCAAGTTGTTCCAAACTGGTCATTGAACTTGAGAAATTAGTATCTTTTATCAATATTCTTATCTGTGGGCCATCAAAAACACCCGCTTTTATCTTTTCTATGCTTAGACTAGGCATTTTTCTCGTTATATAAAGAAAACATTGCCCATTTTTATCTAACGCTTTTACAAATTGTTTCATTAAACCTAGTTTAATGTGCAAAGGAGGCAATATAATTTTATCTCTTGTAACCAAAGGTGGATTTATTACATTCTGCTTTCCCACTTCCAACGTCTCACGTACAGGCCAATCTTTTTTTGTGCAGTGTTGATGCTTAGCACGACTATCCCACAGACAATAAAAACATGGGTATTTCGTGTATCCACTTTGTTGCCCTAATAAGAAGTTAACCATCTTTAGATCTACACAAATGCTCCATTTGTGTTCGTTATATTTGATTTTTTCGAGAACAAATGCAATATTTTGATATTCTTCCTTTAATTTGGTTGAATGAGCAACGGGAACAGAACCGTATTGGTTGCCATTGTGTAAAAGAACACACTTTAGGCTTCGTTTAGAGCTGTCCATGAAGAGACGCCATTCATTTGGTTGGTATTCTGAAAGACCCATTTTGAGAAGAAGGCCTTACACATCTGAACAAAAAACAAGATCATTTTCCGAATTAAAAAATGATAGCAAATCTTGCTCTCTTGTACGATAGAAAGTCACTTTTGTACTAGATGCCAACAAGTTTTTTTCTTTTAATCTAGAAGCCAACACCTCTGCAGATTCTTTAGGTAGTTCAAGGTCCCTTATTAAATCGTTTAGTTCTTCTTGGGTAAAAGGTTTTGGCTCTGTAGATGCTATTTCTTCAATATCACTATCGCTAGACAGTTTACTACAGGTTTCTTCAAATGATGGTTCACGGTTAGAACAAAATGTTGGAACAGGTAATTCTTCTGAATGTGGTAAAGGTCTTCTAGCCGATTGTAAGTCTGGATAAGTCATTTTTTTAACATTAATACCCCGCAAATTGACACAGCAGAAGTAACAGTCATCGAAGTGATTTTTTTGTTCTCTCCATTGCATAGGCACCCCAAACCTCATACGGCTTCTTCTACCTCTTACCCACTGTCTCAAGTGTTCATAGCACGTTTTGCAAACATTTTGAGGTATCCACGGCTTTTTTTCGTCTACAATTTGCGACTTGAAGTACGAAAAATATGCACTTTTTATAAAATCTGTTATAGGTTTCCTGAACTTTTTGATTATATATTCCCCACAAATGTAACAAAACACATTCGGATCGTTTAGACAACTTCTTCGCGATGAAGACATGATATCAAAATCGATTTATTTATAGAAAGGTACTAATAAGACTTAAAACCGTGTTCCCGAAAGTACTAATTAGAGCAAATTTAAAAAACAGAGGGTAGACACAAAACTACACGTAGGAAAAAAAGATAAAAAATATTTTTAGTGTTTCCAATGCACACTTAACACAAAACTACTAATAAGATCTCGGCACCAAAAAAAAATCTTTCATTTGTTGACCTGTGTTATCAATTGAGAGTAACATTTTGTAGAGTAACGCTACGCAGAATAAAAGAAGACCCGCAGTTTTTTAATAAAATACTATGGAGCGACGAGTCATCCTGCAAAAAAGATGGATATTTAAATCTACATAATTTGCATTACTGGCGGCTAGAAAACCCGCATCTTATAAGGCAAGACAGATCACAGTATCAATTTAAAACAAACCTTTGGACCGGAATCATTAACGGACAACTAATCGGTCCACACGAGCTGCCAGAAATATTAAATGCAGAAAGATATTTAAGTTTTTGCAAATTGACTTGCCCTTGCTTCTGGAAGGTGTCGTTCCTGAATTCCAAGAAGACATGTGGCTGCAGAACGATGGCTGTCCCGCTCACTACGCTGTTAGAGTACGAGAGCACCTTGATACAGCGTATCCAAATAGGTGGATAGGGCGCTTAGGTCCAATATTGTGGCCACCACGCTCGCCAGATCTAAATCCCCTAGATTTCTTTTATTGGGGTTGCCTAAAAGAAAAAGTCTATAGCAAAGAAATCACTAGCATTGACCAATTGAGGACTAGAATCCAGGCAGCAGTTAGAGAAATCAGCGAAAGCGGGTTTGCCCGACGAATTAAACGGTCGTTTATTCGACGTTGCAGAGCGTGTATAGCTGCGAATGGTGGCCATTTTGAACATTTTGTTTAATTTTAATGATTGTAATCATGACAAAGATTAATAATAAATGATAAATAAAGTGATTTGTTTTTTTTTAATTTGTTCAAATACCTAAACTAACAAGTTAGGTCTAGATAACTCTGCAATAGTAGTTTTTTTATACAAATGGGCACTGACACTGTAGTGTATTTTTTTGCAAATATCGTAAGTATTAACGCAGTAAAGTTTAAAAAAGTAGTTTAATGAAAATCTTCTTTTCTTCAATTAAAATTGAATATCTTTTTGATAAATAATAGGATCTGTTAAAGTGATACCATTTTGAAATCGGTATTTAGTAGGCATATTATTAAATAAATGGGCACTGACAGTGTAGTACGTTTTTTTTACAAAAATCGCCCTTGAACTTCGATGGTATGTAAAAATTAGGGTTAAAATTAGAGAAGAACCAACTTTTTCTTCAAAAGAGCTAAATTTACATAAAAAATCATGATAGCTCTAGTATTCAGCAGTAATTAGCAGACATCAAAATGAAAAAATAATGGTTTTTGTTGAAACTACAAACAAATTAGTAATAAAAGGTAGAAATTTCGTAAATAAAAGACAGAAAGGAAATGTTTTCGTAACCCTTGGGTAAAAATGGTTAAAATTTTTAATTGTTATAGTTAATTATCTGGTTCATCGAATCCTGAACGGTGGACCACTACGTACGCCACACCCTGTATATAAGTCAGCCTGTGGCATATTCATTAAAATGTACCAGTAGTGTACTCTGTGTCAAAATGTGCTCTGTGTAGTCTGTGGTCTATCTGTGACACCTGTCAACAATAAAAAGGCCCGTCATCATGTCGCATCTGCCATGTTTGATTCCATCCAATAAATCTATCCTAATCAGGGTGATCCCCACGAACTTTCAATAGGTTATGGGCCCAGACATTGCTTTACTGCCTAACGGTCGTGGTGGATCGAAATTGTAAAGAAAGCGGCCGGTAAAGGTCGAGAAAAAAGGGGTGGCGAACGGCGTGCTTGAAAGGTATCCCTCCCAAGTAGTAAAACGACGGTTTAGGGTTCCGTCGATGGCCGGTCAAGGCCAAGAACAAAGGTAGGTACCTACAATACGACAGATAGCGACTCCGTCGGTGGCCGGAAAAGGTTAAGAAAAAAGGGCTGCGCGCGTCACGAGCGTGAGACCGGTAAAGCTACTGTTATTGTGGTAAAGCAATATTACGATGATGGATTCTGTCGGAAATATGGTGAACGGACCAGGCTGCCAGCAGCTAGAAGGTGTAGAGAATGGGACCACATATCATTCAAAATTAAGGTCATCCTTAAGGCGGCGGATCTCCTGAGTGTCGTAGAGGGCACATCCAAAGTCCCTCCGGTAAAAGATGAAGAGCGCGAGAAATGGATACTGAAAGATGCAAAAGCGCAAGGTATTTTGGTTACACGCATATCTGAGAAGGTCATACCTCAAATAGTAAGCTGCAAAACAGCAAAAGAAATATGGGATAAACTACATACAATATATGAACAACGCGGAGAGCTGTCGGTGCACATACTCCAACAGAAATTCTTTTCAATGAAATTTGAAGACATAGAAACTGTATCACAGTTCTTGGGACGGTTCGAGAGTCTCCTGAGTAAATTGAAAAATCTCAATGCTGAAGTGAGTCAAACCATGGCGATCACCAAGATAACATCATCGCTACCATCACAGTTTCAACATTTTGTGTCTGCATGGGAATCGGTGCCAGTAGAGAAGCGGACCATGGATGAGCTAGCATCGAGGTTGCTGATTGAGGAACAGCGTGCTACTTCCAAAAATGGAGAGAAGTCTGCAGCGCTGGTGTCCAAGTCTGCAATAAAGTGCGGTAAAATGGGACATATGAAGAAGGATTGTAAATCATATATATATAAAGGTAATAATTACTGTAATTATTGCAAGAAAAATAATCACAAAAGTGTAGATTGTTGGTTTAAAAACAATAAGAATAATACTAAGAAAGATAATGTAAACAAAAGTTAGAGTAATGCATTTTCTGTGTCTGTGTTGTCATCAGCGTTTTACAGTCACTTAGAAAGTAATAATTCTTGGGTAATGGATAGTGGAGCATCAGAGCATATGTGCCATGATATTAGATTATTTACAAAATATAAAAAGCTAGAATGTCCTAGGCCAATTGTTATCGGTGACGGTAAAGTCATACAAGCCATAGGAATTGGTATTATTTCCTTGGAAGCATATACAGGTAAAGAATGGATAAATACAACATTAAGTAATGTTTTACATGTCCCTAGTATTAAAATGAATCTATTTTCAGCAAGCTCAACAGCAGATAAAGGTTATGTTATGACAAAATAATAAGTGGTGTTATTTCACAAAAAAGGGAAATAAAAATGTTTGTTTATCGTGAAAATAACTTGTTTATTATGAACTTTAGGTTCAATAAAGTTGAAAATGCTTGTGTAGGTAAATCAAGTGAGAATCTTTCTGAGTGGCATGAGAAAATGTGTCATCAGGACATAGAACAGGTAAAAGGTGTGTTAAATAAATGTAACATAGATTTGTGTTAGTAAACTAGAGGAAGTAACATGTGAGCCATGTCTTCTTGGGAAGTTGCATAAAAAACCATTTCCGTTAAATGTGAACAGGGCAGAACGGCCCGGTCAGTGTTTACATGTAGATTTATGCGGAACTATGGAAACTACTTCCTTAGGTGGTGCCAGATATTATTTATTAATAAAAGATGACTACTCAAATATAGAACAGTTTATTTTCTGAAAAATAAGTTTGAAACAGTTGATAAAATAAAAAGCTTTTTGAATTTTGTTACTAAAAATTTAGAATATAAAGTGGAAATAATAAGATCAGACTGCGGAACACTAGTTTCTTCTTCTTTAAATAAAGAGATGAAGTCTCTTTATTTAAAGAAGAAGAAACTAGTGTTCCGTACACACCTGAACAAAATGGTTGCATAGAATGTGAAATACGTACAATAACTGAAGCGGCTAGAACAATATTATTGTCAAGTGGATTAAATCAGTCTTTGTGGGCTGAAGCTGTTAACACAGCTGTATACGTTATTAATAGAACTGGAAAAAGTAGAATTAAAAATGTAACTCCATATGAGCTTTGGTATAAAAAGGGATCATATGATATAAATAAATTTAAAATATTTGGATCAAAAGTAGGTGTTCCAGATCAAAATCGTAAAAAATGGGATAGTAAAGCTGAAATAGGATATTTTGTAGGTTATAGTGAAATAACAAAAGTTTTAGAATTTATTTTCCACACAAAAATGATGTTTTGATAAAAAGAGAGGTAACATTCCTGAAAGGTAAGTTTAATCAGAAAATAGGCAATTACTCTCAGGACCATAGCGATATAACCCCATATAAGGAAGATGTGTCAGAACAGTCGGAAAAAGCAGAAGAACAGTCAGAAGACGCAGCAGAAGCGTCAGAACTGCCAAAAGTAGCAGAAGAACAGTCAGAAGACGCAGCAGAAGTGTCAGAAGTGCCAAAAGAAGCAGAAAAACAGTCGGAAAGCGCAGAAGACGCAGAAGTATCAGAAGAGTCAGAAGAAGAGGCAAAAGATGAAGAAGAAGAATTGACACATTCAAGGAGAGGCAGAGAAATAAAGAAACCATTGAAGCTAAATGATTATGATACTAATTTTTTATCACTTGACACTGAACCAGTCTCTCTAGAAGAAGCACTTAACTCTAGTGAGAAAGAAGAGTGGAAGAATGCTATGAAGACTGAGCTAGATACTCTGAAAGAGAACAACACATGGACAGAAGTAAGCAGTGTTCCAGAAGGAAATAAAGAAATTTCTAGCAAATGGGTTTTCAAAATTAAAGAAGTAGGTGGTAAAAAGGTATATAAAGCTAGATTAGTAGCGAGAGGTAGTGTATTCTATAGAGAAGTATATTCTCCAGTGGCTAAGTTGCCAACATTTAGAATTTTTATAGCAGTTGCAAATAAACTACAACTCCCAGTCCATCAGATGGACGTTGTAGGTGCTTTCTTACACGGTGACATAGATGAAACAGTATACTTAAAATTACCAAGTGGTGAAACCTGTAAATTAAATAAATCATTATACGGTTTGAAAAAGTCCCCAAAATACTGGATAGAAATTTTTGATGAGTTCATGCCCAAAGAGAATTTCAGTAAATCTAAAAATGACCATTGTTTATATTTCAAGAAGGTAAATGGATGTAACCTATACGTTTTGCTATTTGTTGATGATATTATTATGTTTTGTAACGAAAATAGGGTTTTGGAAGACTTTAAAATAGAACTAAGCAAAAACTTTAAAATGAAAGATTTAGGTTTAGCAAAATGTTACTTAGGCATTGATATTGAGCAAAAGAAAGATACAACAGTAATCAGTCAGAAAACGTATTTAACTAAAGTTTTAGAACGTTATAACATGTCAAATTGCAAACCAGTTTCTTTCTACTCCGATGGACCAACACTTTAAGTTTGAAATATTAAAAAGGGAAAAATCTGAAAGTCCAGAAATAGAGAAAAGGTGTAGACAACTTATAGGCAGTTTAATGTATGCTGTTTGCGATACAAGACCAGATCTATGTGTATCAGTTAGTTTTCTCAGTAGATATCAACACTGTGCTAGCGTTATGTTATACAAGGCATTAAAACGTATTTTACGGTATATAAAAGGTACATTAGATTACTCGTTGGTGTACAATAGCACCGGCACAGAATTGCAAGGTTTTGTTGATGCAGATTGGGCGAGTGACACCCTAGATAGGAAATCAACCACTGGTTATTTCTTTAAAATATTTGATTGTATTATATTATGGTGTTGTAAAAAACAACTTAGTGTGTCATTATACTCCACTGAGTCAGAATATATTGCATTAAGTATGGCTATTACAGAAGCATGTTGGTTGAAAAGCCTGTTGTGTGATTTTGATGTTATCAATAATGAAGCGACACTGTATGAAGACAATCAGTCAGTAATAAAACTAGTTTATAATAATGAAAATAATAAAAGATTAAAACACTTGGATATCAGGTATCACTTCATTATGGACAAAATAAAAGAAAAATGTATCTCTGTGAAATATGTTAAAACTGAAGATAATTTAGCAGATTTGTTAACTAGGCCATTGGGTAAAACTTTATTTTCTAAACGTGACATTGGCAAATGCCAATGTCACGTTTAGTTTTATTTAAAGGTAGGGAAACAACATTAGGTATTATAAATATTTTAACGGGATTTAGGATAGGACGGAAAAATAGGATCAGTATAATTATAAGTAACAAGGATAGCATATGGATAAATGAAAACAAAAAAATTACAACTTGATATTATTTAGAATAATGAATGAGACTATACATTTATATACAAGAGAGCTATTTGTACAAAGTAAGGAAAGTATTGAGGTAGGAAAAGGAGTACGGAGGGATAAGAGGTTACTAAGAAAGGAAGAACGGTCATTTAAAGGACAGGAGAAAAAAATATGATCTAAGTCGCCTACATCTGTGCCACATAAGCAAATGGGATCGTCGCTGATAGAAAGTTTGGCAAGATGGGCTGGAGAACAAACATGACCCAGTCTCATCCGTATTAGAATGGAGGTCTCCATCTTGCCAAACTTGGCCTTGCCAAACCATGGTTTTTCTGGTATATCAGGTTGGATAAGTGAGAAATAATGTCCCTTCGATTTGCTTCCGATATCCCAAGCTACCTTCCAGGTTTCCCGAAGAAAAGTCTTTGGTAACGACGCGAGATCATAACTAAAATTTATATATGGAACTAAGTCCCCACACTGCACCGCATCACCGGCAAGTTTATCAGCTACTTCATTGCCATGGATTCCAGCATGGACCGGAATCCACACAAATTGTAGTGAATTACCCTCAGAGATGGTCCTGAACGCAAATTCTCTTATTAAATAAATGAT
The DNA here is from genome assembly GCA_905333075.3 of Atethmia centrago. NCBI lineage: Eukaryota > Metazoa > Arthropoda > Insecta > Lepidoptera > Noctuidae > Atethmia > Atethmia centrago. Next base: position 13,155,832 of record HG995393.1, read on the forward strand.
AGGTAACTGCGATTTGTGTTCGAAAGCAGATTTATTAATGGCTAGAAGAGCACTTTGAGAATCAGTAAAAATTATAGATTTTTTGAGCTTCAAAATACGGATACATTCTATGGCTTTAAAAATGCCAAAACATTCCCCGGTAAAACAGAAGTCTCCGGAGGTAGTTTTATTTTTTGTACGATGTTGCATTGGGAATGGTAAGTACCTATCCCAACACAACCCATCGGAGAAGGCTTGGCAGCATCCGTAAAAATATGGTGGTACTCTAAGTGTTCTGACAGAAAATGATTCAAACATAAATGACAATCGAGATCTGATTTACTTACACAGTTATATTTTATAGAGGGACTGAAATGTAAACTCTCATAACTACTGCTAAATAGGGGAAGTTTATTGGAACGGAAAATAGGAGAAGAAAGTGAAAGAATTTTTTTATAACTTACAACTAAACAAGGAGCACGTTTATGGGACCAGTAATCTGAAGATTCAATCTGCAACACTAAAGCGTCCAGTTTAGGAATGAGAGGATGAGTTGAGAATTGAAGAATCCGGAACAAATATTTGTCAGATAGGAATTGTCTTCTAATGCTTAAAGGAGCATCCCCGCATTCCACTTGAAGTGCATTAATGGGACTAGACTTCATTGCACCTGTAATAATGCGTAATGCTTTAGACTGGATGCGATCCAATTTTTTAAATGCCATTACGCTACCAGGTTCTAGAGCGAACAATCCATAATCCAGAGTGCTTCTGATGATTGCGTTGTAAATGAGTTTCAAAGAAAAGGGATGTGCACCCCACCACACACCAGAGAGGCATCTAAGCATGTTTAGGTGATTTTCGCATTTGTTAACAATATATTCACAATGAGGGACACTACTTAATTTACAGTCAAGTATTATACCTAGATATCTGAATTTATCTTTAACTGGAATAGGTATTTCCTTATAAAAGAGATTTACTAAGGGAATATTTCTCTTCCGGGTGAATAAAACAGCCGCGCTTTTAGATGTGGATAAATCCAAACCGTTTAGATGTAACCATGACTCCAAAATAGATAAAGCAGAATTGATAGCAGAGCTAGCTTGCTCAACAGATTGACTTAAAGAATATAATAATAAATCATCGGCATATTGAAGAACCGTAACGTGACTAGTTAAGGATAGATCTAAATCAAAAGTGTAAATATTTTATAGAAGGGGACTGAGCACAGAGCCCTGTGGGAGACCCCTCCATACAAGATGTGATATATCATGGTCTCCTATTAACATGTTAACAGAGCGTTCAGTCAAGATATTAATAATGAAATTCGACAAATTCAAAGGAACTTGTAAGGCTTTTAATTTATTTTGTAAAACCGATAATACAACATTATCATATATGCCGCATTAATATCAAGGAAAACTGCAACGGTGGATTGGTTATTAGAGAAGGATAACCGAATATCAGATGTTAAAATACATAAACAGTCAATTGTAATTTTACCCTTTCTAAAGCCATATTGTGATTCTGCCAAAAGACCCTTACTTTCAACATACCATTCTAGGCGATTTTTTATTAAGTGTTCCGCTAATTTCATCAGAAATGAAGACAAAACTATGGGACGATAGGAAGAAGCATCAGAAGGAGTTTTATTTGGTTTAAGGAATGGCAACACCATTTGACGTTTCCATTCAACAGGGATGTTCCCTGTATATAGAATAGAATTAATAAGTTCTAAATAATAGCTGAGGACGTCGTCATTTAAATTAGAAAAAAAGGAATACGGGATGCCATCCATGCCTGGTGCAGAATCATTAGTCTTATGAATAACAACCTTTAATTCAGTGAGAGTGAATGGAAGATCTAGCGTCGAATGAGTGTCTTGATTATTGGATACGCGAGACAGGCTATTATTAGTACAAATAGCCTCAGGAACCCAAGGCGGAGCTAATTTATCCAAAAATTCACTGGCTAAAGAAACAGGGATAGGAGAAGAGTTGTTATAAATGGACCTAAATCTACGAATGTTGCGCCAGACAATCGTAGGGTGAGTATTTGGTGAAATTGATAAGCAAAAGTTACGCCAAGAATCAAATTTTTTCTTTTTAAAAAGTTTGTATGTTTCATTAATTAACTTAGTAACTATATCAAAATTAATATCAGACATATCAAGGTTATAATTGTATTCAGCCTCTTTACGTTTCTTAATCAATTCAGTGCACTCAGAGTCCCACCACGGCGGCGAGGGAATTGTACTAATGTTGTTATTTTTTACAGGAAAAACGTCATCTGCCGCTGCAATTAATATGAGTGCTAAAGCTTCAGCACTACGGCTGTCGCAACCCAGTGCTGGGCACGCCACGATTGCGGCGATAAGTCCCCTCTTTGAGGAGTGGCTGGAGAGACGCCACGGCGTTCTCACCTTCCGCCTGACGCAGGTCCTCACCGGACACGGCAGCTTCGGGAGGTTCCTGTGTCGGATAAGGCGGGAGGAAACGTCCGGGTGTCACCACTGTGTGGATCGCCCGGAGGACACGGTGGAGCATACGGTGGAGGTCTGCCCGGCTTGGGTAGAGCACCGCCGTGTCCTCGTGGAGGCGATCGGCGGCAGAGACCTCTCGCGTCCGGCCCTGGTTCAGGCCATGGTACGGAGCGAGAGGCCATGGGCAGCCGTCACCTCCTTCTGCGAAGCAGTAATGCTCGCGAAGGAGGAGGCGGGACGGTTGAGGGAAAGGCACGTTTCGCGCCCTCTCGCCCCTAGCCGCCGTAGGAGACGCCCTGGGCGTCGGGAATCTCGGGCGGATTTCCAGCCACCGTAGGCGCGGGCTTGCGGACGGTGAGCAATGGGTAGCTCACCGTCCGGTAAGGACCAGGCCCGGGTCGACGGCGTGTCGTATTCCACGCGCGCCTTAAAGAGATGTCGTCAGCACAACGTCGGCCCTAGTGGACCCCTACACTAGGGCCGACGCCTGCCGGGGTCGCGGGAAGGTACTTATGGGTCACCGAGGCCCCCGCAACACAGGCAACAGGAAGGAATACGGGTGGGTTTTAGTCAGTAAGAGTCTGACACACCCTCCCGCTCCGCCCAGAGCGAGAGAAGTTATTTGATGCTGTCAACAATGTTCCTAAATTTGTCCCAGTCATTACTATTTCTATTAGGTAGTTTATATTTTACGTTTGATTTCCTTAATGGTGCATTTTGTTTGGAAAGAGGATAAGAAATAACTATTGGAAAATGGTCACTACCATGAGTAGAGGTTAAAGTATGCCAAGTTAATGAAGAGGCTAAGTTTGGAGAACAGATAGAAAGGTCAATTGCGCTTTGGTTCTGATTGGGATCTGAACGACGTGTGGCAGCTCCTGAATTTAAAATACATAAGTTATGTAAGTCTATTATATCTAGTAACTCATCGCCATAACAGGTAGAAGTTGCACAATCCCATGATTGGTGATGGCAATTAAAATCCCCCAGTATTAATAATGGCTTTGGAAGAAAAGAAACAAGATTATTCATCTCTTGAAGAACAGAAAAAGAGGGATGAGGAATGTAAATAGACACAAGACAAGTATGATGCACTTTAATAGCTACAATAGAAATTTCCTCACTATGAGGAGGTAATGTAATGGTGGAGAAAGAGATAGAATTTTTGATAAGTATAGCTACTTCACCATACCCATCAGATCTATCCTCTCTAATGGTTAAATAAACATTCATTTTAAAACTATGATTAGATTTGAGCTAAGTCTCTGCTAAAGCAAAGGCAAATGGCTCATATTTATTTATAAGATATATAACATCACTCTATTTGTTTACTAGACTGCGGCAGTTCCACTGGATTATTTTGGATGTGTTGTCCATTATGAATGGATTGAAATACATTGAAAGATAGGGCAACGTTGGACGGTGAAATGTTGAACTGACACAGAAGATTGTGTAATGCAGAAAGAAAATCGTTTATGGAAAAACTTGCTTCAATTTGTCCATTATTGTGATTAGAAAAAACACAACCATTTGATGGTTGGGGAATGTTGAAATCTTTAATAATGGCATTGTGAGCCTCTTTATTATATCCTTGTACAGGTTTGGGTGGTGAGCGTGGTTTAAGGAAGACAGTTTTTTTATAGCTACTTGAAACAGGTACTCTATTAGTTGAAGGGAAAGATGGAGTATCTGCAAAGTTTTTGGAAGGAGAAGATAAAAGTCTATCGGCATACGATTTAGTAACTGGGGGATACATTTTTGCCGCTTCAGCATTTGATACTGAACTTTGTGCCATGTATGTTTTAATTAATTTTTGCCTAGACATTTCTGGGCAAGATTTATTAGTAGCATAGTGAAAACCGGAGCAAAGGCAGCAAGATGCACTTTCTTGTTCTCTTTCACAACTGTCCCCCGTATATCCTTGGCCACATTTATAACAACGTGGTTTGGACCTGCACTGAATTTTTGTGTGACCAAAACGACAGCAACTGAAACACTGTACAGTAGGGAAAATATATAAATCTACAGGTAATGCATTATAACACATAAAAATTCTTTTATGCAGAATCTGCCCATCAAAAGTAATAACTATAGATTGGGATGGTTTCCAAATGGTTGTACCATCAACAACAGTTTTAAAATTGAGACGTCTGACTTTTAAAATTGGACCGCAACCAATTGGTACCGTTATATTATCAATAACTTCCTCCGGAGACCATTCCGCAGGAACACCACGCACTAAACCCATTCTAGTGACATTAAAAGTAGGTATAAAAGCTTTATAATTATATGTTTCAAGGCATTATGTGTAATAAAAGAATTTGCGTTCAGGAAATTGGAAAAAGAAATAGATATTTTATTACGTCCGATTTTTTTGACGCTACCGTTTATAATATTTTGGAAAGCGTTGTGTTTTAGGAACTTGCCAAATGTAATAGGGTGCAATGACGTTCCATCATCTGGTGATACTAATATTTTTTGTACGTGAACAACGTATGGCGCGCTGTCAGTTTTATCATAAGTTTTTCGACCAATCTGAGTGAGTGGGAATAACTGAAGGCGGAGCAGAAATATCCGGAATATCTTTACATACAATAATTGTTTCAGAGCTTTTGGGCTCCGATGGAGTTAGAGAGGGAGGAGTAGAGTCCAAGCAACCACAACCCAGACTCGGAACCTAGGTTTTTTTCGGGTACGACGGCGTTTATTGCAATTTTTGCACACATGCAAACGGCTTCTTTTAAGATGGCGAGCCGACGACGACCCATCGGTATCCATGCCCGATTCGTTGGACATTATAGTGACAAAATTGCCTGCCAGGGGAACAAAGTCCCCCGGGTCAGGCGGGTCTTTCATTTTCCCGCGCTATAAAATATTAGTAAAAAAACTTACCCTACTGAAGAAAATATACAAAACTAAAATTAAAATATAAGTGAAAGAAGATAAAACACTAAAACTACTACTACTGATCCTATATTACAAGTTAATTAATAATTTTCAATTTAAGTAAAAAAGGACACATCCACAAAGTTATGTTTCCCGCGCTTTTCCTAAAACTTTATTTGAAAAGTTTGTTAGGTTATTTTTTTTTTAATTTTAATAAGAGTACCTACTTTGTAATGGCCACAACTGTCTTGCTATCAGGAAAATAAATGTTGAGGGGGGGTGTTTAAAATTAAGTGGCAACATTCATTAGTTCCTGTTTTTGACGCAGAAAAGTGTGTGGCGCTAGACGTATTGAGATGAGAAAAAATCGCATTTGAATATTTTCCCTCCCTGAAGTCCGAATGTAAAGGAACATAATATTTGCTCTGTAATCATCTAATGTATATATAAGTCAGGCTGTGGCAAATTCATTAAAATGTACCAGTAGTGTGTCAAAATGTGCTCTGTGTAGTCTGTGGTCTATCTGTGACACCTGTCAATAATAAAAAGCCCCGTCATCATGTCGCATCTTTTTTTTTTTTTGAGTGTGGAAAGTCATCAAATAACTTCTCCCGCTCTGGGCGGAGCGGGAGGGTGTGTCAGACTCTTACTGACTAAAACCCACCCGTATTCCTTCCTGTTGCCTGTGTTGCGGGGGCCTCGGTGACCCATAAGTACCTTCCCGCGACCCCGGCAGGCGTCGGCCCTAGTGGACCCCTACTTTTGTGCTGACGACATATCTTTGAGGCGCGCGTGGAATACGACGCGTCGTCGACCCGGGCCTGGTCCTTACCGGACGGTGAGCTACCCATTGCTCACCGTCCGCAAGCCCGCGCCTACGGTGGCTGGAAATCCACCCGAGATTCCCGACGCCCAGGGCGTCTCCTGCGGCGGCTAGGGGCGAGAGGGCGCGAAACGTGCCTTTCCCTCAACCGTCCCGCCTCCTCCTTCGCGAGCATTACTGCTTCAGAGAAGGAGGTGACGGCTGCCCATGCCCTCTCGCTCCGTACCATGGCCTGAACCAGGGCCGGACGCGAGAGGTCTCTGCCGCCGATCGCCTCCACGAGGACACGGCGGTGCTCTGCCCAAGCCGGGCAGACCTCCACCGTATGCTCCACCGTGTCCTCCGGGCGATCCACACAGTGGTGACACCCGGACGTTTCCTCCCGCCTTATCCAACACAGGAACCTCCCGAAGCTGCCGTGTCCGGTGAGGACCTGCGTCAGGCGGAAGGTGAGGACGCCGTGACGTCTCTCCAGCCACTCCTCAAAAAGGGGACTTATCGCCGCAATCGTGGCGTGCCCAGCACTGGGTTGCGACAACCGTACTTTCCATGACGCCATGAGATCCCGCCGGAGCTCCGTCCGCTGTGCCGCGATTTCTCGCGGCAACGGACTAACACCCCGGCGTTTCGCCTCCTCGCGCCACTCCCATACGTGCGCGAGGACTTTTGCCTCCAGATCCCATGGCGGCAATCCGGCAAGGAGGCTCGCTGCCTCACAGGAGACCGTGCGGTATCCCCGGACCATCCGGATGGCCATGACCCTTTGGGCCGCGCTCAACCGGCGGGCTGGCCGATCATGTCGCATCTGCCGTGTTTGATTCCATTCAATAAATCTATCCTAATCAGGGTGACCCCCACGAACTTTCAATACACTGCTGAAAACGTTACTTTTACGTTACTTTTCAGAGTAATTTTAATTGCTTACAGTTGAATAAAAAAACTAATTAAACGGAACGCAAGCAAGTGTCGTACCGTGCGTGCGTGCGTAATGTTGGCAATTTGGCATTGCAACTAAACTACCGATTCCCTTAAACTAAACTAAATTTAAATTCAGTGCATCTTTTTTATTGTATTTCATTAAGAAGAGGACAATATAAAATTTAGTTTAGTCCTGTCACATTCATCAGCGCCTGTCACTACTCCATACAAGTATAGACGTGATTAAAAACTTGCCTACTAAAATTACGTCAATTTACGTAAAGCGCTGCTTAATTTGACAGGACTAAACTAAAAATTATCTACAGTCCTTTTCTTAAAAAAAGAAAGAAAAATATGCACTGAACTTAAATTTAGTTTAGTTTGTGGACAAGGGAATCGGCACCAATGTCTCTCTTTCTCTCTCTATCGCAATGCCAGAATGAGCAAACAGAAAGAGCGAGTTGTATGAATGCAACTTTGAGTACATTCCTGCCACAATAATGTAGGTACTGTTTTTACTGTAGTATTTTTCTTCTTTTCCAGAATTACACCCGTCGATTTAAAAAAAAACATTAAAATATGCTAAAAGTGATTGAAGTGTGTTAAAATTTAAATACAATTCAAATTGTTTAAATAGTACTAAAATACAAAATTTTTAAAAAGCGTTACTTTTTTTGTGAAAACTTTAGTTTTCGAACACTCTTGGGTAACTTTTGACGACAGGGCACTGGCAACACTGCATGATATATTACCAAAGAGTATAATAATATATCGGGTAAAGAGAGCCCTCTTCAGGCTTTTTATGGCAATCCTGTTTGAACACGAGCTCCATCTGGATTTTGGAACCAACACTAATCATAGTATATATACCTACCTATACCTAGATAGTACTGGTACTATAGCGGCTTCTTCATGTTGTAGCAAAACCAATCCAACACTACAATATTGTAAAATCTATTTTAAATAGATTTTACAATAAATAGTGTTGGATTGGTTTTGCCACAACATACGACTACTAAGTAAAAATAACTGAAATGAAGAAAAGGGAAGGGTAACAAATAAAAAATACGATTTGTATAAATTTTCATTTTTTATTTTTATAATTTTTTGTTTTATTATAATATTGTTGAGCAGCTATTTTTGTTTCATCTTCTCCTACATACGTCAATTTTCCGCACAAAATTCGATTGATTGATCTGCACCAGCTATAAATAAGAACATTAACTGTTAAATTATTAAAATATTGTAATAATTTTTCTTTATGTCTGGTGCAGTTAAATGGGTAATCAACCATCGTATTTGCAATTAATAAAATATTTTTTCTAATATTTTTTTTCGGAACATTCCTTTTTAGAAAAGCCGTTGTTATATTTTGCAGGTCATGGAAGCATTTTTCTAAATCTTCGTTCGGATAACACAGCCATTTTTTATTTGAGTATTCTTTGGCTTTTATGAAATATTTACTATTTCTGTCTGACCTGTCGATAAGGTTTTGTCTACACGTTTCACACGTCTTTACAACATTTTTTAGACATTTTGTCAAGACCCAGCCACATACATAATTTCTCTGACCTGCATCAGTTTCCCTATTTACAACAAACACTTCTTCATTACATAGAATTTCTTCTTCCATAGGAACATCAGAAGTATCAGGTTTGGAATTTAATTTATCTGTGAAGAAGAATTCAAGGGTTTGGAGACATTTATTTGAATCTTCTTCACAGTTAGCTCTACCTGAATGGGGCGAGTTATAATTATTGAGTAATAATGCTTTGAATGCACCCTCAAACGCATTTGAATTCGGTGAATTATTCCTCGCCCCATAACTTCTGATGTTCCCAAAGAAATTTTCTACTGGGTCTTGGTTAAAATTTCGAGTCAAAAGTGCATCAAAACCAAATCTCTGGGACACGATTTTCCAAATGGCTTCCATACCTTCAATTGTCTTAATTAAATTTGTTAACGATGGTATGATTGTTTCGACCAATCGAGTTTTGTTTCCAATTTTTTTGACGTATCTAAATTTTACAGTTTTTAAAACTAATTTTGCATCTGTCCATAACTTATGATGCGGTGAGTTTTCTTTTATGGGACCTTTATATTTTTTTCCGTTAGGAATATGGAATGTTGATACATTTAAACTATCAAACAAATTGTCTAATAATATTGTTATGTCTATTAGCTGTTTGCAGTCTTGTGGAAGATCTCCCCTAGCTGTTAAATGTTCGGTAGCTACAGCAACACTATGACTAAACAGTTGTGTTGCCGATTTCACCCTCATTTTACTAATTTTTTCAGGGTTTATATGTTCTTCAGTAATTTTATTTAATAATCTTAATTCCCCGTATGCCTTATCAGCAGAATATACTTTTTGGTAGTATTCCCATTTAACGACCTTTTCTACATTATTTATTTTATAAACTAAGTCTTTCGAAATCAAATTGTTTCGGATGCCTTTAATTAAATGAGGTACATCGAAAATAGGAATAATTTTTTTTCTATTAATAACAATGTAGTCATAACGCCATTCTTTTCCTAGCCTCAAACATTTGGCCTTGGCTTCATTGACCAAATCAGTTACAGCACCAACATTTACTGTACTTTGGTCGCACACGGTGTTTAGTATAATCATGCCAGACTCCTGAGCATACTTCACTACTTCCTTTATTAAATTTTTCAGTTCCACTTTATTAAGCCCGGCCGTAAAATAATAAGCTAAGGGTTGTTTAAAATTAACTTTTACACCTTTAACCATAAAAACCAAAACATGGTCTGCAAATTTAGTGTTTTTATTGGTTGCAAAACCATGAAAAACATCCTTTTGTGCGTTAAAATGACATTGTGGTGTCAAAGACATTTCGTCAAAAATCAGACTGCACAAGCGGTCATCTACATTTCGATCTTGAATTGTTTTTTTTTATTCTTTCGAATATAATTGGATTTATTCCTGGCTGGATTTTTATAGTGCTTAACAATCGCTTCATTGCCTTAGTTGATGGCAGCGTAAACAATTTATTTAAAAGACCATAACACTTGGGACTTTTTTTGTAAAGCGACAGTGACAGCACCTTCTCTTCAAAAGTAAAACGTCGCCCTTTAGGACTTTTTGTGGCCTGCATTTGCATTGTTAAAAATAACTGAGCCGGTTTTTTTTAATTCTTGGCGAAATGTTCGAAGAGACCTTTTTCGGAGAAGTCCTCAGCATTTTTCAGCCTGGCCTTGAAGGACATTTGTTTCTTGCGCAAGCGCGATATTTCCGTCCGGAACTGCTTGATTTTTGTGCGTAGTGGGGCCATTAAATCTGCGAAAATATAAAGTTAGTTTTACTAAATCCATATTAATATTATAAATTCGAAAGTAACTCTGTCTGTCTCGCTTTCTCGCTAAAACTGCTGAACCGATTTAAATGAAATTTGGTACAGAGATAGTCCATAGCCTGAGAAAGGACATAAGATAGGGATAAGGATAGTTTTTATCCCAAACATTCCACGGGATCGGAAACTACGCTGGTAAAACTACGGGCACAGCTAGAATAACATAAAGACAACGTAGATTCGAGGGGTTCATCATAAAGTGGCAAACGCGAATATGGATTAATCAAATGTATTTAAAAAATTCGGCCATGGTATGCTGATTCACAAACGAAAACTTCAAGTGATCAGGAAACTTCAAGGTATGTAGGGTGGGAGGTCAGCACTTAGCACTGTTATTTAAAAATTAAAAATAACTAATAAATGAACTACTCTCCTCACTTTTTCTGTAATCTTTATTTTAAAAAAATATTCCTCACACTAGGAATTTCTCCTACATCATGGTCACAAACATTAAAACTTGGGAATTTAAACCATGACACGCAGCGTATTAGCCAATAACTCAATCACAGCGCCAGCGTCAACTTGCTGGACAAAGGCCTTTTAATACAAACTGTGATGGAACTAAATACAGACTGACTTTGGGTATGGGTTGTAATTTATCAAGCCAAATGTAAAACCTTCAACAGGTATATTTTACAACTAGGTTTAGTAGATGGCTTTAAATGAAGTACAACACACAAATGGTCATAGACCACAGCAGCAAATTTTAATAATAAAATAATTACCTTCTCCAGGTGGTCTTCTAGACCTGGTAACTGCACTATAACTATGCTCAACTAACACACGGTTTGATGAAGGGTGTTTAGATAAACCTGGAATTAAAAAAACATGATTATTTAATAAATAAAAATAAATATCTTGGGACATCTTACACATGGCCATTTGATCACAAGGTAAGCAGAGCTTGTGTTATGGTAACCAGACAATTGTATATACATACTTATATAATTTATAAATACATACATATTATAGATAAATTACACCCAGACACAGAACAAACAATTATGCTCATCACACAAAGTCTGTCCTAGGTGGGAATCGAACCCACGACCTCCGGCTTTGCAGTCAGGGTCACTAACCACTAAACCAACAGGCCCGTCTATTAAAAAAAGACTGTCGATTCCCAAGTGTGGCAAGAGAATTTTCGAAAATCTTTGAATGCAGTTTTGTTTCTTTATAAAAATATAAAGGAATGTTTCTGTTTCTTCTTCTAATCTGTCATAACAATTTAAGGTAGTTTTCTTCTAGGGCATAACAATACATTAGAATTATGATAAATGATAACAAACAACAAAAAATATCATACATTATCACAATAATAGCCTGCTTTTTTATTGATAATAATAATAACACGCAGGACCCATTGTCTACATGGTTTTTGGCAACCAGTCCACTTAAACTATCCAAAACTATAGGCTCCTTTTCTGTTTTCCATGTGTCATAATAGTTATCCACCCACCGGTGGTTGCGCATGAGTACACTTGCATTACGTATAAAAGGATAATCGTTGGTTTGCAAAGGAGCCTTTGCAAGATAGTTTCAGGCCCCTCATATGCCTTCTAAAGGTTCAGGTCCCCGGGAAAAGCAGAATTATAAAAATATAAGACAAAATTTTACCTGCTGTTGCAGGTCGAGATGTGGAATTTGCAGCAATTTGCAGGTTTTCTATTGATGTTACCTCAAATTGCCCTGAAAATGTATAAAGTTAGAATTATATTTTACATCATTAATTAGAATAAAAACACTACCTCACACTAGGAATTACTCTTGTACCTTGGGTGTATTCTTGGTGAATACACCCAATATACATGAGTAATGTAAACCATCTGTAGGTCTTACAAATATTTGTTCCTCACGGGAATCAAACCCGCGACATGCGGCACAGCTGCCATTCGCTCAATCAACTGTGTATCTTTTTAGTCACCATCAACTAACTAACTAATAAACATCATACAACCATTGATCCCTAATATCAATGCATTGTTTTAAAATTCTGGTGAACATTGAGATTTAAATAAATGATATTTTATTCTCTCACTTTTAAAATGATCAAAACATTAATTTTATACAAAGGTAACTTTGGCCTTTCATTAAGAAAAAAATTGAGAAGCCGTATGCAGTACCACCTACCAGGTTAAAGAAAGAAAGAATAATATTTTATTTGGCACGCCAAAAAGAAGACAGGCTAGATGTAATTTTCGTCTTGACTTAATTTTTAAAATAAAATGTTTGTTAAGAAAAGGGGTGACGTGACTTCTAGGGTGAACTGAATAACAGAAACGAGCGCATGCGTTTTGGACTCTCTGTATAAGTCTGTCGGTACGAGAAAGCAACCGCGGGCCGTAAACAGTATCAGCGTAATTCAGTTTAGATAGAACAAGGGTTACGACCAACTGCTCGCGGAGCTTCTCCGACAAGAAAGGTCTCACCGTGTACAGCCGATAAAACAATTTTTAACAGAGTCAGCAACGTGCTTCTCAAATCTAAGGCTGCTGTCCATGCGAAGCCCGAGGTTCTCGCCTCATCAACTCGCTCCATAGGCTCACCCATAAGAGCCAAACTCAGGCTTGCAGGCAGCTTCTTTAATTGTTATTTCGTACCGAATAACATATACATTGTTTTCACTGGGTTCAATTGTATTTTAAAACCATGTAGGATCAAACCAGTCAAGCCATTTATGAAGAGTTGACAAACACATACAAAGCAAAGTAAGCAAAATAACTTGATTAAAATTTTCACCTGTAATATCTGGCTGTGACATTGTAGGTTGTAATGGTTGGTTAGAGGTTGAAGCTGGTTCCAAGATTTCTGGAGTTTGCAATTGCCCTGTAATTTATATTTTATAAATAATAAACATTTGCTATGTTATGTTAACATATATGTATATTATATTTGATATATTCAACAATTAAATAGGTACTATGTTACCTACACTATAATATTTTAACATAATTGGCTTGTAACATTACTAAAGCTCAGAATCAGACGTCTTCCCTTTGAGAGGGAATTCAACATTATATTCATTCATTATGACCCTACACATCATTGTAAACAGTTAAAATTACAATTTATTGATTTATGATTGCTACCAAAATAAGAATATCATAGCAAAGATTTAAATAAATTTATGTTACAGAATTAAAACAAAGGACTTACCAGGTAAATGAAGCATTGGAACCGCTATTGTATTCAAGCGTTTAAATCTGTTTTTGTGACTGTCACTAAAATGTATATCACAAATTCTCTTTCTTTTGTAATAATCAAAATCAGATGATTTTTCAAGTTTCCCACCAATAAGACTGACCCAAGTCTTAAATTGATCAGGAAATTTATCAGCATTAGGGAACCGATGCAGTGGAACCTCTGGAAGTAATAAAATAGATGTTAATGATATTTTTATGTGGACATTTATTATATTTTGGAAAGTATGTGTATTTCAACACTCAAAGAGGAAATGTCAACTTGGAAAAATATAGGGGTGGGTGATGGGCAGTCATTACTTTATATTACTGATGTTGATAATCGTTAATAATAGAAACTGTTGATTTGCATCTGAATAAGTTATTAAAGTACAAAAAAACATTAAGAACTTACCACTACTGGATGGACAACCAAACATGCAACGTTGAGGCATTGTACATATGTTATTATTTCTAATAACAAACTAAAAACGTACAAGTGTCTCTATCACGTAACTATTTCGAAGTGAATTCTCGACCTCGACAGTAAGGTGGAGGAGCAGAGGGCTCGACTCGCAAATTACTGGAGGGAGGGTGGTTTTCACAGCGAAAAATACACAAAATGGAGCAAAGAACTACGAACGTGCGGACTCGCAAGAAGTAGCCGCCATGTTTTTTTTTTTTTTTTTTTTTTTGTTTTGGCGTTGCACTATTCATGCTTATTGCCACTGACAATGTTTTATTTGTTAACAAAACGTAAGAATCAAGTACTCGCGAAATGATAAAATATTATAACGGGGAATTTGGAAATGGAAAGGAGATTAGATGTTATTAAATAAAAATAATAAAATATAACAAATTAACACTATGGGAATTTAATTTAACAGAAAACTAACGTTTTAACACCACCAGGTGACCCAGCAAAAAGGCCGACTCGATGCGTAAACTAAGAGCTACATGGTAAATAAAAGAGGTTTATAAATGATGTTTAAATAGATATATCATTATTTACAAGGAAAAGAGCTATGGTTTTATAGATATCTACATTAAAATTAAATAAAATACATGCAATAGAAGTGGGAAAAGGGACTCGGAGGGAAACAAGACTTTGGAAAAGTGAGGAGTGGTCATAAAGGGGGCAGGAAAAAATAAGGTGGTTCAGATCACCCACTTCAGCGCCACATTCACACGCAGGGTTCTGCACAATGCCAAGCCTGGTAAGATGAGCAGGAGTGCACACATGACCTAATCGCATACGTATGAATATTGTTGTAATCTTTTTGTTTAGTTTGTATTTGCTAAACCAAGGTTTAACAAAAATGGATGGCTGAATATTACGATAAAATTTCCCTTTCACTGATTGCCCGGACCAAAGCTGACCCCAGGATTCCTGTAGATAAACCCTAGGCAGAGCTGCCAGATCTTGGGTGTTATTTTTGTTCGGAAAAACGTCTCCACACAATACGGCATCATTAGCTATCTGGTCAGCTCTCTCATTACCTAAAATGCCACAATGCGAGGGTATCCACGCAAAATGCACTGAATACCCCTTAATAGAACACCTATAAAGGAGTTCACGTGTTTCAAATATAATATAAGGATTATGAGAATAGAAAGGGAATCTGGCCAAAGATTGTAAGGCACTCCTTGCATCAGTCAAAATGAGTGAATTCCGTAAGCCCATTAGAAGTATATATTCGACAGCTTTGAATAGACCGTAACATTCTCCCGTAAAAACAGATGATTCGGGCGGGAGTTTTATTTTTTGGACGATATTAAATTGGGAGTGGTATACACCTACTCCCACACATGAGTCTCTTCCATGCTTCGAAGCATCTGTGAACAAGAGCTGACAGCCCTTCCAGTCTCTATCCATAGTGAAGTTGAAGATATGGTTGTGACATACGTCATCTCGGTAAATGTTAAGGTTATAATGTATATTTGGTGACATAATTAATGAACTGTAATTACAGTGAAATAAAGGAAGAAATTGAGATTGGTGACAGGGAGCTTCAATTAAATTGAATTTTCTAAAGCTTTTAACTAAACACGGAGTAGCTTTGTGCCTCCAGTAAGTGGATGAAATTACTTCTTCAGAGAGAATGAAAAGTTTATTTCGCAAAGGATGATATGTAAATTGCAGACACCGAGCCATAAATCTATCAGCTAAAAATTGACGTCGTAAATGAAGTGGAGGGTCTCCACATTCCACCTGAAGACAATTAATAGGACTGCTTTTCATTGCACCTGAAACTACTCTAAGTGCCTTTGACTGAACACTGTCAAGTTTCTTAAGACCAGCAACATTAGCAGGTTCCAGCAAAAACGTCCCATAGTCCAATACGCTTCTAATCAAGGTGTTGTACAATAGTTTTAATGAAAAGGGATGTGCTCCCCACCAAACACCAGCAAGACATCTAATTATGTTGATATTTCGTTCACATTTAGCAGCTATATAGTCACAGTGTGGTAAACCAGTAAGATGTGTATCCAAAATAAGGCCTAAAAATTTTACCTGGTTTTTAACGGGCATAGGGATATTATTATACCTTACTATAACTATAGGGGGCTTACGCATTCTAGTAAACAAGACAATGTTGCTTTTATCAATTGACAGGTGTAGACCATTGGTTTCTAGCCAAGTCTTCAGTAAGCATAAAGAAGAGGTTAAGGAAGTACAAATATTCTCAACAGAATGACCAGATGAATAAAGAAGTAAATCATCTGCATATTGAAGAACTTGTACTGACTCATTTAGGGAGGATTCCAAATCATAAGTGTAAATATTGTAGAGAATTGGACTAATTACAGAACCTTGAGGGAGACCTTTCCATACTAAACGGGTAAATGTATACCCTTCAATATGAAGATTTAAAGATCTCTCTGAAAGCATGTTAATTATGAACTTAGACAGCATTAATGGAACTTGTAATGAATTCAGCTTTTGTTCTAGGATTGATACCTGGACATTATCGTAAGCTGAGCTAATATCCAGGAAAGCAGCAATTACAGAGTTATTAGAAGAGAAGGCTAAGCGAATATCAGTTGTGAATACACTAAGGCTGTCCATCGTACTTTTACCCTTCCGAAAACCAAACTGTGACGTAGCTAGCAAGTTTTTGCTTTCCAAAAACCACTCCAAGCGATTCTTAATGAGATGTTCAACAATTTTAGCAAGAACTGTAGAAAGTGCAATTGGTCGATAAGATGTAACATTAGAGGAAGGTTTGTTTGGTTTCAGAATGGGAATAATTGTTTGAGACTTCCAACTTGATGGTATGTTGCCAGATATCAAAGCTGTATTGATGAGATTTAAATATATTAAAAGAACAGAGTCGGATAAATTAGATATAAATGAATATGGTATACCATCTTCACCAGGAGCTGAATCCTTAACATGTGAAAGGACTCCCTTCAACTCACTTAGTGTGAACAGGGAATTCAACTCAGAATTAGGAATAGGAACATAGGAATAGTGCATTAAAGATCTCTGTTCTGGGACTGAAGGAGGAGCTAAATGATCCATAAACTCATTGGCTAATTCTAATGGCAGTTTTGAGGCTGTTGTGTCACTAAATGCTGACCTGAATCGCCTAATATTTTGCCATACTAGAGATGCATTAACTTCTGGCGAGATAGATGCACAGAATCTTTGCCAACCTTCAAATTTCTTTTTCCTAAGGAGCTTACGAGTTGTACGAGCAGCTTCTAGGTATATCTCAAAATTGTGACGAGTCATAGTATGGCCATAATTTTTTTCTGCCTCTTTTCTTTTTTTAATGGCCTGAGTGCACTCAGCATCCCACCAAGGTGGTGAAGGAATTTTGCCTGTAACACCATTCTTAATAGGGAAAGTATTATCTGCCACCTCTATTAAAATTCTTGTTATTTGATTAGATAATAACTGAGGATCGTGTAGTTGTAAGGAATTAGATAAACCAAGAATTCTTTCTTGTACATCATTTTTGTATGTATCCCAATCTGCATTTTGAAGTCTATACTTTAATCGTGGTGCTGGATTGCTAGCAACTGGTTTTTTATGTGGAAAAGAAATTATTAAAGGGTAATGATCACTACCATAAGAAGACGGTAAAGGAGACCAGGATAATGTTGATGCTAACTCAGGTGTGCAGATTGAGAGGTCAGGGGCACTTATTCCCTCATCTGGATTTGTTCGGCGTGTTGGGAGACATGTGTTCAAAATACACAAATTATTAAAGTCTAGAATTTCTAATAACTTTTCCCCATAGCAATTGGAATTAGAACTACCCCAGGACTGATGTTGTGCGTTAAAATCTCCCATTACCAAAAATGGTTTAGGTAAAACTGAAAGAAGATTACTTATTTCAGAAAGAATATCTATAGTGGGACGAGAATAATATATACATACTAAGCAGATTTTATTTACAATAGCAGCGACAGCAGATATTTCGTCACTGAGACTTGGAAGAGGAAAAGATTGAAAAGACAAGTTATTTTTAATAAGTATGGCGACACCGCCATACCCATCGCTTCTGTCTGTTCTTAGACACGCATAGCCAGGAAATCTAAAAGAAAACCCTGGTTTAAGCCATGTCTCACAGAGAGCGACTGCAAAGGGATCGTATTTGTTCAATATGTAGGACAGATCAGATTTTTTATTCACAATGCTGCGACTGTTCCACTGGACAATCTTGGGTAGATTTAGATCCATTATGATTAAGGTTAAATAAGTTAGACAGAGTATCAATTAAAGTAGCAACGTTGGACGGTTCAATATTATTATTTTTAGATAAAGTATTAATAAGCATAATTATTAAATTAAAAATTTGGCTCTCATTATTATTTGTTGTTTTATTTTGGAATGCAACACCATTCCCTGACACAGAAACATCATTAGTGATTAATGCTTGATGAGCTGCCCGGTCATACCCCTTAGTTGTTTTTGGGGGATCCCGAGGTTTAAGAAATACGGTTTTTCTTTGTGAGGAGACAATTGGTGTGTTACGTGATTGGGGCGAAGGTTGTGAAAAGAAAGAATTTTTAGTGGTATGTGATGGGGCAGATGTGACCACATCGGCATACAATTTTGAGATTGGTGGATGTAGCTGTGACGCTTCCGCATATGACACGCAGCTATGGGCCATATAATGCTTAATTGCTTTTTGCCTCTCAAATTCTGGGCATTTTTTATTAATGGCGTAATGAATGCCACCGCAATGACAGCATTTACTATTACTCTCATCTTCAATACTGCAAGTGTCAGCAGAATGCTTCTCCCCACACTTGAAGCACTGAGGGTTCGACCTGCATTGTACCTTTGTATGGCCAAAACGACAACAATTAAAACATTGAATTGTTGGGAATGTATACAATTCCACTGGCATAGAATTGTAACAACAAAACACACGTTTTGGTAAAATTTGTCCGTCAAAGGTGAGCACGACTGTTTGCGATGGTTTCCACACAGGGGTCGGTTCGTGCACTTTATAATTGAGACGCCTTGCTTTGATAACTTTCCCGCATCCAGCGGGGACAGATATATTTTCCAGTATTTCCTCCGGAGACCATTCGGTAGGTACGCCTTTAACAATTCCAATGCGACACACATTAATTGATGGAACAAATGCCTTCAACTTTTCTTTGGCCAAACTTGGGTCATCTAAGAAAGAGTTAGCATCTACGTAACGAGAGAAACTTAGCGATATTCTATTACGACCAATGCGTTTTAATGAACCGTTAATGATGTTGTTGAACATGCGTTTTTTAAGAAAATGTCCTAAAGTTATTGGGTGTAATGTTTGAGCAGAGTTTTGTGTATCAAACATTTTTTGAATGTGTACAACGTATGGCGACAGGTCTGTGGCCTCATACAAAGTCCTAGTAACCTGTGGCTTCTGGGGAAGATCTGACTTTATGAGGTTTTCAGTCTGGGGAACATCCACAGAACGTGGAGAGGTTTCTTGATGAACTAAAATTGAATGAACCGGTACGTCTGATGCTATTTTTGAACTAGTGGCTGAGTCATTGTCGCAATGACACTGTGCTCCTTTATTTATTTCTGTTGTAGTGTGAGAGTGACTATTTCGCCTTTTTTTATTGCAATTTTTGCACACTTTACGTGGAGCTCTAGTCCTTTTCCGCTCCGATCTGGTTATGGATGAATCGGTATCCATACTGGATTCGTAGATGGTTATATTATGCCCGACCGAGGGGACTGTGCCCCCCGGATCAGGCGGTTCGTTGTCCATTGTGACCAGAAAAATATAAAATACAAAAAACTTACCCTAAATATGAAGTACAATATACACAAACAATAAAATTAACTAATCTAATGAATATCTACATATATTTACACAACTTATCTCCAATATTAAGTGTTTTTTAATTTAAAAAAGAAAACGAAAGAAAAATCACGCCCGCCAAATTCGATGATTCCCGCGCTTTTTTTTCTAGCCGCCATGTTGTGCAATTTTATGGTATATGTGGTGTGGCAACTGATGCTTGTCACAGTGTTATAAATTAAAATATTTATATGTATGATATATTTATTTATTAGGTTTACTAAGTAAATTCAAGTTTTTTCTTAAATATAATGCTTTATTGAACATACTTTAAATACATAAAATATGTTAGGAAAAAACTAATTTACGAATGCAGCGCCATCTGTAAAACTTTTGAGTACTAATGATAATTTTAGTTGTGGTAGCCAACTATAAGATGGAGCTACTATCTTTTAGAGCTGTCATTTGTTAGGCACTGTCCCCCCCCGTATATTACTTTCGTATATTTCTTGCATATAAACAATCGTGTTTTCAATACAAGTGTCGAATTAGGTGATTCTTCTTGAGTTTAAAAGATGGATAAACTGCCAATGTGTAGGATATGTTTAGTGCAGAATGTTCCGATGGATGTGGTTGCCAATAAGAACCTGCAGGAGATATATGAGAGGCTCACTGAAAGTCCAGTAAGTTGATTATGTAAAAATTAAATTACAAAAGGTCTTTAAAAGCTATTAACATTATATACTTATTTTGTTAAATTGTTCATTAATTCAATAATGTTTGAGGAAGTTCTTGTTTGGTCATTATTTTAAAGCAATGGTACAGGATACTAAGTACTTTTTTAAATATGAAAACATGGAAACAGATAAGACCTGAATGTGTTTGTTGTACATTTGGTCCTGTTTTCCTTGGAATACTTGTTGGCTTGTACAGTATTGTATTTGTTATTTGTATTATTGAATCACTGCCTCATTGGTCTAGTGTTTGCAAGTGCTACTGCTGGGCATGAGGTCCTGGGTTTAATTCCTAGAACAGGCTGAGTGTTATTGGGTTTTTCTATCTGAAATTTCTCAGTAGCAGCCAGCACGGATTCTGGATTTGTGCCCGTTTGGTGGCAAAAGGCTGGTCCCTTATTACATGGGACTTAACACGTTGACGGACACGCCGGTTATGACATTCATTAGGAACTTGCGCAGAATGACGCACCGGTTATACCCTTCGATATTTTTTTGTACTCTAGAAGCACAACTGCTTTAGCAGTCGAATTTCCATACTGCTACCATATAGTTCATCATCAAGTGCCCCCAAATTAAATTATTCGAATTGCTAGGTGTCACATAACATGTCTTTTTACCGCTTCCAACATACTACTACTTGGAACTTTTGTGTGCGCACTCACACTTACGCAGCGTTCATAGCAGCGGCCATTGTAGAAGGCATTGGCGAAGGCTATGGCCGGTGCTGTCTTATTTAAATATTTTGCCTTTTTTACCAGTGACACTACGGCTAAAGCCTTTCATACAAAAATCTTGTGTCAAGATAGGGTTACAAAATCAAGCAAAGTGTCCGCAAACGTGTTAAACATAACTGGCGAAATGTGGGTGTACTATAGGAAGTACACCCACATTTTGCCCTGCCCAACCTTTCAGGGAAACAAAGCGTAATGTTATGTCATGCTATTTAATGATTGGATTTGAAGCATATCATTTAAAAATAAACAAAATGGTGTAAGAGTAAATTTGTTGCAGTTCGTAACTGATGACAGTAGACCAATGCTTGCTTGTTCCTTCTGCTACACCAAACTAAAGCAGTGTGGCCGATTGCAGAGAAAATGTCTGCAAGCTGAGGAGCTGTTCAATCAAACGTTATGTGATGATTATGAGGTGAGGGATTCATCACCAGATAACTATTCTTCTCTTTTGTTCACATGCAGTCTATGTTCTATGTTACTGGAATTGGTTTCCGCACATAGTCATTCAGTGGACTACTGTACATGGGCCATGGTGGCCCTCCCTGGTCAAACCAGCCAGCCCACCTCCCTCCAGAAGCAGATCAGGTCTCCCAGTCTGTTCAAGCATCTGCAAAAGATGTGGGTCTCTTCTGATTTGGGTGACACATGTGCATTCAAAGAGCACAGACAACTGTCTGTTATACCTATTGTGTATTCATAGTCTAATTATATTAGCTAGTGGTGGGTATCAATATCTTATCATAATTAAGAAAAAAACAGATATCTAAACTCATACTTGAAGTAACTACAACTACAATGACCCAAAAAAACTTTTATTTTATTTATCATGTTTAGTTATAAAGGCTGCCTCAATGAAACAAAATATCGATTAAATGCCCACCATTGCTTGTTGGCAGGAATGCACTCTTATGACGAAATTTACAGTTGGTTTGCAACAAGGTCATTGTTTTGCGTGCAGTGTGACAGTTGGCGCCATCCTGTTGGAGTCTGCAAGCGTTCTCCGACAGTAATTTCTCCTTTGGACTGATCACCGACTGGACGTTTCGTTTTTGAGAGATTCGTCGATAGAACGTTTCACCTATGGACGTTTCGCCGACAGAACCTTTCATATGCGTCACTTTCGAAGACAGTAAGGCCCGGTATCCACCAAAGCGGAGAGGAGAGGAGATGTGCTACTTAGCTGGCATGTTATTTCCACCATAGCGGAGAGGAGATGTGAGCTGTGCGTAGCGGAGATGTGAGCTGTGTGCTCGACGAAATCAGTCAAGTGCTGTCTACGAAAGGAAGACGCCATGTTTTTAAGTACTCAAAAGTGTATTCCGAAGACACGGATATTTTGCAAACTTAACTGAAAATATAAAAATACGGATGGGCCGACTCTTGCATTCAAGGTCAGTCAATCGACTGACGCTTTCGGGTGTGCGAGGCGTGGGGAGAAAATAGCGGGGAAAGAAGCGCGCTAGCATGGGCGTCGCCTGGTCAGCAGAGCTGTGTGTAGTCACAGTCAGTCACACACATCTCCGCTCTGCTCCGCGCTGCCTTGCTCGCTTGCGGCTCAAAATTCTATAGAAAAATGAGACGTCTTCTTTCCTCTCCGCTTGATCCATTTCATCCGAAGCTAAGCGGAGAGGCGATGTGGAAATATTGGTTTCTGGTTGGTTATTCAAAACACATCTTATCTCGTCTCCTCTCCTCTCCGCTTTGGTGGATACCGGGCCTTATAGAGGGGATCTGGAGCTCGGCGGTCACTGCCGCGACACGCTCGCTTCGCTCGCTCGCCTTCGCGCGTTAATGGTCACTGTTCTAACCTAACCTAACCTTTTTTTTTTTTTTGTTGCCGGGGTGGAAAATCCTCATGGATGTCCTCCGCCCTGGGGTAGGCAGAGGGGTCTGTCAAACTCTTACTGACTAAAAACCACCCCGGTGTTCCCGTCCCACACTTGCACCGGGGATCATGGGATCTAATGCGACTTCCACGATCCCCAGCTAGTGCCGGCCCGCCTCTGCGGGCCACCTCAAGTCTGGGGGGGGTGAGGTGTTTAAACCCCCCCCACAACGTCTGAAAGGGGCGCGCGTGGAACACTACGCGCCGCCACCTCGGGTCCAGTGTGATGGGGGGCGGCGGACGTCCCCAAGTCCGCCGTCCCTGGACCCATTAACCTAACCTAACCCAACATTATCCTTCGCTCATATGAAAGGTTCTGTCGGCGAAACGTCCATAGGTGAAACGTTCTATCGACGAATCTCTCAAAAACGAAACGTCCTGTCGGTGATCAGTCCAAAGGAGAAATGACTGTCGGAGAACGCTTGCAGACCCATCTTGTTGTAACCACATCTCATTTATGTCTGTTCCATCCAATTCTTGCCAAAAAAAAAAAATAATAAATAAATAATTTTCAAAAAAGAATGGTCCGATTATCTCTACTGCCCACATGGCATATATGGCATACCAAACTGTCACTTTTTAAGAATGCAGTGGAAGTTCTTGAAATACATGTGGATTTTCATCTCGGATCCCGGATGTTTTTGACGTGATAACTTCTTATAAATCGATGAACGCCGGCTGTACGCACGAAAAAGTGTCACGTTCCGCCTGAGCCGAGAGCGTGCAAGCAAGAGAACTGAACTAGCGATAGAGAGGCACGATCGGCCTAAGCATTCGGCTTGTGACGCATCTTTCTTTCGTTATCACGTAAAATATTATCGTCCATAAACCGACTATACAGACAACCATTTTTTTAAAATAGTGTTATTAACTTTTTTACAGGCAGACGCACCTTTAATATATCCTGGCCGGTTAGAATATTTTGGCGGACTCACAACATCTACAATAGAGCATATGAGTATAGTTTATGAGTGGCAAATAGAAAACATTGCTACTGATGAACATATATCAGGCTGTCATAATATTTCCAGTGAACATAATGATAGCAGTCGAGATAATGTTGAGATAATGGAGGATCCTCAAAGCGTTTGTAATCAAGATAATATAGAAAACAAGAAAGAACATCAAAATGATGGTAAGTTCTTAACTTTATTTCCTACTAGTTTATTTCTGCCCGCGAATACGTTCGTGGGGAAGTCGTAAGAAATTTTGCATAAGTAGGTACTAAAATAACAGCTACATTTTTATAAAACTCCCTCGTCCCCCGACCCACCGCGTCGCATCACATCACCCGTCCGCGCTATCAAAACGTTTTCGCTTAGCGTTTTTTTTTTTTAATTTTCTATTTTTACGGCTCCTAAGCGTCGTAGCGTGATATAATTATAAATACCTGTAGTATATACTTAGGATTTTGTCAAAAGGGGCTGGTAGTTCTAGAGATTAGTGCGTTCAAAAAAAACAAACAAAACTCTTCAGATTTATTATATTAGTATACAGGTTGAAATTTAAAACTTGCGACAAACTGAAATGGGACATTGTATACATCATTATTAACAACTTTTACCAAGGGACCAAAGCTGTAATCCCAAAAAAATAATCTGCTTTTCCTACATTTTGATGAGGTATTGCGAACATAAATGTAGGGGACAGCAGTTTTTTTTTTTGGGATTGTAGCTTTGGTCCCTTAGTAAAAGTTGTTCATAATGATGAGTACAATCTCCCATTTCGATTTGTCGCATGTTTTCAATGTCACCCTCTAGATATTCTACGAATATGTGAAGAAATGTAATTCATACATACATAAAGCCACCCCTTCTTCCCATGGGAGTAGGCAGAAACTATAGCACGCCACCTGCTACGCTCCTTACAAAATGAAGAAATGTAATTCCAGCTCAAAATTACATATATCTTATGTCTTTTGTTGGAGATCATAAATTTAAAAAAACAAGCGAGCCTTCAGTGGCGGATTTGCCCTAAGGCCCAGTAGGCCCGGGCCTAGGGCGGCCAATCGTGACAAAAGTTCACTGATGATATCAAGAAATAACTCGAAAGTACCTAAATATTCTAAAGGCTCGCGCGCTTTTTATTATAGCGGGCCGTACTGCACCGCATCGTATAACATTAATCATACATTTTATGTAAGTATACAATATAGATATGTATAATAAAATAATTAATTAATTAGTTATTAGTAAAGTAATTATTTCGTACTTATAAAATGTACGTATAAGTTATTTCGTACATTTATCTGATTTAGGAAGAATATTGTTATACGCGCGAGCCTTAAAACACTCGCGCTCGTGCTCGAGAGTTTCGGCTATCATGCCGCCGAGCAGAGATTAAACGAACTTGCTTTGCTTACTGCGCTTAAGGCGCTGACAAGACCCAATTGACCAAAATAGGCTTCGCTTAAGAAAAAATATTTCCAAATCTATATAGTTTGTGGTAGCGGAAAAAATATATGTCAATTTTGAACATATTTCCCAGAACTTGGTTGTTATCAAAACACGTTTTGAAAACAAAATCTCGATACAAACTAATGTTAAACTAACCTCTTACTTTGAGTTCTAATCCAAAATATCTGTATCAAATATCAACATACGTTACGTATTTAATTAATAACAAGAACGTCTTATTTGAATGCAGAACTTGGTTGTTTTTTATTTTCGATTACTCAACTCAATTTTGAGTAAATAGATAATTACTTCATATTTTGCAATAAATTACAAGCGTTGTGTCATCGCGCTTCTCTTTCTTTTCTATGGAATTTGACAGTGACCGAGGTTTAGGTGTTGTCAGCGTCTTAAGTGCCGACGAGTTTTGTAACACATTGTAAAACACTTATTATGTCTTATCTTGTATGAGAATAAACCTGTAGTTACATAAATAAAACCTAAAACCATTTTAAATGTGCAATTATTCCTAAAACCTGGGAAAATATAGCACGCCAACTAGCAGATATTATAGTCAACTGAATTTGTGAATCGATTTCGATAAAAGTTGGCGATAAAGTAAAATTCATGTAGATATGGGTGCTGAGAAAGGGGCGGCTGGTATT
Source organism: Atethmia centrago (assembly GCA_905333075.3). Taxonomy (NCBI): domain Eukaryota; kingdom Metazoa; phylum Arthropoda; class Insecta; order Lepidoptera; family Noctuidae; genus Atethmia; species Atethmia centrago. The sequence goes on from HG995393.1 coordinate 13,182,153, forward strand.
ATACAGAGTTGATATGAGAGAGGGGCATTAAATTACACTACGTATACTATACGTGCTTAGTATTAATTCAATACGGTACAAAAATAAGAAGCACCAAAAATGAGGATTTTTTTTTTTTCAAACAAACTAAATAGCTTACAAATCGGAGTAAAACGCAAACACTCTTTATAAATAAATTTAACTGACCTTAGATACCTAGGTAACAAATTGGCAACGTCGCACGCGCGCGAGCGCGGCGCGGCGTGTGTTCTCTCGTGTCAAAGCGGTCGGCCGGCGTGGGCGGCGCCCTACGCCTCCGCGAGCGCTGGCTTTTATGTTAGTTTTTGAAATACGCGCACAACAACAAAAACACTTAAATTTTTAAATTCTCGATGTGTCCTCCATTAACATTAATGCACAAATTATACCGACGGAGAATATTGTTATTTATTTTTCTAATTAAATCACTGGCCATCGCTAAGCACTTTAATTTATGAAATGCTAAAATAATCCTATTTTTTAGTTCATCAATTGTATTTACCTCTGAGGCATACACTTCACCCTTAATGTACCCCCACAAAAAGAAATCCATGGGAGTGAGGTCTGGAGATCGTGGTGGCCACCGAACAGATCCGAATCGACCGATCCATTGCTGCCCAAACATTTCTGTGAGCCGCTCCCTGGAAGCCATCACAGAATGTGGAGGCGCTCCGTCCAGCTGGTACCACAACTTGCGATGAACTGCTAAAGGCAGTTGGTCAGTGTACTCGGCCACAGGACCACTTAACAGTTCTAAAAATTTCGCCGCTGTAAGGGTGCCGTCAATAAAAACTGGTCCGATAATATTATTATTATGGATACCAGCCCACACATTGAGAGAAAATCTGTACTGGTGTTCAGATTCTCGAAACACGTGTGGATTTTCCGAACTCCAGTATCGGAGGTTTTGCCGATTCCAGATGCCGTTCCGAGTAAAAGTACTTTCATCGGTCCATATTAAATTGGATAAAAAATCACCGTCTTCGGTTGTTTTATTTAGAAACCATTGGCAGTAACTGTTCCTGACCGGCAAGTCTCTCGATAACAAAGCTTGCACCTTCCGATATTTATAAGGTTTGCGTTTGTTACGTTTTAGAACCTTGTGGATGGTTCTATGACAAACCCTAAACTGCCGGGCCGCTCGGTGGAGACTCGTTGTCGGATTGCGGGAAAAATGGTCTAAAATTCGTTCTTCCCAAGCAGCAGGTATTTGCCGCGGTGGCACTCCCTCTTGTTGTGGCACTATACTTTTATTGTCCCGTATTCTTTGTACTGCTAATTGTATGGTGCGGGCGTTTCTAGGGCAATTGCGTCTGTCACCATACCTCTCTCGGTATGTTCGCAGAGCTTCAGCTGCGTTTCCACGGCATTCGCCGTAAATTAAAATCATGTCTGTGTATTCTGACGCCGTGTAAGTTACACGAGGCATTGTGGAACACTTTAATTACACACACACACAACCAAAGTTTAACAAAACAATCACAAAAAAAAACACTACCTAACACTAAATAATAATAATTCCAAGTTACGTGTCCTATCACAATAAAAAAAGAAGTACTGTCTGTCTTAAACTTATTTAGTGTCCTATCACAAAAACAAAATCACAATTGTCAGCGCGCGAGTTCGACAAAACAAAATCAGCGCAAGAGGTTCCGTCACCAAAGGGTATTACCGGCGAACTGAAAAACAAATTTTTTAGGCGCCCCACTTACCGATCGCTAGGATCTAAGACGCAAAACAGTGACCTATTTCTATTTCTTTTACGCGCGGGATGTTTTGCTATGATTGTCACTGTCGCAGTGAAAGTGCACGTGTGTGTATTTATTTTGCTTCCTTGTTTGCATTGCCATTTTTTAGCGAAAATATTTGGTTGTACTTGTGACTTGCGTCAGAGCGGCAACAACGCATCGTAGGTATACTCAAAATCGTTTTAAGGTGCATGACCTATGCGTATAGACATAATCAGCTGTTAGAATCATCGTGTTCAAACGGGGCAAAAACTTAAAAAATCATTTGCGACTACGAAACTACTGCTCCTATTTAATTGATTTTTGGTACAGAGCTTGAAAATGGTACCTAGTTTATGCTGTTTAAAGGAAAGCCTCTCTGTCGTATCAACTTTGTATTACATGGCCTGGGGGGCCTAGGGCGGCCAAGACTGCAAATGCGCCACTCTGCGAGCCTTACAGTAGTCGCATATGATTGTAACATCTAACATCACACTCAGCTTGGTAATAAGCAACTGAGCAGCGACAGAAATTATTCTCAGAATTAAAAAAAGCTAAATACTGAAATATTCATTCGAATAATTATTCATAACTAGTGGTCGCCCACTGGTCGAAATTCGACGCCCTCTACTTCCAATCTACTTATTAGTACTTACTTATTCCATGCTCAAGCTGTCACTTCCTGTCTACAGACTTCCGTCCCTTTTCACGAAATCACTCTCTCAGAAAGCGAGAGGAAAGATGTTTCACATAAAAGCCGGCCAAGTGCGTGTCGGACCACGCACAATGAAGGGTTCCGTAATTGGGATTACTTGTGATGAATTTATCCTAAAAACAAACTTAACATTGCAGTTGAAAAACATGTTCTCCCATACATCTATATATGCCACGGTCAATTCTCCAACTGCAAATTTAAGTTGGTCGACTATTACTCGTTAACTTGTAAAGCCTACTTAGCTGTGATAGTTTTCCTTTTAATTTCATTATATGTACTACTGCCATGAAATTTTTCAAACCTCCATAAACAACCATTTAGCTGTCAGGGGGCACTTGTCGCGGGAAGGTACTAATGGGTCACCGAGGCCCCCGCAACACAGGCAACAGGAAGGAATACGGGTAGGTTTTAGTCAGTAAGAGTCTGACACACCCTCCCGCTCCGCCCAGAGCGGGAGAAGTTATTTGATGATTTCCCACCCAAAAAAACAGCTACAGATATATTGTTAACATTAGCATGTCGCAGACACGAACCCATAACATTTTTCACGACAATAAATCGCTCAACTCACCTAAAGAATGTCTCACTTCAAAAATCAGTCCCACGAAAATTTGGACCTGTACCGCTCAGCGTCTAATCATACACTCATCTCGTACAACTTCTCGTAATAAAAGTTGTTGGCTTATTGTACATCTGTAATCTGTATTACCTAACTTCATCATATGCCAAATTTCATAAGCGGGAGAATTTTTCGGAATCTCCATACAATAAATATCGTCGTTGATTGGCCTATTGAGCGCCACTCCATGACCTAAACACGGTAGATACTAAGGTGGAGCGAAAACGACCAAAAATAAATGGTTTTTGAAACCTCCCTTGACTACACATCATTCATAAAAGTATTACGAAGATCCTGCGACTTGTCTTCAGGTGGCACACATTAAAACTGGTTTAAATTCTTTAAATCTACAAATATGAGTCTTTCTAAAACATTTTAACTTTAATGTACTGTTGAAGACGAATCTCGTCCTGCTCGGCTAATAAAGTCCCTGGGAACTTGGGAAGCTAGCACAGTCCCGATGGTTGACTTGCGCCCTCAGAATTCTTCGGATAATTATGTGGGAACTTTACACAAATGATCACATTATATTTGCCGTCATAACGACAGATATTAATGGATGCATTCGTAAATCAGATATGATTGTATAATTTATTTTTATTCGTGTCTGTAGTTACGTCTCAAAAATATATCTTGTATAATAAATGTCATTCAGATGTCAAAGCGAGACACTGCAACATTGGTCTAACTAGCTGTCTCTGTGTTATAACCAGAGGTCAGAATTAGGTAGAGTATATTTATGTACTTGCATCGAAATGTTGATATTAATATAGATCTTCCTGGGATTTCTAATAGACAATCCCGTGTGACCGTATTGTGTGCTCCGCATTTCCCCTATTGTTTTCTTTTGTTCTCACAAGCTATGTTGTGCAAACTACAAATGTGGCAACATCGCGCGTGTGCGTATTGGAATTTTGCAACTTCGGACATCCGATGTCGTTGATGTAAATTTGGCAACGTCGCGCGTGCATTGGTTTAAATTGTGTAAAAGTAAAAAACTTTAATATTTAATAGATCACGGTATTTTTCTGCTCTTTAAAATTAAACTCGGGATTTGAGGCATATCCACTTCATTATTTCGCTGTATGAAATCAAGTACATAAATAACTGTATCTAATTCCAACCTATGGTTATAACATTGGTAAAAAAACAAGTTTGGTAGGGAATACGTATTTTTACGCAAAATCCTACCTAACCGTAAGACGATCTAATGTCTGTAAAATAATAAGCTTGCGGTGGCATGTGCATAAAAGCATAATCAGCCAATAATGTTCCAACTGCTAGGAAACAGGCCTCGTCTCTGTGAGAGGGAGTGGACCGTAATCCACGCAGGCCCATTGCGGGTTTGTGGTTAGCTTACGGTGGGTCAGTCACATTGACCGATTGTCCATACATACCATCTGCTATCGCATCGACTGTATGTTGTACTTAACTGTTTATTATCACAGGGGTGCCCGGCGCGAAGAAACCAACACTGGACATACGAAGAACAAACCTAGAAGATACTATAACAGTCGAGCAAGAGAGTAATGAACTAGCAGGCTCAAAATTAATCCAGTTAACGCAATATCGTACAACCAACCTTGACACTAAATGCAAAAAATCTACCAAAATACGAAATTTACAAAGACATATTGGAAAGCTCAATGGTGAAAAACCTTACAAATGTCAAGTATGTCAGAAACCTTTTAGTCAACGTGCGTGTTTGAAACGGCATTTACAAACTCACAATGTTGAAAAACCATTCAAGTGTGTTATATGTCAACGTGGTTTTCGTTTAAAGTATTTGTTAAATATTCATTTTCGTACACACACGGGTGAAAAACCTTATAACTGTCAAATTTGTCAAAAAGGTTTTAGTCAAAATGCACATTTGAAACAGCATTTTCTTACTCACACTGGCGTGAAACCGTACAAATGTGATGCATGCCAGTGTAGCTATCGTTCAAAGGCTTATTTACAGAGTCATATTCGTATACACACAGATAAAAACCCCTACAAATGTGATACATGTCTGCGTAGTTTTAGTGCTATGAATGTTTTAAAAAATCATTTAGAAACACACTCGAGTGAAAAACCTTACAAATGTAATGTATGTCAGCGTAGTTTTAAGAGAAAAGCTAATTTGAAAAATCATATTCTTATACACAGTGATGAAAAACAGTACTAATGTCAAATATGTGCAAAGTGTTTCAGACAAGAAAGTTCGTTGAATAGTCATCTTTGGGTGCACAAGAAGGAAAAGTAATGATTATTATTGGGTATTGAAATAATATGTTCACCGATTGAATTTTAAACTAACTGTCACTGTATTAAAAAATCGACGAAAATTAAAAAAAATTGAGTTATTGCCAAGCGGTTGATTGACTCTTCACATGATCAGAAGCCTGGCCTATGTTCGGATCAAAGTATCAGCATTGCCATACAACTATGGAATGCTGCCAGCTTTGGACACTTAAGCAAGTACCTTGAATAGTCATCTTTGGGGAGATACGCAAGAAGGAAAAGCAATAATAAATCATTATTAGGTTTGAATTTTACCGATTGCATTTTAAAACTGTATTATTAAATTAATAAAAAGTTTTGTGCCAAAACAAACCAACACATTTCGACCAGATTGTATTAAAATTAGTGTCCAACCGAAGGTTCGGTTTCGCCCAGAAAACAGGTCTCGGCTGATAGAATACGAACGAACGACTGACAGATAGACAGACAGCGTAGACTTAGTAATGGGGTCTCGTTTTCAAACCTTTTGTACAAAACCCAAAAAATAAGTGGTTACATATAAAGTCATATAGGTTCTTATCAGACAAATGCTGCTTTTAAAATCATATAGGTAGTAGGAATTTATTCGCTTTGTGCAAGCTTAGCACGAGCACTGTTTTGTCTACGGAAGAATATACAAAAATGATGATCCGTGTAGAAAGTATGACGGCAGCAAAATAGAAAGAGTCAACTACACTTTTTATACGAAATTCACTCTTTTACATAATTCGACTCAGAATTCTTTGTTTTGTCATGCGATTTTTTTTCTGTTTGATTTCAATTTTTACTTATATTGAGTCACGTCTAAAAAGACAACTACAATTTTTTTTTCTCAAAGTGTCGAATTACCGTATTTTTTAACAAAAAAAATATAGTAATATTAGCCTTCACCATTTCCTTGGTTATGCCCTATTAACTAAATGATGTAAAATAGGAAAAGATATCCTTGTTCTTCTATTAATTACCATAGTTTTGCGTTCAAAACGCTCTACTGTAAAATCATGATATTGTAGATAACCGTATATACATATATTGTGGCCGTCGAGTAGAAAACCGCAAAATTGCCTTCACTACCTTATACAATTGCCAGTTGTCAGTGTGATTTTGACAGTTTGGGATATACAGTCAAAAACGAAAGACAAAATGACAGATTGCAGAAGGATTTCTAAGGTGCGATGTCAAAAATGGAGATACGAAATGTCACTTTGTATAGAAAGAGCTAAGTCTATTCTTCGAAGAAATAGAAAGCGTCATGCTAAGCCCGCAGAAGGATTTCTACAGTGCGATGTCAAAAATGGAGAAACTAAATGTCACTTTGTATAGAAAGAGCTATGTATATTCTTCGAAGAAATATAAAGCGTCATGCTAAGCCTTGTGGAAGATATAAGCTGTAAGAGCAACACCAGATGCATCTTGGCGACTTTGCGTTTTGTCAGCACAGCAAAATCACAAGTTTCAGCGATTATTTCAACGCTGCATTGTATTTTGGTGACTCTTTCCGTCTGCGTACGGTTTAAAAATTTAGTTTTCTAACGATGCTGCTCTGTTTTCCAACAAAGTTGTCCGGGTAATTTACCAGCTAGATGCCAGACTTACTCTGAAATATTTTTTTAAAGTTGTTAGTATTTTCACGATGGAATCACAATTCATCGTCGCCAACATCTTATATATTTTATTGAAATGTATGGTTCGTATACACTAAAAACAGTGATATTCACAATGTTAACCTTAGAAAAATAAGGACATACTACGTACTCCCTTTAACCAGTTTTATAAGGTTATTCACTCATTTTGGTATAGACAAGCTACCCTTTTATTTGCTAGATTTGCGTTATAATGCATTTATAGCTAAAGTAAAATCTAACCATTGTTCAAAGGCATACTAGTCTATTAGACTACTTAAAGTCTTAAACGATAAGAATAGTTGGTCGCTGTGATTAGCTCAAGACAGGGTTTATGTTCTTTCTCCAGAATTAGCTTACCTACTGACAGGTTTTATGAGTTTATACAGGGTGGGCCAATAATTTTTGCAAATAGCAACACTAAATTTCTCGAATACCGTTGGAAGGAGGGGTGCGCGGGTGGCGGGAAACTATGCGTCGCTACATGCAATTTTAGTCACGATGGAGCGCTTCACGGGACAACAGCGTGCTTTTTGTGTTAAACAATTTTACAAAAACAACGATTCCTACGTACGAGGCCCACTTTCACATCAACGGGCACGTGAATAAGCACTATTGTCGATATTGGAGCAGGGAAAACCCTCGCCTTAAACACCAAAAGCCACTTCATTCACCTAAAACGACAGTATGGGCTGCTATATCAGCAAAGGGCATAATTGGTTCGTATTTCTTTGAAAATAATCAAGGAGATAATGTAACTGTGAATTCAGCGGAATATGTCAAGATGTTGCGAGAGTTTTTGACGCCGCAGTTGCATGAATTTCAAGGATACAACAGCAGGACCTGGATGCAACAAGATGGAGCAACATGCCACACGTCAAATGTGACTTTACCGGTAGTCAAAGAAATGTTTCCGAATAAATTGATTTCTCGCAGAGGTGATATTCCATGGCCTCCGAGAAGCCCGGATCTTACACCATGCGATTTTTTCTTATGGGGATACCTGAAAAGTCGAGTCTACCTTAATAAACCGACGAATATATCCCAATTAAAACAAAACATCCACGACGAGATAGCCGCGATCCCCCGCAGCATGTGTCAGCGAGTTTTCCAAAGTTTGCGTAGTCGATTGCTAGAGTGCCAACGACGAGACGGTGCACATCTCGACGATGTCATTTTTAAAAAATAAATTTCATTAAATTTTCAAAACGTTAAATATATAATCAACAAAATAACAGTTGTAGTTTTATTTCTATTCATGTTTTAAAAGTGCAAAAATTATTGGCCCACCCTGTATAATTGTTTATTTTAATTGTCTGTGTGGAATGGAATGTGTGTGGGTGTCAACTGTCAACTCGAAATACAGATTCATAATACGGTGATAATATAATATGAATACAATCCAATAAACGAGTCTTGTGCAGTTGAAATTGAAATTGTTTATTGAACTAATAAAACTAATAAATATTTACAAAATAAGGCCTTAAACTAGAGATTAGGTTATATAATAATTGGATTCTACCTGAACTAGGAATAAACCTGTATCTCAGGTATCTCTCAAGTGCTTTAAATCACATGGTCACATCCACACAAAACGACCATTGCTCAACATAATCCTGCGACCCTATTCGAGACAGCGCTGGTTTTCAGCGACGTGATGACAACCGCTGCAGCATTTAGTGAGTTAGAAATAACAAAATAAGGAATAAAATGAACACGTTAGAATTCGTTTATTTACATAACCAAATTACAAGACTTCTTGAGTTTACAACAAAAACAAGATCAACATCAGAAAAAGAAGGCTGCAACCTGCACGCGCAGCGCCGCGGCGCCCTAGGCCCGCGCGTCTACGCCAGTGTGTCACAGCCGTCACGCTGACACCAAGTTGTCAGACAGTTTGATAGTTGTTTTTTTGTGTGTGAATACTTGTAAATAATTATTTAAGTGTATTGTGCATAGTAATATATGTAAAACGACTTACCTAAAATAAATAAACATATTATGTTTAACGCCGGCTGTAGCGACGCCGGATATAGTGCCAGTCAACCTACCTCATCGCTTAATGTCCAGGTGAGATGTCCCCATTGCTCCCAGCCACGCTTCTTTAAAGGCAAACGGGTGCTACAGATACACTATGGCAAGGTTCACAAACCTCATAGTGTAACTTTGTGCCCCCAGCCACATCCCCAAAATCAACAACTCCTGAAGTTTGTGGAAAACGTTGGCAAAATTCAAAAATTCTACCCCTGTATTAAAGAGAGTTCCCTGGGGCGTGAGACGGTTGCACTGAGTTTGGCGCAATGTCTCCGTCTTGCGACCCAGGAGAACTCACAAAGTGCCTGGGAGCAATTACTTACCTTCCCTTATAGGATTCTGCATGTTCAAAAAAATTTGGCAACTAAAAAAACCTTAACGAACCAAATTAAAGAAAATTGCAACAATTCGACCCTAACTTTAGATACAAAATTACCTGCTTTCAATAATCCATCACATGTGGAATCCAAATTAGGTGAAGGTGACATCAGGGGTGCGGCCAGGATACTTTTCAGCAGCGATGTGGTGGCGCCTTACTCTCCAGAAACAGTAACAGCTCTAGAGAGTAAACACCCAGCGCCTGCGGATGGTCTCACCTTTCCCGATCCCCCCGACCCTCCCAACCTAAATTCAACCTTCCTAAACGTTTCGGCCCCCAGTTAATTGCAGCAGTGAGCTCCTTCCGAAGTGGTTCAGCCGGTGGCCTCGACGGTCTGACTCTTCAACATCTTAAGAATCTTTTGAGTTCAGGCGCCGGGGAAGCTGGTGAATCGCTTTTGAAGGAGCTTGCGGCCCTGATTAACCTCATGCTCACTGGCGGTGTGAACGAGGCCGTCGTCGATGGATACGGGGCCAACCTATGTGCCCTGCGTAAGAGGGACGGCGGTATTCGTCCCATCGCCGTTGGTTGCACTTACAGGCGTACGGCAGCCAAAATATGCTGTAAGTTATATAGCGAACCGCTTATAGCTAAGTTTCAGCCCCTGCAGCTTGGTTTCGGCTCAAAAGGGGGCTGTGAGGCTGCCGTGCATGACCTTTCCACCTTTTTGAATTCCAATAAAGGTCAGGTCATCCTCAAGGTTGACGTTAAGAATGCCTTTAACTCTGTCAACAGGTACACTTTGTTGGCTGAAGTCGAAAAGGAATTACCCGAAATTTATGGTTTTATGTGGCAATGTTACAGGTACCCTTCTAAATTATTATATAAGGACAATGTTTTGGAATCTGCAGTAGGACGCCAACAAGGTGACCCTCTCGGACCAGTCATTTTCAGCTTGGCTATTCATCCAATTATTCAGAAACTAAATTCAAAATTTAATGTGTGGTATTTAGATGATGGAACGCTAGGAGGTGATGTAGACACCGTTTTGAAAGACTTAAAATTCCTCAAACAGCAATTTAAATCTATTGGCCTGGACCTTAACCCATCTAAATGTGAAATTTACCTTTCTGACATTACCGACAGACAATTGACCCTAGAGAAATTTAATGAAATAACCCCACAAATCAAAATTTTTGAAAAAAGGTTCCCCAGTTTTAGAAGACAGTTTTTCTTTTTTCATCGACGAAAAAATCAAAAACTTAACGACATTTCAGACAGATTCTCCAAAATTAATTTACATTCGGCATTCACCCTGATTAGATACTGTTGTTTTGGCCCAAATTTTTTTTCTACGCTTTTCCCCTTTATGGAAGCAGTCACACCTCTTGGACAAAATTGACCAAATTATTCGCAATACATTGGCGCCGATTCCCTTGTTCACAAACTAAACTAAATTTAAGTTCAGTGCATCTTTTTCTTTCTATTTAATTAAGAAAAGGACAGAAGATCAATTTTAGTTTAGTCCTGTCAAATTAATCAGCGCTTGACGTAAATTGACGTAATTTTAGTAGGCAAGTTTTTAATCACGTCTAAACGTGTATGGAGTAGTGACAGGCACTGATTCATTTGACAGGACTAAACTAAAATTTATCTTCGGTCCTTTTCTTAATGAAATAGAAAGAAAAAGATGGACGGAACTTAAATTTAGTTTAGTTTGTGAACAAGGGAATCGGCGCCAGTAACTTCCATTTTAAATGTGGCCTTGGACGACCGAGCGTGGTTGCAAGCCACACTACCCATCCGTTTTGGTGGCCTCGGTGTCCGTAAAATGACTAATATTAGCTTACCGGCGTTCCTGTCCTCTGTCCACAGCACTGAAAGGCTAACCAGGGAAATTTTAGCCCCCTCCCTGGTTGACTCTGATGTGCCGCGCTTGACCGACGCGGTGAACGCCTGGAAAATGGCTTGCCCGGATACAGATCGGCCCGTGAACCCATCTTCCCAGAGGCAGTGGGACGAGCCGCTCTGCAGGTTGGTACGGAATAATCTTATTAATACGTCCACCAACACTGCTGAGCGTGCCCGCCTGCTGGCTGTGGGTGAGTGGGAGTCGGGCCTCTGGCTTCAGGCGCTACCGTCACCCGACATAGGCACTATGCTGGGTGACACCACCTTCCGGCACGCTACTTGTCTGCGTCTGGGCGCTCCTTGCGTGGCTCCGCATCGCTGCCAATGCGGTGAAGGTGTCGACTGCCTCGGACACCATGGTCTATCCTGCAGTAAAAACGCAGGGCGGATAGCACGGCACGCCAGCATCAACGACATCATCCGTCGCGCTCTTGGCACCGTCGGAGTGCCCGCTGTTTTAGAACCTAATGGTTTGGCACGCGACGATGGGAAGAGACCAGACGGAATGACCATAATGCCTTGGAAGGTAGGTAGGCCTTTGGTGTGGGATGCCACGTGTGTCGACACCCTTGCGCCATCCCATCTTCCTAGCACGGCGGGCTGTGCTGGGGCGGCTGCTGCAGGTACGGAAAACATCAAACGGCGCAAGTACTCAAATCTTTTTGGGACTTATATGTTCGAGCCGTTTGGGGTTGAAACTCTAGGGCCATGGGGTCCGAGTGCCCACTTAGTTTTTAGAGACATCGCCAAGCGGTTGGTCGACTCCTCACTTGACCAGAGGGCTGGTCTATTTTTTGGCCAAAGAATCAGCATTGCCATACAACGTGGTAATGCTGCCAGCCTTTTGGGTACTTTTCCTGTTGACAGCGATGCGGACGAATTTTTTGACGCCCTATGATATTTTGCCCTCCCTTTTTATATAATTGTACATATAATTATTATTATTTTAAGTTTGTTAGTTTTTAATTTTGTGTGTAGTATTTAGTTTATTCGATTCATAAAATAATTAGAACTGTTTCTAACATATAAATTGTCTGTATAAGTTTGAGATTGATTTTGTAAGAGATTTTAATTTCGTTTATTATTGACATGATCTACTCATTACAATGTTTTTTTTAGAGTTGTATTGTAGTATAAAGTTAGCTAGAATAATCAGCCCATAATTTTCCCACTGCTGGAACACAGGTTCTCCTGTCTGTGAGAGGGAGTGGGCTGTAACCCACCACGCGAGCCCAGTGTGGGTCGGTAGATGTCACTTGACTTCAAATTTTAGGTTCTAGGACATGTCGCTTTCCTCACGATATTTTTCATCACCGTTTTGAGAGCAGTGGTGATGAAATAATTTATACAAAGTAAAGCGCCTGTCCGGATTCGAACCTACGCTTCGTGTCGCAGCCATTACCACTGGGCCACCACTGTTCTCTAATGGACTGTCCTAATTTTGACCTCCGGAAAGTGCTGATTCTGATTAGCCTAATTGCAATAAATGAGTTTTGATTTTGATGATGAATTTGTAGCAGCGCGTGTGCGCATGACAGCGCGCTCGCTGCTACACTGAGCTAAAGGATCGTTTTTTTTTTTTTTGTGTATGACATCTCGTAGTTTACCTTGAGAGGTCGTGACTACTTAACCGGACTTTCCTGTGGCTGCCTTAAGCGAACTCGAAGCCTCCAGCCAGGGGCGAATTTCTTATAATACTAAGCGACTGCACGCTAAGGGCACCCCTGTGGGGTACAAACCTCGGCTTAGGGCGTCGCTGGGGGAGGACAGCAAGGTGGGACAGGCTGGATCTGATCAGTATTATTATTATTAATCGGGGAATTTAAAACTACAGGCTCAGCTGCGGCGCGGGCTGGCGCTTCGTCGAGCAAGGGTCGGGGGGGACAATTACGTCGGGGTTAACGCGAGGGACCTCGGCGGCGAGGTCGGAACGTAGGTCGGTGTGTTTTGTGCACTGTACTCGTGGCCCTACTGCTTTCCTGGAGGAGGGTAATGGGATAATCGGGGTCGGTGAGAGTATGCCTTGGACGGCGAATAGAGCTAATGGTTGAGGGCCTATAACTGGCGGCCTGCACAACCAGAGGGTTGCAGTGGGTGGCGGCAGAGTCGAAGAAACGCTTCGTGATGCGCTTCATGAACTGCTTGATGGTGGGGATTTTAAGATCGAGATGGAGGATCTCGTTTCGGACGAACCAGGGGGCTCCCGTTGCCTTTCGGAGGAAATGGTTTTGGAGGCTCTGCATCCTATGGATGTGGTGGGGCCTAGCATGTGCGAAGACTGCACAGGCATATGTCATGATGGGACGGAGGCACGCTGTGTAAATACGCAATTTGCCCTTAAGGGACAATTTCAATTTAGGACGGAGTGTAGTCTACCGAGAGCGAAAGCGGCACGCGAACGCACCTGCTTAATGTGCTCTGAGAACGAGAGATGGTGGTCAAGGGTCACGCCTAGGTATTTGGCTCGCTTCTCCCGAGGGATAGGCTTGCCGAACATGGTGAGTGGTCGGTGGGGGGGGGGGATGAGGTTTCTACGCGGTTTGGTGAAAAGAACCGCCTGACTTTTGTCGGGATTGACTTCGATTCTCCACTTTCTAAACCAAGCGCCAAGCTTGTTGACTTCGGTCTGGAGAGTGCAAGATATATGGTCGTGGACTAACCCGGTGTAGTAGATGGCCGTGTCGTCTGCGAACAGAGCCAACTGCGCCTTTCTAGTTTTCGGGATGTCGCTGGTGAAGAGAGTGAAAATGAGAGGGGATAGTATAGAGCCCTGAGGGACGCCTGCACGGATAGGGTGAGGGGAGGATAGCGCTCCTTCGATGCGATAGCGGAAGGTGCGGTTTGACAAGAAGTCTCGTAAGATGAGCACGAGACGATCGGGCACACCGAGTTTGTAGAGCTTATACAGGGTGACATTGAAAACATGCGACAAATCGAAATGGGAGATTGTACTCATCATTATGAACAACTTTTACTAAAGGACCAAAGCTACAATCCCAAAAAAAAAAAACTGCTGTCCCCTACATTTATGTTCGCAATACCTCATCAAAATGTAGGAAAAGCAGATTTTTTTTTTGGGATTACAGCTTTGGTCCCTTAGTAAAAGTTGTTAATAATGATGTATACAATGTCCCATTTCAGTTTGTCGCAAGTTTTCAATTTCAACCTGTATAATAAGCCGTTGTGCCAGACCTTGTCGAACGCTTTCGCTATGTCGAAGAATACAGCACCGGTCGTAAGACCACATTGAAAGCCGTAGCTTATGTGTTCAACGATGCGGTGGACCTGTTGGACGCAAGAGTGTTGGGATCTAAAACCGAACTGCTGGTCGGGGATGAGGCCCTTTGTTTCCGCAAAATCTCTGAGGCGCTTTAAAATAAGCCTCTCATAGACTTTGCCGAAGACTTTGAGCAGACTGATGGGCCGGGAGCTGGTGGGCTCCGTTTTCGGCTTACCGGGCTTCGGTATGCCGATGACGGTGGCCTTCTTCCACTCTTGTGGAAAGATGTTATTGCTCAGGGCTCCATTGAAGATGGTGGCCATCAGTGGCGGTACCTTCATATAAGCCCAAATGCCTTACCAAAATGCTCGATAGAGAATCAATATCAAACCCGAACTATTTAAAAGTTCGCGCGCTTAATTCTTATCAAAATAAAACAAAGTATCTACCTATGCTACACTACTACACATCGCGATTGTTCGCGCGCAGAGTTTCGCATTTGTAGCATCTACATATAGCTATCTCGCTTACACGCACCGGCTTTTACCGGGCTTTCAAATACTATATCTGTCACTTTCGCACTTATAGCGATGTGCCGTATAACGAGTTTGACCTTGTGCATAGAACAAATCGATCACTATGGCAGATTTAAGCAGGGCTTTCGGTATGAAGTTGCACGCGTATGCGTGACCTTGTCAGCTTGTCAACTCTGCAGTGTTGCCGTTTTAGACACGTTGTGAGATCTTGGAGATTTTTAACGAGTTTGGAAACTTTTTTAACATTTAGCAACAATAAAAACTAGCGACTTTAAAATAACGAAATTAAATATTCAAGCAATATCTTAAAAATAAAAAATTTGCGACATCTAGCTAGATTTTTCATATACCTGGCGACTTTTTTTGTCTAAATGACAACACTGAGTAGTTCCCGACATCCGAGAGTGCAACTAACTTCAGTTTCATTTGCTTGAGTGGAAAAAGGTTTTGTTGTTAAAGTTTTTTGTGTGTTTTCTTAGATTTCCTCAGTGATACAATTGTTTTGGTGACTTACCTACAACAATGGAGGTAATTGTACCTTGTGAGGATTTAAAATGTGTTCAAGTTTTGATTGGCGAAGATAAGGTAAAATCTTTAAACTTTGCTCAGAAAAAACAGTTAATTTCTTCATTAAAACCGACGCCTAATCTGTGTATTTCTCAGACTAGACAATCGCATAAACGAAAATTTAATAGATCAGTGTATAAAACTAGTTGGATTGTTGGCTGTTCGCATACTAATAAGTTGTATTGCTGGTGCTGCATATTTTTTTCGAATGAAGATTCCGTTTGGAATACATCTGGTTATAATGATTTAAATAACATATTAAAAATACGCCATTAAAAGGCACGCAAATTCCCATAAACACCTGTGTGCAATGGTTTCTTTCGGTAATTTTGGTAAACAACGAATTGAGACATCTATATCACGCCAGTTATCAGACTGAGAAATACACAAGGTCAAGAGCGTCTTTCCGAATGATCAATGATAGCTATTGAAAAACAGTTGTTGGTAGAATTAAAACGATCACCAACATTTTACTCTGATGTAATTAAATCATTTCTTAAGAAAGATAGACGATTCCAATTAGAATATAAATAATTTATTTAAATTCCTTATTACATTCTATCTAGCTATTTCTTAACTTTCGTTTTGTAACTTTTTGTTTTTTTTTTTTGTCTGTAACCTGGGTCCTGTTACGAAGGAAGCAACTACTTACCATAACTTTGTTCCCTCAAGCAATGAAGCAAACCAAACGGCTTTTTTCAAAGCCACCGGAGGTAAGCAATTGCTGATATGTTCATTATATTCAATCTAGCACTAGCATGCCTTCAGTGTGCTTTGGTTACCTCATTCACCGCACGACAAGCAAGAGTGAAATTGAAGAAAGAAGAGGAAAGAAGATGGATGCATGAATTCACTTTTAATTTATTGTACCTAACCAGTAGTTTATGAGAAAATTGCGATGATACATACGTAGGTACCTACATACTCAGTCGAAAACTGAACTTTCTTTTTTTGAAATCTGTTAAAATTTTATTGGGCTTACGTTATTTTTAGGGCTTTCAATACCGGTATTCCGGGATCCCGCAATACCGTGATCACGGATTTTATTTTGGCCTTTTACAATACCGGTATTGACACCCCAATACCGTGATTACGGTATTACCAACATTAGATCTGAAAATTATGTGATCTTATTTTCACACTTGTTTTCTACTTTCTCTGCTTACTCTAGCTACTTAGCTAGTTTAAGCTATACATAACTTACTTGCATTTCTACAAATAATGATACCTATGTTGATTCTTGATTTATTTTGTTACTTGTTTAGTTTTAGATTTTTGATTGATTTTTTATAACTTAATTATTAAGAATGTTACTTATTTGATTACCAAATGATTGCTACTAGCTAGTTAAGGTATACTTTACTTACTTAAATTTATATAAATAATGATACCTATATTGATTTTTACATGAGACATGAGATTTAGGTAATAATAAGAAATTTATATTTTTTTGATATTGTACAAACAAAGTCTATGCGAAATGCCTTCCTGCGAAAAGAGTAGATTAGTTTAAGTTTTCATTATGTTCCTCATTCCTAGACCTACCTAATTAATCAACCAATACCAAATTATTATTTAAGAATTAAGAAAGCTATGTATGTATAACGTATTTATTTTATTATTTCCAATAAATAAGAACAATAAAGTCTGATTTGAAAATATAAAAAGGCGTATTTTATTGGTTTTATTAATGTCCTAATTGAACTTGCGTGCAATACCGGACTACCGGTATTGATACCGGGATCACGGTATTAACTTTCCAATACCGGTATTAATACCGGTATTGAAAAAATTCGGTATTTGAAAGCCCTAGTTATTTTGAAACCCTAGGCACGCCACTGGTGGCCATGAGCATTATGAGGAGAGCGGGGAACAGTTGGAGCACCCTATTGGTGATTCCGTCTGAGCCCCCCGCTTTGCGAGGTTTTAGATCCTTGATGATATCATGCACTTCGCCTGGAGTGACGGGAGGCAGAGGATAATCAGGGTCTTCAACGGGCGGGAGGGAGGCTCTACGTTCGACTTCCGCGTCGACCTGGGACAGGTGAGCTTGGTCTACTGGTTGAGAGCTAGGTGAGCATTGAGCCTCAAGACTATCGGCTAGGCATTCCGCCTTGTCGACGTCATCGAAAGCGATGGTCTTGTCGGGGCGCACCAGGGGGCATTGAGACGACTTCTTCGGATTTGAGTTTCCTCTGAAGGTCCCAGAAAGCTAAGTGGGTGGGCTCTAACTCGCTCAGCATCTTGTCCCAGCCGGCGTCACGCAGCTCCGATAGGCGTGTTTTTACAGATCTCTGTAAATAGCGCATATGGACTTTGTTCGCGTGGTTGGGAAAGTTACTGTGCGCACGAACAGCCGCGTTCTTCTCATTCGCGCACATCGTTCGGGAGCTTCCAGCGATGGTCGTCCATCGCCGGAACCTCCCTTGAACAGTCGTTCAGGACTGATTGTACGTGTACTGTGAATGAGTCGATCGCGGCTGTGGTGTCAGCGATAGAGTCGAAGGTCGGGAATGGAGTCTAGTCGGGGACCTAACGTGGTATATTTCAGGCAGTCGCTTACTTTCCTCCAGTCTGTAACTAACTTGGTGAGAGGGGATCTGTCAGGGTCGTGGAGACCTAGGCGTGGGGCCAGCTTTACGACAACTGGACGGTGGTCAGAGGAGAGTTCGTCAAGCGCCTCTATAGAATCCAACCGTAGGTTGATACTCTTCAGAAGCGCTATGTCAAGTACGTCGGGGGTATGGTTAGGGTCGTGGGGAAAGTGAGTGGGAGTCATCGGGGCGATGATGTCGAAGTTGAGGATGGGACATAGGTCAAACAGGTGTTTTCCTCTGGTGGAGATCCTGGTGCTGTTCCAGGCATGATGTTTGGCGTTGAGATCGCCCGCTATGATAACGGAGTCACTCAGGCCAAGTAAAATGGAAAGGTCGTCAGAAAGGGGGGAAGGGCTAACTCCGATGTGCAAACGGGGGGAACATAGGCCGATACTATGGTGATCGGTTGATGGCCAGTCATGCCTAACTTACATATGGCCAGTCATGCCTAACCTCGTACATGCGAACTATGCAATAGTTGGCAATTGAGGGGTTTCGACGGCTGGGCTTTAAAAAGGTTTCCTGAATATCAATTTGGTGGTCGCGGAGGAACGCAGCGATTTCATCGCGTTGATTTAGCATGCCATTGGCATTAAAGAAACCTAACTTTAGGGATCGGGGTTTAGTACGTGCTTGGACTCGTATACCCATTACTGGGGGGGTTTCGCGAAGTTTTCTAGGGCTTGCGTAATCTCGGGATACGCAAGGAAGATTCGCTGGATCTGAGCGAGATCGCAGGAATTTCGGGCGGCAACGAGTTCATTGGCCAGTTTACGCGCGCGGGGCGTAAAGAATAATGCGAAGGTCCCAGAGATCACGCTGAACGGATCTACTGGGATAGACGGACCGACCACAGGAGTGGTTGAAGCGGCGACGGGCCGTGGCGCAGCGGTTGCGGCAGCGGCCATGGGAACGGGCGCGGGTCTCGCGGGTTGTGCGGGTACGGGCGCGGGGACGCGGATGCGGGGATCCATCAGCGGTCTGACGGAAGGCGGAGTGGGTCTCGGCTGAACCATAGCAGGGAAGGCCTCCTGGTGGTTCAGGTAGTTCCAGGGGCTAGGCCTTTGCTGGCTTAGCCTCTGGGGGAGTTGCAAGAGGGTCTGTGATGGGGGGGGAAGAACCCATATGATGGGCACTCTCTCTGCTGGCGGGCGTCTGCACGCTTCACCAGCTTTGAGGAAGAAGTCTTGGGGGCCATACGGCAGCCGGTAGTTGGCTGGGTGCCCAGCCTCACCGCACAGCACGCAGCTGGGCGGCTCGGTACAAAGTGACCTATCTTTGGGGCGGAGGCAGTCGGACGTGCCATACTCAGCCAGGCACTTGACGCACCTGGGTTTCGCATGGCAGTTCTTCTGCGCATGCCCGTAGAGTTGGCAACGGTGACATTGCCCGACGACGCCGCTCTTCCTGGGCTTCTCTATTACGAGGCCCGTGAGACGGCAGATATTAGATATTTTAAAAATAGGGTGATGCCCTTCTGTCGGGGGTCATACGACGAGAACCATGTCGTATGCTGAACCCCCCTGGCGCGGTGCATGCGGTGCACTTCGTCCACGGGGACGCCTTGGGACTCAAGGTCGGCCTTGATGTCAGCTGTGGGGATTTCTTTAGGGATCCTGCGAATCACTACGCGAATCTGGCGTTCCTCGGGGAGCGAGTGGGTGTGGTATGACACACCTCTCGCCCGGAGAACCCTGGTTAATTCCCGATAGTCGCGGGACGTCGGGACAGATATTTTAATACCCTGCTGGGTAGTAGTGGCTTTCGAAAAGCCGATTTTTAGGTCGACGCACCATTTTGATACGTCTAACCATTTGGACTTATCCTGCAAGATTACAGGAGAGGGAGGGGGGATCTTTTTTGAGGCTGGAGTGGCCGGAGTGTCCTTAGCGGACGAAGCGGTCGGGGTGGGGATAGTGGCGGAGGGCGCCACAGATACTGAGGGAGTGGGGGCGGAGAGAACCTCCGTGGCGGCTATTTTGGTCGCCTACGAGGAGGTCGCCTTCCTCTGCTTCCTCTTCTTCCCCTTTCCGGTGACGGCCACGAAGCCGTCGTCCTCGGAAGGGGGAGCAGAATGGGCAGAGGAGGATGAGTTCACAGACTCGACATCGGAGTACGCGAATGGGGTCGGGCACCTCTTGTCTTGCGACAAGGATTCCTCAATGTCCATAGACACCGAGGGACTTGGAGGGATGGTCACGGTCGCGGGGGCCAGGGCATCGCTGAAGTTGGCGATGGAGTCGGCAGACGGCGGCTGAATGAGAGCCGTAAACTTAGCGCCATACTTGGCGAGGAAGTCTGGGTCCTTAAAAAGGACCTCTTTGAAGAACGTCACTATAAGGGCGTCCTCCATACCGGGGGAGAGGGGGACTACTGGGGCGAAATTTTGAAAACTAATTCCTCCTGCTATAGACCTAACGGCCCTAAACCCAACTCCCCGGGTGGATAGGCCCGGGGATGAGTCGCCCTCCCTGTCGGGTGCAGACAGGGAGGTGTGTACCTAATTGTGAGCCCTAAGCTTGTAACCCTTTGCCAATCTTAATGTGCAAAGGGGCCCTGAACCAGTCTAGCGCGAAGGGTGTAGACACACCCTCAAGCCACTAGGTGAGTAGCTGAAAAGGAATTCAGTGCACCAGAGCCGACTAGGAGATCCCCCAAGGCCGTTTAACTCTGGGACCCGTCCAATTGACTGCCTAGCCCTGAAGGGGTTCGGCGGGTGTATTAGGACAACAACACCCCACTCGGTTTCGTTGGCACCGTAAGGTATCCACCGAGGACCACGAAACAGTAGTTTTAGCCCAGAGGGGGCCTACCCAAGTAACATTTTAGGTTTTAGAAAGGTTTTGAAAAGGTTCTAGAACCTTTATATGGAAATCTGCTCGTAAGTCTTAATAGGCTCAATAACGTTATATTAACCTTATATTAACCTCCTGAGTGCAAAAAGGGCCCACGTTTTAGAACCTTTCTGAGAGCTACAGCAAAACCTATAGCTCAAATCCAGAACCTTTCGAACTACTTACTCAGTACCCAATTATAACCTTCACAACCTTAATTTAACGTTAATATAACCTTGCAAGGCAGCTTTTAAGTTCTAAAGTAGTCTTGGATGTAACCCTATGACAACTTAAAACCTTTTTGATGGACATGAAAAAATACCTTTCCAGGACTCCTGGCGTCTTAAAATGTTTCTGTGTAAGATTTTTTTACACAGAAAGACCAATCGTGAATATAAATAGGTACCTACTTATTTATAATGGCGCCACATTCCCTGACATTATACCAAGTTTCAAAATGGCTAACTACGTAGTATTTATTTTAAAAATATAAGTATCTTGCTGAAGTACGGAAAATATAAAAAAATTGTGTGACTGGCACTTCATCGTGAAACTTTAGGATAATAGTGCTGTATACGAGACGGGCCTTGCGTTAGTTTCTATTTTTGAAGATATTTTAATGAAATAAAAATTATAAAATTATACGGTTGGTGGTAAGTTGCATTAGAAATAAAACTTCTGTTCATCTAAAAAACATATATTGTAAATGGTATTGCACAAGTTACTTAATTTAGCCTTATTGAATTAAAATATTGCCTTTTGGTACCGTGAAACCTGCTAACTTTGCCAACGGTTGCTGAGTTTGCCATAGCCAACTTCTGAGGGAAAAAGTGTAGTTACATCTTAATAACAGTTTTTTGTCATGTATGTATGCCTTTATGGTAAAATTTATTAGTTAAATGGCAACACCGAATGTGATGTGGCAACCCAGCTTGTTTTTGAGATGTCATTTTCGGCGGTTACTTTTTTCGAATGTTGGTGACGTAAAACTTAGTGCTCCGGAACTTTTACAAAAACAAACGGGAAAAGCATTGCCTACGTAAGTACTTTTTTGATATTATATTAGCATAATGTTCTTTAGCTAAATAAAAGCTGATTTACTGTGCTACAAGCTACCTATAGTTCGCAATTGGTGTTGGTAAATTCAACAACCCCAATCACAACGTCCGTGATGTTGACTTTGCCATGTTTTGTTGGAGGTTAGGGCTGCCACAAAATTTCTTATGAATATTTTAATTAAATTGTCGTTGTAAGTACTTACTTATAATATAAGTAGGTAGGGACCCAGATATGAAATACACTGTCCATGTGCTTAAATGAAGGTTGTTTTACAAAAGGTATGCAGGGTGGTAATTTAAAAAGTATTTTTTTATTTTGTGTCAGTTAGAATTAAATATGTGAAGTGATTTAGTTATTTGCGCAAATACAGTATAGCGTTGCAATTTCACAATACTATCTATTACATTTTTTTTATTTACTTTTTCATCTGAATTTTTTTTTCCATTGGAAATAATATTTTAGGTCGTGGTGTTTTGACTTTCACAAGTCCCGTAAATGGTCCAGAATGTTTTGACTAGACACTGTTTAATTGATGGGACGTGTATACGTCGTTAAATGTTGTAGTTGCTATCCAGTTTACCTTTAGGTTAATTTCATGAGTACCTCGTGTACAAAATATTGACTAAATAAACATTTTGTTTTCCTTTTTTAGAAGATGGAAAAACGACGCCGCCGACCTTTGTTAGGGAACAGAGCATATAAGGAATATTCCATGGAAATGTTATGTTTTTTTTTACTTTTATTAAATTTTTCCTACTATGAAAACATTTTTATTTGACAACCCTAACCCTAACTTCTTCTTACTATGAAATATTTTGGAAAGGTTGGTGAATTTGCCACCTTATTAAGAGTTAAATTACCAGTGCTAAATAATATAAAGTTTTCACTTTTATTTTACGGGATGTAAGAAGAATGTAAATATATTACTTTTTAACCTCATAAACTCTAAAAATGTAATTTTTATATTCATATGGCAAATTTACCAGAAGTGACAGCTGACTTTGCCATGTTTGTTTTTATGCTTATAATATTTTAATTTACAAAAATAAAATAGATATTTGGTAATAATATAAATTTTCATGACATTTACTACGTCTAAGACTAGGTTACTCATTATTTTTTCATATAATTATATTTTTTTAAAACGAATCAAACTTTTTGACACATGAAAAAGTGGCAAAGTAAGCAGGTTTCACGGTACGATTTTTTTTTAATTCAGTGAAAAACAATGGCTGGCGTTAGGAAATTACTAGAAAGCATTAAAATTAACCTTTTCAGAACTGTTACAGCTAAAAGCTCTTAATTTTTGCCAAAATAAGAGCTAAAGGTAATCTCGCAGAGCTACTTAAAACGCATAGGCGGTTTTCGCAGCTTTAAGGCAATCGCCAGGAGTAGTTCAAGACTTGCTAGTCGCGAAAACAACCCTTGCGCACAATTAGTTGCTTTTAAGTTTTGGTTGAAGGAGGACGTGCGTTCCGGTTCAACAAGAGTACTGAACAAACAGCTACAGGCTGCTCTAAGAGTGCAAGTAAGTTCCTATTTTTTTTAAATAATTATGTTTGTTAGGTACAGTTTACCTAACTTATCGCTACCCTTACCTACCTATGTCGACATAATATGTCGACTGTAATATGACCGATGTTATTCGACAGTAACTGTAGCCGAGGTATATTCTAACTGCAAACAGACTGTGGGTATGTACTTATTTTAGTATTTTTCCATACAATGTGCACTTTACACTCGCACACAAAGACCAACACCAAATCAAGCAAACAAAAAAAAAACTAAACCAAAATCGTTCGATATAGACTGGCTGTTACGACTCGATTACTAAAATATATTATAAACGTACCTACATGAAGAATGACGTCGTAAGTTAGTTTACTTAGTTAGTTTGCTAGATTTAGTACTTGTCATTGTGTGTGAGTGTACGTTGTAAACTACTAAAGTGAGTAATACCTATAAGTAAGTAGGTAGCCCGAAACTCTCCAGCTTTATCCATCAAAACATACCTACTCCAACCTTAAGCAGCTACTCTGCCTAGCACGGCCTGATTTACCCACAGGCTAATAAGGCTAGAGCCTAGGGCGCAAGGACCGAGGGGTCACCGCCGGGCGCGGCGCTGAGTTGAGACTTACTTACATGATAATATTTGGTAGGTAGCTAATTTTTATGAAAATACGTGCGTTAAAATAAAATTCCTGCGTGCACTCACACTCACACTCCCGGCTTCGGCGGCACGGCCGCGCCACGCGCCACGTTCATTGCACAGCAAGTTTAAACCGGTTTTTTCGTAGTATAAAGGGTGTAAAATACCTCTTAACGAAGCCGAAAGGCACTTGTTCTCCTCGTCATTGCGATCTTTTTTTTTGTTTTACACCATACCTGGGAACCTTCTAGTTACTGTTCAAAGTTCCAACTTTTTGACAACTTTTTTTTGAAATACAAGTTTTTAATGTAAGATTTTTACTTTAAACACCTCCACGACCCCCGTACTATTCAATCCATCCATCAGCACAATGTTTTGAGTGCGTTACATTGAGTTCTACCATAAAACATAATTTTTCACCCTAAAAAAAGTCGTTTCCCAGCAATAATTTTTGCGTAAAGTTACTTAGTTTGATGTACAGAATGCTTGGTTGACGGCTTCGTGGTGAGGTGGTTTACACCCTGTATTTGAATATGCAGCAACGTTTTTCGTGTAGGTATTTTTACTTCTGTCTGTTCCGATAAAAGCCGCGAAATGCCGAGCGGTAAACTCTAACCCCGTATTCATAAACAACTAAAACATAATGTAATTAAAATGGTGTTTTGTTTTCTTCTTTCAAACTCAAATCATAGGTACTTAATTCTAAAGAAATTGTTAAAACACTATTTTAACTTTGTAGAGCGTTTTAGTTTTTTTTTTTATGAATAGGGGTTAATACGTAACTGTATCCTATCGGCTCTTTCATTAATTTAAATTTGTGTTTTGTTTTCAGTATGCCTTACAAGATCGTCCAAACCATAGAGAAAGGAAAAATATGCCTTTCCGTTATACCCAACAACTGGGAGAAAGAGGGCACTCTGTCTTGGCCCCCAAGGTCAGAAGCCAGTAGCATGTTGGATGAAAATTCTGTCCCTGGAAAAAATTGGTCGACCTTTCCATGTATCATCAAAAGTATATGCAACACATATAAGGCGGCTCGTCTGGAACTCAAGGCCATGGAAAATGTGACCGACACGGAAGAAGAAGTCACTCAAGTCATTCAACTTCCACAAGAAAACGATGTTGTTTTGAATTTAAACCACATAATGCAACTTGATGACAATATAGTGACACCAATTACTGTGACCACAAGTGACAACGCGATGGTAAGCTTTTCATTAACTTTACAAGAATTTTTACATGGATTGCATTTCTAGGTGAATATCAAAATGGCTGCAGAAAAAAAGGTCATTTCTATCACTGGTGCTAATAGGTATAAATGTGCGCCATGCTGACATTGTTTTTTATTTTTCAGACGGACCTTTCCCTCAATGATGTCAACTAGTGTTGCAACAGAACTCTGCTTCCGCTTCCGCAACTGCAGAAGTTCCGCATTTTTTTTCACTTCCGTTTCTGCTTCTGGTTCCGCAAACTTTATAACAGAACTCTGAACGGAAGCGGGGACCCTTATGTGGTGGAATGGAAATGCGCACAAATACCCCCATATTTTGCCAATAGTTCGCCAATACTTATCAGCTCCCCCCACCAGTGTAGCCAGCGAGCAATTATTTAGCGGAGCTGGTTTAATATATGAAGAACATCGAAATAGGCTGAAAGGTGAAAAAGCGGTCAAGTTACTCTTTATTAAATATAACTTGCCGCTGTTTAATTTTGACTACTAAAATACAAATTTAATAAAAAAAGTTTTAAATGTACAATTGTGCTTTTTTTTTCATAGTGTTAACGCTTCCGTTTCTGCTTCCGTTTCCGTTTCCGCTTCCGTTAAGATTTACTTTTGACATCTGTTTCCGTTTCTGCTTCCGTTATGCCAGTTCCGTTGCATCACTAATGTCAACGCTTCATTTTTACTGAAAAATGATAACGATGAAGTGGTGAAAAATCAAACAAAAATATTAGAAAACTTTAAGATGTGCAAAACACCAAAAAAACACGATGTAGGTACAGTACAACGACTATTTGATATTTTCGCGTCGCGTCGTATTGCCGCGTTTGTCGTACACCTAGAACAACGAGTGACGGTCGCCGACGGTCGCTAACGGTCGCCGATCTGTAAGAGCCAGAGCCAGAGTTTACCAGTCTTCTTACACACACTTCCCACACTTCCTACCTTAATAAATAATAAAAATAATAAAACTTACCGATGTATTTATTATTCGTAAGAAATTTTTACGCACTTTACGTTTAAAATGTCCACTCCGTTTTTTTTATATCACCCTGTGTTGATTCATCTTGCAAGACAACGTAATGCTTTGAAGTCGCGGAGACAACTGATATTTTTTGAGTATGCCTCTAAAGCTTTAAAATATTCTTGTAGGACGTTTATCATGCTTTCAGCTCATAAAAAATAGCTTATTGGTTTGTGTTATCACCACGCACTCCTAATTTGTTTGCCTAGACACTCTAAAACAGCCTTAAGGTTTGAGGTAGGTTTTAAAAATTACTTATAAGCAATTTCAACATTCCATAACTTTATGGTCATATCAAAGTTAAAAATTAAACCTTTAAGATCTCATTTCAGCATAATGCTAGCCTTTTCAGAACTTAATCAGGAGTCTACGACAACTATAAGATCCTAGGACTATATGCTCTTGAAACACAAGTCAAAATAACGTTAATTTAAACTCTTGTCAGAGGCTCCAAGGTTGTATTAAAAAACACCTAGTTTTAAGACCTATTAATCATTCTCAAGTACTTAATATGACCAGATAGCAAAACATTAACCTATTTACGGCCTTTAGAAAACCTAAAGGTATTTTTTACAACCTAGGCCCGAATGAAATGTTACTTGGGTAAGAAGCTACTCTGACAACTATTCTTTTAAAGAAACACTTGCCTTGAAAAAGGCACTTTTTGTGATCAATACGGCCGATTAATAAAATTAATCGACCGTGGATCGAAAGTAGTCGGTGACTACTGGAAGTTACGGCAGCGTAACAAAATCCGGATTCGACGGGCGCAGTGAGCGAGTGCAGCGAGCGGGAACGGCAGCACGTCAGTTCACGGCGGGTGGCGAGCACGGAATCCAAAGGATCGATTTTTTTTTTTTTTTTAGGTATGGCATCTCGTAGTTGACCTAGAGAGGTCGTGACTACTTAACCGGACTTTCCTGTGGCTGCCTTAAGCGAACTCAAAGCCTCCAGCCAGGGGCGAATTTCTTATAGTACTAAGCGACTGCACGCTAAGGGCACCCCCTGTGGGGTACGGACCTCGGCTTAGGGCGTCGCTGGGGGGAGGACAGCAAGATGGGACAGGCTGGATCTGGTTAATATTATTATTATTAATCGGGGAATTTAAAGCTACAGGCTCAGCTGCGGCGCGGGCTGGCACTTCTTCGAGCAAGGGTCGGGGGGGACAATTACGTCGGGGTTTACGCGAGGGACCTCGGCGGCGAGGTCGGAACGTAGGTCGGTGTGTTTTGTGCACTGTACTCGTTGCCCTATTGCTTTCCTGGAGGAGGGTAATGGGGTCATCGGGGTCGGAAAGGGTATGCCTTGGACGGCGAATAGAGCTAATGGTGGAGGGCCTATAACTGGCGGCCTGCACAACCAGAGGGTTGCGGTGGGTGGTGGCGGAGTCGAAGAAGCGCTTCGTGATGCGCTTCATGAACTGCTTGATGGTGGGGATTCTAAGATCGAGATGGAGGATCTCGTTTCGGACGAACCAGGGGGCTCCCGTTGCCTTTCGGAGGAAACGGTTTTGGAGAGACTGCATCCTGTGGATGTGGTGGGGTTTAGCGTGTGCGAAGACTGCACAGGCATAAGTCATGATGGGACGGATGCACGCTGTGTAAATACGCAATTTGCCCTTAAGGGACAATTTGCTGCGCGCATTTAGGACGGAGTGAAGTCTACCGAGAGCGAAAGCGGCACGCGAACGCACCTGCTTGATGTGCTCTGAGAACGAGAGATGGTGGTCAAGGGTCACGCCTAGGTATTTGGCTCGCTTCTCCCAAGGGATAGGCTTGCCGAACATGGTGAGCGGTCGGGGGGCGATGAGGTTTTTACGCTGTTTGGTGAAGAGAACAGCCTGACTTTTGTCGGGATTGACCTCGATTCTCCACTTTCTAAACCAAGCGCCAAGCTAGTTGACCTCGGTCTGGAGAGTGCGAGATATGTGGTCGTGGACTAACCCGGTGTAGTAGATGGCCGTGTCGTCTGCGAACAGAGCCAACTGCGCCTTTCTACTTTTCGGGATGTCGCTGGTGAAGAGGGTGAAAATGAGAGGGGATAGTACAGAGCCCTGAGGGACGCCTGCACGGATAGGGTGAGGGGAGGATAGCGCTCCTTCGATGCGATAGCGGAAGGTGCGGTTTGACAAGAAGTCTCGTAAGATGAGCACGAGACGATCGGGCACACCGAGTTTGTAGAGCTTATATAATAAGCCGTTGTGCCAGACCTTGTCGAACGCTTTCGCTATATCGAAGAATACAGCACCGGTCGTAAGACCACGTTGAAAGCCGTGGCTTATGTGTTCAACGATGCGGTGGACCTGTTGGAGGCAAGAATGTTGGGCTCTAAAGCCGAACTGCTGGTCGGGGATGAGGCCCTTTGTTTCCGCAAAATCTCTGAGGCGCTTTAAGATAAGCCTCTCATAGATTTTGCCGAAGACATTGAGCAGACTGATGGGCCGGTAGCTGGTGGGCTCCGTTTTCGGCTTACCGGGCTTCGGTATGCCGATGACGGTGGCCTTCTTCCACTCTTGTGGGAAGATGTTATTGCTCAGGGCTCCATTGAAGATGGTGGCCATGAGCATTATGAGGTGAGCGGGGAACAGTTGGAGCACCCTATTGGTGATTCCGTCTGAGCTGGGGGCTTTGCGAGGTTTTAGACCCTTGATGATATCATGCACTTCGTCTGGAGTGACGGGAGGCAGAGGATAGTCAGGGTCTTCAACGGGCGGGAGGGAGGCTCTACGTTCGACTTCCGCGTCGACCTGGGACAGGTGAGCTTGGTCTACTGGTTGAGAGCTAGCTGAGCATTGAGCCTCAAGACTATCGGCTAGGCATTCTGCCTTGTCGACGTCATCGAAAGCGATGGTCTTGTCGGGGCGCACCAGGGGGGGCATTGAGACGACTTCGTCGGATTTGAGTTTCCTCTGAAGGTCCCAGAACGCTCGGTGAGTGGGCTCTAACTCGCTCAGCATCTTGTCCCATCCAGCGTCACGCAGCTCCGATAGGCGTGTCTTTACAGATCTCTGTAAATAGCGCATATGGGCTTTGTTCGCGTGGTTGGGAAAGTTACTGTACGCACGGACAGCCGCGTTCTTCTCATTCAACAGTTCGCGTACATCGTCCGGGAGCTTCCAGCGATGGTCGTCCATCGCCGGGACCTCCCTTGAACAGTCGTTCAGGACTGATTGTACGTGCACTGTGAATGAGTCGATCGCGGCTGTCGTGTCAGCGATAGAGTCGAAGTGGTCGGGAATGGAGTCTAGTCGGGGACCTAACGTGGTGAATTTCAGGCAGTCGCTTACTTTCCTCCAGTCTGTAACTAACTTGGTGAGAGGGGGTCTATCAGGGTCATGGAGACCTAGGCGTGGTGCCAGCTTTACAACAACTGGACGGTGGTCAGAGGAGAGTTCGTCAAGCGCCTCTATAGAATCCAACCGTAGGTTGATACTCTTCAGAAGCGCTATGTCAAGTACGTCGGGGGTTTGGCTAGGGTCGTGGGGAAAGTGAGTGGGAGTCATCGGGGCGATGATGTCGAAGTTGAGGATGGGACATAGGTCAAAAAGGTGTCTGCCTCTGGTGGAGGTCCTGGTGCTGTTCCAAGCATGATGTTTGGCGTTGAGATCGCCCGCTATGATAACGGAGTCACTCAGGCCAAGTAGAATGGAGAGGTCGTCAGAGAGGGGGGGAAGGGCTAACTCCGATGAGCAACCGGGGGGAACATAGGCCGATACTATGGTGATCGGTTGATGGCCAGTCATGCCTAGCTTGCATATGGACACTTCTAAACGCGAGAGAGGGGGCGGGTCCATTGGGATGCAGTGGAGGGTCGATCTAAAATAAATTAGGGTGCCGCCCCTGTGACATCTAGTCCTGTCATTGCGAACTATACGATAGTTGGCAATTGACGGGTTTCGACGGCTGGGCTTTAGGAATGTTTCCTGTAATAGGAGAATATCAATTTGGTGGTCGCGGAGGAAAGCAGCGATTTCATCGCGTTGATTAATCATGCCATTGGCATTAAAGAAACCTAACTTTAGGGATCGGGGTTTGGTACGTGCCTTCGGTTGTATATCCATTATTTGGGTTTCGCGAAGTTTTCGAGGGCTTGCGTAATCTCTGGATACGCGTGGAATATACGCTGTATCTGGGCGAGATCGCAGGAATTACGGGCGGCACCGAGCTCGTTGGCCATTTTGCGCGCGGGGCGTGAAAAATAACGCGAAGGTCCCAGAGATCACGCTGAACGGATCAACTGGGATGGACGGGCCGACCACCGGGGTGGTTGAAGCGGCGACGGGCCGTGGCGCAGCGGTTGCGGCAGCGGCCATGGGAGCGGGCGCGGGTTTCGCGGGTTGGACAGGCGCGGAAACGCGGATGCGGGGGTCCATCAGCGGTCTGATGGGAGGCGGGGTGGGTCTGGGCTGAACCATAGCAGGGAACGCCTGCTGATGATTCATCGCATTCCATGGGCTAGGCCTTTGCGGGCTTAGCCTCAGGGGGAGTTGGGGGAATGTCTGTGATGGGGGGGGGGAAGAACCCATATGATGGGCACTCTCTCTGCTGGCGGGCGTCTGTGCGTTTCACCAGTTTTGATGAGGACGTCTTGGGGGCCATACGACAGCCCCGGTAGTTTGCCGGGTGTCCAGCCTCACCGCACAGTACGCAGCTGGGCGGCTCGGTGCACAAAGACCGGTCTTTAGGGCGGGGGCAGTCCGAAGTGCCATGCTCACCCAGGCACTTGACGCACCTGGGAGTCGCATGGCAGTTCTTCTGCGCATGCCCGTATAACTGGCAACGGTGACATTGCCCGACGACGCCGCTCTTCCGGGGCTTCTCGATGACGAGGCCCGTGAGATGGCAGATAGAAGTGACTTTAAATATAGGGTGATGCCCTTCAGACGGGGGGCATACGACAAGGATCATGTCGTATGCCGAGCCCCCCCTGGCGCGGTGCATGCGGTGCACTTCGTCCACGGGGACGCCTTGAGACTCAAGGTCGGCCTTGATGTCGGCTGTGGGGATTTCTTTCGGGATCCTACGGATCACCACGCGGATCTGGCGTTCCTCGGGGAGCGAGTAGGTGTGGTATGACACACCTCTCGCCCGTAGGACTCTGGTTAGGTCCCTATAGTCGCGGGACGTTGGGACGGTAATTTTAATGTCCTGTTGGGTCGTGGTGGCTTTAGAAAAGCCGATTTTCTGGTCGACGCACCATTTGGATACGTCCAACCATCTAGCTTTGTCCTGTAAGATTACAGGAGGGGGAGGGGGGATCTTTTTAGGGGCCGGAGTGGCCGGAGTGTCCTTAGCGGACGAAGCGGTCGGGGTGGGGATAGTAGCGGAGGGCGCCACAGATACAGGGGGAGTGGGGGCAGAGAGAACCTCCGTGGCGGCTATTTTAGTCGCCTGCGAGGACGTCGCCTTCCTCTGTTTCCTCTTTTTCCCCTTTCCGGTGACGGACACGAAGCCGTCGTCCTCGGAAGAGGGAGCGGAGTGGGCAGAAGAAGAGTCGACTGACTCCACGTCAGAGTAGGAAAAAGGGGTCGGGCACCTCTTGTCTTGCGACAAGGGCTCCTCAATGTCCATGGACACTGAGGGGCTAGGAGGGATCACGGTCGCGGTCGATGCGGGGGTCAGAGCATCGCTGAAGTCAGCGATGGAGTCGGTTGATAGCGGCTGGCTAAGAGCCGCAAACCTAGCGCCATATTTGGCGAGGAAGTCTGGGTCCTTGAAGAGGACCTCTTTGAAGAACGCCAGAATTAAGGCGTCCTCCATGGCGGGGGGGGGGGGGGGGGGGATTGCGGGGGCGAAATTTTGGAATCTAAATTCCTCCTAACATAGACCTAACGGCCCTAAACCTAACTCCCCGGGTGGATAGGCCCGGGGATGAGTCGCCCTCCCTGTCGGGTGCAGACAGGGAGGTGAGTACCTAATTGTGAGCCCTAAGCTTGTAACCCTTTGCCAGTCTTAATGTGCAAAGGGGCCCTGAACCAGTCTAGCGCGAAGGGTGTAGACACACCCTAAAGACGCTAGGTGAGTAGCTGAAAAGGAATTCAGTGCACCAGAGCCGACTAGGAGATCCCCCAAGGCCGGTTAACTCTGGGACCCTTCCAATTAACTGCCTAGCCCTGAAGGGGTTCGGCGGGTGTATTGGGACAACAACACCCCACTCGGTTTCGTTGGCACCGTCAGGTATCCACCGAGGACCACGAAACAGTGAATTTAGCCCAGAGGGGGCCTATGAGCTACTCTGACAATTTTACTGTTAAAGAAATACCTGCCTTGAAAAAGGCACTTTTTGAGATCAATACGGCCGATTAATAAAATTAATCGACCGTGGATCGGAAGTAGTCGGCGACTACTGAGGGTTACGGCAGCGTAACGAGATCCGGAATTCGAGAGCGCAGTGAGCGAGTGCAGCGAGCGGGAGCGGCAGCACGTCCGTTCACGGCGGGTGTCGAGCGCGGAATGTTTTTGGCAAAGGATCGAGCGCCGGCACCAATATTTATAACCTCAGCGTTTAAATGGTTAGTTGGACTGTTGGCAGAAGGTGCGCACGGCGCGCTGATCCTTAGCTCAGTGTAGCAGCGAGCGCGCTGTCATGAACACACGCGCTTCTCTTAATTGTTGTCTTTCTTTTCTTAATTGTTTCTCGGAGATATAAAACATTGTCGCTGACCAACAAATATTCTTACATTCACTAACATAAATAAAAGTATTATAACCAGTGATTTATTCATTTTATAATCTACCTTTTCATTCACTACACATTCGCCATGCATATAATATTAATTTAACCGTATACCTTGTTTTGGTTTCATCTAATAATATATTAAATGAAGTATTATTAGTACTGTTTACATTTTGTTTTTTTTTTGTTGTGACACAACTCAATCTATTTTCATATGATAACTAAAATAATATTATCTCTGCTAAGCAATACACAATTTTAGTTTCAAAATATTTAGTAATAACGTGTTACTAAGATTTAAGTACACTAGACTTTCTGGTAATCCTTTAGTCAAGCAGATAGCACTCGCACATAATATCAGTTCAGGTGAGGATTGTGGCACCAGTTTGAATAATAGATCTCTTCAAATTGCGTCGATATTTTTCCTCGCATTTCTTTTCTACACAATGCTTTAACTAAAACTAAACTTTGTGTAGAAAAAGAACGGTTGTAGTTGTGTAATTCTGTAATATTCACTAAAATATTTATCTTTGTTTTTTGGATTGAGGCTCCTCAGTTTAGTCGTGATTTTTTTATCTGTAATGTTAGGTCTGTTATTTAGTAAATATCTTTTTCTTTATAAATTGTTTACTTAATGTCTATAATCGCAATACCTTTATTTTTAATATACTTTCCGAGTGCTGGCTGATGGTCTGTGCAAACGGAGGAACCACACTTGAAGGGCTGTAGTTTTTAATATACTCGTATTTATTTACAAATTCCGCGACTCGCTCCACAGTTGTTTTAAGTCTAATACTAAATCCTGCTATTTTTATTTTCCCGATTCGCAGTGTGGTCCCTTAGTTCACACGCACATGGTATATCGAGCTTTCGTAAAGCTATTTAATCGCTGATTGTTGATGCTAAAATTTCTTTTAGCTCTATTTCAACCATATCATCTTCCACACAGTTCCATCGATGCTTTGGTCTTCCCTACTCTTATAGCCATCTACATTCATACTCAAAACTTTCCTCACGACATTTTCCTCATTCCTCCGCATCACATTCCCCACCAAAACAACCGATTTCGACACAACTTTTCAGCTATCGGTGACACTTCAAAGGCCTATGCTGATATAAGCCATATCGGAAACAGGTAGTAGCACAGGTGCTGGAATCTTCTCGGAGGACTTCAACATACGCATAGCCACACCATTGGGGGTCCATAACACGGTGTTCCAGGCCGAGTGCTTGGGTATTTCTCTGGCCGCCTCAGCCATCATGGCCAAGGAAGTTAAGGACCACTCGATACGCATACTCTCAGACAGCATGGCTGTCCTGCAAGCGCTAAACAGTCACACATTTGACTCTGGGCTAATATACGAGTGCCACCAGCGCCTCAACCAGGTGGGTAGCTTCAACAACATAACCATTCAGTGGATTAAAGGACACAGCGGTTCGCTAGGCAACGATGCAGCCGATGAACTTGCCAGAAGGGGGTCGAGCATGGCACCAGTGGGACCTGAACCCATCGTGCCACTCCCCTTCGGGTACTTACGCACTCTGGTAAGGAAACGCACCAAAGATAAACATCTCAAACTATGGTCGGACCAAGGTGAGTGCAGGCAGGCCAAGGAAGCACTTCCTACAATTGATGGTCGCCTCACGAAACGGGTTCTCCGACTAACTAAACTACAGCTGCGCACTTTTACAGCAGCTATAACAGGCCATGGGTCATTTAACAAACACCTCTTTGTCATAGGAGTCACAGACAGTCCGCTGTGCAGGGCCTGCATGGAGGACGACGAGACAGCAGCACATGTGCTACTAAACTGCCCAGTGGTCGCCACATACAGGGCAAAGTACTTCGGTAACCCAGGTACCCTCCGTGAGATGGTCAGTAACACCAAGGCTTTGCTGGCCTTCCTTGAGGAGCTGGGGTGGATCGAATAATCGATTTCCCACCCGTACGCAAAGTACGCGCATTGACGTGGAGTTGCGGACACCAGCCCGTATTACCTATTATAAGCCATATATCGGTGTCGCGCTTGGTAGCGATACTGGTCCAAAGTGACAACTCACAAGAAGGTGAACCAGTATCGCTACCGAGTGCGACACCGATATCGCTTATATCTGAATAAACCTTCAGACTTTAACTCAATTTAAGGCATTTATTTCAAATAAAGATGAAGAGTCAGAAAGATGAAGCTAGTTGCCCATTCCAAAGCGTAGTAGGTTCCTATGGAGAAGAACGGGCATGAAACTCCACGGACACTTAAATTAAAATATTGGTTACATCATTCATGTCGAAATTATACATGTGAGAACGATGTAGGAAGACGTGCACTTTAAATGCGTCCGTAATAAAAAAAAAATTTTTTTTTTTTATTTATAATTATACAATTAAACATAAATTAAAATAAGCCGTGGCAGCTAAGAGATGAGCAGTCCCTACTGACGGCGCCCGTTCATTATCGTAATGGAATTGCTGTAAAATATTATGCTTGCAGTGGGTCAGGATTTAAATTGACTAAGTGTACACACTTCCCTTAGGGCGAATTTCACGTGGTGATCAGTGTTAGCGTGCAAAATTGATAGTCCTTTTACTGTGTTCTGAGCAACTATACGAGGTGCATTCAATAAGTACCTAGCCTCATCGCCAGAGGGCGCTGTAGTTTCAAAAGAGTTTTACCACAGTGTAGCACATTCTTTTTTAATTCTTTTTTCAAATTTTCATTCCAATCCCTTCATTTGTTTTAATTTGACAACTTATGGAAGCGAACGTGTCGATCGGTTTTACAAAAATGGAAAAAGAGCAATATCGTTCGGTGATTCGATTCCTATTTTTGGAAGGGAAAACGCGCATCGAAATCAAAGAGCGTTTGAATGCTGTGTACGGTGACTCTTCTCCATCGATGGCCACCGTCCAGAATTGGTTCAACGAGTTTGCACGTGGCCGTACGTCGGTTTTTGATGAACCACGTCCAGGTGCACCGAAAACAGCTGCTACGGAGGAAAACATTAAAAAAATCCATGATTTCGTATTGGCAGATCGCCGATTGAAGGTTCGGGAGCTAGCTGAGACTGTAGGCATTTCAGAAGGAACAGTGCATCATATTCTTCACGAGGAACTCGGCATGAGAAAGCTGTCGGCGCGATGGGTGCCGCGTTTACTCACACCAGAAAACAAGCGCAACCGTGAGACCACATCGGAGACGTGTTTGGCGCTGTTTAAGCGGAATCCAGCGGAATATTTGCGTCGTTTTGTGACCGTCGATGAAACCTGGATCCACTAGTACACACCAGAGACCAAGGAGCAATCAAAACAATGGATCCAGACCGGGGAACGTGCTCCAAAGAAGGCGAAAACTGTAAAACCGGCCGGAAAAGTTATGGCCACCGTTTTCTGGGATTCACAAGGTGTGATCTACATGGATTACCTCGAGAAGGGTAAAACAATTACAGGGCTTTACTATGCCGATTTATTGGGCCGATTCGACGCCGAATTAAAGAAAAAACGACCCCATCTGGCGAAGAAAAAAGTGCTGTTTCACCACGACAACGCACCGGTTCACACGTCTGCCGTTGCCATGGCCAAATTGGTCGATTTACGCTACGAATTGTTGCCCCATCCACCGTATTCTCCAGATTTGGCCCCTTGTGACTTTCTGTTTCTTAATCTGAAAAAATCACTCGCCGGGAATAGATATGGATCGAATGAGGAGGTCATCGCCGCCACGGAGGCCTATTTTGCAGAGTTTGACAAAAACTATTTTTCGGACGGGTTAAAAAAGTTGGAGCATCGCTGGGCTAAGTGTATCGAACTAAAAGGAGACTTTGTTGAAAAATAAATTGCCACTTTTCCAAAATTTTCGTTTACTTTTTGTAGGCTAAGTATTTATTGAATGACCCTCGTACACCTGTACCACGGTAATATTATCTCCTGTACAGAAATAAGAAATGGAGTAGTCAACTGTAACTTGTTTTGTTTACAAACAAATTACTGACACCTTTTTATTTCATTATTTCTTATTTTTGTGTGTATTACTGGCACCCTACTAACGCTATCATTGTAAAACATTATGGACGTATGTATGGAATAAAGTTAAATTATTATTATTTTAAATCGCGTTCAAGAGGTTTCATTTAATACATATAGGTACTGCGTTCACTTGTATAATACCATGCACTACTAGGAACCTATGTGTAGTATAATCACAAAGTATTAAATTATTTTACGTCTTTTACTCCCATAAGTGATTTGTATCATATGTTTGCATCTGTAACATCGATCACTAATAAAGAACTAGTGATCGATGGTCTTTAACGATCTTTTAAAAAATCAACTTTGCAGTTGACTGGCAGTGCTGCCAACTCCTAAAAATATTTCATACTAAAACTACGTTCAGAAACAGTCCAAAATAGGCTAATTTCGTATGATCACTTAAATAACAATAATTTACTGTTTTTACTGTAGTATTTTTCTTCTTTTCCAGGATTACACCCGTCGATTAAAAAAAAAAAACATTAAAAAATGCTAAAATAGTGATTGAAGTGTGTTAAAAGTTCTAAATACAATTCAAATTGTTTAAATAGTATTAAAATACAAAAAAATTAAAAAGCGTTACTTTTTTTGAGAAAACGTTACTTTTCGAACAGTCTTGGGTAACTTTTGACGACAGGACAGGGCACTGGCAACACTGGTTACTGACAACAAAACTGGAAAGATAACAATACACAAACACATAGATACATGATAAGTTACTTTCCTCTATGGATACATTTCTTAATTTCTTTCACAAAAGCCACGAACAAGAGTTAAAGAATAATATATTTTAGTTTTTATGGTGACACCTAGTGTAAGGGACTAATTTATTCTAAATCCTATGACCTACCTGGAGTCTTGACCTATTCCGGCCGGTGCCCTATCTTGTTCCTATCTTACAGACGTTGGAGAGGCTTTCATTCAAGTACAAGAATGAAGAAGTCATAATTAATAAGAATGTTATTTAAACATAATCGTGTTTTCAAACACAAGTGTCGAATTAGGTGATTCTTCTTGAGTTTAAAAGATGGATAAACTGCCAATGTGTAGGATATGTTTAGTGCAGAATGTTCCGATGGATGTGGTTGCCAACAAGAACCTGCAGGAAATATATGAGAAGCTCACTGAAAGTCCAGTAAGTTGGTTATGTATAAATTAAATTACAAAAGGTCTTTAAAAGCTATTAACAATACTTATTTTGTTAAATTGTTAATTAATTCAATAATGTTTGAGGAAGTTCTTGTCTGGTCATTATTTTAAAGCAATGGTACAGGATACTAAGTACTTTTTTAAATATGAAAACATGGAAACAAATAAGACCTGAACGTGTTTGTTGTACATTTGGTCCTGTTTTCCTTGGAATACTTGTTGGCTTGCACAGTATTGTATTGTAATTATTGAATCACTGCCTCATTGGTTTAGTGTTTGCAAGTGCTACTGCTGGGCATGAGGTCCTGGGTTCAATTCCTAGAACAGGCAAAGTGTTATTGGGTTTTTCTATCTGAAATTTCTCAGTAGCAGCCAGCACGGATTCTGGATTTGTGCCCGTTTGATGGCAAAAGGCTGGTCCCTTATTACATGGGACTTAAACATAACTGGCGAAATGTGGGTGTACTATAGGAAGTACCTCCACATTTTGCCCTGGCCAACCTTTCGGGGAAACAAAGCGTAATGTTATGTCATGCTATTTAATGATTGGATTTGAAGCATATCATTTAAAAATAAACAAAATGGTGTAAGAGTAAATTTGTTGCAGTTCGTAACTGATGACAGTAGACCAATGCTTGCTTGTTCCTTCTGCTACACCAAACTAAAGCAGTGTGGCCGATTGCAGAGAAAATGTCTGCAAGCTGAGGAGCTGTTCAATCAAATGTTATGTGATGATTATGAGGTGAGGGATTCATCACCAGATAACTATTCTTCTCTTTTGTTCACTTGCAGTCTATGTTCTATGTTACTGGAATTGGTTTCCGCACATAGTCCTTCAGTGGACTACTGTACATGGGCCATGGTGGCCCTCCCTGGTCAAACCAGCCAGCCCACCTCCCTCCAGAAGCAGATTAGGTCTCCTAGTCTGTTCAAACATCTGCAAAAGATGTGGGTCTCTTCTGATTTGGGTGACACATGTGCATTCAAAGAGCAGACACAGACAGTTGTCTACTGTCTGTTATACCTATTGTGTATTCATAGTCTAATTATATTAGCTAGTGATGGGTATCAATATCTAATTATAATTAAAAAAAAAACCAGATATACTCATACTTGAAGTAACTACAACTACAATGACCCCAAAAAAACTTTTATTTTATTTATCATGTTTAGTTATAAAGGCTGTCTCAATGAAACAAAATATCGATTAAATGCCCACCATTGCTTTGTTGGCAGGAATGCACTCTTATGACGAAATTTACAGTTGGTTTGCAACAACGTCATTGTTTTGCGTGCAGTGTGACAGGTGGCGCCATCCTGTTGGAGTCTGCAAGCGTTCTCCGACAGTCATTTCTCCTTTGGATTGATCACCGACTGGACGTTTCGTTTTTAAGAGATTCACCTATGGACGTTTCGCCGACAGAACCTTTCATATGCGTCACTTTCGACGACAGTAATAGAGGGGAACTGGAGCTCGGCGGTCGCTGCCGGGACACACTCGCTTCGCTCGCTCGCCTTCGCGCGTTAATGGTCACTGTTCTAACCTAACCCAACATTATCCTTCGCTCATATGAAAGGTTCTGTCGGCGAAACGTCCATAGGTGAAACGTTCTATCGACGAATCTCTCAAAAGCGAAACATCCTGTCGGTGATCAGTCCAAAGGAGAAATGACTGTCGGAGAACGCTTGCAGACCCATCCTGTTGTAACCACGTCTCATTTATGTCTGTTCCATCCAACTCTTGCCAAAAAAAATCTGTCGACATGGCCCGGTAATGATTGTCGTCGACAGTCACAGTGGCACCTTCATAATTTTCAAAAAAGAATGGTCCGATTGTCTCCCCTGCCCACATGGCATGGCATACCAAACTGTCACTTTTTAAGAATGCAACGGAAGTTCTTGAAAGACATGTGGATTTTCATCTCCCCGTTTGTTTTTAACGTGATAACTTCTTATAAATCGATGAATGCCGGCTGTACGCACGAAAAAGTGTCACGTTCCGCCTGAGCCGAGCGTGCAAGCAAGAGAGCTGAACTAGCGATAGAGAGGCACGATCGGCCTAAGCATTCGGCTTGTGACGCATCTTTCTTTCGTAATCACGTAAAATATTATCGTCCATAAACCGACTATACAGACAACCATTTTTTTAAAATAGTTTTATCAACTTTCTTACAGCCAGACGCACCTTTAATATATCCTGGCCGGTTAGAATATTTTGGCGGACTCACAACATCTACAATAGAGCATATGAGTATAGTTGATAAGTGGCAAATAGAAAACATTGCTACTGATGAACATATATCAGACTGTGATAATATTTCCAGTGAACATAATTATTGCATTCGAGATAATGTTGAGATAGTGGAGGATCCTCAAAGCGTTTGTAATCAAGATAATGTAGAAAATAAGAAGGAACATCAAAATGATGGTAAGTTCTTAATTTTATTTCCTATTAGCTTATTTCTGCCCGCGAATTCGTTCGCGTCGAAGTCGTAAGAAATGTTGCATAAGTAGGTACTAAAATAAAGCCACATTTTTATAAAACTCCCTCGTCCCCCGACCCACCGCGTCGCATCATATCACCCGTTCGCGCTATCAATTCGTTTTCGCTTAGCGTTTTTTTTTACTTTTCTATTTTTACGGCTCCTAAGAGTCGTAGCGTGATATAATAGGTACCTGTAGTATACGAGGGCTGCACTAAAAGTATCGGGAACGGAATATTTCCACTGTTCCTGTCATATTAAAATCTTTTTAATTGAAAACTCCTTGGTTTTAAAAATCGAAAACCATTTATTTATTTAAAAAAAGATTCTCGGTCTTGTCACAAGGTTTTGTCAAACTTGTTTAGTCGTTGAGAAAATGGAATTGACTCGAGAAAATTCAAGAGCGATGATTTATTATGACTTTCGAAGTGGTTTAACACAAAAACAGTGTGTTCACCGGATGATTTCTGCATTTGGTGATGAAACCCCATCCAAAACCACAATTTATCGCTGGTTTGCTGAATTTCAACGTGGACGTGTCAAGCTTAGTGATGATCCCCGTCAAGGTTGTCCAAAAACTGCAGTCACCCAAGAAATCGTTGATGCTGTGCGTAAGCTGATTGAGGAAGATCGACATGTGAAAAAGCGGCTCGCGTTACTTGGTGCGTCAGAACTCTCGAAAGATTCCACGCAGGATCCTCAAATACCGTATACAACATCGTATCAGGTGACGAATCCTGGATATACGCGTACGAACCCGAAACAAAAAACCAGTCACGAGTTTGGGTGTTCGAAAATGAGTTAAAGCCAACAAAAATGTTCGTTCACGGAGTGTTGCAAAAAAAATGGTGGCCACGTTTGTCTCCAAAACCGGCCATGTTACGACTATTCCTCTTGAGGGACAAAGAACGGTTAATGCAGAATGGTATGCTAGCATTTGTTTGCCACAGGTCGTTTCTGAACTCCGTAAAGAGAACTGCAACCGGCGCATCATCCTCCATCACGACAATGCGAGTTCTCACACCGCGCACAGAACAAAAGAGTTTTTAGAGCAAGAAAACATAGAATTATTAGACCATCCGCCGTACAGCCCCGAAAGCCCTAATGATTTCTATACTTTCCCTAAAATAACGAATAAATTGCGTGGACAAAGATTTTCATCACCTGAAGAAGCTGTGGACGCCTACAAAACGGCCATTTTGGAGACCCCAACTTCCGAATGGAATGGTTAACTCTAAAAACTTAACTCTAACAAAAATTAGCACTTTAATTCTCAATATTACGCAAGCGGATCCTTGAATCAAAAAGTGGCGTTCACAGACCTGCAATATTTTTAAACGGCCTATCCAACGATATCCCACACCATAAGGTAGACGAGATAAAAATATCATCCCTACATTACGTGCAAGGAAGGTACCCTAAAAAAATGGTTTTAACGATTTAATTTTAGCAAAATCAAAAGTCATTTATTCAAACTAGGCTGAAAATCAGCACTTTTCGAACGTCAAAGTTACATAAGACAATGGTGCCGATTCCCTTGTTCACAAACTAAACTAAATTTACTACCTACCTACTTTAATTACGTCAATTTACGTCAAGCGCTGATTAATTTGACAGGACTAAACTAAAATTTATCTTCTGTCTTTTTCTTACTGAAATTGAAAGAAAAAGATGCACTGAACTTAAATTTAGTTTAGTTTGTGCACAAGGGAATCGGCACCAATAAGCACTTTGTCGGCGTGATTAATATCTAAGTATAGGGCTTCCATTACGTAATTACGCAATTACGTAATTACGAACTCATTATAAACTATTTTCAATTCCGTAACTAAAGATGTCAATTCCGTACTTACGTAATTATTGGTATCATAAATCAATCAAAATAGTCAACCAATAAAAAAGTATTATACGTTGAAATAAACAAAGTGACTGTAAATAAACCAATTTCAACAGTAAACACAAATCTCCATTCCATTATTAGGGTAGAAATGTGCATTTACGACAGCGCTGGCGGCGGTCGCGAAGTTTTTTGGACTGCAGCGTATAATTATTTGCTTTCGATAACGCCTACAAGTGTTGAAGCCGAGTGAGCCTTTTCATCCGCCGGATATTTTTGTAGTGAAAAAACTTTAAATGCCTTGTCATTTATGAGAACACATTTTCAAGAAGAAAGATTATATTTGGGAAGAAAAAAAATGTTTTGACTTAACTGGTGTAATATTGTGTTCATTTTGATAATTCCTTGAATTTGAGATAGTAAAAGATAATTGTAAAAATTGAAGATACTCTATCTATAATATTTACAAATATATTATTCATATATCGGTGTGTGATGTGAAAATAAATGATAAGA
Source organism: Atethmia centrago (assembly GCA_905333075.3). Lineage (NCBI taxonomy): Eukaryota > Metazoa > Arthropoda > Insecta > Lepidoptera > Noctuidae > Atethmia > Atethmia centrago. Next base: position 13,225,275 of record HG995393.1, read on the forward strand.
GCGTAGAGCGAGTAAGTAAATTTGTATATTTAGGGAGTTTGTTTACAAGGGATGGAAAGATTGATGAAGATGTGGAAAGGAGAGTAAATGCGGGAAATAAAGTTAATGGTGCTATACATGCGATGGTGACCAACCAGTCGATGCCAAAGAGGCTCGACTAGCTGTTCATAATGGTGAGCTGGTGCCTACACTTATCTATGGAAGTGAATGTTGGGTGTGGCAAAAGAAGCATGAAAGTAGAGTAAATGCTGTGGAAATGCGTTCTTTGAGAAGCATGTGTGGCGTGACTATAAATGATAGGCTGGAAAATGATGTGATAAGGCAACGGCCACACCGTTGCCTTTAAAGGAAGATGTAGTGACAAAAATTGAAAAGAGTATGCTTAGATGGTTTGGTCATGTTGAGAGAAAGAATGAAAGGCGACTAACAAAAGGTATTTACAAGGCAGACGTGAGTCGGGCTTGCGGACGGTGAGCAATGGGTAGCTCACCGTCCGGTAAGAACCAGGTCCGGGTCGACGCCGCGTTGTATTCCACGCGCGCCTCAAAGAGATGTCGTCAGCACAAATGTAGGGGTCCACTAGGGCTGATGCTTGCCGGGGTCGCGGGGAGGTACTAAAGGGTCACCGAAGCCCCTGGCAACACAGGCAATACTGGTGGGTTTTAGTCAGTAAGAGTCTGACACACCCTCCCGCTCCGCCCAGAGCGGGAGAAGTCATTTGATGATTTCCAAACAAAAAAAAAAAAAAGGCAGATGTGAGTGGAAATGGAGGGGGGGATGCCCCAGAAAGACATATATGACCTCATTAATGATGTTCTTCAAAAAAGTCAGGTGCGTAGTACTCGCAACCGGCGTGCGTGTATGACCAGATGTATGAACGTAAACGAACCAAAAGGAGTATGTAAGGAGCGTAGCAGGTGGCGTTCTATAGTTTCCGCCTACCCTCATGGTAAGAAGGCGTGAGTTTATGTATGTATGTATGTATGTATGTATTGTATGTATTATAAATAGTCGATTAAAAAAAAAATAGGAAAAATTACGTAATTACGGAATTGGAGAAAAAAGTTGCGTAATTAGTTACGTAATTGACATTTCCGTAATTTTGGAAGCTCTATTCGCCATGCATATAACATTAATTTAACCGTGTACCTTGTTTTTGGTTCCATCTAATAATATATTAAATGAAGTTTTATTAGATAGTACTGTTTACATTTTGTTTGGTTTTTTGTTGTGACACTACTCAGTCTATTTTCATAGGATAACTAAAATAATATTATCTCAGCTAAGCAATACTAGAGCAGTGGTGGTCCAGTGGTAACGGCCGCGACTTACCAGTTGTAGATCGTAGGTTCGAACCCAGACAGGCGCTTTACTTTGTGTAAATTATTTCATCACCACTGCTCTCAAAACGGTGAAGGAAAACATCGTGAGGTAACCGGCATGTCCTAGAACCAAAAATTCGAAGACATGTGACATCTACCAACCCGCACTGGGCCCGCGTGGTGGATTACGGCCCACTCCCTCTGACAGAGAGGAGGCCTGTGTCCCAGCAGTGGGAACATTAAAGGCTGATTATGTAAGCAATACATAATTTTAGTTTCTTATTATTTAGTAAAAACGTGTTACTAAAACTTAAGTAATCCTTTCGTCAAGCAGATAGCACTCGCACATAATATCCGTTGAGGTGAGGATTGTGGCACCAGTTTGAATAAAATTCCGTCGATATTTTTTCTCCATTTCTTTTCTACACAATGCTTTAACTAAAACTAAACTTTATGTAGAAAAAGAACGGTTGTAGTTGTGTAATTCTGTAATATTCACTAAAATATTTATCTTTGTCTTTTGGACTGAGGCTCCTCAGTTTAGTCGTGATTTTTTTATCTGTAATGTTAGGTCTGTTATTTAGTAAATATCTTTTTCTTTATAAATTGTTTACTTAATGTCTATAATCGCAATACCTTTATTTTTAAGATACATTCCGAGAGCTAGCTGATGGTCTGTGCAAACTGAGGAACCACACTTGAAGGGCTGTAGTTTTTAATATATTTATTTACAAATTCCGAGACTCGCTCCACAGTTGTTTTAAGTCTAATACTAAATCCTGCTATTTTTATTTTCCCGATTCGCAGTGTGGTCCCTTAGTTCACACGCACATGGTATATCGAGCTTCCGTAAAGCTATTTAATCGCTCATTGCTGATGCTAAAATTTCTTTTAGCTCTATTTCAACCATATAATCTTCCACACAGTTCCATCGATTCTTTGGTCTTCCCTACTCTTGTAGCCACCTAAAGTCATTCTCAAAAACTTTCCCCACGACATATTCCCCATTCCTCCGCATCACATTTCCCACCATAACAACCGATTTCGACACAACTTTTCAGTTATCGGTGACACTAAAGTCCTATGCAGATATAAGCCATATCGGTGTCGCGAAAGTGACAACTTACAAGAAGGTGAACCAGTATCGCTACCGAGTGCGACACCGATATCGCTTGTATCTGAATAAGCCTTCAGCATTTAACTCAATTTAAGGCATTTATTTCAAATAAACTAATTACAAAGGGTTCGATCAGTCAGAAAGATGAAGCTAGTTGCCCATTCCAAAGCGTAGTAGGTTCCTATGGAGAAGAACGGGCATGAAACTCCACGGACACTTAAATTAAAATATTGGTTACATCATTCATGTCGAAATTATACATGTGAGAACGATGTAGGAAGACGTGCACGTTAAAAGCGTCCGTAATAAAAAATACAATGATTTTTTTTAAATTTATAATTATACAATTAAACATAAATTAAAATAAGCCGTGGCAGCTAAGAGATGAGCAGTCCCTACTGACGGCGCCCGTTTATCGTAATGGAATTGCTGTAAAATATGCTTGCAGTGGGTCAGGATTTAAATTGACTAAGTGTACACACTTCCCTTACGGCGGATTTCACGTGGCGATCAGTGTTAGCGTGAAAAATGTATAGTCCTTTTACTGTGTACTAGGCAACTGTACACCTGTACAGAAATAGGAAATAGGAGTAGTCACCTGTAACTTGTTTTGTTTACTAACAAATTACTGACACCCTACTAACGCTATCATTGTAAAACATGATGGACGTATGTATGGAATAAAGTTAAATTATTATTATTTATTTTAAACCGCGTTCAGGTTTCATTATCATCTTTGTTATGGAATATCTGACACTGACAGCTCTTGAATGCGTTAAATGTACTGAACGCGTTCAGTTTTATTGGTGAAATTTGCCCTTAATCTGCCATCGGATCTACTGTATGTTGTAATCTGTTTATTATCACAGGGGTGCCCGGCGCGAAGAAGCCAGCACTAAACATACGAAGAGCAAACCTAGAAGATATAATAACAGTCAAGCGAGAGAAAAATGAACTATCAGGCTCGAAATTAATCCGGACAACGGAATATCTTACTATCAACCCTGACACTAAATGCAATGAACCTACCAAAATATGTAATTTAACAAAACAGTTTCGAAAATACAGTAGTGAAAAACCTTACAAATGTCAAGTATGTCAGAAACCTTTTAGTCAAGGTGCATATTTGAAACGACATTTACAAACTCACACTGGTGAAAAACCATACAAGTGTGTTGTATGTCAACGTGGTTTTCGTGCAAAGTATTTGTTAAATATTCATTTCCGTGTACACACTGGTGAGAAACCTTACAACTGTAAAATTTGTCAAAAGCGTTTTAGTCAAAATGCACATTTGAAAATTCATGTTCTTACTCACACTGGTGAAAAACCATACAAATGTGATGCATGCCAGTGCAGCTATCGTACAAAAGCTTATTTAAATAGTCATATTCGTATACATACTGGTGAAAAGCCATACAAATGTGATGTATGTCAGCGTGTTTTTAACATTAAGTCTAATTTAAAAAAACATATTCTAATACACACAGGTGAAAAACCTTACAAATGTGATGTGTGTCTGAGTAGTTTTACTCAAAAAAATGGTTTGAACATTCATATGCGAAAACACACTGGTGAAAAACCCTACAAGTGTGATATATGTCTGCGTAGTTTTATTGCTCTGAAAGTTTTAAAAAAACATTTATTAACACACTCAAGTGAAAAACCTTACAAATGTGATATATGCCATCGTAGTTTTAATCGAAAAGATAATTTGGAAAATCATATGCTTATACACAGTGATGAAAAACAGTACCAATGTGAAATATGTGCAAAGTGTTTCAGACAAGCAAGTACGTTGAATAGTCATCTTTGGGTACACAAGAAGGAAAAGCAAAGATTATTATAACGATTGATAAGATGAGCTAAGATACATTTATTTTGTAAAACATGACTACAGTATACAGGTCTTATAATTAATATGAGGAAGCTACATGTGTTGCCATTTATGGCGTACAAATTACTAATACTTAATAAAAATTAGTGTATTGTAATTATTATTAAGTATTAATAATTATAAAAAATACTATGAACAAAATTAAATGTAATTAAATAAATAATTAATGAATAGATAGACCTGCATACAGAATATTAATAGAATAAGTGAATGAATGGAAATATATACATAGGTAATAGGATATAAAATAATAACAAGGAGAATTAATAAAGCGCTCCTCCTCTCTGTACAGTCAACGTCCAGAAGTCCACTTACACCGCAATGACCATTATCGCCTGCGCTATACGGGCAACAAGATGCCAATGTGTAGTGTTGTCAAACGTTCTTATAGAAGAAGGTCATAAGTACAACTAATATTGCTATTCCATAGTTTTGTGAGATTGCTAGTCGACTTCTGACTGTTACTGTACATATGTAAAAATTTGCTGTGCCCGACAGGGTCCATAATTGATTCTATAATTTTTTTTTATTTACCACCTGTAATTGTACATTATGGATTGCAATAAACGATTTGATATTTGAAAACTATCTTAAAATTATAAAAAAATATATTGGAGACCCTCATACCAAGCCCTTTCATTTAATGTGTGACACATTAAATGAAAGGGACGGCAGATTTTGTAAAACTATTTTTATTTAATAATTGGTCCCCCAAAAGTGAACCCCATATTCGAAATGTATTTATTTACGATTTTTTTCCATCAATCACACTAATAAATTGACCCGATTTATGTGCTTGCGATGGCCGCGGGGGCGTGGCTAGTGGTAGTGGGAGCGTGCGGTGTTTGGTGCTTTGGATCTATGAAAGAAATGTCGGTTGCGTTTGTTTGTGTGTGTGTGAAAGCGGAGTTTAAGGACACGTACAGACTAGCCGCGTTTTAAAAAGGGGAGTTCACACTTACCGATTTCCGTAAGTAAGAATAAAATGAAAAAATAAACCTGCCCATTTTATTGTTGATTCGGGTCGAGAATCACTAACATAATTACCTCCTAAAAGGTTTTGCAGATCCAAAACAACACCTTATTAATATAAAAATCCCGTGTCACGGTGTTTGTGCTACGGCTCGATCGATTTTTATGAATTTTTGTATGTATATTTGGTAGGTATGAGAATAGGTCATAAGTAAATTTCATACCGTTACCTAATAATAAAAAATAAATTGTAATTGTGACAGGACGTCTTTTTTTTTGAGAGTGGGATATCATCAAATAACTTCTCCCGCTCTGGGCGGAGCGAGAGGGTGTGTCAGACTCTTACTGACTAAAACCCACCCGTATTCCTTCCTGTTGCCTGTGTTGTCAGGGGCCTCGGTGACCCATTAGTACCTTCCCGCGACCCCGGCAGGCATCGGCCCTAGTGGACCCCTACATTTCTGCTGAGACATCTCTTTGAGGCGCGCGTGGAATACGACGCGCCGTCGACCCGGGCCTGGTCCTTACCGGGTGAGCTACCCATTGCTCACCGTCCGCAAGCCCGCGCCTACGGTGGCCGGAAATCCGCCCGGGATTCCCGACGCACAGGGCGTCTCCTGCGGCGGCTAGGGGCGAGAGGGCGCGAAACTTGCCTCTCCTTCAACCATCCGCCTCCTCCTTCGCGAGCATTACTGCTTCGCAGAAGGAGGTGACGGCTGCCCATGCCCTCTCGCTCCGTACCATGGCCTGAACCAGGGCCGGACGCGAGAGATCTCTGCCGCCGATCGCCTCCACGAGGACACGGCGGTGCTCTGCCCAAGCCGGGCAGACCTCCACCGTATGCTCCACCGTGTCCTCTGGGCGATCCACACAGTGGTGACACCCGGGCGTTTCCTCCCGCCTTATCCGACACAGGAACCTCCTGAAGCTGCCGTGTCCGGTGAGGACCTACGTCAGGCGGAAGGTGAGGACGCCGTGGCGCCTCTCTAGCTACTCCTTATCGCCGCAATCGTGGCGTGCCCAGAACTGGGTTGCGACAACCGTACTCTCCATGTCGCCGGAGCTCCGTCCGCTGTACCGCGATTTCTCACGGCAGCGAAGTTACGCCCCGGCGTTTTGCCTCCTCGCGCCACTCCCATACTTGCGCGAGGACTTTTGCCTCCAGATCCCATGGCGGCAATCTGGCAAGGAGGCTCGCTGCCTCACAGGAGACCGTGCGGTATCCCCTGACCATCCGGATGGCCATGACCCTTTGGGCCGCGCTCAACCGGCGGGCTGGCCGCAGCGGCAGAGAGCGCGCCCATACAGGAGCCCCGTAGAGGGAAATGCTCCACGAAGTTCCACCGGCTGTAACAACGACGACAACGTCTGGCGAGTCAGCTGGTATTATACGTCTAAAAATCCCCGCAGTTTTATGATAGGTGCTCATTGAATTGCTTCTCGTGGTTAATATAATGGAGAAATCACACGATAAAAAAAATCGAAATCGTGAATGTGGTTCAGGTTATATCCATAATCTGAACATTAAAAAACATACTATACATAATATGCTCATTATTGTCAGTTAAAACTAAAATAATAAATTAACAATGTTACTAATTCTACAATAAAGTCATGTATGTTTGTTGCAACAAATGCCTTCACCAACCTTTAGTTAGCCCAGGAGATCTTGGACGTTAGGTATGTATTAATTATAATATAAACTTATTAGTAACAATAATCATTGTTTGAATGAGTGTCATAAGAGTCGACTAAGGGAAAAAATCGTAGGATAGGCATCAGCGTTCTTTCCGCGTACTGTACCACCACACTGCGATCGCCAACTCGGAATGCCAAGCGTGGCGATTACGGCAAAACCCCCCTAACTTGGGGAGGCCTACGTCCTGCAGTGGACGTCCGAGTAGTAGTTAGTAGAAGTAGTAATAGAATCAAAGCCCACAGCAAAACACAATGCAACCAGTGGTCTCGAACGTCATAGAGCAAGATCGGTAGAGTTGCCAGCTAAAATCGGTATATTTGTACCCAAAATCGGTATTTGACAAAAAACAAACAGTATTCAATCAAATTCGTTTATTTATTGAAAACAAAAACTTACAGACTAATTTATATACAATCACTTACAGACTAGTTTATATAATCATTTTTTATACCAATATTCTTTGGCCATAGCCGCGGTCATCTTCGAGTTGATTTCAAAGTCATAACAGTTAGCTGTATTAAAGAGTCGTTTTGCGTGTAATAGACCAGTGATTGATTCAGTAGACAGCCTATTTCGCTGTTTTGTTTTCAAAAGATTAATATGTGAAAATATGCGTTCAACGTTAGCGGATGAATGGGGAAGTGATAAAATATTAAAGATGAAATTAGATAACAAAGGAAACATTTGAGTTTCATCGCCACGCTTTAGTAAACTTACTTCATCCCAAAATAGTTCTACATCATCAGGAAGTGTTTTGATTTGTTCACAATTTCTTAAAATGCGCCACTCTGTATCAATTTCCTGGAAATCATTGCTCTGAACAATATTGGGAAAAAGCCTACTCATAGGAACTATCGAAGAGGTATTGCCAATTTTAACATTTTTTGGGTCAATTATGTCTAAACCCTTTATTGGATTATTTTTCAATGGAAACCGCGTGGTTATTTGCTTACAAGCTTCGATATAAAAATCTAGGCATCTGCATTTAAACAAATTTACTTGATCTGCGTTTAGATTTTCTGAACTACTTAGTAGTGTATTAGACGCAGCAGCACCATAGTATACGGCGTCAATATCCATAAAATTTCTAGGATTTTTAAAATCAACATTTTCGATTGGTGTGCTAGTTAAATATTCTCTTTTTAAAAAACAATCAAATATAGTTTTTAATGTTCCAGTTATTTTTTCATATAAAGTATGAATTTTCGGGTGTTCTGCTTGCATTTCTTTATTTAAATCGGTAAATAATGGTAATACAAAATCTAAAAATTCCAAAAATAATACCGTAGTGGGATCTTGGAGCTTTTGTAATATATGTTCTGCAGCTAAAAGATGATCATTATTAGAGATTTGGTCTATAAAAAATAGTTTTAGAGCAGAGAGTTGTTCCAATATTCTCTTCACTGCTGCATGTACTGATAACCAGCGTGTTTGAGAGGGGTGAAGTATTCTATGTACTTTTAAGTCGCAAAACATTTGAAAGTTTTTAAACTCTGCTACTCTTTTTGGACTAGAAGAAAAGTAGTTGTAAATGTCCCTTACTAGATCCTCTATAAAGCGTGGCAATTTGGTACAAGCATATGACGCGCAAAGATGAAACGAATGGCAGGTGCATTTAAGTATAAAAATGTTGGGAATTTCATTTTGCAGCAATGTTACAACAGAATTATTACGTCCCATCATTACGTTTGCCCCATCAGATGCAAACCCTATTAGATTATTTTGATATGGAATATCATTGCTGCTAAAAAAGTTTACTATGTGTTCAAATAAGGTTGCTGCATTAGCTTCTTCTAATGGAATAAGAGCTAAAAAACAATCTTTAATACGATTCATTTTCGCATATCTCACGACTAAGCACAAGTGTTTGGTTGTACTAAGATCAGTGGACTCGTCAATAATAAGCGAAAACTTAGTTTGCCGCAGATCTTCACATAAATTATCGAAACTTTCTTTACCTATAATATGATCAATTATGTCGTGAGTTTTCGTCGAAGAACATTTGATTTCTTTGCCAATTTTTGAATCAGGACAAACGGCTTGCATCAGCTTCGGTAGGTGCTCCATAATAGTGAATGGTAGATTGTGTTCAGCAACAAACGAGGCTAATCTTATTTCACCTGAAATTAAAATTTAGAATTAAAAATTATGTAGGTATATCTAGTAGCGATTAGGGTCTAATTATATCCACTGCTTCTATTTATCGATAACTAGAAAACAAAATAATATAACAATCTAAATAGTACCTAACAAATAATTAAAAAGAAATTACCTTGCTTAACCAGTGTATCAGTTTTTTGAGTTTTGGTCACAGTAAATGATGATATCTTCGGTTGAGATTTTATATTCTTTGATGATACTGAGTGTGTTTGTGAAGAACTATGTTTCTTTAAAGCGTCTTTTCCTGATGTGATGTTGATATCTTTATCACAACTCTTACAATAGGCATAGCTTTCGCCTTTACGACTATCTTGCAACCAGCCTGGAAATTCTTTTTCCCATTCTTTTCTATAATATTGTAGATATTTTTTTCTTCTTACACTCGCACTTGTGCTTGGCTCCTCGTCAGACGACATTTTAACTGAATGGTCTTCTCACGCACTCTTTAGGATAAGTACTCTACTATCTCTTCAAAGTTAAGAAAATTAATGAAAAAAATAAAACCGAATTCCTGTTTATATAGACTAGACTGGTTACAGGTAAATTCCCTAGCGGGAAGCCCCTTATAACATCGAGTTGTAAGACAACAAGTTGTAGGAACAAGGGTATTCCCCAAAATATATGGAACATTCTGCACTAGGCCCATACTTACTATTGAGGGCTTCCCCGTCCGTAACATTAAATTAAACATAAATGAAAAGGGTTGCCAACTGAAAAGTGTAAAATCGGTAGAGAAATCGGGAGAATTTCCATGTGCATCCAGAAATCGTAGAAAATTCGTTATATTTCGGTATTTCGGTAGCACAGAGCCCATATCGGTATAAATACCGATAAATCGGTAGGTTCGAGAACACTGAATGCAACACACACACACACAAAATATCAATCTAGTAATAGTCTCAAGGAAGTATTTTACAAATTACCAAGCACCACAGCAGCAAGCGAATAAAGGCACCGGTCAGCCACGGGACCGCCACGACCAAATCGAACACAGGATTCGATTAATGGAAATGGGCTTATTCAATTTATGTATTGTACAACTAAATAAACAAGAAAGAAAATCACTTCCCCTTATCGCAGAGACCAATATCTCGCGCGCTTAAAAATACAAAACAAAATGTACTTAGCAAAACTATCCTCATTGCAAACAAGCGCCCTGTGAGCAGAGTACTCACAGAGTAGTCTGTGTTCTGTATCGTATCTGACTGTGTCTGTGGTACTTAGGACCGAAGATCTATCTCGTTTTCTCGTTTTGGCGGCAGCTTCAAATATTGGATGTTAAGTTGAAAAGGTACGTCAAATGGACCCCATTACACATCACACATGGGAGGCTTAAAAGGTACGTTAAATGTGTAAAATGTACGCTAACGGCAACGCTGTTACCACAGAATACTTTATACTATACTGAAACCACCACACCACACTACCACCACAGAACACTAAGTAGTACGATATCATCATAGAGTACCACAAACACAAATGGCATTGACAAGTAACTGATGTTACGTCGGGTTCTGACACGCGGTTTAGAATTATATGAATTTTTACGCTAATGGCAACGCTGATCACCACAGAGTACTTTATACTATACTGAAACCACCACACCACACATTATCTGTCTACGACCACACCACATTACCACCACAGAACACTAAGTAGTACGATATCATCATAGAGTACCACAAACACAAATGGCATTGACAAGTAACTGATGTTACGTCGGGTTCTGACACGCGGTTTAGAATTATATGAATTTTTACGCTAATGGCAACGCTGATCACCACAGAGTACTTTATAATATACTGAAACCACCACACCACACACTATCTGTCTACGACCACACCACACTACCACCACAGAACACTAAGTAGTACGATATCATCATAGAGTACCACAAACACAAATAGCATTGACAAGTAACTGTTGTTACGTCGGGTTCTGACACGCGGTTTAGAATTATATGATTTTTTTATTCAATAGGTAACTATTTTATTTTTATAGGTTATTTCATACGTTTATTTTATTTTATTTTTTCACGGATAGATACAGCTATCCGTGAAATCACAGTCCGTGAAATCAGAGTACCAGCGCTGCGACACTTATTTCTAAAGTACTGCAGCATTATGCTGAGATGGAGGGAGGAGAGGAGGGAGCCTTTTGGCCTCGTACAGGACTTTTCATTTTTATTTTAATTTTACTTTGTTTTTGTTTTTTTTTTAATGTTTCTATGAGTGTTCTTTAGTTTAATGTGTGATCTCCTGTGCTAGTCCCAATAAATACTTTTTCTTTCTTTCTTTCTATATATGCTAGTTGCGCGGCAAACTCTGCTTGCGCGATGCAGATTTTGTGTGACGTCAGTGTATTGCTTAGTTCGCATGTGGCGATGTAGATGCCGCCACATCACTCCCCTCCGGAAACCGGTGGGCTGAGTAGTGAATCTTGCGATGCTTGCCACGGCCAGATATAGTTCCAGTGAGTCGGAACCGGTTGTCGTGTAGGTCACGGTGAGTCGGAGCTATTCCATAGAGCTATACAATAAGGTTAAAAAAAAAATCCCGCATATTTTAGTTATATTCTTTTTAACTGTTACCTACCGTGGTTGTTTTAAGGCATTGGAAAATAATAGGTTGGGGAAAAAGTTTCTTCGATTTTTACAATGAACACCTCCCAGCCAATCTTAATTTTTGCTGAGTGGCTAAAGATCTGTGAGGTCTAGCGTTATCATGATGGAAAACCACACCCCTTCTGTTGATTAATTCCGGCCGCTTTCTCTCAACTTCTTGCTTTAATCTCATCAGTTGTTCGCAGTAGAGTTCAGGATCGATGGTCCTGCCTGGTGGTAACAGCTCATAATGAATAATGCCCTTCCAATCCCACCACACACACAGCATCACCTTGTTGCGAGTTGACCCGGGTTTCGCTACAGTCTGTGAAGCCCGACCGGCCTTTGACCACGACCTTTTTCGCACGTTCTTGTCGTACGTGATTCACTTTTCATCACCAGTTATCACCTTCTTCAAAAATGGGTCGGTTTCATTACGTCGTAATAAAGTATCACAAATGAGTACACGGTTCATTAGATTTCTTTCAGTGACCTCGCCAGGTACCCAAATATCGAGCTTTTTTGTGTGCCAAGTTTTTTTCAAATGCGCCAAAACTGTTTTGTGGTCAATTCCCAGTTCTTCAGCTACGTCGTAACTACTGATATCTTGCTCCACTTTTTCAAAAATGGCATCCATTTTATCCGTAATAGGGCGACCAGAGCGACGTGCATCTTTGACATCAAAATTTCCGGATTGAAAACGCTTAAACCAAATTTGTGCTACTCTCACAGACACTTTACTAGGTCCATAAACATCGCAAATTTTTTCGCGGCTTGCGTTGTTTTTTTACCTTTTTTGTAGTAAAATTTAAAAATGTATCGAATTTCTTCATTAGATTCACTCATCTTAACGGTACGAAAAACAAATGAAAATCACACATTTTCCTAATTTGAATTTGGAATTATGTTCTTTAAAATTTAAACTTTCAATGATACCAAAACCAGCCAGATACAAATAGTATACTTACCCAAAGAGATTTTATTACAAGTTCATACATACTATAATGCGAAAAGACTTTTTCCCCAACCTAATATTTTATCATAAATATAATAAAATGAGTGACGAAAATGAGACGCTGACTCCGGAATCTTTTCGTTCTAAAGCAGCAAATATAGTAGATAATTTCTTGCATTATAAAATGTGATAAATATAAGTACTATTCACGGAACAGAAAAAAAACTGTTTTTTCTGTTCCGTGGTACTATTATTAATTTTCTGGCAGTCAATGGTAAAAAGTAGAATACACAACTAGTGAAAAAAAAATCATCTCGGTCCTTGTATCTCTCGCTCCCCGCTCATGATTATAATCTAATCTAGAATCTTTTGCTACTCTCGGGTTCCAATTTAGTCCCTCGAATTAAATTCCCTTTATAGGGTTCCGTTTTAGGGTATAGAATCATCGCGTGTGCGTCTGTCACAGCTGATTTGCTCCGAATCTACTGGACCGATTAAGTTGAAATTTGGTACACATATGAATTTCTGTGACCCAAACACAGACGTGTAACTAAAATGTAATAAATACATTTCAAATATGGGGTTCAGTTTTGGGGGAGCAATGATTAGAATTTTTTTTTACAAAATCTGCCGTCCCTTTCATTTAATGTGTGCTTGGTGTGAGGGTCTCCAATATTCTTTTTATAATTTTTAAAAAGTCAGTTTTCAATTCTCAAATCGTTTATTGCGATCCATAATGTACAATTACAGATGGTAAATAAAAAATAGAATCAATTATGGACCCTGTCGGGCACAGCAAATTTTTACATAATATGTACAGAGAGGAGAAACGCTTTATTTTTTCCTTGTTATTAAGTTAGAATTATTTTATATCCTATTACCTATGTATATATTTCCATTCATTCACTTATTCTATTAATATTTTGTATGCAGGTCTCGTATTCATTTATTATTTATTGAATTATATTTAATATGGTTTATTATTTTACTCTCTTAAAAATTGTTCATACCGAATTTTTTATAATTATTAATACTTAATAATTATACTACATTAATTTTGTACGCCATAAATGGCAACACATGTAGCTACCTCATATTAATTATAAGACCTGTATACTGCAGTCATGTTTTACAAAATACATGTAGTGTTAGCTTATCTTATCAATGGTTTAATCTTTGCTTTTCCTTCTTGTGTACCCAAAGATGACTATTCAACGTACTTGCTTGTCTGAAACACTTTGCACATATTTCACATTGGTACTGTTTTTCATCACTGTGTATAAGAATATGATTTTCCAAATTTGCTTTTCGATTAAAACTACGCTGGCATATATCACATTTGTAAGGTTTTTCACTCGAGTGCGTTAATAAATGATTTTTTAAAACATTCAGAGCAATAAAACTACGCAGACAAATATCACACTTGTAGGGTTTTTCACCAGTGTGTCTTCGCAAATGAATGTTCAAAGAATTTTTTTGAGTAAAACTACTCTGACACACATCACATTTGTAAGGTTTTTCACCTGTGTGTATTAGAATATGTTTTTTTAAATTAGACTTAATGTTAAAACCACGCTGACATATATCACATTTGTAAGGTTTTTCACGAGTGTGTGAAGCAATATGAGTTCTTAACATAGGCTGATTAATAAAACAACGCTGACATACGTCACATTTGTATGGCTTTTCACCAGTATGTATACGAATATGACTATTTAAATAAGCTTTTGTACGATAGCTGCACTGGCATGCATCACATTTGTATGGTTTTTCACCAGTGTGAGTAAGAACATGATGTTTCAAATGTGCATTTTGACTAAAACGCTTTTGACAAATTTTACAGTTGTAAGGTTTCTCACCAGTGTGTATACGAAAATGAATATTTAACAAATACTTTGAACGAAAACCACGTTGACATACAACACATTTGTATGGTTTTTCACCAGTGTGAGTTTGTAAATGTCGTTTCAAATATGCACCTTGACTAAAAGGTTTCTGACATACTTGACATTTGTAAGGTTTTTCACTACTGTATTTTCGAAACTGTTTTGTTAAATTACATATCGTCGCTTAAGTTCTAACACCGCGGAAGTAATTTTTTTGACAAAATACGTATTGTATGTCATTCGATAGAGAATCGCAAGGCGCATCGTTTGACGAATTTTAAAATTGGATGTGTCTACATGAATTAAACATATTTTAATTTCTATATTGAATAAACCTAAATATGAACAGTTGTTTGAGGCTAAATAAAACGGATTTTTTGCTCTCCTGAAAAGTTGCGTATTTTGACTTCCGCGGTGTTAGAACTTAAGCGACGATATTTTGGTAGGTTCATTGCATTTAGTGTCAGGGTT
Organism: Atethmia centrago; assembly: GCA_905333075.3. Classification (NCBI taxonomy): domain Eukaryota; kingdom Metazoa; phylum Arthropoda; class Insecta; order Lepidoptera; family Noctuidae; genus Atethmia; species Atethmia centrago. The sequence continues at coordinate 13,240,356 of HG995393.1, forward strand.
AATAGTAAGATATTGCGTTGTCCGGATTAATTTCGAGCCTGATAGTTCATTTTTCTCTTGCTTGACTGTTATTATATCTTCTAGGTTTGCTCTTCGTATGTTTAGTGTTGGCTTCTTCACGCCGGACGCCCCTGTGATAATAAACAGATAAGTACAACATACACTAGATCCGATGGCAGATTAAGGGCAAATTTCACCAATAAAACTGAACGCGTTCAGCACATCTAACGCATTCAAGAGCTGTCAGTGTAAGATATTCCATAACAAAGATGAGAATGAAACCTCTTGAACGCGATTTAACCTTTTGACCGCCACAGTCATGTATAGATGACAGAGGAAAATGTGCCCAGCACGCCACGGTCACGACTACATGACAGATTTTAGGCTTGGCGCCGAGGGCACGTCTTTGCTTTTTTGACGTGGCGGTCAATAGGTTAAAAAAAAAAATTATACTTTATTCCATACATACATCCATAATGTTTTACAATGATAGCGTTAGTACTTAGGGTGTCAGTAATACACACAAAAATAAGAAATAATGAAATAAAAAGGTGTCAGTAATTTGTTTGTTAACAAAACAAGTTACAGTTGACTACTCCTATTTCTTATTTCTGCACAGGAGATAATATTACCGGGGTACAGGTGTACAGTTGCCCAGTACACAGTAAAAGGACTATCAATTTTGCACACTAACGCTGATAACGACGTGAAATCCGCACTAAGGGATGTGTGTACAATAGGTCATTTTAAATCCTGACCCACTGCAAGCTTACTATTTTACAGCAATTCCATGACGATAATGAACGGGCGCCGTCAGTAGGGACTGGTCATCTCTTAGCTGCCACGGGTTATTATAATGTATGGTCCATTTTTTAACCCGTGTGTGTGTGTGTGTGTGTGTTTTTGTGTGTCACATACTGTCTATACATGTCTGTCTGTGGCATCGTAGCTCCCGAATGCATAGACCGATTTTGATTTTGTTTTTTTTTTTGTTTGAAAGGCGACTTAATCGTTAGTTGTTTTTTTTTATTACGGACGCTTTTAAGGTGCACGTCTTCCTACATCGTTCTCACATGTATTATTTCAACATGAATGATATTACCAATATTTTGATTTAAGTGTCCGTGGAGTTTCTTTTCGTTTAGTTTTTTTTTCATAGGAACCTATTACGCTTTGGAATGGGCAACTAGCTTCATCTTTCTGACTGACCGAAACCTTTCTAATTAGTTTATTTGAAATAAATGCCTTAAATTGAGTTAAAGTCTGAAGGCCTATTCAGATATAAGCGATATCGCTGTCGCACTCGGTAGCGATACTGGTTCACCTTCTTGTGAGTTGTCACTTTGGACCAGTATCGCTACCAAGCGCGACACCGATATGGTTTATATCTGCATAGGCCTCTAAAGTGTTACCGATAGCTGATTTTTTTTTTTGGAAATCGGTTGTTATGGTGGGGAATGTGATGTGGAGGAATGAGGAAAATGTCGTGATGAAAGTTTTGAGTATGAATGTAGATTGCTATAAGAGTAGGGAATACAAAGAATCGATGGAACTGTGTGGAAGATGATATGGTTGAAATAGAGCTATAATAAATTTTTGCATCAGCAATCAGCGATAGCTTTATGGAAGCTCGACATACCATGTGCGTGTGAACTAAGGGACCAAACTGGGAATTCGGAAAATAAAAATCCTAAGATTTAGTAGTAGACTTAAATCAACAGTAGAACGAGTTTCGGAATTTGTAAATAAATATATTAAAAACTACAGCCCGTCAAGTGCGGTTCCTCAGTCCGCACAGACCATCAGCCAGATCTAAGAAATAATCTTAAAAATAAAGGTATTGCGAATATAGACATTAAGTAAACAATTTGTAAAGAAAAAGATATTTACTAAATAACATACCTATCATTACAGATAAAAAAAATCACAACTAAACTGTGGACCCTCAGTCCACACAACAAAGATAATTATTTTAGTGATTATTACAGAATTACACAAATAAAACCGTTCTTTTTCTATATAAACTTTAGTTTTAGTTAAAACATTGTGTAGAAAAGAAACGGAGCAAAAATATCGAAGGACTTTGAAGAGATCTACTATTCAAACTGGTGCCTCAATATTATGTGCGAGTGCTATCTGCTTGACGAAAGAATTACCAGAAAGTCTAGTGTACTTAAGTTTTAGTAACACGTAACTAAAATTGTGTATTGCTTAGCTGAGATAATATTATTTTAGTTATCCTATGAAAATAGATTGAGTAGTGTCACAATAAAAAAAACAAAATGTAGACAGTACTAATAATACTTCATTTCATACAGTTTACGACAGTCCCCCAATAGAGAACAATGGGGGCCCAGTGGTAACGGCTGCGACAAGAGATGTAGGTCGTAGGTTCGAACTCAGTCAGGCGCTTTACTTTGTATAAATTAATTCACATCACCTCTGCTCTCAAAACGGTGATGAAAAACATCGTGAGGAAACCGACATGTCCTAGAACCTAAAATCGAAGTCAAGCGACATCTACCGCCGACCCACACTGGGCCCGCGTGGTGGATTACAGCCCACTCCCTCTAACAGAGAGGAGAACCTGAAAATTATAGGCTGATTAGGCTAGCTAACTACATACTGCAATACAACTCATAAAAAATAACATTGTAGTGAGTAGATCATGTCAATAATAAACGAAATTAAAATTACTTACAAAAATCAATCTCAATCTTATACAGTCAATTAAAATAAACAATTATATAAACTCATAGAACCTGTCAGTAGCTAAGCTAATTCTGGAGAAAGAACATAAACCCTGTCTTGAGCTAATCACAGCGACCAACTATTCTTATCGTTTAAGTAGTCTAATAGACTAGTATGCCTTTGAACAATGGTTAGATTTTACTTTAGCAACAAACGCATTAGAACGCAATTCTATCAAATAAAATGGTAGCTTGTCTATACCAAATCAAACCTTATGAAACTGGTGAAAGGGAGTACACTCCCTTTCACCAGTTTCATAAGGTTATTCACTCATTTATTGGGTATGTCCATATTTTTCGAAGGTTAACATTGTGAATATCACTGTTTTTAGTGTACACGAAACATACATTTCAATATAATATATAAGATGTTGGTGAAGATGACAATACTAATATCTTTAAAAAAATATTTCAGAGAATATCTGGCACCTAGCTGGTAAATTGCCCGGACAATTTCGTTGGAAAACAAAGCAGCATCGTTAGAAAACTAAATTTTTAAACCGTACGCAAACGGAAAGAGTCACCAAAATACGATGCAGCGTTGAAATAATCACTGAAACTTGTAATTTAGCTGTGCTTACAGCACGCAAAGCCGCTAAGATGCATCTAGTGTTGCTCTTACAGCTTATATCTTCCAGAAAGCGAAACAATCCCTACTATCTGATTTAAAAAGCCGCATTTGTCTGATAAGAACCTAAATGACTTTATTTATATGTAAACGCTTATTTTTTGGGTTTTGTACTAAAGGGTGAAAAGGACACCCCATTACTAAGTCTACGCTGTCTGTCTATCTGTCAGTCGTTCGTTCGTATTCTATCAACAGCTCACGTACGCCAGTTTCGATCTGGCCGAGACCTGTTTTCTTGGTCGAAATCGACCCTTCGGTTGAACACTAATTATAATACAATCTGGTCGAAATGTGTTGGTTTATTTTTGGCACAACACTTTTTATTAATATAATAATACACAGTTTAAAATGCAATCGGCAAAATTCAAACCTAATAATAATTTATTATTGCTTTTCCTTCTTGCGTACCTACCCAAAGATGACTATTCAAGGTACTTGCTTAAGTGACCAAAGCTGGCAGCATTCCAACGTTGTATGGCAATGCTGATTCTTTGATCAAAAAATAGGCCAGACCTCTGATCATGTGAAGACTTGAAGAGTCAACCAAACCGCTCGGCGATGTCTCAAAACGTTTGAATTTTTGTCGATTTTATAATACAGTGACAGTTAGTTTAAAATTCAATCGGTGAAAATATTATTTCAATACCCAACATTAATCATTAATTTTCCTTCTTGTGTACTCAAAGATGACTATTCAACGAACTTGCTTGTCTGAAACACTTTGCACATATTTCACATTGGTACTGTTTTTCATCACTGTGTATAAGAATATGATTTTTCAAATTAGCTTTTCTCTTAAAACTACGCTGACATTCATTACATATGTAAGGTTTTTCACTCAAGTGTGTTTCTAAATTATTTTTTAAAACATTCATAGCACTAAAACTACGATGACATATATTACATTTGTAGGGGTTTTTATCAGTGTGTATACGAATATGACTATCTAAATAAGCCTTTGAACGATAGCTACACTGGCATGCATCACATTTGTACGGTTTCTCACCAGTGTGAGTAAGAACATGCTGTTTCAAATGTGCACTTTGACTGAAACGTTTTTGACAAATTTGACAGTTATAAGGTTTTTCATCCGTGTGTATACGAAAATTAATATTTAACAAATACTTTAAACGAAAACCACGTTGACATATAACACACTTGAATGGTTTTTCAACAGTGTGAGTTTGTAAATGCCGTTTCAAACGCGCACTTTGACTAAAAGGTTTCTGACATACTTGACATTTGTAAGGTTTTTCACCATTGAGCTTTCCAATATGTCTTTGTAAATTACGTATTTTGGTAGATTCTTTGCATTTAGTATCAGTGTTTGTTGTACGATATTGCGTTTTGATTAATTTCGAGCCTGCTAGGTCATTCCTCACTTGCTCGACTGTTATAGTATCTTCTAGATTTGTTCTTCGTATGTCTAGTTTTGGTTTCTTCGCGCCGGGCATCCCTGTGATAATAAACTGCTAAGTACAACATACAGTCGATGCGATAGCAGATGGAATGTATGGACAATCGATCAATGTAACTGACCCACCGTAAGCTAACCACAAACCCGCACTGGGCCTGCGTGGATTACGGCCCACTCCCTCTCACAGAGACGAGGCCTGTGTCCCAGCAGTTGGAACATTATTGGCTGATTAAGCTATAATGCATATGCCACCGTAAGTTTAATATTTTACAGACCTCGTATTAGATCGTTTTACGATTAGGTATGATTTTGCGTAAACATACGTATTTCCCTACCAAATTTGTTTTGTTATCAATGTTATAACCAGAGGTTGGAATTAGATACAGTTATTTATGTACTTGATTTCATACAGCGAAAGAATGAAGTGGATATGCCTCAAATCCCGAGTTTAATTTTAAAGAGCAGAAAAATCTTGTGATTTATTAAATAAAAAAAATATTTACTTTTACACAATTTAAAACACTACACGCCACGTTGCCAAATTTACATCAACGACATCGGATGTCCGAAGTTGCAAAATTCCAATGCGCACACGCGCGATGTTGCCACATTTGTATTTCGCACAAAATAGCTTGTGAGAACAAAAGAAAACAATAGTGGAACTGCAGAGCACACAATGCGGTCACACGAGATTATCTATTAGAAATACCGATGCAAGTACGTAAATAAGTCTACCTAATTCTGACCTCTGGTTATAACACAGATAGACCAATGTTGCAGTCTCTCGCTTTGACATCTGAATGAGATTTATTATTCAGGATATATTATTGAGACGTAACTACAGTCACGAATAAAAATAAAATATTGCCGAGCTGTGTATTGCTCAGAAATCATATCTGATGTACTGATGCATCCATTAATATCTGTCGTTATGACGGCAAATATAATGTGAACTTTTGTGGAAGGCATATACAATCTTCCAATGGTTTAGCTGTTCCCACATAATTATCCGAAGAATTCTGATGGCGCAGTTCAACCATCGAGACTGTGCTAGCTTCCCAAGTTCCCAGGGACTTTATTAGCAGAGCAGGACGAGATTCGTCTGCAACAGTACATCTAAGTTAAAATGTTTTAGAAACACTCATATTGGTAGATTTAAACCAGTGTAGATTTTAACCTTCTCACCGTGAAAACTTAAGTGAAGCGAACGTGGAGTGAACTGTCAGTGTCATCCCACCTGATACTAGGGATGGATCAAGGATTACATTTACAATCATAATCGAGATTTTATTAATATTTTTATGCGTATTCTATTGATCATAATCAGTTAACTGATTAAATAAACGCAATCCCGTGACCCAACCGCGATGTGTTTTGAAGAAGCGATAGTGGATTGATTGTCCGACGTTATTCAGCGTTGTTATTAACCCAAATCTATTAAATAAGATGAGATAACCGAGTGTATCAAGTGATCGAGTGCTAAAAGTATGCCTGGCTGACGGACCATAGAATTTATCCCCTCACAACATATGTGGAAACCTAACTAAACGATGTGTGTGTCTGTGTACATGAGCCATTCGAATAAAAAACGTGCGGATTATTTAATAAGTACCTTTTTAATATTTTATTTCAGGTAGGTAAATTTATACCGACCAACGCGTTGCCAATAATAAAATAATATTCATAAAATCACCGTCATCAATACTATAACAAAATTCAACTGTTCAACTGACACTCGCGCAGCGCGCGCTCCGGACGGCGGGCGGCTAGGCTCACTCCATCCAGCCCAAGTGAAGTGATGTTGCCATGGCAACGAGAATCGAGTGAAGTGATAAGATCACGACACTTGCGCGTCGCGCTTACCGACTCACTTCACCTAGCCGATTCACTTCGGCGCGGGTGGTTATTATGGTTACGAGAATCGGGCGAAGTGATAAGATCACACCGCGCTTGCGCGTGAGTCGCTGTTATTAACATCAAGTTGTTTTTTTTTAATTTCTTGTTTTTTATTTTTAAATGCGCGACAAACAAAAATTTGGTTTTACCACCTTTATATCAAAATCCAAAATGGCGGCTACAAACATTTTTCATCATGTGTGTCGTTTTCATGGTTTTCGGGGGTGTTAAAGCCGATAGTGAGGTCAAATCTAAAAAACAAGATGGCGGCTGCAAAAATTTCAGATTTTTCATCATGGGTATCGTTTTCATGGTTTTCGGGGGTGTTAAATTCGACAGTGAGGTCAAAATTAAAAAGCAAGATGGCGGCTGCGAAAATGTTCAGATTTTTCATCATGGGTGTCGTGTTCATGGTTTTCGGGGTGTTAACCCTTTGACGACCACGGGGACACATTTGTCCCAAGCCAAAAATATATGATAACTAAATAACTAAGATACGTATGGATGTTATTTTACTTTAGTTAGTTATTGTAAGTATTATTTCATTTTTTATTGCTGGCAACACAACATCCGACCCGTCAATCTTTTTCTGTGGTCATTTGAAATTGACGGTTAGTTTGGCGCTAAAACCTAAAACTTTGCAAAAGTGTTTCGAAGTGCAAAAATAGTTTTCAACATTTTATATTGTGAAATATTTATTCTCTGGTAAGTTTATTTTTATTATTTACTATTACAATATAAATGTGCATGTTGATTACTTGGCTAAGTAGTTGTAAACATAAAGGGACACCGGTGTCCCTGTGGCCTATGAGGGTCTGTTTCTTTATACATATTGCAGTTATGTTTTTGTACCATTACCCTCATTTATTTTAATTGCAGATTATGTTTCGCCGAGGACTTGGAGTTTTAGAACTCCGAGAACACGAAATCCATCATATTTTGATGGGTGACCATAGCGACGATGAAGACAATTTGTTGCTCGACGAAGAAGATCAAAGGCTTTTGACGCAAGATGTTGACCAAGGCGTACTTGATGTGGATTGAAGAAACGACTCTTCAACGTCAAGAATCAAGAATATTGTCACCCGATCCTTCAACTTCTGCAGTAGAACCTATCCCTGCACCACTTGGCAATGATCAACCTGCTCTCAAGTGGAGCCAGAGAACGTACGTTCCGAATGCTTTCACTAGTGTGGACTATGAATTCTATGTAAGGTGCAAATCTGTCAAGATATTGAAGGCGATATGTTGACTCCTTTCAAAATATTTCTTTCAACAACAAAATTTGATATTTTAGTTGAAATGATGCGATGCGATGCTACTACTGGTTACCTATTTGAATTTGATTTGTATACTGGCAAACGAAGCACCGGTGTTGAGTATGGACTAGGTGAATCCGTAGTACTTCAACTTACGCAAAAGCTAAAGGGTTTGGGATGTGAAATTTATATTGATAGTTTTTTTAATTCGCCGTTGTTACAATATAAATTGATTCGTCAGAATACGAAGTCATGTGGTCGTTCGTCGTTCGAACGAATCGAAAGAACCTGCCAAAAACTGCACCTGTTGACAAAAAAATGAAGCACGGCGATATTTACGCCCCTAGTTTCCGAGGCATAAGTTACGTCAAATGGATAGACAACAGAGCAGTACATTTGCTGACAAACTTTCTATCGCCTGTACAAACAAACATTGTAAAACGCCGTCAAGTTGGCTCCGCGGAGAAAACTGATGTGAGATGTCCTAACATTGTATCACATTACAAAAAAAATATGGGTGGAGTTGACCTTATGGATCAACGTAAGGTTTGCTATGAAATAGATCGTAGATCGAAAATCAAATATTAACTTCGGCTGTTCTTTGATTTGTTTGATATTTCCGTCAATAACTCATCAACTATTTACACGAAGCTTCACAATGAAAATAAAATGGAAGGAAGTCTTTTGACCAGCTTACAGTTCAGACAAGTCGTAGCTCAGAGTTTGATCAATGGTTTTACCAACAGGCAACGAGACGTTACTACTTCAAGAACAAGTGCAGTACGTAAATCTCTAAAGTGACAATTACCTATACATCCCATGGAAAAGGTCAATAACAGAAAGCGATGTGTAAATTGTGCCAAGTTCAAGAAAGACAATCGTACGAACAATACTTGTGTTTCATGCAAAGTTCATCTCTGCTACACTAATGAAAGAAATTGTTTTGCTGCCTACCATAACTACTAGAGTTTTAATTCTTTATTATGTTAAAATGAGTAAAATACTTCATTAATTATTAATATAAGTACAATAATATTGCGTTTTATTTTTGTAAAATCCCTAGCTAATAATGACCATTGACGACCAGAGGGACATATGCGTCCCAAAAAAAAAATGGAAAACTATTACGGGTTTCAGTATTTTGATTTAAAAATATGTTTATTAGGCGCTCTATGAATCATCCTAACTAGTCAAAATGATTACTTTACCTCCCACAGTCTTATGGTCCTGAAAGGGTTAAAGCCGATAGTGAGGTCAAATCTAAAAAGCAAGATGGCGGCTGCAAAAAAATTCAGATTTTTCATCATGGGTGTCGTGTTCATGGTTTTCGGGGGTGTTAAAGCCGATAGTGAGGTCAAAATTAAAAAGCAAGATGGCGCGGCTGCAAAAAAAAATCAGACTTTTCATCATGGGTGTCGTTTTCATGGTTTTCAGGGGTGTTAAAGCTGATAGTGTGGTCAAATCTAAAAAGCAAGATGGCGGCTGCGAAAATTACTAAACCTTTTGGAATAAAAAAAAAACAAATTGAGTTTCTGACTGAATTTCTGTTTTGCTATTTTATTTTTAAAAACCCTAAATACGTACGTTTCAACACTTAAATACTAGTTTTGAAATAATATAAAATTATCAATAGAATTAGCATAAAAATATAATTAAAATATCGATTATGATTATAAATGTAATGTTTGGTCACTCCCTAGCATCAGTGAGATGACACTGACAGCTCACTCCACGCGAGCTTTCACGGTGATTTTTTTACAGAATCGACATGCAGTTTTAACGTGTGCCACCTGAAGAGAAGTCGCAGGATCTTCGTAATACTTTTACGAATGATGTGTCGTCAAGGAAGATTAAAAAAAACAATTTATATTTGGTCGTTTTCGCTCCACTTTAGTATCTACCGTGTCTAGGTCACGGAGTGGCACTCAAGATGTATGATTACTGATTAGACGCTGAGCGGTACAGGTCCAAATATTTGTGAGACTGATTATTGAAGTGAGAACTTTAGGTGAGTTGAGCGATTTTTAGTCGTGGAAAATCTTATGGGTTCGCGTCACGTCGGTGACGCGAACATCGAGGAAAACGAAAAGGTATGGAACTCTGTAGACAGGAAGTGACAGCTTGAGCATGGAATAATTAAGTACTAATTAGTAGATTGTAAGTAGAGGGCGTCGAATTCCGACCAGTGGGCGACTACTAGTAATGAATAATTATTCGAATTAATATTTCAGTATTTAGCTCTTTAAATTCTGAAGTTAATTTCTGTCGCTGCTCAGTTGCTTATTACAAAGCTGAGTGTGATGTTAGATGTTACACATCATATGCGACTACTGTAAGGCTCGCTCATTTTTTAGGGTTCCGTACCCAAAGGAAAACGGGAGCCGCTGTCCGTCTGTCTGTCTGTCTGTCCGTCTGTCACCAGGCTGTATCTCATGAACCGTGATAGTTAGACAGTTGAAATTTTCACAGTTGATGTATTTCTGTTGTCGCTATAACAACAAATACAAAAAAAACACCGAATAAAATAAATATATAAGGGGGCTCCCATACAACAGACATGATTTTTTTTTTTTTTTTGCTGTTTTTATAGATAATGGTACGGAACCCTTCGTGCGTGAGTCCGACTCGCACTTGACCGTTTTTTTATTTATGAGCTTCAACAAAAGAAAAGGTAATTTTGAGCTTGAACTATGTTTCTTCATTTTGTAAGGGGCGTAGCAGGTGGCGTGCCTACCCCAATGGGAAGAAGGCTTGAGTTTATGTATGTATGAATTACATTTCTTCACATATTCCTAGAATATCTATACTAATATAATAAAGCTGAACAGTTTGTTTGTTTGAACGCACTAATCTCTAGAACTACCAGTCCCATTTGACAAAATCCTTTTTATATAGGTACCTATTACGATATTTAATATCACGCTATGACCCTTAGCAGCCGTACAAAAATAAAGTAAAAAAAACGCAATAATCGAAAACTAATTAATAAAGCGGACGGGCGATGCGATGCGACGCGGTGGGTCGAGGGGTTTTTTATAAAACTGTGGCTGTTATTTTAGTAATGACGAGGGCGGTCCGATAAGTACTTAGCCTCCAAAAGAAAAACGAAATTTTTGTAAAAGTGGCTATTTATTTCTCAACATAGTCTCCTTTTAGCTCGATACACTTTTTTTTTGGTTGGGAAATCATCAAATAACTTCTCCCGCTCTGGGCGGAGCGGGAGGGTGTGTCAGACTCTTACTGACTAAAACCCACCCGTATTCCTTCCGTTGCCTGTGTTGCCAGGGGCCTCGGTGACCCTATAGTACCTTCCCGCGACCCTGGCAGGCATTGGCCCTAGTGGACCCCTACCTTTGTGCTGACGACATCTCTTTGAGGCGCGCGTGGAATACAACGCGCCGTCGACCCGGGCCTGGTCCTTACCGGACGGTGAGCTACCCATTGCTCACCGTCCGCAAGCCCGCGCCTACGGTGGCCGGAAATCCGCCCGGGATTCCCGACGCCCAGGGCATCACCTGCGGCGGCAAGCAGCGAGAGGGCGCGAAATTTGCCTTTCCCTCAACCGTCCCGCCTCCTCCTTCGCGAGCATTACTGCTTCGCAGAAGGAGGTGACGGATGCCCATACCCTCTCGCTCCGTACCATGGCCTGAACCAGGGCCGGACGCGAGAGATCTCTGCCGCCGAAGCTCGATACACTTGAACCAGCATTTCTGCAGATCGCACGGGGCCGGAATCTGGAGAATAGAGTGGATGAGGCGGCAGTTCGTAGCCTAATTCTACCAATTTGGCCATGGCGACGGCGGAGGTGTGAGCCGGTGCGTTGTTATGTGGAAGAGCACTTTTTTCTTCGCCAAATGGGGCCGTTTTTTCCAATAATTCGGCATAGTAGAGCCCTGTGATCGTTTTGCCCTTCTCCAGGTAGTTGATGTAGATCACACCTTGTGAATCCCAGAAAACAGTGGCCATCACCTTTCCGGCCGATATGACGTCTTCGCCTTCTTCGGAGCACGTTCGCCGGGTGAAGTCTACTGTTTCGACTGTTCCTTGGTCTTTAGTGTGTACCAGTGAATCCATGTTTCTTTGACGGTCATGAAACGACGCAGAAACTCCTTCGGATTGCGCTTAAACAGCGTTAAACACTGCTCTGAAGTGGTCTCACGGTTGCGCCTGTTGTCCAGAGTGAGCCAACGCGGCACTCATCGCGTCGACAGCTTTCTCATGCCCAATATTTCATGCAGGATGTGACCCACGCGGTCTTTTGAGATGCCTACTGTCTCAGCTATGTCGCGCACCTTCAATCGGCGGTCTGTCAATACGAGATCGTGGACTTTTGTCACGTTATCCTCCATGGTAGCCGTTTTCGGGGCACCTGGGCGTGGCTCATCAAAAACCGACGTGCGACCACGTTGAAACTCGTTAAACCAATTTTTGTCGGTCGCCATGGAAGGAGAAGAATCGCCGGATACAGCATCCAAGCGCTCTTTGATTTCACTGCGCGATTTCCCTTCCAAAAACAAGAATCGAATCACCGACCGATATTGCTCTTTTCCATTTTTCTAAAATCCGCGGACTTGCCCGTTTTCACACGCGGTCAAAACCAAACTAAAAGTCCGATTCGGCTGAAATTTTAACAGTAGCCATCTACAAGGATGTACTACACGATAGTAAATTTCTCTTGCGATAGTGCAGCCATCGGGCGGTGAGGCTAAGTACTTATCGGACCGCCCTCGTATATTGCATATCTTACGACTTCCACGCGAACGAATTTGCGGGCAGAAATAATCTAAGAGGAAATACAATTAAGTACGAACTTACCATCATTTTGTTTTTCCTTCTTGTTTTTGATATAATCTTGATTACAAGCGCTTTGAGGTTCCTCCATTATCTCAACATTATCTCGACTGCTATAATTATGTTCACTGGAAATATTATCGCAGTCTGATAAATGTTCATCAGTAGCAATGTTTTCTATTTGCCACTCATCAACTATACTCATATGCTCTATTGTAGATGTTGTGAGTCCGCCAAAATATTCTAACCGGCCAGGATATATTAAAGGTGCGTCTGGCTGTAAGAAAGTTGATAAAACTATTTAATAAAAATGGTTGTCTGTATAGTCGGTTTATGGACGATAATTTTACGTGATAACGAAAGAGAGATGCGTCACAAGGTGACGCGACGAGCGTGACGCTTAGGCCGATCGTGCCTCTCTATCGCTAGTTCCGCGCTCTCGCTTGCACAGTCGGCTCAGGCGGAACGTGACACTTTTACGTGCGTGCAGCCGGCGTTCATCGATTTATAAGACGTTATCACGTCAAAAACATCTGCCTGTGGGCAGGGGAGATAATAGGACCATTATTTTTTTAAATTATGATGGTGCCACTGTGACTGTCGACGGCAATCATTACCGGGCCATGTCGACAGACTTTTTTTGGCAAGAATTTGATGGAATAGACTTAGATGAGATGTGGTTACAACAGGATGGCGCCACCTGTCACACTGCACGCGAAACAATGACGTTTTTGCAAACCAACTTTAAATTTCGTCATAAGAGTGCATTCCTGCCAACAAAGCTATGGTGGGCATTTAATCGATATTTTGTTTAATTGAGACAGCCTTTTTATCTAAACATGATAAATAAAAATAAAAGTTTTTTTTTTGGGGTCATTGTAGTTGTAGTTACCTCAAGTATGAGTTTAGATAACTGTTTTTTTTTTAAATTATGATCAGATATTGATACCCATTACTAGCTAATATAATTAGACTATGAATACACAATAGGTATAACAGACAGTTGTCTGTGCTCTTTGGATGCACACGTGTCACCCAAATTAGAAGAGACCCACATCTTTTGCAGATATTTGAACAGACTAGGAGACCTAATCTACTTGGGAGGGAGGTGGGCTGGCTGTTTTGACCAGGGAGGGCCACCATGGCTCATGTACAGCAGTCCACTGAAGGACTATGTGCGGAAACCAATTCTAGTACCATAGAACATAGACTGCAAGTGAACAAAAGAGAAGAATAGTTATCTGGTGATGAATCCCTCACCACATAATCATCACATAACATTTGATTGAACAGCTCCTCAGCTTGCAGACATTTTCTCTGCAATAGGCCGCACTGCTTTAGTTTGGTGTAGCAGAAGGAACAAGCAAGCATCGGTCTACTATCATCAGTTACGAACTGCAACAAATTTACTCTTACACAATTTTGTTTATTTTTATATGCTTCAAATCCAATCATTAAATAGCATGACATAACATTACGCTTTGTTCCCCGAAAGGTTGTGCAGGGATGTACCTATAGTACACCCACATTTCGCCAGTTATGTTTAAGTCCCATGTAATAAGGGACCAGTCTCTTGGCATCAAACGGGCACAAATCCAGAATCCATGCTGGCTTCTACTGAGAAATTTCAGATAGAAAAACCCAATAACACTTTGCCTGTTCTAGGAATCGAACCCAGACCTCATGCTCAGCAGTAGCACTTGCAAACACTAGACCAATGAGGCAGTGATTCAATAATTACAATACAATACTATACAAGCCAACAAGTATTCCAAGGAAAACAGGACCAAATGTACAACAAACTCGTTTAGGTCTTATTTGTTTTCATATTTAAAAAAGTACTTAGTATCCTGTACCATTGCTTTAAAATAATGACCAAACAAGAACTTCCTCAAACATTATTGAATTAATGAACAATTTAACAAAATAAGTATATAATGTTAATAGCTTTTAAACACCTTTTGTAATTTAATTTATACATAATCAACTTACTGGACTTTCAGTCAGCTTCTCATATATCTCCTGCAGGTTCTTATTGGCAACCACATACATCGGAACATTCTGCACTAAACATATCCTACACATTGGCAGTTTATCCATCTTTTAAACTCAAGAAGAATCACTTAATTCGACACTTGTGTTTGAAAACACGATTATGTTTATTTAACATTCTTATTAATTATAACTTCTTCATTCTTGTACTTGAATGAAAGCCTCTCCAACGTCAGTAAGATATAAGATACGTACAAGATAGGACACCGGCCGGAATAGGTCAAGACTCCAGGTAGGTCATAGGATTCAGAATAAATTGGTCTCTTACACTAGGTGTCACCATATAAACTAAAATATATTATTCTTTAACTCTTGTTCGTGGCTTTTGTGGAAGAAATCAAGAAATGTATGCATAGAGGAAAGTAATATAACATGTTTTTAAGTGTAGGTATTGTTTTCTTTCCAGTTTTGTTGTCCAGTACCCTGTTCAGTCAGTGTCAGACGTCAGTCAGCTGTCACTGTCAATTATATTTTTCTCTATGGCAATTATTGCCGATGCCATTACAACACGCTGTTTCGCGATCCTATAAAGGTACTTATGGGTCACCGAGGCCCCCGCAACACAGGCAACAGGAAGGAATACGGGTGGGTTTTAGTCAGTAAGAGTCTGTCACACCCTCCCGCTCCGCCCAGAGCGGGAGAAGTTATTTGATGATTTCCCACCCAAAAAAAAAAAAAAAAAGGGGTAGTATAGTTTTTTTTTAATTAGTTTCAAAATAACATTACGCCAGAATTCCTAGAAGTGGAGGGTTAGCCAAAGTTCTAGTATACTGAAATTTCGCCAGTTATGTTTCAGTCCCATGCAATAAGGCCTTAGATTATAGAAGTACATAGACAACTCAGAACAATAACGTGAGACACGTTCGTAGACATGACAGTTGGGCACTCCACAATTGCGGTGATAAGTAATGCAGGTACCTTTTTCAGTGAAAGAATATTGAATGGAAAATAATAATATGAAAGTCGTAGAGTAGGAACAAAAAGATTAGAAAAATCAATGTGACGGTTTCACTTGACACACACTAATTTTTTCTTTATATGTCACTGCAGCTGTAGCATACCAAACAGTCCACAACACTTTCCCTCAGCTGCTTGTCGACCTTCTAGTCCTTCAGACCTAAGTTCTGACAGAGTTCCTGTAATCTCGGTCTGGGCAAGGCCTTAGTCAGCAGATCTGCCAGCTGTGTAGCAGAGCTAGTCCTTTCGACCACAATTTGATTTTGAAGCACAAGTTCTCTTACAAAAAAGTGTCTCACACGAACATGTTTGGTTCTTCGGTGAAACTCAGGATTATGTGCTAATTTCACCGCAGCTTCATTATCTACAAATAACACAGGGATTTCTTTCTGACCATTTAAGTCTTTGAATAGTCTTTTTAGCCAAAATAATTCTCTTGCAGCCTCGCTTGCTGCCACAAGCTCGGCTTCTGTGGTGCTGATGGCAACTGAAGCTTGGCGTTGACTTATCCAAGATATTGCACCTCTTGAAAATAAGCATAATACTCCTGTCGTAGAACGACCTGTTTTCAAACATCCAGCGTGATCAGCATCACTGTATGCTTTGATTTTGTTAGGAGAATCTGCATCATGAACATATATTATTCCTCTTGATAATGTTCCTTTTAAATAGCGCATTATGCGCTTTACCATACACCAATCATTTGAAGTCGGCTTTTCTAAGCTCCTCGAAGCCATTCCTACAGCATAGGCTAAATCAGGGCGAGTGCCCACCATCAAGTATGCGAGCGAGCCTACTGCTTCTCTGTAAGGAAATGACTGTGACTCATTTTCAGCTTTCCCTGTTTCAATAATTCCTTCTTTCTGTAAAGGAGTCGACACTGGATTGCAGTCTCTCATATTGGATCTGTCCAAAACCTTTCTTGCATAAGCTTCTTGCTTTATTAAAATCGAGCCATCTTCCATTTGCTCTATTTCTAATCCGAGATAATATGAAGCTGGTTTGGTTGTGATCAGCAAAATCTTTTTCAAGTCATTTATGAACTCATTAGCAAGGTTTTTATCACTCGCTGCAACTAAACCATCATCGACGTAGAGAGTTATTATGATTTTCTTATAACCCATGGCTTTCATATAAAGGCATGGATCCGCGTCGCTGGTCTTAAAACCTAAAGATTTAAGAGTTTCTGAAAAACAATAATTCCGGCAGCGCGGTGCCTGCTTTAATCCGTAGAGGCTTTTTTTTAAGTGACATACTCTTGATGTCCCATCCTCAAAGCCTTCTGGCTGCATCATGTAAATATCTTCATTCAAAACACCGTTGAGGAAGACTGTTGCAACATCAAACTGAATAAGATGCAGTTTCTCTCTTGCCGCAACACTGAGCAAAGATCTTACAGTTGCCAGCCGGGCTACTGGGCTGAAGGTTTCATTAAAGTCAAAACCCTTCTTTTGCCTAAACCCTTTCACGACTAAACGGGCTTTATATTTCTCGACTGTACCGTCAGGGTTGGATATAATTTTAAAAACCCATTTACATGGCAGCGCTTTGCGATCTCTGGGTAGATTTTGCAATTCCCACACTTTAAACTTCTGTAAAGAATCGATTTCATTCTTCATGGCTTCTAACCATCTATCTTTACGTGTACCACTTGATACTGCTTCTTTATACGTGGAAGGTTCTCTTTCTATAATCGAATCAACTAAGAATAATTTAAAGTCGTCCAATTTTTGTGGAGGTCGTAGAGTACACCTGTCTCTGAGATTATACCTGGGAACGTTCGGCATAGGAACAAAGTTCTCTGAATTCATCGGGATTCCAACATCATCAGGAATAGCATCTACAAACTCTTCAGTTTCACAATCTGAAAATGCGTTTTCATTTTCTATGATCTCAATTTCTTTTTCTCCCTCTAATTGGACTGACTGTTTTACAGGAGAAGCTACATGTTGCGGAAAATCATCTTCCGGAAGGTTCACTCCCTCTGTCTCCTGTCCTATCAAATCAAAATCTCCTTCTATCTCACCGCTCACTGGTGAATTGACATCTTCCTGAGGACCAAGTCCCAAGGCCGTTGGGATTCTCAATTCCATGGTTGGACAAAAGGTGACATCTCGGTCGATCTTTCGGTCTGTTTTCCATTCCAGATGCGATATCCGTCGTCGTTATCGTATCCGATAAGTCTGCCTTTGGTAGCTTTCTTATTTAGCTTCTTCCTTTTTTGTTTGGGAATGTGAAAGAAACATACACTTCCTATCACACGCAAGTGAGAGATCTTAGGCTTCTTCTTATGCCACAGCTCATACGGTACTTTCCCTTCTTGTCTTGTGAGTCCCGTGCGATTGAGGACGTATGCAGCTGTATTGATAAGCTCGGCCCACAGGGCTTGTGGAAATTCATCTCCTGCGTGCATGTATGATCGAGCTGTTTCCACTAGAGTCCTGTTCTCTCTTTCTGCGCACCCATTTTGTTCGGGCGTATATGGTATCGTGAGCCGCTGGATTATTCCCTGTCTGTTAAGTACCTCCCGAACCACTTTATTATCGAATTCTCCGCCATTGTCGCTCAATAAAGTTTTGACTGTATGTCCAGCATTTTTAACTTCTCTCAGAAATTGAATAATCTTTTCTTTTACTTCACTTTTGTTTCGAATAAAATAAACATGTCATCCTTTAAACAAGTCATCCTTTAAAAGGACAAAGTAGCGATATTTCGAGTAACTTTCAGGGAATGGTCCACATACATCGGCGTGAACCAGCTCTCCAGGCATACTAGCTCTTTCTCTTTTGCCAAATTTAAGACGCTGTGCCTTCCCATAAATGCAGCCTTCGCACTGTATATCATCTTTGTCACCTAAATTGATTCCCAGTTCCCTCTTAACAAGATCTTTGACGTATTTCTTGTTCTGGTGACCAAAACGTTCATGATATAGCTGGAGCAAGCTCGATGGGTTAACAGCATTAATCTCTACAGGTTTCTTTGGTAGAACTGTCTTCATTTGTAACTTATACAGTCCTCCACTCTGCTTCCTGTTTCCAACTGCTAAAATCTGACCGTTTAATTCCAGCCTGCACTCTTTCGTGGTGGAAATAAATGTACTATTTTGCAGTTTGTCTTGTGCAGCTAACATGGATAACAAATTCTTTGGAAGCTTCGGTACATACCAGACTTCATTCAGAGTTAAATTCATTATTTTGCCGTTAACGCTGGTTTGAACTACCACAGACCCTTTCCCTTTTGCAGGAATTACAGTCCAATCTGCCGTTGTAACAGTGTGGTTCGATCCAAAGTCCTCAAAATAAGTGAATATGTCTCCTCTATTGGTAACATGAGTTGTGGCACCATTATCCACGTACCAATTTTCTGTATCGCTTTCTTCAGAGCAAGTGTAAATCATCAACGTTATATTCTGCACTTGCTGCTGCTTGGACAAAGACTGTGTAGGTTTCTTCGGTCTGCCATCATTAATCCACTGTTTGCAATTCTTAATGCGGTGACCTATTTTTGAGCAGTACCTGCATCTTATGTTTTCGTCTCTTAACTGCGATTTATGCTGCACCTTTGAGGTAGAGACGAGCACTTCCTGAGTCTCCTCAATATGACCACCTAGCGCCCTCTCGTACCCGCACAGTTGTGCTGTCAGTGATTCAATTGTCCTCTCTTGTTTATTTAGCAGCATCCAACTTGATTTGAAACTGAAAAATTTTTCATTGAGGGAATCTAAAATTTTACAGATCAAGAACATTTCCGGAAACTTCATGTTGGGATCGGTCTTCAAAATTTCGGCATTCAAATTGTTCCAAATGTTTTTAAGTTTCGACATCATGGTAGATGCGTCATCCGCAAAATTATTTTTGAAGCTGAAGAATTGCATGCACAATGTGTATGCTCTGTCTTCTGATTGACCGTCACACAAGCGGTGAAGTTCCTGCCATACTTCGTTTGCTGTTTCAAATCGCATGACTTTCATTAGATTCTCTTCGGTCATGTTGCTTGTTATGATTAGTAGAGCGTTGCTGTCTGCCTTCCTATATTTTAACAATTCTGCATTATAGGCCATCAGTGCACCATCGCCTATTCCTAAAACTGGTTTTCGAAGTTTTCCTTATGCCGCCTCCATAGCACCTTCTGTGCCCCGCAGCATGATGGACACTTTATACTTCCATGTAGCCCAATTATGGCTACCTACAAACTGACCGATCTGAATCTTGGTGGTGGTAAAATTTTCCATTTTGACAGCACCAAAAAAAAACTTTTGTTTTTTTTTTCGCTGTTAATACTTCCTGGGTCTTATCCTCGGTATCCTGGGTGTTCTGGAAGTCCTGGGAGTTCTGGGCTCATAACCTAATGCAGGTACCTTTTCAGTGAAAGAATATTGAATGGAAAATAATAATATGAAAGTCGTAGAGGAGGAGCAAAAAGATTAGAAAAATCACTGTGACGGTTTCACTTGACACACACTAATTTTTTCTTTATATGTAACTGCAGCTGTAGCATACCAAACAGTCCATAACAATAAGTCCCCTCTTTGAGGAGTGGCTAGAGAGGCGTCACATCCTCCTCACCTTCCACCTGACCCAGATAGTCACCGGACACGGCAGCTTCGGGAGGTTCCTGTGTCGGATAGGGCGGGAGGAAACGCCCGGGTGTCACTACTGTGTGGATCGTCTGGAGGACACGGTGGAGCATATGGTGGAGGTCTGCCCGGCTTGGGCAGAGCACCGCCGCGTCCTCGTGGAGGCGATCGGCAGTGGAGATCTCTCGCGTCCGGCCCTGGTCCAGGCCATGGTATGGGATACTGTGGCCCCTGGCAACACAGGCAACGGAAGGAAAACGAGTGGGTTTTAGTCACTAGGAGTCGGACCCTCCCTCTCCACCCAGAGCGGGAGAAGTTATTTGATAATTTCCCACCCAAAAAAAGGGGTTGTATAGTATTTTTTTTTATTAGTTTTAAAACATAACATCATTCCAGAATTCCTAGAGGCGGAGGGTTAGCCAAAGGTATACTTCTAGTAGACTGAATTTTCGCCAGTTATGTTTAAGTCCCATGCAATAAGGCCTCAGATTATAGAATAGTAGATAGACCGCTCGGAACAATAACGTAAGGCACGTTTGTAGACATAACATAATTATGTGCGTGAAAGCAAGAACACGTGCCTCTATGCGCGTGTATGGTTGCCAGGATAATGAAAAATTACCCACAGTATTTCACTACACTAAGGCGTGTACGCACTAACGAACAAGAACATGGTGAACACGAACATCGAACACTTTGTTCGCATATGCGTACCACTAACGAATATCAAACACTATATTCAAAAATATTCGAGGCTATACCATTTCGTTTTTCTGTGCGGACGTTGTTCGGAGTTTCATGCAACATTGTCCTCTCCTTACCGAACCCGAGGGGTGAGAACGCTGCTGCGCGGGGTCCTTCTCAGTCAGTTCAGGTCAGTTCTCAGCCACCTATCAGTAAACCACTTCCAACGGCGAATCCATGGCTACTAAAGAGAGCGGGGTGGTTCCTGAGCGCGAACACAAGTCGTACTGTGTTCGTGCTCACTTTGCTAATTTACGTCTACACGTACGAACCGAATGTTCCGTGTTCGTGTTCACCATGTTTTGTTCGTTCGTGCGTGTACACGCATGCGCCTTTACTGGTGAATCCTCCCGGTATGAGAGCGCCTTTAGATTGAGGCCACACGGGCGGTGCCGGTGCGTTGCGTCATCGCAACGCTATGATTTAGACACACCGAGTGCCACACGGGCAATGCGATGTCGCAACGCAACACCGCTTACTCCTCCGCGTCTCGGTGTTGGGTGTGTCAGTTATCTTTAGTTTAAAAGCAACACTGCGCTGCATTGTAATTCCGCTTCCGTCATTCGGCATCGCACCGTAACATCCTCCCCCGCTTCGTTTCTCTGGTCTCCTTGTCCGTTGACCGTCCATTGCGTCACCGCACGTCGTCGCGATGCACCATGTGGCATGTACCTGCAATTTGTATGTAGGATCACGCAGCGTCACCACTCAGGCATCGCAACACACCGGCAACGCATCGTGTGGATTCGCTGGGTGCAAGCATAGCGTGCTACAACTTTTGGCGCTAGAATAACGCTGATAGCGTGATAAACATTTATGAAATTAGTTGCAAAACAAAATGGCGATGTTAGTTCCGATTATGGCCACAATTCAAAAAAACCTTGTCGAATATTCAGGACAACGACACGACTTATACAAATATCAACATTTAAAGTAGAGACAGTTTTATATATTTGTCTTTCAAAAATGACAAAGCTTTGTAAGCGAACCACTTTGACGATTGAATATCATCCCTTCCTGATCCACTCTTTTAAGATTCTTCAAAATTTCGGTGTTCTCGAAAAAAAATGTCTAAATCGTTTCTTTTATTTTCTCCCAATTTCCGACGACTCAATATTGAATAAAGACGCAATAATTTTCAACGCATCACTTCTCTTAAAATACAGTTTTAAAATCCTTATTATTCAGGTTCCACAGCAATTCACATTCGTGAAATTGTTCTATCAATAATAAGACTGCACTGCACATGTCGTCCCAATGAAATTCAGTCATTTTGCAACAAATGACTAAACGACACACTAGCCAAAGAGTATAATAACTACTCGTATAAAGGAACTGACACTAGCACTCTCACTGAAAGGAAAGCCGCAAACGAACTGTCCCTCCCGTATTATTATAGTACTCTGTGGTCTCTCCGCTGCCGGCAGCCATCGGTGGGCCTTCGGCGCAAGGAACATATTTACTCTAGGGAGAAGAATGACAACTACGAACAAATAAAATGGTACGGTTTTTGGCGCCTCCTGGTGGATGCCCCCGAAAACTCGCGAAAGCGGGATATTCAAAATCGCATTTCTTTGAGATACTTATATACAAGCCTGTCCACGAAAGCAGAACTGGGAAACTGTAACCGATGTTAAATTATTGTGCAATTGCACAGGTAACAATTTTCCAGCTCCGCTTTGGTGGTCAAGCAGCCCTATTGATGAAATTAACATAAAAAGGTAAATACGAGAAAATGTATTCTTGCTTGTTGAATACTTTGAACAACAAAATCATAAGTTAGTGGTTGATTTTTAAAAGTCAAAGACTACTAAACGTCGTTAATGGTGAGAATAACACTTATCGTTGCAAAAAGAGAATTCACAAGAAATAACATCTAAAGTAATAGGAGAAAATGTATTCTTGCTTGTAGAAAACTTTGAACAACAAAATCATAAGTTAGTGGTTGATTTGTAAAAGTCCAACTCAACATCGTTAATGGTGAGGATAACACTTAACGTTGCAAAAAGAGAATTCACAAGAAATAACATCTAAAGTAAATAATTACGTTCCTAGATTATCATACGCTTACGCCGGCAGACATTTTTCTTGTGAACTGGGGCTGCCAGGTGTATTTAACAAAATCTTACCCACTAAATTTTATTAAATTAATTTTAGAAAATAAGTAGCCTCCGCGCTCTGCCCGAAGCGTTGCAGTAAATTAAATTAATTATTTATTTCTGTATTGGCAGGATTGGATAACTCTTTTGTCTATTTATAAGTTCAAACTTAGGCTATAAGAGCGTATATCTATTATATTATACATACATTATATTTTTATTTATACAATTTTAATAATATGAACATTGATTACATTAACCGAAATAATAAATCGGCTAACTTGTTGGTTAACAAATAAAACAAAAATGTAGATAAAACTACCAAATGGTAGCTTTTTAACATTTATGAACCTTTTTAGTTTATGTTATGTTGCCATCCTTGAAAACGTCATCATTGAAGACCGAAGTTTTTAGGTCTCACATAATAGAGGTGAACATGGCAACATAGGTCTAGCCCCCGTAGGCATTCCTAAGTTTACCCAATGAGACGACCCCGCCTGCTTCGGCGGCAGATTGCCGCCGATCGACTGCCGCACACAAAGCCGGCTCATGCCGCCAGGCTGTGTAAATCCACTATTAGGGATATAAATAAGCAGCATTTGAACATTATTTATTTTGTTTCATGATTATTTACAAGCAACAAGAGGTAAGCACAAATAAATTGTTAGTTATTATTATTCCTACCTTAGTAAATGCCATGATAAGGGAACTGTGGTTGTCCATACTTGATAAGTGAACTATGGTTGGTCACTCGGGATGGTTATGGGGCGTACTTTGTGATTTCACTGGATTTTTGGGTGGGTTGATTATGAGGTGATTCCTACTGGTTGTTGGGTTTGTGACTAGTCGTCACTAGCTGGACATTAGACGATGAATTGAGTTAACGAACTTAGCCAACACTTTATTTTTGCTTGGATGATACAGATAGGTACACGATACATGAGACATAATAAATAATACATGAAACTGATATTGATACATAATAATAATAATATATAATACTGATATACATATGATAGCATAATCAGCCTATAATGTTCTCACTGCTGGTACACAGGCCTCCTCTCTGTGAGAGGGAGTGGGCCGTAATCCACCACGCGGGCCCAGTGCGGGTTGGTAGATGACACATGTCTTCGAATTTTTGGTTCTAGGTGCATGCCAGTTTTCTCACGATGTTTTCCTTCACCGTTTCGAGAGCAGTGGTGATTAAATAATTTACACAAAGTAAAGTGCCTGTTAGGGTTCGAACCTACGACCTACAAATCGTAAGTCGCGGTCGTTACCACTGGGCCACCACTGCTCATATATATGTATCAGTATCATACATGTGATACTGATACATAAACATGATAAACGGTGAAGGGAAATATCATGAGAAATTTCCTAGAACCAAAAATTTGCAGACATGTCACCTACCAACCCGCACTGTGCCCGCGTGGTACCTAGATTATGGCCCATCACGGAGAGGAGGCCTCTGTCCCAGCGGTGAGAGCATTATGGGCTAATTATGCTAAATAATAAATGGTTATGTTTCTGTGGGTGGGTTTGTAACAACACTTTACACGTCAATTAGGTAGTATGATACTGTTTTATTTTATGATAATTTTGATATCTACTTAATGCTTATTGTGCTGGATTATTGGGACATTAATTGAGTATAACTTAATTGACATTAATTGAGTATAGCTTTGAATTCTGATATACTTCTCTAAGCTCGACTCATGTCTAAAGATTGTGAATGGATTACACCTAAATTAAAATGAAATACTGTTCGTTGGTAATCGGATGCGCTTACCAACGAACAGTATTTCATTTTTTAATTGGCAAGTGATGACTTGAGAACGGCTACAAAGATTTGGCTATATTTTGTTGTGTTGTGGCTATATTTTGTGTCTTCTTTATAGTTGTAAGTAGGTTTTTATGGAAAGAAAAATCGATGTTTCCTAGAAAATACTGAACGTCCTTTTTCTTGAACTTTTGTATGAACTCCAGACCTTATTGAAATTTTGACAGGACAACGTCTGTCGGATCAGCTAGTGTGTAATGTTTTAATCAGTGAGTTGTAACGATGACATCTCATAGGAGATTAAACAACAAATGAAAAAAGGGGAATTTAATTCGAGGGACTAAGTTCGATCCCGAGAGCAGGGAAGGATTTTAGAATAGAATAACTGTCTTATTATCTGTTGAATAGCCCCAGATTATAACTCCGTATCTTATAAAACTGAGTGAACACAGCTGTTTTATACGGGCTGTTTTTACGTCTGACAAAATTCGAAGTTTTCTTTGCATACACAAATCGATTTAGTTTACTGCATAAGTTATTAATATGTTCTTTCTCATTACAAAATTTGTCTAAAGTTACACTCCTTGGTTAGATACAGAATACAGAACCCCCTTTTTATTTTCTTTTTCATGCTTAAAAGACTAGTTTTCAAACTATTCTGGAAAAAGACCCGGTTTCATAACACTGCCACCGGCATTGTGATAAAATAGTATTACTGCAATCATTTAGGGATGAAGAAGTGCCAAAAAGTATCAATATTTAAAAAAAATATTGGTAATGATTTCGTTATTTCGCAGAAAAACATTGATATATCGGTGAAACTTTTTTAAAAATATTTGTGCCTTATGAAACTCTATTGTGTTTGTGTTTTATTTCGTGTAAATACCAAACAAGGAACATAATTTCTTTACAATGTCTACTTTTTTACGGCTCTGAATCCCAGTTGATTTAGTCAGTGGCGACAACGGTGATGCTGTTGGAAACATATCGTATTTGATACCTTTTCAATATTTTATATCGATATATCGTTATATAGAAATAATATATTATATCACTAAATAATATCGATATATCGATACCTCGATTTTTTGTCCACAAAAATTTAATTAATCAGTCAGCACACTATTACGTCAAACGTCAAGTTCAACAACAAGCAACAAGATGCGAACGGGTTTTTTTCCTACGGAGATTGCTGTCCTAAAAATTTTAGTACTTGTCTGTGAACAATAACTTTCAATTCATATTAGAATGTACGTAGATTACAAGAAGTTGACTTAATAATATTATAAGTGCCAGTTATTTCTACTCTGCAGTGTTTTTTTTAAATCTGAAGATGGAGAAACTGCCAATGTGTAGGATATGTTTAGTGGACAATGTTCGAATGTTTGTGGTTGCCGACAAGAACCTGCAGGAGATATACGAGAAGCTGACTGATGTTCCAGTAAGTAGACTATACAAACATTTAATAACCTTATAGGTTTTTAATTAAGATACAAATAATCTATACATAATCTGCACTGTACCACAGTAATCAAATTTTTTATATGAAAACTAGGCTCGTTGAGCTATTTTTGGTAAAGGAAAATCTAATGGGTTCGCGTCAGCGACATACTTTTTAATTATTATTTTCGCTACAGATATGCTGTTAACCTAACAGCATATCTGTAGCGAAAATAATAATTATTATGGAGTTATTTCATACTTCTGTTTATGTTTTCACGTCTGTCGGCAATCCCCATGACTGTTTTCGATAGGTTATTTTGAAAGAAAGGTGCAGAAAGCAATACTGACCAAGTGGACCAGTGACCACGAACTGTTAGCTTGGATTCAATATATTTATTGGTTCTGAAGTATTTTGTTCTTAAACTGGCCCCTGCTTTGGACAGGTGCAATGGCGACATGTCAAATTACATCCTATAAATATTAACTTATGTGCAAAATTAAAGCTTCTGTAATAAATGCTCTAAACGAGTGAAAAACTGCATCAAGTATAGTGACACAGACTGACACAGAAATTAAGTGCGTTTTGTACTACACTTTTTACTCCAATACGATTTTATTTTTCTCTCAGTTAGTTTTAATCTTGGTCTGGCAGTTTGAGTCTACGCAAATGTCCTTTCTTTGGTTTTGTTTGTTGATATGTTGAGCTCCTTAAGTTCCGAGTTGACCATTTCAGACACCAATCTACATGGTCATTACATGATCTGACCAAGATTATGTCTGGACTTTAAAAGAGACAGTTACCTCTGAGTTTGTTTCGACCTTTCTTCTAAGAGTAGTCAGATAAGAAATGCCAACCTCAACTAGTTTTTTTTTAAATATGATTGATGTGTAAAAGTGTTTGTACATTCATTTACTACCAAAATGATCCTCCATGCATTTCCTTGTTAGGTATGAAGTACACAGCCACAGCCTACAACTACGAATAAATAATATAATCATAGATATTAACAATATTTCATAGTAAAGAAAGTGTTGATGCAGTTTTGTAGCCGACATACTGGCTATCATATTGGTGTCATCATTGTTCCAAATTTGGATTCACAAATGTTTAAAAAGATATAGAAGGTATTGCAAAAAAAAAACAGGGTAGTTTGATTTAAGAGTCTGGAGTGGAATTAAGTTAAGGAAGCAAAATAGCTTAAGATCGGTTTTTTTGCAGTTTGTGACTGAAGACAGTAGACCGATGCTCGCTTGTTTCTTCTGCTATGCTAAACTGAAGCAATGCCATCAATTGCAGAGAAAATGTTTGGAAGCCCAAGAGCTGTTTGCTCAGATGTTGAGTAATTATGAGGTAAGGGAATCTTCTATAAACAACTAATTTCATGAATTAGAATATTAATATTTCTATAATAAGTAACTTTCCTTTCAAGCTTTTAGCTAAAAATACACTTGTTCATTTTGAATCATGGCTTTTGACAAATATATTGGAGTTTGAATATATTGTATACAATATATTCATGTGACACCATTTTCATAATAAGACTGGTAAGTTTTTTATATACTAAATTAATTTTTCATACATGAAAAAGCACCTTCTTCAAATGGGGATAGGCAGAAACTATATAACATCACCTGCTAGGATCATTACATACACCTTTTGCTCCATTTACGTTCATACATCTGGTCATACATGCACGCCGGGTGCGAGTACTACGCACTTGACCTCTGAAGACCATTGCCAACAAGGTCACTATATGTCTTCCTAGGGCGTCCTCACCTGGCGTTTCCACTCACATATGCCTTGTAAATAATAGATTAAATTTGTTACAGCTAAAACCTTTAACAAACCGTGCCCACTCAGAATTTGTCGGTGGTTTTGTTAAAACCTCTATAGAGAACATAAGTATAATTGATGATGGTCAAACTGACAGCGGGACTATAGAAATAGAACTGCCAGCTGCCTCTGTGGAACATTGTAACATCGTTGAGATCAAGGTGGAACGCCAAAGTGATGGTATGTTCTTAAGTTTATTATTTTAAATTTATAATTTCCACAGACCACGAAGATGCCTGGGCAGCCGCTGTTAGACATGGCATTGTCAAAATTCAGCTGCATCCGGTAAGACTGAAAACCGATCCCAACTTAGTTGTGTAAGCATAACATATAAAATAAATCAAGACATTTCAATGTGTATTTAAGATTTTATTACTATTCAACTTGACTAATATAATATGTTATGATTAAATACGTAGAAATTAACTTGAATCCTTAAACAAATCATTAATAATTAATGTAATAAATAGTTTCCATTTTATATAAGTTATATCCGTCCACTATTGACTTAAAATTCGCGCGCTTTGCCCCCCCCCCCCCCCCCACTTTTGTCAAATAGACACAGCTGTCAAGTAAATTGAATTCTGTTTTCTGGGGCATTATATTTTGGACTGTCGAGCTGTACAGTACTAAATAAGTGTAAAAGTGTTATAAATTAACCCTTTGACCGCCTCAAAAAAGCAAAAACGTGCCGTCGGCGCCAAGCTACGAATTATTCCTTAAAATCTGTCATGTAGTCGTGACCGTGGCGTGCTGGGCACATTTTGGTTTTTCAACTATAAATGACTGTGGCGGTTAAAAGGTTAAAAGAATTTACCACAGTATAAGTGACTTTTCCTTCAGTTGGGAACAGGCTAGGCAGAGAATGACATTATAGCTTAGACCTGTCTAGTTACGGAGCGAGAGGGCATGGGCAGCCGTCACCTTCTGCGAAGCAGTAATGCTCGCGAAGGAGGAGGCGGGACGGTTTCGCGCCCTCTCGCCCCCTAGCCGCCGCAGGAGACGCCCTGGGCGTCGGGAATCCCAGGCGGAATTTCCGGCCACCGTAGGCGCGGGCTTGCGGACGGTGAGCAATGGGTAGCTCATCGTCCGGCAAGGACCAGGCCTGGGTCGACGGCGCGTCGTATTCCAAGCGCGCCTCAAAGAGATGTCAGCACAAATGTAGGGGTCCACTAGGGCCGATGCCTGCCGGGGTCGCGGGAAGGTACTTATGGTCACCGAGTCCCCTGGCAACACAGGCAACAGGAAGGAATACGGGTGGGTTTTAGTCAGTAAGAGTCTGACACACCCTCCCGCTCCGCCCAGAGCGGGAGAAGTTATTTGATGATTTCCCATCCTCAAAAAAAAAAAAAAAGACCTGTCTCGTCCTGCCGGGGTCGCGTGGCAGTCCAAAAGGGTTACCGAGGCCCCTGGCAAAACGGGCAACGAAAGGAATACGGGTGGGTTTTAGTCAGTAAGAGTCTGACACACCCTCCCGCTCCGCCCAGAGCGAGAGAAATTATTTGATGCTTTCCCACCACAAAAAAAAACCAGTCTAATATCATAGTAGGTTATCCCAACAAGAGCACAGAAACGAGGGGTCTCTGTGCTCTTTTGTTTTAATTGGTCGGGTTGTCAACACTTTCAATACGTTCGCAAGAACTTATGTCATTTCAAAACAAGAAGTGATTTCCATAATATAAATACACGTAGTAAACATGAAATTGTGATACCCAAATTTAGATTAACAAAAACAAGCAAATCATTTGTTATCAACAGTATCCGCTTTTATATCAAGTTGCCAAAGTCAGTTACAGAACTTAGCGATGGAAAGTTCAAAACATTAAACGTGTCCTTATCAAAAACGCATATTACAAGATTAAAGACTACGTTGAAGACAAGGAAGTTTGGCAATAATTCCTTCCGCACATGTGGCTTCCCTGGTACATCAGAAACGGCATAACTATGGAAATATCTATTAACTGCTCCCAAATTACGATGTTTATTATTATTATTTTTTAGACATACATTTTTGACATTATATTTTCACTATTTGACATTATATACCTACAATTTATATTTCAGACTTAATATTATTAATAGATATTATTTTACATGGATTCTTGTGTACGTTGTGAATGTGAGAACGTTGTAGGCTTAATAGACTAGATCTTTTTTTCTTTAGACCGTTTCCTTTTCTCTTTTTTTTGTTAAGTACTTCTCGACAGGCCTACACTGTTCTCCCATACCTAATTTGTGTAATTTGAAAACATTGTAAAAGCCAATTATTTTTAAAAGAGTAACCGTGGAGTTTCTAGCCGGCTCTTCTCCATAGGAAACGACCAATTGGAACCGTGCACCTAGCTTCTGACGTTTCATAAGTGCCCATGTAGGTTTATGTGAAATAAAAATATTTTGATTTTGATTTTGATACAAAGCTAGCGTGTCAACGTTTATTCGCACTACGACACAAATAACGTATAGAAACTGATAGTTTGGATTAAGAGGCCGACAACACCTAAAGCGCGGTCACTGTCGGACTGCATAGAAAAGAAAGAGAAGCGCGATGACACAACGCTGGTAATTTATTGCAAAATATGAAGCAATTATCGATTTACAAAAAAGCTATAGATTGTATAAAAAAAATAAAACACTAATTATGCTAATATTTTGCTTGTAGAATAATCTGACAAAAAATCAGAATGCTTGCATGTATATTAGTATGGTTTTTAATCGTTAAAATAATTTTTAGAGGTATCTTCGCGATTTTTTTCTATCGTATCAAATTAGTTGTATAATGTTTTCAACACACTATCTATCTAGCATATATGCTTAAGAATATTGTATATTTTTCTGATTTTGTTTACTGTAGTGGATCATTAACTTTAAGGCATTATAAAACTTATAAAATTTGTGTTTAGATCCTGTAGTCCCCTTTAATGCTGTCGTCTCTAGATACCGCCAGCTCGGTGATTCCTTGCTCTGTGAAAATTGCGACGCTGTGGCAGTAAATATGTATAATATACATACATACATACATACATACATACATAAACTCACGCCTTCTTTCCATGAGGGAAGGCAGAAACTATAGAACGCCACCTGCTACGCTCCTTACATACTCCTTTTGCTTCGTTTACGTTCATAAATCTGGGCCTCAAGTCTGCTATTACAATAGTGTCAGAATAGTCTATAATTGATTTTATAATTGTTGATTTTGAGAAGTTTGGTAATCTACTAATATAATGGCGTCATTAATGAGGATCGGAACAGACCCTTCTGACACTATTGTAATAGCAGACTTGAGGCCCAGGTCATACACGCACGCCGGTTGCGAGTACTACGCACCTGACCTTTTTGAAGAAAATCACCAATGAGGTGACTATATGTCTTTCTGGGGCGTGGGGTCCCGGCGTTTCCATTCACAATAATATAATAATAAAAAAATAAATAAAAAGGTTTATTGCAGAAACTTGTACAACATTTACAATAAATCTTACGTAGGGACCTCCTTTTAAGTAAAAGATACCTGTGCTAGGAGATCCCGCTCTTCAATGACAAATTATGAAATGGTAAAAGTGGTGTACAAAAATAAATATAATAGAATTTAAACAAAAAATTACAAGTAACATCTCAAATTAAACAAGACAAGACTTGAACTATAACTAAATAAAAGAAAAATAAACTTAGAGATATAATATCCTAAAATAGTGTGTGTGAGTGAGAGTGTGAGTGACTGTGTGTATGTGTGCGTTTGTGTATCTTTCCAACTCATATTGACGAAGCTTGCAGCAATAATTCAATGTCATCATAGGTCTTCAGTTTTAGCCATTGAACTATTGCCTTTTTGCAGTCTTTAATAGTCATGGGATAGAAGTTAATTATTTTATTAATTTTATTATATAGAGCAGCGGAATTTGTATTGAATTGTCTTTTGGCATATGCAGTTTTAACGAATTTTACTGGTGCAACACTGTATTTTCGTCTACTTTCCTGGTGTTGAGGGACATAGGGCAAGACTTTGTCTAATTTTAAGACAAGCATGTACTATGTATAATTTTCTGACTGTGAGAATACCGCTAAGGGAGTATAACTCATTGGTCATTAATCAATATAATATAATAATATTAGTAGGAGTAGTTTCAATTTCTTTGATGATTATTTACGAAATAATCATCAAAGTCATTATTTTTTTAAGAAACCGTTATGTTTTCACGAAACAGTCTTAGGCCACGACTTAACTGAAAGCGATTGTCACATTGTGAAATTTCTTGCTCCTCCGACCCATTGCGTCGCATTGCATTGCCCGCCGGCGCAATTACTCAGTTTTCGCTTAGCGTTCTTTCTGACTTCTTTTTTTCTTTTTGCTTGGCTCCTTAGGGTCGTAGCGTGAAGTTAAGCCTAACCTTTCGAAGCCTATAACCTTCTCCCGCTCTGGGCGGAGCGGGCGGGTGTGTCAGACTCTTACTGACTAAAACTTACCCGTGTTCCTTCTGTTGCCTGTGTTGCGAATTGCTGTGTTGCCATTTCGGACTTTCCCGCGACCCCGGCAGGTATCGGCCCTAGCGGACCCCTACACTTGTGCTGACATCTCTTTGGGTGCGCGTGGAACACAACGCGCCGTCGACCCGGGCCTGGTCCTTATCGGACGGCGAGCTACCCATTGCTCACCGTCCGCAAGCCGACGCCCAGGGCGTCTCCTGCGGCGGCTAGAGGCTTGAGGGCGCGAAGTTTGCCTCTCTCTCGCCCCTCTTTGAGTTGCGCGTGGAACACAACGCGCCGTTGACCCGGGCCTGGTCCTTATCGGACGGCGAGCTACCCATTGCTCACCGTCCGCAAGCCGGCGCCCAGGGCGTCTCCTGCGGCGGCTAGGGGCGTAAGGGCGCGAGCTTTGCCCCTCACCCGTTCCGTCTCCTCCTTCGCGAGCAATAGAAGGAAGTGATATGACCCATGACCGGACGCGAGAGATATCTGCCGCCGATTGCCTCCACGAGGACACGGCGGTACTCTGCCCAAGCCGGGCAGACCTCCACCGTATGCTCCACCGAGTCCTCCGGACGATCCACACAGTGGTGACACCCAGGCGTTTCCTTTCGCCTTATCCGACAAAGGAACCTCCCGCAGCAGAGATTACCCCTACACACGAACTTACAAACAAACAAATTAACAACAATGATTAACAATAACATTCTCCCGTATTCAGGGAAACGATCGCTTTTTCGCGCGACAGTCGCTTTCGGTTAAACTGCGGGGTTAGTGATTTTCCATAATATAATTTCGAGAGGTACAATATTATGTTGCATTTTTTAACCGACTTCAAAAAGAGGAGGAGGTTATGCGTTTGGCGAGTTTTTATGTCATGCATTTGCTCGTGATTCTTTTTTTTTTATTTGGTAGAGGAAGCTTGTGCGGTGGTCCCATATAAAATTAACGTTACTCGAGTAATTTTTGACTTCGATTCAATAATACGTATTTAAGTCATTTTGAGAGCAGTGGTGGCCGAGTAGTAACGGCCGCGACTTACCGAGTTGTAGAGCGTAGGTTCAAACCCAGACAGGCGCTTTACTTTGTGTAAATTATTTC
This sequence comes from Atethmia centrago, assembly GCA_905333075.3. NCBI lineage: Eukaryota > Metazoa > Arthropoda > Insecta > Lepidoptera > Noctuidae > Atethmia > Atethmia centrago. The sequence continues at coordinate 13,274,150 of HG995393.1, forward strand.
ATCACCACTGCTCTCTAAAACGGTGAAGGAAAACACCGTGAGGAAACGGGCATGTCCTAGAACCAAACATTCGAAGACATGTGACATCTACCAACCCGCACTGGGCCCGCGTGGTGGATTACGGCCCACTCCCTCTCACCGAGAGGAGGCCTGTGTCCCAGCAGTGGGAACATTATAGGCTGATTATGATAATGATGAAGTCATTTTGTGTATATTGTTGATGTTATAACACTTCCTGTCATTAGTTTTCATAGCAAGTAGGGTATACGTATAAATAACATTTTCTTAATTTTATCTTTTTACAAAACAAAAACAATCGGTTTAAAAAAGACTACACTACAAAGTGAATGTCTGTGGCAAAAATCGAAAATACAAAATTAAAGACACCATCTTCCGAAAATAAAGTTATTAAAAAAATAATACATTTGACTTCATTTATTATTCTCAACTATTTTTGTTTGTTTACAGAACTAGAACCGGAAAATCTAGACAATAGTCCAGATGTAGCAGATATGCCATTTGTATCTGATTCAGAAGATGACGTACCTTTAATGGAGTTTAAAACTGAAGTGGTGGAAGTGAAAGAAGAAGCAGAAGGACATGAAGTATCTAAGAAGAAACAAAGAGCCAAGAACACGACCAAAAGTAAGTATTCATCATTCTCTTACACTTACCCCAATTTATTTGTGGTCGGCGCAACATGTCCCTTTCTTCCACACTTCTCTATTAGTTATCATCTCGGTAGTCACCCCCTTTCTATCCATATCATCTTTCACACAGCCCATCCATCGTTTCTTTGGTCTTCCTCTACTCGTTTAGCCATTCATACTCAAAACTTTCCTCAGTCCTCCGCATCACATGCCCAAACCATGGCAACCGACTTCCACACAACTTTTCAGTCACCGGTGTCACTTTCAGATTTCCTCTTATATCCGGTTTCACTTTCAGATTTCCTATTATATAAGTACTCATTTCTTATTTTATATATATTACGAAAAGTAAGCTTATTATTGTAATTAATTTAAGGGACTAGTCTTTCAGGGTTCCGTACATCCGAATGAAAAAAACGGAACCCTTATAGGATCACCCGTCTCTTTGTCTGTCTGTCTGTCACAGCCAATTTGCTCCGAATCTAATGGTGTACCAAATATCAACTTAATCGGTTAATTTGAAGTTTGGTATACATATGAATTTCAGTGACCTAAACTACTCGGGCGTGTAAATAAATGAATTTTGAATATGGCGTCACTTGTGAGGGAAAATAAAAGAAATAAGTTTTACAAACTACAGTTTGCAACGCCACCACACCATGTGACACATTAAATGAAAAGGCGTTGCTGTGAGCAGCGACGCCTTTTCATTAAAAAAAATGAGACATTCCGGTCTCATTTTTTTTTTGGGTATGTTGTTTCAAAGTTATAACATCAGCTATCTGCCAGTGAAAGAAAATGTCCCGTCAAAATCGGTCCAGCCGTTTCGGAGATTAGCCGGAACAGACAAACAAAAAATAAAAAAATGCTTTGAGTACCGTCTTTCATATTATGTATTTAGTAAAAAGCTGTTATTTTGACATTACAAACAGATACTTCAATTTGATTTATTGACATACAAACAATTGATATTTTTTTTATCATTTTGACAATTTGAGAATATTCATGGCGTTATTTAGCGAGTCCACACGAATTTTTCAAACGTATACAGCAATGGATTAGATATTTCCTTCAAAATCCTTCGGATTGTAAAAGAAATTGTGTTACAGAATTGGTGTGCAAGTTTCCTCACGATGTTTGCCTTCACCAATATCAATAATGTCCAAATTTAACATATAATAGAGCTTTTTAAAAAGTCTTTGACTGCCTCCATTGGTCTAGTGGTCGTAAGCGCTACTGCTGAGCATGAGGTCCTGGGTTCGATTCCCGGGTCAATCAGTGTTATTGGGTTTTTCTATCTGGAATTTCTCAGTAGCAGCCCGGAGTCTGGATTTGTTCTCGGTTGATGGACAATTCAATAGGCTCGCCCCCTATTACATGGGACTTAAAAGCATAACTGGCGTAATGTGGGTGTTATATACCCTTCGTGGAAACAAGGCGTGATATTATTGTATGTATATATGTGTAAAAAGTCTTATTATTGTTTATAATCACAGGGACGCCCGTGGTGAAGAAAACAAAAGTAAAAGACGTTACATCTACAGCCAAGCAAAAGAAAACTGGACCATCAGCCTCAAAAACCATCCGGCCAACTCAAACTCGTACGTCCAAATCGATTACTAAATCCAGAGGGCCACTCGCTATTACAAAACCAACAGTTATAAACAGTGTTGTATACAAAAGTAATGACCATTTTACAGAAGTTAAAACTAATTTAATAGATTATATTCATTCAGCTATTGATACGAGTTTTTGTAACAAAAGTGATTTAAAATGTAAGTTATTAAACAACAAAGACATTGACAGACAAGAGTTAGTTCGACATCCGAAATTATGTGCTAAAGAAAAGGTATTCAAGTGTGAAATATGTCAACAATGTTTTAGTGATAAGGGTAGTTTAAGAAAACATGTTCTTGAGCACGGTGAAAAACCTTTCAAATGTCATTTTTGTCAGCGTGGTTTTGACGCAAAATGTCATATGGATAAACATGTTCGTATACACACTGGTGAAAAACCTTACAAGTGTGATGAATGTCAGCGTTGTTTTAGTGAAAAGAGTAATTTAATTAAACATATTCGTAGGCACACTGGTGATAAACCTTACAAGTGTGATATTTGTCAGCGTAGTTTTAATCAAAAATGTCAATTGATATCACACAGTCTTTTACACACTGGTGAAAAACCCTACAAATGTGACGTATGTCAGCAAGGTTTTAATCGATTATATAATTTCAAGCAACATTATCGCACACACACTGGTGAAAAACCTCACAATTGTATTATATGTCAGCGAAGTTTTACCCATAAAACTTCTTTAACCAATCATCTTCGTAGACATACTGGTGAAAAACCTTACAAATGCTTTGTATGTCAGCGTAGTTTCACTCATAAACAGTCTTTGGACATGCACTTCCGTAAACACACTGGTGAAAAACCTTACAAATGTGAACAATGTCAAAGATGTTTTACTCAAAGTTCACATTTGAAACAACACCTTCGTACTCACAATGGTGAAAACCAATAAAATAATGTGAAATATTATATATGCATTTCAATGAGGTGGGAGAAATTAACCTTATGACCGCCACAGTCATGTATAGATGACAGACCACAATGTGCCCAGCACGCCAAAGTCACAGCTACATGACAGATTTTAAGGAATACGAGGGTCATTCAATAAATACTTAGCCTACAAAAAGTAAACGAAAATTTTGGAAAAGTGGCAATTTATTTTTCAACAGTCTCCTTTTAGTTCGATACACTTAGCCCAGCGATGCTCCAACTTTTTTAACCCGTCCGATAAATAGTTTTTGTCAAACTCTGCAAAATAGGCCTCCGTGGCGGCGATGACCTCCTCATTCGATCCATATCTATTCCCGGCGAGTGATTTTTTCAGATTAGAAAACAGAAAGAAGTCACAAGGGGCCAAATCTGGAGAATACGGTGGATGGGGCAACAATTCGTAGCGTAATTCGACCAATTTGGCCATGGCAACGGCAGACTTGTGAACCGGTGCGTTGTCGTGGTGAAACAGCACTTTTTTCTTCGCCAGATGGGGTCGTTTTTTCTTTAATTCGGCGTCGAATCGGCCCAATAAATCGGCATAGTAAAGCCCTGTAATTGTTTTACCCTTCTCGAGGTAATCGATGTAGATCACACCTTGTGAATCCCAGAAAACGGTGGCCATAACTTTTCCGGCCGATTTTACAGTTTTCGCCTTCTTTGGAGCACGTTCCCCGGTCTGGATCCATTGTTTTGATTGCTCCTTGGTCTCTGGTGTGTACCAGTGGATCCAGGTTTCATCGACGGTCACAAAACGACGCAAAAACTTCGCTGGATTCCGCTTAAACAGCGCCAAACACGTCTCCGATGTGGTCTCACGGTTGCGCTTGTTTTCTGGTGTGAGTAAACGCGGCACCCATCGCGCCGACAGCTTTCTCATGCCGAGTTCCTCGTGAAGAATATGATGCACTGTTCCTTCTGAAATGCCTACAGTCTCAGCTAGCTCCCGAACCTTCAATCGGCGATCTGCCAATACGAAATCATGGATTTTTTTAATGTTTTCCTCCGTAGCAGCTGTTTTCGGTGCACCTGGACGTGGTTCATCAAAAACCGACGTACGGCCACGTGCAAACTCGTTGAACCAATTCTTGACGGTGGCCATCGATGGAGAAGAGTCACCGTACACAGCATCCAAGCGCTCTTTGATTTCGATGCGCGTTTTCCTTTCCAAAAATAGGAATCGAATCACCGAACGATATTGCTCTTTTTCCATTTTTGTAAAACCGATCGACACGTTCGCTTCCATAAGTTGTCAAATTAAAACAAATGAAGGGATTGGAATGAAAATTTGAAAAAAGAATTAAAAAAGAATGTGCTACACTGTGGTAAAACTCTTTTGAAACTACAGCGCCCTCTGGGGATGAGGCTAGGTACTTATTGAATGCACCTCGTAGTACGTAGCTTGGCACCGAGGGCACGTTTTTGTTTTTTTGACGTGGCGATCAATAGGTTAAAAAAAAACATTTAAATATTTATACACACTGGTGAAAAACCAAAAATGTGTAATAACCTTTCGCGTCGGTTACTCTCTTTTAAAATCACTAGATACTAACGGTAGTGTTAGTACACCCCCAGTTACTTTGTCGAATTATGCAGAAATGTTTAAGAATGTAAGAGCAAGCGTCAACGCTCGGAAATGATTGCGCACACTCGGATAGGTTCGATTTTGTTTTATTCATTCGAACAGCGAAAGGAGTTATTTGTCGAGATTTGCAGAAAAACTCAAAAATCATGAGAATGCATTGTTGAATCCTGAGAATTGCAGAAAAGCTGAGGAATTAAAACAATGTAGAAAGCAAGAGCGATCTAAACGAGCTCGAAAATTTAAGCACCCCGCGTCGGATACCTATGATTTTCTTTTGACCATTCATAAAGAAATAGACAAACTCATTTTGTTGACTTTTGCAGAAAAGCTGAAGGTCATTTTAAAACACCTAAGTATTATTATAAGTTTGGGTTTTGGGATCTAGCCTTAATCTTTACTAATACCAAGAAAATAAAATTTAATAAATATTATAGTTTGCTAAGTACGTACTGTTCAGCGGGGCTATTGGCTATCTTTTTCATTGCCAGTGACTAACTAGCTTCAGTTATACACCGAACTTTGATGACAACTGAGAATTTAATAACATTGGTATTACGTATCACAGTAAGTGGTCATCACGTTACGGTGACCAACAGACCGGGAAAGGTGCTCATTGTCCCAACACTTGACGCCTCTATTTTTTATCGACTATTATGCGGCTAAGTTGAGTAGCGCCTTTTGAGCGCTAGAATACTTTATTTTAGGGAACATTTTGTTTTAAGCGGTTTATATATACTTGAAACGTGAAACTGGCGGTAAATTCAATCTTTTGCAGTTTTAACTCGACAGTCTATCGAAATTAAATAGTGTGTTTTTACACGTGCTAATAAAGTGTAACTTAGTGAAAATAAATCCTCAAAGGAAAAGTAGGTAAATAAAACCACGAAATAGGTAATCAAAATCACGGTATATAATGTACAAGTTGTTAAAGTATTAGAAGATCATTTTGGATGCTGTATATAGCTATGTACATCGTTAGGACTCTAGTATGATGTATGTACCTACATAACTATGTACATATTTCGGGAATATGTTGTAGTTACATAATTACTCGCGTATACCTACTCTAAATATTATTATTACTTCTTATTTTGATTATATTTTTAGGGTTCCATAGTAAACAAGGAACCTTTATAGTTTCGCCATGTCCGTCCTGTGTCAGTTTGTCCCCGCTGTAGCTCAGAGATGCTTAGTACTAAAAATCTGGAATTTGGCACAGGTATTAAATATTAATCAAGCCGTAAAAGTGGTACAATAATATCTGAAAACATTTTTTTTGTTGTTTAAATGGGGATGTATTTTTGTTGTCATCTATTCCATGGATGTCGTTGGATAGGCCGTTCAAAACTATTGCGGGTCTGTGAATACCACTTTTTATTCGGGGATTCGTTTGCGTAATATTAAGCTGTAAAGTGCAAATTTTTGTTAGAGTCAAGTGTCCCCTGCCGGCTAAATGGTTGTTTATGGAGATGTGAAAAAAATCGTGGCAGTAGTACTTATAATGAAATTAAACAGAAAACTATCACAGCTAAGTAGGCTTTACAAGTTAAGTATATTCACGTTCTGTATATTCACATAAATTAATCAATGAATAAAAAAAAATGTACTAAAAAATACTTAGGTATATTAAAATATATATAATCCCAGCAATGTTCGACGTGCCATACTTCTACCACGACCAAGAATCACAATAAAACAACATAAAAAGTAATATTTACACGCTTAACTTACTATCGGCTTCGGTGTTAATCACTATAATTTATAAAACACTACCTTTGAGTAGTATCTTTCACGAAAGCCACCACAAACTAAATGATCATCAATTTGATGTCCACTAAGCTTACACAATCGCAATCTTAGCAATATCGATACAAAAACATCTGTCAAAATGTGTTACGGTGGCTATCAGCGGTACTGGGTGCCTATGACGTCATCCTAGTTAGTCACTGAAGTTAGCCAATACGAAACTAACTGAGGCCTTAGTGTGAGTTTTTTTGACTCACGTTCGAACGCGTTCGATTGCGAGCACGTTAGAATTTAGTATGGGAATTTAGTCATAGTGCCACCTGGTGGTCACTCGTAGAACCTAATTTCCCATACTAAATTCTAACGCGCTCGCAATCGAACGCGTTCGAACGTGAGTAAAAAAACTCACACTAAGGCCTCTGTTTGGCAGTTATTCGTTAAACACTTTGCCAAGTGATCATCATTATGAACTGTCAACAGAGATAGGCAATAGCCCTGCTGCAGAGCGTAGTACCCGCAACTGGCGTGCGTGTATGACATTCCTTTTCCAAAGCATTTGTTTGTGTGATATCCAGATTGTCCGTAAATAAATCATTTATTAGCTAATTATGTGTACCTATAAGATAAACATAACAATTTGATATAAAATATAATTAAGTATAAAACTAACCTATAAAGTTCGTTACTGCAAGTACCTATGTTTTTTATTTTTTATAATAAGCAAGCCAGCAGTACAGTCATTTTTATGTATTGCTGGAGCGTCCTGTGACGAACTAGGACACTCGGGGTCGAGAATTGTGTGGTCTGTGTCGATATTCGTACAACTTTGCCCGTCATGACACTAATATTTAAGAGTGATAAATAAATACACATATTTAAGCAGCCATTTGAAATCATTGCGCCATTTTTTTCTTTTTTTTTAAATGTTACTCCTTCACCGTACGTAAAACGCCAGCTGTAGTTTACCTATTAAAAAATCAAAGGTGATGCTAACTTATGTACTGCAGTAAACAATGGGCACGATAGTAAAAACCTAATTTCTTATCATTTAATCATATCATGGAATTCTCTGCTCCACGTTTATCCCCATTTTTTTTTTATTCCTGAGCATTCTCCTATCTACATCTCCGCATCTACTCACCAGATTTACCTAAAACCACAGGGACGTCAGTGGCGAAAAAACGAAAACTGGACGATATAAATACGAAGAACAAAACTAGAAGATACGATTACAGCCCTGAAAAGAAAACTGAGCAGCCTGCCTCAAAAATTATTCGAAGAACTCCAAATCGTAGTTCGGAACCTGTTACTATATTTCAAGAGTCTTCCACTAATACTGAACCTACATCATTTCGACGTTCCTCCTCCATCTCAACATAATCTTGAATACCAGTGCTTTGATGTTCTTCCTTCAGCTCAATATTATCGCGACTGATACCGATAATCATCATCACTGGAATTATTATACCGGTCTGATATATCTTCACCGGTAGGACTAGGAATGATTTCCATTTGCCACTCATATATTATAAGGATATGCTCCATTGCTGATATTGTCAGTCCGCCAAAATATTCTAACATTTAAACGTGTGTTAGGCTGTATGAAAGTTGATAAGTTAAAAAAAAACACATTTTTTTTTAACATTATTCAACCCAAGCAAAAGGATAAAATAAACCGGCTCAGTGCGAGTCGGACTCGCGCACGAAGGGTTCCGTACCATTATCTATAAAAACGGCAAAAAAGAAAATCATCTTTGTTGTATGGGAACCCCCTTAAATATTTATTTTATTCTGTATTTTTTGTTATAGCGGGAAAAGAAATACATCATCTGTGAAAATTTCAACTGTCTAACTATCACGGTTCATGAGATACAGCCTGGTGACAGACGGGCAGCAGAGTTTTAGTAATAGGGTCCCGTTTTACCCTTTGGGTACGGAACCCTAAAAAAGGCAGAAAGAACGTTCAGCGAAAACGAATAAATAGCGCGGGCGGGCGACGCGGTGAGTCGGGGGGACAAGAAATTTCAAGCGGACGTAGTCGCTAGCAGAAGCTAGTAATCTTTCGAAATATATCTTTTATGATCTTAAAATATCGATTTAATCCCTTGGTAGTTTCGTGCCAAACGGAACACTATTTCTAAGCCTCCGCTGTCCGTCCGTCCGTCTGTCAGTCAGCGTGCTGTATCTCATGAACAGTAATAGGTAGAAAGTTGAAATGATCATATATTGTATATTTCTATTACCGCTACAAATAATAAAAATCAATAAAGTTAATAATGAAAGGTGGGTCCCCATCACAAGAAACGTGTTTTTTTCTGGGTTTTCTGCTTCATCTTAATACGGTACGGAACCCTTCGTGTGCGAGCTGGCTCGCATATGGCTGGTTTTTTCCTTTGTCTCTTTTTGCTTGTGTGTGTGATTGTTTATATAAAATTATAGTATTTTTTATGACTTGTGAGATAGTCTAGTCATAGTAGGGGTTTCACCTCGGAATGAGATGTAATTAGCTGGAAACTCGTATACACCTTCATTTTGCCGTTCTAAAAGTTGTCTCAAGTTCCATAAAAGCACGTGTCTGCGTCGTAAGTTATTCAAGGTGAACCTACCTTGAATAAAAGTCACAAAAATGGTGATTATCTCGGTTTCTGTGATTAATTTTGAACTGATATAGTATTATTAATAATTTAAATGTTAAATATTAGTGTATAACTGCATCCGGTTAGACTGGAAGCCGATCCCAACATAGTTGGGAAAAGGCTATTTAGGCAGATTACGCATTTCCAAAATATGTAGTACGTATTCCAAGCATGGGACCTTGGTAACAGCGATTACATTAATTTATTTAAAATACTCAATAGCACCGATTTGTTATCTGGAACGCAATCAAGCGTGACAGTGACAGTGTGATGGACTGTCATTGTCAAGTCAAACTGTCAAAGACCTAGATGCCATAGTGATGGGTAACTCATCAATTTTATTTGAGGTTGAGGGAGCACCTCATTTTGCCTCGTGAGGTCCTCACGAGGTACCCCTCATTTGAGGTGAGGATTTGAGGAATCCTCAACGGCGTATTCACCTCACGAGTCGTGAGTCCGAGCCGAACTCAGCCGAACGTGCGAGGGAGCGAGGCGGGCGGGCGCGATGACATTCACGAGTACTCACGACTCTCCGTCCGATTAAGCAAATCTCTCTCATCTCTCACACATATCGTTTTCTTTCGCTCATAAATTTTAGATCGCCAAAATAAACGACTCAATGACACTTGATTATCAATCTAAATGCTGATGCTTTTAGAGTTCGTAATAAATAACCATAACTGAAATAAAAATATTTTCTTTAAAATTCGTTTTGAATAATAATGTTAGATACAAATTTTAACGTAATGTTGACCTTGGAGGTGCACGTGATTTTGTTGTAACAATTACGTCGACTTTTGTTTTGTTTGTGTTCGTACTTTAATCTAAATAATATCCTACCAAACATCAGTATCACACACACATGACACAACAAACATCATTACATACTTACATTATTTCGGTACATACCAAAATCATAATGTTAATGTTTATTATGCTGCCAAAATTTCGAGACCAGACCTCACCTCACTCATTCTTTAATTCTATACAATTTTTTAAATCGGTTCATTCGCTCACTCGTTGAGGAGCTCATCACTCAACCACTCAATACTCACTCGCGAGTCACGCCTCACGCCTCACCTCGCTCGCCTCACCCCTCGTCACAATTTCATGTTGTCAATGTCAATTTTTGAGGACGCGTGAACGAATGAGGTGAGGTGAGGTAATGAGGTGGTTCATTGTTGAAAATCGAGTAACTCTTTCAATTTGCGATCACGAGGACCTCAAACGAGGGACCTCATGAGTGAGGGACTCATCACTATGCCAGTGCTGGATGTTTACCTCCAAAGAATAAAACAATAAATATTTATTTGTTTATGTAAATAATGGAGAAATTTTATAAATCTAGCACTCTCCAGACCCTGCTCCAGCTGTTGGCTTGTTTTATGTAGGTCCTCACAGATAGTAAACACTGCGTCGATAATATTGTTAAATAAGTACCTCCTAAAAACTATTCACGACTCGGTATTCAATGTTTTGAAGATATAAAGAAGTCTTATTCATATTTTTTGCCAGTAATTAAAACTCAGCAGTGTTTTAAATATGAAGATACAAAAACTAGAAAAGTGTAGGATATGTTTAGTGGAGAATGTTCGAATGTTTGTGGTTACCGACAAAAACCTGCAGGAGATATACGAGAAGCTGACTGATGTTCGAGTAAGTACATTACCGATGTATAATATTGAAGACCTTATAATAGTTGACAGTATTCATCTCAGTCTGAAGATGTCTGAAACTGGACATAGGCGTCTTTCAAGACCAAAAGTTGCCCCACCTAGCGGTCCAGTGCTTCTCTACCTTGTGAGAGTCCTACATCTTTTGACCAGACCCCTAGGACTGTATAACAATGTATTTATTGGGAATATTCATTAATAAACAAATAGTACAAGAGTAGTTTTGTTGCAGTTTGTAACTGAAGACAGTAGACCGATGCTCGCTTGTTTCTTCTGCTATGCTAAACTGAAGCAATGCTATCAATTGCAGAGAAAATGCCTGGAAGCCGAGGAGCTGTTGTCTCAGATGTTGAATGAGGACTATGAGGTGAGGTTCAACTTTGACTTTGAGGGACTTATTTTAGTATAAAGTGGATGTGATTCTTCTGTCAAGATATTGTCTGTCATTCACTAATTCATTTTGACATAAACGCTTCTATGGTCATAGTGACCGTGATCATCAGCATATTTGACCTAACACTATACAACTGTTTACAGACAAAACTCCTAACAAACCAAGACCTGTTAGAGTTTTTCAATGGGTTTGTTATGACTCCAACAGTGCACATAAGTATATTTGATGAATGTCAAGCAGAAAGCGATGATATCAAAGAAGAATTACCAGATGTTTGTGAGGGACAAGATGATATTATTGAGCTAAAGGAGGAACATCAGAGTGGTATGTTCTTAATGTTATTTTACATAATTGTTATACAGCGTGGCGATTAGGTTATCACATTAAATAGTACAGCGGTTATTACAAGTTGTTATCAGTCTATTAAAATAATAAAAACAAAAATAGACCTAAAAATAGAAAACTGATTTTTTCTAACAAACTAAATAGCGTAAAAATTGGCAATAAATAATCCACCCTTGATACTATTAGTTTACTGACCTGTAAAAGCGGCAACGCCGCGGCGCGCGGCGCGGGCGCACACTGGTCCCAAATGATAAAAAAGGGGACATTAAGAAATTTTTGACAAAAGGTCAACCGATTCAGCTTATTTTTTTTTGTAGACAGCTGATGCAATTACAAATCACTTTTGTACATTGAGTTTTTGCCAAAAAAGCCGTATTTTCAGAGAAAAAAAATATTCAAATATTTTTTGTATGAAAGAAATCCTAATTTTGTCTTTATCTTCCAAGATTCAAACGTATTCAAAATAAAACTTAGCGCAGCTTGTAGAGGGGCTAATTTCTCACTACTTTGTCATAGACACTCAACTGCGATTTTGTGCTCCTTTTGAGTTACATGCACTTAAAATATTTTTTGTATGAAAAAATCCTAATTTTGTCTTTATCTTCCAAGATTCAAACGTATTCAAAATAAAACTTAGCGCAGCTTGTAGAGGGGTTAATTGTTCATCACTTTGCCATAGACACTCAATTGCGATTTTGTGCTCCTTTTCAGTTACAGGCACTTTAAATTTTTCGTTGTCGGATGAGCTTTACTAGTTTTTTGTAGACAGCTGATACAATTACAAGTAACTTTTAAAGATGTATTTTTTGTTAAATAAGCCGTATTTTCAGAGTTAAAAAATTAATTCAAAAAGTATTTCTAGTTCTGGGAGTATTTGTGGTAGCTTCTGATGTAGATGCACCCGCTTCCTCTTCGTACGATAAATTATGCTCTTCTACGTCTACTGAAATGTCCTCTATGGTATATTCTGGATCAAACAACATAGGAAAATTCACAGAAGTTAAAGTTGGCCACAAAATTTTAGACTCCAACCACTCCTTGTTTTTAACACCAAATCTTTCGTTTCTACCTGAATTGTCCCATCTTCTAGCTAGGTTTGACGTATAATTTTGGCAAAACTTTTTGATAATACTGAGCTCTTCGTTTGGAATTTCACTTGAAATACGATTTATAATGGTTTGACACAGTAAATCACTATTTTTAAGGCACCCACTATTACTCAAAAAAGAAAAAATGTCTATATTAGTCACAAATGTAGTCATTTTGATACAAAAATGTTACAGGCAAATAAATAAAAGTTACAATGTGGTGATAGTTGATAAAAAATTGTGTTGTTTTTACGAGCACAAGACGCGTAATGAACAAAAACGGGTTCCGCTTGCCCTTATACTATTGATATATGACTCATTACCCAACTATCCCGTTACTTAATGGGGTAGTTAGATAATGGCTCATTACCTAACTACCTCATTACTTAATGGGGTAGTTAGATAATGAGCCAAATATTCTTGCAATTTGGATGAGTCACGAGAAAATAAAACATACTAAGATGTGCTCCTACATAAATACCGCAAAACTACAAAGGGAATTTTTAATTGCAATTTATATACCTATTCATCATTCAGCGTTTTCGACGCGTTCGACTAGATGACCAAATAGAGCCGAAATCGTCACTTATAGGGTAATTAAGCAATGACTCTATACAAAAAAAATTTTACATACGAGTCACACAATAACTTACCTGTACATAAACATGTCTGAACACGTTTTGAGATTTCCTTGTTTGTTTATTTGATACTGATAATTTCATATATTTGTAAGAGTTACTCTACAAGCTGCGCTAAGTTTTATTTTGAATACGTTTGAATCTTGGAAGATAAAGACAAAATTAGAATTTTTTTATACAAAAAATATTTAAAGTGCCTGTAACTCAAAAGGAGCACAAAATCGCAGAAGAGTGTCTATGACAAAGTAGTGAGCAATTAGCATCTCTACAAGCTGCTTTAAGTTTTATTTTGAATACGTTTGAATCTTGGAAGATAAAGACAAAATTAGGATTTTTTCATACAAAAAATATTTAAAGTGCATGTAACTCAAAAGGAGCACAAAATCGCAGAAGAGTGTCTATGACAAAGTGGTGAGCAATTAGCTCTTCTACAAGCTGCGCTAAGTTTTATATTGAATACGTTTGAATCTTGGAAGATAAAGAGAAAATTAGGATTTTTTCATACAAAAAATATTTAAAGTGCCTGTAACTCAAAAGGAGCACAAAATCGCAGAAGAGTGTCTATGACAAAGTGGTGAGCAATTAGCACCTCTACAAGCTGCGCTAAGTTTTATTTTGAATACGTTTGAATCTTGGAAGATAAAGACAAAATTAGGATTTCTTTCATACAAAAAATATTTGAATATTTTTTTTCTCTGAAAATACGGCTTATTTGGCAAAAACTCAATCTATAAAAGTGATTTGTAATTGCATCAGCTGTCTACAAAAAACAAATCAGCCGAATCCGTTGACCTTCTGTCAAAAATTTCTTAATGTCCACTTTTTTATCATCGGGACCAGTGTGGGGCGGCTTGGCGGCGGGCGGCGCACACGCCAAACGACAGTGAGACTAGCGGAGGGTAGGTACTTGCGCTCACGCGCGGGGCGTTGGTAATAGTTGATATCAACAATGCAACACAAACTTTATGGTATTGTTACCAAGTAATCACAAATTAAGTTTTAAAACCTCCACTTAGTTCACTTTATGCAATTTAAATTTTAAAATTTTCGAAATGTCCGCCGCGCACCCGAATGCATAATCGACACCGTCGTATGATATTATTACGGACATTTCTTAATAGATCACCATTCGCGGCTAAATTATTTAAGTTGTGGAAAGCCTGAATTATTCTTATTTTTAAATCTTCCACTGTCGTCACTTCAGTAGCGTACACTTCATTTTTTACATGTCCCCATAAAAAAAAATCCAGTGGTGTTAGGTCCGGTGACCGTGCTGGCCACCGAGTAGGTCCGTATCGGCCAATCCACTGCTCTCCGAACATTTCAGTGAGGCGCTGCCTGGCAGCCACTACTGAATGAGCAGGTGCTCCGTCAAGCTGGTACCATACCTGGCCATTGCCACCCAACGGTAGTTCATCAATGTACTCCGACACTGTGCCGTCAAGTAGTTCCACAAACTTAGGCCCATTGAGGTTGCCATTGATAAACACCGGACCGATTATGTGGTCTCCATGTATTGCAGCCCAAACATTCACGGCAAATCGGTATTGGTGTGCGGACTCTCGGATCAGGTGCGGATTTTCTCGACTCCAGTATCGTAGGTTCTGTCGATTCCATATCCCGTTGCGCGTGAATGTACTCTCGTCTGTCCACATTATGTTGTACAAAAAGTTAGAGTCATTTTCTATTTTGCTCAGTAGCCACTGGAAGTAGGCTTCCCGGACTGGCTTATCTCTTCCTAATAAAGCCTGCACCTTTTGGTATTTGAATGGCTGTTGCTTATCTCTTTTTAAAATGTTGTGTACAGTCCTGTGGTGTACTCGAAATAGGCGAGCTGCTCTACGAAGACTTGCAGTTGGATTACGAGCGAAATAATTAAGGATTTGCTTTTCCCGACCCACGGTTACTCGCAGAGGAATTTCAACCTGATGTGGAACCAAAGATTGGTTATCACGTAATCTTTGGACTGCCCGTGTAAAAATCCGTAAATCTGAAGGACATACACGTGTGGTATTATACCTCTCTCGGTATGTTCGTAACGCCAGTGCTGCGTTTTGATAACATTCTCCATAAATCAATATCATATCGGTGTACTCCGATGACGTGAAATTGACACGAGGCATCTTGAGAACACAACACAAAAAGGAACAATAAAAGCGTCTGAATTCGCATAAACTGTCACACCACTTTCAAAAAGTTACCTACAACTAATTTTACTATTGTAATTACGTGTCCTATCACAAAAATAGGAACCGCACGAACTGTCACAATACTTAACTAATCTACAACTAATAATAACGTACCTATCCTATTTCTATTACAAATAAAACAAGAATCTTAACAAAACGTCCTCAATACAAACACCAAAAAAATGCAAATAGGCAACTGCTGTCGTGAACGAACTATCCTCAAGGACAACGGCGCGGGCACTGGAGTGAGTCACACACACACAAAACACAAACAATCGCACACGCCGCCCGCCGAAAAAATACGAAATTTGACGACACACACCGGGGTTCCCCGTCCATTTCGCGCGTAGAGATTTATGCCGTAGACCGTTAGCAGTAAGAACATTTATCGCAGATGCTTTTTATTCCCCGCTGAGGTCCTTTATTTTTTATTTTTGCGCATAGCGAACGCCTTAAACTATTAGCCGTAAGGACATTTTTCGCTTGATTTGTTTACGTCTTTTGTAATTGTTAGTAATTCCAAGTAATTCGGAATGGCATCGTCTTACATCGTTTGATTGAACTATCTACGCCGGCCACGGGTCTTTGACCTACTAGTATTGGTCAGGTGATTTTCTTTATGCAATACATGATGTTGTTAAATACTAAAAGGGAAAAAAAGGTCTCACGGGTAGAATGTTAACTTTTATTAATTATTTTATTTATGTATGCTTAAAATACGTAATGAAGAATACGTGGTTTGAATTAATGTGATAGCTTATTCGCCACGCTGTATATGATCCAAGAGGTATGGAGTTACATACTAACTGAGTTGTGGACATCAGAAAGGCAGTAGCTCCTTGTAAAACACTGGTATTCAGCTGCATCTGATTAGACAGAAAATTGACCCGAACATAGTTGGAAACAGGCTGGCAGATGATGATGATTATTTATTGATAAAAATTGATAACATTGTGTATCTACATATCGACGCTTGAAAGGCAAAATTTACTAAGCGACATAGGGCAAATTTGACTTTACATTATTAAAGTCAATTTTTCAGAAAAAAAATCATATAAATTCTTGTAATCATCCTACAGGCGTAAATCTTACTGTTTTGGAAATCTTATTTATCTAACCATCTGAATCAGAATTTATATGATATTTTTCTGAAAAATTGACTTTAATAATGTAAAGTCCTTTGTCGCTTAGTAAATTTTGCCTTTCAAGTGTCGTTACTTAACATGTTATAAAATAAAGTTGCTTTTCATGTCTGTCTGTGTGACTGTGTTGTTCTTCCAAACCAGGGATTCCCAAACTATTTTGGGCAAGAGACCCCTTTTCCAGTGAAGTGATACCTCAGCCCAATTTTTTCATTTTGTACGAACTTGTGCAAGCTTATCGAGTTGTTGAGTTTTTTAAAAGTAAAACAATGATACTTCCTACTAAAATATTAGACATTCTTATAACAAGTACACATAACACAACTTATACAGTATCTTGGAAGTTTCCAATAAGAACCCAAAATCAGTTTTCGTTTATATATTTTTTTTTTGTTAGGAAATTATTGTATGTGTAAATTTGTGTATTATTATCGTTGCCTGTGTTGCCAGGGGCCTCGGTGACCCTTTAGTACTTTCCCGCGACTGGCAACACAGGCTACGAAAGGAACACGGGTGGGTTTTAGTCAATAAGAGTCGGACACACCCTCCCGCTCCGACCAGAGCGGGAGAAGTTATTTGATGATTTCCCACCAAATAAAAAAAAAAAAGCCCGTGCCTGAGTCCAGGAGTCCTGAGAGTTGCCAGAGGCCACGGTATTCTTTTCGGACTTTCCCGCGACCCCAGCAGGCATCGGCCCTAGCGGACCCCTACGCTTGTGCTGACATCTCTTTGAGGCGCGCGTGAAACAAGGCGCCGTGGACCCCTGGGAAACCGATTTCGACCCCAAGGGGTTGATATCGACCACTCGTTCTGCATGATCTTCCCAAGTTTGCTAAATATAATAAAAGCTGCTTATATAATTGTGTTAGTTTAGATAATAATATACCGAGTAGCATAAAAAACTTAAACTCCAGATTATTTAAGGGAAAATTGTTTGACTGGTTAAACTTGAAAAATTTCTATAGTCTTAAAGAATTTATGGATAACAAATTCTCATGTTAGTATTAAGTGAACATATGCATGCTAAGTACAATTCTGGCAAAACATGTAAGATCTTTATTGTAAATTATTGTAACACCATGTATACCATGTTTTATGCAAATAAATACTTACTTACTTACTTACTTACTTGGGAATCCCTGCTCTAAACTATGCAACTGACTTTGGAGCGGTTTTCACCATCCTTTAGAGAATTTATTTGGAAAGGTTTATGTCTATTATTATAATATTATAATACATTTAATAAATAAATCCTGTTTTAAGCAGGTGCGGATCGCTAGTAGTTTACTAAAACAAAATCGCACTGACTGAGGCTAAACATTAACTGGTTCACAGGCGTTTAGTGTATAAATTATCTCCCAAGTCCAGTACATGTTTTGATAAAATTGAGTATTATAGAAATAAACATCATGTCCCCATTTTTTTGTAGCTTAAGATCTATCCTGCAGAGTGCATGTTTAAGATAATCCATTCCCGCCGAGTCCAGTTTAATACACTCCTTTGAAATCGTCTAGGCAGATAACCCATATGCGGGCTGTGGACTGTGAACCTGTTAAAATATGACAAACAATATGATTGGTTGACACTATTGTTTCTTTACAGAGCTAGAACACGAATATCAAGACAAAGAATATGTCGATAACTATATACATATACCACCACACCATTCTGAATCAGATACAGAAGATGATGTGCCTTTAATGGAGTTTAAAATTGAAGTGGAAGTAAAACAAGCAGTATCTAAAAAGAAACGAACAGGAAATAAGACGAAAAGTAAGTAATATAATATTAGAACAGTTTGAGGTTGTGTCTGGTGGGCTAGTGCCTAACCCTTGATGTCGGGATGTTGTATACAGGGTGGAATTTTGTAATGCCACCTGGAGGGAAAGTACTCTTAATACTGCAGATAGAAAATTTTACTCAAAGGAAACATTCCTTTATTTTTGAATAGAAAGCAAACTGCATTCAAAGATTTTCGAAAATTCTCTTCTCCCACACCCGGGAATCGAACCGGCTAAAATCTGAAAAAATTATACCCTGTACTTTTAATGCATTGATCGTTAGGGTCAATTATAAGGATGAAATCTCTCTAACAAACATGATAAATTAAATGAAAGGAAAACCAGGAAATCTGAAGTTACAAATTCAATGAGTCAAGTTAAAGCTCTTTAACTAACATCCATCTTTTGTAATGCAGACTCCTTTGCGACATACTCGTAGCTGCGTGTATGAGGTAATTTAAATATGGAATGTTAGATTAAAATTTGAAAATTAGATTGTCATAGTTGTTATTCACATGTGATTGTTTTTACAACTCATTTCACATTTTGTCTCACGGTGAAAATGGCTTATCAAGAACAGTTTGATTTAATGGAAGCTTATTTTTTAAATAACAAAAACGTGAATCTAGCTCTGCGGTGGTATGGAGAGAGATATCAAGACCGCCAGGCACCAACTCGGTTCGTATTGAAAAGAATGGTAGAAAATTTAAAGAATACGGGTGGTTTCAAGAAGAGACGGCAAACTATTCAGCAAAACTATTTCGATTTTGAAGTAGATGTTTTAACATACTTTGAATCATTTCCAAAGGCTTCAAGTAGAGATGCTGCCGATGAATTAGGAACAACCCATACTCGCGTACTTAAAGTGCTGAAAAAGTATAAGTATAAATGCTATCGTGAAGGTCGGTTGGTGCAAAAATTGCATATTGGGGATCGTGACAGACGATTACAATTTTGTGAAAACATGCTTGGAGAAATTGACCGAAACCCTAGTTTTTTGAGTAACATTGTATGGTCGGACGAAACCAACTTCAGCAATAATGGCATGTACAATCGCCGCAATAACCATTATTGGTCTCGAGTGAATCCTGTTCGTGTTCATGAAACTAACAATCAAGTAAGCTTTTCTTTCAACGTTTGGTGCGGAATTATGAGAAATAATGTAGTGTTAGTCCACGTGTACGAAGGTCATTTAAACACTGTCAAGTATATTGAAATACTGGATCTCTTAAGAAACGAGTTAAATGGTTTCCCCGAGGAAGAGCGAAACCAAATAATTCTACAGCAAGATGGTGTTCCAGCACATAACAGCAGAATCACTACTGCCTACATTAATAACCATTTTAATACCTGGATTGGTACAAACGGCACAATCAGATGGCCTGCGAGATCGCCAGATCTCAACCCATTAGATTTTTTTTTTGTGGGGATATGAAAAAAATCAAATTTACATGAAATCTTATGCGAATGACAACCAGTTGAGAGTTGAAGTTTAGAATACGATTTATAATATTCACCACAACACTTTATTAAAGGTTACTAGAAATGAATTCGTTAAAAGAATAAATTTGTGTATCCAAGAGAATGGAGCCCATTTCGAGCAACTAATTAGTTAGTTTACCATTTTTTGTAAATAATTAAATTAATTTAAGATTTCCTGGTTTTCCTTCCATTTAATTTATGTTTGTTAGAGAGATTTCATCCTTATAATTGACCCTAACGATCGATGCAATAAAAGTACAGGGTATATTTTTTTCAGATTTTAGCCGGTTCGATTCCCGGGTGTGGGAGAAGAGAATCTTCGAAAATCTTTGAATGCAGTTTGCTTTCTATTCAAAAATAAAGGAATGTTTCCTTTGAGTAAAACTTTCTATCTGCAGTATTAAGAGTACTTTCCCTCCAGGTGGCATTACAAAATTCCACCCTGTATATGCTAGTCGCGCGGATAACTTTGCTTGCGCTCTTGCGTAGGCCGAAGTGTTTAAAAAACACTACTATTGCGACTACACTTGAGTTATACTAAAATACCTTTACCCACTGGTGGACTAAGAGGGACAGGGGTGGTCCGCTTCGGGCCCCCGGTCTTAGGTCCTAAATCTCAAGAAATACTTTTTAATCAAATCCCAAAGAAGGCCAAAATATGTTCAGCAAGTAAAAGGGAGTTTGTAGTTGGAAGCCCCGTACGTATGCTAAATAGAAACGTTGGTTGCGAACATTTTCGAGCTCGCTTCGCTCGATCTTGCATCCTACATTTTTTTTTTCCCTCAGACTTTTATGTAGTAGGTCGACAAAGTAACTCCTATTTATGTATGAATATTCAAAAGAAAACCTTACCTTGTCCAAAAGAAAATTTAAGTTATCGGGAGTGCAAAATTTTTCGAGCTCGCTTTGCTCGCACTAGCATTCCATATTCGTCTTACGCCCTAACTTTTCTGTATAAGTCGCCAAAGTATCTCCTATTTCAGTATGACGTCTAAAGAAAACCTATCCTACCTTATCGAGGCAGTGTGCTTAAAGTTTAACGCTCGCTTCGCTCGCTCTTATATCCTAGTTCTCCAACTTCTTTAGTTTTTCCGCCCTGAGCCCCCGACAGGTTTACTCCGCCGCTGCCTTTGCCCAAAAATTGGAGGATAAAAACTAATTGAAATTGCCTTGCCATAGCTCGTCTTATGATGCCCTAGATCGCTTGGGGTTTGGCACTTGTGTGCTGTCTGCGATTCTCGTACAACTTAGCCCTTAGTGCCTCTAATAATATAATTTGTATAATAATAAGTATAATTTAATATTATCAAAAATTCTACTGCTCTACGTTCCTCTTCTGCCCTCGTGGGAATCATTCAAACACCTTTAATTTTATGGATGTTACATCCACCAATCCATCTATCATTCTATTGCCCTTATCCCAATTTACTTGTGATCGGCGCAACATGTTTTTCTTCCATACTTCTTTATTAGTCGTCGTCTAGGTCGTCGTCACCCGCTTCTAACCATATCATCTTTGACACCGTTACAAGTTGCATCTAACAATCTATTTAGACTTTTATGCTTACCAAATTTATAATCACAGGGACACCTGTTGCGAAGAAACCAAAACGAAAAATACGAAGACCAAAACTAGAAGATAAAGCCCAACATAAGAAAACTGAAGAACCTCACTCGAAAATTAGCCGCAACACTCAGAATCGTTCGTCCAAACCTGTTAGTAAATTAAAAAAGCCTTTTACTAATACAAAACCTATAGTTAATAATAAAGCTGAAGATACAAATCGCTGTAATAACAGTTTAAAAGATGATTTTACAAATAAAATAGGGAATAACAAGGGTATTAAGAATGTGGGTACAAATAAACATCGAAGATTATGTGTTAAAGAAAAATCTTATAAATGTGATATATGTCAGCGTGGTTTTAGTATGAAGGCTTATTTAAAAGATCATATTCGTTCACACACTGGTGAAAAACCTTTCCAGTGCGATATATGTGGGCTTAGTTTTACTCATAAAAATAGTTTAATATATCATATTCTGGTACACAAAGGTAAAAAACTTTTTCAGTGTGATGTATGTCAGAGTGGTTTTTCTTATAAAAATAGTTTGATTAATCACATTCGACTACACACTGGTGAAAAACCTTACCAGTGCGATATATGTGGGCATAGTTTTACGTATAAAAATTATTTAATAAGTCATAGTCGAGTACACACTGGTGAAAAACCTTATAAATGTGAAATATGTAAGCGTAGTTTTAGTGAAAAGGGTAGTTTAACGAAACACATTCGTTTACACACTGGTGAAAACCTATACAAATGTGAAATATGTCCGCATGTTACTAGTTGTAATAATAAATTAAAAATGCATATTCTAACACACACCGGTGAAAAACCTTACAAATGTGAAATATGTCAGCGTCGTTTTGCTCAAAAAATTAATTTAAATAGACATGCTCGACTACACACGGGTGAAAAACCCTACACATGTGAAATATGTCAGCGTGGTTTCAATGAAAAAAATAAATTAACAAATCATATTCGACAACACACTGGTGAAAAACCTTTTAAATGTGATTTATGTCAGGATAGTTTTTGTGTAAAGAGTAGTTTAGATAGACATATTCGTTCGCATGCTGGTGAGAAACCTTACAAATGTGAAATATGTCAGCGAAGTTTTAGTAATACCAGTGATCTAAAAAGACATAATCTAATTCACACGGGTGAGAAACCTTTCAAATGTGAAATATGTCAAAAGAGTTTTACACAAACAAGTTCGTTAAACGTTCACCGTCGGACGTATCATAGGAAAACATAATTAATTATTGAAAAAAAACTGGTTTAGAATTTTGTGTGTTATGTAACAATACCATTTTCTTTTGTAACATTATTTTTGAATAGTGGCTGTTACTGTACAGTGGTGCCGATTCCCTTGTTCATAAACTAAACTAAATTTAAGTTCAGTGCATCTTTTTCTTTCTATTTCATTAAGAAAAGGACAGAAGATAAATTTTAGTTTAGTCCTGTCAAATTAATCAGCGCCTGTCTCTACTCCATACAAGTTTAGACGTGATTAAAAACTTGTCTACTAAAATTACGTCAATTTACGTCAAGCGCTGATTAATTTTTTGATTAAAATTTATCTTCTGTACTTTTCTTAATGAAATAGAAAGTAAAAGATGCACTGAACTTAAATTTAGTTTAGTTTGTGAACAAGGGAATCGGTACCAGTTTCGAACTACTACGGTAAATCCTTAGATTTACTAAGTTTTCATGGGGAAATATTATAATAAGTTAGATTTAATACCCTTTCTCGCGCAACGCATCAGCATTGCAATTCAGCGAGGAAATGCCGCCAGCATTCTCGGTACAATGCCCCGAGGGCCTTTTTTAGGCTTAACTTAGTTTTAATTTAATTTAGTTAATGTTAATAATCATCTTGTAATTTGGTTATGTAAATAAATTTCAAAATTATTTAGTAATACCCAAAGATATAAATATGTCTAGACAGACAGTCAAAGCCTTTAACTCGACAAAAAAAATGCGTCTAACTGTTGGCCACAAAATGCACGCACACTGGAATAACGTAATGTCGTGGCGCGAGTGTAGACGTCACGCACACCAGCATAACAAAGTTGGCTGTTTGTTTTAGTTCTTTTGGAGCGCGACATTGGCGCCGATTCCCTTGTTCACAAACTGAACTAAATTTAAGTTCAGTGCATCTTTTTCTTTCTATTTCAATAAGAAAAGGACAGAAGATACATTTTAGTTTAGTCCTGTCAAATTAATCAGTGGTTGACGTAAATTGACGTAATTTTAGTAGGCAAGTTTTTAATCACGTCTAAACTTGTCTAAAGTAGTGATAGGCGCTGATTAATCTGACAGGACTAAACTAAAATTTATCTTCTGTCCTTTTCTTAATGAAATAGAAAGAAAAAGATGCACTGAACTTAAATTTAGTTTAGTTTGTGAACAAGGGAATCCGCACCATTATCTAGACATAGATAAATAATCAAAGGTCTATGTGTGATATACATTGTAAACTGTAAATATTCGTATAACCGTTTTGACGAAGGATGTCTCCTGAACATAACTACTCACCAACCATGTACCATATCCTACGAATTAATATGTTTGTCTTTGTCTCGATATGGTCTTCTCAAAGATTATGTCTGGACTCTGGACTTTAAAAAAGACTGTGACCTCTAAGTTTGTTTCGGTCTTTCTTCTCAGAGTAGTCAGATAGGAAACACCGACCTCATCTAGCTTTAAAAAATATGATTGAAGTGTAAAAGAGTTTGTACAAGTACAAACCTACTTACAGAAATAAAATCATTTATCATTGGTGCCGATTCCCTTGTTCACAAACTACACTAAATTTAAGTTAAGTGCATCTTTTTCTTTCTATTTCATTAAGAAAAGGACCGAAGATAAATTTTAGTTTAGTCCTGTCAAATTAATCAGCGCTTGACGTAAATTGACGTAATTTTAGTAGGCAAGTTTTTAATCACGTCTAAACTTGTATGGAGTAGTGACAGCCGCTGATTAATTTGACAGGACTGAACTAAAATATATCTTCTGTCCTTTTCTTAATGAAATGGAAAGAAAAAGATGCACTGAATTTAAATTTGGTTTAGTTGTGAACAAGGGAATCGGCACCAGTGTCTTTATAATCGTTAATTTCGGAGTTTTACTCGCCCTGGCTCGGTAAATCTTAGCTTTTACTTGAGGGACATAACAAATAAATGCTGAAAAAGGTAAGTTGAAAACTTAAATCCAACTACGACGAAAACGCCAACTAAAAAGACATCGTTTTGTAGGGTTCCGTAGTAAACAAGGAACCCATAAAGTTTCGCCATGTCCGTCTGTCTGTCCCCGCTGTAGCTCAAGAGACGCTTAATACTAGAAAACTGTAATTGGGCATAGGTATACCAATTAATCACGCCGACAAAGTGGTGAACTAAAAGCCGAAATAAAACATGCACGTAAAGTGGGGATGATATTTTTTTTCCTCGTCTAAGCTGACCGTGCAAGGGCACTCAACTCATATTTATTCTACGGCAACTCCAAAAACCTCTAAAAACATTCCTTGTGTGCGAAATCTCACGTGGATTGGGTAGAGTGGTACACAATCCAACTCATCGTGTGTGCGAGATGCGTACGCGGAGTGCGGTCACTCCACGCCGCATGCGCTCGTCTGTGGCCGATACAACAATCCATTTTGCACTCAGTTGGCATTTGCAGTTAGACATGGGTCGGTACTCGACATCGTAATACCGAAACTATTTATTGGTATGAATACCAATACCAGGTTTTGAAACTATTTATTTTAATAACTACATATTTATTGGAGATACGTTGCTCCAAGTTCGCTTCAGATAGGTATTAGAATGGTTTTGAAACGTATTTATTTTGATACCTACGTTGTAACGTTACGATTGGCCGGAGGGCCACGTTAGTAAATCACGTTAAAAAAGAAATAGAGTAATACTAGATATTAAAAAAAAGGTTAGAGAGTCCCAGGCTTCCAGTTTGAGTGTACGGAACGCTTGGACGACAAGATACAGGATCGGCTAGCAGCAGCTGGACATGATCGACAGGCAGAGCAACGGGACAGAGCTGGCAGACGAGGCGGAGCACGAAGATGAGGCTGGTATTTCACACGCCGTAGTTGATCTCGCAGCCGCAGTCGATCGGCAACTCTGTCTCAAGGAGTAAAACGTCCCTTGTTAACCAAGAGGTTTTGTTTTATGGTATTTTGGTGGTATGTTGGTGTGTAATTGGTGTGAGTTGTTTCACACTATTAAGAGAATTGTGTTACTGTCTAACGCCACGTTAATAGAAGGGCTCTCCGTCCTGGAGTGGACTTGTAAGAGGGTGGCGTTGTCTAAATCCCGCCGATACGACTGACAGCGGAGGCGCCCTATAACACCTCACGTTCCACGAAACGAGTGTCTGGACCTCCCATGACACACAGGAGGGGTCGGCTATGGCGTCCCAAGCCGCGCGACTATAACGCCTTCGACATTAGGGACCTTCCACAGGCGTATGTGAGAGGGCTGGAGGTTATGGAGAGTGAATCACAAATCACACACTACGAGTTTCTTATGATTATATTTTCACACTTTACAATAATAAGCTAGGTATTAGTATATAGAATGGTTTTAGACTGAAGTAGACTGCACAAGACTGAGAAAAGCTGACTAAGACTGACTGAGCAGAACTGAACCAGACTGAACCCTTGTCAGGTCCGATGACCGCTTTTATAGATTCTGGCAAAAGTTCTAGAAGTTTCTGATAAGCATTATTCAAATTATTTGTTTGAATGCCTGCCAGGATCAATAAAAACGGTTTAAGTACATGAGTACATAGCCTAAATGAAGTCTGGAACTAGCTTTATCATGGCAGCTATGCATAGAGAAAGAAAAACTAGACAGATGACAATAATAGATGATGAAAGATGTCAATGGATAAAAATATTCTAAGATTTACAACTAGAGAAAATTAATAATATAAAATACAGTTTTTAATGTTAGAAACAGTTCATTGTGGTTTTGTTTTTCAGCAGTGGTGTTCAAACATATTTAAGAAAGTTACTTTTGGTCGGTATTAAAAATAATGTTAAATTGCTATGTTAAAAATGTTGTTTGTTCTTGAGATAAATTTATCCCAACAACGGAACCCGTCATTGTGCGTAGTCCGACACGCACTTGGCCGGTTTTTGAGCTCCGTTCGGCCGCAATCCACGCCGCGCGGAGTGACGGAAATGGAGTGCGCGGATATGGACTTTTTTTACTGAGTTGTATAATTAAAAAACAAAATTAAGTTATTTTTCACTATGCAGTGAAAATCGGTTTCAAAACTGCTCTCAAAACGGTGAAGGAAAACATCGTGAGGCCGGCATGAACTACCGGCATGTCCTAGAACCAAAAATTCGAAGACATGTGACATCCACCAACCCGCACTGGGGGTTGGGGGTCATACTACGCCTTTTAATCGACTTTAAGTGTTTTGAGGTTAGGTTACAATAATTTGACCATTTTATTACACAGTGCGCTTACAGCTTGAAGAAAGTATCTAAAGGTGGTTTACTTTCCTGGCACCACTGTGTAAGCTGTCAAATGTGGCTCAATCGGTAAAATGGTGATTAAATATTAATTTGATAATTATTTTAATTTATGTATCCCACGCCTTACAGCAACCCACCTTGGGTTGCTGTAAGGCGTGGTATACATAAATAAAGTAACGGATTCTCTCTAAATCAACATGCTGCATCATCCTCCAATTATTTTCTACTATTATTTGGCAAACTATCCTTATTATTTTAGGCTAGAAGCTTAGATAGATTTTCTAAAGTTTTTAACGTCTATGATATCGGTGTCGCCCTCAGGCGTCGGAAAACCGTTAAAGTATAATCAATGACGTAAAAGCAACGTGCACCTGAAAAATAAGATTGATTTCTATTTTTAACTCCTCTGGCTCGAAGCTGTGCTCGAGGCAGTGGTCTTCAATCGGTTTCAGCACTGACCAAGGTTTCAACTCCATCGCCACCGTCAGGCTGAAAACAAAAGTTACCTATTATTTTTTACTCAGTTCAAACCCAATGTGGCATGCTTTACTTCGAGAAATGTAGGGCAGACTGGGTACGGTTGAAGCAGGTTTCGTGATTCGTTTTTGTTTATGTTGTTTAGTCTCGACGCGACGCTATGAATGTGTTATTAGCGGTTGACGGGTATGGGGACGGGAAACATTTTTTGTGGGTACGATTGAAACAATGATATCCGTTGCTTTTTTTTGTTGTAGATGCCCAGACAACGTATAAAAAAAACTTCAAGAGGCGAGTGTGATCTAGCTCACTACGAACATGCGTATGAAGAAGTCAAAAAAGGGACTTCTTTACGAAAAGCTGCAGAGATATACGGAGTTAACCACTCTTCTCTTCTGAGATACAAAAAAAGAGATGCATAAAAATTTAAATCTTGTAATATCATTTAATTTAATTACTAAGACTTGGCTAAATTTTTTAATTATTTTTGTTTATTAGTGTTAAGTTGTTAGTTTAAACCAGAGCGAAGAGCTCTTTTTATGTTCATTCAGGCAGGAAACAATTATTAAGAATGATAGAAATGCTGCCATAATAGAATTTAACTATTTCTTGTTGATTATGAATAAAGAAACTGATTTTATATTACTTATTTGTTTATGTTTCAACTGACCCCCATCACTGTTTCAACCGCCCCTGGTATGGGTACGGTTGAAACAGTGGCACATTATTTTATTAAACTCTTCCTAACTAGTAAATATGGCAGTTAAGCCTCTAATTCACCTCTCGCGTCCGGCCCTGGTTCAGGCCATGGTACGGAGCGAGAGGGCATGGGCAGCCGTCACCTCCTTCTGCGAAGCAGTAATGCTCGCGAAGGAGGAGGCGGGACGGTTGAGGGAAAGGCACGTTTCGCGCCCTCGCCCCTAGCCGCCGCAGGAGACGCCCTGGGCGTCGGGAATCTCGGGCGGATTTCCAGCCACCGTAGGCGCGGGCTTGCGGACGGTGAGCAATGGGTAGCTCACCGTCCGGTAAGGACCAGGCCCGGGTCGACGGCGCGTCGTATTCCACGCGCGCCTCAAAGAGATGTCGTCAGCACAAAGTAGGGTTTCCCACCCTCAAAAAAAAAAAAAAGCCTCTAATTCAAAGATTTTCTTGCAGACAAATTCTATTCTCCCATTTTAAGTGCTTTGTTGTTTGTTATGTTTAAAAATGGCTGTGCTACGGGCGTTCACAGCAAAATTGTTTCAACCGTACCCCGTAACCGTACCTATTTCATCATTACTGCTCTCAAAACGGTGAAGGAAAACAGCCTGAGGCAACCGACATGTCCTCGAACCAAAAATTTGGAGACTTGACATACACCGATTCGCCACTGTGCTTGTGTGGTGGATTACAGCTCTCTCATAGAGAAGAGGCCAGTGCCCCAGAATTGGGAATTTTTTTTACTGTAGGCCGATCATGTATGGTCACAGCTTTTCCGATCGTCCGTCTTCATGTATTGGTCTTGGTGTCCGTTAAAGCCATGTGGACCGCAGCGCGCATTTTCATACAAAAAAGTGCAGTGCGTCGGTAGTGTGCGTTGGTTCATAGAAAATGCACAAAACTGATGGAGGATTTTTGCAATGGTTTGGGTTGCACGTGCGGCACGCCCTAATTTGCACTAGCCTTTTAAGAGTGTCGCGGGAAGGTACAAAAGGCTTATCGAGGCCCCTGGCAACACAGGCAACGGAAGGAATACGGGTGGGTTTTAGTGTTTAAGAGACACACACCCTCCCGCTCCGTCCAGAGCGGGAGAAGTTATTTGATGATTTCCTACCCACAAAAAAACCTTTTAAAGAGTAGAATAACTCAAATTACTTAGCATGATCCTCCCTTATATCAAAAATACCGCAGCATTTATTTTGAAATAAATATATGGTAAAGTTGAGGGTATGTTTGTCGAAAACACGATTCCATAAAATTTTCTCGACAGAAAGAAATTTCAAAGCATCCTCCAAACCGAAAATAAACCATTAGGTACCTAGTATTAAAAAAAATACTTCAAATTAAATCATGAAACTTTGCATAATAAGTTAATCACTGAACTAAGTAGGTATAAAGCAGATAATGGTGCCGATTCCCTTGTTCACAAACCAAACTAAATTTAAGTTCAGTGCATCTTTTTCTTTCTATTTCATTAAGAAAAGAACAGAAGATAAATTTTAGTTTAGTCCTGTCAAATTAATCTTGCAACATTTTGTCCATTACATGTTTCGATGTTTATCGTGTTATTTGGAAAACACCAAACCTTGCTCTAACCAAAAGCTATAGATTTGTTTAGAGACTAAAACAACCAACAGTGCGAACGCAAACGTGACAAATATCTATACAAAACATGTCTATTATGTCAGAATATGTTTCTAGATAATGCGAACGCAGCTAAAACCAAATCTTGAGATCTGTCATAAAACTTAGGTACCTACTCATGTTTCGTGCAGTGCGAAAGCAAATTCAACAAAACAAAAGTATCAAAACATCTGATCTACATGTTGAATGTTTTCTGCAAAGATATAAATATGTCTAGATAAACAGCCAGAGCTGTGAACTCGTCGGAAATAATTGCTTCCAACTGTTGGCCGCACAATGCAGGCACACTAGAATAACAGAATGACATGGCGCGCGTGTAGGACGTATGTAGCTGTCACGCACACCAGCAAAACAAAGTTGGCCTGTTTTTTTTAGTTCTTTGCAGCGCAACTCTATCTAGACACATAAATAATCAAAGGTTATCTGGTACAAACGTATAATAATGCGAACGCGTACACATTGTGTGAGATTGTTTCGTGAAAAAACAATATGGCGGCGTTAGTACAAATTTTGGCCACGTGCAAAAAGATCCTTGTACACATAGCTACATATCAAGCTATATATTTCCCGTATAAGCTGACCTCTCGTTGTACGGAAATCCTAAACAATGCGAGATCAGCTTATACTGGAAATATATAGCTTGATATGTAGCCGTGTGTACAACTATACTTACTTGCATATCTGCCACCGTCAAAGGAGGGTCATCTTCACGCAGTACCGTCTCTCCATCCAGCTTCTTCAGGTTCGGCAATCTTCGGGCGGCTTCGGATCGCCACACGTCCAGCTCGCACGCATCATACAGAGGGTTTCCGACGAAGAGCAAGTCTTCCAGATGTGGTAATTCCTGTAACGTAACATGAACACGCCTGTGTTCTGTCGGCTGAAGTGCAGTTCAGTCAAAAAGCACATTTGTGGTAAACTGGTAACATTAGCACTGTTGCGTACAGCGCGCAAGTACGCGATTAGTCGGTTAAAAATGAAACAGTTTAAAGTGAGACATGCGGCGGCGACAATAAGCATAGATAGCGGGAGTGTCCAATGACATGGGCACTGTATGGTGGCGGAAGGCGAACCGAACTGCGGTCGGGCGGTCCGCGGTCGGAGCGCGCGATCAAGATGGCGAGATGTTTGTTGGCAGAGAGCTTATATTTGTGCAAAAATGTGTGCTGAAAATAAGGATGTATATTTTGTGCGTCTTCAGGTTTTCGAGATATTCCTGATGAAACAACGTTACTCCAGCAGGAATCGTTTTTTCCGTTTTTTTACACATTTACAGCAGATTACGTTGTCGTAGCGACTTGATTTACTTAAAAATATATACTTACGTGTAAGGTCGCAGTGGCAGGGCTTCAATACTCATGTTTTCATACGTAACAAGCACTAACCTCTTACTACTACGACTTAAGGCGCTGACAAGACCCAATTGGCCAAAATAGGCTTCTCTTAAGAAAAAAATTTGCCAAATCTGTATAGTTTGTGGTAGTGAAAAAATATATGTTAATTTTGATCATATTTCTCAGACCTTGGTTGTTACCAAAACACGTTTTGAAAAAAAATCTCGATACAAACTAACGTTAAACTAACCTCTTACCTTGTTGTAGTTCTAATCCAAAATATCTGTATTAAATATCAACATACGTTACGTATTTAATTAATAACAAGAACGTCTTATTTGAATGCAGAACTTGGTTATTTTTCATTTTCGATTACTTAACTCAATTTTGAGTAAATAGGTAATTGCTTCATATTTTGCAATAAATTACAAGCGTTGTGTCATCGCGCTTCTCTTTCTTTTCTATGCAATCAGACAGTGACCGTGGTTTAGGTGTTGTCAGCGTCTTAAAGATGCTGTCAACGTCGAAGTATTACTATAGTCGGACTTATTTCACTGCAGTAAAATGACACTTCTTACTGTAATTTCGTTAAAAAATGTTTAGGTTATTGAGGCTTGGCTTTGATATGTGTGAGTCAAGTTTTTTATTGTTAAATGCATTGATTAAAATCGGCCAAGTGCGATTCGGACACGAAGGGTTCCGTTCTACCGTACAATATTCGTTTCTTGCCTTTAGTTTTTTCCTGTATTTTATTTATTTTTACTTGTTGTTATAGCGGCTATCGCCAGCAAAATCAAGTTACCAAAAACTGACCAACTTTCTCATTCGATTTTGAACTTCGATTCGATTTTAAGGTTTAAAATCATTTGGAGAAATTTGACAGTTTAGTATAACCTGATGTGCTGGCGACTGCACATACTCTGTAAAAAAAATTAAGTGTCGATCTATTACGGTTCAAAAGATACAGCCCTGTGACAGACGGACGGACAGCAGAGCCTTAGTATTAGGGTCCCGGTGGCACCCTTTTGGATACGGAGCCCTTTTTTTTTTTTGGATGGGATATCATCAAAAACTAAAAATAACTTCTCCCGCTCTGGGCGCAGCGGGAGGGTGTGTCAGACTCTTACTGACTAAAACCCACCCGTATTCCTTCCTGTTGCCTGTGTTGTCAGGGGCCTTGGTGACCCATTAGTACCTTCCCGAGACTGGATACGGAGCCCTAAGAATTATATTTATCTAAATAACTACCTGCAGCTTATTAAATTCGCTCCACTCCTTCACCAGATTGTTGCTCATATACAGCACTTTCAAATTCCTCAACACGTGTATTCCTTTTAGTTTTTCAATTAAATTGTAAGATATCCATAGTTCTTCTAAACTGTCACCTAACGGCTCCTGAAAGAAATGAAATTAAATGAAATTGTTTATTCTCTAAAAAGGATATAATCGGAATCACTTTTACCCGTCATAGCCGACGAGAAGAAAAGGCAAAAAAAAAAACTCAGCAGGCTTAGCAAGACGCTTTCTATATCTACGACGAAAAGACACAGCTCTTTCTATACAAAGTGACATTTCGTTTCTCCATTTTTGACATCGCACCGTAGAAATCCTTCTATAAAAAACCGGCCAAGTGCGCGTCGGATCACACACAATGAAGGGACGAACCCTTCATTAGTTAGAAGGGTCCGTAGTTGGGAAGTTGGGAAGAATTTATCCCAATAACAAACATAACATTGTAGTTGAAAAACATATAATCCCATACATTGATATATGTAGGGCTGCCATCCATCCGGGTTTCCCCGGATTTGTCCTAGTTTAGAGGGCGTCCGGGGACCGTCCGGGCGGGGTTTCTTTTGTAGTCCGGGTTTTCATTTTTCTAGTTTTTGGTCGCCGCTGGGTGGCAGCGCGACTCGCGATTTTGTTGCATAACTTTTAAGAAGACTATAATTATTTAGCTTACGTTTCTTAGAGATATTTTATGAATAGAGATAATTTATACTGAAATGGTCTCTTTATAAGTTGAACCGTTAAGGTTTTTTTTTTGTTGACTGAGTATGTTTTTTTTTGTTAAGCCCCGCGCGACTCCAATTCGGTGTCAAACAATAGTAAATCAATTGTGTCTCATTAGCTGTCCTTGACTAATTAACAAATTTTTTTTTTCTTTCTTTCTTTCTATATACTGACTAAATTAAAAAAAAAAACTGTTAACATGTCCGGGTTCTGAGCTCCAAAATCCGGGTATTTTACGCTTTTTGTTCTGGTTACCAAATTTTAGAGATGGCAACCCAATGTCACGGTGAATTCTCCAACTGCAATTTTAAGTTGGTCAACTATAACTCGTTAAATGCTGAATATTACGCAAGCTGATCCTTGAATCGAAAAGCGGTGTTCACAGACCCGCAATATTTTGAACTGCCTTTAACTGCAATTATCTTTAAGGTCCCATGTAATAGGGGGCGAGCCTATTACTATCAATCGGCCACAAATCCAGACTAGCGGCTGCTACTGAGATATTCCTGATGGAAAACCCAATAACATTTTGCCCGGCTTGGGAATCGAACCCAGGACCTCATGCTCAGCAGTAGCGCTTGCGACTACTAAACCAACGATTCAGTTGGTCAGATCATGTGAGGACCATTTAGATTGGTGTCTGAAATGGTCTTTTGAGGAAAGAACCACACTGTTTTGTATCGACCTGTCCAGTCAGTGCACGCATTTATCAGTAATCGTGTAGATCAACTCAAGTCACTTCAGTTACTGCATAGATACTCGTATGTTAGAATTAGAACACAAACAACATTTTATGCCTGATTTCTTATAATACAACCAGTGCATCCAGTTATGTTTAAGTCCAATGTTTAAGTACATTTCGCCAGTTATGTTTAAGTCCCATGTAACGCGAGTGTATTGCCATCAACTGGGCACAAATCCAGACTCCGGGCTGCTACTGAGATTTATTTTATCGATCGAGTTATGTTTAAGTCCAGGGGCGTGCCGTCCATAGAGGCAATTAGGCCTAGCCTACCCTACCAACAACGCCAAATGCATTTATTTTAACTATGTAATACAATAACACAAAATAGTACAAAAAAAAGTTAAACTCCTGTTAAAACTCTTATAGCAACTTGTCGCAGACACCAAGTGACTCACAGTTCGACGGAGCTTACGTACGCGAGGCAAAGATTCGTTTCGCCTACATTTCGTTCATAAATTTACGCACACTCGTGTATATTTTCGTGTGTATGAACGGCACACAATAGTGAAATGGTTTAAATTAGGGGCGTAACTCCGGCGGCAGGAGCTTGGTCCTCATTGGTTGTGTGTAAAGTGAAGATTTAATGAATGAAAAATATTGAAGACCAGGGTTCCCAATTTTTGGACAATTCCCCGAATTGCGGGGAAGTTTCCTTCATGACTACCAGACTACTAGAGACAATAAAAAAAAGGGTGGTATTGTTGAATTTATACCTTCCAAAAATTATAAATTGTAAGGAATAGCAAAAGCCCTATAAAAGTAATTAAAAACTTCATAATTTTTATTTTTCTTCTCATATTTGGGAAATTTCGCTTGGTTTGTGGGGAGTTAGGAAAATAAGTTTCGGCAACACAGTCCAGTGTGTCAGTGTTATCCGGCAAAATATGATAGTCCCTTTTGTGGAAGAACACGGTATGACAGTGATACAATTTTAATTGGTAGTGTTTGTTTCATGTGACAGTGACACGTAATTTATATGTGATCTTGAATGTTTTGCTGTTTTAGATCTTATAAGTTATAAGTAATTGGTTTTGAAACGTAAAGTAGTGTAAAGATTATGTGTTGTGTTATTATTTGTTTATTTACCTAAGAATGGTGTTCTGTTGTGAAGTTTGCGCCGATAATGTGTTGGTTAGGTTAGGTTAGTCGCACTTGTCGTTTAATGATAAGATTCAAGTTGTGTCTAAAGGTAGATGTGTGCCCGAATTACGAGAATTAATCCAAAAATATGATAATTCATGACTTCGGATATCATGCAAGTGACGTGTTCTGTAATTATCACCCACCCACTTGGTTATGATATTTGAGGTGGCCGAATCTTTCTTCTGTTTGCATCGTTAGAAAATCGTTTTTTAAACCTTGAATAATGTGGTGAGTTCTTGTATGTAGAGCCGCGCTGTGATGTTGCGCGAATTAGTTTTTTTTTTGGTGTCAGTATGCATGGCCTACCCTCTGTGGAGAACCACTGCACGCCACTGTTTAAGTCCCATGTAATATAGGGGGCGAGCCATCAACCGGGCACAAATCCAGACTCCGGGCTGCTACTGAGTCGAAAAACCAAATTACACTGCCTGACCTGGGGAATTGAACCCAGGACCACCAAATCAAATCAAATCAAAATATTTTTATTTCACATAAACCTACATGGGCACTTATGAAACGTCAGAAGCTAGGTGCACGGTTCCAATTGGTCGTTTCCTATGGAGAAGAGACGGCAAGAAAAATAAATAAATTGGCTTTTACAATGTTCTCAAAATACAATGTTAATAGGTATGGGAGGACAGTGTAGGCCTGTCGATAAGTACTTAACAAAAAAAAAAGAAAAGAAAAAGGTCTACAGAAGATCTAGTCTATTAATTAAGCCTACAACGTTCTCACATTCACAACGTACACAAGAATCCATGTAAAATAATATTAAAATAATAAAAATAAAAACCTATTTAAACCAAATGACATGTTTTCCATTGTATATAATGTCAAATAATGAAAATGTAACGTCAAAAAAGTATGTCTAAAAAATAATAATAATAAACATCGTAATTTGGGAGCAGTTAATAGACATTTACATAGTTATGCCGTTTCTCATGTACCAGGGAAGCCACATGTGCAGAAGGAATTATTGCCAAACTTCCTTGTCTTCAACGTAGTCTTTAATCTTATAATAATATGCGTTTTTGATAAGGACACGTTTGATGTGGGTTTTGAACTTTCCATCGCTAAGTTCTGTAACTGACTTTGGCAACTTGTTATAAAAGCGGTACTGTTGATAACAAACACCCACAGAAGTCGCGCTTGCGACGGTCCACTAGGCTCGGCGGTCGCTGCCGCGACAGAAAGAGATAGAACGTTTCAACGGCGAACGATTCGCCGACAGAACCTTTCATATAGCGAAGGATAATGTTAGGTTAGGTTATGTTAGAACAGTGACCATAACGAGCGCCAGATCCCCTCTATTACTCTAATTCAGGGTAATTTCGAACTGGCGTACATCGCACTCGTATGCTTTCTAACTAACGATACGTCGGCCTTGATACTTCGCTCCAGTGAACTTTCGAACTGGCGTACTTCGAGATCCTGTACTTTAGAACTAACATACGTCGACATTTCAAACTTCGACATTCAGTAGCGGAGTCTTTCGCGGGTTCTTTTTACATCATCTCATGGTTTTCGATTGTAGCAACAATTTCTGTCCAATAAGTGTATCCCTGTGCGAGTTGGTAGATGTCACATGTCTTCGCATTTTTGGTTCAAGGACATGCCGGTTTCCTCACGATGTTTTCCTTCACCGTTTTGAAAGCTGTGGTGATGAAATAATTTACACAAAGTAAAGCGCTAGTCAGGGTTCGAACCCACGACCTACAACTCCTATGTCGAGGCCGTTACCACCTCTGCTCTTTTTGATTATTAACGATTAAAAAATAAAGAAACTCCACGGTCACTCTTTTAAAAACAATTGGTTTTTACAATGTTTTCAAATGAGTGTTAATTAATAGCTATGGGAGGACAGTGTAGGCTAGTCAACATGTACCCTCAGGTACTTAAAAACATAGAAAATGTTCTACAAATCTAAAAGGGATTAATTGTCAAATAATGAAAAGATTATGTCAAGGAAGTATGTAAAACAATAAAATTAAAATAAATATCGTAATTTAGGAGCAGTTATAATAAATTTACTTAGTTTGTTTTTTAATCTCGGAGACTAATTTAACAGGTGCAAATGTCAAACTCCATATTGAAAAACCAAACAACAATAATTTTAAATGTCAAATTAGTCTGGGATTAAAAAACAAACTTTAGTTAGGTATGCCGTTAATCAGGTACCAGGGAAGCCACATGTGCAGAAGAAATTAATTGTCAAACTTTCTTGTCTTCAAAGCGTTGTTAATTGCCCCGTGAAAAGAAAACAGAAAGTTACGTTCGTAATTTTTAATATGGTACCTATGGGTACTGGATAGTATTTTTTTTTTTGAGGGTGGGAAATCATCAAATAACTTCTCCCGCTCTGGGCGGAGCGGGAGGGTGTGTCAGACTCTTACTGACTAAAACCCACCCGTATTCCTTCCTGTTGCCTGTGTTGCGGGGGTCTCGGTGACCCATAAGTACCTTCCCCCCGGCAGGCATCGGCCCTAGTGGACCCCTACTATATGTGCTGACGACATCTCTTTGAGGCGCGCGTGGAATACAACGCGCCGTCGATCCGGGCCTGGTCCTTACCGGACGGTGAGCTACCCATTGCTCACCGTCCGCAAGCCCGCGCCTACGGCGGTGGCCGGAAATCCGCCCGGGATTCCCGACGCCCTGGGCGTCTCCTGCGGCGGACTGGATAGTATGGATTGAGGATCTTACCATGCCAGTAAAGGATTTAATATAATTTCTGCCTAGCGACAATACTCGAAGTTTCTTAAAAGTGTTCAATCCTGTGACTTTTTCTATCATATTTGTCGATAAACTCAATTTCCTGTAAAGAAAAATATTTATTTCAGTGTTTTACGCAAAGGTGGGTATGAAAAGGAAATCGTTAAATTAATATAACGTGATAAATAAGTTATATTTCGCTCAATATGAGAGCATTGATTCTCTAAAAAAATTCTCTAAAATATTGTAAAATGAATTACGCGGGCCAGCTGTCGTCACAGACCGTGGTAAAGCAACGGAACCGGAAACAGCAGTGATGCCTGAGGTTATGTTGCCAACAAATAAAACACAAGACTTTTTACTATACAGAATAGTTCCCCATTTCGCCCCTTGCCTTCATTTTATTTTAGAACTCATATCCAAAATCTCAAAAATAATAAAACTCCTAGAAAGGGGTTAAAAACTAAAAGCTATTCATAGATGGCAGCACAGCTGTCCGTCTACAAACCCGTCATAGTTCTGTTTATGTTTACTTTTGTGTCGATCACAAATTAAACGAAAACTAGTAGATAAGTATGTGACTTGGGGTGCAGCAATATTAAAAGTCGAGCTAAGGACTGGGAACGCGTCTATCTTTACCACTGGCAAAAAAGCAGCTCTAGTGGAAAGTCAATACATATTGAACGTTTTATAATTTATAGGTTATTTTGTGTTTGAACATTAAGTTATTTTTTTTTTGTTCAGGACTGGAGGCGTACGATAGAAATAACCTAACGTCTGTTTTTTAATCTCGGAGACTAAATTTACATGAAATTGACACATGCAAATGTCAAACTCCAAATTGATAAAACGAACAACAATCATTTGTAATGTCAAATTGATCTCTGGGATTCAAAAACAGACTAGAATTGAAAACCAACTCAAGGATTCCTGACTGAAAACCTTTATAGATGTTAATTCTAGAACTGATCTAATATGATACTACAAAACACACCGCTAACATAATTTAGATAATATTACAATGCAAGTGCCTGTAGTGAAAGAAAACTGACTTAGTTCTCTTGGAAGCATCAATGGTGCCGATTCCCTTGTTCACAAACTAAACTAAATTTAAGTTCAGTGTATCTTTTTCTTTCTATTTCATTAAGAAAAGGACAGAAGATACATTTTAGTTTAGTCCTGTCAAATTAATCGGCGCCTGTCACTACTCCATACAAGTTTAGACGTGATTAAAAACTTGCCTATTAAAATTACGTCAATTTATGTCAAGCGCTGATTAATTTGACAGGACTGAACTAAAATTTATCTTCTGTCCTTTTCTTAATGAAATAGAAAGAAAAAGATGCACGGATATTAAATTTAGTTTAGTTTGTGAACAAGGGAATCGGCGCCATTGTATTTGAATTACTCCCCTAGATGTCTTCAGGTTTCAAAAGGAAAGCACATGATCTCGACGAAATATCAGGTTTCCATTTTTTTTTCCGGAGAGCTTTGTTCCTCAGTTTTTGTCTTTTAACATCTATGGCAAATACGAGTACATGGGTCCCCGTATTTTTGCAGTCAACAGCTGCGCAATGGGGCATTAATTAATTATGCGTAAAATAAGTCGCTTGTTTACAGGAGAGCTTTGTTCCTCAGTTTTTGTCTTTTAACATCTATGGCAAATACGAGTACATGGGTCCCCGTATTTTTGCAGTCAACAGCTGCGCAATGGGGCATTAATTAATTATTAATTAATTATGAGTAAAATAAGTCGCTTGTTTACAAAAATGTACGGATAATGACAGCTTCCTGTAAAATTCTTAGACGCTGGATAGTAGCGACATCTGAAGTGAAAAAGTGGCAGTTTTTATCCCCATTCAAAAAGGAAACCTCTTATTTAGTGAGAGAAAAGCTACTTAGTTATTTACTTATTACAACCAGGGCCTTCTTTTAAAAGGACAAAATACTAATCTGTTACCAAACCGTAGACACAAGAAAATAAAAATGGTTTTAGATGGAAAATATTTCTGTAAACAAAACCGTCGTCAAACAAATTATAGTAATTCTTCTAATAGGTCACTACTTACTCGCAATTCGTCAAGTTGGCAAGAGTATTATCCATTTTCTCTATAGATGGCCATTGAAACATGAGGCTGACCTCGGTGGCCGTCGCTGCTTGCTCACCAGACTTGTCCTCCCATTTCTTTATAGCTTCCTTTATAGTCGTAGCTTTGGCCATTTTGGGAAAGTAATTGTTTTACGCTATCGTTTAGTTTCCCTTGGATACTTAAATATCGATAAAATAAGGCCATGACTTAAAAACTAGCAGGATATCATTTGAATCAGGTTATTGGAGTTTTTAAATTGATTTGTAGTTATAATAATATAAACTCTAATATTTCCACGGAACAGAAAAAAACAGAGAAACACACAAAAACACAAAACTGTTTTTTCTGTTCCGTGAATATTTCCGTGTAGTCATATTTCCAAAAAAAAAATTGTTTATAGCCTAGTGTTGCCGTACAAAAAAATCATCCAACAACGGAAGTGGCAAGATTGGTTTTATTGTAATGTCATGAAATGGCGTCGTTACGTATTTGTGAAACCACGCCTTGGTAAATTCTTATTTGCGTTGTGTGTTTATTTTGTAATAATTTTACATAATTCCTCATTATTTTCAGGAAAAAAAAAATCGGTAAGTGTCATTTAATTTGACATTTCATAAAACGCCATACTTTTTTTTATTTTTTTCTTTTTCGGTTTCTTTTTTTTAATTAAAAAAAACAAACGCCAATCTATTCTCGGACGGCTGAAAAATTGAGTTTTCGATCGTAATTATGTTGATATTTTGCATTATTTTCGTTAGAATTCTTCATATTGTATGTGCCTGAACAGTTTTCAGATTTATACCATGGTTTCCCGATCCGCTTGTCAGAGAAATCAATAATATCATTACCTTTTTTGCTGTGTTTCCAACGCCATAGTCTAAGGTTTTCTTTTTATAAAAAGTTATTTTTGACAATTTTAGATTCCCGCTTTTTCATTATTATTTGAATGTATTTTGATAATTTTGTTGTATGTTTAATCTTAAAAATAGCACATGTTGTAAGAGTAATTTCGCTGTAATCAACATAACCTATAGTAGTTCTACAATAAATTCCCTCTCTATGTGTAAGTCAAGTACTTAAATAAATAATACGTGAAAACATGAGTTTTACGGCATATAAATATAACCCCGGTTTGTTTAGACACCCTTTACGCTTGAGGTGATTTAGTGATTAAAACGCATGCTAGAGCATCCGATACTTAAAAATGGTCTACAATGTAATCGATTGTATGTATTGTGTGTGTAAAATCATTGTTTGCCTTTACAGATAGTACATTAATCGCGATGTCGCAACAGCCAGAAAGATACGTCAATGTGGTGCCTACTTCTCGTGTAAAGATAAAGGTATATCAAACATTACAATAATAAATAAATATACTTACTTAATCACAAAATCAACCAACCACAGAAGTGGTATTGAAGTCAGAAAGACTTATGGTGAAAGTACCTGTCTACAATACAATAAGAGCATTTTTCCTTACAATTGCTATTTAATTAACTAAAACAATAATTAAATTTGTTTTTTTTTTTTTATCTCACACTTCAACCCTAAAGGTTGCAAAACTGGGCCAAACAACCGTCAACTGTGTGTGACTGTCTCGTTGGTCTAGTTGTCGCAAGCCCTACTACTGAACATGAGATCCTGGGTTTAATTCCCAGATCAGACAGTGTTATTTGGTTTTTCTATCTGGTATTCCTCAGTAGCAGCGTGGAGTCTGGATTTTTGCCTGGTTGATGGCAATAGGCACTCCCCCTATTACATGGGACTTAAACATAACTGGCGAAATATCGGTGTACAAGGTACAACCCTTCGGCGAAACAAGGAGTGATGTTATGTGTTAACTGTGCCAAGCTAAATTCATACTTAACCTTAATAAAATGCCATCTGCGGGCTTCAGTTTAAGCCAAGTTAACGGTTAAGTTACATACAAATGACTTGATCTTTACTAGAACCACAATACAGTCTGGGTTACACCAAGAACTGTTCAATAGTTGTCGCGCTTTAGCATGGCAATGCCTCTTGCCTAATATCTCTTCGTAGGAACACAAACAAGAAACTAAGTATGAGTTTTCGTTATTAGAACATGTTGAATATCATGATAGATATTGATTAAAGACGTTAACGGACTTTATTACAGTTTTCAAATAAAGAATGCTAGAAAATGAAGGTGGGTCAATGACTGCTGTTGTTATGCTCAAACACGACAACTATAAAAAGACAACTATAAAAAAGGCTATTATAACATTTCACATTAATATCCACAGTCAACTATGAGGATATTAATGTGTTATAATAGACTAGAAACCATATAATAGACATCTCAGTATACCAAATTCAAATTTCGACACCATACACTTTTTTTTGGGTTGTAAATCATCAAATAACTTCTCCCGCTCTGGGCGCGGAGCGGGAGAGTGTGTCAGACTCTTCTGACTGAAACCCACCCGTGTTCCTTCCGTTGCCTATGTTGCCAGGGGCCTCGGTATAGGAAAAGAAACCGTTCTCCTAAGACCGATTCGCCATTGGACTGTTCGTCGACAGGTTGATTCATTTATTTCCGTTTCCCCAGCAGGGTCTTTCACCTACGGACAGTTCGCCAACAAAACCTTTCATATACGTTGCATTCGACGACAGCCCTTATTGAATCATTTGGGTTAGGTTAGGTTAGAACAGTGACCATTAACGCGCGAAGGCGAGCGAGCGAAGCGAGCGTGTCGCGGTAGCGACCGCCGAGCACCAGATCCCCTCTATTGTTGGTGACTCTCACAAAGGGCTGTCGTCGAAACTGACGCATATGAAAGGTTCTGTCGGCGAAATGTCCATAGGTGAAAGTCCCTGCTTGGGAAACGGAAATAAATGAATCATCTTGTCGACGAACAGTCCAATGGCGAATCGGTCTTAGGAGAACGGTTGCTGAATCCTCGGTATACCTTTCGGACATTCCCACGACACCGGCAGGCATCGGCCCTAGTGGACCCCTACACTTTTGCTGACGACATCTTTTTGAGTCGCACGTGGCACGCAACGCGCCGTCGACCCGGGCCTGGTCCTTACCGGATGGTGAGCTACCCATTGCTCACCGTCCGCAAGCCCGCGCCTTCCCGTGCCGGAAATCCGCCCGGGATTCCCGACGCCCAGGGCGTCTCCTGCGGACACCGTAGACTTACTGTGACCATTTTAATTGCTGGAAATGTAAATTGATCGCCTGAAACACAGGTTTGAATAAACCTTGATCGGGGGGGCGCTACCTAACATTCTAATTCCGAACCATCATTACTTGCACCAGTAATTAAAATTATTTTAGCTTTAGTTTATTATCAGGCATTTGAAATGTATAGGAAACTACCTTTTGCCCGCGACTTCGTCTGCGATTCAGTCCTTTTCCAGGTCACGGTCTACCCATGTGCCAAATTTAATGAAAATCTGTTCAGTTGTTTTAGCGTGAAAGCCTAACAAACAAACAAACTAACATTCGCATTGATAATATTAGTTAGGATTTACTACAATTGGCTAAATGAACACTTTTTTTATTTTATTTAACTATTATTATTTATTTATTAAAAACATATAAAACACTAGCGGGCTCCCACAGACTGGGGCGATATCGCGGCCGCGACAGGCATATTTCTGCCTGTCGCGCCCGCGATATCGAGCTAGTCTGCACAAGCCTTTACACGGCCCGGCTTCGCACGGGTAGCACTAAGTATCATAACAGTCTGACAAACAGTCTTACCAAGGGGTAAAGTGTTACCCAGTAACTGGCTTGTGGAGGTCAGATAAGCAGTCGCTCCATGTAAAATACTGGTATTCAGCAGTATCCGGTAAGATTTGAAGCCGGGCCCAACATAGTTGGGAAAAGGTTAGGCAGATGATGATGATAACTGTAATTCATCATAAAGCTTATTATATTATAAAATCTACATACTTTAAAAATGATAATAATATTTACAAATTTATAAAAAAGGAAAGAGAGGGGAAATAATCTTACAACATAACATCACGCCTTGTTTCCCGGAAGGGTTGGGCAGAGGTGTACCTGTAGTACACCCACATATACAAGGTGTCGTTTTGCATCCTCGTTAAATTTCAGGAGGCTGCACTGAAAGACATACATAATCAAATAAAATTACGATACCTGCTCAATAATTAATACATACTTGTTTTTTAGTTATTTAAGTTTGACAGTATTTTAGAATACACCACTTTCACAGAACAGAATCACCCCGTTGCGTATGCGGTAGTGTGTGTGTGTGTAAAAGGGCAGTTACTGTGCGGTATCACACGGACCGCGTTTTAACGTGCGTGTCCCACACATGCCGATTTCCGAAAATTAGAAAAAAAAAGCCCAACTTATTATGGATTTGTGTCGAGAATCATTAGCATAGTTACCTCCTTGAATTTGACGAGGATGCAAAATGACACCTTGTATT
The DNA here is from genome assembly GCA_905333075.3 of Atethmia centrago. NCBI lineage: Eukaryota > Metazoa > Arthropoda > Insecta > Lepidoptera > Noctuidae > Atethmia > Atethmia centrago. The sequence continues at coordinate 13,318,416 of HG995393.1, forward strand.
ATAAAGAAATCTCGATGTTTTTGCAGAAAGAAGTAATTCAGGATGATGACGATGCCATCCACTGCCGTCTCTGTTGGAAAGGGTTTGCGAGTGAGGTGGCGCTCCGGAACCATGCACGCATGGAGCATATCGATGCGTATGCCAGCGGAGACCCTGCGGTGTGGTCCCAGATTAATGAGAAACAACAGGTCAGTTACAAATCTTCTTAACCTCGGGGGTGATGGCTGACCTTTACTACCTTTTTGCGTTATGCTCGTGAACGGGTGCTTCTTGTGGTGACTGGTCGTCTTGCTGACCATGGTTTTGTAAATAACAAAACCATTATTATTAATTGACTGTTTATTTTGTTTCGATGGCCCTAGTTTATCATTTCTCACTTTGAGTTACAGCTATAGCTTTATGTAAGCGGCACGCCCTTTATGCCCGGCTAGCCTAAAAATTACAACATAAAAACGTAAACAGAACTTAAGACGCTGACAAGACCGAATTGACAAAAACAGGCTTCTCTTAAGATAAAAAATTGCCAAATCTGTATAGTTTGTGATAGCGGAAAAAATATATGTTAATTTTGAACATATTTCCCAGAACTTGGTTGTTACCAAAACACGTTTTGAAAAAAAATCTCGATACAAACTAACGTTAAACTAACCTCTTACCTTGAGTTCTAATCCAAAATATCTGTATTCAATATCAACATACGTTACGTATTTAATTCATAACAAGAACGTCTTATTTGAATGCAGAACTTGGTTATTTTTTATTTTCGATTACTCTACTCAATTTTGAGTAAATAGATAATTGCTTCATATTTTGCAATAAATTACAAGCGTTGTGTAATCGCGCTTCTCTTTCTTTTCTATGCAATCTGACAGTGATCGCGGTTTAGGTGTTGTCAGCGTCTAAGTTCTGTTTACGTTTTTATGCTGTAATTTTTATTTCTGCTTGAGTACAATTTTCATTGTTTTGTTGATATATTGGCGTGTGCTAGCTAACAATATGGCAAGTAATTTAATTTAATGTTTTGTGTATTGTAGTGATATTTACTTTGCATACGATTTGTATCGAATCAAGTTTTTCTAACTGAACAGACAGCTTTGCTGCTGCGCCACTTTTTCCCAGCTAAAGCACTATGAAGTGGTGAAGGGCGGCCGTTTTTGGGGGACTGTCTTATGTAATTTTGACGTTCGAAAATTCATTTAAAAACTCATTTATTCAAACTAGGCTAAGAATCAGCACGATTATCAGCCTAGTTTGAATAAATGAGTCTTGATTTCACCATGTCAATGGCACGATAGTCAATGCGTTCAACCTTAGGGCCAGCCCAAACCTGGCGAAGCGCCGCGCAAAACGGGTTTTACTGCCAAGCTAATATTAACATTGTGTGTATTAAAATAAAGTAAAAAATAAATAATCTCAGAGGCTCCTCTGTCCGCTTTCATGCGCTCTCGGACTAAATTAAGTTTATCTATTTTCAACTTTATTTTTACGAATACAAATTCGATATTTGCTTGGCAGTGAAAACAACGCGGCGCTGGGCTCGCCGGGCACACTATTTAATTGTTATTAATTCTGAAGTGAACCTTTATGGCGTAGCTTTGGGGCACATACTTATGTTGTTAGAACATTATTTTCACTTTTTTTGACGTGATATCGTCTTGTAAATCGATCAACGCACGCACGAAAAGTGTCACGTTCCGTCTGAGCCGAGCGTGCAAGCGAGAGCGTGGAACTAGCGATAGAGAGGCACGATCGGCCTAAGCGTTCGGTTTGTGACGCATCTCTCTCTCGTTATCACGTAAAATTATCGTTCGACTTTACAGACTACCAATTTTTTTTTTGTATTTTACAAAATGAGGAAAATGTCGCATGTCGTGACGAAAGTTTAGTAGTATGAATGTGGATGGCTATAAGAGTAGGGGAGACCAAAGAAATGATGGATGGACTGTGTGAAAGATGATATGGCTAGAAAGGGGGTGACTACCGAGATGACAACTAATAGAGAAGTATGGAAGAAAGCGACATGTTGCGTCGACCCCCAAGTAAATTGTGATAGGGGCAGGAGAATGAATGACGATGTTACACAAACGTTCTTTCCTTTTTAACCGACTTCAGAAAAGGAGGAGGTTCCATGTTCGTCTGTACGTATTTTTAGGGTTCCGTAACCAAAGCGTAGAACGGGACCCTATTACTAAGACTCCGCTGTCTGTCACCAGGCTGTATCTCATGAACCGTGATAGTTAGACAGTTGAAATTTTCACAGATGATGTATTTCTGTTGCCGCTATAACATCAAATACTAAAAAAAATTATAAAATAAATATTTAAGGGGGCTCCCATACAACAGAGATGATTTTTTTTGCCATTTTTATAGATAATGTGCACCTGCCATGTGTCTTCTCTGCATCACCCTAAGGTTGACTGGTAGAAAATGCCTCAGGCATTAAGTCCGCCTTTGAACGGTATTATTTTTTTACTTGTGCATAAAGTTTTAATAAATAAATAAATAATGGTACGGAACCTTTCGTGCGCGAATCCGACTCGCACTTGGCTGGTTTAAAAAATGGATTTTCATCCATATTTTCGTCAATCGTGAACCGATTTTTTAAATACTTTTTTTTTGTATGAAAGGGTATCTTCCTGAGGTGGTCATATGAAGGCGAATTTCTAATGAGTGTTTTATTTTTCCTATTAATAACCTCTTTTACTTCTTTCCAGGAAAAACCACAGATACACTCAGAAGATAGCATAATAAAAATAAAAACGGAACAAATCCTCTCTGAGATGGAACCTACCAGTGTCATGGCCCTAGCGTCTAATGATGTGAGCTACATCATCATAAAGGCCGATGATGGCAACGATGTTAAGAGGAAGAGAATGGAGAGAGTCGTTAGGAAGGAAAAGGAGGAGAAACAGATTCAGAAAAAGGAGAAAGAGTCTGAGCCTATCACGTGAGTATCCATAGCATAATCAGCCTATAATGTTCCCACTGCTGGGACACAGGTCTCCTCTGTGTGAGAGGGAGTGGGCCGTAATCCACCACGCGGGCCCAGTGCGGGTTGGTAGATGTCACATGTCTTCGAATTTTTGGTTCTAGGACATGCCGGTTTCCTCACGATGTTTTCCTTCACCCTTTTGAGAGCAGCAGGCTTAGCATGACGCTTTGTATTTCTTCGAAGAATAGAAACGGCTCTTTCTATACAAAGTGACATTTCGTTTCTCAATTTTTGACATCTCACTGTAGAAATCCTTTTACAATCTGTCATCTTGTCTTGTCAAACGAAATGTCACTTTGTATAGAAAAAGCCGTGTCTTGTCTTCGAAGAAATAGAAAGCGTCATGCTAAGCCTGCTGTGGTGATGAAGTAATTTACACAAAGTAAAGCGCCTGTCAGGGTTAGAACCTGCTACCTACAACTCGTAATCGACTCGAGTATCCATACATATTATAAACTAGGTTCTGCCCGCGACACAGTTCGCGCGAAGTCGTTAGATACCTACACAATATTATTAAAATAACAGCCACATTTTTATGGTTCCGTAGTAAACAAGGAACCCTTATAGTTTCGCCATGTTTGTCTGTCTGTCTGTCCCCGCTGTAGCTCAGAGACGCTTAGTACTAGAAAGCTGTAATTTGGCATAGGTATACATATTAATCACGCCAACAAAGTGCTAAAAAATAAAATCTTCAAACACATTTTTTTTAGGGCACCTCCCTTGCACGTAATGTGGGGAATATTTTTTTTTTTTCGTCTACTCCATGATGCGGGGTATCGTTGGATAGATAGGCCGTTCAAAAATATTGTGGATCTGTGAACACCACTTTTCGATTCAAGGATCCTCTTGCGTAATATAACAAGTAATAGTCGACCAACTTAAATTTGCAGTTGGAGAATTGACCGTGGCATATATCGATGTATCGGAGAACATGTTTTTAAATTACAATGTTAAGTTTGTTTTTGGGATACATTCATTCCCGACTTCCCAACTACGCCCTTCGTTGTGCGTGGTCCGACACGCACTTGGCCGGTTTTTGTCCTTGTAGTACGTTCCCGTGGAATAATTTCCGACCACCACTAAAAAGCTAGTTATAATATTCATTGCACAATTTGCAGTGGACCCTTCGAATGCCTGCAACCCTCGACTCTGGTGGCAGACGGGACCTGCCACCAGATATTCTTCTCTTGCTGCGAATACTCCATCCACTATCGAGATGAGCACACTCGCAGGAGAAAGGGGCTCCGGTGTCAAGTGTGCGAGAAACCGCTCGCGTGTAGTGGAGAGGAAGTGCCTGCGCCATTCGCTTGTGAGGTGAGTCACTGTTGTTACTGGGTGGGGACAGACAAAGGTGAAAATATAAAAAAAAATGTGAAAACTAACAATACTAACAAAGTTATGGACATAGAGTCTGAAATTAAGTTATTAATTAAATATTTGTTTATTTATGGCAACTAGGCCCAATTGTTAGTAACATTGTTCTTAAAAAAATATTGTTAGTACACAAACACAGAAACAAAAAGGTTAGCTGTGGGGTCTTCTAACCAGCACCTTCACAGCGTGCGACAACCAAGGTGCGTCGTACTTTTCTATTAACATACTTAGGATACTGTTAGAACTAGACCGCGCTCTTGACAAGATGGAACTTGTTTTTTTGTGTATTATGGCGTAAAAATCATCGGTATGCGCAAACGCGAACATACCGGACGCACTACAATGGCGCGGCAGTCCCAACAGCATCCTAAAGCCGTTATTATATTGAATACGTAGGACGTCTAACGATCTCTTAGTATGCCTTACCCACAGGCAATATATTATATATATATTTTTTTTTTATTTGGCCTGACTGCCTCTTTGGTCTAGTGGTCGCAAGCGTTACTGCTGAGCACAAGGTCCTGGGTTCGATTCCCGGATCGGGCACAGTGTTATCGGGTTTTTCTATTTAGAATTTCTCAGTAGCAACCCGTAGTCTGGATTTGTGCCCGGTTGATGGCAATAGGCTCGCCCCCTATTACATGGGACTTAAACATAACTGGCGAAATGTGGGTGTACTACAGGTACACCTCTGCCGAACCCTTCGGGGAAACAAGGCGTGATGTTATGTTTATGTGTTTAATTAGGGTTGCCAACTTCTTTTTATAAAAAAAATAAAATAATAAATTTAATACATATATTTTATTAGAATAAAAATAAAATAGAAAATATTATGTTAAAAACTATAAAATTGCGAAAAGAAAATAGTAGTAATGTTTCAAAAACATTTTTTATTCTTTCAATGCATATTTTTTTTTCCTAATCATCATATGCCTGCCTTTTCACAATTATGTTGGGGTCAGCTTCCAGTCTAACCGGATGCAGCTGAATACCAGTAATTTATATAGAGCGACTGCATATTTGACCTCCATAACCAGTTACTGGGTAATACGATACCCGGTAACAACTGTAAAAGATCAACAAATGACAGCCGGGACCAACAAGAACTCAACGGCTCAGTGTGCTTTCCGGGGCAGCCGTTGAGTCCGGTTATTATTCGTGGATCTTTGACAGTCGTTACAGGTTGCCAGAAAATCGAAAGTCTGACAACCAGTCTTACCAAGGGCGATACTCCTGTAACGACTGTCAAGGATCCACGAATAATAGCCGGACTCAACGGCTGCCCCGGAAAGCACACTGAGCCGTTGAGTTCTTGTTGGTCCCGGCTGTCATTTTTTGATCTTTTACAGTTGTTACCGGGTATCGTATTACTCAGTAACTGGATTGTGGGGGTCAGATAGGCAGTCTACCATGTAAAATACTGGTATTCAGCTGCATCCGGTTGGACTGGAAGCCGACCCCAACATAGTTGGGGCAAGGCAGGCAGATGACGATATACTTTCTATATTTATATTATATTTGGCGTGATGTTATGAATTCAATAGACTCTCGAAGACTTCTACAGTGCTGTCTGAGTTATCCCTATAATATTAGTGACATAATCTACTCATTACAATGTTTTTTTTAATGAGTTTTATTGCATTAAGTGAGTAGCTAGCGACCTCGACAATTGATCATCTTATTCTTGTCTGAGCAAACGGCATAAGTTCGTCATGCTACCTTAGATGTCACTGCTTGCGGAAGCGTCGGGGGTCGGGTTGCCTCCTTCCCTCAAATATGGCGAATGGGGTGATGGCTGATCTTTGCGTTATGCTCGTGAACGGGTGCTGCTTGTAGTGACTGGTTGTCTTGCTGACCATGGATTTGTTTTACTTCGATGGTGCTAGTTTATCATTTGTGACTTTGAGCTACAACTATTAGCTATAAGTAAGCGGGCGCGCCCTTAATTTCTGGAGGCTTTTATTTAGGTATTAAGTTCTGTTTACGTTTTTATGTTTTATTTCTGATTGAGTACAATTCTCATTGTTTTGTTAGTATATTGGCGTGTGCTAGCTGAAATATGGCAAATAATTTAATTTAATGTTTTGTGTTTCGTAATTTTAATTACTATGCATACGATTTGTATCAAATCAAGTTTTTCTAACTAAAAGTGGAAAGCATTAGGAAGTGGTGAAGGGCGGCCGTTTTGGGGGACTGTCTTATGTAATTTTGATGTTTAAAAAGTGTTGATTCTCCCTAGTTTGAACAAATGACTTTTGATTTTGATATAAAACAATTTCTGTTCCAGGTATGCGGCATGGGCTACCAGACTAACAAGGAGTTGTCTGAACACACAGCGATCGCTCACGTCAAGCTAAAACCGTTCGAGTGTAGCGTCTGCCACAAGAGGTTCACACAACATGTAAGTATATTGTAACTAGCTGTTGCCCGCGACTTTGTCTGCGATTCAGGATGAAAAGTATCCTATGCCCTTCTCCAGGTCATGGTCTACCCATGCGCCAAATTTTATCCAAATCCGTTCAGCCGTTTTAGCGTGAAAGCTTATCAAAAAAACAAACTCACTTTCGCATTTATAATATTAGTTAGGATGTCGTGATGGCTCAGTGGTTAAGGCCTCGCCTTTCAAGCACGCGGTTGTGGGTTCGAATCCGGGCAAGTAGCCATTGCGTGACTTATTCAATAGGGTATTTTACTATATACGAGGAAAAAATCTATAAATAGATTATTGAGATAGTTTAGGCAAAAAGGAGTCGGAAAATGTTAGTTTTAGTTCATAAAATAACAAAATAAATTTTAAAATTCAATTTAACGTTTTCAGTTTTTCTAATCTGTGTGTTTTACGTCATACCGCTGTGTAAACTAAAACGAGTCAACTGTCAACTGATAGTTAGATAACAGATCAGCGCATTTGTTTACATAGCCAAGTGACGTCTTGACCACAGAGCAACAAGGCGTCCACTGCGTTCAGCATTTTCGTCAAACTACGCGCAAAATTTGAAATGTAAAATTTAAATGCATTTTCATGGCACTTATCGATTGAATAAAAATTTTGTGATTTTTTTTTGGGGCATATTAGCACTATAGAATTTAATTAAGACACTTTTCAAAAATGGGTGTAGGACCCTATTGTTATGTACTTTCTGAGTTTATTTGGACATTACTGACATCGGTGTAGGAAAACTTCCTGGAATTATACAGGGTCAAATTGAATCAACTAACAAAACTCTGCAGACGTGATAGGTATCGCGTTTGTTCACCGTCACCGACGTCACCGAGAACGAGATGATGGCGCCGATGTAGCGAGACATACATTTACTATGGGGCCATTCAAGTATTACGTAAGCCCCAAAGGGTGGTGGGGAAGGGTGGTGTCATCAAAAATAAGCAAAGCAAACTTGCTTTGCTTATTTTTGATGACATGGGGGCCGGGGGGTCTGGATGGTAATTACGTCAGGAATATTTATTTACTTTTTCTGCAACATTTCAAAGATTCTGTTTTGAACAAATATGACAACTGACAACCCTACTTGTTTACGCTCGAAAGCGAAAAGCATGTTCAGGGATTGTCAAAATAATTAATATTACTAATTTGCTCTCACGCGGTGTTTTATGGTTAATTTATAGCACCAAAATAGAGAAATAACTTAAATGGCCATTAAATTCTTGTATAGTCTGTAAATTCCTTATTTCTAGACTCATGAATATATATAAAGACTGCCCAAAAGGCCACGTGATAAGGCCGCACATTGTATATTTTATAGTGTTTGATTTATTTTTTGTCATGTATTTTTGTGGTGTACAATAAAGTATATATAATTAATTAAATAAATAAATAATAAAGAAACCTGAACAGATAAAAAATATTTAATTATACCAATGCTTACGTAAGCATAGAGATTAGAGCTTTGTTTACCAATGCTGATAAGGGGGAGGGGGTTAAAAATTGCAAAAATTCTGCTTACGTAATACTTGAATGGGCCCTATGGCTGCGTGTCCACACGTCTGTCACCTGAGCGCCGTCGTCCCGGCGAAGTCGAGGTCAAGTTTCGAGTAGTTTGGCGCGACCGACCCGAGATTGTGACGGGACCATGTGCCGGCAATCCAAAACATGATTGATCTTGTCTTGATCGCGCCTTTTCCCGGTTTTTGTCCACTGAAAATCAGCGCTGTGCTGTGGATCCCGCATAGCACAGCATCATGCTGAATGAAAGCCTTTTTGCCACAGTCATGACGGGCGGCTGTCGACTATTTGTGTTTTGTGCTCGTGTTCTATTTTGTTTTAGTAATAATATATATTATTACATAACATTGATCAGATAAGGGACATATACCTTCCATAGTTTTAGGTAACCAATCCACAATAGCCACCCAAACCCATAGCCCATTATGTTGCTTTAATGTTCTGCAATAGTCCTGCAGCAACTGGGGATTGTCCTTGGGTGGATTTGCATAGTGCATACAGGGATAATCGTCATCGAAAAGCTGGCGGCTTTCTCGCGCAACGCATCAGCATTGCAATTCAGCGAGGAAATGCCGCCAGCGTCCTCGGTACAATGCCTCGAGGGCCTTTTTTAGGCTTAACATAATCAGCATATAATGTTCCCACTGCTGGGACACAGGCCTCCTCTCTGTTAGAGGGAGTAGGCCGTAATCCACCACGCGGGCCCAGTGCGGGTTGGTAGATGTCACATGTCTTCGAATTTTTGGTTCTAGGACATGCCGGTTTCATCACGATGTTTTCCTTCACCGTTTTGAGAGCAGTGGTGATGAAATAATTTATACGAAGTAAAGCGCCAGTCTGGGTTCGAACCTACGACCTACAACTCGTAAGTCGCGGTCGTTACCACTCGGCCACCACTGCTCTTTTTAGTTTTAAGGCTTAACTTAGTTTTAATTTAATTTAGTTAATGTTATTTACACTGTGTATTTACACTTTAATAAGATACTTCTGGAACAGACTATACATCTTTGCTTGAACATTACAACATATATACCTAATACTAAAATTCCTTTTTCTCCCCAGGGCGGAGTCTTACAACACATGCGGATGCACACCGGTGACCGGCCATTCCCCTGCACGTTCTGCCCAAAAGCCTTCACTCAAAAATCAGGGCTCGACCAGCACCTCCGCATCCACACCAAAGTCAAACCATACCGCTGTGTTGTATGCAACAAGACATTCTGCCAATCCGTGCACTTGAAGCAACACATGAGAACGCATACCAACGTTGCACCGTTCCAGTGTGGAATTTGTGATAAACGCTTCAAGCAAAGCAGTCATTTGAATTATCATTTGAAGAACCATAATCCAGCGGTGATGTCGGAGCAGCAACGGGCAAAGTATGCTGAGCTTATCGGTATGATGAACAGTCAAGTTTTGGATCAAGATGCAACGGTGCAGGTTGAAGCTGAAGTGGACAGTGAGTGGTGTGTCGCGGTTAGTGACAGTTAACAGTGATGTGGGACTTAACAGTGGTGCCGATTCCCTTGTTCACAAACTAAACTAAATTTAAGTTCAGTGCATCTTTTTCTTTCTATTTCATTAAGAAAAGGACAGAAGATAAATTTTAGTATAGTCCTGTCAAATTAATCAGCGCTTGACGTAAATTGACATAATTTCAGTAGGCAAGTTTTTAATCACGTCTAAAAATGTATGGAGTAGTGACAGGCGCTGATTAATTTATCTTCTGTCCTTTTCTTAATGAAATAGAAAGAAAAAGATGCACTGAACTTAAATTTAGTTTAGTTTGTGAACAAGGGAATCGGCACCATTGTCTTGTGATCAGTGTTTGAGACATTTGATTTGTCTATAAAGCTACGGTTTCATAAAAGAGCCGCAGTGATGGCTGTCATGAAGATGATGGAAGCGGCGTTTGACTTACGATGTCAAACAACGATCTCTAGGAAAACACGCCAACTTACATTCACAAATATAGTAAAACGGGGTGAATCGAGAAGAAACTTGAAAATGGATGGAGGAAGTATAGATGCTGGCGGGAAAAATTCCGAATCATTCCCGTCGAATACTTCGGAAGTATTCCGAAATATTCTGAAACTTTGGGAATATTTCAATTGTCAAAAAAAAACCGGGAATATTGTATTAACCTATTAAAAGTCACTGTACTCGATTGAGTACAGCGTAACGAAGTAAAATAATAAGGTGTATCACTTAAAATTTACAAGATCTGTAATTTACACTTCGGGATAAGGCTGTACTCAATTGAGTACAACATACTTTAATGGGTTAACAGTAATAAAAACAGAACGGATTTCAATAAAGTTCCGTCTTTATTGAAGTTGGTTCTATGTTCTAAGATTTTATTGAAGAGGTTGGTTTGAGGTGCTCCGGCTTCATTGAAGTTGGTTCTATCTTTTTACTTAAATATTTTTATCTCAACATTTGTTTATGTCACTTAAACATATAGTGACTATAGTCCGTCTTATGAAAGCGCGACCTGAGAAAAAGAGGTTAAAAACAAAAATTTTGTATGTGGTATTACTAACTAGTAGGAGAATTATTTCTTGACACTTAATTTTTTTTTGTTTCCTACAATTGCGGCTGAATAATGTTGCCAATTAAATTTAAAAAAAAAACTCCATGTCGCGCTTTCATTAGACGCACCCTAGTAATATTGTTCTAAAAACTGCATCAAAAGCGGTTTAACGCGAGATAATCGCGGACAAACATACACACCTACATACGGTTCAAACTCATAACTTTTTATTGAAGTCAGTTAATATATATCAAAACCTACTCCTAAGTATAGCAAATAGGTACTTTTCTGAAAACCGCATCAAAACGTGTTTGCTTGCAAGGTTTGCCTTTATTGACTTTTATACGCGATATGTAGATAAGTAGGTAATGATTAATACATATCTATGTGACTCGCGAATACTCGGGATGCGAACAGAAGAGCTATATACAAACTAATCAAAAACATAGGTATCCCTTTTTCAAAAAACAAATCAAATATGCTCGGTTTTTTATTCCACAACTAAGTACCTAACATTTAGAAAAAGAGCATTTGCAAAAATAGCACATAGAAATAAAAATCCTGTTAATCGCAGGATAACATATTAACCTATAAAAATATCAACATAATATATTATACTTAATCAATCATATTTATAATAAAATAAACATTTATATTTTACTTACTTATGTGCCACTGAAAAATAAATTCACCCACCACACAACAAAATAAACACGTTTATTCCTGAATAATTCGGTCGAAATATTCCGCGGAAACATTCGATTGCGGGGTATGAATCTTTCTCCGCGGGCGAAAACTTCCGGGGAGCATCTCCCCTCTTACCGCACCCCGCACCGCCATCGCCTGCATCACCGCTAACAAAGAGTTTCAAATAAATGTCACTAGGTGGCACGACATTTATTGATCTATGATTGAAGTGTAATTTCAAAGTTTTTGTTGACTTTATAAGGTTTATTCATACATAATCAACAAATAATAATCATAATCACACCAAATTATGTAACAATAAGCTCTTAGTACAAATTTCAAAGATGATTGGAATGCACAATTAATATTTATACCAGTAGATGGCGCTGTATTAAATTTCAAAGGTTAACATCTCGATTTTTTAAATTTTGTTTTGTTTAATAATATCACTGATAATAGGAGTAAGGAGTACGTAGCAGCAGTACAAAAGTACAGTGTGCTTTTAACGTCATCTATTCGGAATAAAAGTATAATGTAACCCTTCTTGCAAAGTCGCTACTAACACCATCTATTGGGAACGAACGCGATTGATGTACAAAAATAGCTAGAATTGCCAGATGAAATCTGCTCTTTACGTCGGGACATTTCTTTGTATGGGATGAGGCATCTGTATGCTAGTATCGATGCAAAATACGATATTTCAGCAAAAAAAATAAAAATTTCAATAAAATTCATTTTGAATAATTCTGATTTAAAGAAACTTTCCCAGAAGTATTCCGAAATTATTCAGAATTTTTCAGAAGTTTTGCAACTATAGGAGGAAGGAAAGTTAGTCGTTAATTATTATACTAATGGCGACTGATATCAATTTTATTAAAAAAAAACAAACAAAATTACCAAACTTTAATTAATTTGAAATAAATACAATTTTAAACTAAAAATATTGCAAAACGATGCAATCTCGACGGCTGCTTGAGACAGAGTAAGGGGCGAACACTTTTTTTTTGTGTTTGGCATCTCGTAGTTGACCTTGAGAGGTCATGACTACTCAACCAGACTACCCTGTGGCTGCCTAAAGCGGACTCAAAGCCTCCAGCCAGAGGCCAATTTCCAAAGCGACTGCACGCTAAGGGCACCCCCTGTGGGTACGAACCTCGGCTTAGGGCGTCGCTGGGGGGAGGACAGCAAGGTGGGACAGGCTGGGTCATAACTGGATAATTATTATTATCTGGGGAATTTAAAGCTACGGGCTCAGCTGCGGCGCGGGCTGGCACTTCGTCGAGCAAGGGCCGGGGGCGACAATTACATCGGGGTTTACGCGAGGGACCTCGGCGGCGAGGTTGGAAGGTCGGTCTGTGTGTTTTGTGCACTGTACTCGTGGCCCTACTGCTTTCCTGGAGGAGGGTAATGAGGTCATTGTGGTCGGTGAGAGCATGCTTTGGACGGCGAACAGAGCTAATAGTGGAGGGAGGGGCGAGCACTGGCCGCACCCCCCTTGTATAGGCATCACCGCACGGTAGTTTTAAAATAACGTTTTAAGGCGCTGACAAGACCCAATTAACCAAAATAGGCTTAATAGGCTTATAGGAAAAAAAAATGCCAAATCTGTATAGTTTTTGCAAGCGGAATAAATATATGTAAATTTTGATCATATTTCCCAGAACTTGGTTGTCACCAAAACACGTTTTGAAAAAAAATCTCGATAGAAACTAACGTTAAACTAACCTCTTACCTTGAGTTCTATTCCAAAATATCTGTATTAAATATCAACATACGTTACGTATTTAATTAATAACAAGAACGTCTTATTTGAATGGCAGAACTTGGTTGTTTTTATTTTCGATTACTCAACCCAATTTTGAGTAAATAGATAATTGCTTCATATTTTGCAATAAATTACAAGCGTTGTGTCATCGCGCTTCTCTTTCTTTTCTATGCAATCTGACAGTGACCGCCGTTTAGGTGTTGTCAGCGTCTTAACTATAAATAATACAGTAAACACATTAGAGACCTTTTTGGCAACAAACTATATTATTTAAATGTTAAAATCCATTTTAAAGTTTCGTCTCGATTCACCCCTACATCCCTAATTACCCCGTTTTACGGTAACTTTTCAGTGACGTCATTGGCCCGTAAATCGCGTAGCCTTTTCCCAACTATGTTGGGGTCAGCTTCCAGTCCAACCGGATGCAACTGAATACTATTATTTTTCATGGAGCGATTGCCTATCTGACATCCACAACCCAGTGACTGGGTGCCATGTGGCAAGACTGGTTGGTTGGTTGCGGGGCAAATGCCAACCATTTGACTGAAAAGATTCAACGGGTCATATTCCTTCCTTGAGTGAAGTTTTGACTGATTTATGTAGTAAATAATTATTTGCAAGTTAATTTTCCAAGAACTTGAAAACTTGTATTATTGGAGCTAAACTTGGGTGTAATAATTTTTATATTTGTACCGGCTCAAAAAATATATTCTTAATCTTAGCATTTTTTTAGCAAAATATTTTGATTGTTTGGAAAATGCTTAGCTTATACAGCGTGTATCAGAAATGTATGGTCATATTTTAATTGCGAAAAAATGATCAGCTGTCCTATAGCTACGATGCACGGTGGCCTGTGAGCACGTACGTGCTGTGTGTGTCGCCTCGCGAGTGTGGTGTTTAGTGACGACAACGCGACACGGCACACTTCCGCAGTAGTAGGCACACGCAGTTATGTAATCAGTTAAGAGCGTCAGACAGCTCGCACGAGTGATGATGAGGGAAAGAGAAATGAGAAGCTTGGACATTAAAATAAAAACGAGTGAGTGACTCGCTTCTTTCAAAACTCACAATACGTAAAAATGTTCTGTGTAGCGAATCTGTGTCCTGTGCTGTGTGATGGCACATCCAAATAAAAAGAGTGAATGACTCTTTATCCAAGTGAGTACCTACAAATGTGCTAGCACATGTGCTGAGTTACCCAACACTACAAACGAAAAAATAATCACTTCTCCCATGACAACCGATTATTTTTTCGTGATTACAATGTTTGGCCCATGGATAATTTTTTTCAGTATTCCTTAAGACCACATTTCAGATACACGCTGTGTATAATGTAAAAATGTTTATAATCTGACTGAAATTTGATAACAGATTACATTGAATAAGCTTTTGAAGGGAAGTTATAGCACCGTTCTATTTTCTCAAGGTTACCAAAAATCTTATACAACATTGTGTCAAGTAAGGTGTGGTTAAATTTGAGAATGTGGTACAGACCATCAAACTATAGGCTTGCAGATTAAATATCGATGTATCAATATTTTTGTTCGGTATATCGATATGTTTTGGCATATCTATTATTTAGATACATCGATATATATCGATATAAAATATCAGGTATCGAAAACGTATCAAATATGATTTATTTCCTAAAGCAACACCGTTGTCCCCACTGACTAAGTCCATTCCAATTCAGAGCCATAACAAAGTATACTCATTTTTATCAATGTTTTATTAATTTAAGATTTTACATCAGAAATGATGTTCCTAGTTTGGTATTTATATGAATAAAAAACAAACACAATAGGACTTCATTGAGTAAAAATATTTTTTTGGTAATTTCACGGATATATCGATATATTTTTTCGATGTATTGAAATACATATCAATATTTTTTGTAAATATCGATACTTTTTTGGCACTTTTTGCATCCCCACATCAAACTGAAAAACTTCCTCCCTGGGACCAACATCGTAATCTCGAAAAACTTATCAGTCGTCCCATGCGATTGGGTCGAGTAGGTATTGAAGAGTTTTATCGGACAGTTGATATTTTTTTCGCGATTACGATATTGTTACCATGGAGAAAGTTTTTCAGTTCGATGGTCTGTACCTATATCCTTAAATTTGACCACACCTGATACACGCTGTATATTTAACCTATTGACCGCCACGTCAAAAAAAGCAAAGACGTGCCCTCGGCGCCAAGCTAAGAGTTATTCCTTAAAATCTGTCATGTAGTCGTGACCGTGGCGTGCTGGGCACATTTTGCTCTGTCATCTATACATGACTGTGGTGGTAAAAAGGTTAAACAAAATTAAATTATTTAAATTAAATTTCACTTTATAATGTAATAATATGCATATGTGTAAATAGATTGAATTGTAAATAAATAATAATATTTTTATGTTTCATTGTCTTAGCTATATCTAAGTTGTATCTGATAAGAGGGTGAACACGGCGGGTGTAAATACAGCCGCGATCCTAAAATTCGCTACCGTTAAGCATATATTTTGTAAATACTTACGATGGATCCACAGTGGTAGCCAGCGAAATTCAAATTTCCTTACCTTTTTGCAATTTGCAAGTCAGCGTCAGGTAGTATCTTGATCAAAATATAATTCGCGACTATAACGAATATGTATTTACAGAATTATATTATATTTCTTAGTTAGATTTGTTCCATAAAAACAAATCTGTTATGGAAAAGTTCTTAACCTTTTAAGACAGACAAAGCAAAATGTGCCCAGCACGCCACGTCACGACTACATGACAGATTTTAAGGAATAATTCGTAGCTTGGCGCCGAGGGCACGTCTGCTTTTTTGACGTGGCGGTCAATAGTTTAAGGAACAAATCTAACTTAGAGATATGTATTCACGATTTTAATTCTGTAAATACATATTTGTTACAAAGTCAAAAATCGTTTATTTAAACTAGGCTGAAAATCAGCACTTTTCGAACGTCAACATCACATAAGACAGTCGCCCAAAAACGCCCGCCCTTCTTCACTTCCTAGTGCTTTAGCTGGGAAGAAGTGGCGCAACAAACTGCCCAGCAGCGCAGCTGTCTGTTCAGTTAGAAAAAATTGATTCTATACAAATCGTATGCAAAGCAATTAACATTACGAAACACAAAACATTAAATTAAATTACTTCTTGCCATATGTTAGCTAGCACACCCCAATATACCAACAAAACAATGAAAACTACTCAAGCAGAAATAAAAATTACATCATAAAAACGTAAACAGAACTTAATACCTAAATAAAAGCCTCCAGGTTGAACCGGTAAGTCCCCATTGTCTCCGAATAGGGGTCGCACTCCCTCGTCCCTTCAGTCCCCACTGACTCCGAATAGGAGTTTTGGGCCACGCGGTTTGCAACTCTATTATAACGTACAATAAGGTGCTCATCCGCGGAACGAGGTCGGGGCGGGAAGGATCTCGACGTCATGCGACAGCGGCGCGCAAGCGGTCAGGCATAAAAAAGCGTGCCCGCTTACATAAAGCTAGAGCTGTAACTCAGTCACAAATGATAAACTAGCACCATCAAAGTAAAATAAATAAACAGTTAATTACTAATATCAATAATAAAACCATGGTCAGCATTTAAGGTCGCGAATCAATTATTTTGATCAAAATCCAACCTGACACTGACCTGGAAATGGCAAAAAACGTCAATTAGAATTTCGCGGGCTACGTCTGCGCATATTAATTCTTGTCTATGCATCTTTTTGAGCCTGACTACACAATTGACATAAAGGTGAGTATACACTCGAGCATTTTCATGTAATGTAACATTCTTAGTAATGGATTAACACAAGCAAAACTTCAAGCTTTCTAGGTCCAAGAGTTTGAGTTGGGCGTTGATGAGAGAGTCGGGACTTTCTTTTTATATGTTTTTATATGTATGGATTTTATTTAGTAATAAAGAAGCAATAAACTTAGTAGGCACATGATTGTATTAAATTATTAATTAATTAAGGTACATTTATTATAATGTAATAGTACTCCCTCTTATTTTTTAGTATTTACATAAGATACCTAGGTACTTGAAATATGATTTCAATAAATACATTTTTAAGATGTTCAGTTTTTTATTTATTCCTGCGTGGCGTGCCGAGGTACACGGCACGGCACGGCGGTGTTCGGGTCGGCACTTTTGATTCGGCAGTATTTGAATCAGAGGGACTAAATACTCCCTAAGTTTGTCAACAAAGATCCGGGCCCGTCCGAAACTAGTTGATCTATCAAAACAAGTGACAAATTCAATTTTTTCAAGAACTGGGAGAACTGTCAAATCGTGTTGTCATTCATTCTCAGTTCGGGCTCCGAAGTAATCTCCGTCCGTAGGTGATATGGAGTTTGTAAAACTACATACATAACATTACGCCTTAATCCCCGAAGGGTTAGGCAGACGTGTACCTAAAATACACACACTTCGCCAGTTATGTTTAAGTCCCACGTAATAGAAGGGCGAGCCTATTGCCATCAACCGGGCACAAACACAAATTCATACTCCGGGCTGCTACTGAGAAATTCCAGATGTGGAAAAACATAAAAACACTTATGTACCTAGTACCTATAACTACATTCTTACAAATAAATTCTGATTCTGGAGGTCTACTCTCTAAGGACTAAATCCGTAGTTTCGGCCTAATTTACGGGCGTTTTCACTTTTATTCCCAGTAGTTCCATGTAGCTAGTTCCACATGGAACTACTGCAACTATTAACAATACTTTTTAGTCTTTATTTCCAGTACTTAGTTCCACATAAAGGAAAAATAAGAAAATACACTTGTCATGAAACCTTTTCCTTATTTGCTGTTAATAACAAGAGAAAAAAAATCGAAGTAGAAGTGTCGTCACAATTTTCAAATTTGTTGTTAGCTGACTACGAATTTCAAGGTAACCGTAATAGAATATTTTGCTCAGAAGAATCAAGACAACTATATAAAGAGATAAATGTTAATGTTTTATAAGTTCTTTATGTACGTTCTATAAAAATAAAAATGCCTTTATTCGCTGACAAAATACAGTAAGTAGGTTTAACTTAGGTACTCATATCAATTTAATTTAATTTTAAATCATATTAAATTAATAGCGCAGCGAAAACGAAGTAGGTAATAGCGCGGACGTGAAATGCGGCTGTTATATTAATTAGTATGTTGTGGTATCGGTCGTTACGACTTCAACGCAAGCGAAGTCGCGGACAAAAGTTAGTATTATTGCTAAATCAATGTCGAAATTAATTAAATTACATCTTGGATTTTTGTTGAAGAACAAGGCTGGTCCGAAGCAATAACTACACATACTAACAACCCTACCCAGTTACTGCATGAAAAAATTGCGAGAATGCGCTACTCAAGAAGATTATGATGCATAACATATTTTAAACATGGTTGTGTACAAAAGAAACAAAAGCTGTGATTAGCGCAAGTTTGGGAGAAATGGCAACAATTACAAAATTATGTTTCAAATGTTGAAAAGTAAAGCTACGGAACGCACACGTCTTTCACGATCTGTCAAGAACGCATGATGTCGATTTGTTTTCATTCGAGAAAAATACCGAAAGAAGTCGCATTGCCTGTGAATTCTCTAGAAGAACATAATTTTCTCGTGTTTTGTGCTTTTGAAATCCAAAATGCTGACCTCCAAGGTAAGTTTTTTGCGTACATATGTGGCACATAGCCAATCAAAGTCAGAAAAAGCCGATTTGTTGTAAATGCATTTTTCACTGCAAAAATGTGCCTGTTATTATGACTTAGCAATTTAAGTTCACCTTGGTTGCTATCGAAAATCCTTCGTAAAATCATTAAATAAATATATTACTTAAAAACTGCAAAACACCTACGTCAAAAATATTTGATTTTACTTTTTTTATTTACATATTTTATTTTAACATAGGAGGCAAAGGTCAGGGCTTTAAAGTATGAATGTATTTACAAGTCCACCTTATTCAAATTGAGGAGTGGATATAACATTGAAGCCAAAAAGGGAAACCATTGTATTTTGACACCCGTGATCCGTCGTCAAAGTACAGTGTTTTTTTTTATAGTAGTAATTTTTTTTGGGTAGAATATACCCATAACAAATAATAACAATACTAAAGTTTCAAAAACTAAGGGTTTGTGCAGTTTGAAATTTTGCAAAAGCATTTGACATGAAGACATCACAGCAAAAAAAAAAAAGTTTCACACACATGGGTGTTCAATTCCCTTATTAAAAACCGTACAGAATCTAGTTGCTGTGTCATCTCAGTGATAAATCTAGAGGGTTTTTTGGTAGATGAGGAGACTGAGATTAGAATGCAACCTTTCAAAATTTGAGAATTGCCCTGTAAAATGAGCCCTTAATAAGATCCATTTTCCACATCATTATTACAGCTAGAAGTCCTAGTGGATTTTGGGCCAAAAGTAGACTCAGAAGCTTTAGCAAAGACTCTGGCAGAGTTAAAGTCCCAGGATGGTGTAAAGGAGGCTGCATACAAAGATGGAGCCATCTTAGTTGAGACCTCCTTGCCGAGCACTCAGGTGCTTGAAATGGTTACTAAGACTTCTGGGAAGAGGGCAGTGCTGCAGGGATTTGGAGGTGAGTTGTTTAGTGAATGTTCAGTTGGGGAAAAAATAAAAATAAAAATAAAAAAACAAATAAAGCAAAAAGCGGCCTGATTACCTGTCTTCAGTTTTCAGAGATTTTTTGTGGGAACCAATACCATTGGCTATATTGTGATACCAGTACCAGACGTAGTACCTGTACTATTACTACCGGTACCAGGCGTAGTACCTGTACTATTGGTATTTATAATCAGTATCGGTATTGTACCAGTACCAAAAAAATAGTTTCTTAAGTTAGAGTGAGGAAGTGAGTGTACAATTACGAGATTTGTGGTACGCGGCGAGTACCTGAATTTGCCCGTCTGGAACCGGTACCTTGGTACCAAAATGACAAGAACAGCTAAGTACCGATACATAACCTGTACTTTTGGTATTGGTTCCAAGCCCTGCCCGTAAGTTCTGTATTTTAAAAACTATCTCATCTTCTACAGAAACTCAATCAGCCGTAGCAATGATCTCCAGTCAATCATGCTGCAAGAGCCAGGTGCTCGGAGTGATAAGGTTCCAGCAGACAGCTGAAGGGCCGCTGGTAGCTGACGGGAGCATCGACGGCCTATCGTCAGGACCCCATGGGGTGCATGTGCATGATACTGGCGATTTGAGTCAGGTGAGAGGAATCTAAAGGGCTCGTGGCTCAATAAAAACAGCCGCACGGGTCGATTGAAGGTTAAGTTACGCTTGCCGAGGTCTGACCGTGGATACGTGACCGTCATTACATATCGAGACCCCTCCGTGCCTCAGAAAGCACGTTCAGCCGTTTGGTCCCGACTGTCATTGGTCTTTGACAGTCGTTACGAATAGTCAGAAGTCCAAAGGTCAAATAAAAAATCTGCCGTTTCATACAAAAGTGTTAACACTTAACTGCTCCGTCAAAATGTATGGAACCGCAAAATTTATTTTTTTCATAACTGACGAAATAAATATATTTCAGAATCATGTAAGGACTGAATCCATAGTATAGTACGCGGCAAACTTTATGGCGGCTCTGAAGTGCGCTACTCGCTGCGCAGTACCGCACCCCTCACCCCCGCTGACACATGAATTTATTACTGCGCAGCTACTCGCCTCGTGTTCCGAGCCGCCATAAAGTTTAAATCGGATTGGAAACAGCAACGTGTAACACAGCTTAGCAGTGACAGAAAAGCGTCTAAAAAGCAGTTAAACCGCGCCAAAAGATTCACCATTCAAGATTCGGTGAAGCTGGATCTGAGCCAACCTGGCGGCAACGGTGTTAAAAGATATATATCCCATAGATAAATTACCTGTCTCTCCACTATTCCATTGCTTACTCTAGAATGCATATCCGGTAGGCTCTAATAATCCTTCCTATCTTAAGAGCACTACCGCACCCCCCGGTCTACTCTTTGATATGCAATTGTCTCTGTAGTCCCATTAAACATGAGGCTCCAGGGACTAGTGCGAATCCTTGGGTTCATTCGAGCAATAGGGTCTCGTTTACCCACGCTGGGGTCGGTGCATTTCATTCATATACCACAATAGGTAAAAAGATTTTAAAATGAAGCAATGATTTTTGTGATATATACATACATGGCGCTCACATAGGTATTTACAAATATTGTAAAAGTAGACGATTTTCTTAAAATTTTAAATCAGTGTGTGAGTTAGAGTAATCAGATCACAGAATGTAAAATTAATGTCATAAAAATAACAAATTATACAATTAAATTAGCAAACCGTTTGATTTTGTCCCAGACTCCTAGATTGTCCTATGGAGCTGGACCAGCATGTTTCCAAGCATTCTTATCTCGGATATAATTCTCTAATTTGTAATATGCTTGTTTACAAAGTGTACCTTTAATGAGTTTTAAATTTTCTTTAATTTTAATTGCAATTCGCAAGGTATTTTATTGTAACATTTGACAGAGTACGACATAAAAGATGTGTACTTTTAGATAATCTGATAAATGGTTGTTCTATTTTATCGATGCGTGCACTCAATCTGTGTGGTTCTTTCATTAAAAGACCATTTCAAACACCAATCTACATGTTCCTCATATGATCTGACCAAGATTAAGTCTGCACTTTAAAACCTCTGGGTTTTCTTCTCAGAGTAGTCAGATAGGAAACGCCAACATCATCGAGTTTTTAAAATATGATTGACGTGTAAAAGTGTACACACCTACTAAATAATGAATGGTTTGACCAGAATCAATTACTTGTATAAACCCAAAGATTCACACTAGTCCCTGGAGCCTCATGTTTCATGGGATTACAGAGCCCATTGCATATCAAATCGCGATGATGGTGGGGAAGACGTGCCCTTAGGATATGGAAGGATTATTAGAGCCGTACCGGATATGCATCCTAGAGAAAGCAATAAAATAATTTATGAATTTATCATTCATCTTTAAATATTTTCCATGTATTGTATCCCCAGGGGTGCAGCTCAATAGGAGACCACTACAACCCTTGTGGGACCCCCCACGGAGGTCCGAGCGACCCCCGGGACAGTCGGCACGCAGGTGACCTGGGCAACATAGTGGCAGACGAGAATGGTCGCGCTACGTTTAGGATAGTTGATAATGAGTTGAAGGTACGTTTTATTAAACTACGTTTTATTACACAGTGGCGGCATCTACATCGCCACATGCGAACTACGCAACACACTGACGTCACGCAGAATCCTGCATCGAGCAAGCAGAGTTTACCGCGCAACTAGCATATAAACAACATCCCGACATCAACCGTCGGGCAGTAGCCCACCAGACACGACACCCGTTTTTATTTTTTTTTTGGTTGGGAAATCATCAAATAACTTCTCCCGCTCTGGGCGGAGCGGGAGGATGTGTCAGCCTCTTACTGACTAAAACCAACCCGTATTCCTTCCGTTGCCTGTGTTGCCAGGGGCCTTGGTAACCCTTTAGACCCCGGCAGGCATCGGCCCTAGTGGACCCGTACACTTGTGCTGACGACATCTCTTTGAGGCGCGCGTGGAATACTACACGCCGTCGACCCGGGCCTGCTCCTTACCGGACGGTGAGCTACCCATTGCTCACCGTCCACGACACCCGTCTGGTCGGAGGATCCTCCCTTTTCTATGGAGGATGAGTGAACTTTACAACCTCTTCCTCATGCCTCTATAACACTTCGTTTTATCATACACTAGTTGCGGGACAAAAGTCCCGCAGCTGCGCCTGCTTGGTGGTCGGGAATTATCACCCGGGAATGTACTACCGAAATAAAAGTATACTACACGTTAATCCGGGTTATAAACTGTGTGTCATATTTCTCAAGTCCCCAAGTCCTCAGGCACCTCAGAATAAGTTGCCCCCTTGTTGTTACGTCACTAAGTGCTAGCGACAGTTTCCGGGGGCCCATTATTGAGTATCTAAGTCATCCCCTGGCATTTTTCCGTGTATATAATAGAACATTGGTCAGGCAGGGGCCATAGTCTTTCCATAATCCTAGATAACCAGTCACCCAAACTCATTTTTATATCCATATCCTGCAATTGTCCTACAGTGTAGGTTCCCAACGGGAGCGGTACCGCTCCTTAGTGGGCACTGGAGCTTTTCTTGGGGGCGGTAGCGGGTACAAAGGCAAATGGGGGGATGATGACAGTCAAAGGGGCGGTCACGGCGTACCTACCTAGTTATAAATTTAATATATTAAAATCCTTTGAAAATACATCTATTTTCATGAAAAAACATTTTATCTAGCCGTCTAAGATGTTTATCTTATTATTATGACGTAAATAAACATTAAAACATTGAAATAAGCAGTAATGCTTATTTAAATGTTTAATCAATTAGTTACATAGTTTATACTTTAGTATAAACTATGTAACTAATTGATTCGGATTATGACTGTCGATAACAAGTCTATGCAAGTTGGTAAGCAAAGACGTAATTTACGCAATCAAGCACGTTTCGACAAAAATACGGGAACTTGTAACAACCTGTTTGGAGGGCAAGTGCACCGGGGCACCGCAAACAAACAACGGCTTACAAGTTGTTGCGTGCTCGAAATCAAATCTTTAAAAGGCAGTTATAGCTCTTCTAATGTCTTATTGTTATTGTGCGCTTCGCCAGTGATCCATACTCGCGCGTGACTGATAAAGAAGTCATTATAGCCAGTAGTTTTATTACTTTCTATAAATCAATTGAAAAGCGAAAACGTGCCGTCGGCGCCGACCTACGAATTATTCCTTAACCTTTTGACCGCCACAGTCATGTATAGATGACAGAGCAAAATGTGCCCAGCACGCCACGGTCACGACTACATGACAGATTTTAAGGAATAATTTGTAGCTTGGTGCCGAGGGCACGTCTTTACTTTATTGAGGTGGCGGTCAATAGGTTAAAATCTGTCTTGTATGATGTAGTCATGACCGTGGCGTGCTGGGCACAATTTGGTCTGTCATCTATACATGACTGTGACGGTCAAAAGGTTAATGCTGATTTTACTGAGCGATTCCAGGATGTTTTAACCTATTAACCGCCACGTCAAAAAAGCAAAGACGTGCCCTCGGCGCCAAGCTCGTAGCTTAAAATTTATTCCTTAAAATCTGTCATGTAGTCGTGACCGTGGCGTGCTGGGCACATTTTGGTGTGTCATCTATACATGACTGTGGCGGTCAAAAGGTTCAATATGAAAATACCAAGCTCGATATCAAAAATAAATATTCCCTATGGAACCAAACGGCGGCGGCAGCGGCGCGCCGTGAGCGCGACTATTTGTATGGCCAAGGTCTACGGCGAATACCCGACCCTTAAAAATCCACCTGGTCGGAAGCGCTACTGCTGAGCATGATCTCCCGGGTTCGATTACCAGGTTGTTCCACCAAGAATTTCTCAGTAGCAGCCTGAAATCTGGATTTGTGCCCGGTTGATGGCAATAGGCTCACATACATATATAATCGGCCTATAGCCGTTCGAATAATTTAATTTGTCAATCGGTTTGACGAACTAGATTCGGACGGACACGTATGTTCGTTGACGGACTTAGAGAGTAGACCCCCCTGCTCGGGTCGACGGCGCGTTGTGTTCCACGCGCGCCTCTGAGAGATGTGCATCAGCACAAGTGTAGGGGTCCACAGAGGCCGATGTCTTCCGGGGTCGTGGGAAAGTCCGAAAAGGATACCGAGGCCCCTGGCAACACAGGCAAACGAAAGGAACACGGGTGGGTTTTAGTCAGTAAGAGTCTGACACACCTTCCCGCTCCGCGCAGAGTGTGAGAAATTATTTGATAACATCACACAAAAAAAAAATGGTACCTATATCATAGAACAGAACACTCTTTATTGTGTACACTATACAAATTACAGATACAAAAGTAGAAATTTTACATACATAATCAGCCAATAATGTTCCCACTGCTGGGACACAGGCCTCATCTCTGTAAGAGGAAGCGGGCCCAGTGCGGGTTGGTAGATGTCACATGTCTTCGGATTTTTGGTTCTAGGACACGATGTTTTCCTTCACCGTTTTGAGAGCAGTTTCGAACTTACTACCTACAACTCGTAAGTCGCGGCAATAGGCATAACTGGTGAAATGTAGGTGTATTATAGGTTGAACTTGTCCAGCCCTTCGGCGATTACAGGCGTGTTATGTTATGTTTCAGGTTTGGGACATAATCGGTCGTTCAGTAGCTGTGACGGAGGGACGAGACGACCTCGGGAGGGGTTGTTCACCCACTTCGAAAATAGATGGCGACAGTGGCACCCCGTAAGTATTGCCATTCAGAAAGTCAGGTGAAAACGCCAGGGTACTCAATACTTTATTTGCATTCCACAATGTGTACTTGGCTGCCTGTCTGTTCCCGACTATGTTGTTTTAAGATAAATATGGATAAAATGGATATTAGTATATTAAATATATTACGGTGTTTTATACATTTATAGTCAACTGTAATACTTATTAGATATTATTATTATTTCGTTTATTTAATTTGTTTTTCCATATAAAATATATTTTTTAATATTTCTTAAATATATATAAAAAAAAAAAATATAAAAATATTGAAAAAACTCAAACTCAAAGCATTTATTTCAATTTTTTTTTTTTTTTTTTTTTTTTTTTTTTTTTTTTTTTTTTTTTTAAATTATTTCAATTAAACCATTTACAGGCACTTTTGAATTGTCAAGGAGTCGGTCAGTCAGAAATATGAAGCTAGTTGCCCATTCCAAATCGTAGTAGGTACCTATGGAGAAGAACGCACTTTTAAATTATATTGATACATAAAGATTAGTACAAAAATAATGTTGAAATTATAACTAAATGTGAAGACGATGTAAAATAAAAAAACGCGTCCATAGTAGCAAAATAAAAACAATTTCTAAATAAAATAATTACAAATATAAAAATAGTGGTGCGGCGGTGTCGGGAGCAGGGTCCAAACTAAAGGTGGTTAGGGCTCCACAGACAGGAACATCCTCACGATGCGAGCTATATCGAGTGGTGTCTCGTTGGTCTAGTTATCTAGTGGTCGCTAGAGCAACTGATGAGCAAGGGGTCCCGGATTCGGTTTTTCCACCAGGAATTTCTCAGTAGCAGCCCGGAGTCTGGATTTGCGCCCGGTTGATGGCAATAGGCTGGCCCGCTATTACATGGGGTGTACTATAGTTGCACCTCTGCCTAACCGGCTATAATCAATGTAATTTTTTTGCAAATTGCATTTGCAGTCTGTCCCAGCCACCTTTTTAAAGTCGTTGGTCCATCTAGCTGGGGGGCGTCCCACACTAAGCTTGCCGATACGCTGGACTCGTCTGCTCCACCGGCCATCGGTCCTTCGACACACATGGCCAGCCCACTGCCACTTCAGCTTGCTGACTCTGCAGGCTATGTCGGTAACTCCGGTTCTCGTTGAATATTACAACCAACATTTTCTTTCCACAGAATAGCGTGTGGCATAATAGCCCGCTCAGCTGGTATATTTCAAAATCCCAAACGTATCTGCGCGTGCGACGGTGTAGTCGTCTGGGATGAGAAGGACCGCCCTCTAGCGGGGAAAGGAAGGAGACTGGAGGAAAAGCCAGAGAAGAGATGCTGTCAGAAGGATCATACGGAGCATGTGAAGCCTTGCTGCAAAGTTTAGTGTAGACATCCCGTCCGTCATATATAAAGATCGGATATTCGGATACATATTTGCCTAAAGGTTGACAGTTGACTAGTATGGAGTGCGCTTCGGTACGGGAAGTGTTGGTTTTCTGGACCGACGAATTTTTAAGAGGTACTCTTTTGTATTTAGATTATTTATAATTATATATGTATATATAATTTTAGATTAAAAAGTTTTAATGAAATTGATTATATATTTTTTAAACTAAACTTGTAGGTGCTGTAGTGTGCGGGACGTGCTACAATAATAAATAATATACCTTTTAGATTAATATTAATATATTTATCCTTTAAAATTCAATACATTATCGTTTGTAAGTTAATTCAATACTGTTCCGATTTTAAATATTTATTTTTATTAAGTTGCCAGTGTTAACTAGCGGCTAGGATGATCCTATAATAACATAGTACACACGGCTACATATTAAGCTATACATCTCCAGTATAAGCTGATATCGCATTGTATAGGATTTCCATAGAATAATAATAATAAATAAATTTATATCAGACTTCAATCCATAGTTTTGTTAGTATTTTAGTGTTAGTAACAATAGTGCTTAAATAAATAAGTTAGTATTGTTAGTTTTTTAAATTTTATTTATTTTTAGATTTAATACTGTTCCCACCCAGTGTCTCTGAAAGGAGCAGTCTGGTCTGGCAGCAATCATTTTCAAAATGCTGTTGTCACTGGCATGCAGGCGCTGTAGTAAGGAGGCTGCTTTCTTTCGCACGATGGCGTGGACACCATCTGTCCGAGCCTCCGCGAACATTCCCGACGCACTTCAGCGCCATGGCAGTCCCAACAGCATCCTGAAGGCATTATTAAATTAAACACGCAGGACGTTGTAGGCTCGCTGCGTGTTAGACACCCACAGGCCGCTCGTGTAAAGGGTTACTTTGACGTTAGTAGTACAACGAGCGAACTCGCGCACGAGCATATTGCTCCTTACAGACAACGCCCTGCGCTCCCTTTCTATATCTACGTCGGAATGAGAGGTCAGCTTATACTGTAAATGTATAGCTTGATATGTAGCCGTGTGTACTTATCATACTTTGAATAGTACATATTTTACATGTGTTCTATTTTCCAAAAAAGTCTTGCCTAGTTCAAAATAGATAAGAAATATTTGTTATGCTTAGGAATACTAAAATTTATACACAGTGGTGCCGATTCCCTTGTTCACAAACTAAATTAAATTTAAGTTCAGTGCATCTTTTTCATTCTATTTCATTAAAAAAAGGACAGAAGATAAATTTTAGTTTAGTCCTGTCAAATTAATCAGCGCCTGTCACTACTCTATCAAAGTTTAGACGTGATTAAAAACTTGCCTACTAAAATTACGTCAATTTACGTCAAGCGCTGATTAATTTGACAGGACTAAACTAAAATGTATCTTCTGTCCTTTTCTTAATGAAATGGAAAGAAAAAGATGCACTGAACTTAAATTTAGTTAAGTTTGTGAACAAGGGAATCGGCGCCACTGTTTAATGATTTAATGAACCCTGCTTTCTCGGAAAAATATTTTAAGAAGCCGCTTCGATACTTTGTACCCTTTGCCGGGAAAAAAACGTACTTAAGGTAAATATGCATCCGAATATCCGATCTGTAGTCATAAATGATCATTCAAACTTTCATTCCCTATTTCCCTTACGATCATCGCA
Source organism: Atethmia centrago (assembly GCA_905333075.3). NCBI lineage: Eukaryota > Metazoa > Arthropoda > Insecta > Lepidoptera > Noctuidae > Atethmia > Atethmia centrago. The sequence continues at coordinate 13,347,081 of HG995393.1, forward strand.
CACTGACGAACAAAATGCTTGAACAATTTTTATTCAAAATCACAAATTAAGAGCGTGCATTCCGAAAGTGGACAACGTCGCAAATAGCTGTCAAATATTTCGCTGTTTTGATTAATTTGGGCCCGCGTGGTGGATTACGGCCCACTCCCTCTCGAAGAGAGGAGGCCTGTGTCCCTGATTATGCTGTTATGCTACTGTATGAAGATATGAAATATCGCTAACTAGTAAACTAAAATATTGATTATGAAATGCAATAATTAATAATACGGGAGGTATTATTAATTGCATGTAATGTGGGGATGTTTTTTTTTTCGTCTACTTCATGTGGGGTGTCGTTGGATAGGCCGTTCAAAAATATTGCGGGTCTGTGAACACCACTTTTCGATTCAAGGATCCGCTTGCGGAATATTAAGCATTAAAGTGCTAATTTTTGTTAGAGTCAAGTGAAAAACTTCATGGCAGTAGTACATTTAATGAAATTAAAAGGAAAGCTATCACAGCTAAGTGGGCTTTACAAGTTAACGAGTAATAGTCGACCCACATAAATTTGCATTTGGAGAATTGACCGTGGCATATATCGATGTATGGACATGTTTTTCAACTACAATATTAAGTTTTTTTTTTTGGATGAATTAATCCCAACTTCCCAACTACGGAACCCTCCATTGTGCGTGGTCCGACACGCACTTGGCCGGTTTTTATACCTAAAACAGTTACAACATCAAATTCAGTATTATAATTGCAATTAATATTAATATTTTAAGTCACTGTTAGCGATATTTCATATTTCTATACATTAATATTAACAAATGAATAAAAACATATATATATTTGACAGCTATTTGCGACGTTGCCAACTTTTAGAAGGCACGCTCTTATATAGGGTAAGTTTTAGAGATGGGGCAGTAAGGGCAGGTACCTACCTTAACCGTTGTTGCTGCAAGAAAATGGTCTTAGGAGACTGTCCTTAACTTTATAAGATATTATGATCTACATTCACAGATTTTGGAAAATTTAGTCATTAAGAAAGTGGCAGTTTTGATGCCAATCGATCCCGTTTCTTATAAGGGTCAAAAACCTTTCACCTTCAAAAAAATAAGTTTGAGTTTCTTTCCTACGAAATGTATGGAAAAGTTTTTAGGGATTTCTGACTTTTCTAGTACTCAAACCTCTGTTGGTCAAAAGAGTTTTTTGATCCCTGTAAGAAACAGGATCGATTGGCACCAAAAAGATTTTTGCGAAAACTGCTCATTTTCTTGCTGACTGTAATTTTTTTTCAAAATCTGTGAATGCAGATCTAAATGTCTCAAAAAGTTAAGGACGGTCTCCTAAGACCATTTTCCTGTAGCTACAACGGTTAAGGTAGGTGCCCTTACTGCCCCGTTTCAAAAATCCAGCCTGTATAAAACCGCGGCGGTGGCCTAGTGGTGACGGCCCCTACTTACGTTTCGTAGGTCGTGGTTTCGAACCCAGGCAGGTACTTTACTTTCTGCAATTTATTTCATAACTTTTTCTATTTTCTAGCTATTTTCAGCTCTTTCAGTTGTAATTTAGTTAATTATCAATTATTGATAAAAGTTGCTCGAGCATTACCTTGCTCAGTGTGTGCTGACTCCATGTAACAGTACATGCAGCTATTTAATTGCTCCTTTCGTGACTATTTAATTGCTTATTGAAGACTATTGAAGCAATATAATATCCTATTTAACGCTATCGGCCACTTCAGACGTCAACTATTTTAAAGCAATGAAATAGCCCCTGTAAATGAAACTTTCGCTGCGTGTATTTACGGTGCATTTTCAAATGAACTTAGCTTAGATAGTATTTAGTACCAAAAAAGTTATGGACCACTTGTAAATACAACTTGGGGCGTATGCTACGCCCAGTGCGGCGTATTATTTATTTTTCTATGCATACAAGCCGTTCTATGGATTCTCATCGGCAAAATGACGCGTTATCATACAAACTTTCATCCCCTTTAATAGGGTCGGTGGGGGGGTGTTCCCGGTTTTGATCATAGCAATTCCGATATTATGAACGATACTGAAATATATCGGGATTCTGTAGCTCAAACCCTACTAACAATACTAACACCGGTCATTCACCCCAAAAAAAAACATCAAATCTTTTTCAATTGACCCTTTATAAGGAACTCTTGTGCAAAATATCATGATTCTGGAGCACCAGCAGTTTGGGTTGGGCCCAGTGCGGGTTGGTAGATGTCACGTCTTCGAATTGTTTGTTCTAGGACATGCCGGTTTCAAATGAAGGAATGAATTTAAGATTTATTTATTAAATAAAGGATTCACAAGTGGTGCAAAATTTTTTTGATTATTTATTCCATGGCCATGTTGTGTATTTTTAATTAGGTTCAAAGTTATTTTTCTTTCGAAAATGTAAATATTATTTATATATGTGAAATACTTTTCGCGCCAAAACTTATAGCTTTATTAGGGCCGATTATTCAATCGTCAGATAAATTTTATCTGTAAAATAAATATGGCTGTTTGATATATATTTTCTATACAAAAGCTTGTGGCGGCATGTACATCGCCTATCCGAACTTACGCATCACATTGACGTTCGACGTGCGACCAGCATAATTTAAACAACGTCCCGACATCAACCGTCGGGCAGTTGTCCACCAGACACGACACCCGTCTGGTCGGAGGATCCTCCCTTTTCTATGGAGGATTTTTTTTTTGCGTGGGAAATTTCAAACAACTTCTCCCGCTCTGGGCGGAGCGGGCGGGTGTGTCAGACTCTTACTGACTAAAACCCACCCGTGTTCCTTCCGTTGCCTGTGTTGCCAGGGTCCTCGGTAACCCTTTTGGACTTCCACGCGCCCCCGGCTTTCTGTGGAGGATGAGTGAACCTCATACTCATCATATAAGCTGTCAAACCGCAATTTTCATCCCTCTGATAAAAGTTATCTAAAGATTGAAAAATCGACCCAATTTAAAATATAGGAAAATATTATTAATTTAGATAATGTATGGGGAAACAATTTTAGGTTTTGTTTTTGCACTTTTATTTAATTAATAAAACTTGTTTTTATAATTGCATGCTTTGTTTTATTCGCCTTTTGACTGCCACAGTCATGTATAGATGACAAACCAAAATGTGCCCAGCACGCCACGGTCACGACTACATGACAGATTTTAAGGAATAACTCGTAGCTTGGCGCCGAGGGCACGTTTTTGCTTTTTTGACGTGGCGATCAATAGGTTAAGAATGTCATAAAGTATTTTTATCTCACGAAGCGACGCGCGCTCTACTTGTGATACTAAGTGTACGAACACGCTGTGAATGTGTGTGTGTAAGTGCAGAAGCTCTCAAGTGCTATAGATCTATGGCTCTCGGTACCGTCCGAGACAATGACGAAGTCGGAAGTCCGTGTGTGTTATGTGCTGACACTACTCGTTTTCATGCACACATTCACAGCGTGATTACACTTGGTTATAGGTCCCGTCACGTAAAAAGAACGCTGGCCTTGAACCTGCGCACTGGGCTATTTATCGATCAAATTGGTGGCATGAAGGGGGCGCGCGGGGGAATGCTCCGCCCGTATATGTGTGCGCGCACGCTATTGGTTCGTCAGTTGACACATGCTTCCCGCGCTGAGATCACGCTTCGTTCGCTCCCAAAATACAGTCGTATACACAACTTTCTTTGCACGACACGACCATGGTTATAAAAAGGAAGTAAAGAATAATGATTTATAGTGTTTAATGAAGTATGAAGCTGACAAAGGAGCAATTGATAATTTAAAACATGCATCAAACGGACTGCAGAAGCTACGAAAGTTTCTAAGACTACAGTGAGACGTATCGTAAAAGATGCGAAAAGTTCAGAAATACTTGCTTGTTTTTCGAACACCCGGCAAAAACAAAAGGATAAAAAATAAACCTATAACGGGCATTAATAACAACCTACTTCATATTTTAAGATCAAAATAAAAAAAAAAATCTCAAGAGAACGTTATCTATTTTTAATTCCAGCCTCTTTCAAAGTATTATGTAGCTAGTAAAGTACCTCTTATGATTCTACAATAAAATAATTATTCGTATATTACAAAACAATAGCCTAGAAATTTTGAACGTGACTGTACCCGTGCGCAGAAACATCCCCTCCACTGTCACTCAGCGTTCTTTTTACGTGACGGGACCTATACCACACGTAAAGCGCGCGTCGGTTCATGAATACTGTACTAAAAAAAAAATTAAAAACAGGCCTGCCTTGTCAAAAAGTGAATTACAATGATTGAACTAAAAAAATAAAAACAAGCTAAATCTTCCCAAAAGTAGAAAACTAAAAACCAATCTTTTCAGCGAAATCGGGGGACCTGTAAAGAACTGTTCCAAGGAACCCTTACCGGGCTGCAATGAAAAGATTGGTTTTTAGTTTTTTTTCATGGACCATGGCTGCCCCATTATATTTTTTTCAAGCCTATGTTACCCGAGATAACGCATTGCTTCTAACGATGCAGCTGAATACCAACACTATACATGGGACCTGCAGGGGTCGCGGGAAGGTACTTATGGGTCACCGAGGCCCCCGCAACACAGGCAACGGAAGGAATACGGGTGGGTTTTAGTCAGTAAGAGTCTGACACACCCTCCCGCTCCGCCCAGAGCGGGAGAAGTTATTTGATGATGTCCCATACAAAAAAAAAATACATGGAACAACTGCCTATCTGACCTCCACAACCCAATTACTGGGTAATACAATACCTCTTGGTACGAATGGTTGTTATTCGGGTTTCAACTACCCGTAAAACGACGAAAAACGAACGATTTGAAAATTGCATTTTTAGGAGTATGCAACCAAATGCTACAGATCTTTTGTACGTATTTTTCAACTCTATTTTAGTTGTGATTTAGTTCAATATCAATTTACCCGTCAAACGATCGCCTACTAGAACCCGTTTGCATGTTAGAGCTCAACGGTTTTCACGATTATTATATATGTCGTTTCGAGTGCATTTTTTTATGAACAATCACGGTATGCAACCAAATGCAACAGATCTTTTGCACGTAATTTTCAACTCTTTTTTAGTTGTGATTTAGTTCATTATCAATTTACCCGTCAAACGATCGCCTACTAGAACCCGTTTGCATGTTAGAGCTCAACGGTTTTCACGATTACTATATATGTCGTTTCGAGTGCATTTTTTTTATGAACAATCACGGTATGCAACCAAATGCAACAGATCTTTTGCACGTAATTTTCAACTCTTTTTTAGTTGTGATTTAGTTCATTATCAATTTACCCGTCAAACGATCGCCTACTAGAACCCGTTTGCATGTTAGAGCTCAACGGTTTTCATGATTATTATTTATGTCGTTTCGAGTGCATTTTTGTTATGAACAATCACTGGTTCAAACATTTGTCGGGATAATTAAAACTGCTCGAGCATTTTGCTGTTGTTGGTAGGGTAATAATAGACTAGGAACCACATAGAAAATTATTTATTTGAATATATTCTTAAATTAGATACTTAATTGATTACACTTTTTTGTCCGTAAAATATTGACACAAATTAAAATAGCTGCGATTCGCCATACCTTACATTCATACATTTGAATCACAAGCGGAAGGAAATTCCTAATCCATTGCTTCATGTTTGAAAAATTCGCAAATTTAAATGACCCAATGAATGGTGTTGACCCAATGATATTTAAAACTATAGATACGTTGTCCGCACTCTAAAATGACAACATGAAATGAAGCCAATTGGCCACATCGCGCTTAGTTACGCACCAACCTGTCGCGCGACACTACGTTTGTTTTTAATTTATATTGTGTGTGTAAACCTGTGCAAAACAAAAAAAACAAACCGTCGTGTGTTTTCAGACGATGTACAAATTATACTCCAAAAGTTAATGACAAAAACGTGTCGTTTCCCTTTCTTCACGCGTATATGTAGCTATCTAGTATTTTCGCCGTTTTTAAGCGCCGCGATGTTGGTTCATGTCGTGTCTAATATAATAAGTCATTGTGTTGACCTGTCAAACTGAATGACATTGTACACACGGCTACATATCAAGCTATACATTTGCAATATAAGCTGACCTCTCGTAAGGAAATCCTGTACAATGCGAGAGCAGCATAAACTGGTAAAGTATAGCTTTTTTTTCAAGTAACTTCTCCCGCTCTGGGCGGAGCGGGAGGGTGTGTCAGACTCTTACTGACCAAAAACCCACCCATATTCCTTCCGTTGCCTGTGTTGCCAGGGGCCTCGGTAACCCTTTGGTACCTTCCCGCGACGTAATGTATAGCTGCAGGCTTAGCATTACACTCTCTATTTCTTCGAAGAATAGACACGACTCTTTCCATACAAAGTGACATTTCGTCTCTCCTATTCATCACATCACACTATTCATGACATCCCACCGTAGAAATCTTTCTACATAAAAAAGGACCTAGACAAAGATCGTTAGAAACGAAAGACAAGATGACAGATTGTAGAAAGATTTCTACGGTGAGATGTCAAAAACTGAGAAACGAAATGTCACTTTGTTTAGAAAGAGCCATGTCTATTCTTCGAAGAAATAGAGAGTGTCATGCTAAGCCTGCTGGATATGTAAGCCGTGTGTACAGTCAAACTCAGATCAGACCGGTACCTACACTAAGAAAATTACCCTTACTGCTACGACCAACACCCTAATTGTATAATACACTATTTAATGAATGATTTTCAAGTACCTAATCCATTGCTTCAATTCAATTATTTTAAAAATTGTTCGATTTTTTTTTATGATTTCAATCATTGTTCGAAAAAACTGTCAGCTCAACAACGTCAATAACACAATGAATGTTGTTGAACTGTCAAAATTATACCCATTACTACTGGTAAGTATGTTATTAATTGAATTATTCGTTATTATTTAAATTATTTTAAACATTGGTGCCGATTCCCTTGTTCACAAACTTAACTAAATTTAAGTTCAGCGCATCTCTTTCTTTCCATTTCATTAAGAAGAGGACAGAAAATAAATTTTAGTTTAGTCCTGTCAAATTAATCAGCGCCTGTCATTACTCCATACAAGTTTAGCCGTGATTAAAAACTTGCCTACTAAAATTACGTCAACTTACGTCAAGCGGTGATTAATTTGACAGGACTAAACTATAATTTATCTTCTGTCCTTTTCTTAATGAAATAGAAAGAAAAAGATGCAATGAACTTAAATTTAGGTTAGTTTGTAAACAAGGGAATCGGCACCATTGTTCGATTTTTTTTATGATTGCAATCATTGTTCGAAAAAACTGTCAGCTCAACAACGTCAAGAACACAATGAATGTTGTTGAACTGTCAAAATTATACCCATTACTACAGATATGACACATACGCAATTACCCCATTGACATATAAATCTACCTATCTCAATGAATTACCCCGCAGTTTAAGACGCTGACAACACCTTAACCGCAGTCACTGTCAGATTGCATAGAAAAGAAAGAGAAGCGCGATGACACAATGCTTGTGATTTATTGCAAAATATGAAGCAATTATCTATTTACTCACAATTGAGTTGAGTAATCGAAAATAAAAAAACAACCAAGTTCTGCATTCAAATAAGACGTTATTGTTATTAATTAAATACGTAACGTATGTTGATATTTAATACAGATATTTTGGATTAGAACTCAAGGTAAGAGGTTAGTTTAACGTTAGTTTGTATCGAGATTTTTTCTTCAAAACGTGTTTTGATAACAAGCAAGTTCTGGGAAATATGTTCAAAATTAACATATATTTTTTCCGCTACCACAAACTACACAGATTTGGCAATTTTTTTTCTTAAGAGAAGCCTATTTTTGTCAATTGGGTCTTGTCAGCGCCTTAAGTCACTGTCAAAGACAATCGTTACCTATCTCATTAGGTATATGCTGATGACAGCTGATCTATACTGTACACTATCTACGACTGAGGTGAAGACCTGCAGGAATCGACCAATCGTAACATAAACAGCGCTTCTCCATCACATTTATTATGGGCAAACTGGAACTTTCTGCCAGCGTATGTGTTGCTTTTTTTCGCCATTTCTTCTCAGGGGAAATGTCGACTCCATCTAGCTTATTTTTTATTTTATTTTTTTAATATGACGTGTAAGTGATTCTGTATATATCCTATTTACAGACTATACAATTTCATCTAATTTCATAAAACCCAGATGGGTTTTATGTGAAAAAAGTTTAGTCCTGTCAAATTAATCAGCGACTGTCACTACTCCATACAATTTTAGACGTGATTAAAAACTTGCCTACTAAAATTTCGTCAATTAACGTCAATCGCTGATTAATTTGACAGGAGTAGTAGTAGCAGGAGTAGTAATTGCTACGGGCCCCGCGCAAAAGGGGGCCCCGCGTATTCAAACCTGCCAACCTCCGCCTGAGCGTAATTTTTTGAGTGAAACTTATTAAGACGTAGTAGGTGTATTGGATTTATTTGATGTCACAAAAACGTGAAATGTAACGCCTTTTCCGACTAAGGCAAGCCACGTCAGACAATCGGTAACCGATTATTTCGTTGGCGGAAATAGAACACAGAATTTCATACGGTAAACGCACAAGTTCTACAAAAAGTAGCTCGCTTAAAAGTATAAAATTTGATTGGCTCTACAAAAAGTCTGACGTGTGCGAGAACCCTTACTCGACACTCAGTGTGGATTCGAAGCTAGATTCAAAATGTTGAAATTGTGTGTTTATTTGTAAGACTTACTTAGTCTACATTATTTTTATTATAATTAAGTTATTTTTTGTTTACTTCTTCATACTTATGAACCCATAGCACATCAAGGGCCCCTCGATAGATTTTGCTACGTGCACCGCGCCTGATAAATCCGGCACTGGCCAGTTGCCTTTTCATTTTTTTGTTTCGGGGTGGATGGATCCACCCCGGTGTTTTCCTCCCACACTTGCACCGGCATCATGGGATCTAGTGCGACTTCCGCGATCCCCGCCATTGTGAGCTACCTCAGGCTCGCGGGGGGCAATGAGGTGTAAAACTCCCCCCGCGACGTCCAATAGGGTTAGCGCGTGGAACAATAGGTGCCGCCACCTCGGGACCTGCTGTGGGGGCAACGGATGTCCCCGAGTCCATCGCCCCTGGCTGGCCAGTTGCCTCGCTCAACGAAGCCGCCAGTTGCCCGCACACACACGCCTTGTTTGTAGTAGACTTAGTAGTTCAATTCATTTATTTATTGTTTGTCACAGGTAAATAGTCAGATCTTACAATAGTGTTAATGAATCACTGTAACATACCCATGGGGTGTACAATATTTATATTAATAACTAGGTAGGTATATCAATGTTGTTGGTTATGTTACTGTTTTTGTCAACCTCATTTTACATTAATTCTTACACAATTATTAGGGACATACAATTTAGTTTAATAAGTCAAAAAAATAAAAATAGAAAAATAAGTATACCATGTCAATTTTGCGTCAACCTCATCAGACATTATTAATAGACATAATTATTTTGGTCATGCGATTTACATTAGATAAGTACAAAAAAGTAAACAAAATAAAATAAGTTTAACATGTCAAGTTTTAGTCAACCTCATACTAACATTAACAATAGAAGACATAATTATTACGGTTGTATATTTCACCTTAAATAAGTCAAAAACAAGTTTAGTCAATAATTCGGTCTGTTAGAAATTCATTAATTGAATAATATGTTTTACTTAGGAGAAATTCTTTTAACTTTAATTCAAAAACTTTTAATGAAGAGATATTCTTGATGCAGTTTGGTAGCTTGTTATAGATTTTAACTCCAACACCAAATACACTCGATTTAAATTTAACTGTTCTACATTGAATGCCTTTAAGTTCATTTTTGTGTCTCGCGCTTCTCAACGCTTCATACTTATCTATATCGCGTTTTATCATCCTTGCCGCTTCAAATATGTAAAGTGAAGGTAGGGTTAAGATTTTCAACCTTTTGAAAACTGGTCCACATGAATCCGTCTGTCTCAATCCGCATATACTTCTGATGCACTTTTTTTGTGCTTTTAGAGCACACTCTCTGTTCGGTGAATTACCCCAGAATAGGATACCGTATTTTAGTATGGAGCCTACATATGCATGATAAACACTTAGTAAAGTACTCTCATTTGTAACTTTTCTTAACATGTAGAGGGCATATGAGAACTGATTTATTTTTTTGCAAACATGGTCAATCTGTTTTTTCCAGTTTAGTGCAGAGTCAATATGTATGCCAAGAAATTTGGTTGTCTTAACTTCTTTTAAGGTTTCACCTTTGTATTTTACGTTTATATTTTACGCGCTATGATAGGTACTTTGTAGTGTACCTATCATAGCGCGGTCGTATGAAGCTTAGCCTCTGTCCGTTTTTACTGTGTGACCAAGAGACACGATAATATACAGACGTCAATTTGCCATGTCAGCCGTTTCATATAACCGTCAAAGTTAGTTGTGTGTACCTATACCCATTTCTTTGATCTTGGATTATAATATTCATTTTAAAGCTGCCATTTGTAACAGGTTTTACTTAAGGCGCTGACAAGAGATAAATGACCAAAGTAGGCTTGTCTTATATAAAAATATTGACAAATCTATATAGTTTGTGGTAGCGGAAAATATATATGTTAATCTTGTACATATTTCTCAAAACTTGGTTGTTACCAAAACACGTTTTGAAAAAAAAATATCTCGGTGGAAATTAACTGTGAACTAACCTTTTTACCTTGACTTCCAATCCAAAATATCTGTATTAAATATCGTTACGTTACGTATACGTTGGTATTTAATTAATAACAAGAACGCCTTATTTGAACACAGAACTTGGTTGATTTTTATTTTCGATTACACAACTCATTTTAGAGTAAATAGATAATTTCTTCATATTTTGCAATAAATTACAAGCGTTGTGTCATCGCGCTTTTCTTTCTGTTCTATGCAGTCCGACAGTGACCGCGCTTTAGCTGTTGTCAGCGTCTTAATACCGATAATTCTGGGTCCTAACCAAATTTTTGTATGTGAGTTTTATTAAACATACTTTTTTTTTTGATACGCCTTTGTACAAAAAAAAATAATAATTTATCGTTAACAAAAGATGTTTACTTTGAAATTTTTATGGTGACTTGCTAACCGGCGCGGGTTCGCGGTGTAGCGGATCGCGCGAAGGTACCTGTAATCCGTTGGTTTAAGTAGCTATATAAACGTAAACAAAAAAACACGTGACCAGAGAGCTGTCAAGTAACCGACTGAACGAAATACCTGTCACTTCAGTTGTCATGCTACGTCACAGTTGTACTCTTTAATTTAGCAACGTTATAATTCGTTGACGTCTACAGAACCTGTCTTTTTGGGTTCTTTACAATAGACATATTACAAAATATTGTAGTATTATTATAAATCTAACTAAACAAGAAAGTATCATCTATAAAAACCCTTTTTACAATTTGTTTACCTTTATTTAATTACTTAAACCAATGGAGTACAGCTGTGCACTCGCTCGATTTGCGATTCTTATGTTTTTTAGGTATTTTATTAAGATTTCAAGTCGGAAAAAAAGTAATGAACAAATAATGGAAACGTTCTATTACTGATACTGAACCATCAAAAAAAAAAATGCGCACTGGTTATTTTTTTTTTCCTGTTCCTTATAAGAGCGATGGCCGCTCTTCTAGTGAATCGTAGCTATAATCCTTATAGTAATGTCATATACTCTCATTGCTAGAGTCCTCAAAGCAAGTTTGAGTTTCAGCCGAATTAAAGCTCAGCAGGACATCGGATCTTACAGAGAGCCTAGGATCGGGAGTTTGGGTCTCCGCTGAAGTATGATTAATACTGGCCGGACTTGAGGATAAGCTGTCAAAAAGCCGGAAATTGGGCTTAGGAGAGTCGTAATGACAGAAGCAAGTTTGTGTCTCTTTGATGCTTAAATCAGGGGACTGCGTCTGAGAGTTCTTACAAGACTGTGTTTCCTTATTTGAGCGGCTTAAACCAAATTCTAGTGGGAAGGTCTGAGTTTGAATGTCTGATAACGAAACTGGATCAGAAAAGAATATCTCATCTTCGCTGTTTTGCGATTTCAAAGACAAGAGATCCTCAAATGCTACTTGAGTGCTGATTTCGTCAGTTTTAGTTTCAAATTCGTTTTTCGACTGCCAAGACGGTAACGTAACGTCATTCCGTATATCCTCCGGTATTTGCGTCGCAAAAGATTTCTTTGGACTATCGCAGATATCTTCATGAGTCTGGATAGATATATTTGTTTTGTCATGTTTGTTCTCTGATTCGTTAAAAATCCACGTTTCTGTGACCGTTCCAGCGGCCACTTCATCTGTCATCACTGTTTCTGCTCGAGCCTCTTCAGATTCAGTTTTTTTCTTTTTCACGTCACTCCCATTTTCGCTTTTCCGTTTTTCAGCTTTTTCAGTCTTATACATTTGATGGACGTTGGGATGCTTTCTCTTCAGATGTACCATTAATTTCTCGTTAGTAGTATACTTAGTATCACAAATTTGACAAATATAAACAAAGTTACAACATTTTAAGTGTCTTTGTAGTTCTGTTTCGGTCGCAAAGCATTGGCTACAGTCATTGCAGAAATAGGTTTTTATTTTATGTACTCTGTTCATATGTTGGTTTAAAAATTTCCTTCCGGAGAACCATTTGTTTTTATCTGAAGTTATGTGATAAGCACATTTGAGTTCTGGACAGTAATACTGTAACGAAATTTCGAATTTTTCCGAAACGCTGTGGGTTTTTTTGAGGTGGTTTAGTAAGTCACTTTTTTTGTAAAAATTGTCTTTACAGTGGTAGGGGCAGGGGAGGTCGATTCGCGCTTCTGTTTTCGGTGCGGTTATCATAATGGCTAGCTTTTGGTCGTGGAGTATGCAGGACACTTGGTTTCTTCGAAATTTTTGGGCTTTTTTCTTTGCCTGTAAATGAGAAATTGTAACTTGTGAAATGTGATAAAGAAAAGAAAGAAGAAAAAAAAGCAGTATTTATTGGGACTCGTACAGGCAGATCACAAATTGAACACGCCCATAGAAATATAAATGAATGAATGAAATGCACCGAACCAAGCGTGGTTAAACCAGACTCGATTGCTCGAATGAACCCAAGGATTCGCACTAGTCCCTGGAGCCTCATGTTTCATGGGACTACAGAGACCACGCTCATAGAAATATAAAATTAAAAAATACAAAATTAAAAAATACAAAAATAACATGAAAATAAAAACAAAAAGTCAGAGTACGAGGTCAAAAGGCTCCTATCTATCCTAGCATAATGTTGCGACAGTAAAAAAATCTTTGTATCATCATCTGCCTGCCTTTTCCCAACTATGTTGGGTTCGGCTTCCAGTCTAACCAGGGGGGTAACCATCACCTCTTATAGCAGTATTATTATAATATTACTTTACAGTGGGAAAGTGATGGAGCTATACAGGACTTATAGCTCCATCTCTTTCTCCCACTGAAGTAATATTAAAACAATACTGCTATAAGAGGTGATGGTTACCCCCCTGATGCAGCTGAATACCAGTATTTTACATGAAGCGACTGCCTATCTGACCTCCACAACCCAGTTACTGGGTAATACCACTTGGTACGACTGGTTGTCAGACTTTCGGGCTTCTGACGACCAGTAACGACTGTCAAAAATCCACAAATGACAGCGTGAGAGTCAAAATGGCGGGTGTACCATAGCGAATTAAATTATACCAATTACCAAACAAATGTACCTAAAACGTACTATTTAGTACCTAGCTCTAAAAAATCTGTACCTCTTTCAGAACGAAATTATTTCAAAATTAAGGTACACCCGCCATATTGACATCAAGATGGCGGGTGTTATATAATATTTTAATATTTAACCATTACTCATAAAATATAATTATACCAAAATTTGTACCTAAAAAATACCTTAAGTAAAAAAAAACACTCACTTGATCTGTTGGATAGTTCCTGAGAAATAAAACAACAGTGTCTTGTGTATAAGGAAACACGATAATTATCATGATATATTGATATAGTTATTTATAGATCTATGTTTTACGGATATTTATTAATTACGAATTAAATGCATACGAATAATTATTATATTAATAAGTTACTACCAACCGTCCGCAACTAGCTTCGTAAATGCAAATTCATGATAAAGTATGTTGCGGGTAGTTGATAAACAATTTGCAATTTGCCCTCTGTTTCCTGATTCATCATACGAGCTTCCATAGCTTACAATACGCAGATAACTTTATTTTCATTAATATAATTTTCATTGCGATCATATAGAATTGACACTATGAAACGCGGAAAAAAAAATGTTGTTGATTTAAACGAACAGAAAAAAGTGTTTTGTAAATACAAACATCATTTCCCATCGATTCATGATTTACCTTCACCGTGTAGTGAAATATTTTCAAAAATGTCCAATGAACGACAAATATCACCTAAAGCACTTTATTTATCGATTAAAAGAAATTTTGAATACTTTTTTCCCGTGGAGGATGAAAACAGTGAAGATAAAAATTATGTAGGTTCAGAGAATAAAACGGAAGACGAAGATATATTAATTACGAAAGATGTTGATGCAGAAAAAGAGATTGAAGTAGAAAATAACGAAGAAAATTTTTACGTCGGATAAAACTACATGTACTGAAGAAGGTAAATATTTTAATTTTTCACTTGATTTATATCAATGGACGAGAATTCGGCCAATCTCAAAATGCTCTGTTCGTATGAGAGCCAATAATCCAGTTAAACAAAAAAAGTGGATATTACCTAAATATGAGTGGGCTGAGATTTGAGGAGGGAAAAAATTTGGGAAAAAACCGAATCTCCTTGCAGTTGGTGCTTTAAAACCTATTATGTTAAATGCAATGAAAGAGTGACTTTTCTTGGTGCATGTAAAGAATGCAATGCTAAAATAAAAATAGTGATTACATATCCTACAGAAAATATTGCTTCTTGCAACAGTTTAATTACAGATTTTGATAAAAATGTTAAACATAATATAAGAAAAAAAATCAAATTGTCACCCATAAAGCGCAAAGAATTGATGGAAGAAATGAAACATGAGTCTCCTATAACAGTTCATAAACAATTAATTAGTTACGCAATGGAAGTTGGAGATCCACAGCCACCCCATCTACCTTCACATGGAACTTTACGACAGATAAAACATGAAAGTAATCTTAGTGAGTATTACCATAAAGATCCAATTTTGGCTTTATTGTACATGGCTCAAAACGTAAAACCCTATAACGATTATATTAAACACATAACAATTCATCCACATTTTTATATTTACTATTGGTCTACGTTACAAGAAATATACTACAATCAATATCATAAAAACCACAGAGTTATACTGAGCATCGACGCAACTGGTAGCATTTTTAAGGAAACTGATTTAATTGTGAAAAATTACTCTTTGCTGTACGTTGCTATAATGTACAGCGAAGAAAATAAAAGAAGTGTTCCGGTTGCTCAAATGATTTCTAGTTCTCAGACGATGGATACTATATTAAACTGGTTAAAAACTTGGAGAAATCAGAAATCAATTCCTAACGAAGTGATTTTGGACTAATCTTCAGCGCTAATAGGAGCCACGATCAAAGCTTTTACTGAGCATAAGTGTACTAATGATTATCTTTTAGAATCGTTCAGGAAACTTGACGCTGATGAGACATCACCCGACGCCTTATATGTTCGCATCGACACAAGCCACTTTGTAAAAACGATATACAACCTTAACTGTTTTCTGAATGTGGACCAAAGAACTAAAGCGTTTTATTGTAAATGTATTTTGTATCTTAAAAATCTAAATGACTACGGAACTGCAAAACAAACAATTTTAGATATAATAACCGTAGCTCTCAATAAATACGATAGTATTGGATCTCCATGCGATGAAGCTAAAAGAAGGTTAAAAATATTCGGCAAAACCATGAATCTTCCAGATTATAAAGACTTGGAACATTATAGTTTGCCAGAACAACTTATATTGAAAGAAATTAAAGAAGAGGAACTTACATTTCCCAAATGGTATCAGGACAAATTAGATCGCGAAAATTTGTTAGTTACATTAACAGATGATGACAGTGACTCCTTATCACACGAAAACTTATTTTACATGCCTACTTTTATACCAACACTAACCCGGTTAGTACAGCAACTACCGTTGTGGTCAAATGTGACGATTCCAATATATAATTCAGAAAACCAAACTGCGTCTTCATCCAACGTGGAAAGTTATTTAAAACGCTCAAGAGATACTTATGTCATATTGACGTGAAATCCAATAGATTGAGATTGGACCAATTTATCGTCAAACATGCTAATTTTATAGATGGGGAATTAAAAGAAGCTATAGGTAAAGTAGAAACTACAGAGAAGGGTGACTTGAAAAGAAGAAAAAATACGAAAGCAAAGGTAAATAAAACAGAAGATGATTTCCCAACAGACTCAATTTTTTCTAAAACTCCATCGTTTTCTGAAAATTGGAAGGGCAAAGGTGACGCTCGAAAGGCCACGAAGAAAAAAAGAGTGAAAATGCATAAACCTGTGCCACTATTGTTAAATGGAACAAGACTACGAACTGTCATGAAGGATTTACACGTATCGAATACTTGCGCATTCGACTCGGTTGCACAACTAATTGCAGTAGGGTGTGTTGAAGGGTTTTATTTAAATACTCATGTACTCAATCATCAAAATGAATTTTGTCAGTTCATAAAAAAAATGATTAATGTCAAAACTACCAGAACAGATTTATACAAGTACCGTGCTCACCTTCTTCAGCCATATTTTAAAAAAACTGATATTAATCATAAAGTTTTCATCTCTTGCGAATGCAATATAGCTTATATTTTTGAGAATATTTTGATCGACGCAATTTACAGTGCCTCTGTACAAGAATCATGTACGAATACTGAATGTGGCATTAACAAAGTACAAAGAAACATTGCTTTTTTGCCACTTAATTTTAACATGCCAATGCTCAATCAATCGGCAGAGTCTATGTTATGTGAAGAAAATAATATTGTACAATGTAGACGTAATGACTGCAACGGCATACGAACATTAAAACACGAACTAAGTAATACAATAGCTTTTGAGCTGAATCAAACAGATGTAATTTGTCTTAAAGACATACCTATGGAAATAACATTCAATAATACAAAATACGAAGTTCTTGGATTAATTGAGTTTTTACCGTCCGGCGGCGATATTACAGACATAAACAATATTGGTCACTATCGGGCTCATTGTCGTCGTAATGCTGAATGGAAATGTTTTGATGATCTTAATAATTTTATAACCAAAACTCCGAATTCACTTATCGCTAATTGCATTATGTATGGACGAAAATAAAGAGGTACTTAATAACTTTGACGCGTTATTAAATTCATGATTTATAATTTAATAATTATCCCTAAAATATATATAAATATGTACCTAGATCAATAATATTCATAATAATAATAAACATAAGTAAACGAGACACGGTTGTTTTATTTCTCAGGAACTATCCCACTGATCAAGTCTGTGTTTCTATTTACTTAAGGTACTTTTTAGGTACAATTTTTTAGTGTAATTACATTTTACGAGTAATGGTTAAATAATAAAATATTATAGAACACCCACCATCTTGATGTCAATATGGCGGGTGTACCTTAATTTCGAAATAATTTCGTTCTGAAAGAGGTACAGATTTTTTAGAGCTAGGTACTAAATAGTACGTTTTAGGTACATTTGTTTGGTAATTGGTATAATTTAATTCGCTATGGTACACCCGCCATTTTGACTCTCACATGACAGCCGGGATCAACGGCTTAACATGCTCTCCGAGGCACGGGGGGGTCTTGGTATGTAAAGATCGTCACCTATTCACGGATCAACCGCGACAAGCGTAGCTTAACCTGATCGGTCGACTCGTGCGGCTGTTTTTACTTAGCCACAAGCCCCACAATATCAGCGGCCACACCAAATATTTATTTATAGAACTATAACCAGAAAAATCATAAGACAACCCTCAATCAATACCCTGATGCTTTCGCCTTAAGTCAGAAGAACTTGATTCTATACAATACAATTTCTTTTTCCCAGCTAAAACAGTAGGAAGTGGTAAAGGGCGAGCGTCTTATGTAATATTGATGTTCAAAAAGTGTTTATTCTCAGCATAATTTGAATAAATGTTTCTCTATCTCTAGGCAAGCCTCATAAGATCTAAAATAAAATCCATTTATTCATATTATGCTGAGAATCAGCATTTTTTGGGCGTCAAAATTACGTAAAACAGTTCCACAAAACACCCGCCCTTCACCACTTCCTAGTGCTTTAGCTGGAATGAAGAAGTGGCGCAACAAACTCCTGCATACAGTGGTGTAGCCTGCAGTAGCAGCTAGCATGCTACCAACATTTTTTTTTGCTCAATTCTTACCCTAACTTTCTGTGATGTCTTAAGTATTTTGTCTGACAACTGACACCGCTCTCGGAACTGCTTACAGCTCATCATAGCGGCTTCACAGGTCGCGCATAGTAATTCTGATATACCTTGTGTTCTTGTTGTCTGAAAAGATATATTAATTACTATTTATTACTCTGTCTATGTATTTATTGTTTATGTAAACGGTAAACCACAGACTACCTGCAGTATTGTATCTCATTCTCCTTTTAATCCATCAAAGGTTGTCTTTAAAAGATCGCTTTTAGCGATAAAACCGCCCATTGTGGCACTCTATGTAAAATTTCAGCGAACAGGAGAGCACTGGTGGCCCAGTGGTAACGGCCGCGACTTACGAGTTGTAGGTCGTAAGTTCGAACCCGGACAGGTGCTTTACTTTGTGTAAATTATTTCATCACCACTGCTCTCAAAACGGTGAAGGAAAACATCGTGAGGAGACCGGCATGTCCTAGAACCAAAAATTCGAAGACATGTGACATCTACCAACCCGCACTGGGCCCGTGTGGTGGATTACGGCCCACTCACAGAGAGTAGGACTGTGTCCCAGCAGTGGCAACAATATAGGCTGATTATGTATGTAAAATTTCTACTTTTATGTCTCTAATTTGTATAGTGTACACAATAAAGAGAATTCTATTCTATGTTATACATAGGTATCATATATACGTTTTTTTTTGCTGTCCTATAAGCCCCAAATAAGCGATATTTGGGACGGTCTCATGTTTTTTTTCTTTTTCAGTTCCTATTGTCATTTAAAAATTTTAAAATAGCAGCCCACCGGTATGGGGAACAGGTTATTTTCCTATAAGGGTTCTGTTTTTTTCCTTTTGAGGTATGGAACCCTAAAAAAGGATGTGTAAGTGTTATTTTAAGCAATTTACAAAATAAATATCATGTAATACTTATTGTAAAGGTTAATTCCTGATAATTGCTGTGCTGAGGGTTTTTTGTGGGTGGGAAATCATCAAATAATTTCTCCCGCTCTGGGCGGAGCGGGTGTTTGTGTCAGACTCTTACTGACTAAAACCCACCCGTATTCCTTCCTGTTGCCTGTGTTGCGGGGGCCTCGGTGACCCATAAGTACCTTCCCGCGACCCCGGCAGGAAAATATTGCACTTCATCATGCTGAGTGCAACAGATGCTGAGGAATCCTTGTCACAGTCACAACATGCAGCTACCAACTATTTCTGTTTTATGCTTATGATTATAGATCTATTTAGTTTTTATTTTTTCATTAAATTATTTTTTTGTATGCACATATTTCTGTGACAAATAGTTTTTTTTTTTTTTTTTTCGTTTTTCGTCTGTTTTTTATTGATATTTATTCTTCACATAAAATAAAGCGATTACTTAAATAAAAGGGAGAATGTACGATAACCTAAGGCTTGTGTCCCAAAGGGGAAAGCAGAGGTCACTAAAAAGTGCTGACAAAAAGCTGGACATTTACCAAAAAAGTTCAGACATTTTATTTTTAATCTTTTGTTTCTTAGAACAAGTTTAATATTTTAAATATAAAAAAAAAAAAATCCCCTAATGTTGAAAAGTCCGGACAACATCCGGACATGGACCCAACAAGCTTGATATGTCTGAACTAATGCAGACAGATGGTAAGTGTAAAAATTAACCACATTTTGCAATTTATATTTTTTTAATACATTATGTCCGTGCCAATTTCGCAATAGCCACTATAGCCATTGCGGTCAATATTGTTGTTTTCTAGGGCTATGATTTACGAGCCTGTTATATCTCTGAGTGCCTCCCAGATACGTCATCACCATACATTAGGTTACTGTGAATGGATTGCACAACCCAACTTGATGCATCCAATAAAACTAACCAGCAGATTCAGTGCGGGGCCTTTCGTCACATACATCGGTCGTTAGGGTCGAAGGGAAAACTATAAACTAGGATAATCGAAGATCTGGAGTACCTGGTTACCCTCATTAGGTAAAACACAAGAGCCCAACCAAACTATTAGAGCTCGACATACCGCCTTTACAAAAAATATTCAACTTGGTAGGCCGCTTCACTTGATGTCAAAAATCGAAGGTCTGAAGTATCTGATGAAGAACCCTCAGCTGGTCTCAGGTCTATTAAAGATATGGTAATGCCCCCTTCTACTATTGGTACATAAAAAAATCAACTGTCATTGCAAAAATCCAGCGTAGTGGGACACATCTTCTAATCTAATTTAATCTAGCCTATAGCATCCCACAGCTGGGCGAATGCCTCCCCTTCTGCTTTTAATACGCATATAAATAAAATTAAAGGAAAACTCTGGATAAGACTAGACTGGCATACTTATACTTACAAGTTTACAAGAAGAAATAGTCGAACGATTAACTTTACCAAAAACACAAGCAGCTCCATCGAGACTTGGCTAGTTTTTTACAGAATGTTTTTGGTGGGATTGTAATTACTTTATTCAATTCATTTCGTGAAAGTTTTGGGTTTTTTTTTTATTGCCTATCACATAATTAGCGAGTGCTCCATTTATTTTGTATGTATCTCGGGGGTCCAATTAATAGGATAAATGGTGAAATACGGTTCAATGACAATATTTAAAAAACCCACCTCAATCGCGGTAACTCTGAAGTAATCATCGTGAAGTGCCCATTCATACATGTTTTTCATTTCGCCCGAATCCGCTAAGCAGCCGCGACACACAACGGATAGTCGAGTGATTGGAGTTATTAGTTTCGTAAAAGGAGCCGACATTTTAATAAATTTTGTAAGTTTTCACACAGTATTTTAAGTAACAGTAAACAATTTCTTGCGTTAGTAACGAATCGCTGTTTGAGTTTGACATTTCATGACTGATACAATACAATTACATTCCGAATGGGGCTCAATCATTGAGATAGGAAAAACATATATTTAAATGTCAATCACAGACTACAATTTAATATAGGAAAATGTCAATGGGGTTAAAAACTGAAAGCTTGTCATAGGTGGCAGCACAGTTGTCCGTCTACTGACCGCCATTGTTTTGTTTACTTTTGTATCGATCTCAAAACGAAAACTACTTAAATATGTATGCGACTTGGAGTGTACCACTATAACAAAAAGGCTAAGGACAAGGAGACACACCACGTCACAGGTAAAAAGTAATACATTATGAATGTTTTTTAAATAGGTTATTTTATGTTTGTTCAGTTTATGTTCTTTTTTTGTTGAAGACTGGAGGCGCACGATATAAATAACGTTGAAAACCAACTCATGGATAATCTTCCTGATTGAAATACTTCAGAGATTATCATATCTTTGATTATTATATCTCTGAAGTTTTTAGAATTAATATTCTAAAACTGATTAATATGATAGTGTAAAACACACATACACCTTTACTATAATTTACATAATATCGCATCACAAGTGCCTGTAGGTAAAGAAAACAGACTTGGTTCACTTGGGTGCATCGGCTGTATGGGTCAGGATCAAATTTTTGACGTAATTGCACAACGGAATTATTAGGGTGCAAATAATTATTTTGCGCTGCATTTATTTTCCAGTATGATACATTTCCGCTGTGATTTCCGTTGTGCAATTACGTCAAAAATTTGGTCCTGACCCGTATACGAATTTCTCCCATAAAAGTCTTCAGGTTTCAAAAGGATAGCATATAGTTTCGACGAAATATCGGGTTTCTATTTTATTCCGAGAGCTTTTTTCCACAATTTTCGTCTTTTAATATCTTTGCCAAATACATGGGTCCCCGTATTTTACTAAATTAATATCACCGTGAGCGCTGTCAAAAGTTACAGTTGTGCTGTTTTGCTTTGAGTCGCATCGTGCCTTTAAAATAACGTGGCATTTTAGAAATTGTGATTTTAGCTGCAGTCGACACCTAACCAAAGAAGAAAAAAAATGGTGTTTACACTAAGAAATACTGTAATCAAGTGAATATAGCCGATGAGCCTAAAGGGCGACAAATTTCTGTCATGCTCACATCAGAGCAATACGCTCTCGCATTGCTCTAATGTGGCATTTAATCAAATCCAAGACGTAACAGCATACGTGAAATGAGTTTTTAAACTCATGCGCACAATGTTGAGTAATATTTGCATTTATGTTTATTGTAATTCATGGTATTTTCTTTGGGGTAAAACTTTGCCGGGAGCATGTAAATACGCTAATATAAACACTTCTCCATTAATGGACGAATAGTTGTTCTCAAATTCAAAATCTTAGTTGTCAGAGTCGATAAAGTCAACCAACAACACAGATGTGCCAATGCGTTGAACTTACATTTTCAAAAAAAAAACTAATCGGTCTTTCTTGTGCAAGGTTTGGGATTAAGACGTTAAATTATAAGTTTTTACGTTTAGCGAGCACTGGGAGCGCGTTCACGAGCGTTCCGAAAAGTTGACAGCTCTTAACGGTCATAATCGTGATATTAATCGGAACGCAAATTATTGACGTGTGCGCTGTGATAAATTAGGGCATAATTTGGAATGTACCCATAATTTGTAAGATTGAACTCCGTTTTACGAACAGACGACTTGTAGGAACTACGGTTATCTATCAGTGAGGTTAACGATGTCTTCTTTTAATGTCATCATCTAATTGAAAATTAAAGGACATAATAATATGTATGTGGTTTTTCATAAAATAAACACACTAACGTCGGCGTCTTAAACCTACCCGGAATGGAACGTAGTTTACATAAAGTTGCGTTCAAAATCATGTAAATAAAGGATTGCCAAATGAAGCGGCTTTGCTGTTGTTTTCATTGACTTTTGAGTTCGCATAGTATCTTTTTCACTTTGATCTGTATAAAAAAAACATTGACCGACTTATTGTCATAAAATTTTGTCATAAATAATTTGAACGAAGAACTCACTCGTCATTTTGACAACTCTTTTGGCTCAGCTAAATTTACAAGAGTATGATTGTCTAGTAGAAAGGTAATAATATCCATATTTCCATTTATTTCAGACAAAATAATCCAAGCGAATTCATAAAAAAACGCCGGTTAATATTTTCTAACGAAGTTGGGCGTGGATCGTACACGTTGGAGCGCGCAGACTTCACAGCGGTCGCCATTTCCGCCACGAATACTGGCTGGTGATCTTGTGTGTGGAATAGTGATATTGGAGGTTATAGTGCTTATTTTATAGTTATTTGTGCATCTGTTTTGTTAAAAACAAAATTTGAGGACGGTATACGCATATCCGACGTTGTAGGCACTATAAGTGCGTCGAATGAGTAAGTATCTTAGATCTAGATTACGTAGCTATTCGAACGCACACGTGCAATCAGTCTCAATATTTTCCGATTTAAATTGCATTTACACGGTGTCGACGTTAGTTTTGTAATTGTATTTGTTCACGATTGTGTCGGTAAGCGATTCCGATATCAAGTCCATTAAAATGAAAGTCGGTCAATTAATTATTTTAGTTTCTAGGTTGATCTATTTTTGGCCTGTCGTATGCACTATTGTTCCTAGTTTAATTTTTATTTACATTTGCGCGGCATCTGTGCCATTCTGTGTTGTAAATAGCGTACGTGGAAACTTCCGCTTAAAGTAGAAAGTTGAATATTTAAATAATCAGGACACCTTTCATTTGTTGACATTCAATTTCATAATATTATCGTGGGCTTGCGTCGACAAAATCTTAGTAGACTTCTAAACATTGATACGACATAATATTGTTTATAACTTTTTAATTGTATTGGATAGAATTGGACACTGCAAAGGTTATATTTTCGTTCAACCAGTTCATGACCCTTTTTTCCTCAACTTGCATTATCACTCAATATAATAATAATAATAATAAGCTTCTTAACTAAGTTAGTATAATCATTACCCATCTTATTTGTTTTTTTTGCATTCATTTCAAACCTCTTTAGTTAGTTAGCATAAACTTTACACATTAGAGAGGTATTACATATTTAAAATTTCGAATTGAATATTTAGGCGGGAATTGTATCACTTTCTACTAACTTTGATTAAAATTTTTCTAACATTGTTATATAACAATTTGCTTGGAAAAATATATTTTTGGATTTTAAATGACTTCCCTGATACTTATGACTATGGCCGGCTTATCTAAAAGGAAACTACCATTACTATTTAAATAAGGCTGGCTAATCTAACTCAGAGTTGTTACTTAAAACTAACCAATCATTTCTCAATTTTAATTCCCAAGAAATTGATTGAAAAAAGTGTTGTGTAGGGTTGTTAACTTTTTATATCAAATATAGTATTTTCGAAGCAATTGCCTGTAAAAATATGGACAATGAATAAAAAATGGTGTTTTAAACAGTTTTTATTATTTAAATGCATATTTTTTGCTACCTACTATAAACCTTTATTGACAGGTTTTTTTTTAATATCTCACACTCCAAATTAAAGTTACAAAATACCATTATTTCAACTTTTATAATACTGGCCCTATTGTGAATATCGCGCCATTTAGTATTGAAATAAAAATATAGTAGTTTCACGTACTATATCTTTTTTTTTTTTAAATATAGTATGTAGGCCTCTAATTTAGTAGGATACTACATTATATAGTAAGGTTGGCAACACTAGTGTTGTGTAACCTTGTAACTGTGTTGTGTGGAGGTCAGACAAGCAGTTGCTATATACTACCACTAAATATTTTATAGTGGTATTCAGCTACACTTCGATAGAATGGAAGCCAAGCTCAACATAGATTATGAACTAATAAATTTAAAGGCAAATCAGTATTATGACAGATTAAAAATGTTACAATTTTATTGAAATATGGCATGATTTGCTGGTCAATGTGAAGGTTAATGATAATTTTTAAGTACCTTAACCTGGACCTTTTTTAGTGAACGACTTTTGAATGGAAAATAATATACTTAGTATATACTACCCCATATTCATAAACAACTAAAACGCTCAACAAACCTATTGTAATTAAAATGGTGTTTTGTCTTCTTTCAAACTTAAGTCAAAATTTGAAAGAAATTGATGAAACATTATTTTTAACCTTTTAAATGATAAATGATTTTATTTCTGTAAGTAGGTTTTTACAAACACTTTTACACGTCAAAACATATTTTTTTAAACTAGATGAGGCCAGCGTTTCCTATCTGACTACTCTGAGAAGAAAGGCCGAAACAAACTCAGAGGTCACAGTCTCTTTTAAAGTCCAGACATAATCTTGGTCAGATCATGTGAACACCATGTGGATTGGTGTCTGAAATGGTCTTTTGATGAAAGAACCACACAGATTGAGTGGACCTGTCCAGTCAGTGCACGCATTTGTCAGTCGTTGTGCAGCTCAACTCATAACTAAAGGAGCTCAACGATTCAACGAACAATACCAAAGAAAGGACATTTGGCTAGGCCGCAAAAAATACTCAAAACTGCCAGACCATATTAAAAACTAACTGAGAATAAAACAAAATTAAACAATGATCCACATAGTCTTCACATTTACAATAATTAAAACAATATAATACTACACAGAGTAAATATTCATGTCATTGCATAAATAAAAGTCATTAATGTCAATGTGTATATTCAGACAATTTGACCGCCACAGTCATGTTTAGATGACAGACAAAATGTGCCCAGCACGCCACCTAGTTAGGTATAATATTTTCCATTAAAAAGTAATTCACTGAAAGTCGTAAAAAGAATAGGTGTTACTGTCAAATTATTACAGGGGTGGTATTTTCTTATCTATGATTAATCATTATGCACTTTAATTTATACTAGTAATATAAAGAGGTTACAATTGGGTGTCACTCGTGGATCTTTGACAGTCGTTATGGGTTACCAGAAGCCCGAAACCCTGACAACCAAACCAAGGGGTTTTGTATTATCCAGTTACTGGGTTGTGGAGGTCAGATAGGCAGTTGCTCTATGGTATAAAATACTGGCATTCAGCTGGGTCCAGTTAGGCTGGAAGCCAACCCCAACGTAGTTGGGAAAAGGCTTGGCAGAGAAGTTCTGAAATAATTTCAAAAGTTCTTTCACGGCCTGATAGAAAGTTGCACTATTGCTAAGTGTCATAGAATATGCTTTATGGCAGCCATACATACCATAAGTGTGCTCCGCGGAGCCCTAGGACTCGACAAAGCCTCTGTTGGGGCTCTGCGAAAATACTGGTCAAAAAAATACTAAAAGGGTACTAAATATTTTATTTTACTCTGCAACCTGAGTAATACAAAATCTATTAAAAAATTCCAACAAAGTAAAAAAATATACAAATGATAATCAACGTCAAGTAATATGATTATTACTATAGAATACACATAAAACTATTTTGCCTCTTGGTGGTCACAAGCAAAGTCGTGGGTGGTCCTGGGCATGACGTCTTGGGTACGATACCCGGGTCGGGCAGTGTTATTGGGTTTCTCCATCTGGAATTTCTCAGTAGCTGCCCGGCGTCTGAATTTGTGCCCGGTTGATGGCAATAGGCTCGCCCCCTATTACATGGGACTGTGGGAATTTGGGTGTACTACATGTACACCTCTGCCCAACCCTTCGGGGAAACAAGGCGTGATGTTATGTTGTAAAACCATTTTATGGTAATTTTAGGGCTCCGTCAAATACATATTTCGTTTTCCAAAAGGGTTCCGTACCAAAAAAGTTTGAGAACCACTGCTTAGGCCCGGACTCCACCAAAGCGGAGACGAGACGAGCGTAGAAGAGATGTTTTTTAAACAACCAAACCAAAGTATTTTGTTATTCACGCTTCGCTCGTCTCCGCTTTGGACTTCTCAGCACATCTCCGCTTTGGTGGAGTCCGGGCCTTAATGGTATAGTTAGTTTCGATGCGCACAAAGACTCAGGCAGAAGATCGTTTTAGCAAAAATAAAAAGATAACCTCGCCCCTGCCTCGGTCTAGTGCAAGCTCAAGGGTAGCCATAACGATATTTAAACCAAGGTCGTATCTTTAAATAAACAATAACTGATAACAGAACAAAAATGGTTGTTACAAGACATTTTAACACGTGTTTACCTTTAAGACTGCATTTAAAATGCAATTCTTATCTTTTAACACATTAAATGCAACATCACGCTTGTATTCCCCCTAAGTGTTAGGCAGAGATGTACCTATAGTACACCCACATTTCGCAGTTTGCCTCCCATGTAATAAGGAGCAAGCCTATTGCCATCAAACAGTCAGAAATCTAGATACCGGGCTGCTATTAAGAAATTCCAGATGAAAAAACCCAATAACACTGCCCGACCCGGAAATCGTACCCAGGACCTCATAGTGAGCAGTAGCGCTTGCTACCACTAGATCAGCGAGGTAGGCACTGAGTGATTAAAAAAAACACCTAATCAAACTAAAAGGATTTCTACGGTGCGATGTCAAAAATGGAGAAATGAAATGTCACTTTGTATAGAAAGAGCTGTGTCTATTCTTCGAAGAAATAGAAAGCGTCATGCTTAGCCTGCTGGAAATCCTGCCAGGGTCGCGGGAAAGTCCGAAAGGGTTACCGAGGCCCCTGGTAACACAGGCAACGGAAGGAACACGGGTGGGTTTTAGTCAGTAAGAGTTTGACACACCCTCCCGCTCCGCCCAGAGCGGGAGAAGTTATTTGATAATTTCCCTCTCAAAAAAATTGGGTAAAGGCAGATTGACGCAGTTTATTAATAAAAACATTTTCCTTTAATTCCAGTTGCCGAGAACACCAGAAATGAAGATAGTTACCACACCACTCACAAAACATATTGAAACAGTTCTATTATCTCTTTCAACAGTTCGCTACAACTTGCTCAAATTCTAACCTACCTACCCGCCTAAGTTCAACTCGCGACTAAGTATAGATACAACTATAAGATTTTTTTATTAGTTTCTAAGAGGATTGCGGATAATTTTAGTTTAATATGAAGATACCGGAGACGTCACCAAATGTTGGTGCTTATTATGGCAACGAGGAGAACGGACAGTGGCAGGTTTGTGGAATGATTATTTTGAACTATACTAGGCCCATTACATACGCGAAGTTGGTCATTAACCTTTTGACCGCCACAGTCATGTCTAGACAGACCAAAATGTGCCCGGCACGCCACGGTGACGACTACATGACAGGTTTTAAATGAATAATTCGTAGCTTGGCGCCGAGGGCACGTTTTTGCTTTTTTGACGTGGCGGTCAATAGGTTAATCATTTTTATCGGACCTGTCGCTCGCACTTGCGACTCTTATGGAGCAGTTCGTATTGTGTTATATAGCTGACCCGACACGTTGTCCTGTCTAAATTGCAATAGTTCATACGAATATCCCATAGAACACGGGACGTTAAATTATTCACGAATTTGAAATTTTTCCGGGTTACTTCCAATTTTTCTTTCCCTAAAAACCTGATTCGTACATTTTAAAACAAAAAATTGCCAAGTTGGTTCAGGCGTTCTCAAGTGATGCGCTTCCCAACGAAAAACATTTAATTTTTATTTTACTTTTAAAAAAATGCTATTTTGAGAGGGCTGAGCATTGTCGTGGGTTTGAACCCAGGCAGTAACTTAACTTTGGGTAATTTACGTCAGCACTTAAAACTGAAGGAAAACATCGTGTGGAAACCGGCATGTCCTAGACCGGATATTTGAAGACATGTGACATCCACCAACCCGTACTATGCCGGGCGGAGGATTACGGCCCACTCTTTCGTACAGAGAGGAGGTCGGGGAGTAAAACGGTCCCACTGCTGGGGTGTCCCAGTGATGATCCCACTCCCCGACCTAACGAATGAGATCGTTCGCGCGAATACGCGATCGTCGCGTTCATGTCACTCATTTGTTCGGAAACTTGGTAGGCGCATTCTGTCGGCGCGACCACACGTTCGGGTTCGCTGAACAAAATGTACAACAACAACCGACGATCGCGTTGGTTAGACGCGGTCGAGTATGCTATGCCTTAAATTAAATTGTGATGAAGTTTTCCAAGTTGATGATTTTGATAAAGGTTGTTTTCAATTGTTTTTCCAGCCGAACGGCGTGATTATAGACAGCGGCGTCGGCGGCGGTGTGGTCGGCAGTGGCGACGCCGGCATACATCGCCCGCCCGTCTACCCCGTGCACATCCCGCGCGCGCACATGCCCGGTAATACACACGCGCACATGCCAGGTAATATATACACAATCACTGTCACACACACCCTCACACACACACACACACACACACCCTCACACACACACACACACACACACACACCCTCACACGTACACACACATGCCAGGTAATATATACACACACACACACACCTGTTTGTACAGACATCCTTACGAGGACCTCGTTAGTTCTTGACCGAACAGATGACCTCCAAAAAACTGGTTTTAATACTTCGTTGGCTTTTTGAATAAGATAGAAAGAGACAGGTGAGTAAATCAATAGTGATGAGCTTATTGGGATAATGCTATCTCAACATTTTTCTGTATGAATTGCGGCTGTCATAGTGAGGACCTGAAATACACAGTTAAATGTGACCGACGATGCACATACGAGGACTTGTGTAGGCCAACTGAGGATCCGTATGTAAGCCCGCGACGCCTTTCCGACGACGTATTTTTAGACAATATTTCTTCTATCTTGTACAAAGTGCGGACGCTGTGTTAAGACTTTATAGCACCAAACCGAGGAAAATGTTTCGCGTAGAACTTTTACAAAGTGAGGACATCGTCAACTTTTACAAAGGGAGGACACAAAATCTACATCTACATCTAAACCATTTTAAGTGTAAGATAATTTAGTTATGTAAGTAGAATGTTCAGAAGTATTTCTTACACACATTTTATAAAATGAAGTACCAAGCGAGGACGAGTCGAGGTCTTTGTTTGTCGGCGCTTCTGAAAGGATTATCAACGAGAGTCGAAAGTAACGACTTTATTTTGTTAAAAATACGTGATTGTATCTCTCAGTTGCTTTTAACGTAAACAGAAGCGCAGAGTGCAGTAGTGGCCCAGTGGTAACGGCCGCGACTTACGAGTTGTAGGTCGTAGGTTCGAACCCGGATTTCGAAGACAAGTGACATTTACCAACCCGCACTGTGCTCGCGTGGTGGATTAGGGCCCACTCCCTCTCACCGAGAGGAGGCCTTTGTCCCAGCAGTGGGAAAATTATAGGCTGATTATGTAGAAGCGAGAAAAAAATGTTGTCCAATGTCGGTAT
The DNA here is from genome assembly GCA_905333075.3 of Atethmia centrago. Classification (NCBI taxonomy): domain Eukaryota; kingdom Metazoa; phylum Arthropoda; class Insecta; order Lepidoptera; family Noctuidae; genus Atethmia; species Atethmia centrago. The sequence goes on from HG995393.1 coordinate 13,377,630, forward strand.
TTAGCAGTATTACTCAAAAAACTATAAAAGTGAAGCATTGTGGTCTAGGCGTAGGCAAAGTGTATCATTATTGTTATTGAAACATTTAGATCTGGATCACTGAAATGATCCGAAATTTATTTGGATCATCTGCATCGGTTCAATGTATTTAAAATACAGAAAGTTACGCATACATTTACGATAGGCGACTCTTTACGGAATTTATTCACTGATCCGGGTCTTTGAAGTGATCCAAAAGATTTGGATCTGAAACATTACTTTGCTCTGTCCTCTTTACGCGCGACGCGTCACTTGCGAGGCGACTGAGCAGTGAGCGAGATAGGGGAGACTGAGACACCCTGATTTACTTGTAATGTCTGTCAACACAATCTACTGATGATACAACAATTAATCCTTTTTATTATCAGTTTATTAGAAAAAAGCAATAAATTTTGATTGACGGGCCGTTGACACGAATGATTTAACTTCAATAGTTTTAATCGTTAAGGGGACTACAGGACCTAAACGCAAATTTTGTAAGTTTTATAATGCCTAAATGTATATGATCCATTGCAGTAAACAAAATCAGAAAAATATATGATATTCTTAAGGCGCTGACAAGACCCAATTGACCAAAATAGGCTTCTCTTAAGAAAGAAAATTGCCAAATCTGTATAGTTTGTGGTAGCGGAAAAAATATATGTTAATTTTGAACATATGTCCCAGAACTTGGTTGTCACCAAAACACGTTTTGAAAAAAAAAACTCGATACAAACTAACGTTAACCTAACCTCTTACCTTGAGTTCTAATCCAAAATATCTGTATTAAATATCAACATAAATTAAGTATTTAATTAATAACAAGTACGTCTTATTCTAATGCAGAACTTGGTTGTTTTTTATTTTCGATTACTCAACTCAATTCTGAGTAAATAGATAATTACTTCATATTTTGCAATAAATTACAAGCGTTTTGTCGTCGCGCTTCTCTTTCTTTTCTATGCAATCTGACAGTGACCGCGGTTTAGGTGTTGTCAGCGTCTTAAGGATACATGCTAGGTAGATAGTGTGTTGAAAACATAATACAACTAATTTGATACGATAGAAAAAAATCACAAAGATACCTCTAAAAAATTCTTTTAACGATTAAAAACCATACTAATATACATGCAATCATTCTGATTTTTTGTCAGATTATTCTACAAGCAACATATTAGCATAATAGTGTTTTATTTTTTTATACGATCTATAGCTTTTTTGTAAATCGATAATTGCTTCATATTTTGCAATAAATTACCAGCGTTGTGTCATCGCGCTTCTCTTTCTTGTCTATGCAGTCCGACAGTGACCGCGCTTTAGGTGTTGTCGGCCTCTTAAAGCTAGTTATGCTTACCAAATTATATAATCATTTATAATTTAAGAACACGTAATCGTATGTCTACATTGTGTTATTACGACAATGTTGCAGGCTACGTGATGGCGGGCGCATACTACCCTCCCGCTGCCTACCCGCCCGTGCCCACACAGCCACAGCCTGATGACTTCGCAGATTATATGTGGATGGAGAACGAAGAGGAGTTTGATAAGCAGGTGAGATACAGTGAGATATGGTGAGATAGTGCGATATGGTGTGATAGTGAGATATAGTGAGATGGTGAGACAGTGAGATATGGTGAGATCCAGTATATTATACACAAATTAAACTTTTCACGTGATCAATTTAACTTCACTTACTGCTACTACAGCATGTTGGGGTATGTCGGTGACGCGAACTCGGATAGTTTCCCCTACCAAAAATCGCTCAACGCGCTTAAAGAAGTTTCAATTCAAAAATATAAATCCTGACTCACTCACTGACGGACTTTGGCGCTCTAGAAAGCCACATAAAAACTTCGCATCACACTGACGTCACGAAAAATCCTGCATCGCGCAAGCAAAGTTTACCGCGCGACTAGCATTTAAACAACGTCCCAACATCAATCGTCAGCTTCCACTGTAGGTGGCCCGGGTTGCCGGCGCGTTGTGTCCCACGCGCGCCTCAAAGAGATGTTGGCACAAGTGTAGGGTCCACTAGGGCCGATGCCTGCCGGGGTCGCGGGGTAGTCTGAAATGGATACCGTGGACCCTTTCAACCCAGGCAACGGAAGGAACACGGGTGGGTTTTGGTCAGTAAGAGTCTGACACACCCTCCCGCTCCGCCCAGAGCGGGAGAAGTTATTTGATAATTTCCCACCCAAAAAAAAAAAACGCTTCCATTGTAGGTAAGCGCCAACCAAAACCAACAATGGCGTCTCGTTGCTAGTCGATTGGCTCTGGCCGGGCCATCCCTAGGGAACTAGGGATCTCACCCACCAAGAGCCTGATCGCATTGGCGTCGTGAAGAACTTATAACAGATATAGATTTGTTCTCCAATGTCATGATTTCATGAAAAGGTCATTCAATGGAACAAATCTAACTTGGAGAGATGTATTAATGATTCTAATGATTATAATTCTGTAAATACATATATGTTATAGTCACGAATCATATTTTGATCAAGATACAACCTGACACTGACCTGCAAATAGCAAAATACGTAAGAAAATTTGAATTTCGTGACTACTGCTGCGTATCCAAATTAACCTTTTGACCGCCACAGTCATGTATAGATTACAGACCAAAATGTGCCCAGCACGCCACGGTCACGACTACATGACAGATTTTAAGGAATAATTCTTAGCTTGGCGCCGAAGGCACGTTTTTGTTTTGTTGACGTGGCGGTCAAAAGGTTAAGAGACACTGTTCGGCCAGATTGTTACGTCTATTAAGTTGTACCCTTTGGCTGTCCGCTGCAATATGTTGGCTCGCAGATTTGCGAAATGCTCGACTGAAGTAAAGGCTACACTGTTCACAGCCTACTTTCAGTCGTTTTATACATGCAGTTTGTTGGTCAACTGCACACAAAGGGCATACAGCGCTCTGCGCGTACATCACAACAATGCATTCAGGGCGTTGGTGGGGTTGCCGCGCTACTGCAGTGCTTCTGGCATGTTCGCAGAAGCGGGCATTGATGGCTTTCACGCCATTGTGCTCAGGGTACGCGTCAGCCCCAACAGCATCCTGACAGGTGGGACAGTCCCATACTGGGGCATTGGATGCGCCTACATGTGGCGCATAATTAAGAAGCTGACCAGAGGCAAATGTGCAAAATAAGCTTGTCTTAAGAAAAAAAATTGCCAAATTTCTAGTTTACGGTAGCGGAAAAACTTATATGTTAATTTTGAACATATTTCTAAGAACTTGGTTGATAACAAAACACGATTTGAAAAAAAATCTCGATACAAACTAACGTTAAACTAACCTCTTACCGTGACTTTCAAACCAAAATATCTGTATTAAATATCAAGATACGTTACGTGTTTAATTAATAAAAAGAGCGTCTTATTTGAATGCAGAACTTGGTTGTTTTTTATTTTCGATTACTCAACTCAATTTTGAGTAAATAGATAATTGCTTCATATTTTGCAATAAATTACAAACGTTATGTCATCGCGCTTCTCTTTCTTTTCTATGCAGTCTGACAGTGACCGCGGTTTAGGTGTTGTCAGCGTCTTAAAGATGCTGCCGTCGAATTGTTAAGATGCTGACAACACGTCAGCATCTTAACAATTGTTTTGTTTTTGTTCTTCGGGTAGATATAAGTACTAACACTAGTTTCTAAGTTATGTGTTGTACTAACCAACATAATTTATTTTTTTATTGATGAGTGAATTAGCGTCGATCTATCGATCATTACATGGTGAACAACATAAATAATAATAATAATTAACATTTAACAATGTCAATTTCCAGGTTATGCAGCAACTAGAAGAGGAAGCTCTAATGGAACAGTGCATAGAGGCGATGCTGGAGGACGAACAGCGCGAGAGACGCAGAAGCAACCGGCCCACGCACAACGGACACAACCACCAGCACTATCCTACGTGAGTCATTTCATTTTTTATTTTATTTTTATTTAATTTATTCATAAACAATTCACATTGTGTTGAATACATGCTACATGCAATCTACATACAAATACAAAAAAAAAAATACAAAATAAATCTATGAATAATTATTAGTTATAGCAAAGGTCAAATAAAGTGTCAGTTTCAAATCGAATGTCAAACAGTTTTAAGTATAATGTCAAAAGATATATTAAATGTCGGCAAATGATTCTAAATTATATAATGTCAAAAGATTAAAAACAGAAACAGAAAAAAAAAATATCCATACAGGGTCAAGTTCATACAGAGTCCATACAGGGTCAAGTTAAATTAGCTAGAGAAACTCCACAGAAGGGATAGATATTATTTAAAAATTATTGATGAATTTTTTGGGGTCAAGGACCGCAGTTAGTGGATACCCGAGTCGCTTTAGCGTGCCAATAGCGGTCATTGCCCTTTCTCTAATATATCTCCGTAGGAACCCAAACTACTAATGCTTTTTCGTTATTAGAACATGTTGAAGATCACGATAGATATTTATTCAGGATGTTACACATAATCAGCCTATAATGATGCCTCGGGGTCGTGGGAAAGTCCGGAAGGGATATCGAGGCCCCTGGCAACACAGGCAACGGAAGGAACACGGGTGGGTTTTAGTCAGCAAGAGTCTGACACACCCTCCCGCTCCGCCCAGAGTGGGAGAAGTTATTTGATAATTTCCCAACCAAAAAAAAGAAAAAAGTGTGATGTATGTCAACGCACTTTTAGTGAAAAGGGTATTAATATTAGTATACACACCTTACACGAATACACACACCCCCACATAACACCCGCTCCCCTCTCGTACCCACACCACACCCCATCCCAAGATGAAGAGAAGTTATTTGATAATTTTCCACCCAAAAAAAAAAAAGTAAGTGATGATGCCCGGGTGAAAAAAAGAAATCCTATTTAGTCCATCAGACCGATCATAAAAAAGTATTAAGTTCTGTTTATGTTTTTATTTCTGCTTGAGTATAGTTTAGTTTTCGATGTCTTTTTTGTTGGTAAAGTGCCGAGTGCTAGATGACATCATTTCAGTCGAAACACACTTCGACCTGGTCTCTGCTTTCCGCATCCAACGGATTCCTGCGGCCTTCACAAAGTCATCGGTCCACCTTGTAGGAGGCCTAGATGACATATCCTAATAATATTATAAATGCGAAAGTTTGTAAGGATGGATGGATGGATGTTTGTTACTCTTCGCAAAAAGTACTGAACGGATTTGGATGAAATTTGTCATTCATATAGTTTATAACCAGGAATAACACATAGGATACTTTTTATCCCGATATACCCACGGGGTCAAAACTTATGCGGGTGAAGCCGCGGGGCGCATCTAGTGACAAATAATTTAATGTAATGTTTTGTGTTACGCGTAGTGTAAATTATTTTGCATAAAATTATATAAAAGCTGCTGGGCAGTTTGTTGCGCCACTTTTTCCCAGCTAAAGCACTAGGAAAGAGAAAGAGGTCAATCGTCGAATCCGACTCGGTTGGGCAGCGTTCGGGAAGCTACGCAATATCTTCTCGTCCCACATACCACAGTGTCTCAAGACGAAAGTGTTTGACCAGTGGCTGTTGCCAGTGATGACCTATGGCACTGAAACGTGGTCGCTTACAATGGGCCTTATCAAAAAGCTAAAAGACACTCAAAGGGCAATGGAGAGGGCTATGCTTGGAATTTCGCTACGTGATCGAATCAGAAATGAAGAGATCCGCAGGCGAACCAAGGTCACCGACATAGCCCGAAGAATTGCCAAACTTAAGTGGCAGTGGGCAGGGCAGATCAGATGGCCGATGGGGCCGAAAGGTTCTGGAATGGCGACCGCGTACAAGAAGATGTAGCGTTGGAAGGTGGACCGATGACATTGTGAAGGCCGCAGGAATCCGCTGGATGCGGGAAGCACAAAACCGGTCGAAGTGGTGGTGCTTGGGGGAGGCCTATGTCCGGCTGAAATGATGATGATGATGAAAGCACTAAGACGTGGTGAAGGGCGGCCGTTTTTGGAGACAGTCTTGTGTAATGTTGACGTTCGAAAAGTGCTGATTCTCAGCCTAGTTTGAATAAATGACTTTTGATTTTGATAATGTTGTTTTATTTGCAGGACAAGCAACGGCGGCCCGTCGCTGTCGCTGGAGGAGACCGTGTCGCGCTCCACGCTCAACCCGCTCGCCGCAGAGTTCGTGCCCACGAGAGCCGTGCCCGCCGCCACAGGTACCTTATGCAGATATAATACTCTTCCTATTGATATTACAGTGTGAAATTGAATTCATGGACATCGTCTCTCATAGTAATTTTTTTTTATAATGATTAGTACAATGACTCCATGGATGTCCATGAATTCAATTTCACCCTGTATAAATGCGAAAGTTTGTGAGGATGGATGGATGGATGTTAGTTGCTCTTTCGCAAAAACGGCTGATCGGATTGGGATGAAATTTGGCACACAGATAGCTTAAAACCAGCTGTTAAACATAGGTTTTATGAAGGAATATCGAGATGAAATATACTTTACGACATATTCTCATACCTACCAAATATACATTAAAAATTTCATAAAAATCGGTCGAGTCGTTTCCAGGGAGCGACCACAAACACTGTGACACGAGATTTTTATATATTAGATATTGACTTGAATACCACGATTATAATATAGTGTGGCCATTAGTGTTGTGCACTCCCTGAGGTATGCGCGCGGCGAGACGGGGGGTGAATCAGCTGCTGCGCTCGGTCAGTGCGCTGTCAACGCTCGTGGCGGCAGGTAGTGTTATCTGTATCGGACTGTCTATGTCAGACGCACATGAGATAAATATTCAAAGATGGGTCGTGCGTTATCTCGTGATATGAAGACTGTCATTTTTAGATGAAGTTGAAACAGAATCTATGTTAGAATAACTTTCGTTAGAATTAAAATATAATTGTTTGTAAATATAAAAAAATGTTCAATAAAACAAGTCCTGCTTTGAATTATAAGTTTAGTTCTTATTTATCACCTGCATATTTTCAATAAAATATGAGTATATTTGAGTTACATTTTAATCAACTAAGTAAGTATAATATATTACAGATAGATAGCCTCCGACCATCGTCCCGCCACAAGTCTTGCCTTAGAAATGCAAACTGATATCGTAAGATCTGTCCGACATGTATCGATCTCATGTGAAGTCATGCACTTTTTTCTTCCTTCGCCTCCCACCTCGCCGCGCATACCTCAGGGAGTGCACAGCACTAATGGCCACACTATAAACCAAGCCCCCGTTGGGTCTTTTACTTCTAATAGTTCTAACACATACACACAAGGTTTAAATAAAATTTGAATAGTTCTTCTTCCATACAAAGTTCTAACTGAAGACAGTTCTGTATTATTCCTATTTCTAGTTTATTTGTATATTGATTATGTTGTGTTTCAGACGACAGACAAGAGCCCACCCCCGCCCCCGCGCCCGCGGAGCACACGCGCGAGCTCGACCACGCTGAAAACAAAACAGAAGGTAACCACGGTTCTACATATTTAAACAAGCTGCTTTGACTGCCCCTTTGGTCTTGTGGTCGCAAGCGCGACTGCTGAGCGTGGGGTCCTGGGTTCGATTCCTAAGTCGGGCAGTGTTATTGGGTTTTTCGATTAGGAATTTCGCGCCCCGCGGTTTCACCCACATATGTCTCGATCCCGTGGGAACATTGATAAAAAGTATCCTATGTCCTAACACAGGTCATGAGCCAAATTTCATCCAAATCTGTTCATCCGTTTTAGCGTGAAAGCGTAACAAACAAACTCACTTTCGCATTTATAATATTATTTAGGATTAAAACCTACCTATCCGTTAAAGCTGTCATTCCTAGATCTTTGTCAGTCGTTACGAGTCGTCAGAAGCCCGAGTTTGACAACCAGTCTTATCAATGGGTTTCGTATTACTCAGTAAGGGTGCGTTTCCACTGACGCGGAGCTGAGCGAAGTGGAGAGGAGCGGACCGCGAATTGACCAATCACAGTGCTCGAAATCTCCACTCCACAGATTTCGAGCACTGTGATTGGCCAATTCACGGTCCGCTCCTCTCCACTCCGCCCAGCTCCGCGTCAGTGGAAACGCAGCCTAACTGGGTTGTGGAGATCAGATAGGCAATCGCTCCATGTAAAATGCTGGTATTCAGCTGCGTTCGGTAAGGCTGGAAGCCGACTCCAACATAGTTGGAAAAGGCAGGCAGATGATGACGTGATCAGGGGATTGAACCGAAAACCCTACTGTTTCAATCAATCAACTCTGTCTATAACAGTCCACTGTTGGACACAGGCCTCTCCCAGGCTGCGCCACAACACCCTGTCCTCCGCCTTCCGCATCCAGTCAGTCCCAGCCACCCTTTTAAGGTCGTCGGTCCATCTAGCTGGGGGGCGTCCCACTCTACGCTTGCCCATACGCGGTCTCCACTCCAGGACTCGTCTGCTCCACCGGCCATCGGTCCTTCGACACACATGGCCAGCCCACTGCCGCTTCAGCTTGCTGACCCTGCAGGCTATGTCGGTAACTCCGGTTCTCTTCCGGATAACTTCATTTCTGATCTTATCCTTCAAAGAAACTCCGAGCATAGCCATTTGTGGACCAGCCCGGCTGTCAGTGTCCACGTTTCGGCACCGTATGTCATAACGGGCAGGACGCACTGGTTGAAGACCTGTTTACCCGTCGCAATTTTTTTTCTTGACTGCAATTTTCTAATTAAGTCTTTCTCTATTCTAGAACCAGTTTCACCACAAACAGACCCGCCGGAAGTGAGCGCGGCAGATATCATAGACAAACAAGACAAAAGGCCGAAAGACAAACGGGATACCAAAACCAAAATAGAAGTAAAGAAACCGGTGAAACAGGAAATAAAAAATAAAGCTAAACCACAGACGGTCAAGTCAGAGACGAAAGTCACGCCGAAGAAAAAAGATGTTAATGTTAAAAGTGTCAAGAGTGAAACGAAAATAGACGAGAAGGCGGAAGATCTTGTCGTTGTCCCTGAACAGAAGGTAACTCTTGGCAATATTTGGCAGTGTGTATATTTTGTTCCACAGTACTTTTATACCAGACAAGCTTTGGACGTGGAGACCTGTAATTGGCTCTCAGGTTATCTTACTGTTATTTATCACCATTGTACTTAGCTGTATGTCTTCCAAAGTCCTTTAATAAATATATGAAATAATTTCGAAAGCTGGAAAAACGATTATGCCGCAGTAAAAGAAAACGAGCGAGCCTTACAGTAGTCGCATATAATGTGTAACATCTGACATCTTGCCTTGGTAAAAAGCAACTGAGCAGCGACAGAAAAAACCTCAGATTTTAAAAATACTAAATAATGAAATATTTATTAGCATAATTATTAATTGCTAGTGATCACCCACTGGTCGAAATTCGGACCCCCTTTACTTACAATCTATATAGTACTTACTATATCCAGGAGTACACTAAAAACATCCTATTATAAAGTACTTACTAATTCCATGCTATTAAAAAGTACTTACTAATTCCATGCTCAAGCTGTCACTTCCTGTCTACACACTTCCCTTTTTCACGAAATCATTCCCACAAAAAGCGAGAGGAAAGATGTTACACATAAAAAAAATTATAGCCTCGGTGGTCTAGTGGTCGCAAACGCTACTGCTGAACATGGGGTCCTGGGTTCGATTCCCAAGTCGGGAATCCCAGGCGGATACCGGATCAGTAAAGAAAGAAGTCAATTTTACTAAAAAAATTAAAAAACTGAGATCAATGGGAAAAAAGGGGTTCAAATATACGTTGTATCGACCCCTTAACGCTGGACCACTATTTACGACACACCCTGTATACAAGTACATATTATAATTTTAAAACAACAGCATTTTAAGCTAACAATCTTACATATTGCGTAAATATTATCGTATTCGATACTCCAATAAATATCATCATACACACATGTCATATTTTTTTTCCTTTTAGCCCCTACCAGCGCCTGTTGAAGAGACACAACCGTCGTCCGGCTTCAAGCCTATCAACTACGCAGCCGCAGCGAAAGCCAACAAACCCAAGAAACCAGCGACCACCATAGACAAGCCACCACAGATTCAGCCCAAAATAGAAAAAAAAGTCACAGAAAAAATTGACAACAAAAAAGACAAACTGAAGACAGAGAAAATGAACATACAAAGGAAGAACTCCGCAAAGTAGGTTGAATTAGGTGTTTTTGGCTAAATAAAAACCTTTTTGGTAATAAAAAAATATATATTGCCCGTGTACAAATTAACAGGCAACACCAGGCAAATGTATTTGGATACAGCCTTGTACAGACTTGTGTATAGTTTGAAAGTTTGAAAATAGTTTGTGATATTTCCATTTTAAAGTAAATTTGCATTTTTTTTTGGAAATAAAAAAATTAAATAAAAAAAATATGATAGTGTGTAAAAATAGTGTATTTTGTGAATAATTAGTTCATAAAAAAATTAGATTAGTTTATAAAATTTTTTTTTTTCAATTTGAGACTAGAAATATTGTTGCCATAGTTAAAAAAATATTTTAAGAAAGAAATCCGACGACTGAATAAAACACTGGATAAATCAGGAAATCTGACACCGGAATATCTTTAAAAATTACAATTATCCGATTAGCTTACATTAATCTGAATTCGGATCTTAAAATCCGTTACCAGAATTCCTGATAAATCATGAATGTGTCAAGAGCTGTTTTTTTAATCTATGGTTTGACTTTATTTTTGCGTTTGACAGACAATATAACCCCTGTCTACGAAAAAAATAAATATATGGTCTCAAATAATAGAAAAAAAAAAACGAAAGCCTAGAGAGAAGGCTTGTCCATTTACTTTTTAAGTAGTTGATGATAAATTCGTAATATTTAACGTTAAAAAAAAACATGTATATGAAAAAAAAAATGCACATTATATTGTCATATGGGTATCTTTAGAATATACTTAGCATAGACGAAAGTGGTTTTAAGAATCTTTTTTAAATTTTTGTTTGTTTTTTGGGAAAGAAAATCTGGTTAAAAACGCGCAATATTTATATATAATTCTAAAATGTGTTGCCTCGAAATGTAACCAAGTATATATATTTTTTTTTTTCAAGATTATGTTTACATTTCTGCCCAAGTTATTTTAAACAGATTATAAACCGCGTTTCTTTTTTTTAAATTTCTAGTGTTCCTTTCAGTAAATGTTTAGTGTTAATTTCTAGTGATAAAAATAAAATATATCCTTTGACACTAGGAAATACTGTACGTTCCTATTAGTGGAAGATTTTCAGAATCGGATCAGTACGACCCGTGCGAATTAAGCTATTGACCGCTTGGTTTTATATCAATTGCCGAGTCCTCAGCAAGGTCGTGCAATGAAATATTAGGCTGAGGCTACATTAGACCGCGACGCGACCTGTGACACATAGCGATTAAAACAAATAAATTAATGCTCACGTATCCTACACCGTACATCAAATATTACTAGCGATCTTTGATTTCTTTCGAAGCGATCGGAACAACATTACTATAATCACGGCATCGGCTACATCAGGGTTTCCCAAAGTGGATCGACCACTTTGGGAATCCCTGATGTAGCGACCCCTCGGGGTCGAAATTGGTTTTCCAGGGGTCGACATAAACGAAATCTGATTTTAGGGGTCGACGAGGTCTAAAAATCGACCCCTATTAATTAACACAAGTTCTTATTTAAAACTTTCAAGAAACTGTATTAAATTACTTGTACCAACTTGTTATAAGAATGATTAATATTTTAGTAGGAAGTATCATTGTTGTACTTTTAAAAACTCAACAAGTCGATAAGCGTGCACAAGTTCGTACAAGATGAAAAAAATTGGCGTTGGGGGTCTGAGGTATCGGTTCATTTTGGAAAAGGGTCTCTTGCCCGAAATAGTTTGGGAATCCCTGGGATACATCAACATATCAGCAAAATTAGCCGCATGAATCGCTCATGCTAATTCGTTGTGAAGCATGTGTACTGTAGCCACGTCATCGCCGAATATACGCGGGATGTTCGCTTATAATGTAGCCATACCATGTTTATCTCGTTTCGCTCTTTCAGTCGCATCGCTAATCGCTGCCTACTGTAGCCTCAGCCTTAGACAAAAACAGGTTTTCAGTCGTATAAATACGACAAAGGCGGCACAGGCACGAAAACATTTGTCGTATTAATCCGACTGGGGCGGTCAATAAGTTAATCTTTAAGGGGACAACAGGAGCTAAACGCATGTTTTATAAGTTTTATATTGCCTAAAAGTATATGATCCACTGCAGTAAACAACATCAGAAAAATATATGATATTCTTCAGGATATATGCTAGGTAGATAGTGTGTTGAAAACATAATACAACTAATTTGATACGATAGAAAAAAATCACGAAGATACCTCTACAAAAATATTTTAACGATTAAAAACCATACTAATATACATGCAATCATTCTGATTTTTTGTCAGATTATTCTACAAGCAACATATTAGAATAATAGTGTTTTAATTTTTTATTCAATCAATAGATTTAAATTTCATATTTTGCAATAAATTACCAGCGTTGTTTCATCGCGCTTCTCTTTCTTTTCTATGCAATCCGGCAGTGACCGCGCTTTAGCTGTTGTCGGTGTCTTAACTAGGCACCTCGCTGGAATGCGTCCCCTCCCGCTACTCAGGGCCCCGCGTTCGCCCTGTGCGTCCTGTAGCGATAGTATATTTGTGATGTGATATGACGTCACACCACAAAGTGCCCGCTAACTCGCACGGGTTGTATTTCCGAAGATCCCTACATTCTACATGCAAACTCACAAATACCTGTTTATACAGAAGTATAGGTCGCGTGTGAGATTCTGTTGCCAAAGCTAGATATTACACATTTAAGCCAGGGTATTATACAATCTCATTGAAGTTTTAAGTTCAAATATAAATTACAGTCCTTTCACAGTTATTTTATCACTGACGGCAGCACGACAACGAACTTATTACAAGGAGAATAAAGATCACTGTAACTTTGACAGACTGGTCAGTGACAGCAACCCAAAAGCAACCTTATTACAAGGAGAATAAAGATCACTGTAAATTTGACAGACTTGTGAGTGGCAGCAACTCGACAACAAGCCTATAATAACGAGTATAAACCATCTGGCAGAATATTCGAGACCGGATCAGTTGCCAAAGATCAAACAAGTGGGTGTGTGCGACCATACGATAAAAGTGAAAACTTGAGTCGAGCATACGCGATTCACCGTCGTGCATACGCGATTCAGCGTCGAGCATTCGCGCTTCAGCGTCGAGCATACGTGATTCAGCGTCGAACATACGCGTTTCAGCGTCTAGCATACGCGTTTCAGTGTCGAACATACGCGTTTCAGCGTCGAGGTACGCGTTTCAGCGTCGAGCTACGCGATTCAGCGTCGTGCATACGCTTTTCAGCGTCGAGCATACGCGATTCACCATCGTGCATACGCGATTCACCGTCGTGCATACGCGATTCAGCGTCGAGTATACGCGATTCACCGTCGTGCATACGCGATTCAGCGTCGAGCATACGTGAATCAGCGTCGAACATACGCGTTTCAGCGTCTAGCATACGCGTTTCAGCGTAGAGCATACGCGATTCAGCGTCGAGCATACGCGATTCAGCGTCGAGTATACGCGATTCAGCGTCAAGCATACGCGATTCAGCGTCAAGCATACGCGATTCAGCGTCAAACATACACGATTCAGCGTCGAGTATACGCGATTCAGCGTCAAGCATACGCGATTCAGCGTCAAGCATACGCGATTCAGCGTCGAGTATACGCGATTCAGCGTCAAGCATACGCGTTTTAGCGTCAAGCATACGTGATGCAGCGTCACCTACCGACTGGAGCCGAGTATACCCAATTCAGCGTACCTGACCCGAGCGTGACGGTTCAGTTTGAGCGCAAAGTATGCCCAAAGGTTTCACATTTAAAAAAATAGAGGTAAAATAACTGTGAAAGGACAATATGCTCCATTAATTATAACATTTTAAAAATAACGGTTATCACCCTTTCGTTATTTCGATGTAAACGGAAGAATAAAACTCCGTTATTTTACGATAAATACAGAGCAATGTATTTATCTATTTACCATTTACATATAAAAAACAACTCAAGTGCAGTAATTTCAACAATATTACACGATTACTGTCGACGTTGTAACGGTTTTTAAAAAGTCGAATTCTTTTGTTTTTTTTTTTTTGGGAAGTGTCCCACAAGTCCACCTGACCCGGTGACGCCGACCCGATGATAGACGAAAAAAGTCGAGAGGTTTCGTGGAAGATCCGGTTGAAACGAAGTCCCTTTCGTTGTATATTATGTATTAAATAGGCACACCATCATCTGCCTGCCTTTTCCCAACTATGTCGGGTCGGCTTCCAATCTAAGCGGATGGAGCTGAATACCATTATTTTACACGAAGCAACTGCCTATCTGAACTCCACAACCCATTTACTGGGTAACACGATACCCCTTGGTGGTGGTCAGACTTTCGGGCTTCTGACGACCCGTAACAACTGTCAAAGATCTACAAATGACAGCCGGGACCAACGGCTTAACGTGTTTTCTGAGGCACGGAGGGGTCTTGGTATGTAAAGATGGTCACCCATCCACGGACCAACCGCGGCAAGCGCAGCTTAACATGATCGATCGACCCGTGCGGCTGTTATTACTTGGCCACAGGCCCCTCTCAAGCATTAAATGACATGCACAATGAAATAAATTATATACGTTTGAGAGTAACTAAATGAAAAATATTACTGTCTCAAAATGTTAACTCTTTTTCGGTCTAGCTCTTATTCGCAGTGTGCACCTCAATTATTTCGGTTTCGAATTCGCATTTAGCAAATAAAATGTAGTTGCGAAATTCAGTGAAGTATGAATTCATCGATTCGTACTTCATACGTTAATCGCTAAAAATATGCAAGTGTAGACTCAAAAGAAACGTTATCGGCGAGTAAACGCACGCTAGGAGACGTCTTAAAGCGAGCGCGGTATTAAATGCGCTCTTTAATTCGCGTATTAACAGAATTCACAGACTGAATTATTATGGGCATATTAAGACTCAATAGCAATTCAGGATTCGTGTCGAAGTCTATAGTCGCTTCTACGCTTTTGATGAGAACTTGGTGCGAAAAAGAAAGAAACCATTGAAGCAGGAATGTTACGGAAGCACGAGCACCGAATGCTCGTGAAATTTATGCGAAATAGCAATATAAGCGTTTACGCCGTACGGCATTTCATACAAATTTTCAAGTCCTTATTTTTCGAAATGACTGAACCGATTTTAGTTAAACCTCATACAAATAAGCAGGATACATAAGTCTAAAATGTTAGTAGAAAACATTTTCGAAATGTCTTATTTAAAAAAAGATAATTGGAAAGTTCTGTTTGTATGGAAAGTTTTAAATCGCTCTAATTTAATCTGTAACTATTTTTCGAAAAAAAAAAAATCTACTAATATTTTAGACCAATGTATCCTGCTTATGTGTGTGAAGTTTAATTAAAATCGGTTCAGTCATTTCGAAAAATAAGGACTTGAAAATTTGTATGAAATGCCGTACGGCGTAAACGCTCTTGATGGTACAGAGTAGGTATACCGTGCGATAAGGAACTTCGTTCGAACCTCGCCACTTTTCATAGTGATTTCTTTAAAAATCCACCTCTAGCCAACCACAGGGTAATTGCGTGACGCACTTTTAAAGGTAATTCCTTGCGTTCATCAATCATTGCGCTATTTACTTTGTTGAGCAGACAAATTTGTCATACATGAAGCAATGTATTAGGAATTACTATCAAAATCCATCGGGAATTATAATTGAAAGTGTATTACGCAATTTGGGTGCCAGTCTGATAAGTTTGTGGCACTATGCAACCCAATTTGTCTTTACAAATTCTGCCCACATAACTGGGGCAATATAAACGGGCAATTGTCAGTAATGTCTTATATAAATCCCAGTGTGTTTTATTTTATTGTTTCACAAATAATCTAAGAGCATTAAAATTATGATTTGTTAATAAAGTAGTGTACGCGTATGTCCCAAATTAGGGTTAAAGTATAAGGATAGCGCACATGAAAGATTTGTAGGTAAAAATTATATGTGCTGCTGTCTTTGTGACTAGAAATGGCTGCGAAAAATTATTTAGGTAAATGCAATGTCAAAAATGATAATATTGTTCTCGACAGGAGCGAGCTCGCACTTGCAGTGAGCTAGTTCAGCTGTAGCACGAGAGCGTTAGCGGGTCTTGGGAATTCGAGATTTAAACACTTCTCTTTTAATACGGCTTTAAAATCATTAGGAGAAATTTGACAGTTTGTGACATTCAAAATAAAACATTTATTTCAATTAAATCATTTACAGGCACTTTTGAATCATCAAAGACTCGGTCAGTTAGTCAGGAAGTTGAAGCTAGGTGCCCGTTCTAAAACGTTGATTTCGATATAACTACGTGATGTTGGCACAATTGTTGTATCTCTTCAACAAAACCATTAACCTTTTGACCGCCACAGTCATGTATAGATAACAGACCAAAATGTGCCCAGCACGACTACATGACAAATTTTAAAGCAATAATTCGTAGCTTCATGCGAAACATTTGTTTGGTCAACAAACTGAATAACGTAATTAATGTTTTTGAACTGTGAAAATTAATGGCTTTGCTACTGTAAGTGTATTAAGCATTTACACTACAGGGTATCCCCACTGTATGTCAGTGATGTCCTAGATAAACTTAGCAAGTACAGTCGTCAGCACAAGTTACCACAAACTGTCAAATTTTCTCATTCGATTTTGAACTTAATGATTACCATTTTAAGGTTTAAAATAATTTGCAGACATTTGACAGTTCGTGGTAACTTGATGTGCTGGCGACTACATATGAGTCACATTGGTAGTTGCTTAACGGCTCGTTTCCCAAACCAAAAAAAGTGATCTGTTTTGAAAACGCAACTTTTTTACAGTTTTTGTCAAGTTATTTTTCGCTGCCATTTCAATTTTAATATAATTAAATCCTTACCTATTACTGAATGAATTTATTTAAAAAATTAGTTCAACATTATATAATTAATTATTTTTATTAATCATTATTAGTTTTACTTCAGGGGTCGATAGTAGGTTTTGAAAAACTTACGTTTATTTTATTTTTTGGGTGCCTGCCATTGTGACACATCAATTAGAAGTTGTTATGGCACGATAGCATGCAACCTACTTGCATACTTTCGTGCAAGTTACTGGCATGTTTATTCCTGGCTTAAGCTACAGTTTCCTAGAAGAGTTGTGGTCGCCACATAACGGTCGCAATGACGGCTGTCATGAAAATGATAGTAGTAGGGTTTGTTTTTACGGTGTTAAAGCATGCTTTCTAAGATTTTTTTTTGTTGTATAGCTTCTCGTAGGTTGACCGCGAGAGGTCGTGACTTAGTCTCGTAACCGGACTATCCTGTGGCTGCCTTAAGCAAACTCAGTCTCCAGCCAGGGGCGAATTTCTTATATTACTAAGCGACTGGACGCTAAGGGCACCCCCTGTGGGGAATGAACCTCGCGCGTCGCTGGGGGGAGGACAGCAAGGTGGGACAGGCTGGATCATAACTGGATAATTATTATTATCTGGGGAATTTAAAGCTACGGGCTCTCTCTCTAGGAAAACACACCAATTTACTTTTATAAATAACGTTTTAGTGACGTCATTTTCCGTTACATTGCAGACGCTATGTGGCGGCCACCGCTCTTCTAGGAAACCGCAGCTTTAACCTTTTGACCGCCACAGTCATGTATAGATGACAGAGCAAACTGTGCCCAGCACGACACGGTCATGACTACATGACAGGTTTTAAGGAATAATTCGTACCTTGGTGCCGAGGGCACGTCTTTGCTTTTTTGACGTGTAGGTCAAAAGAAAGGATTTTGTAAACGCTATATAATGGGTTACAATTAAGTCTTGGACAAAAATTACATAATATCATATACAGAGTCATAGATTTGATATTCAAATCTGTGAAGTAGGAATCCAGTGATATAAATAAAATCGAATTGTGTATCTAAAAAAATAATATAAATTACAAAATCTACTATCGACACTTAAAAAATAATTATTGGAGCAAAAAGGCCATAAAAGAAATTGTAAAAAAATAATAAAATTAATTTAAATTAGTATACATGTTTATGTATAATGTCAATTTGTAACTGCTGCAGTTTTGGAAATTCAATTCGGACCACTTTTTTTATTTCAAGATAAAGGACATTTTTTTGGTCGAAATTAACGTTTTTCAAATCTGTAGCTCCCCTTGACTTGTTCTACTCGTTCCCTATTTATAATAGCGTAATAATATAAGAAAAACCCCGACGGAAGCAATGAAAAATTATGTCTTAGTATTAAATCTTATCAAAATTGACAGCAGTTTTTGAGACGAACTCTTGATATTTTCACATTTTTATAAATCCGTCTCGGGTATTGTATAGCAATAATTATAATTATTGTGAATAGCAGACGGGCGATATTGCGTCTATTAATTTATCGGTGGGATCAGAAAAAACATTTTTTTTGTCGTTTTAATGGATTTTGAATCTCTCACAGGGCCTGGTTTCATATAAATGTATAAAAATAATTTATAAGAGCCTTGTTACATACAAAAAGTGTCGTCTAACCTGACGATATTATCGCGGACATTCACGTCCACGTCCATAAAATGTATGCAAACACGTGCACGTTATAACGATATCGTGAACGGGAATTTAAAAGCGTCTTCATATATTTCCATACATTTTACGTCCCTGTGTTATAGTGATGCCGTGGACGTCCACGATAATATCGTCACGTTACGAATTATAAAAAAGCACAAACACTTCCCAACCAATAGCGATGTCACAAAAAGTCGCACGACTACCCGCAAAGTCGCTCGTTTGCACAAACTTACAAGTGTGAATAAAACGTGTTTTCTATCACTGCCAATGAAGAATCGTCGGGGATTCTGGGTAGCGATACAAAAACCCGCTTTGTGCATGACACCGTAAGTGCCTAAAAATGAAAAGGTATTGTCAAGCTCCATTTAAAGATAAAAAAAAAAACAATTATAGCATAATCTATGTTAAGTACTAGTTTTATTATTAGTCGTGTTATTTAAACAGACTTTTCTCGTTTAGACTTTGCAATTCACGTCTTTTCTATAAGGTATAAATTGCAATGACTGACGCGCGTTCGTGAAATGTTGTCGTATACTCGTCTATTGTGTATAGCCAGTTACGGGGAAGAGGTTTGACAAAATTATATCGTGCACTGGTTTTTGCCCGGTTGGCACGGGAGATTATTTTTCGCGCACTGGATTTTCCACCCCGCTGCTTAGCGCCGAGAGTTGAAAATCCAACAGTGTTTTTTTGACGCGCTAGGTTGCGCTCTGTTGGATTCTCAATGCTCGGCTCAATACCGAGAATTGAAAATCGAGTGCACGATAAAATCCCGCCGCGATATGTTTACGCTCGTCCGTACCTGGAGTTACGCGACCGTTAATATGGTACATTGAGTTTTAGTAAAAGTTTCGCCATAAAGAGCGTCGTCTCTGTTACTCATACTCGATGTGCGTGACGGCCCGGTTTTGTAAGAGCGAGCGCGCACTACCGAGTTTTTATCTCGCGATTGCAACATATTGATTTATATGGCAGTACATGTGAAAAATGTCGCCGCGATTTACCGTATAAACCATTGATACGTTTCAATTCTGCTATAAAATAATTGCGAGATTAAAAGTCTTAGTGTGCGCTCGCCTTTAGTCAGCGAGGAAGCTTTCACCAATCTTAAAAGCACAATTAATAATAATAATAGCTGATCTGTAAATTAATTGTAAATTTTGACATAGTGTATGCATGTTATAGATTGATGCTAGATATTTACGTTATCCAATACAGATAAAATACAAATAAAAATGTTTAGTGAAATTAAATATAATGGTAATGTGAAAATCTTTTTTATTGTTTTAATTTTGCACCCAAATTGCATTTTATGAAATAATCATGGTAAGAGAACACAGACCCCGCGTTCTAACAAAAAATGATCGTCGCGTTGCGTGATATATGAACGCAACGCGACGATCGTTTTTTGTTCGGTGCACCGAAACGCGTGGTCGCGCCGACAGAGGGCGCTTTTCAGTATTCCGAACAAAGTTACATAATATTATGAAAGCGACGAAAACGTATTTTCGCCACGACAACTTTTGGTTAGGATGCGGAGTCATGGTCACTTCATAATCTGTTTCCGTCCTTGCAGTACTAACATGTAACTACCACAAAGTATGTACAGTTCGACGGCCCGCCACTCTGCGCTGCCGTCTCAAGACACGCTGGCAGAATAGTCGACACCGGCTCAATTGCCAAGAAAGGAAAAAAAAATAATTATTGTAGAGCCCAGAGGGTTTTTCATCAAGCATATTCAAATGAAATGGTCTTGAGGAAAGAACCACACTTATAGGCGATTATCACACTGCCACGCACCACGCTGCATGTTGCGTGACTGCGTGTTTTAACGTTACTTGTAAGTATCTCCGTTTGTATAGAAAACACGCACAGTCCAACACACTGAAAACGCAACCACGCGCGTTCATGCGGATCACGCGCATACACGCGGAGAAACATGCACCCCCGCGCGTAGGTGCGGGGCGAGACGCAAGGTATGGCACACCGAATCCCGCAGTGCCGCGCGTGATTTTGAATGGGCGTGACGTGTGTGTTTGAAAATGGATCTCGATATCGATCGATTTATATTCGAAATCGAAAACCACCCAGCTATCTGGAATATGAAATGTGATGAATACAGTGACAGAGCGCAGAAGGTGAAACAATGGGAGGAAGTAATAAATATGTTTACTGATACTGATGCATCGGTTGAAGAAAAAAAAAGAACAGTAAGTTGTTTTAATTTTTTTATTTACTACAAGTTAATGATAGGTAAATTACAATTATGAACGCTGCAGCTAGTTTAAGCATATTTGTTTTGCCACGGCAAAGGGTCAATATTAACAAAAAAATCAGCTAAATTATTCCTTGCGTCACTTCCGCGTGTACCTCAATCAAAATCAAAATATTTTTATTTCACATAAACCTACATGGGCACTTATGAAACGTCAGAAGCTAGGTGCACGGTTCCAATTGGTCGTTTCCTATGGAGAAGAGCCGGCAAGAAACTCCACGGTTACTCTTTTAAAAATAATTGGCTTTTACAATGTTTTCAAATTACACAAATTAGGTATGGGAGAACAGTGTAGGCCTGTCGAAAAGTACTTAACAAAAAAAAAAGAGAAAAGGAAACGGTCTAAAGAAAAAAAGATCTAGTCTATTAAGCCTACAACGTTCTCACATTCACAACGTACACAAGAATCCATGTAAAATAATATTAAGTCTGAAATATAAATTGTAGGTATATAATGTCAAAAATGTATGTCTAAAAAATAATAATAATAAACATCGTAATTTCGGAGCAGTTAATAGATATTTCCATAGTTATGCCGTTTCTGGTGTACCAGGGAAGCCACATGTGCAGAAGGAATTATTGCCAAACTTCCTTGTCTTCAACGTAGTCTTTAATCTTGTAATATGCGTTTTTGATAAGGACACGTTTGATGTGGGTTTTGAACTTTCCATCGCTAAGTTCTGTAACTGACTTTGGCAACTTGTTATAAAAGCGGATACTGTTGATAACAAATGATTTGCTTGTTTTTGTTAATCTAAATTTGGGTATCACAATTGCATGTTTAGTACGTGTATTTATATTATTGAAATCACTTCTTGTTTTGAAAAGACATAAGTTTTTGCGAACATACAAAATATTTTCTAAGATATAAAGAGAAGGCAGAGTTAGTACATTAATTTCTTTGAATTTGTTTCTAAGGGACTCACGAGGACCCATTATATAGACTGCGCGGATTGCCCTCTTTTGTAAAATAAAAATTTAATCTACATCAGCTGCCGATCCCCTCAGCAGAACGCCATAAGACATAATACTGTGGAAATAAGCAAAGTATACTAACCTAGCTGTGGCTATATCAGTAAACTGTCTAATTTTTCTTACTGCATATGCAGCTGAACTTAATCTACCTGAAAGAGCTCTAATGTGGGCTTTCCATTGCAATTTTGAATCTAGAGTAATTCCTAGAAATATAGTTTCCGTAATAGCATCTAGTCTCTTGCCATCAAGTTTCAAATTTAGAGCCACTTGGGGTACATTTGGTAGTGAGAACTTAAGACATTTTGTTTTGTTCGCATTAAGTAAGAGATTATTAGCTGCGAACCATTTCGAAAAAACATCCCGACTATCGTTGACGTGTAAGACATCCGGATCTTTTCTATCTATTTTAAAAATAAGTTAAGTCGTCAGCGAATAGAATTATATCCGATAAGTTTGCCATCATGTAAGGAAGATCATTAATATAAACTAGAAATAGGAAAGGGCCAAGAATTGAACCTTGGGGCACGCCCATCTTTACTAGAGACCACGAGGACGTCGCCCCGTTAACGTTTACTTTTTGCTGCCTGTTTGATAGATAGGACAGAACAAGATCAGCAGCTTGTCCACGATAGAACTCTAGCCCTCGGAATTTCGCACATACCCTCTGTATCACCATTGAATACTATTTCGTTGAAATTAACACCATGCCTTTCTCTTACGAAATTGTGAAGCAAACAGCACGCTTTGATAATTTTTATTGCTAAATTTACGTTAACATCTAATGGTCGTTGAAATATTCGCCATTTGTGAGTTAAAATTCCAAATGCACATTCTATATACCTGCGCGCTCGGCTCAAACGATAGTTAAATATTCTTTTAGTAAAATTCAAGTTGGTCCCCGGATATGGCCTTAATATGTGTTCAGAAATGCTAAAAGCTTCATCGCCTATGAAAAAATATGGCAGATCATTGGGAACTCCCGGAATATTCGATTCTTTTGGTATATTAAGATTAAATTCCCTAAGTTTTTTGTAAAATATTGAATTCTGAAAAACAGTACTATCGCTACATTTACCATACGCACCAACATCGATGAAAATGAATTTATAATTAGAATCACAAATGGCTAATAACAATATTGAAAAAAAATGTTTGTAATTGTAATACATCCATCCTGTTAAGGATGGTGTGTAAATTCTGACATGTTTTCCATCAATAGCTCCAATCACATGAGGAAAATTTGCCCGTTGTTGGAAACCTTCAGCTATGCTTAACCACGCTTCGTGAGCTCAGGAAAACATTCTGCTCTCATGAAGTCCCAAATGGCTGTGCAAACTTCTTCCACGATTTTTCTGATGGTTGATAATCCTATTCTGTGGCTGAAATGAAGCTCAGTAAACGAGCAACCGCTTGCTAAGTAGGTATCTGAAATATAAGAGTTTTTTTTTATTTTGTTTTAGGAACATTACTTCAAAAAAGGTGGAGAACGCTTCGTGATGGTTTTGTTAAACAACGGCGGGAACTAGCTACTACCAAAAGCGGATCAGCTGCTACGCATAAAAAATACAAATATTATAATCAACTCTTGTTTCTCTTACCAGTAGTATCAATGAATAAAACGCACAACAGTATGGCAAATCAAGAAAACAATGACCCAGTTGAAGAGCAACATGGTAGTAACATAATTCCACCGAAACTAGAGTTGCCGCGAATAGTGTTTATAGCGAATAATCGAATACCGATTAATCGCCATTCACTTTGGCGAATAGTCGAATAACTCGACATTACTATTCGACATAAAAAAAAACATTAAACACATTAAAAATATTTCTAATTTCTTCTAAGGTTGTGAGAAAAGAAAACAAAGTTAAAGAAATCTGTTTCATGTTATACATACCTACATATATGTAGTAAATTTAATTTTCCATTTTTAAATGCTGGCAACCCTTTTCTTGTACAAGTCTTTCTTTACGTTCTAAGTTTAGTTTACGTTACGGGGAATACCCCGTTTTGTATAACCCAGCGATTATTATTGTAGGGGATTTCCCGCTCAATCAATACGCTTGTGTTTAGGATAGGCGGCACGCATTTGTTAATTGATTTTCGACATCGGTTGACGTTTTTTTATTTTTTATTTCTATACTTATTTAAAAATTGCTATTGAATTAAAGACTTGATGAATACTTAATTAGTTAAAGTGTTACTTAATAAAAAAGAACAATCATGCCAAACCCAGGAAAAAAATCTCATGTTTGGCTACATTTTGAAGAGGAAGAGAACAGTGCAAAATGTGTTTCGTGTGGTGTAAAAATAAGTAGAGCAGCAAAAAAAGCAGGAACAACGGCTTTGCAGAATCATTTGAAATTCAAACACCCAGGTTAGTTTTTTTTACCTATATTATTTATTTTACCGTTACTAAGTAATAATAAAATAAGAACGTTATTTAATATAATATTTGTTTCAAAAGTTATTTTCATTTATGAAGTATATAATTGTACTATTGTGAGTTTTGTAGCACATTATTTAAATAATTGCCGCTACCTAAGTTCCTGATTAAAGGTTCTTTTCTTTGTTCGCAGATGAGTATTGTAAAATGTATGGAAGCTCAAGTAGTCATGCTCAACATAATGCTCCCGCAGGAGCATCTTCAAGTACCTCCTCATCCACCCAGTTGCCCAGTCAGCCTTTGGTGCAACAGTCACTGCAACAACTACTTGAAAAAAAAAAGCTTTGGGACATCAACGATAGCCGAGCAAAAAGATATCACTACTTGATTGGTGAAATGATCTCTGTTGACAACGAGCCACTTTCCATCGTCGATCATCATGTAGGCTTTAAACGTCTTCTTAATAATGCTTTGCCGCAATACACCATTCCTGGCAGGACATATTTTACCGAGAAAATAATTCCAGACATGTATGAGAGAGTGGTTAGCAAACTAAAAAACGAGTTAGAAAAGGCTGAAGCTATAGCATTCACTAGCGATCTTTGGACTTCTTCTGTAAATAATGCTGCATTTCTGAGTTTCACTGGACACTGGATATCAGAAAACTTTAAACTGAATCATGCCGTTCTAAACATGGCGCATTTTCCTGAATCACACACATCAGAAAATATCAAAAGAGAACTGTTACAGTGTGTAACGAAATGGGACATACCCATCACTAAAATTCAAGCGATTGTTCACGATAATGGGGCGAATATGGTTAAAGGAGTTAAGGAAACTCTACTTCCTTCACAGCGTTGCTTCATACATACTCTCCAGCTGGTGATAAATAATGCATTAGATAACAGTTCTCCAATAAAAGAAATTCTTACTAGTGCCCGCCGCATAGTGACACATTTTAATCATTCAGGATATACAAAACTTGAAAGTATTCAATCTGAGCTCGGACTTCCTAACCATAAACTGATTCAAGATATTCAAACTCGCTGGAACTCAACATATTACTTACTGGAGCGTCTATCTGAACAAAAAAGAGCAATTTCGGTGTATATTTCAGAATCAAGGAGCGTGAATTTTGAAAATTTGACCAGTGATCAGTGGGAGGTTATAGAACATCTGTTAAAGCTCTTAAAACCTTTCGAAGAGATAACAAAAATCACGAGTTCCACATATGCACCCATATCAGATGTGATACCTAGCACTGTTTCATTAATCAGATACCTAATGAAAGATGCGCTGATTCAACAAACTGCACACGTTGATGATTTTAGAAAGGCGTTGATAGAAAATATGGAAGCCCGTTTTAACTTGGATGATCTATGCTTTACGAAGACATATTACTTGTCGACATTTTTAGACCCCCGCTACAAGAACTTTTACTTTGACGCTACCCAAGTTGAACGGATCCGTAGAGCTGCGCTCAGAGAAGGTCTTAGGCTTTCTTTAGATGACGAAAATGATGATTCGGATCCAGAAACGGCATCCAAAAGGTCTCGTTTAGACAATGTAAATGAGCATGATTTGGAAACTCATAAACTATTTTGGGCATGTTTTGAAGAATCACCTATAGAGCAACCTACTGAAGAGCAACCCAAGAATGCCACTGCTGAAGAAATCGCCAACTACATCGCATTAGCAAAGGCTGACAGAAAAATAAACCCATATGAATGGTGGGCTTTGAGTACCAATAAGAATAGATTTCCTATTTTAAGTAAGCTTGCTAAACGATACTTAATCACACCAGCAAGCTCTGTTTATTCAGAAAGACTATTTTCCGAGGCAGGTTTAATTTACGAGGAAAAACGAAACCGAGTTGCTCCAGAACGTGCAGAAAAAATTGTTTTTTTGCACCACAATCTGCCTCTGTTGGATTTTAAATATTAATTAAAAAGCCTTACTAATTTAATTTCATGAATATGATAGGCACAGGCACATATTACAGATAATAATTGATATTGTGTATTGTTTTATTAAGTAAAATAATTTAAAAAATGATTATTTTTTACTCATTAGTTCTTTTGTTCGTTAAAAGTTTATTTTCGACGACTATTCGCCGAATGCCGAATAATACTAGCTATTATTCGGTATTCGACGAATATCAAAAAAATGACGAGTAATGCCGAATACCGAATAATAGCGAGTATTCGCGGCAACTCTAACCGAAACCAAAAAAAAACAAAAACAGTGACCCAACAGATAAAATTGTTAGTGAACTTTTGAACGTTTTAAAATCTACGTTGCAACGAAAGACTGATGAAGAAGATTCTGATCGACAATTTATGTTGTCATTGGTTGACGATTTTAAAAGGGTGCCTCAAAGATTAAAGCCAAGGATAAAGATAAATATAATAAAATGTATCTTGGAAGCACAAAATGAGGAAGGTAATTTCCAACAAGTACAAGGCGCCGATTATTATGAATACGGCACTTATTCAAATCAATATGGTGGTTACTACACTAAACCTCACAGAGAATGTACGGAAAATACGCGTCCAAGTAATCAGCCCTCCTCATCCAGTTTTAATCTACCAGCTGAAGAATATATTGAAAGAAACTTTTCCAATAATCAGCAATCACTTGTGGAAAACTCCACATTGGCAATGGAAGATCAAATATCTCCAATGTCCGTAAATACTCAAAATTCCGAGGAATCTGAACTTTTGCCATTGTTCGAAAATTAAAACTACCTAATACGCTACAAAAAAAACTTAAGATATAAGGTACAAAAAGTTAACAAAATAAATATTACTGGGATCTTAATTATTATAGTAACTGCGATTACTGGCTTACTTAAAGGCTAAGAACTTTTTTTGTGAACTGTATTCGTGATTTCATGAATGAAAGCTGTAATTAGTAGAGTAGATACATTAAAAATAAGTCGAATGGCTATCTCGTGGGTTCATAATTGTGATTAGCAAGAAGGTAGTTATTTGTGATTTTAGAAATTAAAGCTGTGATAAGTAGTCATTAAAAATTAGTAGAATATCTATTTAGTGGTACTATCTAATTGTGATTAGCAAGTAAGTAGTTATTTGTGATTTTAGAAATTAAAGCTGTGATTAGTAGAGTCATAAAAAATTAGTAGAATATCTATTTAGTGGTTCTATCTAGTTGTGATTAGCAAGTAAGTATCTAAACACTTCCAAGAATGAAAGCTGTGATTATAATAGTAGACTGATGTGTATTAGATAAGTACCTACTAATTAATATTCCATAACAGTGACTGCAGTACAAATTTTGATAAATAAACGCACAATAAATCAAAATCACTAGTTTTATTCGTATATAATAGCCTGGGTTTAACTATAATAATATCGATATAGTTAACTTAATATGTATTTAGAAAATTGAAATTATTTACTTACCTCAATGTTACCCA
This sequence comes from Atethmia centrago, assembly GCA_905333075.3. Lineage (NCBI taxonomy): Eukaryota > Metazoa > Arthropoda > Insecta > Lepidoptera > Noctuidae > Atethmia > Atethmia centrago. Next base: position 13,405,378 of record HG995393.1, read on the forward strand.
AAGCTTCTCTTCTGGCGTAATACAAAGACGAAAATTTGTATCTCTTCCACTAATAGCTGTTCGAATTTTGCTGAGCAAATAATCAAAAGATGTTGTTGACATACGCGTGTAGTTGAAGAATTTCTCTTCATATTTTCTAAGGTCCCAATAATTTTGAACAAATGACCCATTTAAAGATCTTGTTTGTAAATAAGGTTGTACCCAGTATCTTCTATAGGCACGATTTCTTTTAATTTGACCGTACAAAAACCAAACAGTTAGTATAATGGCAGCGTCCTGAATGAGTTCCACACTATTAACCATTTTTATCAAAACTATCGTGATGCTCAGTACTGCACGACCACCACAGAGAACGGCGAATAAATGAGAGCCGCCGTGCGTGAATCTACAAAACGCACCTACGCGCGTGAGTGCGCAAAAAACCCGCACGATGATGAAGATCTGCACTCCCGCAGGAACGCGCGTAGGTGCGTCGACACGCAATATGCAGCATGATGCGGGGCAGTGTGAAAATCGCCATATTTGAGTAGACCTGTCCAGTCGGTGCGTAATCGACACGATTACTGACAAATGGAAGGAGCTCAACGACTCTACGACCAATACCAATGTCGAGACATTTGTGTGGGCCGCAGAAAGTACTCAAAATGTCACTAACTGACTGAGAAAGAGAACAAACCTGTCCAGTCAGTGCAAGCATTTGTCAGTAATCGAGTCTGTAGTACAGATATTCTATTTCACGAAGTCCGTTCGGCTTTGATTGTAGTAGTGACGTATCCCGACAAGCGCGCTTGTGTGTGTAAAAGTAGGTAACGTTAGCAAAAAAAATCTGATATATATTCAAGTCGAGATTTAATAATCTAAATAAAATTTTGGTTTTAAAAGTATATACATTTTGTAAATAAATTAGATTAGGTTGCAATAAATACAAAAATATTAAGAATATGTAGGCATTTAATTAAGCATTGGTGTTACAGAATGGAAACGAAACAAGTAGGACTATTCAGTATTTTCAATCACTATCAGATAAATTTTCGATTTCCGATTCCGTTTTGCTGTCGTCAGAATCATCTTGTACATTTATTATAAATTCAAAATCGAGATCAAAATATTTCAAGTAGTCTTTTTCAACTTTTTCAACATGAGCACAAGTTTTTTGCCACGTTTCACTGCTAACTTGGCCCAAACTTTCATTGATCAGTCTTTCCGTATTCGTCATGTTTTGCTCGATATTTTTAGATGCGACATAATTTTTAACGATCCCCCAAATATTTTCAATCGCATTTAATTCTGGGTGATAAGGGGGAAGGCGTAAGACATCAAAACCCTTGCTTTTTATAAAATCGTCAATCTTGTAGATTACGTGTTGGGCTTTGTACTTCTTTATTGTATCGTACAATTCCAATTTAAGAAGTGATTCATCAAATGCTATACCCTTATCCCTGAGCCATTGCTGCATATCGGCTTTCTTTGTAGATTGCGTCGGTAGTCGTTCAGCCCGTGTGTTGTGATAAGATGCATTGTCTAAGACAATGACAGAGCGCGGAAGTAAATTGGGTAGCAACTTTTCATTTAGCCATTTTACATAGTTATCATAGCTCATATTTGAATGATAATCACCAGCTGTTGAGTTGGCCTTATAAACCAAGGAAGCATTTTCAATAAAACCATCCTTGGTTCCCGCGTGCACTAAAATAAAGCGAGTGCCTGTGCTAATTTTTTTTTAAAACGGAGTTCTTTCCTTTTTTTTTGCCCAGGTGTTGTTTCGCACGTGTGTCGAAAGGACGTAGCTCTCATCGGTGTAGACAATGGGCCGACTTTGAGAGCGGTACTCTGTTATTTTTTTTAAATATTTTAAACGCCACATTTATATATCATGACGCTCCGTCAAGACTTTACAGTTGTTCTCTGTTTTGCGCCACTTGTAACCTAATTTCAACAGTAACTTGCGAACAGTTTCTAAACAACCTTCGAATCCGATTTTTTCATTCAATGCTGTTCTTAACTTAGCTAATGTTGGAATTTCTTTATGGACAATATGGAAATCTTGTACAGTACTGCGAACCACATCGGCTGTAAAATTATCTATATCCACTTTATTATCTCGCTTTCTCCTTTTCTTCATAGGTGAAGTGAATTTTGATGAAGTGGATGGCAATTCCTTCTCTTCTTTTAATATTCTTTGAACTGTTTTTTGGCTCACACCCGTAGCTTCTGCTGTACGGCGTGTAATGTCTCGTAAATGAGACAAATCACAGTTGAGTTCCATTAATGATTTTGTAAATTCATATTCTTCTCGCAGAAAATGATAAACACTAGCTATCATGTTTCGACCCTAAAACAAAATGTAATCAAAATAATGAAGTAATATAAACATTTTATAACACAAAAAAACATTCATTTTATAAATACTTCTATTGCTATATTAAGTATCTTTGTATAACATTTTAATTGAAAACGTATAAATAAATATTACCTCACTATGGACAACTCTTCTTCGTTTTGTTGCCATGCTGACCTTACTCCGTGAAACAATTTGGCGCGAACTAAAAACCACTACTGATCCGGACCGTGTCCCGATCGACACTGAGCGCTCTCGAGGTTACGAACACAAAAACAATGTGCATGTGCACGCTTGACAACATTCATAGCCAAACGGACTTCGTGACATAGAACATCTGTACTTTAATTAATGGTGCCCTATGTATGTATTGAATTGCCGTTGGCCTCTGTCAAAATATATGCGTGTCCACGTATACATTATATACACAGAGGTCTGATCCAGTATCAATGAGGAACAATTGAAGCACAGTCTGTCACAAAAAGACGGCGGCTCAGCCATTCGATAGTCATTTGCCACCTCTACTGACTGTGGGGAGCATTTCCCGATTTGACATTGCATGGCTGATACCCGCAAATACCAGAAGAATCACGCCTTGATCGGCTTCTGGAACGTGAATAACCCAAAGAACTTCTACACATAAAGGGAGCAGCTTTTTTTTTCGCCTAAATTAAGCTGTGCAACCTGATCTGATAGCTCGGTTCATTAGAACAGAACCAAATCTTCCATGTTCTTAAGTATATCGTCAAATGTGGTTGTGGATGTGCTTGCTATCTGCGTTGCTTGTCGTGACGTCACTTCATACACCTTGTCGGCTAATTTTGCCTCGTCATCAAGAGTGGAGGTAGTCTGCGACGAAATGAACACCTGCACTTCGGTGGGAAGATGGTTTGACCACAAACTGCGTAGTACATCACCGCTGATACCATCACCAGCCAAAGATCGAAGATAGCGCAAGAACTAGCTCGGTTTTCTATCGCCTAATTCCTTTTGAGTTAGCAGTTGATGCAATCGTTGTTCCCGCGAAGAACATAAAGCTTGATAAGTTCTTGTATTAATTTACTGTAGCTACTTTATTTGTCTGCGGTGGGTTAACGACGATATCGCCAACTTCTCTCGCAATGCTACTCGTATGTTCCAACTGTTGTAGAACCGTGTAGAATTTAGGCTGGTTCTGGTAATGTTAGTAGGTAATAATTGCATAGTCGCGCAACAGTTGATGAGTCACCGACTTTGTTGGCAACGGGACCGTTGGGATCAATCGCTATTTTCCGTCGGGGTAACCCGTATTAACGAGACTTTGGGGTTATCCGAATTTCCTGACATCGGGGTCACCACTATTTAGCGTAGTCCTAATTGGAACGCTGAATAGTATGGAATAAAATGTGGCAGGAGAAACTATAGCCTTTCCTAGCTCGATGAGAGAAACCGAATTTTATTACAACGACTGAAATGAAATGAAATGAAATTGTTTATTCTGTAAATAGGATATGAGAATCACTTTTACACGTCATATTAAAAAAAACTTGCGTCAATCGTAACAGTTCTCCAAAAGCATGACCTATTTATGTAATTATAAGGGTATTTACAAATTAGAAATGATGTGGTTCGCCACAAATTCTTTATTGATGTTTTCTTTGTCTTGGATATAAACAGAGGCTAATTTGATTTAGGTTATCAATTAGTTTTAAGTCCCAGCCTAGCTCCAAATAGTCAGATAAATATAACCGATTATAGAGGAAATGGATAAAAAGTTAAGTGATTTCTGCGGACGGTGGACGTACGGATTTAAAAAAATCTGATCTGGCAATACTGTGTCATTGTCAGTCAAGTCCACTCAAAATCAAACTGTCATTGTCAAATGTCAAAACCCTCTGCCCTACCCACAGTCACAGAGTACTTTTGTTTAGAAATGTCTGTCTGTGCTGTTGATCATGCCTGACTGACTTCGCTAGGAGTAATAGTGTTCTGTGCTGACTGATCCATCAGTCACAGCAAAGTGTTCTGTGATTGACTGTGATCTGGATGTTCACCTTCTCCGCAAGGAGTAATAGTGTTCTGTGTTCATCTTAATGGAATAAGTTATTTATTTTGTTGTAAATATCGGAAAGATAGGTATTATAAGTTTAGCATTCCACCTGCTCCGGCTGCTGGCCTGGCTTATCTTACCGAGGTTCACACAAGACTGTCAGTGGAGTGAGTTGCACTCAACATCAATAATATTAAAAGAGCCTCTTAAAAAGTAACTACCTTCTAAAAATTGCTCATGGTATTCAATGTTTAGAAGATTTAAAATGGAAGTTGTGTTCATATTTTTTTGCTAGTAATTTAAACTCAGCAGTGTTTTAAAAATGACGATGGAAAAACTGAAAAAGTGTAGGATATGTTTAGTGGAAAATGTTCGGATGTATGTGGTTGACGACATGAACCTGCAGGAAATATATGAGAAGCTGACTGATGTCCCAGTAAGTACATTGCCGATGTAACAATTGATGACCTAATAGTTGGACAGTATTCATTTAAGTCAATAGATATCTAATGCTGGACATAGGTCTGCCTCGAGACCAAGAGGCGCCACATCAACTGGTACTGCGCTTCTCGCATTTTACAAGTTCCAAAGTCAGAAAGATAAGCCAATTAAGCTAAGCTTATGGAGAAGAACAGGCAAAAAAAAACAAAATACTGTTACAAATTATACATGTGAGAACAATGTAGAAAGATGTGCATGTTAAAAGTGTCCATGATAAAAATGATAAAATAACAATTCAAAAATTAAATAAACCATGGCAGCTAACAGAGACCAGGCCCTACAGACGGTGCCCATTCACGAACATGACGCATGGGTCAGCACCATTCCGCTCAACCATTTTGTAGGGAACTTAATGATCCAACACATACACCACCATCAGCAAGACATTTGAGTGAGCACGACATACTCTCAGCCTCCAGGACACATTCAAGTCAATGAAAGACATACCCAGTAAATAGTACATTTATAGCAAGTATATGTATAGTATTCACACATGTGCAAATTATTTAATGAAAATATCTAAGGTTGCTCTTCCAAATTACCAGAAATAGAATTTATATATTAGAATTTATATAATACCAATTCTATTTCTGGTTTCTAACATAGGTTAAAGGTTTTGGTTTCTGCACTTAGTCTTTCAAGTGTACCATTGTGCATGGGCCTTGGTGGCCGTTTGGTGGTTATTCCAACCAGCCCACCTCCCTCCAGTTGATCAAATCGCCTGGTCTGTTTAGAACCTCTGTGTAGGAACTGGGTGCCTGGTGGCCGTTTGGTGGTTATTCCAACCAGCCCACCTCCCTCCAGTTGATCAAATCGCCTGGTCTGTTTAGAACCTCTGTGTAGGAACTGGGTGCCCCAAGGGTTTCTAATGTGGGTGACGCTTGTGCGTTCAAACAGCACATGCGCAATGGTTTCCTCTGTCTCCATGCAAGCCCTGCACAGGGGGCTGTCTGTTATGCCTATTGTGTGAAAGTGTTTGTTTAGCAAGCAGTGACCCGTGATGGTCCCCGTCAACAGGCGCAGGCCGGTCCTGTCCAGGCGTAATAAGCGCCTGGTTAACTTACTATCCAAGGATGAAATAGCCTCCGTGGACTGTCTGCACCCCGGTACCGAGGACCACCAGCTCTCCGCTTGTGTGTGAGTGAGCTCCTGTAGCCACCTGCGTAGTTGGTTGAAGGGGATGGGTACGATTGGTTCTGCTCCGCAGACTCACGTACCAGCATAGCTGGGCACCGTTAATCAAATAGTTAACTTCGTTAATCGTTAATCCGCTACAAAAAAAGTTAGCTTCGTTAAACGTTAAAGCGTTACATTTCGCAAGAATTAACGCAAGTTAACGTTAATCCGTTAATATGTGTAAAATTGCATTTTTATATCGTTGCGGTATCACTAATGCAACGATTTAAAAATGCAATTTTACACACATTTTTACAATTTTTTGTTCACACTTATAAAACCTGTTGGTTTATGATGTTAGGAAGAAACTGGAAGTTAGGAAGAAAACAAAATACTTGTTTAATGTGTAATTTAATCGCCGGGCATAAGGTGCATATTCCCCTTCATGAACATTAACATATTGAAGTTCTCGTCTGAAAGGGAGGCTCGCTTTATATCAATAGTAGCTGTACCCATTGGATTAACGATTAACGGACTTCTGACTGATGTTAACGGAAGTTAACGTGTCCGTAAACATTTTTAAAAGTTAACTTAAAAGTTAATCCGTTAATCAAAATATTAACTTCGTTAATTAACGATTAACGGATTAACGAGTTAATGCCCAGCTATGCGTACCAGATGCTCTCCTGGCTAGTTCGTCAGCTGCGTCGTTACCCAGTGATCCGCTGTGTCCTTTTATCCATTGCAGTGTCACTGTGTTGCGATTGAATACCCTTATACGTTCTAGCGCATTGTGACATTCTTGTGTTAGTCTCGAAGTACTGTGTTTTCTCCTTAAGAATTGGAGAACTGACGCGCTGTCGGTGAGTATACGTATATGAGTGTCCGTGACTCTCCTGGCTTCTATAGCATACGCCGCTTGTATAATGCCCACACACTCTGCCTGGTTATGTTTATGTTAAGGTCGTGTGAGAAAACGCCGGCTCAGGTTCCGGAGTTTGTCTTTGATCCATCGGTGTATACTCTTACCTCATTCGGGCCTGAATAGTCACATCATTCCTCTGTGAGTATTATGTTGTAGTGCTCTTGAAAGCAGTGTACTTTCGGGGCTCTGTCGCAGGGTGATGCCATCATTGGTCGTCGTTTGATCGCATCCTCCTTTATGCGTATGTGCTTGACTCTAGTCTTTGCTCAGGGTTCCTATTAGGTTAAGCCTAAAAGCCGCCACGGCCGCCTCCTCTCGCACGATGAGGTGCAGAGGTTGATGTCATTTGTTTAACAGAACATTGGCTAAATATTATCAAGTATTGTCAATTCGTAGTTAGCCATTTCAGCCGAAAATCTAAAGAACGAAATCACATTATCAGACTGTCTGTTGAACACACCATTGAATTGTCCTGTGTTGAGCTTGATAAGCATGTGTGTGATTGATAAGCATGCAAGTTACCAGAATGTATCTATGTTTGATTCTGTTATGAAAGATGTGCTAAAGAAACTTAGTGCTTGTAGTAAGTCAATAATCATATGTGGTGATTTTAATATTAATTTATTAGAAAGTAACTCAAATATAAGTACTCAATGAGTCTTTTTAAGTCATTTGATTTGTCAATTAATGTTTTTATTGAACTCGAGTGACAGCTTCTTCTGCCACTTGTATTTGTATAGATAATATTTTTGTAATAACTTACACAAACAAATTGTAAATAAGTTGCCATCTGATCACAGTGGACAAACAATAACACTTTGCTCCTATATGCCTTTACAAAAATATCAAATAAGGTTTAGGCCAATTACATGAAAAAATTATAGAAATTAAACAATTCTTTGGCTAGTAAACTATCTGTTCAGAGATTTAATAATATATGTGACCCGAATGAGTTCTATGCAGAGTTTTCATTACTATTAATAAAACCGGCCACGTGCGTGTCGGACCACGCACAACGAAGGGTTCCGTTGTTGGGAAGTTGGGATGAATTTATCCCAAACACAAACTTAAAATAGTAGTTGAAGAACATGTTCTCCCATACATCGATATATGCCATGGCAAATTTAAGTTGGTCGACTATTACTCTTTAACTTGTAAAGCCCACTTAGCTGTGATAGTTTTCACATCTCCTTAAACAACCATTTAGCTGGCAGGGGGGGGGACACAATTCTTTTTTTTTGGATGTGAAATCATCAAATAACTTCTCCCGCTCTGGGCGGAGCGGGAGGGTGTGTCAGACTCTTACTGACTAAAACCCACCCGTATTCCTTCAACAGGAAGGAATACGGGTGGGTTTTAGTCAGTAAAGCCTGCCTGTGTTGCCAGGGGCGTCGGTGACCCTTTAGTACCTTCCCGGGACCCCGGCAGGCATCGACCCTAGTGGACCCCTACCTTTGTGCTGACGACATCTCTTTGAGGCCGGCGTGGAATGCAACGCGCCGTCGACCCGGGCCTTGTCCTTACCGGACGGTGAGCTACCCATTGCTCACCGTCCGCAAGCCCGCGCCTACGGTGGCCGGAAATCCGCCTGGGATTCCCGACGCCCAGGGCGTCTCCTGCGGCGGCTAGGGGCGAGAGGGCGCGAAATTTGCCTTTCCCTCAACCGCCCCGCCTCCTCCTTCGCGAGCATTACTGCTTCGCAGAAGGAGGTGACGGCTGCCCATGCCCTCTCGCTCCGTACCATGGCCTGAACCAAGGCCGGACGCGAGAGATCTCTGCTGCCGATCGCCTCCACGAGTACACGGCGGTGCTCTGCCCAAGCCGGGCAGACCTCCACCGTATGCTCCACCGTGTCCTCCGGGTGATCCACACAGTGGTGACAGTGGCGGGAGGAAACGCCCGGGGCTTCCGCCATATCCGACACAGGAACCTCCCGAAGCTGCCGTGTCCGGTGAGGACCTGCGTCAGGCGGAAGGTGAGGCCGCCGTGGCGCCTCTCCAGCCACTCCTCAAAGAGGGGTCTTATCGCCACAATCGTGGCGTGCCCAGCACTGGGTTGCGACAACCGTACTCTCCATGTCGCCATGAGATCCCGCCGGAGCTCCGTCCGCTGTACTGCGATTTCTCGCGGCAGCGGAGTGACGCCCCGGCGTTTCGCCTCCTCGCGCCACTCCCATACGTGTGCGAGGACTTTTGCCTCCAGATCCCATGGCGACAATCCGGCAAGGGGGCTCGCTGCCTCACAGTAGACCGTGCGGTACCCCCGGACCATCCGGATGGCTATGACCTTTTGGGTCGCGCTCAACCGCTTCTACCCATCCTTGACTATGCTGATACCAGCTATCTTGACCTTACCCAAGACCATCTTGATAAACTTGAGCGGCTTCAAAATTTTTGTATAAGGTTCATATTCGGTTTGCGTAAATTTGACCATGTTTCCGAATTTCGTGTGAAGCTCAAGTGGTTACCTATTCGCCTTCGCCGGAATGCTCATATTCTTTCCCTTTTGTATAATGTCCTCTTTTCCCCTTCCACCCCTCTCTATCTCAAGGAACGTTTCCAGTTTCTTGGCGACTCCCACACGAAATTTTTAAGGTCATCAGATAACTTAAAGCTTAAAATGCCTATGCATTCCACAACGTTCGTCGACAAATCCTTTACTGTCCAGGCCACTCGTTTGTGGAATGCTTTGCCAGTTCAAATAAAACGCGCGCAATCGTTACTCGCATTTAAAAGACTCGTAAAGGAACATTACTTGTCGCTGTGAGCTTGTTCTCGTAACTGTAATTATCTATAGTCTTCATTTATTTTCGTTGCTTATACATTTAATATGTATGTATTTATGTATAAGTATGTTATTTAGGATATATATATCTGTGTATCAATCTTAGTATATTGTATTTATTTATTTTTTTACACCAACGACAGCCCCACTTTATGTCCAGGCAAATCACTGTCCATCCTATGGTTGCCTGGAAGAGATCGCAGAAAGCGATAAGGCCGCCCATTGTATATTTTGTAGTGTTTGATTTATTTTTTGTCATGTATTTTTTGTGGTGTACAATAAAGTATATATAAATAAATAAATAAATAAATACCCCACACTATGGGGTAGACGAATATCATCCCCACATTACGTGCAAGGGAGGAACACTAAAAATTGCTTGGGTTCAAAGGGTGCTACGAAACCCTAAAAGTGCAATTGAATGACACTTTTCCACTAGAGACTATTTAAAAGTACACAAAGTTCTGACTTAGTGATTGGGCGACTTCAGGTATTCGTTAAAGCTGAGAAAAGCTTTTTGAACTTTATGGCCTAAAGCAACATATGGATAGTAAAAGCTTTCTTCAGTATGTTGCAAAATATTCTAAAACTTTTAAAAGTGTGTGCAAAATAACTAAAGCGCTTTATATTAGCAATAAAATAAAATCTGCTGATGATAAAATAAAAACTATCTGGCAAATAACAAATAATGAAACAGGTAGGAAAAAATAGCGTAATACTGAATTTAATTTAGAGACTGCACATTGGCCCATCACCTCAGATGTAGAAATAGCTCAGAAATTTGAAAACGTTTTTGCTTATATTCCACTTAAAACTACTGAAACTTTAAATTCCTTACCCGCGCTTTCTGCTGACTTGCTTAGAAAGAATGTAAATGGATGTTCTTTGGAGTTTAGGTTTCAGCATACAAACCCCCAGGCTGTTATAAAAGCATTTAAAGATCTTAAAATTAAATAAACAGAAGATCTCTGGGGAATGTCTGTAATTTAATAGTCTGTAGATCTGTCATCGAAACCATTGCGCCCTATTTACCATTCGTATTTAGCAACACTCTCATATTGACCAAGGAGTTTTTCCGGATCTCATGAAACACAGTAATTCCTTTGTTCAAATCCGGTGGTATTAAAGAACTCAATAATTATAGGCCTGTGTCAATTCTGCCAGTTCTCAGTAAAGTGTTTGAAAACTTGACGCTCAATCAAATGTCACTTTAAAAAAAATCCATCTTTCATGAACAACAGAGTATCCGTCTTTTAATTTTTATGGTGTACATAATAAAGATTATTCTATCTATCTATCTAACAGTACGGTTTCAACAAAGGACGTTATACCTACCATTGGCGCCGGTATCACCCTAATAAAGAACATTTTTAACGCCTGGGAAGAAGCACAAAGTGCCATTGGAATCTTTTGCGACCTCTCTAAGGCGTTCGATGGCGTATACCATGAAACACTTCTGCTGAAACTAGAGCACTATGGGATTAGGAATACAGCTCTTGATTTACTAAGATTATACCTGAAAGATAGAAACGTTAAAGTTCAAGTAAACGGTATAAACTCATTGCGGTCTGGAATGGCAATGGGCGTGCCTTGAGGTTAGATACTAGGCCCATTCTTCGTTTTAGTTTACATTAATGATTTACCCCAATTACTTCAAATCAATTGAGGATGGTGTTATTGGCAGATGACACATCATTTTGATCTTTGAAATAGGTCACAAAATCTTGACGACGTGAATAACTCTATTCTTCAGGTCCAAGATTGGTTTACGGTAAATTATTTGGTAGTAAATGAAAAAAAGAAACAAAAAAAAACCAAATGTATTATATTTAAATTACCTAATGTTAGAAGTAGCGAATGAGATAACATTTTAATGGAGTAAAACTGGAATTTATTAACCAAACGGTTGTCCACTACGAACCACTCATAGACGAGAATCTACAATGGGAACCACATATCATCTCTTGCGGGGCGGCTAAGCTCGGCCGCTTATGCGGTTAGAAAGATAAGACAGTTAACAGATGTAGAAACCTCGCGTTTGGTCTATTTTAGCTACTTCTACAGCATTATGTCGTATGGAATATTACTGTGGGGTCGGGCTGCTGACATTGAATCCGTCTTTATTTTGCAAGAGAGAGCTATCAGAGCCATTTATAATCTACTTCGCTGCGAATCTCTTACCCAACGGCTACACCGTCGCCATAACGCGAACTTTACTTCGTGCGCTCCAGAGAGCGCACGAAGTAAAGTTAGTACAACAAATTGTACAGCGAGACGTCGACCGGTGTGCGAGAGAGAGCGCGCGAAGTAGAGTTCGCGTTATCACGACTACACTGTCGCGATAACGCGAACTCCACTTCGCGCGCCGTAGGGATTGGGAACAATTTAAAAAGATTAATATTATGACGGTACTTTTTTTTTTTTGGATGGGAAATCATCAAATAAATTCTTCCGTTCTGGGCGGAGCGGGAGGGTGTGTCAGACTCTTACTGACTTAAACCCACCCGTATTCCTTCCTGTTGCCTGTATTGCCAGGGGCCTCGGTGACCCTTTAGTACCTTCCCGCGACCCCGGCAGGCATCTGCCCTAGTGGACCCCTACACTTGTGCTGACGACATTTCTTTGAGGCGCGCGTGGAATACAACGCGCCGTCGACCCGGGCCAGGTCCTTACCGGACGGTGAGCTACCCATTGCTCACCGTCCGCAAGCCCGCGCCTACGGTTTGACGGTACCTTGCCAATTCATTTATGAAAATATTATGTATGTAAGAAAACATCGACATCTTTTTAACCCTAGCTCACTAACCTTATTTTCGAGTAACGCTGTAACTAACCTTTCGTCTCTGACTCTACGAAAAAAAAAAACATTATTTTTAAATATCTGTTTAATTTTCTTATATCAAATTAAAGTTCAGAGTAATTAAGCTTTTAAAGTATCATATAATAATAAAAAAAATAGAAATATCCTAATTAGTGCAGGAATTACACATAGAAACTGTATGTTCGCCACAAATGGCCCTCTTGCAGCCCTTGCAAAATTATTTGGTTATGCGAAGTTTTTTGCTGGGCAAATTTTTCGGTTTCGTGGTTGCTCTTGACTGGACTGTTCGTCAGAAACATCAACTTTTAGAATACCGCCGATAATTTGCTTCAAATTACGCTGCAAAGTCGAAGTGTTATATAGCTCACGAAGCCAAGGTGCCATAAGTTCATCTGCCATTGCTAAGGCAAAATCCCTTCTTTTTGTAGGTTTTTTTATTATAACGGATCTCGTTTGATACGTTCAGTACATAGGCATTAATTATAGATATGTTTAGTATACCGTAAAACAAGCACAGCGGCCATCGGTTGGTTTTACGGCTTGTGCTCATAATTGAGCACATCTGGTCCACTGTATCGACTGCTCCTTTTGTTAAATTGTAAAATTCAATAATTTCTGGTTTTTGAGCTGTAGCTAATAGCAGGTTACTCATGAGTCGTAGATAGTAGGTATACGACTTTATTTGATTTTGGTTTGTATGAGACTAAGTCATATCTTTGTCAAAGCCGAACATCGAAGTGCCTACTTGTCTGAATGAGGTTCATTGTCGGGTAATGATTCGGTCTCCGATTCAGCTAACCATTGCACATTTTTGCCTTCTACGCTTCTCAAATCCATCTAAAATAGAAAATAAATAGAATTAAGACAAGAAAAATACACAAAAATATTGTAAAACTCAGTCAAAAATATAAAAAAACAACATAGGTAAATAGAGTTCACGTCATAACCATAACAGTATTTATTCATTCGTAAATAAGAAAGTTATTAACTTTTCTAACAAGTAACAACATAAACAGAAGCATAAAAGTATGTACAACTTTACTAAAACAATTTACAGCATTACTAACCTTTCGTCTGTGAGACGACGATCACGCGATATATGTCCACCTAAGTATCGTGCATCCGCAATGAGGCCTTGCAGGTCACTAATTTCACTATCCAGGAAGGTACTAAAAGAGCGCGGGGCGCGGGGCAACGGGAAGTTGGCGAAATGGCGAAAGCGCTAGGTGCGCGTCGTCTATTATACGAATGGTTAGTGATCTAGGGTTAATAAAATAAGTGACAGACATAAATTTAATACTAGAAATAAAAATAAAATAGATCAATCATTTTTTTTGGTTATCTAAAGTACATCATCATCATCTTAGCCATGAGGAGGGGCTTGTGGCTAAGTAGTAACAGCCGTACGGGTCGATCGATCAGATTAAGCTACGCTTGCCGCGGTTAGTCCGTGGATGGATCTTTACATACCAAGACCCCTCCGTGCCTCGGAAAGCACGTTAAGCCGTTGGTCCCGGCTGTCTTTTGTAAATTTTTGACAGTCGTTACGGGTCGTCAAAAGCTCTAAAGTCTGACAACCAGTCTTACCAACGGGTATCGTGTTACCCAGTAACTGGGTTGTGGAGGTCAGATAGGCAGTCGCTCCATGTAAAATACTGGTATTCAGCTGTATCCGGTAAGACTGTAAGCCGACCCCAACATAGTTTGGAAATGGCTAGGCAGATGATCATCATCATCATAGCCATCTTTGAAGGTGTACTGTGTTAAATGTTACAACAAAATACCTTGTGATATTTCAATTACATGAAAGAAAATTAAAAACTCATATTAAAAATACACTTTGTAAACAAGCATATTAAAAGTTAGAGGATTATACTCAAGATAATAATTCTTGGAAACATGAAAGTCTAGACCCATAGGACAATCTAGAGTCTAGGCAAAATCAAACTGGTTGCCATTTTAATTGCATAATTTATTTTTTTTATGACATTGATTTTACATTCTGTGATTACCTTAACTCACACACTGAGCTATTACTTTATTTTTTTTAGGAAAACGTATAAATTTACCAAGCACCATGTACACACACCACACCATATCACATAATAATTCATTTATCTGTCATTGCTTCATTTTTAATTCTTTTTACCTATTGTGGTACCTATGGTGTGTAGTAATTTTATTCTAGGTGCATCGTCTTCACATATAATTATATACATAATCAGCCTATAATGTTCCCACTGCTGGGACACAGGCCTCCTCTCTGCGAGAGGGAGTGGGCCGTAATTATTTAATTAATGTAAATCATTTTTAAAATAGTAACGGTGGAGTTTCTTGCCTATTCTTCTCCATACGAAATTACCTTTTGGAAGGGGCGACTAGTATCAATTCATTTTTTTTGTAAATGTTGAAATAAATAATTTGACTTTATGCAATTATACAGTACTAAGAGATTGATTTTTTACAATGCAAAGATAGTTTTTACAATCTTCAGCAAGTCCCAACAATATTTTCGAATGCTAATGAATTAGTTTATGCGCCCAGGTCACATGTCTACCTCGTGAGAGTCCTACACACTCTGTGTCGCTGCTCCAGAATCTTTTAACCTAACCCTTGGACTGTATAACAATAGATTTATTAGGAGGATTCAAAATAAACAAATAGTATAAGAGTGGTTAGCAGGAGTTGGAGAGCAGTGGTGGCCCAGTGGTAACGGCCGCGACTTACGAGTTGTAGGTTTGAACCCGGACAGGCGCTTTACTTTGTGTAAATTATTTTATCACCACTGCTCTCCAAACGGTGAAGGAAAACATCGTGAGGAAACCGGCATGTCCTATAGAACCAAAAATTCGAAGACATGTGTCATCTACCAACCCGCACTGGGCCCGCATGGTAGATTACGGCCCACTGCCTCTCACAGAGAGGAGGCTTGTGTCCCAGCAGTGTGAACATTATAGGCTGATTAGATTATGTATAAGAGTGGTTTTGTTGCAGTTTGTAACTGAAGACAGTAGACCGATGCTCGCTTGTTTCTTCTGCTTCTCTAAACTGAAGCAATGCTACCAATTGCAGAGAAAATGTCTGAAAGCCGAGCAGCTATTCGCTCAGATGTTAAATGACGACTATGAGGTGAGGTTCGACTTTGACTTTGAGGGACTTATAATTTAAATTTAATAGTATAATGTGGATCTGACTCCTGTCAAGATAATATTCCGTTTGGATTTCAGATCTATCATTCAACTCTTCATTTTGTTATAACCAATAAACAAATGTTCTTTACAATGTTACATTTTAAGTACTCTATGTAATATTATATTTCTGCACGAAACTTGTAAAGTGTAATATATTTATTTACATAACCAAATTACAAGATGATTATTAACATTAACTAAATTAAATTAAAACTAAGTTAAGCCTAAAAAAGGCCCTCGGGGCATTGTACCGTGGATGCTGGCAGCATTTCCTCGCTGATACTTGTAAAGTAGGTGGCGGTGTGATAAGAGTCCTCTCTCATGTTGACACCGAGCTATACAAACATAGCTCATGCAGTTGTCGTTGAGGTTGGTACCACCATCGACTGTCCAGGGTGCCTAAGTATAAAAGGTTTTGCTCATAGCGAACGTCATGATCATAAGCATAATTGATCTAACACTGTAAACAACTTTTTACAGACAAAACCTCTACTAAACCAAGGCCTCTTAGAGTTTCACAGTGGGTTTACTATAACTCCAACAGTGCACCTCAGTATAGTTGATGAATGTCAAACAGAAAGCGTTGTTATCAAAGAAGAATTACCAGCTGTTTGTGAGGGACCAGATGATATTATTGAGCCAAAGAAGGAACATCAAAGTTATGGTATGTTTTTAAAGTATAAATAAAAAAATAAAAACAAAATAAAGGATGTAATCTATTTATTTTATATTGATCAAATATGTTTTGAAGTAATCCAAAGTTTTGGTAGTGTTTAGTTTAATTCAACTTAACGGTAACTACATTATATTGTGAGAAAAAAACAAATATTAATAACTACCTAGCTTTCGCCCGCGTGGAGGTCGGAAATTATGCCACGGGAATGTACTACTGGGATAAAAGTATCGTAAGATAATCCAGGTTATAAACTATCTGTGTGCCAAATTACATCAAAATCTAAATCAAAAGTCATTTATTCAAATTGGGCTGAGAATCAGCACTTTTCGAACGTCAAAATTACATAAGACAGTCCCCCAAAACGCCCACCCTTCCTAGTGCTTTAGCTGGGAAGAAGAAGTGGCGCAACAAACTCCCCAGCAGCACAGCTGTCTGTTCAATTAGAAAAAAAATAATTCTATACAATAGATTGCAAAAATAATTTACACAACGTTAAAACATTAAATTATTAGGCATATGTCGGCTAGCACACCACTATACGAACAACAAAAAAAATATCGAAAACTATATCAAGCAGAAATTGAATAAAAACGGAAACAGAAATTAATACCTAAATAAAAGCGTCCAGGCATAAATGGCGTGCCCGCTACATATAGCTATAGCTGTAACTTAGTCACAAATGATAAACTAGGACCATCGAAGTAAAATAAATAAACAGTTACTACTAATAACAATAACAAAACCATGGTCAGCAAGACGACCAGTCACCACAAGCAGCACCCGTTCACGAGCATAACGCAAAGGTCAGCCATTACCCGCCTCGCCATATTTGAGGAAAGAAGGCAACCCGACCCCCGACGCTACCGCAAGCAGTGACATCTAAGGGAGCATGACGAACTTGCTGCCGCTGCCGGTTGCTTCAGTAAGAATAATATAATCAATTGTCGAGGTCGATAGCTAACCACATATTGGAATACAACTCATAAAAAAAACATTGTAATGAGTAGATTATGTCAATAATAAATGAAAATAAAATTAAAAATAAATTGACTTACACAGTCAAACAAAATAATCAAAATTATATGAACTCATATAACCTGTCAGTAGGTAAGCTAATTCTGGAGAAAGAACATCCAAATACGAATGCATATAAACTTTCATATCCTTACATAATATTTATAAAACAAAGTCCCTCCGCCGCGTCTGTCTGTCTGAACGCGATAAAATCAAAAACTACTGAACGGATTTTCAAACGGTTTTCACCAATAGACGTAGTGATTCATGAGAAAGGTTTATGTGTATAATTGGCTGAAATATGACGATTATTGTTGAAGATGTCGGAAAAATCATGCCGACTGGGAGCTTTACTGGTGTGCGCTGCGTAAACCGTAGGATAAACATAAAATTTATGTTCTACAGAATTCTACATCTTAAAAAGTTCAACAAAAAAGTCCGCGATTGCATATGTCTATCTTCTATGCATGACCCACAGTAACGATATTGTCTTTCAGAATTTGATTAAAAAATTCAATTGTTATTTCCGAAGCTATTTTAACCGATATTATATTAATTCTAATCATTTATTTAGATTCAAATATGCTATATCATCTAAATGAATGCTTTAAAAGATATTACAGATTCAAAATTACGCGTAACAGAATAATTATGCTTGACGCGGCGGGCTCAGCGCTCGGCTATGATGTACTATCGCGGGCATCCAAATCGTAAGACCAAGCGGCCAAGCGCTGCAAGCAGGAACAGTTTCCTGCTTGCACCGCTTGGCTGCTACAGTACCGCTTACCTACGCTCATCAACCAATAGCATCGCCGCATCAGTTTTTTGCTGAACCCCTTGTTTTTGTAAATGAAAAAAAAAAGAGCTTAAAAAACGGGTAAAGGGTGGTCAGACATCTGTGATCATTGTAACAGACCCTGAGAAATTTATTTAAACAAAAGAAATATTTTTTTATTAGTCGACGCAAAAAGGGACGGTAAACAGATGTGGACATCGTGAGCACGGGATTTTGTTTTGAAAGTGGTCCGATTTGGATACCCGCGATAGTACCTATGCGATCGCTTTCGTTTCCTTTTACACCGGTAGTACGTTCCCGTGGGATCTTCTAGCTAGTTTACCTAGTTTATAATATTAGTAGGATAAACAAGTATTAATCTTGGGCTTGTGGCTAAGCGCTTGCCGCTGTTGGTCCGTGGATGGGTGACCATCTTTACATACCAAGAGCCTCCGTGCCTCGGAAAGCACGTTAAGCCGTTGGTCCCGGCTGTCTTTTGTAGATTTTTGACAGTCGTTACGGGTCGTCAGAAGCTCGAAAGTCTGACAACCAGTCTTACCAAGGGGTATCGTGTTACCCAGTAACTGGGTTGTGGAGGTCAGATTGGCAGTCGCTCCATGTAAAATACTGGTATTTAGCTGTATCCGATAAGACTGGAAGCCGACCCCATCATAGTTGGGAAAAGGCTAGGCAGATGATGAAAAAAGTCTTGTCTGTTTTGGTTAACTTGCAGAGCTAGAACTGGAAAATTTTGACAATAGCTGTCTAGATGTAGAGGATATTCTTTACCATTCTGAATCAGATTTAGAAGATAATGTACCTTTAATGGAGTTTAAAATTGAAGTGGAAGAAGAACAGGAAGTATCTCAGAAGAAAGGCAGAGCTAGGGAGACGAAAAGTAAGTGTTACATAATTAACCTGTAGGTAAGCAAATCTGCATGTCACTTAAAAATTGGTTGTCTGTAAAGTCGGTTTACGGACGATAATTTTACGTGATAACGAGAGAGAGATGCGTCACAAGCCGAACGCTTAGGCCGATCGTGCCTCTCTATCGCTAGTTCCGCGCTCTCGCTTGCACGCTCGGCTCAGGCGGAACAGGCGGACAATGAGTCATGCTTTTTCGTGTGTGCAGCCGGCGTTCATCGATTTATAAGACGTTATCACGTCATTAACACCCAAATATACATGACCATTTCAACCGCGCGGCCAACTCGTAAAATTTGATGAAACTTTGCCAGGAATTAGTGGTAATTTGCTACTATAGACACCGCATAACAACTGTAGGTACTTATTTATCCAGATTATGTATTCGTGCCGAGTTTCGAGTTTGTAGATCAAAGGAATAAGATTTTTCATATAAATTAAATCCCCTCTTAACACCCCCACAGGTGTGGAATTTTATTTTATGTCTAGTAACCGAAGACCTTAAATCTCCAACAGAGAACATAAGTTTAATTGATGTTGTTTAAACAGAACGCATTGCTATCAAAGAAGAATCACCAGCTGTTTGTGAAGAACTAGATGATATTATTGAGCCAAAGGAGGAACAACAAACTGATGGTATGTTTTTAAGAACATCTTACAATAAATTATAGATAATATAATTTATTTATTGTATATTAATTAAAAATGTTTTGAACTAATAATGGTAATGTTGCTTTTTCTTAAATTCTCAACTTAACAGTAAACACACATTATATTGTGAAATAAAATAACTTAATAAACAAGTACTACTCTTGACTGTTTTTGTTTACTTACAGAGCTAGAACCAGAAAATTTTGACAATAGCTGTCTAGATGTAGTAGATATTATCGTACCACCATACCATTCTGAATCAGATTTAGAAGATAATGTGCCTTTACTGGAGTTTAAAATTGAAGTGGAAGAAGAACAAGAAGTATCTAAGAAGAAACGAAGAGCCAGGGAGTCGAAAAGTAAGTATTAGCAACGTTTTCTCCCTGAAGGGATTATTTAGGTTGTATTAGGGAGCTTGACCCAATAAGATTACCCCTTGAATTTACGTAGTTACAGTGTGATTTTTCCCCAATGTTCCTAATATTTCTTGTACGTGCAATGCGATTGCGGGTAGGAGCCGCACACGCGTGTGGTGTTATCGTCGGTGGCTTGTCGTATCGTCAGTGTCAACCTCCGGCTGAAACCTAAATTTATTCGTTTTCTTCCCTTCAGGGAGAAAACGTTGCTATTTAGGCCTTCACTTGAACCACTGTGAGACGTGTTTGAAATATTCCGTTGATGGCGCCAGACCTACTGTGTAGAAAGCATCTTTATTACGGTTTTTATGATACAAAGATATTCTTTAATCATTGAAAATTAAATCAATTGCACGCCTCACAACTAGAGACTTGATATTGTAAGATTAATATATTTTTGGATAGATATACCCGTGGAATATATTTTATGCCGTGGAATACCTCTCCACTCCTCATTAGCACCCAAGGACATGTTGTCTCTTTATGGACACTATGTGCTAGCTACCGTTTTCGGAGGCCCATTATTGAGTGTGCAAGTCACCCCCTGCCATTTTAGCTGTGTATTTTATATAAAACATTGGTCAGGCAAGGGCCATAGTCTTTCCATAGTCCTAGATGACCAGTTCACTTTAGCCACCCAAACCCATAGCCCAATATGTTTGTTTCCATATCCTGCGATAGTCCTGCACCAACCGGGGGTTGTCCTTGGGTGCACTTGCATAGTGCGAACAGGGATAATCGTCAGTTGGTGCTTTATTTGATTAAAAACGTCTTACGGGCCTCTGCGAGTTGGCTTCGGCCCCTCGTATGCCTTCCAAAGGTCCGGGACCCCAGGGTCCCGAGGTATGTCAAAAACATTTTTAATAATAATATTCAAGCCATGCAGTAAAATGCTTCCCTAAAAACTTAATAACCCCTTTTTGCCCTGTAAGGAGTCGATTTTCTAAAAACCTAAACATCTTGATTCTTTATTTTCTGCCAAAAGTAATACCGAGTTTCGAGTTAATCGGTCTGCGCGTTAAGATTCTTCCATAAAAACGTTAACACCCCCGAAACCCCCTTTCTTTGAGGGGTAGTTTTAAAAAACTAATAATGATAAACTTTATTATTTACTTTGGCAAGTATTCGTGCAAACTTTCAAGTTTATTAACTCAAGAACTAAGATTTTCATACAACTAAATCCCCCTTTAAAGGTTAAATTTCTAAAAACCTCTTAGTACTCCCCTTAATTATGAAAAGGAACCTTGTGCTAATTTCTCGTTCCTATACTCGGTAGTTTTGGCTGTGCGCTGATATGTCAGGCAGTCAGTTTCTTTTGTATACGTCGCAGATGGATTGTCGAATCCACTGTTTTACAAAACAGCTCCGTTATATAAAACAGCTGAACAACGTTTAGCTGGATTGCCATTGTAATGTGTTAAATAAAACTGCTACCCACGTTTAGACATAATGCAGAATGGCTTATCTACAGTCACAATAATCGTTTGGTGTGGCTTTTAAAGCTGAATCGGTCGTAGTATTTAAGCTATGGCACCCAGACCAATTGGTTTAGGTTAGGTTAGAACTGTGACCAACCGCGCGCGAGCCAAGCGGGCGGTGCCGTGGCAGCGGCCGGCGATTGCTACTTTCAAGTTGGTCGCAATTAACTAAAACTTACAAATCAAATGAAATGAAATGAAATTGTTTATTCTGTAAATAGGATATGAGAATCACTTTTACACGTCATATTAAAACATAAGCTAGATGGAGTCGACATTTCCTATCTGACTACCCCTGAGAAGAAATGGCGAAACAAACTCAAGGGTCAAAGTCTCTTTTAAAGTCCAGACATAATCCTGGTCAGATCATGTGAGGACCATGTAGATCTATGTCTGAAATGGTCTTTTGAGGAAAGAACCACACAAATTTGAGTGGACCTGCCCAGTCAGTGCAAGCATTTGTCAGTAATCGTGTAGCTCAACTCAAAACTTAAGGAGCTCAACGACTCGACGAACAGTACCAAGGAAAGGACAATTGGGTTGGCCGCATAAAGAACTCAAAATGCCAGACCATCATTAAAACTAAGAGGAAATAAAAAAAAAAAAACAAGTAATAAATAAAAATGACCCACATAGTGCTCACATTCACAATAATTAAAGTAATATAATACTTTTCAAGGTACATAAATATTCACTTAATTTTGCTTATAATATTCATCAATGTTAATATGTACATTTATACTCATAGTTGTATAAAATGATGATTTTGCATAATTTAAATATCAAATTTTATGGTTTTAGCACAAAGCTTATCAGAGCGAGCAGCTCAATCCCAAGCTTTTTTGTCTTCTAAATAATCTGAAATTTTATAGTACCCTTTTTTACAAAGTTTGGTTTTAATACAGCTTTTAAATCGTTTAATGGGTAAATTTCGAATAGCAATAGGAAGTTTGTTGTAAAAGCGTATACATTGACCCATGAACGAGTTGCCTACTCTGTGGAGGCGAGTGTGAAGTACAGCAAGATTATGTTTATTCCTGGTATTTAAACTGTGGATATCGGACATTTTCTTAAAATTTGATATATTTTTGTGTACATACATAAGATTATCAAATATATATTGAGAGGCTACAGTCAGAATATCTATTTCTTTGAATTTTTCTCGAAGGGAATCTCTTGGACCTAGGTTGTAAATGGCTCGAACAGCCCTTTTTTGTAAAACAAAGATGGTATTAATGTCCGCACAGGTTCCCCAGAGAAGAATCCCATATGACATAAGACTATGAAAATAACTAAAATAAACAATTCTGGCCGTATCTACATCGGTTATCTGTCGAATTTTTTTAACAGCATAGGCGGCCGAACTTTGCCTTCCTGACAATTTTTCTATGTGTGGGCGCCATTGTAATTTAGCGTCAATAGTTATTCCAAGAAAAACTGTCGACTCAACAGGGTCCAACTCTATTCCATTAAGTTGAACATTGGTAGTTAGCTGCCTGACATTTGGCGTTGAAAATTTAATAAGTTTAGTCTTTTTTTCGTTCAGGAGAAGATTATTTACATTAAACCAATGGACAACTTTAGAGAGTGCATCGTTAACATGTTCAAAGTTGACCAGCAGTCGTTTGATTTTAAAAATGAGGGAAGTGTCATCTGCGAACAATACAATCTTGTGATTATCCCTTATGTGATAAGGTAAGTCATTTATATAGATTAGAAACAAGAATGGACCTAGAATTGAACCCTGCGGAACGCCCATAGTGACCGCAGATCCTGCAGATCTCTTGCCATTTATATCAACCCTCTGAATTCTATTATTAAGATAGGAAGTCAGAAGGTCGAGAGCCCTGTCCCTCATACCATAGTGGTGCAGTTTCCTGATGAGAGTATCATGATGGACGCAATCGAAGGCCTTAGACAAGTCGCAGAAAATGCCAAGAGCATCCTGCGACTCCTCCCAAGCCTCGAAAATGCTCTTCAGCAATTCCACGCCCGCGTCTGTAGTTGAACGACCCTTCGTAAAACCAAACTGTTTCAGATGAAATAAATTACATGAATTGAAATGTCCTAACATTTGTTTTAAAATTATTTTTTCAAAGATTTTGCTCAATGTAGGTAATATCGAAATAGGCCGAAAATTCGTGGGATCAGTTGTGCTGCCAGATTTGAACAGTGGAATCACTTTGCTAAGTTTCATCAGATCAGGAAATATACCAGATGCAATACAAGAGTTAAAAACAATTGCTAAAAAGGGTGAAATAACATCAATTATTGAAGACATTGTATGTACTGATAATCCCCAAAGATCAGTAGTTTTTTTTACATCAAGTTCTTTAAAAGATTCCAAAATGTCTTTAGGGCTAACAACTGTGAATTTAAAGTGTTTATCACATTCTGGTACACATTCTTTTAGTATTGAGTAAGCAGAAGTGGAGGACGACGATGACAGAGTTTTGGTTGTTAAAAAGGGAATATTAGTGAAGAAGTTTTCAAACTCTGTTGCCACCTCCTCGTCTGCCCTAATATCTGCATCATCGATTTTTAGATGGAAGTCACGATTCCGTACTGTCGTTCTTCCCGTTTCAGAATTAATAATATTCCAAGTTGTTTTAATTTTATTTCCAGAAGATTTTATTTTATTTTTAATGTGTATGACTTTTGCTGAGGAACAGGCTCTTTTAAAAGTTTTAGAATAATTTTTAACAAATTCTTTAAAAGTTTCATCATGGTTATATGTTTTTTCATGATACAGTTCATATAACCTCAACCTACTTTTGTAAATACCTGGTGTTGCCCAGTCACTAAATATAACGCGATCATGAACAGGCAATGTTTTTGAGGTGAATACCTTCCTAAATTCACAATTGATGAGGTTAAATAGTAAAGTATATGCTTGGTCCGGGTCAGTGTGATAAGGCAAACCCGGTAGTTTTTCCATTAAATTATTTTTAAATTGTTCTAAGCGATTTTGTTAACAGGAACAAAACTCATAAGTTTTCTTTGAACTCTGATTATTTTCTGAGGGAAAGTGACCAACTGGCCACAGTGATCAGAGTCCAACTCATTTACAATTGAATGGCTAGAAGGTCTTAAATTTGTAAAAATATTGTCAATACAGGTAGCGCTAGTGGCAGTTATTCTAGTTGGCTCAAAGAATGTATTGTACAAATTATAGGATTTTAATAAAGTTATAAATTTATTTACTGCAGCAGATTTTTCCAATATATTAATGTTGAAATCTCCACAGACAACAAGTGTTTTATTACTGTTACAAGTCTTTAATAATACTTCTTCCATATATTTCTCGAAAATATCATATGAAGCACATGGGGGCCTGTACACGCTCATTACAATGAACTGCTCAAGCTCAATGCAAGCTATTTCAATAACTCGCTCAACAGAGAGGCTCACAATATCCTTATGTTCTTTAAATTTCATATTGTTACGAACAATTATTAGAGAGCCACCACGTATCATATTAACTCTGCTGAACGAGCTGGCAACCTGGTGGTTGTTAAAGCTGAACATGAACTGGTGGACTTTTAACCAATGTTCAGTTACACATAGGATATCAATATAATTACAGTTCATGAACAGCTCCAGTTCCAATTCCTTACCTATCACACCCTGTATATTTTGATGAACGATTTT
The DNA here is from genome assembly GCA_905333075.3 of Atethmia centrago. Classification (NCBI taxonomy): domain Eukaryota; kingdom Metazoa; phylum Arthropoda; class Insecta; order Lepidoptera; family Noctuidae; genus Atethmia; species Atethmia centrago. The sequence continues at coordinate 13,430,668 of HG995393.1, forward strand.
TAGAGTATTATTATTATGTCGTTTATTATATTGTTTGTCTTGAGCCGTATCAAGGAGTACTGCCTTCTGAATCAGGCCCTTAATCCAGCTGTCTAACGTGAGCCTCGAGAGATGATGGTTGAGGCTTCTGGCCATCAGGCCATTGGCCGTAACGACAATCGGCACAATGACAGCCGAGTTCACATTCCACATGTCAACAACCTCGTGTGCTAAGTCGAGATATTTTATTTGTTTCTCTTTCTCAGCTTTCACGAGGTTATCGTCATGTGGAATGGTAACATCGACTATCATTGCGCGGCGCGCTAATCGATCTATCACCACTTTATCAGGTTTATTGGCGACAATAGTCCTGTCAGTAATGATAGACCGATCCCAGTACAACGTGACATGGTCATTTTCGAGAACTGGGTCGGGCACATACTTGTAATACGGTACCTCAGAGTTCACAAGTTTATATTTCAAAGCAAGTTGCTGGTGAATAATCCTAGCTACTTGGTTATGTCTGTGCAAGTACTCGCCGTTAGCCAGACGAGAACAACCAGAGATAATATGTCTGATAGACTCACCCGGACGGTGGCATGCCCGACACACGTCAACCGTCCCGTCCTTCATAATATGTCTCCGGTAGTTATTCGTCAAGATAACTTCGTCCATAATTGCACAGACAAAACCTTCAGTTTCCCCGAAACGTAGCCAGGACACGGACGCTAAGAAATCTACATCGGGCTCATGAAGAGCCCGATAGAAGCGCCCGTGTAGCTCCTTGTTTTGCCATATCTCCTTGCGATCATCGGTAGTAAGTACTACAGGTTTGCACCAGTTCTCTTTAGCCATGGAAAGTGGGGTGAGCCCCTTGTCCACTGCGACCACATCACGGTGCATACCCACTTCTGTTTTTAAAAAATATTCCCTGAGACTGCATATCTCGCGGTTATGGAGGGTCTTTGCATTTAAAAAGCCTATTATTATTATATTTATTTAGGTTACTGCAATTTGATGGGTGTGATATTAAAGAACTTTGTGTAACATTAAGATGATTTAAACCTTTATTTAAATTATCTTCATTTGTTAAGCAAGAGGTTTCCTCTATTGTCCTAATTTCTAATTTAAATGATAATCAATGTCATTAGTTGATGTCAAATGATTGGCAGAATTATTTAAAATATCATTGCATTGCCCAAAAGAAGCAAGTTGTTTAGCCAAATTTTTGGCTGAGATAGAAAAAAATATGATAGCGACACAGCTATCTGTCTTTTGTAAAAGTTAGAAAGATAGTACATAATAATATTATATCTATCTTTTGTCAAATACAAATTCTTACCAACATAATTGTTAGTATCAATTAAATGGAATTGATTATTATTAAATGTCAAATTATGCAATGTCAAATTAATATCAAATCTTAACCTATTTTCTTCCTGTGGCAAACTGTTACTATAAGGAAATGTAAACAACACAATTTTTCTTAAACTAAGATTACACAATGTTCTATAATATTGGAGCAATTCTCCTTTGTTCACATTTCCCCTATTACCCATAAAAATTAATAAAGTAGTGTCCTTATTGAAGTTACATTTAATAATTTTTTTCATAATATCAAATGTACGTGTAATGTAAATTTATGTATATGTACGTGTATATGTGTGTGTGTGTGTGTGTGTGTGTGTGTGTGTGTGTGTGTGTGTGTGTGTGTGTGTTATGTGTGTGTATGTAATGTAATGTAACGTGTAGTTACTTGGCTATTTAATATTTTTAGGATTGACTTTCATAAAACTCTGATATCGTTGTTAAAATTGTCTATAAAATCACTGTTTACACTTGAGTTATGGTAATTTTCAATCATGTTATTCGTTGTATTTATTTCTGTTTCGGACGCTATTATTGTTATTACGATACACAGAGCCACGAGCTACCAAATTTAGAACTAAAATCTACAATCTGACGTTTCATTTCACGCTGTTTTTCATAAACTCTAATCGCTAACCCGCATTGGTAAATGCGAAACGTTGATGCAATTCTGCGTGTTATGGAAAGTTCAGTAATTATGGAAAATCGCTAAACGTTGATCAACTGTTTTACATAACGGAGGTGTTTCATAAAACAGCTAGCGGTTATGTAATACAGCGGATTCGAACTTCGAATATCTAATGACGTTCCCAGTCTGCATACGAAAATTTAATCAAATATATCCAATAGTTTAGCTACTAGAGCTAGTCAGCTGGTCGGTAAAGCCTATAGTCGGCCCAACACCAATATTTAGATTGTTCGAAAAAAAAAAAACACTTTATGTCAGGATTTATTTGAAAGTTTTAAATACTTTTATGCGTTTGTATTGCCAGTGTTTTCATTTATTTGTCGTATTGTCGTCTCCACACTGTAGGGAAAAAAAAACGCAATAATAATGATTACTTGAATAACATTTCTAAATTGCCACTTTTGCCAACATTTATTGTTGAAAATAGGGGTGTGATATCAATTTGAAACCTTCTAAATACAGATGAAATTGTTACTAATTCCCTTGAACAGCGTTTGTTTAACGTTTATGACACCGGTGTCGCCCTCAGGCGACGCCTGAGGGCGATACCGAGATTATGGATGTTAAACTTTGATCTCTTTCAGAACAGACCATGTTGTGTCGATGTAAGTACAATTTTGTACTTCAAGTCGCTGGTCATAAAACATTTCAATGCCACCAGAAATTTCTTTGCCGTCCTAGTGTGAATGTAAACCATGCAAAGCGCTATTATTTTTATTCGTGTGCATGTTAATCTTCTTCGAACATTATACTTACCAGATTTATATTCACAGGGGCGACCGTTGCGATAAAACCAAAACTAGACACACGAAGAACACACTTAGCAGATGCAATAACAGCCGAGCAAACGAAAAAAGGAAAATCAGAAGAAGAGCCTTACAAATGTGAGCAGCGTAGTTTTAGACACAAAGGTGATTTAACAAAACAGGTTCGTAAACGCACTGGCGAAAAACCTTATAAGTGTGATGTATGTCAGCGCAGTTTTAGTGTAAAGTGTAGTTTATTTAGACATATTCGACTACACACTGGTGAAAAACCCTTTAAATGTGACTTATGTCAGCGTAGTTTTACTGACCAGAGTGTTTTACTAAGTCATATTCGTATACACACTGGTGAAAAACCTTTCAAATGTGATATATGTCAGTGTAGTTTTCGTCAAAATGGTCATTTAACAGAACATATTCGTATACACACCGGTGAAAAACCTTATAAGTGTGATGTATGTCTACGTACTTTTAGTAACAGGAGTCATTTAACAGAACATACTCGTGTACACACTGGTGAAAAACCTTATAAATGTAATGTATGTCAAAGTAGTTTTAGTTACAAGAGAAATCTAACTCAACATATTCGTATACACACTGTCGAAAAACCTTATAAGTGTGATGTGTGTCAGCTGAGTTTTAGTGAAAATGGTCGTTTATCACAACATATCTTAATACACAATGGTGAAAGACCTTACAAATGTGATATATGTCAACGTAGTTTTAGTAAAACAAGTCATTTAACAAAACACATTCGTATACACAAAAAACCTTATAAGTGTGATGTATGTCAGCGTAGTTTTAGTACAAGGGGTGATATAATAAAACATATCCGTATACACACTGGTGAAAAACCTTTCAAATGTGATAAATGTGAGCGATGTTTTCGTCAATACTGTCATTTAAAAAGACATAATCTAATACACACTTGTTAAAAACCTTATAAATCTGATGTATGTCTGCATAGTTGGTAACAAGGGTGATTTAACAAATCATATTCGTATTAACACTGGTGATAAAACTTTTGAATGTGATGTACAGCTTTCGTCGAAATGGTCTGTTAAGAAATATCCGTTAACACACTGGTCAAAAGTAGGTTTAGTCAATTCTGTCATAAATAAAGTCATATTACTAATATATATTACACTTATGCACTTTAAGTTTGATATATGTCAGCGTAGTTTTAGTGCTAAGGTTGATTAAGGAAATCAGTTTCGAAGACACTGTCAAAAATTTTTTCAAATTAGGTAAACACAAATAACTTGAGTATAACTTTAAAACCACTGACTATTTTTAGAAGATATAAACTACACATTATTAATCACACTTTTCTAATCAATTATAAATAAAATAACGGCGGAATGGCCTGTACAACTTTTTTTAATTACGGTAATTGCTCTTCTTGATGTGGTTTACCTTGTCATTATCTATGAAAATATCATGTACTGAAGGAAAAATGTATATATTTTTAGTAAAAGAAGTGTTATCACTAGAAATAGATACCAATAAGTTCAACTAGGTTTCAGATTGCCTAAAGTAGACTCATCTGTCTTGGGGTACTGTGAATCCTCACATCCTTGAACTAAATGAAACAAAATTTAAATTTTGTATAAAACGCACACAATGCAGCCAAACATATATTAAAAGTTGCAGATTACATCGCTGAAAAAATCCCCCGGTCTGTACAGAAAACTCATTGAGTGACCTGTCAAACTTCCGCACGCCTGTTCAAAGTCTCTTTGAGTTTCGTCATTCCGAGTCGACAAAATGGCGGGATTCTGCCTGTTTACGCGATTCTGCGTTCCCCTTGCGCGTATTTTTATTGTAGAGCATTAACAAGGCAACGCAAATAACATCACATGTTAAACATCTAGCAACGTTTCGCTCCGGAACGTATTTTAGTAAATTCTATAATAATCTATGGTCCCGCCCACATTTTGGCATTAGTCGACCGCGATGTTATGTTGTCGATTTGGTTAATGTTTTTGCTATGCAACATAGTTGTTTTGTGTTTTTCCATTAGTGAATAACATACTAGTGTAGAATGCAAAGTTACATTTAAAATAAATACAACAATGTGTGAATTGTGTGGTTAAAAGTATGAGACGGTCATTCATAACGGCTATTTTGACGTGTTTTCTAGTGTTTCAATTGTTTCTCAGTGATCGTAAATTAAACATTCTTATCAGCTAAAGATTTATTTGTGTTATGTTGACGTATCAAGCATAGTGATAAGATAAGAACCGAAGCTAAGGGGCTTACAGAGTTCCCGGAATAATTGTGTAAGCATACCTTTTTTTTTTTGCAATAAGGTTATTTTTTGATAAGCTTGTCATTTAAAAAAACGCATAGAGATCTCTGTTCTTTCTTAGAGTATTGTAAAGAAGTGTGGTTTTAAGAAAGTTACGTATTATCTTTTGGACTTATTGCTTTTGTTTTATAAATATGACGATATTTGTACGAAAAAGTCGCTCACGCTACTTTCAACTTCGAATTAACAATAGATTGCAAGGTGAAACTGCACTAAACTCTATATTACCTGGTAGCTTATTTCATATAACAACTTCAATGACTAGGGGTTTGTAGAGCTACGATGCGTATTTTCTGAGTTGTCGTAGTTTTAGTGAACGCTCGCGGTCAATTCTACCGACTGTGTTGACAGGTGACAGTTTATTCGAGTTGGAGCATTATAACAGTCGAAGGGAGAGAACATTTTTCGGTTAAAACAGATTACTTGAGAAAAAAAATAAAAACATTTTTTTTAAATAAAATATGTTTCTCTTACTGTTAGAATCTTGCGCAATTCGTTAAAGCTCTATAAAAAGGAAGCTTAAAAGACATTGAAAGAGAGAAGAAAGACTTTTTATTGCATTTAGTTTTTGGTGTAGATCTTTTTTAAACGTTATCCAGTTGAAAATACATGAGATTAAAAAAAAAAGAAATTTACATGATTAAGGATATTTGTCACTCGAGAGTTCTACTCTCACGTTTTAAATGACAAATATATCTGTATTTCTAATAAAACGCTGACGTCCGTAAAATGGTCTCTATAATACACTGTGGTATGTCCCTCGTTGACTTGAATGTACCCCATCTATTACTATACTCTATGATGTACCCCCGGTACATTTATGTCATCATCAAAACACAAAAATGGCTGCCTGTCAATGGGGGATGCGTTCCGATCCTACATGTAGAATAATTTTATTGATAGAATAGAGCAAACTACCACCCCTTTAAGTTTGTACAGTTCGAAACCGGACATATTGTATACAGAAATATAATCATTAATTTATCTCTCTAAGTCATATTTGTTCCATTGAATAACATTCATGAAATCATGACATTGGAGAACAAATCTAACTTGTGAGATATGTATTAATGATTCAAATGATTATTATACTGTAAATACATATCTATTGTAGTCAAAATCATATTTTGATCAATACCTGATACAACCTGCAAATAGCAAAAAACCTAAGAAAATTTGAATTTCGCGGACACGTTACCATGTAACCTTACCAAAGTCTATTTTTTAATTTCCGAGACTAATTTGACAGGTGCAAATGTCAAACTCCATGTTGAAAAACCAAACAACAATAATTTGAAATGTCAAATTAGTCTCTGGGATTAAAAAAGAAACTTTAGAGTCTGGCAAACGAAAGCGTGACCTGAGCAAACGCGATAAATTCAAATAATCTTTATGCATATTACTAAGTATACCTTGTTGTTAAATGTTTTGATACTTAAGTATTTTTTGTATTTATTATAATTTAATGGCTCCGTTTAGTGTGACGGAGCCTTGGGAAACAATGATTTTTTGATTCTCTGACTAGTATATAGTTATCTGTGGACTCTAGGACGCCAGATTTAATTCTGTTAATTATTATTACTGTCTTCTTTTACGATTTGTCCGTGATTGTGAAATTATATTTATTGTAACAGACTGTACCAACTTAAAAAAAAACATTAATTTTAAATTTAAATCTTATTATTTTGGTGATATTTGAGTGTTACAAATATTGTAGAAAAGAAAATATATATGTTTCAGCTTTAATAACGTGTTTGGTTTTCTATTGTGAACCCCTTTATTTTTTACAAGCTTTTATCTACATCCATGCTATAAATCTTCTATAAAAGTTTTTGAAACAGTAAGCTTGTTGCCAACATTAAAACAACCAGTGTCTTATTAACCATAATACCATCCAAACGAGTGTTAAAATGTTCTAAAAACTCCTTTTCAAAAAAAGAACTGTCATGCACGCGTTTCACTACCAGATTAAGCCAGTGATGCCAACTTAGCTATTTTATAGCTAGATCTAGCTATTTTTGCACCCCTGTCAGCAACAATTTCTAAAAAATTGTAGTTAAAAGATTTAGCTACTTTTTTAGCAATTTTTCAACATAGCGACTTCATCTACACACTATCATCGGTGCTTGTGTGATTTTCAGTTTTATTTGTTTATCTGTGGAATATGGTTATTTTGTAGAGTCGTCAGCATTTTGAGTCTTAATGTAAAAGAAAGACCATAGTGTTATAGAGCACAAAGGGCGCGCTATAAGGAAGACGCCCAAGAAAGGGGATTAGCCCGATAGTTTCGCTTGCTGGAACATTGTGATTGTTTTTATTCTGTCTCACTCTCATAATATAATTAGCTTCGTCTACGTTTCACGCGTTTTGTTAGTTTTGTCTGTTGTCGTAGATGGTTTACTGACATACCTACATATATATTCCGCGTAATTATTATTATAACCGTTTGCGTTCGGAAAACTTAGTCATCGTATGTGTCGTAATTATTGTAATGAAAAATGGATCTACTCAAGAAACCTAAGACTTATTCCCAAAAATACAGAACTGAGTGGGAGAACATTAAAGAATTTAAAGGGTGGTTAAAGGCAGCAAGTGGAAACTCGTCCAAAGTATTTTGCAGTTATTGTTGTGTGGAAATTCTGGCCAAACTATTTGACATTAAGAAACATGCTGAGACTAAAAAAACATACAAGCAAAAATTGGAGTTCAGAACAGATACGTACATATAGCTTTATTTTTAGACACACAGACCGATTAGTACCTATAGTTTAGGTCAAGCCTTTCAGGTCATGATAATTTTGTACTAGTCTAGTCCAAAGGACATTATAATCAAACATCCTCGTATTTTTAGAGTGATTCAATAAGTAGGAAGATAATTTTGAAAGTTTTTCATTTGAATACTGTTGATGGCATAAATTCCTGATACAAACAATGTTGCCACTGTTGAAATTATATTACTTACCAAAAATTGAGAAAAAAATAATGGTATCGTTCAAACATTTATCTCTCAAATAAATTTAGTTAAAAATAAGCAGGGAGTCTGATAACTCTAAATTCTATTCTATGTATAAGAGACTCGCTTAGCAAAAAATGCAAATGTTGCTTCAACTGTACCTTCAACAGTTCTGCAACAAATGGGAACCCTGGAGAAATATACAAAATCACTGGATTCTCAGCACAACCATCTACGTCATCTTCCCTAGATTAATATTAATATTTTTTTACCATATCATGTACCTGTAAATATATTACGAAAATAAAGTTATCCATTACATACATTAGTTTTAGTGTAGAAAAACGATTTTAACGATTAGTTTAATTTTTTTTAACTTTGGCAACTTCTAGCTACTTTTGGGGGTAAGATAATGTGGGAATCTGGCAACTTTTTGCAAAAGATCTAGCTACAGAGATGATAGTACAGTTGGCAACACTGGATTAAGCGTAAATGATCATATTGTATTGTTTTAAAAGAAATGTATTTGAAGGTGAAATAAATTATTTTTATTATTAATTATGATAGTCCATTTGAAAGTCTACCATGATCTGGCTGCTGCGCCCAGGATCGGCTCCAGACCAGGGAACTCCTCAACGGTCAAGAGTACAGACACGAAATTCTATATATGCATTAATTATGATAGTTTATTATAAAGTCCACCATGACCTAGCTGCTGCACCCAGGATTGGCTCCAGACGAGAGAACTCCTCAACAGTCAACAGTACAGACACGAAATTTGATATACGCATTTAATTATGATAGTCCGTTCCAAAGTCCACCGTGTCCTGGCTACTGCATCCAGGTGTAGGAACGCTGACACATTCATATTGTATTCATTGCGTACGTGCAGCGATCGGCGAATCTAGTTCGCCCGTCACCACCACCCGATATAAACGCGATTACCATCTGTTATCTGTACCGCTATTGTAATACGTATTGTGAGTAAAAGAAATATCCAAATTCTTCAAAACCTTTCATTTCTCTCCGTACACACACAAATAGAACAATATACACGTCAACCACTAAATATTTCTGACCCGATGTGATTTAAAAGCCCGACGTGATCTAAAAAAAGGGCAACTCAACTCAACCGCGTTCTTTAAGGACACTCAACCAGAGCCCAATCTCGGCGCCCCTAGTTGTACTGGTCGACGAGTTCCAGTAGCAGTCACCGAAGTACACCTTCAGGTCAGTCCATCAAGTCCGGAGGTAAGGGCTCATCATTACTATCAAAACTCGGCACACCTAGATCTACTGGTCGACGAGTTCCAGTAGCAGTCACCGAAGTACACCATAAGGTCACTCCATCAAGTGGGAGATGAATAGGCATTTATAAATCCTCTTTACTTTTAGCAAAAAATAATATTTTTATAAAAAGCTATGATTATAAAAACATCGTATCAAGTATCTAATTTGGTTTATCGAATACTTTGTAGCTCTAGCTCTAGCACTGCTATCAATTCTGCTTTATATATTTTGGAGTCATGGTTACATCTAAACGGTTTGGATTTATCCACGTCTAAAAGCTCGACTGTTTTATTCACCCGGAAGAGAAATATTCCCTTAGTAAATCTCTTTTATAAGGAAATACCTATTCCAGTTAAAGATAAATTCAGATATCTAGGTATAATACTTGACTGTAAATTAAGTAGTGTCCCTCATTGTGAATATATTGTTAACAAATGCGAAAATCACCTAAACATGCTTAGATGCCTTTCTGGTGTGTGGTGGGGTGCACATCCCTTTTCTTTGAAACTCATTTACAACGCAATCATCAGAAGCACTCTGGATTATGGATTGTTCGTTCTAGAACCAGGGCCTCAAGTCTGCTATTACAATAGTGTCAGAATGGTCTATCATTGATTTTATAATTGTCGATTTTGACAAGTTTGGTAATCTACTAATATAATGGCGTCATTAATGACGATCGGAACAGACCATTCTGACACTATTGTAATAGCAGACTTGAGGCCCTGGTAGTGTTATGGCTTTTAAAAAATTGGATCGCATCCAGTCTAAAGCATTACGCATTATTTCAGGTGCAATGAAGTCTAGTCCCATTAATGCACTTCAAGTGGAATGCGGGGATGCTCCTTTAAGTCTTAGAAGACAATTCCTATCTGACAAATATTTGTTCCGGATTCTTCAATTCTCAACTCATCCTCTCATTCCTAAACTGGGCGCTTTAGTGTTGCAGATTGAATCTTCAGATTACTGGTCCCGTAAACGTGCTCCATGTTTAGTTGTAAGTTATAAAAAAATCCTTTCACTTTCTTCTCCTATTTAGCAGTACTTATGAGAGTTTACATTTCAGTCCCTCTATAAAATATAACTGTGTAAGTAAATCAGTTCCCGATTGTCATTTAAGTTTTAATCATTTTCTGTCAGAACACTTAGAGTACCACCATATTTTTACGGATGCTGCCAAGCCTTCTCCGATGGGTTGTGTTGGGATAGGTACTTACCATTCTCAATACAACATCGAACAAAAAATAAAACTACCTCCGGAGACTTCTTTTTTTACCGGGGAATGTTTTGGCATTTTTAAAACCATAGAATATATCCGTATTTTGAAGCTCAAAAAATCTATAATTTTTACTGATTCTCAAGGTGCTCTTCTAGCCATCAATAAATCTGCTTTCGAACACAAATCGCAGTTACCTAAGTATCATTTATTTATTAAGAGAATTTGCGATCAGGGATCTCTGAGGGTAATTCACTACAATTTGTGTGGATTCCGGCCCGTGCTGGAATCCATGGCAATGAAGTGGCTGATAAACTTGCCGGCGATGCGGTGCAGTGTGGGGACTTAGTTCCATATACAAATTTTAGTTATGACCTCGCGTCGTTACCAATGACTTTTCTTCGGGAAACCTGGAAGGTAGCTTGGGATATCGGAAGCAAATCGAAGGGACATTATTTTTCACTTATCCAAGCTGTCGTTCCAGAAAAGCTATGGTTTGGCAGGGCCAAGTTTGGCAAGATGAAGACCTCCATTCTAGTACGGATGAGACTGGGTCATGTTTGTTCTCCAGCCCATCTTGCCAAACTTGGCCCTGCCAACTTTCTATCAGCGACGATCCCATTTGCTTATGTAGCACAGATGTAGGCGACTTAGATCATATTATTTTTCTCCTGTCCTTTAAATGACCGTTCGAAATTACCCTAAATTAGAGTAATAGAGGGGATCTGGCGCTCGGCGGTCGCTGCCGCTGCCGCGACACGCTCGCGTCGCTCGCTTGCCTTCGCGCGTTAATGGTCACTGTTATAACCTAACCTAACCTAACATTATCCTTCGCTCTATGAAAGGTTCTGTCGGCGAATCGTTCGCCGTTGAAACGTTCTATCTTTTTCTGTCGCGGCAGCGACCGCCGAGCGCCAGATCCCCTCTATTACTCTAATCTAATTCAGGGTAATTTCGAACTGGTGTACATCGCACTCGTATGCTTTCTAACTAACGATACGTCGGCCTTGCATACTTCGCTCCAGTGAACTTTCGAACTGGCGTACGTCGAGATCCTGTACTTTAGAACTAACATACGTCGACATTTCAAACTTCGACATTCAGTAGCGGAGTTCCCCATGATTGGTGATGGCAATTAAAATCCCCCAGTATTAATAATGGCTTTGGAAGAAAATAAATAAGATTATTCATCTCTTGAAGAACAGAAAAAGAGGGATGAGGAATGTAAATAGAAACAAGACAAGTATGATGCACTTTAATAGCTACAATAGATATTTCCTCACTATGAGGAGGTAATGTAATGGTGGAGAAAGGGATAGAATTCTTGATAAGTATAGATACTCCACCATACCCACCAGATATATCCTCTCTAATGGTTAAATAACCATTAATTTTAAAACTATGATCAGATTTGAGCCAAGTCTCTGTAAAGCAAAGGCAAATGGCTCATATTTATTTATAAAATATATAACATCACTCTTTTTGTTTACTAGACTGCGGCAGTTCCACTGGATTATTGTGGATGTGTTGTCCATTATGAATGGCTTGAGATACATTGAAAGACGGGGCAACGTTGGACGGTGAAATGTTGAACTGAGACAGAAGATTGTGTAATGCAGAAAGAAAATCGTTTATGGAAAAACTTGCTTCCATTTGTCCATTATTGTGATTAAAAAAAACACAACCATTTGATGGTTGGGGAATGTTAAAATCTTTAATAATGGCATTGTGAGCCTCTTTATTATATCCTTGTATAGGTTTGGGTGGTTTAAGGAAGACAGTTTTTTTATAGCTACTTGAAACAGGTATTCTACTTGTATTAGTTGAAGGGAAAGATGGAGTATCTGTAAAGTTTTTGGAAGGAGAAGATAAAAGTGTATCGGCATACGATTTAGTAGGTAACTGGGGGATACATTTTTGCCGCTTCAGCATATGGTACTGAACTTTGTGCCATGTATATTTAATTAATTTTTGCCTAGGCATTTCTGGGCAAAATTTATTAGTAGCATAGTGAAAACCGGAGCAAAGGCAGCAAGATGCACTTTCTTGTTCTCTTTCACAACTGTCCCCAGTATGTCCTTGGCCACATTTTATAACAACGTGGTTTGGACCTGCACTGAATTTTTGTGTGACCAAAACGACAGCAACTGAAACACTGTACAGTAGGGAAAATATATAAATCTACAGGTAATGCATTATAACACATAAAAAATTATTTTAGGCAGAATCTGCCCATCAAAAGTGATAACTATAGATTGGGATGGTTTCCAAATGGTTGTACCATCAACAACAGTTTTAAAATTGAGGCGTCTCACTTTTAAAATTGGACCGCAACCAATTGGTACCGTTATATTATCAATAACTTCCTCCGGAGACCATTCCGCAGGAACACCACGCGCTAAACCCATTCTAGTGACATTAAAAGTAGGTTTAAAAGCTTTATAATTATATGTTTCAAGGCTATTATGTGTAATAAAAGAATTTGCGTCCAGGAAATTGGAAAAAGAAATAGATATTTTTTATTACGCCGGATTTTTTTGACGCTACCGTTAATAGGAAAGCTTTGTGTTCTAGGAACTTGCCAAATGTAATAGGGTGCAATGACGTTCCATCATCTGATGATACTAATATTTTTTGTACGTGAACAACGTATGGCGCACTGTCAGTTTTTGTCATACGTTTTCGACCAATCTGAGTGGGAATAACTGAAGGCGGAGCAGGAATATCCGGAATATCTTTACATACAATTATTTCAGAGCTTTTAGGCTCCGATGGAGTAAAGGCTCCTACATACTGGCGCGACTTGTCGCGCGACACGACGCGACACAAAGACACCGCGTGTAGCGCTACAAGCGGTGCCTTTGTGTCACGACGCGTCGCGCGACAAGTCGCGCCAGTATGTAGGAGCCTTTAGAGAGGGAGGTGTAGAGTCCAAGCAACCACAACCCAAAGACTCGGAACCTTGATTTTTTCGGGTACGACGGCGTTTATTGCAATTCTTGCACACATACACGCGGCTTCTTTTTAAATGGCGAGCCGACGACGACCCATCAGTATCCATGCCCGATTCATTGGAAATTACAGTAAATTGCCTGCCGGGGGAACAACGTCCCACGGGTCACGGTTCAGGCGGGCCTTTCATTCTCCCGCTATGAAATATTAGTAAAAAAACTTACCCTACTGAGGAAAATATACAAAACTAAAATGAAAATAAATATGAAAGAAGATAAAACACTGAAACTAGGTAGGTACTACTACTGACCCTATAATACAAGTTAGGTTATTAATAATTTTCAATTTAGGTAAAAAAGGACACGTCCACAAAGTTAAGTTTACCGCGCTTTTTTTTTTCTGAAAGGTTATTTTTCACGGAACAGAAAAATTTCTGTTCCGTGTTATTTTTACACTAAAAGGTTACATTTTAGGGTTCCGTAGTAAACATGGAACCCTTATAGTTTCGCCATGTCCATCTGTCTGTCTGTCTGTCCCCGCTGTAGCTCAGAGATGCTTAGTACTAGAAAGCTGTAATTTAGCATCCAACAAAGTGCTAAAATAAAATCTTAAAAATATTTTTAGGGTACCTTCACCCTTGCAAGTAAAGTGGGCATGATTTTTTTTTTCTCGTTTACCACATAGTGTGGGATAGTTGGATAGGCCGTTCAAAAATATTGCGAGTCTGTGAACACCACTTTTCGATTCAAGGATCCGCTTGCGTAATATTAAGCATTAAAGTGCAAATTTTTGTTAGAGTCAAGTGTCATTCCAGCTAAATGGTTGGAAAAATTTCATGGAGTATATAATGAAATTAAAAGGAAAACTATCACAGCTAACTGGGCTTTAAACTTAACGAGTAATAGTCGACTAACTTAAGTTTGCAGTTGGAGAATTGATTGTGGCATATATCAATGTATATGAAGTACTTGATTTTCAACTACAATGTTTTGGGATAAATTCATACCAACTTCCCAACTACGGAACCCTTTTTTTATCCATTTATGGTAACTTTTGACAAGACCCAGGTATATAATATATGTTCTGTGGTCTTTACCACAGATTACTAATATGTAGCAAGCTAGGTCTCTTACCGTTGTCAACAAAGGAAGCGCTCGCGTTATTTATAAAAATTTTAAAGCTTTTATTTGCATCGCATTCACAGACTACACTATAGTGTAGTTCGAAGATGACTTGAAGTCGTCGTAATAATTACAGTTAATTGTACGCCACAGTGCCACATAATAATAATATAAATGTAAAGCTGAACTAAACAACTTTCAGCGACACTTTTTCGAGTTCAAAGATGGAAAAACTGCCAATGTGTAGAATATGTTTAGTGCAGAATGTTTCCATGTTTGTAGTGGTCAACAGGAACTTGCATGAACTATATGAGAAGCTGACTGATATTCCAGTAAGTTGATAAAATAAAATCAGAGTGGTAATCAATGCCTTCTCTGTAAGATGCGCTCAGAAGGCATTAAAGGACCACCAATTGGCAATATTAGAAATATTTTCTTCATAAAAACAAAATCGTGTAAGACAAACTTTCTTGCAGTTTGTAACTGAAGACAGTAGACCGATTCTTGCTTGTTTCTTCTGCTGCGCTAAACTAAAGCAATGCTACCGATTTCTGAGAAAATGTCTGGAAGCCGAAGAGCTGTTCACTCGGATGATGAATGAGGATTATGAGGTGAGGTATTCTTCAACAGTCATTAATTCTCACATTTGTACTTTCAAAATGTGAAAGTGATTCTTCTCAAGCTTATACCTATTTGGGCTGGATTTCATGTCAACCATACCATTGAGTGTTTTATATTGTTAAGCGTCAAATGTAGGTGTTTAATTATTACATGTTTAACTCCACATAATTCTGCTTTAACTTCTGAATGAAGTTTAATGGTCCTCCCTTATGACAGTGCGAGCTATGTTACAATAGCTTGTGCAGTGGTCAGTGATTAGCATTTCTGACTCTACAGGGTACATTGGACCTACTTAGGCATTGTCAATTGTGGGTGCCCTTTTGAATGACTTTAGTAGAACAAAAAATGGTTTGTGCTTGTGGGACTATGATCACCAGCATATCTTCCTAATACTATAATAATCTTTTTACAGTCCAATCCTTTAACCTTTTGAACGCCACGGACGTTTATAGACGTCTAACGAAATCGTGCCAAACACGCCACCGACGTCTATAGACGTCAAGAAAACGACATTTTTTAAATACAAAATAAATATACTAAATTAAGTTTTCTGTGTTTCTTTTTCCTATTATTTCAAACTACTTTAGTGAAATATTGTAAATTGACACAAAGATATATTCATTATTTGAATTCACAAGAAAAAACAATCGTCAAATATTGCTTGAATTTGTGGCTTGGCGTAGAAGGGGCGCCGATGTGTTTACGCTCTGGCGTTCAAAAGGTTAATAAACCAAGACCACTTAGAGTTATTCAGTGGGTTTGTTAAATCTTCAACAGAGAACATAAATATAGTTGAAGTAGTTCAAACATATGGCATTGCTATCAAAGAAGAATTACCAGCTGTTTGTGAGGGACTAGATGAGATGCCTAAGGAGGAACATCAAAGTGATGGTATGTTTTTAGCATAAATAATATATTAAAATAAATATTCATAGTAGTTTTGGTAGGGTTTAGTTTAACCTTTTGACCGCCACAGTCATGTATAAATGACAAACCAAAATGAGCCCAGCACGCCACAGTCACGGCTATTATAGGATGAATTCGTAGCTTAGCGCCGAGGGCATGTTTTTGCTTTTTGGACGTGGTGGTCAAAAGGTTAAACATAATGGTAACCGCAGTATATTGTATAATAACACAGGTATAAATAATAAACAAGTAATACTCAGACTTTTTGTTTACTTACAGAGCTAGAACTGGAAAATGTAGACAATATTTGTCTAGATGTATCAAATATACCACCACACCACTCTGAATCAGATTTAGAAGATGAAGTACCTTTACTGGTATTTAAAACTGAAGTGGAAGAAGAACAAGAAGTATCAAAGAAGGAACAAAGAGCCAGGGAGACGAAAAGTAAGTATTAGTTAGATAGTGTACGTAGTCGGGCCATAAGTTCTGTCACATAGGTAAAATGTCGAATTTAGAATGCAAGCCGAGGAAAATATTATGGTCATTCGAAATTTGAATATTTAAAGAAAATAAAAACAAAGGGTTTCTGGAATTTTGTTAATTTTCTAAGATGAAGTGGACGCGCGAAGAAGACAAGAGTTGCAGTAATTGCATTGCATCGTTGCGTCGTTAGAAAAAAAAACAGCACGTCTTCTTAACGCACGGCTGAAGAAAATCAGACTCGAAAGAAGCCGGGTTCTGTTAAGGCGGTACGCGGGAAAAATATACCGCGAAATACTTTTTTCGGACGAAAAAATGTATAATGTTGAGAAAAGTTCCAACAAACAAAATGATAAAGTGTGTGCACACTCTAGTGAAGAAGCGAGCAGACGTGTGCCACGTGTTCAGCGTGGTCAGCACCCTTCGGCATTCATTGTTTGGCTTGGGGTGTCCTATTTGGGTCCAACGGAGGTGTTTTTTTTTTGCGAAAAAGGAGTAAAAACCAGTGCCCTCGTATATCAAAACACAGTCCTAACAAACATTGTGGAACCTCTTTAACAATGTTCGAAAAAAGGTACTGGGTATTCCAGCAGGATTCTGCGCCGGCTCATAAGGCGAAAAGTACCCAAAACTGGCTCACGACCCGTGGAATCGACTTTATCAGGCATGAGGATTGGCCCTCATCCAGTCCAGACTTGAATCCCTTGGATTACAAAATATGGCAGCACTTAGAGGAGAAGGTCTGCGCTAAACCCCATTGCAACTTGGAGTCACTAAAAGCATCCCAGATTAAAGCAGTCGACGATATTGACATGAACGTCGTGCGTGCTTCGATGACTGGCCTTGCATATTGAAGGTTTGTATCGAAGCAAGAGGAGGACAGTTCACACAATTTTAATGTGGTTTAAACCTGTATTTTACACCCTTTCATTTGATAGGGTGGAATTTTGTAATGCCACCTGGAGGGAAAGTACTCTTAATACTGCAGATAGAAAGTTTTACTCAAAGGAAACATTCCTTTATTATTGAATAGAAAGCAAACTGCATTCAAAGATTTTCGAAAATTCTCTTCTCCCACACCCGGGAATCGAACCGGCTAAAATCTGAAAAAAATATACCCTGTACTTTTATTGCATCGATCGTTAGGGTCAATTATAAGGATGAAATCTCTCTAACAAACATAAATTAAATGAAAGGAAAACCAGGAAATCTTAAATTAATTTAATTATTTACAAAAAATGGTAAACTAACTAATTAGTTGCTTGAAATGGGCTCCATTCTCTTGGATACACAAATTTATTCTTTTAACGATATCATTTCTAGTTACCTTTAATAAAGTGTTGTGGTGAATATTATAAATCGTATTCTGAACTTCAACTCTCAACTCGTTGTCATTCGCATAAGATTTCATGTAAATTTGATTTTTTACATATCCCCACAAAAAAAAATCTAATGGGGTGAGATCTGGCGATCTCGCAGGCCATCTGATTGTGCCGTTTGTACCAATCCAGGTATTAAAATGGTTATTAATGTAGGCAGTAGTGATTCTGCTGTTATGTGCTGGAGCACCATCTTGCTGTAGAATTATTTGGTTTCGCTCTTCCTCGGGGAAACCATTTAACTCGTTTCTTAAGAGATCCAGTATTTCAATATACTTGACAGTGTTTAAATGACCTTCGTACACGTGGACTACACTACATTATTTCTCATAATTCCGCACCAAACGTTGAAAGAAAATCTTACTTGATTGTTATTTTCATGAACACGAACAGGATTCACTCGAGACCAATAATGGTTATTGCGGCGATTGTACATGCCATTATTGCTGAAGTTGGTTTCGTCAGACCATACAATGTTACTCAAAAAATTAGGGTTTCGGTCAATTTCTCCAAGCATGTTTTCACAAAATTGTAATCGTCTGTCACGATCCCCAATATGCAATTTATGCACCAACCGACCTTCACGATAGCATTTATACTTATACTTTTTCAGCACTTTAAGTACGCTAGTGTGGATTGTTCCTAATTCATCGGCAGCATCTCTACTTGAAGCCTTTGGAAATGATTCAAAGTATGTTAAAACATCTAGTTCAAAATCGAAATAGTTTTGCTGAATAGTTTGCCGTCTCTTCTTGAAACCACCCGTTTTCTTTAAATTTTCTACCATTATTTTCAATACGAACCGAGTTGGTGCCTGTCGGTCTTGATATCTCTCTCCATACCACCGCAGAGCTAGATTCACGTTTTTGTTATTTAAAAAATAAGCTTCCATTAAATCAAACTGTTCTTGATAAGCCATTTTCACCGTGAGACAAAATGTGAAATGAGTTGTAAAAACAATCAAATGTGAATACCAACTATGACAATCTAATTTTCAAATTTTAATCTAACATTCCATATTTAAATTACCTCATACTCGCAGCTACGAGTATGTCGCAAAGGAGTCTGCATTACAAAAGATGGATGTTAGTTAAAGAGCTTTAACTTGACTCATTGAATTTGTAACTTCAGATTTCCTGGTTTTCCTTTCATTTAATTTATCATGTTTGTTAGAGAGATTTCATCCTTATAATTGACCCTAACGATCGAAGCAATAAAACTACAGGGTATAATTTTTTCAGATTTTAGCCGGTTCGATTCCCGGGTGTGGGAGAAGAGAATTTTCGAAAATCTTTGAATGCAGTTTGCTTTCTATTCAAAAATAAAGGAATGTTTCCTTTGAGTAAAATTTTCTATCTGCAGTATTAAGAGTACTTTCCCTCCAGGTGGCATTACAAAATTCCACCCTGTATAAATGGTTGTAGTGCGTATCATTGTATTATTTATTGTATCATTTATTTAACTTTCCATAAGTGACAAAACTTATGACCAGACTACGTAGTTAGTTAATTATTAAAGTAACCATTCCAAACCCAAAGTTCTATCTATTCACTTAATTCTTTCAAGTATTAATCTAAAGCCGCGTTTCCACTAGGCAACATTTGGCGACACGTGACGTTCAACATGTATGGCAACGCTGCACAACAGCGCGCGACGTTGCCAGCTGGCGCGCAACATGACGCGCGGCTTGTTGTTTGTTGAGCATCAAATTGTTGTCGAGTGGAGACGTGACGCGCAACAATGTCCGTAGTGTGACGAACGAGATGTTGTCGACGACTGACGTAAAGTAGTAGATGCGTAGACAGACAACGTTGTTCAACAAAAGTTCCGCGCTGACTATCAACATGTTGCGCGTCAATAAGGTCTTACATCCATTTTTGAAGTGTCTTAATTAAATTCTATAGTGCTAATATGCCCCAAAAAAAAATAAAATAAATAAAAAACAATTTATTCAATCGATATGTACATAAAATGCATTAAAATTTTACATTTTCAAATTTTGCGCGTAGTTTGACGAAAACGCTGGACGCAGTGGATGTTTTGTTGTTCTGTGGTCATGACGTCACTTGGTTATGTAAACAAATGCGCTGATCTATTATCTAACTATCAGTTGACAGTTGACTCGTTTAAGTTTACACAGCCGTATGACGTAACAACATGGCGGCTACTATTTCATGGTGTTTTTTAACAGGTTCGAAAACTGAAAACGTTGAATTGAATTTAAAAATTTATTTTGTTATTTTATGAACTAAAAGTAACATTTTCCGACTTCTTTTTGCCTAAACTATCTCAATAATATATTTATAGATTTTTTCTCGTATATTGTAAAATACCCTATTGTTGCCTAGTGGAAACGCGGCTTAAAAAATAGTTATGAAAGCTATAGAAGGGGTCTTGAAGCCTTAAGTGAATATGTTACTTCTAGGTTCTGGTCTGTCGCCGATCACATCATCGCTTACCATCAGGTGATATAGTAGTTTTTAGGGTTCCATATCCGAAGGGTGCAAAATGGAATCTTTTTACTAAGCCATGCTGTTCATCCATCTGTCCGTCCGTCTGTCAGCATGCTGTATGTCATGAACCGTAACAAGTAGGCAGTTGAAATTTTTGCAGATTGTGTATTTCTATTGCCACTATAAGAAAAAATAATAAAAAAATAAAATAAAGATGCTAATTAAAAGGGGTCTCATGCAATAAACTAAACCAACGAAACGACGTACAGGTATCGCAACATACTTCCAGAATTCCAAAATTGCCCTTCTCTTCCAGTGCCCTCCAGAGGTTTCGGTATTCACAGGGGAATTATTGGCATTTTAGAAACAATTAATTTAATTAAAAATTCGGTAATTTTACAGATTCTCGCAGTAGTATTCAGGTTCTAGGTCAAAATCAAAAATTCAGTAAAATCATTATAGAATTATTAAAATTTACTCTAAGTAAGTCTTAGAGTAAGTGAAGAGTAAATTTTAATTAAATTTTAACGGATTCAACATTGAAATAGCTTGGGTTTCCAACCACTCGGGTGGGTATAGGTGGCAATCGGGTACGCCGACTCGCTGGCTAAATTTGGTACCTCCAACCCTGTTGAACAAAAACATTACGTCGTCCATAGTTATGACTTACGAGCTGACTCTAAACTTAAAATGTACAACTCGTGGTGAATAATATAGCAAAAAAGTTCCAAGCTCAAGACGCGAAATCATCAAATAACTTCTCCCGCTCTGGGCGGAGCGGGGGGGTGTGTCAGACTCTTACTGACTAAAACCCACCCGAATTCCTTCTTGTTGCCTGTATTGCCAGGGGCCTCGGTGACCCATAAGTACCTTCCCGCGACCCCGGCAAGACGCCCCCTTGAGCTTGGAACTTTTGTACTACGCCAGTATCCAACCAGACATCCAGCGGAAACCTTGGTTTTTTAAATGCATTAAATTATCCATTTATTATCTACATTGTCTGCTACGTAGTGTAAATAGATATTTTTAGAACAGACCGTATGTTGATGTTAGTTAATGTTTTTCTTCATGTCTTTGGTAATAAAGTGTATTATTCAATGTCACCAGAAATTCCTCCTTTTCGGCCCTAGTGTGTATCGTGCAATGCGCTATTATTTTGATTCTTGCGCATGTTAATCTTCTTCTAACATTGTGCTTACCAGATTTATTATCACAGGGGTGACCGTTGCGAAGAAACCAAAACTAGACACACGAAGAATTCAACTAGAAGATGCAGTTACAGCAGAGCAAACGAGAAAATACAGTTCAGACTCGAAAGTTATCCGGACAACTCAAAAATGTGCGTCCAAACTTGGCACTTCGGATTTCCGGCCACCGTAGGCGCGGGCTTGCGGACGGTGAGCAATGGGTATCTCACCGTCCGGTAAGGACCAGGCCCGGGACGACGGCGCGTTGTATTCCACGCGCGCCTCAAAGATATGTCGTCAGCACAAAGGTAGGGGTCCACTAGGGCCGATGCCTGCCAGGGTTGCGGGAAGGTACTTATGGGTCACCGAGGCCCCCGCAACACAGGCAACAGGAAGGAATACTGATGGGTTTTAGTCAGTAAGAGTCTGACACACCCTCCCGCTCCGTCCAGAGCGGGAGAAGTTATTTGATGATTTCACACCCAAAAAAAAAAAACCTGGCACTTATTTCAAAGAGCCTTACAAATGTAATCAGCGTAGTTTTAATCCAGGTAAAAAAATTATACAACATACTCTTACACAAACTGGTGAAAAACCTTACAAGTGTGATGTATGTCAGCGTGCTTTTATTCTTAGGGGTAATTTAACAAAACATATCCTTATACACTCTGGCGAAAAACCTTATAAGTGTGATGTATGTCATTGTGGTTCTCAAGTAAAGAGTTATTTATCAAAACATATTCGAATACACACTGGTGAAAAACTTTGTAAGTATGATGTATGATAACGTAGTTTTATTCAAAAGAGTGATATAACATAATCATTCTAATGCACACTGGCGAAAACCTTACAAGTTTGATAAATGTCAGCATTTAAAAAAAAATAACGTATTAACCATGTGTCTATATATCGCTCATTGGCAAGAAGGGTGACATAACAAAAAAAATCTGCATTTCTGAGTTGGCTGCAGTTGAATCTGCCGTTGACGAGTCAACGGCTGCATTTGCCTCTACCGTTGGTGTATATGTGATGAGCACTAAAAATGAGGGAGCCAGAGAGGTATGGCTTTATACTTAATCGCATTCTTACCGCTGTTTTAAAACTTTTGATTCGTCATACCCAAAAACTGCTCTTTTTTAATTATGTCAAGCTTCTCGCAAATGAACGATATTTGATTTGAGGCCGCAGTATTTGTCAAAAACAATATTGACATTTATAATTAGTACACGCGTATACAGCGTAAGGATAAATCGCGCACAGTAGCTAGCCAGACTCATCTAATGCATGAAAGTATGTTTTGGGGCGGAGCCTACGAGGGCGGCACTGAAAATTTCTGGAATCAAGGAAGTGACACAACATTACTATTTAAAAATGTATTTATTGCTTTTCGAAGTATTCTCCGCGAAATTTGACACATTTTTCAATACGATGGAACCAATCATTGAAGCAACCATTCCATTCGGAAGTTGGGGTCTCCAAAATGGCCGTTTTGTAGGCGTCCACAGCTTCTTCAGGTGATGAAAATCTCTGTCCACGCAATTTATTCTTTATTTTAGGGAAAGTATAGAAATCATTAGGGCTTAGGTCGGGGCTGTACGGCGGATGGTCTAATAATTCTATGTTTTCTTGCTCTAAAAACTCTTTTGTTCTGTGTGCGGTGTGAGAACTCGCATTGTCGTGATGGAGGATGATGGGGCGGTTGCAGTTCTCTTTACGGAGTTCAGAAACGACCTGTGGCAAACAAATGCTAGCATACCATTCTGCATTAACCGTTCATTGTCCCTCAAGAGGAATAGTCGTAACATGGCCGGTTTTGGAGACAAACGTGGCCACCATTTTTTTTGCAACACTCCGTGGACGAACAATTTTTGTTGGCTTTAACTCATTTTCGAACACCCAAACTCGTGACTGGTTTTTTGTTTCGGGTTCGTACGCGTATATCCAGGATTCGTCACCTGATACGATGTTGTATACAGCATTTGAGGATCCTGCGTGGAATCTTTCGAGAGTTCTGACGCACCAAGTAACGCGAGCCGCTTTTTGCTCTTCACAGAGCGAATGCGGTATCCATCGGGAAAACAACTTTTTTACACCTAATTGTTCATGCAAGATTATTTGTATTTGACTCATGCCAATGTATAAAGTTGCCTGAATTTCGCGGTATGTCACATGTCGATTTTCCTCAATCAGCTTACGCACAGCATCAACGTTTTCTTGGGTGACTGCAGTTTTCGGACGATCTTGACGGGGATCATCACTGAGCTTGACACGTCCACGTTGACATTCAGCAAACCAGCGATAAATTGTGGTTTTGGATGGGGCTTCATCACCAAATGCAGAAATCATCCGGTCAACACACTGTTTTTGTATTAAACCACTTCGAAAGTCATAATAAATCATCGCTCTTGAATTTTCTCAAGTCAATTCCATTTTCTCAACGACTAAACAAGTTTGACAAAACCTTGTGACAAGATCGAAAATCTTTTTTTAAATAAATAAATGGTATTCGATTTTTAAAACCAAGGAGTTTTCAATTAAAAAGATTTTAATATGACAGGAACAGTGGAAATATTCCATTCCCGATACTTTTAGTGCAGCCCTCGTATTAAAATAGTTACGGAAATTAAAGAATCTCTATGACCTGTCAGTAAACAAGTGCTACCTAACTACTCTATAGAAGACCTTCTAACAGACAAATCAATGCTCCAATATAGTCTCCCTCAGGCATGATGCGTTCAGTGGCCCACCGATGTGAACCTACCTTAATTCGTTCCGTTTTATTTTTATCTTTTTTATATTTTATGTGAATTCTTAATAATATGCAACAATAATATAAATTTAGTTTCTATGTAACTATTGTACGCCCTAAGGGCGGGACGTAGCTGATCACAATTTAATTAAGACCTGTATTATATCCACACCTATGATCCACAATAAAGATGTTGAAGTTGTAGTTTTAGTGATAAGGTTAATCTAAGAAATCATATTCGAAATCACTGGCGAGTAGCTCTTTCAAATGTGATAAACACAAATAACTACTACTATTATTACCACTGACTATTTTTTTATAAGATTTAAACGGCGCACTTCTCAATTCTGAATTGTAACAATATAGATATTCTTTGTATGACAACATTGACTTAGCAGAAAAAAAAAGACTAAAATGTTACAACAAAAGACCTTGTGATGTATTTCAATTAAATTAAAGAAAATGTAAAACTCTTATAAAAGTACACTTTGTAAAAAAGCATATCCAAGCACAATATATATTGCAAACAAATTCGAGGATTATATCCAAGATAAGAATGCTTGGAAACATGCTGGTCCAGCTCCATAGGATAATCTAGAGTCTAGACAAAATCAAACTGGTTACTATTTTAATTGTAAAATTTATTGTTTGATACAAATAATAAATCAATGTTGAATATACATACTGTGATTACTTTAACTCACACAATGGTGCCGATTCCCTTGTTCACAAACTAAACTTAATTTAAGTTCAGTGCATCTTTTTCTTTCTATTTCATTAAGAAGAGGACAGAAGATAAATTTTAGTTTAGTTCTGTCAAATTAATCAGCGCCTGTCACTACTCCATACAAGTTTAGACGTGATTAAAAACTTGCCTACTAAAATTACGTCAATTTACGTCAAGCGCTGATTAATTTGACAGGACTAAACTAACATTTATCTTATGTCCTTTTCTTAATGAAACAGAAAGAAAAAGATGCACTGAACTTAAATTTAGTTTAGTTTGTGAACAAGGGAATCGGCACCACTGACCTATTACTTTATTTATTCTTTCTAGGAGAAACATATACTTTTACAATGTTTGTAAATATGTGAGCATCATGTACCTATCACATAATTAATTTATCTGTCATTGCTTCATTTTTAATTATTTTTTTACCTATTTTGGTATAGTAATTTTATTCCAGGTGCATCGTCTTTACATATAATTATATATTGTAGGTACCTATACAAAATTTGTAAAGCATTTTAAAAGAGTAACGGTGGAATTTCTTGCCCATTCTTCTCCATACGACACTACCTTTTGGAAGAGGCAACTAGAATCAATTCTATTTTTTTGTAAATTTTGACGTTCAAAAGTGCCTTTTATGTGCCTATTTGAAATAAATAATTTGACTTTGCCACCAGTTCATGTTCAATTTCAGTAACCAGGTTGGTAGTACGTTTAGCAAAGTCAATGCTATACATTGTGGATCTCTAATTTTACTTAAATTTAAGGACCGTAGGGATATTGTGGGCCTATCTGTTGTGTGGACAATTGAAATAGTCTCAATAAGTGTGTACAGTTAAGGATTGTATGACTGATTTGAAAATGTAATTGATTAAGTATTACCTACACAAGATTTGCAACTCGAACTAACTATTGTGATATACGTGATATTAACAATTTATTAGAAAACTCAGGTTCATTTAGCAAAATTATGTCTGTTTCAGTCCTACACACTCGTAAATCTATTTTTGGAGCCCACCAGATTAACCTTAAAATACATAATATTTATGCAGATGTTATTCCACGACGAAATTATAAATTAACTAGATTCTGAGAATTATTCCACTATGCCCCACTCTTAAAAAACTACCGATGTACTAAGTCTAACATTACTCTAAATACTTACTTTTTATGGTTTTTCGTGGTTGGTATACTGAATAATCCGCAAATACTAGAATCTTTGGGGTTGCTCGTTCCAAATAGTAGGCTGCGGCAAGGGCCGAGAGAGCATATTGTCAATTATTTTTAAAAGAGTAACCGTGGAGTTTCTTGACGGCGCCGCCGCACGGTGGGCTGATATTAGGGCTTTCAAATACCGAATTTTTTCAATACCGGTATTAATACCGGTATTGGAAAGTTAATACCGTGATCCCGGTATCAATACCGGTAGTCCGGTATTGCACGCAAGTTCAATTAGGACATTAATAAAACCAATACAATACGCCTTTTTATATTTTCAAATCAGACTTTATTGTTCTTATTTATTGGAAATAACAAAATAAATACGTTATACATACATAGCTTTCTTATTTCTTATATAATAATTTGGTATTGGTTGATTAATTAGGTAGGTCTAGGAATGAGGAACATAATGAAAACTTAAACTAATCTACTCTTTTTGCAGGAAGGCATTTCGCATAGACTTTGTTTGTACAATATCAAAAAAATATAAAGAACATTGCCCAGCTATGGCCCACCTCGGACACATTTTGAAACATAATCAAAAAATATAAGTTTTTTAAATAGGAATTATCCATTTAAGCACTATCTCTAACTAAGACGCCGTGATCATAACAAATAAATAAGTAATTTACTTATTATCAATGACAGTTTCACTTACAGGCGAAGTTTAGGGTTGCCATTATATGTTCAATTTAATTTCTATTCAAACATTTAATAAATCTAATCGATTACGAATTAATTAATAATTATAAAATCAACATGTGTGCTCAGTGGCGTACAATCGAAGGGAGAGGCTGATATCCAGCAGTGTAGTAATATAGGTTGATGATAAACCAATGTAGGTACACTTCAGTCCTATTTCATGTACACTTTACACTTTCATCTTGTTTAGCTTGGACCTCGTTGAGAAAGTATATAGAATAAAATAAAATAATTATATTATTTTATCATTTTTCTATATACTTTCTTTCCATTGGAAAAAAATGAAACATAAAACTTAAAAACTAAAATCCGACCGCGAAAAAAAAAAACAATTAGTCGTATTTAAATTAAAACTTGAGTATTTATGCTCTTGACTTCGAGAAGCGCTTAAATATTGCTAAATAAGTTCTTTGGGTTTCACATTTTAAACTGATTTTATATATTCCTATGGATAGCGAAAAGTTTTTCTGATGTCACGGCCATTTTAGTTTGAACAAACCCTACTGGACCTTATGACAAAACTATTACGTTCATAAACACCTCAGACCAGAGATCCTAGTGTCCACATATACATAACAATTGAATGGTAAAATCACTGTATTCTTTATGGCTTTACCGTAGTTAGATAAACATTAAATGATCAAGACCAACGATCGATGCAACTAATCGATTATATTTCAAAATATGGCAACATTATCCTTTGACAGATGATGGGTTTGACAGTAAACTGTAAGTGTAATGTATCTACTCATTAGCTTGCTGTCGTGGTTGTGTGTGTATTGCTATCGTTGTTTTCGTTTGCCGTGGTTTGTACTCTTTTGCGACCTTTTTACGACAATGGACTCCGATCAACCTCACCCGAATGACGACCCTCGCGCGTACTTGGACCCTGGCTCCTCTTTGACTGACGACCCTGATGTGAATGTCGAAACTGTTGGCCCCGCATCTAATGACACCCTCGCACGCCTTTGGACTCTCGCCCTGCTATTGCTAATGATTACTCCGGCGCGAATATGGACCTGAGCAGCTCTGCTGTCTCGAGCACGTCGTCGCAGGGATTAATCGGAGCCAGCAACAACCGCTGTGCGAATTGTAGAGTGGATATGAGGCGTTTGCGATCTCATCAATTAGAAATTGTGGAAGTACGATCAATTGTTCAGCAATGGGTTTTTCCACAACACGTAAGCCTTATGTTATTCACCTACATTAAAACATATCTTTAGAAAACTATGATAACAAGAGCCAATACAAACAAGCAAGCAAGTGCAAGCTTTTAGTAATTTCACTTCCTACGAAACCTTTTCATAGTAAAAAATATTAAAAAAATTACTTTTGAGAAACTAACAAAATCTTACACCATAATTCTGTACTATGCTATGCTACCTATTTCATTACTTGTCATCATTTACTGTGTAATTAAATAATAATCAATTGCATTTTCAGGTGTATATCTGAAGCAATGATTTTGTTTGTCATTCATGCTGGACTGCAGCATGGAATGAAATTAGACACCCAGCAGAAAGTGTCTTACCTTCTGCTGCTCGCCTCATTTGTGTTGGCTGTGGTCGGTCACTACGTAGACAAAGAAGTCACCTGCTGTCTCAGGTTCTCTATGAGAAAATCATATAAGGGAAAATATTTCTAGACAAATTGCTCCACGTCAGGTAAGGTTTCAAATAAATAATTCTTATATTTCAGTTTATGGTGTGAAATATTTAGATTTATAATATAATTCATTAGTCTAGTCTGTAGTGCTCGTACTTACTAGACTAGATGTATAGCTTCATTCCCTCCCTGGACAAACATTGTTATTAAAAAAGTAATACTATTATAAAAAGTAGGTACACATTTTAAGCTGGCTGGTGGCTATACCTAAAAGACAAGATATTATAATACTTTTATTACTTTGTTTCAGTTGCTGATCTTGTCTCGCATCTGCCACCCTTGTTGGCAGAGAAGTGATAGAGCAATTACACGTTTACATTCTATCAGTTCTAGTAACCGATTAGTGGATTTAGATGAAGAGACTGTAGACCTTGACAGTACAGAAACAAATGAGTCTACACAAAATACACCTCAAGTTCAAGGGATAGAATCCACAATATGTTTGCCCAGTTATGTAAGAGCACCTGATAACCAGCGCTGTTGTTTCTCAAAATCCCAAAATCTTTTGAGCTGTCCTTATGATATAACTTTACCAATTTTTACTGTATGAAATGGAACCCATAAGCTATTTAAACTTAAGTGACTATTATTAAAAAGGTTAAAAGGTTGAGTAAATAACTTTGAATATAATAATTACTTGTGTTAAAAATTATTTACATACCATTAAAAAGTGATTGTAAGTGTATAGAATAAGTTTGTGCTGAAAAAAATAAATATTATAAAAAAATTAAAACTGTTTTATTTCCAAATGGCGACTTATTTTCTTAACTGATAAGTACTAGAAGGTGTTTATAACAACTTAAACTTTTATC
Organism: Atethmia centrago; assembly: GCA_905333075.3. NCBI lineage: Eukaryota > Metazoa > Arthropoda > Insecta > Lepidoptera > Noctuidae > Atethmia > Atethmia centrago. Next base: position 13,460,218 of record HG995393.1, read on the forward strand.
TCATACACTATTTATCAGTGTTCACTGTAGGCCACGGTTGTTCTAATATGTGGGCATTGTCCTTTCTTATTATTACCTAAATCTCATGTCTCATGTAAAAATCAATATAGGTATCATTATTTATATAAATTTAAGTAAGTAAAGTATACCTTAACTAGCGAGTAGCAATCATTTGGTAATCAAATAAGTAACATTCTTAATAATTAGGTTATAAAAAATCAATCATAAATCTAAAACTAAACAAGTAACAAAATAAATCAAGAATCAACATAGGTATCATTATTTGTAGAAATGCAAGTAAGTTATGTATAGCTTAACTAGCTAAGTAGCTAGAGTAAGCAGAGAAAGTAGAAAACAAGTGTGAAAATAAGATCACATAATTTTCAGATCTAATGTTGGTAATACCGTAATCACGGTATTGGGGTGACAATACCGGTATTGTAAAAGGCCAAAATAAAATCCGTGATCACGGTATTGCGGGATCCCGGAATACCGGTATTGAAAGCCCTAGCTGATATGAACTCGTAGAAGACTTAGGAATCAACAAAAACGGATAGGGTTATTTTAAAAAAAAAAAACGGAATTGAAATCTACTATCAAATACAATTTAATAATCTTCTACGACTTTTACGTTTTGACCGTTATTTTCAATGTTATGAATATTTAAAGATTTTTTTGTATGAAAAAAAACATAACTTCGTGAAAATTTCGAAATTCTCAAGAGCTCTCAACAAACGGTTTACAGATTAAAATAGTACAAATTATCTTCCTATTTTAGCATATAATCTGGTACTGCGATTTTAGAGATATTTTTTTTTTTAATTCTCTTTTCCACACCACCCCAGAGGTAGAGAACTAGGCGCGTTTTTTTTTAACAGTGGTGTCCCCAGTAGGCCTAATCCACTACATAAAACGTTGTTTGTGTTTAGACACAGGCACGATCCATAATAATCAACAAAGCTTTTGCCTCTTCCGAGTGGGCTTTGTGTTTTCGAAACAGTTTGTGACTTATTTTTGAAATAAGTGGGTCAGAACTAATTAATAAATTATTCATTATATTTTCATTGGTAGCCTTTCTACAGAATTTTTTCGAATGATGTGTACGATATTTCCTGAAATCCTTATTTCGAGCTTCAGCAGCCTCTTCAGATAATTTTCCAATTGGCACTATACCCAAATTCTCAATTATATCTGCTCCGTGAGCAAGAACTTTATGTACACTTTCAGGCATGCAACACCAATTATACAAATTAACATACAATTTCATGGTAGCTTCGGTATAGTCTTTGAACTTAATTACATCTATTGGGTGACCAGAAGAAATTGCCTCTAGTATGGTTTTAAAACGTTTTATCAAATTCTCATCGACTCCTGTGATCGAAGCCGCAATTTCGGAGTTTTCAAAAAATCTTCTAGCGGTATTTCCGTCATTGGTTGTACCGTGGCCCTGTTTTACGACATCAATTAAAAGTCCTGTTTGAGATTTAAACGCTTCCTGAATATCTTTCTTTCTGCTCTGCTTAATATCCTTGCTGTCACCCTTAACAATCCACGTCTTCAAATGTAATCTATATGATATATGAAGAATGCATTTCATGAAACGAATCCAAATGTGTAACGACGATAGACCATATTTATATAGGTTGACATCAACTTTCTTTGTCAATATGTCAAAGGCAAGTCATCCTTTGGAGTAGCTTTACATATGTCACATCTTTGAGATGATGTATCGCAAAGAATAGCTGTCGCTTTACCATCTATCATCGTTAATATTAAGTCGTGTGAGGTTTTCATTTCTCCAATCTCTGTCTTCACTAAATTATCTCTCTCTGCCTCGATTGCATTTTTCTCCCGCAGAATAGTACATTTGTTCTCTTTTACAAATTGGAAAAAGAGTGGACGACACCAATGAGCAGAGTTAGGAGAGTCATTTTCCCAAACAAGTTGATCACCAGAAACCAATTTGATAGGTATCAAACTACCCATAAAAAACACTAGAATCATCATAATCAGTCTCCTCTGTGGTGTCTAAATGCTTTTTTTGCTTGTAGTTGGCTTGATTAGAAGCACCGTCAAAACCCCATTTACTTATCAGTGTTATTTCTTTATACGTCTCATCAATTGGGGTTGATTTAATTAATTTTTTCACAGTAATGTCCAAAAGAGCCTGCAATTCTCTTCTAGCCGATGTATCTGTTACTGTAATTTTAGTTTTTCATTTTGTAGTGCGTAGTAGGAGGGAAATATGATAACAGTGGTTACTTGTTCGGTGCTTTTCCGCAGCGTATTATATTACCATTTCGTCATTTTAAGTAACAAAAACAAGCTTAAAGCTTCATCTGGTGCATACTCAGTTTTTTTTTTAACAAAAAGACAATCTTTCACTTTCTGCACTTCTTGTGGATTCTTATTCAAGTACTCTAATATTTCTGCAATACTGTCATTTCCATCTGCTTTTAACTTTGAAACATATGCATGTGATAATTCGTCTGAATCCATACTTGTCAGAGTATGTTCTACACGTCTCTTTTTTACTTAGGACCTAATTCAGTGAAAGGTTTTCTAGGACTTACTTCGGTCGATGTGCCAATAGATGCTTTCTCTAGAGATGGATCTACAATTTGTGTAGATGAACTGGGAACTAATTCGTCGCGTTTTTCCACCAAATCTCGCACAAAATCTGGCCACAATATTTCTGACTCTAACCACTCACTATAATTGCTTTTGAATACTTGTTCCTTACGATGAGAACTTTCCCATTTCTTATAAATATTAAAACAATACTTTGCACAAAAATCCTTCAGTTTTTTATCATTATCACTGCTTAAACCAGATGTTTTTGACCTAATTTCATTGTACAAAAAGTTATTATCTTTAATACTCCCAGTTGCTTTTAATTTCACGAACATATCAAGGTTAGTCACTAAATCACTAAACATTTTCACAAAAACTCGTCAACCGTAACTTCACAAAAGTCTATTTAGCAGGGTAGTCCGTATGTAATCGTAGATAACAACGAACTAAGGTTGTCGTTTGACGATTCCTACCCTCTCGGTGACTAACTACTTGCATAATTACTACCTTCTGATTGGTGCACGTCATGACGTCACTAATTACTACGCGTCTACTGATAAGACAACCGGTTTGGCCGTGTTTTGGACACAAACAAATGACGTCACTGGAGTGGTGTGGAATATTTTTGCACATACATACAAAAACATCTATTATTTTAATATTTTTTTTCATACAATATTGAAAGCAGTATAACTCTGTAAGTAACGGCTTGACGAAAAAAGTCGTCAGATCATAAAAATATTGTATTAGTATATAGATTCCAAAAATGTACATACCAATCCTTAACCTTTTGAACGCCACGGACGTTTATAGACGTCTAACGAAATCGTGCCAAACACGCCACCGACGTCTATAGACGTCAAGAAAACGACATTTTTTAAATACAAAATAAATATACTAAATTAAGTTTTCTGTGTTTCTTTTTCCTATTATTTCAAACTACTTTAGTGAAATATTGTAAATTGACACAAAGATATATTCATTATTTGAATTCACAAGAAAAAACAATCGTCAAATATTGCTAATCGAAATCCGTAAAATTGTGTATTTCCCCACGCCACAGACGTCAAGACACGTCAGCTAGTGATGGGTAGGTAAGGTAACTTATATTCCAAATTTATGAAATATTTTATTGAAAGTAGCTTACTATTACTTTGACAATTACTTTTTACTGACAAATATTCGTATCTGAATATTCCTAATGTATAATATTTAAAAAAATGTGGAAAAGAACTTATAATTGATATCCTTAAATCGATAGTTTACTGTCCACTCTCGCGCATCCCTATGTAAGAGCTCATAGACAGTTACCTGTACGCCACAGACGGGAATGGACGTCAAGCGGTGACGTCATTAGCGCTACGGGAGTCTGCTAGTGCTTTACTACATTTATTATTATGATCGGTGGTAATATTAAAATTTGAAGCATTATTATTGTGCGAGGCTATACTGACAGTCAAATGACTACTGAAGAACTCCTTCGTGTGTTAGGAAATGTAGAAGAGGATGACGAATTTTCCGAAGCAATATCTCTATACGAGGACGATTTAGAGGTAAGTTTTATTTATGATCAAACTTTTCATATATAGATAGGTACGTAGTTTTTGTTTAATATTAAATGATGCGTTAGGAAAACAAAAGCGAATATAAAATATTAAAAAGGTAAATGGTTCCGTCTATTACTTTTAACGATACAAATTATTATACCTACTTACATTTATTTTGTATATTTTCTCTTTTAATTCCATTTCGAATTTAGCTAAAAAAAGTAGGTATACTTATACAAAGTAAGTATTATAGGTAGGTACACTAATAAATATGAAACCGGCATCTTCAAATGAAGAAACGACAAAGAAAACTATAAAAATACAAGTTTCTGCAGAAGATATAACGAGTGCAAACACTTATCAACGGAGCGTATGGGACGCAAATGAATTAAGGTGTGACGTTTCTAATTTACCTCCGTTGGATTTTGCCCAACCAGGACCTAGCGACCCACGAAATGCGGCGTTCGCAAGACTGGTCGCTTTTGAATTGGATCGAGTGCCAGAAGAAAAACGGTCAGTCACATATGTCAATATACTGAACGTAATAAGAAAAGTAAGACAGCAAAAGGACTTGGATGACATAAGTTTGCCAAGTTTCGAAGAATCCGACTAATAATTATATGTAAAATGATTAAATTGTTTTAAATAATAAAATATTATTATTTTTTATGTACCACAATATCACATGATCACATCCCTACTCGCATGCGAGAAAGTTGTCAAAAGTCGTGCCAGCCACGCCAGAGACGTGTCTTCACGTCGGCGGATGACGTCACGAACCAGATTAGTGATGTACCTTATTATTGATTTATTCGTTTGTAGTTCTATCTAATGTTTGCTTTTAGGTTGCTTAGAACTTAGTAACTGCTGTTTAATGATAGTATGATACCAAATAGGGTCAAGTTAAATAAAAGACCAATGCAACGAATAATATTTATTTAAAAAATATAGAACGAAAAGCACGGATTCATTGGTTATCGATAACTTTTCGTTAAGATGTTGGAATCACTATTTTTTTTTGTAGGTTTTTGTACTGAATTTGTGGCTTGGCGTAGAAGGGGCGCCGATGTGTTTACGCTCTGGCGTTCAAAAGGTTAAGTCCACACTTCGCGATTTCAGCCCACTGTGCGCCGCCGCGGCGCTTCGGAACCGTGCACCTAGCCTCTGTCGTCTCATAAGTGCCCATGTAGGTTTATGTGAAATAAAATATTTTACACAAATTCTAAGGTGCTAACCCTAGTGGGGCAGAATCCAGCAAGATTATAGACTAGAGGAATAAGCCCCACCAAATCGAACTAGTGGAGCTGAATCCACTGCCAAATAGGCATTCCATTTGCCCCAGCAGTGGGGCGGCTGAATGGTACAAAGTGGATTAGGTAATTCGATTCTGGTAACTGCGGACAAAGGATTACTTTCCAAAATGCTGACAATGTTTAAAAAATACATTATCAAACTGCTTCTACTGAAAAGTTATTATACGATTAAGGACTATTTAGAAGATAAGTCAATAGAATCTGTAGTTTGTGAGTTAAAATAATTGACATTATAAGTATGTATAAATTTGCACGCCATCGTTTTGGCAGGATATGCAGAAACAAAATTATTGTAACACCATTATGTACCATATTCTAGCAAATAAATATTTTTGATTTGATTTGAAAACAAAAAATAACAAAGTGGCTAAAATAGTGGCGCCGATTCCCTTGTTCACAAACTAAACTAAATTTAAGTTCAGTGCATCTTTTTCTTTCTATTTCATTAAGAAAAGGACAGAAGATAAATTTTAGTTTAGTCCTGTCAAATTAATCAGCGCCTGTCACTACTCTATACAAGTTTAGACGTGATTAAAAACTTGCCTACTAAATTTACGTCAAGCGCTGACTAATTTGACAGGACTAAACTAAAATGTATCTTCTGTCCTTTTCCTAATGAAATAGAAAGAAAAAGATGCACTGAACTTAAATTTAGTTTAGTTTGTGAACAAGGGAATCGACGCCAATGTCACTGTTAACCCTAAAGTTGCAAGTTGCTTGAAAATTTTTAAATCTAGTATTCTTTTAAATTTAAACTCATTAATAAATTACTGGTTTTGTCTCTACTTGTGGCGGCATCTACATCGCCACATGCGAACTACGCAACACACTCACGTCACGGAAAATCCTGCATCGCGCAAGCAGAGTTTACCGCGCAACTAGCATATATTATACAACATCCCGATATCAACCTTCGGGCAGTTGCCCACTAGACATGACACCCGTCAGGTCGGAGGATCCTCCCTTTTCTATAGAGGATGAGTGAACAGTATATTTAATTCCACCTTTATTCTTAAGATTATCCGAGTTATTTGATGATTTACCACACAAAAAAGAAAAAAATACCGTTTGCTTGCACTGAGGTAAGGATTATGTGGAGACGTTCACCCACAATCCTCACTAACTTATAGCTATAACTTCTGAATCATAATTGGACCATTTTTTTAACTTTGGTGACTATGACTATTTCCTATTTTTCGTTCTCAAAATTGATTTTCATGAAGTTTTCAAAAGTGAGGATTGTGTGGTGAAGGACACGACTTACCTATCCACGTAACTATAAACGTCGTAAAATGGCTTCTTTTATGCACTAGTTGCACAATCTACTATTTTAGAATTTCACTGAGATAAATTAATTGGTAGTAAAAATAATGGCGTAAATATTCTTGTGAGCTTTTTGTGTAGTAATTTTATATTTTCATATAATAAACACTTACAAACTTAACGCGTAGGTACCTACTTAAGTGCCGAAGTATTTAAAGTGTATTTATCGACGTGATAACGTCATATAAATCGATGAACGCCGGCTGTACGCACACAAAAGCACGACTTATTGTCACGTTCCGCCTGAGCCGAGCGTGCAAACGCGAGCGCAGAACTAGCAATAGAGAGGCATTGGTGCCGATTCCCTTGTTCACAAACTAAATTAAATTTAAGTTCAGTGCATCTTTTTCTTTCTATTTCATTAAGAAAAGGACAGAAGATAAATTTTAGTTTAGTCCTGTCAAATTAATCAGCGCTTGACGTAATTTTAGTAGGCAAGTTTTTAATCACGTCTAAACTTGTATGGAGTAGTGACAGGCGCTGATTAATTTGACAGGACTAAACTAAAATTTATCTTCTGTCCTTTTCTTAATGAAATAGAAAAAAAAGATGCACTGAACTTAAATTTAGTTTAGTTTGTGAACAAGGGAATCGGCACCAGTATCGGCCTAAGCTAAGTTCAGCTTGTAACGCATCTCTTTCTCGTTATCATGTAAAATTATCGTCCGTAAACCGGCTTTACAGAAAACCATTGTTTTTTGTACAGTGATTAATTGCGAAGAGTGACTTACTAAACCAAAATGAAGCCATAGCAACGGGCTATAATAAAACATCCCAAGCTAAGGAATTTTCAAAGAATATTTGGGAGAATGAGAATACCTATAGCTATGCCCAGAATTTAAATTCCCATTTGGATAGTGCAATTAGCGATTGGAAAAGATGATGCAAAGTAAGTACTTATATAGAATATAAGTAATAATTTAATAATTATTACTTATATTCTTAATTTATTTTTGTCAAAAATATATTTCTGTGCAACTTGTCAAGATAGTGGTGCCGATTCCCTTGTTCACAAACTTAACTAAATTTAAGTTCAGTGCATCTCTTTCTTTCTATTTCATTAAGAAGAGGACAGAAGATAAATTTTTGTTTAGTCCTGTCAAATTAATCAGCGCCTGTCATTACTCCATACAAGTTTAGACGTGATTAAAAACTTGCCTACTAAAATTACGTCAACTTACGTCAAGCGGTGATTAATTTGACAGGACTAAACTATAATTTATCTTCTGTCCTTTTATTAATGAAATAGAAAGAAAAAGATGCAATGAACTTAAATTTAGGTTAGTTTGTAAACAAGGGAATCGGCACCAATGTGTATAGGAAATTAAAGAAATATTGCGGTTGAGGTAAGTTTATATTTTTATTACACACAGGTATTGTTAGTCATTACAACACTAAATGAAAAATACTCCTCATAATTCACACATACCTACATATTATTATTAATTACAAATACAGTACCAATACAACCATAGCTTTGTACATAATAATTACAAATACTAATAAATAAAAATAAAATTATCTTCATTGCTAGGAAAAACTACTTAAGTAATAGAAAGCAACAAGTATTTTAAGCATACTCAATGACGTATTTTAAATAGACACGTCATGAACCAACATCGCGGCGCTTAAAAACGGCGAAAATACTAGATAGCTACCTAGACGCGTGAAGAAAGGGAAACGACACGTTTTTGTCTTCTTCTTTTGGAGTATAATTTGTACATCGTCTGAAAACACACGTCGGCATGTTTTTTTATGTTTTGCACAGGTTTACACACACAATATAAATTAAAAACTAACGTAGTGTCGCGCGACAGGTTGGTGCGTAACTAAGCGCGATGTGGCCAATTGGCTTTATTTCATGTTGTCATTTTAAAGTGCGGACAACGTATCTATAGTTTTAAATATCATTGAGCATACTATACTATTTATCATTATCACACATCATGTCTTCGAATGTAATTATTATATAATACTAAATTGTCAAACTAACATTCTAGGTCAGTCGGGCATCCCCCGCATCCCACAGATGGCGAATGAGGTTGTTTCTACATGGTCACACCTGTTGAAGACTTGTTACTTAGTTGTTACCGCTGACACTTTCATTATGAGTATCAGTCGTATTCACCTGCATCTGGGCTTCTTGAAGTATTTCTTCGTTACTTAATTCTGGCGCAGGAATGTTAGCTCTATTACAAATGTTATGCAGAATCACACAAGCATTTATAATAGAGGCGGCAAATTTTGGTTTGTAGTGTAACACTCTGTGTACCAGAAGGCAACGGAAACGTGCTTTAAGAAGCCTAATTGTTCTCTCAATTACATTCCTAGTCTGGACATGCTTTTTTGTGTAATGGCTCTCTGGTGTATCAGGATTTGCAGTAATAATGGGTGTAATCATATAACTTCTCAATGGATATCCCGAGTCACCTGCAAATAGGAAAATTCATTTCATGTTAAAATACATTTTGTTATTTTGGAATTTGTAAGCCAACTAATTATTTATTGTAAGACTAAAATTATGCCAATGGCTTTATATTTTAGTGATATTTAAGTTTATATTTATTATGTAACAATCACAAAGTATTTTGACATTGGAAAATTACTGAATTTATTGTATGAATAGTTGTAGAATTTAAGATTAAAGTGATGTTGAATGTATTAATAATGAAAATTAGTTTTGTTATTACTGACTTATGTTTAATGTTCCCACTGCTGGGACGCAGGCCTCCTCGAGCCAGCCTCGAGTGGGCTGTAATCTACCACTCGCGGGCCCAGTGTGGGTTGGTAGATGTCACTTAAGTTTATAATTTGTTTAATTTATTTAAAACAATATACCTAGTAACCATGTAGATTCATTTAGATTTTCTAAATGTGATTTTAATGGATGCTCATTCCAAATGAATGAATTGTGTGCTGCCCCACCATAGCTAGCATCTACACTAGTGATTTGCATGTCTGCATCACAAATCTGTAATTTGTAACATGGTAAATTACATCACAAAGTTGTAATTATTTACTACAAATACTTGTATGTTATTTTGAACATTTTTGTTACTTTTAAAGTGTTCAATACAACATACAAGTATTGCATATTAACAATCAAGTAATTTAACAAAACTTACCAACTGAACCTTTAATGAATGACAGTGTTTTCTCATCATATTACTACAAAAATATCTTTCTGCATTTTCAACTGGTCTAACTATTGCTATTTGTGTGCAGTCTATGCATCCCAGTACACCAGGGATGTTGAATTTTTGATAAAACCTAAAATGAAGTTTCTCTGTGTATTACTATTAAGCAAGTGGTAACACATTAAGATATTCGTAGGCGAACCAAGGTAAACGACATAGACTGAAGAATTGCCGTGGCAGTGGGCAGGGCACATTGCTCGCAGAACAGATGGCCGATGGGGCCGAAAGGTTCTGGAGTGGCGACCGCGTACCGGAAGACGTAGCGTTGGAATGCCTCCTACTAGATGGATTGTGATGGCCGCAGGAATCTGCTGGATGCGGTAAGCACAGAACCGGTCGAAGTGGCGGTGCTTGGGAAGGCCTATGTCCAGCAGTGGACGTCTTTCGGCTGAAATGATGATGTTGAAGTGGTAACACAACAGTTTACACATACACTGTACACCGTCTTTGGAGGGTAGGCCGGTGCCCCAACAGTGGGAACATATAAGGTTGATTAAGATAATGATGATCACAATACACGCATGTGCGTGTTTGACCAGATGAATGAACGTAAACGAAGCAAAAGGATCATGTAAGGAGCGTAGCAGGTGGCGTTCTATAGTTTCTGCCTACCCCCATGCGAAGAAGGCGTGAGTTTTATGTATGTATGAACACAATCGTTTCACCTAGTTTGCATATAGGAAGGAATAAAGATAACAAAATAAATTAACCTTGCCCTTATTTTATTTCTTTCTTCAACATTTTTGGGAAAAGTAATGTATTTCCTTCTCATCTCAGGAGAATCAATGCATGCCGTTACTTTAGCTATTACAGAGGAAACTGTTTGCTGAGCTATAGAGTGAGCATTGATGTCTCCGATGGGTCTCTGATTTGACCCTGTCGCATAGAACGACAGTGTAGTTAAAACCTAAAAAAAAATTATAAGTGTAACTGCATAATAATTTATGCATTAAAAGAGAAAATATGAATTCACTCTTGTTTTTGATAAGTACATTGTAAATATGGGTAGGTACATGTATCAAGATAACTTAAATAAGGGCGTGTCGTTCACCAAACAATACTCACCTTTGAAAACTTCATGAAAATCAATTTTGAGAATGCCAAAAAATAGTCAAGAAATAGTCATAAATAGTCACCAAGGTTAAAAAAATAGTCTCATTATGATTCCGAAGTTATAGCTATAAGTTAGTGAGGATTGTGGGTGAACGTCTCCACGCAATCCTTACCTCAGTGCAAGCAAACAGCTTGGACTATCGACTTGGGATCAATTCCAAAAAAATTGTCAAGAAATAGTGGTAACTCTATGCCTAATCTCGAAAATAGTCAATAAGGGATTCCAGAGATATTGAGGTGTCTTGGTGAGGATTACGTGGTGAGCCTTTCTTGCCACAATCCTCGCCTGATTACCGCAGAACGCTTACGTATTTGAATTTAGTGTCAAAAAATATTAAAATAGTTGTCTCCAACCATGATAATTTCGACCTGGTTTTGGTATGTAGAAGTTTGTTGAACTTCCATGTAAACTTCTACATACATTTTCGAGTCGAGTACAGTCGAGCACAAAATTAAAAAATATTTTTTGGCATTCTTCAAATTGATTTTTATGAAGTTTTCAAAAGTAAGGATTTTGTGCTGAAGGGCACATAATGGGCCATAAAATGTTTATTGTTTAGTGAATAATTTGACGTCTTACCTTTGTCTCTACTGTTAAATCAGTTGATTTTACTGGATTTTTCAACAATGGCCTCAGTTCATCACATAGTTCTACAACTAATTGTTTAGACAACCGATATCGCTTTATAAAGTCTGCATCTTCCAAATCGAAGGGGTCCGATTGTTCCCGTGTTACACGTCTTTTTACTCTTTTTTGTCGCCGTGCTGTGTTTATTTCATTATCATTTTCCATGAATTCAAAAAGGGCTAATTCGTCAAACATCTACAATTAAAAAATAGCTCTAGAAATCACTTTTTTACACGAACACCTAACTAAGAAACATTAAATATTCAACTCAAATAAATACAAATACCTTGAATTGTATATTTTTACAAAGTTTTTTTAAGTTATTGCTTTGACAAATTGACAGTTAAGCTATCCATGGCTACATTCCGAATTCAGCCATAATCACGTATTTGCGTTCCGATTTATATATCATGATTATTATGACAGCTGAGAGCTGCCAACAATTATTCGGAACGCTCGTGAACGCGCTCATCACAGCGCTCGCTCAACGTCAGAACTAGAGGTGGGCAAAGTGTAGGTATTATTTTTGAGATTGGAACATTTGCATCTCGATCACTGAAATGATCCGAAACACTGATAAGTTTCATTTGGCTCATTTGGATTATCGGCTCAAAGGATATGAAATACAGAATGCTACGTATACAATATTACGTATTTAATGTTTATTTACACAATATTCTCACTTAAAGTCTCTTTTCTATAACTTTTTATATAAAAAGGAACAAAGTAAGTCACAACAATCATTACGCGAACAAATCGTAAACAGAACTATAATGTTTTCGTAAATTGGCGCGAAGGAACATAAACAATCTGCCGCGTACCGCATAAACACAACGCAACGTAAAAGGATAACTTGTTAGTGCAAACATTAGCAAAAACGACCGTATAGTATTTGGTACGTAAGCATTTTAGTGGTCATTTTTACGTGCAAGGATAACGACAACAAAAATCTGTGAGAGTTGATTGATACGAATCTCTTAATCTGTGAGAGTATGAGTGATACACATCTCATTTGGTGTCTCTTTCTGACTTGTATAGATTGCAATTATGTCGCCCGCTCATTCGCGACTCGCGAGTCAAATGAGTCATTAGTTAAGTAACTCAGTGTGTCTTTGTCTCCCTCTCTCGCTCGCTCAATGCTCAGTCGCCTCGTAAGCGACGCGTCGCGCGAAATGAGCACAGAGCAAAGTAATGTTTCAGATCCAAATGAAGCGTTTGAAACGTTGTTACTGAACCAATCTTTTGGATCACTTCAATGATCCGGATCAGTGAGTCGGTTCCGTACACAGAGTATTCTATAGACTCGTGAAATCCGTGTCATCGAAAGGGACAGAAAAAAAGTACATCTACTGTTTAGGGTTACCAAGTGATGTATATTTTACCCAATGTTCTTCACAAATAAAGTTTTTTTTTTAATGAGTTTTGTATTTCAGGTTTTTAGGATGAGAAATAAGAAAACATGAGCAATGATGCGACTGCAATGTTTTATTCATAAACCAACAAATTATTTTCCCTGAAAAAGCACTAACTTATTATGAATATTTCTTACTTTCGATTTTGGTTCAAAACATTGTTTGGTACCGCGTTTCGAAGTAATGCATTGCAATTGATTTAATGAGGAGAGTTCTGTGATTCCCTATAAAAGGCTGACTGTCAAAATGCTATCAAAGTGTTGGCTGCAAACCCTGGAACTCAATTTTGGAGCCCAATTAGGCTTATTAGTGGCAGCAATCCATGTTTCTTGTTTCGAGTTTATTTGGAAATCTACAAGTTTAAAAAGATTTTTTAATTATCTTTCATTTTTACCAGTAAACTTACTTAATTTCAAGATTTTTAAGTAAGTTCCTATATTTATAGTATAGTAGTAGCTATATAGTATGCAATATGTTGGCCCGCAGGTTTGCCCGTTGTACACCAAAAGTACAAATAACTCTTTTTAAGGCATTTTTCCAATCTTTGTACACGTGAATTCTGTAGGTTCGATAGGCGCCGAGGGCATACAACGCCCTCAGAGTTCAGTATAACAGTACTTTCTGGATTTTGTTGGGGTTTCCACTTTACTGCAGTGCATCAGGAATGTTTGCCGAAACACATACTGATGGTTTCAATACCATCTTACGTAAAAATATTGCTTCCATGATACGCAGAGTGCGTGGGAGCGTCAACGACATTCTGAAAGTCATCAGAGAAAAGCCGTGCTGCACCATTAAGACACATTGGGTACTTACATGTACATGTACCCAATGCAGGGCGTTTGTTACTAACATAGCTTATAAGTAGTGTGTATTACTAATATCATAATTATGTATCAGTCTTTTTATAAATAGAATGCATAAAAAATCAGTATTACCCTTAATAAAGGGTAAATTCCCTGTCAAAAAGTGGCAACACTGAATTTTGAGGTAAGAGAATAAAAATATTGCGTAAATCACGATTTTATGAGATTTATCATACTATACAAATTAGTAAGTACATTAATGCGGCTATTTCATTGGAAATAGTAGAACACAAAGCGATCGAATACTTACGAGTCCTTTATAGGACAATCCGGCAATCTTCATCAAACTATCACTATTACAGTTTATTAAACTGCACATTACCATTTTGCATAGTTGCACAAATGTAATAATAACGAATTGACCACGACAAGATCGTATTTTGATTTCATTTTAATGTAATTGTTAATAATTCAATTGAACTTCAATGAGCTCAGCCGACACGCGGTAGAGGACAGAAATATCTTTGCTTTGTATCTTTTCTTTGCTAGTGATGTTAATATGTTCTTCTTTTTCTTGTGCGAATGCAAGGGAAAATATCCAGCAGTCTATAGAATACTCTGTCTACGAAAATAGGCTATTTTCGTATGATCACGTAAGTAACAATAATTTACTGTTTTTACTGTAGTATTTTTCTTCTTTTCCAGGCTTACACCCGTCGATTAAAAAAATAACATTAAAAAATGCTAAAATAGTGATTGAAGTGTGTTAAAAGTTTTAAATACAATTCAAATTGTTTAAATAGTATTAAAATACAAAAAAATAAATAAAAAGCGTTACTTTTTTTGTGAAAACGTTACATTTCGAACAGTCTTGGGTAACTTTTGACGACAGGGTACTGGCAACACTGCAACAGTGAGCTAAAATGGCAGGAGCAAAGAGGTTGTCTAAGCCTAAAGACATCTCTGTTTTGGGGTCCTGTACAATTTGAATTGGGAATAACTTGCTGTAGAATAATTCACAAAACTTCCTAAGTATATAGGGATTTTGTTTTGAGTTCTGTAATATGATTTGTTTTTGTGTTGTTGTCGATACTGATGCAGGGTAACGCCCAGCCACACCCCGCTCGGGTCGTACAAGAGTATATTCAGGGGGTTGGTACCTATTAATTTGATGGCTTATCCATCAAGAAGTCTTGGAGGCCTACTACGAACCATAATTGCAATTCAATTGACGCCGTAACATAAACTGCTTTGATATTTTATACCACGTTGATGACGCCGTGGTATACTTAACCTAAACTTATTTTTTTGGTGGGAAATTATCAAATAACTTCTTCCGCTCTGGGCTCAGGGCGTCTTCCTTCTTTTGCCTGTGTGTTGTCAGAGGCCACGGTATCCTCTTCGGACTTTCTCGCGACCCCGGCAGGCATTGGCTCTAGTGGTCTTCAGTTGTGCTGAAATCTCTTTGAGACGCGCGTGGAACACAACTCGCCGTCGTCCCGGGCCTGGTTCTTATCGGATGGCGAGCTACCCATTGCTCACCGTCCGCAAGCGCGCACTTCTCCTGCGGCGACTAGGGGCGTAAGGGCGCGAAATTTGCCTCTTCCTCACCCGTTCCGCCTCCCTTTGCAAGCACTAACGCTTCTCAAAAGGAGGTGACGGCTTCCCATGCCCTCTCGCTCCGTACCATGGCCTGGACCAGGGCCGGATGCAAGAGATCGGCGCCGCCAATCGCCTCCACGAGGGCACGGCGGTGCTCCGCCCAAGCCTGGCAGATATCCATCGTATGCTCCACCCTGTCCTCCGGGCGATCCACACAATGGTGACACCCGGGTGTTTCCTTCCCCCTTATCCGGAACGGGAACCTCGTCCAGAACCATCGTCAGACGGAAGGTGAGGACGCCGTGGCGCCTCTCTAGCATCTCCTCAAAGGGCTTGTGCGACAATCGCACTCTCCATGTCGCCGTTAGATCCCGCCGGAGACGTAACCTAACCTGGATAGTATTAACACTTTAGTTTAGTTTTTTTTATAAAAACGTTGCCCCACACTAGGAATAACAAAAAACTTACAAAGCGATCCAGCAGTGCTATTCTGTAACCTTCTCACCTTGAAAACTTAAATGTAGTGAGCGTGGAGTGAACAGTCAGCGTCAGCCACCTGATACTAGGGATGGACCAAGGATTACATTTACAGTCATAATCGAGATTTTAATAATATTTTTATGCTAATTCTATTGATCTTAATCAGTTAACTGATTAAATAAATGCAAACCCATGACCTAATCGCGATGTGTTTTAACTGATTAAATAAATTCAATCCCATGACCCAACCGCGATGAGTTTTGAAGAAGCGATAGTGGATTGAGTCGAGTAAAGACTGTGCGACGTTATTCAGCGTTGTTATTAAACCAAATCTATTCAATAAGAAGAGTGATCGAGTGCTAAAAATGTGCCTGGCTGACGGACCATAGAATTTATCCCCTCACAAACTATGTGGAAACCTAACTAAACGGTGTGTGTGTCTGTGTACATAAGCCATTTGGATAAAAAACGTGCGGAATATTTAATAAATACCTTTCTAATATTTTATTTTAGGTAGGTAAATTTATACCGACCTACGCTTTGCCAATAATAAAATAATATTCAGAAAATCACCGTCATCAATACTATAACAAAATTCAACAAACCAACTGACACTCGCGCAGTGCGCGCACCGGCCGGCAGGCGGCTAGGCTCACGTCATCCGGCCCAAGTGAAGTGGTGTTGCTATAGCAACGAGAATCGAGTGAAATGATAAGATCACGACACTCGAGCGTCGCGCTTACCATACCGACTCACTTCACCTAGCCGATTCACTTCGGCGCAGGTGGTTACTATGGTTACGAGAACCGGGTGAAGTGATAAGATCACGCCGCGCTTGCGCGTGAGGTGCTGTTATTAATATCGAGTTGTTTTTTTTTTAATTTGCCTTTATTTATTTTTATATGCGCGACAAACAAGAATTTGATTTTACCACCTTTATATCAAAATCCAAAATGGCGGCTACTAACATTTTTCGTCATGGGTGTCGTTTTCATGGTTTTCGGGGGTGTTAAAGCCGATAGTGAGGTCAAATCTAAAAAGCAAGGTGGCGGCTGCGAATATATTTAGATTTTTAATCATGGGTGTCGTTTTCATGGTTTTCGGGGGTGTTAAGGCCGATACTGAGGCCAAATCTAAAAAGCAAGATGGCGGCTGCGAAAATTACCTTTTGGAATAAAAAACTCAAAATTGAGTTTCTGACTGAATTTCTGTTTTGCTATTTTATTTTAAAAAAATCCTAAATAGTAACGTTTCAACACTTAAATACTAGTTTTGAAATAATATAAAACCAATTAGAATAAAAATATTATTAAAATCTCGATTATGATTATAAATGTAATGCTTGGTCACTCCCTAGCATCAGTGGGATGACACTGACAGCTCACTCCACGCCAGTTTTCACGGTGAGATTTTTACAGAATCGACATGCAGGTTAGGTTGACGCCAAATGAAGTCGGCAATTGGATTGCAAACTGTCGTTTGTTCATTTTTCGAACCATGACGTGACATTTCAACCTAAATTGAGGGCTGCATTCCGATTTGAGCGTGCTTACACCCGTTCCGAATTAGCGTGAGCGCGTTATCGGTGTCCCTTGAATTGTCATAGATTACGTCATGACATACGCCATGTTGCGCTAACGCCGATATTAATCATAGACATACAATGATGCCTGCCGGGGTCTCGGGAAGGTACTTATGGGTCACCGAAGCCCCCGCAATACAGGTAACAGGAAGGAATACGGGTGGGTTTTAGTCAGTAATAGGCTGACACACCCTCCCGCTCCGCCCAGTGCGGGAGAAGTTATTTGATGATTTCCCACCCAAAAAAAAAAAAGACATACAATGATATTTAATATCACCATGAGTGCTGTCAAAAATGACAGTTGTGCTGTTTTGTTTTGATAACTAACGTGACATTATATTCGAAATTGTGCTACTGGCTACAGTCGCCACACCTAACCAAAGAAAAAGAAGATATTTGTGGTGTATAGACACAAAGAAGTACTGTAATGAGTATTGCACACCGAGCCGACAAATTTCTGTCATGCTCACATCAAAGCAATACGAGAGGGTTCAATGGCATTAATTAAAATCCAAGACGTGACAGCTTATCTGAAAGTGAGTTTTAAACTCATGCGCATTATATTTAATTATTCATGCATTTATATCATTGGTAATTCGTGGTATTTTTCTTCGGGAGATTCGTCCAGTGATGAAGAGGATGACGAAGTTCTTATATTAGCGTATTTATATGCTTTAATTGATTTTCATGAAGTTTTCAAAGGCGAGGATTGTGTAGTGAAGGACACTTAATTGGCCAAAAAATGTAAAAAAAAGATTTACTCTTGCCGGGAGCATATAAATACACTAATTTAAGCACTTCGTACTAGAAGGACGAATCGTCGTTCTAATCGGTCTTTCTTGTGCAAGGTTATGTTATAAGTTCTGACTAGTGGTGTGTAACTCTTTACGGAACCGACCGTAGACAGAGTATTCTATAATAGACAGCTGGATATGTTCCCTTGCATTCGCACAAGAAAAAGAAGAACATATTAACATCACTAGCAAAGAAAAGAGACAAAGCAAAGATATTTCTGTCCTCTACCGCGTGTCGGCTGAGCACATCATTGTGCACAACAAGTTTGACGTTTGTGGCGGTAGCTCATTGAAGTCCAATTGAATTATTAACAATTACATTAAAATGAAAACAAAATACGATCTTGTCGTGGTCAATTCGTTATTATTACATTTGTGCAACTATGCAAAATGGTAATGTGCAGTTTAATAAACTGTAATAGTGATAGTTTGATGAAGATTGTCGGATTGTCCTTTATAGGACTCGTAAGTATTCGATCTTCTTAAGTATTCGATCGCTTTGTGTTCTACTATTTCCAATTAAATAGCCGCAGTAATGTACTTACTAATTTGTATAGTATGATAAAACTCATAAAACCGTGATTTACGCAATATTTTTATTTTCTTACCTCAAAATTCAGTGTTGCCACTTTTTGACAGGGAATTTACCCTTTATTAAGGGTAATACTGATTTTTTATGCATTCTATTTATAAAAAGACTGATACATAATTATGATATTAGTAATATACACTACTTATAAGCTATGTTAGTAACAAACGCCCTGCATTGGGTACATGTAAGTACCCAATGTGTCATAATGGTGCAGCACGGCTTTTCTCTGATGACTTTCAGAATGTCGTTGACGCTCCCACGCACTCTGCGTATCATGGAAGCAATATTTTACGTAAGATGGTATTTTAACCATCAGTATGTGCTTTGGCAAACATTCCTGATGCACTACAGTAACGTGGAAACCCCAATAAAATCCTGAAAGTACTGTTATACTGAACTCTGAGGGCGTTGTATGTCCTCGGCGTCTATCGAACCTACAGAATTCACGTGTACAAAGATTAGCAAAATGCCTTAAAAAGAGTTATTTGTACTTTTGGTGTACAACGTGCAAACCTGCGGGCCAACATATTGCATACTATACACGGTGACATTTGAATCACAGTTTTGCTAGAACAAAAGTTGCTCAGACCATGGTCTACTATCATTCTATAGCAGCCAATAAAAAAATAACGTCAATAGTTTTAGACAAAAAGTCATAATTAAAAAAGTCGGGATTATCGTTACTCCCTAAACACAGACAGAGACACTGCGCCGCTCGCGTCTCAAAGTAGTTGCGGCGCGCGGCTCACGCACGAGACATAGCATTGTCTACACTCTACAGGGAAATGTACCTCCATAAACGAAATTTAGTAAGAACTTATTTTTGTAAGTCTTACTTGAAAATACCAAAGTTAGAAGTTAACTTCGGTAGTTATTTTATCACTGATAAGTGGCTAGGTGGCTACTTTAAAACAGATGTTTAATGCAAGGCTATGCATGATTGCACGTCGCGACGCACCGTACCGACGGCGCGGCGAGGTGGCTGACCTCAAATGTTATCCTTTCGTTCTAGGTGCAAACTTACGGACTTTCTTACACGATTTTAATTATTTCCTGTAGGTACGAAGTACGGGTACCTATTGTATCCAACGTGACATTATTAGGTATTATTTATTTATTGGGATATTACAGTAACAAGACAAAATCAAAACTTACCACAAAACCGGGTTAGCTCTGTGTTCACCAAGACAACATTAACTCCAAATTTTTCCTTCATACTTATCGGGCTTAGGACCGTCAGAAATTCTAGCTGAAGTTATTATTAATTTTGGTGAGTAAAGTAACTTTCTTACATCACAGTTCAGAATGTAGGTACTAAATTCCCATTTACTCGACAGCGAGTATTTCAGACGTATTAAAAAAATGGAATCAGATTATTTACAACGATTAATTTAGAATCAACTAGGTATTTACACAATAAATAACAGTATTTACACTTCTTACGTGTATTGAAGTAATTGCTCAAAATGTTGTCCATTGACTTCAATACACAGACGGGCACGTTTTTGCAAGTTGTCTTTTAGTTTTCGCAAAATGTTTGTATCACTCCTCACTGTTTCGAACGCACTTTACATTTTTGTTTACTCGCTACGGTCCCTACTTGTGACTTCATCAGTGTAGACCATCCTTTTTAACTCCGACCACAAATGAAAGTCTAGTGGAGTTAAATCGGGGCTTCTGGCTGGCCATGCCACAGGTCCACCTCTCCCGATCCATCATTGACCTTATTCATTATTCAAGTACATGCGTACTTGAGTCGCATAGTGTACGGGGCAGCCATCATGTTGGTAGTACAATGCCCGACGGTAAATTACGGGAACGTCTTCCATGAGGTTTGGTATCACACTTGTGAGCATGTCCAAGTAGGTACCACCATTTAAATTTCCGTCGATAAAAACTGGCCCAATTAACATGTCATTAATAATCCCGGCCCAGACAATGATACTGAACCGAATTTGGTGAGAGTGTTGTTTAATTGCGTGTGGATTGTTAAACGCCCAATAATGTTCATTATGAATATTAAACATTGCTACGCGCGTGAAGGTAGACTCATCCGTCCACAGAATGTTCGCTTCTGGATTATCCAGCAGTCATGTACACAGAGCTACGCGTGGTCGGGGGTCAGCGTCATAAAGTCTTTGCCTGCGACGGAAATAGTATGGATGTTTTCCCAATCGGTTCAGCAGGCTCCATACGTAAAATTGATTGACATTAAATCGCCTTGTTGCATCTCTGGTACTATTGCGTGGGTTGCGTGCGAAGTACTCAAGTATTTGCTCTTCGAATGAGGCTGAGTACTGAGGACCAATACCACGTCCTTGGGCATGATTCGGCACTGTGAATTGGCCGTGATCCAGTAGCCGCTGTGTAGCTGCCAGTATTGTAGCAGGTATGGTAATCTGCGGGTTCAAGATCCCTCGCGTGCGCAGCTCCGCTAAATGTTCTGGTTGAGAGTACATGCGCCTAGCTTCCGCCAGATTGTCACCAGCAATTGCGTAAAAACGCACCATATCCAACCACTCCACATTCGAATAACCAGAACTCATTTTAACAAAAAACGCGCGATGCGTGCCTGTGACGTAAATACATCGAATGCGTATGCTTCGCTCGCTCGAGAGATTTCGTAAGACTGGCTACCGCCGGGAAGCGGGCGGAGCGGTATTTCGCACAATTGCATGTCATTGGCTAATGATTTATTTGCACATCGACACGCATTGGCCGGACATCCTTGTAGTCCACGTGGATTCCTCATAACTCTTTTTAAAGGCTCCTACATACTGGCGCGACTTGTCGCGCGACACAAAGGCACCGCTTGTAGCGCTACACGCGGTGTCTTTGTGTCGCGTCGCGTCGCGCGACAAGTCGCGCCGGTATGTAGGAGCCTTAATGCTATATCGCTACCGCGATGAGTACTTAGATGTTACGGTTAATGTTTGAACACGTTTGAGCAACATAAGACTAATTTGGGAACGCCTAGTTTAGTTTGTTTTAATAACATATTTGATGCTATAGAATGGTAGTAGACCATGGTCTGAACAACGCGTTTGTTCTAGCAAAACTGTGATTCAAATGTCACCGTGTATAGCTACTACTATACTATAAATATAGGAACTTACTTAAAAATCTTGAAATTAAGTAAGTTTACTGGTAAAAATGAAAGATAATTAAAAAATCTTTTTAAACTCGCAGATTTTCAAATAAACTCGAAACAAGAAACATGGATATCATGCTACTACTAATAGGCCTAATTGGGCTCCAAAATTGAGTTCCAGGGTTTGCAGCCAACACTTTGGTAGCATTTTGACAGTCAGCCTTTTATAGGGAATCACAGAACTGTCCTCATTAAATCAATTGCAATGCATTACTTCGAAACGCGGTACCAAACAATGTTTTGAACCAAAATCGAAAGTAAGAAATATTCATAATAAGTTAGTGCTTTTTCAGGGACAATAATTTGTTGGTTTATGAATAAAACATTGCAGTCGCATCATTGCTCATGTTTTCTTATTTCTCATCCTAAAAACCTGAAATACAAAACTCATTAAAAAAAAAAGAGAGAGACATTGGCGCCGATTCCCTTGTTCACAAACTAAACTAAATTTAAGTTCAGTGCATCCTTTTCTTTTTATTTCATTAAGAAAAGGACAGAAGATCAGTTTTAGTTTAGTTCTGTCAAATTAATCAGCGCTTGACGTAAATTGACGTAATTTTAGTAGGCAAGTTTTTAAATCACGTATAAACTTGTATGGAGTAGTGACAGGCGCTAATTTATTTGACAGGACTAAACTAAAATGTATCTTCTGTCCTCTTCGTAATGAAATAGAAAGAAAAAGATGCACTGAACTTAAATTTAGTTTAGTTTGTGAACAAGGGAATCGGCGCCATTACTTAAAATTCATTTTAGTTTAGTTGCAATGCCGAATTGCCAACATTACGCACGCACGGCACGACACTTGCTTGCGTTCCGTTTCAACAAGTTTTTTTTATGCTTGCGTTCCGTTTCATCTAGTTTTTTTATTCAACTCTAAGTAATTACTCTGAAAAGTAATGTTTTCAGCCGTGTAACGTAAATGTAAGGGGTTCTAGAAGTAACGCAAAACGTTATAAAAGTAACGTTCTGGCAACACTGCACTGTTGCCTGGTCCGGTTCAATCCTTTAGCCGGCAGTAACTGTTTCAGCTCTCCTCCTCGATTCTGGCGAGTGACTATAACACTTTTTTTTTGGTTGTCCAGTTTCAACTGAATGTGATCAACTGGGTCAGAAACTGAAAATTTTATAAGGTAAGATTTATTTTTATACTAGTCTGTTTTTTTTTAATATCGGAGACTAATTTGACAGGTGCAAATGTCAAACTCCCTATACAAAAACCAAACAACAATAATTTGAAATGTCAAATTAGTCTCTGGTATTAAAAAAACGAATTTTAGGTACACAAGTAAAATGTTGTTTTTTTTACCTTCCCAACACGCCTTTTATTTGTATTTGCACCTACTAATGATGCATCATTCAACATACCAGTTCTTTATCAATTTGAATTCATGGTTCTCAGCAGCGGCCACCCCATTAGGTATATGATCTAATACTTAATTCACTGCCCCGCATGTTTTTGACTTCATATCTATCTTTATACAGGCATTTCGTTATTTGGAATGACCCTCAGTAATTTTTTACTTCGTCAGTCATTTGTTTGGCTTTGTATATCATTTTAATAAGGACTAAGTCTCCTTCATGTTAAAGATTAGCTTTAGTGTAGCACCCGTCGAATCTTTTCTTCTGACACTTCGCATTATTCTTTATATTTTCTTCCGCTTTTTAACACAACTTCGTCACATCCATACAATGCTCGTCATCGTGCTTAAGCTCAGAACCGAAGCTGTCACTGTCGGTACGTAGTCTACACTCGAACATGACCTCACATGGGACTACTTGGATCGTTTTGTGTGATACGTACTATTAATCGCCTGTTGTTATGGCGAATACAGGTATCCCAACAATCTTCATCCAAATCCATGGCCTGCAGAATTGTTTTATTAAATCTTTCAGCTTGGCCGTTTGAGCGCGGCATACCTGTGGCAATTGTGTGAAGGCGAATATTTCTGCCGTTGCAAAATTCTTTAAACTTTTTCGACGTACCTAAACGCGGAACCCGCATCCAACAATCCTACGAGGGTTGCCAAATATTTTACCAATACTTTCAAGTTCACTAATTACGTTACTATTTTTACTATCCGTATTAGTTACCGCAGCGATAAATACAAATTTAGTAAATGCATCTGCGACTAACAAATAATTGTTCTTATTTTGTGTTTCAACAAAAAGACCCACATGAATCGTGTGGAATGTTTGTGCATATTTTGGTAGGGGATAAAGCTCACCTTCTTTCGGGCCGCCTTTATTTTTATAATAAACGCAGTTTAAACAGTTTTTTTATTTATATATTTCTTAACTATGTGTCGCATGCGCATCCGAGAAAACTAATATCGACCAGAAATTCGTTCGACCGAGAAATGACCGAGATCGTCATGGTTACATTTGATAATTTGCCATAATTATTCATTTCTTTGGGACAACCCAGCGACGACCGTGACGTGTACGTCGATATACTTTATTGCCAAGAAGTTCGTAGTTGTTGAATACGTCCTATGTTTTGTCTGCTTCGCCAGACTCTAAAGTCTGCCTAGTTATTTCTATCCGAGGATCTTGCAGTTGAACTGAGAGCAACCAATCCGCTTGCGTTATAGACAATTTCGGCTTCCGATCTTTTCCCAGACCTTAACGGGTTCCTACTTAAAGCATCTACGTGCTGCATACGAGTGCCCTCTCTGTGATATCAAAAGAGAACTCTTGGGTAGGTAGCACTCACCGCGCAATTAGGGGAATGATGTATTTTTTATGTATAAGGTTTTTAAAGTGTGAATTAGATTGTCTTTTTATGAGTGTTCTTTTTTTTATATTTGATTTTTATTAATAATTACATTTGATTTATTTTGTTATGCACAGCTCCTTCACTTATACTGTATGATTTTAGTATAAGTAATCATGTTTAAACTCAGTCTTGTCACGTAGATTTAGGCTTGTTTTATATATTTATTATGTCATTGTTTGTAAAGAGAAATAAATTATTTTAATTTGTATTGACGAAAACTACGCTCACATTTATCACATTTAAAAGGTTTTTCACCACCCTTTGAATTAAAACACACTGACATGGGTTTAAATATTTTATTCTCAGAAGACAAAAGAGCCACTTACATGAGAACATAAGGTAACATAATGTAATAAACTTATTCTAGGTAACGGCCACCGATACAACACAATAGGCTTAAAATTATTTTGTTTTTAAATTGGTTGGGTTACACGTTCAACGGTTTCTCGTCCAGTAGGCTAGTAGTATTTGGTAGTTTCGATTAAAAACCGCTGAAAGAGCTTACATTTTTATATAGGATTGTAATAGTAGGTACATTATGATACAAGTGTGCTATGTTGGTCATTACACTCGAGGCGGTATAAGTCGCGCGAGGCGGTATAATTCGCGCGAGCCGTAGGCGGGCACGATAAGGGAGCCGGGTGCGTAGGTAATGATCAATGCCCACGCGTTTCATAATACGTTTTTCAACACAATTGCAAGGAAAAAACAGTTTTGGGCATTTTTGCTATTTAAACTGTACCACTGGGCCGCTAGGTGTTTCTCTCTAGATTTTAGTAGCAACACGCTATCAGTCGTCTTTTTAGCCTCGATTAATATTTCCGGCGGGGTCAAATCTACGTATTGCTCTTCTTCCCTACGTGAAGTCGACATTTTTGATAATACCACACAACGAAAACGTTAACAAATATTTATGGAAAATGGCGCGCTGGTTTTGTTTTTTCTGCGCGCCGGCGCAGCGGTGCGCGCGCATGTGTAAATAAAGGCACTGCCAGCAACACCGCTAAACAGCCTATAAAAAAAATTAAAAACAAAACAATGTTTTGAATACGCAAATTAATATGTAGTATCAAATAGTTTACTGATCCACAAAAATATTCATTGTTTTTAGATATAAAAACTTCGCAGATTGAAAAAAAAATACACTAGCACTAGTGTGGTAATGTATAGTGAAAACACGAGTGTATAATAAGCTGAATTATGAACCTAAACGCGTTGCCATAAGAGTCACTTTACAAACAAGTGTGTTGATAATTAGTTAATTGTGCTCCTTCATAGGTGATATTTTCAGAATTTGTACGTGTCTTTGGCAGTGGCGTGCCTAGGGTTCAAAATAACGCAAGCCCAATAAAATTTTAACCGATTTCAAATAAAGAAAGTTCAGTTTTCGACTGAGTATGTAGGTACCTACGTATGTATCATCGCAATTTTCTCATAAACTACTGGTTAGGTACAATAAATTAAAAGTGAATTCATCCATCCATTTTAGTAAGGCTTTTGGGCTTATATGAAGGTACCGCCACTGGTCTTTGGCAGGACAAGTAAGCTGGATCGAGGAAGACTACGTTTAGGTACATATTTGAGAGACTTTTTGGTAAATGTTAAGTTTGTGTGAATGATTTCATCCATTATTTTTCTAATCAAGATACAAGTGTTATACATATGCATATTTGTTTAAAAACATTGTACGAAACTTTTATTATATTCAAGTACGGATAGTGAAATAATGTCTTTATGATCCTGCGGAGTAATGGCGTAACACGTAAAATGACAATTGATCACAATGGGATTCATTTTGACAGTTCAGCGACGTTCATTGCATTATTCACGTTGTTGAGCAGACGAATTTTTCAAACCTATGAAGCAATGGATTCCTTCAAAACTTTCGGATTAAGTGTGTTACGCAATTAGTGTGCTGTTCTGTATTCTTTGTAGTTCCAGTAGCTTTGTTTTACCGACGGTATCCCAGATTTCTATGAGATATAATGATAAATGTGATTTGACAACTGAATTTTAAACATTTAAACGCAGTTTTGTTGAGTATACATTAGACTTATATAGCACAGTGATCCAATAAGTGAGGAAATGTTATTTCTAATGTAATCAATTTGCTCTTTCCATGTTAAACAATACACATTACACTTATCAAGGTTTTTCGTGTATACGATTTTTTTTGTTAATTGATCCATTTTACTAAAACTACGTTGACATTCATCACACTAAGGTTTTTCACCAGTTTGTATTCGAATATGTAGTTATAAATTATCCTTTTCACTAAAACTCAGTTGACATACACACTTATAAGGTTTTTCGGGTGTGTATACGAGTATGTTGAGTTAGATTTCTCTTGTAACTAAATCTACTTTGACATATATCACACTTATAAGGTTTTTCACCAGTGTGTATACGAATATGTTCTGTTAAATGACCATTTTGACGAAAACATAACTGACATATATCACATTTGAAAGGCTTTTCACCAGTGTGTATACGCATATGACTTATTAAAACACTCTGATCACTAAAACTACGCTGACATAAGTCACATTTATAGGGTTTTTCACCAGTGTGTAGTCGCTTGTGTCTAAATAAACTACACCTTACACTAAAACTACGCTGACATAAGTCACATTTATATGGTTTTTCCCCAGTGTGGAGTCGAATATGTCTTGATAAACTACACTTTACCCTAAAACTACGCTGACATACATCACACTTATAAGGTTTTTCGCCAGTGTGTTTTTGCGAGTCTGATGATTCTTTTTTCGTTTGCTCAGCTGTTATTGCATCTTCTAGTTTTGTTCTTCGAGTGTCTAGTTTTGGTTTCTTCGCAACGGTCGCCCCTGTGATTATAAATCTGTTAAATACAATGTTGGAAGAAGATTGATGCACACGAATCAAAATAATAGCGGTTGGCATGAAACGCATTATCAAGTTGTACTAACATCGACATAATATGGTCTGTTCCGAAACGGATCAAAGTTTAAACAAACCCTGTTCGACGGAATTAGTAACACATTCATCTGCATTTAGAAGGTTTCAACTTGATATCTCACCCCTATTTTCAACAATAAATGTTGGAAAAAGTGGAAGTTTAGTAATGGTATTCAAGCAATTATTATTAATGCGGAATTTTATCCATACAATGGTGCTGATTCACTTGTTCACAAACTAAACTAAATTTAAGTTCAGTGCATCTTTTTCTTTCTATTTCATTAAGAAAAGGACAGAAGATAAATTTTAGTTTAGTCCTGTCAAATTAATCAGCGCTTGACGTAAATTGACGTAATTTTAGTAGGCAAGTTTTTAATCACGTCTGAACTTGTATGGAGTAGTGACAGGCGCTGATTAATTTGACAGGACTAAACTAAAATTTATCTTCTTAATGAAATAGAAAGGAAAAGATGCACTGAACTTAAATTTAGTTTCGTTTGTGAATAAGGGAATCGGTACCAATGTGGAGACGACAAAACGACCAATAAATGAAAACACTGGCAATACAGATGCATAAGAGTATTTTGAAACATTCAAATAAATCCTGTCATTTAAATTTAAAGACACCGGCCAAGTGCGTGTCGGATCACGCACAATGAAGGACTCCGAAGTTGGGAAGTTGGTATGAATTTATCCCAAAAACAAACTTAACATTAGTTGAAAAACATGTTCCCCCATACATCGATATAATTATGCCACGGTCAGTTCTCCAACTGCAAAGGAGAAGGGAAGGACTCCATAGTCTCCTGGGCCCAGGTGTTAACTTTATCAAACTAGACTTATTAGTAAGAGGACATAATAACAAGGCCTCACTGAAAGTTTGGTGAAATTTGGCTATCCAGGAATCAAGTTATATGAAGTATAGTAAAATTGAGGTTACATTAATAACATTGTAGTTTTTGGTGTTATTTGCGAAATATTTTTGAATGGCTTCGCTTGTGTAATGGTTTTATGCATAGAGTTCAAGAAGAGAGTCTTAAAGTGTGACGTGTCGAAGATCTGACACGTTTGCCACGGCCTGGACAGTCGCTACAGTCGAAGACAAGTCTCTACATCCAATATCCTGAACTTAGAAGCAGTAGGTACCTTTTAAAAAAGGGAGAAGAGGAATTAAAATAAAACACCAGTATATGTATAAAATATTAATTATTCATCTTCAATAATTATGAGAATGTCACCCTAAGTTTTGTGCAGGAGGTACGATATTTTCTTGGTATTTTGCCCAACATATATTATGCACATTACATGGGCACAGCAGCCTACAGTCCTTCTACCTTCAATACAATTACAATAAAAGCCTAACATTGAATGAATCACGAGCAGACTCATTGCGAAGGTGGTTGCGGCAGCGGACACAGACACTGGAATGGCCAACTTGGGTTGGTGCTTTAATCGGTCGTCTTCCAAGAAGGCCAAGTTCCAACATGCTGGGCATACATAGTACTTACTGGTTACCTGAAATAAGTTAACTATTTAAATCATGTTCATCCATAAACAAGCTTCATTACATCCTAATGCATGTTTAACCAAATCGCTACGTCCCGGCCAAGACCGAAATAGTCCCAATAACTGTCAATACCTCAAAGCACCTTAGTCTGGGACCGAATCGGTCTCATCGGGACTTGATCGTTACCTACACCTTTTTTATGAGTAAATCGGTCAAACAGCACATTCCATAGATTCGTATGGCGAATTAGCTATTAAGTATTGTTTTAATATATGCTATCCAACAAAGAGACAGCCGACAGACATGACACCGGTGACCGTAAACAGTAGGTACATAACTCTGGTTTTGTTCGCTTGATAAGCTAAAATCTCGACATGAATATGTACTTACAGGCTGAGATGCACGCCACTGACGAATAACTGATAAATCGCCTCAACGTCCAAGACTCTTCTGCCAATAAGAGTTACTGCGACCAGTCGCAATGGTACAATTCACACAGTGATCCATGTTGTCAATATCCGATCGATAGGCGTAATCAGTTGTCCAAAATAGAGAGTCAGGTAATTCAAAGTAGCAAGATCCGTTGAATAGTCCTTTATAATATGCAAAGCCGAGGTCGTGGAGTTATACATGGAAAATACATGCGCACTCAGAATGAAAGAAAACAAAAACAAACGCTTGCCGATTATTTCTGCCTGTCATCTGTCAGTCGGTGACTAGTATTGCCAACTGAAGAAAAATAAAAGGAACTCGATTTGCTATGAATCGATTCCACGAAAAGATTGATAAGCACTTCTTGTCACTTGATTTTCATACATATTCTGAGATTTTACCGATTATTGATATCGATTACTAAGAATTCAGGCATCATTTTAATCGATTATTTTGTTTCATAACTTAATTTAACTTTTCTCGCTTCCTAGATAGAAACATGGTACTGTATTTTGCGATTTCCTTTAGAAAAATATAACGATTTTTTTAATACACATTTCAACTAGTTAACTGCTGGGCCCAGAATTTCCCATCTCCTTTAAGTTGGTCTACTATTACTTAATTAATATTACACAAACAGATCCTTGAATCGAAAAGTGGTGGTAACAGACCCACAATATTTTTGAACGGCCTATCCAACGATACCCCACACAATGGTATAGACGAGGAAAAAATATCATACCCACATTACGTGCAAAGAGCGGTAAAACAATTTTTTTTTTCATGATTTTATTTATTTATTTAACAGTTTATGTACACACATAAACCGACAAGAAGAAAGGAACAGAAAAATACGTACAAAGACGAAGTACGTAGATACGAGGGTCATTCAATAAATACTTAGCCTACAAAAAGTAAACGAAAATTTTGGAAAAGTGGCAATTTATTTTTCAACAAAGTCTCCTTTTAGTTCGATACACTTAGCCCAGCGATGCTCCAACTTTTTTAACCCGTCCGAAAAATAGTTTTTGTCAAACTCTGCAAAATAGGCCTCCGTGGCGGCGATGACCTCCTCATTCGATCCATATCTATTCCCGGCGAGTGATTTTTTCAGATTAGGAAACAGAAAGAAGTCACAAGGGGCCAAATCTGGAGAATACGGTGGATGGGGCATCAATTCGTAGCGTAATTCGACCAATTTGGCCATGGCAACGGCAGACGTGTGAACCGGTGCGTTGTCGTGGTGAAACAGCACTTTTTTCTTCGCCAGATGGGGTCGTTTTTTCTTTAATTCGGCGTCGAATCGGCCCAATAAATCGGCATAGTAAATCCCTGTAATTGTTTTACCCTTCTCGAGGTAATCGATGTAGATCACACCTTGTGAATCCCAGAAAACGGTGGCCATAACTTTTCCGGCCGATTTTACAGTTTTCGCCTTCTTTGGAGCACGTTCCCCGGTCTGGATCCATTGTTTTGATTGCTCCTTGGTCTCTGGTGTGTACCAGTGGATCCAGGTTTCATCGACGGTCACAAAACGACGCAAAAACTCCGCTGGATTCCGCTTAAACAGCGCCAAACACGTCTCCGATGTGGTCTCACGGTTGCGCTTGTTTTCTGGTGTGAGTAAACGCGGCACCCATCGCGCCGACAGCTTTCTCATGCCAAGTTCCTCGTGAAGAATATGATGCACTGTTCCTTCTGAAATGCCTACAGTCTCAGCTAGCTCCCGAACCTTCAATCGGCGATCTGCCAATACGAAATCATGGATTTTTTTAATGTTTTCCTCCGTAGCAGCTGTTTTCGGTGCACCTGGACGTGGTTCATCAAAAACCGACGTACGGCCACGTGCAAACTCGTTGAACCAATTCTTGACGGTGGCCATCGATGGAGAAGAGTCACCGTACACAGCATCCAAGCGCTCTTTGATTTCGATGCGCGTTTTCCCTTCCAAAAATAGGAATCGAATCACCGAACGATATTGCTCTTTTTCCATTTTTGTAAAACCGATCGACACGTTCGCTTCCATAAGTTGTCAAATTAAAACAAATGAAGGGATTGGAATGAAAATTGAAAAAAGAATTAAAAAAGAATATGCTACATTGTGGTAAAACTCTTTTGAAACTACAGCGCCCTCTGGCGATGAGGCTAGGTACTTATTGAATGCACCTCGTACGTACGATTTTATTTTTATTGGCCGTGAACACCACTATTCAATTCAAGTTTCCGCTTGCCTAATATTAAGCATTAAAATTATAATTTTTGTTAGAGTCAAGTGGCCAGTTATATGGTTGTATATGGAGATGTGAAAAAAATCATGGCTGCAGTAGTAAATAAATAATGAAATTAAAAGAAACCCTATCACAGCTAAGTAAGCTTTACAAGTTAACGAGTAATAGTCGACCAACTTAAATTTGCAGTTGGAGAATTGAACGTGACGTAATATCGATGTTTGGAAGACATTTTTTTTCAACTAGGTACAATGTTAAGTTAGTTTTTAACTTCCCAACTACGGAACTCTTCATTCAAATCAAATCAAAATATTTTATTTCACATAAACCTACATGGGCAATTATGAAACGTCAGAAGCTAGGTGCACGATTCCAATTGGTCGTTTCCTATGGAGAAGAAGCAATGTGCGTGGTCTGACACGCACTTGGTCGGTTTTTTTACTAATGAAAGGTACTTTTATTACCCGACTGCCCCAGAAGGAGGGTAATATTTAGTGATGGGTAACTCATCAATTTTATTTGAGGATGAGGGAGCACCTCATTTTGCCTCGTGAGGTCCTCACGAGGTACCCCTCATTTGAGGTGAGGATTTGAGGAATCCTCAACGGCGTATTCACCTCACGAGTCGTGAGCCCGAGCCGAACTCAGCCGAACGTGCGAGGGAGCGAGGCGGGCGGGCGCGACGACTTTCACGAGTACTCACGACTCTCCGTCCGATTAAGCAAATCTCTCTCACCTCTCACACATATCATTTTCTTTCGCTCATAAATTTTAGACCGCCAAAATAAACGAATCAATGACACTTGATTATCAATCTAATGCTGATGCTTTTAGAGTTCATAATAATTAATCATAGCTGAAATAAAAATATTTTCTTTAAAATTCGTTTTGACTAATAATGTTACATACTAATTTTAACAGTTTACGTAATGTTGACCTTGGAGGTGCACGTGATTTTCTTGTAACAATTACGTAGACTTTTGTTTTGTTTGTGTTCGTACTTTAATCTAAATAATTAATATCCTACCAAACATCAGTATCACACTCAACACACACACATGACATAACTAACATCATTACATACTTAGGTACATTATTTCATTAGGTACATACCAAAATCATAATGTTAATGTTTATTATGCTGCCAAAATTTCGAGACCAGACCTCACCTCACACATTCTATAATTCTATACAATTTTTTAAATCGGTTCATTCGCTCACTCGTTGAGGAGCTCATCACTCAACCACTCAATACTCACTCGCGAGTCACGCCTCACGCCTCACCTCGCTCGCCTCACCCCTCGCCACAATTTCATATTGTCAATGTCAATTTTTGAGGACGCGTGAACGAATGAGGTGAGGTGAGGTAATGAGGTGGTTCATTGTTGAAAATGGAGTAACTCTTTCAATTTGCGATCACGAGGACCTCAAACGAGGGACCTCATGAGTGAGGGACTCATCACTAGTAATATTTTTCGAGCGTATGTATGTATGTCTATTTCTTTGGCACGCTCTGTAGCCTAAACGGCTTGAGGGATTTTAACATAAGAGGTGTCGTTAGATTCGTCGGAGTGACATATAATAGGGCTATATAATTTTTATATATTGCATCTGCAAATACAAAAAAAAAGGGACGGAACCGTTTTTTTATATCAATTACAACAATATTGATATTAAATAAAAGCCAGTAATGAGTCAATTCCATATATATATATTAATAAAACTAACAAGCTTGAAATAAAAAAAAAATATTTAAAAAACAAAAAACTCGACTGCAAAAATACATACCTAACTGAAAAGAGAAAAACAAGCATTATAAGGCGGAGACAAACAAAAGTTACACCATATTTCAGGTCATTGGTTTATCCCCGCCTGCGATACCAAATTTCTATAGCTTATAAATTTTTATTTACGGGGCAAATATATTTTTTTTATTTAATGGAAACAAAGTTCCTTTCTACACAGTACGACTGGCGCCATCGCCGGCACATTTTAAACACGTCTCACAGTGGGTCAAGCGAAGGCTCGTACATCTAAATAGCAACGTTTTCCCCCTGAAGAGAAGAAAACGTTGCAAAATATTTCAAGTCTCAGTCAGATGTAGACAGTGAGAGTACTGACGATACGACAAGCCACCGACGATGACACACGCGTGTACGGCTCCTGCCCGCAATCGCATTGCACGTACAAGAAATATCACGAACTTTGAGGATAGAATCACACTGCAACTACGTATAAATTCAAGGGGTAATCTCACAGTGGGTCAAGTTCTGGCTGCAACCTAAATATTCGTTTTCTTCCCTTCAGGGGTAAAACATTCTGCCGGGGTCGCGGGAAAGTACAAAAGGGTTACCGAAGCAACTGGCAACACAGGCAACGGAATGAATACGGGTGGGTTTTAGTCAGTAAGAGGCTGACACACCCTCCCGCTCCGCCCAGAGCGGGAGAAGTTATTTGATGATTTCCCACCCAAAAAAAAGGGGTAAAACGTTGCTAATACTTACTTTTCGTCTCCCTGGGTCTTTGTTTCTTCTTAGATACTTCTTGTTCTTCTTCCACTTCAGCTTTAAAATCCATTAAAGGTACATTATCTCCTAACTCTGATTCAGAATGGTATGGTGGTATGAGTGTACCTGCTACATCTAGACAGCTATTGTCTAAATTTGCCAGTTCTAGCTCTGTAAGTAAATAAAAACAGTCAAGAGTATTTATTTGTTTAAATAAATAAATAATATAAAAAAATTAAATGTAAATATGTTATGTTAAAAATTGCGAGAGTTTGTTTGTCGGTATACAATTTATTTTAAGTTTTTTTATTGTGTATTAAGTAACAAATTTCCTAATTTATCATTTGCAACTTCGAGTTACAGTCCTATGAATAGAATTTAACATTGCACATGTATGCCCTTTATGTAAGGCTAATCACTTCCTGTCAGGTGAACCACTTGCCTGTTTGCTTACCTATAGATTAACTAACTAATACTTACTTTTCGTCTCCCTGGCTCTTTGTTCCTTCTTAGACACTTCTTGTTCTTCTTCCACTTCAGTTTTAAACTCCAGTAAAGGTACATTATATTCTAACTGTGACTCAGAGTGGTATGCTGGTACATGTATATCTACTAGACAGCTATTGTCAAAAGTTTCTGGTTCTAGCTCTGTAAGTAAACAAAAACTAATATTTTAAACGTTAAAGTTTGTATTGTTTTAGTAAGGAAAAGTTTACAGTTCATTCTGAGCGTTTTTAGTAGTTTTTGGTTTTCATTGGGATTTTATTTATTTATAAATATTGCATACATATTTCAAAATTCTGAGGCCACTATGAACTAAACCACTATTTAGATATTATTACATATGTACAGTAGTTCAATCCACAAGCTCAAAAAAGTGCGGTCGCACATTTTATGAAAATCTTGCTTCGATTTCTTTTTATTTTTTAAATAAATATATAAAAAAAATTGGGAAAAGGGGGACCACTATAAACTATATCAATAACTATTCTCCACCACTTAATAAGTAATAAATGTTGTCAGTTTCTCAGAATAATAACGCCAAAGTTGGCCATTTAATGCAAAAATCACGGTCGAAATGTAATAGGCCTCTTAAGACATAGGATACTGTTATCCCAATAGTACATTCATGTGGGATAATTTCCGAACTCAGGCAAACGCCAGTTATTAATATTCGTTTTATTTCACAATATAATGTAGTTACCATTTATAAGAATTAAACTAAACACTATCAAAACTTTGGAGTAGTTCAAAACTAGATGTCTTACACATCCAATATAACAATGTTTTTAGGATGCTGTTGAAACTGCCCCATTTCTGCAGCACATCGGAGATGTTTGCTCAGAACCGAACTGACGGCTTCCATGCAGTGATTTTCAAGAAAGTCGCATTACTGAGGCGTAGAACGCGGGTCAGTGACAATGTGAAAAAAAAAACAGTGGTGGAGAGCCCTACTCCCCTTTTTTGAGTCACTATGTGGCGAGATTGGTAAGGTCCTAAGTGAATAAATAATAAAAAAATAAAAACATTTTTGATCAATATAAAATAAGTAGATTATATCTAGTTTTATTATAGTTGTAATTCAAAACATACCATAACTTAGATGTTCCTGTTTTGGCTCAATAATATCATCTAGTCCCTCACACACAGCTGGTAATTCCTCTTTGATAGCAACGCTTTCTGTTTGACATTCATCAACTATACTTAGGTGCACTGTTGAAGTTATATTAAACCCACTGTGAAACTCTAACAGGCCTTGGTTTAGTAGAGGTTTTGTCTGTAAAAAGTTGTTTTCAGTGTTAGGTCAATTATGCTTATGATCACGGTCACTATGAGCAAAAACTTTTCTCATTAATCTAGTCAGCCCGAACAGCCTTCATAAGTGACGATGCTTAGGTAGGTCCGCGCCCTGGACAGTTGGTGGTACTACCAACCTTACCAACAACTGCATGAGCTATGTTTGTATAGCTCGGTGTCAACATGAGAGAGGACTGTTATCACACCGCCACCTACATTACAAGTTTCGTACAGAAGTATCAGTATTACCGGGAGTATTTAAAATGTAACATAGCAAAGAATATTTGTCTAAAGCAGTTATATTGAAATTAAGACTTGAATGATAGACGTGAAATCAGACAAAATATTATCTTGACAGGAGAGTCACATCCACATTATACTAAAACTATAAGTCCCTCAAAGTCAAAGTCAAACCTCACCTCATAGTCCTTATTCAACATCTGAGCGAATAGCTGCTCAGCTTCCAGACATTTTCTCTGCAATTGGTAGCATTGCTTCAGTTTAGTGTAGCAGAAGAAACAAGCGAGCATCGGTCTACTGTCTTCAGTTACAAACTGCAACAAAACCACTCATATAGTATTTGTTTATTTTGAATACTCTCAATGAATATATTAGTATACAGTCCAAAGGTTGAGTTATAAGGTTCTGGAGCAGCTTGTGAAGGCCTCTCACAAGGTGGACATGTGACCTGGTAGGAACTTGCTGGATGCGAGAAGCACAGGACCAGTTGTTGTGGCGACTCTTGGTCTTGAGGCTCACCTATGTCCAACACTGGACGTCAATTGACTTAAATGAATACTGTCAACTATTAGGTCTTCAATTATTACATTGGTAATGTACTTACTGGGACATCAGTCAGCTTTTCATATATCTCCTGCAGGTTCTTGTCGACAATCACATACATTCGAACATTCTCCACTAAACATATCCTACACTTTTTCAGCTTTTCCATCGTCATATTTAAAACACTGCTTAATTCAAACTACTGGCAAAAAAATATGAATACGATTTCTTTAAATCTTCTATACAATGAATACCGTGAGTAATTTTTAGGAAGCTCTTTTAATAATGATGTCGTGTGCACTATTTGTGTGAACCTCAGTAAAACAAGCCAGCAGCAGGAGTAGGTCTGGAGTGCTAAACTTATAGTACCTATTGGCTCATCTTTACTTTAACATCCATCGAGTTTCGGTCCATATTTTTTTCACAGAAAGATCATATTATTAGCAGCGTCCACGTAAAGTTTAAAGTTGCGGAGATAAACATAAATACAATTAAATTAATTTAAAAACAATAGTTTACGAGAAAACATAATCAAAATATTTTGTCACTAATGTCACTTTTGTTTCACATTTTGTCTCGTTGGACGTTTCGTTTTAAGTAAGGTGTCAACAAACTTAAATATTTTACTTCTTACAAATGATGAATAATACAACAAATACGTAATTAGATACTTTAGGAAAAATCTACATCTTTTTAGTAAAAGAGGTGAATGACACAATTATATCACTAGGAATACCTAGGGAACAATGTAGTTATAATGTCCTCTTTTCCCCTTCCAAGAAACTGGAAACGTTTCTTGAGATAGATACGTTTCCAGTAAAAAAAACGTCAAATGTCGTCGTTGAAACGTTTCCAGTTTCTTGTTCTTGGCGAATCCCACACGAAATTTTTAAGCTCATCAGATAACTTGAAGCTTAAAATGCCTATGCATTCCACAACCTTCGTCGACAAATCCTTTAATGTCCGCTCGTTTGTGAAATGCATCGCTAGTTCAAATAAAACGTGCGCAGTCGATATGACTCGTAAAGGAACATTACTTGTCGGTGTGATGTTGTTCTCGTAACTGCAATGTAATTATCTATAGTCTTCATTTATTTTCGTTGCATATACATTTAGTATGTATGTATTGTATTTATGTATATATTATTTAGGATATATATATATATATATATATCTGTGTATAGGTATATTCTAGTATATTATTGTCTATTTACTTTTTGCACCAACGACAGCCCCACTTTATGTCCAGGCAAATCACTGTCCATTCCATGGTTGCCTGGAAGAGATCGCAAAAGCGATAAGGCCGCCCATTGTATGTTTTGTAGTGTTTGATTTATTTTTTTGTTATGTATTTTTGTGGTGTACAGTAATGTATATATAAATAAATAATAATTAGTTGAACCAGGATGGTTAAAGTAGACTCATCTTTCATGAGGTACTATTTATAATGTTACAATAAAATAGCACCCACATATTTCAACTGAAAGAAACAAAATTTAAATTTTGTTTAAAACGCGCATTCGCTCTGCAGACGATACCTACGGTATTGCTGAGCCTCCCTTAAGCGGGCTAAGGAAACTTTTATCTATTTGTGGGAAGTACACGGAGGCGCATGGGTTACAATATAACTCTAAAAACAAAAACCCGACTGCATAAACATAACTGAAAAGAGAAAAACAAGCATTATAATCCATAGAATTTTGGTATTGCAGGCGAGGACAAACAAAAGTTACACCATATTTCAGATTATTGGTTATTGGTTTTGGTTATTGGTTTGGTTGGTGGATATA
Organism: Atethmia centrago; assembly: GCA_905333075.3. Taxonomy (NCBI): domain Eukaryota; kingdom Metazoa; phylum Arthropoda; class Insecta; order Lepidoptera; family Noctuidae; genus Atethmia; species Atethmia centrago. The sequence continues at coordinate 13,499,086 of HG995393.1, forward strand.
TGGAATTGAATCATTACTATCTTTGATTTGATATTAATATTGTTATAATTTATTAAAAAAAAAAAAACATTTCCCCCTTTTTTTGTATTTGCATATGCAATATACTATAAATATTATTATATAGCCTATGTCACTCCCACAATGAAGACGAATCTAAAGACACCTCTTATGTTAAAATCCATCAGGACGTTTAGGCTACAGAATTAGACATACATACATACATACTCTCGAAAAACATTACCCTCCTTCTGGGGCAGTCGGGTAAAAAGAGTGAAATTTTAGTATTGAAATCAGGCAAACAACAGCCTATCCATATGCCTCCTGTATTTCTCAATGGAATAGCCCTAAAGCAGTTTCAAGCTTTTAAATATCTGGGTCATATTGTGACAGGTGACCTCAAGGACGATGAGGATATTGAGAGGGAGCGCAGGGCTCTGGCGGTGATAACTAATATGCTCACACGCAGGTTCACACGACGCACGGGGGAAGTGAAGCTTACTCTATTCAAAGCTTATTGCCAGTCCTTCTACTCAAGCAGCCTGTGAGTGATTTCACCCACAGGCTGCTTGAGTAGGACTGATTCAGCAACCGTTCTCCTAAGACCGATTCGCCATTGGACTGTTCGTCGACACCAGCAGAGTCTTTCACCAATGGATATTTCGCCGACAGAACCTTTCATATGCGTCAATTTCGACGACAACCCTTGGTAGCAAATATAGTAGGTTGGCAGCTACAGCGAAGTATAATTTTAAGTAAAAAGTAGCAGCTTGATAATTAGTTGTTAGCTTTGTTTTAATTTAAACTGGCATCGAGTTTTTGTTTTGGTTACTGAGAGTCACCGTTTTTTTCTTTCTATTTCATTAAGAAAATGATAGAAGATAAATTTTAGTTAACTCCTGTCAAATTAATCAGCGCCTGCCACTACTCCATACAAGTTTAGACTTGATTAAAAACTTCCCTACTAAAATTACGTCATTTCAAGCGCTGATTAATTTGACAGGACTAAACTAAAATTTATCTTCTGTCCTTTTCCTAATGAAATAGAAAGAAAAAGATGCACTGAACTTAAATTTAATTTAGTTTGTGAACAAGGGAATCGGCACCAATGGTCACTGTTCTAACCTAACCTAACCCAAATGATTCAATAAAGGGCTGTCGTCGAAAGTGACGCATATGAAAGGTTCTGTCGGCGAAATGTCCATAGGTGAAAGACCCTGCTGGGGAAACGGAAATAAATGAATCACCTGTCGACGAACCGTCCAATGGCGAATCGGTCTTAGGAGAACGGTTGCTAAACCAGAAGGACTCGCAGCGTATATCTGTACGCAGCGAGCCTACAGAGCCCTGCGCACTTAGTACAATATGCGTTCAGGGTGTTGTTAGGTCTGCCGTGGCGGTGCAGTGCGTCTGGGATGTTTGCTGGAATGTTTGCGCGCACTGTTGGTTTCCAGGCCATCATGCGGAAAAAAGCAGCTTGCTTGCTGGCCCGTATACGGTGGCAACAACGGCATTCTCAACGCAATAGCTGTTCGTTTGAACTGTCCCTTTCAGAGTCAGAGGCAGTGGGTCATGTCTTGTGTAGGTGTGGCGAGTCAAAAATACTTCATTTAATTATTTAACTTATTAGAATAGTAGTGCAGTGGGTTTAGGTAGTGTTTATGGTATAAGACTATATAGATTAATTATTTTTTAAATGAAGAATTGCATAAGAATGATTGTCTAGTTATAATTAATTGATGGTCAATAAAATCAATCTCATGCTAATTAAGAACTGTTTTATTACTTTTAACTCGAAATCCAAAAAAAAAAGTTAGGAATATTAAAATCTATTCCAGCTTTTGTTTCACGGTGAAAGCGCCAGGGTAGCCCGCGAAATTACACAGTAAATTAACTTTTTTTTTTTGCAATATGCAGGTCAGTAGGTATCAGGTTGGTATGTTGATCAAAATGTGATTCGCAATTAAAAAATGAATAATAATTAAAATCATCAATACAACTTTTTTTTTTACTTGTTTTGATTCTTTTAAAAGTAATACTAATTTTAAAAATGGAGATTGAAATATTTTAAAGTTGTATATTTTCAGTCAAATGTAAGTAGTATGTCAAAATATAATTTCCTTTCCACTAGGCTGTCTGAAAGGCAAAATATGATCTTACCTTTAAAAAAAAACACGGCCCTATACAAAAAAAAAAAAACAAAGTTACATTAAAATTCATGGTTCTTGGGCTTGGATTTCACGAATAAATATGTGAAAAATGTCTTTTAATTTACGCAAGAGGACCCATCATAGTTATTATGAGCCTGAAGAGCCTGGTTTTGACGATTATCTTTGTAAGTATATTTCTTTAATTTGTAAATCAAAATCATCTTATTCTACATAGCCTTTTCGCAGCTATATTAGATTATGTTACACTCTTAGGTTATTTAAGTACGGCAAGGGTCCGGTGGTATTGTTTATAGAATCTTCGTTAGTGAATCACTATGAAATGTGACTAGATTTGCATTTTTTGTTCAACAGCAGAAGATTTATAGCTAGCGGTTCCAAAATCTGTGTGACTTTGAAATCGACAGCGAGACGCTGGCGACTAAAGTCATTGCGTGTGTATCTAGCATTAAAATGTAAAAGAGCCGCACAACGTAAGCGATTTAGATTTCGCGCTACATTGATGAATCAGCTTGACAACTTGACAGCAAAGAATGTGCTCGAGCCAATTGTATTTTAGGTTACATAGGTAACATTATTGGCTCAGGCAGTGCTGCCAACTTAGCGCTTTCAGCGCCAGATCTAGCGCTTTTTTTGTTCAATAGCGCGTTCTAGCGCCTAGCGCTTAATCTAGCGCTTTTTGAAATCATATTATGATAATGCACATCTACTATTATTTATTCTGTGATGTGCGTATTACGGAATGAAACTCAACAAACAAATAAGGCCCAAAACTGATCAAGACCTACTTGATCTATTTCGGGGGCGGAAGCAATTGTAGTAGAATCAGACGATGATGATTTAATTCATTTATTTAATTATTAACACATTATTACTCTATTTTATGATTTCTAAACAAGTATTGTGACTAACTAACTCTAATGTATGTACCTAACACTTTACATACATAGACATATTTCGATTCAATAAAAAAAATGACCCATTCATTTTAATTATTAGGTAATTACTTCTTATGAATCAATTTGTCTAATCTAGGTAGGTACCGAATAATTTCAGCGAAATACGTTTATGCATCCCTAGTCTCAAATTATTAGGCGTTTTATTTGAATTTGCCGCCAAATACAGCGCTTTATTGACAGCGACCATTTAGCGCTTCTTGGCGCTTTTTTAAAGAGCTAACAGCGCGTTTTTGCTTAGACGAGTTGGCAGCACTGGGCTCAGGTATTTTGTACGCTGTCTGCGCCGACCAAATGTCTGGCGCCGTCCCTTGTTTCGAATTAAAATGGTTATTTTTCGCAGATTGCGAGCGATGTGCAGACTTCGTATACGACTATTGTGCCATTCATGGGCCTTTACTTGTTGTACCGGACAATAAGGTAATTACTGATATCCGAAAATGATTAAAATTTCTCAAAACTATGTAAATAATTGGCTGGTAGGTCTGTACTCTATCCACGTCTGGGTACATATAGCTGGACAAGGATCTTTTGGCACGTGGCCAAAATCAAAACTAACGCCACCGGCCATCTTGTTTTTTTTCATTCCACAAAACAATATTGCACAAATGTTTACCAAGAGCTCCAGCGCCTCCCTGGTAACGTTATTCGAGCGCCAAAAGATCCGTGTAGCAGTGTACCTACTCGGCTGCGATGTAGGATTTTTTTTGTAATACAAGTCAAATCAGTTTTACAAGTACATATTTTTAGAATGGAATGCGAAAAATGCATTATTTATGCGGCGTTCTAGGCTGAATCATTATTATTTGACTTCTGCCAATCTATTCTGTAAAAACATCGATCACTAATAAAGAACTTTTCTTTATTTTTACTTGTTCTTTATTAGTGATCGATGTGTAAAAATCTCACAGGTGATGTGAGCTTTATATTAACACATCTGTCTTAGTTAGATTTGTTTCTTAAGAACAAATCTCATATGGAAAAGTTCTTACGGAACAAATCTAATTTGGAAAGATGTATTAATGATTTTAATTATTATAGAATTATAATAATACATCTCCAATCATTCGTTATCTTTCAGCTTTTTCGCAATTGTTACAGAATTATAATAATTAAAATCATTCAATCTGACCTGCAAATTGCAAAACACGTAAGAAAATTTGAATTTTGCGGGCTACCGCAACGGATTCACCTTAGACTGCGAGACTTACAGAATAGTTTAGCTGGCACTGACCTCTGGATGTTATCTTGATGTTACGCTACGCCATAATTTGTCAGTACCAATATAAATTAACGAACGATTTTAATATTAATGAACATTTTTCTATAATTAGACAACGTGCGAGTCGAGAAGAGTGCAGATTTATGCTAGGTACATGTGGATTAGGATATGGGCACTTTGTATCCCAGTAGTACGTTCCCATGGTATAACTTCAGACCTTCAAGCGGTTAAGGTTACCATCCGTACGGATTTGTCCAGACGGGTCCGGCTTTTAAATCCTCGGACTTTTCAACATAATATGGGAATTATTTTTGAAAATAGAAAAAGTTAAATGAGTACTGAACAAAAACAAGTAAAAATAAAATTCACACGGGTGAAGCCGCTGGGACAAAAGCTAGTTAACTGCTAACTCTTCCTCAAACCCAGGTCCCTGTGACGTCAAACGTCGCATCCTACGTCCCTCGCGCCGCTCTTACTATACCTCACGAATTCCTGCACCTTGCACCCTCCATAATACCTGGTAAGTAACATGACTTAACATGAGTTCACACTGGGGCACTTAACTTAAGTTGGAATTATTTCCTATTAAATGTAATAGTGTACTCATTGTTGAAGAGCCAATTAAATAAATAACGAAACATCACGGCTGCATTTCACGAAAAGTTAGGCAGAGGTCCACCTATAGTACACCAACATTTCGCCAGTTATGTTTAACTCCCATGTAACAGGGGCAAGCCTATTGCCATCAACCGGTCACAAATCCAGACTTTGGGGTTGCTCAGGACGGTTTGGCGATTACAGACTTATATTAACTGTAAGTCCGAATTTCCTCACGATGTTTTTCTTACACCGATGTCAGTAACAGCCAAGGTAAACTCGGTACATATGGATTGGAAAAGTCTCATTGGTACTTGGCCAGAAACCCACAAACTCGTGCATAAGAGGCGATGCCATAACCACTGGGCTATCACAATTACTTATTTAACTGAAATGGAGATAAAATTAACTTGCAGGTGCGGGTTTGGGTGTGTTCAGCACACTCACACTGCCGCGTGGGGTTCGCTTCGGTCCTTACTGTGGACTACGGACACAAAACGTTAACTCCATGTATTGTTGGCAGGTAATATTGTCTTCTTTGTACGTACAAAGAAGACATTCAATAAGATATACAAAAATACTCTTAAAGTCGCAGATGTGGTTACGTACCCACATCTGCGACTTTAGAGTATTTTTGTATATCTTATTGAATGTCAAACAAGCCGACGACGGCTCACCAGATGTCAAGTTACCGCCACCTAGGGACACCTGGAATACCAGTGGCGTCGGAGATGCCATCCCAGAGACAGCTGATATGTGTCATGTGCCAGTTACACCGGCAAACATACCCTGCAAACTGGAACAACAACGATGCTTGGTGGCAAAACTATGTATAGTATGAAGGGAGTACTGCCACGGACGAGCTCCTTAGTACTAGGGTTCCGTATCCAAAGGGTGCCAACGGGACCCTATTAATAAGGCTACGCTGTCCGACCGTCCGTCGGTCTATCACAGCAAGCTCTTTTGAACCGTAATAGATAGACACTTGAAATTTTACCCGCTGTAACAACAAATAATAAAAATAAAATAAAGTTGAAAATTAAAGGGGTCCCATACAAAAAACGTATTAAAGAAATATGTAGAGTTAAATTTTGTACGATGGTATGGAACCCTTCGTGTTTTTTGTTCGTGTATGGGTGTGGCGTGGTATGGTATCGAAACTCATCATGTCTGTGAAGTTTATACAAAAATTAATGATTTTTAGGCTTCCGTATTTCTGAATGAAAAAACGGAATCCTTTTACGATCATTCGTGTGTCTGTCTGTGCGTCTGTCACACACAGTAATTTGCTCCGAATCTACTGGACCGATTAAATTGAAATTTGGTACACAAATCAATTTCTGTGAAATATATGATTGAATGATTTTTTAATAGTTTTTATGCAAAAAAAAATATAATTTAATGATTTTTTATTTAGGGCTATAAATAAAAAATCATTTAATCATATTTTTTGCATGTTGTGCTATGGATTCCTATAACGTCTGTGGAGTCTCGCGAGGTTGTTTAATACGACCCTGTATAAATGCTTTATTGTAGATATACGCTAGTAATAACAAACGGTCGCACGTGGTGGATGCCGTGGACTGCGACCGCTCCAACTGGATGCGCTACGTCAACTGCGCGCGCCACTGGAAGGAACAGAATCTACTCGCCTACCAGTATAGAGGACAACTCTATTATAGGTATCTGTCTATCTACAGTTAAACCAGAAAAGGTTTGCGCTTCGGTTAACTTCGTTTTTCCGAATTAGCACGAATTTCGCGCATCAGAGTAACCAACCCCCATAAAGGCAAATCTTCTGTTTTGTACTGCAGCACTTTGTAGTGTAACCCAACCCCTACAGGCAAATCTTCTATGTTTTGTAGTGCAGCGCTTTTTAATAGTGCACCTATCATTGAGCGTTTTTATGAAGTTTTCTCTGTCGGGTAACCAACCGGGAATTGCTTAGAGTTGCTAATCTATTAATTTTGTGATCATGGTTTGTGTTACCATGATTACATACAATAGGCAAGAACTTTCAGGGTTGTTACAGCTCTAAATATGTACAGGAGCGATAATGTTTAACAATAAAAATAAAAAAATCCTCTCCCACATAGCGGGCACAAGTCTCTTTCTCGAAGTATCATTTTATTCAAAATGTTGGCAATGAAGTAATAAGAAAAATAATAAGGTGCACGTAAAATGGCGCATCATACTTATTTGTCTGTACTATCGGCCAATCTTCCGCATGCTCACCTCTAAGGCGATAATCGTATAGCACGGCTCACGACTCGATCGCCCGATGCAAGCGTTTTGGCCAATGGGATGCATGAAGCGTATTTTAGCCGTGTTTGTATTAATGTAATTATGTATAGTGTGTGTGACAGTCACACTAGGCGCGTGCTATGCTCACTTGTTTGTAAGACATTTTTTTAATGGGCACGGCCAGCGAGAGCGCTTTATGAATTGTTATTGTTGACAAGAAGTAATTTCGTACTAATATCTTCCGTTTGGTTTAGAAAATGTATTATTGGTATTGCTATACGCGTACCCTAAAAAAACTTTATTTATCATTTTTGTTTACCACTTTGCCAAATTACAGCTTTCTAGTAAGAGTCTGTGAGCTAAGCCGGGGACAGACAGACAGACAGACGGTCATGGCGAAACTATAAGAGTTCCTTGTTGACTACGGAACCCTAAAACGAAGCAAGTTACGTAGTTTTGTTAGAAATTGTCATTTGCTATCTCTTTCTTTTATTGCTGTTTTGATTAAAATAGCAAAATTACTTACAGTAGTATTTGAACCATTACTTGGCGCAGTTTATACAATGTTATCAGATTTTTTTATTATTGCTGTCGCAACTTTTGCAACTGCAATAAAAATAAGTTCATTATCTAAGCACCATTGTTATTCAGTGGGAACGTCAGAACATCTGGTTAAACAATAGATCGGCTTTATAGAACGGCCATAAAATACGGTCGCAAAAAATTACGAAATATTTCTTCAACACACTTGCTTGTAAAGTGACTCAGAAATTCAGCTTATTATATAGAAGTATTTTTACTTTATATTTCTTTTTTCAATATACGCAGTTTTTGTCCAAAAACAATGAATATTTTTGAGAAAAAAAAATTCGTTACATCAGATAAATCAATCATCAAAATTATCATCATTTCATAAAATTATATATTTTTCACTACATATTAACCTTAATTTGCTTATTCAAAACATTATTTTGTTTATTATTTTTTTTATATAGGCTGTTTAGCGGTTTTTCCAGCGCCTTTATTTACACCTGCGGCGCGCGGGATAAACAAAACAAGCGCGGTATTTTCCAGAAATACTTGTTAACGTTTTCATTGTGTGGTTAATTATTATCAAAAATGTTGACTTCAATTAGGAAAGAAGAGCGAAGAGCAACGCGTAGATTTAACCCCCCGGAAATACTAATCTAGGCACGAAACGCTAGTGACAGCCTGTTGCCTGCAAAATCTAGAGAGAAATACCTAGCGGCGTACGAAACTAATAACAATACCAGTCTCTTTTTTTCCTCTCAAGTTGAAAACCGTCGTATGAAACGCGCACACACTCGACTCCCTTATCGCGCTCGCTCGCCCTCGGCTCGCGCGAATAATACCGGCTCGTGCAGTGAGTAACCAACATACCACACATATTTATATTTTTTGTTACACGCCCTATACTCACACAAATTCATATTGTCTCTAATTGGACGAAACCAGGAAGGGGTGTGGTTTGTCACTAGCTGCGCTTGCCGCAGAAATATTTTCTAAAGTGAGCATGCTTAAGTTTTGCCAATAGTACATGCGAATATTGTCGCTCCACCTACCCCGTTTCCTATTTCTATTTCTTGATCAATGCTAAACAACAGTTATTTTACCTCAACGGCGATAAAGATTATTGTGATTTTGACAGTGATGCAAAATCAGAGGTGAACAACTGTGAAAAGGCTGTAATAAAATAAATGCATTTTATTTTGTCATCATTATTCCAGGACCATAAAAATAATTCCTCGTTACACGGAGCTGATGGTGTTCTACGGCAGCGAGTACGCGAACGCGTTACATATCAACCTTAGTAGATACAACTCGGCCGAGTTCTACAAGGAAATTATAAGTGAGTGTTCCTTACTCTTACATTATTGGTTTACAGTCAGGCGAGGTCCTAGGGGTCTTGATCCTAAAAACCATACAAGCTGACGATAGCCCAAAAAAAGTGGAACAAAATATTCCAACCCAATTATATATAAAAATATACTGTATGGACGATACCTCTATACCTAAAGTAATCTGACATATGCTAGCTGTCACTTTGTATAGTAAAATGGTCATATTTATTGTAATGGTGATCGTTTGGTTTAATCTAGGTATAATATCGGAAATAAGTTAGTCACTCGTTTGACTAATCGGGACGCCAGCGCCACCAAGCGGCGCTCGACAGAGTCTACAACATAACGCTTGACCGGGGTAAAGTGCAGTTTTATCGAAGCAGTTTGTTAGAGGCGGTCAAGAAGTGAACACGTTTAGAAACTGTCGCGCGTTCCGTATAGTTGTGTCGTGTACCTACAGTGTTTCTAGTGTGATTATTTGATCGTAAATTATAATTTGATTCCATTTGCAAACGGTTTTTCTATTGTGCAATAACCAACACTTCCCATTGTACGCCCACAGTAGTTAAAATATGGCTGATGTTAACGAGAGAGACGTACCTTCTCCGTCATATATATGTAAAAATGAATCCCTATTTTCCTTGGTCACGGCACCGCGCGTGAACGGCTTGTCCGATTTCGCTAATTATTTTTTTGTTGTGTTTGTTACTGTCGGGAAAAGGTTCTTATGTAAGAAAAAAAGATCAAAAACCTCCACGCGGGCGAAGCCGCGGGAAAGATCTAGTTGATTGATATAAGTGTAAAATAAATGTATAATAATGAGTGTAAAAGTCCAGAATACAACTAGTACAATAAATCTGACCATTTTATCACACAAAGTGCCAGCTAACACATGTTAGATTTCTCCAGTGAGTCTCCTCTCTCCAGTTTGGTATCTACTAAACTAATTGTGGTGGGAATCTTTTTGAAGTGAATACTTCTTCTGGCGCGTTGAGCGAATTTTGGTAGGAGAAAATGTTACAAGTTCGCGTCACCGACATGCTGTAATAGCACTATATCTGCAGCTATAAGGGTGACTTGATATAAATTACTGATAATTCGTAGTTTTAAGTTTTTACTTCTGTTGGCAGCTTGTGGCTAAGTAATAACAGCCGCACGGGTCGATCGATCAGGTTAAGCTACGCTTGCCGCAGTTGGTCCGTGGATGGGTGACGGTCTTTACATACCAAGATCCCTTCGTGTCTCGGAAAGCACGTTAAGCTGTTGGTCCCGACTGTCATTTGGAGATCTTTGACAGTCGTTACGAGTTGTCAGAAGCCCGAAAGTATGACAACCAGTCTTACCAAGGGGTATCGTGTTGCCCAGTAACTGGGTTGTGGAGGTCAGATAGGCATAGACTGGAAGCCGACCCCAACATAGTTGGGAAAAGGCAGGCAGATGACTTCTGTTGGCAGTCCCCATGACTGGCTATGTTTTTTGAAGTGAAAACTTCTTTAGGCGTGTTGAGCGATTTTTGGTTGGGGAAAAACTTATGCGTTCGCGTCACCGACATGCTGTAGTAACAGTAAGTTTGGCGCCTTTGCGATTAATTTTCACTTCTCTCTATGTTTTTTTAATGTATGGAACACTATATTGTTACTGTTTTTGTTGTAGGGAACGCCCTTTGCGTATGGTAGTATTTACCCAGTAGTTCGATGTTTTAGTTACTATAAAATGTAACATAACATGTTGATGTTTTAAGGTACTCCTACCAAATTTCTACAAGAATACAAAGATGATTATATGCAAGAAGAATATTTAACTGCCAACCAGTTTCATTTTATCGACGACAATTTGGATGCGGACGACAATAATAAAAACTCCACTAAAATTAGCATAAACAGTAATATCATAAGTAACAATATTGACGATAGTTCTTTTAAAGAAATAGCGCGTAGTGAAGACGAAACCAAAGAAGATTGTAAGGAGAACACACCGGCAATCAGATACGAATGTGAAACTTGCCAGAAAACATTTGCGAGCACAAAAAACTTAAAAGCGCATGCCATAACACATCTCAACACATGGAAATTTAACTGCGAATATTGTCCCTTCAGAAGTAACAAACATTACAATTTTAAGCAACATGTTGGGCAACATACAAATACCTTTAAATTCTCTTGCGAAATATGTCCATTTAAAACTAACTACGGGAGGAATTTCAAAAGGCATTGCTTTCGCCACGAAAGTAGTGAAAAAGTATTAGGATTAGGAAACATATGTCCTGGTGATAAGGTTAACTTTCCTACGACAAAAACATGCGAGATCTGTGATTTCAGAACAAATTCCCGTAGAGGTTTTTTGACACACATGTCTAAACATAAGGGCAATGTGTACAAATGCGACAATTGCTCATATAGTAACTACTCTAAAAATAATCTGTCCAGGCACATAAAAAGACTGAGACATTAACTTAAATAGGTATTTAACTTGAGAGCTTTGTATTAATTTAAGCTTATTATTGCATTTAAACTTCTAACGCTTTTTAAAATATTGTAATTTATTACTCGTGTTGAAAGTACCTACTGTCAAAGTTGATTAAGATTTGAATAGATGTATTATATTATATATTGACATTGATTTTGATGTAGTTTTAATTGGTTAGAAGAAGTGAATTGCTCTGCATGAATTATTGTGATTTTGAATGTATTTTGATATAATATTTGTATTATTAAAAAACAAAATACTATGAATTATGGGAACTTTATTTTATTTTGAAATATCTTTTAAATGCATGTACAGTCGCGGTCTCAAAATGCTTATCATGTGGTTTATAATTGCATGGACAAATATATGTCACAAGGTCGATGCTATAATGTGATTTGATTAGGTATAGAGTATGGATTTTTTGCGCGGCGGTTAGTATCGGCCCTCGTTATTTACCTTCCTTCGCCATGACGCAGAATCCAATATCGCACGGTTAATCGAGATAATCATATTGACTTCTCGTGATATAGCCCTCTTCATGGAGAAATAATATTTCAGCTCTTTATTGCAGGGTTAAACTTGGTCTCTTTTATTTCAATCTATCTGACAACTTTTGAATTTAGAAATGACTTTCATCATCAAAGGGTCTATATTGTCGGAATACAACCTCAATTCCCAATTGTCTATGCGACTGCCACACAGAAAAAATAAAAGTGATGTCATGTCATATAGGAAAAATATCAGTATATTTAAAATAATTAAATGGCTTTAAATTTGAACAGTAACTGTATTATTAATTACCCTATTACCTGCTCCAACATAAGGTTATGGGCCAATAAACGGAGTTGGTAAGAAGAAATATACTTAAGTACCTACTTATTATAAAAAAATATGAAAAATACAAATATAAATTTTCTGCTAATATTGAAGGGAGAAAATTATTTAAACTGGAAATTTAGAGTGAAATCTTTACTAGAATAAAAACAGGTACTTACTAAAAATATTAGATTAAGATGACATCGAAATTACTAAAGATGAAAAATTAAAAGTTGATAATTATAAAGCAAAAGCGATTATTATTCAATGTATTTCAGATAAGTATTTATCTATAATACAAGAACGTACTAATGCAAAAGAAATGTTTATAAATTTAGCGTATTTCAACGCAAAAGTGTTTTTACAAAAATTACATTAAAAAATAGATTGTTAAGTCTAAAATTACAAAGTAACGATACGTAAGACGAACATTTTCAAACATTTGAAAAGATTATATTTGAAATAGAAAATATCGGCAAAAAATGAGACGACTCAGACAAAATCTGTTATTTATTATTATCTCTAAATGAAGATTATGAACCCGTAATTACAGCAATTGAAACTATCAGCACGGATATAAGATTAAGAGTTCGTAAAATCACGATTACTTGAAGAAGAAATAAAAATAAAAAATAAGCATACATGTGAGTCTCATTCACAACAAATATTGAAAGCGTCAGGCTCGGGAATAACCAAGTTCTAGACGTCCTTTTAGAGGAAGAGGAAGTAGAAATAGAGGATATTACAGAAGAGGAACTAAAGAAAATTTTAATGGCTTTATAGCTCTGACTGCTTAAGCTATGAATGAAAATAAATTTATATTAGACGGTGGCGCTACTAATCATTATGGTTACTGAAAAAGTAGAAAAATATATGACAAAAATACAAAAATTAGATGAACCAATAACTGTTACTATAGCAGATGGTAAAGTTAACAGCAAATAAAAAAGGAACAATAAAAGGATATTGTAATAACATAAAAATAGACTTTGAAGACACTCATTGTGGAGAATATAACACTTAATTTATTATCAGTAGATAAAATAAAAAAGAACGGCTACACAGTTTTTTACAAAGAAAGTGTCAATATCGTACATACAAACTGACAACAATTTGGCTGATATGTTAAAAAAATCATTAGCGACTGCAAGACAAGATGCTCAGAGAACAATGCAAAGTATTGTTATAATACACATAGTTGTGTGGGTATTTATCTAGGAGGAGTGTATGTTGATTTTTAATTTTAATTAACGATTTTTATGTTCCATTGATTTTCACATCAAACCGAGGAGGAGTGTAGGAATACAACCTCAAGACCTCAATTCACAATTGTCTATGCGATTGCCGCACAGAAAAATAAAAGTGATGTCATGTCTTAAAGGAAAAATATCAGTATATTTGAAATAATTAAATAGCTTTACATTTGAACAGTAAATATATTATTAATGACCTTATTACCTGCTCTAACGTATATTAATACTGTTTTTGTTAGAATAGACACTTCACAACAGAACTATTAAACAGTACCTACATTTTAGACTTTACTGCACAAGAGTGTGATAAAGAATCTAATTTGAAAACTGCTTAATATTTTTAGACCGCGTCTGTACAACAGAGTATTTTATCCTAATTCAAATATTCGTCAAAATGACTTCTCTCAACATTATGGTACATATAACATTTTTCGCTTCGCCGCGCTGTGTCACTTATGGCATAGCGTAACATAGAGATGTTTAAGAAAATATGTTTTTGAACGAATACACTATATTTGACATCATGATACATGACGGTTGACAGCTTAAGCTAACCTTACTTTCGTGACTTGAGGACACTTTTATAAACAGACGCACGTGAATATTCACGTAATTTAAACAAAAATAATGCCTCAGTTTCATATAGACGAGGTATGTCCTAAAGATACCGTGTATCCAATGGTAGTTGGTTTCCAAAATGGTTACATAACACAAACATTCAAGACAAATGATTGTTTACTACTTGAAGATGAGAATACTGGTATAAAGACCGTCGCTACAGAGATAGGTGACTTACTATACAGTGGCGAAGAAGAGCAAGAAGATCTAGGTAGGACGTTGATACTGGCTCGTAATACTCAGACGGGGAAAGTCCGCTTGATAGAAGCCGGAAACATAGAACTGAAACCCTTATTGAAATCTAACTTAGACACGACAGAAGTCACCGACACAAGTTACTTGGAGCTCAGCCGAAAGTTCGGATCTAAGAAACACAAGCAAATAATGGAACAGCGTGAGAAATTAAAGATAAACGTTCAGACGGTGACGGAGCAAATGCAAAACGTAACTGACAGCATTACCGAAGACCAGTTAGATTTGTCGTCGTACAACAAGGCTGATTCCGAGGAATTCTACATACCCACAATCAACAGAGAAGCATCCACAGTTGAAGAAGTTTATGATATTGATGCAATATTGACAGAGGAGCAATGTGAGAAAATATATTCTGAAATAGAAGGAACAAAGTACATGTCAGAACTGAATCCGTTCTTAAAATCACTAGCGATAAACGAATTGTCGAAACAAAATACTGTTCTCTTAGTTTATGCACAAACTTTGTTACAGTTATATTCAACATTAATGAAAGATATTAGTAAAAAGACTTACACTGCCTGTCCATACTCGGTCACCCTTAACGAGATTGTGTTAAACAATTTCTTGAGTAATGTGAATGGGAGGCGAGGGAGATCTCCTCAGTATAAAGACAAATCTTTATGTCATGCATTAGTTTTTATTCTTCTTATTAATAATTATAAGTTTAATTTCAATGATTTGTGCCAGGAGTTGAAGTTGACCCAACGAACGGTAACGTCTAAGGTTGCATTGACAGGTGCCACTCTAGTTGCTGTGGGAACTAAGAAAGTAGCGCAGTTAAAGCTACCTCTAAGTAGACCTGCTTTGAGGCGAAGAAGTTCTAAGTTTTGAATAAATAAATGTTAAAGTACCTATATTGCTTTTTTTTGCCTTATTTCAGAGTTTGCCTTATTTTTTAACAAGTGCACACATACACATACCTAACCTCACGCTTTCTTCCCATGGGGGTAGGTAGGCAGAAACTAGAACCACCTGCTACAAAACTTTACATATTCCTTTTGCTTCGTTTACATTCATACATCTGGTCATACACGCACGCCGCTTGCGAGTACTACGCACCTGGCCTCACCAATACGGTCACTATATGCCTTCTAGGCATATAGTGACCGTATCCTTCCGGCCTAGGGCCGGGATGGGACGCCCTAGAATCTAGGCCCTTCCCTCCCAGCGTTTCCACTCACATCTGCCGTATAAATACTTTTTCTTAGTCTCCTTTCGTTCATCCTCTGAACATGACCAAACCATCTAGCATACTCTTTTCAATTCACATACGTAGATACATAGACAAATAACACTTTTCAGTTTTAACAATTAAAAGAGGAATTTATTTACATAACCAAATTACAAAATGATTATTAACATTAAATTAAATTAAAAAGCTGGCGGCTTTCTCGCGCAACGCATCAACATTGCAATTCAGCGAGGAAATGCCGCCAGCATCCTCCCTCGGTACAATGCCTCGAGGGCCTTTTTTAGGCTTAGCTTAGTTATAATTAAAATGGTGAAGAGTGGTATTTAGCAAGTTTTCGGATTCTCCATGTGCCCTTTGCAACAGCTGGACCCACGGAACCGGAAAGCAAGGCAGAAGACAGGGGAGGCCTATACCCAGCAGTGGGTGATTCCAGGCTGAAATGACGATGTGCCCTTTGGAAAAAACCTGCAACCAATTGCAATTTTATAGATTTTTTTTATTCCGATCTTTTGCAATGTAATTCTGGTGCTTCTATTGACGTATTTGTCCAAATATTCGCGCTAATTGGACGATAATACAATATACCCTACTTGTATTGAAATAGAGTTAATTTTGTGTTAGTGAAGTGGTACGAAGGTTTGTACAATATGCCAAGGCCAAGTAGTCTCAGTAAAACAAGCAGTTGGCTAACAACAACGCCTGCGACTTCGTCTGCGTATATTTTGTATTTCATCACTTTTGAAGTGATTACTTCTTTAGGCGCACTTTGCGCTCTACGGTGAACGAAACTGAACCGTCACGCTCGGGTTGGTGACGCTTAATTGGATATACTCGCCTCCAGTCGGTCAGTGACTCTGAATTGCGTATGCTCGGCGCTGAGACTCGGTCCTAGTAGTAAGTTTTCACTTCTATCATAACTACACACCCACTTTTATTCCATCGATTCAATTGTTTTTGTTCATCTATCGCATGTCGCATTACAGCCGGCCGCGGTGTAGGGGTAAAGTGAAAGGCGCATGGCTCGCATCAGCTTCACTAAAGTTTCACTTGCATCGTGATTTCGTAAAACCACTTTTTTTTTAAATTACTAAAATCCAGAAGGAAAAGTAGCTGTCTTCCTCCGGGTCCCAGGCCACATAGGTGTCTTTCATAATGTTTGGTTCAGAGGCGTGGAATGGGTAACAGAAAGACAGACAGACTGTAACTTTCGCATATCCGCACACATGATGGATATCAATAATCTAAGCAAAACGAAAAAAAAAAAAGATTCGATGTTTTCTGGGGTCTACGACCGCTGCTAGTGGAGTAGTGTGGAAGTGAAGTCTTAGTAAGGGTTGAGAAAATCAGGTTTATTTTAATTTTATCCTATTTAGATATCGAAAACCATTACGTCTGTGAAGTTTACACAAAACAAGATTTTTTAAACTGATATTTCGAATAACTACCTGCGCCTCATTGACGCCAAAAAAAAATACCATCGAATTATTTATATGTTTCGATGTCGATACCCATCACGTCTGCGGAGTTTTGCTAGATAATTTAATTTGACGCTGTATATAAACTATAATAATTAAATAAATGCAGCGATTGAATAAGTTCACTTCTTCTACCTACTTTATTTCTTTTAACTCTAAATCTACTTAATAATATTTAACCTTTTAACTGCCACAGTCCTGTATACTCGTAGATGACAGACCGAAATGTGCCCAGCACGCCACGGTCACGACTACATGACAGATTTTAAGGAATAATTCGTAGCTTGGCGCCGAGAGCATGTTTTTGCTTTATTGACGTGGCGGTCAAAAGGTTAATAAGAACACACTTAAACAAAAAAGGCTTGTAGCTTAAAATAAATACTTATGGCATAGTGTTTTTAGAATGATCACAGCACGATCATTCTAAAAACATCATGCCCTAAGTATTTAAAGCTAAACAGCTTTTCTGTTTATCGATCATTATTCCCTTTAAAATAATCTAATAGTCGACAACAGGGTGTCCTTCGCTACGAGACGCGCGCGCGCACCCCCGGCCGCGCCTTTCCACGCTCAATGTCGCTCGCAAAATTCGTTCGCTCAATGACCGTCGCCTTTGAAAGAACGCCATCTGCCACGTGCCGCTAGTTCAAAAACACAGCCGACCAGTGTTGCCAGATGTACTCTCGTAACGTTACGAGATTTAGCGGTCTCTGTACGAGATACGAGAAAAAATAAATCTCGTATATATTTTTACGAGATTTTAACCTCGTTTTAACTTTCCTCTGACTGCACCATGTATCCAAATCAAAATATTATAATAAATTTTACAATAAACATCGTAATAAACGATCGACTCACTCAGCACATCACTAGATTCATTACCTCTGTAGTCTTTGGCCGGGGAATTCCCGCTCAATGTATTTCTTTGTAGTTATCCTTGTTGCACTCATGTAAATATCGGATTCTTATCTCCCTTGCTCTAACCGAAACAAGTAGGGAAATATAATTTAACTCAGTAGTAGTTGAAGCACAGAGTACATTGTAATATACTGACATAGAGACCAATCTTCGGTGTCAAAATGGGTAACCACTTACGCCTAGCCCCTAACGCCATCTGTTATCACTAGTAAGAATCTTTACTCATCAATCTATAACTATAGCTATACGTGTGTACATACATTGAGGCCGTACGTACGTATAGGTGCTATCATAATTAATAGATGGTTATACTGTGGGTTTTTTAAGGATTTATAAATAAAACTTTTTATTAATCAAAACAAGTTTATTTATGTCTTTTATAACACTTATTTAACTTCTTGGCTTTTATTTGTAGATTGTCCTCATCATCATCAACCTGCCTTCTCCCAGCTAATATTTTATTAATATTTTTACAATAATTTAAACCTTGTTTTCGTTTCGTCTAAATAATGATATACATAAAGTATAATACGAGGGCTGCACTAAAAGTATCGGGAATGGAATATTTCCACTGTTCCTGTCATATTAAAATCTTTTTGATTGAAAACTCCTTGGTTTTAAAAATCGAATACCACTTATTTATTTAAAAAAAGATTCTCGGTCTTGTCACAAGGTTTTGTCAAACTTGTTTAGTCGTTGAGAAAATGGAACTGACTCGAGAAAATTCAAGAGCGATGATTTATGACTGACTGACTGACTTTCGAAGTGGTTTAACACAAAAACAGTGTGTTGACCGGATGATTTCTGCATTTGGTGATGAAGCCCCATCCAAAACCACAATTTATCGCTGGTTTGCTGAATTTCAACGTGGACGTGTCAAGCTCAGTGATGATCCCGTTAAGGTCGTCCAAAAACTGCGTTCACCCAAGAAAACGTTGATGCTGTGCGTAAACTGATTGAGGAAGATCGACATGTGACATACCGCGAAATTCAGGCAACTTTAGACATTGGCATGAGTCAAATACAAATAATCTTGCATGAACAATTAGGTGTAAAAAAGTTGTTTTCCCGATGGATACCGCATTCGCTCTGTGAAGAGCAAAAAGCGGCTCGCGTTACTTGGTGCGTCAGAACTCTCGAAAGATTCCACGCAGGATCCTCAAATGCTGTATACAACATCGTATCAGGTGACGAATCCTGGATATACGCGTACGAACCCGAAACAAAAAACCAGTCACGAGTTTGGGTGTTCGAAAATGAGTTAAAGCCAACAAAAATTGTTCGTTCACGGAGTGTTGCAAAAAAAATGGTGGCCACGTTTGTCTCCAAAACCGGCCATGTTACGACTATTCCTCTTGAGGGACAAAGAACGGTTAATGCAGAATGGTATGCTAGCATTTGTTTGCCACAGGTCGTTTCTGAACTCCGTAAAGAGAACTGCAACCGCCGCATCATCCTCCATCACGACAATGCGAGTTCTCACACCGCGCACAGAACAAAAGAGTTTTTAGAGCAAGAAAACATAGAATTATTAGACCATCCGCCGTACAGCCCCGACCTAAGCCCTAATGATTTCTATACTTTCCCTAAAATAAAGAATAAATTGCGTGGACAGAGATTTTCATCACCTGTGGACGCCTACAAAACGGCCATTTTGGAGACCCCAACTTCCGAATGGAATGGTTGCTTCAATGATTGGTTCCATCGCATGGAAAAATGTGTCAAATTTCGCGGAGAATACTTCGAAAAGCAATAAATACATTTTTAAATAGTAATGTTGTGTCACTTCCTTGATTCCCGAAATTTTCAGTGCCGA
Source organism: Atethmia centrago (assembly GCA_905333075.3). Lineage (NCBI taxonomy): Eukaryota > Metazoa > Arthropoda > Insecta > Lepidoptera > Noctuidae > Atethmia > Atethmia centrago. The sequence goes on from HG995393.1 coordinate 13,518,941, forward strand.
CTTGGTAGTACTGTCTACATTTTGTTTTATTGTGTGGTCACACTGCTCTATTTTCATAGGATTAAAAAAAATATTATCTCAGCTAAGAGGAAAGAAATATACAATTTTAGATACCTATTATTAAGTAGAAAGTTATTACTAAAAGTTAAGTACACTAGACTTTCTGATATTCCTCTCGTCTAGCAGCTGGCACGCGCACATATGTTAGTGGAGGTGAGGATTGAGGGACCAGTTTTAATCATCGCTATCTTCAAAATGCTTCGATATTTTTGCTCCATTTTTTTTACAAAACTATTTAAGACTTTTACTAAAACTTTATGTACGAAAAGAACGGTTTTATTAATTTTGTTCAGTAATGTTCACTAAAATATTTATCTTATTTATGTGGACTGAGGGACCACAGTTCAGTAATTTTTTTTTTTTTTATCTTTAATTGCTTTAATGGTCTGTTATTTAGTAAATATCTTTACAAATTCTTTACTAAATGTCTGTATCCACAAAACCTTCATTTTTAAGATACTTTCCGACATCTGGCTGATCGTCTGTGAGAACTGAGGGACCACATTTTATGGGTAGTAGTTTTTAATATATTTGCTTACAAATTCCCAGATTCGTTCTACAATTGTTTTAAATCTAATACTAAATACTAGGATTTTCATGGTGGTCCCTCAGTTCACACGCACATATTTGTTTTTACATATAATGCAGTTTTCAGGATGTATAAAGTTGGTAGGGATGATTAACTTTATAAAATATGGAAGTATCTGTTGTTTTTAAATCATACATTGATCGTATAAATCTTTTCTGCATCTCGAAAACAAATGACATGTAATGACATTGACTCTGAATTCAAATAAAATGTAATTTAATAATGCATGCGTTAATAAAACTACTCAAATAATTATATTTTTTATTTTACAATACTTATTTAATAGTTCTTAATAACTAATCATTTGTATGTCAATATAAACAAAACATAGATCAAAACCAAATTATAGTACGTTTCAAAAATTCATTATTCTATTCTATTATATGAACTTATCACTAAAACTTCGCAGACATATATCACACTGATCAGGTTTTTCACCAGTGTACATAAGAATATGACTTGAATTGGCGAAAACTCCAATAAGTTTGAAAGGTTTCTCACCAGTGTGTATAAGAGTACATGTATTTGTCGGCGTCGCATTGTAAACAGCACATGCATCGGGCCACGCGGTAGCGCGCTACGTGATTCTCCCACCTCTTCGCTGCGGGGCGGAGTTAGGGCTCCCACACAAAACTGCGATGCGATGCGATACCTACGACATGCGATGCGAATTCGCAGATTTGTGTGGGAGCCCTTAGCACGCTACGTCACACTGCGTCATTATCCCACTAGCGTAGCTTCCATTCTAGCGTATAAAAGAGTCCGCACAGCGGCAAAATGGGTTTCCCCCCCCCCCCCCCCCCGACCCTTGCCTTGCTCGACGAAGTGCCAGCCTGCGCCGCAACTGAGCCCGTAGCACAGTGGAACGAATGTATGGGAGCGGTTGGACGTAGACATGTCCGAAAAATAAGAGTAAAATTATGCCAAACTAATGATGCCATCTTATTCGATTACTTAATGCCTTCATAAATTGTGGTGATGAATTTCTTCATATCTCCCATATTTCGGGAGTAATTTGAGAAAATGTGAAATTTTACTATGAAAATGAGTGTATCGAGCTCTCTCCCTCCTGATTCCGGGCTTGTTTCAAGTAGCGGTCTCTAATATCGTAATGCAATTACTAAGAGCTATATTTAATACTAAGACACATAGTGCGCCAAATGTGCAATTTCTGGGATAAAAGGAAATGAAAATTTAAAAAAAAAAACGTTTTTTCCCCATTTGTATTTACTTTAAACCGCAGACAGACTTATTAAGAGGTCTATAAATATATTATATATATACAGAAATATATATTAACAAAAATATTCACAAGAACTGATGAGAGTATGACTTTTAAGTAAGTTGATAATAAATTACCTAGTTTCATTAAAAGTACAATAAATAATTAAGATGTAAGCTCTAATTTACTAAGTTACACATTTTAAAACAATAACATCATTTAATTATCTTCGTCATCATCATCATCATCAATTAATTCAAATTCAGAATCGATGTCCGCTAAATCATTTATGTTAACAAATTCGATATCACTTTTCTCAGAATCCGTAAGCTCATAAAATTCCTTAAAAGAAGATTTTTTTACAAACTTATTTCCTTTTGGACGGATACTTGTAACAAGTGGATCAGAAGACAGTAAAAGATTGTGCATAATATCTTCATTGCATGAGATACTGCTATGCTTTCGAGAATGCCCCTCTCTATATTTTCTAAAATCTTTATTTCTAGCCTCAGATGCCTCTTCGGATAGAAAACCAATGGGCACAATTAACATGTTCTGAACTATGTCTGGCCCATGCATTAAAATTTTATGAAGTGAAGAAGGCATATAATACCATGGGTATAACTCCACGTAAAGCTTAGCAGTATCAAAGCAGAACTCTCGGAATTTAGTTACGTTGATCTTCTCTCCTGATGAAATACACTGCAAGATCACACAGATTTTTCTTAAAAGCATAGCATCTATTCCGGTCAGTTCAGCAGATTTAGTGTAGTTTTCAAAAAATCTCCTTGCCGAGTTGCCATTGTTGGTGGATCCACTGCCTTGTTTCACAACATCGAGAAGTAAGCCCGTTTCTCTTCTTACAGCCTCTTGAACTCTTTTCTTCCTGTCATCAACTTGCCTTTTTGCTATATCACCCCTTACTTGCCATGATTTTATGTCTAATTTGTAGGAAATGTGTAATAAGCATTCCATTGAGCGAATCCAAGCGTGAAGGGTGCTTAAGCTATATTTATACATGTCCTCGTTTGCGTGTTTATCTTTGATTAACTCTAAATTATTCATTTCTTTAGGACAAGCCTTGCATATGTCACACACTGAAGCTGCTGTATTGGATATAATGGAATGAATTTTACCATCAATCATTGTCAACAGCAGTTGGTGTTTGACACTAATTCCATCAGTGATGGTGGATGGAGTTAAGGCTTCAATCTCTGCTTCGATTTCAGCCATCTCTCTCTGCACATTTTCTTTGGTTTCCTTTATAAACTTAAACAATATTGGCCGGCAAAATGAAGTGGAAGATGGTCGCTCGTTTTCCCAAATTGTTACACCTTTTGAGACGAGCCGCAGTGGTACAAGACTAATCATAAAATTACTAGCAAGATCGATTTGCTCATCTTCACTCGTCCTTTGATGATAAATGCTTTGGCTAGATGATCCGTCAAAACCCCATTTGCTGGTCAATACGAGCTGTTGATTGGGATCAACAGGGGTTTCTAACGACCTAATAAGTCTTCTTGAGGTTAAATCCATCAAGGCTTGTAATTTGATTTTTGCAGAGCTCTCTGTAACTGTGAGATCTTCTTTGGCCGGATAGCACTTAATTTTTTCTTTAACCAACATGTAGTAACTCGGGTATTGAAGAGCTCCTTCTTGAGTGTTGAAATCCCGAAGAGTGTTATAGCGCCATTTCGATAAGTTCATCGATACATAAAGAGCCAATGCCTTCAAAGGGGATATTTCCCGTACCTGAATTGATTTACCTTCAATGAAGGCTTTGATTTTTGAGGCCTCTTCTGGATTCTCCGTCAAGTATTTCATAACATAAGCTGTATCGCTTTGTCCTGCCTTTTGAAGCGCCCTTTCGGCCGAAAACATAATTTCAGCGCTGCTACTGCTGCATGAAAGACTATCTTCAGTGCGTCTTCTTTTTTGCCGGTTACTAAGGTCCTCAAAAGATTTACGAGGACTAGGATGTGTACAAGTTGAAGCATCAGATTTAGCAGGAGAAATTATGGGCTCGATGACGTCACTTATATTTTCTGTAGAAGGTTCCATATTTTCATTCTGTAATTCCGGCCATTGAATTGCAGCCTGTAGCCAAATCTCATGTTTCTTCCGAAACTTATCTGTGCTTCTTCCAGACTGTGTCCATTTTGCATAAATGCGGTAGCAAAATCGACGACACCAGTCTTTTAAACTTGTTTCAGCACTTTCACATAACTGAACACAACTGTTATCTTTTAAAACACTGAACAAATAGTTAAAGTCGCGTAAATCTTTATGTGCGCGTGCGCATAAAGCAACGTGAATATCAAGATTTGTATTAAAATTTGGAAAATACATTGCGAGATTAGCTTGGATACAACGAGGTGTAAATCAACACTGATTTTAAAGTTACTAATAGTGACCTATTTATATAAAATCCAGGTATCCCAGGTATCCTTTGTTAAATATTGCAAGGTAATTAGTTATTGTGATAATTAGTAAATGATGCATGCTAAATTAGTGTATTAAGAGCCATTTAGTAATTAAATAATAGCAATGTTCTTATCAGTAATCATTAGTGCATCAGTTTTATATGTAAACCTTAAGTCCCTAATTATATATCCTAATTAGCTTATATCTTCTCTAATTGGCTGCTCAGAAATGTTATTGTAATAAGGTAAACCTTTAGAAAAACGGTTTTAATCAACAAAATAAACAAAAAATAAAAAAATTGTGTTATAAAATAAACATCACTCTTTATCCCAGAAAGTGCACATTTGGCGCACTATGTGTCTTAGTATTAAATATAGCTCTTAGTATTAGCATTATGATATTAGAGACCGCTACTTGAAACAAGCCCGGAATCAGGAGGGAGAGAGCTCGATACACTCATTTTCATAGTAAAATTTCACATTTTCTCAAATTACTCCCGAAATATGGGAGTTATGAAGAAATTCATCACCACAAGTTATGAAGGCATTAAGTAATCGAATAAGATGGCATCATTAGTTTGGCATAATTTTACTCTTTTTTTTCGGACATGTCTACGTCCAACCGCTCCCATACATTCGTTCCACTGTGCGTAGCTTTAAATTCCCCGCTTAATAATAATTCTGATCAGATCCAGCCTGTCCCACCTTGCTGTCCTCCCCCCAGCGACGCCCTAAGCCGAAGTCCGTACCCCACAGGGGATGCCCTTAGCGTGCAGTCGCTTAGTAATGTAAGAAATTCGCCCCTGGCTGGAGGCTTGAGTTCGCTTAAGGCAGCCACAAGAAACTCCGGTTAAGTAGTCACGACCTCTCAAGGTCAACTACGAGATGCCATTCATAAAAAAAATAAAAAGCAAAATGGCTTATAGTCCGGTTGAGTAGTCACGACCTCTCAAGGTCAACTACGAGATGCCATACAAAAAAAAAAGCAAAATGGCATTCTGACTTCAGGCGTGGCGCGGTGCACAGGTTGTATTGCCCTTACTTATTGTTACTCTGCCTTTCTGTACTTTGTTGCTATTTTGTCTGAACTAAGGTGTTACTGGATTACTGGTGTCATAGCTATTATTGTAAGATGTCAAGTTAATTAAGTCATAAGACGCTTTTCATATAAAGAAACTGATTATGTGTGGTTTCCTGTAAAATTAATAAATTAAATAAGTTATAATAAATTCTAATGTATTACTGTTGAAAGAACCACTTTGATTTTTCAATATGTCTGACTGATCCTGTGCCGTCATATTGATAAATGACTCTTTTTACTACAACTACGTTGACATACATCACACTTATAAGGGTTTTCACCAGCATGTACACAAATATGTTTTGTTAAAGCGCTCTTTTCAACAAAACTACACTGACATAATTATATCACATTTGAAAGGTTTTTCACCAGTGTGCATACGAATATGTTTTATTAAGGAATTCTTTACACGAAAACTACGCTGACATAAGTCACATTGATAGGGTTTTTCACCAGTGTGTATACGAATATGATTTGTTAAAGCACTCTTTTCACCAAAACTACGCTGACATATATCACATTTGAAAGGTTTTTCACCAGTGTGCATACGAATATGTTTTATTAAGTATTTCTTTACACGAAAACTACGCTGACATAAGTCACATTGATAGGGCTTTTCAACAGTGTGTATACGAATATGTTTTTTTAAGGTACTCTTTTCACCAAAACTACGCTGAAATAAGTCACATTTATAGGGTTTTTCACCAGTGTGTTGACGAATATGAGTTTTTAAATGACTATTTTGACGAAAACTACACTGACATATATCACATTTGAAAGGTTTTTCACCAGTGTGTATACGAATGTGGTTTATCATGGTTCTCTTTTCACAAAAACTCCGCTGACATAAGTTACATTTATAGGCTTTTTCACCAGTGTGTTGACGAATATGAGTTTTCAACGTACCAGTTTGACGAAAACTACACTGACATATATCACATTTGAAAGGTTTTTCACCAGTGTGTATACGAATATGATTTGTTAAAGCACTCTTATCAACAAAACTACACTGACATATCTCACATTTGAAAGGTTTTTCACCAGTGTGTATACGAATGTGGTTTATCATGGTACTCTTTCCACAAAAACTCCGCTGACATAAGTGACATTTATAGGGTTTTTCACCAGTGTGTTGACGCATATGAATTTTTAACGTATCAGTTCGACGAAAACTACACTGACATATTTCACATTTGAAAGGTCTTTCACCAGTGTGTACACGAATATGTTTCGTTAAAGCACTCTTTGCAATAAAACTACGCTGACATATATCACACTTGTGAGGTGTTACACCAAGTTGTGTTCGAGTATGTTGTATCATTTTTTTTGTTGTATTAAAACTACGCTGATCACATTTGTAAGGCTCTTTGAAATAAGTGCTAGGTTTGGACGTATGTTTTTGAGTTATCCGGATAACTTTCGTGTCTGATTTTTCTTTTTTCGTTTGCTCGGCTGTTATTGCATATTGTAGTTTTGTTCTTCGAATGTCTAGTTTTGGTTTCTTCGCAACGGTCGCCCCTGTGATTATAAATATCTGGTAAGTATAATTTTAGAAGCAGATTGACATACACACGAATCAAAATAATAGCGGACTGTATGATTCACACTAGGACTGGAAAAAGATTCCGTCTTTCCAATCCTAGTGTGAATCATTCAATCGCACTTGTTATGTTTGTAGGAGGAAGGCAAGTAATACACACAGAAGTGATTTACGCACTCACGCTTTATTTAGGACCAAGCGACAACAGGCAGGGCTTAAGTCATTCTGGCAGTTCACAACTCAACCAATCCCAGTTATGGCTGCGTTCACACAATAATTCATATATAACAATTCTCCCCTTTTAGTTTGACACAATTACAATTTCTACACTAATGTAAACTAGTACAAAATAATGGTTTGTAATTAACATATCGGTTCGGACGCAACACCCTAACTGATGCAGTCCTGACATCAAACCCTGAAGCGTCGAAGAATTCTTCATTTTCGTCATCTGTTGCTGCAGAAACTGAGGACTGTTCTACAGTAGTTACTGTCACCAGTTCACAGTTTCTTCCTTCGTCATGAAGTGGCACTGAATCAGTGATCTGTGTATCACCCACTTTCGCCCATTCTGAGTCTCGTTGACGTATGTGTCAGAGAACAATGCTGTATCGACAGGGCTGTCAGTAAACATATTATTGGTGTTGTCCGGTCCCTTGTATTTTGACAGTCTTTGATTAAATAGGTAGTTTTACCCGTGCATTTTATTATAATGCCTCTATTCCATGAATATTTTTTATTGTTATTATATTTTTTATACATAATGTTATCTCCGGGGTTGAAACATTGCTTGTTTGTGCCCCCATGAGCTTAACTCTGTGAACACTGATTACGTTCCACAACTTTAGCTAGGGTGTTAGGTGAGGCCGGCGATGGCTTGTCTGAAACTAACAAATCTAAACGGAAACAAAGTTTCCGTCCAAACACTAATTCGGCAGGCGAAGAGCCTCTTGTAGCATGTGAAGAATTTCTATAATCAAACAGGTATTTCAGTAAGTCTACACTGTTTCGTTTTAAATTATTAGACATCATTAAAAAAGATTTAATACCTTTCTTAATCACTTTTACATAGCTCTCTGCCTGACCGTTGCTAGCAGGGTGATAGGCGGGAGATGTCACGTGCAATATTTCGTACAATTTTGCTCATCTATTATGAGCAAAATTGTACGAAATCTCCTGATAAAAAACATGTACCATCACTGACCAAAGTGTGAATAACACCGAATCTTGACATGAAATCATATAATTTTGCTATAGCTGCGGATGTAGAAGTGCTGTTAGTCTTATATATTTCAACCCATTTAGAATGCGCGTCAACTATTACTAAATAAGTCTGACCATTAATCGGTCCAAGGAAATCTATGTGTACTCTCTGGAACGGGTGTCGAGGATGTGGCCACACAGCAAGCGGTGCCCGTGCGGGAGACGGTTTGAGCTGTACGCATATGTTACACCCCCGATCATCACTTCAATAGCCTTATCAATGCCAGGGATCCAAATTCTACTCCTGGCTTCAGATTTACATTTTACAATTCCTAAATGAGACTTATGAAGCTCAGTTAAAATTTTTCTTTGCAAAGTTTCCGGTATAACTATTTTGTGACCCCGTATTACTGTATCATTTTCTACACAGAGTTGATTTTTGCATAAAAATTATGGAAAAATACCTTGATCTGAAACTTTCCTCGGCCAACCATTTAAAATATACTCAGTTACTTTGGCCAACTTAATAACATATGAGGCCACTACTACCCTCTATAAGCTCAGCCGTGCCTCCTGTTTCATCGCTCAGGCTCGCGCGTGACAGGTAATCGGCACAATTATTGGCACTACGAATGTATTTAATTTTAAAGTTGTAACCACTCAAAAATATAGCATATCGTTGCAGCCGTGTGACAACGAGCGTTATCGTGCATAAGGAAGTCATCACCGATATATCCCGCATAAGGAACGACATGTTCCAGCAGAATATCGGAAATGTAGCGGTCTGAAGTTAGACCGCCTCCTCGTTCCCCGCCAGGCACGAAAATAAGCTCCATTTTGCCGTTGAAAGAAATGCCGGCCCACATCATATAAGAACCGCCCCCATAAACCACTGTCTCAGCGAAACAGCACCGCGCAAATCGCTCCCCAGGCCGCCTGTAGACCCGACCCCTTCGGTCGCTGCCGTGCAAACACATTCTGCACTCGTCGGAGAACAGGACTCGCCTCCTTTGCTCAACAATCAAGATGGGAGCGAGCAAATTGAAGACGTGCTAGTCGGTGACCTGCCGTCAGTTTTGGGCCCGTAGCAGGTCTTTTTGGAGTCAAATTAGCTTGCTTAAGTCTCCGACAAACTGTCCACTCGCTGGCAGCTACCCCACGAACATTTCGGAGCTCCTGTTGGACGTCGACACCAGTCAAATGTCGATTTCGGAGAGAGGTTGACACGATAAAACGGTCATCCCTCTCCAATGTGCACCGGCGCCGTCCAGATCTTGGTCTCGGGATAACGCCATCAGTCTCCCGAAAGCGTTTATAGACTTTCGAAACACAGGACTAGCTTATGTGGAGCTGACGTGCGACAGCCCGCTGGCTGAGCCCTTCTTGCAATAGGGCGACGATTTGTGCTGCTTCTGTAGGTGTAGTATCCATTGTCGTCCAAGTTCAAGGGTCAAAAGTAGCGGAGATGTGTACCGGTCAACGTGTGATTTTTTTTTTGACAATGGCCTCTCGTAGTTGACCTTGAGAGGTCGTCACTACTCAACCGGACTATCCTGTGGCTGCCTTAAGAGGACTCAAAGCCTCCAGCCAGGGCCGAATATTTTACATTACACGGGGAATTTAAAGCTACGGGCTCAGCTGCGGCGCGGGCTGGCACTTCGTCGAGCAAGGGTCGGGGGGGGACAACTACGTCGGGGTATTCGTACGGGGTATTCGCGAGGGACCTCGGCGGCGAGGTCGGAAGGTCGGTTTGTGTCAGTGAACGGGAAAAATCATGGAAGCATTCCTAGTTTTAAAAAATGACCCAAAGCAGATTGCGCCGCGGTGGGCGGGGCTTACCGATTGCGCCGCTCACGCTTTTAGTTCGTCCGCAGTAGGCAACAGCGGTGGTCGACTATTATTTACAGGTTTTTGCGTGTTAAATATTTAAAAATGCCTTCTTGTGCAGTGAAGTGGTGTATAAATAAATCACATTTGCATAAAAATAATGCTGGACTTAGTTTTCACGTGTAAATACATCGCTATTTATTATATTTTTATTAAAAACGAAGTCGGTTTGAATTATGACACGAAGTCTATGGGGATGATGTTATGCCAACCAAACAATTTAGTTTTTTACCTGACCATAATAACAAATTTTATTAGACATAACCTTTTTTTCTATGGGGAACGGCATTATGCAAAATATTTATTTTCACCAATTAATATGTCTTAAAGACTTTGGTGGATTGGCGTATCCCTCAGTAACTATGTTTAAAGTATGTTACCGTTCTGAGTGTGTCCTACGAAATATTATGAAAGTTCAATCAGGAAAATGTTTAACCAGCGAGCATAACCTGACTGTAATATCAAACAAATGCTTTCTAAATGTGACCAACTATAATGACATATTAAACTTGTTTAAAAAACACTCTACTCGCCATCCCACGACATACCGTTTATCAAAAGTATTGTTCAAGAATTCCTTAAAATTCGTTAAACTTACAATATTCCGAGGCACGTAACTTAGGTAATAGTCAAATGTCAAAGACGGTAATAATAACACTGGGATTCACGTTCATTATGTTCATGGTAACACTGAGCAAATAATAAGCAGTGATATAATGCTAATGTGTAGATACCTAAATTGTAAATAAATAAAAATAGACCACACATTTTTTTATTTACCTTAGGTATAATAAATTTTAATTAGTATACAACCTACCTACCTATTACTTCCTAAACACTGCTCTATTTACAGACCTCATAACCAGTTCATAAAACATGTTTTATCATAATAAATTCTATATTTTAATACCATCACTATCACGATTAATTATTTGCGTTGCACCTTATTACATAAAACATCCCGGGTGACGAATGGTGGGCGAAGCGGCGTCGTAGAAATGTCGTTAGCGGCCTATACGTTGCATGTTAATTTAAACCCAAATTATCACGAAATAAAGTTCATTTTTAACTGTGCATCTAGAGTAGTAATAATATTGTTTGTGTATTTTCGCGAATCAGCGAAGGGTTTTCGATGTGTGAGTTTGTTTGGGATTTTGTGTCAAGATGTGCGTTTAGTTCCCTTGAAGTAATGATTCCATGTTTTTTCCGTTTACTGGTGATTTGTATTTGTGCACTGTACTCGTGATAAAGAAAATCCGATAACTCGTGCTTTTATAGGGGGTCAATAGACCGCAACTCGCGACGTATCTAACAATTGAAACATTTATACTTTTTCCTTACTTCTTCACGTAATCCGGGATAGCTCCTTAAATACTGGTGGGATTTAAATGAATTTGGTATACATTTAAAGTTTAACATGATAGGTACCATTTTTATTATTATTCATAACTAGTTATTAAGTACTCAAGATCGCGCGGAATCAATTCCAAGTAAGTGATTCCATACTTTTGCTCGGGAGTGTAGTTTATCATTTGTGACTTCGAGTTACAGTCCAACATATAGAATTCAACATTGTAAGTACATGTAAGCGGCTACGCCCTTTGGGTAATAATAATCACTTCCTGTCAGGTGAACCACTTGCCTGTTTGCTTACCTATAGATTAACTAACTAATACTTACTTTGCGTCTCCCTGTCTCTTCGTTTATTCTTAGATACTTCCTGCCCTTCCTCCACTTCAATTTTAAACTCCATTAAAGGTACATCATCTTCTAAATCTGATTCAGAATGTCGTTGTGGTATACCTGCTACATCTAGACAGCTAATGTCTAAATTATCCGGTTCTAGCTCTGTAAGTAAATGTGTATATCATTACAAACTACTGAAAGCCTAAATTCCTCGCCCTCGCCTTATTAAGAGCACACGTTTCACCCTGCCCGATTGAATTTAAATTCAAGCATACAAACTCCATAACAGTAATAAAAGCTTTCAAGCAAATCAAGATCAAATTAACAGAAGATCTATGGGGAATGTCAATCAAAGTTTGTACCTTCATTATTGAGACTATAGCGCCGTACTTAGCATTATTATTTAATTTGTGTGTTGATTAAGGAGTCTTCCCGGATCTAATGAAATATAGCAAGGTAATACCATTTTTCAAATCCGGGGATAGTAGAGACACCAATAATTATAGACTCGTATCCGTGTTGCCGGTTTTCAGCAAGGTGTTTGAAAGGGTAATGCTTAATCAAATGCTCAATCATTTTAACACCAATAAAATCTTACACGATCAACAGTATGGCTTCCCCAAGGGACGTTGTACGACTGACGCCGGTGTCACCTTATTAAAACACATATTTACGGCGTGGGAAGAGGCCCAAGACGCAATAGGAATATAATGTGACCTCTCCAGGGCATTTGATTGCGTCGACAAACGACGCAATCAAATGCCAGAAAGATGAAACACTACTCTTGAAACTTAAGCATTACGGACTTGGAGACCTTGCGCTCAGTTTAGTAAAATCTTATTTAAATGATAGAGAGCAGCAAGTTCAAATAAATGGTGTCAATTCACTCGGCTTAAAAGTAGAAATGGGTGTACCACAAGGCTCGATACTGGGTCCTTTCCTCTTTATATTAATGATCTACCCCACTTGTTAAAAACCCAACCACAAATGGTGTTATTTGCTGACGATACAAACTTAATTTTTAAAATTAATAGACGTGCATCAAATTTTTACGACGTAAATAACGCTCTATTGCAGGTCCAAAATTGGTTCACTGCTAATAATTTAGTATTAAATGGGAAAAAAACTAAGTGCATAAGATTTTCTTTACCAAATGTCAAAAGTAGTATTTCTGAGATAGTATTGAATCAAGAGAAATTTGAATTCTCGATAGTTGATAGCTATGGGTAGAATGAGTCCCGTCGTCCTTCATCGCGGCGATAGGCACTTATATCTAAGTAGTACATCATTGAACACCCCCCCCCCCGACCGCTCACCATGTTCGGCAAGCCTATCCCTTGGGAGAAGCGAGCCAAATACCTAGGCGTGACCCTTGACCACCATCTCTCGTTCTCAGAGCACATTAAGCAGGTGCGTTCGCGTGCCGCTTTCGCTCTCGGTAGACTACACTCCGTCCTAAATGCGCGCAGCAAATTGTCCCTTAAGGGCAAATTGCGTATTTACACAGCGTGCATCCGTCCCATCATGACATATGCCTGTGCAGTCTTTACACATGCTAGGCCCCACCACATCCACAGGATGCAATGCCTCCAAAACCGTTTCATCCGAAAGGCAACGGGAGCCCCCTGGTTCGTCCGAAACGAGATCCTCCATCTCGATCTTAAAATCCCCACCATCAAGCAGTTCATGAAGCGCATCACGAAGCGCTTCTTCGACTCCACCGCCACCCACCGCAACCCTCTGGTTGTGCAGGCCGCCAGTTATAGGCCCTCCACCATTAGCTCTATTTGCCGTCCAAGGCATACTCTCACCGACCCCGATGACCCCATTACCCTCCTCCAGGAAAGCAGTAGGGCTACGAGTACAGTGCACAAAACACACCGACCTACGTTCCGACCTCGCCGCCGAGGTCCCTCGCGTAAACCCCGACGTAATTGCCCGACCCCGACCCTTGCTCGACGAAGCGCCAGCCCGCGCCGCAGCTGAGCCTGTAGTTTTAAATTCCCCGATTAATAATAATAATACTGATCAGATCCAGCGACGCCCTAAGCCGAGGTCCGTACCCCACAGGGGGTGCCCTTAGCGTGCAGTCGCTTAGTATTATAAGAAATTCGCCCCTGGCTGGAGGCTTTGAGTTCACTTAAGGCAGCCACAGGAAAGTCCGGTTAAGTAGTCACGACCTCTCAAGGTCAACTACGAGATGCCATATCAAAAAAAAAAAAAATCATCACCTCACTTTTGATCAAGGGTCGACTAAAACACAAGTATAAGCCAGTTGCCCTCTGTCCACATCATCCTAGCTTGCTACATATTAGTAATCTGTGCATCATCCACATGTGAGTTGATAAATATCAAACGCCAATATGTCCATGATAAGTGAAAAAGAAATATCATAGTATTTTCGTTTGCAGGAGCTGACAACGTTATTTCTTAGACCTTAAGGTTTATTTTAACTTTGTTTGACAATGACTATTCCTGGCAATGTAGAAATATAACGAATCAAATCAAATCTTGCCACAAACGTTAAAACTTGTTTGGACATATTGGGTTTTGAACTAAACTAATGGACATAAACTACTTTGAAAAAACTGCATGGTTGGACATATTTGAATTTGATCAGAAATACTATTTTATGACGTCATCTTGGGCTAGAACCTAGGGGTGGCACTAGGTGTACCTCCTATGGTGTTAAAAATTACTCTTAATTTTAGATTAAAAAAAAAATGTACTTATTATGAAAATTTTAATCATTAACTTACTAATCACAATAAATCAGTCTTAACAGTAATCAATTAGCAAATAATTCGTTAAACAAAGTCAGTAATTTCCTCGTTTTCTACATCTCCGGGATCTATTACACTTTCAATTTCGGAATCGTTATTTGCACTGTTGTCGCTCCTGCTAAGAACATTTTTATAATAAGATAGATCTTCAAGATCCTTCCATTCGTCCCCATAGTGTTTTGTTAAAAGATTGTTGACATCATTCAATTTTGCTGATTTTACGGTAACGCCAGCTGGTATTGGAATCAAACTTAGCTCACTTAATCTCTTTCCGCGTTTTGTCACCGATTTATTATTGCAAATGTTATTTCGATAGGAAACTTCACCGCGAACATGAACTGAATTACGATTTGCTTTGTTGAATAAAATTCTTTTGCATTTGCTGATTTGAAAATGCCAACTTTGAGTTCCTTTGAGAAATTCTTTGGTTTTTTCTTTCCAGTCGAAGACGGGTACTTCCGACGCCAATCTGTGAATATTTGCATGTTCTCTAATAATGTTTTCATAATCACTTGGCTTAATAATGTTCTCTCTTTTCTTTATAAGTTTTTCATTTAATGCGAACACCCTGTCGGCGGGTAAGAAAGAATGTCCTGTGACGGGAAATACTATTTCAATTTGCTTGATATTAGTGGTCGTTTCTAGAAGCCATTTCATCACCATACATATAATTATAGAATTTTTGTTTTGGCCGCCACAGCCGTCTGAAATCATTCTTATTGTGTGCACTCCAGTCATATCTATTGAATTTATACAGTGGTACAAAGCGGAGCAGATCTCATTGGAACCTTTAGCCGCTTCATCTTCAGTCCAAACATACGCGTGTATATTATTGGACGTCAAGGATGCACGTGAAGTGCCGATAACAACTGTAAAATTATATAAATACAATTGCCTTGAGTAGTATGTTGATTGGTCCGGTATTTTTGGTAGTGGAAGATTTTTTTCACAATCAAACGAAATTATTAGAAGACCAGGGACTTCCTCTTGTAACATTTTATAAAATTGTTTAGCACGCAGTTTGTGTATTCTGTGCTGTGTCATAAGTTCCTGTTTTTTAGCTGGTGAAGACTCAACTTTAATTTTTTCGATCAGCTGGAGACAAAGAGAACATACATCTGTCCTCGGGCTACCAAATCCGATGTTAAATCTCGTGTTAAATATTTTTCTGAAAAAGCCTTCTTTAACACTGAATCCTGGCAAAGACTGATCATTATACATTACACACATTTTTCTTATATTTAAATCTGGGTGAAGATATTGCCGCACCTTTATCTGTTCTCTGCAGTAATGGCTTTCTAAAGGAGTGAAACTTTTAATAAATTTTTCTACGGCTTCTGCTCTTGAGGCAAACGCAAATTGCTTTCTGTTGCCTCCTCTTCTTTCCTTAGCTAAACCACCAGTTTCGTAATGTCTTTTCGCTACTCCTTCAACTCTGGATGACTTTAATCGGGAAGCCAGCAAGAAAGTTTTTTTACATACAGGGACAAATTCCTTAGTTTTATAATTCGGTATGTAAAACTTTACAACAAAAGCCCTAGGATTTTTAATCCCTTTTCGTGGCCGATAACGTTTCACTTTTGTGACAGCAATGTATTTAAGTATAAAATTGTCTTGTTGAATTTTTGAGTCATTTTCATAGATTCTTTGATGAAAGTAAAAGAGATCCCTACTTGTAAGTGACAAACATTTCATAGTGTTTGAGTTGTGTTTACATGGAGGCTTTTTAGGTAAACCCGGTGCTGAATATCTGAAAAAAAAAAAAACATTCAACGTGTAGGTACCTCTACTAAATCCATACTCACCCATAAAAAACCTAACAAACTTTACAACCCCTATTGTCTTCGATTTAACTTCTGTAGGTACTTACAAAATTAAATAGACTGACAAAAAATACGTTCAAGCACTCACAATAAAGAACTATTTTAATTGGAATAGAAAAGTATATCCTTATTATAGAATAACAGAATTTGATAAAAAAATCCCGAAATTCGAATTACGAGAGAAATCGTAGTACCTAAAAGTAAAATGGTGGCAGCCCTATACCTACTAGAGCAAGCTCAACCAAGGTAAAGAAAGTTAAACTTACAATTTCCGTTTTTTTTCTGCTTTCTTCTGCTGCGACTTTATATTTGACCTTTTCCTAGCTTTATCAGGTTCAACATTTTGCACTTTCGAGTCCATTCTAACACTACTTAACTATTTAAAATGAATATTAATTGCGGAACCGTATCAAAAACGATCTGTAACCAAAACACTAATGGCCGCCATCTTAGCCAGTCGCTTGATTTGATTGGTCCGTTTGGACGTATTGGATTTTGATATTAATGTCTTTGGGGACTTATTAGATTTTGAAACGAAACGGAGTTTTTGCCCAATGGTTTTGTAGTAAATATGTGGACATATTGGAATTTGTAAAATATTGAAATATTGTATTTTTTTTTCTCTTTACGTTGATGTAAAAAAGTCATTTTTTGTCTGTGGTGGACATATTGGCGTTTGATATTTATCAACTCATGTAGTCTTTGTAGTAACTCAGTCACGCTTAACGCGACACATGATCACACAGGTCTCGTGCGTTATATAGCGAGCGCGCGCGCAGGCGACGCGAAGGTGAGAGTGGGAGCGAGACAAATCACTGAACCTTATTGTGTACTATGTATTGGGTAGGTAGGAATTGTTTATGCATGGTGATGATGCCTACTTAAATACTTGGTTTATGTTATTTTATTGTTTGTGTTCTTATTGTATAGTATTTATCGATCGTATTGGTTATATTATTTTCTAAGTACTGTTTTTTTTGTCTTACTTTGTTACCTGTTTTTTCTAATATGTTAAAATCTCATAACCTGACTTAGTTTCCGTACGTCGTTTTCGGGTGACCACTGAAAACCAGCGCTTTGCTGTGGGTCCCCCATAGCACAGCATCATGCTGAGTGGAAGCCTACTTGTCACAGTCACGGCGTGCAGTTGCCGACTATATGTACATGTTCTGTGTCTCTCTGTGTAAATCTGTTTTTGTTTTATTATTTATAACAATTACCCATAGCTTTATGTGCACGTGTTTCTGTGACTAATCTATTTTTCTTTCCTACTTCTTTCTTTCTAGAATTCGTCGATAAAACTGTTTTCCTGGGGATTACGCTCGACTCAAGGCCTCATTTAACTTCCCTTGCAGGACGGTTAAGTTCAGCAGCAGCTGTGAGAAAAATCCGTCAATTTACTGATGTAGATACCGCACGGCTAGTATATTTGAGTTACTTTCATAGTATTATGTCGTACGGTATTTTACTATGGGGACGGGCTGCAGTCATCGAGTCTATTTTTATTCTGCAGAAAAGAGCCATCAGAGCCATATATGGTCTCTGCAGGTGCGACTCTCTAAGAGAACTGTTTAAAGAAATTAACATCATGACGGTACCTTGTCAATATATCTATGAAAACATCATGTACATAAGGAAAAATCTACATCTTTTTAGTAAAAGAGGTGAAGGACACAATTATATCACTAGAAATAGGGACCAATTAGTTCAACCAGGTTTCAGGCTGGCTAAAGTAGACTCATCTTTCATGGGGTACATAAAATACCTCCCCACATACTTCAACTGAATGAAACAAAATTCAAATCTTGTATAAAACGCACACTATGCAACCATGCATATTATAAGTTGGGGGATTACATCGCTGATAAAAATGCTTGGCTCAATGCTGGTCCTGCTCCACAAGACCGCAAAAACTAATTGGTTAGCATTTGAAAATAGTGTGGGAGCTGCTGAAGATTTCAAAAACTACCTTTGCATTGTATAAATTCAATCACTTAGCATTGTATAGTTGCACAGCACATTGTTATTGAGTACTATGTACTATAAAGCTGCCATTTACTGGATACCTACGTCTTTCATTGACTTGAATGCGCCCTGGCGGCTGGGAGTATGTCGTGCTCACTCTAATGTCTCGCTGATGGTGGCAATGGTTGAGCTGAATGGTGCCAATCCATGCGTCATGTTCGTGAACGGGCGCCGTCATCATCATCATCATCATCATTTCAGCCGAAAGACGTCCACTGCTGGACATAGGCCTCCTCCAAGCACCGCCACTTCGACCGGTTTTGTGCTTCCTGCGGCCTTCACAAGGTCATCGGTCCACCTTGTAGGTGGCCTTCCAACGCTACGTCTTCCGGTACGCGGTCGCCATTCCAGAACCTTTCGGCCCCATCGGCCATCTGTTCTGCGAGCAATGTGCCCTGCCCACTGCCACTTAAGTTTGGCAATTCTTCGGGCTATGTCGGTGACCTTGGTTCGCCTACGGATCTCTTCATTGCCGGGCGCCGTCAGTAGAGGTCATCTCTTAGCTGCCACGGCTTATTTTAATTTTTGAATTGCTTTTTTTTTTGTTAATATTTTTATTACGGACGCTTTTACGTTTTGCATCGTTCTCACATGTATAATTTCAAAATGAATGATGTAAACAATATTTTGTAACCATAATACTTTGATTTAAAAGAGTGTCTGTGGAGTTTCTTGCCAGTTCTTCTCCATAGGTACCTACTACGCTTTGGAATGGGCAACTAGCTTCATCTTTCTTAGTGACCGACCGACCCCTTGACAATTCAAGTGCCTGTAATTGGTTTATTTAAAATAAATGCTTTGAGTTTGATTAATATTTGTTATATTTCACAATATTGTGGTTAAGTTGAATAAAACTAAACATCACCAAAACTTTGAAGTAGTTCTTAGCATTTAGCACTTATTTACTTAGCAGTTAGTAGCATTTTTGATTAATATAAAATAAATGAAAATGAAAAAATGAAAATGAAAAATGTTTTATTAATTATACAAGTAAAATTTAACAACTAGTGATTGGAGTCTCCTTTTAAGCAAAAAAGCCTGTGTTAGGAGACTCCGCTCTTCCAAAACCTAAAATATTAACATAAAATTACTTGTTTTAAGTGTTATAAAAACAGGCGATTTAAAATAAAAAAGAGAAAATTAAAACTAGACAAGAAGCATGCAAATGTGTGAGTGAGAGTAGGGGTGTGTGAAGTAGGGGTGTGTGAATGTGACTATGACTATGAAAGTGTGTAAATATGAAAATGGGGGTGTGTGAGTGTGAATACTAAGGAGCGTTACTGTGAGTATAAAGGTATGTAAATGTGAATTTGAATGTTGAATGTGAGCATCTGTGTGTTTGAAAGTTAAGTGATAGTGTGAGGGTTTGTTAAATTTAATGTAAAATACAGAGTGAGTGTAAGTGGCAATGAATGAATCAGACTGTATACGACAAGTACGAAAGATGAGGGCAAGTGTAAGGTTTTATTTTATTCCAGTAGCTTCTCCGTGTCATCATAAGTAAGTGGTTTTATCCAATTAGTTACTATTTTTTTACTGTCAGTTAATTGTTTATTGTATATGTAGATCTCTTTGTTTACTCGATTGTAAAGCTGAGCTGAGCGTTTGTCGTATTGAATACGGGCGAGCTTGGTTTTAGTTTTAGGAACTTCAACTATTATATCCTTTCTTCTTTTCAAGGTTAAGCTGGGATCAAAATTAAGAGTTTTATGTTTCCTGAGAATAGTTTTAATTATATATAGTTTGCGAACAGAGTGTAAATTACTTATTTGATAAAGACTTTGTGTAGGGTACCTTAGGTTTTTGAAGTACATTAATTTTATTAGAGCCCGTTGTCCCCGCTCCAGGTCTATGAATTTAGTCTTAGCCGCTCCACCCCAAATGGGGATGCAATATACTAAGACAGACTGGACTATAGCTATGTATATTTCATTGAGTAGATTTCTGGGTTTATTTGTGTTAGTGGTTATTTTATTTGGCACGATATGCCTTAAATTTTTGAAAATCTAACTCAGTTTTCTAATTCTGTTGGTAACTTGTTCGAGATGGGAGTACCAAGATAATCTTTGGTCAACAACAATACCAAGATATTTGGTTTGAGAAACTTTGACTAATGTTGGACATAGGCAGTTAATTGGATTGTCACACTCGTGTACCTTTATAATAAAGTCGGGGTTTGGTTGTGTCCTGTGTGATATGCTGAAACATATGTAATTTGTTTTAGCTGTGTTAAGTGTAAGTAAGTTATTTGAGAGCCATTTAGCAATTTGAGTCATACCAGCTTCAGCACTTCTAGCAACATCGTCCCAAGACTTCCCACAAAACACTACTGCAGTATCGTCAGCGTAGGAAAAAAACTCTAGCGTTATTTATTTTAAGGTTGCAGAGGTCATTAATATAAAGTAGGAATAATGTAGGGCCTAGCACACTTCCCTGAGGCACACCGAAAGTGACTTTTGCATCGTTACTAACGTATTCTCCTACCTTAACTCTTTGTTTCCGGTTCGAGAGGTAGTCGGTAAACATTTTAAGTGGAATTCCTCTTATCCCTGACGCTTCTAATTTGTTCAAGAGGACAGGAACAGAGACGGTGTCAAACGCTTTCTTTAGGTCCAGAAAAACCGTCAGACATTTGTTACCACTATCCAGATTACCAGCCACTAGGAAGCTAAGAGCAGTAACTGCATCCTCGGTTGATAATCCCGGCCTGAATCTAAATTGCGAGCTGCTTAAGATGTTAAATTTGTGTAGAAATTTTAAGAGCCTCTTGTTTATAAGCTTTTCAATAATTTTCGATATGGCTGGCAAGATGGATATAGGTCTGTAATTGTTGACATCGTCTCTGTCCCCACCCTTATGAACAGGAGTGATAATAGATTGCTTAAGTGGTGCAGGGAAGCTGCCCTTTGCAAAGCAAAGATTGACCAAGTGGGTTATTATGGGAACGATATCTTGTCTAATATGTTTTAAAAATCTTGTGGACACGTTGTCCCAGCCGGGTGCACTGTCAGACTTTAGGCTCATCAAGACCCCATCGTCTTCTTCGGTATCCGTATCCAAAAGAACAAACGAGTTTATCTGTGTAGACAGTGTTTCAGAATTAAAAGAATTTATGTTGTGTGCTGAAGGTTGAACTTTTTGGGCTAGCTCTTTGCCAATGTTTGCAAAGTAGTTATTAATGAAATTAACAGACTCAGTTGAATTTGATCTCATTTGTAATAATTCAGTGTTATGACTTTTTGTATTATTTGTGTAAGTTAAGGTTTTAATGTTTTGCCACAATAATTTATTATTTATTACAGAATTAGCTAGTAGGTCTCTTTCAAATTTTCATAAATAGATTATAGCTTTCATTTATTTTAAGATATTTATTTTTATTCTTAAAAACATACCATCACTTTGATGTTCCTCCTTTGGCTCAATAACATCATCTAGTCCCTCACAAACAGCTGGTAATTCTTCTTTGATAGCAATGCCATCTGTTTGAACAACATCAACTATATTTATGTTCTCTGTTGGAGATTTAATAAACCCACTGAATAACTCTAAGTGGTCTTGGTTTATTACAGGATTGGGCTGTAAAAAGATTATTATAGTATTAGGTTAATTATGCTTATGATGACGGTATGATCACAAACTATTATTATTAATATATTCAGCCAGAAGAGGGGCTTGTGGCTAAATAATAACAGCCACACGAGTAAATCAATCAGGTTAAGCTATGCTGGCCATGGTTGGTCCGTGGATGGGTGACAACCTTTACATACCAAGACCCCTCTGTGCCTCGGAAAGCACGTTAAGCCATTGGTCACGGCTGTCATTTGTGGATCTTTGAGTCATTACGGATTGTCAGAAGCCCGACAACCAGTCTAACCAAGGGGTATCGTGTTACCCAGTAACTGGGTTGTGGAGGTTAGATAGGCTGTCGCTCCATGTAAAATACTGGTATTCAGCTGCATCTGGTTATACTGGATGCCGACCCCAACGTAGTTGGGAAAAGGCTAGACAGATGATGATGAGTCAGCCAGAAGAACCTTCACAAGTGACACAACTTAGTGCACCTACATTACACCCTGGATAGTTGGTGGCACTACCAACGTCACTGACCACTGCATGAGCTATGTTGGTATAGCTCGGTATCAACATGTCACTTTACAAGTTTCATACAGAAGTAGAAGTATTGTGGTATATTTAATATTTAACATTGCAAATAAAATTAATTGTCAAAAGTAAAAAAACCTTCTAAGTACTAAAATTGTAATTAGAAGCCCCTCAAAGTTAAAGTCGAAACTCACCTCATAGTCATCATTTAACATCTGAGCAAAAAGCTGCTCGGCTTCCAGACATTTTCTCTGCAATTTGTAGCATTGCTTCAGTTTAGAGCAGCAAAAGAAACAAGCGAGCATCGGTCTACTGTCTTCAGTTACAAACTGCAACAAAAGCATTCATATATTATTTGTTTATTTTAAATACTACCAATGAATATGTTTTACAGTCCATATGGTTCTGGAGTGGTGAGGCCAGCAAGTTCCTACCAGGAGAGACATACACACTGTAAGTCTCTCCTGGTAGGAACTTGCTAGATACGGGAAACACAGGACCGGTTGATGTGGGGACCCTTGGTCTTGAGGGAGGCCTATTTCCAACAGTGGACATTTATTGACTCAGATGAATACTTGACAGCATTCATCTAAGTCAATAAATGTCCACTATTAGGTCGTCAATTTTTATATAGGTAATGTACTTACTGGGACATCAAATAGCTTCTCATAAATCTCCTGCAGGTTCTTATTGGCTACCACATACATCTGAACATTCTCCGCTACACATAGCCTACACTTTTTCAGTTTTTCCATTACAATATTTGGAACACTGCTGAGTTTAAATTACTGGCAAAAAAATAAGAATACGTCTTTAAAGCATAAAGACATTGAATACGGTGAGCAGCAAAGAGGTACCTACTCGGAGTCTCGTACACTTAAAATAATTAAAATTAAATTAATAAATAGTACCACAACACAGACCACAGACTATAAACAACTGAAGTAGGTACTGAACATCTCCCTCATAAAGTAATATAATATGATCTCCCTACAGTAAATATGTTCCATGCTGAACATCCATCTATTCTATTCCATTCAGTGGTCTCGAACGTCATAGAGCAAGATCGGTAGAGTTGCCAGCTAAAATCGGTATATTTGTACCCAAAATCGGTATTTGACAAAAAACAAACAGTATTCAATCAAATTCGTTTATTTATTGAAAACAAAAACTTACAGACTAATTTATATACAATCACTTACAGACTAGTTTATATAATCATTTTTTATACCAATATTCTTTGGCCATAGCCGCGGTCATCTTCGAGTTGATTTCAAAGTCATAACAGTTAGCTGTATTAAAGAGTCGTTTTGCGTGTAATAGACCAGTGATTGATTCAGTAGACAGCCTATTTCGCTGTTTTGTTTTCAAAAGATTAATATGTGAAAATATGCGTTCAACGTTAGCGGATGAATGGGGAAGTGATAAAATATTAAAGATGAAATTAGATAACAAAGGAAACATTTGAGTTTCATCGCCACGCTTTAGTAAACTTACTTCATCCCAAAATAGTTCTACATCATCAGGAAGTGTTTTGATTTGTTCACAATTTCTTAAAATGCGCCACTCTGTATCAATTTCCTGGAAATCATTGCTCTGAACAATATTGGGAAAAAGCCTACTCATAGGAACTATCGAAGAGGTATTGCCAATTTTAACATTTTTTGGGTCAATTATGTCTAAACCCTTTATTGGATTATTTTTCAATGGAAACCGCGTGGTTATTTGCTTACAAGCTTCGATATAAAAATCTAGGCATCTGCATTTAAACAAATTTACTTGATCTGCGTTTAGATTTTCTGAACTACTTAGTAGTGTATTAGACGCAGCAGCACCATAGTATACGGCGTCAATATCCATAAAATTTCTAGGATTTTTAAAATCAACATTTTCGATTGGTGTGCTAGTTAAATATTCTCTTTTTAAAAAACAATCAAATATAGTTTTTAATGTTCCAGTTATTTTTTCATATAAAGTATGAATTTTCGGGTGTTCTGCTTGCATTTCTTTATTTAAATCGGTAAATAATGGTAATACAAAATCTAAAAATTCCAAAAATAATACCGTAGTGGGATCTTGGAGCTTTTGTAATATATGTTCTGCAGCTAAAAGATGATCATTATTAGAGATTTGGTCTATAAAAAATAGTTTTAGAGCAGAGAGTTGTTCCAATATTCTCTTCACTGCTGCATGTACTGATAACCAGCGTGTTTGAGAGGGGTGAAGTATTCTATGTACTTTTAAGTCGCAAAACATTTGAAAGTTTTTAAACTCTGCTACTCTTTTTGGACTAGAAGAAAAGTAGTTGTAAATGTCCCTTACTAGATCCTCTATAAAGCGTGGCAATTTGGTACAAGCATATGACGCGCAAAGATGAAACGAATGGCAGGTGCATTTAAGTATAAAAATGTTGGGAATTTCATTTTGCAGCAATGTTACAACAGAATTATTACGTCCCATCATTACGTTTGCCCCATCAGATGCAAACCCTATTAGATTATTTTGATATGGAATATCATTGCTGCTAAAAAAGTTTACTATGTGTTCAAATAAGGTTGCTGCATTAGCTTCTTCTAATGGAATAAGAGCTAAAAAACAATCTTTAATACGATTCATTTTCGCATATCTCACGACTAAGCACAAGTGTTTGGTTGTACTAAGATCAGTGGACTCGTCAATAATAAGCGAAAACTTAGTTTGCCGCAGATCTTCACATAAATTATCGAAACTTTCTTTACCTATAATATGATCAATTATGTCGTGAGTTTTCGTCGAAGAACATTTGATTTCTTTGCCAATTTTTGAATCAGGACAAACGGCTTGCATCAGCTTCGGTAGGTGCTCCATAATAGTGAATGGTAGATTGTGTTCAGCAACAAACGAGGCTAATCTTATTTCACCTGAAATTAAAATTTAGAATTAAAAATTATGTAGGTATATCTAGTAGCGATTAGGGTCTAATTATATCCACTGCTTCTATTTATCGATAACTAGAAAACAAAATAATATAACAATCTAAATAGTACCTAACAAATAATTAAAAAGAAATTACCTTGCTTAACCAGTGTATCAGTTTTTTGAGTTTTGGTCACAGTAAATGATGATATCTTCGGTTGAGATTTTATATTCTTTGATGATACTGAGTGTGTTTGTGAAGAACTATGTTTCTTTAAAGCGTCTTTTCCTGATGTGATGTTGATATCTTTATCACAACTCTTACAATAGGCATAGCTTTCGCCTTTACGACTATCTTGCAACCAGCCTGGAAATTCTTTTTCCCATTCTTTTCTATAATATTGTAGATATTTTTTTCTTCTTACACTCGCACTTGTGCTTGGCTCCTCGTCAGACGACATTTTAACTGAATGGTCTTCTCACGCACTCTTTAGGATAAGTACTCTACTATCTCTTCAAAGTTAAGAAAATTAATGAAAAAAATAAAACCGAATTCCTGTTTATATAGACTAGACTGGTTACAGGTAAATTCCCTAGCGGGAAGCCCCTTATAACATCGAGTTGTAAGACAACAAGTTGTAGGAACAAGGGTATTCCCCAAAATATATGGAACATTCTGCACTAGGCCCATACTTACTATTGAGGGCTTCCCCGTCCGTAACATTAAATTAAACATAAATGAAAAGGGTTGCCAACTGAAAAGTGTAAAATCGGTAGAGAAATCGGGAGAATTTCCATGTGCATCCAGAAATCGTAGAAAATTCGTTATATTTCGGTATTTCGGTAGCACAGAGCCCATATCGGTATAAATACCGATAAATCGGTAGGTTCGAGAACACTGATTCCATTCTACAGACTCAGTAAATTTTTTAGGGAAGTGTGTAGACAGGAAGGGACAACTTGAGCATGGAATAAGTAGGTACTTTATAATAGCATGGAATTGGTGTACTCGTGGAATTAGTAAGTACTATATAGATTGTAAGTAGCGGGGGTTGAAAATCAACCGGTGGGCGACTGTTAAAAATTAAGTGGCAACATTCATTAGTTCCTGTTTTTGACACAGAAAAGTGTGTGGCGCTAGACGTATATAATCATTATCAGAAAAAATCGCATTTGAATATTTTCCCTCCCTGAAGTCCGAATGTAAAGGAACATAATATTTGATCTGTAATCATCTAATGTATATATAAGTCAGCCTGTTGCATATTCATTAAAATGTACCAGTAGTGTACTCTGTGTCAAAATGTGCTCTGTGTAGTCTGTGGTCTATCTGTGACACCTGTCAACAATAAAAAAGGCCCGTCATCATGTCGCATCTGCCGTGTTTGATTCCATCCAATAAATCTATCCTAATCAGGGTGATCCCCACGAACTTTCAATAGCGACCCCTAGTAATGAATATTTATTCGAATAAAATTAAATATTTCAGTATTTAGCTTTTTTAATTCAGAGGTAAATTTCTGTCGCTTCTCTGTTGCTTATTACCAAGATGAGATGTAAGATGTTACACATCTTACGCGACTACTGTAAAGGCTTCTACATACTGGCGCGACTTGTCGCGCGACGCGTCGCGACACAAAGGCACCGCTTGTAGCGCTACACGCGGTGTCTTTGTGTCGCGTCGCGCCAGTATGTAAAAGCCTTAAGGCTCTCTAGATTAAAAAATAATGTTTTTTGTTTAATGAACTGGCTTTGAGTCAAGTATTTTTTTATAATGATATTTTTTCATAGTCACTTTTTCAAACTCAAACTCAAACTCAAAGCATTTATTTCAATTAAACCATTTACAGGCACTTTTGAACTGTCAAGGAGTCGGTCAGTTAGAAATATGAAGCTAGTTGCCCATTCCAAAGCGTAGTAGGTACCAGGCACGTATCCAGACTTTTGGTTCGGGGGGGGACAAACATTGAAACAACCATGTGAACTGTGTGAAAATCGCTGTAATCACTGTACTATAATTTTCACTGTACTATACTATAATTATATAAATATTCTTCTGTTTCCGCTGGCAGCCATTACGTCTAGTACCATATCAGGATCTGGCGCCAAAGCGGAATGAATAGACAATAGAGCGAGACCAGTAAGCCTCTCGCCCGCCATTCTATTCCTTAGGAAGGATTTTATTCTCTTTAGGCATGAAAATGACCGCTCCACAGATGCCGTTGAAACCGGAAGGGTGGCCAGAATATGTATTAGCCTGTTAATGGTAGGAAAGAAAACTTTGTCACACGTGTCTAAAATTTCCATAATTTCGACTGGTTTCTTATCTGTGTTTTTCCACTTGGCACACCACATACTGTACTCTGCTTTTATTAGTGATTCTCCAACACTTTCTTCCCAATAAATTTTCATATTTTCTAATTCACTTATTTTCCACTCGTCCACATTTTTCGGAAGAATAATTTCTAAAGAAGAAAGCAGCTCTCTTTGATTCGCAAATCTATCATTCATGCCAGATATCAAATCGTCCAAGCACGGTATAAAAATAGTTCTTCTGAAGTATTCTTCAGCAGTATCGCTGGGAGGGTTGCTTCGTGCAGTTTGGTGGGCAGTAACTCGAGGACGCTGAATTTCTATTTGCAAGACATCTTCCGCTATTTTGCAGCATGTGTTATATATTTCTGAGAATACCGGGTTAACGTCGTCACGTATCTCTTTTAGTTTTCCGATAATGTCATCGGAAAATTTCATAGCAGAGGCCAGGTCGTGTGTAGGGTTCTGCAAATATGCTGACAGTGGGAGAGTATAACTGAAAAATCTTTCACAGGTTTTTAGAGAAATCAAGAAACTACTCTTTTCCATCGCAGCTATGAGTGTAGAGGCAGTTTGGGCGACAGTTCTGTTTGTGTAGGATAGTTCTCTTAATGTAATGACAATAGGTTCGAGTAACTCACCAAATACATTTATAGAGTCGTGACGTTCTATAAATCTAGTGTCACACATAGTGTCACACCAGTCTTTTTTCTTACTTTCTGGTGTGAGCTTTTCCACATTTTCCTTGAACTGTTTCCCGGCCATTGCATTGTTGCGAAGTAAATTGCAGACTTCCTTCACAACGCCTATTGAATTTCTCACCTCGGGAACTGAAAGAGCTTTTGAAAGAACTAGGTTCAGACGATGTGCTGAGCAATGTACGTATGTGGCCTTAGGAAATTCTTTTCTAATTCTCGTCTGCACACCACTGATGTGTCCTCCCATGGTAGCAGCTCCGTCATACCCCTGACCAACTAGTTTATCGAGATTCAAACCAATCTCATGACATTTCTTTAAAATTTCTGCACTTATATTTTCGGCACTTAGGTCGTGTATTTCAATGAAACTGAGAAAGTCCTCCCTCAAAATACCTTTATAAACGTATCTCGCACATAAAGACAATTGCTCAGTTCCACTCACATCTAAAGTTTCATCGCCAAGAATCGCGAAACACTCTGAACTATTTATTTGTGTCACAACTTTTTTCTGAATTATCTTTCCGCAAGTATCTATTATTTCATTTTGAATAATAGGGCTAAAATACGTTGCATTTTAGGGGTTGTAATGATATGATCTTTCAGGATATTATCATAGCTTGCTCGGTATCGTAGCAGAGCCCTGAATTTTCCATCTTTACCAAGTGGCTTTTCTAAAGTCAATGGTCCACTGTCTTTGTCTCCACGAAGCGGCAACTCTTGCTCTCCACAGAAGATGATAGTTTCGATTATAGGTTTTAGTGCTGTTCTATTTCTTTCCTTTTCTTTGAGCCTTTGATCATTAAGCAGCGATGCAACGTCTATAGCTGCTGAATCCATTACGCGTAAGAAATTTTCTGCGCATAACTTAGAAAACTGGTGATATTTAGCAGCAGAATGTTCGCGAAATCTCTCTGTTGCATCTTTCCAATTATCAAATGGTTTGCTGACAAAACTTCCAAGTGTTTGGTGGGAACCTTTTCCAGCGGTGCCTGATGAAAAGACAACGCAATATTTGCAGAACACACCATTCCTCCTCGGCGAATATGTTAACAATTCCCATGATCCCATCCATTCTCTTCGAAATCTAAGTTTCCTCTTTCCAAAGCTACTAGCCGGAAACGAAAATGACGCATCTGGGACAAACGGCTGTGTAATAATATTTTTTTTCTGTTCATCTGTGAGTACAAGAGGAGGATACTGTGTGTTATATATGGCATTAGAAACCACGCCGATATCAGGAAAAGTTTCACTTATAATCATTGTATCTAAACTGCACGTTTTTGAAGTTGAACATTCTCCTTCATCTCTACATCTTCCAGCCGGTTCGGCTGAAATCACATTTTTTTCTGTAAATTTTGACGAAGTTGTTTCTAGTTGTCTACTATCAACAGCAGAAGCCATGCTTGGAGTAGTTTTTTCCTCGCTAGTAGTAACAATTTTTTTTGCCACTGGCTTGAAAAAGTTGTCAATTCTCTTCATTTTAGCAGCAGCAATTTATATACGTTCAAACAAGCACAAATCAAGAAGCACTCACATTTCACACATTACTTTACTTTATTTAAGTAATCTGTGATGGATAGGGCGAACGGTCCATCAAATTATGACGTCTGCAGGTCCAAAATTGTCCAACACTATCTCACGTACGTAACGGACTGGCGATTTGGCGAATCCAATGAAAACAGTGGTTTTGAAGTTTTTTTCCTTTATTTCACGGCACGGGCAAAGTATCAGGTGAACCAAGTCGGAAGGAATTTACTCTACTCTCTATGAAACTGAAACCAATATCAAAATAAACTGGTCTATTGCACTATACTGTCACTATTGCAGAGGTATTTCACTTTTCTTCTCGCTTGTCGCTCTCGATTCTCACTTGAATCGCTCTCGAAATAAACTGACATGCAGGTTCCCGGACTCCCGCCCCCGCCGTATTTATACTACATTTTCGTATTCTGGAACACTGTGGAATATTGCGCCATCTACTACCTGGTAGCAGAAAGTTATAGAAGCTTCTCGATATTTCGCTACTCAACGCGACGATCTTTCTACTATTAGTTTGACGACGATAGATGTCGTTCATTACTGTTTTCGTTCTCGGTTTCTCTCTAAATAGGTTAGATGGCGCTACTAGTAACGTCGCTTACATAATCAGATC
Source organism: Atethmia centrago (assembly GCA_905333075.3). Classification (NCBI taxonomy): domain Eukaryota; kingdom Metazoa; phylum Arthropoda; class Insecta; order Lepidoptera; family Noctuidae; genus Atethmia; species Atethmia centrago. The sequence goes on from HG995393.1 coordinate 13,549,422, forward strand.
AAGATCTATCTATATTTTTATTTTACCTACTTATTGAAAGAACACGCAAGCGAATAAATAAACAGATGGCTTAAAACGTTTTTTTTTTCAGTCAGATTTCGGGGGGGGATAAATCCCAACTATCCCCCCCTCTGTATACGTGCCTGGTAGGTACCTATGGAGAAGAACGGGCAAGAAACTCCATGGACACTCTTTTAAATTAAATTTGTACCTAAAGATTAGTACAAAAATAATGTTGAAATTATAACTAAATGTGAGGACGATGTAAAATAAAAAAAACGCGTCCATAGTAGAAAGAGAAACAAAAACAATTTCTAAATAAAATAATTACAAATAAGCCGAGGACGCTAAGAGGTGACCAGTCCCAACTAACGGCGCCCGTTCACGAGCATGACGCATGGATTAGCACCATTCAGCTCAACCATTTTGAAGGGAGCTAAATGATCCAACACACGCGCCACCATCAGCGAGACATCTGAGTGAGCATGACATACTCTCAGCCGCCAGGGCCCATTCAAGTCAATTACATAACCGGTAAATGGTAGCTCTATTGTACATAGTACTCACACCTGTGCAATGCAATTATACAATACAACGTAGGTTGAATTTATACAATGCAAAGATAGTCTTACAATGTTCAGCTGCTCCAACAGTATTTTCAAATGTTAATAATTATTCAATTGGTTGTGGTTTTGGAGCAGGACAGGGTGCATTAGGTATTATTGTTAGGGCTTCTTACAGGATTTTGAAATAATAACGACAAGACGTATGTTCAACTTGTATATTCGTAGAACACGTAAAAACTTTAGTTTTTAGAGAAACACTTCGCGACCGGGGCGCGCTCGTCGCGCGATATTAGTTCTCCCGCCAATCAACAAGATGGCGCCACCATTGCCTATCGATTGGTGCGCTAGGTGCTAGATGTGGTATCGCTAGATGGCGTTGTGGGTAGCAAATATGCCGGCCGCCTTGGAATCCTCAGATTTCAACAAAGGAGAGCTGCGTCGCCGGCGGTGCCGGCTCTGCTGTCATCCTGGGTGCCACCACTTGTCGCCGCTGGCACTGGGAGTGGGCAGATTTTGGAGAATGATCGCAGCACAGAGCCCGTCGCTGTTTTAAGTTCAGCTACACTGCTCACACAATCGGGTCCTGTAAACACTTTTATAATTCTGCCCATGCGCCATTTAAGAGGTGGCGAGTGGTCCTCCTTAATGACGGCAAGGGTATTCAGAGTTAAGTCCTGCTTATGTGTCATCTGAAGCTCCGAAATGTAGTCGGTCGAGCAACGCTTCCAAAACTGCTGCCTCATTTGATCTACTCTCTGAAACCGCGTCAGGCGAGTGATCGGCACTTCCGTCAGGTCCTTGCAGGCTGGCGCGAGCAGCGGCCGTCCGATTAGGAAGTGTGCCGGACTAAGTGGAAGGAGAATATGTGGATGTGAGGACATAGGAAACATTGGACGGGAATTCAGGACGGCTTCAATCTGTGACAACACCGTGCCGAACTCCTCGTACGTAAGATTAGCGGTACCCATGACACGCCTAAGGTGGTGTTTACATGATTTTACTCCAACCTTCCATAATCCCCCAAAATGAGGAGCATAAGGCGGTATGTTTATATGTTCTTAATGTAATTAAAGGAAAATAAATATAAAACCTTTTGAAAAATCACTTGATTACAGATTTTCAAGAAAATACATACTTTTACTCAGATTTAGAAATCGATTGTTATCTTAGTATAAGACTGAAATCCTAATTATTATTAATGTGGCAACACAGACATAATCAGCCTCAAACCATAAAATGGCGACGCTTTTTGAACTCAATCAGCTTAAATACTTATTAAACGACATGTTTTTACGTTTACTTTCCTGCAACGATAATCATAAAAATATTAATTTTAGTTTTAATTATATTTTTTCGTAAAAATACTTTTAACAGAACAACTTGTCCACGTTAAGCCAATAATGAACAATTCCCTTTGAACTGGATGTCATCGTTAGATAAATGATCAATAATTTAATGTGAATGCTCGTTGAACATTAACTTAACCTCTTTCATGGCTCCGATTAAATTTGTCCCGTTATCCGAGAAAATTTGAGCCGGTTTACCACGACGGCATATAAATCTTTTGAGGGCTAATAAGTACTCATAAGCAGAAAGGGTACTGACTAGGGCTTTCAAATACCGAATTTTTCAATACCGGTATCAATACCGGTATTGGAAAAGTCAATACCGTGATCCCGGTATCAATACCGGTAGTCCGGTATTAAACGCAAGTTCAATTAGGACATTAATAAAACCAATAAAATACGCCTTTTTATATTTTCAAATCAGTCTTTATTGTTCTTATTTATGGAAAATGATAAAATAAAAACGTTATACATACATATCTTTCTTAATTCTTATATAATAATTTGGTATTAGTTGATTATTTAGGTAGGTCTACGAATGAGGAACATAATGAAAACTTAAACTTAATCTACTCTTTTTGCAGGTAGGCATTTCGCATAGACTTTGTTTGTACAATATCAAAAAAATATAAATTTCTTATTATTACCTAAATCTCATCATGTCTCATGTAAAAATCAATATAGGTATCATTATTTATATAAATTTAAGTAAGTAAAGTATACCTTAACTAGCTAGTAGCAATCATTTGGTAATCATTTAAGTAACATTCTTAATAATTAAGTTATAAAAAAAACAATAAAAAATCTAAAATTATTATTATCTATATCTAGTAGGTATCATTATTTGTAGAAATGCAAGTAAGTTATGTGTAGCTTAACTAGCTAAGTAGCTAGAGTAAGCAGAGAAAGTAGAAAACAGGTGTGAAAATAAGATCACATAATTTTCAGATCTAATGTTTGCAATACCGTAATCACGGTATTGGGGTGTCAATACTGGTATTGTAAAAGGCCAAAATAAAATCCGTGATCGCGGTATTACGGGATCCCGGAATACCGGTATTGAAAGCCCTAGTACTGACTAACTCGAGGTGGATGGCTCGAGTAATAAAACAAAGAAATAGGCATATATCTCGTTTTTCAACTTTAGCCCCCCTACCTTTGCGGTTTAGCACTGATACGGGTCCAGCATAGTCCACCCCACAACGAATGAAGGGAAAACCCGGTTGCAACCGCTCCGCACGCGCAGGCAGGTTACCCATGATGGGGGAAACGGTCTTCCCCTTAAGTCGTGTGCAGCGGACGCACTGATGAACCACCTTTCTGGCCAAATTTCTCCCCCTAATGGCCACCAACTCTCACGCATAGTAGTCATAGCAGTTGGGGGCCAGCGTGGAGGAGTTTAGTATGTGAATGCTGAAACAATAATAAAGTTAATCGATGTTTACAGCATAATAAGCTCGGGTGCTTTTTATCGTACTCCAAATTAGATGCATTAGCTAGGCGTCCGCCCACTCTGATTATATTATGGCTATCTAAAAATATATTAAGGCTTAGGGATTGCACTTGTTGTGTGTAATGGCTGCTTATTGTGCAGACTTATACATATATTCTTTAGGGAACGATTCTTGTTGTGCAAGTCGTGTTAACATTTTTTGTGTTGACGCACACAACTCACTCACCGTTAACGGCCCAACTGTGCGTCTCAAACGGTTGTACAAAGAGAACCGTTCAAAACAAATGACTAAGTTCTTGCTTTTTGTGACGTCACAAACCAATGCAGTAGTCTGTGGTTTTAATTCTGGTAGGTCACCAGCGTGATCACATCAACTCAGGGCGTCAAGTCTGCTATTACAATAGTGTCAGAATGGTCTGTTCCGATCCACATTAATGTCGCCTTTATATTAGTAGATTACCAAACTTGTCAAAATCAACAATTATAAAATCAATGATTAGACCATTCTGACACTATTGTAATAGCAGACTTGAAGCCCAGGACTCTGCAGGAATGGTGGACCGTACCACCACTGGCTACAGTCATTGAGCGCGTCCAGGCTGAGACCGCGTGAGACTAAGTCCGCTGGATTATTTTTAGTACCTACATGCAACCATATAGCATTACTGGTAATTTCATTTATTTCTACTACTCTATTTTGAACGAAGGTTTTTAATGAGTGAGGGGACATTCGAAGCCACCCAAGGACAATTGTTGAATCTGTCCAAAAGAAAACTTTATAAAATATCAATCGTAATGACTTAATTACCTTGTTACATAACCGTGCGCCATTCAACGCACCGCATAATTCTAATCGCGGTATACTAGTTGATTTTAATGGCGCGACCTTACTTTTGGCACAAAGTAGCGGCGAGTGATCAGAGTATGTACGCACATACGCGCATGCGCCATATGCACACTGCGACGCGTCACTAAAGATATGTAATTCTATGTATTGTGTGTGAGAAATCATATAACGCGTTATTCGTAATGTGCGTAAACAGTGTATTGAAGTAATAAATTTATCCCAAGATAACACTACATCATTAGGAAGCGGATCGTCCCAATTTATTTTACACAACCATAACTTTTGCATAACAATTTTCGCTATTATTATTACCGGTAGGTATGGGTAATATCACTTTTACACTGTATCAAATCGTATATATGTATCGGTTTAGAATATCGGATATTGCATCTATATATTTCAATACCTATATATTGGCTGAATCTGTGTGGAACTCTGAAACGAAAGTGGTACTGTGATTTATAGGTTTCGCTTTTGTTCGATTTCTGTACATCATTGTATTTTATTTGTAACTGTATACTCGAAATCAGTGAATGTATTGTTTGGTATTGATGATAATATGACATTCTGTAATGAAACTTGTACAGTTGTTTCGGTTTTTCGGATATATTTTTATCAATTATTTTTACAGGTACTAATCAGTGAATTGAACTTTCATTCTTACTTTTCTCAGGTTTAGGACTGACTGCTTTACTAATAAGCGAATCATAAGAAAACAAATAATGTATTCGGTGTTAAACTCTATGCTCCTGTATAAGTATAGTGTTTAATATTTGTAGTAGACATTAGCGTATCACACTTATATTTCGCTTGTTCACTTATACCTACATCACTCCTGCGCGCATCGCAATCGCACATAAACCGCAGTATTACAAGTACCCAAATCAGTTTGAACCGGGTACCGAATATCAAAGTGCGATACGATATTGTGTTTTGTTCTGTGACTCATACCACCTTCCACGCTTTAGCTACGCGGATACCTGATATATGGATACAGTGCCGTCCGATATATAGATAGATAGATAGATAGAATACTCTTTAATATGTACACCTTAAAAATTACAGCTACAAATGTAGAAATTTTACATAGGGTGACACAATGGGCGGTCTTATCGCTAAAAGCGATCTTATGTATATAGGTACTGGATATTGTGCCGATACATAAGTATTGTATCTATATACGATTTGTATCGCCCACTCCTAATTACCAGTGCTAACATACCCAAAGGGTCATACACCTGCGCTATTACTGGTAACATTGTACGTTTAGTTAATGGGTTCGTATTATTAGTTATTACCCGTGATGTAAAATGTAGTTCATCACTTTTATTGAACCAACCCATACCTAGTTTTATTCTGACATTGATCTCCTAATGCCAATCTTTTTGATATGTGATGAGCAGTAATATCTAGATTAAATATCCATTTACGTAATGGAAGACACGCCGATTTTAAAGTACTAGTGACCTTATCGCACATATTTATTAAACTATTTAAATGAGAAAGAAAACCATATTAGCTATGATTGCCAGTGCAATATTACATATATATTTGAACATATACTTCTAAGATATTTTGTCAGTGCAACTTTCATAAAAAAGTGTTTAATGAACTAAAATATTGTGAAGCTCTCATTAAATAAATGTCATCGTCTGTAGATTCAATGTCGCCGAGGTCCTTTATATATTGTGGAATTAAATCTTTGTCAAAAGTGGCCATAACGTCTCGAATATTCTCATTTTCGTTAAATCCTGCAATCAAAAAGTACATTACACAGCAGGTGTGCTGGAAGAGATTTCTTTAGAAATAAGCATTACCTTTGTACGTATTTTTCTGTTCCTTTCTTCTTGTCTGTATACGTGTGTGTACATAAACTGTTAAATCAATAAATAAATTACAGAATCGAAACCACAAGTATTCTTAACAGTGGCATATTTATCATTTAGTAATACCGCACGAAACAAGTTACCATTTTTTAACAATTTTACATTATGATTTGTTTTCTCTTTATTAATGTCAGCTGCTTCTCTCCAATTTTCAATAAAAGAGGGTTGATCAGAAAATATTACATCCGCATTAAAATATCTATAGTAGAAATATTAGATTCAACTTTTTGCGTTTTATTTAACTCGACTTACATTTATACGTTTTCTCTTCATCGAGCGTTTTTTTGTGTGGGATTACTTTATTCACTACATATTCACCTAGGTCAGCAAGTGCATTTTTTATTATTCCATCTAAAAAAATGGAGTCATTTTTGATGAACTCATCAATTCTATATTTTTGTAAGTACTTTTGTTTTGAAAACTAAGTGTTTTAAAGTTTGAAAGGAACTTTCTATACCTGACGATGATGGTGCTTTATTTTCGGAATCGAAATATGAACACGATAAATTTGACCACAATGGAAGTCTTAATATTATTCTTCTTAACGTTGGAATAAATGGTGGAAATTAGTATACATTTTCATTACATTTTAAGATCATGTTAGTTCGATTTTTTCTTTTTACAGTTTTAAGAATATCTTCGAAGCAAAGTGAAAAAGACAAATATACAATATTGATGCTACTAACTATTTACACTAGATAGACACTAAATTAAATTACTAACTATATATACAAATGAATACAAAAAACAAAAGGACACTTTACCGTCAAAGTATTCGTCCGCATCGCTGTCATCCGGAAACATGCCCAGAAGCATTGCCACGTGGAATGGCAATGCTAATTCTTTGGCCAAAGAACGAGCCAGCCCTCTGGTCACGTGAAGAGTCGATCAATCGGCGAGAAGTTTCCTTAAAAAGGAGACGCGCACTTGGGCCCCCTGACCCGAGCGTTTCGACCCAGTTTAGAGCTTTCAAATACCGAATTTTTTCAATACCGGTATCAATACCGGTATTGAAAAAGTTAATACCGCGATCCCGGTATCAATACCGGTAGTCCGGTATTGAACGCAAGTTCAATTAGGACATTAATAAAACCAATAAAATACTCCTTTTTACCCGACTGCCTCAGGAGGGTAATGTTTTTCGAGAGTATGTATGTATGTATGTATGTATTTATGTATGTATGTATGTATGTATGTTATGTCTATTTCTTTGGCACGCTCTGTAGCCTAAACGGCTTGATGGATTTTAACATATGAGGTGTCTTTAGATTCGTCTTAATTGTCGGAGTGACATAGGCTATATAATATTTATAAATTGCATCTGCAAATACAAAAAAAGGAGGGGAAGTTTTTGTTTTTAATTAATTGTAACAATATTGGTATCAAATAAAAGCTAGTAATGAGTAATTTTCAAATATATATATTAATACAACTAAAACGCTTGAAATAAAATAAATTATTTAAAAAACAAAAATCCCGACTGCAAAAACACAAAACTGAAAAGGGAAAAACAAGCAATATACGAGTAATCTACATAATTTTGGTCTTGCAGGCGGATAACCTGAAATATGGTGTAACTTTTGATTGTCCCCGCCTGCGATACCAAAATTATATAGATTGCTCGTATAATGCTTGTTTTTCCCTTTTCAGTTTTGTGTTTTTGCAGTCGGGATTTTTGTTTTTTTAAATAATTTATTTTTATATTTTCAAATCAGTCTTTATTGTTCTTATTTATTGATTATAATAAAATAAATACGTTATACATACATAGCTTTCTTAATTCTTATATAATAATTTGGTATTGGTTGATTATTTAGGTAGGTCTAGGAATGAGGAACATAATGAAAACTTAAACTTAATCTACTCTTTTTGCAGGAAGGCATTTCGCATAGACTTTGTTTGTACAATATCAAAAAAATATAAATTTCTTATTATTACCTAAATCTCATCATGTCTCATGTAAAAATCAATACAGGTATCATTATTTAGATAAATTTAAGTAAGTAAAGTATACCTTAACTAGCTAGTAGCAATCATTTGGTAATCATTTAAGTAACATTCTTAATAATTAAGTTATAAAAAAAACAATAAAAAATTTAAAACTAAACAAGTAACAAAATAAATCAAGAATCAACATATGTATCATTATTTGTAGAAATGCAAGTAAGTTATGTATAGCTTAACTAGCTAAGTAGCTAGAGTAAGCAGAGAAAGTAGAAAACAAGTGTGAAAATAAGATCACATAATTTTCAGATCTAATGTTTGTAATACCGTAATCACGGTATTGGGGTGTCAATACCGGTATTGTAAAAGGCCAAAATAAAATCGGTGATCACGGTATTACGGGATCCCGGAATACCGGTATTGAAAGCCCTAGTATCAACACAGGTTGCGTCCCACACCAGAGGCCTACCCACCGTCCAAGGCAACAACGTCATACCATCTGGTCTCTTCCCATTGCATCACGTACCGCCCAGTTTGACGCGCGCCGAGATGCGGGACGAGAGCACAAGTTTAAGCAGGTTGCGGGCGACCCTACCCTGCGCGGCAACCTTGCGTACATGTGGCCCCATAGTGAGCCGACGGTCGATGGTGACACCCAGGTATTTGACCCGGGGCGACCAATCAATGTCGGCTCCTTGTAGTTTCAAGGGCGGTGGGAGGCGCGCTGAATCTGTGACCATCGCCTGCGTCTTACCCACGTTCACCGAGAGCCGCCATTTCGACAGCCAATCCGGAAGTAGACCGAGCGCGCGCTGCATTTGACCGCCGCGTACTTCGCATTAAGCGACGTAGTGATGTACGCGGCGTCGTCGGCATACAGCGCGAGCATCGCATCGGGAGTGGTGGGGATGTCGTCGGTGTAACGTGAGTAACACGTCGGCGACACGCAGCTGCCCTGCGGCACGCCCGCCAGCACCGGGCGCGCGCTAGACAGCGCGCCGTCGACCACCACCCTGAAGGTCCTGTGGGCGCGTCTGAGGTGGCCTTAAGTTTATATATTAGGCCCTCGTGCCACACACGGTCGAAGGCCTTCTCCATGTCGAGGAATACTGCCACCGAGTATTCCTTTTTATTTTGGCCAGCTGTTAGGTGGTGCAGTACCCTCGACAGCTGGAGCGTCGTGCTGTGCTCCGCCCTGAACCCAAACTGCTCTGGGCGTGGGGCGACGTGCGGCTGGTGATGTCGCAGCAGGAGTGCTTCAAACACCTTGGAGACAGTCGGCAGCAGCGTAATGGGCCGATAGCTCTCCGGCTTCAGCGCCACGGGCAGCATGATGACGCGCCCTTCCTTCCATGAGGTCGGAAAGGCCACATTTAACCTGGGTCGCCCGTTTTATACCCTTGTAGGGAGGTGCAATTAGTGGCCGTTGTAATGAGTATTTTGACAACATTTTTTTTAAAGTTACGTGCTAATGAGATCTGTTGTGTTTAGGAATTCTAACTGTTGTTAATTTAAAGGTCGTTAAACATACTTTCAATTGGTACCAATATTAATTGGGTTTAATGTATTCGTTGCTGGCGGGACATGCTTGAAACTTATTTTGGAAGAGGTGCGCTTTTTGTGACGCCGAGTGTAGTTTCCTCAGAATGTGAGTCTGTCACCATTTGAAAAATTGGCACGGACTTCAACTTAGCGTTACCTGTAATAAGCCCTACGTATAAAAAAAATCGTTTTGTGACGTTTGTACCATCTGGAAGATCACTTTTTCGAAAAAGGAACCATTTGCATCTATTGTTATTGTAATTCTATGAAATTTTGCGTGATACTCATTATAGTACCTACTTAATTTGGCAGTCACTCCAAAAAAACAAACGAAAATCTGGAAATATACATATTTCACGAATAATATTCTTATTGTCATGATCATCAACACTTTGAGGCAACATCAATAACGAAATAATTGGATTATTATGTGACAAATGCTCCAATCTAGCATCTGACTTAATTTTTCTTAAGGCCGATATGGAAGGCAATATAGGAGAACTTTTGTAGTCTTCGCTCTCAATCAGTTTCAAAGCCAACTCATTATGTACCATGCCAGCAGGCTTATAACGTAGTTCTATAGACCATTGTTGCGTCCTATAAGGCGTTAACTTGGACTTAGTTTTCGGCTTATGTTTGAATTTAACATCAAAATGACGAACGTTACACAGAAATTTAACTATTTTGTTAGTCGTTTTTTTATTTGATAAATTAATCTGCGCACAACATTGGGCACATTTCCCGTACACATTAATTTTATCATCCTCAATCTTGTTTTTCTTAAAGACCCATGTGCAGGGTAGTTTTGAATGTGTCCAAACTTTTTCTTTCAACATGTGGCTCCATTTGTAATTTGGCAACGTTTTATACTGTCTACACGTTGAAGTACCACTCCGTTTCTTATATCCACTTAAGGGTTTTATTTTTCTCCATTCATATGTATCAAGATTAAATGAAAATAATTTGGATTTTCCTAAAGTAAAAAAGTCTGACAACCAGTCTTACCAAGGAGTATCGTGTTACCCAGTAACTGGGTTGTGGAGGTCAGATAGGCAGTCGCTCCATGTAAAATACTGGTATTCAGCTGTATCCGGTAAGACTGGAAGCCGACCCCAACATAGATGGGAAAAGGCTAAGCAGAGGATGATGATTTGGATTTTCCTACACCTGAGCTAAAATTATTGCTTTTACTTGCCGATGTCAATGATGGACTACTGCTTGCAGAACAATTCTATTCATCATTGAAAGTTGTGGAGTCATCAGGCGATCGAACATCACTAGTACCGAAAATGATATTTCGATTGCGTTGTAGTGATATAGGTATACAAAGCCAAAGGAGACATTGTGTGCTCAAGTCCTTCAGATAATATCGAAAAAACTGGATCATTACATTTGATTTTTGGATCTTGCAATAGGGTATTTTACTATATACGAGAAAAAATCTAAAAATATATTGATTATTGAGATAGTTTAGGCAAAAAGGAGTCGAAAAATGTTACTTTTAGTTCATAAAATAACAAAATAAATTTTAAAATTCAATTCAACGTTTTCAGTTTTTCTAATCTGTTAAATAAACACCATGAAATAGTAGCCGCCATGTTATTAAGTCATACCGCTGTGTAAACTAAATCGTGTCACCTGTCAACTGATAGTTAGATAATAGAACAGCGCATTTGTTTACATAACCATGTGACGTCATGACCACAGAGCAACATGGCGTCCACCGGTCCAGCGTTTTCGTCAAACTACGCGCGAAATTTGAAAAATTTAATATTTAAATGCATTTTTATGGCACTTAAAAAAAAATTGAGATTTTTTGGGGCATATTAGCACTATAGAATTAAATTAAGACACTTTTCAAAAATGGGTGTAAGACCCTATTGTTCAGCATGTTTCCTAAAAACATTCCATTGGTCTACATAGCTAACTTTTGGTTTTCGACCTCTGGCCATTATACCACTGTAATAAAACATGTATGGATTTTAGAGGAAGGATTTATTATACGAATCCTACTTGAAAGTAACCATCGAATACCTTTCAGGAGAAGCACGCGAATTCTGAAGCGAAAATCGATTTCATTATCACCTTACTACTTTATTATCTTCGTGGAAATCAACCTACGAACTGAAACATTATAATTCTTATAATTAAAGAAAATGATACGTACCTGTTCTGAACAAGACAAAATTGTCACTAAACTTCAAGTTAAAGTGGCTTTTATTTTCTTTAGTATAAAATAAATATAATATCTATTACTTAGAATATAGAAAGAACCAGAAGCCGCGAACACGCCTAATACTACTCCCTAAATAGAGTAGTTTGACGCGCAGCCGATCAGTTACTCCATAGAGGAAAGTAATATAGTTACTCTGTGAACGTCGTATCGCGTAACGTGTTTTACCGGTGTGCAATTTTATTTAATTATGCCGTCTTGTGTCGTTCATACCTGTAAAAATGCAGCGGGGCTACAAAATAAACAGGATGGGATCACATTTCACGCGTAAATAGCGCATTCAAATATCGTCTTATTTAATTACTGAATAAATTCGCCTATCCCTATTAACATTGACGGATGTGAAAATCAGCAACATTACAAGAGAGCGTCTCAAAGTTGGAATTGCAATTTTTTTTTCATATGGAAATTAGATTGTCAAAAATCAACAGAATTTTAATAAATGTTCTTGACTCCACTAAAACAAGGGACTTTTCAAGAGTGATTAATGAAATAAAAAGAAAATGGCAAAAAAACATATACGACAATGTTAATAGGGATAAGCGAATTGTTCAGTTTGTAATTGTCATAGAGAATGATGCATCCATCTTGTTAGTGTTGCCAGTATAAGAGTTTTGATTTTCCCTTCTTTTTATTACCTACTGAGGGCATTTATTCGTTGTAGTGTTAAATTAATAACAACTTTAAAAAAAAACCGACTTGAAAAAGAAAGGTTATCAATGCAACCCGTATGTATATATGATTTTGTTAGAATTGCATAACATTCATAATAGGTACTATGTTAGACTATTAGAATTTCTAGAGGGGGCGGGTGTATGAAATTATGTATCTATGAAAAGACCAATTGTGATTGTATTATTTATATTATCTTACCAATACTCTCAACGTTTACCCCAAAACAGGTTCATAATGTCCGAGCTAGCAACATTACGGGGGTGGGAAGTGAGGCGGGCGCGGGAAGCTTGTCTTGATTTTGGACACAGCGTGCGGCTTGCAATGACAGTTGAACGCGGATTCTAGTTCTTTCTATATTCTAAGATCTATTATTTATCTCACGTTTTTTTTCAACAGGGAACTGACAAATATTGACAACTGATTTAAAATCAAAATATTTTTATTTCACATAAACCTACATGGGCACTTATGAAACGTCAGAAGCTAGGTGCACGGTTCCAATTGGTCGTTTCCTATAGATAAGAGCCGGCAAGAAACTCCACGTTAGTTATGCCGTTTCTGATGTACCAGGGAAGTCACATGTACAGAAGGAATTATTGCCAAACTTCCTTGTCTTTAAAGTAGTCTTTAATATATTACAATGCTGATATTTATGGATTGTTCTTTAATGAGCTTGTAAGTTTTTGCAATGAACAGTGCTGGTCATGTATCGACGTTGACTTTCTGGGTTTAGACTCGGGTACATATACTTTTATAAGTGATGTGCACGGCTCTTGTAGCTGGTTAGATCACTGTATAGTGAGTCAAGCGGCAAAACAAGCAGTGGTAAATATTTATGTGAAACATGACACTCTGTGGTCTGACCATTTTCCCGTTGTCGTTGAATGTAACTTAGATCTTTTAACACCAAAGTTGCTTCAAAAGCCAAACTGTTACAACAAGGAGGTAGTATGGGGTGTAAGAAAATAGGAACAGGTAGCTTACTATACCAGTGAGTGTCATAACATAAACGATTGGGGAAAGTTGATTTTCCTGCTGAGTGTACAAAATGTGCCGACTTCTGTTGTAATAAGCCTGCCCACACGCGTACTCTTGATAGGCTGTATTCTGGCATTGTAGCCGCTCTGCACGGCGCGTCTGTCGCGGGTCGAGGGAGCGCGAGGGCTGGTGTGAGTGGGTCGCGCGTGGTGGGTTGGAATGTACACGTCAGAGAGGCTCATCGGGCGGCCAGGATTAAGTTTATCGAATGGGTAGTCTCTGGTAGGCCTAGGTTCGGTTTCATGTTTAATGAAATGTGCGAGAGCCGGAGACTGTTTAAGTACAGATTGAAATGGTGCCAAGACCACCAAGACCAACTAAACTTTCGCGTGACTTTCGCGGATTCTGGAAGAGTACAAATAAAGTAAACATAAAGCCTTGTCTTCCGGTGGGCGTCGATGGGGTGAATGACCATAGGGACGTTGCCAATAACTTCAGAAATCTTTTTTTTGTACAGTCGACACTGGGTCCTGCGTGTGGGGTTTTCGGTGCTGAGATACCAAATAAGGCAAAGGGAGTCCGTTTTACTGCAAGCGAGGTGTCGAGAATTATTAAAGATATGACCAAAGGCAAATCTCCTGGCCATGACGGTCTCAGCATCGAGCACTTGCAGCATGCGGGGCCTCATATATCTAGGGTACTGGCAATGTTCTATTCGCTGTGCGTGAGCCACTCTTACCTGCCATCCGATTTAATGAGGACTGTGGTAGTGCCTGTAGTGAAAAATAAAACCGGCGATCTTGCAGATAAAAGTAACTACCGGCCTATTTCACTAGCCACAATCGTAGCTAAAGTTTTTGACGGTCTGCTTAATACGCAGTTAAATAAGTTCGTAGCGCTGCATGATAATCAGTTTGGATTTAGACCCCAACTGTCTACAGAGAGTGCGATACTGTGTCTTAAGCATACCGTCAGATACTACGTGGATCGTAAAACACCCGTGTATGCGTGCTTCCTCGACCTGTCCAGGGCTTTCGACCTGGTCGCGTACGATGTTCTATGGAAAAAACTGGAGGACATTAATTTACCACATGAACTTGTAAGAGTTTTTAAATATTGGTATACGCACCAGATTAACAGCGTAAGATGGGCGCGGGGTATGTCTGAGCCATATAGGTTGGAGTGTGGCGTGAGGCAAGGTGGATTGACCTCCCCAACCCTTTTCAACCTCTACATGGACGCACTGATCGTTGCGCTCAGCAGTGCCCGTGTCGGCTGCCATGTTGATGATGTTTGCGTCAATAACCTTAGTTATGCTGACGACATGGTGCTGCTGAGCGCTTCGGTCTGTGGCTTGAGGAAGCTAATGCAAATCTGTGAGGAGTACGTGAGTGGGCATGGCCTTAAATATAATGTAACCAAAAGCCAGTGCATGGTCTTTGAGACGAGTAGTGCTAAATGCCCGCAAAGTATACCACCAGTTTTTCTCAATGGTGTTCCCCTAAACTGGGTGAAACAATTTAAATACTTAGGGCATGTGGTCACAGCTGGCCTCAGGGATCATGCTGACATCGAGCGGGAGCGGAGGGCCTTGTCAAAAAGAGCGAATATGTTGGCACGCAGGTTTGCACGCTGTTCTTATCAAGTCAAGATCACACTGTTTAAAGCATACTGCACTTCTTTGTACACGTGTAGCCTGTGGGCTAGCTATACACAGGCGAGTTACAGTGCCCTCCGCGTCCAGTACAATAACGCGTTCAGGGCGGTATTGGGGCTTGAGGGTGGGAAATCATCGGTATTGGGGCTGCCCCGCTTCTGCAGTGCCTCGGGCATGTTTGCTGAAGCGCGCACCGACTGTTTCCACACCACAATGCGCAAGCGGTGCGCGTCCTTGGTGCGCAGGGTGCGGGTCAGCTCCAATGCTGTCCTAGAGATGATTGCTGGACGTTTGGACTGCCCTCATATTGGGAAGTGTTGTAGTAGGCATATAGCCAGGTCGTGATATTTGATGTTTTAAAAATTTGTTATTATTTTTACCCAAAATTTGCCCTAAACTTTTATTTTTATGTGTATTTTATATTATTAATTCCCCATTAATTTTATTTTTTTTTTTTGACGTTGTATTTATAATTTGATGACATTCTATTTATTTTTATATTGTGATTTGTATTGTGTAATGTGGGATAACCTGAAATAAATGGATTTTGATATTTTTTGATTTTTTATTTAATCTTATATTGGCGCCGTTTCCCTTGTTCACAAACTAAACTAAATTTAAGTTCAGTGCATCTTTTTCTTTCTATTTCATTAAGAAAAGGACAGAAGATACATTTTAGTTTACTCCTGTCAAATTAATCAGCGCTTGACGTAAATTGACGTAATTTTAGTAGGCAAGATTTTATTCACGTCTAAACTTGTATAGAGTAGTGACAGGCGTTGATTAATTTGACAGGACTAAACTAAAATGTATCTTCTGTCCTTTTATTAATGAAATAGAAAGAAAAAGATGCACTGAACTTAAATTTAGTTTAGTTTGTGAACAAGGGAATCGGCGCCAATATGCGTTTTTGATAAGGACACGTTTGATGTGGGTTTTGTACTTTCCATCGCTAAGTTCTGTAACTGACCTTGGCAACCTGTTATAAGCGGATACTGTGATAACAAATGATTTGCTTGTTTTTCTTAATCTAAATTTGGGTATCACAATTGCATGTTTAGTACGTGTATTTATATTATGGAAATCACTTCTTGTTTTGAAAAGACATAAGTTTTTGCGAACATACAAAATATTTTCTAAGATATAAAGAGAAGGCAGAGTTAGTACATTAATTTCTTTGAATTTGTTTCTAAGGGACTCACGAGGACCCTTTATATAGACTGCGCGGATTGCCCTCTTTTGTAAAATAAAAATTTAATCTACATCAGCTGCCGATCCCCTCAGCAGAACGCCATAAGACATAATACTGTGGAAATAAGCAAAGTATACTAACCTAGCTGTGGCTATATCAGTAAACTGTCTAATTTTTCTTACAGATATATCTTGCATATGCAGCTGAACTTAATCTACCTGAAAGAGCTCTAATGTGGGCTTCCCATTGCAATTTTGAATCTAGAGTAATTCCTAGAAATATAGTTTCCGTAATAGCATCTAGTCTCTTGCCATCAAGTTTCAAATTTAGAGCCACTTGGGGTACATTTGGTAGTGAGAACTTAAGACATTTTGTTTTGTTCGCATTAAGTAAGAGATTATTAGCTGCGAACCATTTCGAAAGAACATCCCGACTATCGTTGACGTGTAAGACATCCGGATCTTTTCTATCTATTTTAAAAATAAGTTAAGCCGTCAGCGAATAGAATTATATCCGATAAGTTCGCCATCATGTAAGGAAGATCAATAATATAAACTCGAAATAGGAAAGGGCCAAGAATTGAACCTTGAGGCACGCCCATCTTTACTAGAGACCCCGAGGACGTCGCCCCGTTAACGTTTACTTTTTGCTGCCTGTTTGATAGATAAGACAGAACAAGATCAGCAGCTTGTCCACGAATTCCGTAGCGGTGTAATTTACAGGTCAGTGTATTGTGGTCAAGGCAGTCAAACGCTTTTGAGAGGTCACAGAAAATTCCAATGGCATCCTGGGATTTCTCCCAGTATTCCAAAATGTGACTGATGAGTTTTACCCCTGCGTCAGTCGTCGACCTACCTTTCGTGAAACCAAACTGGCGACTATGTAAAATCCCATCAGAATTGAAATGTGACAGCATCTGGTCTAGCATGATTTTTTCATATACATATTTTACTCAATGCTGGTAGCACAGATATAGGTCTATAATTAGAGGGATCACTCTTACTACCCGATTTGAAAATTGGTACTACTTTAATGTTTCATTAAATCAGGAAACGTACCGCTGTCTAAACATTGATTAAATATGCCTGTTAGGAAAGGGGCTATTGTGCCAATGATATCTCCAAGAACCTTAACAGAAATCCCCCATAAGGCTTCAGTTTTCTTTATATTAAGACTTTTGAATGCCTTTTTAATTGTGACAATAGAAATGGGCTTGAATACAAAACTTGTAATATCCTTAGAGAAGTGTTTTTTGAGAAGAGATTCTGCTAATATAGGTGATGAGGGGAGAGATTTCGTAACCTCTATTGGAATGTTGGTAAAGAAATTTTCTAGTGTCTCAGCAACTTTTAACTTATCTGTAATGGTTTCATAATTAATTTTTAAAGACAATTCATTCTGATCTCGCTGTTTTGTGTTTCCAGTTTCTTTGTTAATTACTTGCCACACAGCTTTTATTTTATTGTTAGAAATACTAATTTTGTTAATTATTAATTTAGATTTAGCTTGAGCGCAGACTCTTTTGAATATCTTAGAATAATTTCTGACATAATTATGAAGGGCATGATCAGAAGTCAATGATTTCTCGTAGTACAAATTATATAAAATATCTCTGCTTTTTCTAATGCCAGCAGTGGCCCATTCATTAAATTTTGGTTTATTATTGATTGCAACTTTTTTCACAGGACATGCTTTATTGAATTCTTGGCAAACTGTAGAAAATAGTGTACCGTAGTTTATATTGGGGTCTTGTGAATCAAAACTAGCTGTTGAAAGATTGCTAAGAACAATAATATTAAAGATTTTCAATTTATTTTTAGTGAGCGGTCTTAATTGTATGGTTTTATCAATGTGTAACTTTTTATCTAGGTTAAATGATACAAGTTGACCAGTATGGTCAGACCTGACGCCACTATTTAAGGAAATCTTTTATTTTACAATAAGTATATACTTTGTCTATGCACGAAGCTGAGGTTGCTGTTATTCTAGTTGCTTCTTTAAATATAAACTTTAAATTGAATGATTTAAACAATGATATAAGCTTACTTTTATCCAGTGAATTAACTAATAGATCAATATTTAGGTCACCACAAACAAAAACGAACGTATTATCTTTAAAAAGTTTGCCTAGTATTTCTTCCATAATTATTAAAAATGATGACAAGTTTGATGCCGGTGGTCTTTATACACATAAGAAAGTATGGCCTTCAACCTCTGCACATGCTACCTCACATAAGCGATCAACAGAACAAGCAGTGATATCCTTCCTTTCCTTATTTCTGAAAATACTTTTACATAATATCAAGGTACCACCCCTGTTGAGGACTTGTTGTACGCACTGGCACTGAAAAATTATTTACATTAAACAACATCCTATCCGGTCTTAACCAGGTTTCACAAAAACATAAGACATCCATATGATATTTATCTATTAACAATTCCACGTCTAGGATTTTGCCAGAGAAACGATTTATATTTTGGTGATACAGTAAAATATTCTTATTGTGCTTCTCTTTTGTCGAGTCTAAAAGTTTAAAGAATCTATCACAGTATCATTAGAAGTACTAGATAATACTCTTTCGTCACTTAACCTGGTCTCAGTTAAATTATTAATATCTAACTGCGTGTATACTGCAAGCCAGGGATTCCCAAAGTGGTCGATATCGACCCCTAGGGGTTGAAATCGGTTTCTCAGGGGTCGACATAAACAAAAACTGATATTGGGGGTCGACGAGGTCTAATAATCGACCCCTGTTAATTAACCCCAAGTTCTTATTTGATACTTTCAAGATACTGTATAAGTTGTGTCACGTGTAGGTACCAACTTGTTATAAGAATGACTATTTATTTCATAGGAAGTAACATTGTTGTACTTTTAAAAAGTCGATAAGCGTGCACAAGTTCGTACAAGATGAAAAAAATTGGTTATGGGGTTCTGAGGTATCAGTTCATTTTGCAAAAGGGATCTCTTGCCCAAAATAGTTTGGGAATCCCTGCTGTAAGCTAACAAAGTAGCCAATACATGTTGACTTTTCTTGGGAGGAAACATATGTTTCCGAATCAAAACAAAATCTCTAACAAAATTGTTAGTATCAAAATACAATAAACGGTCATTATGACGACATGTTAAAATATGCATTAAGTTGTTTAAACTTTATATGAATTTGTTTTCTTCATCATGCAAATTATCTGAATACGGCAATGCACATAATATTAATTTACCTAATTTTAATTTAAGTAGGGAAAAACTTAACTTTAAACACTATGCGTAGGTACGTTAAAATAAAAACCGCTGAGCTGATACTCATTGAACATAGATAAGAAAAATGAGGGTAGGTAATTTAATTTAATGTTACTTCAAGTTTGCGTTCGGAAACAGCTTGCTAATCAACTTAGTTATTTATAGTTACAAGACAAAAAAAAAATTTAAATGCTATAAAAAAAAAACTAGGACTACATAATCTTCCTTTATTTACCGATATCACTGTTTTATGAACGAGCTTCTTTTGCTATGATGATCATTATTTCAAAATTATTGTAAGTAATATAACATTGATTAGTTAATTTTGTTATCTACTTTTTATTAAATACACGTAAGCCATGTAACATGGCGTTAAATTAACCGTACAACCTTGTTTTCGTTTCGTCTAAATAATGATATAAATAAAGTATAATAGTACTGTCTACATTTTGATTTATTGTGTGGTCACACTGTTCTATCTATTTTCATAGGATTAAAAAAAATATTATCTCAGCTAAGAGGAAAGAAATATACAATTTTAGATACCTATTATTTAGTAGAAAGTTATTACTAAAAGTTAAGTACACTAGACTTTCTGATATTCCTCTCGTCTAGCAGCTGGCACACGCACATATGTTAGTGGAGGTGAGGATTGAGGGACCAGTTTTAATCATCGCTATCTTCAAAATGCTTCGATATTTTTGCTCCATTTTTTTTACAAAACTTTTTAAGACTTTTACTAAAACATTATGTAGGAAAAGAACGGTATTATTAATTTTATTCAGTAATATTCACTAAAACATTTATCTTTGTTATGTGGACTGAGAGACCACACACAGTTCAGTCGTCATTTTTTTTTTATCTTTAATGCTTTGTGGTCTGTTATTTAGTAAATATCTTTACAAATTCTTTACTAAATGTCTGTATCCACAAAACCTTCATTTTTAAGATACTTTCCGACATCTGGCTGCCCGTCTGTGAGAACTGAGGGCCCACACTATATGGGTAGTAGTTTTTAATATATTTGCTTACAAATTCCCAGATTCGTTCTACAATTGTTTTAAGTATACTACTAAATCCTAGGATTATCATTTTGCGAATTCCCAGTGTGGTCCCTCAGTTCACACACACATATTTGTTTTTACATATAATGCAGTTTTCAGGATGTATAAAGTTGGTAGGGATAATATTTATTAACATTATTAACTAGTATTAATATTATTAACTTTATAAAATATGGAAGTATCTGTTGTTTTTAAATCATACATTGATCGTATAAATCTTTTCTGCATCCCAAAAACAAATGACATGTAATGACATTGACTCTGAATTCAAATAAAATGTAATTTAATAATGCATGCGTTAATAAAACTACCCAAATAATTATATTTTTTATTTTACAATACTTATTTAATAGTTCTTAATAACTAATCATTTGTATGTCAATATAAACAAAACATAGATCAAAACCAAATTATACTACGTTTCAAAAATGCATTATTCTATTCTATTATATGAACCTTACCTTATCACTAAAACTTCGCAGACATACATATATCACACTGATCAGGTTTTTCACCAGTGTACATAAGAATATGACTTGAATTGGCGAAAACTCCAATAAGTTTGAAAGGTGTTTCACCAGTGTGTATAAGAGTACGTGTTTGTCGGCGTCGCATTGTAAACAACACATGCATCGGGCCACGCGGTAGCGCGCTACGTGATACTCCCACCTCCTCGCTGCGGGGCGGAGTTAGGGCTCCCACACAAAACTGCGATGCGATGCGATACCTACGACGCCGTATTGAATAAAATAACATAATAAAAAAAACAATAGAGCGCGCAGATTTTTGCGATGCGATGCGAATTCGCAGATTTGGGTGGGAGCCCTTAGCACGCGCTACGTCACACTGCGTCATTATCCCACTAGCGTAGCTTCTAGCGTATAAAAGATTCCGCACAGCGGCAAAATGGCTTTCCCCCCCCGACCCTTGCCTTGCTCGACGAAGTGCCTGCCTGCGCCGCAACTGAGCCCGTAGCTTTAAATTCCCCGCTTAATAATAATTCTGATCAGATCCAGCCTGTCCCACCTTGCTGTCCTCCCCCCAGCGACGCCCTAAGCCGAGGTCCGTACCCCACAGGGGATGCCCTTAGCGTGCAGTCGCTTAGTAATGTAAGAAATTCGCCCCTGGCTGGAGGCTTTGAGTTCGCTTAAGGCAGCCACAGGAAACTCCGGTTAAGTAGTCACGACCTCTCAAGGTCAACTACGAGATGCCATACAAAAAAAAAAAGCAAAATGGCATTCTGACTTCAGGCGTGGCGCGGTGCACAGGTTGTATTACCCTTACTTATTGTTACTCTGCCTTTCTGTACTTTGTTGCTATTTTGTCTGAACTAAGGTGTTACTGGATTACTGGTGTCATAGCTATTATTGTAAGATGTCAAGTTAATTAAGTCATAAGACGCTTTTCATGTAAAGAAACTGATTATGTGTGGTTTCCTGTAAAATTAATAAATTAAATAAGTTATAATAAATTCTAATGTATTACTGTTGAAAGAACCACTTTGATTTTGCAATATGTCTGACTCTGACCCTGTGCCGTCATATTGATAAATGATTATGATGACTCTTTTTACTACAACTACGTTGACATACATCACACTTATAAGGGTTTTCACCAGTATGTACACGAATATGTTTTGTTAAAGCGCTCTTTTCAACAAAACTACACTGACATAATTATGTCACATTTGAAAGGTTTTTCACCAGTGTGCATACGAATATGTTTTGTTAAGGAATTCTTTACACGAAAACTACGCTGACATAAGTCACATTTATAGGCTTTTTCACCAGTGTGTTGACGAATATGAGTTTTTAACGTACCAGTTTGACGAAAACTACACTGACATATATCACATTTGAAAGGTTTTTCACCAGTGTGTATACGAATATGATTTGTTAAAGCACTCTTTTCACCAAAACTACGCTGACATATATCACATTTGAAAGGTTTTTCACCAGTGTGCATACGAATATGTTTTATTAAGTATTTCTTTACACGAAAACTTCGCGGACATAAGTCACATTGATAGGGTTTTTCAACAGTGTGTATACGAATATGATTTGTTAAAGCACTCTTTTCACCAAAACTACGCTGACATAAGTCACATTTATAGGGTTTTTCACCAGTGTGTTGACGAATATGAGTTTTTAAATGAATATTTTGACGAAAACTACACTGACATAAGTGACATTTATAGGGTTTTTCACCAGTGTGTTGACGCATATGAATTTTTAACGTATGAGTTCGACGAAAACTACACTGACATATATCACATTTGAAAGGTCTTTCAACAGTGTGTACACGAATATGATTCGTTAAAGCACTCTTTGCAATAAAACTACGCTGACATATATCACATTTATAGGGTTTTTCACCAGTGTGTTGACGAATATGAGTTTTTAAATGACTATTTTGACGAAAACTACACTGACATATCTCACATTTGAAAGGTTTTTCACCAGTGTGTAGAAGAATATGTTTTGTTAAGGTAATCTTTTTACCAAAACTACGCTGACATAAGTCACATTTATAGGGTTTTCCACCAGTGTGTTGACGAATATGAGTTTTTAAATTACTAATTTGACGAAAACTACACTGACATATATCACATTTGAAAGGTTTTTCACCAGTGTGTACACGAATGTGGTTTATCAAGGTACTCTTTCCACAAAAACTCCGCTGACATAAGTGACATTTATAGGGTTTTTCACCAGTGTGTTGACGCATATGATTTTTTAACGTATCAGTTCGACGAAAACTACACTGACATATATCACATTTGAAAGGTCTTTCACCAGTGTGTACACGAATATGATTCGTTAAAGCACTCTCTGCAATAAAACTACGCTGACATATATCACATTTATAGGGTTTTTCACCAGTGTGTTGACGAATATGAGTTTTTAAATGACTATTTTGACGAAAACTACACTGACATATATCACATTTGAAAGGTCTTTCACCAGTGTGTACACGAATATGATTCGTTAAAGCACTCTTTGCAATAAAACTACGCTGACATATATCACACTTGTGACGTGTTACACCAAGTTGTGTTCGAGTATGTTGTATCATTTTTTTTGTTGGATTAAAACTACGCTGATCACATTTGTAAGGCTCTTTGAAATAAGTGCCAGGTTTGGACGTATGTTTTTGAGATACCCGGATAACTTTCGTGTCTGATTTTTCTTTTTTCGTTTGCTCGGCTGTTATTGCATATTGTAGTTTTGTTCTTCGAATGTCTAGTTTTGGTTTCTTCGCATCGGTCGCCCCTGTGATTATAAATATCTGGTAAGTATAATTTTAGAAGCAGATTGACATGCACACGAATCAAAATAATAGCGGACTATATGATTCACACTAGGACTGGAAAGGAGATTCCGTCTTTCCAATCCTAGTGTGAATCATTCAATCGCACTTGTTATGTTTGTAGGACGAAGGCAAGTAATACACACAGAAGTGATTTACGCACTCACGCTTTATTTAGGACCAAGTAACAACAGGCAGGGCTTAAGTCATTCTGGCAGTTCACAACTCAACCAATCCCAGCTATGGATGCGTTCACACAATAATCCATATATAACAATTCTCCCCTTTTAGTTTGACACAATTACAATTTCTACACTAATGTAAACTAGTACAAAAGAATGGTTTGTAATTAACATATCGGTTCGGACGCAACACCCTATCTGATGCAGCCCTGACATCAATCCCTGAAGCGTCGAAGAATTCTTCATTTTCGTCATCTGCTGCTGCAGAAACTGAGGACTGTTCTACAGTAGTTACTGTCCCCAGTTCAGTTTCTTCCTTCGTCATGAAGTGGGACTGAATCAGTGATCTGTGTATCACCCACTTTCCCCCTCATTTTGAGTCTCGTTGACGTATGTGTCAGAGAACAATGCTGTATCGACAGGCCTGTCAGTAATCGTATTATTGGTGTTGTTCGGTCCCTTTTATTTTGAGTCTTTGATTAAATAGGTAGTTTTACCCATGCGTTTTATTATAATGCCTCTATTCCATGAATATTTTTTATTAATATTATATTTTTTATACATAATGTTATCTCCGGGGTTGAAACATTGCTTGTTTGTGCCCCCATGAGCTTTACTCTGTGAACACTGATTACGTTCCACAACTTTAGCTAGGGTGTTAGATGAGGCCGGCGATGGCTTGTCTGAAACTAACAAATCTAAACGGGAACGATTTTTCCGTCCAAACACTAATTCGGCAGGCGAAGAGCCTGTTGTAGCGTGTAAAGAATTTCTATAATCAAACAGGTATTACAGTAAGTCTTCACTGTTTCGTTTTAAATTATTAGACATCATTAAACGATATTTAATACCTTTCTTAATCACTTTTACATAGCTCTCTGCCTGAACGTTACTAGCACAGGGTGATAGGCGGAAGATGTCACGTGCAATATTCCAATAGATGAGCAAAATTGTACGAAATCTCCTGATAAAAAACATGTAGCATCACTGACCACAGTGTGAATAACACCGAATCTTGAAATGAAATCACATAATTTTGCTATAACTGCTGATGTAAAAGTGCTGTTATTGCGTCAACTAAATAAGTCTGACCATTATTCGGTCCAAGGAAATCGATGCGTACTCTCTGGAACGTGTGTGGAGGATGTGGCCACACAGCAAGCGGTGCCCGTGCGGGAGACGGTCTGAGCTGTACGCATATGTTACACCCCCGATCATCACTTCAATAGCCTTATCAATGCCAGGAATCCAAATTCTACTCCTGGCTTCAGCTTTATATTTTACAATTCCTAAATGAAAAGTATGAAGCTCAGTTAAAATTTTACTTTGCAAAGTTTCCGGTAGGTATATTATTATTTTGTAACCCCGCATTACTATATAATTTTCTACTGAGAGTTGATTTTTGCATAAAAAGTATGGAAAAATACCTTGATCTGAAACTTTCCTCGGCCAACCATTTAAAATATACTCAGTTACTTTGGCCAACTTAATATCTTTAAGAGTTTCTTCCCGTAATATACAATGTGTATATTACGGCAAGCTAGAATCCACATCAAAATTAACATATGAGGCCACTACTACCCTCTATAAGCTCACCCGTGCCTCCTGTTTCATCGCTCAAGCTCACGCGTGACAGGTAATCGGCACAATTATTGGCACTACGAATGTATTCAATTTTAAAGTTGTAACCACTCAAAAACATAGCATATCATTGCAGCCGTGTGACAACGAGCGTTATCGTGCATAAGGAAGGAAGTCATCACCGATATATCCCACATAAGGAACGACATGTTCCAGCAGAATATCGAAAATGTAGCGGTTTGAAGTTAAACCGCCTCCTCGTCCCCCGCAATGCACGAAAACAAGCTTCATTTTGCCGTTGGAGGAAATACCGGCCTACATATAAGAACCGCCCCCATAAGCCACTATCTCAGCGAAACAGCACTCAAAAAAAAAAAAACCAAAAGTCATTTATTCAAACTAGGCTGAGAATCAGCACTTTTCCAACGTCAAAATTACATAAGACAGTCCCCCAAAACGCCCACCCTTCACCACTTCCTAGTGCTTTAGCTGGGAAGAAGAAGTGGTCAACAAACTTCGAGTGGAGTCAGATTTGCGCAGTGCTGGGGCACTGCGCAAATCGCTCCCCAGGCCGCCTGTAGACCGAAGGGGTCGGGACCCCTTCGGTCGCTGCCGTGCAAACACATTCTGCACTCGTCGGAGAACAGGACTCGCCTCCTTTGCTCAACAATCAAGATGGGACCGAGCAAATTGAAGGCGTGCTTGTCGGTGACCTGCCGTCAGTTTCGGGCCCGTAGCAGGCCTTTTTGGAGTCAAATTAGCTTGCTTAAGTCTTCGACGAACTGTCCGCTCGTTGGCAGCTACCCCACGAACATTTCAGAGCTCTTGTTGGACGTCGACACCAGTCAAATGTCAATTTCGGAGAGAGGTTGACACGATGAAACGGTCATCCCTCTTCGATGTGTACCGGCGCCGTCCAGATCTTGGTCTCGGGATAAAGCCATCAGTCACCCGAAAGCGTTTATAGAGTTTCGAAACACAGGACTGGCTTATGTGGAGCTGACGTTCGACAGCCCGCTGGCTGAGCCCTTCTTGCAATAGGGCGACGATTTATGCTGCTTCTGTAGGTGTAGTATCCATTGTCGTCCAAGTTCAAGGATCAAAAGTAGCGGAGATGTGTACCGATCAACGTGTGAAAGCAGACTGATAAAGAATTTTTTTTTTGACAATCGCATCTCGTAGTTGAACTTGAGAAGTCGTCACTACTCAACCGGACTATCCTGTTGGGTGCCTTAAGCGGACTCAAAGCCTCCAGCCAGGGCCGAACTTTTTAAATTACTAAGCGACTGCACGCTAAGGGCACCCCCTGTGGGGTTAAGGACCCCGGCTTAGGGCGTCGCTGGGGGGAGGACCGGCCCCAGCTTGTGGAGGACGTGGTGAGCGCTCTGTTCCCTTCGCGAGGGGAACACTCCTCCCCGCTTATGGCTCCGCCTACTGCGGTGCCCGATGCGGACCACACCGCCGACGACGACGATGCTCCGGAGGTGACCGAGGGAGAAATGAGAGCGGCGGTACGCAGGCTTAATGCCAAAAATACCGCCCCAGGACCCGACGGCTTACCTGGGAAGGCCTGGGTCCTGGCCTTGGAGGCTCTCGGGCCTCGACTTAGGGGGCTCCTAAGCGCATGCTTGGAGAGGGGCCAGTTCCCGCTTCGTTGGAAGACGGGGAAACTGGTCCTCATAAATAAGGCAGGGCGCCCTGCGGACTCTCCGTCCGCTTATCGGCCCATCGTGCTGCTCGACGAGGTGGGGAAGCTCTTTGAAAGAGTCATTGCAGACCGCCTCGTCGGTCAGCTGGTGCGGGTGGGGCCAGATTTGGCGGAGAGCCAGTTTGGTTTGCGCAGAGGGCGCTCTACGGTGGACGCCATCATGCGCGTGCGAGCCCTGACGACGGGGAATGCTGTTGCCCAGGGTGGGGTCGTCTTGGCGGTGTCTCTAGACATCACTAATGCCTTCAATACCCTGCCCTGGAGTTGCATCAGGGAGGCACTCCGGTACCACCGGATGCCAACCTACCCCTGTCGTGTGGTCGAGGGCTATTTGACGGACAGGGCCGTCATCTACCCCGGTCACCAGGTAGTGTGAAACCGGCAAGAGATGTCGTGCGGTGTCCCACAGGGATCGGTCCTGGGGCCGCATCTGTGGGACATCGGATACGACTGGGTGCTGCGCGCCGACCTCCCTAGCGGCGTCAGCGTAGTGTGCTACGCTGACGACACGTTGGTCCTGGCGCAGGGGAGGTCGCACCAGGCGGCGGTCGAAGTAGCGGCATGCGGGGTTGCGACAATCGTCAAAAGGATCCGGCAATTGGGACTCGAGATGGCCTTGCACAAGTCCGAGGCCATGTGTTTTCATGGTCCTCGGAACGCGCCACCGTTGGGGTCCCAAATAACGGTAGGAGGGGTTTTCATCGGCGTCGAGTCGACGATGAAGTACCTGGGACTCGTCCTCGACAGCCGGTGGAACTTCGTGGAGCATTTTAGACGTTTGGCTCCCAAACTGGAGCGGGCGGGCGCTGCATTGAAGTGGCTCCTGCCCAATATAGGGGGTCCAAACGCTTCCTACCGGAGGCTCTACGCGGGGTCGTGCGGTTCATGGCCCTCTACGGGGCTCCTGTATGGGCGCGCTCTCTGGCGCTGCGGCCAGCCCGCCGGCTGAGCGCGGCCCAAAAGGTCATGGCCATCCGGATGGTCCGGGGATACCGCACGGTCTCCAGTGAGGCAGCGAGCCTCCTTGACGGATTGCCGCCATGGGATCTGAAGGCAAAAGTCCTCGCGCACGTATGGGAGTGGAGCGAGGAGGCTAAACGCCGGGGCGTAAGTCCGCTGCCGCTAGAAATCGCGGCACAGCGGACGGAGCTCCGGCAGGATCTCATGGCGTCATGGAAAGTACGGTGTCGCAACCCAGTGCTGGGCACGCCACGATTGCGGCGATAAGTCCCCTCTTTGAGGAGTGGATAGAGAGGCGCCACGGCGTCCTCACCTTCCGCCTGACGCAGGTCCTCACCGGACACGGCAGTTTCGGGAGGTTCTTGTGTCGGATAAGGCGGGAGGAAACGTCCGGGTGTCACCACTGTGTGGATCGCCCGGAGGACACGGTGAAAGCACGTGTTATCGGATTTTCTTCGAGTACAGTGCACAAATACAAATCACGCAAACCGACCTTCCGACCTCGCCGCCGAGGTCCCTCGCGAAAACCCCGACGTAGTTGTCCCCCCGACCCTTGCTCGACGAAGTGCCAGCCCGCGCCGCAGCTGAGCCCGAAGCTTTAAATTCCCCGTTTAATAATAATACAGTTCAGATCCAGCCTGTCCCACCTCGCTATCCTCCCACTAGCGACGCCCTAAGCCGAGGTCTCACTCTTTTATACGCTAGAATTGGAGGTGGGATAATGACGCAGTGTGACGTAGCGCGTGCTAAGGGCTCCCACACAAATCTGCGAATTCGCATCGCATCGCAAAAATCTGCGAGCTCTATTGTTTTTGTTATTATGTTATTTTATTCAATGCGGCGTCGTAGGTATCGCATCGCATCGCAGTTCGCGTCATTATCCCACCTCCAATTCTAGCGTATAAAAGAGTGAGACCTCGGCTTAGGGCGTCGCTAGTGGGAGGATAGCAAAGTGGGACAGGCTGGATCTGAACTGTATTATTATTAAACAGGGAATTTAAAGCTACGGGCTCAGCTGCGGCGCGGGCTGGCACTTCGTCGAGCAAGGGTCGGGGGGACAACTACGTCGGTGTTTTCGCGAGGGACCTCGGCGGCGAGGTCGGAAGGTCGGTTTGCGTGATTTGTATTTGTACACTGTACTCGAAGAAAATCCGATAACACGTGCTTTTATAGGGGGTCAATAGATCGCAACTCGCGACGTATCTAACAATCGAAACATATCTTTTTCCTTACTACTTCACGTAATCCGGGATAGCTCCTTAAATACTGGTGTGATTAAAATGAATTTGGTATCAATTTAATTAAAGTTTAACATGGTACCATTTTTATTATTATTCATAACTAGTTATTAAGTACTCCAGATCGTACGGAATCAATTCCAAGTGATTCCATACTTTTGCTCGGGAGTGTAGTTTATCATTTGTGACTTCGAGTTACAGTCCAACATATAGAATTCAACATTGTAAGCACATGTAAGCGGCTACGCCCTTTGGGTAACAATTATCACTTCCTGCCAGGTGAACCACTTGCCTGTTTGCTTACCTATAGATTAACTAACTAATACTTACTTTGCGTCTCCCTGTCTCTTCGTTTATTCTTAGATACTTCCTGTCCTTCCTCCACTTCAATTTTAAACTCCATTAAAGGTACATCATCTTCTAAATCTGATTCAGAATGTTGTTGTGGTATACCTGCTACATCTAGACAGCTAATGTCTAAATTTTCCGGTTCTAGCTCTGTAAGTAAATGTGTATATTAATAATATTTGTTTTATTTCACAGTATAATGTGGTTAAGTTGATTTAAACCAAAACTTAAGACGCTGACAACACCTAAACCGCGGTCTCTGTCAGACTGCATAGAAAAGAAAGAGAAGCGCGATGACACAACGCTTGTAATTTATTGCAAAATATGAAGCAATTCTATTTACTCAAAATTAAGTTGAGTAATCGAAAATAAAAAACAACCAAATTCTGCATTCAAATAAGACGTTCTTGTTAATTATTAACGTATGTTGATATTTAATACAGATATTTTGGTTTGGAACTCAAGGTAAGAGGTTACTTTAACGCTAGTTTTTATCGAGATTTTTTTTTCTAAACGTGTTTTGGTAACAACCACGTTCTTATAAATACATGTTCAAAATTAACATATATTTTTTCTGCTACCACAAACTATACAGATTTGGCAATTTTTTTTCTTAAGACAAGCCTATTTTGGTCATTTGCCTCTTGTCAGCGCCTTAAATAAGCTTTATTATCTTCAATCGCTCAGGTAGATTGAAACAGTCTACTATTATAGATAAAGCGCCACATTTTAAGCTGAATCACTGTCTCTCAAGATACAGGGTCACCTTGTTTGAGAGGCAGGGTTTTCCATATTGTGTACAGATTTCAGTTCTTAGATTTGTATTGCATTGTGTTACTACCAAAGCTCATTTAAATTGTCTTTTTAGATAACATGTTAAATCGGTATTTTTCTTGTATCAAACAAACTTTTATTATTATTACTTTGAAGTAATATTTTTGATTAATATAAAATGGATAGATTATAACTTTCATTTATTTTAAAATACACTTCTCATCAGAAAAATCATCACTTCCGTTTTTATGGTTTCTGTCCTAATTTAACACAAAAGAGTCAAAGTCAAAAACGTTTATTGCGAACTAAGTGTACAATGTTGGTGTTATGTTAAGATAGTACTTATGACTTAGCAGCCTTTTACAAGCATTGCAATTATCTTTCGCCTGCCCTTATCATCCTAAATTAGCATGCATT
The DNA here is from genome assembly GCA_905333075.3 of Atethmia centrago. Lineage (NCBI taxonomy): Eukaryota > Metazoa > Arthropoda > Insecta > Lepidoptera > Noctuidae > Atethmia > Atethmia centrago. The sequence goes on from HG995393.1 coordinate 13,580,563, forward strand.
ACACAATATTATTACTTATTTTCTTTTATATTATTATAATTACATTGAAAAATTACAGTTATGTCAAAATTAAATATCAATAATAATTAATATAATACAAGTAATCAGCAATATTAATGTCAAAATTTTCAGGTAGTACAAATTAAAATTATAACATTACATTATTTGAAGTTAAATAGGATAGACTACATCTTATTGTTTGTATAGGACAAATCGCCACTTTTGTATGAGGTCCATGAGAGAATTCGTTATACTGAGTAGAAACATTTTTGGATTAGGTATAGTTTTAGCCTTTTTTGGAATAATGTTACTGACTTTTTAGTTTTAAACTTGTTGGGCAACTTATTATATATTTTTATTGCCAAGCGCATAACCTCTTTTTATGGCGAGTGTTTACGTTGTGCGTATCTTCTACTTTAGTGAACTTGTCGATATTTTTAAACACAAATACGCAAATATCAAGTATGTATATTGACAGCAGAGTCAGAATCTGATATTTTATAAAGTATGGTTTACAGCTCTCCGTATTATCTATTTGGGCTAGAATTCTTATAGCCTTTTTTGGCATTATGAATAGTTCATCTACGTTAACACTATTTCCCCATAACATGACGCCATATCGCAGCCATGAGTATGCGTATGCGTAGTAAGCAGCCATAGCTGTTTGTGTGTTAGTGCTTTGTTTCATTTGAAGAAGAGCGTAAGTGAATCTGGAGAGTTTTGTTTTTATATGTTCTATGTGTGACTTCCAGTTAATGTGTGTGTCAATATTTATGCCAAGTAGGCTAAATGTATTTACTTCTTCTATTTCCATGTTTCTGAATGTTGTTTTTAGATTGAGAGGTGGTTTTTTGTATGATCTGAATTGTATTATTTTAGTTTTATTACTATTAATTTCCAAGTTGCGGAGATTTTAATCCATGAAAAAAATGAGATGATTGTATAGCTGGCAGTTTGGCCATTACAGTGAAAAGCAAAAATTCTAAATTCAAAATTAGAATTTCATTTGTTTATCCTATAAATGAAATGATTCACTGTTTTGAGACAAATGTGTGTTTAGAGTTGGAGTACATTTCACCTTTGAAAACTAAAAATTTGCGCTTATCTTAAAATCTCTGCGTTCTGTATACTGTGTGTGTACTGTGACTTTGGGACGTCTGAAAAAGTTTTTTTTATAAAACATATGGATACTTCGCCCGCAGAAGCCGCCCAAGTGGTGGCATCGCTGGATTCTGGACTTAGTCAGCGTGTTGTGGCTGAAAGATTGCATCTAAGTTTGTCGTCTGCTCATAGTCTACAAACGCTATCGGAAGACTGGTTTGTTCACGCGTTCAGGATCGGGCAGGAATCGGGTCACTTCTGAGCGAGATGATCGATTTATTGTAACAACTTCTTTACGAAATCGACGCCTTAATGCTGTTCAACTGCAGCAGCAGCTTCATGTTGTACGTAGGGTGGCTGTAAGCGACTCTACAATTAGAAGAAGGTTGAAGGAACGTGGACTGGTACCGCACAAGCCAGCAAATGGCCTGAAATTAACTGCAGACCATCAAAGAGCGCGCCTTAACTTTGCACGCCCTATGCACATTTTATTGGCAACGGTTTCATATTCATGCACGACAATGCTGGCTCACACCGCGAGCGTCGTACAAGATTATGTTACCGAAGTCGATATCTCCATTATGGAATGGCCAGCAAGAAGCCCGGATAGGAATCCGATTGAACATCTATGGGATGAATTAAAGTGACGAATTCGTGCATGAGATCCTGCCCCAGAAACACTTAACCAGCTGCCAAATAAAATCCAAGAGGAATGGAATGGAATGCCACAACATTTGATCGTGACTCTCACCCAATCAATGAAGAACCGTATGGAAGCAGTAATAAGTGCTCGGGGAGGGAATACAAGTTATTAAATAAACGTTTCTTAGCTTTTTATTTTCATTTACGTGTTGTTTAATCAATTTCCTTCATACTGCATACAGGGCACAGTACTTAAGTACACATTATGGTAAAGCAATAAAGATATTGAGTATTGAGGGCAAAAATGACTTGTTAAATAAAATATGAACCTATGAACATTTAATTTGAATTTAGAACATTAACATTACGATTTGAAAACCTCATATTATTCACTACTAAATGACATTTGACGTATATTCCTAAATATACACATTTTTCTGATAATCTTTACAAAACAAAAACTTGCAAGGTGTTTCAATTTTTCTGATGAGAAGTGTATTATTTTTATTCTTAACACTTTAAAACATACCATCACTTAGGTGTTCCTCCTTTGGCACAATAACATCATCTAGTCCCTCACAATCAGCTGGTAATTCTTCTTTGGTAACAATGCCATCTGTTTGAGCAACATCAACTATACTTATGTTCTCTGTTGGAGACTTAAAAAACCCACTGAAAAGCCCTAAGTGGTCTTGGTTTATTAAAGGACTGGGCTGTAAAAACATTATTATAGTATTAGGTCAATTATGCTTATGATCACGGTCACTATGATCACAAACTATTACTATTAATATAGTCAGCCAAGAGAGCCTTCACCAGTGGCGGATTTACTAATTTTCCAAGTATAGGCTGTCCAATTTTTGCCGCCCTTGCCTCTGCAATTGTCATATTTCAGATTTTCCAATCCAACAATTTGGTTGAAATGGCACAAGAAATAGTTTTTGGGTATATTTCTGAGCTAATCAAATATCAATCATGTATATTCAACTAATAAGGCGGGGGTAATGTCAGGCGGCAAAACAAAATGAGGGTGCCCCCCGGACTTCTGAGCACTTCTAGTAACATTTTTCAGATATTGAATAAGGTCAATAAAAAAATGCTATTCACTGATATTTTCATTGAAAAGCAAGTTTGTGTGATGCAAGAGCGAGTGAGTCGAGTTCGATTTTTTTTACGGCCCGCCTCGTAATTCCCAGTTAGATTTCTTTTGAACATTCATATGGAGTTGCTCTGTTGAGCTACGCGTAGGATGCCAGAGCGAGCGAAGCGAGCTCTAAAATTGTAGCTAACCAGCTTGTGTAGGTTAGGTTTTGGAAACAGCAGTTATTTGTTGACTTAAATATGCAGAAAAGTCTGACAACTAAGAGAATGTCTACAAGAGCGAACGAAGTGAAAATTTTAGCACCCTGCAATTAAATGCTTTTTACTGAACATATTTTGGCTTTGTTTGGGATTTGATTAAAAGTACTCAAGATGGGGCCCCCCACGGCCCGGGGCAGACCGCCCCTGCCACCCCTTAGTCCGCCAGTACGCTGCTTACATAATAATGTTACATTCAGTAAACATAAATTTTATTGCGCTTACAAACAGCAAAATAATAAATTGGGTAATGTGTGAAGGGGTACTGTATTGAGAAGAGTAAAAATACAGTGTTAAAGTGACATCGTCCAGCAAACTGTTACTATGAATTCAGTACATAATTCTAGACCCCCAGAGTACAAATTTCTACTCTGGGGGTCTAGAATCATGGAAATAGTTTGTGTGTCGATTAGTGATGGATTAATTAGCATTAGCATACATCCTCATTTAGCATTTAGCAAATTAAACGTAGTTGCGACATTCTGTGAAATTAAAAAATTACGAAAATTAATTTCAATTTTCGTAATTTTTTAATTTAATGACTATCATACGTCAGGCTCGTCAGAGCGTCGGCGCACGCAGCGGTAGCGTGCGCTCTCCGTCGCACCCACGGGAATACTAAATATATCGGTTTCACGTGACAGTGACCTTGTTCGCTGCAAACTTACGAATAATGGGTTAAGCAATTGTTATCTTATTATCTTTGATTTGTGCGTACTTAAGGTTGTATATTGAATGAATGCTTGTGCTTGTTTAATGCATTTAAATTATGGATGGTGCGAAGAATGATGTTTAGAAATTATTATCTTTGATTTGCTTATTGTCTTTGATTTGCTCGTACTTGGAGTCGTGTATTGCTTGAATGAATGCGTGATTGTTTAATAATATATTTGCGTGGTACGCGCGTGGCGCGTGTTGTTTTGTGTTCGTTCAGTACGTTTTGGCAAGTGATAGTGAGATTTTGGTTTACGTATTCGTTATACAGTACTTACATTCTTTCGTTTTGTGCATAATATTGTACTTATATAGATAATAGCATGAGCTCAATACCTACCTGTAAATAATAGGAGGTAGTAAGAAGTAGTGAGAAGTGGCATGTATAAAAGTGTTAATAATAATTTTAAGTTTAGTATATAAATATTTTAGTGTAAATAAACTGTTGAACGGACTTGAACGTGACAATGTCTCACCGAACTAATCCTATATGGGATTATTTTTCTAGTTAGTGAAAATAAAATTGCTAACTGTAATCAGTGCTCTAAAAACCTTTCTTACCGAACATCAATCAACAATTTAAAAACCCATCTAAAACTTAAACACATTGGCCATTACAATAACTTTTTAGTCGAATGTGAACCGACTCGGTCCCGTTCGGTACAGGTGCGTCAGGTGCAGAATGCTGATAATTATGTGATCAATCTTAACACATTACATGTCATAAGCAAGTGTACTAGCACAAATAAAACGTTATCGGCGAGTAAACTAAACGCACGCTAGGAGACGTCCTAAGGCGAACGCGCTTTTTAATTCGCATAATTTAGCAAAATTCACATACTTCATTATTATCAATTATCGTCATGCTATCAATTATCGTCATATTAGCAAATAGCATAGCAATAGCAATTATCATGCTAAGACTTACGAATTAACATGTTACATATTAACGTATTCGAAATCGCATTAAGTGCCATTACTAGTGTCGATGTCACTTCCACCCTGTATATTTTCTGCAATTTCGCTCTCTTGGCACTCATACAAAGTGTGGGCAGAGGCCGATTACTGGTTGAGGACCGGGAACTGGATGTTTTACCATAGAATATAGAAATTTGCGGTACCATTGAATGTACTATGAAAGGGAAGAGGAAAGAGATACCGGAAAGATGTCTTGTAGACAGACATCAGAAAAGCGTCTTACAAAAAAATGGGCCCAAATCTGCCGCCCTAGGCTCAAGCCTACTCAGCCTGCTGGTAAATCCGCCACTGGCCTTCACAAGTGACAAAACTTAGTTAGGCGCATTATACCCTGATAATTGTTGGTGGCGCTACCAACATCACTGACCACTGCATGAGCTATGTTTGTATAGCTCGGTATCATTATGACACTTTACAAGTGTCATACAGAAGCATTGGTGGTATATTTAAAATTCAACATTGCAAACATTTGTCAAAACTTAAAAAAACCTTATACTTTATAATTAGAAGCCCCTCAAAGTCAAAGTCGAACCTCACCTCATACTCATCATTTAACATCTGAGTGAATAGCTGCTCGGCTTCCAGACATTTTCTCTGCAATTGGTAGCATTGCTTCAGTTTAGAGCAGCAGAAGAAACAAGCGAGCATCGGTCTACTGTCTTCAGTTACAAACTGCAACAAAACCATTCATATATTATTTGTTTATTTTAAATACTACCAATAAACATGTTTTTATACAGTCCAAATGGTTCTAGAGTGGCGAAGACAGTGTGTAAGTCTCTCCTGGTGGTCTTGCTGGATACGAGAAACACAGGACCGGTTGGTGTGGGGACTCTTGATCTTGAGGGAGGCCTATGTCCAACAGTGGATGTTTATTGACTTATATGAATCAACAATTAGGTCGTCAATTTTTACATAGGTAATGTACTTACTGGGACATCAGTCAGCTTCTCATAAATCTCCTGCAGGTTCTTATTGGCAACCACATACATCTGAACATTCTCCACTACACATATCCTACACTTTTTCAGTTTTTCCATCGCAATATTTGAAACACTGCTGAGTTTAAATTACTGACAAAAAAATAAAAATACGACTCCTGTAGATCTTATGGACATTGAATAGCATAGAGATATAATAATAAAGATAAAATAATAGATTTGTTGATTAAGTTATATTTCGTATTTTGTAGCTTGCTACCAGTGGTCTCGAACGTCATAGAGCAAGATCGGTAGAGTTGCCAGCTAAAATCGGTATATTTGTACCCAAAATCGGTATTTGACAAAAAACAAACAGTATTCAATCAAATTCGTTTATTTATTGAAAACAAAAACTTACAGACTAATTTATATACAATCACTTACAGACTAGTTTATATAATCATTTTTTATACCAATATTCTTTGGCCATAGCCGCGGTCATCTTCGAGTTGATTTCAAAGTCATAACAGTTAGCTGTATTAAAGAGTCGTTTTGCGTGTAATAGACCAGTGATTGATTCAGTAGACAGCCTATTTCGCTGTTTTGTTTTCAAAAGATTAATATGTGAAAATATGCGTTCAACGTTAGCGGATGAATGGGGAAGTGATAAAATATTAAAGATGAAATTAGATAACAAAGGAAACATTTGAGTTTCATCGCCACGCTTTAGTAAACTTACTTCATCCCAAAATAGTTCTACATCATCAGGAAGTGTTTTGATTTGTTCACAATTTCTTAAAATGCGCCACTCTGTATCAATTTCCTGGAAATCATTGCTCTGAACAATATTGGGAAAAAGCCTACTCATAGGAACTATCGAAGAGGTATTGCCAATTTTAACATTTTTTGGGTCAATTATGTCTAAACCCTTTATTGGATTATTTTTCAATGGAAACCGCGTGGTTATTTGCTTACAAGCTTCGATATAAAAATCTAGGCATCTGCATTTAAACAAATTTACTTGATCTGCGTTTAGATTTTCTGAACTACTTAGTAGTGTATTAGACGCAGCAGCACCATAGTATACGGCGTCAATATCCATAAAATTTCTAGGATTTTTAAAATCAACATTTTCGATTGGTGTGCTAGTTAAATATTCTCTTTTTAAAAAACAATCAAATATAGTTTTTAATGTTCCAGTTATTTTTTCATATAAAGTATGAATTTTCGGGTGTTCTGCTTGCATTTCTTTATTTAAATCGGTAAATAATGGTAATACAAAATCTAAAAATTCCAAAAATAATACCGTAGTGGGATCTTGGAGCTTTTGTAATATATGTTCTGCAGCTAAAAGATGATCATTATTAGAGATTTGGTCTATAAAAAATAGTTTTAGAGCAGAGAGTTGTTCCAATATTCTCTTCACTGCTGCATGTACTGATAACCAGCGTGTTTGAGAGGGGTGAAGTATTCTATGTACTTTTAAGTCGCAAAACATTTGAAAGTTTTTAAACTCTGCTACTCTTTTTGGACTAGAAGAAAAGTAGTTGTAAATGTCCCTTACTAGATCCTCTATAAAGCGTGGCAATTTGGTACAAGCATATGACGCGCAAAGATGAAACGAATGGCAGGTGCATTTAAGTATAAAAATGTTGGGAATTTCATTTTGCAGCAATGTTACAACAGAATTATTACGTCCCATCATTACGTTTGCCCCATCAGATGCAAACCCTATTAGATTATTTTGATATGGAATATCATTGCTGCTAAAAAAGTTTACTATGTGTTCAAATAAGGTTGCTGCATTAGCTTCTTCTAATGGAATAAGAGCTAAAAAACAATCTTTAATACGATTCATTTTCGCATATCTCACGACTAAGCACAAGTGTTTGGTTGTACTAAGATCAGTGGACTCGTCAATAATAAGCGAAAACTTAGTTTGCCGCAGATCTTCACATAAATTATCGAAACTTTCTTTACCTATAATATGATCAATTATGTCGTGAGTTTTCGTCGAAGAACATTTGATTTCTTTGCCAATTTTTGAATCAGGACAAACGGCTTGCATCAGCTTCGGTAGGTGCTCCATAATAGTGAATGGTAGATTGTGTTCAGCAACAAACGAGGCTAATCTTATTTCACCTGAAATTAAAATTTAGAATTAAAAATTATGTAGGTATATCTAGTAGCGATTAGGGTCTAATTATATCCACTGCTTCTATTTATCGATAACTAGAAAACAAAATAATATAACAATCTAAATAGTACCTAACAAATAATTAAAAAGAAATTACCTTGCTTAACCAGTGTATCAGTTTTTTGAGTTTTGGTCACAGTAAATGATGATATCTTCGGTTGAGATTTTATATTCTTTGATGATACTGAGTGTGTTTGTGAAGAACTATGTTTCTTTAAAGCGTCTTTTCCTGATGTGATGTTGATATCTTTATCACAACTCTTACAATAGGCATAGCTTTCGCCTTTACGACTATCTTGCAACCAGCCTGGAAATTCTTTTTCCCATTCTTTTCTATAATATTGTAGATATTTTTTTCTTCTTACACTCGCACTTGTGCTTGGCTCCTCGTCAGACGACATTTTAACTGAATGGTCTTCTCACGCACTCTTTAGGATAAGTACTCTACTATCTCTTCAAAGTTAAGAAAATTAATGAAAAAAATAAAACCGAATTCCTGTTTATATAGACTAGACTGGTTACAGGTAAATTCCCTAGCGGGAAGCCCCTTATAACATCGAGTTGTAAGACAACAAGTTGTAGGAACAAGGGTATTCCCCAAAATATATGGAACATTCTGCACTAGGCCCATACTTACTATTGAGGGCTTCCCCGTCCGTAACATTAAATTAAACATAAATGAAAAGGGTTGCCAACTGAAAAGTGTAAAATCGGTAGAGAAATCGGGAGAATTTCCATGTGCATCCAGAAATCGTAGAAAATTCGTTATATTTCGGTATTTCGGTAGCACAGAGCCCATATCGGTATAAATACCGATAAATCGGTAGGTTCGAGAACACTGCTTGCTACAGTTGCTACATATTAATAATCTGTGATTTTGACGTTCCTGTTAGTTCCAAATTTTGACCGAATTCACTCTGGGTAGTTTGTCTATGGCTGGCATGCAGTGGTCTCGAACGTTATAGTGCTAAATCGGTAGAGCTGACTGAAATCGGTATATTTGTACCCAAAATAATATGATAAAAAAATACAATATTCAATCAAATTCGTATATTAATGCTTCTCTTTTGTCGAGTCTAAAAGTTTAATACCATAATAATCTGTCTGTGCTAATCTGTAATCTGTGGATGTTAGTAATCTGTGGTCTGTCAGTCCTTTGTTGTTGTTCACCAAAATGGACTATAGAAAAAAGTTATTTAATCCGTAAAAGTAGATATTTGGAGAGTTATCAAAAGTCTAGCGCTCCAGACTCGTTCCGACTGCTGGCCTACCTTACTGTGGTCCACACAGTGAATACGGCATCAATAATATTAATAGAAGTACCTACCTATTCACGTTGAATTCATAATCATATTTTTTTTTGCCAGAAATTTAACTCAGAAGTGTTTCAAATATTGCGATGGAAAAACTGAAAAAGTGTAGGATATGTTTAGTGGAGAATGTTCAGATGTATGTGGTTGCCAATAAGAACCTGCAGGAGATTTATGAGAAGCTGACTGATGTCCCAGTAAGTACATTGCATAGCTATGTAAAAATTGACGACCTAATAGTTGACAGTATTCATCGAAGTCAATTAACGTCTACTGTTGGACGTAGGCCTCCCTCAAGACCAAGAGTCCCACATCAACCGGTCCTGTGGTTCTCATATACAGCAAGTTCCTACCAGGTCACCTAACCACCTCATGAGAGACTTACACACTACTATGTGTAAGTGTAGAAGTGGCGACACCACTCCAGAACCAGTTGGACTGTATAACAATATATATATTGGGAGTATTTAAAATAAACAAATAATATATTAATGGTTTTGTTGCAGTTTGTAACTGAAGACAGTAGACCGATGCTTGCTTGTTTCTTCTGCTGCTCTAAACTGAAGCAATGCTACCGATTGCAGAGAAGATGCCTGGAGGCCGAGGAGCTGTTCGCTCAGATGTTGAATGATGAGTATGAGGTGAGGTTCGACTTTGACTTAGAGGGACTTCTAATTATAATTTTAGTATAAGGTTTTTTTTCACTTTTGACAAATGTTTGCAAATTTTAAATATACCACGTAATACTGCTACTTTTCTATGAAAATGTTGATCATCATCATCATCATTCCTGCCGAAAGACGTCCACTGCTGGACATAGGCCTTCCCCAATAGGGAGGGTTTGCCATAATCGCCACGCTTGGCAGGCGGGTTGGCGATCGCAGTATGGTGTTAAAATGCATAGAGAACGCTGCTGCCCATTCTCTAGTAATCTAGTCCCTTAGTTGCCTTTTACGCCACCCACGGGAAGAAATGGGATGGTGCTATTCTTTACGTCCGGCACCACACGGAACTCCGGCACCACATGGAAGCGATGTTGATACAGAGCTATAAAAAAAAAAAAATTGAAACTATTTATTTTAAACAACTTGACATGAACATTTAACACATACAATAGCGCTCAATCTTGGATTTAAAAAGATTATTTGCACTATCAACTTATTTAAGAGACACAAACATAGCTCATGCAGTGGTCGGTGAGTTTGGTAGCACTACCAACTATCCAGAGTGTAATGCACCTACCTATGATACGTCACTTGTGGAGGCTCTTCTGGCTGACTATATTAATAATAATAGTTTGTGATCATAGTGACCGTGATCATAAGCATAATTGACCTAACACTATAAAAAACTTTTTACAGACCAAACCTCTAATGAACCATGACCAAGACCCGCTAGAGTTTTTTAGTGGTCTTAATATAACTCCAACAGTGCACATAAGTATAGTTGATGAATGTCAAACAGAAAGCGTTGTTATCAAAGAAGAATTACCAGCTGTTTATGAGGGACTAGATGATGTTATTGAGCCAAAGGAGGAACATCAAAGTGATGGTATGTTTGATGAACAAAAATAATATCTTAAAATAAATCAAAGTTTCATTCTTGACACAAACATTTTTGATTAATATAAAATAAACTATATTAATCAAAAATGTTTTGTTTAATTCAACATAACCACATCTTAATATATTGTTAAATAAAATAACAAATATTTTTAATATACACGTTTATTTGCAGAGCTGGAACTGGAAAAGTTAGACATTAGCTGTCTAGATGTAGCAGGTATACCACAACACCATTCTGAATCAGATTTAGAAGATGATGTACCTTTAATGGAGTTTAAAATTGAAGTGGAAGAAGAACAGGAAGTATCTAAGAATAAACGAAGAGACAGGGAGACGCAAAGTAAGTATTATTTAGTTAATCTATAGGTAAGCAAACAGGCAAGTGGTTCACCTGACAGGAAGTGATTATTGTTACCTTTGGGTAATAACCAACCAAAAAACCTTTGAGTGAATGTTTAATGTTGAATTCTATAATTATGTTGACTGTAACTCGAAGTCACAAATGATAAACTAGGACCATCATAATTGAATCAATAAACTGTTAATTTCTGATGACAGTAACAAAACCCTGGCCAGTAAGATGACCAGTCAACACAAACAGCACACATTCACGAGCATAACTCTAAGGTCAGCCATTAGCCCCTCGCTGATTTTGTGCCCCGACGCACAGAGCGGCCGCCCCATATTAGGAAGCAATATTAATTTTAACAAAATAAATTAATGATTAATAAATAAATGATGAAGAATAAATAAAAACATAATATTACCCACTATTGAGTAATTTTATCGGTTCTAAGAGAAGTGTTCTTGTGAACGTGGGTAATAATTGTGTACTATAAATAGCATTGTAAGTATTATTATTAAACATTTCATAAAAACTGTTGGTAAAAAGTTATATATTAGTAAGACACACTTTAACAGTACTGTATGTGTATATGTATGCATAGGTACATAACTAGTACTGAAATTAAAAAACAAGTAGATATTTTACCTGTGTATTTTAACATTACTACAGTACTAAATTACTAGGTACAGTTTTATTTCGATTCTTTACAACTTGGCAAGCTTAAGCTAAATATTGTACTTTCTGAACTTTTCAGCTACTTTTAACATTGTTAATAGAATGTTGTTAGTCAGTAAGGCAATTACTTCTTAATAAGTATAATTAATTCTTCAAAATGTTATCTCTAATGCTACGGCTACATTGGTGCCGATTCCCTTGTTCACAAACTAAACTAAATTTAATTTGACAGGACTAAACTAAAATTTATCTTCTGTCCTTTTCTTAATGAAATAGAAAGAAAAAGATGCACTGAACTTAAATTTAGTTTAGTTTGTGAACAAGGGAATCGGCACCACTGTCGCGATAGCACGGACTATACTTCACGCGCTCTCTCTCGCACACCGGTTGACGTCTCGCTGTATGACAAGGAGCGCGCGTAGCGTACTTCGCGTTATCGCGACATCAATTTTATTTACAAAGTATGAGTTTTATTATCGGATTAACTACCACTGTTAGGGTTCCGTAGTAAACAAGGAACCCTTATAGTTTCGCCATGTTTGTCTGTCTGTCTGTCCCCGCTGTAGCTCAGAGACGCTTAGTACTAGAAAGCTGTAATTTGGCATAGGTATACATATTAATCACGCTAACAAAGTGCTGAAATAAAAAAATAAATAGGGATCTCCCTTGCACGTATGGATGATATTTTTTTTCTCGTCTACCCCATGGTGTGGAGTATCGTTGGATAGGCAGTTCACAAATATTGCAGGTCTAAGAACGCCACTTTTCGATTCAAGGATCCGCTTGCGTAATATTAAGCATTAAAATGCAAATTTTTGTTAGAGTCAAGTGTCCCTTCCAGTTAAATGGTACTATATGGAGATGTAAAAAAAAAATAATGGCAGTAGTACATATAATGAAATTAAAAGGAAAACGATAAAGTGGGATTTACAAGTTAACGAGTAATAGTCGACCAACTTAAATTTACAGTTGGAGAATTGACCATGGCATATATTGATGTATGGGAGAACATGTTTTTCAACTATAATGTTAAGTTTGTTTTTGGGATACATTCATACCAACATTTCAACTAGGAAACCCTTCATTGTGCGTGGTCTGACACGCACTTAGCCGGTTTTTATTAAAAAAAATTGACTATGAAAAAAGACGGAAGTGAAGACATCTTTTTCTAAATAAAATCAGTATTAATAACGATTCTAAAATCCCCCTATGGAGGTTTTGTGTGTGTGTATATAATGTCTTTGGGTTGTGTGTACGGAGAGAAAATGAAATGCTGTGAAAACTCTGTGGTAACTTTACTTATTAAACTTGTTACGAAATATTACAGAGGAGTAGCTTATCAGTTTAATAAGCTTTAAGTTTTGTTTCGCCATTTCTTCTCAGGGGTAGTCAGATAGGAAATGTCGACTCCATCTAGCTTATTTTTTAATATGACGTGTAAAAGTGATTCTCATATCCTATTTACAGAATAAACAATTTCATTTCATTTCATTTCATTTCATTTCAATAGTGCGTCTATAGTTAACGGCGGTTACGGGCGAACTGGTGTCGCCGGGCGCTGCACGAATCTAGAATACAAAACGATTTGTCAGCGCTCCTACAGAGGGATTTTATGGACTTACACTTATGTTTTTTAAATAAATAACTAAATAAATAAATAATTCGGCTACATTTTGTTTCAGTCGCCAAATTTTAATAAAAACTGTTATTAGGTAATCCGATAAAATAACTCAAGCTTTTAGAAATAATAAACAGAATCTAAATCGAGCCAATAACATCAGAGTTATGGCAAAAAATGTAAAGCAAGGTCACAAACGCTAGTCAAAAAATAAAAAATTGATTAACATGCAAAATACGTGATACGCATGATTTCAGAAAAATACGGGCCGTCACATGCCCATCCATGGCTGGCATTCTGTACAAAGCGAAAGATCACTATTGTAATCACTGACTAAACAGATAAATAAAATTATGATTACCTACAGTTGAGGGACCTCGTAGATTAAAAAGTGTTCCACAGAACGGTCCCTTGACAGCAATGAAAAATGTAATTCTTTATCTGTTTAGTCAGCGAGCAAATGAGTGATCTTTGGCTTTGTATGTACAGATTAACGAATACAACTTTTTTTTTACTTTTGAGTTCGGTTTTTGGCAGGGCAGTCGTTTTTTTTTTGACCTAGCTAAAACTTATCGGAATTGGTTTTTGACCAACTCTGGCCGCTCTGTGCGATGCCACCGCAAGCAGTGACAACTAGGGCATACTCAGACAAGAATAATTAATACATTAGTGATGAGTCCCATTCATGAGGTCCCTCGTTTGAGGAACACGTGATCGCAAATTGAAAGAGTTACTCGAATTTCAACATTGAACCACCTCACCATCTCACTCGTTCACGAGTCCAAAAAAATAAAAAATGACATTGACAATTTGAAATCGTGGCGAGTGGCGCGGCGAGCGAGTTCGTGACTCTCGAGTACCTACTCGTGAGTCGTGGGTGAGTGAGTGTGAGTGAGCTCAGTGACCGAATGAACCGACTTAAAAATTGTATAGATTTAGAGAATGAGTGAGGTGAGGTCTGTTCTGGTGAGCACAGTAAACATTAACGTTATAATTTTGGTATGTATGTACTGTAGTGTGCGGGACGTACTACATTAATAAATAATATTCGTTTTTGATAACTGTTAATACAGTTATCAATAAGGAAGAGTGGGAGTGAAAGAAAAGAGGAGAGAACAACAAACAACAAACGAATTTTAAAAGATAAATGTATATTTATCTTTTAAAATTCACTACACATTCGTTTGTGAGTTCAATAAAGACTGTCTCGGTGACAATCAATCATTTCAAATCTATCTTCCGATTTTTAAATATTTATTTTTTATTAAGTTGACAGTGGCGCCGATTCCCTTGTTCACAAACTAATCTAAATTTAAGTTCAGTGCATCTTTTTCTTTCTATTACATTAAGAAAAGGACAGAAGATAAATTTTAGTTTAGTCCTGTCAAATTAATCAGCGCTTGACGTAAATTGACGTAATTTTAGTAGGCAAGTTTTTAATCACGTCTAAACTTGTATGGAGTAGTGACAGGCACTGATTAATTTGACAGGACTAAACTAAAATTTATCTTCTGTCCTTTTCTTAATGTAATAGAAAGAAAAAGATGCACTGAACTTAAATTTAGTTTAGTTTATGAACAAGGGAATCGGCACCAGTGTCAACTAGCGGCTAGGATGATGCATTATCATAGAACCTCTACAGTACCTAATGAAATAATGTAAGTAATGATGTTTGTTGTGTCATGTGTGTGTGGTGAGTCTGATACTGATGTTTGGCAGGATATTTTTATATTAAGAACAGATACGAGATACCTAAATCCATTAAAAGCTCCCATGATTTCGATATTTTACCGTTGGAGCCATAATCACGTTAAATAATTAGGTATGGTAAAACCACCACTAGCAGCAATAAGTATTTCCACCACACCAAATCACCACCAAAAGCAAAACAAGCAAGTAAGTAGAACATAACCAAAACAAAACTCTACGTAATTGTTACAAAAAAATGTCAACAATTAATTTCAAGTGCACCACCAAGGTATACATTATGTAAACTATTAAAACTAGTATCTAACATTATTAGTCAAAACGAATTTTAAAGAAAATATTTTTATTTCAGCTATGGTGAATTATTATGAACTCTAAAAGCATTAGCATTAGATTAGTAATAAAGTGTCATTGATTTGTTTATTTTGGCGGTCTATTTAGGAGTGAAAGAAAATTATGTGTGTGAGAGATGACAGACGAGAGAGATTTGTGAATAATCGGACGGAGAGTCGTGAGTCGTCGCCGCGCCGGCTCGCCTCGCTCCCCCGTACATTCGGCTGAGTTCGGCTCGGACTCACGAGTCGTGAGATGAATAAGCCGTTGACGATTCCTCACCTCAAATGAGGGCCCGGGTACCTCATGAGGACCTCACGAGGTAAAGTGAGGTCCTCCCTCAACCTCAAACAAAATTGATGAGTTACCCATCACTATAATAAATTAACGCACGGGACACATGCGGCTTTATTCCGCGTCCTCACAAATCAGCCTAACACTTATACAAGGCTCAAACGTACTAGGACTGAGTAACCCAAATCTATTTAGTAATAACACACAACATCACGTCTGTCACCCGCAGGGTCAGAGAAGAGTTGACAATTTATTTATTTGTACTAAACACTAGTATAAATAAATAAATTCTTTATTGGCATAAAAAACGTGTACAAACAAAGTGAAGCCCTGAATCCTGCACTAGATGACACAGCTGTGTTACAGGAGCCAGTGTCTTCTCCGAACAGTAGGTTCTGTATTTTCTGCAATGTACAGCGATTGAATTTACTTTACAACAAAATAAATAAAATTAAAACCCGAAATTCAACTTGAAACCTGAAGGATGATTTTCATTCGTCTGTGATGTGTTGTCGTTTGTGATGATTTTTCATAATGACGCATTAATAAATAATTATATACCATTATTAAATTGATATAAAGTCAAAACCTTCTAAATACAGGTGAATTCCACTGAACAGGGTTTGTTTAGGTACACTTTGATCAGATACTTTTGGAACAGACCATACGTCGTTGTTAGTACAATTTTGTATGTCATGTCTCTGGTGTTAAATGCTTTGTTCAATGTCACCAGATTGTATGATTCACACTAGTGTGAAGCATACAATCCGCTATTATTTTGATTCATGTGCATGTCAATCTGCTTCTAACATGGTACTTACCAGATTTATAATAACAGGGGCGACCGGTGCGAAGAAACCAAAACTAAACACTCGAAGAACAAAACTAGAATATGAAATAACAGCCGAGCCAACGAAAAAAGAAAAATCAGACTCGAAAGTTATCCGGATAACTCGAAAACATACGTCCAAACCTGGCACTTATTTCAAAGAGTCTTACAAATGTGATCAGCGTAGTTTTAATCCAACAAAAAAAAATATACAACATAATCGAACACAACTTGGTGAAACACCTTACAAGTGTGATGTATGTCAGCGTAGTTTTAATGAAAGGAGATATTTAACAAAACACAAGCGGCTACACACTGGTGAAAAACCCTATAAATGTAACTTGTGTCAGCGTAGTTTTATTGAAAAGAGTGCTTTAACGAATCATATTCGTGTACACACTGGTGAAAGACCTTTCAAATGTGATATATGTCAGTGTAGTTTTCGTCAAACTGGTACGTTAAAAACTCATATTCGTCAACACACTGGTGAAAAAGCCTATAAATGTAACTTATGTCAGCGTAGTTTTGGTGAAAAGAGTACTTTAACAAATCATATTCGTATACATACTGGTGAAAAACCTTTCAAATGTGATATATGTCAGTGTAGTTTTCGTCAAAATAGTCATTTGACAACTCATATTCGTCAACACACTGGTGAAAAACCTTATAAGTGTGATGTATGTCAGCGTGGTTTTAGTCAAAAGTATGATTTGACAAAACATAATCGAATACATACTGGTGAAAAACCCTATAAATGTGACGCATGTCAGCGTAGTTTTAGTCAAAATAGTGCTTTAACAAAACATATTCGTTTACACACTGGTGAAAAACCTTATAAGTGTGATGTATGTATGCGTAGCTTTCGTGAAAAGCGTGCTTTAACAAAACATATTTGTATACACACTGGTGAAAAATCCTTTCAAACGTATGTGAGTGTAGTTTCGCCCAATTCTATAATTTAAAAGTCATATGCTTATGCTCACTGGTCATAAACACTTTTCGGTGTAATGTATGTAAGTGTAGTTTTAGTAATAAGTTGCACTTAAGAAATCATATTCGAACACGCTATTGAAAACCCTTTCAAATGTCATAAACTCATATGTTTAGCATAACTTTAAAACTTTTGCCTATTATTAAACTACTTAAACCCCACATTGTTACTCGCACTTTTTTCTTCTGTACTTTAAAGGATAACCGAATAAAATGGTCTGCATGACCAATAACACTAACACTTATGTATGTCATTATAATTAGATAGGTATTTTAATATAATACAATAACTACTATCGCGGCTCATTTCAAATCGCTGTGTGAAAAAGATATAGCGATGTTTCGTAGGACTGACCTGGACGGTATACAACGGGACCCTTGAATAGTTAATCACTTATAGTGGTCTGAGTTTGGGAGTCTGCAAATATATGCATTCCGATGATAACATAATACAATGGTACAATCGAGCTGGTCTCATGATGGACCTGTACGCTAGATAACAGAACTCTTGAATGGCTAATAGTAATCCATCTAGTGTAGGCTCATTGGATGTGTCTTAACGAGTCTTGTTAATTTCACCTGATCGGGGACCAGAAGACTGCTCTGAACGCTAGATAGCGGAACTCTTGAATGGCTACTAGTAAACCCACCGAGGGTCAGCTCATTACATTTGTCTTATTTCACTAGTAATAAAGTTTATTGTTCAATGACATCAGAAAATCCCCTGCTCTTCGAACCTCTTCGGTCCTGCTGCAAATCATTAATACCGCTATTATTTTGATTCGTCCCGTCTTCTTCGAACATTGTACTGACCAGATTTATAATCACAGGGGCGATCGTTGTGAAGAAACCAAAACTAGACCCACTAAGAACAAAACTAGAAGATGCAATAACAGCTGAGCAAACGAGAAAAGAAAAATCGAAAGTTATCCGAACATCTCAAAAATGGACATCCAAACCGGGCACTTATTTAAAAGAGCGCTACAAATGTTATCAGCGTAATATTAATCCAGTAAAAAAAAAATTACAACATAATAAAAAACCTTTCAAATGTGATGTATGTCAGCGTTGTTTTAGCAAAAACTGTGATTTAATAAAACACAATCGAATACACACTGGTGAAAAACCTTACGAATGTGATGAATGTCAGCGTAGTTTTAGAGAAAAAGGTGGTTTAATTAGACATATTCGTGTGCACACCGGTGAAAAACCTTTCAAATGTGATTTTTGTACGTGTAGTTTTCGGCAAAATTGTCATTTAAAAAGACATTTACTAATTCACCATGCTGAAAAACCTTATAAGTGCGATACTTGTCAGCGTAGTTTTAGTGTAAAGTATAAATTGACAAAACATAATCGAATTCACAGTGGTGAAAAACTATAAAAGTGACGCATGTCCGTGTAGTTTTAGTCAAAATAGTGCTTTACCAAACATATTAATTTTACACACTGGTGAAAAACCCTTTCGACTGTTAAGCAACCGCTAAGTGATGTAGTCAAGAGTCATTTAACAATACATACTCGTATACACACTGGTGAAAACCTTATAAGTGTGTACCTTATGTCAGCGTAGTTTCAGTCAAAAGAGTCTTTTAATTGGTCAAGGACAGCTAATGAGACACAATTGATTATCTATTGTTTGACTCCGAATCGGTGTCGCGCGGGGCTTAACAGGTTAAGAATACATAATATTCTTATGTACACTGGTGAAAGACCTTATCAGTGTGATGTATGTCAGCGAAGTTTTAGAGATAAGGTTAATTTCATAGAATATAATAATGTATTTTTAAAACATACTCAAAAATTTGGTAGTGAGCTATGTTTTGCTTATAAAGGCATACAAATGATTAGATAATAAGAACTATAACATAAGTATTGTAAAATGAAAATTATAAAGTAACAATATAATTATTTGAGTAATTGTATTAAACGCAGTCATTATTAAAGTAAATTTTATTTGAATTCAGAGTCAATTTCATGCCAAAATTTGCATCTAGAGTGTAATAACATCCTTCAAGCAGCTATTTTATTTTAGTGAAGTTTTACATTTCACAAAGCATAACCCTATACTAATATTATAAGTTTGTATGTAGGGGTAGTCTCTGAAACTACCAGTGAGATTTTGAACCCAATTCTTGAGCAAGGTTATAGGCTATTTAACATCACGCTACGTCCCTTAGGAGCTGGGCAAAAAAAAAGTCTAAGAACGCTAAGCAAAAACGAAGTAATATCTCGGGCGGGCGACGCAATGGGCCGGAGGAATAAGAAATTTTATGCGGACGAAGTTGCCGGCAGAGGCTGGTTCATTCATATAATTATTGAGCACGTATCGGTGTTTTATTAACTACCTACAAGTAAAAGTAAGTAATTTAAGATATAATTACAAAATCTGTAATGTCAACTGGAAACGCCGGGAGGGGACGCCCCAGAAAGACATATAGTGACCTCATTAAGGCGCTGACAAGACCCAATTGGCCAAAATAGGCTTCTCTTAAGAAAGAAAATTGCCAAATCTGTATAGTTTGTGGTAGTGGAAAAAATATATGTTAATTTTGAACATATTTCCCAGAACTTGGTTGTCACCAAAACACGTTTGAAAAAAAAATCTCGATACAAACTAACGTTAAACTAACCTGTTACCTTGAGTTCTAATCCAAAATATCTGTATTAAATATCAACATAAATTACGTATTTAATTAATAACAAGTACGTCTTATTCTAATGCAGAATTTGGTTGTTTTTTATTTTCGATTACTCAACTCAATTCTGAGTAAATAGATAATTACTTCATATTTTGCAATAAATTACAAGCGTTTTGTCGTCGCGCTTCTCTTTCTTTTCTATGCAATCTGACAGTGACCGCGGTTTAGGTGTTGTCAGCGTCTTAATGATGTTCTTCAAAAAGGTCAGGTGCGTAGTACTCGGCGAAAATAGAATTTTGATCCGTATATTTATATTTTCTGCATGAACATTACAAGAAATATTTAATAAACCAGTGTTAAATGTAAAATTTAAAAAATATAGCAAAATAGTTTATAACTTTTAATTTCAAAGTAAAAACCGTAATTTATTTTATATGACATCATAAAAGACATGTAAAAGACCCACACATTATTATTCATTTCAATCGTTCACGAAAATTGTCTATGGATCCGAACTTCGTCTGCGTGTCCAAAAACAAAATAGAGTAGGATCATTAACGAAACAAGCAACGTTTAAATTTCGTTCGTCTGTGAAGTTTCGTTTCAGAGAAAGAGAGTAGACCCCCAGATGTATGAACGTAAACGAAGCAAAAGGAGTATGTAAGGAGCGTAGCAGGTGGCGTTCTATAGTTTCTGCCTACCCCCAGGGGAAGAAGGCGTGTGTTAAGATAGATAGATAGATAGAAGATAGAATACTCTTTATTATGTACACCATAAAAATTACAGATACAAACGTTGAAATTTTACAAGGGGTGACACAATGGGCGGTCTTATCGCTAAAAGCGATCTTTTACAGACAACAGATAATGTATGTATATCAACTGAATCTATAATTTCATTTGATATAATGATCAGTTAATATAATAAACGATCGATATCATTTTAAAATAACTATTTTTTATTAGCATAACATACATTGAATATAAAATCGTTTGATATACCACTGAAAAGACATAAAACCTATTTAGTCTAAGTACTATGATAAAAACTCCTAGTTAAATACGAGCTCTGGCTTCTAATTTAAGCTTCAATAAATAACTATAACTTGTATATATATATATATTTGTATGCATAATAAATATTGTAAAGTATTTTTTTAATTGTTAAGATAGCTCGACGGAGTCCCGCTTCGCGGGGCACCTATTTCTGAGTGGTTATAAAAAAAAATAACCAGGAAGGCTTCCGCTCCCGCCTTAGCCTTCAAACCCATCAGAGTCGGATTGCTCTGAATCGGGGTATTAACCATAATGATGGTTACAACATATATTTTAAACGAAGACCTAATGATTTTCGGTTAAATAAACGGTATATCCAATAGCGTTCTACGATATAAGTTTTTGAGTATATAATTGTTATATGCAAAGAAATTATATCAACAGTTGGTATATCTCACGATTATTACATCTTGTGAACGTTATTGATACCATCATTATGGTTACCAATCCGGAATCTGGGGAACCACCCAGAAATTGGAGCCCCACCTACATCATCATCATCTGCCTAGCTTTTTCCCAACTATGTTGGGGTCGGCTTCTAGTCTAACCGGTTGCAGCTGAATACCAGGATTTCACATGGAGCGACTGCCTATCTGACCTCCATAACCCAAGTACTGGGTAATACCATACCCCTTGGTAAGACTGATGATGTGTAACAATACCTACATTGTTTTTTTTTTATTAATGTAGATTTGTTATTACATAAAATTCAGTTTCCAGGACGTATAAAGCTGGTAGGCATAATATTTTAACTTTTTAATATATGGAAGTACGAGGTGCATTCAATAAGTACCTAGCCTCATCGCCAGAGGGCGCTGTAGTTTCAAAAGAGTTTTACCACAGTGTAGCACATTCCTGCCGGGGTCGCGGGAAGGTACTTATGGGTCACCGAGGCCCCCGCAACACAGGCAACAAGAAGGAATACGGGTGGGTTTTAGTCAGTAAGAGTCTGACACACCCTCCCGCTCCGTCCAGAGCGGGAGAAGTTATTTGATGATTTCTCACCCAAAAAAAAAAAAAAAAAAAGTGTAGCACATTCTTTTTTAATTTTTTTTTCAAATTTTCATTCCAATCCCTTCATTTGTTTTAATTTGACAACTTATGGAAGTGAACGTGTCGATCGGTTTTACTAAAATGGAAAAAGAGCAATATCGTTCGGTGATTCGATTCCTATTTTTGGAAGGGAAAACGCGCATCGAAATCAAAGAGCGCTTGGATGCTGTGTACGGTGACTCTTCTCCATCGATGGCCACCGTCAAGAATTGGTTCAACGAGTTTGCACGTGGCCGTACGTCGGTTTTTGATGAACCACGTCCAGGTGCACCGAAAACAGCTGCTACGGAGGAAAACATTAAAAAAATCCATGATTTCGTATTGGCAGATCGCCGATTGAAGGTTCGGGAGCTAGCTGAGACTGTATGCATTTCAGAAGGAACAGTGCATCATATTCTTCACGAGGAACTCGGCATGAGAAAGCTGTCGGCGCGATGGGTGCCGCGTTTACTCACACCAGAAAACAAGCGCAACCGTGAGACCACATCGGAGACGTGTTTGGCGCTGTTTAAGCGGAATCCAGCGGAGTTTTTGCGTCGTTTTGTGACCGTCGATGAAACCTGGATCCACTGGTACACACCAGAGACCAAGGAGCAATCAAAACAATGGATCCAGACCGGGGAACGTGCTCCAAAGAAGGCGAAAACTGTAAAATCGGCCGGAAAAGTTATGGCCACCGTTTTCTGGGGTAAAATCTAGTATCGTTTGGCAGGAGAAGGGGGGTGGGAGTGGGAGAGGAGGTTGGGGGGTGGTGCACCTTGCCCCCTGGCACCACTCCCATGAAAAGGTAACGCACCGTTCTTGAGAAAAACAAATTATTGTAACCTAAACTCAAAACACTTAAAGTCGATTAAAAGGCGTAGTAGGAGGCCCGCTTCGCGGGCCTCTAGGGTTTAAAAAAAATAACCTCGAAGGGGATAGCGGGGTCTAAGTTCGCTTGCTCCGCTCGCTCACTAGACCCCGCCATCCCCTTCGAACCTAACCTGTCCGAGTCGGGGTGCCCCAAGTACCGAGCTCGCTTCGCTCGCTCTTGCATCCTAAGTTCTCCTAGTAACAGTAGTAACATTGCCTTTTATACACATATACGATCAGTGGAAGTACAAACACAGAGAAAAAATTCACGCAACTCGAGGAGAAACGGAACGATCGAAAACAAATGACAGTGACACATGACGCAAATGGCATACCTGTTTTATTGTTTACGTTCCGTGTTATCGAATTTGCCCGACATTTTATACCATGGACTGACTACAAATACTGATACTGGATACTGGATACTGACTACAGATGCTGGGGCAGATTTGGTTGTCAATCGCCCATTTTAAACGTTTCGTTTTTCGCTTCTTATCAGATTTGAGGTCAGAAACATTTTTTTATTAATTTCTCGAAAAATATGCATTACCTTTTAATAAGAGTGGTAACGTTATAATCGGGGACCCAAACCCTACCAACTTTAGCCCCTTTTACCCCCCAACTCCTGCCAAACGATACTAGATCCAACCCGCCCCATCCACCGTATTCTCCAGATTTGGCCCCTTGTGACTTCTTTCTGTTTCCTAATCTGAAAAAATCACTCGCCGGGAATAGATATGGATCGAATGAGGAGGTCATCGCCGCCACGGAGGCCTATTTTGCAGAGTTTGACAAAAACTATTTTTCGGACGGGTTAAAAAAGTTGGAGCATCGCTGGGCTAAGTGTATCGAACTAAAAGGAGACTTTGTTGAAAAATAAATTGCCACTTTTCCAAAATTTTCGTTTACTTTTTGTAGGCTAAGTATTTATTGAATGACCCTCGTATCTGTTGTTTTTATACCACACGTATAGTAACAATTTTTCTGCATTCTGTAAACAAGTTTCTGTTGTTGTTGACTGTCCTAAAAAAATAACACCATAACCGCAGCTGAGGCAACTGGTCCATGATACGCTGTTAACAGTGTATCAGTACTTACTTTTTAAAAGTTGAAATAGCAAATACGCTGATATTTAAACTAATTCACTTAATCGCTTGCAAATTTCCTCCAAATACCGCTTCCAAGTAAGTTTATCATCTTTTGTGTTATGCCTAAAAATTTCGAGTAGAATACGGAATTTCGACGCACAAAATATCGATAAATGCTAATACGATGCTACAAAATTGCAATGCACGTTACCGCGGAAGATTTTCACTGCGGTACTACTTAACTTCGATGCACGAAAACGAAAACTCTTAGTCGCTTAAAAGGCGTAGTATGAGGCCCGCTAAGCGGGTCTCAAGGGCTTGAAAAAAAATAACCTCGAAGGGTATGTTTTCGAGTTCGCTCGCTCCACTCGCTCAGTAGACCCCGTCATCGCCTTCGAACCTAACCTGTCCCAAGTCGGCGTGCCCCATATCCCGAGCTCGCTTCGCTCGCTCTTAACGGTAGTGTTTTAACCGGGGACCCAACTAATATGATAAGCTTAACGAAGCGACGAGCAGGTTATCGAACGTGCATCGAAGTTAAGTAGTATCGCAGTGAAAATCTTTCGCGGTAACATGCATCGAAGTCAAGTTGTATCGTAGTGAAGATCTATCGCGGTAACGTGCATCGAAGTGTAGTGGCTTCGCAGATACGGTCTTTCGCAGTAACGTGCATCGCAATTTTGTAGCATCGTATTAGCATTTATCGATATTTTGTGCATCGAAATTCCGTTTTTTGACCAAAAACTTCGTATTACAAAGCTTCTTCTATTTCGAAATCATCATAGCAACATCAACTAAAGTCTGTTTTAATCTCGGAGACTAAATTGACACATGCAAATGTCAAACTCCAAATTGACAAAACGAACAACAATCATTTGAAATGTCAAATTAGTCTGGGATTAAAAAACGAACTATAGTGGTTTCTCAAAATCTCAAGCTGTTGGTGGCGAAAGTGCATCACTTTGGTTTTATTTAGATTAATTACAAGATTATTATCATTAACCTATTGACCGCCACCTCAAAAAAGCAAAAACTTGCCCTCGGCGCCAAGCTACGAATTATTCCGACCTGTCATGTAATCGTGACCGTGGCTTGCTGGTCACATTTTGGTCTGTCATCTATACATGACTGTGGCGGTCAAAAGGCTAAGCCAATGTTTTTCCACCAACCTGTTTTTTTAGTCGACGTAGGTACAATTCGTTTGTAGGTAGGTAGGTACCTATATTGTTTTCAACAGCCTCAACAAAATATTTATTTCGCATCCATGGGTGCGTTAAAATTAATTTACAACATTGGTTCTTGAGACAAACTTTAGATTTGTTTATTACTTGCCAGGTGAACTTTTGATGTATTTTGTAAAACATTTATAAAATGGTTATTTTGATTAAGAGGCAGTCACAATAGCATTCTGAAAGCTTATACTTCCGCAGCAGCAGATACTTCCTCCGCCTTTAGAAGATGTGCGAAGACTTATACCATAGTGCACAGTTCTCTAGACTAATTCGTCTTTAGTTTAAGTTACTAATAATAGAAATATAAGTGCACACCTGTTACCTACTAACATTTTATGGATCTTTTAGTTGTCCGAATTAAAATGATGACGTAGTTTTAGTGACAAGGTGATTTAATAAACCATATTCGTATAGGTACCTACATGCACCTTTTAAATGTGGCATAATAATATGTCAGTGTATTTTTCGTCGAAATGGTTATTTAGAAAGACATACTCGTAGATCTTCAGCTTTATTAGTTTTTAAATAAACTTTATGCAGAAAAATAATCATTTATCTTTCTAATCATAAGTCAGCTGCGTAGCGGGGAAAAGACTCCGCCAGCGTCATGTACATGTTTTATGAGTAGAGCATCTGTTTTGCAAGTCTGACAAACCAACTGATGATCTTGACACCCAGGAACATCCAGCTGACGGCGACTTTTATTGTTGCTTGCCATGGTGGGTCAAAATGACTACGCCAAATTTCCTTTCTTTCTTTGGTATTGTTCGTTGAATCGTTGAGCTCCTTAAGACGCTGACAACACCTAAACTGCGGTCACTGTCAGATTGCATAGAAAAGAAAGAGAAGCGCGACGACAAAACGCTTGTAATTTATTGCAAAATATGAAGTAATTATCTATTTACTCAGAATTGAGTTGAGTAATCGAAAATAAAAAACAACCAAGTTCTGCATTAGAATAAGACGTACTTGTTATTAATTAAATACGTAATTTATGTTGATATTTAATACAGATAGTTTGGATTAGAACTCAAAGTAAGAGGTTAGTTTAACGTTAGTTTGTATAGAGATTTTTTTTTCAAAACGTGTTTTGGTGACAACCAAGTTCTGGGAAATATGTTCAAAATTAAGATATATTTTTTCCGCTACCACAAACTATGCAGATTTGGCAATTTTCTTTCTTAAGAGAAGCCTATTTTGGTCAATTGGGTCTTGTCAGCGCCTTAATGAAGTCCTGACTTAAGCTGCACAATTACTGACAAATGCGTGCACTGACTGGACAGGTTCACTCAATGGCGCCGATTCCCTTGTTCACAAACTAAACTAAAATTAAGTTCAGTGCATCTTTTTCTTTCTATTTCATTAAGAAAAGGACAGAAGATACATTTTAGTTTAGTCCTGTCAAATTAATCAGCGCTTGACGTAAATTGACGTAATTTTAGTAGGCAAGTTTTTAATCACGTCTAAACTTGTACAGAGTAGTGACAGGCGCTGCTTAATTTGACAGGACTAAACTAAAATTTATCTTCTGTCCTTTTCTTAATGAAATAGAAAGAAAAAGACGCACTGAACTGAATTTAGTTTAGTTTGTGAACAAGGGAATCGGCACCAATCTGTGTGGTTCTTTCATCAAAAGACCATTTCAGACACCAATCTACGTGGTCTTCACATGATCTGACCAAGATTATGTCTGGACTTTAAAAGAGACTGTGACCTCTGAGTTTGTTTGTTTGTTTGTTTCGGCGTCTCACTACTGTGAGATTCTTCTCAGAGTAGTGAGATGGGAAACGCCGACCTCATCTAGTTGTAAAAGTATGATTGACGTGTAAGTGTTTGTACAACCTACTTACAGAAATAAAATAATTTAGGTATTTATCGTTTACGTCTTTCAAGTGCAGGAAATATAATATTTACTGTAATTTACATTCTGATAGGGTTGTAGGTGGGTTGCTGCTTGAGAGGCTTTCAGAGATAAAATAACTATGACCGCATATTCTAATCTCCAAGTTGGAACGTCACGGTATTCGGGGAGTGACACTTGATATCTTTAAGGATTACCTTAAAAATCGTACACAGAGAGTTAAAGTAGACACACACCTTGGTGATGAACAAAAAGTAACTTTCGGAGTCCCTCAGGGTAGCATCTTGGGCCCTACCATGTTTCAGATCTACATAAATGATCTATGTCGCATGTCACTGCCAAATAGCAAGATTTTCACTTATGCCGATGACACGGCAATTATTGTTTACGGTCCTACATGGGAAGCAGTTAAAGCAAATGCTGAACATGCGATGTCGGAAGTAATAAAATGGCTGAGGTCTAACTTGCTCACGCTAAACCTTGACAAAACTGCATTCATCCCTTTTGCACTGAGAAATAACTCCAAACCACCCAGCTCTTTTCTTCTAACTGCGCACACCTGCTCTGATCAAGAAACACCTTGCCTCTGCTTGCCCCTCACTAGAACGAACATTGTCAAATATTTGGGAGTACAAATTGATGAAGGGCTCAAATGGGACTTTCACCTTGACACTGTCACAACAAGGACTTTGCGACTGGTTCATGTCTTCAAACGACTTAGGGAATCAGCGGATCTTGACACTATCAAGATGGTCTACTTCGCACTGTGTCAGTCAGTAATCGGTTATTGTATCACAGCTTGGGGTGGTGCCGGGAAAACTAGGTTCCTTAGAGCAGAACGAGCACAGAGAGCAGTTTTGAAGGTAATGATGAAAAAACCTTATAGATACCCAACAACCCAACTTTATGCTGACATCAAGGTGCTCACAGTCCGGCAATTGTATGTCCTTCAATCAGTTCTCAGAAAGCATGCTACGTTGCCCAAATCTGACCCAAATAAACGTACAAACCTCCCCTTTGGTGCTCAGCACAAGACCTCTTTCGCCAAACACCAGTTCTACGTCTTAAGCTCACACATATACAAAAAAATCCATAAAACTCTCAACATACTAGATTTAAACCGTCACCAACTTAAATCTAAGGTCACTAACTGGCTGCTACAACAGGACTACTCTAACACTGAGTCTTTACTAACCTACATCGCGTAAAATATTAAAATATTAATAAACAATTAATAAACAAAAATGCACACCCATATACACCCCTCCCCCCCCCACACAACACACACCACACCACACACACACACACACGTACTCACTCACAAACACACACAACTTGAAAATATACCTTTCTGTTACCCTGGGCTTTGGTTCTACAAATGTAATTGTTGTAATATTACAAAATATGAAATTATATCAAATTAAGTGAAATAGTACTTGTAGACCTCGCGCATAGATATAAGTTATCTTGATTTAAGTTCCACACATTTGTATATGTTTTTTCTTTTCTTTTATCTATGTAAGTTTTGTGAAAATAAACGATTTATTATTATATTATTATATATAAGGTACAGACGACAATACGACACGCCCAGTCCGCATACGTATATTCAATCAAATATATCCAATAGTTACTATAACTAGTCAAAGATTGGCAAAATCCATAGTCGGCCATCTACTATTGGCGCCATCTCCACAGACGAGAGAATCGCGGCGATAGTCACGCTGTCTTCAAATTATAGCCGCGATGATATCGCCGTGCGGAGATTAATTTTATTCATAGTTTCTATTGAATTTGACGGCATGATGAGACTATCGTCGCGATTTTCTTGGGAGAAAATCCCGCCTTAGTGTTTGAAATAACCACTTTTTGCAATTTCATGTTGTTCGATCATTTAGTTACCTACAAAATGGTTGAGCTGAATCACAGAACATATATACCCTAAAGGGTATGGCTAGAGGTATGGTAGAGCTGAATGGTGCTGATCCATGCGTCACGATCCCAAACTGGCGCCGTCAAAAAGTACTAGTCATCTCTTAGTAGCCACGGCTATTTGAATTTTTCAATTGTTTTTACCTTTTTATTACGACGTTTTTAACGTGCACGTCTTTCTACATTGTTCTCACATTTATAATTTAATCATGATGGAACCAATATTTTATTTAACCGAGTGACTTGCACGTCAAAAAAGCAAAAACGTGTCCTCGGCGCCAAGCTACGAATTATTCCTTAAATCTGTCATGTAGTCGTGACCGTGGCGTGCTGGGCACATTTTGGTTCGTCATCTATACATGACTGTGGCGGTCAAAAGGTTAAGTGTCCGTGGAGTTTCTTGCCCGTTCTTCTCCATGGGAACATACTACGCTGTGGAATGGGCAACTTAGGTTCATCTTTCTGACTGACAGACCCCTTGACAATTCAAAAGTGCCTATAATTCGTTTAATTGAAATAAATGCTTTCGAGATCGATGCTCGGATTTATTAAATAGTTCCAAAATATTCTTATGCATTACTAATGCTTCCACTTTATTGTCGTCTCCTCCTGGTATACAAAATAAAAATAATCAGGCAATTCACTACTCTCAATAATTTAGAAAATAAAACGCTACAAAATTCATGGAAAAAATAATTTTATTTACATAGTAATTGCTCTTAAATCTAATATTATACGCTATTATTGTACATCTTCATAGAAGGCATAATTATCATACATTATCAATTACTATTATTTATTTTGAAGTCAGCAGGCTTAGCACGAGAACCGTTTTGTCGACGGAAGAGTAGACAAAAATGACGTTTCACTGTTGACACGTTGAGACAGTTGACAGTTTTCTACCGAGAAATGTAGACGAGCGATTTCTATCCTACAGTAGAGTAGAATAGAAAGCGTCATGCTAAGCCTGCTGTAAGTAGTCGGGAATGTCTATGAAAACGCTTTTACGTGCGTGGATGGATGTCTCGCTCTAGAATGACGCCTCTATCGCTAAGCGGAGGCCGCCACAGAACGACCGCAGTGAGCGACGGCTGTCATGAAAATGATGGCAGTGGTGTTTGACTTAACAGCGTCAATAAATACTCTCAGGAAAACACACCAACTTGCTTTTACAAATAACGTTCCAGTGATGTCATTCGACGATAAATTGGGGACGCTACGTGGCGGCCGCCGCTCTTCTAGAAAACCGTAGCTTTAAGGGCCAGATTCTCAAACGAAAATTAATGTGACAAATAGGGAATATGCAAGTAATTCAAAATTTATCCATTATTTAAATATACATTGTGTAGGAGTCAAGAAACAATTCCTATTCTTTTTACATTTTTTAACCTTTTGACCTCCAGTCATGTATAGATGACAGAGCAAACTGTGCCCAGCACGCCACGGTCACGACTACATGACAGATTTTAAGGAATAATTTGTAGCTTGGCGCCGAGGGCACGTCTTTGCTTTTTTGACGTGGCGGTCAATAGGTTAATGCATTACTTATTTTACAATTCATTAATTTATGTTGCGTTTTTTTTTATGGAACGGAACGCAAACTCAAAACGCGTCGTCTTCGACAATGCCGGAGGTAACGAAGGAAACTATGTTAGTAAAATCTATTCTTAGCAAGTGCTTGCAATCTCACTAAGAAAAGTAAGTGCGATTTCTGCTTTAAAGCACAACAAATGACTTAATATCTATGATTTGGAGCTACAAACAGATGCAAACAAAGAAGATTCGTGGTAAATGACGTCACATCATGCCGCGACAGAAACGGTCGTTTGAACTGTTAAGTCTGTTTTTTAATCTTGGAGACTAAATTGACGCATGCAAATGTCAAACTCCAAATTGAAAAAACGAACAACAATCATTTGAAATGTCAAATTAGTCTCTGGGATTAAAAAACGAACTATAGTAGAAAATTTTTGAAGTTTCATAATTTTTTTGAGCAACAAGCAGTCGTTGAATTTAACTTTTAATACTTTTCTTGGGTTTATATTACTGTCTAATAATGACATAGTGAACAAAAAAATTACATGCATATTCCCTATTGTCAAGCGAGCCTTATCTGCTGTGACTGGTTGAATTATTTATCAACAGCCAATCAAAGCAGTTTACGCGCGCTTGACAATTTGTGACATTAGTGTTGCGGTCTCTTTCGTCCGAGAAAGTGGCCCTTAGTGACCGTAAGGAATACTTTTAGAGTCGCAAAGAAGGCGCATTTAGAAAGTTGGCAACGTCGCAAATACCTGTCAACTATTTCGCTGTTTTGTCAATATTACTGAATGAAATGATGAAGTATCGCTCTGTGGTGCACAAAAATATTGGGATTTTTCTTTTATCTACCCCAAAAAACCGTAAAGGTGTAAAAAACGCTTTTTGGGAACTTTTGAATTGATTTTTTACAAATTGTTAAAACACCTAATTGAGAGTCATTGTTGCAAGATGGTAAATGGAGGGTCGAAGGAATCGTGGTTAAGTTATGACAGCCGCACGGGTCGATTGAAGGTCGAAGGTCATTCCGTGGATGGGTGACCATACATCACATATCAAGACAGGGGTCTTGCCGTGCCTCGGAAAGCACGTTAAACCGTTGGTCCCAGCTGTCATTTGTAGATCTTTGGCAGTCGTTACGGGTAGTCAGAAGCCCAAAGTCTGACAACCAGTCTTACCAACGGGTTTCGTGTTACCCAGTAACTGTGTTGTGGAGGTCAGATAAGCAGTCGCTCCATGTAAAATACTGGTATTCAACTGCATTCGGTTACACTGTAAACCGACCCCAACATAATTGTCAAAAGGCTAGACATATTGATTGACTGAGCGACATATTTGACAGCTATTTGCGACGTCGCTAACTTTGTAATTACACCCTCTTAAGGGAGTTTTTTCACCAGAGATATGCCATGCTACGAGAAATCCTTCTACATAAAAAAGGACCTAGACAAAGATCGTTAGAAACGAAAGACAACCTGACAGATTGTAGAAGGATTTCTACGGTGCACTGTCAAAAACGAAATGTCACTTTGTATAGAAAGAGCTGTACCTATTCTTCGTAGCAATAAAAAAGCGTCATGCTAAGCCTGCAGATGGAAAAGCACCTAAGACCCGATTTATGGAAAACAAAAGTTGCACGACATTGCTTCAGTAACATGTTTTAAACAAATAACTAGTTAATACAAGATGGTGTTGAGACATTGTGCAATTTTTTATCTAAAAATATTGAATCGATGACTAAAACCTAAGTAATGTTATGAACAAATGTGTAATTTTAAAGTAATATACAATTTATTTAAAGTTTTTTTATCATATTGTTGTAGAGGATTTTGTCAAAAAAAACTGTCAGTTGTAGGACTGCACATCAGATGTGACAACTTCTTAGCTTCACGAACTTTTAAACATCTGTATAACTACAGGGTGGCCAAAAAGGTCGTGGATCAATACAGGGTCACTTTTCGGTAGTTAGATTTTTTTTAGATTTTTTGTTTCACAGTGGGATCCGAAGTAAATAAAAAGTTATGATTTGAGAAAAAAAATAGTAAGACTTAATATTATCTTCAACACACCCAATAAACAACCATAAATAGCATGTCTCACGCAAGGACTCATCAGTACCAATCTAGTGAAAATTATAAAAAAAGATACATAAAACATAACATAACGCCTTGTTTCCCCGAAGGGTTAGGCAGAGGTGTACCTGTAGTACACGACAATTCGCCGGGGGGCGAATTGTGGGTGGCGAGCCTATTGCCAAAGAAACAATACAGGATGTAGATTTTTTCGAATTTTAATAAGAATTAGTAAAAAAAGTCAATTTTCTCATAAAAACACAAAATAAATTATAACTCTGCAGGGGTTGACCTTAAGGACCTCGTAGAACATTTTTTTGCAGCTGATAACCCCATCTAACCCCTAGTTGCGTTTGATCCACGACTTTTTGGCCACCCTGTATATGTATCTGAGCGTAACGGTCCCGCGAGTTCAGTGCTTTTTCCCATCCCAAAAGTGTCCAACGTGCCTAAAGAATTTTTCGCTTCAAAAAAAATATTTTGTTCGAGCTTTCTTAATCATAGTATTACTGGGATTATTAAAGACCCAAAAAGGAAACGCGGTCACGTGGTCGTTGGCGTTCATTCAATACTAACGTATTCCTGTTTTCTACCTGGTTAACGATACTAGTCCAAAATTTAAATAATTACGCCAAAAACAAATCATAGGGGCAGTGGTAAATATGTAATTTGGCTTAAATTGATTTTTATTATTTTATTAATATTTTACATAGATTCTTTTATATTTTGTGAATGTGAGAACGCTGTAGGCTAGGACTAGATTTGTAGACCATTTATTTTTTGGTAAGTACCTGGTACTTGTTGACAGGCCTACACTGTCCTCCCATACCTATTAACACTGTAATCTGAAGTCATTGTAAACGCCAATTATTTTTAAAGTTTAACCGTGGAGTTTCTTGCCGGTTCCTCTCCATAGGAAACGACCAATTGGAACCGTGCACCTAGCTTCTGACGTTTCATAAGTGATCATGCTGTGTGAAATAAAATATTTTAATTTTGATTTGATTACATTATGTCGCAATATTTTTTTCGCTTGTATCATTAACCAAGGAGAAAACAGAGGAATACGTTAGTATGGAATGAAAGACAACGACCACATGAGCGCGTATCCTCTTAATAACCTCAATAAAACGGAGTCCAAAAATCATAAAAAAAACATTCTGTTCGTCTTGCCACGCAAAACAAAACAATCAATTATTACAAACCAAAATTTTAATCAGACTCACTTTTCTTAACTCAAATATTTTAAGCAAAACACCTTTTCCAGAATCCAGCATTGGGATAATATTCATCGGGAAAGAAAGTACAGCTATCCAAAGATAAGTATCCGCTTCGGGAATCATCGTCTATCTTCGGAAATACGAACGCGCGACGATGACATCTAATATAGAGCTGTTTCAACCCTGGACTTACTTGCCTATTTTGTATAACCGTGTTTTAGAGCAGTGGTGGCCCAATGGCCGCGACTTACGAGTTGTAGGTCGTAGGTTCGAACCCTGACAGGCGCTTCACTTTGTGTAAATTATTTCATCACCACTGCTCTCAAAAGGGTGAAGGAAAACATCGTGAGGAAACCGGCATGTCCTAGAACCAAAAACTCGAAGACATGTGACATCTACCAACCCGCACTGGGCCTGCGTGGTGGATTACGGCCCACTCCCTCTCACAGACGAGGAGGCCGGTGTCCCAGCAGTGGGAACATTATAGACTGATTATGTATGTTTACAAAATTATGGATTAAAAACTCAACGTAATGAGGATAAAAACTGCCACTTGCTCACTTCATGGGGTCTACTCTCTGATCACGAAATCTGTAGTTTCAGCCGAAGTTAGACATTAACTACTCCGTTTCACTTACGGACATTACGTTTAGTTCGGAGCCCGAACTAAGAATGAACGACAACATGATTTGACAGTTGTCCCTAATCCCAATGTGTCAATCCAATTTGCCTGTCAGAAAAATTTAATTTGTCACTTGTTTTGACGGACAACTAGTTTCGGACGCCTAATTATTTTCCAGGCGACTAACTACTTAAAGAGCGACTATTTGATACTAAAAAAATAAAATGGGTAACAAAAATAATAGCTTGGCAGCTACAGTGAAGTAGCATTTTAAGTATAAAATCATTTGGGTTAGAGGTTAGGTTAGGGCCTGTGCACACCACGTTTTTTAAACGCGCCGTTGACGCGCGTTTTAGAAACGTGCGTCGACGGCGCGCTTTTATCCTACAGAAAGTCAGGCTGCGTCTGACTCGCGTGCGTATCGCTACAAACGCGCGTCAACGGCGCGGCCTGTGGCCCTTAGAACAGTGACCACTAGCGTCAGATCCCCTCGGTTTTTGGCGACTCTCAGTTACCAAAACAAACTCGATGCCAGTTTAAATTAAAACAAAGCTAACAATTGATTATTAAGCTGCTACTTTAAACTTAAAATGCTACTTCACTGTAGCTGCCAATCTATTATTTTGCTACCCATTTTAATTATTTTTAAAACCCTGAATCAGATTAGTTTGTCGCCGCGTTAAATACATGCCGTTTCGGACGGGCCCATACCTTCGTTGACGGACTTACGGCGCGATATCAAAAATGGAAAAACGAAATGTCACTTTGTATAGAAAGAGCTGTGTCTATTCCTCGAAGAAATAGGAAGCGTCATGTTAACCCTGCAGTTGTCGCTACCATCCAACGTCTAAGAATTTGACAGCTAGCTCAGTCCATATCATATATATATATATATTGTAAACAAGCGACCTCTTTTACGCATAAATATTTAATATAACCCGTTGCGCAGCTGTTGTCTGCAAGAATACGGGGACCCATGTATTTGCCAAAGATGTTAAAAGACGAAAACTGTGGAAGAAAGCTCTCGAAAAAAATGGAAATCCGATATTTCGTCGAGACAATGTGCTATCCTTTTGAAACCTGAAGACTTTTATGGGAGAAATTCGTATACAGATGATGCTACTAAGAGAACTAAGTCTGTTTTCTTTACAGGCACTTGTGATGTGATATTATGTAAATTATAGTAAAGGTGTCTGTGTTTTGTATTATTATTAGATCAGTGCTAGAATTAACATCTCTGAAGTTCTTCAGTCAGGAAGATCATCCTCGATTTGGTTTTCAACTCTCATCAGATTATTCCTGTCGTAAGCCTCCAGCCTTCAACAAAAAAAAAAAGAACTTAAAGTCAACAAACACAAAACAACGTTTTAATTATAAAAAAATCATAATTTATTGCTCTCCAAACGGTGAAGGAAAACATCGTGAGGAAACCGGCATGTCCTAGAACCAAAAATTCGAAGACACGTGACATCTACCAACCCGCACTGGGCCCGCGTGGTGGATTACGGCCCACTCCCTCTCAGAGAGGAGGCCTGTGTCCCAGCAGTGGGCACATTATAGGCTGGTTATGTATTCATAATTTACTGACTTCCACTACAGCTGCTTTTTTACCAGTGTTAGACGCTTCCCCTGTCCTTAGCTCGTATTTTAACCTATTGACCGCCACGTCAAAAAAGCAAAAACGTGCCCTCGGCGCCAAGCTACGAATTATTCCTTAAATCTGTCATGTAGTCGTGACCGTGGCGTGCTGGGCACGTTTTGGTTCGTCATCTATACATGACTGTGGCGGTCAAGAGGTTAACAGTGGTACACTCCAAGTCACATACATATTTATCTACAGGTTGAAATTGAAAACTTGCGACAAACTGAAATGGGACATTGTATACATCATTATTAACAACTTTTACTAAGGGACCAAAGCTGTAATCCCAAAAAAAAAAATCTGCTTTTCCTACATTTTGATGAGGTATTGCGAACATAAATGTAGGGGACAGCAGTTTTTTTTTTGGGATTGTAGCTTTGGTCCCTTAGTAAAAGTTGTTCATAATGATGAGTACAATCTCCCATTTCGATTTGTCGCATGTTTTCAATGTCACCCTGTATACTCCGTTGGTTTAGTTAGGTAAAATAAACGTAAACAAAAACACGTGACGAGAGAGCTGTCAAGTAACCTGTCACTTCAGTTGTCATGCTACGTCACAGTTGTACTCTTCAATTTAGCAACGTTATAATTTGTTGACGTTTAGAGAACCTGTCTTTATGGGCTCTTTACAATAGACAGATTACAAAATATTATAGTATCATTATAACTAAACTTAAACTAAAAAAATTTGCTCAAGCAGTTACATCTACGAAGAGTAGTTTAAGAAGAAATTATAAAATATAAGATACATTAATAAAAGAGGAAACTATCCTACAAATCAAAAATAAAAATCTCGTTACAAGTTACAACGTATTTTTGAATAAGAATCATCTGCCTAGCCTTTTCCCAACTATATTGGGGTCGGCTACCAGTCTTACCGGATACAGCTGAATACCAGTATTTTACATGGAGCGACTGCCAATCTGACCTCCACAACCCACTTACTGGGTAACACGATACCCCTTGGTAAGACTGGTTGCTGGGTATTTCTGAATAAGAATGTCATCTATAAAAACCCTTTTTACAATTTGTTTACCTTTATTTAATTACGTAAGCCAATGGAGGATTTACCCGACTGCCTCAGGAGGGTAATGTTTTTCGAGAGTATGTATGTATGTATGTATGTCTATTTCTTTGGCACGCTCTGTAGCCTAAACGGCTTGATGGATTTTAACATATGAGGTGTCCTTAGATTCGTCTTAATTGTGGAAGTGACATAGGCTATATATATATTTATAAATTGCATCTGCAAATACAAAAAAAAGGAGGGGAAGGGTTTTTTTTAATTAATTGCAATAATATTGGTATCAAATAAAAGCTAGTAATGAGTAATTTTCAAATATACAGGGTGACATTAAAAACATGAGACAAATCGAAATGGGAGATTGTACTCATCATTATGAACAACTTTTACTAAGGGACCAAAGCTACAATCCCAAAAAAAAAAACTGCTGTCCCCTACATTTATGTTCGCAATACCTCATCAAAATGTAGGAAAAGCAGATATTTTTTTTTGGGATTACAGCTTTGGTCCCTTAGTAAAAGTTGTTAATAATGATGTATACAATGTCCCATTTCAGTTTATCGCAAGTTTTCAATTTCAACCTGTATATGTTAATAAAACTAAAAAGCTTGAAATAAAATAAATGATTTAAAAAACAAAAAAAACCCCACTGCAAAACACATAACTGAAAAGGGAAAAACAAGCATTATAATCTATAGAATATCGGTCAGGCGGGGACAATCAAAAGTTACACCATATTTCAGGTTATTCGACTGTCCCCGCCTGCAAGACCAAAATTATATAGATTATAATGCTTGTTTTTCCCTTTTCAGTTATGTGTTTTTGCAGTCGGGTTTTTTTTTTTCATTTAATTTTTGATCGACACAAAGGAAACACAAACAAAGCAAAGACGGACTACAGTGCTGCCACCTATAACGAGCTGTCATTTATTAACCCCATTCCAAAAAACTTGTCAATACTTTTGAGTCACTAATCACAATCTGAGATCGGATTAAGTATACCGACAGAGAATAAACTTCATACAAGCGCATTATGCTAGGTGCAGATAACTCTGTGGCGCGACGTTCGTTCCAATCCAAAACACAACGATTATCAAAGCACATACTTTTCTTTGGAAAGCTGAATTACAACATTGTTCTAGGAACCTTCTGGTTACGGAGATATTGAGGAATACACCTGGCCCGGGAGATATTGAAGGTCAAATTTGAATTTAGGAACCTTCTAGTTACGGAGATATTGAGGACAACACCTGGGACCCTTCTGGGAGATATTGAAGGTCAAAGTTTCAACATTTTTCGACGTTGTTTTTTAAAAACAAGTTTTATATGCTCCCACGATCTCTGGAGCTGCAGTGTCGACATATATAGCGATCGCTTTTCGACCGACCAACGGTCAAAACTGCTTGGCAAGCACTAAAAAATCACGTGCTTGTAAGTAATTTTGACCGCCTAGGGACCCCATTAGGACTTTTCGATCGAATTCGGTCGTAAAGCAATCGCTATCTATGTCGAGACTGCGGTCCCTGTACTGTCGCATGCGCTCATAAGCACAAAGTTCTGCGTGCGTTACATTGCGCACTACGACAACAGTGAATTTTCACACCAAAAATCATTTACTAGCAATTATTTTTGTAGAGAATAGGGAATATGATGGTATTTTTTTTTTTCACTATATCAATAACATGGGTGTCAAAAGATTACATTCACAAATTTTGAATAAAACAGCCCCAGTATTAATAATACTTGTGTTGTATAAAATATACAGGAATAAAATAAAAGTTAAATTCAACTACTGCTTGTTGCTCAAAAAATTATGAAACTTCAACAATTTTCTACTGCAGTTCAAACAACCGTTTCTGTCGCGGGCATGATGTGACGTCATTTACCACGAATCTTCTTTGTTTGAATCTGTTTGTAGCCCCAAATCATATAAATTAAATCTTTTTTCATGCTTTCAAGCAGAAATCGCACTTACGTACCTTAGTGAGATTTCAAGCACTTTGCTAAGAATATATTTTATTAACATAGCTTCTTTCGTCACCTCCGGCATTGTCGAAGACGACGCGTTTTGAGTTTGCGTTCCGATCCATCAAAAAAACGCAACATAAATTAATGAAATGTAAAATAATTATTGCATTAAAAAATGTAAATAGAATAGGAATTTGTTTCTTGACTCCTACACAATGTATATTTAAATAATGGATAAGTTTTGAATTACTTGCATATTCCCTACAGAATGCGTAGATGACCGCTTCATTAAGGGTCTTGTTACACTCTGTATGTATACAATATTGTATAAACTGTCCCTAACCTTATAGGATATTCATTCACATGTAAATTCGTCTAAGATGCTGCGCTGTGGTGATGGCGTTGCACTGAGGACAGATCTTCTTCGCACGCAGTGATTGGAGCCAGCATACCTGAAAAGTACAATATTTTGTTGTAATTTGTGTTAAAAATTAGCTATTCCAATTAATGGTGCCGATTCCCTTGTTCACAAACTAAACAAAATTTAAGTTCAGTGCATCTTTTTCTTTCTATTTCATTAAGAAAAGGAGAGAAGATAAATTTTAGTTTAGTCCTGTCGTCGCGGCTGTGACCACTAGGCCACCACTGTTCTTCAATATTTATCGTCTATTAAATAAACAACTTACACGTTATATTTTAATATATTTAATACATATTCAATAAAAAAATTAAAAAAAACGCACGTAATTTATTCCGCCTTCATTAGTAATTGTTTGCTCAAATTCGCATTTTACTTAGTTTTTAACGTACTATTCTCGTTCATAAGTTGCAATTATTTTAAACAATCTACTATTTTTACCTTTGCTATCGACTCGAAAAGAAAAAAAACCCAGCCAGATGCGAGTCGGACTCACGCACGAAAAGTTGCCTACCATTATCTATAAAAACGGCAATAAATCATGTCTGTTGTATGGGAGCCCCCTTAAATTTCAACTGTCTAACTATCACGGTTCATGAGATACAGCCTGGTGACAGACAGACCGACAGACAGCGGAGTCTTAGTAATAGGGTTTCATTTTATCATTTCGGTAGGAAACCCTAAAAACGAGCGACCCTTACAGTAGTCGCATATGACGTGTGGTTCCGTGTGATACCGGACGTAAAGAATAGCACCATTCCATTTCTTCCCAGGGGTGTCGTAAAAGGCGACTAAGGGGAGAATGGGCAGCAGCGTTCTCTATGCATTTTAACACCATACTGCGATCGCCAACCCGCCTGCCAAGCGTGGCGATTACGTCAACCCCCCCCCCCCCCCCATTCCCATTGGGGGAGGCCTATGTCCAACAGTGGACGTCTTTCGGCTGAAATCATGATGATGATATGACGTGTAACATCTGACATCTCACCTCGGTAATAAGCATTTGAGCAGTAACAGTATTTAACCTCAGAATTAAACAAAAGCTAAATACTGAAATATTTATTCGAATAATAATAATTACTAGTGGTCGCCCACTGGTCGAAATTCGACCCCATCTATTTACAATCTACGGGTGATGAGTGTAGCGTAAATACACCGTGGTCTAACGTTAATACACCGTATGTTCAGCTATCACGTGAATAATTTTTTTCCATCTGTCTCAGAACATTTTTTTTTTTTTTATTAATATTTTTAGTAATTTCTATCCTAATTTTGTTTTTTTGGTTATAACTGTGGAATACATGTGCTGTATGTGCATGCGTTTTGAAGTTTCGCATAACATTTTTAAATAAACACATTTTTGACATGACATTTAAAATGTTACTAGGTTACATGTATAACAAGTATTGTGTATTGTATAAATAAAATAAAAAAATATAAACAAATATTTTATTCGTGATTAATATGGAAAAAAGTGGTTGAAATTGCGGTATGTGATAGATAGCTGAATATAATGTGTTGTATCGACCTATGGTGTATCGAGGGGCTTGTGGCTAAGTAATAATTGCCGCACGGGTCGATCGATCAGGTTAAGCGACGCTTGCCGCGGTTGGTCCGTGCATGGGTACCAAGACCCCTCCGCGCCTCGGAAAGCACGTTAAGCCGTTCGCCCCGGCTGTCATTCGTAGATCTTTGACAGTCGTTACACCTCGTCAGAAGCTCGAAAGTCTGACAGCCAGTCTTAGGTATCGTGTTACCCAGTAACTGGGTTGTGGAGGTCAGATAGGCAGTCGCTCCATGTAAAATACTGGTATTCAGCTGTATCCGGTAAGACTGGAAGCCGACCCCAACATAGTTGGGAGAAGGCTAAGTAGATGAATACAGTGTATCGACCCCTTAACGTTGGACCACTATTTACGACACAACCTGTATACAGGTTGAAATTGAAAACTTGCGACAAACTGAAATGGGACATTGTATACATCATTATTAACAACTTTTACTAAGGGACCAAAGCTGTAATCCCAAAAAAAAAAATCTGCTTTTCCTACATTTTGATGAGGTATTGCGAACATAAATGTAGGGGACAGCAGTTTTTTTTTTGGGATTGTAGCTTTGGTCCCTTAGTAAAAGTTGTTCATAATGATGAGTACAATCTCCCATTTCGATTTGTCGCATGTTTTCAATGTCACCCTGTATAGTACTTACTAATTCCATGCTATTATAAAGTACTTAATTATTCCATGCAAAATCCGTCACTTCCTTTCTACACATTTCCGTCTCTTTTCACGAAATCACTCCCGAGCAAGCAAGAAGAAAGACAAAAAAAAAAAAGTATTAAACTA
This sequence comes from Atethmia centrago, assembly GCA_905333075.3. Classification (NCBI taxonomy): domain Eukaryota; kingdom Metazoa; phylum Arthropoda; class Insecta; order Lepidoptera; family Noctuidae; genus Atethmia; species Atethmia centrago. Next base: position 13,622,705 of record HG995393.1, read on the forward strand.
ACCTCACAGTACACGTGCCAACATTGTATAGACACCGTCGGTGAAGTGTATTGTTCTAAACATATCAGGCATTTAATCTGAAACAAGGAAAAGCCGGCATTTATTAATTGAATAGATATGTTTTGATTGATATAATGAACAGCCAAGAAACTGGGCATCCTAAATAAGGTGAAGCGATACTTTACGCCTGGACAGCTTTTGACCCCAGCTTTAGACTTTTATAAAGCGCAGGTCCGATCCTGCATGGAGTATTGTAGCCACCTTTGGGATGGCTCGGCTAAATACCAACTTGCCGCGCTTGACTCGGTGGAACGCAGAGCTAAGAGGCTCATTGGCGGCGTAAATCTGGTGGATGCCAAGCTTCACAGTTTGGCCCATCGTCGCAAGGTTGCCTGCTTGTCGGTCTTCTATAGATTGTACTTCGGAGAGTGTGCTCAGGAACTCCACGACCTCATTCCACCGGCCCCCTTCTATTATCGGTCATCTAGGCGCACTTCAGGTTACCATCCCTTCCTGGTGGCTATCCCACCAACTCGCACTAAGCGTTTCCAAACTTCTTTTATAATGCGCACAGCAAAGGAATGGAACTCTCTGCCTGTGTCTGTGTTTCCGAACGCATATAACCCTAATCTCTTCAAAGTGAGAGTGAACAGGCTTCTTCTGGGTAAGCTCGCTCCATCGTCGACTTTGTTTCTGTCGCCTCTGACATAGACTAAGGTCAAGAGCAAACCCATCACAAATAAAAAAAAAAACAGCGCCTACGCTTATTTAAGGAAGTGAAAGTGGTGTGGCAAGAGGCATGAACGCCACGTCAAAAAAAACAAAAACGTGCCCTCGGCGCCAAGCTACGAATCGTCGTGACCGTGGCGTGCTGGGCACATTTTGGTTTGTCATCTATATGACTGTGGCGGTCAAAAGGTTAAATGAAAGTTAAATTGTTTATTCTGCACAAAACGCACATTACATAAAATACACACATACAAAGTAGCCAAAAGCCTGGTATTCAAGGCATAAAAGTTTGACAATCTTGTCCATTGCTTGATGTCAGGGTTAGGGACCAAAGACAATGTACATTGCGTAATATATACTCTGTGTTGCGACACTGGCAGATGACAACATACAAACGAATCAAAACAAAAACAGAATGCCGATTGCAGAGTGGGAAACTACTACTTTTCTAAAAAAACAAACAACTATAACAAGAACAATAAAAAAAACCCGCGCGGGACAGGCTCAGTCCCGCTTTTCGGGGATAAAAAAGTAATTCGTAAGTAATGTATTACTAATTTATATTATATTTCTCTGAAGACTTATCTGACTTACAGAACAAACCAGACAATTATTTTTATTACTACAGTAAAATAACGTATTTTCATTAAATAATATATTGTACACTAATTTATATATTGTATTTGATTGTATAAAAGAAGTCATTTTATCTCGAGACGTTTGTATCCATAGTTAAGGCGCTGACAAGACCCAATTGACCAAAATAGGCAACTAGACAAAAAAACAATAGACAAATCTGTATAGTTTGTGGTAGCGGAAAAAATATATGTTAATTATGAACATATTTCACAGAACTTGGTTGTTACCAAAACACGTTTTGAAAAAAAAATCTCGATACAAACTAACGTTAAACTAACCTCTTTATTTGAGCTCTAATCTAAAATATCTGTATTAAATATCAACATACGTTACGTATTTAATTAATAACAAGAACGTCTTAGTTGAATGCAGAACTTGGTTGTTTTATATTTTCGATTACTCAACTCAATTTTGAGTAAATAGATAATTCCTTCATATTTTGCAATAAATTACAAGCGTTGTGTCATCGCGCTTCTCTTTCTTTTCTATGGAATCTGACAGTGACCGCGGTTTAGGTGTTGTCAGCGTCTTAAGTCGAGGAGTAAAATGGCTCGTTTATGCCCGAGTATACACTCTGCTTTTCACTTCGATTGCGAGGAAATGAAACAGGCTTTTTTACTCAAAAGGTTTCAAAATCAGCTTTGCCGGAAAAAAAACTGGCAACGTTGTTTGACTATGATGCTACGGCTACATTGTCGCGATAACGCGAACTGTACTTGGCGCGCTCTTTGTTGTACAGCGAGACGTCGACCAGTGTGCGAGAGCGCGCGAAGTGTAGTTTGCATTATCGCGACAATGTAGCCGTAGCATTAATAATAGACTGAGGAATGATGTGATAAGGCAACGGTGCGGTTTAAACCTACCTACGTATTGTGGTATAGCCATTTTTATTCTAAGTGCATCATCTTCACATATAATTAAATCTAACTAATATTATAAAAGCGAAAGTGAGTTTGTTTGTAACGGTTTTACGCTATAACGGCTGAACGGATTTGGATGAAATTTGACACATGGGTAGAACAAGACCTGAATTGGGACATAGGACACTTTTAATCCCAATATTCTCACGGGATCGAGTTTTATGCGGGAGAAACCGAAGGAGCAGCTAGCATACAAAATATTGTAGAACGTTCTAACAGAGTAACGGTGGAGTTTCTTCCCCGTTCTTCTCCATACGAAACTACTTTTTGGAACGGGCGACTAGAATCAGTTTTGAAGTGCCTTTTAATTATTTGAAATAAATAATTTGACTTTGACTTAAAAGATGTAGTGACAAAAAATTCAAAGAGTATCTTAGATGGTTTGGTCATGTTAAGAGGATGAATGAAAGGCGACTGACAAAAGGTATTTACAAGGCAGATGTGGGTGGAAACGTTGGGACCGACGCTCTAGGACATATTATAGTGACCTTATTGGGTGAATTTTTCTGACGAGAAAATACACATCGGGATTAGGGACAACTGTCAAATCGTGTTGTCATTCATTCTTAGTTCGTAAGTGATACGGAGTTGGAAAATCCCGTAACTTTAGCTGAAACTACGTAGTTAGGCAGTAGAACCCCTGACTCCGGGCTGTCACTGAGAAATTCCAAATGGAAAAATCTAACGACACTGCCCGACCCGGGAATCGAATCCAGGACCTCATGCTCAGCAGTAGCGGCATTAATGGCATTATAGCAAAAAAAGAAACACCTTAAAACTATAAAAAAAACAGAAATCAATTACAATAATGCCAAAAGGGCCTCAGCATAATGTCAGATGACACACAAGATGTGTGTGTGTGTGTGTGTGTGTGATGAACTGTGTGTGTGTGTGTGTGACGAACTGTGTGTGTGTGTGTGTGTGTGTGACGAACTGTGTGTGTGTGTGTAACGAACTGTGTGTGCGTGTGTGATGAACTGTGTGTGTGTGTGTGTGTGTGTGTGTGTGATGAACTTTGTGTGTGTATCTTAAAACAGTGTTTAATATTTACCTCTCCAGCACCATTAGTCTTTCTCTCCAAATCTTTGATTCTCGCTTTCAATGCTTGAATTCTTGTCTGGAAATAGTTAAAATTACTTTTAAAATTGCGTATTTTAGGTTTTTAATTTAACTGACTCAAAACGAAGGCCTGTATATCTGTACGTCACAATGAGATCAGTAGACAATGGGCGTCTATTGTAAATACGACGCTCGAATTCAATGATTTTTTACACAGCAGAATTTTTAAAGTGTGTGTATGCAATATTAAGACATTTTTTCCTTTTTAGTTTTTGCATGGCATAGCGTAGCAATCTAAATAAATGAAACAAATTTTACCTCTTTTTACCTGACTGCCTCAGGAGGGTAATGTTTTTCGAGAGTATGTATGTATGTATGTATGTCTATTTCTTTGGCACGCTCTGTAGCCTAAACGGCTTGATGGATTTTAACATATGAGGTATCATTAGATTCGTCTTAATTGTGGGAGTGACATAGGCTATATAATATTTATATATTGCAGCTGCAAATACAAAAAAAGGGAGGGAAACCAAAATCAAAATCATATCATCATATTAAATAAAAACCTTGAAATAAAACAAATTATTTAAAAAACAAAAAAAATCGACTGCAAAAACACAACTGAAAAGTGAAAAAAAAGCATTATAATCTATAGAATTTTGGTATCGCAGGCGGGGACAAACAAAAGTTACACCATATTTCAGGTTATTGGTTTATCCCCGCCTGCGATACCAAAATTCTATAGATTATAATGCTTGTTTTTCTATTTTCAGTTATGTGTTTTTGCAGTCGGGTTTTTTGTTTTATTTCAAGAGTTTTAGTTTTATTAATATATATTTATATGGAATTGACTCATTACTAGCTTTGATTTGATATCAATATTGTTATAATTTATTAAAAAAAAAAAACCTTCCCCCTTTTTATGTATTTACAGATGCAATATATAAATATAATATATAGCCTATGTCACTCCCACAATGAAGACGAATCTAACACCCCCCCCCCCCCACGACACCTCTTTTGTTAAAATCCATCAAACCGTTTAGGCTACAGAGCGAGCCAAAGAATTAGACATACATACATACTCTCGAAAAACATTAACCTCCTTCTGGGGCAGTCGGGTAAAAATAGGTCGAGAGGTGTCGTGTGACGCCCGGTTGGAACCCGCTGTATACATAATCAGCTTATGTTCCCACTGCTGGGACACAGGCCTCTTCTCTGAGAGGGAGTGGGCCGTAATCCACCACGCGGGCCCAGTGCGGGTTGGTAGATGTTACATGTCTTCGAATATTTGGTGCTAGGACATGCCCGGTTTCCTCACGATGTTTTCCTTCACCGTTTTGAGAGCAGTGGTGATGAAAGAATGTACACAAAGTAAAGCGCCTGCCTGGGTCCGAATCCACGACCTACGTACTCGTAAGTCGGGGCCGTTATCGCTGTATATTATGTATCATATAATAGGCAAAATGAAAAATAATAAAAACGTTTGAGTGTAACTTTATGAAAAAAAAAAGAAACACTAGCAAAAATGTCGTGACGGTCAAAATATTAAACGTTTCAGTCTCTTTCATTCGTCAAGTGTGCAGAGTCTAACGTGGGATAAGGAACATCCCTTCCAAAAATATTGTTACTGGTTAAGACGCTCACAACACTTAAACAGCGGTCACTGTCAGACTACATAGAAAAGAAAGAGAAGCGCGATGACACAACGTTTGTAATTTATTGCAAAATTTGAAGCAATTATCTATTTACTCAAAATTGAGTTGAGTAATCGAAAATAAAAATCAACCAAGTTCTGCATTCAAATAAGACGTTCTTGTTATTAATTAAATACGTAACGTACGTTGATATTTAATACAGATATTTTGGATTGGAACTCAAGGTAGAAGGTTAGTTTAATGTTAGTTTGCATCAAGATTTTTTTTTTAAAACGTGTTTTGGTAACAACCAAGTTTTGAGAAATATGTTCAACATTAACATATATTTTTCCAATACCACATACTATACAGATTTGGCATTTTTTTTTCTTAAGACAAGCCTGTTTTGGTCACTTGCTGTTTTGGTCAGCGCCTTAAGCCGTTGGTCCCGGCTGTCATTCGTAGATCTTCGACAGAACGGAGTCAAAAGCACGAAACTGTGACAACATCTTCTTAATAGAGGGGCTTGTGGCTAAGAAATAACAGCCGCACTGGTCAATCGATCAGGTTAAGCTACGGTTGCCGCGGTTGTTCCATAGATGGGTGACCATCTTTACATACCAAGACCCCTCCGCGCCTCGGAAAGCACGTTAAGCCGTTGGTCCCGGCTGCCATTTGTGGATCTTTGACAGTCGTTACAGGTCGTCAGAAACTCGAAAGTCTGATAATCTTACCAAGGGGTATCGTGTTACCCAGTTACTGGGTGGTGGAGGTCAGATAGGCAGTCGCTCCATGAAAAATAGTGATAGTAATACAGGAAAAAGGCTAGGCAGATTGATAGTGACAATACTTTTTTTTTTTTTGAGGGTGGGAAATCATCAAATAACGTCTCCCGCTCTGGGCGGAGCGGGAGGGTGTGTCAGACTCTTACTGACTAAAACCCACCCGTGTTCCTTCCTGTTGCCTGTGTTGCGGGGGCCTCGGTTACCCATAAGTACCTTCCCGCGACCATAGTGACAATACTTGGAAAAAGTATGCTTAGGGCCGGCGCCCACTGGAGGCACGGCACGACAAGGGATATTTATACGACGAATAGAAATATAACTTTTATGTCATCATCTGCCTGCCTTTTCCCAACCATGTTGGGGTCAGCTTCCAGTCTTACCGGATACAGCTGAATACCAGTATTTTACATGGAGCGACTGCCTATGTCTTGGTATGTAATATAACTTTTATGTATTACAATAAAATTGAAATTTCAATGATGATACCTAAGGACGTATGCGTAAGGATACTGCGGCATCGTTGCCGTTGAAATTTCAACTTTATTGTCATATTTTTAAGCTATATTTCTGTTCGTAGCATAAAAATCCTTTGCCGTGCCGTACCGCTAGTAGGCCCTTGGGTGGTTTGGTCAAAGATATTTTAAGTGGAAACGCAAAAAGCTGGAACATATAGTGACGTCATTGGTGATGTTCTTCAGAAAGGTCAGGTGCGTAGTACTCGCAACCGGCGTGCGTGTGTGACCAGATGTATGAACGAAGCAAAAGGAGTATGTAAGGATCGTAGCAGGTGGCGTTCTGCAGGCTCAGCATGACACTTTCTATTTCTTCAAAGAAAAGACGGCTCTTTCTATACAAAGTGACATTTCGTGTCTCCATTTTTGACATCCCACCGTAGAAATCCTTCTACATAAAAAAGGACCTAGACAAAGGTCGTTAGAAACGGAAGACAAAATGACGGATTGTAGAAGGATTTCTACGGCGCGATGTCAAAAAAGGAGAAACGAAATGTCACTTTGTATAGAAAGAGCCGTGTCTATTCTTCGAAGAAATAGAAAGCGTCATGCTAAGCCTGCTGTAGTTTCTGCCTACCCCCATAAGAAGAAGGCGTGAGTATAACGTGCATTCTAAAAGTTGGCAACGTCGCAAATGGCTGTCAAATATTTACCTGTTTTTATTAATTTGCCAATATTAATGTATGGGAATATGAAATATCGCTAACTAGTGACCTAAAATATTAATTATAAATTGCAAATATAACATTCAATTTGATGTTGTAACCGTTTTAGGTATAAACAGGACATTAGGAAAGTTTCCAAATACTTTTTTTTCATCTAAAACTAAATATTCGGTGTTACGATATTAATTATTGCATTTCATAATCAATATTTTAGTTCACTAGTTAGCGATGTTTCATATTTCCATACAGTAATGTTGCCAGTTTAAGGGGAGTACAGGACCTAAACGCAATTTTTATAAGTTTTATAATGCCTTAAAGTATAAGATCCACTGCAGTAAACAAAATCAGAAAAATATATGATATTCTTAAGGATATATCCTAGGTAGATAGTGTGTTGAAAACATAATATAACTAATTTGATACGATAGAAAAAAATCACGAAGGTACCTCTAAAAATTTCTTTTAACGATTAAAAACTATACCAATATACATGCAATCATTCTGATTTTTTGTCAGATTTTTCTACGAGTACACGCAACATATTAGCATAATAGTGTTTTTTTTTTTTTTATACAATCTATAGCTTTTTTGTAAACCGATAATTGCTTCATATCAGTGTTGGCCCTAAGTTAATCTGATTAACGATTAAAAATTAATGATTAAAAATCATAATCAAAAAATTTGATTAAGATTAATTAATCATAATCAAATTTAAAATGATTAAGATTATTAATCATAATCTTTAATCGTAGATTTGATTATTTGATTAACTTTTAACTACTTATTTATTTATTTAATTTTGTTTATTTAATTTAATCAGTTGATGCTAAAAAGTGAGCGGATATGATCATTTCAATTTTTTTTGCCGTGGTAAGCCATGAACGCGAGCTTCTACAAAGTTATCCTGTTATAGGCAAAGTGTTTATTAAGAACAATACACCAATGCCGTCCTCTGGCTCGTTATAAAGAATGTTTTCTTTTGCAACTATGCTAAATAAACCTAGGTCACACAAATTATCTGAAGACTTATTTGAAAAAAAAGTAGTTATGAAATATAACTTGAACATCAAGAAATCAGAAATGTAAAGATCGGAGGTTAGTTGATTAAAAATATTCTTCAAAATTAGAATTCAGTGTAAAAAATGAGTAATAAAAAATAATGAAATGGATCAGTGAATATATAATTGAGCAGGAAAATAATTAAATGGGCGGTAAAAAATATTGAACGAGCGGTTACGTGTGGGCAGTAATAAATCGGAATTTGTCAGTAAGAAATCTCATTCTAAGCAATTCTATAAACAATGAGGTGGTAAACGCCAGTTCTAAATTACCCTGAATTAGAGTAATAGAGGGGATCTGGCTCTCGGCGCTGCCGCGACACGCTCGCTCGCCTTCGCGCGTTAAAGGTCACTGTTCTAACCTAACCTTCCGCCACCCGCGCTAATAAGCTCCGCCCAGCTAACGACCATTTACCTCTCTTTTCAATGAATTTGAGTTCAGGTGTCACCGCTCGCTATGATCTGCCGAACGCATAATATCTAACCGCTCATTCCATAATTTTTACCGCTCATTCAGTTATTAGACTGCTCAATTATTTTTAGAATTGACATTATTATGATAAAATAACCGACTAATTGATTTTTTATTACTGTCCATGTTTTACTGTCGCAATAATTAATCAACCGCCATTAAATTAAATAACTGCTCAATATGTTTTTCAACTGATCATGGTAACATCTCGAATATTTAAATAACAGCTCAAAAAATTAGTTCCCGTTTATAATCACGTTAATCAATTAATGATTATTGATTAATGATTAACGTCAATAATCATGATTAAGATTACTTTTTTAATCATGATTATTCTAATTATGATTAATGTAATCTGATTAAAATTAATCAAATTAATTAATTGATTAAAAAATTAATTGATTAATGCCAACACTGCTTCATATTTAGCAATAAATTATCAGCGTTGTGTCATCGCTCTTCTCTTTCTTTTCTATGCAGTCCGACAGTGACCGCGCTTTAGCTGTTGTCGGCCTCTTAATCAAAACAGCGAAATATTTGACAGCTATTTGCGACGTTGCCCACTTTCAGAATGCACGCTCTTAAAATTTATATAATTTTGGGAGAGAAGTAGGATAAAAGGGAACGGTGGTTAGCTGGGAGAGGAATGTTACATCCTATGAAATGGATGATGCCTGGGTAAAAAAATAGAAATCCTATTTAGTCCATCAGTAAGATAATAATAAAATATTAGACACGTATTTTTTGCTTTATCATATTAATAAAAAATTACTTAGTTGGTCGAGATGGCGCAAGCGCTACTACTGAGGTCCTGGGTTCGATTACCGGGTCGGGCAAATGTTATTGGGTTTTTCTATCTGAAATTTCTCAGTAGCAGCCCATCTGGATTTCTGCCCGGTTGATGGCAATAGGCTCGCCCCCTATTACATAGGACTTTAACATAACTGGCGAAATATGGGTGTACTACAGGTACACCTCTGCCCAACACTTCGGGGAAACAAGGCGTGATGATATTTTTTTAAGTATGTGTACTTAGATAAAAGACATTAAAGACTTAGTAAAAAGAGTGGGGACTCGCTACACGGAAAAAAAGGATCTGTTCAGCGAAGAATATCAATATTCTCAGAAAAATTGTTTCAATCCAAGTAAATATTTTCTTAACGTAAGTAAATGTACTCAGTCCAAGAAAACTTGTTTACTCAAATTAAGAATAATAAATACTTGGTTTTTACTCTTGACTTAAGCAAATATTTTTGATTCAAGACTATAATAATCTTAATTGAAGAAAATATTCTAAGAGAGAAATAATATTCTTAAAATTAAACTTAATAATTCTTCATTTAAGTATAATGTCTTCGAAGAAGACAAAATTTTACTTCATTCAAGAATATATTCCCCTTATATGAATCAATATTTGTCTTGAGGATATTGTCTTAATTTAAGACATCCTTTTTTTCCGTGTACGTCACAATTCAGTATAAAATCTAGCAAGGCGTGACGTCATGTCACATTATAACTCAATGTATCGCCGTAATCTTTTGATTACGTAAAAAAAGAAAAAACACGTGTCCAATATTTTTTAATAATCTTGGTACTTGACGAGCAAAAAAATTGTCATCATTCCTATTGGACATTTATCGATAGAAATCGATGGATTTGGTGTTCAAGGAGCCGGACAAAAATATATGGTCCAATGTACCATCCACAAGACCGCACTCACTCAGAGAACTGTCTCAGACATGGAACTTATTCAAAAATACTGGGCTCCACTTTAGTACCGATAAACAGAGGTATGACGATCCCGACTTGCTAATTAGACATTTATGATTTTATTTATTTATTGATTAAGTATGAATGTGTTTATTTATCTAAAATTGTAATGACCATTTACTGACATATTTTAAATTAATTTTATTAATGTAATCTATTGGCATGCCACCTTAATTGTAATTGCCTGTTTATGTTAATTTTGTACGCCATATATTGGTAAAACGTGCACATATGTTAGACAATAATTATACTATCTGTAACTATGTTTAACAAAATAAATGTTTGATTGATTGATTTCCAACTTAAGGCGCTGACAAGACCCAATAGACAAAAATTGACTTCTCTTAAAAAAAAATTGCCAAATCTGTATAGTTTGTGGTAGAGGAAAAAATATATGTTAATTTTGAACATATTTCCCAGAACTTGGTTGTTACCAAAACACGTTTTGAACAAAAATCTCGATACAAACTAACGTTAAACTAACCTCTTACCTTGAGTTCTAATCCAAAATATCTGTATTAAATATTAACATACGTTACATAAGTATTTAATTAATAACAAGAACGTCTTATTTGAATACAGAACTTGATTGTTTACTATTTTCGATTACTCAACTCAATTTTGAGTAAATAGATAATTGCTTCATATTTTGCAATAAATTACAAGCGTTGTGTCATCGTGCTTCTCTTTTTTTCTATGCAATCTGACAGTGACCGCGGTTTAGGTGTTGCCAGCGTGTTAACAGTTAACGCATAGTACTTACTTCGGCGCTAGCTTCAACTAATCCGTTACATTTGGTACTAGATAAAGGTGCAATCGTATTGTTTTCACTATTTTGTTCACGTGCTTCTTGACTGTCTGTCTGTGCGTCTGTGTGTGTGTCTGCTGGGGTCAATTCTGCCTGAAAATTAAGGAAAACATATATTTAAATTATAAATTCGCTGGATGTGTCATTCGTGGAACTTTCACAGTCGTTATGGGCAGTCAGAAGCTCGAAAGTCTGTCAACCAGTCTTACCAAGGGGTATCGTACTACCCAGAAACTGGGTTGTGGAGGTCAGATAGGCAGTCGCTCCATGTAAAATATTAATATTCAGTTGAATCCGGTTACATTGGAAGCCGACCCCAACATAGGAAAAAGCAGGCAGATTGATAGTGACAAAAATTGGAAAGAGTACGAGGGTCATTCAATAAATACTTAGCCTACAAAAAGTAAACGAAAATTTTGGAAAAGTGGCAATTTATTTTTCAACAAAGTCTCCTTTTAGTTCGATACACTTAGCCCAGCGATGCTCCAACTTTTTGTACCCGTCCGAAAAATAGTTTTTGTCAAACTCTGCAAAATAGGCCTCCGTGGCGGCGATGACCTCCTCATTCGATCCATATCTATTCCCGGCGAGTGATTTTTTCAGATTAGGAAACAGAAAGAAGTCACAAGGGGCCAAATCTAGAGAATACGGTGGATGGGGCAACAATTCGTAGCGTAATTCGACCAATTTGGCCATGGCAACGGCAGACTTGTGAACCGGTGCGTTGTCGTGGTGAAACAGCACTTTTTTCTTCGCCAGATGGGGTCGTTTTTTCTTTAATTCGGCGTCGAATCGGCCCAATAAATCGGCATAGTAAAGCCCTGTAATTGTTTTACCCTTCTCGAGGTAATCGATGTAGATCACACCTTGTGAATCCCAGAAAACGGTGGCCATAACTTTTCCGGCCGATTTTAGAGTTTTCGCCTTCTTTGGAGCACGTTCCCCGGTCTGGATCCATTGTTTTGATTGCTCCTTGGTCTCTGGTGTGTACCAGTGGATCCAGGTTTCATCGACGGTCACAAAACGACGCAAAAACTCCGCTGGATTCCGCTTAAACAGCGCCAAACACGTCTCCGATGTGGTCTCACGGTTGCGCTTGTTTTCTGGTGTGAGTAAACGCGGCACCCATCGCGCCGACAGCTTTCTCATGCCGAGTTCCTCGTGAAGAATATGATGCACTGTTCCTTCTGAAATGCCTACAGTCTCAGCTAGCTCCCGAACCTTCAATCGGCGATCTGCCAATACGAAATCATGGATTTTTTTAATGTTTTCCTCCGTAGCAGCTGTTTTCGGTGCACCTGGACGTGGTTCATCAAAAACCGACGTACGGCCACGTGCAAACTCGTTGAACCAATTCTTGACGGTGGCCATCGATGGAGAAGAGTCACCGTACACAGCATCCAAGCGCTCTTTGATTTCGATGCGCGTTTTCCCTTTCAAAAATAGGAATCGAATCACCGAACGATATTGCTCTTTTTCCATTTTTGTAAAACCGATCGACACGTTCGCTTCCATAAGTTGTCAAATTAAAACAAATGAAGGGATTGGAATGAAAATTTGAAAAAAGAATTAAAAAAGAATGTGCTACACTGTGGTAAAACTCTTTTGAAACTACAGCGCCCTCTGGCGATGAGGCTAGGTACTTATTGAATGCACCTCGTATGTATGCTTAAGGCGCCCACTAGGCGCCTGAAAAGGCAGGCAGATGAAGATGATGATGATGAATCAACATTTGTATTATTTACTATGATGAGGTTATTACCAGAGATCGGATATTCGGATGCATATTTACCTAAAGTTAATTTTTAGCTATGAAAGTATGGAAGCGGCTACTTAAAAATCTTTTTTTTAAAGAGCGCGGGATGCCAGGAACAACGAAAATGTATAACTAGTCCGGTGTAAAAAAAAACCGGTATTATTGGATTGCATATTCATTTAAAATTATTGCTTCTACCTACTTTACATCACAATATTGGGTAGGTACGTATGAGTCCAATTACATATATGTAGTCAGAAAAAAACATTAAATTTGTCGATTCTGGAATGGCGGGCGGGATTTTTACGATCGATACAAAAGTGCATTCCATATAAGCTAACATTTGAAAGTAAGTTAATATAGATTCGATTCTATAATCAGAAACCTAAATTTGTATTCCCAGAGCCGCGGGATTTTTTCGATACAAAAGCGCATTCCATATTAGCCAACATCTCAACTTTAGGTGATCTTATGCATCCGAATATCCGATCTCTAGTTATTACAGACACTATTTGATTGTATTTTTGTTGTACCATTTAGTTAAGTATGGTCTAAATTGGATTGTTAATTACTATAATACTATTTGCTGTGCAAATGGACGAATTTTTGATGCTGTGTAGCGTCCGACATCTTATATTTGTACGCCGTTCAGGCAAAACATGACTGTCATAATTATATTTGATGTAACATCTTGGATGCTAGATAGATAGATAGATAGATAGAATACTCTTTATTATGTACACCATAAAAATTAAAGCTATAAATGAAGAAATTTTACATAGGGTGACACAATGGGCGGTCTTATCGCTAAAAGCGATCTTTTAAAGACAACCTAGGCTAGGTGTGTGTATACTCTTATTTTGGACAAATAAAAAAATTATCTTATCTTATCTCATCTTTACAATCTCCCTGCCCATGCCCCATGTGACTTGAGGTCGGTACGTTATCTTCTTCCATTCTCCCCTGTCAACATCACGCTATCATTCACTCCTTCTCTTTCATATCACTCCTCACACAAACCATCCATGTTTCTTTGACCTTCCTCATCCTCTCCATCCATCAACATTTATATTCATCACTATTTTAGACACAAACATGCGTTTCCCCCTCCTCATCACACGCCCATACCAAGCCAAACGATTTCCTTCCAACTTGCGTCTCTGGCGCCACTTTCAAACTTCCCCGTATATACTAATTTCTTACTTTATCCATTTTCGTCACTCTCAGCATTCTCATCTCCGCTGATGTAATCTTTTTACACAACTGCCAAAAAGGGGTGTAATGTGTTTAGGGTTTATAGAGGCATGAGGAACAGGGTGTAAAGGTCACTCATCCTCCATAGAAAAGGGAGGATCCCCCGACCAGACGGGTGCCGTGTCTGGTGGGCAACTGCCCGACGGTTGATGTCGGGATGTTTTATATATGCTAGTTGCGCGGTAAACTCTGCTTGCGCGATGCAGGAGGTTGCGTGACATCGGTGTGTTGCGTAGTTCGCATGTGGCGATGTAGATGTCGCCACTGGTTCATGTATTTATGTGAGCTTGGGCCACCATCATTTTTAAATGCATCTTCCCGAGTGACGTATAATTGCAGTCTAAGAGGTCCCCCACTTCTAACATTAAAAACTGTTCCACAGAACGGTCCCCCGACAACAATGACAACTTTATTTATCTGTTTAGTTAGCGAATTAATAAGTGAACTTTCGCTTTGAATATACAGATTAACTAATACAACTTGTCTTTTTAATTATTTATTTTTTCATCCATCTTCTCACGCCCCAAAATTCAATTCGCAAGTTGTTCCTGTGACTTGTTGCTATTTCCCCCATCCTGAGTTGATTCTATTTTGTAAATGCTAGTGAATACTTACATCAGGCGCTATCCTGGACGGAGAATACTGTGGCGGCCCGTACAACTCGGTGTCTTCATCCCCGTCTACCACCTGAAGCATACAATTTAAATTTTTAACAAGGCTCTTTGTACACACGTTTTAGGGGGATTTTGGAGATTTTACGACTGAGGCGCCACTTAGGAGCCGCCAGCATTTCTTCCAAGAAGCGGTCCAATGGACTACCTTGGAGCTTCTGAAATTCATTGTAACATGGAACTATAATAATAATAATAAATATAATAAATATTTATTCAGTATTACAATTGGTAAAATGTTAACACAAAATACTCGAAATAATTAACAAAGGTATTATGATGTTAGATGCCTGTACTAGGGTAAACCTGTATCACACTAATCTGAGTCTGTTCCGAGTCTAGCGCTGTGACTGCCCATACTAAATTTTGATAATGTGATCGAATATTTTAGCTAAATAAAGTCATTTATATTATTTGTTGTTTTATTTAAGAGTTGCTCAATAGAATGCCAACCCAAGCTTCGCCGCCCCTGGTCAGTGTTGTATGGATCACTATGGAAGCTTGTTGACGGACACGTTTTTTCTACGGCGCGGTTTAAGCGCTGTACCGTAAAGCCGTGCCGTGTAAGCCTAAATCTCCATTCCGAGTAACTCCGAATTCGAGCACTGTGATTGGCCAATTCACGGTCCGTTCCTCTCCACTCCACCCTTAGGCTAGGGTCTTTAAAACGTCAGCCGCTACCGACAACGTGCAGTGACGTCACGACGGACGATCGACACGCTGCCGGTTGCCAAAATGTTCGTTGCCGCCGACGCAGCTGTCCGTCGCGTGCGAGCGAGACGTCGCGTGCGAGCGAGACCGCGCGTGTGTTAGCGAACATAGCATTCGACCATCGTCGGTGACGGACGGCTACACGTCTTCGGTCGCGGTCGGCGTGTGGTCATACACAGACCAAATGTTATGAATGAATGAAATGCACCGACCCCAGCGTGGTTAAACCAGACTCGATTGCTCGAATGAAAGAAAGAAAGAAAAATATTTTATTTGGGACACGCACAAGAAATACAAAAGTAAAAAAAAAGAAGCATTTAAAACTAAACTTCGAATAAACAAAAAACAACAAAGAATATCCAATAAGAACGACTTGTGCGATGCCAAAAAGGCTCCTATCTCAGCATAAAACTGCGATATTTAAAAAATAAATACCGCAGCGCTGGTATTCTGATAGGACCCGCTGTGATGCCACGGACACATCTACGGACACAATATATAATATATCCCACCAGGGGAATAAAAATTAAATAAAAAGACAATTTATAATGAATAAAATACAGAAGTATGAACCCAAGGATTCGCACTAGTCCCTGAAGCCTCGTGTTTCATGGGACTACAGAGACTGTAGACCGGGGGGCGCGGTAATGGTCAGGAAGACGTGCCCTTAGGATAGGAAGGATTATTAGAGCCTACCGGATATGCATCGTTGAGCAAGCAATGAAATAGTGGAGAGATGGGAGGGCGTCATACACAGACTCAATGTTAGTAACAATATTTCTTAACTACTGTGTATGTTTTTTTCGATTTCGGCAGTCTCTCCGGTTCTGGAGCCATAGCGCTTGATGACGCGCTTCTCCCAGTCTGTTCTGACTTTCGGTATCTCGGTTCACTCGTGCAAAGCGATGGCGAAGTAGATCGGACAGTTAAGCATAGAGTTAATACTGGATGGCTGAAATGGCAGCAGGTCACGGAAACAATCTGCGACTCCCGGATTCCCCTTAAACTTAAGGGGAAGATATATAAAACAATGGTAAGACCTGCTGTCTTGTATGGATCAGAACGTTGGGCCACAAAAGGGATGAATGAAAGGCAATTGCATGCAGCTGAGATGAGAATGCTAAGAGCGATGTGTGGTGTGACACGAATGGATAGAATAAGAAATGAGTACATAAGAGGAAGTTTGAAAGTGGCACCGGTGACTGAAAAGTTGTGCGGAAATCGGTTGGCATGGTATGGGCATGTGATGCGGAGGAATGAGGAAAATGTCGTGAGGAAAGTCTTGAGTATGAATGTCGATGGCTATAAGAGTAGAGGACGACCAAACAAACGATGGATGGACTGTGTGAAAGATGATATGGCTAGAAAGGGGGTGACTACCGAGATGACAACTAATACAGAAGTGTGGAAGAAAGCGACATGTTGCGCCGACCCCAAATAAATTGGGATAAGGGCAGGAGAATGATGATGATGAACTATGTATGTTTGTTATTGTGGTTGCTCACCAGTGCCTGATCGTTGGAGGCTCTGCGCACACAGGTAGCGTCTCTTGCCTCGGAGTCTTGCAGAGCCGTAGCCCTGACCCGCCACTCGCCACACCATTGATACTCGGCGCCGAAACCACTCGCAGCTGGCTCGTCGTTCTGCAGTGACATTAATTTATTACTGTAGAACAGCGAAGCACAGACCGCGGCCCGCCAACAAATTAAAAAAATGCAGAAAGAAAATTATAAAATAAATGCGACAGTGTTGTATACCTAATTACCTACATTATCAAGCAAGGTTGCGATCGGAACTATTCGGGTAGCCCTCGGGTGAGTTCGGGCGAGAGGGGCGCGGCGTGCAAAAAAATTGTCACGGCAATGCAATGCCATGCATCAAACTAAGTTCCGTATTACAGAACGTCACTCAATTCTCAAGCATTACTTAAAACTAGTTTTAACCAATCAAATGGCTTGAATCTAGTTTTAAGTAGTGCTTGAGTATTGAGTGACGTTCTATAATACGGGCCTAAATATTGTAAGTTTTACAAAAAAGGTACCTAATTCAATTCTTTTAAAACGTTCACCCAGTTATGGCCCGCCTTTGGCTCATAATGTGCCCGAGTGGCCCCTATTCTCTATAAGTCTGTGCATACCTGCTTTAGAAGATTCGAGATGAAAATGCTGGATACTAATGTATATTCATTCATTATATTTGACCTGATTAGTGTACTTGACGAGTGCATTTTTAACTTGGACGGTTTAATCTATTTTTATGACGTAACGTATATTTTGACTGTATATTTTCTCTTGTCGTGTAAAAGTGTTGGTACCACCACGTCAATGCTGCCATCTTCAGAGCTTGTGTCCGCCACATCCTCGTCTAGCTCAGCTCCAGTTCTATTCAGACAGCGGAGAGCATGTATCTGTAGCGGGGACACGGGCAGCGTCGTGTTGCACACAAGACACTTACCTCCACGTCAATGCTACCATCTTCAGAGCTGGTGTCCGGCACATCTTTGTCAAGCTCGGCTCCAGTTCTCTTCAGACAGCGGAGAGCATGTCTCTGTAGCCGGGATACGGGCAGCGTCGTGTTGCACACAAGACACTTACCTCCACGTCAATGCTACCATCTTCAGAGCTGGTGTCCGGCACATCTTTGTCAAGCTCGGCTCCAGTTCTCTTCAGACAGCGGAGAGCATGTCTCTGTAGCCGGGATACGGGCAGCGTCGTGTTGCACACAAGACACTTACCTCCACGTCAATGCTACCATCTTCAGAGCTAGTGTCCGGCACATCCTCGTCAAGCTCGGCTCCAGTTCTCTTCAGACAGCGGAGAGCATGTCTCTGTAGCCGGGATTCGGGCAGCGTCGTGTTGCACACAAGACACTTACCTCCACGTCAATGCTACCATCTTCAGAGCTAGTGTCCGGCACATCCTCGTCAAGCTCGGCTCCAGTTCTCTTCAGACAGCGGAGAGCATGTCTCTGTAGCCGGGATTCGGGCAGCGTCGTGTTGCACACAAGACACTTACCTCCACGTCAATGCTACCATCTTCAGAGCTAGTGTCCGGCACATCCTCGTCAAGCTCGGCTCTAGTTCTCTTCAGACAGCGGAGAGCATGTCTCTGTAGCCGGGATACGGGCAGCGTCGTGTTGCACACAAGACACTTACCTCCACGTCAATGCTACCATCTTCAGAGCTAGTGTCCGGCACATCCTCGTCAAGCTCGGCTCCAGTTCTCTTCAGACAGCGGAGAGCATGTCTCTGTAGCCGGGACACGGATAGCGTTGTGTTAGACACAAGACACTTACCTCCACGTCAATGCTACCATCTTCGGAGCTGGTATCCGGCACATCTTCGTCAAGCTCGGCTCCAGTTCTCTTCAGACAGCGGAGAGCATGTCTCTGTAGCCGGGACACGGACAGCGTTGTGTTAGACACAAGACACTTACCTCCACGTCAATGCTACCATCTTCGGACCTGGTATCCGGCACATCTTCGTCAAGCTCGGCTCCAGTTCTCTTCAGACAGCGGAGAGCATGTCTCTGTAGCCGGGACACGGGCAGCGTCGTGTTGCACACAGGACACTCCCCGTGCTGTGGCGGTGGGGTGCTCCGGCGACGGGCTCGGAGGCGACGTAGGCGGTTTGAATGTACACGCTGAAATAATAAAAATAATGTTTTGTTTTTTTCGGACGTAGCAAGTAGCGCTCTGTAGTTTCTGAAGAAGGCGTGAGCTTATGTATGTATTTATTTGCACGAAAAATATGTAATGAAATAAGAGTTGTATATACTGTCTCATTGGTTTAGTAAACGGGTTCCCAAACTTTTAACTTAAGCGCCCCCTTACTGTCTTTTAAAAACTGAGTTACTTTGTCGACATATGCAGAAAAGCTTAAAAATGTAAGAGCGAGCGATAGCAAACTCGAAAATCTTTGAGCCCCTCGGATAGGATAGATTTTGTTTTAATAATTCAGAAAAAGAAGCTACTTTGTATAGTTATGCAGAAAAACTCAAGAATTAACGAGAATTTAGAATGCAATTATTGAAATTAGAGCAAGCGGAGCGAGCTCGCATTAAGCGATCGGAACAACATTACTGTAATCACGGCATCGGCTACATCAACATATCAGCGAAATTAGCCGCATGAATCGCTCATGCTAATTCGTTGTGTATATCATCGCCGAATATACGCCGGATTTTCGGTTATAATGTAGCCATACCATGTTTATCTCGTTTCGCTCTTTCAGTGGCATCGCAATCGCTGCCTCACTCTAAGAGTTGGGCTTTTCGGAAATCAACCGCTAACAGGGCAAAAAGGGGTAATTCGTTTTTAGGGGAGAATTTTCGTACTGCATAGATTAACTCAAAAATTGGTATAGGTACATTTAAAGATGATTAAAGATTATTCAAAAATTAACTCTTGCTGGGACAAGGGGGGGGGGGGGGGGTGTACAGTTTATACGAAAACAATATTCCTGTGATAATTAAAAATTGAATACTTATCTAAATCTATACTGATATTATAAGGAGGAATGATTTTTGTTTGTTTGTACCGTATAAGCTCGGAAACTACTGGACCGATTTTAACAATTTTTTCACCAATAGAAAGCTAAATTATCAGGAAGTAACATAGACCCTATTTTTTTTTTTAATAGAGATCCCTACGAAAATTACAATAACGTAACCCAAGGTATCAAAAATTTGCCTATGAAAGTCACTATTTAGCGTGCGCTGCGTAAACTATTAATGATACATAAAAATAATGTACTGCATGTTTATAGTACTCATCATTACCCACAAAAAAGTCCGCGAGGCTATATGTCTAACTATTATAGTTAAGTCACAATAACCGTTTTTGTTCAAATTAATCAATCATAACACGGATAAAATCGAAAGATGATGCGCGATGATCTCTGGAACTGCCAGTCGGATTTGAAAGATTCTTTTTGCAATTTATAGCCCAATTCTTGAGAAAGGTTAAAGGCTATTTAACATCACGCTACGACCCTTGGGAGCCGAGCAAAAAGAAAAAAAGTCAAAAAGAACGCTAACCGAATAACGAACTAATAGCGTGGGCGGTGGGATGCGACGCGGTGTGTCGGGGCCGAAATTTTACGCGGACGTAGTCGGGTCTGCAAGCGTTCTCCGACAGTGACTGATCACGGACTAGCAAATATTAAAGATCGTCGATCATACATTTTATATAACTATCCTTTATGTAAACGGGAGTGTCTGGGGCGCGGATGAAGAGCTAGTGTAATTAAAGTATGAACGCTTTGTGAGTCTGAATTTGGAAGTGATTTTATACCTCAATTGTTTTATTTTGTTTTTTTTTTACTCTGGACAATTTTAATATGGACATCTTATTACATAATTTCCACATATACATACAACATTAATGATGTAACAATACTATAATTGAAAAGAGTGTCCACGGCTGCGACCAGCGCGCCAACAGACACAACTCTGGCTGCATCTCTCGCGCCAACACCCACTACGACGTGTATGCCTACCACAAGCATCTGGCAACAGAGTCTCGTGCGTAACAGCATCACCAACCCGGACAAGGACCAAGAACAACACAGACAAAGAGTGACGGGGAAGGGTGACGGACCTGGCAGCTCTAGCACTTTCTTGGCCAACGGAGTACGCATGCTGCACAAGCGCGGAAAAATCATGGCTCGGGGAAAGAAAGTAGGCGACCGAAATGGAGTTTCTTGCCCGTTCCTCTCCACAGAAACCTACTACCCTTAGGAATGGGCAACTAGCTTCATCTATCTAACTAACCAACTCCTTGACAATTCAAAATGTTAATTGGTTTGGTGCTTTGTGTTACTACTTTATTAATTCTTTGTTCTACATTTTCATTAACCTTTTGACCGCCACAGTCATGTATAGATGACAAACCAAAATGTGCCCAGCACACCATGGTCACAACTACATGACAGATTTATAAGGAATAATGCATAGCTCGATGCCGAGGGCATGTTTTTGCATTTTGGACGTGGCGGTCAAAGGGTTAATTTTTGATAATATGTATGTCAAAGTCAAATTATTTATTTCAAATAGGCACTTATAAGGCACTTTTACACAACAAAATTTACAACAAAAATAGAATTGATTCTAGTTGCCCCTTCCAAAAGGTAGTTTCGTATGGAGAAGAACGGGCAAGAAACTCCACTGTTACTCTTTTAAAATGTTTTACAAAATTTTGTATAGGTACATTATATAATTATATGTGAAGATGATGCACCTAGAATAAAGTCACTATATCAAAAAAGATTATGTTAAGATAAATAAACAGAACACACATTTGTACATCTGCAGAACCACAGGCATCACTGGTGTGTTGATATTGGGAAAATTTTGAATCTCCTCTTAATTATACATAATTTAACATCATTCCTGTAATCCCAGAATGGTAAGGCAGAGGTGTACCTATAGTACATCCACATTCATGCAGTTATGTAACAGGAGTGAGCCTATTGTCATCAACTGGATACAAAACCAGACTCCAGGCTGCTAGCAGGGACATAAACAAGGACACCTTGTTGACACAGTTTTCTCTATCAATGTTACAGGCACCCCTCTAAATTGTCGCGGGAAGGTACAAAATGGTTACCGAGGCCCACACAGGCAACGGAAGGAATATGGGTGGGTTTTAGTCAGTAAAAGTCTGACACCCTCCCGCTCCGAGCAGGAGAAATTATTTGATGATTGCCAACCCAAAAAAAAAAGTCTGCTACCAAGAAATCCCTGATGTAAAAACCGATTAATACTTTGTCTGACCTGGGAATTAAACCCAGGACCTCATGCTCAACAGTAGCGCTAGCAACCAATACACTAACAAGGCAGTCTATTTTAAAATATAAGATTAAAAATGCTTAAAAAGATGATTTCTTTTATTATCAGATATTGATGGATCTTTTTATCTAGTTTATTTATCTCTGTAGCTTTGAATATAACTAACTTACAGTATTATGTAACTTAACAAAGTAGTTTATTAAGGTATTTTATTTATTTTATGATTGATTAACATTGGATAGACTAAAGAAAAGATGGATGGACTGTGTGAAAGATGATTTGGCTAGCAAAGGGGTGACTACCAAGATGACAACTAATAGAGAAGTATGGAAAAAAGGGACATGTTGCACTTGCAAGTACATTGGGCAGAAGAATGATGAATGATGATGGTCTGAGGGTCATCTTAGGGGAATTTTTGGTAAAAAAAAAAATAGTTTTGTAAAAACAAAATCTGTTTTTTTTACATTCCTAACAGAAAGAGATCTACTTTTCGAAATAATTAGATAGGTTTAGACCTGACCAGCATACACATTTTTTAACTATATCTACTAGAAAAAAGTTTCAATGAGGCAGGTTTTATGAAAAGCAGTGGAATTCATTCTCACCGTTTATGCGCTAGTTTCTGCTCAATAATTATAATCATAGATGTCAGTAGCAAAATAACCTACTGTCTTCAGATAATAGATGTATACATGTAAAAACTACAAAAAGAAACTATACCTGAAATTCCACAAAAAATCAGTGAACAATGCTTACAATAACTACAGCAGACAGTTTTTAAGTCATAGTTAACATCCCTTCGGGAATACAGGTGTAATGTTATCTAAAGAGTGTTCTAAGATAAAAGATGTTTGCTTTTTTTTAAATGAACTTACTTGGTAAACATCACTACCCAGACAGCCAGACACATCAACCTCTTCTTCAGGCACATCTACACTTGTACTAGATCCCGGAACAGCCAAATTAACACTACAATTTGCACTTAACTTTCTTTTAGACCCACTACCTGACAACTTCTGCAATCTGTCCACTTCTAAAGCTAAATGCGAGTCCAATTCCCCGTGACGTATCGTACAACTACAAACCGGGCAGCTAGGCAATTCAGTCACTTTTTTACGATTTCTCACACAATTCAATATAATACTATCATCGTACTGATTAAAACTAGTATTAGGCGTATTATTTAACGAATTAGAACCCCCTTCCATATTATTATACATCAAAATCGGTAACATTTCAAACGATTAAAAAATTTGTTGTTGAAGTACACTGATTATAAATCTGTAAACATCACATTAATTACACAATTAAATTGTGCTTTGAGAGTTTAGAAACGTTAATGGAAGTTCGGTTGTTCTTACGCAAGTTATCTTACAGTCATACTCGCGGTAATTTACGTAATAAAACAAATAGTTTGAAGCAAAACAATAATACTATAATCGTTTACACAACTTTTTTTTTAAATTGGTTTGATTGGTTGAGTGACATTTCTTTATCGCTTGGGTTGGGATACTGTTACTAAAAGCTTTAGTCGATTTTACGAATGGTATTAATTTTTAAATGCATTTCAGTATGTTTTCTTTTGATGATGTGTTTTACTTTTTTTATTTGTATAATAGGACTGGAAATTAACAATAGTAATTAAGAAATAATCAAAAATAAATTTTTTTTTTTTTTTTTTAAACGGGCGAGCCTTACAGTAGTCGCTTATGATGAGCAACATCTGACATCTCACTTTAGTAATAAGCAACTGAGCAATGACAGAAATTAACTTTAAGATTAAAAAAATATACTGTAATATTTATTCGAATAATAATTAATTACTAGTAGTCGCCCACTGGTTGAAATTCGACCCCTACAATCTATATAGTACCTACTAATACTATGGGTACTATGGGTGAGTCAATCCAATGTTTTCGTTATCACCATATCTAATGTATAGGTAACTAAAAGAAAAAATAATGTTTTTTTCCTATCTTCAAAAATTACTGAGATCCGATTGATTGCGTACACCTACATACTTTGGCTCGTTGTGCTCTCACGGTTTCGCTATTTAATTGTTTTTTTTTATAGTGGATCATTAAAATTGTTAAGAAATATTGTATTGTATTGCACCAACTCCAGTAAAAAAACACCCTAAAAATTGTTTTTCTGTACCATATAATAATAGTATTCGGAATATTTAATTTTATAACAATATTATTTAAAAGAACCGCTAACACAAACGCTTAAAATAATAAGTGCAAACCAATTTGCAATTCAAATTTTATGAACGTAAACACTCCTCATCACCCGCAATCGGACGTGATACTCGCAGCATGACGTCATCGCAATAGGCGAAGGAACGCCAATTTAAAAAAGCGGTGAAACTATAACGCTGTAACTTTGCAAATCCTGGCCTGATTTCAATGAAACAAAAACTATTATTATTTGCACGAGTATGCGCTTTAAATGCACTTTTATAGTAATATGTTGATGTGTTGGTGTGACTCATTCGTAAAGTACTTACTAATTACATGCTATTAAAAAGTACTTACTTCTTCCATGCTCAAGCTGTCACTTCCTGTTACACACTTCCGTCCCTTTTCTCGAAATCACTCCATGTTACACATAATAAATGGATTATCATTTTCAAACATTGACAACAACATTGATTTCATCTGGTATGATAGATAGATGTGGTGTACGATATAGATAGCTTAATAAAATTTTCAGTTTAACGTACCCAACGTAACTTTTTGACTTAAAACTTAACCCATCGCTGTACATTCTCCTACAATGAACCTTCCTCAGAGTTTTACTCTTTCCAGTATTTCAATTCATTGATTTCTTCGATTAATCATACACACAACAGCAGGCACTTGCTGTTATGATGAACCTGGTTGCTTTTGTGGTTCAATATATTCCGGAATTCAGCTACTACAGACAAATCAATCTACGATTTATATCATTTTGTTTATTTTTTTTATACCAGCAAATAAATTATTGTCCCACTGGTGAGAAAGGCCCTTTCTCACACAGAGAAGGCACGAGCATTGAATTAATATATTGGTGCCGATTCCCTTGTTTACAAACTAAACTAAATTTAAGTTCAGTGCATCTTTTTCTTTCTATTTCATTATGAAAAGGGCAGATGATAAATTTTAGTTTAGTCCTGTCAAATTAATTAGCGCTTGTCACTACGTCATACAAGTTTAGACGTGATTAAAAACTTGCCTACTAAAATTACGTCAATTTACGTCAAGCGAAGATTAATTTGACAGGACTAAACTAAAACTTATCTTCTGTCCTTTTCTTAAATGTAATAGAAAGAAAAAGATGCACTGAACTTAAATTAAGTTTAGTTTGTGAACAAGGGAATCGGCACCATTGTATCATTATTGAATAACCGGGATCAGGCCAACACATAAAACATTAAAACAAGAAATCAGAATTACTTCGTTTAAATTATAATATTTATAATAGATACATTAATTCATATTTTACAAAAATATTATACATTTTAAGTAATCGACTAAATAAATATTTTTTTAGTTATATTATAAAATGATTCCATCCTTACACACTACAGAGAGACCAGTATTTTTTTATCGTGACAATGGAACTAACAGAATCTGCTGACAGACATTTGCCTTAGCAACCGGCGCCATCCTGGAATTTTAAACGATTCGGATGATGATGAGGGGATGAGCTAAAATAGCCCGCGAAATTCAATTTTTATTAGGTTTTTTGCAATTTGTAGCTCAGTGTCAGGTTATAATGTCCATTGAATGACTTTTTCATGAAATCATGACATTGGTAAACAAGTCTAACTCAGAGAGAGTCTGAGAATAATTCTAATGATTATAATTCTGTAAATACATATATGTTATAGTCACGAATCATATTTTGATCAAGATACAGCCTGACAATGACCTGCAAATAGCATAAAACGTAATAACATTTGAATTTCGCCGGCTACCACTGCGGTTCAATTTAACTCTTTCTGTTACGAACAATAAAAAGGTTCATTTTACGAAGACCCTAACACCCTCTAGTGAAGTGGCAATTCCCAATTCTTCACAACTTTTCTCAATTTTAGTTTTTTCGGTTTTCGTCTTATTCGTCCTACTGTTAGAGGGTTGTTTTAGGTGCACGGTTTTCACGTGAAGTTTCAATGAATTTGATTGGCTGAAAGTTCTTGAACAGTATTGGCAAGTGTAGGGCTTCAAACCAGTGTGTACCTGGAACAAATAGTGAGTTTAAGCGGATTTTTCACCGTACAGTCGTGCTAGTACGTCAAGTTACGACAAACTGTAAAATTTCTCCAAATGATTTTAAACCTTAGGGGCTTGTGGCTAAGTAAAAACAGCCGCACGGGTCGATCGATCAGGTTAAGCTACGCTTGCCGCGGTTGGTCCGTGGATGGGTTCCATCATGGACATACATGGGACCATCTTTACATACCAAGACCTCTCCGTGCCTCGGAAAGGTTACCGGTTACCGGTACCGATTCCCTTGTTCACAAACGAAACTAAATTTAAGTTCAGTGCATCTTTTCCTTTCTATTTCATTAAGAAGAGGACAGAAGATACATTTTAGTATAGTCCTGCCAAATTAATCAGCGCCTGTCACTACTCCATACAAGTTTAGACGTGATTAAAAACTTGCCTACTAAAATTACGTCAATTTACGTCAAGCGCTGATTAATTTGACAGGACTAAACCAAAATTTATCTTCTGTCCTTTTCTTAATGAAATAGAAAGAAAAAGATGCACTGATCTTAAATTTAGTTTAGTTTGTGAACAAGGGAATCGGCACCAATGTCAGTCATAAATAAGACAGACTGAGAACGTTTCGTCGTCGTTAAAGCTTATTTTTGATGACGTGACCACCCCTTTATACAATTATTTTACCAGTACTCACTCTATAATGTCTATTCAGCGCCGGTTTCTGCGTGAATCTCTTCCCGCAGGCCGCACAGACGTAAGGTTTCTCGCCTGTATGCGTACGAGTGTGAATGCGGAGTTGATTGCTGTCCACAAAGTGTTTTGTGCAACTTCCACAGGAGTATGGTTTCTCCCCTGTGTGCGTGCGTTGGTGGTACTTCAGGGTCGCGTTTGACTGAAAAAAGGTAGATTAAAGAAAATAGAGAGTGGTACGTGATTCGATGTTGAGCCAATAACGCTAACGTGTGCTAGCTGACATATGGCAAATCGTACTGTAATTACTCTACATATGATTGTATAGAATCAAGTTCTTTTAACTGAACAGACAGCTGTGCTGCTGGAGAGTTTGTTGCGCCACTTCTTCCTCTTCCCAGCTTAAGCACTAGGAAGTGGTGAAGGGCGGCCGTTTTGGGGGACTGTCTTATGTAATTTTAACGTTCGAAACGTTCTGATTCTCAGCCTAGTTTGAATAAATGTCTTTTGATTTTGGAAGGCATATACAAGTGGCGGCAATTGGGACTCGAGGTGGCCCTGCACAAGTCCGAGGCCATGTGTTTTCATGGTCCTCGGAACGCGCCACCGTTGGGGTCCCAAATAACGGTAGGAGGGGTTTCTATCGGCGTCGAGTCGACGATGAAGTACTTGGGACTCGTCCTCGACAGCCGGTGGAACTTCGTGGAGCATTTCCGACGTTTGGCTCCCAAACTGGAGCGGGCGGGCGCTGCATTGAAGCGGCTCCTGCCCAATCTAGGGGGTCCAAACGCCTCCTGCCAGAGGCTCTACGCGGGGTCGTGCGGTCCATGGCCCTCTACGGGGCACCTGTATGGGCGCGCTCTCTGGCGCTGCGGCCAGCCCGCCGGTTGAGCGCGGCCCAAAGGGTCATGGCCATCCGGATGGTCCGAGGATACCGCACGGTCTCCTGTGAGGCAGCGAGCCTCCTTGCCGGATTGCCGCCATGGGATCTGGAGGCAAAAGTCCTCGCGCACGTATGGGAGTGGCGCGAGGAGGCGAAACGCCGGGGCGTAAGTCCGCTGCCGCGAGAAATCGCGGCACAGCGGACGGAGCTCCGGCGGGATCTCATGGCGACATGGAAAGTACGGTTGTCGCAACCCAGTGCTGGGCACGCCACGATTGCGGCGATAAGTCCCCTCTTTGAGGAGTGGCTGGAGAGGCGCCACGGCGTCCTCACCTTCCGCGTGACGCAGGTCCTCACCGGACACGGCAGCTTCGGGAGGTTCCTGTGTCGGATAAGGCGGGAGGAAACGTCCGGGTGTCACCACTGTGTGGATCGCCTGGAGGACACGGTGGAGCATACGGTGGAGGTCTGCCCGGCTTGGGCAGAGCACCGCCGTGTCCTCGTGGAGGCGATCGGCGGCATAGACCTCTCGCGTCCGGCCCTGGTTCAGGCCATGGTACGGAGCGAGAGGGCATGGGCAGCCGTCACCTCCTTCTGCGAAGCAGTAATGCTCGCAAAGGAGGAGGCGGGACGGTTGAGGGAAAGGCAAGTTTCGCGCCCTCTCGCTCCTAGCCGCCGCAGGAGACGCCCAGGGCGTCGGGAATCCCGGGCGGATTTCCGGCCACCGTAGGCGCGGGCTTGCGGACGGTGAGCAATGGGTAGCTCACCGTCCGGTAAGGACCAGGCCCGGGTCGACGGCGCGTCGTATTCCACGCGCGCCTCAAAGAGATGTCGTCAGCACAAAAGTAGGGGTCCACTAGGGCCGATGCCTGCCGGGGTCGCGGGAAGGTACATATGGGTCACCGAGGCCCCCGCAACACAGGCAACAGGAAGGAATACGGGTGGGTTTTAGTCAGTAAGAGTCTGACACACCCTCCCGCTCCGCCCAGAGCGGGAGAAGTCATTTGATGATTTCCCACCCTAAAAAAAAAAAAAAAAAGTATGTGACATCGAAGGAACACCAAAAACCTGACGAAACAAGTGACGCCAAAATATAAGATGCTGCATCGACTCCCAAAATATGTGTGGTGCAACAAACTCCCCAGTTTGTTGCACCAGTTCTTTTTCCAAGCTAAAGCACTAGGAAGTGGTGAAGGGCGGGCGTTTTTGGGGACTGTTTGAATATTTTTTGACGTGATAATGTCTTATAAATCGATGAACGCCGCGCCGGCTGCACGCACGAAAAAGTGTCACGTTCCGCCTGAGCCGAGCGTGCAAGCGAGAGCGCGGAACTAGCGATAGAGAGGCACGATCGGCCTAAGCGTTCGGCTCGTGACACATCTCCCTCTCGATATCACGTAAAATTATCGTCCTTAAACCGAATTTACAAACAACCAATTTTTTTTTTTAATATTGTTTCGGCCAGCTCTAATATTGTTTCAACCTTAATCTCGCTTGATGGAAAGCGATGGATGAGGTCTATGATGGAACAAGTGCGTATTTATTTTAACGAATAGATAAACTTACTTTTCTAAGTAAAGTTATTGTTATATACGAATATAAATGTTATTTTTTAAGTTAATAAGGTTCATATTCGTATAAAATAAAGGGTCACATTCGCTTTCATTATTCGCAAACAGGGTGTAAAGTTCACTCGTCCTCCATAGAAAAGGGAGGATCCTCTGACCAGACGGGTGTCGTGTCTGGTGGGCTACTGCCCGACGGTTGATGTCGGGATGTTGTATATATGCTAGTTACGCGGTAAACTCTGCTTGCGCGATGCAGGATTTCGCGTGACGTCAGTGTGTTGCGTAGTTTCGCATGTGGCGATATAGATGTCGCCACAACGCTAGCATCTGGCACCCGGACGTGAGTGACCTGCAGTGGCTTATTATGGAATGCAGTCAATCGAGTTGAGCTCCATAAGTTCTGAGTTGAGCTACACGATTACTGACAAATGCTTGCACTGACTGGACAGGTCCACTCAAATTTGTGTGGTTCTTTCCTCAAAAGACCATTTCAGACATGGATCTACATGGTCCTCACGTGATCTGACCAAGATTATGTCTGGACTTTAAATAAAAGAGAATTTGACCCTTGAGTTTGTTTCGCCATTTCTTCTCAGGGGTAGTCAGATAGGAAATGTCGACGCCATCTAGGTTATTTTTTATATTTTATTTTAATATGACGTGTAAAAGTGATTCTGATATCCTATTTACAGAATAAACAATTTCATTTCATATCGACTGCGGATCCAAGTAGCCCGGAGCAATCACAATCTAAATCTAAATCTGAAATAGCATATAATAGACCTTAGGGCCGTTCTAAAAAAAATAGAATAAAATATATCCCAAGTAGTACGTAAGATTTTTAGCTAACTTTTATTAATTACCTTATTTTACATTCTTCTTCACCACGACCACAAATCAATGAATTCCATCGTTTATTTGTTGTTGTAACATTGACTAAGCCGAGAGTGAGGCAGTAAATAATGTGACTAGGAAAAAACCGTATTTTAAAAACTGTCAAATTGCTCCAAATGAGTTTAAACCTTAAATTGTTGATGGTTAAGTTCAAAATCGAAAGGGAAAATTTTACAATTTGTGGTAACTTGATCTGCTGGCGACTGTACTACTTGAGATACATATTTTTTTGTTTTTTTTTTTAGAACGGCCATAAAGTCTATTATATGCTGTTTCTATTTTATCCATTATTTACGGGACTGCGGGAATGCGCTGCTCCTGACCAAACCATGTACCATATGTTGGAGTGTCCAAATAGGGTATTTTACTATATATGCGAAAAAATCTATAAATATATTATTGAGATAGTTTAGGCAAAAAGGAGTCGGAAAATGTTACTTTTAGTTCATAAAATAACCGGCATATCCTAGAACAAAAAATACGAAGACATGTGACATCTACCAACCTGCACTGGGCCGGCGTGGTGGATTACAGCCCACTGCCTCTCGCAGAGGAGGCCTGTGTCCCAGCAGTGGGAACATTATAGAATGATTATGCGGTGGTAATTCGGGTAACAAGACACTTACGGTGCATTTCTTCCCGCAAACTTCGCAAACGATGTTCTTGTTGTATTTGAGTCCTAAGTGAGTTCTGTTGACGTGAGTCTGCAGCTTAGATCGCGTCATGAAGTTTGAGCCACACTGTAACAAGAGAATGACATTCAAAGTCAAAGTCAAATTATTAATTTCAAATAGGCACATAAAAGGCACTTTTGAACGTCAAAATTTACAATAAAAATAGAATTGATTCTAGTTGCCCCTTCCAAAAGGTAGTTTCGTATGGAGAAGAATGGGCAAGAAACTCCACCGTTACTCTCCTAAAATGTTTTACAAAATGTTGTAAGTGTGTAAGTACATTATATAATTATATGTGAAGACGATGCACCTAGAATAAAATTACTATACCACAATGGGTAAAAAAAAGAATAAAAAATGAAGCAATGAAGTGTTTTTAGTAGGTAATAATTAAATATACTACTGAGCATGAGGTCATGGGTTCAATTCCCAGGTCGGGCAAAGTGTTATTGGGTTTTCTATCTGAAATTTCTCAGTAGCAGCCTGGAGTCTCGATTTGTGCCCGGTTGATGGCAGCAGGGTCGCCCCCTATTACATGGGACTTAAACATAACTGGCGAAATGTGGGTGTCTATAGATGCACCTCTGCCCAACCCTTCGGGGAATACAAGCGTGATGTTGTTGTATAATTAAACATCTTTTATCATTTACTAGCTTCTGCCCGCGCCTTCGTCCGCGTGTAATTTCTTGTTCCCCCGACCCACTGCGTCGCGCTTAGCGTTCTGTCTGACTTTTTTATTTTTGCTCGGCTCCTAAGAGTCGTAGCGAGATGTTAAGTAGCCTATAGCCTTCCTCAAGAATTGGGCTATCAAATGTAAAAATAATTTTTCAAATCCGACTGGTAGTTCCAGAGATTACCCCCTACTTACATACAAACATACAAAAAAAAAATCTTTTTATAGGTTATACAGACAGATGTTAGGTAAATTACAGATCCATTATGTCCAGCCTAGTAGGCATACAATAATAAACTATGTCAACATGCAGTATATATATTTTTTTTTTGTTATCACTTATAAAGCTACAAAATAAGAATTAGGTGTATGGTGAATTGGTGACTGATTGTAGTAGGTACTAAATATTAAAAATAAAAATATATATTTTATTTCAGACAAAAAAGTCCATAACTGATAAATAATTTTTATTTCTGTAAGTAGGTTTATACAAACACTTTTACACGTCAATCATATTTTTTAAATAAAGCTAGATGAGGTTGGCGTTTCCTATCTGACTACTCTGAGAAGAAAGGCCGAAACAAACTCAGAGGTCGCAGTCTCTTTTAAAGTCCAGACATAATCTTGGTCAGATCATGTGAAGGCCATGTAGATTGGTGTCTGAAATGGTCCTTTTGATGAAAGAACCACACAGATTGAGTGGACCTGTCCAGTCAGTGCACGCATTTGTCAGTAATCGTGCAGCTCAACTCAGAACTCAAGGAGCTCAACGATGCGACGAACAATACCAAAGAAAGAACATTTGGGTAGGCCGCATAAATTACTCAAACTGCCAGACCATGATTAATATTATATGAGAAAAACAAAAAAAAAAGGCATTGGCAAGGCAAGGTTGTTAGTAACAAGAATTTTACTAATAATACTTATATACTAATGTAAGTAATTAAAAAAAGAACACTAGACACACCTTCTACCCCTGCACAGTAGGCTCATCTGTCTCGCAACACCTGAACACGGAGTTCAGTGAACCTACTGAGCAGAACAGTCCTGTCAAATTAATCAGCGCCTGTCACTACTCCATACAAGTTTAGACGTGATTAAAAACTTGCCTACTAAAATTACGTCAATTTACGTCAAGCGGTGATTAATTTGACAGGACTAAACTAAAATTTATCTTCTGTCCTTTTCTTAATGAAATAGAAAGAAAAAGATGCACTGAACTTAAATTTAGTTTATTTGTGAACATTGGAATCGGCACCATTATTAGTATAAATCAAAGAATAAGCTTACCTGATTGCATCTAAAAATGCGTTCTTTAACCGTTGCAGGTGGTTTTCGAGAGCGCCGTAAAGCTTTAGCATGCTCGTTCATATGAGTCTCCAGAGACACGTTGCCTACGTACTTCCATGGGCAAATTGAGCAGCTCTTGCTGTGGACGACAGAAATACACATTATATAAAAAAAACATTACGCCTGTATTCCCCGAACAAAAAAAAAAATTCTTTAATTTTACTGTACCGATCGAAAGGCTCAATCATATAGATTTATTTCTTCTAAATAACATAGCATCTAAAATAAAAGGAACATTTAATTTAAAAGAATACGGTACGTTCAACAGCAACTTACAATCAATTTAATTTATTAGATACTCAAAGTATCTGTGAAGGCATTAGTCTTTATGATTGAGCCTTTCGATTGGTACAGTAAAGTTACAGGGTTTTTTTTCACATTTAGCGGGTTTATTCCCGGTTCAAATAGGCGATTATTTAAAATTCTTTGAATGCAGTTCGTATTGTTTTTAAAATAAAAATGAAGTCTTCATTTAGTAATTTTTTCTATCTACAGTATTTAAGATACTTTCCCTCCATGTGGCAAAGTCGTGGGGCGCCCTGTATAAACAATCTCATGCAGTCGGAGGCATCTTCTTAAATTTTACAATAAAGACCTATTGCCTCCGATTTATTTATCGTGACTACTTAACCGGACTATTCTGTGGCTGCCTTAAGCGAACTCAAAGCCTCCAGCCAGGGGCGGATTTCTTACAATACTGAGCGACTACACGCTAAGGGCACCCCCTAAGGGCGGGGTACGAACCTCGGCTTAGGGCGTCGCTGGTGGGAGGACAGCAAGGTGGGACAGGCTGGATCAGAACTGGATAATTATTATTATCGGGAGATTTTAAAGCTACGGGCTCAGCTACGGCGCGGGCTGGCACTTCGTCGAACAAGTGTCGGGGGGGGACAATTACGTCTTTGCGAGGGACCTCGGCGGCGAGGTCGGAATATCGGTATGTCGGTTTGTGATTTCTGTGCACTGTACTCGTGGCTCTGCTGCTTTCCTGGAGGAGGGTTATTGACACCATTACCCTCCTCCAGGAAAGCAGCAGGCGTCAGTAAGAAATTGCCTCCGACTGCATGAGATTGTTTATATATTAGTAAACTAGATGCGTCCGCGGTTTCACCCGCATAAGTTTTGACCCCGTGGGTATATTGGGATAAAAATTATCCTATGTGTTATTCTTGGTTATAAACTATCTGTGTGCCAAATTTCATCCAAATCCGTTCAGTACTTTTTGCGTGAAAG
The DNA here is from genome assembly GCA_905333075.3 of Atethmia centrago. Classification (NCBI taxonomy): domain Eukaryota; kingdom Metazoa; phylum Arthropoda; class Insecta; order Lepidoptera; family Noctuidae; genus Atethmia; species Atethmia centrago. Next base: position 13,657,115 of record HG995393.1, read on the forward strand.
AGTAACAAACATCCATCCATCCATCCTTACAAACATTCGCATTTATAATATTAGTAGGATAGTAGGAAGTAGGATATAGAAATAGGTCATCTTGTTTCCACCTTTTTTAGAAAAGGTGGAAACAAGATGACCTATTTCTGTCAAGATACCCTAAGGTTTCGTACCCAAAGGGTAAAACGAGACCCTATCACTAAGACTCCGCTGTCCGTCTGTCTGTCACTAGGCTGTATCTCATGAACCGTGATAGTAAGACAGTTGAAATGTTCACAGATGATGTATTTCTGTCGCTGCTATAACAACAAATTCTAAAAAAAACAAAATAAAATTAATATTTAAGGAGGCTCCCATAAAACAGACATGATTTTTTTTGTTGTTTTTATAGAAAATGGTACGGAACCCTTCGTGCGCGAGTCCGACTCGCACTTGGCTTTTTAAAGTTCACTTTTTACGCAGTCGCGTTTTTTGATTTTTTTAATTTAATTTTTTTTCGGTTATATCATTTTACAATGCCTTCTTAGAAATTACATTATTTGTTCAAATATTTCTAACATTAGTCATCATCCCTATTGGAGAGGCCTATGTTCTGCAGCTTTCGATAAACGATTGTAACGAGTATTCGCAATTAAATGTCTTTCTACTGGGAAAATAAATCAATTCATTGAAATACAACCGAACCCAAAATACAAACCGGAAGAGCAGGCAGCAGCCCTCATACAGAGTTCCTGAATCTGAGTGTCGAATTCAACACCTATGTCCAGCAGTGGACGTGTTTCGGCTGAAATGATGATGATGATGTCCAGCAGTACACTGCTGTAAGTTCATGATTAAAGCGGAGGTCTTACCTCTCTTCAGTTTTGAGCGTATGTTTGACGGAGCACAGTATGTGTCGCTTCCACGCTTCAGAGTTATAGAACTGTATGTTGCATTCCGCGCAGAATCTTTTAGACGCCGGGTCATCCGCGTCGTTGGCATCAACCATCTGGAACATAACAGAACATTATCATAGCCACGCTCTGTTAGACGTGCCAGCGGCTAGGACGTACACAAAAGAAAAAATAAAAGAAAAAAAAAGAAAAATGAAGTGTGTTTGTAATGTCAAAATAACAACTTTTTATGGTTCCGTAGTCAACAGGGAAACCCTTATAATTTCGCCATGTCCGTCTGTCCGCGGCTTAACTCAGAGACTTAGTACTAGAACACTTTAATTTGGCATGGCAATACATATTAATCACGCCGACAAAATGGTAAAATACAACTGACTTCCAAAAGAACACTACAAATTGAAAAATAACTTCAATAGGGTCTTACACCCATTTTTGAAAAGTGTCTTAATTAAATTCTAAAATGCCCCAAAAAAATCACAAATTTTTTATTCAATCGATAAGTGCCACAAAAATTCATTTAAATTTTACATTTTCAAATTTCGCGCGTAATTTGAGGAAAATGCTGGACGCAGTGGACGCCATGTTGCTCTGTGGTCATGACGTCACTTGGCTATGTAAACAAATGCGCTGATCTATTATCTAACTATCAGTTGACAGGTGACACGTTTTAGTTTACACAGCGGTATGACGTAATAACATGGCGGCTACTATTTCATGGTGTTTTTTAACAGATTAGAAAAACTGAAAACGTTGAATTGAATTTTAAAATTTAATTGTGTAATTGTGGTTTTATGAACTAAAAGTAACATTTTCCGACTCCTTTTTGCCTAAACTATCTCAATAATCTAGGTAAAGATTTTTTCACGTATACAGTAAAATACCCTATTTAAAGTCAGTGTCTTTGAATCTGTATTTTAGTTTTTTGCCACCGACTTCCGAAATTAAAGTTATTTTTGAATTTGTAATGTTTTTTTGGAAGTCGATTGTTTTTTTTTATTTTTCTTTATAATTTATCTAAGTTACAATAGCCTAATGTCAACTGCTCATCACCTTTTACAAAATATTGCTTTTCTTGATGCGGGGACGTTAATTGTTAAGGAGTTCTCCTGGTAAGAACCAGGAGAACTGCTACTCACCATATGCGTAGAGCATAAATGACTTAGCAACCATATTATTACCTATTCGAATCGCAACTCGTTAAATACATCTTATTAAGTAGTTCCGGTGGCCATCTGTGGCCTTCATCATCAATTCCACTCCAAAAATGGTGCTTTCTGAAAAACTTCTTTAGGCGCGTTGAGCAATTTTTGGTAGGGGAATGACTTATGGGTTCATGTCACCGACATGACCTGCCGACATGGTGTCGTAGCATTAATTGAAGTTTTAATTTGGAAAATTTGGTTTTATCATCATTTAATTTGGTCAAAATGAAAATCCAAGATGGCGGCTGCAAAAATATTCACATTATTCGTCATGGGTATCGTTTTCATAGTTTTTGAAGGTGCTAAAGCCGATAGTGAGTTCAAAATGGAAATCCAAGATGGCGGCAGCGAAAATATTCACATTTTTCGTCATGGGTATCGTTTTCATAGTTTTCGAAGGTGCTAAAGCCGATAGTGAGTTCAAAATGTAAATCTAAGATGACGGCTGCGAAAATGTTCAAATTTTTCATCATGGGTATCGTTTTCATGGTTATTGGTGGCCTATATTTTTTTGATGAACGGCATTATTTTAATAGTAACAAATTTATGTTACAGATGGAATTGGAAACAAAACAAAGGGATTTTTAGGAAAGAAACAAAAAAAAAACGCAAAAAAATTGAAAATATGCGTGAAATGTAGGTACTTGAAATTTCGACTATTTAAAAGCAAATTTACGAGTAGGTTTTGTCAGACCAAAAAATAATAAAATTAAAGAACAGTCGAGTAAATCCAATGATGCATTAAACTATGATGAACACGATGATACAGGTCATGTAACTGACGTTCGGTTGACCATGCTTATTAGGCAGAGTTTAATTTTGGCATTTATTTTTTTCAGATAAATTCAAATTTATTTTCAATATTAAAAAATGTTTGAAGATATAGAGGATGTTTTGCTAGGCGCTGAAGTATATAATCAAGACCTTCTTTGTTTTTTAGCTTTAAAGGGAGAGCTAAAAATTGCAACAGACGACATCGGTGCTGCCGAATATTAAAACTCTTTGTCAATTGCTCTGCACGTATATCCTATCTTATGACTACTAGCACTGCCGAGTAATCTTTCTTCACATTACGCCATTCAAGTCATATCTTCGCAGCAGGATGACAGAAAAGCATTTGAATGGACTGGCTTTAATGCATATCCATCAAGACTGCAACAAAAATGAAAATGAAGCAAGAAGAAAACGCTAATGAAGTGCTGGACATCTTTAGCAGGAAACAAAATAAAACTGCCTGTATTAATCATGCCTGTTTTAATAAATCTTTATACAGGTTGAAACTGAAATGGGACATTGTATACATCATTATTAACAACTTTTACTAAGGGACCAAAGCTGTAATCCCAAAAAAAAAATCTGCTTTTCCTACATTTTGATGAGGTATTGCGAACATAAATGTAGGGGACAGCAGTTTTTTTTTTGGGATTGTAGCTTTGGTCCCTTAGTAAAAGTTGTTCATAATGATGAGTACAATCTCCCATTTCGATTTGTCGCATGTTTTCAATGTCACCCTGTATAAATACTTTATTTTTAACAGATATGATTATTTTTGCCCGTCTGCTCCTTGTGGGGCAGGAATAAATCCTGGATCCACCCTTGGTTGCCAGAGATGATCGACCCAAGAAAAAGTCGCTCAATGCCAATCAGATATGTGCGATTTTAAAATTAAATACTTTAAACTTCGCTTGTTAACATTTATTTCAACAATTAGAAAAAAAAAATTAAATCGTAAATAAATAAAAGTATCAAAATGATTCGTGCAAACGGTTAAGCGCTCACGCACACAGAGAAACCATTGTAGTGTGTTGCAGTGTGTGCCATTTGATAGATCGCGCAGATTTTGACTTGCGCTAAATTGAACGCGCGCTCTTAAGGCAGGGATGCACAGACTTATAGAGAATTGGGGCCACTCGGGCACAATATGAGCCAAAGGCGGGCCATAACTGGGTGAACGTTTTAAAAGAATTGAATTAGGTACCTTTTTTTGTAAAACTTACAATATTTAGTTTGATGCATGGCATTGCATTGCTGTGACATTGTTTTTTGCGCGCCCAAAATCATTGTTTCTTTCGTTTCTAACGATCTTTGTCTGGGTCCTTTTTTTTGTAGAAGGATTTCTACGGTGCGATGTCAAAAATGATGAAACGACTCACTTTGTATAGAAAGATCTGTGTCTTTTCATCGTAGAAATAGGAAGCGTCATGCTAAGCCTGCAGGAAAGACATGGGGGAGGCTTTTTCCCAGCAGTGGGACTTTCTAGGTCAAACAAAAACATAAGAAAGGTCTTGATACATACATTTTCTCCATTAATATGAGCCTTTCTCTTATGCATTTGCAGCCCATGTTTCCCGACGAACGTCTCTCCACAGATGTTGCAGACATGCTCGGTAGGGTGTCTCTTGCGCATGTGAGACAAATATGAGGTCGGTTTCCTGTCAAAATTAGGAGCTTTCAGCACCATACATTACAGATAAAATATATTTATTTGCTCAAACATACACATACAAGAATAAAATCGTGCATGCAGGATAACATAAAAAATATTATATTTAAAAAAACAAAAACCCGACTGCAAAAACACATAACTGAAAATAGAAAAATAACCATTATATATAATCTATAGAATTTGGTCTAGCAGGTGGGACAAACCAATAACCTGAATAATATGTATAACGAATGTTTTTGTTTGTCCCCGCCTGCGATACCTAAATTCTATAGATTATAATGCTTATTTTTCTCTTTTCAGTTGTGTGTTTTTGCAGTCAGGTTTTTGTAGTCAGGTTTTTGTTTTTTTTTTATTGACAAGTTTTAGGTTAATCGCATAGCTATTCTGGTTCACTGTATTAAGTTATACCTGAACGTATGACTGCAAAGTTGACATTCGTAAGTATGTCCGTTGTGCCATCTCTCGTGAATCCTCGCTTGATTACTGCAGAAAAAACATAGGTATTTATAATGTTCTTTATGTTTTTTTTTCGTGAGTTGTGGTGAAGGCTTAACAAGTGCGAGATTATTCTATATTTGTGTTTTAGTATAAGTAGAAGAATAATGATATATCGCACACCTAGATCTGAACTGAGACAACTCAAAAATCGTTAATTTTCAGCTATGTTTGTATTCGAATGCTCGGTGATCATACGCAACTATCCAACATGACAGGTTCAATAAATGCTTATAAAATTAATCGCTGGATGGCGTTAACTTTCTTTTATTGAATCAACGTATGTCACCCTCTCCCACCTAAACAAGTCTATTGCAAGTTGACCTTCACTAGTCCTATGGAGTGCACGTATTAACAAGAACGAAACGCGGATATTTCGAATTGTTACAGTTTTGACGAAACGTATATGTGAGGTTAATTAGAGTTGTTACGGTGTTGGTGAATTGTTCTGCCATATTACATAAGGATACTTTGACTTGTTCCAGTTTTGTAGGTACGTAAATATTTAGTAACTATTTTGATTTGACTTTGTTTTGATGGATCAATATGTAAAATTCTAGTTATCCTACTATTGTTGAAACAAATTGATTTTAATGTTTTTTCAATACACATTGGTGCTAGAGATGTAAAGAACTCGAGTCTTTGAGTCTTAATTCGATAGACTCGGCTCAATTTTACAGGACTCGGTGTACTAACAAAACTCAGAGCCTTGAGTCGAGCCGATCTGCAGTCCTTTCTCGAAAACTCGAGCGCCAAAATAGAACTCGTATTTCAAAAAGAGCTCGAGTCTTAAAAACAAGCACACGTCTCAAAAAGAACTCGAGTCTTAAAAAGAGCTCGAGTGTATCGAGTCTTGAGCGTATCAAGGTTGATTTATTTAAAAATACATAGACATAGTTCATGTGGCAACATGCTAAATGTGACCTTTAGAACACAGAACCTAATAATGCCATGCTTATTAGGTTCTGTGTGTACCCCAAGAGGGATAAAAACGTGACACTATTTATTATGACGGTACGGATCAATTTTTATTGTTTGTTATTTTACGAGTATTTACTTAACTTACGTTTTTACTTCTGTGGTTATTATCTATTGTTATTGGAATAAAAATGGAGACAATAAATAATTACAACATAATGAATGATTTTTTTTAATTTGTCCTTGTTATGCGTTATGCTATTCAGATAATTCAGAATCAGTGAAACTAGGCAAACTAACATTCTTTAAGCTATCTTCCTCTCGTACTTTCCGTATAAAGTCTAATAATAATAATAATAAAAATCGTTTATTTATAAGAGGGGCACATTTACAATAAATACCTTAACAATTAAAGTAGAGCACAGTTGCTAATTTGCCTGAACTAGGTTGGACCTGTGCTTCAGGCTAGAAAGTGCAGAAAAACATAATGTAATAAATTAACAATGAATATAGAGTTACAACGAAAAATAAAACTTAGGTAAATAAAAGTAAAATAGCATGTTAGCAGTTCTATTTGCAGACAACAAGTAGATCTTCTGTCTGGGCATAATTGATGGTTAGTAAATACTTAAGTATGATGTTCTTACAGCTATAGTAATTTAATTTATAGATACTTAATTTTTTATTTAATCTATTGTACAGAAATGGGCCTAAGAATGTAAAAAATCTTTGTACAAAGACATGTTTTGAGGTTGCGTTGGATATGCATACTATATCATTCCGTCTCTTGTTAGTATTGTTGGCATTGTAGGTAAGCATGGTGTGCTGTTTTAATACTAAGTTCATTATGAAAAGCTGGCGAACTGTCAGTACGTTGCAGGATTTATATAGCAGATCTGTGGGAAAGAAGAAGGGATGGAAGTTTGCTACTTTCAAAATAGCTCTCTGAGCTCTTTCAAGAGGAAGCAAATTAGTTTTTGGTGCGCCACCCCAAGACGTGATACAGTATTGAATTATAGATTGACATAGGGCCAAATAAACTTGTGTGATCAATTTTGAATCTGCTATTGTTCGCAATTTCTTAAAAACATATATTAGTTTGCGCACTCTTTTAACCAGGCTTTCAAAATGTTTTTTAAAAGAAAGTGTGTCGTCCATTATTACCCCCAGGTATTTTATGTTGCTCGTTTTGAGGATAAAAGGACAAATACACATGTTGCCTGTACGGTTTCCACATTGATGGGCATATAGATGAGGGTTAGTAATGTTAGGTTGAGGCTTGCGCATGGGGAAGGTAATATATTTTGTCTTGTCGGCATTTAATGTTAGTAAATTGCTTTGAAGCCAATTAGTCACAGTATTAAAACCTAGTTGAGCGATTTCAAACAGTTCGCTACTGGATTTAGCGGTAAATATTACCGCCGTGTCGTCGGCATATGATATAATTTTGCCGTCTTTAATATTTAAATTACACAAATCATTAATATAAATCAGGAAAAGGGTGGGGCCTAGAATACTTCCCTGAGGAACACCAAAACCAGTATTTTTCTGTTCATCACTTGTAATATTATCTACTCTTACACATTGGTACCGGTCATTTAAATAGTCAGTAAAAAGTTTCAGCGGCGTTCCCCTTATTCCTATGGTCTCTAATTTGTTCAGAAGAACAGAAACAGACACCGTGCCGAAGGCCTTGGCTAAATCGAGAAAGACTCCCAGGGTCTGGTTTCCTTTGCCGAGTTCTTCTGAAATATAATCAGTCAGGCTATGTACCGCATCCGCTGTCGATAGTTTGGCTCTAAAACCAAATTGCGCGGGAGATAAGATGTTGTTTTTTTCTAGGTAATTAACTAGCCTACTGTTTATGATTTTCTCTAGTATTTTTGAAATTGAAGGGAGTAAGGATATTGGTCTGTAATTATTAACTGAGTCTTTACGTCCAGATTTAAAGATAGGGATTACAACTGACTTTTTTAAACAACTAGGGAAAATTCCTTCGGAAAGACAGATTCGAAAAATATGCGTTAAGGGAGGTACCAGAATATGCTTAAAGAGTTTAAGGATCTTATTGCTTATACTATCCCATCCAACTGCACAGTCATCCTTTAGCCCAGAAATGATTCGGGTTATTTCATCTTCATCAGTGTCCAACATAGCAAAAGATTTCGGGTAACAGCTATTGTTTGAGTTTGGAAAAGATAGTTGGTCGCAATATTTCGGTATCTGTTCGGCAAGAGTTTTTCCAACATTTACAAAAAAGTAATTTACATTGTTAGCTGATAAGATTGGTGAAGGATTAGCAAGCAGTAAACTCGAATTTGACTCACGCTGTTTAGACATATTGGTGACATTTTTAATATGTTTCCAAAGTTGTTTGCTATTTTTACCTGCTCTATTTAATTCGTCTTTATCGTAATTATTTTTAATAGTCTTTAGGAGATTGTTGCAGAAATTCCTGTATCTTTTATAGGTACTTAGTATTATTACATTATCAGGGTATCTCTTAGTGTTCTGATGAAGTTTATCCCTGTGTCTTATACACCGAATTAGCCCAGGAGTAATCCATGGTTTAATATTATAAAGTTTCCTGTTTACTGTAGAAACTGTCGTGTTACGTAATATTGCTTGTTGCACATGTTTTATTAAAAACGATGAAGCCAAATTAGGGTCAGCAGTATTGTAAACTGGGCTAAAATCAAGGTTGCATAAATCATATTCGAGATTGTTTGTGTTTAATTTGCTAATAGTCTGAGGGCGATTTAGCTTAGGCAGCGTTAAATTTACAGTTAGTAGGACTGCGTGATGGTCAGTAATTGTTGAGTTAGTAACAAGCGTAATATATGACAGGCTGGTTTTGATCATCATATGATCGAGGCAGGAACCGCTCTGATGAGTTGGCAATGTGTGAGCGGGGAGAAAACCATGGTATAAGCAGATATTAAGGTAATCTTGGGTCCCTGCATCGCAGTTTTCGGAGCCAATATTTATATTTAAATCACCTGTTAGTATAACATTCTTAAAAGGGCTTAGTGCTTGAAAAATCTGATTTAAGGATTTGTTAAAAGGATCTAAGTTTCTAGCGGAAGGGGATCTATACATAGCTATTATAGCTGTGGTGGTACCAATTTTCATGACTAAACAATTGCTCATACAGTCACGCAGAGTATGTTCTTCGACTGTGACCTTTAATGATTCCTTAGCAAAGACTACCACACCATCATTTTGATTGTGGTTTACTGTGGTATGCAATAAGTTGTACCCCGGTATTAATGGGAGGTTATCGTGGCGATTAGATAGCCAACACTCAGTAAGTACCATTATATCACAATCAAAGTTTAGTCTATGAAGAAAAATGTTAAAGCTATCTATGTTCTTAGAAATACTACGAATGTTTTGGGTCAGTACGGTTAGTGAATTTTGATAGTCGGAAAGATATTTTCTGCAGTCCTCAACGTCACATGTCTTTGACACAGTTATAAATGTGTTATCTATATCGGTAATTAAGTTATCATCCATACTAAAACTAAAAAACAAATAACAATAATAAGGTGAAGTCTAAAATATAAACAAGTATGTGGCGCTCTTAGGCGCCTTCATAATCTATCGAATTAATGTACCTGTATTCGGCAGCTTTTTTAGCCGGGCAATCTGTGTCTCCCGTCTTGTGGTTGGCTTGTTTTTTAAAGCGCAGACATGTAGCACATTTTGGCGGGTTCGCTTTCTTTGCGCAGTCTTGGATTGTGTGCCCTTCTTCACCGCAATATCCACAAGTGGGGGCAGTTATTTTGCATGTCTTGGCTGCATGACCGTACTGCTGACATTTGTAACATCTTGTTACCAGTGTGAAGTCTCGTACCGGGCAGGATGTCCAATTAATAAATAATCTGTCCTGTGTGATGAGGGCTTTACGAATGACGGCTGGAACTTCTATAATATAGTTGCAATTCTCAGCATCTTTCCTGCCAGATTTGTGGCTTAGTTTTATTGAGGTCAAAAATGTATCATGGGACATAGTCGGCAATTTGTCGGCCAAATTTTGTTCATAAATACATTTATAAACCTCATTCTCAGGCATTGATGTGGGAATTCCTATAATTATAATGCGAGGTTTGCGCTTTTTAGGTTCGTCGACGGTAAGCCCTGACGAAGCGAGTTGGACTGTTTGTTTGAGCCTATCTAGGTCATCTTTGGTCTCAGTGCTAATTATGAGTCCTCCTTTTCCTATTTTACGTACGCCTCGTACTTTCAGCTTCATTTCTCCAGGACATATGATTTTATGGACCGTGTTCTTTGTTTCTTCACTGGTCTTTGAGTTATCACAGGGATAAATCGCCACGGAACTAAAAGTATTAGGACGAACAAAGTTGTTGGAACCCTTCTTCACCATATCTGCAAAAGATGTAGTAGCTGCACCCTGCTTCGTACATGACTCCTGAATCGTCCGGTTCATCTCCGTAAGACAGACCGACAGGTCTCGAGCTTCGGTCATAGTTTTAAGGGAGGTATGGGTTTGTATGGCCCTTTGCTTAAGCGACTGGTATTGAACAGCCATTTGCGAAACTCCATGTCCTACTTTTCGGCAAAGATTGCTTATTTTTAGCTTCTGCTCAGCGTTTAGTTTTCCATCAGAAGCAATAGCACATACCTCATTCAGGCACTGTTCAATAGATCCCATCCAGTTCTGGATCTCTGGAGTGGACACTACTTCAACTGCATCATCTTGGTCCTGTCTTGGTTGTTGGGGCGGTGGTGAAGCCGGGGTCGGTACCGGGGTCGGTACCGGGGTCGGTACCGGGATCGGTACCGGGATCGGTGTCGGTGGAGGGCTGCGTCGTATCATCGCACTCCGATTAAAGGGGCTGCCTTCCATATATCACAGTATATTAATTACCAAATAATCCAGTCAGTTCATTATTTTAGCTTGTCACTTAAAATGTTTCTCTGTATAACACGCTAATGCACTAAAACTAGGTCACTGATTATGCAAACGTTAATTTATATTATTTTTAAAAATGCATCGATGAGCACGTCTGTATGCTTTGAATGCCTCAATCGATATCCCGATAATATCCTGGATGAAAATATTTTTCTTATATTTACTTCTTTTATTTTAATAGGAAAGATTATTTGACATTAGCTATTTCCCGCGACTTCCTATATTATTTTTATTCCAACTTATATTTTATTCCCTATTTATTTATAAAGGAACTCCAAATGGAAAAGAACTTGAGCGCGACTCGTCGCGTGAAACGACTCGAGCTCGAATCAAGACCTGAGCGCCATGTTGCGCTCGAGTCTCTATGTAGACTTAAGTGTTCTAGTCTGGGGGTGTTGTTGTAACGAGTCGAGCTGTGCAATTTGTCAGCTGAGCCTAAAATTTAGGACTCAAAAGACTCGAGTTCTTTACATCTCTAATTGGTGCCGATTCCCTTGTTCACAAATTAAACTAAATTTAAGTTCACTGCATCTTTTTCTTTCTATTTCATTAAGAAAAGGACAGAAGATAAATTTTAGTTTAGTCCTGTCAAATTAATCAGCGCTTGACGTAAATTGACGTAATTTTAGTAGGCAAGTTTTTAATCACGTCTAAACTTGTATGGAGTATTGACAGGCGCTGATTAATTTGACAGGACTAAACTAAAATTTATCTTCTGTCCTTTTCTTAATGAAATAGAAAGAAAAAGATGCAGTGAACTTAAATTTAGTTTAGTTTGTGAACAAGGGAATCGGCACCAGTGTGTATTTTACATGCGTCGCAAAAAAATCGTTCCCGGTATTATAAATTTACTGTTTCAAATACACTGTCTTTAATAACACTATTTACTGCTTTGTATTTAAAGATTTTTTTGAGTTAACTCACTGTTGCTGGATAGTTATACTTTACAAGAACTGCTTTTTCTATTTCAGAGAAAAATAAAGCGAGGCCGTTTCCTTGTCAATATTATCAAGGGAAGATGTAAAGAGAACCCATTAACAGCTAATAAAGAAGACCTAACTATAACTGTACATGTAGAAGTACAAAAAATATGATAATATTCCAATAAACACTAGTGTGATTACTAAACCAGGCCATAGCAGACAAATTGAAAGTGATTTTATTATATCGCCAAGTGAAGAAAGTTTCGTAGAAGACTCTGATAATGATCCAAGTTATGTGGACATAACTTGAAAAGTCTTCTTCTTTTGATGGATCAAAAGAAGAAGACTATTTCCCATAAAGTAATATTCCTTCTTCATCTTCTTCAAGTGACAATACGTCATCGAACTCTTCGAATTCTAGCGATAGTTCTAGTAGCAGTAGTTCTGATTCTGAAACTGAATCCAGGGCAATGACTCACAATGTAGCACAGACTCGAAGCCAAGAAGTTTTTGAAATTGAAACCACGGCTGTTACTGCTGAACAGCCTCAAACCCAAAACGTTATTGATACTGAATACAGGGATGTTACTGATACTATTGCAGAGCCTCAGAGTCATGTTCTCAATGAAGTGAGTAACGATCAACCAAATGAAGAAGTAAAAAGAGAAGAAGAGCAAATATGATCAGATTGTTTTTACGGGGCTTAAAAAAGCTTACAATAAAAAAATACCTCTCTCTGAAGCAAAGATAAAAGACAATAAGGATCTTGTAACAAAACACGCTATCCCACAGGCGCCCACAGCTTTATGTAGATTCTTATTTTAAAAACGTAATTGGTGATAATATCTGATTGCTTTTGAAAATTTTGTGCTAATTAGAAAAAAAAACGAATGTGCCTTTTAAACTATTTTTGTCTGTTATTTAGTTAGGTAATATGAGACTGATGTTTTGTTTTGAATAGGAAAAGTGATAATCTCCTGTTTTTAATTGTTGATCTCTTTTTATTTTTTGGGTGGGAAATCATCAAATAACTTCTCCCGCTCTGGGCGGAGCGGGAGGGTGTGTCAGACTCTTACTGACTAAAACCCACCCGTATTCCTTCCTGTTGCCTGTGTTGCGGGGGCCTCGGTGACCCATAAGTACCTTCCCGCGACCCCGGCAGGCATCGGCCCTAGTGGACCCCTACTTTGTGCTGACGACATCTGTTTGAGGCGCGCGTGGAATACGACACGCCGTCGACCCGGGCCTGGTCCTTACCGGACGGTGAGCTACCCATTGCTCACCGTCCGCAAGCCCGCGCCTACGGTGGCCGGAAATCCGCCCGGGATTCCCGACGCCCTGGGCGTCTCCTGCGGCGGCTAGGGGCGAGAGGGCGCGAACCGTGCCTTTCCCTCAACCATCCCGCCTCCTCCTTCGCGAGCATTACTGCTTCGCAGAAGGAGGTGACGGCTGCCCATGCCCTCTCGCTCCGTACCATGGCCTGAACCAGGGCCGGACGCGAGAGGTCTCTGCCGCCGATCGCCTCCACGAGGACACGGCGGTGCTCTGCCCAAGCCGGGCAGACCTCCACCGTATGCTCCACCGTGTCCTCCGGGCGATCCACACAGTGGTGACACCCGGACGTTTCCTCCCGCCTTATCCGACACAGGAACCTCGCGAAGCTGCCGTGTCCGGTGAGGACCTGCGTCAGGCGGAAGGTGAGGACGCCGTGGCGCCTCTCCAGCCACTCCTCAAAGAGGGGACTTATCGCCGCAATCGTGGCGTGCCCAGCACTGGGTTGCGACAACCGTACTTTCCATGACGCCATGAGATCCCGCCGGAGCTCCGTCCGCTGTGCCGCGATTTCTCGCGGCAGCGGACTTACGCCCCGGCGTTTCGCCTCCTCGCGCCACTCCCATACGTGCGCGAGGAGTTTTGCCTCCAAATCCCATGGCGGCAATCCGGCAAGGAGGCTCGCTGCCTCACAGAATTGTTGATCTCTAAGGTGCCATACCAAACGATGCCTATTAGTGTTGTATGAAGTTTGTATAAGAATTTAATTCTTAATACCATTTAATCATTTGTAAGATGTTTCTATTTTTAATTAATATTATGCTAAAATTCTTAAAATTTACATTTTAAGATTTTGAGATTGATTTTTGTGATTTATATTAGTATCGCATTATATGAAAGTTTTATTTTTTATTTATCTGTTTAAGATTAAAGCCTTTTTGATTATGAGAGAAAAATATCTTAAGTTTTTGTTCCCTTTTAACTTTGGAGATGCCTTTTTTCATTGGTAGTAACTGTACATTAATGTATAAAACATTAATTTATGTTGTACCACTCGTTTAGTACACTTTTGTTTGAATAATTGTTTACATAATTTCTGTACTAATATAAGTACAACTCAAAATTATTCAATAAAACTGTTTCAAGTCTAAATGGTGTTTATTTTTTATACATAGTCACCACCCTAAAGTGTAACAACTCGAAAAACAGTGATTATCTATAAAAAGGATTGAAATTTAGCCCCAGTTTATATACAGTGACATTTTACAGCCTATTTTTTATTTAGAATCAAATTAAATTGTATAATTTCCCTAACAAAAATTGCAGATATACGTTTTTATCGTCTCCTGAAAAATTGCCTTTTTTGAGTTGTCTCAGTTTAGATCTAGGTGTGCGATATGTCGGAGGAAGTAAACGTAGAGTTGATTGTTGGTTGCATACGATTAATTAACAATCACCCTTACCAATTTTTTCACATCTCCATACTTGACTTTAACAAAAATTTGCACTTTAATGCTTAATATTACGCAAGCGGATCTTTGAATGGAAAAGTGGTGTTCACAGACCTACAATATTTTTGAACGGCCTATCTAACGATACCCCACCACACCATGAGATTGACGACAAAAAAAATATCATCCCCACATTAAGGCGCTGACAAGACCCAATTGACCAAAATAGGCTTCTCTTAAGAAAAAAAAATTCCAAATCTGTATAGTTTGTGGTAACGGAAAAAATATATGTTAATTTTGAACATATTTCCCAGAACTTGGTTGTCACCAAATCACGTATCGACAAAATAATCTCGATACAAACTAACGTTAAACTAACCTCTTACCTTGAATTCTAATCCAAAATATCTGTATTAAATATCACCATACGTTACGTATTAAATTAAAAACAAGAGCGTCTTATTTGAATGCAGAACTTGGTTGTTTTTTATTTTCGATTACTCAACTCAATTTTGAGTAAATAGATAATTGCTTCATATTTTGCAATAAATTACAAGCGTTGTGTCATCGCGCTTCTCTTTCTTTTCTATGTAATCTGACAGTGACCGCGGATTAGGTGTTGTCAGCGTCTTAGGTGCAAGAGAGGTAACCTAAAAACATATTTTTTTCTAGATTATATTTTACTACTTTACCTACCCTTCGGGGAAACAAGGCGTGATGTGACGTTATGTTTACTTACCCCGTATGGGAAGGGGTCGTGGCGAAATAACAACAGCCGCGCGGTTCGATCAACGGTTAAGCTACGCTTGCCGCGGTCGGTTCGTGGATGGGCTGGTAGCCGACCTCAACATAGGCAAAGGCAGTGTGACTTACCTCGTATGAGACACGTAGCCACATGTATTACATTTAAATATGCGGACGTGTGCGTTATTTGCGTGCGTCCGCAGAAGCTGCGCAGATCGGTACCGCATGTAACATATGTCACAGACGTGCGCCCCGCTACGCTGGAATTAAGACATTTTATTAGTATTCTGAGAGCAGTGGTGGTTCAGTGGTCGTAGGTTCGAGCCCGCACAGGCGCTTTACTTTGCGGAAATAATTTCATCACCACTGCTCTCAAAAAACGGTGAAGGAAAACATCGTGATGAACCCGGCATGTCCTAAAACCAAAAATTCGAAGACATGTGACATCTACCAACCCGCACTGGGCCCGCGTGGTGGATTACGGCCCACTCCCTCTCACACAGAGAAGGCCTGTGTCTCAGCAGTGAGAACATTATAGGCTGATTATGTATTAGTATTCCCACCTATGATATTATAAATGCAAAAGTGAGTTTGTTTGTTAGTTTGTTACGCTTTCACGCTAAAACGGCTGAACGGATTTGGATGAAATTGCTATTGCTGATATATAAGATGTCGTTTTGCATCCTCGTCAAATTTCATGAGGCTGCTGAAAGACATATATAATCAAATAAAATTACGATACCTGCTCAATAATTAACACATACTTGTTTTTTAGTTATTTAAGTTTGACAGTAAACTCAAAAAAAAAACTCAAAACTCAAAGCATTTATTTCAAATAAACCAATTACAGGCACTTTTGAATTGTCAAGGGTTCGGTCAGTCAGTCAGAAAGATGAAGCTAGTTGCCCATTCCAAAGCGTACGAGTAGTAGGTACCTATGGAGAAGAACGGACAACAAACTCCACGGACACTCTTTTAAATCAACGTATTATGGTTACAAAATATTGTTTACATCATTCATTTTGAAATTATACATGTGAGTATTTTAGAATACACCACTTTCACAGAACAGAATCACCCGTTGCGTATGCGGGAGTGTGTGTGTAAAAGGGCAGTTACAGCGCGGTATCACACGGGCCGCGTTTTAACATGCGTGTCCCACACATGCCGATATCAAAAAATTAGAAAAAAAGACCTACTTATTTTATAATTGATTCGTGTCGAGACTTGATTTATTATTTGATACAAATAATAAATCAATGTTGAACTTAAATTCTATGATTACTTTAACTCATACACTGAGCTATTACTTTATTTATTATTTTTAACAAAACGTATACTTTTACAATGTTTGTAAATATGTGAGCATCATGTACCTATCACATAATTAATTTATCTGTCATTGCTTTATTTTTCATTCTTTTTTTACCTATTTTGGTATTTTATTCTAGGCGCATCGTCTTCACATATAATTTTAAAATGTATATATACAAAATTTTGTAAACCATTTTAAAAGAGTAGGTAACAGTGGAGTTTCTTGCCCATTCTTCTCCATACGAAACTACCATCTGGAAGGGGCAACTAGAATCAATTCTATTTTTTTTGTAAATGTTGACGTTCAAAAGTGCCTTTTATGTGCCTATTTGAAATTAATAATTTGACTTTGAATCATTAGCATAGATACCTCCTTGAATTTGACGAGGATGCAAAACGACGCCTTGTATGTACAACATGACCCGGAATTAACTTACACCACCAAACACCACAATTAAATTATTATTTTATAATCATAATACATATAAAGAGGCATGAGGAACAGGGTGTAAAGTTCTCTCATCCTCCATAGAAAAGGGAGGATCCTCCGACCAGACGGGTGCCGTGTCTGGTGGGCAACTGCCCGACGGTTGATGTCGGGATGTTGTATATATGCTAGTTGCGCGGTAAACTCTGCTTGCGCGATGCAGGATTTTGCGTGACGTCAGTGGGCTGCGTAGTTCGTATGTGGCGCTGTAGATGCCGCCACACATACACTGAATTTTTATTAACAGTATAAAACATTGTTTAGTTATTAAAATAGTTATACTAATTGTGGGAGAAAATTGTGATCACATTACAAATGTATGCACGCACACAGTCGCACACGTTTAAGGGTCTAGCGTAGTAGGTACTTCGTCCATTTTGGTTTGTTTTGACTGTACAGTGGAGTAATGTACATAATTAGCCTATCATGTTCCCACTGCTGGGACACAGGCCTCGTCTGTGAGAGGGAGTGGGCCGTAATCCACCACGCCGGCCCAGTGCGGGTTGGTAGATGTCACATGTCTACGATTTTTATGTAATTTACATAGTTTTAATTATTCTTGGAATTAAAAATTACAGAAATCGATCCAGTAAATGATTCTGAACAAAGTACTTTTATGTGTATTAATTCAGTTACACATTGGTGCCGATTACCTTGTTCACAAACTAAACTAAATTTCAGTTCAGTGCATCTTTTTCTTTCTATTTCATTATGAAAAGGACAGAAGATAAATTTCAGTTTAGTCCTGTCAAATTAATCAGCGCATGACGTAATTTTAGTAGGCAAGTTTTTAATCACGTCTAAACTTGTATGGAGCAGTGACAGGCGCTGATTAATTTGACAGGACTAAACTATAATTTATTTTCTGTCCTTTTCTTAATGAAATAGAAAGAAAAAGATGCACTGAACTTAAATTTAGTTCAGTTTGTGAACAAGGGAATCGGCACCTACGTATATATTGATTCGATTAATATCGATTGGTAGGATTAATAAAAGTAACTCAATTATGAAACAGTAACGTGTAACACAGCTTAGCAAGAGACATAGAAAAGAGTCGAGAAAGCATTCTTTTCTTTTTTGTTTCCGGGGTGGATAATCCTCATGGGTGTCCTCGTCCTGGGGCGGGCGGAGGGGTCTGTCAGACTCTTATAATAATAATATTCCCACTGCTGGGACACAGGCCGCTTCTCTGTGAGAGGGAGTGGGCCGTAATCCAACACGGGGGCCCAGTGCGGGTTGGTAGAGGTCACATGTCTTCGAATTTTTTGGTTCTAGGACATGTCGTCGATGTTTTCCTTCACCATTTTGAGAGCAGTGGTGATGAAATAATTTACACAAAGTAAAACGCCTGTCCGGGTTCAAACTTACGACCTACAACTCGTAAATCGCGGCCGTTACCACTGGGCCACCACTACTCAAACTCTTACTGACTAAAAACCACCCCGGTGTTCCTCTCCCACACTTGCACCGGGGATCATGGGATCTAGTGCGACTTCCGCGATCCCCGGCTGGTGCCGGCCCGCCATTGCGGTGGTATCTTTCGCAGAAGGATACCACCGCGTCCCAGGACTCTTCGCTGCTGACCATGGAGTCGACCACAGCTGGCAGCGGCAGGTCACTGCCTACTTCTGGGATGAGGGCACGGCGCGGCTCACTCTGCCAGCATATGCCGCGCCGTGTCCTCCCGGCAGAAAGCAACTGGACCTTCTTTTTTTGTTTTTTAGTCCAGGGTGGAAATTCCTCATGGATGTCCTCCACCCTGGGGCGGGCGGAGGGGTCTGTCAGACTCTTACTGACTAAAAACCACCCCGGTGTTCCCCTCCCACACTTGCACCGGGCATCATGGGTTCTAATGCGACTTTCGCGATCCCCGGTTGTGGTCAAGTTGTGCCTTAACCATTTTTGTGTTCCATCCTTGTCAAGGGGAGTGCTAACCGTCTCTCCTTTCAATGGACACTGAGCCAACCTGGCGGCGACGATGTTAAAAGATGCCCTCCCTTAGATAAATCTCCCGTCTCTCCACTATTCCATTGCTTACTCTAGGACGCATATCCGGTAGGCTCTAATAATCCTTCCTATCCTAAGGGCACGTCTTCCTGACCATTCCGCGCCCCCCGGTCTACTCTTTGATATACAATGGTCTCTTTAGTCCCATGAAACATCAGGCTCCAGGGACTAGTGTGAATCCTTTGGTTCATTCAAGCAATCGAGTCTGATTTAACCTATTAACCGCCACGTCAAAACAACAAAAATGTGCCCTCGGCGCCAAGCTACGAATTATTCCGTAAAACCTGTCATGTAATCGTGACCGTGGCGTGCTGGGCACATTTTGGTCTCTCATCTATACATGACTGTGGCGGTCAAAGGGTCACGCTGGGGTTAATGCATTTCATTAATTCATTCATGGTAGGATTTATAAAGGTTACTCACCAAATCATGTTTGATCTTATGATTATCATAGGCTCGTTCATCGACGAACCCCTTGTAACACAGATTACACTTGAATGGAGAATGCATATAGTTGGACGAGCTGGACCTAGCTAGCAAGCTCTCTTTTTGTTCCTTCTTACTCAAAGTGATTTCGCTACAATCTGGTTTACGAACTGAAAAGAAAAAGAAAAAATATATCAAAGTCAAGTCAGTTTATGATTTTTAATAGCAATTATTAAAAACATTTTATTTAATGAAATAATAATCGATTTGAGTATTCGATAGAATCGATATGACGAAGGAGTCGCAACACGACGGCGAGCGCGGGGATTCTGGCGGCGTACTGTGCTAACGTGTGTAAGCTGCATTTTGCTGTGTAAGGATGCTTTTCCACCAGAGACGTGCTATGCTATGTCGCTATGTACCGAATAATAATTATAATAGAATTATTATTAATAATAATTCGCTATAATTTTCAAATAAACCTAAGTGAAATGTATTGGAATTATATACAAAGGTGTTTTGTGTCAATAAACTTATTTTTATTTTTTATGTTATTTTTATTTTTATGGTTGCGTTTGATATTCACCAAAATCAAATAAGATTGGTGGATATCAAACGCATCCATGGCGCAATGAATACATTGCCCCACATAGCATAGCACTGACCAATGAATATGATATTATTGACTAGCTGTAGCCCGCGACTTTTTCAAAAAAATAGCCTACGTTACTTATAACATCAGCTATCTGCCAGTGAAAGTCCTGTCAAAATCGGTCGAGTCATTTTGGAGATTAGCCGGAACAAACAAACAGACAGACCGACAAACAAAAATTTTAAATATTGTTTTTTTGTATGTTCACCTTAACATACATCCATATGCACTTAGTAAAAAGCGGTTATTTCAATATTACAAACAGACACTCCAATGTTATTTATCTGTATGTATTATAGATAGGTGCACTACTACAAAGCGTGGAAGTACAAAACTTAGAAGCTTTGCCTCTGTGGCGAATTACTCTGTGGCGCGATGTTCGTGCTAATTCGGAAATACGAAGATTACCGAAGCGCATAGTTCTTCTGGTTTAACTGTCTTACATGCCATTCTAACAACGTTACGACTCTCAGTACTAAATTCAATCAACTCAGTCAGCCTATCCTATATAGGCCTCCCCCAGGCTGCACCACAACACCATATCGTCCGCCTTTCGCATCCAGTCTGTCCCAGCCACCTTTTCAAGTTCGTCGGTTCATCTAGGTGGGAGGCTTCCCACACTACGCTTGCCAATACGCGGTCTCCACTCCAGGACTAGCCTGCTCCACCGGCCATCGGTCCTTCGACAAACATGGCCGGCCACTGCCGCTTCAGCTTGCTTACTCTTCAAGCTATGTCGGTAACTCCGGTTCTTTACGCGGTCTCCACTCGAGGACTCGTCTGCGCCACCGGCCATCGGTCCTTCGACAAACATGGCCGGCCACTGCCGCTTCAGCTTGCTTACTCTGCAAGCTATATCGGTAACTCCAGTTCTTTACACGGTCTCCACTCCAGGACTCGCCTGCTCCACCGGCCATCGGTCCTTCGACAAACATGGCCGGCCCCTGCCGCTTCAGCTTGCTTACTCTACAAGCTATGTCGGTAACTCCGGTTCTTTACGCGGTCTCCACTCGAGGACTCGTCTGCGCCACCGGCCATCGGTTCTTCGACAAACATGGCCGGCCACTGCCGCTTCAGCTTGCTTACTCTTCAAGCTATGTCGGTAACTCCGGTTCTTTCCGTATAATTTCCTACCTCATTGCATCTTTCAAAGAAATTCCGTACTGAGTAAGTTAATATCATGTAACACGTACTTTTCATTTTAACCCCCGTTTTCTTCTTAGATAGTTCTTGTTCTTCTTCCACTTCAGTTTTAAACTTCATTAAGGGTACGTCGTCTTCTGAATCTGATTCAGAATGGTGTGCTGGTACATCCTCTATATCTGGATAGGTATTGTCTAGATTTACCGGTTCTAGTTCTGAAAATAGATACAAAATACAAATTGCAAAAAAAACACCTGGCTTTCCATAACTTACGCCACACGTTACGGGTGAGAGGGTCAACAAAGTGTGACATCATGTAACAAGGGAGGGGACGAGTCATAAGCTTCGTGATGTCACATGTATAAATCTAAAGTAGGTATTCAAACTCTAGTACAACTCTAGACATTTAGTAATATTCTTCAGAGGTCAGGTGCATAGTACTCTCAACCGGCGTGCGTGTATGATCAGATATATGAACGTAAACGAAGCAAAAAGGAGTATGTAAGGATCGTAGCAGGTGGCGTTCTGTAGTTTCTGCCTACCCCCATGGGAAGAAAGCGTCAGTTATGTATGTACAGTAAGTATGTGATCACGTAATTGTGTATTAAAACTCTAAAATTCTACACTAACGAAAAACTTTAAAATACATATTACCAACTCTATCAAGGTTATTTTATGGTTTAATTTACCGTACGCAAAATACGCGGTTTCACGTGGAGTTGCGGATACCGGCCCGTCTTAATAATACTAATTTAAAATTGCAAAATATGTGACGTCACACGAGAGGGTGGGTCATACAAATAGGGAAATATTTAAGTGATCCTATAAAAACTTATTGACTTTCTAATGATGCACACTTTTTTTAATAATTGAGCATCTTTTTAACTTCCTTGCCTTTTCTCAGTTGTTCGCAGTAACTAAGTTAGGCCACCCGACCAAATGGTTAGGTTAGAACGGTGACCAACTGCGCGCGAGCCGAGCGAACGAAACGAGCGGTGCCGGGGCAGCGAACGACGATCGCTACGTCCAAGTTACTTGATTATTTAGTATATTTAGGACTTCAAAATATGAATTATTAGAGTTTCACAAGCAATCATTATATTAGACTATGCAATAGTATTTTTAGCAGCGCAAAATGGGACTTATTAGAGGTTCGATGAAATACATGCCACACAATTATGACATGTGACAATGACTGGCGGGAACTGACAAGTCCAAAAATCATGAAATCATGATATTTGGACGTGTAACGTTATTTATGACTGCGTCTTCGGAGTAGTGGTCGCAAGCGCTTCTGCAAAGCATGAGGTCTGTTGGCTTTTCCATCTGGAATTACTCAGTAGCAACCCAGAGTCTGGACCTGTGCTTGTTATTGGTCGATGGCGATAGGTTCGCTCTCTATTACATGGAACTTAAAATAACTGGCGAAATTTGGATGTACTATTAGTACATCTCTGCCTATATCTTCGGGAATTACAGGCGTGACGAATATGTTATATTATGGATGGCTCTTTAAGAACATACCGTCACTTTGACGTTCCACCTTCAGATCAATAACATCATCTAGTCCCTCACACACAGCTGGTACTTCTTCTTTGATAGCATCGCTTTCCGTTTGACAAAAGTCAACTATATTTAAATGTTGAATTGATGTTTTAATAAAACCACCAAAATAATCTAGTTCTCCTTTTAATTGTAATGGCTTTATCTGTAACAAGGATTATAAAAACATATTCGATTTAAAATTGGCATAACTAACAGTTGATGGTGACTGGAGCAGAGTATACGTGTTTCAGTATCACCGACCGATTGGTGCCGAGTAAACTCGATTCAGTGTCACCGCCCCGCGCGTGACGGTTCAGTTTCATTCAGAAAGAGCAAGTGGGTCTATTTGACTTTTCAAAATGAATAATGTTACGGCACACAAGATGTGGTACTAAGACTGGGAAGATTAAAATGGAGATGGGCTGCACACAGTCAGGGGAGGAGAGAAATGGAACAGTGACCCTATGGTACCCTGAAACAGATGGGATGATGGCTGGAAAGACATGGACTAGATAGACAAGAAACAGGAAGATTGGAAGGTGTTGGAAGAGGCCTTTGCCAAAGGGCACACAGATACTTAGAGATGCATTTTGAACTAAAACTATCACTCTGAAATAATGTTTTAAATATAACTAAATACATATATTGGCAACATTGTTTTTTAACCAACTTCTAAAAAGGAGGAGGTTCTCAATTCTCCAGAATATTTTCTCCTTTCTGTATCATCATCATGTCAGCTGAAAGACGTCCACTGTTGGATATATGCCTCCCTGAAGCACTGCCACATCATCATCTGCCTAGCCTTTTCCCAACTATGTTGGGGTCGGCTTCCAGTCTTACCGGATACTGCTGAATACCAGTATTTTGCATGAAGCGACTGCCTATCTGACCTCCACAACCCAGTTACTGGGTAACACGATACCCCTTGGTAATACTGGTTGTCAGACTTTCGAGCTTCTGATGACCCGTAACAACTGTCAAGGATCTACAAATGACAGCCGGGACCAACAACTTAACGTGCTTTCCGGGGCATGGAGGGGTCTTGGTAAGATGGTCACCCATCCGCGGCCATCCGCGGACCATCCGCGGCCATCCGCGGACCATCCGCAGCCATCCGCGGACCATCTGCGGCAAGCGTAGCTCAACCTGATCGATTGACCCGTGAGGCTGTTATTACTTAGCCACAAGCCCCTGAAGCACTGCCACATCAAAGTATTTATCTTCAGAGATAATTCTTTAGTACATCAACCGATTTTGTTGATGCTTTTTATATCTATGTTTTTGAGATATCAGTGACAATGTTGATATACTCAGAGAGCAGTAGCTCTCCACAACCAAGGAAGGTCAGGTCCACTAAAATCTGTGTGGGTCTTTCCTCAAAAGACCATTTCTAACACCTACATGATCTGACCAAGATTATATCTGGACTCTAAAAGATCGACTCGCCATTTCTTTTCAGTGGTAGTCATATAGGAAATGTCGACTGTATCTAGCAGCTTATTTTTATCTTTTATAATATGACATATAAAAGTGATTCCAATATCCTTAAAACAAAATAAACAATTACATTTCATTTCCCCTCAACCAGGCGCTTATGAGGCTCTCGATAGGTATCCGTATCTAGAGCATGAATTTAGCATACCTCACCTCATAATCCTCAGTCAACATCTGAGCAAACAGCTTCTCGGCTTCCAGACATTTTCTCTGCAATCGGTAGCATTGCTTAAGTTTAGCGTAGCAGAAGAAACAAGCCAGCATCGGTCTACTGTCTTCAGTTACAAACTGCAACAATTTTTTTATTGCGGGAAATGTCATTTTATTTTTATTGTTTGTTTACAAAATAATTTTACATACACCTTGTATCTTTTACGAATATTATCAACTTACTGGAATATCAGTCAGCTTCTCATATATCTCCTGCAGGTTCTTGTTGGTAACCACATATATGCGGACATTCTCCACTAAACATATCCTACACATTGGCAGTTTTTCCATTTTATTTTGATAAATTAATTATAACTTAAAATCACTGGTGAGTTTAAAAAATTGCTTCTGCTTGCACTCAATTTTGGTAATAAATATAACTAAGTAGGTAAATATAAAACGAAACCTTTCAAAGAAATCTAGTATTTCTAATTCATCATTTTTTAATGATAACTTTAAATTGAGAGGCATTTGATTCACCTTAATTAAAATGTATACACGTTAGGGTGTTCTTCATTGAGTATTTTACCGTATTCAAAATAAGTATTTATATATTTCGATCATATTCACTGAAATTAACGAAAAGCAAGAATCCACTCCACTCCACTCCAACCAAACATACCAATTACCACCAAACAATTTTGACATTTTATAAAAGAATGCGTTCCCTCTTAGTTTTTATGTCTAAGAAATGTTATAATCTCATGTTTATTTATAACGGAAACAAAATGGAAAAGAATAATAAGGTTACACTTCTTTACTTTAACCAATGCAATTTATATTATTGTTTTGATGCCCTTGAAACATAACGATAGCTGGCTGAACTAGTTTTTGAGAATTGGAACCTTGAACGCACGCAAACCACAAACTGTCAGTTTGTGCCACTGTCAGTGTCAATTAATGAGTAACTACGAATTTGCTTTCTGTGGTGTAGAATTTCCATTTATTATAGATACATTAATAACCATGTTTCGGAATATAAAACGTACATTCAATTGTGATTCAATTGGTTAATTATTGGAAATATCCAAAAACAAATGTAATTGGACAAAACTGTTAGTATTTTCGGGTTCTCTCACTTATTTATGTCTAATTTGTCGCAGATGAATTAAATTCATTCGACTTCGGTTTTTCATGGTACCACTGTGTTAAAATGAACGATTTCCTGATGCAAGCAAGATGCGAGTGGCATCAATTTATTCCTCCAAAACAGTGCATCGGCGTTTAATATTTACCTGATATAGTTTCGGGAACCTGAACAAGAGAAGACTAATACGATCAAAATCGTCATACAAAAGGATCTTTACGTAAGTTCTGTTTTATTCTCACAGAAACAATGGGTACAAAAATAAACAAATTATTGTATTTTTCTAAATGTTTTCGTCAAAACTTTAATTAATAACGTTAACGAAAAATAAATACCCCAGCGATCTAATGATTTGTTTTACCTACCACTTAGCTAGGTATACCAAAAACATTTTAAAACAAAATTCATTTAAGTAATTCCAAATAATCATCAATACTTTTAGTACTGTCTTACAACATTAATTATTAAATTGATTAGTGATATACTTTTTAACTAAATCCATTTTATTTTTATTTAAATAGATGTAAATGGTACACCACAGACTACCTGCAGTATTGTCTCTACTTCACCCTTTAAATCCATCCAAAGGTTGTCTTTAAAAGATTTATTTTAATGATAAAGCGGCCCGTTGTGTCACCCTATGTAAATGTTCTACATTCATTTTTGTAATTTGTATGGTATCCTACTAATATTATAAATGTGAAAGTTTGTAAGGATGGATGGATGGATCGTTGTTTGTTACTTTTTCACACAAAAAGTACTGAACGGATTTTTATGAAATTTGGCACACAGATAGTTTATAACCAGGAATAACACATAGGATACTTTTTATCCCGATATACCCACGGGGTCAAAACTTATGCAGGTGAAACCGCGGGGCGCATCTAGTACATAATAAAGAGTATTCTATTCTAATATAAGATTAGGTTGACCACTGGTTCAATGGATACCACTTAGTAAGACTGGTTGTCAGACTTTCGAGCTTCTGACGACCTGTAACGACCGTCAAAGATCTACAAATGACAGCCGGGGCCAACGGCTTAACGTGCTTTCTTTCCGAGGCACGGAAGGGTCTTGGTATGTAAAGATGGTCACCCATACACGGACCAACCGCGGCAAGCGTAGCTTAACCTGATCGGTCGACCCGTGCGGCTATGACACTGATCCCTGCTTAGCAACTTTACTGTATCTCACAGTCTCACTTTTATCTGAGCAGCCGAAAAAAATAACAATGACCTAACATCTACTGAATATTTTATGTTCCAGGTCTAAACCCCATCCGAACATGTCATCTAATTGAAACAAATCATCTGCCAAGTCTTCTCCCAACTATGTTGGGGTCGGCTTCCGACTGGAAGCAGCTGGAAAACAACCGGGTGCAGCTCAATCACTTTACATGGAGTGACTGCATATCCGACCTCCACAACCCAATTACTGAATAACACGATACTCCTTGGTAAGACTTGTTGTCAGATTTAACTAAAACGAACCAAGATGTATCAAAACCAATTAGATTTCGTTTGCGACTACTGCTCGAGGACTTTTACAAGAAAATATAACTTGCAAACTCATATAGAAAACTGTCATATCAATTCTTCATGCCATTGTAATATCTGTGGCCAGAATTTCGGCAGTCCGGCTGGACTGATACAACATTTATCGAGAGGTCATAACAACTATGGCCAGCCTTTTCCAGAATGTGAACTGTGCGGACGAATTTTTACCAGAAAACAGAACATAACATCACATATGATAACTGTACATCTACAAGGTCTTGGCTACGAGATTCGGTGTCGGTTGTGCGAAAAAACTTTCACTACAGAACGAAATTTGAAAAGGCACATCAATCAGTTGCATAATCCTGATGTCGAGTATCCTACGTGTCACGATTGTCACAAGGTGTTCAAAGGAAAACACTCGCTCATTGCCCATATACAGTCAGTACACAATGTCAGCGAAAGAGACGCTATCAAATGCCATTTGTGCGAAAAAGTGTACACGAATAACAGGAACCTTAAACGGCACATTGAAATGTTTCACGGCGTAAAAGGGGAGTTCAGATGCGACATCTGCCCAAAAGTATACACTTCGAACCAAAGCTTGAGACGGCATGCAAGAACACGGCACAACACCGACAGTCAGGAACATTTGACATGCAACTTCTGCATGAAAGTTATAATTGGACGGGAGAATTTCGACAGCCATATACAATTCCACCACCAAGACACCGAAATGGATGGTAGAAACGAATTTGTGTGCGAGTCGTGCGACAAAAGTTTCGAAGAAGAGTATTGTCTGCGGCAACACATCAAATTAGATCATTCTTTTAAAACCTTCTACAAGTACTGCAGGAAATCGTTGCTCAAACAATATAGGATGGACACGCAAAACATATACAATTGTGAATATTGTGACAATTCTTTTTTAACTGTCTACGAGCTTAAGGATCATATGCGCGTGAACCACGACACTGAGTACTCGCTATCAACTTGCAACGTTTGTTTTAATAAGTTTTTTTGTAAAGAAACTATCTCGGCGCATAGAAACGTGTGTCTACCTCCCCCAAACGTAAACACTTGCAGTCACTGCGATAAACTCTTCACAGATGTTTCAAGCTTAGAATTTCATACGAGAATTTTTCATCCTCAAGCTCAAATCGCGGATTCTAACATTTCATCCACAAACATCGATGAAGAAGCTGTGTCGTTCAAGTGTGAGCATTGCGACCGAATTTATTACAGCGACAGATCCCTCAAGCATCATATGAAGCTAAAACACACGACAGACGAAGAAGTAGAATGCGAATTGTGTGGAAAAATTTGCAGTAACAAGTATTATTTAGCTTCACATATCAAAATCGTCCATAACAACGACTCATGGTCGAGATGCGAATACTGTGATAAACAGTTTAAATCAAAAAGGAATATCAGAAGGCATATTGAGTACACTCATTTGGGCATGCAACGGTACAAGTGTATTGAATGCGAGACGTTGTTTAAAGAGAAACGAAGTTTAAGGAAACATGTTCGGACGAAGCATCCTAACTCGGCAGCTTTTCCTCAGTGCCACATATGTCACAAGCGATTTGAGTCGGCGAAATCTTGTAAAATACATCTTAAACTGTTGCATTCTTTCAACATGAACACCCATCCATGTCACCTGTGCTCTGTATCCTTTAGTTCGAACGAGGCGCTAAATATACATTTGGAGACCAAACATTTAGCCGAAGATCAAATCTACAAATGTGAGGAATGCAACTTAGTTTTTAAAGGCCAGGAAAAGTTTGACGCTCACAACGATGTCTGCCACGTCAATTTAGTCCCTACGATCAAGCAGAAAGTACTGCCGAGATGCATTCTTTGCATGAAAGATTTTAGCACAAGGAAAACATTAAAGCGACATATAAAGAAATTCCACGAAGATTTTGATGTGGACGAATTAGCAACTTTTGGATCGAGGCGAAGAACGTTTACAGTTGATTGTGAAGACTGTATCAAAAATTTCAACGATGATTTTCATTTGATCGTCTACAATAAGCTAAAGCATTTGAGAGACTCGGAAGTGTTTAAGTGTGGGACTTGTTTCGAGTCGTACAACTCTTTAGAGTTCGCGATACAGAGATATAAGGTAACAAACGCAGATGCTTGTAAAAGCAAAATGATTTTGAGCGAACTTTGTACCGCTGAGATGAGTGGAGAAGAACATGACTTCTCTAACTTCGGAGCTCTGCATGATATGTTGCCGGAGAGTACTACCGGTGATTTACATTACAAATTAGAACCTCTAGATGATTCGGAGACTGACATCAAGGCGGAACCAGCGTCGCCGTAATTACAGGCCTTGAACTTTGTTTTCCTAGGAGAACGGTGGCCGTCACAATAGAGCGGCCGTCATGAAAATCTGTCATTTTCACCACTAGCACACATATCATATCATATCATATCGGAAAGGGGTCGTCACCGTATTGCCTTTCGCCTCGCCGTCAAACAGGCGTCAACCTAACGTAAGCACATAACCAAAGCGGATTAGCAACTCCAATACGTCTACTTGGCTTCGGCTAGGCGTCGCTGCGCTTACGGCTCGCCGTCCGCTGGTTGGGGCATTTAGGACTATTATTAAAAAAACAAGAGAGGGGTAAGGGTGGACGAAGAGACGTAAGCTCTGGTACGGAGAGACGTAATTGCGGGGACGACGAGCCATAAGCGCGGGAACTGTTAAGTTGACCACGTACCGCACCGCAGTTCGTAAGCTTGTCCCGAGGCAAGACGATTACGTTACAATTCGGATTGGTGTGCGTTGCAGTAGGGAGTTTCATACAAGGAATACTGAATGGCTCGAGTTGATACGGTGACGATCCCTTTCCGATTTGATATGTGTGTTATTTCCTTAACGCTTGCGCGTCGCTGTAGCATGAAGTCAAGATCCCTCGCGCCCCGAACTCGTTCCGCGGATGAGCACCTTATTGCGTTATAACAGAGTTGCAAACCGCGTGGCCCCTGACTCCTATCGGTGTCAGTGGGGACTGAAGGGTTCGGGAGTGCGACTCCTATTCAGAGACAACGGGGACTTACCGGTTAAGGTGTTACAGCCGTTATTGTGTGATGGTTCACCACTTTCTTAGGAATCCAAAGCTTAACGCTGGTTAAGATTTGGTTCCCTGTTTCCCTGTACGGAAGCGTATCGAAATTCGATACGCTTCCGTGCTGAATCGAAAATCAATCATGGTTATCGAGACTCTTTCGATAACCTTGCTTTATTTTCGGTTAAGAAAACCAGGTTATCGAAAATATGTCATTTTTGACACGACAGCCTGTCGAATGGTTGTATGTATATAGCTTTTTCATATTTAGTTGTGAATATGAGCGAAAGCTTGAACAAACAACATCATGGAGCTACTCTTATGGTTTGCGATACGAGAGTACTACAGCCAGCTTATCTGCAAGCTTGGCATGACGCATTCTATTCTGCACTACTGTAGATTAAATATCGCTTGTGTACGTTTCTCGGTAGAAAACTGTCAACTGTCTACACGGAAACGTCATTTTTGTCTACTCTTCCGTCGACGCTTCTCGACCGTTTTCGTGCTAAGCCTGCTAGCCCGGTGTTTTTTTATTGGAACTAAAGAAATCACTATGAAAAGACACAAGGTCTGTCATTTTTCATTCACCGATAGGGCTGCCGTCACCGGGCCAGCTGGTTTAAGGAGGGTTTATGCTAGACCGTGCCGGGTGCGCGCCGTGCCAATCTTCACGAACATTTTATATGAAAGAAACCACACCTTGCAGCGTTCTTGATCACTGCAAGTTGAGCAGTGGGTCTACTCTAAGTCCGTCAACGAAGATACGAGCCCGTCCGAAAGTAGTTGATCTGTCAAAACAAGTGAAAAATTAAATTTTTCTGACAGGATCACACACACACATCGGGATTAGGGACAACTGTCAAATCGTGTTGTCATTCATTATTAGTTCGGGCCTCAAACTAATCCTATATCCTTAAGGCGCTGACAAGACCCAATTGACCAAAATAGCCTTCTCTTAAGAAAAAAAAATTGCCAACTCTGTACAGTTTGTGGTAGTGGAAAATATATAATATGTTAATTTTGAACATATTTCCCAGAACTTAGTTGTTACCAAAACACGTTTTGAAAAAAAATCTCGAGACAAACTAACGATAAACTGACCTCTTACCTTGAGTTCTATTCGAAAATACCTGCATTAAATATCAACATTCGTTACGTATTTAATTACTGACAAGAACGTCTTATTTGATGCAGAACTTGGTTGTTTTTTTTTTTCGATTACTCAACTCAATTTTGAGTAAATAGATAATTGCATTCAAATTTTGCAATAAATTACAAGCGTTGTGCCATCGCGCTTCTCTTTCTTTTCTATGCAATCTGACAGTGATCGCGGTTTAGGTGTTGTCAGCGTCTTATGTGACACGGAGTAGCAAACGCCCG
This sequence comes from Atethmia centrago, assembly GCA_905333075.3. Lineage (NCBI taxonomy): Eukaryota > Metazoa > Arthropoda > Insecta > Lepidoptera > Noctuidae > Atethmia > Atethmia centrago. Next base: position 13,688,710 of record HG995393.1, read on the forward strand.
TAACTTTGGCTGTAAGTAGTTATAGCCGAAGTTACGAACGTTTCCTGATTAGTAAGTACGCTCCCTGGGGTCTACTGCCTAAGCACTAAATCCGTAGTTTTGGCCGAAGTTACGGGCGTTTCCTGATTAGTAAGTACGCTCCCTGGGGTCTACTGCCTATGCACTAAATCCGTAGTTTCGGCCGAAGTTACGGGCGTTTCCAACTCCGTATGGTACGGACATAAGATTACTTCGGAGCCCGAACTGAGAATGAATGACAACATGATTTGACAGTTCTCCCTTCTCGCAATGTGTTTGTGGCCGTTCGAAAAATTTTATATGTCACTTGTTATGACGGATCACCTACTTTCGGACGGGCCCATATCTTCGTTGACGGACTTAGAGAGATGTTCCACAGACCATGACGCGGCGCGCACCCGGCACGGTCTAGCATAAGTCATGCCTTACTCTGTAAAAATCTCAACGTTAAAACTTAGGTGACGTGAGCTGTCACATGCTGTGACCCTTCACTGATATTTTACTTCACCTAAGTTTTTAAGTATAGTTGTTAAACATAAACTATTTTATCATGTTTTTGGAATCCTAGCTAAAATTTAAGTTTGACTGATAATATAATATTAGAGATAGAAAATACTCAATAATCCTTAAAGTAAGTCATTTGAAATACGTATTTCAAGCTTGCTTGAACCACAAATCACTTAAGGCGGAGATTTCTTGAAAACGGTCAAAAAGGTGTTTTTTAAAGCAGTGTATCTCTTAAACCACAAATAATTATGGGAAAAAAATATAGGATATTTTCAAGTCCTTTTTGCGTACAGTGATGGAACTCAAAACACAATTAAACATACTTTAATACGTCAAAAAATCTTCGAAAACACCTCATAATTATCTTTAAAAGCATTTTATCTCTTCATTAACAATAATTATAATTAAAACTATATCATAAAATGTCGAATGCCGAACTTCATCCAGTGATGGATTATTTATTATTAAATTGTTTATATTTAATTTTTATTTGCATTTTTTCGACAAGCGTTGTGTCATCGCGCTGCTCTTTCTTTTCTATGCAGTCTAACAGAGACCGCGGTTTACGTGTTGTCAGCGTCTTAAGATACTAAATTGCAAACGCAGCATTGAGCATAGCGATTTGTGGTACAAGCGGGTCTCGTTATATTTTGTTTAGTTTTATAGCACATTATTCAGAAAATATTTTGACTTTATTTTGAATTATTATATTTACTGCTGGCGGTACCCACTTTTATTTTTCTTTTTAATACCAAGTGGAGACGACAATACGACAATGAATGAAAATGCTTAAAAGTATTTTGAGACTATCAAAGAAATCCTAACATCGAATTAAAAAAAGTGATTACTTTTAACAATCAATCTGTCTAGCTTTTTCTCAACTATGTTGGAGTCGGCTTCCAGTCTCACCGGATGCAGCTGAATACCTGTATTTTACACGGAGCAACTGCCTATCTGACCTCCATAACCAAGAAACCGGGTAATAGGTACGATACCCTTTGGTAAGAGTGGTTGTCAGACTTTCGGACTTCTGATGACGCCTAACGACTGTCAAAGATCCACGAATATAAGCGAGGACCAACGGATAACGTGCTTTCCGAGGCACGGACACGGTGGGTCTCGGTATGTAATGATGGTCACCCATCCACGGACCTACTGCGGCAAGCGTAGCTTAACCTAATCGATCGACCCGTACGACTGTTATTACACTTATTACTTAGCCACGACCGCCTCAGGCCTACGATGGGGCCGAGCTATAGTGATCAAAGTATTGGATATATTTTATTGAATTTTCGTAGCACAGTCTGCTATGAAACCACATACTTGTTATCGCCTTTTCTGACGATATACAAAAAATGAACGAAATCGGTCCAGTACATAAACAGCCTATAATGTTCTCACTGCTGGGACACAGGCCTTCTCTCTGTGGGAAGGAGTGGGCCGTAATCCACTACGCGAGCCCAGAGCGGGTTGGTAGATGTTAGATGTCACATGTCTGATTTTTTGGTTCTAGGACATGCCGGTTTCCTCACGATGTTTTCCTTCACCGTTTTGAGAGTGTTGATGAAATAATTTACGCAAAAAGTAAAGCGCCTGCCTGAGTTCGAACCTACGACCTATAAACTCGGACGTTACCACTGGGCCACCACTGCTCCATCGGTCCAGTAATTAGATCAAAAAGTACTTAATTTTGAGCTTTAAACACTGTAGCATTGGACCACTAGGTCAATAATTGACTCCGTACGATGCGACGATAGATCCCCGCCGTTGCTCTACGCAAGTACCGACATTCGTTTTTTTTTGACGTGGCATGTGTTAGTTGACTTTCAGAGGTCGTCACTACTTAACCGAACTATCCTGTGGGGGCCAGCCAGGGGCGAATTTCTTACATTACTAAGCGATTGCACGCTAAGTCACCCCCTGTGGGATACGAACCTCTGCTTAAGGCGTCACTGGGGGAGGACAGCTAGGTGGGACAGGTTGGATCTGAAACGTTCGTTTCGGTACTGTATGGATTTTAATAAAGTGACGGTACGGCCCGCTCCCTCTCACAGACAGGACACCTGTCCAGGGATCATTGTAGGTAATTTGTTGTTTTTTTTTTCATACATTAGTACTTGGAATTTCCTCTTGAGCAAGGTCCTTGACTTGCCACTGCCGAAATATTTTTTTTGCAATTTACACAAACACAACCTATCACTGAGACGCGCCTTCGTTTCCTGCGGGTGTACGTCGGCTGCAGGGTTGCCAGGCGTTTGATGTTTTTCCTCGTACCAGGGTTGCCAAATATCTCGTAATTTCAGAACATAATCTCGTAAAAGTAAAAAAAAAAAAAGTCGTAAATTCCATAGTTTACACAATGTATTTACTTCCATCTGGTTTGCATTAGGAATATTGGCTGTTAAATCAAACAAATTACAACTGTGATTCACATTTTAATAAGTTCACTTAAATGAGTAGGTACAAATGATTAATTAATAGAATAAATTCTATTAAAGTACTAAGTACGTGGCTAATTACCTTAAAATGTGAGGGAGATTACTTAAATCATCTTTGTTATTGTTGTACAGTGTTTCAGTTGTCATTCTAGAATATATTTCCTTAGAGGGTTCAAATGTTATACAATTTCCTTGACGATTTGGGCCCTTAGCACAATCGGCAGCTAAAAGTGTACCATTTACTGTGTCTGTAATAAGACGATTTCTAAGGTCTGTTTTAATTAAATTTGTCTTACTGAAAACACGCTCACAGTCTGCATTTGCATGAGGTAAAGACAGAACTGCGAGAGTGAAACTGGCCAATTGGGAGAAATCTTGTGTTTTAAGTAACATTGCTCAGAACTCATCAGGATCTTTAATATCTTGAAGCCGTTCTGGGTACCGAGCTTTTGCAATAGGCAGTCTTCTCCATTGATCGTCTATCTGTTGCTTTTGGTTATCACTGAAAGATGCAGTTATGCGTGGTAAGACTTCCATAAGGGGCATCAATGTTGGGACGTGATCCCTGAAATCATTAGAGAGAGCTGATTCTGGTCCTAAGGCTTGAAGTTTTGACAGCACAGGGTCTTCCATATCGTACCGTTTTCTTATCTCTAAAGCACCAGTCCTAAGGAAATTTCTGCAGCTTGTGAAGAACTGTGCCTTTTTTGCGGGCTGCCTGACCACATCAGGATGTTTTAGTAGTTCGTATACTTTAATTCCAAGATACCTACATTGCGGCGTCATGTAATTGGAATTGCTCATTTTTAGGGTCCACTTCACTTACATTTGGACGCATAACATATTCTCGTTTTAAATAACGTAGGAGAAGTTCTTGATATAAATCTCGAATTTTATCATGCAGCTTGTGAATAACCACTTTTTCATTTTGGAATTCTAGATTGAATTTGGTGAACAAAGGCAGGGATCAGTCGAGAAAACAAAAATATAACTTGTGAAAAGGATCACACAGTTTTTCCAAGATGGATATTGCTCGATTTTTTACCTCAGCGTTTCCTTTGTGTATTGGTTTTGTAGTGAAATCAATAAAAAATAAACGCAGTGCTTCCCATTGCTCTAATATTCTTGCGACTACTGCTGTTAGGGACAGCCATCTGGTTTGAGATGGTTTCAAGATTTTATGTGGCTCAATTTCAAGAAAAGATTGAAACTTGCGGAAATCAAACTGCCTTTTGTCACTGTTTTTAAAAAAGTTATATATGTCACGAGCTAGTTGTTCTGCTGATTCCGGAAGTTCCTTACAAGCCTGACTTGCACATAGGTGTGCTGAATGGCAAACACATTTCGAAATATAAATCCCTGGTAAGTCTCGCAGTAAACGTGTTTTGACTGAATCATTTTCGCCCATCATGACGTTACATCCATCCGATCCAAAGCCAATCATGTTTGTAAGTGGCACATTACGACTGGTAAAAGAATTTACTAACGCTCTGTATATATTTTCAGCGCTCGCCGTAGGAACTTCATCGGTGCCCGTTTCTGTCTCTTTAAAAATCTTATACAATTCCCAGAATACGCTGCAGATTTTCTGAGCATCTTTGTCAAAATAACGTACAGATGTTCTATGTCACGAAGTCCGTTTGGCTATGAATGTTGTCAAGCGTGCACATGCACATTGTTTTTGTGTGCGTAACCTCGAGAGCGCTCAGTGTCGATCGGGACACGGTCCGGATCAGTAGTGGTTTTTAGTTCGCGCCAAATTGTTTCACGGAGTAAGGTCAGCATGGCAACAAAACGAAGAAGAGTTGTCCATAGTGAGGTAATATTTATTTATACGTTTTCAATTAAAATGTTATACAAAGATACTTAATATAGCAATAGAAGTATTTATAAAATGAATGTTTTTTTGTGTTATAAAATGTTTATATTACTTCATTATTTTGATTACATTTTGTTTTAGGGTCGAAACATGATAGCTAGCTATCATGTTTCGACCCTAAAACAATCATTTATCTTATTAATATTATCATTTTCTGCGAGAAGAATATGAATTTACAAAATCATTAATGGAACTCAACTGTGATTTGTCTCATTTACGAGACATTACACGCCGTACAGCTGAAGCTACGGGTGTGAGCCAAAAAACAGTTCAAAGAATATTAAAAGAAGAGATGGGATTGCCATCCACTTCATCAAAATTCACTTCACCTATGAATAAAAGGAGAAAGCGAGATAATAAAGTGGATATAGATAATTTTACAGCCGATGTGGTTCGCAGTACTGTACAAGATTTCCATATTGTCCATAAAGAAATTCCAACATTATCTAAGTTAAGAACAGCATTGAATGAAAAAATCGGATTCGAAGGTTGTTTAGAAACTGTTCGCAAGTTACTGTTGAAATTAGGTTACAAGTGGCGCAAAACAGAGAACAACCGTAAAGTCTTGACGGAGCGTCATGATATACAAATGTGGCGTTTAAAATATTTAAAAAAAATAACAGAGTACCGCTCTCAAAGTCGGCCCATTGTCTACACCGATGAGAGCTACGTCCTTTCGACACACGTGCGAAACAACAACTGGGCAAAAAAAAAAGGAAAGAACTCCGTTTTAAAAAAAAATTAGCACAGGCACTCGCTTTATTTCAGTGCACGCGGGAACCAAGGATGGTTTTATTGAAAATGCTTCCTTGGTTTATAAGGCCAACTCAACAGCTGGTGATTATCATTCAAATATGAGCTATGATAACTATGTAAAATGGCTAAATGAAAAGTTGCTACCCAATTTACTTCCGCGCTCTGTCATTATCTTAGACAATGCATCTTATCACAACACACGGGCTGAACGACTACCGACGCAATCTACAAAGAAAGCCGATATGCAGCAATGGCTCAGGGATAAGGGTATAGCATTTGATGAATCTCTTCTTAAATTGGAATTGTACGATACAATAAAGAAGTACAAAGCCCAACACGTAATCTACAAGATTGACGATTTTATAAAAAGCAAGGGTTTTGATGTCTTACGCCTTCCCCCTTATCACCCAGAATTAAATGCGATTGAAAATATTTGGGGGATCGTTAAAAATTATGTCGCATCTAAAAATATCGAGCAAAACATGACGAATACGGAAAGACTGATCAATGAAAGTTTGGGCCAAGTTAGCAGTGAAACGTGGCAAAAAACTTGTGCTCATGTTGAAAAAATTGAAAAAGACTACTTGAAATATTTTGATCTCGATTTTGAATTTATAATCAATGTACAAGATGATTCTGACGACAGCAAAACGGAATCGGAAATCGAAAATTTATCTGATAGTGATTGAAAATACTGAATAGTCCTACTTGTTTCGTTTCCATTCTGTAACACCAATGCTTAATTAAATGCCTACATATTCTTAATATTTTTGTATTTATTGCAACCTAATCTAATTTATTTACAAAATGTATATACTTTTAAAACCAAAATTTTATTTAGATTATAAAATCTCGACTTGAATATATATCAGATTTTTTTGCTAACGTTACCTACTTTAACACACACAAGCGCGCTTGTCGGGATACGTCACTACTACAATCAAAGCCGAACGGACTTCGTGAAATAGAATATCTGTAACACAACACAAGCCGTTTTAATCGTAGATACGTCTGTGGTCTCATCCAGTGATGCCAACTTAGCTATTTTATAGCTAGATCTAGCTATTTTTGCACCCCTGTCAGCGACAATTTCTAAAAAATTGTAGCTAAAATTAGCTACTTTTTTTAGCAATTTTTCAACATAGCGACTTCATCTACACACTATCATCGGTGCTTGTGTGATTTTCAGTTTTATTTGTTTATCTGTGGAAGCATTTTGTAGAGTCGTCAGCATTTTGAGTCTGACAGGCTTATTCATAAAGAATCGTTAATCAACGTCTTAAACATTACTTAGCTAAGTAACTGATTAACTCTTAAATACTAATTAAGTATTTCTTATTCATAAACGATATTTAAGCATTGCTTAACTAATCACTACTTAACTTTTTGTACACTGGCAACTAGGTGGATTTTCGGTAGAATACCGTAAAATTGGTCTATGGTGCTCGTGCCAAACACCAAATTAAAAAACAAAACTGTCAGCCAGCCAGTACTTGTCAGACAAGTTTCGCTCGTGGTAATTTTTGTAATTGCGTTTTTGAAGATAAAAAAATATTAATTATTAAAGCTATGGCACATATTAATGAATGCGGCTCGCCTTTGTCCGGTAAAAAACGATGCCGCTCGGCTAACTGGGGTGAATCAGAGAAGGTAAGAATTAATCATCTTTAGAAAATCCTTTACTAAATAATGTTGTTTCACATGTCCTGGGGGTGATTTTCAATGTTTATTCTTTTCTAGGCTTTGCTAACACAGTTAATAAAAGAAAAGATCCATTTAATTGAAAATAAGGATGTCAGCAAAAACAATAACCAAATGAAAAAGACTGCATGGCAAGACATTCTGCAAAGGTACAGTACTCAGGTTATGCCTAATTCGGTTGTATTTTGTTGAATTCGTCTCCATACCTACATAATGAAGCGGTAAAGTTAAGATTACATGAATTCATTAAGGTTTATGAAACTGATTTTTTTTTTGTCTTTAAAACAGTTCAAATGGGATGGGAATTCACAGAATAGCCTATTAACCGCTCAGGCCCGTGGCTCAATAACGTCATCACTCAATCTCAAAAAAAACATTTTTATTCGATAACTACTTTCAAATCGCGCGCCGCGAGGGCTCCTATTCGGAGCCATTGGGGCTTTATCGGTTAACATAGGTTTGGTTTTCTCATAAAACCATGGGCATAAGATAGTGTAACTAATCATTTTATTAATAGCATGATATTTTTTCAGTTTTAATGAATTGAATCATACAGAAAGGGACCTGATTCAATTAACACTTTCACCGCTAAGTACATAGAATACATACAAATTGGCATGCCATATAATGTTTATTGCAAATCTATAACAATTCAATCAACAGAAGTCATCTGAACAGAAGTCATCTTTAGCTACATATAGCGACGACTCGGATGCGAGTTGTGGGCACACGAACGAATTATTTTTCGACCCATATGCTGGGTGCTTGGCATAGAAAGTGTTAATGAATCAGTGGAGAAATACGAAAAATAATATAAAGAAGAGGGATTTCCAATATAGGCGTGACCGTCTTGCGACTGGTGGTGGTCCACCCCCTCGCAGTCCACCACCAGAAGATGTGGAGATAATTGAGCTCCTTCCTCATGAATTTGAGATTGACCATAATGCATTCGATAGCGACAGCCTTAGTACTGCTAATAAAGAAAATGATGCAAAGGTTAGTGTCTACTATTACTGATTTTTTACTTCAAAATTTTACAATGCTGGTATATGAAATTAAAATATAAAATTGTCCTTTGTTTCAGGAAAAGAATGCTATAGATTTAAGTCTGTCTAGCTCTAGTGTGATACCAGCAGCACTAAAGGTTAGAAAGAAATTTATGATCAATTTTATTATAGGTGCAATATTTAAGCTTATCGCTTTATAAGGTTTAGTGGTACACCACCTGAAGAGAGTTTTGTCTTGACAGATATGTAGATAACACTGCTAAATGTATTAACAGTACTATGATAATGGGTGACATAATATACAGTAATGTACAATAGAATGTATTTCAATTAATGTTATGGGCTCCGAATTATTTATGAATTAAAATGATTATAAAGTCTATTTTCTAATCACACCTTACTTTCTCAAATATGAGGCAATGATATGACAGTCAGTTTCTTCTTTCATATATCTATTCAAATAAATTATAGAGTTGTGTATAATTTTTGCTCTTATCTTTCAGATAAACAGACCAGATTCAGAAGAAAATGAAAAAAGTATGGACACAGGAAGAAACACAACAAAGCACATAATCAAGAAATCAAAAAAAAAAGTAAGTATTAAAACAAATAGCTGTATCAATTTGATCACTTCTTTAGCCCACTCACTATATTGCATATAAAATGATGGTGAAAATAAATTATGCTTTATTATTTTTAAAGGTCACAAGCGCACCTGAGAGTAAAATATTATTTGAACTTGCCAAATCCGGAAGAGAAAAACAAATTGCCTATCAAGAAGCAGAGCATAGGTTAAAAGTTCAAATATTGGAAAAAGAACACAAGATGAGAATGGAAATCATGAAAAAAGAGTTGGAATATTGGGAGAAAAAAAATTCTAACTTGTGAATATTTTATTATTGAAAATAATTATTAATAAACATGTTTCGAGAAACGCTTTGTTCATTTATTTCATTTCCTTCACCACTTTGTTCACCTCTTCCATCTAAAGCAATACCTGAAAAAGAAATGTTAATATGTAGAATACCACTAGACAGGTAAACAACATCAATGCTACCCGGGTAGTGGTTAAGACTTAAGAGGTGCTTGGGAGGACGGGCCTGATAAACATGTTGGTTTTGAAGGAGTTCTTCACATAGCTTACCTTCTTCATTAACTTCATTCCATTTGATAGCCAAATTATGCAGTACCGCACAAGCTATAATTGTGGTTTTTATTGTATCATAAGAACCACGCATAACCTCTAGCAATATTCTAAATTTTCCTTTCCATATTCCGAAACACCGCTCTACTAAATTTCTTGTACGGATGTGTTGGTTATTGTAACGCTGTTCAGCTTCTGTTTGGGGCCGTAAAACTGGAGTGAGCAAATATGGTGTGCTAGGGTATCCACTGTCTCCTAATAGTTTTCCTCTAAATTCACCCGCTTCAAACCTCCTTTTAATCGCACTCTCTCGGAAAATGCGGGCATCATGGGTACTGCCTCTCCAACGGCATACTACATCACAAATTGTCAAATCGGGGCCACACACAACCTGGCAAGGAATAAACACCATTATTATAATTATTGTTAAGTATTCATAATTGCCTGGGGACACAATATTGTTTAAACTACTATATTGCTTTGGTGTTTAGGTACCTTCTGTAAGTGCAGCAAGCAATTCCTATTTAAATAAACAAATAAATAGTAATTATGTAGGTATGTACTAACTTGAATTTGATTGATTCTTACCTGTGTATTGATGGAGTACTGTCCTTTTCTATTGACGAAATATTGTCCAGTTTCACCGCCTACTTTTCTGATTTTGATATGAGTGCAGTCGATAGCTCCAATTACTTGTGGAAACCCACATACAGCAGCAAACTCCCTCTGTGTGCGACTTTGTTCAGCTAACGTTCTGGGCATTTGTATGAACTCTGTACACCTTCTGGCTAGTGCACGACCAACTCTTTTACATAGGCGAGACATGGTAGGTTGACTTATGCCGTGCAACTCACCGCTATCGTCTTGAATCTGTTTTAGATAAAATTAAACTCATTCAATCTATAGGACTGCCTACTTAATTCTATCGCCATCGCTGCTTTGAAGTACCTAAGTAAGTGCACCTACCTCATGCCGCCCCCAGTGCCTAATCACAGCCATTACTTGAATATGTACAGGTATGCCGCCGCCTCTTGTATCCACTGTAATATCATCTTTTACGAGATTAATTATTTTCGTCATATTTTCTTTGGAAAACCTGTACTTTGTCCGAAACTCCACATTATCGTACTCTACCATAGGATCCAACTTAGGCTTATAACATTTTGTACGAGGTCGCCTAAATTCATTTAAATCTTCTAAATCTTTTATGTTGTCAAATTAAAACAAATGAAGGGATTGGAATGAAAATTTGAAAAAAGAATTAAAAAAGAATGTGCTACACTGTGGTAAAACTCTTTTGAAACTACAGCGCCCTCTGGCGATGTTGCTAGGTACTTATTGAATGCACCTCGTATCATCGGTGCTTGTGTGATTTTCAGTTTTATTTGTTTATCTGTGGAAGCATTTTGTAGAGTCGTCAGCATTTTGAGTCTTAATGTAAAAGAAAGACCATAGTGTTATAGAGCACAAAGGGCGCGCTATAAGGAAGACGCCCAAGAGAGGGGATTACCCCAATAGTTTCGCTTGCTGGAACATTGTGATTGTTTTTATTCTGTCTCACTCTCATAATATAATTAGCTTCGTCTACATTTCACGCGTTTTGTTAGTTTTGTCTGTTGTCGTAGATGGTTTACTGACATACCTACATATATATTCCGCGTAATTATTATTATAACCGTTTGCGTTCGGAAAACTTAGTCATCGTATGTGTCGTAATTATTGTAATGAAAAATGGATCTACTCAAGAAACCTAAGACTTATTCCCAAAAATACAGAGAACTGAGTGGGAGAACATTAAGGAATTTAAATTAAAGGGTGGTTAAAGGCAGCAAGTGGAAACTCGTCCAAAGTATTTTGCAGTTATTGTTGTGTGGAAATTCTGGCCAAACTATTTGACATTAAGAAACATGCTGAGACTAAAAAACATTCAAGCAAAAATTGGAGTTCAGAACAGATACGTACATATAGCTTTATTTTTAGACACTCAGACCGATTAGTACCTATAGTTTAGGTTAAGCATTTCAGGTCATGATAATTTTGTACTAGTCTAGTCCAAAGGACATTATAATCAAACATATTTTTAGAGTGATTCAATAATTTTGAAAGTTTTTCATTTGAATACTGTTGATGGCATAAATTCCTGATACAAACAATGTTGCCACTGTTGAAATTATAGTACTTACCAAAAATTGAGAAAAAAATAATGGTATCGTTCAAACATTAATCTCTCAAATAAATTTAGTTAAAAATAAGCAGGGAGTCTGATAACTCTAAATTCTATTCTATGTATAAGAGACTCGCTCAGGAAAAAAGGCAAATGTTGCTTCAACTGTACCTTCAACAGTTCTGCAACAAATGGGAACCCTGGAGAAATATACAAAATCACTGGATTCTCAGGATGCACAACCATCTACGTCATCTTCCCTAGATTAATATTAAATTTTTTTTACCATATCATGTACCTGTAAATATATTACGAAAATAAAGTTATCCATTACATACATTCGTTTTAGTGTAGAAAAACGATTTTAACGATTAGTTTAATTTTTTTTAACTTTGGCAACTTCTAGCTACTTTTGGGGTAAGATAATGTGGGAATCTGGCAACTTTTTGCAAAAGATCTAGCTACAGAGATGATAGTACAGTTGGCAACACTGGTCTCATCAGTCAGTGGCCAGTGCAGAAAAAAAAGTTGATTTCAACTTACTCGCCAAATCAATTTTGTGCCCTTCCCCAATAGCATTTTTTACAACTGCAGTGAGTTTAGTACGCTTAAACTCAGCAGTGTTCCAAATATTGTAATGGAAAAACTGAAAAAGTGTAGGCTATGTGTAGCGGAGAATGTTCAGATGTATGTGGTTGCCAATAAGAACCTGCAGGAGATTTATGAGAAGCTATTTGATGTCCCAGTAAGTACATTACCTATGTAAAAATTGACGACCTAATAGTGGACATTTATTGACTTGATGAATGCTGTCAAGTATTCATCTGAGTCAATAAATGTCCACTGTTGGAAATAGGCCTCCCTCAAGACCAAGGGTCCCCACATCAACCGGTCCTGTGTTTCCCGTATCTAGCAAGTTCCTACCAGGAGAGACTTACAGTGTATATGTCTCTCCTGGTAGGAACTTGCTGGCCTCGTCACTCCAGAACCATTTGGACTGTAAAACATATCTATTGGTAGTATTTAAAATAAACAAATAATATATGAATGCTTTTGTTGCAGTTTGTAACTGAAGACAGTAGACCAATGCTCGCTTGTTTCTTTTGCTGCTCTAAACTAAAGCAATGCTACAAATTGCAGAGAAAATGTCTGGAAGCCGAGCAGCTTTTTGCTCAGATGTTAAATGATGACTATGAGGTGAGTTTTGACTTTGACTTTGAGGGCTTCTAATTACAATTATAGTACTTAGAAGATTTTTTACTTTTGACAATTAATGTTATTTGCAATGTTAAATATTAAATATACCACAATACTTCTGCTTCTGTATGAAACTTGTAAAGTGACATGTTGATACCGAGCTATACAAACATAGCTCATGCAGTGGTCAGTGACGTTGGTAGTGCCACCAACTATCCAGGGTGTAATGTAGGTGCACTAAGTTGTGTCACTTGTGAAGGCTCTTCTGGCTGACTCATTATCATCTGTCTAGCCTTTTCCCAACAACGTTGGGCTTGGCTTCCAGTATAACCAGATGCAGCTGAATACCAGTATTGTACATGGAGCGACAGCCTATCTGACCTCCACAACCCAGTTACTGGGTAACACGATACCCCTTGGTTAGACTGGTTGTCGGGCTTCTGACAATCCGTAATGACTCAAAGATCCACAAATGACAGCCGTGACCAATGGCTTAACATGCTTTCCGAGGCACAGAGGGGTCTTGGTATGTAAAGGTTGTCACCCATCCACGGACCAACCATGGCCAGCATAGCTTAACCTGATTGATTTACCCGTGTGGCTGTTATTATTTAGCCACAAGCCCCTCTTCTGGCTGAATATATTAATAATAATAGTTTGTGATCATAGTGACCGTCATCATAAGCATAAGTGACCTAATACTTTAATAATCTTTTTACAGCCCAATCCTGTAATAAACCAAGACCACTTAGAGTTATTCAGTGGGTTTATTAAATCTCCAACAGAGAACATAAATATAGTTGATGTTGTTCAAACAGATGGCATTGTTATCAAAGAAGAATTACCAGCTGTTTGTGAGGGACTAGATGATGTTATTGAGCCAAAGGAGGAACATCAAAGTGATGGTATGTTTTTAAGAATAAAAATAAATATCTTAAAATAAATGAAAGCTATAATCTATTTATTTTATATTAATCAAAAATGCTACTAACTGCTAAGTAAATAAATGCTAAATGCTAAGAACTACTTCAAAGTTTTGGTGATGTTTAGTTTTATTCAACTTAACACATTATATTGTGAAATAAAACAAATTTTAATCAAACTCAAACTCAAAGCATTTATTTTAAATAAACCAATTCAAGTGCCCCTTGACAATTCAAGTGCCTGTAGCACTTGAATTGTCAAGGGGTCGGTCGGTCACTAAGAAAGATGAAGCTAGTTGCCAATTCCAAAGCGTACTAGGTACCTATGGAGAAGAACAGGCAAGAAACTCCATGGACACTCTTTTAATCAAAGTATTATGAATACAAAATATTGTTTACATCATTCATTTTGAAATTATACATGTGAGAACGATGCAAAACGTAAAAGCGTCCGTAATAAAAAGATTAACAAAAAAAAAAGCAATTCAAAAATTAAAATAAGCCGTGGCAGCTAAGAGATGACCTCTACTGACGGCGCCCGTTCATGAACATAACGCATGGATTAGCACCATTCAGCTCAACCATTTTGAAGGGAGCTAAATGATCCAACACACGCGCCACCATCAGCGAGATATTAGAGTGAGCACGACATACTCCCAGCCACCAGGGCACATTCAAGTCAATGAAAGACGTATCCAGTAAATGGCAGCTTTATAGTACATACTCATAGTACTCACATAACAATGTGCTGTGCAACTATACAATGCTAAGTGATTGAATTTATACAATGCAAAGATAGTTTATGAAATCTTCAGCAGCTCCAACACTATTTTCAAATGCTAATCAATTAGTTTTTGCGGTCTTGTGGAGCAGGACCAGCATTGAGCCAAGCTTTTTTATCAGCGATGTAATCCCCTAAGTTATAATATGCTTGGCTGCATAGTATGCGTTTTATACAAGATTTGAATTTTGTTTCATTCAGTTGAAGTATGTGGGGAGGTATTTTATTGTAACATTTTAAACAGTACTCCATGAAAGATGACTTTACTTTAGCCAGCCTGAAACCTGGTTGAACTAATTGGTCCCTATTTCTAGTGATATAATTGTGTCCTTCACCTCTTACTAAAAAGATGTAGATTTTTCCTTATGTACATGATGTTTTCATAGATATATTGACAAGGTACCGTCATGATGTTAATTTCTTTAACAGTTCTCTTAGAGAGTCGCACCTGCAGAGACCATATATGGCTCTGATGGCTCTTTTCTGCAGAATAAAAATAGACTCGATGTCTGCAGCCCGTCCCCATAGTAAAATACCGTACGACGGCTAGTATATTTTAGTTACTATGAAAGTAACTAAAATATACTAGCCGTGCGGTATCTACATCAGTAAATTGACGGATTTTTTTCACAGCATATGCTGCTGAACTTAGCCGTCCTGCAAGGGAAGCTAAATGAGGCCCCCATTGAAGCCTTGAGTTGAGCGTAATCCCCAGGAAAACAGTTTTATCGACGAATTCTAGTAAGAAAGAAAGAACAATAGATTTTCACAGAAACACGTGCACATAAAAGCTATGGGTAATTCTTATAAATAATAAAACAAAAACAGATTTACACAGAGAGACACAGAACATGTACATATAGTCGGCAACTGCACGCCGCACAGTGGGCCCATACTGAAAATTAGTGGACTTAGGCAACAAAGTTACCATATCGATGCGATTTTTTTTTATATGACGTGTTATAATATTCCTGACAACTTTTATTCTTATAAAATTTCTTCTAAACTTGATAGTTTGTCTTGAAAAAAAATTATTAGATTTTTTTGTATGGAGCGAATCACGTTTAATTTTTTTTCTTCAATTGTACTAATATGTTGGGTGTGTGGCGTGAGTATATGATAGCTAGGGTCATTCTCTATCCACGAAAAAAAAATCAGCGCTGGCCATCTGCGGCAGCGCGAGTAATCATTCGGTAAAAAAACAATAATTTGGAAGATTTTTTTTGTCATTTAAAATAAATTCAAAACATATTTTTTGTCTCATTTGGCTGTTTTCACCTTCTTTTTAGTTAAATAAATAGTTTTAATAGCGCATACGTACTTAGAACTAGTAATTCTGGTAGAGATTTAGTTATTATTGCATGTTATCGGTACAAATGAGTCATCAATCACAATGCAGGTGCTCTGCATTGTGATTGATGACTCATTTGTTTGTGCGCGCATAACTAATGAGTCATCGAAAAATGCTCGTCTCTGATTGGCTGTGTTATTTTTTAACTGCACGTTATCTATTGTTGAATAAATATATCGTAATGTTTCAGGTTATACTAATTTTGTTAATGATAGGTGAAATAATTTAAATTTGTACGGGCAAGTCGTTGATAATTATGTACATAATCAACTGTATCTATATTATTATAGTATAAGTTATCGTACGTATGATCAATATGAAACTGTGAAGTAATTGTAGCCCTGAAAAGGGCTGTTTGTCATATTCCTAACCCTGATGGGCTTTTGTGGGAATAATTTAGAGCCGGATCACATTATTTCTTGTTCCAGAAGTGCTAGTGGGTCCGGCAAATTTTCGGACTCTGCTATGAGGCATTCTTCTTCCTCCATAATTTCACTGTCACAGGGAGGCTCAGTAGTCTGTAACAACTGAGTTGCTTCAGGCAACAACTCATTATGAACCTGTTTCATTATTTTAGGCCTTATGTAGGATATGTGGGGATCAGAGCTTATTAGAAGTCCACGGAGGATGTCTTCGTTTGTTGCTATTCTCCCCGTTTTCCGAGTGTGCCTCTCCCTGACGTTTCTGAAGTCCTTATTACGGGCTTCCGAAGCTTCTTCAGATAAGGTACCTAAAACGAATAAGTACATACATTTTAATTTCAAAACGCAATCGAGTCAAATAATACATCAAACTCTATTTATTTTTTACTTACCGATTGGCAAAACACCAAAGTGGTTACAGATGTCTGCACCGTGCATTAGAAGTTTATGTACACTAACTGGCATGTAGTACCACGAATAGTGTTGCACGTACACATCAGCTGTTTCTCTACAGTATCTTCTAAATTTTTCACAGTCAATGTTTTTGCCTGATGATATGGCTTGTAGAATAACGGAAAATCTGAAAATCAGATTTTCGTAAATTCCCGTTATTCTGGAAGATCTTTTGTAATCTTGGAAAAATCGCCTCGCTGTATTCCCGTCGTTTGTAGTTCAAAAACCCTAAAATGGGAAAACAATACTGTAATATACAATACATAGAGATATAATTCACAAACAACATAAAGAGAGCGAAAATTAAATACATACCTGTTTGACTATATCAATCAGCATTCCAGTTTGCTCACGAAACTCTTGCTGTGTGGTATTTTTTTTAGCTTGTTTCAAAGCCTTATGTTCGCCGCGAGCAGTCCATCGTTGAAAATCCAGATTATAAGATATATGGAGAAGACATTCCATACACCGAATCTTCATATGCAGTGAAGAAATTCCTTGTTTGTAAATTTCTTCACGAAGTGGTTTAGAAGTCAAAGCGTCTAAATTATTCATCTCACTCGGTTTTGCCAAGCAAATGGGACACGTTGCATATGATGGTACTCCAGCAATAATATTGGCCACTTTTCCATCAATCATGGTCATATGCAATTCATGTGATACAATAATATTTCCACACTGTGTAGATATTCGTTCATCAATTTGTTTTTTCATCTCAGACTCTTCAGACTTTATAAATTCAGCTGTCTCCGAAGTGAAAGTGAACTTCACTGGTCGACAGTACAGAGTTGAGCAAGGTGTGGGGTTCTCCCAAACTAGATTTTCATTCCCAGATGATGGCCTAGTAGACACTAGCCGAAGAGGGACGATGCTTATCATGACTACTGATGAATCATCGAACTCTGTAGCTGTGTTTGACGTTTTCTGTTTATAGTTACTCTGCGACGAAGAACCATCAAGTCCCCATTTCCAGGTCAACTTGAGTTCTTCATTTTGAGACCTATCAACAGTATTTATATCAAGTAATATCCTCTCCACAGTGTGGTCCAATAGCGCTTGCAATTTAATGTGAGCTCCGTTTTCGGTAATCTCCATACTCTCTTATGGTGGGTAACATCTTTTCTTGGCATTTACAAGCTTTGGATAAGATGGAAAGGCAGCACAGTTTTCTTCTTTCAGAAATTGTCGAAGAGCTAAGTACTTCCATTTCGAGAGCGCAACTGATGTATAAAGAGCTAAACACTTATCTTCAGAGACAGTACTTAAGCTCTGCTTTTTGAATAGTCTCTCTTCTACTTCGGATAGCGCATCTGGATTACTGGAAAGGTATTCGACCACTTTTGCCAGATTCGTTTTGCCGTTGTCTTTCAATTTTGTTATGTACCAGTGCTGCAACTCTTCCTCGGAATTTTCTTCTACTATGGAAGTAGAACGTCTTTTCTTTTGCTTATTACTTAACTCTTCGAACGGTTTTCTGTGCTCCTTTTCTGTAGATGTTCCCGCTTCCGCAGTACATACTGCAAGAGTAGGAACATGGCAATCTATATCCACAAGCTCAGATAAGGCTGCGTCCGAAATGCCCATCACACTTCTCAGATCAACACTGTCACAAACAGGCCAGTTGATGTTTTTTTCCAACGACTTGCGATTAATTACACGATTCATAAAAGTTTTTTGATTTCTACTTGACTCTATCCACTTTTTATTTAAATTTACACAAAAAAGTCGACAGAACTCCTTGATTCGGTTCTTGTCTTCTTCAGAAACTTCGGTAGTCAAGACAGAAATGATACTTTCATACAGAAACATATGATTTTTCAGATCACCGCCACTTCTTAATTTCACAAAAAGATCTAGGTTGGTACAAAATCCAGCCATAGTTCTAATGTAAATACAAAAATACAAGTATTTCACTGTGTTCACAAACAAGCGACAAGAGCGAAACTAGATGGACTATTACTCGGAGGTGTCGCTGCGCCCCCGCAAGGGGGCGCGGCATGCGGAGCCGGAGCATCGCTCCCAGGCCGCGGAGGGTCTGCGTTGGCCCGTTAATACGGGCCCCTCATTTTGGTGGCGATTTAAACATCGTCGGACGCGTTTTAACGCGTCCGTGTCACTGGTTGCTAAGTGTAAATCTGTAGGCACGCCACGACGCTAGTACATTAGCGCCGCTTTCTTCACGACTCCACGGCGGTCAGTCCCCGCCAGGTGAGACCCCCGGTTACCCGGGGGAGGCCCAGCGAGGACGACCAGCGACAGTGGAGCCAACTCGACGTTCCTACAGATAGGTGTATAGTCCCCGCCCGCCCCGCTCTCAGATCTAGCCGATTACGGTCCGGACTAAGGAACTGTCATGTGTGTGTGAACGGCATTGTGTTGTGTGTAACGCCGTTCAGTGTCTACGTGCGTCGCGGCCCGCGCCGCGCACGCACGTGTGAGTTAAAAGCTTGTTTAGTAATGGGTGTCTGGTTTAATTACGTGACGTGCCTATATTAACTTAGCACACGCCATGCAATAGATGTATGTTATCTGTAGAGTTCTATTGAGTCGAGTAAGCCGCGTGTAACCTGGGTGCGACTTACTCGAGGCGTCCAGTCCGGTGTATGGGGTCACTCGTCCGCTACCAGGTCGCGGGGCAAGGGTCTCGCGTCAGGGGGACGCGTATGCCAGGGCGCTATCTGCTTGACATGTGGCCAATCAGACGCGTCGGCACGCGCGTACATCCCCTTCGCGAGGCGCCGCACAAACTCATCCAGGCTCTCGAACCCGAGGTCCCGCTGGATTACATCGTTCCTCACGAAGCGAGGAGCGTCAACAATGGTCCGCAGCGCAATGCTCTGTTGCGCGCGGAGCAGCTTCCGGCTCGACTCGCTCGTGAGGGCGAACCAAGCGGGGGCGGCGTACGTCAAAATTGGGCGCACGTACAATTTGTACACGCCCAATTTGACGCGCACCGGGATGCGGGACGAGAGCACAGGTTTAAGCAGGTTGCGGGTGACCCTACCCTGCGCGGCGACCTTGCGGACATGTGGCCCCATAGTGAGCCGACGGTCGATGGTGACACCCAGGTATTTGACCCGGGGCGACCAATCGATGTCGGCTCCTTGTAGTTTCAAGGGTGGCGGGAGGCGCGCTGATCCTGTGACCATCGCCTGCGTCTTACCCACGTTCACCGAAAGCCGCCACTTCGACAGCCACTCGGGAAGTTGGTCGAGCGCGCGCTGCATTTTGACCGTCGCGTACTTCGCATTAAGCGACGTAGTAATGTACGCGGCGTCGTCGGCATACAGCGCGAGCGTCGCGTCGGAAGTGGTGGGGATGTCGTCGGTGTAACGTGAGTAACACGTCGGCGACAGACAGCTGCCCTGCGGCACACCTGCCAGCACTGGGCGCGCGCTAGACAGCGTGCCGTCGACCACCACCCTGAAGCACCTGTGGGACAAAAAGCTAGAGACCACTTTTACTACGCGACGGGGCGCGTCTGACGTGGCCAGCTTGTGTGTCAGGCCATCGTGCCACACGCGGTCGAAGGCCTTCTCCATGTCGAGGAATACTGCCACCGAGTACTCCTTCTTGTTGGCCGCAGCTGCGAGGTGGTGCAGTACCCTCGACAGCTGGAGCGTCGTGCTGTGTTCCGCCCTAAACCCAAACTGTTCCGGGCGTGGGGCGATATGTGGCTGGAGATGTCGCAGCAGGAGTGCTTCGAATACCTTGGAGACCGTCGGCAACAGGGTGATGGGCCGATAGCTCTCCGGCTTCAGTATATTCTTTCCCGCCTTGGGCAGAATAATGACGCGCCCTTCCTTCCACGAAGCAGGGAAAACCCCCGTGCGCAGTATCGCCGTGTACAGGCGCGCTACCGCCGCGACCATTCGGTGCGGCAAGTGGCGCAGCACTGCGTTGGAGATACCTTCGGCACCGGGGGCCTTCCTAGGCTTCGTCTTAAGGATGGCGCGTCTGACTGCGCCAGGCGAGAAAAATATGGGGTCCTCATCGGGAGCTATCGGCGGGCCGAAATAGTCTCCCAGGTGTTTCTCGACCGCTGCGACATGTTCGATGTCATCGGTCGGGTTGGGGCGGAACTGACGCTCCAGGTGTTCTGCGAAGACCTCCGCCCGGTCCTCCGCTACATATTTGAGCGCCCCGTCACTCCCTAGAAGCGGTCGCACCGGGGCTGGGGCGTTTGATAGTTGGCGGCAGAGTTTATGAACCGACGGCCAACTATCTGTGGTCGCGTCGATTCGTTCCTCCCAGCCCGCGGCGGTAAGCGCCTTAAGCTCGGCCTTTACCTTCTCCGCGAGACGGTTCAGCTGCGTTTTCAAAGTAGGGCATCTTAACTGTTGCCACTGCTTGCGAAGGCGCCTCTTTTCGGCGATCATCGCTTTCAGACGCGCCGGCAGGGGCGGCAATAGCACTCTCCCCTGCGGCTGCGTCGTAGTCGCCGTTTGTAAGGCGCTTTGTATGCAAGCAGTGACGTCGCAGGCCATCTGTTCCACGTCCGCGGCGGTGACAATGGGCCGAGTAGGCGTAGTGGTCTCTAGCTCTTCCTCGAACTTTGTCCAGTCCGTGGTGCGACGTGGCGCTATGGGCTTCAGTCGGGTCGGCATACCCGATAAGACGACGAGTACAGGCTGGTGGTCCGATTGTAACTCGTCGTCTATCACTTGCTGCGTGATCTGGCAGTGTAGCCCTCGGTGGACTACAATGTCCAGCACGTCCGGTGTGTTCACTGCTACGTCCGGGTAGTGAGTCGGCATTTCTGGGCCGGACACCGTATAGCCGAAGGCTTCCGCGTCCGCGAAGAGCCGTCTCCCCTCGGTATTCGTGTTGGCTGAATTCCACGCTGGGTGTTTACAATTGAAATCACCGGCGAGGATGGTTGCCTGTGGCGTGTTAATAAGCGCCCGCAGCTCTATCGGGTCCAAATGGGCCGCGGGCGGCTTATAACAGGCATATAAGTTAATATCCTCACCGGCTACATGGAGCTGCACACCCAGCGCGTAAAAACTGTTGAGCGACGGCAAGGGGAGTTGTTGGTGGACGACTCTTCGTCTCACAATGACCGCCAGACCACGATAACGGATATTGTGAGCCGACCTTTCATCCTTCCTGTAAGCGAGGTATCCCGGGAACCTAACCCGGTCCTCGGGCCCCAGGAGCGTCTCGCTTATGAGCGCCACGTCGATGTCCTGATCCCCCAGGAGGTGGCGGAGGGGGGCGACCTTATCCCGTAGGCCGCGGGCATTCCAGTGGATCACCCTCAGTGGCCTAGCCATGATAAAGCCTTAATAAAGTGGCCAGGCCATCGAGGATGACCGTTTCCACATCCTGACCCTGCCTTATGGCCTTAATAAGGTCCATTAGCAGCTTAATGGCGCAGGCTGTGAACTCTTTTTTGGTTTTTGAGGCGCCGGTAGCGCCATCTGTCTCCTGTCTGGGGAACTTGTTTAGTTCCGCCACATTACGCCGCTCCACACCGGCGCTAGCGTCAATTACGCCGGTGGCGGCGCCACTCGCTTTCGTGGCGAACTTTTTACGTTCCCCATCTCTCCGCTGCGCTATGCCGGCGCCAGCGGTAGGTATCTTACCTTTGTCCACAGCCTGCTCTCTGGTTGAGGCAGGGTCGGCCGCGGGGATGTCTTTCTGGGTCGCTGTGGTCGCTGGGGGTTTGGTTTTCTTACCTTTCCCCCCGCGTTTGTGCTTCCTCCGCCCAGAGGGGGGGGCTTGGGTCCTCTGTGTGGGGCCGTTGGCCGCCGCCATCAGCGTCGTGCCTTCTGCCTCTAAAATACCCGCCTGTGGCCTATCCATGGCCAGCTGTGTCCGGCGTTTGGCCGTGATGGCTGCGGTCCCCGCTCGCTTGTTCCGGATTTCATCCTGGAACACAGGGCACTTGATATTGCACGCGGGATGAGGCCCACCGCAATTGGCGCAGGTGGCCGGTTCCTCCCGCGGGCGCGGGCAGTCTCGTGCCGCGTGCTCCCCTCCACACCGCACACAAGCGAGCGGACGGTGGCACTGGTGCGAGCTGTGGCGAAAGCGCTGGCACCGGTGGCACTGTGCGGGCCCACGCTTTCCACGCCAAGCCTCTATCTTGACACCACGCATATACATAAATACCGTGGTGTCAAATATGGCCCGGACGTCAGGCGTCTTTTTCAGTATGGCGTGAAAAACACAGCCGGGTCGTCCTTGTGCGCCCTTTATGTGGCGCACATACTCCGGCTGGTAACCCAACGCCCGGAGCTCCTCCTCTATCTCCTGGGGGTCTGTATCGGCCGGCAGCCCCCTGATGGCAATCTTCATATTCTTGTCCGCCGGCAGTGAGTAGGCGAACCAAGATACGCCGCTGTCCTTTTCCAGGCCAGTCAGGTACCTCTGGACCAGCCTGTATTCCTCCTCGCTGTCGGGAGTGAAGCGAACCCCGCTCCCGTATGGACGAGCGTTAGGAGGCCGGCCCAGTTTGGCACTGATGGCCCTAAAGTGGGCGGCCCAGTTTGGCAGCCTCTCCACCACCAGCGGAGGGTAGCGTAGCTTCTTTGTCCCCGGCTTCTGTTTCGTCGACGTAGACGCTGGGACGGTGCCGGGGGTGGCCACAGGGGGCGCTGTAGTTGCAGGGGGGGCAGGGGATATGCGTGAGACACTTACCCCTGCAGATGGGTCCGGTTTCGGTGACGCCGGCGGTGTACGGCGCACCGCATCGAAGAAGGTAGGCGATTTCGGCACCCCCTGACCCCGCGGCGCGCTTTCGCGCTGTGGCCGCGGCGGGTCGAGGCAGTATCTCTTCGCCTCTACTAGATGGACTTAATGAATGTCTTTATATTTATAGTTAGTGTTAATTACTCAAGTAGTGGACATAACAGTGAGTGAAAATTATTCAGCCAATCAGAGACGAGCATTTTTCGATGACTCATTAGTTATGCGCTTAGCCGAGTGCACAAACAAATGAGTCATCAATCACAATGCAGGTGCTACCGATAACATGCAATAATAACTAAATCTCTACCAGAATTACTAGTTATAAGTACGTATGCGCTATTAAAACTATTTATTTAACTAAAAAGAA
The DNA here is from genome assembly GCA_905333075.3 of Atethmia centrago. Lineage (NCBI taxonomy): Eukaryota > Metazoa > Arthropoda > Insecta > Lepidoptera > Noctuidae > Atethmia > Atethmia centrago. The sequence continues at coordinate 13,712,514 of HG995393.1, forward strand.
GGTGAAAACAGCCAAATGAGACAAAAAATATGCATTGAATTTATTTTAAATGACAAAAAAATTCTTCCAAATCATTTTTTTTTTACCGAATGATTACTCGCGCTGCCGCAGATGGCCGGCGCTGATTTTTTTTTCATGGATAGAGAATGACCCTAGCTATCATATACTCACGCCACACACTCAACATATTAGTACAATTGAAGAAAAGAAATTAAACGTGATTCGCTCCATACAAAAAAATCTAATTAATTTTTTTCAAGACAAACTATCAACTTTAGAAGAAATTTTATAAGAATAAAAGTTGTCACGAATAATATAACACGTCATATAAAAAAAAATCGCATCGATATAGGAACTTTGTTGCCTAAGTCCACTAATTTTCAGTATGGGCCCACTGTGCGCCGTGACTGTGACAAGTAGGCTTCCACTCAGCATGATGCTGTGCTATGGGGGACCCACAGCAAAGCGCTGGTGTTCAGTGGTCACCCGAAAACGACGTATCTACGGAAACTAAGTCAGGTTATGAGATTTTAACATATTAGAAAAAACAGGTAATAAAGTAAAACAAAAAAAAACAGTACTTAGAAAATAATATAACCATTATGATCGATAAATACTATACAATAAGAACACAAACAAGTATTTAAGTAGGCATCATCACCATGCATAAACAATTCCTACCTACCCAATACATAGTACACAATAAGGTTCAGTGATTTGTCTCGCTCCCACTCTCACCTTCGCGTCGCCTGCGCGCGCGCTCACTATATAATAAGAATAACGTACATTTATTAATATTCGAGCCATCTAGCGCACGAGACCTGTGTGGTCATGTGTCGCGTTACGCGTGACTGTGAGTTACTACAAAGACTACATGTTGATGATGTGGACAGAGGGCAACTGGCTTATACTTGTGTTTTAGTCGACCCTTGATCAAAAGTGAGGTGTTCAATGATTTTTTTTTTTTTTGATATGGCATCTCGTAGTTGACCTTGAGAGGTCGTGACTACTTAACCGGACTTTCCTGTGGCTGCCTTAAGCGAACTCAAAGCCTCCAGCCAGGGGCGAATTTCTTATAATACTAAGCGACTGCACGCTAAGGGCACCCCCTGTGGGGTACGGACCTCGGCTTAGGGCGTCGCTGGATCTGATCAGTATTATTATTATTAATCGGGGAATTTAAAACTACAGGCTCAGCTGCCGCGCGGGCTGGCGCTTCGTCGAGCAAGGGTCGGGGGGGACAATTACGTCGGGGTTTACGCGAGGGACCTCGGCGGCGAGGTCGGAACGTAGGTCGGTGTGTTTTGTGCACTGTACTCGTGGCCCTACTGCTTTCCTGGAGGAGGGTAATGGGGTCATCGGGGTCGGTGAGAGTATGCCTTGGACGGCGAATAGAGCTAATGGCGGAGGGCCTATAACTGGCGGCCTGCACAACCAGAGGGTTGCGGTGGGTGGCGGTGAAGTCGAAGAAGCGCTTCGTGATGCGCTTCATGAACTGCTTGATGGTGGGGATTTTAAGATCGAGATGGAGGATCTCGATTCGGACGTACCAGGGGGCTCCCGTTGCCTTTCGGAGGAAACGGTTTTGGAGGCATTGCATCCTGTAGATGTGGTGGGGCCTAGCATGTGTGAAGACTGCACAGGCATATGTCATGATGGGACGGATGCACGCTGTGTAAATACGCAATTTGCCCTTAAGGGACAATTTGCTGCGCGCATTTAGGACGGAGTGCAGTCTACCGAGAGCGAAAGCGGCACGCGAACGCACCTGCTTAATGTGCTCTGAGAACAAGAGATGGTGGTCAAGGGTCACGCCTAGGTATTTGGCTCGCTTCTCCCAAGGGGATAGGCTTGCCGAACATGGCGAGCGGTCGGGGGGGGGGGGGGGGGGGGTGTTCAATGATGTACTACTTAGATATAAGTGCCTATCGCCGCGATGAAGGACGACGGGACTCATTCTACGCATAGCTATCAGCTATCGAGAATTCAAATTTATCTTGATTCAATACTATCTCAGAAATACTACTTTTGACATTTGGTAAAGAAAATCTTATGCACTTAGTTTTTTTCCCATTTATTACTAAATTATTAGCAGTGAACCAATTTTGGACTTGCAATAGGGCGTTATTTACGTCGTCAAAATTTGATACACGTCTATTAATTTTAAAAATTAAGGTTGTATCGTCAACAAATAACACCATTTGTGGTTGGGTTTTTAACAAGTGGGGTAGATCATTAATATATAGAGGAAAGGACCCAGTATCGAGCCTTGTGGTACACCCATTTCTACTTTTAAGCCGAGTGAATTGACACTATTTATTTGAACTTGCTGCTCTCTATCATTTAAATAAGATTTTACTAAACTGAGCGCAAGGTCTCCAAGTCCGTAATGCTTAAGTTTCAAGAGTAATGTTTCATCTTTCTGGCATTTGATTGCGTCGTTTGTCGACGCAATCAAATGCCCTGGAGAGGTCACATTATACTCCTATTGCGTCTTGGGCCTCTTCCCACGCCGTAAATATGTGTTTTAATAAGGTGACACCGGCGTCAGTCGTACGACGTCCCTTGGGGAAGCCATACTGTTGATCGTGTAAGATTTTATTGGTGTTAAAATGATTGAACATTTGATTAAGCATTACCCTTTCAAACACCTTGCTGAAAACCGGCAACACGGATACGAGTCTATAATTATTGATGTCTCAACTATCCCTGGATTTGAAAAGTGGTATTACCTTGCTATATTTCATTAGATCCGGGAAGACTCCTTAATCAACACACAAATTAAATAATAATGCTAAGTACGGCGCTATAGTCTCAATAATGGAGGTACAAACTTTGATTGACATTCCCCATAGATCTTCTGTTAATTTGATCTTGATTTGCTTGAAAGCTTTTATTACTGTTATGGAGTTTGTATGCTTGAATTTAAATTCAATCGGGCAGGATGAAACGTGTGCTCTTAATAAGGCGAGGGCGAAGAATTTAGGGTTCCAGTAGTTTGTAATGATATACACATTTACTTACAGAGCTAGAACCGGATAATTTAGACATTAGCTGTCTAGATGTAGCAGGTATACCACAACAACATTCTGAATCAGATTTAGAAGATGATGTACCTCTAATGGAGTTTAAAATTGAAGTGGAGGAAGGACAGGAAGTATCTAAGAATAAACGAAGAGACAGGGAGACGCAAAGTAAGTATTAGTTAGTTAATCTATAGGTAAGCAAACAGGCAAGTGGTTCACCTGGCAGGAAGTGATAATTGTTACCCAAAGGGCGTAGCCGCTTACATGTGCTTACAATGTTGAATTCTATATGTTGGACTGTAACTCGAAGTCACAAATGATAAACTACACTCCCGAGCAAAAGTATGGAATCACTTACTTGGAATTGATTCCGCGCGATCTTGAGTACTTAATAACTAGTTATGAATAATAATAAAAATGGTACCTACCATGTTAAACTTTAAATTTATACCAAATTCATTTAAATCACACCAGTATTTAAGGAGCTATCTCGGATTACGTGAAGAAGTAAGGAAAAAGTATAAATGTTTCAATTGTTAGATACGTCGCGAGTTGCGGTCTATTGACCCCCTATAAAAGCACGAGTTATCGGATTTTCTTTATCACGAGTACAGTGCACAAATAGAAATCACCAGTGAACGGAAAAAAACATGGAATCATTACTTCAAGGGAACTAAACGCACATCTTGACACAAAATCCCAAACAAACTCACATCATCAACACATCGAAAACCCTTCGCTGATTCGCGAAAATACACAAACAATATTATTACTACTCTAGATGCACAGTTAAAAATGAACCTTATTTCGTGATAATTTGGGTTTAAATTAACATGCAACGTATAGGCCGCTAACGACATTTCTACGACGCCGCTTCGCCCACCATTCGTCACCCGGGATGTTTTATGTAATAAGGTGCAACGCAAATAATTAATCGTGATAGTGATGGTATTAAAATATAGAATTTATTATGATAAAACATGTTTTATGAACTGGTTATGAGGTCTGTAAATAGAGCAGTGTTTAGGAAGTAATAGGTAGGTAGGTTGTATACTAATTAAAATTTATTATACCTAAGGTAAATAAAAAAATGTGTGGTCTATTTTTTATTTATTTACAATTTAGGTATCTACACATTAGCATTATATCACTGCTTATTATTTGCTCAGTGTTACATATATACGTTAAACTCACGCCTTCTTTCCATGAGAGTAGACAGGAACTACAGACATTGTTATTGCTCAGTGTTATCATGAACATAATGAACGTGAATCCCAGTGTTATTACCGTCTTTAACATTTGACTATTACCTAAGTTACGTGCCTCGGAATATTCTAAGTTTAACGAATTTTAAGGAATTTTTGAACAATACTTTTGATAAACGGTATGTCGTGGGATGGCGAGTAGAGTTGTTTTTTAAACAAGTTTAATATGTCATTATAGTTGGTCACATTTAGAAAGCATTTGTTTGATATTACAGTCAGGTTATGCTCGCTGGTTAAACATTTTCCTGATTGAACTTTCATAATATTTCGTAGGACACACTCAGAACGGCAACATACTTTAAACATAGTTACTGAGGGATACGCCAATCCACCAAAGTCTTTAAGACATATTAATTGGTGAAAATAAATATTTTGCATAATGCCGTTCCCCATAGAAAAAAAGGTTATGTCTAATAAAATTTGTTATTATGGTCAGGTAAAAAACTAAATTGTTTGGTTGGCATAACATCATCCCCATAGACTTCGTGTCATAATTCAAACCGACTTCGTTTTTAATAAAAATATAATAAATAGCGATGTATTTACACGTGAAAACTAAGTCCAGCATTATTTTTATGCAAATGTGATTTATTTATACACCACCTTCACTGCACAAGAAGGCATTTTTAAATATTTAACACGCAAAAACCTGTAAATAATAGTCGACCACCGCTGTTGCCTACTGCGGACGAACTAAAAGCGTGAGCGGCGCAATCATTAAGCCCCGCCCACCGCGGCGCAATCTGCTTTGGGTCATTTTTTTAAACTAGGAATGCTTCCATGACTTTTCCCGTTCACTGACACAAACCGACCTTCCGACCTCGCCGCCGAGGTCCCTCGCGAATACCCCGTACGAATACCCCATACTACGTATAGTAATACGTAGTTGTCCCCCTCCGACCATTGCTCGACGAAGTGCCAGCCCGCGCCGCAGCTGAGCCCGTAGCTTTAAATTCCCCGTGTAATGTAAAAAATTCGGCCCTGGCTGGAGGCTTTGAGTCCGCTTAAGGCAGCCACAGGATAGTCCGGTTGAGTAGTGACGACCTCTCAAGGTCAACTACGAGAGGCCATTGTCAAAAAAAAAACTTTCACACGTTGACCGGTACACATCTCCTCTACTTTTGACCCTTGAACTTGGACGACAATGGATACTACACCTACAGAAGCAGCACAAATCGTCGCCCTATTGCAAGAAGGGCTCAGCCAGCGGGCTGTCGCACGTCAGCTCCACATAAGCTAGTCCTGTGTTTAAGTCTATAAACGCTTTCGGGAGACTGATGGCGTTATCCCGAGACCAAGATCTGGACGGCGCCGGTGCACATCGGAGAGGGATGACCGTTTTATCGTGTCAACCTCTCTCCGAAATCGACATTTGACTGGTGTCGACGTCCAACAGGAGCTCCGAAATGTTCGTGGGGTAGCTGCCAGCGAGTGGACAGTTTGTCGGAGACTTAAGCAAGCTAATTTGACTCCAAAAAGACCTGCTACGGGCCCAAAACTGACGGCAGGTCACCGACAAACACGTCTTCAATTTGCTCGCTCCCATCTTGATTGTTGAGCAAAGGAGGCGAGTCCTGTTCTCCGACGAGTGCAGAATGTGTTTGCACGGCAGCGACCGAAGGGGTCGGGTCTACAGGCGGCCTGGGGAGCGATTTGCGCGGTGCTGTTTCGCTGAGACAGTGGCTTATGGGGGCGGTTCTTATATGATGTGGGCCGGCATTTCTTTCAACAGCAAAATGGAGCTTATTTTCGTGCCTGGCGGGGAACGAGGAGGCGGTCTAACTTCAGACCGCTACATTTCCGATATTCTGCTGGAACATGTCGTTCCTTATGCGGGATATATCGGTGATGACTTCCATATGCACGATAACGCTCGTTGTCACACGGCTGCAACGATATGCTATATTTTTGAGTGGTTACAACTTTAAAATTAAATACATTCGTAGTGCCAATAATTGTGCCGATTACCTGTCACGCGCGAGCCTGAGCGATGAAACAGGAGGCACGGCTGAGCTTATAGAGGGTAGTAGTGGCCTCATATGTTATTAAGTTGGCCAAAGTAACTGAGTATATTTTAAATGGTTGGCCGAGGAAAGTTTCAGATCAAGGTATTTTTCCATACTTTTTATGCAAAAATCGACTCTTTGTAGAAAATGATATAGTAATACGGGGTCACAAAATAGTTATACCGGAAACTTTGCAAAGAAAAATTTTAACTGAGCTTCATAAGTCTCATTTAGGAATTGTAAAATGTAAAGCTGAAGCCAGGAGTAGAATTTGGATCCCTGGCATTGATAAGGCTATTGAAGTGATGCACGGGGGTGTAACATATGCGCACAGCTCAGACCGTCTCCCGCACGGGCACCGCTTGCTGTGTGGCCACATCCTCCACACCCGTTCCAGAGAGTACACATAGATTTCCTTGGACCGATTAATGGTCAGACTTATTTAGTAATAGTTGACGCGCATTCTACGAGGTGCATTCAATAAGTACCTAGCCTCATCGCCAGAGGGCGCTGTAGTTTCAAAAGAGTTTTACCACAGTGTAGCACATTCTTTTTTCAAATTTTCATTCCAATCCCTTCATTTGTTTTAATTTGACAACTTATGGAAGCGAACGTGTCGATCGGTTTTACAAAAATGGAAAAAGAGCAATATCGTTCGGTGATTCGATTCCTATTTTTGGAAGGGGAAACGCGCATCGAAATCAAAGAGCGCTTGGATGCTGTGTACGGTGACTCTTCTCCATCGATGGCCACCGTCAAGAATTGGTTCAACGAGTTTGCACGTGGCCGTACGTCGGTTTTTGATGAACCACGTCCAGGTGCACCGAAAACAGCTGCTACGGAGGAAAACATTAAAAAAATCCATGATTTCGTATTGGCAGATCGCCGATTGAAGGTTCGGGAGCTAGCTGAGACTGGTAAGCATTTCAGAAGGAACAGTGCATCATACTCTTCACGAGGAACTCGGCTTGAGAAAGCTGTCGGCGCGATGGGTGCCGCGTTTACTCACACCAGAAAACAAGCGCAACCGTGAGACCACATCGGAGACGTGTTTGGCGCTGTTTAAGCGGAGTTTTTGCGTCGTTTTGTGACCGTCGATGAAACCTGGATCCACTGGTACACACCAGAGACCAAGGAGTAATCAAAACAATGGATCCAGACCGGGGAACGTGCTCCAAAGAAGGCGAAAACTGTAAAATCGGCCGGAAAAGTTATGGCCACCGTTTTCTGGGATTCACAAGGTGTGATCTACATCGATTACCTCGAGAAGGGTAAAACAATTACAGGGCTTTACTATGCCGATTTATTGGGCCGATTCGACGCCGAATTAAAGAAAAAACGACCCCATCTGGCGAAGAAAAAAGTGCTGTTTCACCACGACAACGCACCGGTTCACACGTCTGCCGTTGCCATGGCCAAATTGGTCGAATTACGCTACGAATTGTTGCCCCATCCACCGTATTCTCCAGATTTGGCCCCTTGTGACTTCTTTCTGTTTCCTAATCTGAAAAAATCACTCGCCGGGAATAGATATGGATCGAATGAGGAGGTCATCGCCGCCACGGAGGCCTATTTTGCAGAGTTTGACAAAAACAATTTTTCGGACGGGTTAAAAAAGTTGGAGCATCGCTGGGCTAAGTGTATCGAACTAAAAGGAGACTTTGTTGAAAAATAAATTGCCACTTTTCCAAAATTTTCGTTTACTTTTTGTAGGCTAAGTATTTATTGAATGACCCTCGTAAATGGGTTGAAATATATAAGACTAACAGCACTTCTACATCCGCAGTTATATGATTTCATGTCAAGATTCGGTGTTATTCACACTTTGGTCAGTGATGGAACATGTTTTTTATCAGGAGATTTCGTACAATTTTGCTCATAATAGATGAGCAAAATTGTACGAAATATTGCACGTGACATCTCCCGCCTATCACCCTGCTAGCAACGGTCAGGCAGAGAGCTATGTAAAAGTGATTAAGAAAGGTATTAAATCTTTTTTAATGATGTCTAATAATTTAAAACGAAATAGTGAAGACTTACTGAAATACCTGTTTGATTATAGAAATTCTTCACATGCTACAAGAGGCTCTTCGCCTGCCGAATTAGTGTTTGGACGGAAACTTTGTTTCCGTTTAGATTTGTTAGTTTCAGACAAGCCATCGCCGGCCTCACCTAACACCCTAGCTAAAGTTGTGGAACGTAATCAGTGTTCACAGAGTTAAGCTCATGGGGGCACAAACAAGCAATGTTTCAACCCCGGAGATAACATTATGTATAAAAAATATAATATTAATAAAAAATATTCATGGAATAGAGGCGGCAGATGACGAAAATGAAGAATTCTTCGACGCTTCAGGGATTGATGTCAGGACTGCATCAGATAGGTTGTTGCGTCCGAACCGATATGTTTGAAGGATTTCCGAGCTGACGATAGCGTTCAGTCGTATCCACGGGCCGCAGAAAATGAGGTTTTGACAAACAAGCCAAAGCACGTTAAACAACTTTATTTTTGTTAATAAATTAACGACACTTAATTTAAAAAAAAAAACAACACCAAGAGGTATGCGGAATTGCGAGCGTACGGTCAGCGCTACGGCTCAAGTCAAAGTGTTCTTGTAAAGCGCGTCGGCTGCTTTATAAAGGCACCGGTCGCCCCACCACCCCCACTTCACTACAACAAGCGTCACTAGCGCTGACGTCACTCGCAAGCCCACACGGACTAAGCAGTCCCCTCTTTGGTTTAGTGACTTATTTTCTTATTTTAAATTACAAAGAAAATCTAAATCAGAGTTTATAATGCAAATAATTCGATATTCAAACAAAAATCAACCAAATTCACTACACAAATTAAATAAAACACAAAAATACGCAAAATAATATGAACGCGCCGTCACGGCCGTCCTGCGCCTTCACACGTCCTCGTGTGTCTCGTCGTCGGAACTATCTGTAAAGAGCAAAATTACGGTAAGTAGTACACTCAAGCTCGGCCATTCTGGCCCTATTCTTTCTTTAATCAACATCACCCAAAATGGTTGTCATTCAGACATATCTAATTATCTCATAGAGGGATAGTAATATCAATGGGTTAACACAAACATTTTGTCACACAGATGGGTTGTCACACAGACTGATTGTCACACAGACCGATTGTCACACAGACCGATTGTCACACAGACCGATTGTCACACAGACCGATTGTCACACAGACCGATTGTCACACAGACCGATTGTCACACAGACCGATTGTCACACAGACCGATTGTCACACAGACCGATTGTCACACAGACCGATTGTCACACAGACAATTTGTCACATGATAGGTTAACACTGCTATATCTACTTACTTTTGCCGTCATCGGCACTTCCAAGTATCTCTAAATTAGCACTCAATTCCAACGGAACATAACAATCTGGCATAGCACGTACACGGTCGTGAGCATATTTGTATGTTCTGTTGGAATTCAAGGCCTTCAGCAAATACCTGTCCCCATCAAGCAACTGAACCACCCTAAAAGGGCCTTTAAATTTTGCCTCCAACTTGGTTTGATTCCGCCTCGCTCAGTACGTAATATAGGACTGGCGCGTCCTTCATTATGGTTTTCTGCTTGTTGGTCCATCCCACTTCTGATGAAGGATTTCCGAGCTGACGATAGCGTTCAGTCGTATCCACGGGCCGCAGAAAATGAGGTTTTGACAAACAAGCCAAAGCACGTTAAACAACTTTATTTTTGTTAATAAATTAACGACACTTAATTTTTAAAAAAAAAACAACACCAAGAGGTATGCGGAATTGCGAGCGTACGGTCAGCGCTACGGCTCAAGTCAAAGTGTTCTTGTAAAGCGCGTCGGCTGCTTTATAAAGGCACCGGTCGCCCCACCACCCCCACTTCACTACAACAAGCGTCACTAGCGCTGACGTCACTCGCAAGCCCACACGGACTAAGCAGTCCCCTCTTTGGTTTAGTGACTTATTTTCTTATTTTAAATTACAAAGAAAATCTAAATCAGAGTTTATAATGCAAATAATTCGATATTCAAACAAAAATCAACCAAATTCACTACACAAATTAAATAAAACACAAAAATACGCAAAATAATATGAACGCGCCGTCATGTTAATTACAAACCATTCTTTTAGTTTACATTAGTGTAGAAATTGTAATTGTGTCAAACTAAAAGGGGAGAATTGTTGTATATAAATTATTGTGTGAACGCAGCCATAGCTGGGATTGGTTGAGTTGTGAACTGCCAGAATGACTTAAGCCCTGCCTGTTGTCACTTGGTCCTAAATAAAGCGTGAGTGCGTAAATCACTTTTGTGTGTATTACTTGCCTTCGTCCTACAAACATAACAAGTGCGATTGAATGATTCACACTAGGATTGGAAAGACGGAATCTCCTTTCCAGTCCTAGTGTGAATCATACAGTCCGCTATTATTTTGATTCGTGTGTATGTCAATCTGCTTCTAAAATTATACTTACCAGATATTTATAATCACAGGGGCGACCGTTGCGAAGAAACCAAAACTAGACATTCGAAGAACAAAACTACAATATGCAATAACAGCCGAGCAAACGAAAAAAGAAAAATCAGACATGAAAGTTATCCGGATATCTCAAAAACATACGTCCAAACCTGGCACTTATTTCAAAGAGCCTTACAAATGTGATCAGCGTAGTTTTAATCCAACAAAAAAAATGATACAACATACTCGAACACAACTTGGTGTAACACCTCACAAGTGTGATATATGTCAGCGTAGTTTTATTGCAAAGAGTGCTTTAACGAATCATATTCGTGTACACACTGGTGAAAGACCTTTCAAATGTGATATATGTCAGTGTAGTTTTCGTCAAAATAGTCATTTAAAAACTCATATTCGTCAACACACTGGTGAAAAACCATATAAATGTGATATATGTCAGCGTAGTTTTATTGCAGAGGGTGCTTTAACGAATCATATTCGTGTACACACTGGTGAAAGACCTTTCAAATGTGATATATGTCAGTGTAGTTTTCGTCGAACTGATACGTTAAAAAATCATATGCGTCAACACACTGGTGAAAAACCCTATAAATGTCACTTATGTCAGCGGAGTTTTTGTGGAAAGAGTACCTTGATAAACCACATTCGTATACACACTGGTGAAAAACCTTTCAAATGTGATATATGTCAGTGTAGTTTTCGTCAAATTAGTCATTTAAAAACTCATATTCGTCAACACACTGGTGAAAAACCCTATAAATGTGACTTATGTCAGCGTAGTTTTGGTAAAAAGATTACCTTAACAAAACATATTCTTCTACACACTGGTGAAAAACCTTTCAAATGTGAGATATGTCAGTGTAGTTTTGTTGATAAGAGTGCTTTAACAAATCATATTCGTATACACACTGGAGAAAAACCTTTCAAATGTGATATACGTCAGTGTAGTTTTCGTCAAAATAGTCATTTAAAAACTCATATTCGTCAACACACTGGTGAAAAACCCTATAAATGTGATATATGTCAGCGTAGTTTTATTGCAAAGAGTGCTTTAACGAATCATATTCGTGTACACACTGTTGAAAGACCTTTCAAATGTGATATATGTCAGTGTAGTTTTCGTCGAACTGATACGTTAAAAATTCATATGCGTCAACACACTGGTGAAAAACCCTATAAATGTCACTTATGTCAGCGGAGTTTTTGTAGAAAGAGTACCATGATAAAACACATTCGTATACACACTGGTGAAAAACTTTTCAAATGTGATATATGTCAGTGTAGTTTTCGTCAAATTAGTAATTTAAAAACTCATATTCGTCAACACACTGGTGAAAAACCCTATAAATGTGACTTATGTCAGCGTAGTTTTGGTAAAAAGAGTTCCTTAAAAAAACATATTCTTCTACACACTGGTGAAAAACCTTTCAAATGTGAGATATGTCAGTGTAGTTTTGTTCATAAGAGTGCTTTAACAAATCATATTCGTATACACACTGGTGAAAAACCTTTCAAATGTGATATATGTCAGTGTAGTTTTCGTCAAACTGGTACGTTAAAAACTCATATTCGTCAACACACTGGTGAAAAAGCCTATAAATGTAACTTATGTCAGCGGAGTTTTTGTGAAAAGAGAACCATGATAAACCACATTCGTATACACACTGGTGAAAAACCTTTCAAATGTGATATATGTCAGTGTAGTTTTCGTCAAAATATTCATTTAAAAACTCATATTCGTCAACACACTGGTGAAAAACCCTATAAATGTGACTTATGTCAGCGTAGTTTTGGTGAAAAGAGTGCTTTAACAAAACATATTCGTATACACACTGTTGAAAAACCCTATCAATGTGACTTATGTCAGCGTAGTTTTCGTGTAAAGAAATACTTAATAAAACATATTCGTATGCACACTGGTGAAAAACCTTTCAAATGTGATATATGTCAGCGTAGTTTTGGTGAAAAGAGTGCTTTAACAAATCATATTCGTATACACACTGGTGAAAAACCTTTCAAATGTGATATATGTCAGTGTAGTTTTCGTCAAACTGGTACGTTAAAAACTCATATTCGTCAACACACTGGTGAAAAAGCCTATAAATGTAACTTATGTCAGCGTAGTTTTGGTGAAAAAAGTGCTTTAACAAATCATATTCGTATACACACTGGTGAAAAACCCTATCAATGTGACTTATGTCAGCGTAGTTTTCGTGTAAAGAATTCTTTAATAAAACATATTCGTATGCACACTGGTGAAAAACCTTTCAAATGTGATATATGTCAGCGTAGTTTTGGTGAAAAGAGTGCTTTAACAAAACATATTCGTGTACATACTGGTGAAAACCCTTATAAGTGTGATGTACGTCAACGTAGTTGTAGTAAAAAGACTCATTTATCAATATGACGGCACAGGATCAGACTAGGGCATGCACAAACCGGGTTGATTTAAAAAACCTTTTTTTTTCGGGTTTTGTGTTTCCAAAACCGCTGAAACCGGTTAAATCGGTTTTTTCGGTTTTTTTTATTTTTATTAAAGAAATGAGAAATATGTGTGTAAAGAAATGAAAATGCTGTGGTCTAATCAAAATATGTATTTTTTTAAGTTTATCTCACTTATTTTTATAATAATGAGCATTTGTTTAGACTGAAATAAGCTACAACTACTAAGTAACAATACAAAAAGTTTATTTTCTTTATACAAAACATAGAATAAAGATTATAATTTAAGAAAAAAACATATTCTTCAAAACTTAGGTAGTACGAGTACCAAATGTTCCTAATTTGGTATGTTAAGGACATACCAAATTAAGAACATTTGGTACTCGTAGGTACATAAACCACAGAATAAATAATAATTTAACTGTCATAAAATACAAACAAGCAAAATCAACAGTACGTAAAATGCGATCAAAATAATTATTTAAATATCACATGAAATAGAAGTCTTATTCCTAATTTACCAAAACAAAATAAATCAGTCATTCTTATAGATATAGAATAAAAATTAAAGTTACACAGCTAAACTAAATTACAATTTTTTACTTTGATAGAAAGACCGTAAGGATACAAGTGCATCAAGGAGTCATCATTTAGAGTACTACGGATTTTATTACACATGAGACCCGCTGATGAAAAGGCTCTCTCTGATTCCACACTTGTTGGAGGTAAAGATTTCAAAGCTTTATATACTTTTGTTAAGTGCTCTCCCGTTTTTCCTCCACCGTCGTAAAGTGCCATTTCCACCCTGATTTTAGTTTCTAAATCAAGTTCTGTAGATGGGCTTGCACCAGAGGTATGTTGTTTGAGCGCCTTCTTTATTTCTTGTTCGAGCTGGTCCTTGATGTTCCGTGAAACATTTACTACTGTATGGTCTACGCTTTCCTGGGTTGTCGTCGCCGTCGGTGTAGTAGTCGAAAAATGCTTATTTATAATGATTACTCTGAAACTTCGGATTTGTTCGTTATCGAGCGCAATCGCGTTATTTACGCCATCCAATAGATCTTTGTAGTATGAGGCTGGTCTGTGCAAATATAGAAGTATTCCAGTAAGATGTGTCAATCTTTGTTCTATTCTTGACTCTAACGAATTTGCCAATTGAATGCTGATGGAAGAGGAATCTTCTTGCAATTTTTTAATAATTTTTTTAATAAATTTTATCGCTGCTACTGCTGTAATTAAATCAGCATCACGCTGGCATAAAGCTTCTACAGTAGCTTTTATGACAGCTAAATAATCAGCTAATTCAGCAAGAATCAGTAACTCAGCATCATTAAAATGAATATTAGACTTAATATCTATTAAAGCCTTCGATACAGCGTCTTTTATTTTTAAAAAAAGCGTAATCATGTCCGCCATCGAACTCCATCGAGACTTGCAATCCAGTATAAGTTTCAGATCTTTATTGTCATGGTCTGCCATGACATATTTACTTAAAATGTCATTTTTCGTTGGTAATTTTCTAAACATTTTTGCAACACTTCTTACTTTGTCTATAATGTCTTTATAAAATAATGTTTGCACTAAATTACATTGATCAACACTGACATCAAATTCAAAACCACCATCTTCATCATCACTGTTTTCAAAATTATCGCTATCTTCTTCATTTTCACTCGGTTCTCCAGGTTCTCTGGTCATTCAGTAGTTTTTTGTATAACACATCAATTATGCCTAATTGAATCCCATGCGCCAGACAAAGTTGCTGGTTAGCCCTAGCAGCCCGGCCTAAGGCTAACATAACGCTGGCCCCATCATTGGTCAAACAAACGATGTCTTCATCCAACGAAAGTCTAAAATTTTAAAGTTTCTTTTTAAAATTTCTAAACAATGTTGCGCGCTCCCTTTTGCACTGATTCTCATAAGCCCTAAGTTTTTGTAGCCAGCATTGTCACTAAAATGCGGTGAAAATAAATTCATATGTATGTATCGCCGGTTTCTATTAGACGTCCACTCGTCTAAAGTCATGGCAAATCTCACTCCATCTGACTTCAATTCTTCTAATTCTTTTATAATTAAATTTCTTAACTCGTCATGTGCTTTTATGACCATTTGATAAACTTTTGATAAACTGTTTTCTAAGCTCCTCGGAAGAACAAAATTTTTTGAAGGGCAGGTCATCCAAAGCAGCCATCTTTGATACAACGTATTCAACAGAAAGTAATTTTGTAAATAAATCTGTAAATTTAGTTTTTTTTTTCTTTGAAGGATTTGTTTGTGTATCTTGATTATCTGTGAAAACATATGGGTCTACTGCACTTGTGCTTGGTGTTGGTCCTGTTGTAGATTTGGCATTTTCTTTTAAATCTACTGAGTGTTTACTGCGCAAGTGGTTTTGTAAGTTTGATGTAGAACTGCCTGCTGCTTTTAATATTCTATTGCATTCTTTGCATTTGGCAGTGCTTCCGTCCGTGGCACGCAAAAAATAAAACCATACTGATGATTTATCACCAACTGATTTTTTATTTTCCACATACTATTTTGTCTTCTTAATGAACGTGGCTGAAATAGGGACTAAACTAACGCCGCCTCACCGTCCTGTCCACTTTTGTCAGTGATAAATTGAGTATTATAAATTGTTTGAATATTGAAGTCATTCAATCAATAACATAGGAGAAATATAACCGAAAAAAACGGTTTTGTTATCGTAGAAAGCCTGGGTTTCAAGTCGGTTATCCGGTTTTTACGGTTACCCGAGTATCCGGTTTGCATGCCCTAGATCAGACATATTGCAAAATCAAAGTGGTTCTTTCAACAGTAATACATTAGAATTTATTATAACTTATTTAATTTATTAATTTTACAGGAAACCACACATAATCAGTTTCTTTATATGAAAAGCGTCTTATGACTTAATTAACTTGACATCTTACAATAATAGCTATGACACCAGTAATACCTTAGTTCAGACAAAATAGCAACAAAGTACAGAAAGGCAGAGTAACAATAAGTAAGGGTAATACAACCTGTGCACCGCGCCACGCCTGAAGTCAGAATGCCATTTTGCTTTTTTTTTTGTATGGCATCTCGTAGTTGACCTTGAGAGGTCGTGACTACTTAACCGGAGTTTCCTGTGGCTGCCTTAAGCGAACTCAAAGCCTCCAGCCAGGGGCGAATTACTTATATTACTAAGCGACTGCACGCTAAGGGCACCCCCGGTGGGGTACGGACTTCGGCTTAGGGCGTCGCTGGGGGGAGGACAGCAAGGTGGGGCAGGCTGGATCTGATCAGAATTATTATTAAACGGGGAATTTAAAGCTACGGGCTCAGTTGCGGCGCAGGCTGGCACTTCGTCGAGCAAGGGTCGGGGCGGGGGGGGGGAAAGCCATTTTGCCGCTGTGCGGACTCTTTTATACGCTAGAATGGAGGTGGGATAATGACGCAGTGTGACGTAGCGCGTGCTAAGGGCTCCCATACAAATCTGCGAATTCGCATCGCATCGCAAAAATCTGCGAGCTCTATTGTTTTTTTTTATTACGTTATTTTATTCAATGCGGCGTCGTAGGTATCGCATCGCATCGCAGTTTTGTGTGGGAGCCCTAACTCCGCCCCACATCGAGGAGGTTGGAGAATCACGTAGCGCGCTACCGCGTGGCCCGGTGCATGACTGTGTTGTTTACAATGCGACGCCGACAAATACATGTAGTCGTATACACACCGGTGAAAAACCTTTCAAACTTATTGGAGTTTTCGCTAATTCAAGTCATATTCTTATGTACACTGGTGAAAAACCTGATCAGTGTGATATATGTCTGCGAAGTTTTAGTGATAAGGTAAGGTTCATATAATAGAATAGAACATTGCATTTTTGAAACGTACTATAATTTGGTTGTGATCTATGTTTTGTTTATATTGACATACAAATGATTAGTTATTAAGAACTATTAAATAAGTATTGTAAAATAAAAAATATAATTATTTGAGTAGTTTTATTAACGCATGCATTATTAAATTACATTTTATTTGAATTCAGAGTCAATGTCATTACATGTCATTTGTTTTCGGGATGCAGAAAAGATTTATACGATCAATGTATGATTTAAAAACAACAGATACTTCCATATTTTATAAAGTTAATAATATTAATACTAGTTAATAATGTTAATAAATATTATCCCTACCAACTTTATACATCCTGAAAACTGCATTATATGTAAAAACAAATATGTGCGTGTGAACTGAGGGACCACACTGGGAATTCGCAAAATGATAATCCTAGGATTTATTAGTAGACTTAAAACAATTGTAGAACGAATCTGGGAATTTGTAAGCAAATATATTAAAAACTACTACCCATATAGTGTGGGCCCTCAGTTCTCACAGACGGGCAGCCAGATGTCGGAAAGTATCTTAAAAATGAAGGTTTTGTGGATACAGACATTTAGTAAAGAATTTGTAAAGATATTTACTAAATAACAGACCACAAAGCATTAAAGATAAAAAAAAAATGACGACTGAACTGTGTGTGGTCCCTCAGTCCACATAACAAAGATAAATATTTTAGTGAATATTACTGAATAAAATTAATAATACCGTTCTTTTCCTACATAATGTTTTAGTAAAAGTCTTAAAAAGTTTTGTAAAAAAAATGGAGCAAAAATATCGAAGCATTTTGAAGATAGCGATGATTAAAACTGGTCCCTCAATCCTCACCTCCACTAACATATATGTGCTTGTATAGAGGCATGAGGAACAGGGTGTAAAGTTCACTCATCCTCCATAGAAAAGGGAGGATCCTCTGACCAGACGGGTGTCGTGTCTGGTGGGCAACTACCCGACGGTTGATGTCGGGATGTTGGGCCGTTGGGCATCACCACTCTGCTTGCGCGATGCAGGATTTTGCGTGACGTCAGTGTGATGCGTAGTTCGTATGTGGCGCTGTAGATGCCGCCACATCACTCCCCTCCGGAGACCGGAGGTCGATAGTGGGCTGAGTCGTGTATCTTGCGATGCTTGCCAGTGCCAGGTGGGGTTCCAGTGGGTCGGAACCGGTTGTCGCATAGTTCGCGGTGGGTCGGAACTGTCTGCGGTGATGCCCCAGTGAGTCGGGGTGGCGCTGCGTTATGCTCCAGTGAGTCGGACGTGATACAGCGCCGGGTTGAGGGCTGACTGCTGGCGTCGACCAGGAGAGCGTTGAAGAGCTCTGCCAAGGTTGCTGATGAGGCTTAGGGTGATGACCAGGTATGCGCGGTCGCTGCATGTTGGTGGTCAGGATACCCGTTGAAGCCGTGGGTGCTGGCTGGCTGTGTGACTCGCCGCTCGAGAGCTTGAGGAAGTGATGATTATGACGTCACGCTGATGTAGTTGCACGAAGGCTGCGCTGACGTTCATATTCGGGGTCACCAGTATAGAGGCATGAGGAACAGGGTGTAAAGTTCACTCATCCTCCATAGAAAAGGGAGGATCCTCTGACCAGACGGGTGTCGTGTCTGGTGGGCAACTGCCCAACGGTTGATGTCGGGATGTTGTATATATGCTAGTTGAGCGGTAAACTCTGCTTGCGCGATGCAGGATTTTGCGTGACGTCAGTGTGATGCGTAGTTCGTATGTGGCGCTGTAGATGCCGCCACACTTGTGCCAGCTGCTAGACGAGAGGAATATCAGAAAGTCTAGTATACTTAACTTTTAGTAATCACTTTCTACTAAATAATAGGTATCTAAAATTGTATATTTCTTTCCTCTTAGCTGAGATAATATTTTTTTTAATCCTATGAAAATAGAGCAGTGTGACCAGACAATAAAACAAAATGTAGACAGTACTATTATACTTTATTTATATCATTATTTAGACGAAACGAAAACAAGGTTGTACGGTTAATTTAACGCCATATTACATGGCTTACGTGTATTTAATAAAAAGTAGATAACAAAATTAACTAATCAATGTTATAGTACTTACAATAATTTTGAAATAATGATCATCATAGCAAAAGAAGCTCGTTCATAAAACAGTGATATCGGTAAATAAAGGCAGATTATGTAGTCCTAGTTTTTTTTTATAGCATTTAATTATTTTTTTTTGCTTCTCGTAACTATAAATAAGTTAAGTACTAAGTTGATTAGCAAGCTGTTTCCGAACGCAAACTTGAAGTAACATTAAATTAAATTACCTACCCTCATTTTTTTTTTTATCTATGTTCAATGAGTATCAGCTCAGCGGTTTTTAACGTAACTACGCATAGTGTTTTCAAGTTAAGTTTTTCCCTACTTAAATTAAAATTAGGTAAATTAATATTATGTGCATTGCCGTATTCAGATAATTTGCATGATGAAGAAAACAAATTCATTTATAGTTTAAACAACTTAATGCATATTTTAACATGTCGTCATAATGACCGTTTATTGTATTTTGATACTAACAGTTTTGTTAGAGATTTTGTTTTAATTCGGGAACATATGTTTCCTCCCAAGAAAAGTCATTATGTATTGGCTACTTTGTTAGCTTACAGCAGGGATTCCCAAACTGTTTTGGGCAAGAGACCCCTTTTGCAAAATGAACTGATACCTCAGACCCCATAACCAATTTTTTTCGTCTTGTACGAACTTGTGCACGCTTATCGACTTTTTGAGTTTTTAAAAGTACAACAATGTTACTTCCTATGAAAACATTAGTCATTCTTATAACAAGTTGGTACACGTAACACAACTTATACAGTATCTTGAAAGTATCAAATAAGAACTTGGGTTAATTAACAGGGGTCGATTATTAGACCTTGTCGACCCCCAATATCAGTTTTTGTTTATGTCGACCCCTGAGAAACCGATTTCGACCCCTAGGGGTCGATATCGACCACTTTGGGAATCCCTGGCTTACAGTATACACGCAGTTAGATATTAATAATTTAACTGAGACTAGGTTAAGTAACGAAACAGTATTATCTAGTACTTCTAATGATACTGTGATAGATTCTTTAAACTTTTAGACTCGACAAAAGAGAAGCATAATAAGAATATTTTACTGTATCACCAAAATATAAATCATTTCTCTGGCAAAATCCTAGACGTGGAATTGTTAATAGATAAATATCATATGGATGTCTTATGTTTTTGTGAAACCTGGTTAAGACCGGATAGGATGTTGTTTAATGTAAATAATTTTTCAGTTGCCAGTGCGTACAACAAGTCCTCAACAGGGGTGGTACCTTGATATTACGTAAAAGTATTTTCAGAAATAAGGAAAGGAAGGATATCACTGCTTGCTCTGTTGATCGCTTATGTGAGGTAGCATGTGCAGAGGTTGAAGGCCATACTTTCTTATGTGTTTATAGACCACCGGCATCAAACTTGTCATCATTTTTAATAATTATGGAAGAAATACTAGGCAAACATTTTAAAGATAATACGTTCGTTTTTGTTTGTGGTGACCTAAATATTGATCTATTAGTTAATTCACTGGATAAAAGTAAGCTTATATCATTGTTTAAATCATTCAATTTAAAGAAGCAACTAGAATAACAGCAACCTCAGCTTCGTGCATAGACAATGTATATACTACTTGTAAAATAAAAGACTCTTCCTTAATTAGTGGCGTCAGGTCTGACCATACTGGTCAACTTGTATCATTTGACCTAGATAAAAAGTTACACATAGATAAAACCATTCAATTAAGACCGCACACTAAAAATAAGTTGAAAATCTTTAATATTGTTGTGTTCATGTTCTTAGCAATCTTTCAACAGCTAGTTTTGATTTACAAGACCCCAATATAAACTACGGTACATTATTTTCTACAGTTTGCCAAGAATTCAATAAAGCATGTCCTGTGAAAAAAGTTGCAATCAATAATAAATCAAAATTTAATGAATGGGCCACTGCTGGCATTAGAAAAAGTAGAGATATTTTATATAATTTGTACTACGAGAAATTATTGACTTTTGATCATGCCCTTCATAATTATGTCAAAAATTAATCTAAGATATTCAAAAGAGTCTGCGCTCAAGGTAAATCTAAATTAATAAGTAACAAAATTAGTATTTCTAACAATAAAACAAAAGCTGTGTGGCAGGTAATTAACAAAGAAACTGGAAACACAAAACAGCGAGATCAGAATGAATTGTCTTTAAAAATTAATTATGAAACCATTACAGATAAGTTAAAAGTTGCTGAGACACTAGAAAATTTGTTTACCAACATTCCAATAGAGGTTACGAAATCTCTCCCCTCATCACCTATATTAGCAGAATCTCTTCTCAAAAAACACTTCTCTAAGGATATTCCAAGTTTTGTATTCAAGCCCATTTTTATTGTCACAATTAAAAAGGCATTCAAAAGTCTTAACATAAAGAAAACTGAAGCCTTATGGGGGATTCCTGTTAAGGTTCTTGGAGATACAATTGGCACAATAGCCCCTTTCCTAACAGGCATATTTAATCAATGTTTAGACAGCGGTACGTTTCCTGATTTAATGAAACATAGTAAAGTAGTACCAATTTTCAAATCGGGTAGTAAGAGTGATCCCTCTAATTATAGACCTATATCTGTGCTACCAGCATTGAGTAAAATATGTATATGAAAAAATCATGCTAGACCAGATGCTGTCACATTTCAATTCTAATGGGATTTTACATAGTCGCCAGTTTGGTTTCACGAAAGGTAGGTCGACGACTGACGCAGGGGTAAAACTCATCAGTCACATTTTGGAATACTGGGAGAAATCCCAGGATGCCATTGGCATTTTCTGTGACCTCTTAAAAGCGTTTGACTGCGTTGACCACAATACACTGACCTGTAAATTACACCGCTACGGAATTCGTGGACAAGCTGCTGATCTTGTTCTGTCCTATCTATCAAACAGGCAGCAAAAAGTAAACGTTAACGGGGCGACGTCCTCGGGGTCTCTAGTAAAGATGGGCGTGCCTCAAGGTTCAATTCTTGGCCCTTTCCTATTTCTAGTTTACATTATTGATCTTCCTTACATGATGGCGAACTTATCGGATATAATTCTATTCGCTGACGACTTAACTTATTTTTAAAATAGATAGAAAAGATCCGGATGTCTTACACGTCTACGATAGTCTGGATGTTCTTTCGAAATGGTTCGCAGCTAATAATCTCTGACTTAATGCGAACAAAACAAAATGTCTTAAGTTCTCACTACCAAATGTACCCCAAGTGGCTCTAAATTTAAAACTTGATGGCAAGAGACTAGATGCTATTACGGAAACTATATTTCTAGGAATTACTCTAGATTCAAAATTGCAACGGGAAGCCCACATTAGAGCTCTTTCAGGTAGATTAAGTTCAGCTGCATATGCAGTAAGAAAAATTAGACAGTTTACTGATATAGCCACAGCTAGGTTAGTATACTTTGCTTATTTCCACAGTATTATGTATTATGGCGTTGTGCTAAGGGGATCGGCCAGGCACGTATCCAGACTTTTGGTTCGGGGGGGGACAACCATTGAAACAACCATGCGAACTGTGTGAAAATCGCTGTAATCACTGTACTATACTATAATTATATAAGTATTTTTCTGTTTCCGCTGGCAGCCATTACGTCTAGTACCATATCAGGATCTGGCGCCAAAGCGGAATGAATAGACAATAGAGCGAGACCAGTAAGCCTCTCGCCCGCCATTCTATTCCTTAGGAAGGATTTTATTCTCTTTAGGCATGAAAATGACCGCTCCACAGATGCCGTTGAAACCGGAAGGGTGGCCAGAATATGTATTAGCCTGTTAATGGTAGGAAAGAAAACTTTGTCACACGTGTCTAAAATTTCCATAATTTCGACTGGTTTCTTATCTGTGTTTTTCCACTTGGCACACCACATACTGTACTCTGCTTTTATTAGTGATTCTCCAACACTTTCTTCCCAATAAATTTTCATATTTTCTAATTCACTTATTTTCCTCTCGTCCACATTTTTCGGAAGAATAATTTCTAAAGAAGAAAGCAGCTCTCTTTGATTCGCAAATCTATCATTCATGCCAGATATCAAATCGTCCAAGCACGGTATAAAAATAGTTCTTCTGAAGTATTCTTCAGCAGTATCGCTGGGAGGGTTGCTTCGTGCAGTTTGGTGGGCAGTAACTCGAGGACGCTGAATTTCTATTTGCAAGACATCTTCCGCTATTTTGCAGCATGCGTTATATATTTCTGAGAATACCGGGTTAACATCGTCACGTATCTCTTTTAGTTTTCCGATAATGTCATCGGAAAATTTCATAGCAGAGGCCAGGTCGTGTGTAGGGTTCTGCAAATATGCTGATAGTGGGAGAGTATAACTGAAAAATCTTTCACAGGTTTTTAGAGAAATCAAGAAACTACTCTTTTCCATCGCAGCTATGAGTGTAGAGGCAGTTTGGGCGACAGTTCTGTTTGTGTAGGATAGTTCTCTTAATGTAACAATAGGTTCGAGTAACTCACCAAATACATTTATAGAGTCGTGACGTTCTATAAATCTAGTGTCACACATGCCGACCAGTCTTTTTTTCTTACTTTCTGGTGTGAGCTTTTCCACATTTTCCTTGAACTGTTTCCCGGCCATTGCATTGTTGCGAAGTAAATTGCAGACTTCCTTCACAACGCCTATTGAATTTCTCACCTCGGGAACTGAAAGAGCTTTTGAAAGAACTAGGTTCAGACGATGTGCTGAGCAATGTACGTATGTGGCCTTAGGAAATTCTTTTCTGATTCTCGTCTGCACACCACTGATGTGTCCTCCCATGGTAGCAGCTCCGTCATACCCTGACCAACTAGTTTATCGAGATTCAAACTAATCTCATGACATTTCTTTAAAATTTCTGCACTTATATTTTCGGCACTTAGGTCGTGTATTTCAATGAAACTGAGAAAGTCCTCCCTCAAAATACCTTTATAAACGTATCTCGCACATAAAGACAATTGCTCAGTTCCACTCACATCTAAAGTTTCATCGCCAAGAATCGCGAAACACTCTGAACTATTTATTTGTGTCACAACTTTTTTCTGAATTATCTTTCCGCAAGTATCTATTATTTCATTTTGAATAATAGGGCTAAAATACGTTGCATTTTTAGGGGTTGTAATGATATGATCTTTCAGGATATTATCATAGCTTGCTCAGTATCGTAGCAGAGCCCTGAATTTTCCATCTTTACCAAGTGGCTTTTCTAAAGTCAATGGTCCACTGTCTTTGTCTCCACGAAGCGGCAACTCTTGCTCTCCACAGAAGATGATAGTTTCGATTATAGGTTTTAGTGCTGTTCTATTTCTTTCCTTTTCTTTGAGCCTTTGATCATTAAGCAGCGATGCAACGTCTATAGCTGCTGAATCCATTACGCGTAAGAAATTTTCTGCGCATAACTTAGAAAACTGGTGATATTTAGCAGCAGAATGTTCGCGAAATCTTTCCAATTATCAAATGGTTTGCTATTTTTTATATTTTTATTTTTTTTTATATTTTATATTTATATATTTCAAATATTTCGCTACTCAACGCGACGATCTTTCTACTATTAGTTTTTCTACTCGACGATAGATGTCGTTCATTACTGTTTTCGTTCTCGGTTTCTCTCTAAATAGGTTAGATGGCGCTACTAGTAACGTCGCTTACATAATCAGATCAAGATCTATCTATATTTTTATTTTACCTACTTATTGAAAGAACACGCAAGCGAATAAATAAACATATGGCTTAAAACGTTTTTTTTTTCAGTCAGATTTCGGGGGGGGATAAATCCCAACTATCCCCCCCTCTGTATACGTGCCTGGGATCGGCAGCTGATGTAGTTTAAATTTTTATTTTACAAAAGAGGGCAATCCGCGCAGTCTATAGAATGGGTCCTCGTGAGTCCCTTAGAAACAAATTCACAGAAATTAATGTACTAACTCTGCCTTCTCTTTATATCTTAGAAAGTATTTTGTATGTTCGCAAAAACTTATGTGTTTTCAAAACAAGAAGTGATTTCCATAATATAAATACACGTAGGTACTAAACATGAAATTGTGATACCCAAATTTAGATTAACAAAAACAAGCAAACCATTTGTTATCAACAGTATCCGCTTATAACAAGTTGCCAAGGTCAGTTACAGAGCTTAGCGATGGAAAGTTCAAAACCCACATCAAACGTGTCCTTATCAAAATCATGAAGACTACGTTAAAGACAAGGAAGTTTGGCAATAATTCCTTCTGTACATGTGACTTCCCTGGTACATCAGAAACGGCATAACTATGTAAATGTCTATTAACTGCTCCCAAATTACGATGTTTATCATTATTATTTTTAGACATACTTTTTTGACATATTTTCATTATTTGACATTATATACAATGGAAAACATGTCATTTGGTTAAGATAGTTTTTATTTTTATTATTTTAATATTATTTTACATGGATTCTTGTGTACGTTGTGAATGTGAGAACGTTGTAGGTCTTTTGTAGACCTTTTTCTTTTATTTTATTTTTTTGTTAAGTACTTATCGACAGGCCTACACTGTCCTCCCATACCTATTAACACTGTAATTTGAGAACATTGTAAAAACCAATTATTTTTAAAAGAGTAACCGTGGAGTTTCTTTCAGATTATTTATTGAAATATTTTCATGTTCTATTGTAATTTGAGATTGCTCATTATTCGTGTAGGTAGGTGAAATCCAATTATTGGATGTACCTACTTGGTGTTTCGTCAGTAGGAAGCGCCTCAGAATCAAGTTTAATTCTTTTTGTGATTTTTGCATAAATTTCCTTCTTGTTTTGTATGGAATCTTCTACGTATGATTCTGCTACATTGCTAGATCTCCACCCACCATGACGCTTCAAAGTCATTATATCAGCTCCTGAATTAGCTAGCAACGTAGCAGATGTTCTTCTGAAACTATGTCCAGTGTAGCTCTCAGCATCTGCTAAACCTAAAAACTTAGCGATTTCTTTAGGAATAGATCCAAATTTGTTTATACCTATAGGCTGACAGGTACATTTACCATTCTGGTAATTTAGAAAGAAACGGTCAGTTTTTGCTTTTGGTGACCGCAAATTTTCATACCAATTTCACAGAATGGACCGTGTATGGTGAATGACCTCGGTATTTTATTTTTCGTGATAGGTATCTTCACTAAAAGCATCCGGCCATGGTTGTCTATGTTTTTTACGGTTATATTTGTTAATTCTTGTATCCTACAGGCACCAGTCACACCAAATATTCAAGCAACCTGAAAAAAAAAAGAAACAATAATTAAGTTCAACACACAACGCAGGCTAAAGTCGCGTAGATATTTAAAATTAATTGAACTAACCTTAGTAGCCAGATATTGGTTATCTGGAGCATCTTTTTTAAATTTTTCAATATCGTCAGACGATAAATCTTTGATTTCTTGCTTCTAAATCCATCGGATAGTCTCTTTAGATAAGCTGACAAATTAGAGTATGTTTTTAAGTCCACTCAATTCTTTGGTAAGGTCAATTCAAGGTACTTATGGGTCACCGACGTCCCCGCAACACAGGCAACAGGAAGGAATACGGGTGGGTTTTAGTCAGTAAGAGTCTGACACACCCTCCCTTCGAGTAGGTATAAGTTTACCGGCCTTCATCTCCTCGGTCCACAGTACTGATAAATTAACCAGGAACATTTTATCTTCCTCACTGGTTGATTTTGAGGTACCGTGGTTTACCGACGCGTTGAACGCTTGGAAAATGGCTTGTCCCAATATGGATTTGCCAGACAACCCAACCACCCAGAGGCGGTGGGACGTGCCGCTCTGCAGTGTTATACGGAATAGCCTGATAAATACATCACTTAATACTGCTGAGCGTGCTAGTCTGCTGGCTGTGGGAGAGTGGGAGTCAGGCTTGTGGCTTCAGGCGCTCCCGTCATCTACCATAGGCACTATGATGGATGACTCATCGTTTCGGATCGCTACGTGTCTCCGCTTGGGCGCACCTTGTGTTGCTCCTAGGGAATGCAAAACCGATCAAGATTAAAACCCAGTTTTGTCTTCGGTTTTTTTATAAAACAACCCGGTTTTCGGTAAAACCGGTTTGCAAATTAGATTTTTTTGTTCGTCTACCTACATACTATTTTTAAATTGCTTATGAAATTTTGGTCGCCTACGTCTTGCATCTTTTCAATTATTAAATAGAGACTTAAAAAAAGAAACACAATTTAAAAATTTCAATTTAAACGCAGAATTTTTTAAGTAAAAGGTTATTTGGTTGTTGTGCTTAAGCTAAGTAGGTACAATATTAAACAGTATCAAAGATCACCTAAACATAATTAAGAAATTAAAAGTATTCAACATGAAAATAAAGTATTATAAAATACAAAATCAACATTTTATAACACTTAAAATCTGACATAAAATTAACCATATTTAAAACTCTTTTAATTATAAACTTTAACTTTTAAAAGGAACCCATAACAGTCTCAATAGCCTCCGACAATAGTTGAGCTACTCAATGTTTTTAATAACTTAAACCTTTATTTAACACAATATAACGTAGAAATAAGTATTTTAATAGAGATCAATAATAATTGCAATCAGGTTAATTATACTTGGTTCTAATTAAAAACTAAAACAAACCATTTACAAAATCTGGTGAAATAAAGTCATCTCTTAAACAGGTTGAAATATCAACAGATTTTCTTTAAAAACATTTTACTCAAACGTTTTTGGTAAGAAAATGAGATCTTAAGAAAAGCAAAGCATCTAGGGTAGAATCATTAAGACGAGACCGTATTTTGCTGCAGAAATAACCAGCTGTCGAAAATGCTCTTTCTGATTCGACACTTGTTGGCTTGATCGTAATGAGTGCTTTATATGCCTTTGTTAAAAAACTGCCACGTCCACCGCCATTTTCGTGTAATGCCATTTCACATAACACCATTTTTTCGGTTTCTTAATTTGACGCAGATAAAGATGGTTTAGTTTCAAAGAGGAGCTTTTGCATGCAATAAAACCATCAAATTTCCTTTGATGGTTTTATTGCATGCAAAAGCTCCTCTTTGAAACTTTTAAAAGTAGTAGTTGCAGAAACAGTGTCCAAACTCTGATGTGCTGCCAAGGGGATCCTGTTGTCATTGTCATCATCGTCAGTGACGATTTTCATTACGATAGATTTTACAAAATCTGCGGTTGGTTTTTGAAATATTGTATCATTGACTGACACGTGGAGTAACGGTGTTGCCATTTGAAAAAAAAACTCGGAAAACCGGAAACTTGACAAAAAACCCGAGTTTTTTAATCATTTCAAATATTCCGAAAACCCGGTTTTTCGGTTTTCGGTGTACCCAGCGGTTTGCATTCACTAGTTGGTCCGCATCGGTGTCACTGCGGTGAAGCCGTCGACAGTCTTGGACATCATGGCCTGTCCTGCTGCAGGAGCGCAGGTCGCATAGCACGGCACGGCAGCATCAACGATATTATTTGTCGAGCCCTTGTCACCGCCGGCGTACCAGCGGTATTAGAGCCAAATGGATTGGTACGTGACGATGGGATGAGACCAGATGGTATGACGTTGTTGCCTTGGACGGTAGTATAGTTAGTAGATACGTATAGACGGTAGTATAGGACGGTAGTATAGTTAGTAATTTAATTTAGTGTCTACCTAGTGTAAATAGTTAGTAGCATCAATATTGTATATTTGTCTTTTTCAATTTGCTTCGAAGATATTCTTAAAACTGTAAAAAGAAAAAATCAAGCTAACATGATCTTAAAATGTAATGAAAATGTATACTATTTTCCACCATTTATTCCAACGTTAAGAAGAATAATATTAAGACTTCCATTGTGGTCTTTATCGTGTTCTTATTTCGATTCCGAAAATAAATAAAGCACCATCATCGTCAGGTATAGAAAGTTACTTTCAAACTTTAAAACACTTAGTTTTCAAAACAAAAGTACATAAATATAGAATTGACGAGTTCATCAAAAATTACTCCATTTTTTTAGATGGAATAATAAAATAATGCACTTGCTGACCTAGGTGAAGATGTAGTGAATAAAGTAATCCCACACAAAAAAAACTCTCGACGAAGAGAAGACGTATGTAAGTCGAGTTAAATAAAACGCAAAAAAGTTTAATCTAATATTTTAATGCGGATTCAATATTTTTTGATCAACCCTCTTTTAAATAAAGAGAAAACAATTCATAATGTAAAATTGTTAAAAAATGGTAACTTGTGTCGTTCGGTATGACTAAATTATAAATATGCCACTCTTAAGAATACTTGTGGTTTCGATTCTGTAATTTATTTATAGATTTAACATTTTATGTACATAAACGTATACAGACAAGAAGAAAGGAACAGAAAAATACGTACAAAGGTGACGCTTATTTCTAAAGAAATCTCTTCCAGCACACCTGCTGTGTAATGTACTTTTGATTGCAGGATTTAAAGAAAATGAGAATATTCGAGACGTTATGGCCACTTTTGATGAAGATTTAATTCCACAATATATAAAGAACCTCTGCGACATTGAATCTACAGACGATGACATGTATTTAATGAGAGCTTCACAATATTTTAGTTCATTAAACACTTTTTTATGAAAGTTGCACTGACAAAATATCTTAGAAGTATATGTTCAAATATGTAAGTAATATTACACTGGCAATCATAGCTAATATGGTTTTCTTTCTCATTTAAATAGTTTATTAGATATGTGCGATAAGGTCACTAGTACTTTAAAATCGGCGTGTCTTCCATTACGTAAATGGATATTTAATCTAGATATTACTGCTCATCACATATCAAAAAGTTTGGCATTAGGAGAACAATGTCAGAATAAAACTAGGTATGGGTTGGTTCAATAAAAGTGATGAACTACATTTTACATCACGGGTAATAACTAATAATACGAACCCATTAACTAAACGTACAATGTTACCAGTAATAGCGCAGGTGTATGACCCTTTGGGTATGTTAGCACTGGTAATTAGGAGTGGGCGATACAAATCGTATATAGATAAAATACTTATGTATCGGCACAATATCCAGTACCTATATATCTAAGATCGCTTTTAGTGATAAGACCGCCCATTGTGTCACCCTATGCAAAATTTCTACATTTGTAGCTGTAATTTTTATGGTGTATATATTAAAGAGTATTCTATCTATCTATCTATATATCGGACGGCACTGTATCCATATATCAGGTATCCGCGTACCTAAAGCGTGGAAGGTGGTATGAGTCACAGAACAAAACACAATATCGTATCGCACTATGATATTCGGTACCCGGTTCAAACTGATTTGGCTACTTTTAATACTGCGGTACTGTGTGCGATTGCGATGCGCGCAGGAGTGATGTAGGTATAAGTGAACAAGCGAAATATAAGTGTGATACGCTAATGTCTAATACAAATATTAAACACTATAGGTACTTATACAGGAGCATAGAGTTTAACACCGAATACATTATTTGTTTTCTTATGATTCGCTTATTAGTAAAGCAGTCAGCCCTAAACCTGAGAAAAGTAAGAATGAAAGTTCAATTCACTGATTAGTACCTGTATAAATAATTGATAAAAATATATCCGAAAAACCGAAACAACTGTACAAGTTTCATTACAGAATGTCATATTATCAACAATACCAAACAATACATTCACTGATTTCGAGTATAGAGTTACAAATAAAATACAATGATGTACAGAAATCGAACAAAACCGAAACCTAATAATCACAGTACCACTTTCGTTTCACAGTTCCATACAGATTCAGCCAATATATAGGTATTGAAATATATAGATGCAATATCTGATATTCTAAACCGATACATACGAGGGTCATTCAATAAATACTTAGCCTACAAAAAGTAAACGAAAATTTTGGAAAAGTGGCAATTTATTTTTCAACAAAGTCTCCTTTTAGTTCGATACACTTAGCCCAGCGATGCTCCAACTTTTTTAACCCGTCCGAAAAATAGTTTTAGTCAAACTCTGCAAAATAGGCCTCCGTGGCGGCGATGACCTCCTCATTCGATCCATATCTATTCCCGGCGAGTGATTTTTTCAGATTAGGAAACAGAAAGAAGTCACAAGGGGCCAAATCTGGAGAATACGGTGGATGGGGCAACAATTCGTAGCGTAATTCGACCAATTTGGCCATGGCAACGGCAGACGTGTGAACCGGTGCGTAGTCGTGGTGAAACAGCACTTTTTTCTTCGCCAGATGGGGTCGTTTTTTCTTTAATTCGGCATCGAATCGGCAAAATAAATCGGCATAGTAAAGCCCTGTAATTGTTTTACCCTTCTCGAGGTAATCGATGTAGATCACACCTTGTGAATCCCAGAAAACGGTGGCCATAACTTTTCCGGCCGATTTTACAGTTTTCGCCTTCTTTGGAGCACGTTCCCCGGTCTGGATCCATTGTATTGATTGCTCCTTGGTCTCTGGTGTGTACCAGTGGATCCAGGTTTCATCGACGGTCACAAAACGACGCAAAAACTCCGCTGGATTCCGCTTAAACAGCGCCAAACACGTCTCCGATGTGGTCTCACGGTTGCGCTTGTTTTCTGGTGTGAGTAAACGCGGCACCCATCGCGCCGACAGCTTTCTCATGCCGAGTTCCTCGTGAAGAATATGATGCACTGTTCCTTCTGAAATGCCTACAGTCTCAGCTAGCTCCCGAACCTTCAATCGGCGATCTGCCAATACGAAATCATGGATTTTTTTAATGTTTTCCTCCGTAGCAGCTGTTTTCGGTGCACCTGGACGTGGTTCATCAAAAACCGAGGTACGGCCACGTGCAAACTCGTTGAACCAATTCTTGACGGTGGCCATCGACGGAGAAGAGTCACCGTACACAGCATCCAAGCGCTCTTTGATTTCGATGCGCGTTTTCCCTTCCAAAAATAGGAATCGAATCACCGAACGATATTGCTCTTTTTCCATTTTTGTAAAACCGATCGACACGTTCGCTTCCATAAGTTGTCAAATTAAAACAAATGAAGGGATTGGAATGAAAATTTGAAAAAAGAATTAAAAAAGAATGTGCTACACTGTGGTAAAACTCTTTTGAAATTACAGCGCCCTCTGGCGATGAGGCTAGGTACTTATTGAATGCACCTCGTATATACGATTTGATACAGTGTAAAAGTGATATTACCCATGCCTACCGGTAATAATAATAGCGAAAATTGTTATGCAAAAGTTATGGTTGTGTAAAATAAATTGGGTTGATCCGCTTCCTAATGATGTAATGTTATCTTGGGATAAATTTATTACTTCATTACACTGTTTACGCCCATTACGAATACCGCGTTATATACTTTCTCACACACAATACATAGAATTACATTTATCTTTAGTGACGCGTCGCAGTGTGCATATGGCGCATGCGCGTATGTGCGTACATACTCTGATCACTCGCCGCTACTTTGTGCCAAAAGTAAGGTCGCGCCATTAAAACCAACAAGTATACCGCGATTAGAATTATGCGGTGCGTTGAGTGGCGCACGGTTATGTAACAAGGTAATTAAGACGCTGACAACACCTAAACCGCGGTCATTGTCAGATTGCATAGAAAAGAAAGAGAAGCGCGATGACACAACGCTTGTAATTTATTGCAAAATGTGAAGCAATTCTCTATTTACTCAAAATTGAGTAGAGTAATCCAAAATAAAAAACAACTAAGTTCTGCATTCAAATAAGACGTTCTTGTTATTAATTAAATACGTAACGTATGTTGATATTTAATGCAAATATTTTAGATTAAAACTCAAGGTAAGAGGTTAGTTTAACGTTAGTTTGTATCGAGATTTTATTTTCAAAACGTGTTTCGGTAACAACCAAGTTCTGGTAAATATGTTCAAAATTAACATATATTTTTTCCGCTACCACAAGCTATACAGATTTGGCAATTTTTTATCCTAAGAGAAGCCTATTTTGGTCAATTGGGTCTTGTCAGCGCCTTAAGTCATTACGATTGACATTTCATAAAGTTTTCTTTTGGACAGATTCAACAATTCTCCTTGGGTGGCTTCGAATGTAAACTCATTCATTAAAAACCTTCGTTCAAAATAGAGTAGTAGAAATAAATGAAATTACCAGTAATGCTATATGGTTGCATGTAGGTACTAAAAATAATCCAGCGGACTTAGTCTCACGCGGTCTCAGCCTGGACGCGCTCAATGACTGTAGCCAGTGGTGATACGGTCCACCATTCCTGCAGAGTCCTGAGTTGATGTGATCACGCTGGTCACCTACTAGAATTAAAACCACAAACTACTGCATTGGTTTGTGACGTCACAAAAAGCAAGAACTTAGTCATTTGTTTTGAACGGTTCTCTTTGTACAACCGTTTGAGACGTACAGGTGCATACGTGGTACGTTTCATCCATAATTTACGCACACCACGACACGATCGCACAGTTGGGCCGTTAACGGTGAGTGAGTTGTGTGCGTCAACACAAATGTTAACACGACTTGCACAACAAGAATCGTTCCCTAAAGAATATTTATGTATAAGTCTGCACAATAAGCAGCCATTACACACAACAAGTGCAATCCCTAAGCCTTAATATATTTTTAGATAGCCATAATATAATCAGAGTGGGCGGACGCCTAGCTAATGCATCTAATTTCGAGTACGATAAAAAGCACCCGAGCTTATTATGCTGTAAACATCGATTAACTTTATTATTGTTTCATCATTCACATACTAAACTCCTCCACGCTGGCCCCCAACTGCTATGGCTACTATGCGTGAGAGTTGGTGGCCATTAGGGGGAGAAATTTGGCCAGAAAGGTGGTTCATCAGTGCGTCCGCTGCACACGACTTAAGGGAAAGACCGTTTCCCCCATCATGGGTAACCTGCCTGCGGAACGGTTGCAACCGGGTTTTCCCTTCATTCGTTGTGGGGTGGACTATGCTGGACCCGTATCAGTGCTAAACCGCAAAGGTAGGAGGGCTAAAGTTGCAAAACGATATATATGCCTATTTCTTTGTTTTATTACTCGAGCTATCCACCTCGAGTTAGTCCGTTACCTTTTCTGCTCATGAGTACTTATTAGCCCTCAAAAGATTTATATCCCGTCGTGGTAAACCGGCTCAAATTTTCTCGGATAACGGGACAAATTTTATCGGAGCCATGAAAGAGGTTAAGTTAATGTTCAACGAGCATTCACATTAAATTATTGATCATATAACTAACGATGACATCCAGTTCAAAGGGAATTGTTCATTATTGGCTTAACGTGGACAAGTTGTTCTGTTAAAAGTATTTTTACGAAAAAATATAATTAAAACTAAAATTAATATTTTTATGATTATCGTTGCAGGAAAGTAAACGTAAAAACATGTCGTTTAATAAGTATTTAAGCTGATTGAGTTCAAAAAGCGTCGCCATTTTATGGTTTGAGGCTGATTATGTGTTGCCACATTAATAATAATTAGGATTTCAGTCTTATACTAAGATAACAATCGATTTCTAAATCTGAGTAAAAGTATGTATTTTTTGGGAAATCTGTAATCAAGTAATTTTTTAAAAGGTTTTATATTTATTTTCCTGTAATTACATTAAAAACATATAAACATAAACATACCGCCTTATGCTCCTCATTTTGGGGGATTATGGAAGGCTGGAGTAAAATCCTGTAAACACCACCTTAGGCGTGTCATGGGTACCGCTAATCTTACGTACGAGGAGTTCGGCACGGTGTTGTCACAGATTGAAGCCGTCCTGAATTCCCGTCCAATGTTTCCTATGTCCTCACATCCACATATTCTCCTTCCACTTAGTCCGGCACACTTCCTAATCGGACGGCCGCTGCTCCTGCCAGCCTGCAAGGACCTGACGGAAGTGCCGATCACTCGCCTAACGCGGTTTCAGAGAGTAGAACAAATGAGGCAGCAGTTTTGGAAGCGTTGGTCGACCGACTACATTTCGGAGCTTCAGATGACACATAAGCAGGACTTAACTCTGAATACCCTTGCCGTCATTAAGGAGGACCACTCGCCACCTCTTAAATGGCGTTTGGGCAGAATTATAAAAGTGTTTACAGGACCCGATTCTGTGAGCAGTGTAGCTGAACTTAAAACAGCGACGGGCTCTGTGCTGCGATCATTCTCCAAAATCTGCCCACTCCCAGTGCCAGCGGCGACAAGTGGTGGCACCCAGGATGACAGCAGAGCCGGCACCGCCGGCGACGCAGCTCTCCATTGTTGAAATCTGAAGATTCCAAGGCGGCCGGCAT
Source organism: Atethmia centrago (assembly GCA_905333075.3). Taxonomy (NCBI): domain Eukaryota; kingdom Metazoa; phylum Arthropoda; class Insecta; order Lepidoptera; family Noctuidae; genus Atethmia; species Atethmia centrago. The sequence continues at coordinate 13,747,918 of HG995393.1, forward strand.
ATTTGCTACCCACAACGCCGTCTAGCGATACCACGCGCACCTAGCGCACCAATCGATAGGCAATGGTGGCGCCATCTTGTTGATTGGCGGGAGAACTAATATCGCGCGACGAGCGCGCCCCGATCGCGAAGTGTTTCTCTAAAAACTAAAGTTTTTACGTGTTCTACGAATATACAAGTTGAAGATACGTCTTGTCGTTATTATTTCAAAATCCTGTAATAAGCCCTAACAATAATACCTAATGCATCCTGTCCTGCTCCACAACCACAACCAATTGAATAATTAACATTTGAAAATACTGTTGGAGCAGCTGAACATTGTAAGACTATCTTTGCATTGTATAAATTCAACCTACGTTGTATTGTATAATTGCATTGCACAGGTGTGAGTACTATGTACAATAGAGCTACCATTTACCGGTTATGTAATTGACTTGAATGGGCCCTGGCGGCTGAGAGTATGTCATGCTCACTCAGATGTCTCGCTGATGGTGGCGCGTGTGTTGGATCATTTAGCTCCCTTCAAAATGGTTGAGCTGAATGGTGCTAATCCATGCGTCATGCTCGTGAACGGGCGCCGTTAGTTGGGACTGGTCACCTCTTAGCGTCCTCGGCTTATTTGTAATTATTTTATTTAGAAATTGTTTCAGTTTCTCTTTCTACTATGAACGCGTTTTTTTATTTTACATCGTCCTCACATTTAGTTATAATTTCAACATTATTTTTGTACTAATTTTTATGTATCAATTTCATTTAAGAGTGTCCATGGAGTTTCTTGCCCGTTCTTCTCCATAGGTACCTACTACGCTTTAGAATGGGCAACTAGCTTCATATTTCTAACTGACCGACTCCTTGACAATTCAAAAGTGCCTGTAAATGGTATAATTGAAATAAATGCTTTGAATTTGAGTTTGAGTTTGAAAAAGTGACTATGAAAAAATATCATTATAAAAAAATACTTGACTCAAAGCCAGTTCATTAAACAAAAAACATTATTTTTTAATCTAGAGAGCCTTAAGGCTTTTGCATACTGGCGCGACTTGTCGCGCGACGCGACGCGACACATAGACTCCGCGTGTAGCGCTACAAGCGGTGCCTTTGTGTCGCGACGCGTCGCGCGACAAGTCGCGCCAGTATTTAGAAGCCTTTACAGTAGTCGCGTAAGATGTGTAACATCTTACATCTCATCTTGGTAATAAGCAACTGAGAAGCGACAGAAATTTACCTCTGAATTAAAAAAGCTAAATACTAAAATATTTAATTTTATTCGAATAAATATTCATTACTAGGGGTCGCTATTGAAAGTTCGTGGGGATCACCCTGATTAGGATAGATTTATTGGATGGAATCAAACACGGCAGATGCGACATGATGACGGGCCTTTTTTATTGTTGACAGGTGTTACAGATAGATAACAGACTACACAGAGCACATTTTGACACAGAGTACACTACTGGTACATTTTAATGAATATGCAACAGCCTGACTTATATATACCGTAAAACGGGGTGAATAGCAATGATTTTCAACTTTGTCCTAAGAATTTGTTGTCTATTACTTTTTTTTTTAACCACAGGTTATTTTAATATCATGTCCGGTACCACAAAGAAACAGCTGAAACAATATTTGTATAACTATAAGCAAATGTTTTTCGGATTTTTAATAAAATATGTATCATTTCTATTCACCCGACGACTGGGGTCAATAGAAATGCATAAAGGGGTGAATGGAAAAACTGTTAGGGCTGCCAAAAATTACTTAACCAACATGCAAAAATGAAAGGTCGTGTATTTAAAAATTGTTTTGGTATGTAAATGGTAAATGAAATTCAAAATTTGTGATTTAACCGCTCAGGCCCGTGGCTCAATAACGTCATCTCTCAATCTCAAAAAAAACATTTTTATTCGATAACTACTTTCAAATCGCGCGCCGCGAGGGCTCCTATTCGGAGCCATTGGGGCTTTATCGGTTAAACTATTTATGTGTTTTTGTTAACATAAATAATTAGGTATGTTTGTATTTTAAACGACTTTATTTTTACGGAATGTTATCTCTTTTCAATAAATTAAACAATTCTTAACTTCTTATTCGTATTTTATTTGAATTAAATAAAATAACAAATTTAAAAACATTTTTGTGGATTAAAAGTCGCTTATACATAAAGTCGCTTATAAATAAACAACTATAAATCTTTTGAACTTAACCGTTTATATACACGCGGCATGTTGAATACGGCGGTATGTATCTGAAAATGAAAATAATCACGTTAAAAATATTATTTATTTATCGATCACTAAATCTACAGCTCCATACATTATTAGTAGTATTAAGTTCTATTAACAGTTTTTGACAACCCTATTTATTTATCTCTATTGACCCCTCATTAGTTGCTATTCAAACATTAGTCGTTTCTATTATTCCCTACTAGGTTTCCATTAAACCCATACTAGAGTTCTATTCACCCTTCAATAGATTGTATTGACCCCTTCTATACAATAAAACATATACTGTGATTTTAACAATTTTTTGAAGTTTAATAACGGATTCTCACTTACCTTCACTGTATTTTTATAATTTATCGTACACCTAATGAGATAAACACATTAAACAGCACAAATCACAACTTATTCAAACCTAAAATCAAGAGTTTCGGCAGTTGAATGAAACACGTTCACAGATGGTCTATTCTATTCTATTTTTCTCTATGGCAATGGTGCCGATGTCGACAATTCTGCCAATGTCAATGTGTTGAGAAAACGTGCAGATAAAAAAAAAAGGAATATCTATTAATTTGTTGATAAAATAATTAATTATTGGTTTTAGTGTGAGACTTGTTGACGAGTATTAGTACACTGAAACAAACAGATAAAAATATTGTTAGTAATATTATTAAATATGTACATAAATGAACACAAACTACACAAAAATCATCATAATTTGAGGTCGCGGAGGACGCGGATAAAAAATATCAAAGCCCCGAAGAGCTTTGGGGAAGAGTATGTTAGTAGGGATGGAAAATTAGTTGGGACAGGGATATTTAATTTAGGGAGATGACTATACAAGTCATGGGCTGGGTTATTATTGGAGCAGTTAAAAAATATGTGCAAAAAATATGTGGGTTGGATGAAGGTACATTACCTTCATCCAACCCACATTCGCAGAGCGATGTGTCTCTGACCCGGATTTTGTGAAGGAAAACCGGAGAACAACAATGGCCTATACGGAGACGGCAAATAATCGATAACACTTTCTTGGATATTTTTTGTAGGGGTAAAACCAAGGCTTGGGTGTAACCTTAGGCTGAATTGCGTGATAAAAGGCACCTTTCCGTTTACTTGAATTTTGCCACTGCACCTGCCATGAGGTTAGCAAGCTCTTTTTTGGAAGATTCAGCAAATCGTAGCCTTGGCATTGAAAATGTTTAAGGTCAACGGCTTGGGACGTAACTGCATCCTTAGCAAGAGCGTCAACATATTCGTTTCCTCTTATGCCGCAATGACTCGGAATCCAAACCAAGTGTACGGTTTTGTGATTCTTGGCACAAGAGAAAAGAGACTTTTTGATTTGAAGCAGAATTGGACTATGCAATTTACTCTTGAAAGGATTCTGCTCCAAGGCTTGCAAGCAACTAAGCGAATCCGTAAAGATGACACCAGATCTTATGCTATGAGCCTCTATAAATAGACACGCCTCTAATATGGCCAAACACTCACCTGTAAACACTGATGATTGTACAGGGCATTTGAATTTTAAAACGATTTTGGAGTTTTGGTAGTATACCGCAGCACCAGTACAACTTAAATCTGATAATTTGGAGGCGTCTGTGAAAAATCTTTCGAAATTGAACCATCGCTCACCAACCGCCGCATAGAAAATAGAGTTAGCCGACGGAGACTTTTTCGATATGCCAATATTGAAGAAAATATCCGGTTTAAAACATATAATTTCATAGTCAAAACTGAAAATAGGAAGTTTCGGAAATTGAATAATGGGGGAATTTAAATTTTGATAACAACGAAAGGCTTTTAAAAACAAAGGGACTTCTTTATGGTTCCAATAATTGGAACTTCGGCATACAATATCCAAGTCGTTTACTTTCTGAACAAGAGGGTGGGAGGATTTGGTAATGACTCTAGTCCAAAATCTTGATGCTAGATACTGTCTTCGTAAGGCCAGCGGCGGTTCTGCGCACTCCACCTGCAATGCGTTAATTAGTGAGGACTTCATACAACCCGATATGATCCGTAGGCACTTAGCCTGAATTCTGTCTAACCTTGTCAAAGCACCTTTGTTGCAGGGAATTAAAAGAAAAGATCCATAGTCCAGAACACTCCGAATTAAGGCATTGTATACAAGTTTCATAGTGTAAGGATGTGCACCCCACCAGACACCGGCGAGAACTTTTAATACGGGAATAGTTCGTTCGCATCTATTCACTAAATAATTTAGGTGATGTAAACCAGTCAATTTGGAATCTAAATAAACGCCTAAAAATTTTACTTTTGAAGAAACCGGTGTACAATGCCCTTGGATGCCCACAGAAATTTGTGGGATCAGCCTTCTGCGGGAAAACACAACTACAGCACTTTTAGGGGCAGACAAACTCAGACCGTGGGATTTTAGCCATTGGTTTAGAGAGGCCAGGGATACGCGGAGCGATGATGCAGCGTCGCTAACTGAGTTGTTTATCACATATAAGGCTAAGTCATCAGCATACTGGAGAATTTGACAATCGTTATTGATGCATGAACCGATATCAGCTGTATACAAATTGTATAGTAAGGGACTAAGAACAGAGCCTTGTGGTAGGCCCTTCCATGACGTCCTGACGTCAAATTCCTCACCTGGAACTCTCAAAACCAAAGACCGAGACATAAGCAAACTACAAATGCACTGAACCATTCTATCCGGTATTCTCAGCTGTTGCAATTTTTGCCTGAGAATGGGAAGAAGGACATTGTCATAAGCAGAGGAAATGTCTAAAAAGGCAGCGACTACGGATTCATTTCTTGAAAACGCTGAGCGTATATCTGCAACCAAAACCCCATCACTATCCATGGTACTGAGTCCCTTTCTAAAGCCAAATTGAGACCCAGGAAGTAGATCTCTGGATTCTACTATAAATTCTAGTCGGATCTTTACTAAGTGTTCTAATAATTTTGCAAGAACTGATGACAAAGCGATTGGTCGGAAGCTGTTTGGGTCATCAGCGTGTTTGCCAGGTTTTAAAATAGGTATGATAATTTGAGTTTTCCACTGATCGGGTACCCAGCCATGTGTGTAAGAAAAATTTAAAATATTTAAAAAATATTTTTTTGCTCTATGACCTGCGTGTGACATAAAGGAATAGACAATACCGTCTACACCGGGGGCAGAGTCATGAACATGGTTTAAAACAGAGTTAAGCTCCTGAATAGAAAATGGTGCATCCAAAGGATCCTCTGAAGAAATGAGAGACGGCTGATTATGTTCTGCTTCCGATGGAACATACGGAGTTTATCAAAGAACTGCTCAGCAGTCTCTCGAGGGATGGGAGAAGAAATTGCAGGGGAACATCCAGATCTAAAACGATTAATCTTCTTCCATACAACCGATAAAGGGGTGGAGGGGGACAGAGAGCCGCAAAAGTCAGCCCAACCAGCACGTTTCTTCCTTCGCAGCAATCTTTTAGATTTGGCGAGGATCCTATTAAAAGCTATTAGGTTATCGCTAACCATCGCTCCATTATACACCATTTCAGCATCATCCCTTTCCCTTATGGCTATTGTGCATTCCTGATCCCACCATGGAGGGGGAGGAATCCGCCCACGTGCTGAGTTTTTAATAGGGAAGCATAAGTCTGCACTAGCTGTTATGGCAGAAATGAGGTTATTATAACAGTCTGCCACATGAAGGGGACCAAGAGGATTAAAATCATGGGACATTAAATTTGGAAGTGAATCAATTTTGTCCTCCAATAATGAGGAATATCTTGACCAATCAGGATTAGACAAATTATACCTCATGAGTGGAGGGCTCGATTTTTCCAGGAAAGTTTTATCAGCCAAAGATATGATGATTGGATAGTGGTCACTGCCATGCGACAAACTGGTACACTCCCAATGACACGACGCTGCGATATCCAGTGTGCAAAAGGTGAGATCAACACAACTCTTATGCTGACCAGGAAGAGACCTACGGGTTGGGCACCCATTGTTTAAAATACACAGGTTAAGATCATCCAAGACTTCTACTAAACCTTCCCCAAAAGAGTCACAACGTTCAGAGCCCCACCTAAAGTGATGGCAGTTGAAGTCCCCCATAACAAGTACAGGGTCTACTATGTTTTCCAATGTACATTTTAAAATCGGAAGGAAACTTTGATGAGGGTGAGCAATATAAACAGATAAGAGGGTTATACCCTCTACCCTACCAGCCACAATGCTAATATCATCACCAAGTGAAGGCAAAGATACAGACACAAGTGGAACACGATTGTTCACGCAGAGAGCCGACCCGCCATAGCCATCAGATCGGTCGCATCTGAGAATATTAAAGGAAGGTAAGCGGAAACTAAGACTCGGAACTAGCCAAGTCTCAGCAAGGGAACAAGCTAGAGGTTTGTATTTGTTCAGAAGGAATGTGAGCTCATGCTTCTTATGGCACACGCTCCTCACATTCCATTGAAGGAACACAAACCGAGCCATTATTATGGGATGAGAGTGAATTAATAAGTGAAGAAGCAACGTTGGACGGTAATTGAATTTTATTGGGTGAAGACATTAAAGTTAACAGGAGTTTACTAAGTAGTTCAATTATTGAAGACATGTTTTCAGGAGATTCTGTTAGTTGATTATTGAGGGCACAGCCATTAGACTGAGAAGATTGGGGAGTGCTAATCAGCTGCTGATGAGCTGTTTTATTATAGGAGGGGGAAAGGGGAGCATGGGTTTTTGGCTTAAGAAATACAGTTTTGCGATATACTGAGTCTGTAATTTAGCAGTGTCTGCATAGCTGCGAGTAGAAGTGGGAACAGTTTTACTTGCTTCTGAATATGAAATTACTTTCTCAGCCATAATTGTTTTAATTGTCCTCTGCCTACTGTACTCCGGACAGGCCCTGCTATTAGCAAAGTGGCTTCCAGAGCACAACACGCAGAAGGCTTCACTCAGCAATGCTACAACCATCACCGGGGTGATCATTGCCACATTTGCTGCAACGGGGTTTGGAACGACAAAGAGATTCTACGTGACCAAATCGGCAACACTTGCGGCATTGAATGGTGGGGTAAACATACTGTTCTACAGTGAATGCTGTGTAAAAACAGAAAATTCGTTTCGGTAAAACTTGGCCATCAAATGTGATGACACAAGTTTCAGTGGGCCTGTATTCAGTTAAACCGTCTTTGTTAACCTTTCTGTTCAATCGCCTTACTTTTAGTATTGGGCCACAGCCTACTGGAACTTTTAAAAATGACAGAACTTCCTCTTCTGAGAACTCAGTAGGAATGCCACTTACAACACCCATACGGGTTATATTAAAAGACGGAATTACAGCCTCATATAAATTTGTCCCTAAAATGTTATTAGAAATAAAGGCGTTTGCATCCTGAGGGGATGCAAACTCAACTGAAACGCGGTTTCTACCTACTCGCTTCACTGAAGTAATATTAGAAATATTTTGGTTTGCCAAAAAGCGTCCGAATGAAATTGGATGTAGGGTAGTTGGAGAATTTGTTTGGGCTTCCTGACGGGAAACATGAACGATAAAAGGTCCTTTATCTGTTACTGAGTACCTAACACGACCTATATGGGTTCTCGGTTGTTTTGTGGGACGATTGGATACATCTTCGTTACCGGGACGTTTACGGATGTTAGACTGAGGTGAGAGGATTGGGGACTCCAGATTACAGACCACATCTGCAAACTGGCTTAATGGGTTGGGTGTGGGGCTTTGGTTAAACTGGGAAAAACCGGTTAAGGGGGTTGTAGGGGTATCATCAGGGGGGTCAGGGGGTTTATTCTTATCCATATTCATATTGAATATGGATAATGATGACCAATATCAGAATATAAACAAACACAAAACAAACCTGGTAGCAGATAACAACGGTACAGCACAAAGACAAACACAATAACAAGTCACAGTAAACACAATATCACCGAAAAACAAAAAAAATCTAAACACACGTGTTACCCAAAAGCACACTGTGGCGAGAATCCCACAGACGGTCGACTTTGAATTTAATTTGAAGGATAAATGTCAATTTTGACAATTACAAATTGTTGCCAACGCAAAGAAAAAAATATTGCTGTATTCAAATTTAAAATTCTACTAAAATTCTTCAACAAAAACTACTGAAATATTAACATTAAAAACTTTCCTGATTTTTTTTCTATTCACCCCGCAATTTCTACACACCCCGTTTTACGGTACATTAGATGATTACAGAGCAAATATTATGTTCCTTTACATTCGGACTTCAGGGAGGGAAAATATTCAAATGCTTTTTTTTTCTGATAATGATTATATACGTCTAGCGCCACACACTTTTCTGTGTCAAAAACAGGAACTAATGAATGTTGCCACTTCATTTTTAACAGTTGCCCACCGGCAGTGATGCCAACTTAGCAACTTTATAGCTAGATCTAGCTATTATTGGGTGACAGACAGCTACAATTTAATGAAACTTGTAGCTAAACCTTTTAGCTACTTTTTTTAGCTACTTTTCATTTCATTAGGAGACGTGAGGCTATCAAGATTCGTAAAGTAGGATAACGAGTCTCGAAAGAAAAATAAAAACTAAACGCGAATCTATGGTCATAGTAGGTAGGTACAGGTGCTAGGGTATATATGTTCTGTGGGTATAGGTCGGCGTTCAGTGTGACCATGTTCAGTATTTTAATACTTTGTTGGTATATTTTAGCGACTTTTACAAGCATTAGTATTTAGTAAAAACGGAACAAAAAAACAGTTTTATAAACAAAAACGGATCAGCAATTTTAAAAACAAAGTAAGGTGTAAAAGATCAAGGAGGTTGTGTTAAATTTAATCCTTCAAATAGAATGTTAAAATACAATTCTAACATTTATTGTGATGATGATTGACTGAACTTTAAAATTTTGAAAATCAGTATTTTTATTGGTATATTTTCCCTGTGCAAGTTGGTATATTTCAATATTATTAAGATGTGCTTCGGATTTTTCGTAAAAAATTATCTGGTCACACTGTTGGCGTTGGCCGGGAATTCTCCGTTTACTGCTGTGTGCGCTGCGACAGAATATTTACTCAACCAAAACAGTACGCGCTATTCGTATTCTGTCTTGTTTTGTTTTGGTCTATCCATATAAAACTAATACTCGCTGTTTTGATTTAATTTGAAAATGGATTTACCTTTGAAAAAGAAAACGTACGCGCAAAAATACAGACCGGAGTGGGAAAATATGGACGAATTTAAAGGTTGGCTAAAATCGGCAAGTGGAGACTCAAGCAAAGTGTTCTGTACATATTGTTCCACGGAAATTCTTGCCAAACTATTTGACATCAAGAAGCATGTTGAGACAAAAAAACGTAAACAGAAAGTAGAGTTCAAAACAGGTACGTGAAAGAATTTAAAATTCGTTTTGTTGAGAGCAGACTCAATCGATGTGAAAAATGAGTTTGATACTTTCATTATTTTTAACCAGTCCTTTTCTTTCTATAACAAAAGTATCAAGCTCATATTCTGCGTCTATATGGTCAGTGTTGTGTGTGTTTTTTTTCATTTGCCGCAGTTTTCATGTGCAAAGAAGAGCCAGACTCGTATCAGTGTTGCCCTAAAATAATTGAAATCCAGTTATGAAGGTAAACTAAAGTGTAAAGTTTTATCTGGCTAACGAAAGCGCGACCTGAGAAAACGCGGCAAATTCTCATTTTTTTAACTTTGGCAACTTCTAGCTACTTTTTGGGGTAAGATAATGTAGGAATCTGGCAACTTTTTGCAAAAGATCTAGCTACAGAGATGATAGTACAGTTGGCAACACTGCCCACCGGTCGAATTTCAACCCCCGCTACTTACAATCTATATAGCACTTACTAATTCCACGAGTACACTAATTCCATGCTATTATAAAGTACCTACTTATTCCATGCTCAAGTTGTCTACACACTTCCCTAAAAAATTTACTGAGTCTGTAGAATGAATGGAATAGAATACTGGATGTTCAGCAAGGAACATATTTACTGTAGGGAGATCATATTATATTACTTTCCTCTATGAGGGAGATGTTCAGTACTTCAGTTGTTTATAGTCTGTGGTCTGTGTTGTGGTACTAATTACTAATTTAATTTTAATTATTTTAAGTGTACGAGACTCCGAGTACTTCTTTGCTGCTCACCGTATTCAATGTCTAGGCTTTAAAGACGTATTCTTATTTTTTTGCCAGTAATTTAAACTCAGCAGTGTTCCAAATATTGTAATGGAAAAACTGAAAAAGTGTAGGCTATGTGTAGCGGAGAATGTTCAGATGTATGTGGTTGCCAATAAGAACCTGCAGGAGATTTATGAGAAGCTATTTGATGTCCCAGTAAGTACATTACCTATGTAAAAATTGACGACCTAATAGTGGACATTTATTGATGAATGCTGTCAAGTATTCATCTAAGTCAATAAATGTCCACTGTTGGAAATAGGCCTCCCTCAAGACCAAGGGTCCCCACATCAACTGGTCCTGTGTTTCCCGTATCTAGCAAGTTCCTACCAGGAGAGACTTACAGTGTGTATGTCTCTCCTGGTAGGAACTTGCTGGCCTCGCCACTCCAGAACCATATGGACTGTAAAACATATTTATTGGTAGTATTTAAAATAAACAAATAATATATGTATGCTTTTGTTGCAGTTTGTAACTGAAGACAGTAGACCGATGCTCGCTTGTTTCTTTTGCTGCTCTAAACTGAAGCAATGCTACAAATTGCAGAGAAAATGTCTGGAAGCCGAGCAGCTTTTTGCTCAGATTTTAAATGATGACTATGAGGTGAGTTTCGACTTTAACTTTTTATTTGCAATGTTAAATATTAAATATACCACAATACTTCTACTTCTGTATGAAACTTGTAAAGTGACATGTTGATACCGAGCTATACAAACATAGTTCATGCAGTGGTCAGTGACGTTGGTAGTGCCACCAACTATCCAGGGCGTAATGTAGGTGCACTAAGTTGTGTCACTTGTGAAGGTTCTTCTGGCTGACTCATCATCATCTGTCTAGCCTTTTCCCAACTACGTTGGGGTCGGCTTCCAGTATAACCAGATGCAGCTGAATACCAGTATTTTACATGGAGCGACAGCCTATCTGACCACCACAACCCAGTTACTGGGTAACACGATACCCCTTGGTAAGACTGGTTGTCGGGCTTCTGACAATCCGTAATGACGCAAAGATCCACAAATGACAAATGACCAATGGCTTAACATGCTTTCGGAGGCACAGAGGGGTCTTGGTATGTAAAGGTTGTCACCCATCCACGGACCAACCATGGCCAGCATAGCTTAACCTGATTGATTTACCCGTGTGGCTGTTATTATTTAGCCACAAGCCCCTCTTCTGGCTGAATATATTAATAATAATAGTTTGTGATCATAGTGACCGTCATCATAAGCATAAGTAACCTAATACTATAATAATCTTTTTACAGCCCAATCCTGTAATAAACCAAGACCACTTAGAGTTATTCAGTGGGTTTATTAAATCTCCAACAGAGAACATAAATATAGTTGATGTTGTTCAAACAGATGGCATTGTTATCAAAGAAGAATTACCAGCTGTTTGTGAGGGACTAGATGATGTTATTGAGCCAAAGGAGGAACATCAAAGTGATGGTATGTTTTTAAGAATAAAAATAAATATCTTAAAATAAATGAAAGCTATAATCTATTTATTTTATATTAATCAAAAATGCTACTAACTGCTAAGTAAATAAGTGCTAAATGCTAAGAACTACTTCAAAGTTTTGGTGATGTTTAGTTTTATTCAACTTAACCACAATATTGTGAAATAAAACAAATATTAATCAAACTCAAAGCATTTATTTTAAATAAACCAATTACAGGCACTTAAATTGTCAAGGGGTCGGTCGGTCACTAAGAAAGATGAAGCTAGTTGCCCATTCCAAAGCGTAGTAGGTATCTATGGAGAAGAACTGGCAAGAAACTCCACAGACACTCTTTTAAATCAAAGTATTATGGTTACAAAATATTGTTTACATCATTCATTTTGAAATTATACATGTGAGAATGATGCAAAACGTAAAAGCGTCCGTAATAAAAATATTAACAAAAAAAAAAGCAATTCAAAAATTAAAATAAGCCGTGGCAGCTAAGAGATGACCTCTACTGACGACGCCCGGCAATGAAGAGATCCGTAGGCGAACCAAGGTCACCGACATAGCCCGAAGAATTGCCAAACTTAAGTGGCAGTGGGCAGGGCCACATTGCTCGCAGAACAGATGGCCGATGGGGCCGAAAGGTTCTGGAATGGCGACCGCGTACCGGAAGACGTAGTGTTGGAAGGCCACCTACAAGGTGGACCGATGACCTTGTGAAGGCTGCAGGAAGCACAAAACCGGACTAAGTGGCGGTGCTTGGGGGAGTCCTATGTCCAGCAGTGGACGTCTTTCGGCTGAAATGATGATGATGATGATGATGACGGCGCCCGTTCACGAACATGACGCATGGATTGGCACCATTCAGCTCAACCATTGCCACCATCAGCGAGACATTAGAGTGAGCACGACATACTCCCAGCCGCCAGGGCGCATTCAAGTCAATGAAAGACGTAGGTATCCAGTAAATGGCAGCTTTATAGTACATAGTACTCAATAACAATGTGCTGTGCAACTATACAATGCTAAGTGATTGAATTTATACAATGCAAAGATAGTATTTGAAATCTTCAGCAGCTCCCACACTATTTTCAAATGCTAACCAATTAGTTTTTGCGGTCTTGTGGAGCAGGACCAGCATTGAGCCAAGCATTTTTATCAGCGATGTAATCCCCCAACTTATAATATGCATGGTTGCATAGTGTGCGTTTTATACAAGATTTGAATTTTGTTTCATTCAGTTGAAGTATGTGGGGAGGTATTTTATTGTAACATTTTAAACAGTACCCCATGAAAGATGAGTCTACTTTAGCCAGCCTGAAACCTGGTTGAACTAATTGGTCCCTATTTCTAGTGATATAATTGTGTCCTTCACCTCTTTTACTAAAAAGATGTAGATTTTTCCTTATGTACATGATGTTTTCATAGATATATTGACAAGGTACCGTCATGATGTTAATTTCTTTAAACAGTTCTCTTAGAGAGTCGCACCTGCAGAGACCATATATGGCTCTGATGGCTCTTTTCTGCAGAATAAAAATAGACTCGATGACTGCAGCCCGTCCCCATAGTAAAATACCGTACGACATAATACTATGAAAGTAACTCAAATATACTAGCCGTGCGGTATCTACATCAGTAAATTGACGGATTTTTCTCACAGCTGCTGCTGAACTTAACCGTCCTGCAAGGGAAGTTAAATGAGGCCTTGAGTCGAGCGTAATCCCCAGGAAAACAGTTTTATCGACGAATTCTAGAAAGAAAGAAGTAGGAAAGAAAAATAGATTAGTCACAGAAACACGTGCACATAAAAGCTATGGGTAATTGTTATAAATAATAAAACAAAAACAGATTTACACAGAGAGACACAGAACATGTACATATAGTCGGCAACTGCACGCCGTGACTGTGACAAGTAGGCTTCCACTCAGCATGATGCTGTGCTATGGGGGACCCACAGCAAAGCGCTGGTTTTCAGTGGTCACCCGAAAACGACGTACGGAAACTAAGTCAGGTTATGAGATTTTAACATATTAGAAAAAACAGGTAATAAAGTAAAACAAAAAAAACAGTACTTAGAAAATAATATAACCATTATGATCGATAAATACTATACAATAAGAACACAAACAATAAAATAACATAAACAAGTATTTAAGTAGGCATCATCACCATGCATAAACAATTCCTACCTACCCAATACATAGTACACAATAAGGTTCAGTGATTTGTCTCGCTCCCACTCTCAACTTCGCGTCGCCTGCGCGCGCGCTCACTATATAATAAGAATAACGTACATTTATTAAAAAAATTCCCACCCCGACCGCTTCGTCCACTAAGGACACTCCGGCCCCTAAAAAGATCCCCCTTCCCTCCTCCTGTAATCTTGCAGGATAAATCGAAATGGTTGGACGTATCCAAATGGTGCGTCGACCTGAAAATCGGCTTCACGAAAGCCACGACTACCCAGCAGGGTATCAAAATATCTGTCCCGACGTCCCGCGACTATCGGGAATTGACCAGAGTTCTCCGGGCGAGAGGTGTGTCATACCACACCTACTCGCTCCCCGAGGAACGCCAGATCCGCGTGGTGATCCGTAGGATCCCAAAGGAAATCCCCACGGCCGACATCAAGGCCGACCTTGAGTCCCAGGGCGTCCCCGTGGACGAAGTGCACCGCATGCACCGCGTCAAGTGCCTGGGTGAGCATGGCACGTCTGACTGCCCCCGCCCCAAAGACAGGTCATTATGCACCGAGCCGCCCAGCTGCGTGCTGTGCGGTGAGGCTGGGCACCCAGCCAACTACCGAGGCTGTCGTATGGCCCCCAAGACGTCTTCCTCAAAGCTGGTGAAGCGCGCAGACGCCCGCCAGCAGAGAGTGCCCATCATATGGGTTCTTCCCCCCCCCCATCACAGACCCTCGCACAACTCCCCCAGAGGCTAAGCCCGCAAAGGCCTAGCCCTTGGAACTACCTGAACCACCAGCAGGCCTTCCCTGCTATGGTTCAGCCGAGACCCACTCCGCCTCCCATCAGACCGCTGATGGACCCCCGCATCTGCGTCTCCGCGCCCCTACCAGTTCAACCCGCGAGACCCGCGCCCGCTCCCATGGCCGCTGCCGCAACCGCTGCGCCACGGCCCGTTGCCGCTTCAACCACTCCGGTTGTCGGTCGGTCCATCCCAGTAGATCCGTTCAGCGTGATCTCTGGGACCTTCGCGTTATTCTTTACGCCCCGCGCGCGTAAAATGGCCAACGAGCTCGTTGCCGCCCGAAACTCTTGCGATCTCGCCCACATCCAACGTATCTTCCACGCGTATCCCGAAATTACGCAAGCCCTTGAAAACTTCGCGAAACCCCCCCAGTAATGGATATACAACCCAAAGCACGTACCAAACCCCGATCCCTAAAGTTAGGTTTCTTTAATGCCAATGGCATGATTAATCAACGCGATGAAATCGCTGCATTCCTCCGCGACCACCAAATTGATATTCTCCTCCTACAGGAAACCTTCCTAAAGCCCAGCCGTCGAAACCCGTCAATTGCAAACTATCGTATAGTTCGCAATGACAGGACTAGATGCCACAAGGGCGGCACCTTAATCTACTATAGAACGTCCGTTCACTGCATCCCAATGGACCCGCCCCCTCTCTCACGTTTAGAAGTGTCCATATGTAAGTTAGGCATGACTGGCCATCAACCGATCACCATAGTATCGGCCTATGTTCCCCCCGTTTGCACATCGGAGTTAGGCCTTCCCCCCCTCTCTGACGACCTTTCCATTTTACTTGGCCTGAGTGACTCCGTTATCATAGCGGGCGATCTCAACGCCAAACATCATGCCTGGAACAGCACCAGGATCTCCACCAGAGGCAAACACCTGTTTGACCTATGTCCCATCCTCAACTTTGACATCATCGCCCCGATGACTCCCACTCACTTTCCCCACGACCCTAGCCATACCCCCGACGTACTTGACATAGCGCTTCTGAAGAGTATCAACCTACGGTTGGATTCTATAGAGGCGCTTGACGAACTCTCCTCTGACCACCGTCCAGTTGTTGTAAAGCTGGCCCCACGCCTAGGTCTCCACGACCCTGATAGACCCCCTCTCACCAAGTTAGTTACAGACTGGAGGAAAGTAAGCGACTGCCTGAAATCCACCACGTTAGGTCCCCGACTAGACTCCATTCCCGACCACTTCGACTCTATCGCTGACACGACAGCCGCGATCGACTCATTCACAGTACACGTACAATCAGTCCTGAACGACTGTTCAAGGGAGGTTCCGGCGATGGACGACCATCGCTGGAGGCTTCCGGACGATGTGCGCGAACTGTTGATTGAGAAGAACGCGGCTGTCCGTGCGTACAGTAACTTTCCCAACCACGCGAACAAAGCCCATATGCGCTATTTACAGAGATCTGTAAAGACACGCCTATCGGAGCTGCGTGACGCCGGCTGGGACAAGATGCTGAGTGAGTTAGAGCCCACTCACCGAGCGTTCTGGGACCTTCAGAGGAAACTCAAATCCGATGAAGTCGTCTCAATGCCCCGCCTGGTGCGCCCCGACAAGACTATCGCTTTCGATGACGTCGACAAGGCGGAATGCCTAGCCGATAGTCTTGAGGCTCAATGCTCACCTAGCTCTCAACCAGTAGACCAAGCTCACCTGTCCTAGGTCGACGCGGAAGTCGAACGTAGAGCCTCCCTCCCGCCCGTTGAAGACCCTGACTATCCTCTGCCTCCCGTCACTCCAGACGAAGTACATGATATCATCAAGGGTCTAAAACCTCGCAAAGCCCCCGGCTCAGACGGAATCACCAATAGGGTGCTCCAACTGTTCCCCGCTCACCTCATAATGCTCATGGCCACCATCTTCAATGGAGCCCTGAGCAATAACATCTTAAGCATTGCAATAGCAATAACGCTTCATGAACTGCTTGATGGTGGGGATTTTAAGATCGAGATGGAGGATCTCGTTTCGGACGAACCAGGGGGCTCCCGTTGCCTTTCGGAGGAAACGGTTTTGGAGGCATTGCATCCTGTGGGTGTGGTGGGGCCTAGCATGTGTGAAGACTGCACAGGCATATGTCATGATGGGACGGATGCACGCTGTGTAAATACGCAATTTGCCCTTAAGGGACAATTTGCTGCGCGCATTTAGGACGGAGTGTAGTCTACCGAGAGCGAAAGCGGCACGCGAACGCACCTGCTTAATGTGCTCTGAGAACGAGAGATGGTGGTCAAGGGTCACGCCTAGGTATTTGGCTCGCTTCTCCCAAGGGATAGGCTTGCCGAACATGGTGAGCGGTCGGGGGGGGTGTTCAATGATGTACTACTTAGGTATAAGTGCCTATCGCCGCGATGAAGGACAACGGGACTCATTCTACGCATAGCTATCAGCTATCGAGAATTCAAATTTCTCTTGATTCAATACTATCTCAGAAATACTACTTTTGACATTTGGTAAAGAAAATCTTATGCACTTAGTTTTTTTCCCATTTAATACTAAATTATTAGCGGTGAACCAATTTTGGACCTGCAATAGGGCGTTATTTACGTCGTCAAAATTTGATGCACGTCTATTAATTTTAAAAATTAAGGTTGTATCGTCAGCAAATAACACCATTTGTGGTTGGGTTTTTAACAAGTGGGGTAGATCATTAATATATAGAGGAAAGGACCCAGTATCGAGCCTTGTGGTACACCCATTTCTACTTTTAAGCCGAGTGAATTGACACCATTTATTTGAACTTGCTGCTCTCTATCATTTAAATAAGATTTTACTAAACTGAGCGCAAGGTCTCCAAGTCCGTAATGCTTAAGTTTCAAGAGTAATGTTTCATCTTTCTGGCATTTGATTGCGTCGTTTGTCGACGCAATCAAATGCCCTGGAGAGGTCACTTTATATTGCTATTGCGTCTTGGGCCTCTTCCCACGCCGTAAATATGTGTTTTAATAAGGTGACACCGGCGTCAGTCGTACAACGTCCCTTGGGGAAGCCATGCTGTTGATCGTGTAAGATTTTATTGGTGTTAAAATGATTGAGCATTTGATTACCCTTTCAAACACCTTGCTGAAAACCGGCAACACGGATACGAGTCTATAATTATTGATGTCTCAACTATCCCTGGATTTGAAAAGTGGTATTACCTTGCTATATTTCATTAGATCCGGGAAGACTCCTTAATCAACACACAAATTAAATAATAATGCTAAGTACGGCGCTATAGTCTCAATAATGGAGGTACAAACTTTGATTGACATTCCCCATAGATCTTCTGTTAATTTGATCTTGATTTGCTTGAAAGCTTTTATTACTGTTATGGAGTTTGTATGCTTGAATTTAAATTCAATCGGGCAGGATGAAACGTGTGCTCTTAATAAGGCGAGGGCGAGGAATTTAGGCTTTCAGTAGTTTGTAATGATATACACATTTACTTACAGAGCTAGAACCGGATAATTTAGACATTAGCTGTCTAGATGTAGCAGGTATACCACAACAACATTCTGAATCAGATTTAGAAGATGATGTACCTTTAATGGAGTTTAAAATTGAAGTGGAGGAAGGACAGGAAGTATCTAAGAATAAACGAAGAGACAGGGAGACGCAAAGTAAGTATTAGTTAGTTAATCTATAGGTAAGCAAACAGGCAAGTGGTTCACCTGGCAGGAAGTGATTATTGTTACCCAAAGGGCGTAGCCGCTTACATGTACTTACAATGTTGAATTCTATATGTTGGACTGTAACTCGAAGTCACAAATGATAAACTACACTCCCGAGCAAAAGTATGGAATCACTTACTTGGAATTGATTCCGCGTGATCTTGAGTACTTAATAACTAGTTATGAATAATAATATAAATGGTACCTACCATGTTAAACTTTAAATTTATACAAAATTCATTTAAATCACACCAGTATTTAAGGAGCTATCCCGGATTACGTGAAGAAGTAAGGAAAAAGTATAAATGTTTCAATTGTTCTCGTAGATACGTCGCGAGTTGCGGTCTATTGACCCCCTATAAAAGCACGAATTATCGGATTTTCTTTATCACGAGTACAGTGCACAAATAGAAATCACCAGTGAACGGAAAAAAACATGGAATCATTACTTCAAGGGAACTAAACGCACATCTTGACACAAAATCCCAAACAAACTCACATCATCAACACATCGAAAACCCTTCGCTGATTCGCGAAAATACACAAACAATATTATTACTACTGCAGGCTTAGCATGACACTCTCTATTTCTTCGAAGAATAGACACGGCTATTTCCATACAAAGTGACATTTCGTTTCTCCTTTTTTGACATCCCACCGTAGAAATCTTTCTACCTAAAAAAGGACCTAGAGACAAAGATCGTTAAAAACGAAAGACAAGATGACAGATTGTAGAAGGATTTCTACGGTGAGATGTCAAAAACTGAGAAACGAAATGTCACTTTGTATAGAAAGAGCCGTGTCTATTCTTCGAAGAAATAGAGAGTGTCATGCTAAGCCTGCAGTAGATGCACAGTTAAAAATGAACCTTATTTCGTGATAATTTGGGTTTAAATTAACATGCAACGTATAGGCCGCTAATGACATTTCTACGACGCCGCTTCGCCCACCATTCGTCACCCGGGATGTTTTATGTAATAAGGTGCAACGCAAATAATTAATCGTGATAGTGATGGTATTAAAATATAGAATTTATTATGATAAAACATGTTTTATGAACTGGTTATGAGGTCTGTAAATAGAGCAGTGTTTAGGAAGTAATAGGTAGGTAGGTTGTATACTAATTAAAATTTATTATACCTAAGGTAAATAAAAAAATGTGTGGTCTATTTTTTATTTATTTACAATTTAGGTATCTACACATTAGCATTATATCACTGCTTATTATTTGCTCAGTGTTACATATATACATAAACTCACGCCTTCTTTCCATGGGAGTAGACAGGAACTACAGACATTGTTATTGCTCAGTGTTATCATGAACATAATGAACGTGAATCCCGTGTGTTATTACCGTCTTTGACATTTGACTATTACCTAAGTTACGTGCCTCGGAATATTGTAAGTTTAACGAATTTTAAGGAATTTTTGAACAATACTTTTGATAAACGGTATGTCGTGGGATGGCGAGTAGAGTTGTTTTTTAAACAAGTTTAATATGTCATTATAGTTGGTCACATTTAGAAAGCATTTGTTTGATATTACAGTCAGGTTATGCTCGCTGGTTAAACATTTTCCTGATTGAACTTTCATAATATTTCGTAGGACACACTCAGAACGGTAACATACTTTAAACATAGTTACTGAGGGATACGCCAATCCACCAAAGTCTTTAAGACATATTAATTGGTGAAAATAAATATTTTGCATAATGCCGTTCCCCATAGAAAAAAAGGTTATGTCTAATAAAATTTGTTATTATGGTCAGGTAAAAAACTAAATTGTTTGGTTGGCATAACATCATCCCCATAGACTTCGTGTCATAATTCAAACCGACTTCGTTTTTAATAAAAATATAATAAATAGCGATGTATTTACACGTGAAAACTAAGTCCAGCATTATTTTTATGCAAATGTGATTTATTTATACACCACCTTCACTGCACAAGAAGGCATTTTTAAATATTTAACACGCAAAAACCTGTAAATAATACTCGACCACCGCTGTTGCCTACTGCGGACGAACTAAAAGCGTGAGCGGCGCAATCGGTAAGCCCCGCCCACCGCGGCCCAATCTGCTTTGGGTCATTTTATAAAACTAGGAATGCTTCCATGATTTTTCCCGTTCACTGACACAAACCGACCTTCCGACCTCGCCGCCGAGGTCCCTCGCGAATACCCCGTACGAATACCCCGACGTAGTTGTCCCCCCCCCCCCCCCCCCGACCCTTGCTCGATGAAGTGTCAGCCCGCGCCGCAGCTGAGCCCGTAGCTTTAAATTCCCCGTGTAATGTAAAAAATTCGGCCCTGGCTGGAGGCTTTGAGTCCGCTTAAGGCAGCCACAGGATAGTCCGGTTGAGTAGTGAGGACCTCTCAAGGTCAACTACGAGAGGCCATTGTCAAAAATAAAAACTTTCACACGTTGACCGGTACACATCTCCGCTACTTTTGACCCTTGAATTTGGACGACAATGGATACTACACCTACAGAAGCAGCACAAATCGTCGCCCTATTGCAAGAAGGGCTCAGCCAGCGGGCTGTCGCACGTCAGCTCCACATAAGCTAGTCCTGTGTTTCGAAAGTCTATAAACGCTTTCGGGAGACTGATGGCGTTATCCCGAGACCAAGATCTGGACGGCGCCGGTGCACATCGGAGAGGGATGACCGTTTTATCGTGTCAACTTCTCTCCGAAATCGACATTTGACTGGTGTCGACGTCCAACAGGAGCTCCGAAATGTTCGTGGGGTAGCTGCCAGCGAGTGGACAGTTTGTCGGAGACTTAAGCAAGCTAATTTGACTCCAAAAAGACCTGGTACGGGCCCAAAACTGACGGCAGGTCACCGACAAGCACGTCTTCAATTTGCTCGCTCCCATCTTGATTGTTGAGCAAAGGAGGCGAGTCCTGTTCCTCCAACGAGTGCAGAATGTGTTTGCAGCGACCGAAGGGGTCGGGTCTACAGGCGGCCTGGGGAGCGATTTGCGCGGTGCTGTTTCGCTGAGACAGTAGTTTATGGGGGCGGTTCTTATATGATGTGGGATTTCTTTCAACGGCAAAATTGAGCTTATTTTCGTGCCTGGCGGGGAACGAGGAGGCGGTCTAACTTCAGACCGCTACATTTCCGATATTCTGCTGGAACATGTCGTTCCTTATGCGGGATATATCGGTGATGACTTCCTTATGCACGATAACGCTCGTTGTCACACGGCTGCAACGATATGCTATATTTTTGAGTGGTTACAACTTTAAAATTAAATACATTCGTAGTGCCAATAACTGTGCCGATTACCTGTCACGCGCGAGCCTGAGCGATGAAACAGGAGGCACGGCTGAGCTTATAGAGGGTAGTAGTGGCCTCATATGTTATTAAGTTGGCCAAAGTAACTGAGTATATTTTAAATGGTTGGCCGAGGAAAGTTTCAGATCAAGGTATTTTTCCATACTTTTTATGCAAAAATCAACTCTTTGTAGAAAATGATATAGTAATACGGGGTCACAAAATAGTTATACCGGAAACTTTGCAAAGAAAAATTTTAACTGAGCTTCATAAGTCTCATTTAGGAATTGTAAAATGTAAAGCTGAAACCAGGAGTAGAATTTGGATCCCTGGCATTGATAAGGCTATTGAAGTGATGATCGGGGATGTAACATATGCGCACAGCTCAGACCGTCTCCCGCACGGGCAGCGCTTGCTGTGTGGCCACATCCTCCACACCCGTTCCAGAGAGTACACATAGATTTCCTTGGACCGATTAATGGTCAGACTTATTTAATAATAGTTGACGCGCATTCTAAATGGGTTGAAATATATAAGACTAACAGCACTTCTACTTCCGCAGTTATAGCAAAATTATATGATTTCATGTCAAGATTCGGTGTTATTCACACTTTGGTCAGTGATGGTACATGTTTTTTATCAGGAGATTTCGTACAATTTTGCTCATCTATTGGAATATTGCACGTGACATCTCCCGCCTATCACCCTGCTAGCAACGGTCAGGCAGAGAGCTATGTAAAAGTGATTAAGAAAGGTATTAAATATTTTTTAATGATGTCTACTAATTTAAAACGAAACAGTGAAGACTTACTGAAATACCTGTTTGATTATAGAAATTCTTCACATGCTACAAGAGGCTCTTCGCCTGCCGAATTAGTGTTTGGACGGAAACTTTGTTCCCGTTTAGATTTGTTAGTTTCAGACAAGCCATCGCCGGCCTCACCTAACACCCTAGCTAAAGTTGTGGAACGTAATCAGTGTTCACAGAGTTAAGCTCATGGGGGCACAAACAAGCAATGTTTCATCCCCGGAGATAACATTATGTATAAAAAATATAATATTAATAAAAAATATTCATGGAATAGAGGCATTATAATAAAACGCACGGGTAAAACTACCTATTTAATCAAAGACTGTCAAAATACAAGGGACCGGACAACACCAATAATACGTTTACTGACAGCCCTGTCGATACAGCATTGTTCTCTGACACATACGTCAACGAGACTCAGAATGAGGGGGAAAGTGGGTGATACACAGATCACTGATTCAGTGCCACTTCATGTCGAAGGAAGAAACTATGAACTGGGGACAGTAACTACTGTAGAACAGTCCTCAGTTTCTGCAGCAACAGATGACGAAAATGAAGAATTCTTCGACGCTTCAGGGATTGATGTCAGGACTGCATCAGATAGGGTTTGCGTCCGAACCGATACGTTAATTACAAACCATTCTTTTGTACTAGTTTACATTAGTGTAGAAATTGTAATTGTGTCAAACTAAAAGGGGAGAATTGTTATATATGAATTATTGTGTGAACGCAGCCATAGCTGGGATTGGTTGAGTTGTGAACTGCCAGAATGACTTAAGCCCTGCCTGTTGTCACTTGGTCCTAAATAAAGCGTGAGTGCGTAAATCACTTCTGTGTGTATTACTTGCCTTCCTCCTACAAACATAACAAGTGCGATTGAATGATTCACACTAGGATTGGAAAGACGGAATCTCCTTTCCAGTCCTAGTGTGAATCATACAGTCCGCTATTATTTTGATTCGTGTGTATGTCAATCTGCTTCTAAAATTATACTTACCAGATATTTATAATCACAGGGGCGACCGTTGCGAAGAAACCAAAACTAGACATTCGAAGAACAAAACTACAATATGCAATAACAGCCGAGCAAACGAAAAAAGAAAAATCAGACACGAAAGTTATCCGGATAACTAAAAAACATACGTCCAAACCTGGCACTTATTTCAAAGAGCCTTACAAATGTGATCAGCGTAGTTTTAATCCAACAAAAAAAATGATACAACATACTCGAACACAACTTGGTGTAACACCTCACAAGTGTGATATATGTCAGCGTAGTTTTATTGCAAAGAATGCTTTAACGAATCATATTCGTGTACACACTGGTGAAAGACCTTTCAAATGTGATATATGTCAGTGTAGTTTTCGTCAAAATAGTCATTTAAAAACTCATATTCGTCAACACACTGGTGAAAAACCCTATAAATGTGATATATGTCAGCGTAGTTTTATTGCAAAGAGTGCTTTAACGAATCATATTCGTGTACACACTGTTGAAAGGCCTTTCAAATGTGATATATGTCAGTGTAGTTTTCGTCGAACTGATACGTTAAAAAATCATATGCGTCAACACACTGGTGAAAAACCCTATAAATGTCACTTATGTCAGCGGAGTTTTTGTGGAAAGAGTACCTTGATAAACCACATTCGTATACACACTGGTGAAAAACCTTTCAAATGTGATATATGTCAGTGTAGTTTTCGTCAAAATATTCATTTAAAAACTCATATTCGTCAACACACTGGTGAAAAACCCTATAAATGTGACTTATGTCAGCGTAGTTTTGGTGAAAAGAGTGCTTTAACAAATCATATTCGTATACACACTGTTGAAAAACCCTATCAATGTGACTTATGTCAGCGTAGTTTTCGTGTAAAGAAATACTTAATAAAACATATTCGTATGCACACTGGTGAAAATCCTTTCAAATGTGATATATGTCAGCGTAGTTTTGGTGAAAAGAGTGCTTTAACAAATCATATTCGTATACACACTGGTGAAAAACCTTTCAAATGTGATATATGTCAGTGTAGTTTTCGTCAAACTGGTACGTTAAAAACTCATATTCGTCAACACACTGGTGAAAAAGCCTATAAATGTAACTTTTGTCAGCGTAGTTTTGGTGAAAAGAGTGCTTTAACAAATCATATTCGTATACACACTGGTGAAAAATCCTATCAATGTGACTTATGTCAGCGTAGTTTTCGTGTAAAGAATTCCTTAATAAAACATATTCGTATGCACACTGGTGAAAAACCTTTCAAATGTGATATAATTATGTCAGTGTAGTTTTGTTGAAAAGAGCGCTTTAACAAAACATATTCGTGTACATGCTGGTGAAAACCCTTATAAGTGTGATGTATGTCAACGTAGTTGTAGTAAAAAGACTCATTTATCAATATGACGGCACAGGGTCAGAGACATATTGCAAAATCAAAGTGGTTCAACAGTAATACATTAGAATTTATTATAACTTATTTAATTTATTAATTTTACAGGAAACCACACATAATCAGTTTCTATAAATGAAAAGCGTCTTATGACTTAATTAACTTGACATCTTACAATAATAGCTATGACACCAGTAATACCTTAGTTCAGACAAAATAGCAACAAAGTACAGAAAGGTAGAGTAACAATAAGTAAGGGTAATACAACCTGTGCACCGGGCCACGCCTGAAGTCAGAATGCCATTTTGCTTTTTTTTTTTTGTATGGCATCTCGTAGTTGACCTTGAGAGGTCGTGACTACTCAACCGGACTATAAGCCATTTTGCTTTTTATTTTTGATTGATTTGACGTGATTCTCCCACCTCCTCGCTGCGGGGCGGAGTTAGGGCTCCCACACAAATCTGCGAATTCGCATCGAATCGCAAAAATCTGCGAGCTCTATTGTTTTTTTTATTATGTTATTTTATTCAATGCGGCGCACGGTGGATCGAAAATCGGCTGTAGAAGACATAGGATTCGATTTCTTAAATGTTATTTTTTTTGCTGGAAATGACTTCTGCTGATCATTACTATGTACAAAAATGACACCCGAGTTAATTCTGCCCAAAAACGAAGGAAATATATTCTTTTTACGAAAAATTTGTATGAAGCTAGTATGAAAAATCGAGTTATCTCCTAAACGGCATGTTTAACCGTAATATCCTTGGAGGTGGTCATAGTGCTAATTATTTATGATTTTTTGGTTGCCGATTTGACGAAAAATTTAATGCCGTTTTTTAAAAAAAATCGTCAAAATATTTTTATTTATTTTTACATGTAAAACGATCCCTTTTAGTGTCCAAGTTAAAATTTTCGACATGTTATTAACCCAAATATTAACAACACACAAAACAAAACAAGAAAAAATAAATAAAAAAATTGCTGTTTTTGACACATTTTTATTAATTTAAATAAAAAAAGATTATCAAACTCTTATTTAAGTAACATATAAAGTTATATTATATACAAAATAATTTAATTTAAGGAATTAATACTAAGCAAAAAGTAAAATAAATAAAAAAAGACAAAAAATCATTAAATATTAGAAAAAAAAAACCCAAACAGACTCAAGTACAAATTTACAAATAAGTACATATATAATTTTTTTACAAATTTTCCTCATCACTCTCGTTGTCAGACTCCAATTCTGAGTCAGCATCCAGATTGGATATATCCAAAAACTCGAACTCAGTTTCCTGAAATTGAATTAAGTCGAGAGTTTCAGCAAAAAAGCTCTGCTTTTTCTTGGCATCTAACTTAGGCCTTTGTGCACTTAGCAAAGGATCCGAAGAAACAACAAGCATATTTAAAATGTCTTGATTGGAATCCTGCCTGCTTCTTTTCCGCGAATGATGTTCTCGAAACTTCCTAAAATCTTTGTTTCGAGACTCTGAGGCTTCTTCCGAGAGAGTCCCAATCGGCACAATATTATTTTTCTCAATTATGTCAGCCCCATGGATTAATAATTTATGAACGGTTGACGACATGTAGTACCAGTCGTATAATAATACGTACTTTCTGCTGTTTTGCGGGCATAATCTCTAAATTTTATTATATCGACCTGCTCTCCAGATGTAATTGCTTGTAAAATTACAGCAAATCTTTTGATGAGGTCTTCATCCAAACCAGTTATAGCTGCGGTTTTATTAGGAAACTCAAAGAATTTTCTTGCAGTATTCCCGTCATTGGTGGTTCCCGAGCCTTGTTTTACTATATCAATCAACAGATTGAGCTCATCTTTGAATTTATTTTGAATTATTTTCTTCCTTGTCTGTAGCATTTCTTTGTGTTCATCACTTCTCGCTGCCCACCGTTTGAAGTCGAGCCTGTATGCAATGTGTAACAGACATTCCATACAATATATACGGGCGTGTAGGGATGACAAGCCAAATTCATACAGGTCAGAACACACAATTTTTGATGTTACAGCATCTAAGCGGTTCATTTCTGTAGGCTTTGCTAAGCACAGGTAGCACGATGCATTTGATCTAGCTTCAGAAAGGTAAGTGCAAACTTTAGCGTCGATCATCGTCATCATTAGTTCATGAGTCATCCTATTATTATTATTGCACTCTGTGGGGATAAGGGCCTCAATTTCTTCATCCATTTGTTTTTTCAGCTCAAGGACAACTGCTTCACTCTCCATTACAAAAGTAAACTGAACTGGACGACAATACAAAACTGAGCATGGTTTTGGGTTCGTCCATAAGATGTTGTCTCCATCTGTCAGTTTAAGTGGCACCAAGGAGGTCATGAAAATGCTCGAGTCATCTTCCTCACCCTCCATTTTCTGCTTGTATCGGCTTTGGTTAGAAGCACCATCAAATCCCCACTTGGATATCAGCTTCAACTGCTTGTTATACTCTTCCTTAGAAAGGCTTTGAAGGATTCTTGTAACTGTGATATCAAGTAAAGCTTTAAGTGTAATCCTAGCCGATGAATCAGTAACTGTCACTGATTGCTTCGGAGGGTAGCAATCAAGCTTAGTTTGTTGCACTTTATAGTAAGATGGATAAATATCCTTAGCACCTTCCCGAATGGCAGCCTCTCGCAACGTAATATATTGCCACTTTGAGAGTTTTAGCGAAAGAAGCAATCCAAGCGCCTTTTCTGACGTAAATATGATTGTTTTCGCTTAAGCGTTAAAAGTTTCTTAAGCGTTTCATTTAATTTAGCGGCTGCTTCAGGATTTTTCATCATGTATTCGATGACAGAGGCGTTATCTCCATGCCCTTCTTCTTTTAAACGTGCTGCAGCTGCATATGCCAATTCACTGGAATCTTCGCCTGTGTGTTCTCTTTTTTTGTTTACTTCCCAGATCTTCGAATGGTTTACGGGATCTTTTCGTCATTGTTCCAATGGATGTTGATGTCGACGGTTCTGGAGAGACTGAGGGCGCTCTTGGTATCTCATCAACACTTGCTTCTTGATTAACTAAAGTTTGCACAAAACTCGGCCAATCAATATTTGCTCCCAACCAATTCTCGTACTTTCTCCTGAAATTATCAAGGAATCGGTTGGATTTCTGCCACCTTTGTAAAGCGGCTCGCGTAAATCTCCGACAAAATTCTTTGAGAACAACACGATCTTCGTCAGACAGGCAATCGCCTATGCGGGATACAACTGCACTGAACAATACTTCATGATCAAATGAAGTACTCTCACTTCGTAGAAGCACAAACAAGTCTAAATTCGTGATTAAACTTTCCATTCTAAGATTTTATAGTCGCAGATTTAGTGTTAGCAGTTACACAGTTGTGAACAAACTAAATTATAAAACAAAACTTTAGCCCTTTTATTGCAAAACGCCAATAATTAGGTAACTACCTTCATTAGTTATCTTCTCATTAGCTAATGAAAATGTATAATTGTCACTTACTATTCTTAGAACTCATAGCACTGCTAATTAACAAATTAGCTTACTTATCAGGAAAAGTTGAATGTAATCCATAGTTGGCATTGTCGTGAGATATTGAAAATCATTAAATCACCTATAAAAACTCATTAGAAGACCTAATCAGTGTAGTTACTTAATCACTTCTTTTCGGACTCATTATAAGAGTAAACAATTGGTAATTTGGTTGTATGAAAAGTTTTAAAACTCATGATGTGTTGATAAATATCTAGCTCAAACATAGTTGTCTACGTGTGGGTGTACTATAAACCTCTGCCAACTCCTTCGGAAATATAGGAGTGATGCTATTTTATGTTACGTGTAGTTAAAAGTCCGTGTTCTTCAACATAAACACTAAAAGGAATCGTTTCATATGAAAAAACAAATGAAAATATTTTGACGATTTTTAAAAAAAAACGGCATGAAATTTTTCGTCAAATCCGCAACCAAAAAATTATAAATAATTAGCACTATGACCACCTCCAAGGATATTACGGTTAAACATGCCGTTTAGGAGATAATTCGATTTTTCATACTAGCTCCATACATTTTTTTCTTATAAAAATTATAACTCTTCCATTTGTGCACACATTTACTTCATATGACATTTTATAGAACAGTAATGATCAGCAGAAGTAATTTCCAGCAAAAAAAAAATAACATTTAAGAAATCGAGATCCTATGTCTTCTACAGCCGATTTTCGATCCACCGTGCGTCGTAGGTATCGCATCGCATCGCAGTTTTGTGTGGGAGCCCTAACTCCGCCCCGCAGCGAGGAGGTGGGAGAATCACGTAGCGCGCTACCGAGTGGTCCGATGCATGACTGTGTTGTTTACAATGCGACGCTGACAAATACATGTAGTCGTATACACACCGGTGAAAAACCTTTCAAACTTATTGGAGTTTTCGCCAATTCAAGTCACATTCTTATGTACACTGGTGAAAAACCTGATCAGTGTGATATATGTCTGCGAAGTTTTAGTGATAAGGTAAGGTTCATATAATAGAACAGAATAATTAATTTTTGAAACGTACTATAATTTGGTTTTGATCTATGTTTTGTTTATATTGACATACAAATGATTAGTTATTAAGAACTATTAAACAAGTATTGTAAAATAAAAAATATAATTATTTGAGTAGTTTTATTAACGCATGCATTATTAAATTACATTTTATTTGAATTCAGAGTCAATGTCATTACATGTCATTTGTTTTCGGGATACAGAAAAGATTTATACGATCAATGTATGATTTAAAAACAACATATACTTCCATATTTTATAAAGTTAATAATATTAATACTAGTTAATAATGTTAATAAATATTATCCCTACCAACTTTATACATCCTGAAAACTGCATTATATGTAAAAACAAATATGTACGTGTGAACTGAGGGACCACACTGGGAATTCGCAAAATGATAATCCTAGGATTTAGTAGTAGACTTAAAACAATTGTAGAACGAATCTGGGAATTTGTAAGCAAATATATTAAAAACTACTACCCATATAGTGTGGGCCCTCAGTTCTCACAGACGATCAGCCAGATGTCGGAAAGTATCTTAAAAATGAAGGTTTTGTGGATACAGACATTTAGTAAAGAATTTGTAAAGATATTTACTAAATAACAGACCACAAAGCATTAAAGATAAAAAAAAAATGACGACTGAACTGTGGTCCCTCAGTCCACTTAACAAAGATAAATATTTTAGTGAATATTACTGAATAAAATTAATAAAACCGTTCTTTTCCTACATAAAGTTTCAGTAAAAGTCTTAAAAAGTTTTGTAAGAAAAAAAAATGGAGCAAAAATATCGAAGCATTTTGAAGATAGCGATGATTAAAACTGGTCCCTCAATCCTCACCTCCACTAACATATGTGCGTGTGCCAGCTGCTAGACGAGAGGAATATCAGAAAGTCTAGTGTACTTAACTTTTAGTAATAACTTTCTACTAAATAATAGGTATCTAAAATTGTATATTTCTTTCCTCTTAGCTGAGATAATATTTTTTTTAATCCTATGAAAATAGAGCAGTGTGACCAGACAATAAAACAAAATGTAGACAGTACTATTATACTTTATTTATATCATTATTTAGACGAAACGAAAACAAGGTTGTACGGTTAATTTAACGCCATATTACATGGCTTACGTGTATTTAATAAAAAGTAGATAACAAAATTAACTAATCAATGTTATAGTACTTACAATAATTTTGAAATAATGATCATCATAGCAAAAGAAGCTCGTTCATAAAACAGTGATATCGGTAAATAAAGGCAGATTATGTAGTCCTAGTTTTTTTTATAGCATTTAATTATTTTTTTTTGCTTCTCGTAACTATAAATAAGTTAAGTACTAAGTTGATTAGCAAGCTGTTTCCGAACGCAAACTTGAAGTAACATTAAATTAAATTACCTACCCTCATTTTTTTTTTATCTATGTTCAATGAGTATCAGCTCAGCGGTTTTTAACGTACCTACGCATAGTGTTTAAAGTTAAGTTTTTCCCTACTTAAATTAAAATTAGGTAAATTCATATTATGTGCATTGCCGTATTCAGATAATTTGCATGATGAAGAAAACAAATTCATATAAAGTTTAAACAACATATTATGCATATTTTAACATGTCGTCATAATGACCGTTTATTGTATTTTGATACTAACAATTTTGTTAGAGATTTTGTTTTAATTCGGGAACATATGTTTCCTCCCAAGAAAAGTCAATATGTATTGGCTACTTTGTTAGCTTACAGCAGGGATTCCCAAACTGTTTTGGGCAAGAGACCCCTTTTGCAAAATGAACTGATACCTCAGACCCCCATAACCAATTTTTTTCGTCTTGTACGAACTTGTGCACGCTTATCGACTTTTTGAGTTTTTAAAACTACAACAATGTTACTTCCTATGAAAACATTAGTCATTCTTATAACAAGTTGGTACACGTAACACAACTTATACAGTATCTTGAAAGTATCAAATAAGAACTTGGGTTAATTAACATGGGTCGATTATTAGACCTTGTCGACCCCCAATATCAGTTTTTGTTTATGTCGACCCCTGAGAAACCGATTTCGACCCCTAGGGGTCGATATCGACCACTTTGGGAATCCCTGGCTTACAGTATACACGCAGTTAGATATTAATAATTTAACTGAGACTAGGTTAAGTGACGAAACAGTATTATCTAGTACTTCTAATGATACTGTGATAGATTCTTTAAACTTTTAGACTCGACAAAAGAGAATCATAATAAGAATATTTTACTGTATCACCAAAATATAAATCATTTCTCTGGCAAAATCCTAGACGTAGAATTGTTAATAGATAAATATCATATGGATGTCTTATGTTTTTGTGAAACCTGGTTAAGACCGGATAGGATGTTGTTTAATGTAAATAATTTTTCAGTTGCCAGTGCGTACAACAAGTCCTCAACAGGGGTGGTACCCTGGATATTTCGTAAAAGTATTTTCATAAATAAGGAAAGGAAGGATATCACTGCTTGCTCTGTTGATCGCTTATGTGAGGTAGCATGTGCAGAGGTTGAAGGCCATACTTTCTTATGTGTTTATAGACCACCGGCATCAAACTTGTCATCATTTTTAATAATTATGGAAGAAATACTAGGAAAACTTTTTAAAGATAATACGTTCGTTTTGTTTGTGGTGACCTAAATATTGATCTATTAGTTAATTCACTGGATAAAAGTAAGCTTATATCATTGTTTAAATCATTCAATTTAAAGAAGCAACTAGAATAACAGCAACCTCAGCTTCGTGCATAGACAATGTATATACTAATTGTAAAATAAAAGACTCTTCCTTAATTAGTGGCGTCAGGTCTGACCATACTGGTCAACTTGTATCATTTGACCTAGATAAAAATTTACACATAGATAAAACCATACAATTAAGACCGCTCACCTAAAAATAAATTAAAAATCTTTAATATTAATGTTCGTAGCAATCTTTCAACAGCTACTTTTGATTCACAAGACCCCAATATAAACTACGGTACATTATTTTCTACAGTTTGCCAAGAATTCAATAAAGCATGTCCTGTGAAAGAAGTTGCAATCAATAATAAAACAAAATTTAATGAATGGGCCACTGCTGGCATTAGAAAAAGTAGAGATATTTTATATAATTTGTACTACGAGAAATTATTGACTTTTGATCATGCCCTTCATAATTATGTCAGAAATTAATCTAAGATATTCAAAAGAGTCTGCGCTCAAGCTAAATCTAAATTAATAAGTAACAAAATTAGTATTTCTAACAATAAAACAAAAGCTGTGTGGCAGGTAATTAACAAAGAAACTGGAAACACAAAACAGCGAGATCAGAATGAATTGTCTTTAAAAAATAATTATGAAACCATTACAGATAAGTTAAAAGTTGCTGAGATACTAGAACATTTCTTTACCAACATCCCAATAGAGGTTACGAAATCTCTCCCCTCATCACCTATATTAGCAGAATCTCTTCTCAAAAAACACTTATCTAAGGATATTCCAAGTTTTGTATTCAAGCCCATTTCTATTGACACAATTAAAACGGCATTCAAAAGTCTTAACATAAAGAAAACTGAAGCCTTATGGGGGATTTCTGTTAAGGTTCTTGGAGATATCATTGGCACAATAGCCCCTTTCCTAACAGGCATATTTAATCAATGTTTAGACAGCGGTACGTTTCCTGATTTAATGAAACAGTAAAGTAGTACCAATTTTCAAATCGGGTAGTAAGAGTGATCCCTCTAATTATAGACCTAGGTATATCTGTGCTACCAGCATTGAGTAAAATATGTGTATGAAAAAATCATGCTAGACCAGATGCTGTCACATTTCAATTCTAATGGGATTTTACATAGTCGCCAGTTTGGTTTCACGAAAGGTAGGTCGACGACTGACGCAGGGGTAAAACTCATCAGTCACATTTTGGAATACTGGGAGAAATCCCAGGATGCCATTGGCATTTTCTGTGACCTCTCAAAAGCGTTTGACTGCGTTGACCACAATACACTGACCTATAAATTACACCGCTACGGAATTCGTGGACAAGCTGCTGATCTTGTTCTGTCCTATCTATCAAACAGGCAGCAAAAAGTAAACGTTAACGGGGCGACGTCCTCGGGGTCTCTTGTAAAAATGGGCGTGCCTCAAGCAGGGCCTGATTTACCCACAGGCTAATAAGGCTACAGCCTAGGGCGCAAGGACC
The DNA here is from genome assembly GCA_905333075.3 of Atethmia centrago. Lineage (NCBI taxonomy): Eukaryota > Metazoa > Arthropoda > Insecta > Lepidoptera > Noctuidae > Atethmia > Atethmia centrago. The sequence continues at coordinate 13,781,621 of HG995393.1, forward strand.
AAGGGGGCGGCGGGCGCAGCTCTGAGTTGAGACTTACATAATAATATTTGGTAATTTTGGGAAAATACGTACCTACGTTAAAATAAAATTCCTGCGCTCTCACATTAACCGCGCCGCGTCCTCGCCCCACCCGCGCCCGGCTGCAGTTGTACGGCCGCGCCACGAGCCGCGTTCGTTGCACAGCAAGTTTCTATATTATTTTTTCTATAGTATTCTCATTGTAATGAGAATACTTACCCCTACCGCGGACTGTTCCTGCGCTCCTTCATCGACCTCCAACGAAGTGGAAATGCCTGAAGATAAACCGTTCACTCCGTCAACCGATCCTGCACTTTGGAAAGTAAATAACGAGTTGCGGGATTTTATCGTGAAAAACGGTCTTAAACAAAATGATGAGGTAGAATTTTCTAAATCAGAAAGGCAGTATAAAAATCAGAGAAGATTTTTGACCAAAAGTATGTTCCAAAAAAACACGCCAATGGCGAAATTGCAAAAAAGAACTGGTTAGTGTACTGCGTATCTACCGGCTATGTATTTTGTGGTCCTTGCAAATTATATGGAGAAACAACGGTGTTTGCTAAAAGTGGGTTTAATTATTGGAAAAATGGTAACGCTTTATTTGATCATGACAATTCTCCCGAACATTGTAAATGTTTGGCGCAGTATGCCACTAGAGGAAAATTGTTAGGAAGATTGGATACACAAATAGTCAAACAATATAATGAAGAGATATCTTACTGGCGAAACGTATTACTACGTGTAGTTAAAACAGTAGGTTTTAGCTGCTCGTGGGCTTCCATTTCACGGTCAAAATGATGTTATTGGATCTTTACAAAATGGAAATTTCCATGGCTGTATTGAGCTCATATCTAAATTTGATCCTTTTATGGCTGAACATTTGGCCTGATTTGGACATAAAGGTCTCGCCGTCATACCTAGCATCTACGCTAATTGATGAATTTATTCTATTGCTCGCTGACGAAGTTCGACTATCCATTATAGCAGAGGTAAAAAAAGCAAAATATTATTCAATTATCATAGATTCCACTCCAGATCTTTTGCACACTGACCAGCTGACATTTATAATTCGTTATGTTTTGCCTGACGGAGAGCCCATCGAACGCTTTGTCACATTTTTACCTAATTGCGGACAAAAAGGCGAAGACATGGAGAAGGCTGTTATGGCGACAATTGATGAAACTTTGCAACTTGATATTAAAGATTGTCGTGGCCAAAGTTATGATAATCCCAAAAATATGTCTGGTCAGTACATTGGACTTCAGTCAAGAATTAAAGCTGTGAATCCTCTGGTAACTTTTATTCCATGTGCAGCTCATTCTGTACAACTCGTAGGCTCAGTAGCAGCAGAGAGCAGCGATGAGTCAGCTGCTTTTTTTTCGTCGGAGCCACAAAAATACATTTTTTTTTCTAGTTCAACTAGCAGATGGAAGATCTTGCTATTAGATCTCGACAAATATTCGAGAGTTGTAAAAAACGAGATGGAGTGCCCGAGCAGATGGCAGCAAAGCTTTATACAATTCTTACAAGCATGTTCTTGCAGCATTAGACTACATTTTTGAACATATAAATCGAAATAGAGAGACCTAAAGAGGCAAGAGGAATAATAGAAAAGTTGAGAACCATAGAAATGACGATAATGTTGTGGTTTTGGAACTCTGTGCTGGTCAAATTTCAAAAAAAATATCAAACTAGGAGCCACCGCAAGAGCCGCCCTGTGCGTCGGGAATCCCAGGCGGATTTCCGGCCACCGTAGGCGCGGGCTTGCGGACGTTGAGCAATGGGTAGCTCACCGTCCGGTAAGGACCAGGCCCGGGAAGACGACGCGCCTATATGAAACTTTACGAGACGAAAGAGTTTGAAAATTGGAATCGAAAGCAATTGAAAGTTGCGGAATCACTGAATACAAAAAAGATTTAAGAAGAAAAAAGAAACAAAAATTCCATTTTGACGAAGAAAACGCGGGGGCACAAACCGAATTTGAAGGAAAACGACCTTTCATCGTAGAAAAATATTACGCTGCCATTGATTGTCTCAAAGTTCAGTTGAAAAACCGACAAATTATAGATAATTTTATTAGAACCAAGACGAAAGAGTTGCTACAACTACAATATGATTTGTATATAGAAGACACGTTTCCTGACCAGTGTGTCCATTTGGCACAGTTATTAAAAGATAAAGATTTCGTTGATCCAGTAAAATGAACCCCAAAGAGTGTGCTACAATTATTAAAAAGCCTAAACATTGGTTCTATTTTTCCGAATGTAGAAATAATATTAAGAGTTTTTTTAACAATGAGCGTCACAAATAGCAGTGGTGAAAGATCTTTCTCTGCATTAAAAAGAGTAAAAAAATACTTACGCTCAACTCTTCGCCAGCAGAAACTTGACTCACTGCCTTCATATTTATTGAGAATTATTACATACACACAAAATGTTAATTTTGGCAATATGGTGGTAAGATTCGCCAGCGACGTAGCAAGGAAAAGGAGTTTTATATAATATTCTGAATTCTCAAAGTAATAGAGCAATTTATTGTCGCAAAGATTTAACATATTGTTTTAAATTTCTTCTTGTATATTTTTAGGACAAAATTTGTATAGATTGTAAAAATAAGTTTTGGAATTATTTGGTTCCTTCCGTGTAACTACTTACTGGCAGTTTGGTTCAAAGATCGAAGTGGAGCAGGACGATTGACATTCCTTTAAACCACGTAAAGAGTGTCATGTTCTTTACCCGTATACAAAAAATCAATCAATTCCAATGAATACTTTAGCCACAGGAAATTATTTTTCAACATGATGTAGATCTGAGTCCGTAATAATAGGTACAATAAACATTGTAAGGTCAGGAACCTGTGCAAAAACGTACGATTCTATTATCTACGTCTCAATATGCTTGAAAGACAGAGAAAGGTGTCATACCATTCCACTCTTACGCGCCCCGCCCACTCCCACAAAATACTACAATTAGAAAGAAAAAGAAATATTACTTACGCAAATAATGTATTAGTGGCGCATAGAAAACTGCGAGTGTGTGTGTGAGCGGAATTTTTTCGACAAAAAGACTTTTATTGACTCGGTAACTATGTCTAATGTCAGTCAGTGCACGGAGCCCTTTGATGAGAGCACACGCGCGCGCGCATTGTTGTGATTTTATGAAAAGTTTTAGTTGTTATTGGTGCCGATTCCCTTGTTCACAATCTAAACTAAATTTAAGTTCAGTGCATCTTTTTCTTTCTATTTCAATAAGAAAAGGACATAAGATAAATTTTAGTTTAGTCCTGTCAAATTAATCAGCGCCTGTCACTACTCTATACAAGTTTAGACGTGATTAAAAACTTGCCCACTAAAAATACGTCAATTTACGTCAAGCGCTGATTAATTTGACAGGACTGAACTAAAATGTATCTTCTGTCCTTTTCTTAATGAAATAGAAAGACAAAGATGCACTGAACTTAAATTTAGTTTAGTTTGTGAACAAGGGAATCGGCGCCATTGTGTTAAAGACGATCTATGATAGTTAGATTAGTGCACGGGTTATTATGACATATTGTTAAGTGTTAGTGTATTATTAGTTAGTTAATTAGACATTTATTAGTTAGTTTTTGGATTTAGGTTAGGTTTGTAAGTTTTTAGTTTAGGTAATATTGGTGCCGATTCCCTTGTTCACAAACTAAACTAAATTTATGTTCCGCCTGATGACTCCACAACTTTCAGTGATGAATAGAATTGTTCTGCAAGCAGTAGTCCATCATTGACATCGGCAAGTAAAAGCAATAATTTTAGCTCAGGTGTAGGAAAATCCAAATCATCATCATCTGCTTAGCCTTTTCCCAACTATGTTGGGGTCGGCTTCCAGTCTTACCGGATACAGCTGAATACCAGTATTTTACATGGAGCGACTGCCTATCTGACCTCCACAACCCAGTTACTGGGTAACACGATACTCCTTGGTAAGACTGGTTGTCAGACTTTTTTTACTTTAGGAAAATCCAAATCATTTTCATTTAATCTTGATACATATGAATGGAGAAAAATAAAACCCTTAAGTGGATATAAGAAACGGAGTGGTACTTCAACGTGTAGACAATATAAAACGTTGCCAAATTACAAATGGAGCCACATGTTGAAAGAAAAAATTTGGACACATTCAAAACTGTCCTGCACATGGGTCTTTAAGAAAAACAAGATTGAGAATGATAAAATTAATTTGTACGGGAAATGTGCCCAATGTTGTGCGGAGATTAATTTATCAAATAAAAAAACGACTAACAAAATAATTAAATTTCTGTGTAACGTTCGTCATTTTGATGTTAAATTCAAACATAACCCGAAAACTAAGTCCAAGTTAACGCCTTATAGGAGGCAACAATGGGCTATAGAATTACGTCATAAGCCTGCTGGCATGGTACATAATGAGTTGGCTTTGAAACTGATTGAGAGCGAAGACTACAAAAGTTCTCTTAAATTGCCTTCCATATCGGCCTTAAGAAAAATTAAGTCAGATGCTAGATTGGAGCATTTGTCACATAATAATCTAATTATTTCGTTAATGATGTTGCCTCAAAGTGTTGATGATCATGACAATAAGAATATTATTCGTGAAATATGTATATTTCCAGATTTTCGTTTGTTTTTTTGGAGTGACTGCCAAATTAAGTAGGTACTATAATGAGTATCACGCAAAATTTCATAGAATTACAATAACAATATATGCAAATGGTTCCTTTTTCGAAAAACACCCTTTTTCGAAAAAGGAACCATTTCTTCCAGATGGTACAAACGTCACAAAACGATTTTTTTATAGGGCTTATTACAGGTAACGCTAAGTTGAAGTCCGTGCCAATTTTTCAAATGGTGACAGACTCACATTCTGATGAAACTACACTCGGCGTCACAAAAATCGCACCTCTTCGAAAATAAGTTTCAAGCATGACCCGCCAGCTACGAATACATTAAACCCAATTAATATTGGTATCAATTGAAAGTATGTTTAACGACCTTTAAATTAACAACAGTTAGAATTCCTAAACACTACAGATCTCATTAGCACGTAACTTTAAAAAAAATGTTGTCAAAATACGCATTACAACGGCCACTATTGCAAAGGTATAAAACGGGTGACCCAGGTTAAATGTGGCCTTTCCGGCCTCATGAAAGGAAGGGCGCGTCATCATGCTGTCCAAGGCGCTGAAGCTGGACAGCTATCGGCCCATTACGCTGCTGCCGACTGTCTCCAAGGTGTTTGAAGCACTCCTGCTGCGACATCTCCAGCCGCACGTCGCCCCACGCCCAGAGCAGTTTGGGTTCAGGGCGGAGCACAGCACGACGCTCCAGCTGTCAAGGGTACTGCACCACCTAACAGCTGGGCAAAATAAAAAGGAATACTCGGTGGCAGTATTCCTCGACATGGAGAAGGCCTTCGACCGTGTGTGGCACGAGGGCCTAATATATAAACTGGCCACCTCAGACGCGCCCACAGGACCTTCAGGGTGGTGGTCGACGGCGCGCTGTCTAGCGCGCGCCCGGTGCTGGCGGGTGTGCCGCAGGGCAGCTGCGTGTCGCCGACGTGTTACTCACGTTACACCGATGACATCCCCACCACTTCCGATGCGATGCTCGCGCTGTATGCCGACGACGCCGCGTACATCACTACGTCGCTTAATGCGAAGTACGCGGCGGTCAAAATGCAGCGTGCGCTCGATCTACTTCCGGATTGGCTGTCGAAATGGCGGCTCTCGGTGAACGTGGGTAAGACGCAGGCGATGGTCACAGGATCAGCGCGCCTCCCACCGCCCTTGAAACTACAAGGAGCCGACATCGATTGGTCGCCCCGGGTCAAATACCTGGGTGTCACCATCGACCGTCGGCTCACTATGGGGCCACATGTCCGCAAGGTCGCCGTGCAGGGTAGGGTCGCCCGCAACCTGCTTAAACCTGTGCTCTCGTCCCGCATCTCGGCGCGCGTCAAACTGGGCGTGTACAAATTGTACGTGCGCCCAATCTTGACGTACGCCGCCCCCGCTTGGTTCGCCCTCACGAGCGAGTCGAGCCGGAAGCTGCTCCGCGGGCAACAGAGCATTGCGCTGCGGACCATTGTTGACGCTCCTCGCTTCGTGAGGAACGATGTAATCCAGCGGGACCTCGGGATCGAGAGCCTGGATGAGTTCGTGCGGCGCCTCGCGAAGGGGATGTACATACGCGCGTGCCGACGCGTCTGCTTGGCCCCATGTCAAGCAGATAGCGCCCTGGCATACGCGCCCCCCGGACGCGAGACCCTTACCCCGCGACCTGGTAGCGGACGAGTGACCCCATACACCGGACTGGACGCCTCGAGTAAGTCGCACCCAGGTTACACGCGGCTTACTCGATTCAACTGAACTCTACAGATGACACACATCTATTGCGTGGCGTGTACTAAGTATAGGCGCGTCACGTGATTAAACCAGACATCCATAACTAAACAAGCATTCAACTCACACGTACGGGCGCGGCGCGGGCTGCGACGCACGTAGACACTGAACGGCGTTACACACAATACAATGCCGTTCACACATACACGACAGTTCCTTAGCCCGGACCGTGATCGGCTAGATCTGAGAGCGGGGTGGGCGGGAACTAAACACCTATTCTGTAGGAACGTCGAGTCGGCTCCACTGTCGTTGGTCGTCTTCGTTGGGCCTCCCCCGGGTAATAGGGGGTCTCACCTGGCGGGGACTGACCGCCGTGGAGTCGTGAAGAAAGCGGCGCTAATGTACTAACGTCGTGGCAAGCCTACAGAAATACACATAGCAACCAGTAAAACAGATGCGTTAAAACGCGTCTGAAATTTTATTCGCCGCTATAGGCGCACACAATGAGGAGTCCGTTTTCACGGACCACCGTGAACCACCCGCGGCCAGGAGGCCAGGGACATCCCGATGAATGTGGGTCATTCGCAATTCAACCACTGAAGTGAACACACGTAAACAGTTACAGCAAGAAAATTACCCCAGAAGATGGATACCACTGCAGATGAAGCCGCTCAAGTCATTGCACTACTGCAATCAGGGATGCGGCAATGTGATGTTGCTCGGCAACTGAACTTAAGTCGTTTTTCCGTTCGACGAGTGTTCCAACGCTTCCAAGAGACTGGTGGCTATATCCGAAGACGTGGATCTGGAAGACAACGGTGCACACCCGAAAGAGACGATCGCTTCATTGTTTCCACGTCTTTACGTAATCGGTTCTCCAATGCTGTTGAGCTGCAACAACAACTGCGATCAGCTCGCAGAACTTCTGTAAGCGTCTCCACAGTTAGAAGAAGAATGCGGGAGAAGAAAATTGCAGCTCACAGGGCTGCTACAGGGCCAAAATTCACTGCACAGCATAGGAGAGACCGGTTGCAATTTGCCGGTGACCATGTGGATTGGACAATAGACCAATGGAGGGCTGTGCTCTTCTCGGATGAGACGAGGGTGTGTCTTTTCTGCAACGACAGGCGTCGAAGAGTGTACAGGAGGCAAGGGGATCGATTCGCACAAGCCTGTATTCAAGAGACAGTGGAATACGGGGGTGGCTCATGCATTTTCTGGGGCGGCATGTCAATCGACGGCAAAACGAACATCGTGTGTTTCTCGGACTGGAAGTGCTCGCGGGCAAGGGTTGCTGACTGCTCCTCGGTACATAACAGAGATCTTAGAGGAGCAGGTTGTCCCTTATGCAGTTTTTGTTGGCAGTGGGTTCATGTTAATGCACGATAACGCCCGCTGTCACACCGCTTTAATTGTAAGAGACTATCTGCAAGAAGTTGGGATCCCTGTTATGCGCTGGCCGGCGCGAAGTCCAGACCTGAACCCTATTGAGCACCTTTGGGATGAACTCTCAAAAGATTTATATCCCGTCGTGGTAAACCGGCTCAAATTTTCTCGGATAACAGGACAAATTTTATCGGAGCCATGAAAGAGGTTAAGTTAATGTTCAACGAGCATTCACATTAAATTATTGATCATTTATCTAACGATGACATCCAGTTCAAAGGGAATTGTTCATTATTGGCTTAACGTGAACAAGTTGTTCTGTTAAAAGTATTTTTACGAAAAAATATAATTAAAACTAAAATTAATATTTTTATGATTATCGTTGCAGGAAAGTAAATGTAAAAACATGTCGTTTAATAAGTATTTAAGCTGATTGAGTTCAAAAAGCGTCGCCATTTTATGGTTTGAGGCTGTTTATGTGTTGCCACATTAATAATAATTAGGATTTCAGTCTTATACTAAGATAACAATCGATTTCTAAATCTGAGTAAAAGTATGTATTTTCTTGAAAATCTGTAATCAAGTGATTTTTCAAAAGGTTTTATATTTATTTTCCTTTAATTACATTAAAAACATATAAACATAAACATACCGCCTTATGCTCCTCATTTTGGGGGATTATGGAAGGCTGGAGTAAAATCATGTAGGTAAACACCACCTTAGGCGTGTCATGGGTACCGCTAATCTTACGTACGAGGAGTTCGGCACGGTGTTGTCACAGATTGAAGCCGTCCTGAATTCCCGTCCAATGTTTCCTATGTCCTCACATCCACATATTCTCCTTCCACTTAGTCCAGCACACTTCCTAATCGGACGGCCGCTGCTCGCGCCAGCCTGCAAGGTCCTGACGGAAGAGCCGATCACTCGCTTGACGCGGTTTCAAAGAGTAGAACAAATGAGGCAGCAGTTTTGGAAGCGTTGGTCGACCGACTACATTTCGGAGCTTCAGATGACACATAAGCAGGACTTAACTCTGAATACCTTTGCCGTCATTAAGGAGGACCACTCGCCACCTCTTAAATGGCGCATGGGCAGAATTATAAAAGTGTTAACAGGACCCGATTGTGTGAGCAGTGTAGCTGAACTTAAAACAGCGACGGGCTCTGTGCTGCGATCATTCTCCAAAATCTGCCCACTCCCAGTGCCAGCGGCGACAAGCGGTGGCACCCCGGATGACAGCAGAGCCGGCACCGCCGGCGTCGCAGCTCTCCATTGTTGAAATCTGAGGATTCCAAGGCGGCCGGCATATTTGCTACCCACAACGCCATCTAGCGATACCACGCGCAACTAGCGCACCAATCGATAGGCAATGGTGGCGCCATCTTGTTGATTGGCGGGAGAACTAATATCGCGCGACGAGCGCGCCCCGGTCGCGAAGTGTTTCTCTAAAAACTAAAGTTTTTACGTGTTCTACGAATATACAAGTTGAAGATACGTCTTGTCGTTATTATTTCAAAATCCTGTAAGAAGCCCTAACAATAATACCTAATGCATCCTGTCCTGCTCCACAACCACAACCAATTGAATACCTAATTAACATTTGAAAATACTGTTGGAGCAGCTGAACAATGGCGCCGATTCCCTTGTTCACAAACTAAACTAAATTTAAGTTCAGTGCATCTTTTTCTTTCTATTTCATTAAGAAAAGGACAGAAGATAAATTTTAGTTTAGTCCTGTCAAATTAATCAGCGCTTGACGTAAATTGACGTAATTTTAGTAGGCAAGTTTTTAATCATGTCTAAACTTGTATGGAGTAGTGACAGGCGCTGATTAATTTGACAGGACTAAACTAAAATTTATCTTCTGTCCTTTTCTTAATGAAATAGAAAGAAAAAGATGCACTGAACTTAAATTTAGTTTAGTTTGTGAACAAGGGAATCGGCGCCATTGTAAGACTATCTTTGCATTGTATAAATTCAACCTACGTTGTATTGTATAATTGCATTGCACAGGTGTGAGTACTATGTACAATAGAGCTACTATTTACCGGTTATGTAATTGACTTGAATGGGCCCTGGCGGCTGAGAGTATGTCATGCTCACTCAGATGTCTCGCTGATGGTGGCGCGTGTGTTGGATCATTTAGCTCCCTTCAAAATGGTTGAGCTGAATGGTGCTAATCCATGCGTCATGCTCGTGAACGGGCGCCGTTAGTTGGGACTGGTCACCTCTTAGCGTCCTCGGCCTATTTGTAATTATTTTATTTAGAAATTGTTTTTGTTTCTCTTTCTACTATGGACGCGTTTTTTTTATTTTACATCGTCCTCACATTTAGTTATAATTTCAACATTATTTTTGTACTAATCTTTATGTATCAATTTAATTTAAAAGAGTGTCCATGGAGTTTCTTGCCCGTTCTTCTCCATAGGTAGGTACCTACTACGCTTTGGAATGGGCAACTAGCTTCATATTTCTAACTGGCCGACTCCTTGACAATTCAAAAGTGCCTGTAAATGGTTTAATTGAAATAAATGCTATGAGTTTGAGTTTGAAAAAGTGACTATGAAAAAATATCATTATAAAAAAATACTTGACTCAAAGCCAGTTCATTAAACAAAAAACATTATTTTTTAATCTAGAGAGCCTTAAGGCTTTTGCATACTGGCGCGACATGTCGCGCGACGCGACGCGACACAAAGACACCGCGTGTAGCGCTACAAGCGGTGCCTTTGTGTTGCGACGCGTCGCGCGACAAGTCACGCCAGTATGTAGAAGCCTTTACAGTAGTCGCGTAAGATGTGTAACATCTTACATCTCATCTTGGTAATAAGCAACTGAGAAGCGACAGAAAACCTCTGAATTAAAAAAGCTAAATACTGAAATATTTAATTTTATTCGAATAAATATTCATTACTAGGGGTCGCTATTGAAAGTTCCTGGGGATCACCCTGATTAGGATAGATTTATTGGATGGAATCAAACACGGCAGATGCGACATGATGACGGGCCTTTTTTATTGTTGACAGGTGTCACAGATAGATAACAGACTACACAGAGCACATTTTGACACAGAGTACACTACTGGTACATTTCAATGAATACCTATGCAACAGGCTGACTTATATATACATTAGATGATTACAGAGCAAATATTATGTTCCTTTACATTCGGACTTCAGGGAGGGAAAATATTCAAATGCGATTTTTTTCTGATAATGATTATATACGTCTAGCGCCACACACTTTTTTGTGTCAAAAACAGGAACTAATGTATGTTGCCACTTAATTTTTAACAGTCGCCCACCGGTCGAATTTCAACCCCCGCTACTTACAATCTATATAGTACTAACTAATTCCACGAGTACACTAATTCCATGCTATTATAAAGTACCTACTTATTCCATGCTCAAGTTGGAATACTGGATGTTCAGCAAGGAACATATGAAAAAGCGCGGGAATCATCGAATTTGGCGGGCGTGATTTTTCTTTCGTTTTCTTTTTTAAATTAAAAAACACTTAATATTGGAGATAAGTTGTGTAAATATATGTAGATATTCATTAGATTAGTTAATTTTATTGTTTGTGTATATTGTACTTCATATTTAGGGTAAGTTTTTTGTATTTTATATTTTTCTGGTCACAATGGACAACGAACCGCCTGATCCGGGGGGCACAGTCCCCTCGGTCGGGCATAATATAACCATCTACGAATCCAGTATGGATACCGATTCATCCATAACCAGATCGGAGCGGAAAAGGACTAGAGCTCCACGTAAAGTGTGCAAAAATTGGAATAAAAAGAGGCGAAATAGTCACTCTCACACTACAACAGAAATAAATAAAGGAGCACAGTGTCATTGCGACAATGACTCAGCCACTAGTTCAAAAATAGCATCAGACGTACCGGTTCATTCAATTTTAGTTCATCAAGAAACCTCTCCACGTTCTGTGGATGTTCCCCAGACTGAAAACCTCATAAAGTCAGATCTTCCCCAGAAGCCACAGGTTACTAGGACTTTGTATGAGGCCACAGACCTGTCGCCATACGTTGTACACATTCAAAAAATGTTTGATACACAAAACTCTGCTCAAACATTACACCCAATAACTTTAGGACATTTTCTTAAAAAACGCATGTTCAACAACATCATTAACGGTTCATTAAAACGCATTGGTCGTAATAGAATATCGCTAAGTTTCTCTCGTTACGTAGATGCTAACTCTTTCTTAGATGACCCAAGTTTGGCCAAAGAAAAGTTGAAGGCATTTGTTCCATCAATTAATGTGTGTCGCATTGGAATTGTTAAAGGCGTACCTACCGAATGGTCTCCGGAGGAAATACTGGAAAATATATCTGTCCCCGCTGGATGCGGGAAAGTTATCAAAGCAAGGCGTCTCAATTATAAAGTGCACGAACCGACCCCTGTGTGGAAACCATCGCAAACAGTCGTGCTCACCTTTGACGGACAAATTTTACCAAAACGTGTGTTTTGTTGTTACAATTCTATGCCAGTGGAATTGTATACATTCCCAACAATTCAATGTTTTAATTGTTGTCGTTTTGGCCATACAAAGGTACAATGCAGGTCGAACCCTCAGTGCTTCAAGTGTGGGGAGAAGCATTCTGCTGACACTTGCAGTATTGAAGATGAGAGTAATAGTAAATGCTGTCATTGCGGTGGCATTCATTACGCCATTAATAAAAAATGCCCAGAATTTGAGAGGCAAAAAGCAATTAAGCATTATATGGCCCATAGCTGCGTGTCATATGCGGAAGCGTCACAGCTACATCCACCAATCTCAAAATTGTATGCCGATGTGGTCACATCTGCCCCATCACATACCACTAAAAATTCTTTCTTTTCACAACCTTCGCCCCAATCACGTAACACACCAATTGTCTCCTCACAAAGAAAAACCGTATTTCTTAAACCTCGGGATCCCCCAAAAACAACTAAGGGGTATGACCGGGCAGCTCATCAAGCATTAATCACTAATGATGTTTCTGTGTCAGGGAATGGTGTTGCATTCCAAAATAAAACAACAAATAATAATGAGAGCCAAATTTTTAATTTAATAATTATGCTTATTAATACTTTATCTAAAAATAATAATATTGAACCGTCCAACGTTGCTACTTTAATTGATACTCTGTCTAACTTATTTAACCTTAATCATAATGGATCTAAATCTACCCAAGATTGTCCAGTGGAACAGTCGCAGCATTGTGAATAAAAAATCTGATCTGTCCTACATATTGAACAAATACGATCCCTTTGCAGTCGCTCTCTGTGAGACATGGCTTAAACCAGGGTTTTCTTTTAGATTTCCTGGCTATGCGTGTCTAAGAACAGACAGAAGCGATGGGTATGGCGGTGTCGCCATACTTATTAAAAATAACTTGTCTTTTCAATCTTTTCCTCTTCCAAGTCTCAGTGACGAAATATCTGCTGTCGCTGCTATTGTAAATAAAATCTGCTTAGTATGTATATATTATTCTCGTCCCACTATAGATATTCTTTCTGAAATAAGTAATCTTCTTTCAGTTTTACCTAAACCATTTTTGGTAATGGGAGATTTTAACGCACAACATCAGTCCTGGGGTAGTTCTAATTCCAATTGCTATGGGGAAAAGTTATTAGAAATTCTAGACTTTAATAATTTGTGTATTTTGAACACATGTCTCCCAACACGCCGAACAAATCCAGATGAGGGAATAAGTGCCCCTGACCTCTCAATCTGCACACCTGAGTTAGCATCAACATTATCCTGGTCTCCTTTACCGTCTTCTTATGGTAGTGATCATTACCCTTTAATAATTTCTTTTCCACATAAAAAACCAGTTGCTAGCAATCCAGCACCACGATTAAAGTATAGACTTCAAAATGCAGATTGGGATACATACAAAAATGATGTACAAGAAAGAATTCTTGGTTTATCTAATTCCTTACAACTACACGATCCTCAGTTATTATCTAATCAAATAACAAGAATTTTAATAGAGGTGGCAGATAATACTTTCCCTATTAAGAATGGTGTTACAGGCAAAATTCCTTCACCACCTTGGTGGGATGCTGAGTGCACTCAGGCCATTAAAAAAAGAAAAGAGGCAGAAAAAAATTATGGCCATACTATGACTCGTCACAATTTTGAGATATACCTAGAAGCTGCTCGTACAACTCGTAAGCTCCTTAGGAAAAAGAAATTTGAAGGTTGGCAAAGATTCTGTGCATCTATCTCGCCAGAAGTTAATGCATCTCTAGTATGGCAAAATATTAGGTGATTCAGGTCAGCATTTAGTGACACAACAGCCTCAAAACTGCCATTAGAATTAGCCAATGAGTTTATGGATCATTTAGCTCCTCCTTCAGTCCCAGAACAGAGATCTTTAATGCACTATTCCTATGTTCCTATTCCTAATTCTGAGTTGAATTCCCTGTTCACACTAAGTGAGTTGAAGGGAGTCCTTTCACATGTTAAGGATTCAGCTCCTGGTGAAGATGGTATACCATATTCATTTATATCTAATTTATCCGACTCTGTTCTTTTAATATATTTAAATCTCATCAATACAGCTTTGATATCTGGCAACATACCATCAAGTTGGAAGTCTCAAACAATTATTCCCATTCTGAAACCAAACAAACCTTCCTCTAATGTTACATCTTATCGACCAATTGCACTTTCTACAGTTCTTGCTAAAATTGTAGAACATCTCATTAAGAATCGTTTGGAGTGGTTTTTGGAAAGCAAAAACTTGCTAGCTACGTCACAGTTTGGTTTTCGGAAGGGTAAAAGTACGATGGACAGCCTTAGTGTATTCACAACTGATATTCGCTTAGCCTTCTCTTCTAATAACTCTGTAATTGCTGCTTTCCTGGATATTAGCTCAGCTTACGATAATGTCCAGGTATCAATCCTAGAACAAAAGCTGAATTCATTACAAGTTCCATTAATGCTGTCTAAGTTCATAATTAACATGCTTTCAGAGAGATCTTTAAATCTTCATATTGAAGGGTATACATTTACCCGTTTAGTATGGAAAGGTCTCCCTCAAGGTTCTGTAATTAGTCCAATTCTCTACAATATTTACACTTATGATTTGGAATCCTCCCTAAATGAGTCAGTACAAGTTCTTCAATATGCAGATGATTTACTTCTTTATTCATCTGGTCATTCTGTTGAGAATATTTGTACTTCCTTAACCTCTTCTTTATGCTTACTGAAGACTTGGCTAGAAACCAATGGTCTACACCTGTCAATTGATAAAAGCAACATTGTCTTGTTTACTAGAATGCGTAAGCCCCCTATAGTTATAGTAAGGTATAATAATATCCCTATGCCCGTTAAAAACCAGGTAAAATTTTTAGGCCTTATTTTGGATACACATCTTACTGGTTTACCACACTGTGACTATATAGCTGCTAAATGTGAACGAAATATCAACATAATTAGATGTCTTGCTGGTGTTTGGTGGGGAGCACATCCCTTTTCATTAAAACTATTGTACAACACCTTGATTAGAAGCGTATTGGACTATGGGACGTTTTTGCTGGAACCTGCTAATGTTGCTGGTCTTAAGAAACTTGACAGTGTTCAGTCAAAGGCACTTAGAGTAGTTTCAGGTGCAATGAAAAGCAGTCCTATTAATTGTCTTCAGGTGGAATGTGGAGACCCTCCACTTCATTTACGACGTCAATTTTTAGCTGATAGATTTATGGCTCGGTGTCTGCAATTTACATATCATCCTTTGCGAAATAAACTTTTCATTCTCTCTGAAGAAGTAATTTCATCCACTTACTGGAGGCACAAAGCTACTCCGTGTTTAGTTAAAAGCTTTAGAAAATTCAATTTAATTGAAGCTCCCTGTCACCAATCTCAATTTCTTCCTTTATTTCACTGTAATTACAGTTCATTAATTATGTCACCAAATATACATTATAACCTTAACATTTACCGAGATGACGTATGTCACAACCATATCTTCAACTTCACTATGGATAGAGACTGGAAGGGCTGTCAGCTCTTGTTCACAGATGCTTCGAAGCATGGAAGAGACTCATGTGTGGGAGTAGGTGTATACCACTCCCAATTTAATATCGTCCAAAAAATAAAACTCCCGCCCGAATCATCTGTTTTTACGGGAGAATGTTACGGTCTATTCAAAGCTGTCGAATATATACTTCTAATGGGCTTACGGAATTCACTCATTTTGACTGATGCAAGGAGTGCCTTACAATCTTTGGCCAGATTCCCTTTCTATTCTCATAATCCTTATATTATATTTGAAACACGTGAACTCCTTTATAGGTGTTCTATTAAGGGGTATTCAGTGCATTTTGCGTGGATACCCTCGCATTGTGGCATTTTAGGTAATGAGAGAGCTGACCAGATAGCTAATGATGCCGTATTGTGTGGAGACGTTTTTCCGAACAAAAATAACACCCAAGATCTGGCAGCTCTGCCTAGGGTTTATCTACAGGAATCCTGGGGTCAGCTTTGGTCCGGGCAATCAGTGAAAGGGAAATTTTATCGTAATATTCAGCCATCCATTTTTGTTAAACCTTGGTTTAGCAAATACAAACTAAACAAAAAGATTACAACAATATTCATACGTATGCGATTAGGTCATGTGTGCACTCCTGCTCATCTTACCAGGCTTGGCATTGTGCAGAACCCTGCGTGTGAATGTGGCGCTGAAGTGGGTGATCTGAACCACCTTATTTTTTCCTGCCCCCTTTATGACCACTCCTCACTTTTCCAAAGTCTTGTTTCCCTCCGAGTCCCTTTTCCCACTTCTATTGCATGTATTTTATTTAATTTTAATGTAGATATCTATAAAACCATAGCTCTTTTCCTTGTAAATAATGATATATCTATTTAAACATCATTTATAAACCTCTTTTATTTACCATGTAGCTCTTAGTTTACGCATCGAGTCGGCCTTTTTGCTGGGTCACCTGGTGGCGTTAAAACGTTAGTTTTCTGTTAAATTAAATTCCCATAGTGTTAATTTGTTATATTTTATTATTTTTATTTAATAACATCTAATCTCCTTTCCATTTCCAAATTCCCCGTTATAATATTTTATCATTTCGCGAGTACTTGATTCTTACGTTTTGTTAACAAATAAAACATTGTCAGTGGCAATAAGCATGAATAGTGCAACGCCAAAACAAAAAAAAAAAAAAAAAAAAGGAACATATTTACTGTAGGGAGATCATATTAGATTACTTTCCTATATGAGGGAGATGTTCAGTACTTCAGGTTCAGTTGTTTATAGTCTGTGGTCTGTGCTGTGGTACTAATTATTAATTTAATTTTAATTATTATAGGTGTACGAGACTCCGAGTACCTCTTTGCTGCTCACCGTATTCAATGTCTTTAGGCTTTAAAGACGTATTCTTATTTTTTTGCCAGTAATTTAAACTCAGCAGTGTTCCAAATATTGTAATGGAAAAACTGAAAAAGTGTAGGCTATGTGTAGCGGAGAATGTTCAGATGTATGTGGTTGCCAATAAGAACCTGCAGGAGATTTATGAGAAGCTATTTGATGTCCCAGTAAGTACATTACCTATGTAAAAATTGACGACCTAATAGTGGACATTTATTGACTTAGATGAATGCTGTCAAGTATTCATCTGAGTCAATAAAAATGTCCACTGTTGGAAATAGGCCTCCCTCAAGACCAAGGGTCCCCACATCAACCGGTCCTGTGTTTCCCGTATCTAGCAAGTTCGTACCAGGAGAGACTTACAGTGTGTATGTCTTTCCTGGTAGGAACTTGCTGGCCTCGCCACTCCAGAACCATATGGACTGTAAAACATATTTATTGGTAGTATTTAAAATAAACAAATAATGTATGAATGCTTTTGTTGCAGTTTGTAACTCAAGACAGTAGACCGATGCTCACTTGTTTCTTTTGCTGCTCTAAACTGAAGCAATGTTACAAATTGCAGAGAAAATGTCTGGAAGCCGAGCAGCTTTTTGCTCAGATGTTAAATGATGACTATGAGGTGAGTTTCGACTTTAACTTTGAGGGGCTTCTAATTACAATTTTAGTACTTAGAAGGTATTTTTACTTTTGACAATTAATGTTATTTGCAATGTTAAATATTAAATATACCACAATACTTCTACTTCTGTATGAAACTTGTAAAGTGACATGTTGATACCGAGCTATACAAACATAGCTCATGCAGTGGTCAGTGACGTTGGTAGTGCCACCAACTATCCAGGGTGTTATGCACCTACCTAAGTTGTGTCACTTGTGAAGGCTCTTCTGGCTGACTCATCATCATCTGTCAAGCCTTTTCCCAACTATGTTGGGGTCGGCTTCCAGTATAACCAGATGCAGCTGAATACCAGTATTTTACATGGAGCGACAGCCTATCTGACCTCCACAACCCTTGGTAAGACTGGTTGTCAGACTTTCGGGCTTCTGACGACCCGTAATGACTCAAAGATCCACAAATGACAGCCGTGACCAATGGCTTAACGTGCTTTCCGAGGCACAGAGGGGTCTTGGTATGTAAAGGTTGTCACCCATCCACGGACCAACCATGGCCAGCATAGCTTAACCTGATTGATTTACCCGTGTGGCTGTTATCATTTAGCCACAAGCCCCTCTTCTGGCTGAATATATTAATAATAATAGTTTGTGATCATAGTGACCGTCATCATAAGCATAAGTAACCTAATACTATAATAATCTTTTTACAGCCCAATCCTGTAATAAACCAAGACCACTTAGAGTTATTCAGTGGGTTTATTAAATCTCCAACAGAGAACATAAATATAGTTGATGTTGTTCAAACAGATGGCATTGCTATCAAAGAAGAATTACCAGCTGTTTGTGAGGGACTAGATGATGTTATTGAGCCAAAGGAGGAACATCAAAGTGATGGTATGTTTTTAAGAATAAAAATAAATATCTTAAAATAAATGAAAGCTATAATCTATTTATTTTATATTAATCAAAAATGCTACTAACTGCTAAGTAAATAAGTGCTAAATGCTAAGAACTACTTCAAAGTTTTGGTGATGTTTAGTTTTATTCAACTTAACCACAATATTGTGAAATAAAACAAATATTAATGATATACACATTTACTTACAGAGCTAGAACCAGATAATTTAGACATTAGCTGTCTAGATATAGCTGGTATACTGCAACAACATTCTGAGTCAGATTTAGAAGATGATGTACCTTTAATGGAGTTGAAAATTGAAGTGGAGGAAGGACAGGAAGTATCTAAGAATAAACGAAGAGACAGGGAGACGCAAAGTAAGTATTAGTTAGTTAATCTATAGGTAAGCAAACAGGCAAGTGGTTACCTTACAGGAAGTGATTATTGTTACCCAAAGGGCGTAGCCGCTTACATGTACTTACAATGTTGAATTCTATATGTTGGACTGTAACTCGAAGTCACAAATGATAAACTAGGAGCATCGTAATTGAATCAATAAACTGATGTATGAATGATGATGTAATAATTTGATGTGATGTAATAATTTCTGATGACAGTAACAAAACCCTGGCCAGTAACATGACCAGTCACCACAAACAGCAAACATTCACGAGCATAACTCTAAGGTCAGCCATTAGCCCCTCGCTGATTTTGTGTCCCGACGCACAGAGCGGCCGCCCCATACTAGGAAGTGGTCAAAATTATTTTTAACAAATTAATGACGGGGAATAAATAAAAACGTCTTACTTTATTCAATTGTCATTTTACTTACTTCTTCTCCGAGACATAATAACGAGTAGTAGCGCGGGATTGTACCAGAGCGTCGTCACAATTATTTCAAAGCTAAAAAATTAAAACTGTCCTCTCACTGAGCAACACTGTACTGTCATTACGTGTTTTTGTGCTCAGCGCTGTCACTACATTCTCTCAACAAAATACAAATATTATTAAATTTCCTTACTTTTTACATTATTATGTAAAAAGTCATATTAAAATTGATTACCATGATTATATTCATGATATTATACGAGTATGTGGTGTGTAGTCAAGGAGTGGGCGATACAAATTGTATATAGATACAATACTTATTTATCGGCACAATATCCAATACCTATATATCGGACGTCACTGTATCTAAACAAGCTGTTGTTTTGAACCTGCAAAACATTTCAGGAGGTTGTTATGAAACTCGTAAATAGTCGTATAACAATACGATACCAAGTCAATAATCAATAATACTTTTTATTTTAGATTTTTAAATTTTATCTCTTCTTTTTTTTTTTTTTTTTTCGAGAATCACTAACATAATTACCTCCTGAAATGTTTTGCAGGTCCAAAACAACACCTTGTATATCAGGTATCCGCGTACCTAATGCATTGATGTTAGTATGAGTCTATATATTCGGTATTCGGTTCAAACTGATTTGGGTACTTGTAATACTGCGGTACTGTGTGCGATTGCGAAGCGTGCGGGAGTGATATAGGTATAAGTTAACGAGCGAAATAGGAGTGTGATACGCTAATGTCTAATACAAATATTAAACACTATGTACAGGAGCATAGAGTTTAATACTGAATACATTATTTGTTTTCTTATGATTCCAAGCCAAGCCTAAACCTGAGAAAAGTAAGAATGAAAGTTCAATTCACTGATTAGTACCTGTATAAATAATTGATGAAAATATACCCAAAAAACCGAAACGACTGTACAAGTTTTATTTTAGAATGTCATATTATCAATGTCATACAGTTACAAATAAAATACAATGATGTACAGAAATCGAACAAAACCGAAACCTAATAATCAGGAACCTAAGGAAGACAAAAATTTGATATTATATATTTTTTTTAAAGCTTTGACTGTCTATTTAAAAATTTGCACGACTAGAAAGTCGAATATAGTGAAACCATATAAAAAAATTACCATATACAATGTACCTATATTCTGGCAAATAAAGAATTCATTCATTCAATCACAGTACCACTTTCGTTTCAGAGTTCCATACAGATTCAGCCAATATATAGGTATTGAAATATATAGATGCGAGAGTGTAAAAGCGATATCACCCATGCTTAGTGTAGTCCATTAGCTAATGAAATATCAAGTGCAGTGAACTCTGGTACCGGCGTGAGTTTTGTTGGTTTGTTTACAGAGGGAAAAGGTAGTTAGGTAATTATTGAAAATATGAAGAACAATACTCAAACTCAAACTCAAACTCAAAGCATTTATTTCAAATAAACCAATTATAGGCACTTTTGAATTGTCAAGGGTTCGGTCAGTCAGTCAGAAAGATGAAGCTAGATTGCCCATTCCAAAGCGTAGTAGGTACCTATGGAGAAGAACGGGCAAGAAACTCCAAGGACACTCTTTAAAATCAACGTATTATGGTTACAAAATATTGTTTACATCATTCATTTTGAAATTATACATGTGAGAACGATGCAAAACGTAAAAGCGTCCGTAATAAAAAGATTACAACAAAAACAAAAGCAATTCAAAAATTAAAGTTAAAATAAGCCGTGGCAGCTAAGAGATGACCAGTCTCTACTGACGGCGCCCGTTCACGAACATGACGCGTGGATCAGCACCATTCAGCTCAACCATTTTGAAGGGAGCTAAATGATCCAACACACGCGCCACCATCAGCGAGACATTAGAGTGAGCACGACATACTCCCAGCCACCAGGGCACATTCAAGTCAATGAAAGACGTATCCAGTAAATGGCAGCTTTATAGTGCATAGTACTCACATAACAATGTGCTATATGTGCAAATACGAACGAAGAATTCCTGCAGTGGCGGCGTAGCATAGGTTGGCACCCGGGGCGGTTTTCTATTGAGCAACCCCAAAATAAAACAACAAATACTAAATGTGCCAACGTGAATTTCTTTTGCTAAAATATGCGATCACATTATCAACTTTTCTGTCCTTTTTAATGGACAATGTGGAAAATTGGTAGGTCGCGCTTGGCTCATTGTGCATAAAAATAAGATTTTATCAACTTTAATTTTGAAAAAGTTCTTTCAGAAGAAGCCAACGGAACACAAATAGTTTAAAAAATTATAGGCAGCGCTAGACTCGGAACAGACTCAGAATAGTCCCATTTTTCAATGAATTTCAGAAGCTCTAAGGTAGTCCATTGGACCGCTTCTTGGAAAGAAATGCTGGCGGCTTCTAATTGGCGCCTCAGTCATACAACCTCCAAAATAATGTCCTCTGCCGAAAATTCATCATAGGTTTTTGTCAGATTTGGAACTATACCACGAAGTTCTTCTCTCGACGTACGTAATATGTTATGCTGAACAACACCAAATGTTGATAATGTCATCCATTGCCCTGTAACGATCGTCTAATTCTCAGTACAATCTATCAAAATATTCTAACATAGCTCTCTGCAGCTCTGCTCAGCCATTTCTTCAGGCATACCTTTTCGGAACCTCCTCCTTCCTCAAGAAGGAAAGAAGAGTCTTTCAATCGAAATATCCAAGTCCTCACACATTTCAGTTGCGTAAGAAATAGCTCTTTCCACTATTTGGATATGTTGGCTTTAAAGAAATTTTTAGGGTTTTGATTCTCATAACACTTTTCCAGCGATAGCCTAGATATTTGTATATACTTTTGTGTGTGGTTAACTTCTTTACACCGAAAATAAAGGTAGCATGAAAAACTGAAGTCACACAAAGCTGGTAGGAGTGTGGATGCTAATTCTCTTGTATCGACGTTTTCTCTGGTGCTGCTGGGATCACACATGTCTTCGAGTGTTGATACAAGTTTCTGAAAATTATTCTTCAGTGGTTTAACAGCGTCGCGATGAGCACTCGCATCTTGTCTCTACTAGTCATTGCATTGTATGTATTAGTTATCAATTTTCCAATGATTCTAATTCTTTTACAGTAATTTGATTTGTCTTTTGTTATAGCTATGTACTTAGCGCTTGGTACAATTAAACCAAATGTGTTTAGTTGATTGGCGTCGTGAGGTGTTGGTAACGCAATATTATTAAACAAAGAATATTCTTGATTGGATATCAAAGGGACACGCAAAAGAAATATTAGTTTATCGTTAAAATAATAACACAATAAAGTAGACACTTTTATAATAGTATGAACTGAACTTATATCTAATTGTACAGGTAAGTTTAGATTATTCGGCAGGTGCCTTACGTTATCAGCTAATTCTCGGAACATAGCGGTAGGCGACATAACGGACGGGTGCAGTATGTTTTGACTACAAAGCATTATCGCATTTGTTATATCTTCAAGTTGAAATGTTAGGGTGACCATGGAAGTTTCCAATGTATTACGTACAAAATCTAGTTCTAAAATATGCGTAGAAATATTTTGAATACTGCTCTAGAGTTTGGTGATGGCGTCTTTTAACATTACTTCATTTTGTTGAATCTTGTGAAACGTATTATTATATGTTGATATAACAGATTTAGTTATTAAAATATTATTTTTTATAAAAGACTTAAGTTTATCTTGATTGTTTTGCAGTGGCGTGCAGTGGTTCTCCACGAAGGGTAGGCCACGCATATAGACACCAAAAAAAAAAAAAACAATTCGCGCAACATCCCAGCGTCGCTCAACATATGGTGACCCTCAAAGTAGTCATCATTGATTTAAAAAAATTGGAAAAAAAAAACATTGAAAATAATCCAGTAAAAACAAAAGTTATAAATACAAGAACTCACCACATTATTCAAGGTTCAAACACGATTTTCTGACGATACAAACAGAAGAAAGATTCGGCCACCTCAAATATCATAACCAAGTGGGTGGGTGATAATTACAGAACACGTCACTTGCAAGATATCCGAAGTGGCCTTTAAAGGCCCTATTTCATGTGATTAGCATGTATAAATATATTTAATAAGCTAACTACGGGTTTGAAATTAGTGAAAAAATCAACTCATTTATAAAGTGAAAATGAACGTTCTGCCGATGCGCTGCTTGCTGGGATAGTAACAATAAACTTCGCCAAACGTAAAACTTCTGAAAAAACTTTATCTAAATGATTTTTATACAAATTTTGAATGATATATGCTACAATTCGCAAATTCAGGCGATCTATAAATACAGCTCAGTTCATTTTTTAATCTATCAAAATTAAAATTTGCCTGATAAGTATTAGTGATCTCTCTGATTTCCTTTTCAGGGAATTGTTCACTATATTTACTAAAATTCTCACAAGAAAGTAACTCAAAGAGTTTCAATTTTTTAATAATCAGATAACGATCTCTTAATTCGCTAAGTATATTATCAATTATTTCGATAAAAATTCGCCGATAGTGTATTTTTACATTATCGACATTGCGCTTTCTTTTAGGTGGTCCGGTTATGAGAGTAGTTGCATCATAATTGATCTCGAACCTGTCTCTGTAACGAGCTATAAATGACTCGAATTGATTTATCTTTTTAACACAATACGTGATGTCACAAGATTTTTTCTGTATAATATCGTATAAAATATCGGTTTCAGCAAAAATATCCGCAAACGTTTTAAAAAAAAATTAAATTCTTTCATGTTAAATAAAAATGAAGTGACTTGTGAAAATGTATCACCATCCCAGTGTTGAGTATTTTCATTCATCTCCTCAAACAACTGAAGGAGGAGTGTTTAATAAGTGAAATAAAATCACAATTTTTAGCAATAGAAATGTTTAATGGCGTTTGTAAGACGGTGCACAGTGGAACGAATGTATGGGAGCGGTTGGACGTAGACATGTCCGAAAAATAAGAGTAAAATTATGCCAAACTAATGATGCCATCTTATTCGATTACTTAATGCCTTCATAAATTGTGGTGATGAATTTCTTCATAACTCCCATATTTCGGGAGTAATTTGAGAAAATGTGAAATTTTACTATGAAAATGAGTGTATCGAGCTCTCTCCCTCCTGATTCCGGGCTTGTTTCAAGTAGCGGTCTCTAATATCGTAATGCTATTACTAAGAGCTATATTTAATACTAAGACACATAGTGCGCCAAATGTGCACTTTCTGGGATAAAAGGAAATGAAAATTTAAAAAAAAAAACGTTTTTTCCCCATTTGTATTTACTTTAAACCGCAGACAGACTTATTAAGAGGTCTATAAATATATTATATATATACAGAAATATATATTAACAAAAATATTCACAAGAACTGATGAGAGTATGACTTTTAAGTAAGTTGATAATAAATTACCTAGTTTCATTAAAAGTACAATAAATAATTAAGATGTAAGCTCTAATTTACTAAGTTACACATTTTAAAACAATAACATCATTTAATTATCTTCGTCATCATCATCATCATCAATTAATTCAAATTCAGAATCGATGTCCGCTAAATCATTTATGTTAACAAATTCGATATCACTTTTCTCAGAATCCGTAAGCTCATAAAATTCCTTAAAAGAAGATTTTTTTACAAACTTATTTCCTTTTGGACGGATACTTGTAACAAGTGGATCAGAAGACAGTAAAAGATTGTGCATAATATCTTCATTGCATGAGATACTGCTATGCTTTCGAGAATGCCCCTCTCTATATTTTCTAAAATCTTTATTTCTAGCCTCAGATGCCTCTTCGGATAGAAAACCAATGGGCACAATTGACATGTTCTGAACTATGTCTGGCCCATGCATTAAAATTTTATGAAGTGAAGAAGGCATATAATACCATGGGTATAACTCCACGTAAAGCTTAGCAGTATCAAAGCAGAACTCTCGGAATTTAGTTACGTTGATCTTCTCTCCTGATGAAATACACTGCAAGATCACACAGATTTTTCTTAAAAGCATAGCATCTATTCCGGTCAGTTCAGCAGATTTAGTGTAGTTTTCAAAAAATCTCCTTGCCGAGTTGCCATTGTTGGTGGATCCACTGCCTTGTTTCACAACATCGAGAAGTAAGCCCGTTTCTCTTCTTACAGCCTCTTGAACTCTTTTCTTCCTGTCATCAACTTGCCTTTTTGCTATATCACCCCTTACTTGCCATGATTTTATGTCTAATTTGTAGGAAATGTGTAATAAGCATTCCATTGAGCGAATCCAAGCGTGAAGGGTGCTTAAGCTATATTTATACATGTCCTCGTTTGCGTGTTTATCTTTGATTAACTCTAAATTATTCATTTCTTTAGGACAAGCCTTGCATATGTCACACACTGAAGCTGCTGTATTGGATATAATGGAATGAATTTTACCATCAATCATTGTCAACAGCAGTTGGTGTTTGACACTAATTCCATCAGTGATGGTGGATGGAGTTAAGGCTTCAATCTCTGCTTCGATTTCAGCCATCTCTCTCTGCACATTTTCTTTGGTTTCCTTTATAAACTTAAACAATATTGGCCGGCAAAATGAAGTGGAAGATGGTCGCTCGTTTTCCCAAATTGTTACACCTTTTGAGACGAGCCGCAGTGGTACAAGACTAATCATAAAATTACTAGCAAGATCGATTTGCTCATCTTCACTCGTCCTTTGATGATAAATGCTTTGGCTAGATGATCCGTCAAAACCCCATTTGCTGGTCAATACGAGCTGTTGATTGGGATCAACAGGGGTTTCTAACGACCTAATAAGTCTTCTTGAGGTTAAATCCATCAAGGCTTGTAATTTGATTTTTGCAGAGCTCTCTGTAACTGTGAGATCTTCTTTGGCCGGATAGCACTTAATTTTTTCTTTAACCAACATGTAGTAACTCGGGTATTGAAGAGCTCCTTCTTGAGTGTTGAAATCCCGAAGAGTGTTATAGCGCCATTTCGATAAGTTCATCGATACATAAAGAGCCAATGCCTTCAAAGGGGATATTTCCCGTACCTGAATTGATTTACCTTCAATGAAGGCTTTGATTTTTGAGGCCTCTTCTGGATTCTCCGTCAAGTATTTCATAACATAAGCTGTATCGCTTTGTCCTGCCTTTTGAAGCGCCCTTTCGGCCGAAAACATAATTTCAGCGCTGCTACTGCTGCATGAAAGACTATCTTCAGTGCGTCTTCTTTTTTGCCGGTTACTAAGGTCCTCAAAAGATTTACGAGGACTAGGATGTGTACAAGTTGAAGCATCAGATTTAGCAGGAGAAATTATGGGCTCGATGACGTCACTTATATTTTCTGTAGAAGGTTCCATATTTTCATTCTGTAATTCCGGCCATTGAATTGCAGCCTGTAGCCAAATCTCATGTTTCTTCCGAAACTTATCTGTTCTTCTTCCAGACTGTGTCCATTTTGCATAAATGCGGTAGCAAAATCGACGACACCAGTCTTTTAAACTTGTTTCAGCACTTTCACATAACTGAACACAACTGTTATCTTTTAAAACACTGAACAAATAGTTAAAGTCGCGTAAATCTTTATGTGCGCGTGCGCATAAAGCAACGTGAATATCAAGATTTGTATTAAAATTTGGAAAATACATTGCGAGATTAGCTTGGATACAACGAGGTGTAAATCAACACTGATTTTAAAGTTACTAATAGTGACCTATTTATATAAAATCCAGGTATCCCAGGTATCCTTTGTTAAATATTGCAAGGTAATTAGTTATTGTGATAATTAGTAAATGATGCATGCTAAATTAGTGTATTAAGAGCCATTTAGTAATTAAATAATAGCAATGTTCTTATCAGTAATCATTAGTGCATCAGTTTTATATGTAAACCTTAAGTCCCTAATTATATATCCTAATTAGCTTATATCTTCTCTAATTGGCTGCTCAGAAATGTTATTGTAATAAGGTAAACCTTTAGAAAAACGGTTTTAATCAACAAAATAAACAAAAAATAAAAAAATTGTGTTATAAAATAAACATCACTCTTTATCCCAGAAAGTGCACATTTGGCGCACTATGTGTCTTAGTATTAAATATAGCTCTTAGTATTAGCATTATGATATTAGAGACCGCTACTTGAAACAAGCCCGGAATCAGGAGGGAGAGAGCTCGATACACTCATTTTCATAGTAAAATTTCACATTTTCTCAAATTACTCCCGAAATATGGGAGTTATGAAGAAATTCATCACCACAAGTTATGAAGGCATTAAGTAATCGAATAAGATGGCATCATTAGTTTGGCATAATTTTACTCTTTTTTTTCGGACATGTCTACGTCCAACCGCTCCCATACATTCGTTCCACTGTGCGGTGTGACTAATGAAAAGATCTTCCCTGTTTATAATATGGCCTGATGCTCCAGAATCCAACAGGAAAGTAACTTTGCTTCCATCATCATCCGCGTGATGGACTCCCATCATAAAAGCGTGGATGGTTCACTGATCTCAACTGCCTGGACCGTCCTTGTCCTCTCCGTATTTTTCCGATGAGCACTTTTGAAGTAGAAGCAGTCGTTTTTTATATGCCCCTTGCGGCCACAGTGATAACACTTCACAAACTGAGTCTTCTTCTGCTTGTTATCCTTCTAGTTGTAGATATTATTATTTTGAGAATTATTTATTGTTCTTTTTCGAAATTCCTGTCCATTCTTTCGCTCAACTTGCAAAACGTTGACGCTGGTATCACTGAACTCATTTTTCAACTTGACTACATGATCCAGAAGCCTTGTTTTAAACGAATGCTAGCGTTAAATTATCCTCCGATAAAGTTTCGATCGCAGTTATCACGTCATCATAAGTTGCGGGTAGGGTACAAATGGTATACTTTATCGGTTTCTTCCAACTTCGCTCCGGCGGCTAATAGTTTGGTGATCAAATCATCAAATATCGTAAACTGTTTTATTAGTATGACGTCACCTTGTAGTTTTAAAGTCAACAACTTTTTTCTTAAAGCTAACTGAGTAGCGATACTTTTATCACGTCCATTTCAATGCCCGTATTCTAAACTTCCAGACACTGTATTTTTCCCCATCGAATGGCTTGATATTGCGTTTGGTTTTTAAATTATCCATTTTAAAAAGTTCATAACGGACTTATTTTTAACCACTTATATTGCAGTAAAAACGTAACCTGATTCCATAACCTGTAGGAAATCTAGGTTCTAACACTTAAATAAAACGAGTTGTGGGCTTTTTAAAATGTATAGGTTATTATTAGCCAATTAAAATTCACTAGGCAGGTTATACGTCCGTCTCCGTTAAAGCGCAAACAAGAATGATAATGGGTAATAAGGGAAGCACGCTTCCATTTTTTCTTTTAAATAAGTACCTACTTTATATCTATTATTACAGAATCGATTAAAGATTGATTTTTGTAAATATGTAAATCGAATAAATCAACAGTTTTAAAATGGTGTTGTTCTTTTTTCTTTCGTAAAATTATATTTATTTCAAGTCGCGTCAAGATTAATTTTTATTGAATTACGCCACAAAAGACGGTGCACATGAAAAAAAAATCATTCCCACGCCTCACCTCGCCGTGAGTATAAAACCACCTTTGGTGCTTAAAATAAAAATAACACCTTTATTTTATAATACAACATGTAATATAAAATAAAAGTTGTCACTAAAATTAATAAAATTAAAATGAATAATTAAAAAAAGAAATATTAAAAACAAAAACACGACTATTCTGCCAAAAAACGAAGTAAAAAGTAAATACAAGTCTAGTTAACCTGTATACAGGGTGACATTGAAAACATGCGACAAATCGAAATGGGAGATTGTACTCATCATTATGAACAACTTTTACTAAGGGACCAAAGCTACAATCCCAAAAAAAAAAAAACTGCTTTTCCTACATTTTGATGAGGTATTGCGAACATAAATGTAGGGGACAGCAGATTTTTTTTTTGGGATTACAGCTTTGGTCCCTTAGTAAAAGTTGTTAATAATGATGTATACAATGTCCCATTTCAGTTTGTCGCAAGTTTTCAAGTTCACCCTGTATAAGGCCGCCCATGGGCATGTGTATTTTTATGAATATTCGTGAAAAATTATCGTAAATTAAGGTAATGTCAGTTATTTTATCGGATTACCATTTTTTATTTAAATTTGTCGACTATGAAAAAGAAAACTGAGCTAAAGACATTAAAAAAAAAAAAAAAACAGTATTAATAACGATTAAAAAAGTCTTACAGTTGTGGTATTTTAAATAAATACCTACTGATTTTGTTTTGTTGAAAAATATGTCAGTTTCTTTTATTTGTAATTTTAATAAAAAAATGGTAGTTAATCAGATAAAATAACAGAATCCAAATCAATCCAATACCATCGCAATAAAAAGAATGGCAAAATAACGATAACGTGAAACATATTCAAGTGACATTTTAAAGTTAATTTTCGATTTTTTTTCATGAATAGAAGTAAAAAATAAGTTGTGTTAGTTAATCTGTATATACAAAGCGAAAGGTCACTCATTTACTCACTGACTAAACAGATACAAGCGAGTAAATGAGTGACCTTACGCTTTGTATATACAGATTAACTTACACAACTTGTTTTTTTTCGTTAAGCTCGTTTATTGGCAGGGCAGTAGTTTTTTTTTTTGCCCCAGTTTTTTATTTTTGACCGACTTTGGCCGTTCTGTGCGACGCTACCGCAAGCAGTGACAACTAGGGAGCATGCTCAGACAAGATTAATTAATACAATCACGCATACTTAAAAAGACCCAAACGTACTAGTACTGAGTAACCCAAACCTCTTTACTATATTACACAACATCACGTCTGTCACCCGCAAGGTCAGAGTTGTTTAGTATAAATAAATAAATTCTTTATTGGCATTTAAAATGTGTACAAACAAAGTGAAGCCCTGAATCCTGCACTAGGTGACACAGCTGTGTTACAGGAGCCAGTGTCTTTTCCCAACAATAGGTTCTGTATTGTATGCAATGTACATCGATTGAATTTAATTTACGACAAAAAAAATATTGTTTTTCATTTCTCTGTTAAATTGATATCAAGTGGAAACCTAAATACAGATGTGTTACTAATTCCGCTGAACAGGGTTTGTTTAGTTACACTGAGATACTTTTGGAACAGATCATACGTCGTTGTTAGTACAATTTTGTATGTCATGTCTCTGGTGTTAAGTGCTTTGTTAAATGTCACCAGATTGTATGATTCACACTAGGACTGAAAAGGAGGAATCTCCTTTCCAGCCCTAGTGTGAGTGTGAATTCGATATTATTTTGATTCGTGTGTATGGCAATCTGCTTCTAAAATTGTACTTACCAGATTTATAATCACAGGGGCGACCGTTGCGAAGAAAACAAAACTAGACACTCGAAGAACAAAACTAGAATATGCAATAACAGCCGAGCAAACGAAAAAAGAAAAATCAGAGTCGAAAGGTATCCAGATAACTCAAAAACATACGCCCAAACCTGGCACTTATTTCAAAGAGCCTTACAAATGTGGTCAGCGTAGTTATAATCCAGCAAAAAAAAATATACAACATACTCCCACACAACTTGGCGATACACCTTACAAGTGTGATGTATCTCAGCGTAGTTTTAATAATAAGAGATATTTAACAAAACACATGCAGATACACACGGGTGAGAAACCCTATAAATGTGATTTATGTCAGCGTAGTTTTAGTAAAAAGTATGATTTGTTAAAACATAATCGAATACACACTGGTGAAAAACCCTATAAATGTGACTTGTGTCAGCGTAGATTTATTGAAAAGAGAGCTTTATCAAATCATATTCGTGTACACACTGGTGAAAAACCTTTTAAATGTGATATATGTCAGCGTAATTTTAATCGTAATAGTAATTTAACAACCCATATTCGTCAACACACTGGTGAAAAACCTTATAAGTGTGATGTATGCCAGCGTAGTTTTAATAATAGGAGATATTTAACAAAACACATGCGGACACACACGGGTGAAAAACCCTATAAATGTGATTTATGTCAGCGTAGTTTTTACCATAAATGTAATTTAACAACTCATATTCGACAACACACTGGTGAAAAACCATATAAGTGTGATGTATGTCAGCGTGGTTTTAGTAAAAAGTATGATTTGTCAAAACATAATCGAATACACACTGGTGAAAAACCCTATAAATGTGACTTGTGTCAGCGTAGTTTTATTGAAAAGAGCGCTTTATCAAATCATATTCGTGTACACACTGGTGAAAAACCTTTCAAATGTGATATATGTCAGCGTAGTTTTTGTCGTAATAGTAATTTAACAACCCATATTCGTCAACACACTGGTGAAAAACCTTATAAGTGTGATGTATGTCAGCGTGGTTTTAGTCAAAAGTCTGGTTTGACAAAACATAATCGAATACATACGGGTGAAAAACCCTATAAATGTGACGTATGTCAGTGTAGTTTTCGTCAAAATGGTAATTTAAAAACTCATATACGTCAACACACTGGTGAAAAACCATATAAATGTGATGTATGTCAGCGTAGTTATAGTAAAAAGTGTGATTTAATAAAACATAATCGAATACACAGTGGTGAATAAACCCTATAAATGTGACGCATGTCAGTGGAGTTGTTTGTTTCTCGATGACAAGGATCCTGCCTTTACCGAGAAACAAATTCACACCCTAAATTATGATTAATAAGTAGATAATCTTTGACTCGGTTTGGTCGGACCGGCGCGGGCGGGTTGCAGACGCGGCTCCGGACGCGGACACCTCCAGACGGATACGTACGCGCGGCTACGTATGGGGCTATGCGTTTCCGGTATGGGCTGACCTCTCATTGTATGGAAATCCTATACAATGCGAGATTAGCTTGTGCTGGGAATGTGTGGCTGTGTGTACTTAGAATCTGTCAGTGTTCGGTGTCCGTGGCTTGTCCGCAATCTATTGGTGCTGGTGTGACTGATCCTTGAGCGAAATAGTACGTAAGTGGTAGTTTTAAGGTTATTACAAGAATATTAAATTTGTATAAAATCAAGCGCTTCTCGCCATCAAACGAATAGGTATGGCGAGTAATCTATAGAGAGAAAAAATAATAAGAATAAATAAATAAAAAAATCGTGTACGCACTGGTTAAAAACCTTTCAAATGTGATATATGTCTGTGTAGTTTTTGTCGTAATAGTCATTTGAAAACTCATATTCTTTAACACACTGGTAATAAACCTTATAAATGTAATGTATGTATGTCAGCGTAGTTTCAGTTAAAAGTGTGACTTAATAAAACAATCGAAAACACAGTGGTGAATAAACCCTATAGATGTGACTTGTGTCAGCGTAGTTTTATTGAAAAGTGTGCTTTAAGATCGTGTACGCGGTCCGAGCGCTGATTGGCTCAAAAACGTGATTTTTCAAACCAAATTGTCCATCAACTGCTTATCTTACAGACATATCTATGACTAATAATATTAGGAAATGTTATTGTCTATTTTGTTAGACCTTTTTTTTTTCGATTTATTTTTCGTTTGTGAATACGATCAAGATAACTGAGCAGTGGTTTTCTTGATTTCACTTTCAGTGTCAATTTCGAAGCTAAAAATATCTGAAATCACTGACAGACTTTCCAAACAATTTTTTGGTTTTGAAACGTAAAGTAGTGTAAATATTATGTGTTGTTTTATTATTTGTTTATTTACCTAAGAATGGTGTTCTGTTGTGAAGTTTGCGCCGATAATGTGTTGGTTAGGTTAGTCGCACTTGTCGTTTAATGATAAGATTCAAGTTGTGTCTAAAGGTAGATGTGTGCCCGAATTACGAGAATTAATCCAAAAATATGATAATTCATGACTTCGGATATCTTGCAAGTGACGTGTTCTGTAATTATCACCCACCCACTTTGTTATGATATTTGAGGTGGCCGAATCTTTCTTCTGTTTGCATCGTTAGAAAATCGTGTTTTAAACCTTGAATAATGTGGTGAGTTCTTGTATGTAGAGCCGCGCTGTGATGTTGCGCGAATTAGTTTTTTTTTTTGTGTTGGTATGCATGGCCTACCCTCCGTGGAGAACCACTGTACGCCACTGGATTTGTCACTGTCACCGTGCCACGCTAACACTGAGTTCCGCAATAACTTTACTTAAACAAATATTAAACGCAGTGAAACCATTCAGACTAGTGATCATTACAAAGCGTGCATTGTGTAATACCGGTAAAAGTGTTATCCAAGCCTAAAAAACGATATTTGACGAAGTTCTAAAGTGAAATAAAATCTGGACTCACAACAACAACTCCGTAAATAGATATTTCATCATTGCGAGGCTGAACGTCTCTTAAATTAATGCCAAAATAAAAGTGTGCTAAAGATTCGTTCTTTACTTCCAAAACCATTAATATTTCACATAAGCCATTAACTGACACGACGCTGTCTCACGGCAATGGTTGCCGAGGCTCAGCTGCGCCAAAATATCATACGGCGGCGCGGCGTGCCAGGCCGCCAACGTGACTGCGCCGCTGTCTCCCGTCAAGATTTTAGTGTCATTTTTGTTATGTTTATTTTATTTAAGCTTCTTAAATTGTTTTACGTGTAATTTATAAGGAAAAAATCGTGTAAGTAACCATTTATGTTGAACAATGACGACAGTAGTGACGCCATACGAAGCGCCAGTCAACCTGCCAAATCGCTGGACGGCCTAGTGAGATGCTCTCTTTGTTCCCAACCACGCCATTTTAAGGGTGAACGGGGCATGAAAGGTACATTTGGGCAAGAAACAAAACCCAAACCCCTCGTACCCCACAACGTGCCTTCGTCATGCCCGACAATACACACTTCCCTAAAACCTGATTCACCTGCTCAATCCTTTTGGAAAACCCTTGCAAAATTAAAAAGTTCAACTTCAGTTTTAAAGAGAGTTCCTTGTGGCGCGAGGCCATCCTCGGCTTCATGGTTAGCGCGTTGTGACCTCGTCACCCGAGAGAACTCTCAGAGCGCTTGGGAGCAATTACTCACCTTCCCGTTTAGAATTCTACATGTTCAAAAAAATTTAGTCAAATAAAAAACGTTAACAGCACAAATCAATGATAACTAACATTTCGGCCCAAAGTTTCGACCCTAAATTAACAGCACACCTCCCCCAAAGAGGTTTATTGCACCATGTGAAGTCTAAAATAGCCGAGGGTGACATCAGAGGTGCAGCTAGGATCATCTTCAGCAGCGATGTGGTTGCGCCGTACTCTCCAGAGACACAGCTCTGGTGAGCAAACACCCCGCCCCGGCAGATGACCTCTCCTTCCCTGACCCACCCGATCCGGAATCTAACTCACTTGAAATTACAGCTAAACAAGTATGTACGGCCTTGAGCTCCTTTCGAAGCGGCTCCGCCGGCGGTCTCGACGGCTTGGCACCTCAACATTTGAAGGACCTAATGTGTTCAGGCACCGGGAAGCCTGGTGAGTCTCTTTCGAAGAAGCTGACGGCCCTCATTAATCTCATGATCTCCGACAATGTGAGCGAATCCGTCATTGATATCTTGTATGGGGCAAATCTATGTGCCCTATGCAAGAAGGACGAATACCGCCAGTATTCGTCTCATTGCCGTAGGTTCCACTTACCGTTGTATCGCAGCCAAAGTTTGCTGTGCTTTTTACAGCAAAAATTGGCCAGCAAATTCCAGCCCCTACAGCTGGGCTTCGGGTCTAAAGGGGGCTGTGCGGCTGCGGTACACGCTTTATCCACTTACCTCAATAGCTGTAAAGGTGGGTTCATCCTTAAGGTTGACATTAAGAATGCTTTTAACTCCGTAAACAGGGCCACCTTGTTGACACAGTTTTCTCTATCAATGTTACAGGCACCCCTCTAAATTGTCGCGGGAAGGTACAAAAGGGTTACCGAGACCCCTGGCAACACAGGTAACAGAAGAAATACGGGTGGGTTTTAGTCAGTAAGAGTCTGACACCCTCCCGCTCCGCCCAGAGCGGGAGAAGTTATTTGATGATTTCCCACCCAAAAAAAAACCCCTCTAAATTACTTTATAAAGAAAACTTTTTGAGATCAGCCGTTGGATGTCAACAGGGTGACCCTATTGGGCCAGTAATTTTTTTTAAATATATTTTTTGGCAATAAATCCAATTATTCGACAGCTAAATTCTGAATTCAACGTATGGTATTTGGATGACGGAAGCCTAGGATCTGATGTAGACACAGTCTTAAAAGATTGGGAAAATATACCTATTTTAAAAGAAAAATTCTGTTCCATTGGCCTAGACCTAAACCTTGGTCCGGGGATACCGCACGGTCTCCTGTGAGGCAGCGAGCCTCCTTACCGGATTGCCGCCATGGGATCTGGAGGCAAAAGTCCTCGCGCACGTATGGTAGTGGCGCGAGGAGGCGAAACGCGAGGGGGCGTAAGCCCACTGCCGCGAGAAATCGCGGCACAGCTGACGGAGCTCCGGCGGGATCTCATGGCGTCATGGAGAGTACGGTTGTCGCAACCCAGTGCTGGGCACGCCACAATTGCGGCGATAAGTCCCAAGTTGAGGAGTGGCTAGAGAGGCGCCACGGCGTCATCACCTTCCGCCTGACGCAGGTCCTCACCGGACACGGCAGCTTCGGGAGGTTCCTGTGTCGGATAAGGCGGGAGGAAACGCCCGGGTGTCACCACCACCACTGTGTGGATCGCCCGGAGGACACGGTGGAGGTCTGCCCGGCTTGGGCAGAGCACCGCCGTGTCCTCGTGGAGGCGATCGGCGGCAGAGATCTCTCGCGTCCGGCCCTGGTTCAGGCCATGGTACGGAGCGAGAGGGCATGGGCAGCCGTCACCTCCTTCTGCGAAGCAGTAATGCTCGCGAAGGCGGAGGCGGGACGGTTGAGGGAAAGGCAAATTTCGCGCCCTCTTGCCCCTAGCCGCCGCAGGAGACGCCCTGGGCGTCGGGAATCCCGGGCGGATTTCCGGCCACCGTAGGCGCGGGCTTGCGGACGGTGAGCAATGGGTAGCTCACCGTCCGGTAAGGACCAGGCCCGGGTCGACGGCGCGTTGTATTCCACGCGCGCCTCAAAGAGATGTCGTCAGCACAAAGGGGTCCACTAGGGCCGATGCCTGCCATGGTCGCGGGAAGGTACTTATGGGTCACCGACGCCCCCGCAACACAGGCAACAGGAAGGAATACGGGTGGATTTTAGTCAGTAAGAGTCTGACACACCCTCCCGCTCCGCCCATAGCAGGAGAAATTATTTGATAATTTCCCAACCGAAAAAAAAAAAAATGACCTTATCCTTTCAAAAACTGAAAACGTGAATCTTATCTTCCCCAAACCACTGACAGACAGACTACCATAACAAAATTTAACACATTAGCACCAAATATCAAAATTTCGGAAAGAAATCCCTTCACCTCCTGGGGTCCCAAAATTTTGACGAATCCTTTCCAATGTTCATTGAGGAGAAAATACAAAATTTTAATGATGTCTTGGAAAGGCTTTTCAAAATTAACATTAAATGATAAATGATTTTACAACTCGATAATATTATTGTCGCATAAAATGGCTGCCGTTGCTAGGGTTGTGTCAATCAAGGAACATGGGTATAACTAGTGTCGATACTAGTCTTACTAGATATCACGTTTGGATCATAATGACATACGTAGTCCGTTGTAACAGAAAAACATGAGTAGGTTAACTTTCGTTCTGTTATCTGAGAATAAAATTGATGTCATGTTATTTTCTGCACAGAAATACAAAACGCTTGCTAATTGCATCACGTTTACGTATTTAAGTAAACAGCAGGAATAAATAGACCCGTTGGAAGGCCATAGCCCAGTAGCTTCTGTTAGGTATGCAGAGCCTAATGAAAAACAAGAAAATCTAGTGATTATCTTGTTTTTCATTAGGCTTCGCGGCGTTCATTATCATCTCCATAGTAGGAGAAGATAATGTTTATATTATGTGTTAATGAGTAGTGGATTAAAAATAAAATAATAATTATTTTCATACCTTTGTTTATTGGTATGATAATGGTTATAGTATAACGTTTGATTAGAAAAGTAGGCTTACACTAGTACATTATGATACAAGTGTGTAATGATCCGTGTCCACAATTCGATGGGTTAACTTCAATAGAGGCGTTACAATAGATGTACCAGAAACATCAGATTTTAAAACATTAAAATCTTGTTAAAGTTGGGTCTTGGTAAAGTTTTGTGTGAAACAAGCAACAGCTTGTTTCAAGCAAAACATAAATGACTCTTAATATTGTATTTTGGCGGGCACCTGAAAAAAATTGGTACCAACTAATATTATGATAATCACCAGAGATCGGATATACGGATATTTACCTAAAGTTAAATTTTAGCTGTGAAAGTATGGAAGCTGCTTCTTAAAATATTTTTATTTGTAAAAAAAAATCACGGGATGCCAGGAACACCGGGAATGCATAGCTAGTCGGGTGTATAATAAAGAAGCGATTTCTAAAATATGTATATGTAGGGTGTAAGAAGAGGGGTGGTGTGTGTTAGTTAAAACAAAAAAAAAAACACCCGAACGCATGGCAAGCACAGCGACGAAGCAATTATTGTAATTAAATAAACTAAGAGAACTATTTCTCGGGGTAGCTACTTGCGCATAAGCAGGTACCTATAATTTGCCGTCCCACTCACAAACTCGCAAAATGCCTATCGTCGTTTTCTATGAATATAATGGTGCTAACATATACTGTTTTTTTCGCTATGTGGAGAGGACAGGAATTTAACAGAATTTCACTAAGCACAATAATTTTTAACTATTTGTTTCAATAGGTACCTACATCAATTATTCTAAATATATGTAGCCCGTTATCTTATATTAACGTCGTTTGCTATGGGAGTTTGGTATTTACCTACCTACTTTACAAAATTAGGTAGGTAGACATTATGCATCTGCTTATATAGTCAGGAAAAACACAAAATTTGTCGATTCCGTAATCGCGGGTTTTTTTTTTTACTATAGTGCATTCCATATAAGCCAACATTTGAAAGTAAGTTATATGTAGATTATAACACTAATCTGATTCAATCGTCAGAAACCTTGAGTATTTATTGTATATGTAACTGGTACACCACTGACTACCTGCAGTATTGTCTCTCCTCCCCCTTTAATCCATCCAAAGGTTGTCTGTAAAAGATCGCTTTTAGCGATAAGACCGCCCATTGTGTCACCCCTTGTAAAATTTCAACATTTGTATCTGTAATTTTTATGGTGTACATAATAAAGAGTATTCTATTCTATTCTATTCTATTCTTGTTGATCCCGGAACCGCGGGATTTTTTCGATACAATAGCGCATTCCACATTCGCTAACATCTCAACTTTAGGTGAATATGCATCCGAATATCTGATCTCTATTAATCACACTTGATTTTTTGTAAACTTAATATATTTATCTATTTATTTATTTCAGGCCAAAGGGCCAGGCTATTATTAATCAATCATTTTAATACACACTTACCGAAAATACTGTGGGAACAGAGTTATTATGTAATCTAATCACACCAAGTGTTCTATTGAAACAGTTTTCTTCAAAGTGACGTGAACACAGGTAGGTAACATTCTTTATTTCAGGGATTAATATTTTCTTCACTGATAGCCTCTAGCCACTTTTTCTTTAATCCTTTATTTTTAGGAAAGCTATAAAAAAGGCAAGTATTTTTATCAATAATTCATTTTAGTAAGAGCTGCGGAACTTAACAAATAACAAAATGCTGACGTCTTGTTTTAGGATCACTTAACTCTATGGGACGGTCTGACAGGCCGTCCCACAGAGTGCCGTAAACCACGGGCCGGACCTAACAAGGTCACTCGGACCGATTAAGACGCGCAGAATAATTTCTGTTAACATCGCAGATTATAATCGATATCGTTTCAGCGGAGGAACTAGTTTCGGAAACTATTACGGTACGGCGTCGCCTCGCATCGATACAACACTATTCCACTATGACATAGTAATGGCAATTAGTGCGATTTCGCATAAATTTCATTAGCATGTGAAGTTTAGTCTTTGAGTCTTAGCATGCTAATATGACGATATTGAAGTAAGTATGTGAATTTTGTTATCTATTTAAGTACAATAATAAGCACAAGAAGAAAGAATGTAATTACTGTATTACGAATACGTAAACTAATTTATTACCTATATATAAATTTAGATGTGGATGAAAGAATGTTTCCAATTCTGATTTGGAAATAAATCATAATTGCATACATTCTTTCATCCACCCCTAAATTTATATGGTCAATATGAGTGCTGTTTCAGAGATGGTAACAGCTACAGACATGCTTGTATACTGAACACTTAGAAGAGACTGTTTATTTTATTCCTTGACTACAAAATTTTGACCAAAAAATTCGGCAGATTTCGTACCGCTTACTTTTTTTGTTGTTTTATTATAGAATTTGTACCACATATTAAGGCAACTATGCCATTTATTTTCATGTAAGTGTACTATTTTTAGAAGTTCGGATTAATTAATAATATAAAAAACAAGATTTTAATAACTACACGTAATTTAGTCGTAAACTAAACGTAGTTAGGGTAAACTTGCCTAATTCGTACCCCTTAAGAGAAAACCATCATATTTAGAAAATTAGGAAAGATAAATTTAGTATTAATTAAAAGTAATTTTTGTTTGCTAAATGCTTTATTGGTTCTATAATCAAATTTAACATAAACCTTATAAACTTCTCAAAAATAAAAAAAAATAAAAAGTACGATTTAAGACCATTCATCCCAAATCGTACTGCTATATCTTTAATTCGTACTTTGAGATCTATTCATTGGTATACAGTATTGAGAATCAGCATCATAATCAACAATGTGTTATTAAAACAAGTAGTAATTCTTAACAAATTCGACGGATGGTCTTCGCCAATTCTCGGCAATCATCGCAGTTATAAATCGTAAATCGTGCCAGTACGTTTAAGAATTTAACTCGAGTACGAAATAGGAGCAAAAGCCAAACAAATTTTAAATTTACCGCCAAAAAAATTGACAACAGTTACGAGTATGATAATGATACACATTAATACGTGTCAAATCGTAAAATAGGTTATACACGACCTTATTTGAATAAAACTCTTACGAAATGTGTAAAAATATAACAACAATAGTTGAAAAAAACTTACTTTTTCAATATTTTTGTCGAGAGCAGCTTCAAAGGTGTTATCTGTCAGGTGCTGAAATGGCCGACTGTTATTTCTATTTTTTGACACTAGAGGCGCTGATAGCTGTTACAAAAGCCGAGTTTTGCCTGGTCCTTACCAGACAGTGAGCTACCCATTGCTCACCGTCCGCAAGCCCGCGCCTACGGAGGCCGGAAATCCGCGCGGGATTCCCAACGCCCAGGGCGTCTCCTGCGGCGGCTAGGGGCGAGAGGGTGTGAAACTTGCCTTTCCCTCAACCGTCCCGCCTCCTCCTTCGCGAGCATTACTGCTTCGCAGAAGGAGGTGACGGCTGCCCATGCCCTCTCGCTCCGTACCATGGCCTGAACCAGGGCCGGACGCGAGAGATCTCTGCCGCCGATCGCCTCAGGACACGGCGGTGCTCTGCCCAAGCCGGGCAGACCTCCACCGTATGCTCCACCGTGACACACAGTGGTGACACCCGGGCGTTTCCTCCCGCCGTATCCGACACAGGAACCTCCCGAAGCTGCCGTGTCCGGTGAGGACCTGCGTCAGGCGGAAGGTGAGGACGCCGTGGCGCCTCTCTATCCACTCCTCAAAGAGGTGACTTATCGCCGCAATTGTGGCGTGCCCAGGCACTGGGTTGCGACAACCGTACTCTCCATGTCGCCATGAGATCCCGCCGGAGCTCCGTCCGCTGTGCCACGATTTCTCACGGCAGTGGAGTTACGCCCCGGCGTTTGGCCTCCTCGCGCCACTCCCATACGTGCGCGAGGACTTTTGCCTCCAGATCCCATGGAGGCAATCCGGCAAGGAGGCTCGCTGCCTCACAGGAGACCGTGCGATATCCCCGGACCAGCCGGATGGCCATGACCCTTTGGGCCGCGCTCAACCGGCGGGCTGGCTGCAGCACCAGAGAACGCGCCCACACAGGAGCCCCGTAAAGGGCCATGGACCGCACGACCCCACGAGCCGCTTCAAGGCAGCCCCTGCCCGCTCCAATTTGGGAGCCAAACGTCGGAAATGCTCCACGAAGTTCCACCGGCTGTCGAGGACGAGTCCCAGGTACTTCATCGTCGACTCGACGCCGATGTAAACTCCTCCTACCGTTATTTGGGATCCCGACGGTGACGTGGCCTCGGACTTGTGCAGGGCCTTCTCGAGTCCCAATTGCCGGATCCTTTCGACGATTGTCGCAACCCCGCGTGCCGCTACTTCGGCCGCCACCTGGTGCGACCTCCCTTGCGCCAGGACCAACGTGTCGTCAGCGTAGCACACCACGCTGACGCCGCTAGGGAGGTCGGCGCGCAGCACGCAGTCGTATCCGATGTCCCACAGATGGGGCCCCAGGACCGATCCCTGTGGGACACCGCACGACATCTCTTGCCGGGTCTACACTCCCTGGTGACCGGGCTATATTATGTTATTATGTTAGAGGGTTTGGTTTCCGCACTTAGTCCTTCAAGTGGACCATTGTGCGTGGGCCATGGCGGCCGTTTTTTGGTGGTTATTCCAACCAGCCCACCTCCCTCCAGAAGTGACCGGGCTAAATGACGGCCCTGTCCGTCAGATAGGCCTCGACCACACGACAGAGGTAGGTTGGCATCCAGTGGTACCGGAGTGCCTCACTTTTTTTTTTTTTTTTTGTTCCCGGGGTGGAAAATCCTCATGGATGTCCTCCGCCCTGGGGTAGGCGGAGGGGTCTGTCAGACTCTTATTGACTAAAAACCACCCCGGTGTTCCCCTCCCACACTTGCACCGGGGATCATGGGATCTAATGCGACTTCCACGATCCCCGGCTAGTGCCGGCCCGCCTCTGCGGGCCACCTCAACTCTGGGGGGGGTGAGGTGTTTAAAACCCCCCCGCGACGTCTGAAAGGGGCGCGCGTGGAACACTACGCGCCGCCACCTCGGGTCCAGTGTGATGGGGGGCGGCGGACGTCCCCAAGTCCACCGTCCCTAGACCCATTTAGGGGGGCCGGAAGAGGGCGTTGTCTGCCCTCTGCCGACGCCCGGTGCGCCTGCTGCGGGCCGGGTGAGCGGAAGAGATCTCCCGCTCCCGTTCCGCAGCCTCCTTCTGCGACACGACTGTTTCGCAGAACGATACCACCGCGTCCCAGGACTCCTCGCTGCCGACCATCGCCTCGACCACGGCCGGCAGCGACAGGTCACTGCCCACACCGGAGTGCCTCCCTGATGCAACTCCAGGGCAAGGTATTGAAAGCATTGGCGATGTGTAGAGACACCGCCAAGACGACCCTACCCTGGGCAACAGCATTTCCCGTCGTGAAGGCTCGCACGCGCATGATGGCCTCCACGGTAGAGATTAAAATAAAAAATATCCCAAAACACGAAATTTTATTAGCTGCACGAAATTCCCATACAAGCCTGCCGTTCGCCATTGACAAAGTTGTGAGCTTTTGTATTTAATATGGGTTAAGGACCTGAAATAAATAAATTGTATTTATTTTTCAACTATTTTAGGGCTGGCTTCCAGTCTAAGCGGATACAACTGAATACTAGTATTTTACATGGAGCGACTGACTGGAAAACGTGTTTTGGTAACAACCAAGTTCTGGGAAATATGTTCTAAATTAACATGTATTTTTTCCGCTACCACAAACTATACAGATTTGGCATTTTTTTTTTCTTAAGAGAAGCCTATTTTGGTCTTGTCATCGCCTTAATCTGAGGCACTCTCATTATCGCTTCTCGTAAAAAAGGATATTTTGGTTGAAAATTAGTCTTCGAGTACAAATAAAGATTCTGAAATTTGAGTCCATTTTCATGCAATAACAGACTGATCATATCGTTTGTTTTACCACAATTCGATGGGCCACATATAATACATACAACGAATTGAATTAGGTAATAGAACGCTATGTCTTATTTGTTGAACAGAGTTACCAAGATTTATTTTGTTAACGTTCAGTGATGTGGGTTGTTTGATCAACTTCATCATGTCTATTAATTACATTTCTGGTTTACATACACATATATACGGTTAAATACAGGAAACATCTTAGATAAGTATGCATTCAAAGTTGAGATGGGTTAGAACCTATGTTATATAAAGCGGATTTGTATGTGAAATCTACGACTTGATGTCATCGACCGTGTTACACAACGACAGTGTCCGTCAGTGTTCGAAGTGAACAACGAGTTTTTATTTTTATTATTATTAAATTATCTTTAATCGTTAATTTATCAATTTATGATTGTAACTAATAAATTTGCCAAGTCTAATAATAAAATAATGTTGATTTAATATTTTATAGAATGGAAATTAACTTATACTTTATAATTTAATTAATTTCAGAAAATGGAAGACCTTGATATTTTGGATGATGTTATTAAATCATTATATTTAACTCAAGAATTAGCTGGAGACAATATTGAACAAACTGAGCTCCAGGAAACTAAGCAGGACAAAGTCAAGGATACTTAAGATAGACCAATAAAAAGAAAAAACAAAAGCTCGAAATTAACTTCTAAAATTGTCTTATCCAAACTATTGGATAAACCTTCTACATCTTACGTTATTCGCAGACAATGGGATCGTGTTGGAATGACGAATTTATACAAAATAGCAGACTTGGGCCCCTAGCGGATAAC
Source organism: Atethmia centrago (assembly GCA_905333075.3). Lineage (NCBI taxonomy): Eukaryota > Metazoa > Arthropoda > Insecta > Lepidoptera > Noctuidae > Atethmia > Atethmia centrago. The sequence continues at coordinate 13,825,874 of HG995393.1, forward strand.
CATCCCCTCATAAAGCAGTATTATTTAAATATTACTTCAGCGTGAGAAAGAGATGGAGCTATAAGTCCTATACAGCTCCATCACTTTCCCACTGTGAAGTAATTTATAAACATAGTAATTTATAAGCAATAAATAAACCAAAAAAAAAGTATTATAATAGTACTTTTCTTTTTGGCTGGGAAATCATCAAATAACTTCTCCCGCTCTGGGCGGAGCGGGAGGGTGTGTCAGACCCTAAATAACTAAAACCCACCCGTATTCCTTCCGTTGCCTGTGTTGCCAGGGGCCTCGGTGACCCTTTGGTACCTTCCCGCGGCACCGGCAGGCATCGGCCCTAGTGGACCCCTACACTTGTGCTGACGACATCTCTTTGAGGCGCGCGTGGAATACAACGCACCGTCGACCCGGGCCTGGTCCTTACCGGACGGTGAGCTACCCATTGCTCACCGTCCGCAATCCCGCGCATACGGTGGCCGGAAATCCGCCCGGGATTCCTGACGCCCAGGGCATCTCTTGCGGCGGCTAGGGGCGAGAGGGCGCAAAATTTGCCTTTCCCTCAACCGTCCCGCCTCCTCCTTCGCGAGCATTACTGCTTCGCAGAAGGAGGTGACGGCTGCCCATGCCCTCTCGCTCCGTACCATGGCCTGAACCAGGGCCGGATGCGAGAGGTCTCTGCCGATCGCCTCAACGAGGACACGGCGGTGCTCTGCCCAAGCCGGGCATACCTCCACCGTATGCTCCACCGTGGCCTCCGGGCGATCTATACAGTGGTGACACCCGGGCGTTTCTTCCCGCCTTATCCGACACAGGAACCTCCCGAAGCTGCCGTGTCCGGTGAGGACCTGCGTCAGACGGAAGGTGAGGACACCGTGGCGCCTCTCTAGCCACTCCTCAAAGATGGGACTCATTGCCGCAATTGTGGCGTGCCCAGCACTGGGTAGCGACAACCGTACTCTCCATGTCGCCATGAGATCCCGCCGGAGCTCCGTCCGCTGTGCCACGATTTCTCGCAGCAGCGGACTTACGCCCCGGCGTTTTGCCTCCTCGCGCCACTCCCATACGTGCGCGAGGACTTTTGCCTCCAGATCCCATGGCGGCAATCCACCAAGGAAGCTCACTGCCTCACAGGACACCGTGCGGATCATTTGGGCCGCACTCAACCGGCGGGCTGGCCGCAGCGCCAGGGAACGTGCCCACACAGGAGGCCCGTAAAGGGCCATGAACCGCACGGCCCCTGCGTAGAGCCTCCAGCAGGAGGCGTTTGGACCCCCTGGATTGGGCAGGAGCCGCTTCAAAGCAGCCCCTGCCCGCTCCAGTTTGGAGCCAAACGTCGGAAATGTTCCACGAAGTTCCACCGGCTGTCGAGGACGAGTCCCAGGTACTTCATCGTCGACTCTACGCCAATGTAAACCCCTGCTACCGTTATTTGGGATCCCGACGGTGGCGCGTTCCGAGGGCCATGAAAACACATGGCCACCGACTTGTGCAGGGCCACCTCGAGTCCCAAATGCCGGATCCTTTCGACTATTGTCGGTACCTCGGTCATCTCCGGAGCATCGTCGTCCTCGTCGTCGGCGGTGTGGTCCGCATCGGGTACCGCAGTAGGCGGAGCCATGAGCGGGGCGGTATGTTCCCCTCGCGAAGGGAACAGAGCGCTCACCACGTCCTCCACAAGCTGGGGCCGGAGACTCTGTGTCAGCGAGGGAGCCCGTGGGCGGAGTTTATCCCTTACCACTTTGTACGGGCGTCCCCACGGGTCCCGCTTCAGAGTCCCCAGCGACTCCTCGCGGGCCGATTCCCCGGCCCGCAGGATCTCCGCTTGTAGGGTGGTCTTTGCCGCTCTGTACCCCTAGTACAGCTCCGCCTGATTGGCTTCCGTATCCGGAGGTCGAATACGGAGCCTACGGTGCCTGGTATACCGGCGTCGCGCAGCAACGCATGCAGTGCGCAGAGCCGTCAGTTCCTACGACCCACCAGCACACCTGGCGCGGGGCACGTCCAGGCTGGACCCGGGGCATTGCACGTCACATATTTTGGACATGGCCTCCCGGAACCACTCCGCCTCGTCGTTGATGTCAGCAGGCCTGTCCGGTGGTAACACCCAGGCCTGCACGATCGAGGCTTCCAGGAGGAGCTCCCGGTCCAGCTGCTTCAGCGCCCACCACGGACCACTCGGGGCCCGTCGGACCGGCGCGCTTGAGGTCTGGGCGGAGACATCAAACCGGACATACCGGTGATCGGAATAGGTCTCCATAACGAGCCAGTCAACTACACGCGGCGACAGAGTGGGGCTGGCAAACGAGGTGTCGACCACTGATTCACCCTGCATCCGCGCACAAGTGGGGACAGAGCCCCGGTTTAGGACGACTAGGCCTGTCTCCAGAGCCCAGACCTCCACCATCCTGCGTCGTGTGTCCGTTAACCGGGAACCCCAAGCCAAATTCTTGGCATTGAAGTCCCCGAGGACGAACACGGGGAGAGAACCGAACCCGACGACGACGGTTCTCAACTCCGCAAGGGAGTTGTGGAACTCGGCAAGAGTTCGGTTCGGAGAGAAGTAGACAAATAAAAAATAATAAATTCGTGTGGTTCTTTTCTCAAAAGACCATTTCATCTACATGGTCCTCACATGATCTGACCAAGATTATGTCTGGACTTTAAAAGAGACTTTGACCCTTGAGTTTGTTTCGCCATTTCTTCTCAGGGGTAGTCAGATGTCGACTCCATCTAGCTTATTCTTTAATATATATATTTTTTTAAATGACGTGTAAAAGTGATTCTGGTATCCTATTTAAAGAATAAACAATTTCATTTCATTTCATAGACCCCGCATACAGACCTTGACAAAACGCCTTGAATAGGATGATTTTGACATGGTCCGCACAACGCGAGAATCTACGGGTCAACATGTTCCCTCGGACTGCCAGTGACCTACGTTACCTTTCAATGTCTACATTATCTTTGCAATGCATACTGTCTAAATGACAGGCTCATGTTTCTTTTGTACCACTAAGGCGCTGACAAGACCCAATTGACCAGAATAGGCTTCTCTTAAGCAAAAAAAAATCCAAATCTGTATAGTTTGTGGTAGCGGACAAAATATATGTTAATTTTATACATATTTCCCCGAACTTGGCTGTTACCAAATAACATTTTGAAAAAAAATCTCGATACGAACTAACGTTAATAACAAGAACGTCTGTTCGTGCAATAATTTTCTACAACTTTAGAAGAGGCCTGACACGGCTTCAGTGTTTTCAGTGTTTTCATCTGTGTTCAGTGATGAAGCCCCATGTCTGCGGACTGTCGAAAGCTGGTATTTAGAATTTCAGCGTGGACATACTAGTGTTAGTGACAAATCTCGCGAAGGACGCCCAAAATCCGCCTTCACTGAAGATAACATCATTGCTGTGAGACAACTAATTCTCGAAGATCGTCATGTGACGTATTGAGAGATAGAAGCTCTATTAGGCATCTCAGGGACAACCATTCAGAAGATCTAGCATGAAGCGCTTGGTGTGAGAAAGCTAGTTTGCCGTTGGATACCGCATCTGCTTTCCGACGATCACAAGGCGGCCCGCGTCAGATGGTGTAAGAAAACTCTGCAAAGGTTCAACCGAGGAGAGTCAAATCACGTCTACGACATCATTATGCCTACGATCCTGATTCCAAACAACAATCTACAATGTGGGTCTTTCAAGACGAGCCAAAGCCGACTAAAGTTGTTTGTTCTCGAAGCACTTCAAAGAAGATGGTGGCCACGTTCGTTGGAAAAACCGGCAATATTGCGACTATTGCACTTGAAGATCGTAGAACGGTTAACGCACAGTGGTTTACCACAGTTTGTTTACCACAAGTCATCGCCGAACTTCGAAAATCTAACTCAAAGCGACGCATCATCCTGCACCACTACAACGCAAGCTCACACGGCGCTCGTCAAACGATTGAGTATTTCAAGCAGGAAAAAGTAGAAATTCTTGACCATCCTCCTCAAGTCAGCCAGAATAAATGTTATAATAACTGGTTTGGGCGAATGGAAAAGTGTATTAAGCTACGTTGTGAATACTTTGAAAAACAATAAAAAGTACTATAAGGTTCTAGTTGTTTTTTTCTTCAAACGACAAAACTTAAAAGGCAGACCTCGTATGTGTTGTCAGCGTCTTAAGAGTCTACGCGAAGTTTCTAGACTGAAATCATTATTATGTCCTTTATTCCTGTTAGTTTCGTCGTTGATAATTTTCCAAACTCTCCTTATTTTATTATCCGCTGGTTTCATCTTATTGCTAATGTACAAGGCTATAGCAACCTTGCAGTTTTTTTTAAGTTTTAGAGTAAGTAGCAACGTATTTATTAAAAATTTCAGATAAAAAAAAAATTGGCCAAATAACTTTTGTTTTCTTTTTTTGCCTTTCCCTCAACCGTCCCTACTTCACAAGCATTACTGCTTCGCAGAAGGAAGTGACGGCTGCCCATGCCCTCTCGCTCCGTACCATGGCTTGAACCAGGGCCGGACGCGAGAGATCTCCGCCGCCGATCGCCTCCACGAGGACACGGCGATACTCTGCCTAAGCCAGGCAGACCTCCACCGTGTCCTCCGGGCGATCCACACAGTGGTGACACCCAGGCGTTTCCTCCCGCCTTATCCGACACAGGAACCTCCCGAAGCTGCCGTGTTCGGTAAGGACCTGCGTCAGGCGGAAGGTGATGACGCCGTGGCGCCTCTCTGGAGCATACGGTAGAGCCGTATGCTCCACCGTGTCCTCCACCAGCTCAAAACTTAAGGTCATACTTTTTGTAATAGCAAATTTCTTCTCTCTTTTAGCTCCTAAAGGTGTAACAGTAAAACAATGGCAGACCTCCACCGGAAGCTCCACCGTGTAGCTCAGAGACGCTTAGTACTAGAAAGCTGTAATTTGGCGTAGGTATAGGTATTAATCACGCCGACAAAGTGCTAAAACAAAATCATGTAAAAAATTTTTTTGGGTCCGTCCCTTGCACGTAATTTGGGGATGATATTTTATTTTTCTCATTTACCACATGGTATCGTTGGATAGGCCGTTCAAAAATGTCTGAACATTGGTTGAAAGATTATGATTATGAAAATTATAGTGTGGGCAGTTGTTTTAACCGAAAATCTATGGTGCGTGGGGGTTCTAATCTTAGAAAAAAATCTATTACTTAAATCTAAGACTCGTAAAGATATAGTTGATCTGTCGGTGGAACATAACATTGAACTGTCCTCCAGCAGGTAGGTAGGTAATAGTGTGTGCTTACCCCCAAATTATCAAAACTACTCCATATTTGAGTCAGTAATGGAAGATGTTTTAGCAAAACTCGCAACTGGTAAAAAATCGCTAATTATACCGGGTGACTTTAATATTAATATCTTAGAGAATAATTCAAATAGTAGTCGATTATTACGTCTCTTTAAATCATTCAATTTGTCAAAAGTGTTTTCAGAACCAACCCGAATAACTATAAATTCTGCTACATGTATTGATAATGTTTTTTGTTGCTGCGACTACTTATATAAAGCCATTGTAAATTACACTGGTCAACACGACTTTTTGCCGTTAATGCATTTATATATTATCGATATCTCTCATGTATAAGTAATAACAGAAAAATAATTAAAAAATTCTTTGGGTAAACGCTAAACGCCGTGCAGTAATAAACTTATCTATGTCACGAGCATCGTATAGGTACTATTTTATAGGTTGTGTCATGATTTCCAAATATAATAATGATTTGTAGCGATTTTAAATACTAAATATAAAATTGAAAATATGTGACTTGCTTTAAATGATTTTTGTACCAAGTCATGAAGTTTAAAAGTATCTAATTTGACAGTTACCGTAAAAAGTACTGGGCCTCAAGTCTGCTATTACAATAGTGTCAGCATGGTCTAATCATTGATTTCATAATTGTTGATTTTGACAAGTTTGGTAATCTACTAATATAATGTCGTCATTAAGGCGCTGACAAGAACCAATTGACCAAAATAGGCTTCTATTAAGAAAGAAAATTGTATAGTTTGTGGTAGCGTAAAAAATATATGTTAATTTTGAACATATTTCCCAGAACTTGGTTGTCACCAAATCACGTTCTGAAAAAAAAATCTCGATACAAACTAACGTTAAACTAACCTCTTACCTTGAGTTCTAATCCAAAATATCTGTATTAAATATCAACATACATTAGGTATTTAATTAATAACAAGTACGTCTTATTCTAATGCAGAACTTGGTTGTTTTTTATTTTCGATTACTTAACTCAATTCTGAGTAAATAGATAATTACTTCATATTTTGCAATAAATTACAAGCGTTTTGTCGTCGCGCTTCTCTTTCTTTTCTATGCAATCTGACAGTGACCGCGGTTTAGGTGTTGTCAGCGTCTTAATGAGGATCGGAACAGACCATTCTGACACTATTGTAATAGCAGACTTGAGGCCCGGTTTGTTGAACACAACTGAATGGAAATCATGATATATTTGGTGTGCCGCGTAGTTGCTAAGCACGAGCAGTGGTAGCCCAGAGGTAACGGCTGTGACTTACGATTTCTTGGTCGTAGGTTCGAACCCAGACAGGCACTTTACTTTGTGTAAATTATTTCATCACCACTGCACTCAAAACGGTGAAGGAAAACATCGTGAGGAAACCGGCATGTCCTAGAACCAAAAATTCGAAGACATGTGACATCTACCAACCCGCACTGGGCCCGCGTGGTGTATTACGGCCCACTCCCTCTCGCAGTGGGAACATTAAAGGCTGATTATGTAGTTGCTAAGTTAGTTCTCTTCGAGCCTCGGAATCTAAAGGCTGTCTTCAAGAAGTCTAAAATCTATACTGATATTATATCGAGTACCTAATTTATTAGTTTGTTAAATATTGCTCTAAACCAGGGATTCCCAAACTATTTCGGGCAAGAGACCCCTTTTCCAAAATGAACCGATACCTCAGACCCCCAACGCCAATTTTTTTCATCTTGTACGAACTTGTGCACGCTTATCGACTTGTTGAGTTTTTTTAAAGTACAACAATGATACTTCCTACTAAAATATTAATCATTCTTATAACAAGTTGGTACAAGTAATTAATACAGTATCCTGATAGTTTCAAATAAGAACTTGTGTTAATTAATAGGGGTCGATTATCAGACCTCGTTGATCCCTAAAATCAGATTTCGTTTATGTCGACTCCTGGGAAACCAATTTCAACCCCGAGGGTTCGATATCGACCACTTTGGGAATCCCTGCTCTAAACCAAGTTTGTATGTGTGCAAGAATATAAATGCAGATATTCGCACTGAGAAGCCATATTGTTAAATTTGTTTAAAAGATTTATTTAAAATAGTATATTATGGAACTGGAGGGAAGTAGACCATTTCAAACCGCATGATCAGTACCCAGTCAACACGTATACTATTCAAACCCTTTTTTTTTTTTTAATCCTCGTTGTTGTCCACCGCCCTGGTGCAGGCGGAGGGGTCTGTCAGACTCTTACTGACTAAAAACCACCCCGGTGTTCCCCTCCCGCACTTGCACCGGGGATTTTGGGATCTAGTGCGACTTCCAAGATCCCCGGCTGGTGATGACGGCCCGCCATTGCGGGCCACCTCATACTCGCGGGGGAATGAGGTGTATAACTCCCCCCGCGACGTCCAATAGCGGCGCGCATGGAACACTACGTGCCGCCACCTCGGGTACTACTATACTATTCAAACCTGGGCTAAGGGGTTCGGAGAGCGGAGCCGCTGAAAGACACTGTTAGATACTGACTTTTAGCTGTTAAAAGTTACGTTAATATAACGCAATTACATACAATTACAATATCAATACACGCCGCAGGTCAAACACTCGAAAATATTTTGAAAAAGGTCATGGTCAAGGTTAATAAGCGGTCATCCATTAATCTGTACTCAAGAATCCCGGAGATATCAGGTCAAACACATGAACATATTTTGAAAAAGGTCAAGGTTAATTGAAGGTCATCCATTAATCTGTACTCAAGAATCCCGGGGGTATCAGGTCAAACACCCGAAAATATTTTGAAAAAGGTCATGGTTAATTGGAGGTCATCCATTAATCACTACTCAAGAATCCCGGGGGTATCAGGTCAAACACCCGAAAATATTTCGAAACAGGTCACGGTCAAGGTTAATTAGAGTTCATCCATTAATTCAAGAATCCCGGGGATATTCACACAGAGGGGATGAAAATTTCATTATTTTTGACCTAGGACGTCTAGTTATTAAGATATTTGCTAAAAACTCAAAAATGGGGTTTCCATTGGCCTCGTTGACAAAAAAAAAAATATAAAAATGATAGGTTCATTTACGCACGGTGTAAAAATGGACTACTAAGTCACGTAGAAGCGTGGCTTAAGTGCGGATTTAGGTCACACAGTGCTATAAATAAATATAAAAACGTACAGGTATTTTCAGAATTAAATTATATTTACGAAATTTAAACCAATCACGTTTTCCTTCAGTCAGAGTAGGTATTAATCAAATAGTCAATAAACATATATCCAAAAAAATAAACCCATACATGCTGTAATAGTGAAATAAATCGTTACTAAAAAACCCCCAATTTATTTTGGTATCGGAAATTATCAAATAACTACTCCCACTCTGGGTGGAGCGGGAGGGTGTATCAGACTCTTACTGATTAAAACCCACCCGTGTTCCTTCCCTTGCCTATGTTGCCAGGGGCCTTGGTATCCCTTTCGGACTTTCCCGCGACCCCGGCAAAAGAACAGGCCTTAGCAACGCAATGTTAAAATGGCAGAGGATAAAATCAGATTCAATTCCGTTTTAATAATTTGGTGTTTCAAGATAAGCTAAAATTATATTTTGCATGTAGATAAACCATAAATAGCTATAAACTATTTCAAGAAAAATATACTTTACATTTTGGAGGTATTATAAAAGTATTTAATCTAGATTCAATATGGCGTCGCAATCCTGTTATTTTTATTTTCCGGATACACAACATAAGCCACACTTAACATCAGGCCCTGTTTCCCCGAAGGGTTGGGCAGAGGTGTACCTGTAGTACACCCACATTTCGCCAGTTATGTTGGATAATCGCCGCTGACCTTGGCCGTAGAAATGTGTGTCGCGCACACGCCGCGCCGCCGGCCATTGGGTTTCGTTGGGAATGTTTATTTTTAGTAACGGAAATTTAAATATTAAAAAAAAAACAGATATATTATAGATATTAAAATAGTCTGCTCATACAAAAAAACATGAAAATATCTTAGGGAGTTTGAAAGTAATATCGTTTTTTTATGCTTTGGGTAGAGATTACGAGTACTTCCTGAATTTATTTCATAAAGTATTTTACTACAATAATTCAATATTCACATATACAATTGATGTGTACGCGTTCTAGTTTAACATACATACACTTTTGCATGACTTACTCGCATTATACGAAGACGTAATAACGGATTTAAAAGTTACTAAAATCATGTCTTTTTTTTTTTTTTTTTAGGGTGGGAAATCATCAAATAACTTTTCCCGCTCTGGGCGGAGCGGGAGGGTGTGTCAGACTCTTACTGACTAAAACCGACCCGTATTCCTTCCTGTTGCCTGTGTTGCGGGGGCCTCGGTGACCCATAAGTACCTTCCCGCAAAATCATATGTCTGCACCTTAAGTCCCATGTAACAGGGGGCGCGCCTATTGCCTTGACAAGCGCAAACAAAATCTTCTCAAGAAATTTTAACCGTCTGTAGCGGGAGGGTGTGTCAGACTCTTACTGACTAAAACCCACCCGTGTTCCTGTTGCCTGTGTTGCGGGGGCCTCGGTGACCCATAGGTACCTTCCCGCGACCCCGGCAGGAAATTGGGGTACATAATAGGTAGGTAGGTAGGTGTATAGAATTAAGTTTATACAGGTTGAAATTGAAAACTTGCGACAAACTGAAATGGGACATTGTATACATCATTATTAACAACTTTTACTAAGGGACCAAAGCTGTAATCCCAAAAAAAAAATCTGCTTTTCCTACATTTTGATGAGGTATTGCGAACATAAATGTAGGGGACAGCAGTTTTTTTTTTTGGGATTGTAGCTTTGGTCCCTTAGTAAAAGTTGTTCAAAATGATGAGTACAATCTTCCATTTCGATTTGTCGCATGTTTTCAATGTCACCCTGTATAACTACCAGACAGCTGCGCTGCTGGGGAGGTTGTTCCGTCACTTCTTCCCAGCTAAAGCACTATGAAGAGGTAAATAGAAATCGCTTGTCTACATTCGAATAACCAGTCGAATAACCTGAAATATGGTGTAACTTTTGATTGTCCCCGCCTGCAAGACCAAAATGATATAGATTATAATGCTTGTTTTTCCCTTTTCAGTTGTGTGTTTTTGCAGTCGGGTTTTTTGTTTTTTTTTTAAATAATTTATTTTATTTCAAGCTTTTTAGTTTTATTAATATATATTTGATAATTACTCGTTACTAGCTTTTATTTGATACCAATATTGTTGCAATTAATTTGAAAATAAAATTTCCCCTCCTTTTTTTGTATTTGCAGATGCAATTTATAAATATTATATAACCTATGTCACTTCCACAATTAAGACGAATCTAAGGACACCTCATATGTTAAAATCCATCAAACCGTTTAGGCTACAGAGCGTGCCAAAGAAATAGACATACGGCTCAAAAACATCAAGGTGCAGAATTGGCTTTGCTAGCAATTTAATTTCTTAAATCTTGACTCTATTGAGTAAAGAAAATTAATAAAATACTATAACTAACCTGTTTTGTGTGCACATCAAACAATAAAATTTATTAAAGAAGTAAATTTTAAATAAAATGAATATACATGCATGCAGAGAAAGTCATTTCGGGAACGCGTCCTAATGTACGATCTTCGTCAACAAGTCCAAAATATAATGAAATAATTAAGTTATTTAACACCTGTCATTACTTAATATACCGTATCTTTTTTATAAAAACTAGTTTTGAAAAGGAGACTAAAAGATTATTTATTTTTAAATTATAATATTTCAAAAATAATGAGCTGCCACACGTCGTTCAGATCCCAATCAGAACCAAAGCGCAATTGACCTTTCTATCTATTCTCCAAACTTAGCCTCTTCATTAACTTGGCATACTTTAACCTCTACTTATGGTAGTGACCATTTTCCAATAGTTATTTCTTATCCTCTTTCCAAACCAAATGCACCATTAAGGAAATCAAACGTAAAATATAAACTACCTAATAGAAATAGTAATGACTGGGACAAATTTAGGAACATTGTTGACAGTAAGGTTTGCTCCTTGCCTGTAATTTCTGATGGCAATGAAAATAGTTGTGCTGAAGCTTTAGCACTCATATTAATTACAGCGGCAGATGACGTTTTTCCTGTAAAAATAACAACATTAGTACTATTCCCTCGCCTCCGTGGTGGGACTCTGAGTGCACTGAATTGATTAAGAAACGTAAAGAGGCTGAATACAATTATAACTTTGTTATATTAATTTTGATATCGTTACTAAGTTAATTAATGAAACATACAAACTTTTTAAAAAGAAAAAAATTGATTCTTGGCGTAACTTTTGCTTATCAATTTCACCGAATACTCACCCTACGATTGTCTGGCGCAACATTCGTAGATTTAGGTCCATTTATAACAACTCTTCTCCTATTCCTGTTTCTTTAGCCAGTGAACTTTTGGATAAATTAGCTCCGCCTTGGGTTCCTGAGGCTATTTGTACTAATAATAGCCTGTCTCGCGTATCCAATAACCAAGAAACTCATACGACGCTAGATCTTCCATTCACTCTTACTTAATTAAAGGTTGTTATTCATAAGACTAATGATTCTGCACCAGGCATGGATGGCATACGGGATGCCATCCATGCCTGGTGCAGAATCATTCCTTTTTTTCCAATTTAAATGATGACGTCCTCAGCTATTATTTAGAACTTATTAATTCTATTCCGTATACAGGGAACATCCCTGTTGAATGGAAACGTCAAAAGGTGTTGCCGTTCCTTAAACCAAATAAAATTCCTTCTGATGCTTCATCCTATCGTCCCATAGTTTTGTCTTCAATTCTGATGAAATTAGCGGAACACTTAATAAAAAATCGCCTAGAATGGTATGTTGAAAGTAAGGGTCTTTTGGCAGAATTACAATATGGCTTTAGAAAGGGTAAAAATACAATTGACTGTTTAAGTATTTTAACATCTGATATTCAGTTATCCTTCTCTAATAACCAATCCACCGTTGCAGTTTTCCTTGATATTAATGCAGCATATGATAATGTTGTATTATCGGTTTTACAAAATAAATTAAAAGCCTTACAAGTTCCATTGAATTTCTCGAATCTCATTATTAATATCTTGACTGAACGCTCTGTTAACACGTTAATAGGAGACCATGAGATATCACATCTTGTATGGAGGGGTCTCCCACAGGGTTCTGTGCTCAGTCCCCTTCTATACAATATTTACACTTTTGATTTAGATCTATCCTTAACTAGTCACGTTACGGTTCTTCAATATGCCGATGATTTATTATTATATTCTTCAAGTCAATCTGTTGAGCAAGCTAGCTCTGCTATCAATTCTGCTTTATCTATTTTGGAGTCATGGTTACATGTAAACGGTTTGGATTTATCCACGTCTAAAAGCGCGGCTGTTTTATTCACCCGGAAGAGAAATATTCCCTTGGTAAACCTCTTTTATAAGGAAACACCTATTCCAGTTAAAGATAAATTCAGATATCTAGGCATAATACTTGACTGTAAATTAAGTAGTGTCCCTCATTGTGAATATATTGTTAACAAATGCGAAAATCACATAAACATGCTTAGATGCCTCTCTGGTGTGTGGTGGGGTGCACATCCCTTTTCTTTGAAACTCATTTACAACGCAATCGTCAGAAGCACTTTGGATTATGGATTGTTCGCTCTAGAACCTGGTAGTGTTATGGCTTTTAAAAAATTGGATCGCATCCAGTCTAAAGCATTACGCATTATTTCAGGTGCAATGAAGTCTAGTCTCATTAATGCACTTCAAGTGGAATGCGAGGATGCTCCTTTAAGTCTTAGAAGACAATACCGAAGAGGGCGGCCAAAAAGAGAGAGAGGCGGCAGCGGCGCAAGGAGCGCTCCGCCACGGCTAGGCTCCGCGCCCCGAATTCCGCAGCTGTAGTGATCACACTACAGCCGGATGCGGAAAAGAAGGGCGTGTCCTATAGGACGGTGATGGCGAAGGTGGGTGAGGCGGTGTGCCTGGAGGAGCTCGGCGCAGCAAAAGGCCTCAAAATGAAGGTGACGGCGACTGGGGCCCGAATGGTGGAGTATCCCGGTAGGGCCAGTGGCCCGGCCGCTGACGCCCTGGCCGAAAGGCTTAGGGCGTCACTAAATGCGGACGAGGTCCGAGTGTCCAGGCCCACCAAATGCGCTAGCATGCGCATCACGGGCCTGGACGACTCCGCGACGGAAGAGAAGGTGGTCGCCGCAGTGGTTAGGACCGGGGGGTGCTCTGCCGAGCAGGTGAAGGCAGGCACCATCCGTCCTGACTCCACGGGGCTGCAAACCGTTATGGTGAGCTGCCCCGTGTCGGCGGCCAGAAAAATTACCGGGGAGGGCCCACGGCTATTGGTGGGCTGGGTTTCCGCGCAGGTGAAACTGCTGGAACCCAGACCTCTGAGGTGCTTCCGCTGCCAGGTGGGCAACCACGTGCAAGCGAATTGCACCTCGGAGGTGGACCGCAGCGGTCTTTGCTACCGCTGTGGTCTGCCCGGGCACAAGGCTGGCTCGTGTAATGCCACGCCGCACTGTGCCATATGTGCGGCGGCTGGCAAGCCAGCCGAGCACCGGATGGGGGGCAAGGCCTGCGCCCCACCCGCCAAAGCCAGGGCCAGAGGCAAGCCCTCTGCCACCGCCGTCACCGCCGCAGCCGCCACCACTGCCACCGCCGCTGCCGCCTCCAACACCGCCGTCGTTGCCGTCGCCACCGTGGCCGCTGCGGCAGGCCCCTCTCAGGGGGCTGGGAAGGAGGCCCAGGAGGGGGCTGACATGGAGTGCCATTAATGGCCCCATTACGCCTCCTCCAGGCGAACATCAACCACTGCGCCGCCGCTCAGAATCTGTTGCTCCAGAGCATGGCGCAGTGGTCGATTAACATCGCCGTGGTCGCTGAGCCGTACTTTGTCCCGCCCAGGGATGACTGGGTGGAGGACCTGAGCGGCTCAGTGACCCTAATTTCGTCGGCCGCCGCCGGTACCCCGTCCCTCGAGGCCGTCAGGAGGGGACGGGGCTGCGTAGCAGCACGGTTCGGGGAGATTGTCGTGGTAGGGGTCTACTTCTCTCCGAACCGAACTCTTGCCGAGTTCCACAACTCCCTTGCGGAGTTGAGAGACGTCGTCGTCGGGTTTGGTTCCCTCCCCGTGGTCGTCCTCGGGGACTTCAATGCCAAGAATTTGGCTTGGGGTTCCCGGTTAACGGACACACGGGGCAGGATGGTGGAGGACTGGGCTCTAGAGACAGGCCTGGTCGTCCTAAACCGGGGTTCTGTCCCCACGTGTGTGCGGATGCGGGGTGAATCAGTGGTGGATATCTCGTTCGCCAGCCCCGCTCTGTCACCGCGTGTAGTTGACTGGCGCGTCATGGAGGGGGTGGAGACCTATTCCGATCACCGGTATATCCGGTTCGACGTCTCCGCCCAGACCTCGGACGCGCCGGTCCGACGGGCCCCGAGTGGTCCGCGGTGGGCGCTGAAGCAGCTGGACCGGGAGCTCCTCCTGGAAGCCTCGATCGTGCAGGCCTGGGTGTCACCACCGGACAGGCCTGCTGACATCAACGACTAGGCGGAGTGGTTCCGGGAGGCCATGTCCGACATATGTGACGTGGCAATGCCCCGGGTCCAGCCTGGTCGTGCCTCGCGCCAGGTGTACTGGTGGTCGCAGGAGCTGACGGCTCTGCGCACTGCGTGCGTGGCTGCGCGACGCCGGTACACCAGGCACCGCAGGCTCCGTATCAAACCTTCTGATACGGAAGCCATTCAGGCGGAGCTGTACGAGGGGTACAGAGCGGCGAAGACCGCCCTCCAAGCGGAGATCCTGCGGGCCAGGGGTTTGGCCCGCGAGGATTCGCTGGGGACTCTGGACAGGGACCCGTGGGGACGCCCGTACAAGGTGGTGCGGGATAAACTCCGCCCATGGGCTCCCCCGCTGACGCAGAGTCTCCGGCCCCAGCTTGTGGAGGACTTGGTGAGCGCTCTGTTCCCTTCCCGAGGGGAACACACCTCCCCGCCTATGGCTCCGCCTACTGCGGTGCCCGATGCGGACCACACCGCCAGCGACGACGACGACGACGATGCTCCGGAGGTGACAGAGGGAGAAATGAGAGCGGCGGTACGCAGGCTTAATGCCAAAAATACCGCCCCAGGACCCGACGGCTTACCTGGGAAGGCCTGGGTCCTGGCCTTGGAGGCTCTCGGGCCTCGACTTAGGGGGCTCCTAAGCGCATGCATGGAGAGGGGCCAGTTCCCGCTTCGCTGGAAGACGGGGAAACTGGTCCTCATAAAGAAGGCAGGGTGCCCTGCGGACTCTCCGTCCGCTTATCGGCCCATCGTGCTGCTCGACGAGTTGGGCAAGCTCTTTGAAAGATTCATTGCAGACCGCCTCGTCGGCCAGCTGGTGCAGGTGGGGCCGGATTTGGCGGAGAGCCAGTTTGGTTTCCGCAGAGGGCGCTCTACGGTGGACGCCATCATGCGTGTGCGAGCCCTGACGACAGGGAATGCTGTTGCCCAGGGTGGGGTCGTCTTGGCGGTGTCTCTAGACATCGCCAATGCCTTCAATACCCTGCCCTGGAGTTGCATCAGGGAGGCACTCCGGTATCACCGACCTACCTCTGTCGTGTGGTCGAGGCCTATATGACGGACAGGGCCATCATCTACCCTGGTCACCAGGGAGTGTGGAACCGGCAAGAGATGTCGTGCGGTGTCCCACAGGGATCGGTCCTGGGGCCGCATCTGTGGGACATCGGATACGACTGGGTGCTGCGCGCCGACCTCCCTAGCGGCGTCAGCGTAGTGTGCTACGCTGACGACACGTTGGTCCTGGCGCAGGGGAGGTCGCACCAGGCGGCGGCCGAATTAGTGGCACGCGGGGTTGCGACAATCGTCGAAAGGATCCGGCAATTGGGACTCGAGGTGGCCCTGCACAAGTCCGAGGCCATGTGTTTTCATGGTCCTCGGAACGCGCCACCGTTGGGGTCCCAAATAACGGTAGGAGGGGTTTCTATTGGCGTCGAGTCGACGATGAAGTACCTGGGACTCGTCCTCGACAGCCGGTGGAACTTCGTGGAGCATTTCCGACGTTTGGCTCCCAAACTGGATTGGGCGGGCGCTGCATTGAAGCGGCTCCTGCCCAATCTAGGGGGTCCAAACGCCTCCTGCCGGAGGCTCTACGCGGGGGTCGTGCGGTCCATGGCCCTCTACGGGGCTCCTGTATGGGCGCGCTCTCTGGCGCTGCGGCCAGCCCGCCGGTTGAGCGCGGCCCAAAGGGTCATGGCCATCCGGATGGTCCGGGGATACCGCACGGTCTCCTGTGAGGCAGCGAGCCTCCTTGCCGGATTGCCGTCATGGGATCTGGAGGCAAAAGGCCTCGCGCACGTATGGGAGTGGCGCGAGGAGGCGAAACGCCGGGGCGTAAGTCCGCTGCCGCGAGAAATCGCGGCACAGCGGATGGAGCTCCGGCGGGATCTCATGGCGTCATGGAAAGTACGGTTGTCGCAACCCAGTGCTGGGCACGCCACGATTGCGGCGATAAGTCCCCTCTTTGACGAGTGGCTGGAGAGGCGCCACGGCGTCCTCACCTTCCGCCTGACGCAGGTCCTCACCGGACACGGCAGCTTCGGGAGGTTCCTGTGTCGGATAAGGCGGGAGGAAACGTCCGGGTGTCACCACTGTGTGGATCGCCCGGAGGACACGGTGGAGCATACGGTGGAGGTCTGCCCGGCTTGGGCAGAGCACCGCCGTGTCCTCGTGGAGGCGATTGGCGGCAGTGACCTCTCGCGTCCGACCCTGGTTCAGGCCATGGTACGGAGCGAGAGGGCATGGACAGCCGTCACCTCCTTCTGCGAAGCAGTAATGCTCGCGAAGGAGGCGGGACGGTTGAGGGAAAGGCACGTTTCGCGCCCTCTCGCCCCTAGCCGCCGCAGGAGACGCCCTGGGCGTCGGGAATCTCGGGCGGATTTCCAGCCACCGTAGGCGCGGGCTTGCGGACGGTGAGTAATGGGTAGCTCACCGTCCGGTAAGGACCAGGCCCGGGTCGACGGCGCGTCGTATTCCACGCGCGCCTCAAAGAGATGTCGTCAGCACAAAGTAGGGGTCCACTAGGGCCGATGCCTGCCGGGGTCGCGGGAAGGTACTTATGGGTCACCAAGGCCCCCGCAACACAGGCAACAGGAAGGAATACGGGTGGGTTTTAGTCAGTAAGAGTCTGAAGTTACATGATGATTTCCCACCCTCAAAAAAAAAAAAAAAAAAGATGACAATACCTATCAGACAAATATTTGTTCCGGATTCTTCAATTCTCAATTCATCCTCTCATTCCTAAACTGGACGCTTTAGTGTTGCAGATTGAATCTTCAGATTACTGGTCCCATAAACGTGCTCCTTGTTTAGTTGTAAGTTATAAAAAATTTCATTCACTTTCGTCTCCTATTTTCCGTTCCAATAAACTTCCCCTATTTAGCAGTAGTTGAGAGTTTACATTTCAGTCCCTCTATAAAATATAACTGTGTAAGTTAATCAGATCCCGATTGTCATTTAAGTTTGAATCATTTTCTGTCAGAACACTTAGAGTACCACCATATTTTTACGGATGCTGCCAAGCCTTCTCCGACGGGTTGTGTTGGGATAGGTACTTACCATTCTCAATACAACATCGTACAAAAAATTAAACTACCTCCGGAGACTTCTGTTTTTACCGGGGAATGTTTTGGCATTTTTAAAGCCATAGAATATATCCGTATTTTGAAGCTCAAAAAATCTATAATTTTTACTGATTCTCAAAGTGCTCTTCTAGCCATTAATAAAACTGCTTTCGAACACAAATCGCAGTTACCTATAATTTATTTAATAAGAGAATTTGCGTTCAGGACCATCTCTGAGGGTAATTGACTACAATTTGTGTGGATTCCGGCCCATGCTGAAATTCATGGCAATAAAGTAGCTGATAAACTTGTCGGTGATGCGGTGCAGTGTGGGGACTTAGTTCCATATATAAATTTTAGTTATGATCTCGCGTCGTTACCAAAGACTTTTCTTCGGGAAACCTGGAAGGTAGCTTGGGATATCGGAAGCAAATCGAAGGGACATTATTTTTCACTTATCCAACCTGATGTTCCAGAAAAACCATGGTTTGTCAGGGCCAAGTTTGGCAAGATAGAGACCTCCATTCTAATACGGATGAGACTGGGTCATGTTTGTTCTCCAGCCCATCTTGCCAAACTTTCTATTAGCGACGATCCCATTTGCTTATGTGGCATAGATGTAGGCGACTTAGATCATATTTTTTTCTCCTGTCCTTTAAATGACCGTTCTTCCTTTCTTAGTAACCTCTTATCCCTCCGTACTCCTGTTCCTACCTCAATACTTTCCTTACTTTGTACAAATAGCTCTCTTGTATATAAATGTATAGTCTCATTCATTATTCTAAATAATATCAAGTTGTAATTTTTTTTTTGTTTTCATTTATCCATGTGGTATCCTTGTTTCTTATGATTATACTGATCCTATTTTTCCGTCCTATCCTAAATCCCGTTAAAATATTTATAATAATCTTGTTTCCCTACCTTTAAATAAAACTTAACGTGACATTGGCTAAATGCACAAACCGTGCGAACCCAAAGAAAAAAAAAATAAAAGAAAAAAAGAGCGCAAAACCATTTTTTTTTTATTAAATTAAGTTATGCATCAAAAATATTTTCACCCAGAGTTTTCAATTACCTAATACACACATTTTGAATGCAATTTTGCAATGACATTACATAGGATTTTAGAATTACAGAAAAAAATATAAAAAAGTAGGGGTCTTTTTGGAAATTCTATCAAGGCAATTCAATCCAATTACGTTTTCCTTCAGTCAGAGTATTAATCTAAATAGTCAATTAAAGCTGGCGGCTTTCTCGCGCAACGCATCAGCATTGCAATTCAGCTAGGAAATGCCGCCAGCATCCTCGGTACAATGCCTCGAGGGCCTTTTTAACTTCCGACGCAAAAACGACTGGGTATTATAAGTTTGACGTGTCTGTCTGACTGTTGTGTGTGTGTGTGTTACTGTGGCGTGACAGCTCCGGAATGCATGGACCGATTCTGATTTCGTTTTTTTTTTAAGTATTTTAACATTACTTAATCGAGAGTGTTCTTAGCTATGGTTCAAGAAAATCAGTTCAGTCGTTTGAAGATTATCAGCTCTTTTCTAGTTGATATTTAACTCGCTCACCAACTTACAGGGTAGGTATCGTGTTTGGGCTCATTGTACTGGTAAAAAAATAGGTTATAGCTACATGGTGATCAGGGTCTGATGATGGAGAAGGAAATATAAATGAGGGTAAACTAATAAGTACCTTCACTTTGGGAAAAATACCTACAGGGGCGCAGATTTCGGCGAGATACGTATCGATGGCAGCGTGTCTGACCTACTAGTAAAATAATATATAAAGTTTAAAAAGTAAGTAATAAAAGTTAAATTTTAAATTTTAAAAACCTCCGACACTAACAAAAACATCTAAAAAGTAACAAAATAATACGTATTGGGCCCTTTCAGTTTAATATAAATTTAGATAATATTTTGAGCCAAGCGTCGTTTAGTCGGGGTTGTAATTTGGTTATGTAAATAAAAGAAATTATATAGTCAATAACATATATATAAAATTTAATCCGTACATGCTGTAATAGTGAAATTAAGACACTGACAACACCTAAACCGCGGTCACTATCAGATTACATAGAAAAGAAAGAGAAGCGCGACGACAAAACGCTTGCAATTTATTGCAAAATATGAAGTAATTATCTATTTACTCAGAATTGAGTTGAGTAATCGAAAATAAAAAACAACCAAGTTCTGTATTAGAATAAGACGTACTTGTTATTAATTAAATACGTAATTTATGTTGATATTTAATACAGATATTTTGGATTAGAACTCAAGGTAAGAGGTTAGTTTAACGTTAGTTTGTATCGAGATTTTTTTTTCAAAACGTGTTTTGGTGACAACCAAGTTCTGGGAAATATGTTCAAAATTAACATATATTTTTTCCACTACCACAAACTATACAGATTTGGCAATTTTCTTTCTTAAGAGAAGCCTATTTTGGTCAATTGGGTCTTGTCAGCGCCTTAATGGTTAGTAAAACGCCCCCAATTTATTTTAGTATCGCCTTGATACGTTTATGGACAATCCTCACTGTATATCCATTTTGCTTCGTATTCATTACCACGCTTGCTTATTATCGAGACCCCTCCGTGCCTCAGAAAGCACGCTAAGCCGTTGCTCCCGGCTGTCATTTGTAAACCTTTGACAGTCGTTACGGTTAGTCAAAAGCCCGAAAGTCTGCCAACCAGTCTTACCAAAGGGTTACCAATAACTGGGTTGCGGAGGTCAGAGCAGTTAGTCACTCCATGTAAAATAAGTACTTGTTTTCAACTGTATCCGGTTAGACTGGATGCTGATCCCAACCATATTAACGCTAAAATTTACCTACTGGTCACCTATTTACACAAACGTATATACATGACAAGATTTGAACCTTAAATATACGCAGCAGCCAGCACGCACAACCATTGGGCCAGTGCAACAAAAACAAAAACTCAAACTGCCCACTTAAAATTACCAATTGAGGCCTAACCCATAAATCAGAAACCAAACTCCTTGCTTCGAAACTAAACCTGTAAAAAAAGCTATCAATATATAAAGCAGAGCATACATTTCAGGGCGTTCAGTACGCCGCGAGCCTTGGTTGAACGCGCACGCATGCCTGTGCCCTAATTTGTTTAAATCTACGTTATCAGTGGTGCGCGCGCTTTTTCGATATATATGTAGATGGCGTATTGACAGGTATGTTTTTTTTTTTTACTTTTTTTCTCCTAGGTGTGTATTGCTTTGTTTTGTTTTGTGTACATGCATAACAAAACGCCTGTATTTCCTGAACAGGTAGGCAGAGGAATAGAGCTTTACTCTTCTTGGGTCAATAAATGCCTTTAGATTTGACAATTCTCCTTTTAAATTGAACGCCTCCTCAATCAAAATCAAAACAATTGACCATTTTTCGCGATTTCGGAGTCGTTCACAAAGCAAAACTTATTGATAGTAAGTGTCTAGTGAGTATGACGGTATTATATACCAATCATCAAAATATTTTACACAATTTTTGTCATTATTCATTCTTTGATGATGTAAAACATATTTTTGTACGTATTTTTTTAATTACAAAATAAAACGCACTACTTACCTTTTTTTTGGTAAATATTATTATTACCTATACTTAATATTTATTGTTTATTTACTATCCTTAATAAACGTAGATAATTTAAAAATACGGCGTCGATAAAAATACTATAAACGTGTTAAGAACCTAGATAAAAGTACCTACTAAAGTAATAAGTAGTAGGAATATATTTTACACGATTCTGAAATGTTCAGTTCTTTTTCCCGTTTATTATTTAAATAGGACATCGGAATCACTTTAAACGAAATATTTAAAAAAAACCGCCCACGTGTGTGTCGGACAACGAAGCACGCACAATAAAGGGTTCGATCAGGGCCGGATTTAAGGCAGAGCAAAAGGGGCCGTGGCCCCTGGCTTCCATAAAATTGGGGCCTCTACGATTAGATATTTTTTTATAAAAAAAAATCACATTCACAAGGAAACTTTTTTCGAAGATGAAAATTATTAAATTAGACTTCGAATTACAGTGACACAAAAACGCCTATCAAAGTTAAGGTTCGTGCAGACAAGCGCGATATCGCGGGCGCGACAGCCAGCAACATACCTGACGCGCCCGCGTTATCGCCCCAGTCAGCAAGAGCCTATATTCCTACTGAGCATTGAAAATGATTTACTCCGAGAACTGGATTTCACGGAAATTATCAATGATTTTTTGACGAAAAAAGCTCGCAAAGTTCCATTTGCCTATATTTTTTTTTCTTTTGTATATTTTTAGTATAAATGATTGAATAATGTGTTTTTTTTTTTATTGCGTCTGTTCCAAAAATAATTCGCCAGTTTTCACTTCTTGGTTGCCCCAAGGCCTCCACACCTATAAATCCAGATATCCATGAGGATTTTCCACCCCGGAAAAGGTACACCTATAAATCCGGCCCTGGGTTCAGTAGTTGTGATGAATTTATCCCAAGAACAAGCTTGACATTGTAGTTGAAAAACATGTTCATACATTCCAACTGCAAATGTTAGTTTGCACGGCAC
Organism: Atethmia centrago; assembly: GCA_905333075.3. Classification (NCBI taxonomy): domain Eukaryota; kingdom Metazoa; phylum Arthropoda; class Insecta; order Lepidoptera; family Noctuidae; genus Atethmia; species Atethmia centrago. The sequence goes on from HG995393.1 coordinate 13,848,335, forward strand.
AATGTTCGCTGATTTACAATGTTATTTTGAGACCATAGACTTTTAAAGGTTTTCCTGTAGGTATAGAACGATTATATGCATTTTTTTCAAAATTTTAGGTTCTGCAGTTTCGGAGATAAGGCTCCTTTAAATTTATACCTATTTTCTTTAATAACTTTAAACTTACAAATCCTCATAAATTATTTTATTCACGCGATGAAATTTGGAACATGGGTAGACCATGACCTGGGTAGGACAGGATATTTTTCATAGAATAGAATACTCTTTATGGATAATAAAATGTATTTACATAACCAAATTACAAGATGATTATTAACATTAACTAAATTAAATTAAAACTAAGTTAAGCCTAAAAACACCCTCGGGGCATTGTACCGAGGATGCTGGTGGCATTTCCTCGCTGAATTGCAATGCTGATGCGTTGCGCGAGAAAGCCGCCAGCTTTTCCGTCACCAGTTACATCAACTAGACATTTCGCGATTTCCGCAAATAACTTATGCGCACTGGGACCCCACGGACCGAGGGTCTCGACGCCAAAGGGCACAAAGTTGTACTCTCTGCCAAGGCCTCCATATTTAATAACTTTCAGATTTTCGGCATTTTCTGCCGCTGCACCCGCTTTAGAAGTAGTCCGTTGGAGGTGGGACGGTGCCAGTGTGTCTACACAGGTAGCGTCCCACACAAGCATCTGTCCCAAACTCCACGGGACCAAACCAAAGACACATCATCAGGTCTTTTGCCATCATCTCTGACAATGCCAGTCGGCTCAAGAAGAGCAGGCACATTGATGCTGGCAAGAGACCGGCGGATTATTTCCTTAAGTGTCGCATGTCTTGAAAAGCGGCCTGCACTTTTTGGACAACAAAGTCCGTGGTGACCCAGCCGGTCCACGTCCGTACCACAATGTGTGTGTGGAGTGCATACGGTGACCCCAAGCCGCAGATCAGTCGCTAGATTCAGCGAGGTCGGATCCAGGAAGGTACCGGTATATGGAGAAGGATGGGCATGTAGTCAATGACCGGCCTCTCTGGCTCCGACCGCCAAAAGTCTTGCGCGATCCGGACCTGAACTGCGGCTCAGAATCGATTTGTATGTTAAATCGCAATAAAAATCGTCCCAGCTCCTTTGAGATTTTAGGTTGTCTGGAAATTCTTTACCCAGGCAATTATTCTTTACCCCTTTTCTTTATTAAGTACACCATAAAAATTACTTATTTAAATATTGAAATTTTACATAGGGTGACACAATGGGCGGTCTTAAAGCTAAAAGCTATCTTTTACAGACAACCTTTGGATGGATTAATGGGAGAAGGAGAGACAATACTGCAGGCAGTCAGTGGTGTACCATTTGTAAACACAATCAATACATAAATACATAAAGCATATACTTATCTATATATTGGCTGCACCCCGCGGCCACCCACCCACGTAAGTCTCGATCCCGTGGAAATATCGTGATGAAATATAGTTTACGACCTATTCTCATACCTACCAAATATACATAAAAAATTCATAAAAATCGGTCGAGCCGTTTCGGAGGAGTGCGACCACAAACACTGTGACACGTTTTATATATATCATTAGAACATAACATCACGCCTTGATTTCCCCGAATGGGCAGAGGTGTACCTGTAGTACACCCACATTTCGCCAGTTATGTTTAAGTCCCATGTAATAGGGGGCGAGCCTGTTCCCATCAACCGGGCACAAATCCTGACACCGGGCTGCTACTGAGAAATTCCAGATAGAAAAACCCAATAACACTTTGCCCGACCTGGGAATCGAACCCAGGACCTCATGCTCAGCAGTAGCGCTTGCGTGTGAGGCAGTATCAATTAGAAGATACCTATACAATAATAAAAATGAAACAAGAGCAAGGAACAATATTATTTTAATCCCCGTAGTACGTTCCCGTGGGATAATTTCCGACCTCCACGTGGGTGAAGCCAGGCAAAAACTAGTAACAGTACATAAACAATAGCATTATGCTGAGCGATGGCCGTTTTGTATGGACCTGACGCATTTTCCCCCAACTTGGTCTTTCGTGTTTGTGTTCTGTCTTTGCGTTAACTTATCGTTTACCGCAACTAAGGGTCGCGTAAACGCAGTTGATCTTGGTCTTACAAATGCGTGCCGGGAGGACACGGCGCGGCATACGCTGCCAGAATGTGCCGGTTTGGAGGGACCGCGCCATGCCCTCATCTCAGGAGTAGGCAGTGAACTATCGCTGCCGGCCGTGGTCGACTCCATGGTCGGCAGCGAGGAGTCCTGGGACGCGGTGGTATCCTTCAGCGAAACAGTCATGTCGCTGATGGAGGCTGCGGAAAGGGAGCGGGAGATCTCTTCTTCTCACCCTGCCCGCAGCAGGCGCACCGGGCGTCGATGGAGGGCGGACAAAGCCCTCTTCCAGCCCCCCTAAATGGGTCCAGGGGCGACGGACTCGGGAACATCCGTCGCCCCCCACATAGCAGGACCCGAGGCGGCTGCGCGTAGTGTTCCACGTGCGCCCCTTTTGGACGACGCGGGGAGAGTTTCACACAGAGTTTCGTAGTGATTACACTACAGCCGGATGCGGAAAAGAAGGGCGTGTCCTACAAGACTGTTATGGCGAAGGTGGGTGAGGTGGTGCGCCTCGAGGAGCTCGGCGCTGCCACTGGCCTAAAAATGAAGGTAATGGCGACTGGGGCCCGAATGGTGGAGGTCCCCGGTGCGGCCAGTGGCCCGGCCGCTGACGCTCTGGCCGAAAGGCTCAGGGCGTCCCTAAATGCGGACGAGGTCCGAGTGTCCAGGCCCATCAAGTGCGCTAGCATGCGCATCATGGGCCTGGACGACTCCGTGACGGAGGAAAAGGTGGTCGCCGCAGTAGTTAGGACTGGGGGTGCTCTGCCGAGCAGGTGAGGGTGGGCACCATCCATCCTGACTCCGCGGGGCTGCAAACCGCTATGGTGAGCTGCCCCGTGTCGGCGGCCAAAAATATTGCCAAAGAGGGCCAAAGGTTATTGGTGGGCTGGGTGTCAGCACAGGTTAACTGCTGGAACCCAGACCTCTGAGGTGCTTCCGCTGCCAGGTGGGCAACCACGTGCAAGCGAATTGCACCTCGGAGGTGGACCGCAGCGGTCTTTGCTACCGCTGCGGTCTGCCCGGGCACAAGGCCGGCTCGTGCAATGCCACGCCGCACTGTGCCGTATGTGCGGCGGCTGGCAAGCCGGCCGAGCACCGGATGGGGGGCAAGGCCTGCGCCCCACTCACCAAAGCCAGGGCCAGAGGCAAGCCCTCCGCCACCGCCGTCACCGCCGCAACCGTCACCACTGCCACCGCCGCTGCCGCCTCCAACACCGCCGTCGTCGCCGTCGCTACCGTGGCCGCTGCGGCAGGCCCCTCTCAGGGGGCTGGTAAGGAGGCCCAAGAGGGGGCTGACATGGAGTGCCATTAATGGCCCCATTACGCCTCCTCCAGGCGAACATCAACCACTGCGCCGCCGCTCAGGATCTGTTGCTCCAGAGCATGGCGCAGTGGTCGAATAACATCGCCGTGGTCGCTGAGCCGTACTTTGTCCCGCCCAGGGATGACTGGGTGGAGGACCTGAGCGGCTCAGTGACCCTAATTTCGTCGGCCGCCGCCGGTACCCCGTCCCTCGAGGCCGTCAAGAGAGGATGGGGCTGCGTAGCAGCACGGTTCGGGGAGATTGTCGTGGTAGGGGTTTACCTCTCTCCAAACCGAACTCTTGCCGAGTTCCACAACTCCCTTGCGGAGTTGAGAGACGTCGTCGTCGGGTTTGGTTCCCTCCCCGTGTTCGTCCTCGGGGACTTCAATGCCAAGAATTTGGCTTGGGGTTCCCGGTTAACGGACACACGGGGCAGGATGGTGGAGGACTGGGCTCTGGAGACAGGCCTGGTCGTCCTAAACCGGGGTTCTGTCCCCACGTGTGTGCGGATGCGGGGTGAATCGGTGGTGGACATCTCGTTCGCCAGCCCCGCTCTGTCGCCGCGTGTAGTTGACTGGCGTGTCATAGAGGGGGTGGAGACCTATTCCGATCACCGGTATATCCGGTTCGACGTCTCCGCCCAGACCTCGGACGCGCCGGTCCGACGGGCCCCGAGTGGTCCGCGGTGGGCGCTGAAGCAGCAGGACCGGGAGCTCCTCCTGGAAGCCTCGATCGTGCAGGCCTGGGTGTCACCACCGGACAGACCTGTCGACATCAACGACGAGGCAGAGTGGTTCCGGGAGGCCATGTCCGACATATGTGACGTGGCATTGCCCCGGGTCCAGCCTGGACGTGCCTCGCGCCAGGTGTACTGGTGGTCGCAGGAGCTGACGGCTCTGCGCACTGCATGCGTGGCTGCGCGACGCCGGTACACTAGGCACCGCAGGCTCCGTATCAAACCTCCGGATACGGAAGCCATTCAGGCGGAGCTGTACGAGGGGTACAGAGCGGCGAAGACCGCCCTCCAAGCGGAGATCCTGCGGGCCAGGGGGTTGGCCCGCGAGGAGTCGCTGGGGACTCTGGGACAGGGACCCGTGGGGACGCCCGTACAAAGTGGTGCGGGATAAACTCCGCCCATGGGCTCCCCCGCTGACGCAGAGTCTCCGGCCCCAGCTTGTGGAGGACGTGGTGAGCGCTCTGTTCCCTTCCCGAGGGGAACACACCTCCCCGCCTATGGCTCCGCCTACTGCGGTGCCCGATGCGGACCACACCGCCGACGACGACGACGATGCTCCGGAGGTGACCGAGGTAGAAATGAGAGCGGCGGTACGCAGGCTTAATGCCAAAAATACCGCCCCAGGACCCGACGGCTTACCTGGGAAGGCCTGGGTCCTGGCCTTGAAGGCTCTCGGGCCTCGACTTAGGGGGCTCCTAAGCGCATGCATGGAGAGGGGCCAGTTCCCGCTTCGCTGGAAGACGGGGAAACTGGTCCTCATAAAGAAGGCAGGGCGCCCTGCGGACTCTCCGTCCGCTTATCGGCCCATCGTGCTGCTCGAAGAGGTGGGCAAGCTCTTTGAAAGAGTCATTGCAGACCGCCTCGTCGGTCAGCTGGTGCAGGTGGGGCTGGATTTGGCGAGCCCTGACGACGGGGAATGCTGTTGCCCAGGGTGGGGTCGTCTTGGCGGTGTCTCTAGACATCGCCAATGCCTTCAATACCCTGCCCTGGAGTTGCATCAGGGAGGCACTCCGGTATCACCGGATGCCGACCTACCTCTGTCGTGTGGTCGAGGCCTATTTGACGGACAGGGCCGTCATCTACCCCGGTCACCAGGGAGTGTGGAACCGGCAAGAGATGTCGTGCGGTGTCCCACAGGGATCGGTCCTGGGGCCGCATCTGTGGGACATCAGATACGACTGGGTGCTGCGCGCCGACCTCCCTAGCGGCGTCAGCGTAGTATGCTACGCTGACGACACGTTGGTCCTGGCGCAGGGGAGGTCGCACCAGGCGGCGGCCGAATTAGCGGCACACGGGGTTGCGACAATCGTTCAAAGGATCCGGCAATTGGGACTCGAGGTGGCCCTGCACAAGTCCGAGGCCATGTGTTTTTTCATGGTCCTCGGAACGCGCCACCGTTGGGGTCCCAAATAACGGTAGGAGGGGTTTCTATCGGCGTCGAGTCGACGATGAAGTACCTGGGACTCGTCCTCGACAGCCGGTGGAACTTCGTGGAGCATTTCCGACGTTTGGCTCCCAAACTGGAGCGGGCGGGCGCTGCATTGAAGCGGCTCCTGCCCAATCTAGGGGGTCCAAACGCCTCCTGCCGGAGGCTCTACGCGAGGGTCGTGCGGTCCATGGCCCTCTACGGGGCTCCTGTATGGGCGCGCTCTCTGGCGCTGCGGCCAGCCCGCCGGTTGAGCGCGGCCCAAAGGGTCATGGCCATCCGGATGGTCCGAGGATACCGCACGGTCTCCTGTGAGACAGCGAGCCTCCTTGCCGGATTGCCGCCATGGGATCTGGAGGCAAAAGTCCTCGCGCACGTATGGGAGTGGCGCGAGGAGGCGAAACGCCGGGGCGTAAGTCCGCTGCCGCGAGAAATCGCGGCACAGCGGACGGAGCTCCGGCGGGATCTCATGTCGTCATGGAAAGTACGGTTGTCGCAATCTAGTGCTGGGCACGCCACGATTGCGGCGATAAGTCCCCTCTTTGAGGAGTGGCTGGAGAGGCGCCACGGCGTCCTCACCTTCCGCCTGACGCAGGTCCTCACCGGACACGGCAGCTTCGGGAGGTTCCTGTGTCGGATAAGGCGGGAGGAAACGTCCGGGTGTCACCACTGTGTGGATCGCCCGGAGGACACGGTGGAGCATACGGTGGAGGTCTGCCCGGCTTGGGCAGAGCACCGCCGTGTCCTCGTGGAGGCGATCGGCGGCAGAGACCTCTCGCGTCCGGCCCTGGTTCAGGCCATGGTATGGAGCGAGAGGGCATGGGCAGCCGTCACCTCCTTCTGCGAAGCAGTAATGCTCGCGAAGGAGGAGGCGGGACGGTTGAGGGAAAGGCACGTTTCGCGCCCTCTCGCCCCTAGTCGCCGCAGGAGACGCCCAGGGCGTCGGGAATCCCGGGCGGATTTCCGGCCACCGTAGGCGCGGGCTTGCGGACGGTGAGCAATGGGTAGCTCACCGTCCGGTAAGGACCAGGCCCGGGTCGACGGCGCGTCGTATTCCACGCGCGCCTCAAAGAGATGTCGTCAGCAAAAAGTAGGGGTCCACTAGGGCCGATGCCTGCCGGGGTCGCGGGAAGGTACTTATGGGTCACCGAGGCCCCCGCAACACAGGCAACAGGAAGGAATACGGGTGGGTTTTAGTCAGTAAGAGTCTGACACACCCTCCCGCTCCGCCCAGAGCGGGAGAAGTTATTTGATGATATCCCACCCTCAAAAAAAAAAAAGCCCCCTAAATGGGTCCAGGGGCGACGGACTCGGGAACATCCGTCGCCCCCCACATAGCAGGACCCGAGGCGGCTGCGCGTAGTGTTCCACGTGCGCCCCTATTGGACGACGCGGGGAGAGTTTCACACATCATTCCCCCCGCGAGCCTGAGGTGGCACCAGCCGGGGATCGCGGAAGTCGCACTAGATCCCATGATCCCCGGTGCAAGTGTGGGAGGGGAACACCGGGGTGATTTTTAGTCAGTAAGAGTTTGATAGACCTCTCCGCTCGCCCCAGGGCAGAGGACATCCATGGATTTTCCACAACGGAACAAAAAAAAAAATGGCCATACAAATGCTTTCCCGTTCACGCCACACCGCAGTTTGGTTTCAAAGGGAAAATTAATTTTTAGTAAGGAAAATATGAATATTTGAAAAAAATCACAGATAGAATTACAATAGACATACAAAAAAATCATGAAAATATCATAAGTAGTTTGAAAGTAATATGGTTGTGTATGCTTTTGGTAGACATTACTTCTTGAATTTATTTTATAAAGTATTTTACTACAATAAGGGGCTTGTGGCTAAGTAATAACAGCAGCACGGGTCGATCGATCAGGTTAAGCTACGCTTGCCGCGGTTGGTCCGTGGATGGGTGACCATCTTTACATACCAAGACCCCTCCGTGCCTCGGAAAGCACGTTAAGCCGTTGTCCCGGCTGTCATTTGTAGATCTTTGACAGTCGTTACGGGTCGTCAGAAGCTCGAAAGTCTGAGTCTTACCAAGGGGTATCGTGTTACAACCAGCCAACCCAGTAACTGGGTTGTGGAGGTCCGATAGGAAGTCGCTCCATGTAAAATACTGGTATTCAGCTGTATCCGGTAAGACTGGAAGCTGACCCCAACATAGTTGGGAAAAGGCTAGGCAGATGATGGTGACTTTACTACAATACTAAATATTCACATATAGGACTGATGTGTATACGTTCTAGTTTAACATACATTTATTGCACAACTTATAATGCAACAACTAATAATGCAAGTAAGTTGTGCAAAAGTAAGTTGTTCTTTATGTACAGAAATACGTAAGTGTATTATGATGAGTATGTGTGCATCAACGTGTGTATGTTATCAACTATCGATTAAATATGTGCGTCATCCTGTCACATTTTTAGGGAAGTTTTCTATAACGAAATATAATCAATTACTCACCTGTGATAACAATTACATAGTCACAGTGCAATATAACGTCTATTATTATGACTCAGCACTAAACAATAATAAACTGTTGGCCACCGATATATGTTATCATGAAGATCAATAAGTTTCAGAGCTAAAACTAAACAGCGGCAGCGTTTAGAATAATAAGCCTGATATAGTGGTGATAGATCAATTAGCGCGCCGCGCAATGATAGTCGATGTTATCATTTCACATGACGACGTTGTTGATATTTGGAATGTGAACTCGTTACTCGGCTGCCATTGTGCCGATTGTCATAACGGCCAATGGCTGATGGCCGAGAGCCTCGACCATCAGGCAATTCGAGGCTCTCGTTAGGCGGTTGGATCAAGGACCTGATTCAGAAGGCAGTACTCCTCGATATGGCTCGCATCGTGAGATTCCTGACTCTGGAGCCCTAACCACCGGTAGCTCGGACTCAGCTCCCGGTACAGGCGGACCAATATTTTTTATATTTTTAGAAATATTTAAATGTAGTTATATGGCAAAAATTTTAATAAACGACATAATAACATCATTTATTTCAGGCGACACAAGCCCATAGAAAAATAACTTAACCCAAAAACCTTTTTTTTTTGACTACCCTTTTTGTTTTTTTAATGGGTGGGAAATTATCAAGTAACTTTTACCGCTCTGGGCGGAGCGGGCGGGTTCTTACTGACTAAAATCCACCCGTATTCCTTCTGTTGCCTGTGTTGCCAGGGGCCTCGGTAACCCTTTCGAACTACCACGCGACCCCGGCAGAACCTAAAAAATAAAAACCTTAACCTTAAAACTATGTTTATATTTTAATAAACAAAACTTGTGTTAATAAAAAGGCTATGCACTTCACTTTGCACTAGCTTGACTTTGTGCTGTCCTGTGGAACTTGTCCGTGGAAACCACGGAACAGCACGTCCTGCGGCCAAAAGTCTTCTTCCATGACGACGGCCAGATAACAGTTCGGTACACGTACGACGAACGCCTTAAAGTTGACGTTCCGGTGCGATTCCAGTAACTACACCCTCGGCGCGTACCTCGTTTTCTGGCGCACATACACGACGATGTCCTTCGCCTTAGTGGCGTAACTAGTGCAGGCGGGAGATGTACACCGGTGTATTCGGCTTTGCGGCACGCAGGCTCTCTTTGGGCTACCACTCAGCCCACTCCCTCTCGAAGAGAGGAGGCCTGTGTCCCAGCAGAGGGAACATTATAGGTTTATTATGTGTACTAGAAATGTGTGGTCATATTAAAGGTTGTGGAACATACCATTAAACTGAACAAGTTTCTCCAAGGGACCAACATTGTGATCGCGAAAATAAACAACTGTTCCATACAACATTTAAATACCTACTCGACCCAGATGTAGGGGACGGTACGATGTTCGTGATTACGATGTTCGTAATAAATAATAAGCTGTCCCATACGATATAGAAGTTATGTGTGGGATAGTTGATATTTTTTTCGCCGTTACAATGTTGCAGAAAGTTGTTCAGTTTGATGGTCTGTATCTGTAACACACCCTTCAATTTGACCCACAACTATCTGATACATACAAAAATCAATAAAATCTAAATGTTTTATTTCACATAAACTTAAACGTGCATGGTTCTAATCGATCGTTTACTATGGAGATGAGCCGGCATGAAACTCCACGGTTACTCTTTTATTTATTTAGGAAACCAACAGCGTTACAAAAAGATACTTACAAAGTTTCATATTACATATAGATTAGGCCAATTATAGGTTTTCCTGAGTAACCATAAAGGCTCCTACATACGCGCGTCGCGACACAAAGGCACCGCTTGTAGCGCTACACGCGGTGTCTTTGTGTCACGTCGCGTCGCGCGACAAGTCGCGCCAGTATGTATTATAGGCCTTAAGAGTGTAATAGCTTACGAACAGACAATAAAATGAGAACTGATAAACTGTTAGAGGAGTTGGCAAAATAAATAAATGTTAACATAAAAAAGGTCTACTTTCTAAATTAAATTAAAGCTAAATTTAAAGTAATAGGTACATCTGATACTGCCTAAAGGAGTTGTTTATTTTTTTAAATCTTTACAATTTCCTTCCTGAATGTCATTTTGGATGTGCTGAAAATATCCACATCGCAAAATGAAGCGTTATAGGTTCGAGCAATGCGCTTGAGTACACAGTTCCTGGCGTAGTTCGTGGCATGTCGGGGTATGTGCAGCAGTGGCGTGTGACGCGTGCGACGGCGCTGAGTGTTGAATGTCACCTGTGACACTAACTCTGGGCAGTCAAGTCGTCCGTACACAATAGGCACATGTCTCTAGGATTTTGCGTCTATCCTCGAGTATCAACAAGCCATGTGCTCTGCAGCTGAGTTGATATGGCATTGGGGGTTTTCGGAGACGATAGTTAAGGTGGTTTACGAATATTTTTTGAACTCTTTCCAGTTGGCTAGTGTGTATAGTGTAATATGGTGACCAAATAGGGCTGGCGTGCTCGAGTGTACTAGATACATATGAAAAATAAATTGTCTTTAGCGTCTCCGTGTTTTTAAACATTTTGCAAGATCTTAAAACAAATCCTAAATTTTTGAAAGCCTTGGCCCTAACCCTATCTATATGTTCCGAGAATGAAAGTTTCTCATCAAAAACAACACCAAGATCACGAACTGTATTGGTCTTGCTTATTATGGTGCCGTTAAAGTTATATGGATAGTTAAAGAAGTGTTTCTTTCGCGTGTAGGTGACAGTTTGGCATTTGTTTACATTGATTGAAATCCTGTTTTTAAGGTAATAATTATGTATGTAGATTATCAAGGTCAGTCTGAAGAGTTTTGCAATCGTCAATACATCTTATCTTGTAGTATATCTTTTTGTCATCAGCATACATAATATTATATATTTGGAATGTTTTATGAAGTCTCTTATATCAAATAAATAGGCATTATAGAAAAGGGGCCCTAAATGCGATCCCTGCGGTACACCGCTGGGAATCTCTATAAAGTTAGAACGATAGCCGCCCACCACAACTGCTTGTGATCTTTTAAACAAATAAGACTGTACCCATCGTAAAAGGTCGCTGCGAATACCCAAACGGAACAATTTATCGAGCAGAATGACGTGATTCACACGGTCAAATGCTTTATCGAAATCAGTGTAGATCACGTCAACCTGTCCGCCACCGTCAACATTTTCAGTGAGGTAGCTTGCGAAGCACGACAAGTTTGAGACCGTGAATCTATTTTTAAGGAAACCGTGTTGATTATCCGGTATTCCCGATAAAATGTACGGGTAAACAGCGTTGTACACCAGTTTCTCGAATAGTTTGCCTAATGTGTCTAGGATAGATATCTCTCTATATTTTTTTACTTCGAAGCGAGATCCCTTTTTGTGTGTAGGGACAATGTGAGCTTTTTTCCAGGCTGTGGGAAATTCAACTGATTTGATTGAATAATTAAAAATAATAGAAATAGGAATAGAAAGTGATTTGGAGCATTTTTTCCAAAACAAAGCGGGGACACCATCGCATCCAGAACCCTTATCAATATCCAATGCATCCAGTGCTCTCTCCACAGTCGACACTGAAAATGTTAAGCTTGAGGTTATATTGTGACATGTATCTGCGTGTTCAGGTGGGACATCAAACTGCTCACCTGAAGCTTCCGCAAACACACTGTGAAAAAAGTATTGAATGCTTCGCAGATATCCTGTCCATTAGAGAAATAATTATTATTATATGTCAACATTTTAGGGTAACTGGAACCGCCGCGCATAGCTTTTATATAAGTTCAAAAACTTTTTGGTCTTGATTTCAGACTAGCTTCGGTAGCTTGTACATATTTCTCAAAACAAATCTGCTGTACCTGGTGCTGTCTAGTTCGCAACATTACAAATTCATCATAATCTAAAAGGTTACCATATTGCTTCCACTTCGAGTGCGCTTTCATTTTTTATTTTATGATTTTAATTAAAGCGTCACTGTACCATACGGGATATTTACGTGGTCCAGACCCACGAGTAAGAGGGACGTATTCTTGTATTGCACTTTGAATGATGGTGTAAAATTGATTAACTCTTTCATCCATAGAGCCCGTGCCGAGTTCTGAGCGCCAGTCTATACCATTGAAGTAGTTATTTAACGTATCAAAATTGGCTTTGCAATGATTGAATCTAGGAACTGATAATTCAGTAAACGGAGACAATGCTATATCCAGCACTTCGGCAATAAAAACCGGGTGAGGCAAATCCATCTTCGTAATGGGGCATGAACATTGATTTATTTGCAGAGGCAGACTACTGAAGGCAAGATCTAACGTGTTACCTTTGTGGTTACGTATGCTATTATACTGCGTTGACCCTAGGAGGTACAACTCATTGACTAGGCTCATGCCCGCGGATTGAACTTCTATCGCGCCTTGCTTCTTATACCTGGGCCCACTTGGTTGCCAGTCGATGAAGGGAAGATTAAAGTCGCCGAACAGCAAATAATTACAGTTTTTGGTTTTTTGTGTCGTAATTGTGTGCTTTACGTTGGATAGTACATAGTTAATATCGGCCACTGTCTTGCGCGGTTCAGGTGGAGTATACACAACACTGACGTAAAGGTCGGCCGTTCCTGATAGGGACCGAGCCGGTATGACCACGGTTAACATTTTAACCGACAATGGTGCCGATTCCCTTGTTCACAAACTAAACTAAATTTAAGTTCAGTGCATCTTTTTCTTTCTATTTCATTAAAAAAAGGACAGAAGATAAGTTTTAGTTTAGTCCTGTCAAATTAATCAGCGCTTGACGAAAATTGACGTTATTTTAGAAGGCAAGTTTTTAAAATGTGAATTGAATATTGACGTCATCTGTGTATCAGAACACTTTATCATGTCAGGTTATGAACGTTATCTAACAGTTCCGAACTACTCATTAGCAACTACTTTCAGTAGAAATGACTCCAAAAGGGGTGGGTCATGTATTCTCCTTAAAAATAAGCATGAATGGAAAGAAGTTCCTGAGATTCTTAATTTGTCCATTAGTCATGTAATAGAATGTTGTGCAATTGAGCTTGTAAAATATAAAACAATTATTGTGTGTGTGTATACAGAGTTCCAAATGGTAATAATTACAATATATTTTTTGATCGATTATGTATGATTATTAAAATCTCGAAAAATAAGAGCCTTGTAATATGTGGTGACTTCAATATAGACCTGCTAAAGAAATCGAGTCAATCTTCTAAATTCAAAGAAATATGTGCAAGTAATAATATACAGCTTGCAATTCAGCAACCTACCAGACTTGCTAACCAATCTTGCATAGATAACATTTTACACAATATCCAAGGATGCAAAACACATGTCGTGGAACTAGCTTTATCTGACCACACAGCCCAAATTTTGCAATATCCAGTAGAGAGAGTATACGATATTGATCATTGGTATGAGCTTAAACGTGACTACTCGGAAGACAACATCAAAAAATTTATTGAGAACTTAAGCCAACTAAGTTTTAAGGAAGTCTATGACTCTAATGATGTAAATGAGGGGTACAAGGAATTCCACAGAAACCTTACTCTACTTTACAATTCATCCTACCCCCTCAAAAATATTAAGATGTCAAAAACCAAAAAGCCAAAATGGATCTCGAAAGGCATTAAAACCTGCTGTATACGTAAAAGAGCTCTATTATGGAATTATAGGAAAAAACGGTCACTTGATAATAAATTAATATTTAAGCAATATGCCAAAAAGTAAAAACCATTATAAAGCTAACACAAAAAGCTCAAAATACATATGACATTAAAACCTCTAACAATAAATCTAAAACAGCCTGGAAAATAATAAATAAAAATAAATACAACCAACCTCGAGAATATATTCATAATATTAAAATTAATGACACTCTAATTTATGACCCAATTAATATAGCAACGCAATTTAATAATTACTTCATTGATCAGATACAACCTGAAGATTCCACACCTGCACATAAATGCCTTCCATCCGTCAACAACTCAATGTTTATGTCACCTACTGACCCTAATGAAATAAACAAGATCATCCTCTCATTAAAAAATACCTCGAGTGTAGGGTACGACGGATTTAATACTAATATTATAAAAAGAGTTGCTCATATAATCTCACCCGTATTATCACATCTAATAAACTTATCTATTCAAACAGGTATATTTCCAAAGTTACTTAAAACTGCAATAATTAAACCTATACATAAAAAAGGAGAGAAAGATAATATGAACAACTATCGCCCAATTGCATTGCTATCTATTTTTTCTAAGATTTTTGAAAGAGTTATCTATAACCGCGTATGCAACTACCTTGAGAATAATAATCTTTTTGCCAAAGAACAAATGGGTTTCAGAAAAAATAAATCAATTAACTTAGCAATATATCAATTTTGTAATCGGGTACTAATAAATATGGATAAGCGATCTCCAACGGTTGCCCTGTTCATGGACATGACAAAAGCCTTTGACCGCGTAAAAATTGAAATTCTTTTGGACAAACTATATGCAACTGGCCTTAGGGGTAATGTACATAAACTACTTAAATCATATTTAACTGACAGAATACAACTAACTGAGATAGCCAAAATCTGTCCTAAAACAAAAACCTTGACAACATACAAATCGGACATGAGATATGTTAAATATGGCGTGCCACAGGGCAGTGTGCTTGGAGCACCTATGTTCCTAATATATATTAATGACTTTCCAACTGTTACTAACAATCCTATGACTCTTTTTGCTGACGACAGTACTATCCTTTTTGACGCTTATAATAAGGATGACATTAATGACAAAATAAATTTGACTTTAAAAAATTTAATTGACTGGCTAACAAGAAACAATTTAAAAATTAATGTCAGTAAAACTAAAGCTATAAACTTTAGACAAAGACTTCCGCTAGAAAATTTAAACATAAATTATGATAACCAATCAATAGAAGTAATAGAATCAACTAAGTTTCTAGGACTATATCTAGACAACACAATGACATGGAAACAGCAAATAGAGTTCTTATGTAATAAACTAAATAGATATTCCTTTGCGCTGCGTAATCTCAGAAAAATCGTTGATATAACAACTGTGATGACAGCGTACCATGGTTATGTATCGTCTACTCTCAGATATGGAGTTATTTTTTGGGGAAACTCCACTGAATTGGAACGTGCGTTTAGAGCGCAAAAGAGATGCATTAGGGCTATATGCAACTTAATACAAACTGATTCATGCAAACCTTATTTTAGAAAACTAAAAATACTGACTCTGCCCTGTATCTACAGGGTTACTGGTAACTCGACGTATTCCTTGCAGGACGTCATAGTAGGGTTAAAATGCAACAAATTAAGCCACCAAATGTTCTACCGAAATTCAGTAGTTTTTGAATTAGTTAAGAGTTTTAGTTTTTTTATGAAAAATCCCAGATTAAATCATTTGAAACCAATTTAAAAATGATTTACGGCGCGACTGTACTGAAATTTAAGTTATTATCATAGTTGAAGCCGTAGCAGACCTTTGTTAATAATTAAAAGTTCAATAATGCCTAAAACTTTGGCAAATATCACTAACCAAACATTTAATTTTTTGTAATTTTTGCTATTGATTCATAAAAAATGTAGTCTAGTGCAAAAAAAAATACTACACCTGGTGTACAAATTACTAGGAAAATATCCTTGTCTTATCAGTTATTCAGAAAGGTATGATTGTCAATACTTTTGCATGTGTGCCAGGGAAGAGAAGAGTTTTATGGGGGACAGGTAAAATTGCGAGACGGTCAACCTATTGTTTCGTATTCGTATTATTCGTAGTTTTTACCTGCGCTTGAACTCCAACCACTCGGGGAGCTTTGTGATTGGTCGCTATTGTTCTCTCGGCATGACAGGGGGTCCGATTTTGCAAAATTTGGTCGTCAGCGTTAGTTAGTTTCAACTCTACGTCGCGCAAGCTCGTGTTTTGTTACTGGCTATTTCCCTAACTGTTGCTGCGTATCTTGCTCTTGTGCTGTGCTGTGCCTTCATAAGCGCTGACTATGGCTGCATATTCTAATCCTGAATACGCTGACATAATGTACTGTTACGGACTTTGTGACGGTAACGCTGCTGAGGCGCGGCGAGAATATCAACTTCGCTTTCCCAACCGCCGACTTTTACCGACCGACGTTAGTGTCTTCGGATCGACTTATCGGCGAATATCTGAAACTGGCAGCGTCCAAAGAAGCAGGCAAGTTGACACTGGTCGTTCCCGGAGATACACGGCTGAGGACGAGGAGCTTATTCTTCAACGTTTTATTGACGATCCTAACACATCGACAAACATCGTAGCGCGTGAGCTTGGTATGTCACAGTGGAAAGTCTGGTCTGTAGTTCACTTGTCAGGCCGACATCCATACCATTACCAACCAGTCCAGTCATTAGAAGAAGGAGATCCGCCGAGACGGCTTGAATTTTGTCGTTTTATGCTAAGTGCCGACGCCGACAGCGAAAACTTTTTAAAAAACATTCTGTGGACCGATGAGTCATGTTTTGATCGTGATGGTATCACAAATTACCACAACTTACATTACTGGGCACCGAAAGCAGAAGCAAACCCTAAAAAACTGAAACCAACCGCATCCCAGCGAAGGTTCTCGCTTAATGTTTGGATGGGTATTATTGACGACAAATTAATTGGCCCACATTTTTTACCCCGAACACTAAATGGGGAACTTTATGAAGATTTCCTCAGAAATCATTTATCAGCACTGCTCACGGATGTACCGGAAAAAGAAGAGCAAACATGATTTACCAACATGACGGATGTCCAGCCCACTTCCGAATCACAATTCGACAATTGCTGGATGAAAACTATCCAAACCGATGGATAGGGCGCGGTGGGCCGATTCCGTGGCCTGCATGAAGCCCTGATCTGACGCCGCTAGACTTTTACGTCTGGGGTCATATGAAAGATCTAGTTTATGTGACCCCAGTAAATTCAATTGAAGAACTAAGGGAGAGAATTACAAATGCGGCGGACCAGATGAGGGCAACAATCACCTCAAGAATAACAAAAACCGAAGTAAGGAAGCGAATAAGAACATGTATTCGAAACCGAGGGCAGCACATCGAACAAGACGTGTGAAATGTGTGTAATTAAAGTTTTTAATATTGATTAAAAAGAATAATAATGTTCACGATTTTGTTTTTGATTTTTCGAATAATCACCTTTTTGTGAAACGCACGCCTGTACTAAATCAAAAACGATTTTGTGTAGTCCATGATTTTGTATTAACTTTCATACCTTTTTGGATAGCTGATAAGACAAAGATATTTTCTTAGTAATTTGTACACCAGGTGTAGTATTTTTTTTTTGCACTAGACTACATTTTTTATGAAGTAATAGCAAAAATTACAAAAAATTAAATGTTTTGTTAGTGATATTTGCCAAAGTTTTAGGCATTATTGAACTTTTAATTATTAACAAAGGTCTGCTACGGCGTCAACTATGATAATAACTTAAATTTCAGTACAGTTAACTAATTCATAAACTACTGAATTTCGGTAGAACATTTGGTGGCTTAATTTGTTGCATTTTAACCCTACTATGACGTCCTGCAAGGAATACGTCGAGTTACCAGTAACCCTGTATATTTATGAAACTGCAGCATTT
Source organism: Atethmia centrago (assembly GCA_905333075.3). Classification (NCBI taxonomy): domain Eukaryota; kingdom Metazoa; phylum Arthropoda; class Insecta; order Lepidoptera; family Noctuidae; genus Atethmia; species Atethmia centrago. The sequence goes on from HG995393.1 coordinate 13,866,031, forward strand.
ATTAAATCACACCCAGAATTATTTGAGTACCGTACAAGGCGTCGTCATGCAGACCAGCTGTGCGTTCTACATTCCAAAACAACGCTCTTATACAAAAGTTTTGTTTGTATGGGACCAAAAATTTATAACAATATACCCCTAAACATCCGAAATATCAATCAGGTTAGGCTATTCAAGAAGAAACTACACTGTTTTCTCATAGATAAAGCATATTATACTTTAAGCGAATTTATGAATGATAAAGACAGACAAATGTAAAGGATAAATGTAAATGTAATGTAATGTAAAACTCACCATCATTGTATTTTAAATATGTATACCTAATAATCTAAATTCATTTTAATTTAATTTTAATCGTATGACTAATCTAATGCAATTGAAGAACTTTAACTTAAGTGTAAGATTAACCAAATTTTGCATGCTTATATATAGGCTGAGTATGGTGAAACAACAAACAATGTAACATCTCCTGAAAAACCCATATTATACAAATAAAATGATTTGATTTGATTTGATTTGATATGATTGTTTACATAGGTAATAATTTTGCTTGCCCACTCTGAGCATTATGCGTTCTATGATTGTTTACATAGGTAATAATTTTGCTTGCCCACTCTGAGCATTATGCGTTCTATGATTGTTTACATAGGTAATAATTTTGCTTGCCCACTCTGAGCATTATGCGTTCTATGATTCTAACTATAACGCGTTCTTTGTTCGAGCGAGGTGTTGGTGTGTGTGCAGTTCTGGAGGCGCGTGATTAGTGTGCGATTTTTCAATATGAAGCATGAGACATGTAATGCTATTAGATTTGTATGTATTGCAATTCAACTCAATAACATTTTATAATTTCTATCACATAAAAGTTACGTTTTTTCAACTTAATGTCACATTATACAATTACCAAAATATTTAATTACATAGTCGTATTCGCGCAATTATACAATAATATTGCCCGTTGGATTAATAATGACACTCAAGGGTGTAAGTTCATTGCATTATTTTTATGTATATTATACAGTAGTAGGTATTTACCTTGCTAATATAACCATCTCATGTTTTAGGGTTGCACTGTTACCGCGCGCATGTCGTTTAGTTCGAGACGATTCCAGATGCGAGTACATTTCGATTGATTCTTTATCGGTTCACCCTCTTTATAATTGTATAACTACTGACCGCTTATTAAGTGACATGAGAAATATTTAATGGCGCCGATTCCCTTGTTCACAAACTAAACTAAATTTAAGTTCAGTGCATCTTTTTCTTTCTATTTCATTAAGAAAAGGACAGAAGATAAATTTTAGTTTAGTCCTGTCAAATTAATCAGCGCCTGTCACTACTCCATACAAGTTTAGACGTGATTAAAAACTTGCCTACTAAAATTACGTCAATTTACGTCAAGCGCTGATTAATTTGACAGGACTAAACTAAAATTTATCCTCTGTCCTTTTCTTAACGAAATAGAAAGAAAAAGATGCACTGAACTTAAATTTAGTTTAGTTTGTGAACAAGGGAATCGGCACCATTATCTAAATTTATCAAGTAAACAGCGTTGCACACCAGTGAACCATGGTAAAAGCTACCTGTCAACAGTAATCATACTCTTATTTTCTGGCAGCAAGATCAGCAGTGCTATTCTGTAACCTTCTCACCGTGAAAACTTAAGTGAAGTGAGCGTGGAGTGAACTGTCAGTGTCATCCCACCTGATACTAGGGATGGACCAAGGATAGGAGAATATTTTTATGCTAATTCTATTGATCATAATTAGTTAACTGATTAAATAAACGCAATCCCATGACCCAACCGCGATGTGCTTTGAAGAAGCCTTGTTATTAACCCAAATCTATTCAATAAGAAGAGATAACCGAGTGTGTCAAGTGATCGAGTGCCAAAAGCGGCTGGCTGACGGACCATAGAATTTATTCCCTCACAAACTATGTAGAAACCTAACTAAACGATGTGTATGTCTGTGTACTTATGCCATTTGAATACAAAACTTGCGGATTATTTAATAAGTACCTTTCTAATATTTTATTTTAGGTAGTTAAATTTATACCGACCTACGCGTTGCCAAAAATAAAATAATATTTATAAAATCACCGTCATCAATACTATAACAAAATTCAACAGTTCAACTGACTCGCGTAGCGGGCACCCCAGCCGGCGCGGCGGCGGGCGGCTAGGCTCACTTCATCCAGCCCAAGTGAAGTGGTGTTGCTATGGCAACTAGAATCGAGTGAAGTGATAAGATCACGACACTCGCGCGTCGCGCTTACCGACTCACTTCATCTAGCCGATTCACTTCAGTGCGGGTGGTTACTATGGTTACGAGAATCGGGTGAAGTGATAAGATCACTTATTAATTCATATTAAGTTGAGTTTTTTTTTTTTAATTTGCCGTGTTTTATTTTTAAATGCGCGACAAATAATAATTTTACACATTCACAAAATATAAAAGAATGTGTGTAAAATATTAATAAAACAATAAAAATAAAACCTATTTAAACCAAATGACATAGACAAGCTGAATATAAAGGCTTACAGCACGATTCAAACTTTATGGCGGCTCGAAACATGAAACAGGTCGCTCCGCAGTAACAAATTCACGTGTCAGCGGGGGTGAGGGGTGCGGTACTGCGCAGAGAGTAGCGCACTTCAGAGCCGCCATTAAGTTTAAGCAGTGTGAAAATAAAAACCGATTCCCTTGTTTCATACCTTAACTAAATTTAAGTTCAGTGCATCTTTTTCTTTCTATTTCATTAAGAAAAGGACAGAAGATAAATTTTAGTTTAGTCCTGTAAAATTAATCAGCACTTGAAGTAAATTGACGTAATTTTAGTAGGCAAGTTTTTAATCACGTCTAAACTTGTATGGAGTAGTGACAGGCGCTGATTAATTTGACAGGACTAAACACACTAAACTCTAACGAAAAATTGCACTTTAAAGCTGAATATTACCTACGCAAACGAATCGAAAATGATAGACGAGAAAAAAATGTCAACCCCAATTTAACCAAAAAAAAAATTTCAAGAAAATTAATCTGGCGGACACGGCTAAACTATATGGGTTCATTGATGACTACTGAACCCTAACTAAACTATATTTTCGGCATCAGACTCGTTCTCAAACCTCGTAGCTAGTACTTTTTTTATATTTACAATTTTGACCTCGTTAGTATTTTATTATATTTATAGATTGATTGTTTTAATTTTGTAAGGGATAATTCGTACATTGGCGCCGAGAGCACGTTTTTGGTTTTTGACGTGGCGGTCAATATGTTAAAAGTGTAAGGAGGGAAGGGAATAATATGAATGTAATAAAAAAAACTGCCTCGTTGGTCTTGTGGTCGTAAGCGCTACTGCTGAGCATGAGGTCCTGGGTTCGATTGCCGGGTCGGGCAGTGTTATTGGATTTTTCTATCTGAAATTTCTCAGTAGCAGCCTGGAATCTGGATTTGTGCCCGGTTGATGGCAATGGGCTCGCCCCCTATTACATGGGACTTGAACATTACTGGCGAAATGTGGATGTACAGGTACATCTCTGCCTAACCATTCGTGGAAACAAGGCGTGATGTTATGTATGCATGAGTAATTAAAAAAAATGCATTATTTGCCTGGGAGTCCACTGCCTAAGCACGAAGTCCGTAGTTTCGACCGACTTACGGGCATTTCCTACTCTGTATCACTTACGGGCCATATGATTAGTTCGAGGCCCAATCTAAATATGAATGACAACACAATTTGACAACCGATATGTATTTGCCTGTACGAAAAATTGAATTTGGTACTTTTTTTGATGGATCAATTACTTTCGGACAGAGTTAGAGAGTAAACACCCTTTTTTTTTTGGATGGGAAATCATCAAATAACTCCCGCTCTGGGCGGAGCGGGAGGGTGTGTCAGACTCTTACTGATTAAAACCCACCCGTATTCCTTCCTGTTGCCTGTGTTGACAGGGGCCTCGGTGACCCATAAGTACCTTCCCACGACCCCGGCAGACATCGGCCCTAGTGGACCCCTACATTTGTGCTGACATCTCTTTGAGACGCGCGTGGAATACAACGCGCCGTCGACCCGGGCCTGGTCCTTACCGGACGGTGAGCTACCCATTGCTCACCGTCCGCAAGCCCGCGCCTACGGTGGCCGGAAATCCGCCTGGGATTCCCGACGCCCAGGGCGTCTCCTGCGGCGGCTAGGGGCGAGAGGGCGCGAAATTCGCCTTTCCCTCAACCGTCCCGCCTCCTCCTTCGCGAGCATTACTGCTTCGCAGAAGGAGGTGACGGCTGCCCATGCCCTCTCGCTCCGTACCAAGGCCTGAACCAGGGCCGGACGCGAGAGATTTCTGCCGCCGATCGCCTCCACGAGGACATGGCAGATCAGACACAAAGCAAAAAAAATCTACAGGTAGGTATAATGTTTCTCTTAAAGTATTTAAAATATATTACGTACCTGCATTGAAATTCAAATTCAAAATATTGTTTCACATAAATGTAGGTTTATGTGAAACAATATTTTAGTTTATGGGCATTTATGAAACGTCAAAAGCTAGGTGCACGGTTCCAATTGGTCGTTTCCTATGGAGAAGAGCCGGCAAGAAACGCCACGGTTACTCTTTTAAAATAATTGGCTTTTACAATGTTTTCAAATTACAGTGTTAATAGGTATGGGAGGACAGTGTAGGCCTGTCAAGAAATACCAGGTACTTAACAAAAAATAAATGGTCAGCAAATCGAAGCATCTATGAGTCCGCAAGGCCTACAATTACATCAATAAACAAAGGCTACCTAATAAAATTGACGATTTTTAGGGATCCTTAGTCAACAAGGAACCCTTATTGATTTTATTTTAGCTCTTTGTCGGCGTGCTACATTACAGCCTATGCCAAATTACAGCTTTCTAGCACTAAGCTTCTCTGAGCCACAGCGGGGACAGTCCTGGGTTCAATTCCCGGGTCGGACAAAGTGTTATTGGGTTTTTCCATCAGGAATTTCTCAGTTGCAGTCTGGAAACTAGATTTGTACCCTGTCGATGGCAATAGGCTCGCCCCCTATTCAAGGGACTTAAATATATCTGGCAAGATGTGGGGACGTACTAGGTATAGGCACACCTCTGCCTAACCCCGGGAATTCAGGCGAGATGATACGTTATTTTATTTACAGAAATAAATGCCATTTATCATCATAATTTAACAATGCATCAAGTACATGACCTATATACTTATATTTTATAATTTGCAATTTAGCAGTGTGTGCAAGGTCGCTATTTTACCTATAATTCAGCTGCTTACCTGGTTTTGACATGTGACACCTACACGGGTTTTGCGAGTTAAAGAGTCGATACAGCTGTTTACTTCCTTCATTCAAATATACGTAATTTTAGGCTATTTTTGTTTGGTGTATCAAATTAAATAAAGTTTTGGAACGTAGCTCTATAGGTAGTTTTTGAGGTTCGTTTCTTTTTTTCTTTTCAAAGTCTAAATCAAATAGAGTATTTCAATTACTTTTGAACGAAAACCAAGAAAAAAAAAATGATAGAATAATTGATTTACACACACACACACACACGTTAGGTAACATACCTACGGACAATGAAAATACATTGAAAATTATAACAATACAAAGTAGAAATAGCCGTGGGCCCCAAACTAGGAACAGCCTGTATCTTGGTGGCACATCCTGGATCTTGGTGGCACAGCCTGTATCTTGGTGGCACAGCCTGTATCTTGGTGGCACAGCTTGTATCTTGGTGGCACAGCCTATATCTTGGTGGCACAACCTGTATCTTGGTAGCACAGTTTGTTTCTTGGTGGCACAGCCTGTATCTTGGTGGCACAACCTGTATCTTGGTGGCACAGCTTGTATCTTGGTGGCTCAGCCTGTATCTTGGTGGCACAGCCTCTATCTTGGTGGCACAGCCTGTATCTTGGTGGCACAGCCTGTATCTTGGTGGCACAGCTTGTATCTTGGTGGCTCAGCCTGTATCTTGGTGGCACAGCCTGTATCTTGGTGGCACAGCCTGTATCTTGGTGGCACAGCTTGTATCTTGGTGGCACAGCCTGTATCTTGATGGCACAACCTGTATCTTGGTGGCATAGCTTGTATCTTGGTGGCTCAGCCTGTATCTTGGTGGCACAGCCTGTATCTTGGTGACAGAGCCTGTATCTTAGTGGCCCAATATTAAGAGTCAAGACAGATTGAGTTACCGCACGTTCATTGAGACAAGGCACAGCCGGACAAGTAACAATAATAAATAATGGAAATAGTAATTAATTAAAAAATTATAAACTTCAAATTGAAGGACAGAAGGATTGAATTGAATCTAGTTGCATTTTACTGCCTCGTCGGTTTGTGGAAGTGCAGCTCGATTAGGAATGTGTCAGTAGCAAGCCGGAGACAGGAGATGTTGCTGGTGCACTTATACGTGGCGAAATTTTGTGTAGTTACTAAACACCTCTGCACACACGTTTACAAGCTTGATGTTTTATTATGGGGTGGCAAAGTGCCACTAATCAAAAAAACACTTACTACAAATGGAAAACGCTATTTACACTTCCTGACCAGGGGCTGCAGTCTCAACATAGATAGTGATCGCTTTACGACCGAATTCGGTCCCAAAGTCCTAATGCGGTCCCTAGACAGTCAAAATTGTATGACGGGCACGAAAAAATCACAATCTTGTCGAGCAATTTTGACCGTCTAGGGACACCCTATTAGGACTTTGCGACCGGATTCGGTCGTCATCTATGTCGAGAGTGCAGTCCTTAGGGATAAAATCTTGAATCGAAGACCGTGGGTCAGCAGCCGCTCTTGAGACCATTAGATTGTGGCCTCGATCTTGAGCCTAGGGCTAACCCTAATTAGAAATAGATAATTGTATCCCATAAACTTATGCCTTACTTAGATGTTTATTATTTAAAATCATGAATCATAGCCAATGTCATCTATTGTTTTTACCATAGACTTACAATGGCGTGTCTATGATAAATTGCCGTAAACAGAATCAATTTGATAATAAAAATAATGTTACTGAAGAAATTATGATTTTATAGTTGTAGTACCTATGCCTAATACATTGATTGTAATAATGTTTGCAGGAAAAATGGCTAAGTAGTTACAATATTAATATTGGGAAAATGATGATAGAGTTCCTATAAAGTACGGACCGTTATTAGAAAATATTACCTTAGTCTAGGGTCTCTTTAAAACGTCAGACGTTACCGACGTCACGACGGAGGACCGACACTCCGCCGGTTGCCAAAACGTTCGTTGAGACCATCGCAGCTGTCCGTCGCAGCTGTGAAAGCGCCCGTGTGTTTACGAATGACTTTTTTTCTTTTTGCTCGGCTCCTAAGGGTCCTAGCGTGATGTTAAGTAGGAAAGACTTCCTCAATAATTGGGCTTTCAAATGCAAAAATATTTTTTAAAATGCGACTGGTAGTTTCAGAGATTAGCGCGTTCAAACAAACAAACTCTTCTGCTTTATTATATTAGTTTATGTCTATAAAGATGTGTAAGATATTAATAGATTTTCTTTCCTCTTTTCAGATGCAAAGAATTCTTCAGTCCACCGTTTTAAAACAACAACTTCAAAATGGCTGACTACTGCAACACCGTTGACAGTTTTTTGAAAAAGGAACTTACATTTTCCGAATGTCAAAGTGCAATGCAGAATACACAATTTAAAAAAGATTTTCTGTTATTTTATGTGAATTTAGTATTCACAGTTTTGAGAAGCATTTTTGAGTTTACTTGTGAAAATATTATTTACATAGTTTGCGCTGTGGTTGTATATTTTTTATTTGTGGTCATGTATAAGAGTTATATCAATCCTGTCGTATATAAAAAAGTAAGTATATTTCAGAACTTTTTTATTCAAGTTCCTCTTCAGTGCTGTAGTTGTAAGTGCGGCTGCCGAGTGTGTGGTCTGAGTTCGATTCTCAGCATAGGTATCAAAGTGTAACTGGTTACTGAAAAAACTATTCGTGGAAAAGTCCGAAAGGAAAACCGAGGCCCCTGGCAACACAGGCAACGGAAGGAACATGGGTGGGATTTAGTCAGTAAGAGTCTGACACACCCTCCCGCTCCGCCCATAGCGGGAGAAGTTATTTGATAATTTACCACCCATTAAAAAAACAAAAAGGGTAGTCAAAGTGGCGTTGGTAATATAAAAAAAAAAACAAAGTACCTAACTGAATAGAGAAAAAAAAGCATTATAAGCTATAGAAATTTGGCCAAATTTCTGTCGGTGCAGTCGGATTGTTTGTTTACCGGCTACCACTTTTTTTTTCTTACGTTTTTGCCATTTGGATGTCAGTGTCAGGTTGTAACTTGATCAAACTATGATTCGTGAGTATTCGTGACCATAGGTAACAAATATGTATTTACAGAATTGTAATCATTAGAATCATGATTACACCTCTCTTAGTTATTTGGTCCATAACTATAAATGTCATATCATATGGAACAGTTCGTATGGAACAAACTTAGAAAAAACTAAGCAAATTTTAATTTCGCGAACTACCACTGCGGATTCGTTCAAAATTGCCTTTTAATGACCTACTTGAAATAAATTACTTGACTTTGGCTTTGTGTGTAGGTAGTCACATTTTGATAAACAAACGTATCTTATTTACAGGAACTAACAGAAACAGGCTTCGAGCACATCGCATCTGGTCCAGCCCGTGACAGATGGATATTTAGAGCACAGGCTTCAAGACAGATGAGCAGTAAGATACCTCCTCCTTATCCAAATGGATGGTTTGCAGTGGGAGAGAGCAGAGAACTTAAAGTTGGAGGAGTTAGCGCTGTTCATGCTTTAGGTGAGTGGCGCCATCTGTAATTCAATAGTGGAAGTTCTGAGTAATCATTGTTGTAAAGTTAAACTAGCCCAGTTTAGTGAATGAAGATAATATAAATGTATAATTATGGTAATTAAATAACTCATTCATAATAAACAAGTTTGAAAGGGTCGTGTTGCGCTAAAATATTTTTGTGATTATTGTTTGGATTAGTAGCGCCATCTATTATCGAGTAGTAGAAACTTCAAACATTTTTTGTATTGAAATGCAATGTGGCTGTAACGTGCGCTTAGCTTTCTTTTTGTGCATTATTTTATTATTGTCACAGCTCCTGCTGATAGTCATAATTTAATAAAAACTCACGACTAGCAGTGGCACTTTTTTATTACCAACTCGTCTTTGACATATATATTTTTTTTTTCAGGGCAGAATCTCTGTATCTACCGGGGCGACGACGGCGTCGCTCGCTGCGTGGACGCCTACTGTCCTCATTTGGGCGCGAATCTAGCAGTCGGTGGCAGTGTCAGCGGCAACTGTATCGAGTGCCCCTTCCATAAATGGAGGTTTGGAGAAGATGGCGCGTGTGTTAGTGTGCCCGGGGTCGAACATGGTTAGTTCAAGGTTCTTACGGTTAACAGTCGACCCGTTTCGGAATTTCAAACTTTATTTCGACAGTGTTAAAGTTTTAATTTTCTTTTGGCACGTGGCCAAAATTGGAACTAACGCCGCCATCATGATTTGTCGATACAATTTCTAAACACAAAAACTGATTTGAAACCAGAGTCTAAGTTGTCGCGTACAGTCCTTTCCATTGAGAGATATTTCACTTCTGACAGCATCAACCACAATTAACGGTAAAAAAACTGTGAAAGGACTTTATTGTCCCCATTTGGATCACTGTCAAAATCACAGTGATCTTTATTGTGTTTATAATAAGGTTGCAGTTGGGTTGCCGCATAGGCATATAAATATATGGACTGAAAATACCTGCAAAAAAAGGTGCATACCTACAACTCGATATTGGCGTATAAAATGGATGCCGTTGCTAGGGTTGTGTCAATCAAGGAACATGGGTATAACTAGTATCGATACTAGTCTTACTAGATATCACGTTTGGATCATAATTACATACGTAGTCCGTTGTAACAGAAAAACATGTGTAGGTTAACTTACGTTCTGTTACCTGAGATAAAAATTAATGTCGTGTTGTTTTCTGCACATAAATAAAAACGCTTTTAATTGCATCACGTTTACGTATTTAAGTAATTAGTAAACAGCAGGAAGAGATAGATCCGTTGGAAGGCCATAGCCCAGTAGCTTCTGTTAGGTATGCGGAGCCTAATGAAAAACAAGAAAATCTAGTGATTATCTTGTTTTTCATTAGGCTTCGCGGTTTTCGCGGCATTATGTGTTAATGAGTAGTGGATTAAAAATTAAATAAGAATTATTTTATACCTTTGTTTAATTGTGTGGTAATGATTATAGTATAACGTTTGATTAGAAAAGTAGGCTTACGTAAATTATGATACAAGTGTGTAATGACCAATACAAGGAAATGTGAAATATGCACCACTGTGTGTCCACAATTCGATTGGGTAACTGCAGTAGAGGCATTACAGTAGATGTACCAGAAACATCAGATTTTTAATGTTGCTTGTTTCACACAAAACATATAACTCTTGATATTGTATTTTGGCGGGCACCTGAAAAAATTTGGTACCTACTAATATTACTATGATAATCACATTTATTTATTTCAGGCCAAAGGGCCGGGCTATTATTAATCAATCATTTTAATACACACTTACCGAAAATACTGTAGGAACAGAGTTATTATGTAATCTCATCACACCAAGTGTTCTATTGAAACAGCTTTCTTCAAAGTGAAGTGAACACAGGTAGGTACTATTCTTTATTTCGGGGATTAATATTTTCTTCACCAATAGCATCTAGCCACTTTTTCTTTAACCCTTTATTTTTAGGAAAGCTACAAAAAAGGCAAGTATTTATATCATTTTGGTTAGAGCTGCGGAACTAAACAAATAACAAAATGCTGACGTCTTGTTTTAGGATCACTTATAACTCTGTGGGACGGTCTCTCAGACCGTAAACCACGGGCCGGACCTAACAAGGTCACTCGGACCAATTAAGACACGCAGAATAATTTCTCTTAACATCGCAGATTATAACCGATATCGTTTTAGCGGAGGAACTAGTTTCGGAAAGTATTACGGTACGGCGTCGCCTCGCATCGGTACAACACTATTCCACTATGACAATGACATATTATTGTAAGCAAACGAATGAAAAATTAAATATTAAAAAGGTCTGGTATAGGGAAATGAACCCAAATATCAATACTTTAGCAATAAATTCATGACCCCGTAACATTTTTTTCATGGAATGTGAATTGTAAGTACTATTGCATAAAAACCGGCTACTAACCTGTGTAAAGATAATCGACGTTGATTTTCATTCTTTCTTGCACTAAACTTCACAAAACAACACACAGGCATGTTGAATTGCTGTTTTCCAACATTCACATGCAGTTTTAAAGGTAAACTCTTCGTAATTTTCTAGCAAATCTCAATAATACAAAAAGTAAACAACCATTTGACAGCAAAGCTACCACGAAACTTGGCGCATAAAATGACTGATATGCCACCTACCTACAACAGTCACTACGTCACGACAAAATGTTACCATAATGAACAACAACTTAAATATCGTTGTCTCTTTTATCAAATACGATTATTTTATTAGAAAGAATGAGAAAAACGATATTTCACATGCTGTATCGTATTTCACTCATATTTGTATAAGCAAATGTATCTATAGAATAACGCGGCGCCTCCATGTTTTTCCTATCTCACTGGGTTGCCGCCACTGACAAATCTGTAAAAATCATAACTGTCAGAAAAAAATATCGCAAAAATTCATTATACTTATAATTTTAGTTGCAATGGAAACTGAAACGCAATTAAGTTAAAGTTTTTAATCCCGAAGCATGAAATTTATATCGTCTCGTTTGCTTTAGTATACGTTAACTTTCTACTATAAAGAGGTGATGTAGGTATTCCGGTTTCAAAAGTATCGTAAAATTGCTAGAAACCTACCTTAACGAAATGTCGTCCGAAGACGTTCTTGTCTGATATTTGTTTTTCATGTTCTAAATCAAGCTTATTGCCGTATTATGAATGTCGGGTTTACACATTTTCCAAGTATAGACTGTAAAATTTTTGCACCTATACAAATGCCAGTTCCTAGATTATTTTTACTATCCATTCATCATCATCATGATTCCAGCCGAAAGACGTCCACTGCTGGGCATAGGCCTCCCCCAATAGGGAGGGTTTGCCATAATCGACACGCTTGGCAGGCGGGTTGGCGATCGCAGTATGGTGTTAAAATGCATAGAGAACGCTGCTGCCCATTCTCTAGTAGTCTAGTCCCTTAGTCGCCTTTTACGACACCCACGGGAAGAAATGGGACTGGGACTATCCATTAATTTGCTTGAAATTGATAAAAAAAAAACGAGCGAGCACAACACACCTTGATAATAAGCAACTCAGTAGCGATAGAAATAAAACTCAAAATAAAAAAAAAAGATAAATACTGAAATATTTATTTGAATAATTATATTATTCATGACTAGTGGTCGCCCACTGGTTAAAATTCGACCCCCTCTACTTACAACCTAGTACTTATTCATTCCATACTATTAAAAAGTACTTACTTATTCCATGCTCAAGCTGTCACATCCTGGTATACACTTCCGTGCCTTTTCTCGAAATTACTCCCACAGAAAAATTACACACAGTTACACCTCAAAAGCGGCTTCTATTTTACCTCCCCTAAAATGTGCCGTCCTAGGCCTTTTTTTTTTGTTTGGTTGGGAAATCATCAAATAACTTCGGAGCGGACCGGGAGGTTGTGTCAGACTCTTACTGACTAAAACCCACTGTTGCCTGTGTTGCCAGTGGCCTCGGTAACCCTTTTGTACCTTCACGCGACCCGGGCAGGCATCGGCCCTAGTGGACCCCTACACTTGTGTTGACGACATCTCTTTGAGGCGCGCGTGGAATACAACGCCTAGGCCTGGTCCTTATCGGACGGTGAGCTACCCATTGCTCCGCTTGCCGTCCGCAAGCCCGCGCCTACGGTGGCTGGACTAGGCTAAAGCCTACTCAGCCTGCTGGTAAATCCGCCACTGGATATTTTCCATGTAATCCAAATCGAGTATCTTGAATCGTCTGTCTATTCGTGTATCTAGGCTTCATAATAACCTCCACTAACAAAATTCAATACACCAGTGGTACCAGCTCAAAACTTAAGGTCACATCTTTTATAATGCCAAATTCTTCTCTCTTTTAGCTCCCAAAGGTGTAACAATAAAACAATGGACGACAGTGGAGATTGGTGACGCCATCTGGATCTGGTATGACGCGGAGAACCGAGAGCCGCTGTGGAACATGACTGAAGTGCCAGAACTGAAGCACTAGGGGTACAGGGGGAGGAATGAGTACACTATCAGTGGTCACATACAGGTTAGTCATGAGCCGGATACATCTGTCCTACCGCATACCTTTACAAAGAAGAAATACTCACCTACTTCAATAAAAAGCAAAACTAGACGAATCGTAGGCTCTTATGATACGCCTATCATACGTCGAGAACCAACTCGTATCTACCATATCCGAAGAACAAATGTCTTTGTCTTTGCCTAACGCTTAAAAAAGTCAAAACTGTAAGGTAAAAGCGTCTTTTCATAAGCTAGGTTTCCTCTCGAATATCGTCGCAATTAAGAAAAAATATAAAAAAAATAAAAATACTGTCCTGCCAAAAAACGAACTAATATGTAAAAACCGGCCAAGTGCCTGTCGGACCACTCTCAATGAACGCTCAGTTCAGGGCCGGATTTACAGGTGTGGAGGCCCTGGGGCAACCAAGAAGTGGAGGCCCCGAAAAATTTGTGGAACAGAAGAAAATAAAAAAAAAACAATTTAAAAAGGTATCTTGCGATTGTCAACTTCTTTTTCTTTGATGATTGTGAACTTTTTTCTTTGAAGTACCTACACAAAGGATATATTTTTATCCTATCTTACAAAAAAAAACAATTGTGGAGGCCCCTTCTTTGTGGAGGCCCGGGGCCAGTGCCCCTGTTGCCCTGCCCTAAATCCGGCCCTGGCTCAGTTTGTCATGAATTTATCTCAAAAACAGACTTAACATTGTAGTTGAAAAACATGTTCTCCATACATCGATATAAGTCACGGTCAATTCTCCAACTGTAAATTTAAGTTGGTCGACTATTATTGGTTAATTTCTAAAGCCTACTTAGCTGTGATAGTTTTACTTTTAACTTTATTATACGTCCTACTGCCATGATTTTTTTCACATATCCATAAACAACCATAACAAAAATAATCACTTAAAGCTTAATATTACACAAACGGATCCCTGAATCGTACAATAGTTTGCATAGACCGCAATATTTTTGGACAGCCTATCCAACCATACCCCACACTATAGGATAGACGAGAAAAAAAAACCATCGCCATTTTACGTGTAAAAAAACCATAAACAAGCCTAAAAAAAATCTTTCAAGATTTTATTCTACCACCTTGTCGGCGTGATTAATATGCCAAATTACAGCTTTCTAGTTCCAAGAAACTCTGAGTTAAGTCGGGGGCAGACAGACAGACAGATGGACATGGCGAAACAATAAGTGTTCCTTGTTGACTGCGGAAACCAAAGAGTAAAGTAATAGGCGGAAACCTATAAACAAGTTGTTCTTTAGCTGGGCAGTCGTGTTTTTAATTTTTAAATTATATCTAATATATATTTTTTATTTTATACATTTTATTGACAAGTTTTATTTTATAAAATATTAATTTACTGCTAAGTGGTGGTTTTTTATTTTTTAAGCGCTAAAGGTGGTTTTATACTCTCACGGCGAAGCGAAGCGTGCCTGGGCCTGCAAGCTTATCATGACGCTTTCTATTTCTACGAAGAATAGACACAGCTCTTTCTATACAATATGACATTTCGTTTCTCCATTTTTGACAACATAATCCGCCTATAATGTTCCCACTGCTGGGACACAGGCCTCCTCTCTGGGAGAGGGAGTGGGCCGTAATCCACCACGCGGGCCCAGTGCGGGTTGGTAGTTATCACATGTCTGAGAATTTTTGGTTCTAGGACATGCCGGTTTCCGCCGGTTGCCGGGGATTTTTGACAACGCACCGTAGAAATGCTTTGAAAATCTGTCATTTTGTCTTTCGTTTCTAAAAATCTTTGTCTAGGTCTTTTTTTATGTAGAAGGATTTCTACGGTGCGATGTCAAAAATGGAGAAACGAAATGTCATATTGTATAGAAAGAGCTGTGTCTATTCTTCGTGGAAATAGAAAGACTCATGCTAAGCCTGCTGGGGATGAAATGTTTGTCTTGCTTGTACCTACACCCTACTTATGTAAAATGTATGCCAATATTTTTTTAGTTTTGGCATGTGCTCATCAATTTGATACCTTTAATGTAAAAATTGAAGACGTTTTTTCACATTTGAAAATACAGCCATACTGTCGCCATATCGATTTTTTTTTCATAAATATTTATAATTATGCCACTCGGGATGATGTAGGTAAGGATTTTTAACGATATCCCATACAGCTATATCTGTTCAGGTATTTAAAAGTTATGGTGGCACAAAGAAACTCACATAGATACATACATAAATTAACCCTGAACACATTACACTCCTTTTTGGGCAGTCGTGTAATTAGCCAGACATCAAGGTTGATAGAAACGGCAAAAATGTGAAAAGGTGAGCAATCTAGTAGTCTTCACCAGCGATAAAACGTATCACAGATTTGATGCGCACCCTGAGGAGTCAAACCTTGCTACCGAACTTACATAATCAGCCTATAATGTTCACTCTACTGGGACACAGGCCTCCTCTCTTCGAGAGGGAGTGGGCCGTAATCCACCACGCGACCCCAGTGTGGGTTGATAGATGTTACATGGGTTCGAATTTTTGGTTCTAGGACATGCCAGTTTCCTTCACCGTTTTGAGAGTGATACCAAACTTCAGGGCAGGATTTAAGGCAAGGCAAAAAAGGCCCTGGCCCCGGCCGTCCACAAAATAGGATCCTATTTCGGAAGATGAAAATTATAAAAAATAGACTTCGGACTACAATGACACAAAACCGCCTATCAAAGTTATTCCTACTGAGTATTGAAAGTGATTTACTCCGAGAACTGGATTTCACCGAAATTGTTGTGACGGTGGCAACCCTGGCTAATGTAAACATTGGCTCCGTAATCAAAAATTAATAAAAATCTATAAACTGAGTTATTACTTATGAAAATACTTATTATAAAAATACTTATATAAAATACTTATACCATCTTTAAAGTCTTAATAACTTTACCAAGTGATATCGTTTTCTTGTGTTATTATCGGATTCAAAGACAGTTACAGAAAAAATATATAGTGAATACGAAAACCAACTATAAAACTGTGGAAAAGTGAAATATTGTACTTTTATCAATAATTATATTCTTGGTGCATTATAAGAAGAAACAGCCAACTGCATATAGTGAACAAAAACACTTAATATCCTCAGGTATGACTTTATCTTTTTTAAGAACTCGTTAATTTTATTTAAAAACTAATATTTACCAGTGCTACCAATATTAGCGCAGTTAAAGACAACAACTAGCGCCAAAACAACATTATACAACTGCCCAAGTGGCAAATGGACGTACTAAAGTGACTTAGCAGTCTTACCAACTTAACAGCAATTCCAGACGACCACTAGCGCCATGACATCGTTCTAAACGGTTCACGTGGTAGAAAAGTGAACTAGAATAATAACGCTACCGCCCACCAGAGGGCGATTGGTAGTATTTGGGGATACCAGTATATAAAATAATTTACTGATGATAGAAAAATAAATTGAAAAGAGACAACCTGGACATACAAATTGACCCAAATAGGGCATACAATTTTTTTAACATTATACACTTTTTGTAAATTAAAAATTCCCTTTACAAATTCTAATTGACCTCAACCGAAGTGTGTACGATACGACATCAAGGAAATAAAATAAAAAAAAAACAAAATGAACTTCTTCGAGAATGCGCCGTACGCGTACTAAATCGGATTCAAACACCATCACTAACGAAAACGATACAATAAATAATAGTACCTACATTCGAAGATACTGTTTCCATCCGACTTATTCAATGATCACATTAATGATGAAAAACAACAAAAAATTACAAAGCTAAAGGAACAAATTGATAAGCTTGTGTTAGATTTAAATAGCGCACATCAGGAAATCGTGTCTCTTTTTCTTTAGAAAATAGCAACCTTAAAAAGCAAATAAACTTAGACTTGCAAAGGAAAAATGATCTCTTCACAAAACTTAGCAGCCCAGTTAAAAAACAATAAAAGTCTACTCCCATAACGAAATCCTTAAATAAGAACATAGGAACACAAACAGAACCTATAATTATATCAGATCAGGGAAAAGATAAGTCATCATCCTCTCGCATACAATATAAAACTAGCAGTGCTGAGACAAAAACTCAAACTCAACAAATCTCACAACATACCAGTTGTCTTGAGAATATGAAGAGCCCAAAAAAGCGAAAATTACGAATAATCAGCAACTGTAACTACGTAGGTGCAATGCAAAATATAGAAAACACCTTCAGTGACCAGTTTGAGTACTGCCATTATGTCTCACCAGGTAGCGGAATAAGAGAATTACTGACAAATATCACTGACAAAGTCCAAAATCTTTCTATAAACGACTACTGCATGATTATGATCGGAGAAAAAGATTTTAAAAGCGCTGAAGACTATAGTCAAACAAATCAGGGAATCGTTAAAACAAATAACTCACACAAATATAATAGTATGTTGTCCCACGTACGTGAGAGGAGCTCTAATTCAGAACTATTGTGTAGAAAAATTTAATAATTTACTTTACCGGGACATGCAGAACAGTGATTATGCATATTTCTTTGACACAAACCGTGACCTGTCTTTGGAAATGTTTTCACATCTAACAGGCAAAATAAATAAACTGGGAATAAAAAAGTTTTTTGAGAATTTTTACGACTGATCATTGACATAAAAAAATTATCCTATTGACACTGCTCATACTGACACGTCAGATAACAGTGATTTTTTTCGTCTATAATAGTTTGAAGAATCTTCATCAGAATATTGCTGGGCTATTAAATAAATCTGACATACTTACTATTCACCTGCAAGAATTGTCTCAGCAGAAAAGGGACATAGATATAATTTGTATCCCAGAACACTGTAATGGCTGGACATGAGAAATTAGTGAATGTAAAAAACTAAGCAATTTATTCAAGACCATCTCAGAGACGAGGCCGACCTACCTTTGTCGTGTAGTCGAGGCCTATTTGACGGACAGGGCCGTCATCTACCCCGGTCACCAGGGAGTGTGGAACCGGCAAGAGATGTCGTGCGGTGTCCCACAGGGATCGGTCCTGGGGCCGCATCTGTGGGACATCGGATACGACTGGGTGCTGCGCGCCGACCTCCCTAGCGGCGTCAGCGTAGTGTGCTACGCTGACGACACGTTGGTCCTGGCGCAGGGGAGGTCGCACCAGGCGGCGGCCGAATTAGCGGCACGCGGGGTTGCGACAATCGTCGAAAGGATCCGGCAATTGGGACTCGAGGTGGCCCTGCACAAGTCCGAGGCCATGTGTTTTCATGGTCCTCGGAACGCGCCACCGTTGGGGTCCCAAATAACGGTAGGAGGGGTTTCTATCGGCGTCGAGTCGACGATGAAGTACCTGGGACTCGTCCTCGACAGCCGGTGGAACTTCATGGAGCATTTCCGACGTTTGGCTCCCAAACTGGAGCGGGCGGGCGCTGCATTGAAGCGGCTCCTGCCCAATCTAGGGGGTCCAAACGCCTCCTGCAGGAGGCTCTACGCGGGGGTCGTGCGGTCCATGGCCCTCTACGGGGCTCCTGTATGGGCGCGCTCTCTGGCGCTGCGGCCAGCCCGCCGGTTGAGCGTGGCCCAAAGGGTCATGGCCATCCGGATGGTCCGGGGATACCGCACGGTCTCCTGTGAGGCAGCGAGCCTCCTTGCCGGATTGCCGCCATGGGATCTGAAGGCAAAAGTCCTCGCGCACGTATGGGAGTGGCGCGAGGAGGCAAAACGCCGGGGCGTTAGTCCGCTGCCGCGAGAAATCGCGGCACAGCGGACGGATCTCCGGCGGGATCTCATGGCGTCATGGAAAGTACGGTTGTCGCAACCCAGTGCTGGGCACGCCACGGTTGCGGCGATAAGTCCCCTCTTTGAGGAGTGGCTGGAGAGGCGCCACGGCGTCCTCACCTTCCGCCTGACGCAGGTCCTCACCGGACACGGCAGCTTCGGGAGGTTCCTGTGTCGGATAAGGCGGGAGGAAACGTCCGGGTGTCACCACTGTGTGGATCGCCCGGAGGACACGATGGAGCATACGGTGGAGGTCTGCCCGGCTTGGGCAGAGCACCGCCGTGTCCTCGTGGAGGCGATCGGCGGCAGAGACCTCTCGCGTCCGGCCCTGGTTCAGGCCATGGTACGGAGCGAGAGGGCATGGGCAGCCGTCACCTCCTTCTGCGAAGCAGTAATGCTCGCGAAGGAGGAGGCGGGACGGTTGAGGGAAAGGCAAGTTTCGCGCCCTCTCGCCCCTAGCCGCCGCAGAAGACGCCCAGGGCGTCGGGAATCTCGGGCGGATTTCCAGCCACCGTAGGCGCGGGCTTGCGGACGGTGAGCAATGGGTAGCTCACCGTCCGGTAAGGACCAGGCCCGGGTCGACGGCGCGTCGTATTCCACGCGCGCCTCAAAGAGATGTCGTCAGCACAAAGTAGGGGTCCACTAGGGCCGATGCCTGCCGGGGTCGCGGGAAGGTACTTATGGGTCACCGAGGCCCCCGCAACACAGGCAACAGGAAGGAATACCGGTGGGTTTTAGTCAGTAAGAGTCTGACACACCCTCCCGCTCCGCCCAGAGCGGGAGAAGTTATTTGATGATTTCCCACCCTCAAAAAAAAAAAAAAAGAGACGAGGAGGAGCATGTATTTTAGTTAAAAGTTGTATTGAATACAGAGAGATTTTGGATGTCTCTCGTCATTCCATATCTAATGTTATTGAATGTTGCGGCATAGAACTTACGAACCAAAGTGTAATTATTATTTGTATTAGGCCACCAAAGTTAAATAACTTCAATGTTTTTTATGAAAAGTTAGAGATTATTTTGAAGAAACTTTGTACCAAATCTTATAAGAAAATAGTCATGTGTGGGGACTTCAATATAGATACGCTTAAAAGAAATAACTTGACACTAGACTTTGAATACTTTCTTTTGGGCTACAATCTCAAACTAGAATTACGACAGCCCACCAGGCTGGCCAGTAATACGTGTTTGGATAATTTTGCATGCAACTCTAAACTGAAATGTAAATCCGAAATATTGGACTTTGCATTGTCTGATCACACTGCTCAGCTATTAGAAGTTAAGGTTATTAAATCATATAAAATAAATTCATGGCGGATTAAAAAACGCGACCTATCTAATGAAAATATGTCTAAATTCAAAAACTATTTAAAATGTCTTTCTTTCTCCGAAATCTACCAAACCGAAAATGCCAATGAAGCATATAATTTTTTTCTAGAGCATTTTCGCATGCTGTACGATCTTTGCTTTCCTTACAAATTAATAAGTTAGGTCTAATAACAATATTAAATGGGTTTCAAATGGTATCCCAGTGTGTAGTAGAAAAAAAAAAGGTATTTACTATGGAAATACAGACGCGAACCTTCAAATTGTAATACAAATAACTTCAGAAATTACTCGCGCAGGTTTCGGAAAAGTATTAATTTGACGCAAAGAGCACAAAATAATTATTTCATTATTACCTCAAGAAATAAATCGAAAGCATCATGGCAGGTTATAAATAACAAAACCCGAATCACTGAGCCTATTTCCAAAATAAAAGTTCAGAATACTACCATCATTACTAATCCGACAGACATTGCAAACGCTTTTAACAACTATTTTATTGACCAGACACAAGATAACATGACGAAACCACCGGACACTCAGTACTTGACAAGTAACCCAAACTCAGTTTATGCATCCAGTTGTACCGCAAGATATTATGAGAGCGATACAATCATTAAAAAACAAAAGTAGCACTGGATATGATGGTATATCAACAAAGGTTGTAACACTCGTATCAGGTGAAATCGCCTTGCATTTGTGTCATATACTTAACTTATGTATCAGTACTGGAGTATTTCCGGATAGTTTAAAAACAGCTATAGTGAAACCACTTAAAAAAAAAAACAATAAACAAGATCTAGCAAATTATAGACCAATTGCTTTAATACCCATTTTTTCTAAGGTTATAGAAAAAATAATTTGACTCCGTTAATAATTTTTTATCCAAACATAATATTTTCAGAAAAAATACTACGGCACTAATACTAATACGGCCGTTTACGATTTGATGAATGTCATATTGCAAATTGTGGATAAAAAAGTACCAGTTTGCGCAATTTTTACGGACATGTCGAGGGCATTTGACCACGAAATTCTTATAAAAAAGCTAGACATCATAGGCATCAGAGGAAATGCACTTAATCTATCTAAAATCATACCTTGACAATTGTAAGCAGCACACAGAAATATCTAGAATATGTCTTAAAATATAGCGCAAAGAAAAATATTTATCTAATGCTAGAATTATTAGGTATGGCGTACCACAGGGTAGTGTGCTGGGCCCTTTATTATCTTTGCTATATATAAATGATTTACCTCGCTACATTGAACATCCTAAGGTCTTATTCGCTGACGATAGTACTGCCTTGATTAAATGTATTGACAAAAAAACATATGAACAGGACATAAATGATACTCTTATAAATATTATACGCTGGCTTGACCAAAATAATTTAATGATTAATATACCAAAGACTAATGTAATGCATTTTTATCAACGGATACCACCAGAAGTCTTATATCTACACTATAATGGACAAAAAGTTGATCAAGTACTAGTTGCAAAATTCCTTGGCATTATGATAGATAGCCAATTGACTTGGAAGCCACAAGCAGAAGAAGTATGCAAAAAACTTAGTGCTTTTAATTTATCTAAAAAAGTGAATATGGCACAAGGTTAAATGCATACCATGGGTTAGTCGCGTCAATTTTGAGATTCGGCATATTTTGGGGAAGTTGTAGTCTGAGGGAACAGGTGTTCAAGGCTCATAAACGCTGTATAAGGGCTATGTGCAATTTAAAAGTAACAGATAGCTGCATACCTGTATTTAAGTCCCTAAAATTACTAACATTCCCATCACTTTGTTTTCACGGTGGCTGTTTTTGTTAAGTCAAATATGCATCTTTCTAATAAAGTGGCCGAAAATAGAAACCGGCCAATCAGGAGACAGTATAAAAATTTGCTAATTGTTAGTGGTTCCGACACCGCCCTATTACAGAAAAGTATTATACGTATGGGTCCAAAAATTTTTAACAAAGTACCCGATGTAATGAAAAATGACAGTTCCACTTTTTAAAAAGAAATTGACAGATGTATTAATTAACAAATGTTATTACTCAATTGACGAATTTTTGAATTCGATAAACAATAAGAATTTAAATTGATAATATGACATCTCTGTATTCGCTTGTGGGTAGTTGTAACAGTTACACAAAGAAAAACTTGCTCTTAATTGAAATTCAATATATTTTAATAGAAACATTATTTACAATTATTTATGTTATATTTTAAAAGTTCATACTCAGTACCTGCTGGTGTAGCGTTATCTCTTCACAATTTTTCTCATACAACCTACTATTCACTTCCCTTCATCACTATGGATTCACTTGCAAGCACTCTGACTGAGTTAAAGGAGTTGTTTAACATGAAGATGTCTGCCTTTGAAGATGAACTACAGAAGGCCCCTCCATCACCTGTCACAACTGCTAGCCTGGCTGCAGAGTTTGCAATGCTCCGGACATTCATCACGCAGGCTCTCAACAGTGTTCAGCAACAGGTGGTGCTACTAGCTCGTAGTGTCGACCAAATTGAGATGCGTGGTCGTAGGAAAATCTTGCTGTGGCATGGTGTTGATGAGGAGGAGAAGGAGGACACCGCCAAGGTGGTCACTGAGGTGATTTGTAGCAAATTTACAGCTGAGTGACTTCACTGTTGCAGGCATCACCCGATGTCACAGGGTGGGACGTGCGGTAACTAATAAAACCAGGCCTTTCCTGTTCAAGCTTGGCAGTCTTGCGGTTCGGGATAAGATTTGGTTTTCCAAAGCCAAATTAAAGGCTACAGGCGTCACCATGTCCGAGTTCCTAACAAAGGGGCGACATGATGTGTTCTTGGCTGCGAGGGTAAGATGCGGTGTCACCAAGAGCTGGACTAAGGCTGGTTGCGTGTATGTCCTTGGTCCCAATGATACGCAGCACCGGGTTGAGTCCCTCGCTGAATTAGACAAGATTGCGCCGAATCCCAGTGAGCCCGAGCAGAGAAATCCAGTATCGGATGTGCCAGCGTCTGTCCCGGTCGTTGATGCTGCGAAGACCGCTAGGTTGAAGCGTGCTGCAGCTTTGAAAAAGTGATTTCTTTGTGATGTTTTATTCCAAGTCCGGGTAATATGTTTTGTTTTACCTTCAGTTATATTCACATTATATTTCTAATGTTCTACCTAGTAATGGCAATTAATGCGATTTCGAATAAATTTCATTAACATGTTAATTCGCGAGTCTTAGCATGATAATTGCTATTGCTATGCTATTTGCTAATATGGCGATAATTGATAATAATAAAGTATGTGAATTTTGCTAAATTATGCGAATTAAAAAGCGCGTTCGCCTTAGGACGTCTCCTAGCGTGCGTTTAGTTTACTCGCCGATAACGTTTTATTTGTGCCAGTACACTTGCTTATGTAATGTGTTAGGATTGATCACATAATTATCAGCATTCTGCACCTGACGCACCTGTACCGAACGGGACCGAGTCGGTTCACATTCGACCAAAAAGTTATTGTAATAAATTGGTGATTGATGTTCGGTAAGAAAGGTTTTTAGAGCACTGATTACAGTTAGCAATTTTTTTTAACTAACAATATTAGAAAAATAATCCCATATAGTCTTAGTTCGATGAGACATTGTCACGTTCAAGTCCGTTCAACTGTTTATTTACACTAAAATATTTATATACTAAACTTAAAATTATTATTTACACTTTTATACATGCCACTTCTCTATCTCACGTATTAAGTTCACGCAATTATCTATAAGTACAATATTATGCACAAAACGAAAGAATGTAAGTACTGTATAAAGAATACGTAAACCAAAATCTCACTATCACTTGCCAAAACGTACTGAACGAACACAAAACGAAGCGCGCCACGCGCGTACCACGCAAATATATTATTAAACAATCACGCATTCATTCAACCAATACACGACTCTAAGTACGAGCAAATCAAAGACAATAAGGTAGTAATTTCTAAACATCATTCTTCGCACCATCCATAATTTAAATACATTACAAGCACAAGCATTCATTCAATATACAACCTTAAGTACGCACAAATCAAAGATAATAAGATAACAATTGCTGCAATTCGTAAGTTCGCAGCGAACAAGGTCACTGTCACGTGAAACCGATATATTTAGTATTCCCGACTTCCCGTGGGTGCGACGGAGAGCGCACGCTACCGCTGCGTGCGCCGACGCTCTGACGAGTCTGACGTATGATAGTCATTAAATTAAAAAATTACGAAAATTGAAATTAATTTTCGTAATTTTTTAATTTCACAGAATTTCGCAACTACATTTAATTTGCTAAATGCTAAATGAGCTTTCGCAAGCTAACAATGAATGCTAATGCTAATTAATCCATCACTAGTTCTACCTACAATTTTTCACGACTAAAAGTAACTAGAGATGAGTCCGATATCATGGCACATGTTAAAATCATCGATATTTTAAAATCATTTTATCATGCAAAGACAACGACAAAATCATCAATGCTTTTAAATCATTACTTGAATGAACGCGGACTTAGGTGATTCGGATCGGATGGGCTCGGGCCGTCTCGGGCGCTGCGGTGTGATTTGCGACGTTGCGAAGCTGCGCGATCGGCCATAAAATGACCGGGGCTGGGCGCTGGCGCACGGAATGGCAACAATGCTTTCACTTGCGTTGTTTACAATATGCGCGGCAAATCACGAATGCTATTTATCTAGCATTTAGTATTTCGCGAATCATTGTTTTGGTTAGACGAGGACGACCAACCACCCTTACCTAATTTAATTTTACGCATACGAAATACGTAGTGTAGTGTGTTAACTCACTATAATTGGATTTTTGATACGTTTTAGTGAATTTAGTTTGGTGAAGTGTACCATAGATTTTAAAACCAAGTTAAGACATTTGTTTAGGTACTTAGTACTTCGTGCAGTTTGTTAATATTAAAAAAAAATACGTTTTGATACGTAGACAACGTGACGTTCTACAGTGGGTGTACTTACTTACTATATTTTTCTATCTTTTATGCAAGAAACGTTTAGTGGTAGGTTCTCAGTTTGTACCTAAATATTCAAAAATGGCTTCAACTGTAAGAAAAATATCCAACGTATGCAAGAACGCCAGATTGCCATGATATATTAAATAGTCATATCTTGAAGCAAATATCACTAATGGAATCATATTGATTATGTCCATGATTGTCCCTGCCATGAATGTCACAAACTAAGAAAATTTGAATTACGCGGGCTATCTGACAAACTCGATCCATGCCTACATACATAACTAATGATAATTTCACTAAGCCGTCCGCGATCATTTCAGTATCTACTCACAATTGAAGTGACGAGATCTAATACTCAAATAAAAATCATTGGTGATTTTGTCATTGTTCCCGTCACCGATATTTTTTTGTCATTGTCATGCAGTCATTGATACAATAAAATCATCACTCAGCCCATCTCTAAAAGTAACGTCAAATTAATGTCTTGTCACAATGTTGACACTGTCAGTGTCAGTCACCCATGTCAGTTTCATTCGGTGCGTTCCGTTTTTCGTAACGGTGGAATGGCTGACTGTGTGTTGATTTTTTATTGTTTTCTTTTTTAATTTTTCTTGAGTTTTGCTCCTGAAATGTTTTACTTTTTATTTAGTTTTTTTTTTTGTACGTTTGTTACCTGGACTGTGTTTGTAGGCTTTAATTATTTTGATTCAGTAACGCAACCGGCAGGTGGACTAGTTATACGGTTTATTTTTTATCTATTTTATTTTTATTAGTTTCTATTTATATTATTTTTATTATATTAGGTAAATATTTATGTCTATCGATGAAAGCAGTGATAATAGTAGTTTTTTCTCCATAACAAGCAAAGACGACAGTTTCGTTAGTATTCCTTCTCTTGCAGACAGTCTTGCAGCGCAGTTTTCTGATGTTCCTAAGAATTTTAACGTTATACATATTAACGCTCAGAGCATTCCGGCTCATTTCCACGACATGCTGGCAAGCTTTGACTGTAAGAACGTACATGCTATTCTTATTTCCGAGTCATGGCTTAAACCTTGTTTCCCTTCAACTAGTTACTCTCTTCCCGGCTTCCAGCTTATAAGAAACGACCGGTCGACTGGTGGTGGTGGTGGTGTTGCCATATATCTCCGCACGCATATTCCCTACTCTGTTGTCAATGTGTCAGCACAGCCACCGCCATCAAATGCTGGTGAACATGTCTTCCTTGAAGTCGAACTACATCATTCGAAATTACTTCTTGGCGTCTATTATTGTCCCTCTTTACGCGTTAATTTCTTTTCGTCTTTTGAAAATCTCTTAGAAATGCTGATCCCTTCTTACAGTCATAGTATAGTCATGGGTGACTTTAATACTTGTCTTCTGAAAAAAGACCATCGCTCTTCTTCTCTAATAAATATTTTGGCTTCTAGTAATCTTTCCATTCTTCCACTTAGTGCCACTCACCATTTTCCTAACTCTACTCTTTCTCTTCTTGACTTGATTTTTGTCTCTTCTCTTGATCACGTTGCTAAGCATGGCCAGTGTTCAGCCGATGCCTTTTCTTATCATGACCTAATTTTTCTGTCATACAGAATTCGTCCACCTAAGGCTAAAGCTAAGATCCTCATGCAACGCAATTTTGGTGGAATGAACGTTGACAATCTTTGCAAGGATGCCAACAATATAGATTGGTCTGCTCTGATTGTCTCTGAATCAGTCGATGAGCAAGTTAATATTTTTACGGCTAAACTTATTGAGCTTTACGATCATCACGCACCTGTTCGAGCAGTTAAGGTTCGACATTTACCGGCGCCGTGGCTCACAAATGACATTAAAAAGCTAATGTACAAAAAAATAACGGCAAAATCTAAACTTAAGCATAGGGCTAATGACGCTAACAGGGAAAGATACCTCTCTATTCGTAATCACTGCAATAAGGTGTGTAGGAATGCTAATCGCCACCACATTCATACTTCAGTCCAAAATGGGGACGCATCCAAAGTTTGGAAATTTCTTAGATCATTGGGGGTCGGTAAAACCCGACAAGAGACAATCCCAAAAGATATAGATATTAATGCAATGAACAGTAATTTTACTGCTTCGTCCAATTTGGATAGGACAATAAAATTGAATACGCTGAATTATCTTTCTTCACTTCCGACTCCCAGTTATTCTCCATTTGTTTTTGGTCAGTTGTCCGCATGTGATGTTAAGAAGAGCATACTATCGATTACTTCCAATGCAGTAGGAAGTGACTGTATCAGCCGTAATATGGACTACCCTGTGCTGGACGTTATCCTTCCCGTCATTTGTCACATCCTCAATTTTTCTGCATCAAGTGGTGTCTTTCCATGCTCATGGAAAGATGCTCAAATAATTCCTTTACCTAAAAAGTCGAATCCCACATCCTTTGCTGAATACCGTCCAATATCCGTTTTACCATTCTTATCCAAAGTCCTTGAACGTTTAATTCACAATCAAATAAGCACTTTCCTCTCTAAAAATAATCTCCTCAACCCCTTCCAGTCTGGCTTCCGTCCTGGTCATAGCACAACTACAGCGCTTCTGAACATTACGGATGACATAAGGTCTGCAATGGAAATCGGTAATCTAACGGTCTTAGCTTTGCTAGATTTCAGTAATACTTTTAATACTGTTGACTTTGATGTTTTGCTTGGCATCCTATGGAGTAATACTTCTGCCGGTGTACCTCAGGGTGGCGTTATATGCCCTTTACTTTTCGCAATTTTTATTAACTCTATCTCTGACGAACTAATTTCTTTCTACCATCTTTATGCAGATGATTTACAAATTCACTCGCGAGCTCCTTTGGGAAATCTGTCCGAGGCTATCTTTACGATTAATCGTGACTTAGCCCGTATATGCGACTGGAGCAAGAGATATGGACTTATGGTCAACCCCATAAAGACGCAGGCTGTGGTGGTGGGCAGTTCTAGGATGATCTCAAGGATCGACTGGACGACTCTTCCCCAAGTTTCTTTTGACAATTCAATTGTTCCCTTCAGTGAGAAAGTTAAAAACTTAGGAATATTGATTGATAAGAACTTCTCTTGGACTGCCCAGCTACAGGAAGTTAGCCGCAAGCTATGCATCCGCTGCAGCTTTGAAGAGATTGCGTAATTTTCTACCGACTGCCACTAAGATGGCGCTTGCACAAACGCTTCTTCTACCCACTGATACATAGCTATCTTGACCTTACCCAAGATCAACTTGATAAACTTGAGCGGCTTCAAAATTTTTGTATAAGGTTCATATTCGGTTTGCGCAAATTTGACCATGTTTCCGAATTTCGT
The DNA here is from genome assembly GCA_905333075.3 of Atethmia centrago. Classification (NCBI taxonomy): domain Eukaryota; kingdom Metazoa; phylum Arthropoda; class Insecta; order Lepidoptera; family Noctuidae; genus Atethmia; species Atethmia centrago. The sequence continues at coordinate 13,894,727 of HG995393.1, forward strand.
GTGAAGCTCAAGTGGTTACCAATTCGCCTTCGCCGGAATGCTCATATTCTTTCCCTTTTGTATAATGTCCTCTTTTCCCCTTCCACCCCTCTCTATCTCAAGGAACGTTTCCAGTTTCTTGGCGACTCCCACACGAAATTTTTAAGGTCATCAGATAACTTGAAGCTTAAAATGCCAATGCATTCCACAACGTTCGTCGACAAATCCTTTACTGTCCAGGCCACTCGTTTGTAAAATGCTTTGCCAGTTCAAATAAAACGCGCGCAATCGATACTCGCATTTAAAAGACTCGTAAAGGAACATTACTTGTCGCTGTGAGCTTGTTCTCGTAACTGTAATTATCTATAGTCTTCATTTATTTTCGTTGCTTATACATTTAATATGTATGTATTTATGTATATATTATTATTTAGGATATATATGTATCTGTGTATTAATTTTAGTATATTGTATTTTTTTTTTTTTTACACCAACGACAGCCCCACTTTATGTCCAGGCAAATCACTGTCCATCCCATGGTTGCCTCGAAGAGATCGCAGAAAGCGATAAGGCCGCCCATTGTATATTTTGTAGTGTTTGATTTATTTTTTGTCATGTATTTTTGTGGTGTACAATAAAGTATATATAAATAATTAAATAAATAAATACATATTCTTGACATAAATGATAAATGTAATTAATTTCTGACATCATAATGTAATGAGATTATTGTATCTAAGGTGTGATTTATTTTAATTATTGACATTCCAATTCCTCATGATATTTTAAATTTTAATTTTAATTATAATATGTACTAGTTTTGCACACCTGTTAGGGTAGGATATGGTCCTGAGCTATATTTTTGTTGTTTTCATCTGTATGTGTTTTTTTTTTTTTTTTTTTTTATTTGTGATGGGTTTGCTCTTGACTTTAGTCTATGCCAGAGGCGACAGAAACAAAGTCGACGATGGAGCGAGCTTACCCAGAAGAAGCCTGTGTACCCATATTCAAGCAAAAATAAATGATTTGATTTGATTTGTTAATGTTTATTCGAACAAAAGAGCTCGCAAAGTACGATTCGCCAATTTTTATAGTATTTTTTGTAAGTATCAATGATTGAAAAAATTCCGTGGCCTTTGGTTGCCCCAAAGCCTCCACACCTATAAATCCGGCCCTGCCAAACTTGCTGATTGACGAACCTCTAAGGTAGGTATGCTGAAATAGTTCATGGTGCAGCATGAACTATTTTTAGCATAACTGATACAAAGGCGCGGTTTTTTTTTTTTGGTGACACCTATTAAATGAGAGAGAGTGCTTTTAGCGTAGCAGCATCTACTGTTTAAGAGCGTACATGACATACTGGAGTTGGCAACGTCGCAAATAGCTGTCAAATATTTCGCTGTTTTTATTAATTTGGCAATTTTACTGTATGGAAATATAACGCCAACTAGTGAACTAAAATATTGATTATGAAATGCAACAATTAATATCGTAACACCGAATATTTAGTTTTAGATGTAAAAAAATATCTGGAACCTTTGTTCCAGATATTTTTTATACCTAAAACGGACAGGTGTCCGTTTTAGGTATAAAAAATATCAAATTATGTGTTATAATTGCAATTCATTATTAATATTATAGGTCACTAGTTAGTGGTATTAATTTCCATATTATTAACAAATTAATAAAACAGGTAAATTATATTCGACATCTATTTGCGACGTTGTCAAATGTTAGATAGAATGCACGCTCTTAACCGGTTAAGCGCGACACCGATTCGGAGTCAAACAATAGAAAATCAATTGTCTCATTAGCTGTCCTTGACCAATTAAAAAAAGGTACTATGACATGACATGACTTTTTTTTTTCAGGATATACTCGAAAATGGCGCCGACGTAGCTCACTTGAATCCTGTACATTCTACATCATTACTGTCAAGTTTAGGAGAGAAATATCCGTTTTTGTATGATTTAATAGGTAAGCAATCTTCAGTAATCTTCTTTAATAAACAGGGTTACTTGTAATTTAACGTATTCCTTCTAGGACGTGATCGTGTGAACCATATGCAACAATTAAGCACCCCTTATAGTCTAGGCATTTCATGGCATTCGAGAAAACTCAATAATAAGTATTTTTTAAAATTTCAGGCCCTGCAATTTGAGAGTTTTTGAGAGAAAAGTGATATTTAGTGACGAATTCTGGAAAATTTTCAAAAATTTAAAAATGTATTTTCTCCAATCTCATTAATTTTCGCCTAGGCTTTATAGGGTAATCAGTAATGAGTCATATTTTCATGACCTTGAAGGAATTCGTCAAACTCACGTCGTTTTTTTAAACCCCTAAAATGAAATAAGCAGAAACTACTGAACGCTTCGTAGGGGCTTGTGGCTAAGTAATAACAGCCGCACGGGTTGATCGATCAGGTTAAGCTACTTATCTTTACATACCAAGACCCCTCCGTGCCTCGGAAAGCACGTTAAGCCGTTGCACTATGGGACCAACCGGTATTTTCCATCTCAAAAATCGATAACTCTGTTGTTTTGTGATTTATCTCCTTGATTTTTTTTTTCACGTATTTGTGAATATCTAGCTAGGCAATAAAAGAAATCAAACATCATCATTCTAAAAAAAATATTTTTTCCGAAAAAAAATGACAAAGATAAAGTTATACGAAATTTCATACAAAAAATCATACAGTTATATTAAAATAGCAATAAAAGTTACACTTATGCTTAAAATAAGTTTAAAACTAAATTATTATTATTAAACAAACAGTTACATGACAAAAAAAAATTATTACTTAAACTTATCCTACTCATCACTTTCTATTTCCAACAATTCTTTAGCTTCGTCAAATAATTCTTTGGATATTAGAAAACTTGGTTTATTTAAGCTAGATATATAAGGATCAGATGTGTATAACAAAATATGCAGAACGTCTTCGTTTGTTGCTGATCTGGAACACTTCCTAGCGTGATGTAACCTATATTTCTTATAATCTTTATTTCGAGCTTCCTGGGCATCTTCGGATAATTGTCCTATAGGCAAAACTGCATAATGCTCTATTATTTTAGCACCATGTATAAGTACTTTATGGACCGAAGATGGCATGTAGTACCAGTTATATTTGCTTACATATAATTGCGCGGTTACCAATGTATACTGACCAAATTTTTCTGCGTTTATAGGAAATCCCGATGACATAGTTTGAAGAATTACATATAGTCTCTTGATTAATTCTTCATCAATTCCGGTTATCTCTGCAGAACATTGGTAATTTTGGAAAAATCTCCTTGCCGTATTACCGTCATTGCTATTACCGGAACCTTGACGTGGTTTATCAATATGCAAGCCAAGCACTTCTCGGAAACGTTTTTGGACAAATTTTTTCTTGTCTTCTTTAAGTTGCTTGTTTTCTGGAGTTGTTGCAGACCACTTCTCAAAACCTAAATTGTAAGAAATATGGAGGATCATTTCCATAAATCTTATCCATGCGTGTAGCGTCGACAATCCGTATTTAAACGCATTTTCATTTTCAACTCTCGTTGTAACTTTTAAAAGATCATTCATTTGTCTGGGAGTTGCTCCACAAACAGTGCAGGTAGCACTGGATGATGTGTTTGTCAACACTTGAGCAACTTTCCCATCAATCATTGTCATAAACAGTTGATGTTTAACTTCGATGACTTTGTCTTCTATTGACACAAGAGTTGGAATCAATTGATTAATTTTGGCTTCAATTTCACTGACAACCGCTGTAGTTTTTTCGGGAGTTTCTTTTGCAAATTCTAATGAAATTGGTCTGCAATATCTAACAGATGAGCAAGTAGGGTTTTTCCATATGACCGTAGAAGTTTCTTCGTCTACTAGTCGCAGTGGTACAAGGGACACTATAAACAAATTAGCGTCCGATATTTGTTCGTTTTCTTCCGGTAGAGTTTGTTTATACTCACTTTGCCCGGAGGATCCATCACATCCCCATTTAGTGAAAAGCTTGAGACGATTGTAAGTCGATCCTGACTTTATCCTTATAATACGGCAGACTGTATGGTCTAAGAGATCTTGCAGGTTGATTTTTGCGCTTATATTTGTCACCGTAATGCTGGATGCAGGCGGATAGCAAGCCTTTTTTGCTTCACTTAGTGTTTGATACGAAGGCAATACAGAACTTAAATTCTTATCAACGAGCCTTTTTCTTAGGTACGCATATTGTGCTTTGGTTAAATCAGTTTCAATGCATATACTCAATGCTTCCTCTTTTGTAAAGGAAAGTGCGTTATCTGGATTGAGTATGTTTTGTAGAATAACTTTTTTCTCTTCTTTTTCCTTATTTCTGATAATAGTCACAATCGACGCTTCGTCATTTTCCCCCATGGATCTTAAACCTTGCACATAAGCGTTACGGACATGTCCCATTCCATACTCCTGGACCAACTCCATATTTTTTCGTTTCTTTGTGTTTTCCGAGCACTCGTCATATTGTTTTGTTGGTCTTCCACGTTCACCAGAAGTATTCAAACCAGAATTTACAGTGGTTGAGGTACTGCAAGAATTCAATGATACTTTAAACTCACCATTTAACCATTTTGAGTATAGGCTCTCGAACCGGTCCGGCTTTCTTTGAGCTTTGGTCCATTTCTGGTTGCAACTCGATGTTAGATTTTTTTGAATACTCTCTATTACAGTATTAACGTCAGTTTCCGATAGTTGAAAATTTTCCAATAAATATTTTTTGAGGTCTGAAGTACTTTTCCCTTTTATTATTTGATCACAAAGATCGCGTCGAACACAAACGAATTCACTCATTGTTAGATAATAATGTTTTTTATGCGTTAATTGTTATTGAAAAGAAGTATCTGAACACTTTGATGAATCGTATGCTGAACATACACGGGTATTTAATGGACTAATATTTTAGTGCCTTGTGCAAAAACCATGGGACAATTGATTATAACAGTTCTCATCGAAATAGTGTAATCGGTCAGTCAGAAGCCCGAAAGTCTGACAACCAGTCTTACCAAGAGGTATCGTGTTACCCAGAAACTGGGCTGTGGAGGTCAGGTAGGCAGTCGCTCCATGTAAAATACTGGTATTCAGCTACATCCGGATAAACTGGAAGCCGACCCCAACATAGTCGGAAAAGGTTAGGCAGATGATGGTGCCGATTCCCTTATTCACAAACTAAACTAAATTTAAGTTCAGTGCATCTTTTTCTTTCTATTTCATTAAGCAAAGGACAGAAGATAAATTTTAGTTTAGTCCTGTCAAATTAATCATTCGCCTGTCACTACTCCATACAAGTTTAGACGTGATTAAAAACTTGCCTACTAAAATTACGTCAATTTACGTTAAGCGCTGATTAATTTGACAGGACTAAACTAAAATTTATCTTCTGTCCTTTTCTTAATGAAATAGAAAAAAAAATATGCACTAATCTTAAATTTTATTTAGTTAGTGAACAAGGGAATCGGCACCATTGATGACTGAACGCTACGTGCGCGTGCTTTGTCCACGATTTAACACACTCGCGAACATTGAAAGTTTGCATCTTTTTTTTTTTTTTTTGAGGGTGGGAAATCATCAAATAACTTCTCCCGCTCTGGGCGGAGCGGGAGGGTGTGTCAGACTCTTACTGACTAAAACCCACCCGTATTCCTTCCTGTTGCCTGTGTTGCCAGGGGCCTCGGTGACCCATAAGAAAGTATGCACCTGTGATCGATTGCCGCTGTCGACTCCCAACTCTAAGAGGAGGTGGGCGTTAATAGCCGCGACACAGTTTTGTAACTAATGTAGCTATTTACGTACGCAACAATTTGTAAAATGTGTTTTCTTTCCACTAAAGATTATTATTATGTTATTATTGCGTCCCGGTTTTTTACCCAAATGGGTTGGCACTGGCAGACGTGTCTCACCTCGTGGTCTCACCACATTTCACCTCGTAGATCCTATGTGATACAAAGCCATGCCTAGTGCCAAAACTCGGGCACAAATCCAGGGCCGGATTTAGGGCAGGGCAACAGGGGCACTGGCCCCGGGCCTCCACAATTAGATTTTTCATTGATTTTTATATGAATAAAATACTTCGTTTGTGTCCTTCAAAAAAAAAAAAGAGTCCACAATCATAACTTCGTAAGGTACCTTCTTTGAATTGTTTTTTTTATCTGTTTCACAAATTTTTCGGGGCCTCCATTTCTTGGTTGCCCCAGGGCCGCCACAACTTTAAATCCTTCCCTGCACAAATCCAAACTCTGGGGCTGCAGTCTCGACATAGATAGCGATCGCTTTACGACCGAATTCGGTCGCAAAGTCCCAATGGGGTCCGTAGACGGTCAAAATTGCTTGACGAGATTGTGATTTTTTCGTGCTTGTCTAGATTAGGACTTTGCGACAAAATTCGGTCGTAAAGCGATCGCTATCTCTGTTGAGACTGCAGGTCCGGGTTGGTAGTCGAACTTCCTGATACGAAAAATCACACCCGTGTCTACCTTCAGGGAATCTAGGCGTGATTGTATGCGTTTCAACTTTTTGCTGAAGAGCCAAGGTATAAAAATTCTGTGTTATTATTATTCCAGGTTGTCACGTGTGGTCAGGAAATTGGTCTAAAAATGAAGACCACACAGCGGCCATGAGTTTTACTCACGACTACAGAATAATGAAGTATGATCTGTGCCACATTGATATCAAGATTACGCAGGTATGTGGCACCTAAAGATAAAGCTTACTTTAAGAGGGCCCTTCCCGGTCCGTCTTTTTTTTTTTCTTTTTTTTTTGGGTGGGAAATTCTCAAATAATTTCGCCCGCTCTGGGCGGAGCGGGAGGGTGTGTCAGACTCTTACTGACTAAAACCCACCCGTGTTCCTTCCGTTGCCTGTGTTGCCAGGGGCCTCGGTAACCCTTTAGTACCTTCCCGCAACCCCGGCAGGCATCAGCCGTAGTGGTGTGCTTGTTCCCGGTTCGTCTATCGTCAACGCGAGCATGATCGAAAAGTTTGTTGTTTCATCCAGCGTAAGTAAGAACTACTAACTTACAGCGTAAGTGAGAACGCGATAACATTGAACGAAAAATAGTGTGCGGATATTTCATAAAAACTTGTTCCGGGAAATACGTGTTTTTGAGTAAGCCTTAAGAGTTTGTGAAATAAATGTTTGTCATTTAGAATCTCCATTACATGTGCGACGTTTCTATGATGATGTTTTACAATTTATGAGTACATTATGAACGGCCAAAGTTCAGGTAATATTTGTGCAAAAAAGCAGATTTTTGCAGGTTTATAAGTCCTGAATTTGTTTATTAATTTTTTTTTTTGCTTTCTTAGAAACCTAGATGTAGTGCACAAGATACCTATTAGTCCGAAAATTTTAAAGTAAAAGTACAATGGGTTGGCCGCTCTTAAATATACCTACCTATTACTACAGGTTGAAATTGAAAACTTGCGACAAACTGAAATGGGACATAGTATACATCATTATTAACAACTTTTACTAAGGGACCAAAGCTGTAATCCCAAAAAAAAAAATCTGCTTTTCCTACATTTTGATGAGGTATTGCGAACATAAATGTAGGGGACAGCAGTTTTTTTTTGGGATTGTAGCTTTGGTCCCTTAGTAAAAGTTGTTCATAATGATGAGTACAATCTTCCATTTCGATTTGTCGCATGTTTTCAATGTCACCCTGTATACAAGGTGTTGCTTTGGACCTGCAAAACATTTTAGGAGGTAATTATGTTAGTGATTCTCGACCCGAATCAAAAATAAAATGGGCAGGTATTTTTTTTTCATTTTATTCTTATTTACGGAAATCGGTATGTGTGAACTCCCCTTTTTAAAACGCGGCCAGTCTGTACGTGTCCTTAAACTGCGCTTTCACACACTCACAAACAAACGCAACCGACATTTCTTTCATAGATCCAAAGCACCAACCAGCGCACGCTCCCACTACCACTAGCCACGCCCCCGCGGCCATCACAAGCACATAAATCGGGTCAATTTATTAGTGTGATTGATGGCGCCGACGCGTGCATACGCTTGCAAATTCCGCCCGTCAAATGCGCCTTCGATTAACGGTCGCGAACTACTACCTAGTTGTAAAAATGACAGACCAATACTCCAATGTAGTTGGCGGAGATGGTACGCTTGTATGCCATCAGCGGAGACAATGTATCTCGTGCCATCGAAATGTTCGCGGAGTTATTCCCCAATCGGCATCGTCCCTTACACAGGGTAATGCTGGCTGCTACGCAGAGACTCGATCATCGGCAGTTCGACGTTCCCCAGCATGCTTAAGGTCGCGGCAACGAAGGCCTGCCTGTCTCCTTGCAGGAAGATATTCTGGAATTCTTCCGGCGAAAGCCACGGGCAAGCAAACGGGAGGCTGGTCGACGGTTTGGAGTGCACCACTTCACAGTGTGGCGGCTGCTGCACAAAGAAATGCAGCATCCTTTTCACTACCGCAAGGTACAGGATCTCCACCAACTTGATAACGCCGCGCGAGTTACATTTTGTCGCTGGTTGCCGGAACACCAAGGCACCAACACCTGTAGACGGACCAGTGTTTATTTACTCGAGTTGGCGTCTACAATGTTCATAACAAACAAAAAGTGATCAGTGCTTTCGACACAATAAAAACGAATGTGTTTGTGTGGTGCAACGTCGTGCTAGAGTGTGACGGTTGAAACTTTGAACAATACCTCCAGGTAACATAAGTAGGTAATTTATTTATTTGTACATAGACAATAATTTGTAAATACGATGTCAGCTAAATCAACTTGATAAGTGTACTCGTAAATAAGTTGATTTAAAATTTTTAACTACGCCAAAAATACCTATCAGACAAAATAAATCACTTAAAATCCCTAACACATGGGTACCTACCTACTTAACTAGCACAAATTATCTCGAGGTATTTTTGTCGGTCCTCACCCCGTTAAAAAGCAGAAAAGAAAATCTTAAATCAACAATTTAATCTACAAATAAAAACGAAAACCGTCCTTGGGCTGAATTTACCTACATAACCTTATTATTATTAGGCGCGCACGCGCTCGCGATTAGTTTCACAGCTGTGCAACAGGAACTGCTTACGTACGTGCTATGTAAGGTTTATTTATCGCCGCCTATTATTTTATTCATCAGCATCAGCAGGTAACTAACGACGCTAACGTGTACTTTTTTTTGGACTAGTAGTATCTACTTCCTACTATTATTATTTATCGTAATAGCCCAGTGGTTAAGGCGTTCTCCTCTCATGCATGAGAGGAGAACGCCTTCAATGAGGTCGCGGGTTCGCAACTGAGCAAGTACCACTGTGTTATTTTTAATTCATAATGATGTAAGTACTTTCTAAAACTTAGGACATCATTGAAATCATTTGTTTCGGAAAGCACTTAAAGCCTTTGGTTCCGATAGATTTGTAGCTCTCGGACAGTCGTTAGGTACCAGACGGGTCAACGACATTACAGCCCTGCCGTAGGGTCATTGGTACAGGTAATCAAAAGCCAGAAAGTCTGACAATTAGTCTAACAAATGGGTATCGTGTTATCAAGTAACTGGTTTGTTGAGGTCTGATACGCAGTCGCCCTACGTGATTCACTGGCACTCCATGTAATGAGCTGCATACAGTTAGGGGTACTTCTACGAGTTCGTGCAAATTTGTTATTTGTAGTCATAAAAAAAATAAAAATCTGTTTGAGTGTGTGCTTTCTATCAGAACGAAATATAATAGTATTAAACTATAGCCATACGGTAACGTGAATTGCTATTTCCAATGGGTTTAATAAATATTTTACAAAAATATGCTAAAAATCATCTACCTTCAGTGTCCGTTCGTGAGTATTGCCGAATAGATGTTTCAATTTTAATGCTGCGTTACTACAATCAATTACTAAGTGAATAAATATTATTACATACATTACAAAGAATCTGTAGTCATGTTTTTGACAAACTTAAACTGTATAATTAATTTGAAAAGAAAAAAAAAACTTTTGTCACACAAAATTGATCATTACCAGCGGCAAAATTTGAAAGTACAAAATATCTGTGTATGTTACTCTGTAGTTTTATTCCCCTCGCCCCGCATTTTACTCGCCAGCCAGTTGAGCCATAGGCACGGGAGAGGAAGGCTGTGCGTTTGGGTTGGAGAATTATAGAACATTGAATACTCGAAATTTTACTTTGTCACGAAATATTTGTCTTTACCGTCGCCTAAATTGTAGGGTAAGTAATAAGATTTTATTTATGTTTGATCTTTAAAAAGGAAGCTCACTAGGATTATGAATGTTCTTGTTGGTTTGATAATTGTCGTATTTACGGATATAGGGTTACAGACTAAAATGTCCTAAAATGTCATTACCCTCAGCATCATCACCTTCTTTTACCTTCAGCTTTGAAACTGAAGGTAATGATCCTAAACGGAAGGTAGTGATGAAATTATTAAAAAAAAAATATTTACTTTTTAAATCTTAATTTTATATTTTAAAGCTCTGAGTAGGTACTTAAATCGTTTCAATTACGCGGTTCGTTAATGTATCTAAATATTTATCTTTATCCAGATCTTCTTTATCAAGTACTTGGCACATTAATTACTAATCGGAGCTTTAAAATATTATAAAGAAGAAAGAAAACTACCGAGGAAAAGTTAGCTCAACAAAGACTTCATAAAAGACAAAAGTATGAAGAAATAAAAAAAAGATCCAGAAAAATATGCTGCTCAAAAAGAAAAAGAACGAAGAAGGTTACGATATTTGAAACGCAAAGAACAGAATAAAATAAAGTCAGTTAAAGACTTAACGCCACGGCAACAAAGACAGAAAAGAAAACAATGGAGAGAAAATCGTCAACGATACATAGAAAAGAAGAAAAAAGAAAAAGCAATAGAGCAAATGCTTGTTGATAATTCTCCACCTACCAGTGATGATGAAACAATAGATCGTCAAGTGCCTCAAGTTAGTGAAGTTGACCCACTGGAGGGACCAACAACTTCTCAGATCGAAGTCAAAAAGAATAAAGCAGATCAATTTAATAAAAAATGTTAAAACTGCGTTAAAATAATAAAAACAATACGCCGCATTCGTTATATTTATACTAAAAGAATTGGAAAATTGAAAAAAGAAATTCAGAAGGAACAACATGAGAAGAGAGAGCTGAAAAAAATTATAGACAGGCTTAGGAGAGAGAATAGAAAAGCTAAAAAAGAAAATCCATCAACTGAACAGAAAATTTAAAATTTATTGGATAATATAGATAAAGGCAAAAAAGAAGAAGTGATAAAGAAGTTGATATTTGGTGAAGTTATTTCTAAACAGCTGGAAGAAGGGTTCAAAACTCTAAGAAAAACAGATAAACGTAAATTCAGTGATGTTATTGTAAAAGACAAAGAAAGTTTCAAAAAACACAGAATAACGACAGCAATAATGCCATTTACATTGAGAAATAAAAAACAAGTACATGAAGATCAGGAGAATGAAATAAAACGAGAAATAGAAGAGTTCTTTGATGAAGATAGTAATAGTAGAATTGCTGCAGACAAAAAAGAATGTATCAAAAAAAGTGGCTTGACAAAACAAAAACGCTATCTCACGGATACTTTGATTAATCTTCACAAAAAATTTAATGAAATCCAGAACAAATCAGCCTTCATACTTCCGTTGTTTATTTGCTTGATTCTGAAACAGGCGTACATAAAACTCACAGTATGTGCACTATGAGTGAATGCACCAGACATGATGCTGAATCTGTATGGGCACACATAATACCTATAATAGAATTTGTAAAAAGCAACAGTGTCATTGATACTTTACATTTTTTGACTGACAGCCCTTCAAGCCAGTATCGGAATCGCAAGATATTTTATATCATCAGTCAACTTCAACACATGTTCCCAGATTTGAAAGCAATATCATGGAACTACTTGGAAATCGGTCACGGGAAGGGAGCTCCAGACGGGATTGGGGCCGTCGTGAAACGTACAGCAGACAAAACTGCCAGATTTGGTAGAGATGTGGGAACTCTGCAAGATTTATGGCTTGTAATGAAGGTGAAAATCAAGAATATCGAGATGCGTATCATCACAAGAAAAGATATTGAAGAGAGAACAACGCCGAACAATATTAAAACTTTCAAGGGTACAATGTCTGTGCACCAAGTTTTGTGGTCAGCAAGTAGTTTGCGGATGACATTTAGAAAGCTCAGTTGCTTCTTTTGTCCAAATGGAATCACGTGTACCCACGGCTATCATTTGGGATATATGGATGTACCCGAGGATACTATTCCGCAGGAACAAGAACAGGTGTTGCATGATTTTCTGGACACAAATACTACTCCCGAAATGATTGAAGAAGTTACTAACTCACCCAAGAGATATTTTACCAGCTTTAATCATTTAGAAGATAGTCAACATGCATATCCAGATACACAAAAAGTTTCAGTCTCACCAAAAATAAAAATACTGTCTGATGTTCGATTACACTGGTCGAATTCTAGTTTTAGTTTCAAGACTCCAACTCACAAACAGCAGAGATATCAATCAAATTTTGAAAATTTTATATCTTCAAACCTAATATCAAAACCAGCCGATTCAAGTGCAATTATGTTAGAAGATAAGAAAAAAACTAAATGTGAAAACCAAAATAAGGAAAATTTTTTTGAATCTGATGACGATGAAGAATACAATATTTTTTAATCTATGAAAGTGACTGAAATTACTTTTTTACTTTATATTTTGGTTTCGTTTATACTTTTTTTAGTTTTTATTTGTTATTTACTAGAATAATGATAATATGAGTACAAATAGGTATCGAGAATTATAAAGACTGATTTATTGAAAAAAAAGTTTAATATTAATGTTAAAAGTAAGGTACAGATTTATTTACGAAGTTGATTAAAATTGTTCTCTTTTTGTTTAGATAGATACCTAAAAATTACACAAGAAATAAAAAAACATAAACAAGTAGAATGTTTATTACCTATATACTTATTACATTTTTTGTGTCTTTTCAATTCGTTTTGGTCTTTTAGATCTATATCTAAAAATAAATTAATTAATATTGAAAGTCTTCGTTTTATATAAATAATTTTCAAACTTACGTAGTTTTTTATTTCACTTGTCTTTAAAAGATTTCATTGTTTTTTTTTAAGATCATTTGTAAGTCTTATTTCTAATTGTGTTCACTAATTAATAAAATGTAAAAAAATATTACCTAGTCTTTTAATGTAATCACAAAACTTTTTGTGATTACAAAAAGTTTTGTGATTACATTAAAACCAGTACGATCCAGTACCAGTACGATCGTATCACTACCGTCTTCCCTGTTGTCATTACCTTCACTATCAAAGTCATTACCAGTTCGAAAAAAAAATTAAAACCCTTATAACTTCTAAGTTTATGTGTGCAATTGGCTATTAATTGGTAAAATCATAAAGAATTATGCATATTTTAGAAATAAAGTTCTAGTTTAGAAGTAAAAAAAAATCTCTCATTTTCGCCAAATTTGCACGACGTGGAAGAATTACCCTTAGACTGAAAGCCGACACTAACATAGTTGGGAACAAGCTCTGCAGATGATGGACATTTTCGCATTGTAATGATGCTTCAAAATGAGTTATTATTTAGCGAAATTTTAAAAACAATAATGTAGAAACTACATTGTTATTTTGAAATTCGAACTACATCTCAAGGTTAAATTATTTGCTAGACCGCCATTTTAGTTCAACTTACGTGCCGCGTTTTCTTACGTAGAAATGTGGGCGGAGCCTCGTACAGCCTGTCGTCACTGGTCATCGCTTTCACGCACACAGTGACAGACAGAATCACCCATTGCGATTTATCGCGCGTCATGACGCGCGATAAATCGCAATGGGTGATTCTGTTTTTTTTGAAGAGGGTTATTAAGAGAGTTATTCCGAAAACCAATAAAATTTAAAAATCTAAAATAAAAAGTATTATTGATTATTGACTTGGTATCGTATTGTTATATGATTATTTACGAGTTTCATAACAACCTCCTGAAAGGTTTTACAGGTTCAAAACTGCATCTTGTATTAATTACCTACATTCATTTCAATACCAAATTTTTAAGCGGATAATTAAAAAAAAAAACCTAGCGAGCTTCAGACTCGTTTTTTTTTTATTATTCGCATGTGATGTGTGATACAGCCTATAATGTTCCCACTGCTGGGACACAGGCCTCCTCTCTGTGAGAGGCAGTGGGCCGTAATCCACCACGCGGGCCCAGTGCGGGTTGGTAAATGTCACAAATCTTCGAATTTTTGGTTCTAGGACATACCGGTTTCCTCACTATGTTTTCCTTCACCGTTTTGAGAGCAGTAGGGATGAAATAATTTACACAAAGTAAAGCGCCTATCCGGGTTCGAACCTACGCCCTACAACTCGTAAGTCACGGCCGTCACCACTGGGCCACCACTGCTCTCTCACATCTGACATCTCACCTTGGTAATAAGCAACTAAGCAGCGACAGTAATTAACTTCAGAATTTAAAAAGCTAAATACTGCAATATTTATTCGAGTACTCGTAATTATTCATTACTAGTGGTCGCCCACTGTTCGAAATTCAACCCCCTCTACTTACAATCTATATAGTACTTACTAATTTTATGAGTACACTAATTCCATGCTATTAAAAGTAGGTAGGTACTTACTTATTCCATGCTCAAACTGTCACATCCGTCCCTTTTCACGAAAAAAACACAGAAAGCGAGAGAACAATGTTACACATCAAATAATAACATATGAGTCATATAAAAGCAAAGGCAGCAACATCCATTTCTATTGAAAAGGCAGTATACGTTTTTTCTGTTTACGTTGCATAGGTACAGCAATTTTTACTTATGATAAGTTACAAGCATAGATTACTAATGATATTATCATCAGATATTGGTGCCGATTCCCTTGTTCACAAACTAAACCAAATTTAAGTTCAATGCATCTTTTTCTTTCTATTTCATTATGAAGATGACAGAAGTTAAATTTTAGTTTAGTCCTGTCAAATTAATCAGTGCTTAACGTAAATTGACCTAATTTTAGTAGGCAAGTTTTTAATCACGTCTAAACTTGTATGGAGTAGTGACAGGTGCTGATTAATTTGACAGGACTAAACTAAAATTTATCTTCTGTCCTCTTCAGAATGAAATAGAAAGAAAAAGATGCATTGAACTTAAATTTTGTTAAGTTTGTGAACAAGGGAATCGGCACCAATGTAAAACGGTTTCCATAATAGTCTACATTATCCAAAATAAGGTAATGAATTTAGGATGATGCTGTTTTTGCATCCAATGTGTGGATATTGCTGCTTTTGCGCCATTTGTAATTGGATGTTGCTGGTTTTGCACCAGTCATATCGTCGGTGATATTCTGAAACCGCGGAACTAACAGTGTTTAAAACCGCGTAAGGTAGGTGCAGTGAATTTTACAGAAACGAGAAAAACATAATATTTACTAAACCACTTGACTTTCTATTGTTTAAACTTTTAAATTGATAAATTCCTCTTAATATTGTAGGCATTAGTTATGTAAAATATATATTAATGAATTAGAAAATTCGAAATCTCGATTTTGCTACTTCTGTAAATACGCGGTTTTAAACACTGTTAGTTCCGCGGTTTCAGAATGTCACCGACGGTATATGTTCACCGTTGTAAAACGTTGTAAAGCGTTTAGTAATGGCGTTCATATAGCGTCACCTGATTGGTCAAAGAAGGAAATTGATGTCTTTGCCGCAACTATGAAGGTATGATGCTCTTTTTGCTACCAACCTCAAATTAGAATGTTTATTTTGTATAGGATCATGGTGGTTTTGTAAGGATTTTAGTATCCGGTCAAGTAAAGTTGACGGAATACTACCACACTGCATTAAAAGTTGCCAAAATATAAAAAATGGGATGTTACTAATTTTGCTTTTATACGACTCATATAATATAGTACAAAAATAATTAAATAGATTGACCGACACATTATATTCAGAGAATAAATTAATGAGTGATAACATACATATAAAGACTAATACTGTTGTAAAAAACAGATAGATTTTAATACCTAATTATGTACAGTTGCATACAAGACTACACACATGATATATCTAGTGGTGTGTTATCAAAGCTTGAATCACTAATTTTTGTAAACAACGAAGTAATAATTTTTTAGCAATAGCAATACTAATATCGAACAACAATGGCGGGATACGACGTGAATTCCAATAACCTATAACTAAACGTGACATTGGCTAAATGCACAAACCGTGCGAAGCCAAAGAAAAAAAAATAGTAACCTATAAGTTTTTTTTAATTACGGCGCTTCGCTGTGGTAGTAAAACGCGCGTGCATGACCATGTGTTTTTTTTTTAATGGAGTTGCATACTGAAAGGCGAACGGCAGGCATGTATGGGGCTGTCGTACAGCTAATAAAATTTCGTGTTTTGGGATATTTTTTATTTTAATTGGTAGTTAATATGATAGACAAGCCCTTTTTAAATTCTTGGATTTTTAGAACTTGGGACGTAAAAGTTATAACCAGTTTTATTTTTAAGGTTATGTACTAGTGTACCAATGTAAATTATTACTTATAGGCACATAAGCATTGTTTCGGTTTAAAGTATATGTTCTAGATTGCTTGTCGCCATTTTTGTAGTGTTTTACTTACTATCAAGTTGGTAAATTGAGATGAGGATCGTACCTTCTCAGCGGAGTGCATTATGAGATACCTATGTCCAGCAGCTGACTGCAACAATAATGATGAAGTCATGATGGGGTTTTGAGTGTAGGTAAATAAAACAATACAGTTAATAGTTTTTTTAAGTACATATATTTTATTTATAATTAAATTATTCTTAATATTACTTCATCTAAGAAGGGGGCAGGTCGTGTAATACCCTCTTTTTTTTTTTTTTTTTTTGATACGGGCTTTTATGCAGTGGTCCCGCGGGGGACCTCGACTGCTTTACCGGGTGTCGGTGGGGCCAGAAGGGCCTCTCACCTATATAACTTAAAATTAGGCAGCACAGCTAAGGGCATCCCATAGTGGGATTCGAACCTCGGCTTAGGGCGCTACCGGTTACTGAGCAAGCGGGGACTTGTCGTGTTATGTTATTATTATTAGGGAAATTATTTGGATTAACTTGCTCCGCGCGGGCGGGCGGGTTCAAGGGTCGGGGGGAGTGACTTATAACTCTTTTTAGTCTAGCTCGCGGAGGTACTCGCCGTCGAGTACGGGAGGTCGGTGTGGTGTGTTTTTGTTTCTGATTGGCTAACTTCATACTCTCTTGGTAGAGAGTGATGTCGTCATCCATGTCGGTTAGTGCGTGTTTTGGACGTCGTGTGCGTGATATGCGTGAGGGAGTGTAACTGGCAGCTGCTGCCACTAGTGGGTTAGTGTGCGTGGTAGCAGAATCGAAAAAGCGTTTGCTTGATTTTTTGAGAAATTGCCGGATGGTGGGCAATTTTAGATCGACATGTAGTTGATCATTGCGTACGAACCAGGGGCTGTCCGTGGCTCTACGCATGAAACGGTTTTGGAGGACTTGCATTTTTTTTAATAGGGATGGCTTGACGTGTGCGAACACGACGCCCGCATATGTCATAATGGGTCGAATACACGTGGTGTAAATTCGTACCTTAGACTTAAGGGCTAGTTTGCTATGTGCATTTATAAGAAAGTGAAGGCGACCGAGCGCAAAGGCAGCACGGTTACGTACTGTCTTTATATGCTCGTTGAAGCGGAGGTAGTGGTCGAGAGTTACCCCTAGATATTTGGCCTTTAGGTCCCAGGGGATCTGTTGGCCTGACATAGTGATGGGTCGGGTAAGGGTGCGTAAGTGGCGGTTTTTCTGTTTGCCTTGTTTGACAAACAGTACAGCTGCACTTTTAGATGGATTTAGTTCAATCCTCCATTTCTTGAACCATTGCTCTAGGGCGCTGGCTGCTGATTGGAGGTGAGTATGGATGCACTCAGTGCTGCGACTTGAGTGGTAAATTGCTGTGTCGTCAGCGAATAGGGCCAACTGACACTTGTTGTGTCTGGGTATGTCGCTTGTGTAGAGCGAGAAGAGGGAGGGGGAGAGCACGGAGCCTTGTGGAACACCAGCTCGGATCGGGTGGGGGGATGAAAGGGTCTCTCCTATTCGGTAGCGGAAAGTGCGATTTGATAAGTAGTCCCGTATGATGAGCACGAGACGGTCTGGCACATTAAGTGTGTATAGCTTATATATTAAGCCATTGTGCCAAACTTTATCAAATGCTTTCGCTACATCAAAGAAGAGTGCGCCAGTCTTATTGCCCTTTTGAAATCCTTCGCTTAAGTGTTCGATTATGCGATGGACTTGGCGGACACAGCAGTGTTTGGGTCGAAATCCAAACTGCTCGTTGGGTAAGAGTTTATTGGATTCGGCAAAATCCATTAATCTTTTAACGATTATTCGTTCATATAGTTTCCCCATTGTGTTGAGGAGACTGATGGGACGGTAACTGGACGGTTCAGCTTTAGGTTTGCCGGGTTTGTGAAAGCCTATAACTACGGCTTCTTTCCATATTTGGGGAAATAGATTGTTGTTCAACAGAGTGTTGAAGATAGCTGTCATAAGGACAATTAATTGGGCCGGGAAGAGTTTAACTACTCGGTTGTTGATGCCGTCTGCGCCAGGTGCTTTCCTGGGTTTTAGGTTTCTAACAAGGGAGAGTACTTCGTCGGGGGTTACTGGGGGTAGGGGGTTTTCGGGGTCCTCGATGGGGGGGAGGGCTGACCTGCGTTCGACCTCTGCGTTCACTAAGTCGCAGTGTGATTGGTCGGCTGGCAGTGAACTTGGCGAGCATTGGGCTTCTAGGCTGTCCGCCAGGCATTCGGCCTTCTCGTCGTCCTCAAAGGCTAAGCTTTGATCGGGACGGAGGAGGGGGGGGATGTCTGTAACAGTATCGGACTTGAGCTTTTTGGTTAATTGCCAGAAAGCTTGATGGGAGGGCTTAATGGTGCTCATTAGCTCGTCCCAGCGTTCTTCCCGCATTTCTTTCATGCGTGACTTTACAGTACGCTGTAAGCCACGCATGAGAGCGCGGTTGTCGGCATTTGGGAAGGAGTCATAAGCACGGATGGCTGCGTTCTTCTCTGTCAGCAGGGCACGCACATCGGCTGGCAGTTTCCAGCGATGGTCGTCCATCGCTGGTTCCCGCCGTGAACTTTCGTTCACTGCCGCTTGTACGTGACCGGTGAGTGAGTCGATCGCGCCCAGTGCGTCTGTGACTGAATCTATTTGTTCGGGGATTTTGTCTAGGTGGGCTGACGTAGTGGATTTAAGGCGTTTTTCAACCTTTGACCAATCGGTGACGAGTTTCGTTATAGGGGGCTGGCCAGTATCATGGGGTCCTGTGCGGGATGATAACATTAAGATGACTGGCCTGTGATCGGAATCTAATTCTTGTAGCGTTTCTATTGAGCACAAACGTAAGTTTATATTCTTTAGCAGCGCTATGTCGAGAATATCGGGCTTATGATTGACGTTGGCGGGAAAGTGAGTGTGCGTCATTGGTGCTATAACGTCGAAGTTGTATTTGGTGGATAAGCGTGATAGCTCACTACCTCTCGGGTTGGTAATTCGAGAGTTCCACATAGGACTTTTAGCATTTAAGTCGCCTGCTAAGATGACTGAGTTGTCCAGATTCATTAAGATGTTGATATCGGAATCGATCGGGTTTAATGGTGAGATTGCTGGGGGTAAGTAAGCCGATACTATTGTGATAGTAGGATGACCGGTCATACCTAGCCGACAGATTGATGCCTCTACCTGCGAAAGGGCGGGGGTGTTAATGGGAATGCATGGCGAGCACAGCTTAAATACCAACATAACTGCGTTTAGTTTACGACTAAATTACGTGTAGTTATT
Organism: Atethmia centrago; assembly: GCA_905333075.3. Classification (NCBI taxonomy): domain Eukaryota; kingdom Metazoa; phylum Arthropoda; class Insecta; order Lepidoptera; family Noctuidae; genus Atethmia; species Atethmia centrago. The sequence goes on from HG995393.1 coordinate 13,914,579, forward strand.
AAAAGCTTTTTTTAAATATTATTATTTAATCCGAACTTCTAAAAATAGTACACTTACATGAAAATAAATGGCTAAGTTGCCATAATATGTGGTACAAATACTATAACAAACCAACAAAAAAGTAAGTACGAAATCTGCCGTTCACCTTTAGTACAACATTATAACACTCGTTTAGATAATATTATTTTTACTATGACACAGGTTTTTTTAATGTTGGCGATAAGCTAACTGTTTCAGAAACTTTTATAGAGGATTTATAGCATGGGTGTAGATAATCTTTTTCAGGCGCGTTGACCGATAAGTTTTCACGTCTGTCGTCAGTCCTCATGACTGCCTGTTTTTTTTTTCTCATGAGTCCTTTTCCTTTCCACAGATAGGTCCCGGCCTCGTCCGCATCCTAATGAATACCCCAGTAGGACCGACCTTTGTGTATCAATCAGTGACGCCACTCGGTCCGTTGCTACAGCGACTTGTATTTAGAGTTTACTCGCCATCCTACAACGCGCCCTTTGTAGCAATTATGATCAAAGCTGAGGGGGATATGGTGAGTTTTGTATTTTCTTAAACCTTTATTTGACATTACCCTGCCTGCGTCGTTGGTCTAGTGGTTGCAAGCGCTACTGATGAGCATGAGGTGCTGGGTTCGATTACCAGGTCGAGGAAAGTGTAATTGGGTTTTTCTATCTGGAATTTCTCAGTAGCAGCTCGGAATCTGGATTTGTGCCTGGTTGATGGCAATAGGCTCGCCCCCTATTACATGGGACTTAAACATAACTGGTGAGATGTGGGTGTACTACAGGTACACCTGTGCCCAACCCTTCGGGGAAACAAGGCGTGATGTTGTGTGTTCATTAGACATTAGGATTTTTCTTGTGTTGTTGACCAACAAGTAGTCGGATAGGAAACGCCGAACTCATCTAAGTTTAAAAAATATGATTGACGTGTAAAAGTGTTTGTACAAACCTAATTAGGCCAGTGTCGGACTGCATACAAAAGAAAGAGAAGCGCGATGACACAACGCTTGAAATTTATTGCAAAATATGAAGCAATTGGTGCCGATTCCCTTGTTCACAAACTAAACTAAATTTAAGTTCAGTGCATCTTTATCCTTCTATTTCATTAAGAAAAGGACAGAAGATAAATTTTAGTTTAGTCCTGTCAAATTAATCAGCGCCTGTCACTACTCCATACAAGTTTAGACGTGATTAAAAACTTGCCTACTAAAATTACGTCAATTTACGTCAAGCGCTGATTAATTTGACAGGACTAAACTAAAATTTATCTTCTGTCCTTTTCTTAATGAAATAGAAAGAAAAAGTTGCACTGAACTTAAATTTAGTTTAATTTGTGAACAAGGGAATCGGCACCATTATCTATTTACTCAAAATTGAGTTGAGTAATCAAAAAAAAAAAAACAACCAAGTTCTGCATTCAAATAAGACGTTCTTGTTATTAATTAAATACCTACGTAACGTACGTTGATATCTAATACAGATATTTTGGATTAGAACTGAAGGTAAGAAGTTAGTTTACGATTAATTTGTATCGAGATGTAGGTAATTTGTTTTCAAAACGTTTTTGATAACAACCAAGTTCTGAGAAATATGTTCAAAATTAACATATTATTATATTTTTTCCGCTACCACAAACTATACAGATTTGGCATTTTTTTTTTTAAGACAAACCTACTTTGGTCATTTGCCTCTTGTCAGCGTGCAGCGCCTTAAAAAACTCATGTTGAGGTTGGCTCAGCCGGGGATCGCTGAAGTCGCATTAGATCCCATGATCCCCGGTGCAAGTGTGGGAGGGAAACACCGGGGTGGTTTTTAGTCAGTAAGAGTCTGACAGACCCCTCCGCCCACGCCAAGGCGGAGGAAATCCATGAGGATTTTCCACCCCGGAACAAAAAAAAAAGGCGCGGATAGGGTTGCCAACCCCGCTAAATACTAAATAATTATCTTATTAGAGGCCTAAATACCTACTATATTTCTAAAGAAAAATATATTAGGCGAACTACTAGATTAAATAGGTACATACATCAGGGCCGGATTTAGGGCAGGGCAACAGGGGCTCTAGCCCCGGGCCTCCACAAGGAAGGGGCCTCCACAATTTGATTTGTTTTATATAAGAAAAAAAATCATCCTTTGTGTCCATCAAAGAGAAATACGTTCATATTCACAAGGTGTCTTTTTTCATTACGTATTTTTTTTCCAAAATCTGTGAATGCAGATAAAAGTTCCTCGAAAAGTTAAAGGCAGTCTCCTAGACTGTTTTCCTGTAGGTACAACGATTGAGGTACCAATTTACTGCCCCGTCTCAAAAATCCACCCAGTTTATAAATGATTGAAAACAGTGGAAAAGAAAAATTCGTCTGTTTCAAATTTTTGTCGGGGCCCCACTTCTTGGTTGCCCAAGGGCCTCCACACGTATAAATTCGACCCTGACATACATAAACGTATGCATTCTTCCCATGGCGGTAGGCAGAAATTACAGAACGCCACCTGCTCCGCTCCTTACATACTATTTTTGCTTCGTTTACGTTCATACATCGGTCACACACGCACGCCGGTTGCGAGTACTACGCACCTGACCTTTCTGAAGAACATCACCAATGAGGTCACTATATAGAGGCATGAGGAACAGGGTGTAATGTTACTCATGCTCCATAGAAAAGGGAGGATCCTACGACCAGACGGGTGTCGTGTCTGGTGGGCAACTGCCCGACGGTTGATGTCGGGATGTTGTAGCTTACCCTGATGGATCGACCCGTGCGGCTGTTATTACTTAGCTACAGCTTGGGGGGCAGAGGGGGCCATAGCTCCGCGCGGCGCTGATATAGGGGGCGGTGGCGTCGTCAGGTCATCCTAACTGTATTGTCATCAGAGGACTACATACACATATTACAATAATTATTACGTACACTTATTTACACTCCACATCTTTAAGTAAGTAAACAGAATGCACATTCAGATTGGGGAACGAATCACACATTCGGACACGATCGGAAATCTTCGGAACCGATCGTGACCGGACGATGATGTGCATTATTTTTGAACTCACTGGGAGAGGTCAACGACGCCAGTGTTCGACCTTGCCTCAAAGCAACACATAGCTTCTAGAATCCTTGAGAACCGTAGCTTCTCCCAGTCAGCTCCAGTGATTGTTTAAGAAGTGCCGTGGTAGGCAGTAATACAAGTCGTTTTACTAAATAATAGTTTATTGTTTAATCTACCCCGTAACACTTCAGGTACAGTCGCCAGCACATCATGTTACCACCAACTGTTGATGTTTAATTTCCTAACAGAATGAGAAACTGTATCTACTTATTTATAAAGAATTTCAAGACACTGCGACAAATGGAAGTTGTTCAAAATAGATTTGACGTAAAAAAATAGGAAGGTATAGGTACCTACTAGGTATACATTAGTATTCCATATAATGTGAAGTTAACTATGCTATAATATAAATATACTATATACTATATACGCATAAGTTATTTGCGGAAATCGCGAAACGTCTAGTTGATGTAACTGGTGACCGAAAAGCTGGCGGCATCCTCGGTACAATGCCCTGAGGGATAGACCAATTGGTGATTATTATATCCGAGCGCACGTTTTGTAACTCACAAGTGTTGCCATCCAGGTGACCGATCTGTACGTACTGTTTCCTGTCAGCAAGATACGATTTAACACATTCCGGCGCGGTAACGGCTGTAACCGTATTTTAAAAGTTCGTGGACTGACAGTACGGCCACAGCCGTATAGTTAGCTACTTTTTTTACGTCAAACACAGATGCCGCAGTGTAAAATTTATTTGCTTATTGTATAAACTTTATGCTTAATGCAATAAGGCTGAAATCACGTCGATTTATTGTCAAAAACAAGTTGTTTACGTGCTCTCAATGTGTGCCATACCCTCACATAAACAGATTTCATCCACAATGCTAGTACGGCTACAACCGGGTTGGTTACTATGAAATGTCATACTACTGGAAAGTCAGTGTCACGCTAGCGACGGTCAGAGTTGGGTGTGTGGGCGTCGGTTTGCGCGGGAAAATTACCGACAACCAAAGCTCGCGGTAAGTGATAACTATTGACTTCTTAGCCTAAACATTGGCAAATACTTGCATTATTATGTTTTATCTGATATTAGATGCTTCATTTTACGTGAGTGTTGCATATTTTCAACATGAAATCTGTTATTTTATAGATGAGTTGGCGCAAAGTTGATGATGATCGCATTATGAAGCTTTTAGATGACACGTCTACGCCTGAAGTATCTTGTTCAGAAGAAGACCCTTATTGTGACGACGGAGAATATGGCTCTGATAAAGATTTTGAGCCGGATTACAACGAGCTTTCTTCCGATTCGGACGGCCTACAAAAGAGACAGCGCCGTGCAAATTTGAGTGTGCAGCATTCAACCAGACATGAAATAACAGGGCAATCTGATACAGATGTGGAAGACGAGGTGAGTGACGTTGATACCGGTTTACTGGATGACTATATTCCTGTTGTCGACAGAACCCTAATCCCAGACTACAGCCCAGCTCACAGCCAAACTTCGCTTGACCAAACAAATTTTACTCCTGGATTGTCACCAACAAATATACAGCAAACTATAGTTATTGCCGAAGTACATAGACCAGAATATGTTGAGCCGAATAAAAACTCCACCTCAAGCCAAAGTGTGGAAAAGTCTTTGCAGTTACCAACCTTGATCCATGTGTTAGGTAGCTCAGTTGATATTCAGTGCGAGAAAACAACTAGCGATAATCAACCTGCAGAGAATCCCTGAGGGCCTAGACAAGTGTCAAACGCTCGGAGTCGTTTCTATTCTAATGAATACGAACGCTTAAGCGTTAGCGATTTTCGATTGGTAGCCAAATGTACAACCACTTGTCGAACGCTCAGTCTATTCGTTTATCAGAAAAAACATCAAGTGTTCTCTATGGTTTGTCGTACGCAAACGTCAGTTTGACATTGGGTCGCCGCGAAACGAGAATATTTTCAAGTTGTGAAGTGTTTAGTTTATGAAGTTATAAGTGAAATTATACATTGGATAGCTATTTTAAAACCGTAAGTACTGTAAATATATTATATTAAAGTAATATATTATATCGTCATGCTTGTGTTTTGTTATTACTGTGGTTTTAATGGTTACTAGGAATAATATTATTTTATTCACATTTTAATACCATTTTTCAGATGGAACCTAGGTTGCGAGCTAGTCCAGAGCAATTTTCAATTCTTATAGATTATATGGAAAGGTAATTGATCGTAAAAATCATTTCAATATTTTCACTTAAATTAAACTTAATATAAACAATGACGTGATCAAGCTGCACATTCCACAAAGGGATTTAACACTTAGTTTGTTTATATTATAGGCGCGGCGATATCTCGAGACCCCAGGCGGGTGCTCAAGGTCGGTTAAAGGGACATCGGCTGTGGGAGGAATTAACCAGTTTATTAAATTCTGTTGGTAGTGGTGTTCAAAAATCATCAGATAAATGGAAAAAGGTATGAATCAAAAATAATATTATAGTCCTCCTTATCGATTTCGATAACGGCAATCCCAGGAAATTTAATATTTAAGTAGGTACATAATAATTATGTGTATATATATTTTCACTAATATAAAATACATTTTCATAACAAAGTTTTGACACAATGTTTTAATTGCACTTTTTAGGTGTGGGCAGACTGGAAGACTAAAACAAAAAAGAAATATTTAACCATTAGACAACACTCTTCTGGCACTGGTGGTGGGCCTAGCAGCGGCCACTCATTAACTGCTTTAGAAGAGAGGGTGGTTGCAGTTATTGGAGTGTCTGCTGTGGTTGGGCAAGTTGACATCCAAGAGCAAGGATTCAATGTAAGTATTTTATAAACTTGGACTACACTGTTCTTAGACATAATCATTTGTATCTAATATTGTTAACACTTTCACCGCTAAGTACATAGAATACATACAAATTGGCATGCCATATAATGTTTATTGCAAATCTATAACAATTCAATCAACAGAAGTCATCTGAACAGAAGTCATCTTTAGCTACATATAGCGACGACTCGGATGCGAGTTGTGGGCACACGAACGAATTATTTTTCGACCCATATGCTGGGTGCTTGGCATAGAAAGTGTTAAGCTTGTCAGGATCTTTAGACCACCTTATACAGGTCCTAAAAATAATTGATATTTCTTGTTTATTAATTGAATTATATTCCATTTAAAGAAAAAAGGTAGTAATTTATTAAAAATAAAATAAAATTCAGAGATAATAATAATAATAAATCATTTTATTTTGGACAACTAAGAGATCCATAAAATTGTTAGTAACAGAAGTCAATTTTTTTTTTTTCAGACACCATCTAGTGACCCTCTATTGGTTCAGGCAGGAGGCAGCTCTAGTGAGATGCCATCAGCAATAGAAGAGGGAAGTGGACTAGAGCACTTGGTTTTCGAACCAAATTATAGTCAAAACAGTAAGTTTAATGTAATAATTGTATTTGGTCCCAACCACATCAATATTTTATAAATATTATGAAAGTAACTGTTGCTTTAGGTAACTGAAAGATTAATTTGATTGAATATCACAATAAACTTAATGATAAAAAAATTGTTATTTTCAGCTGAATCCTTAGCACTTGTACAAAGCCCACCACGCACAACTACGCCACCAACCCAGCCTGCCCCACTCCCTCCTCCTCCGCCGCGAACTCCTCCAGCACGAAGCTCTAGACGACAGGCGTCAGCCTCTCCGCGGTCGGCGGCTACAACACCCAGTCGTCGTTCGTTATTAAGGGCGCGTAGGAACAGAGGATTGACGCCCTTTGATAGAGCGACAAGTGAATTTGTAGCCGTCGAGCACCGCCGACTTGAATTCGAGGAGAGGCGCGACAGGCGCCTACATGAGCTAGAGTTACAGAGGATAGAGGTGAATCGCGAGCATAACCAGTTAGTTGCTACATCAATTAGCTCTTCTTGGTCAGAGACTAATTGATGTATTGACGCAGCAGCGATCCACTAGTCTGCCATCTACAGATATTCTTTCTGATACTGTTTAATATCAGGAAGAATTTCTAAAATTATTTGGCAAATTAGATCAATTAGTGTAATTAACTACAGACTGATTTAATAAGTTGCTTTATGTTCATAAGGCTCCGATGACAAACAGACTTTTTAAAATTGTTATTACTTTTTTTTAGTTTTAACTGTAGTTGTAACAACAGTTATTCATAGCAATCAAGAAAACTTAATTTTATCTTGTGATAAGGTAAAACAATGTGGTAAGTAAACATTCACAGGACAATGAGTGAAACAATACAAACTTGAAGGCTCTGCATGCAATTGGTAATTGGATAATTAGCTAGGTTATCATAGGTTGTCTTCAGTCTTAGGAATGTTTTTTTAATTTTTAATTAAGTTTTTTAAATTTACTTTCTTTCTAGATATTGTGATGATGTAACCAAATGTGACTATCATACCAAAGATGATGTGAATGCTAATTTTAAGTTCAAGATGTAGGTATGTAACGAAATTTTATTCTTTAGAAAAGGTTATTTACTAAAAATAAAAAAAGTTTTATTGTTAAATACAAATTATCTTATTTCACCATAAATTATACCCAATATTAAAATATTATTTCAATTTATAACATACATGGATCTTAAATTAGGATAATATAAAGTACAATGTAGTTGTCTTATGCTATGTAAGGATGATAAAAAAAATAAGAGAAAGTAAATCTATAAAAATAACAAGAAAAGGGTAAATAATATTGGGAAGAGACATGTGTATGAGCCATGAGATAAATAAAAAACTTACATTCTATTTAATAGGCAATTAAGTATTGCTCTACCACGCATGAGGTCATCTTGGCTGCTGGGAACAGAAGCACCAGCTTGTATCTCAAAATTTTCATCACCATCATCATGTTGCTCAACTATATCACTCGGAGGTGGCAGACGAGCTTCCAATGCAATGTTGTGTAATACACAACAAGCAATTACTATTTTGCTAGCAACTTGTGGATGGTAATGAAGAACTCTGTGTCTAAGCAAACACCTCCAACGTGCCTTAAGCAAGCCAAAACAACGTTCAATGCAATTTCTTGCCTCAACATGTTGTGTGGTGTATACCTACCTCTTCACGAGAACCAGGTGCAGCATTTAATATTGGTGTCATTAGCCAGGGTCTTTGAGGATATCCAGAATCTCCTGAAATATAAATTACTTTAGAATCTGTGTTGTAAAAATTAATAACAAAATTAATTGACATAATATTGCCTCATATTATTATTTCTTACCTAATAACCATGTTTGTTCACCATTGTGATGTAGTCCTCGCATGAATGGTTCCACTTGACTAGATGACCATATAAAAGAGTCATGTGTGGCCCCACCATATTTAGAATTAATATTTAATATTTTTAAATTATGGTCACAAATCTGCAAAAATAGGTACATATATTAATTCCTATATTCCCATGTATAGTTGTAGTTATAACTAGCTCGCTGTTCGCTGAAGACTTCCTTTAGAAAGAATGGACCAATTATAACAAAATAAAACTAAATGTTGAACTGTAAGTAAGTACCAAATGAAAAATTACACCTAATACTTACCATTTGTACATTTAATGAGTGATATCCTTTTCTATTAAAAAAAAGGTGCTCATCTTTATCTGGTTTCACTATTGCTATATGAGTGCAGTCAATACATCCTACTACACCGGGTAAATTAAATCTTCTTTGGAACCTAAAACCAATCATAGTTCAAGTCAAGTACCTACTGCATCAAAACATTTAAATAAGGCTGATTTATACATATATTTAATTAACAATATGTTTGTACCACTGAATATTACTTACTCTTGTCTTATTCTTGACCTTTCTTGATTAGTTTGGGGAAATTTTATATATTTTAATACAATGTTGTTGCTGTTGAGTGCCTCCACAACTTGCCTGATGCAGCGACTTGCTGTTCGCTGTGGCAAATGTTGGGTAACACCCACGATCCTTTGATAAGACCCTGTAGCTAAGAAGCTCAGAGTACAAAGTATCTAGAAAAGAGGAAAAAAATTGAAGACGACTCTACCATGAACTTGATAATGGAATTAAATAATAAAACTGATACTTAGGTATATTTATCTACCTTTACTTCCAAAGAAATTTCTCGAGTTCCACGTAGCGATGTATGAACACGTATATCCTGGCACAACTTATAAAATGTTTGTTTATCGAGTCTAAACCTCTCTCTGAACAATAAATCCGGCATTTCACTAATTTGTTCTAAGCACTGACGAGATATATTTCTTCTATGACGCCTGAGCCATATTTCTTCGTTATGCGCTGCCCACAACAATCTAAGTGAGTGCATTTTTACAACTTTTATTATCTACAACGAAACTTTTCACAAAAACGAATGGTACACTCCAACAGCTGACCAAACAATCGCCATCTTGGTTAGCGTATCGTAGAGTCTTTCTACAGGGTCCTAGCGTACGCTTCGTAAGCGTAGATTACAAACGCTCACAGTCGAAATCACTTGTCAAACGTGCCACTTGGCTATGGATTTGTATGGAGATTAATGTTTTACATTGACGTTTCGTTTTATGGAATAGAATATAGTACACTTGGCTACCAATTTGACGTTCGAAACGCTAGATCAAATTTCGTGACGACATTCATTCATAAACCGTTCTATTCTACTAGCGTTTATGCCACTTGTCTAGGCCCTCAGAATATCGTCTAATCGCGATGAAATTACTACAATTGCAGCTGAAGTTTTCGATGAGCCCCAACTTTCATCTAAACAAACATGTCTACAAGAAAGTGAAGCAGCCCTACCAGTCACTAGAAGAGGTGTATCTCCTATACTTCTATCAGATGATATATGGCATGAGACTACGGAACCTATTCCAGTATTTGATTTTGACTATTTATCTGCCGGTCTTCGCGTAGGCATTGACGAAAATCTTTCAGAACTTGATATGTTCAAATTAATGTTTTCTGACGAACTGCTGGAGTATCTGGTATCACAGACAAACTCTCATGGATTAAACTTGACTTTCACGGAAAGACCGCATACAAGAAATAGTAGAAAACAAGTTTTTCGTCACAAGGAGGAAATGCTTGCCTTTCTTGGTCTATGCCTCTTGCAAGGGCAATGCAGCATTCCGAATACGAGGTCCCTGTTTTCGTACTCGAATGCCCTATATTACCATCCGTATTTTTCTTACACAATGTCTCAACGGAGGTTTGCACAAATTTTGAGATGTGTATACATAGGGCGCACAGCGGGAGAAGAAAGTTGTGGACTTTATCGAGGCAATGTGTAACAACTATCGCAGGGTGTATGGACCAAATAAAGAGTTGTCCCTAGACGAGTCCCTGGTCCTGTTCAGAGGTAGACTCGATTTTCGTCAGTACATCAAAAACAAGAAGGCTCGTTATGGAATCAAATTTTATGAGTTGACATCTTCAGATGGATTTGTTCTGAACATAATAATGTACAGTGGAAAGGAGGAAGACACAGATGTGACGACAAAGAAAACCGAAAAGATAGTAATGAAGCTGCTAAACCCATATCTGATGAAAGGACATCACGTTTATATGGATAATTTCTATAATGACGTTGAGCTGAGCCAAAAACTTTTAAGACTGCGGACTCATACTTGCGGTACATTGAGAAAAAGCAGAGTTTCTAATCCAAAGGTTCTTACCAATGCTAAATTGAAGAAGGGCGAACATTTAAGGCGTCGTAAAGGGAATGTTTACGTGTCTGTGTGGAAAGACAAAAGGCCTGTTTATGTAATTACTACCATCAACCATCCAAAATTGCAATGGGTGTCCAACCGATTTGGCAAATATTCAAATAAGCCTAAAGAAGTGGTTAAATATAATCAGTTCATGGGCGGAATAGACCGCAAAGACCAAATGGTTTCTTATTATTCGTCACCACAAAAAACCATTCGGTGGTACAAGAAGGTATTTTTTCACATGTTTGACGTGACAACGTGGAATGCTTTTTATATTTATAAGAAATACTTCAAACCGGATGGCAGGTACGAATTCCTTGACTTCCAAGACGCTTTGATAAAACAAATGACCAAAGTTGACAAAAACTCTCAGGAAGGGACTTGGTGAGACTTGACAGTATATATGCTAGCAGAAAAACAAATACTGCACAACCAGAAACCTCAGCAGAGTCACAAGTCATTTCTGGCGGACACTGGCCTGAACTGATTCCATGCTCTGCAGGCGCTAAACGAAAGTTTAAGTTTCTGAACTGCAAGCTTTGCACCAAAAAAAAAGTTAGACGTGAAACAAGATATAGGTGCAAGGGTTGTGAAAGTAATACTCCTCTTTGCCCTGATTGCTTCGAAGAGTGGCATGCTATAGAGGATGCCAAAGATAATTGAAATTGTGATTTAACATTTTGCATAAGACCGATTTAACTGATTCCAAACAAATGAGACTGATTAAAATATATGTAAAATTAAGCTAAAACAAAATAATATTTTGTAAAAGATTTTTATTCGTTATTAATTTGATAAGTTATGTATGACATACTTCTAATAATAAAAAACCTTTGATTTAATTGAAATGTATTATTAATTATAAACACCATTTGATGCCATAGCAGCTAGATAGTACATAAAAACTAAAGTCTAACCTCTAACGGTCATAGCCGTATTGTCATTAGTATTTGCAGATTGTCACTTGAGATGGTCAGTACGGTCACAGATGTGTTACTGCTGGTGCCGTACTTGCGCGTGCTATATGTAATATTGCATACAGTTGTGTCAGTACGGCTTAAACCGTTAAACGGTTGTACCCGTACTGACGAATAACAAAGATTTTATTTCATACGACCCTGACAGTACGGCTATATACGGATACGGTTGTAGCCGTCTTCCGCCCTATGTAGACGATTTGATTTTCCGTGATATTGTAAGTACGGTGGTGACAGTATTGTGATTTTGTATGAAAAATTCTACTGTCTTTCCGTAATAAAGGACCGCGCCGGAAGGTGTTAAGCCAATCAAGTGCGTCTCCTCTGATGCCAACTCCATTTAATTTGGTTAACAAGATTGAGTGTGATACCTTATCATAGGCTTTAGTCATGTCAAGCAAGAGGCCTATTGCGTTATTTTTGTCTTTGATTTATGTAAGGATTTCCTGTGTGTATTTGTAGACTGCTAGGGTTGTCGATCGGTTTGTTCGGAATCCAAATTGATTATTGTCGAGTAAGTTATATTTTTCCAGGAATTTACACATACGGTTAGTGACTACTTTTTCAAATATTTTTGAGAATGCTGGAAGAAGTGTTATTGGTCTGTATTGACTAGGGTCATCGGACTTTCCACCTTTTTTAGGTATAGGTTTTATTATTGCTATTTTGAATGGAAACGGGAATGTTTTTTCCTCAAGGGATTGATTTACAAGGTAAGTTAGCGGGGGAGTTAGTTCCAGGATACACGACTTTATTAATGTAGGGGGTATCTCGTCAATGCCACAGCTGCGTGTGTCAGGGATGTTCTGAATAATATCAAATATCTCTTTTTCTGTAACAGGCTCTAGGAACATAGAATTAATGGCAGGCGTAATGACTGTATGGTCGATGGGTGCTTGTGAGCTGTTGTTCTGCATGTTTGGGGAACCTACGGACGCAAAGTATTGGTTGAATGTGTTAGCAATAGTGTAGGGACAATTTGTTAGTTTGTTATTTATGTTTATTTTTAGATCTTCACTGTAAATGTTTTTGGGTTTTTGAGTTATACGTTTTATTATCTGCCACATTTTTTTCGTTTTATTTTTGGATTTTGCCATTTCTTGTAAATAGTTTTGTTTTTTAGAAACCTTCACACATTTTTAGAGAATTTTTGAGAAAATTTTGTAGTTTTTTTTTAATATTTTATTTTTAGATTGATTAACTAGTGTTTTTAGAAGTCGTTTATGTTTACATGATTTACTTATTCCTTTCGTTAAATAGTTATGGGTTTTAAAAATAGACAATATTTTTATTCGTTTAAGTGGGGTGGTGGCGTCTAAAAGTTCTTTCAATTTGTTTTCGAAGAGGTTGTAGTTATTGTTTACATTATTTTCTGATATTAAGAGGTTATCCCAAGCAATTTGAGTTTGAAAGGTATGAAATACTTTGGATGGTTTGTTAAACGGACTTTTTTGTAGATTGGTTTATTTTGCGACCTAGAAAACAGTTCAAAACCGTAAGTTACGCATTTGTGGTCAGAAATTCCTTTATCATTAACAGATACCGAGAAGTTTTTATTATTTGTGAAGATTAGGTCATTGCAGGTTAATGATGTGGGCGTTTCTCTAGTCGGCTCTTTGACAACTTGGTGTAGGTTATATTCAAGCATAGTTGCCATTAGTTTTTTATAGTGATTTGATCTTTTAATTGCATTTATATTAAAGTCACCTCCAATGATGACATGTTCGGTACAAAATAATTAGAAGTATGTTAGGTTTAATTTCTACCGCACAACATTCGATGACATATTATTCTATAGTCAGTAAGGTCTGACCTCTCAGTAAACGTTGTTCCGGTTGGCAGCAGAATGGCGACGCCTCCGCCGCGTCGCTTTTGACGACAATGGCGCCGATTTCCTTGTTCACAAACTAAACAAAATTTAAGTTCAGTGCATCTTTTTCTTTCTATTTCATTAAGAAAAGGACAGAAGATAAATTTTAGTTTAGTCCTGTCAAATTAATCAGCGCCTGTCACTACTCTATACAAGTTTAGACGTGATTTAAAAACTTGTCTACTAAAATTACGTCAATTTACGTCAAGCGCTGATCAATTCATCAAGAGAGTCATGACGCGACGCCACCACCTGTTCGTCGACGGGAAAGACACCGGCCGCCGGACGGCTTAGGATCTCAAGGCCCACTGGCATCTGATAGGGTCCCAGCTCCCGGCGGAAGTGTGCAGCGCATGCGATGGATACGATCCATCAATGAGAACGTCATGCGCTCATACTATGGGGCTACGGAGGGGGGAAACAATCTGACCGCGTACCATGTTCGGATGTTCTCTCTTTTTGAGGTGCTTGAGCCAGCTGTCAACGTTTCGGCACAACGATTGTCGGATCAGATGCGGGGTCATCCAGCGTAATCATATGCTAGATGACACTGTACTTGATCGCCTGCGAAGTAAAATGCAGAGTAGCATGTCATCGTTCCCCCGTCGCAGACTGTTGTAATTTCACCTCAGTTCAACCCAAATCAAGCTGACGAGGGGATTGATGACAGGGCTACAAACGTAAGTACCCATGCAATGAGGAATTGAGGAGTGCTTTGGAGGATGCGATTTGAGAATATCGGTTTATGTCGCCCGAACTTAGACCACGCTTACCTCGTTTGCCCATGCATAAGAAAAATAGGGCGGTGGTGGCAGTTCTGGATTCCCAGTTGTCAAACTATTTTGAGGACTGCGAAGACCTCACTGATACTCATTCGATTCTGTACTGCGCGGCTGTAGCGGCATGTCGTGTAGCTCACGTTAAATTTGCTAATGATTCTAGAGCTACACGACCGAAACCAACCGTACCAGTTTGGCAGTGCAGAATTGAGCGTCATATTGGTGAGGCCAGAGTGCTCATCGGCAAACTAATCTGCTTCAGGGAGGGCAATACTCGCCCTAGAGTGATGCGCTTTGTAAGGCGGGCGTTCTCAGGGGCTGATATAAGCCCTCAGGACTATATTTCCCGTGTCACAGAGCGCATCGACTTCCTGAAACAGAAAGTATATGCATGGGCGAACCGTATTCGTAGGTATAAGCGGGGAGTAGAGCGATACACTCAGAATCTCACATTCCAGAGCGATGAAAGGTGGGTTTAAAGGGGTTGGGAGCGACCGGACCAAGATGTGACTGGCACGCGCCTGCCGGATGATGATGCCGTGTGTTCTTTCTGGCGCAGTATCTGGTCGGTGCCTGTCAGTCACACCGAAGGTGATTGGGCTCGAAAGGTCGAGCGAGCCTGCGATCCAATACCAGAAATGGGAGCTATTACTATCTGCCCTCAAGATGTAGCGCGTGCAGTCCGTCCGTTACCTAACTGGAAGTCCCCAGGGCCGGACGGGGTGCACAATTTCTGGCTCAAATGGTTTCGAAGGTCGCACGTTCGCTTGGCGGCTCAGTACCAGGCTGCTTTGGAGTCTGGTTCGCTACCCCAATTTGTAACGACAGGAGTTACCCACCTGCTCCATAAATCAGGTAGCACCGCGGAACCCAAAAATTGTAGGCCGATCACGTGTTTACCGACGGTCTATAAAGTTCTTACATCTGATAAATGATAAATGATTTTATTTCTGTAAGTAGGTTTTTACCAAACACTTTTACACGTCAAAACATATTTTTTTAAACTAGATAAGGCCGGCGTTTCCTATCTGACTACCCTGAGAAGAAAGGCCGAAACAAACTCAGAGATCACAGTCTCTTTTAAAGTCCAGACATAATCTTGGTCAGATCATGTGAAGACCATGTCGATTGGTGTCTGAAATGGTCTTTTGATGAAAGAACCACACAGATTGAGTGGACCTGTCCAGTCAGTGCACGCATTTGTCAGTCGTTGTGCAGCTCAACTTATAACTAAAGGAGCTCAACGATTCAACGAACAATACCAAAGAAAGGACATTTGGCATCTATTTTGAGAGCTAGAATTAACAAACATATAGACACCAACTCCATCATGTCTGCCTCTCAAAATGGATGTAGGAACGGGTCCCGTGGTACTAAGGAGCTACTCATTGATATGGCCATTAGCCAATAGGTTCGACGTTCCCGAAAGGATCTGTCAACATGTTGAATAAATTATAAGAAGGCCTATGACCCGGCGGATTATAAAGTAGATGCCTATCTGCGCACCTTCCTGATATCATGTATGGGGCAATGGAGGACGGTCCTTCGCTATCCAGGATGTTGAAATATCCAGAGGAATAGCGACCCGATAAGGATCGAGCGAGGCATATTTCAGGGCGATAGTTTGAGTCCGCTTTGGTTCTGCTTAGCCTTGAATCCTTTAAGCACACTGCTGGAGGATTCAGGTCTACTCTATCGGGTGAGGAGAGGTGGTCAGGTTATATCTCACCTCCTCTACATGGATGACCTAAAACTCATTGCCGGAGGAATTTGAAGCTACAGGCTCAGCTACGGCGCGGGCTGGCGCTTCGTCGAGCAAGGTCGGGGGTGCATTGTGCAATGCGCAAGCGGTGCGCGTCCTTGATGCGCAGGGTGCGGGTCAGCTCCAATGTCCTAGAGATGATTGCTGGACGTTTGGACTGCCCTTATATTAGGAAGTGTCGCAGTAGGCATATAGCCAGGATGTGTTAACGAACGTCGTGATATTTGCTGTTTTATAAATGTATGTTATTATTTTTACCCAAAATTTGCGCTAAACTTTTATTTTTATGTGTATTTTATATTATTAATTTCCCATTAATTTAAAAATTTTATTTACTTTTGACATTGACTTGCTTATTTTTATTTGACATTGTATTTATGATTTAACGACATTCTATTTATTTTTATATTGTGATTTGTATTTATCTGAAATAAATGGATGTTATTATTGTCTGTCAGCACGACTCTTTTATATGAAAAAAAATAATTTTAAAAATAATTTTCTCTTTCACAGTTGGAACGCGACATCACAATTTGGAACAACAAGCGTTTCGTCTCAGCTCCTGCCTACGTTCGCACGGACAAGATGATTCGTACGTACAGGAGTTGGTTCTCACAGTTCTATAGCCCGCATAGTGTATCCTTTAGGGAGGCCAATCAGAATACTCTTGATTGGTGATGAAGAAAAAAAACAAAAAAAGTTTTTTTTTTCTTTAAATCGCATTTTTTTTTAAACTTTAGACAATATTTTCAAAAAGAAATCAAAGAAACGTATTTTTTTACTTGATGGCTGTATTTTAAGGGGTTTCTTTGTATTTACTATGCAGCATCAATTATCAGCCAACATTATTGTTTTTATTTTAATGAAATTCCCTCAACTAATAAAAAGTTATTACATTTTCAATACAGGCGAAATCTATAATAATTATTACGATTTTTTTTTAAGTTTTTTTTTTTCTAATTTTTTGTCGATTAATTATGGTCTAGTTTCATCCATTTTCATTTGTGCACTTTATCCAGGGACACACTGTATTGCGAATAAGAGGCAGTTTCTCGAGCGAAAATGATCACAAGCACTTTACACGCGCTTGACAGTTTTGTCACATTCATTTTGCGATAAATTTCTTTCGAGAAACTAGCCCGCTGGCAGAAAATGCGATGAATATGTTACTGAATGAAGGCCATTTTACACGGAGTTTTTCGTATCTACACGCAAGTATCGTAGTAGCTGAACACCCGGTTTCTGAGCGGAGGACTTGAAAACTTGTCAAACTTTACTTTGGCATTACTTTAGAACCCCAAGAAATTTTGAATATCGTGCGCTGTCACCTTAGTCGCGGGAAGGTACCAAAACTCAAACTCAAAGCATTTATTTCAATTAAACCATTTACAGGCACTTTTGAATTGTCAAGGAGTCGGTCAGTTAGAAATATGAAGCTAGTTGCCCATTCCAAAGCGTAGTAGGTACCTATGGAGAAGAACGGGCAAGAAACTCCATGGACACTCTTTTAAATTAAATTGATACATAAAGATTAGTACAAAAATAATGTTGAAATTATAACTAAATGTGAGGACGATGTAAAATAACAAAACGCGCCCATAGTAAAAAGAGAAACAAAAACAATTTCTAAATAAAATAATTACAAATAAGCCGAGGACGCTAACAGGTGACCAGTCCCAACTAACGGCGCCCGTTCACGAGCATGACGCATGGATTAGCACCATTCAGCTCAACCATTTTGAAGGGAGCTAAATGATCCAACACACGCGCCACCATCAGCGAGACATCTGAGTGAGCATGACATACTCTCAGCCGCCAGGACCCATTCAAGTCAATTACATAACCGGCAAATGGTAGCTCTATTATACATAGTACTCACACCTGTGCAATGCAATTATACAATACAACGTAGGTTGAATTTATACAATGCAAAGATAGTCTTACAATGTTCAGCTGCTCCAACAGTATTTTCAAATGTTAATTATTCAATTGGTTGTGGTTGTGGAGTCAGACCAAAGGGTTACCGAGACCCCTGGCAACACAGGCAACGGAAAGAATACGGGTGGGTTTTAGTCAGTAAGAGTCTGACACACCCGCCGCCCAGAGCGGGAGAAGTTATTTGATTATTTTCCACCCAAAAAAAAAAGGGTGGATCCACAGCTGCAACCCGTGAAATGAAAATTTTCTTATGTTTATTGCTATTTGCAGGTCAGAGTCAGGTTGTATCTTGATCCAATTATAATTCGCGACTTTAACAGATATGTATTTACAAATGTAACGCTAAACTAAACTTTGACAAGTTATCAACTCCAAATTCTGAATTCAGAACCGCGAGTATACTAAAACGACTACATAATACAGGTTGCTCACCAAAAGAGACAGTAAACCCTTATGTTACTTTTGAATTAAAGTCGAATTACGTGACATTGGCGCCGATTCCCTTGTTCACAAACTAAACTAAATTTAAGTTCAGTGCATCTTTTTCTTTCTATTTCATTAAGAAAAGGACAGAAGATAAATTTTAGTTTAGTCCTGTCAAATTAATCAGCGCCTGTCACTACTTTAGACAAGTTTAGACGTGAATAAAAACTTGCCTACTAAAATTACGTCAATTTACGTCAAGCGCTGATTAATTTGACAGGAGTAAACTAAAATGTATCTTCTGTCCTTTTCTTAATGAAATAGAAAGAAAAAGATGCACTGAACTTAAATTTAGATTAGTTTGTGAACAAGGGAATCGGCGCCATTGGCTAAATGCACAAACCGTGCGAAGCCAAAGAAAAAAAAAAAGTCGAATTATTAATTCACTGGAATAATCTGACACGTGCTAGCTGTCACTTTGTGTAATAAAGTGGTCTTATTTATTGTATTCTAGACTTTTACACTTATTATACATTTATTTTACACTTAAATACCTAAATCAATTAAACTAAACGATAGCCATTACAATAAATTTGACTATTTGATTACACAAAGTGACAGCTAGCACATTTCAGATTACTCCAGTCAATTAATAACTCGACTTTAGGTTCCAACCTTCTTCTTTCTTATTTCGAAGCGAGAAACTATGTGTAAATGAGCCAGTTTAATCTACACATATTGTTTTAATGTCATTAAAATGACTTTAGGATAGTAATTTTATAGAAACATGTGTGATTATAGACTTTACAATCTAAGTATATATATGTAAAAGTGCTTAAACTGTTGTCCTAAACAACGCGATCATCGTGCGAGTTAATTTAATATACACAAATCGTTTAAATGTAATTAAATGACTTTAGGATAGCAATTTTATAGAAACATGACTTTACAATCTAAATATATATTTAAAAGTGCTTATACTGTTGTCCTATCCAACGCAGTCGTTGTGCGAGTACGCGATTGTCGCACTCATTTGGTTCGGCAAATACGAACGAGTGTAAAATATTGTGAAAACGTGGCGAACACGTTGCGCACTTGTGGCGAGGTCGTTAAACAATCGCGTCGCTGGAAACACGCTCGCAAATCGCCAGTGTGATAAGACTCCTAAAGTGATCGCCGCGCGAATTTCAATCGTCGCGTGCATGTGTCACTTTTGTTCGGATAACCGGAAAGCGCCCTCTGGCGGCGCGACCACGCGTTCAGGTTCATCGAATAAAGTGACATATGAGGGTCAGGACCAAATTTTTGACGTGTTGCACAACGGAAATCACAACGGAAATGTATCTCACTGGAAAATAAATGCGCGCAATATAATTATTAGGGTGTGTGTAAATCGTCGGAATATTTTAGGCAAGTGTAATTAATTTGATTACACCTGCCTAAAATATTAACACAACCCTAATAATTATATTGCGCTGCATTTATATTCCAGTGTGATACATTTCCGTTGTGATTTCCGTTGTGCAACACGTCAAAAATTTGGTTTTGACCCATGAGTGTATTCGCATTTATAATGACAGTATTCGCACGACGATAGCTTTTTTTAAATAGGACGAAGCCAACGATCGCGTATTTGCACTAACGATATTAATATGATAAGGCTATATAATGTAATCTTTGAATATATTGCTATAAAAGCCTAAATAAAATTAAAATAAATAGTATTTTACGTAATATGTGTTTCATTGTGATCAAATCCAATAAAAGCTAGCTGCTACTACCTACGCCACATTGTTGTTAATAATAATAATAATAAGAAAAGTGCACAAGAAAAATAGGGCGCTAGTATGTGCCTTGGACTCGCTGCTTAAGGATTTCTTCGAGAGCAGCGAGGATCTCCTTGATACACACTCGATCCTATATTGCGCGGCTGTTGCGGCATGTCGTTTAGCGAACGTGAAGTTCCCAAACTGTGACGGAGCTACTCGACCAAAACCAGCCATACCAGCCTGGCAATGCAGGATCGAGCGTCGTATTGATGGGGCCAGGGTACTCATCGGCAAACTATACTGCTTCAGGGAGGGAAATACACGACCACGAGTGATGCGCTTTGTAAGGCGGGCATTCTCGGGGACTGGAATCAGCCCTCGAGAATACATGTCTCGTGTCACAGAGCGCATCGACCTCACAAACTATGTGGAAACCTAACTAAACGATGTGTGTGTCTGTGTACATAAGCTATTTGAACAAAAAAGTGCGGATTATTTAATAAGTCCCTTTCTAATATTTTAGTTAAGGTAGGTAAATTTATACCGACCTACGCATTGCCAATATAAATAATAAAATAATATTCATAAAATCGCCGCCATCAATACTATAATAAAATTCAACAGTTCAACTGACACTCGTGCAGCGCGCGCCCCGGCCGGCGGGCGGCTAGGCTCACTTCATCCAGCCCAAGTGAAGTGGTGTTGCTATGGCAACGAGAATCGAGTGAAGTGATAAGATCACGACACCCGCGCGTCGCGCTTACCGACTCACTTCCGCCCTAGCCACTAGCCGATTCACTTCGGCGCAGGTGGTTACTATGGTTACGAGAATCGGGTGAAGTGATAAGATCACGCTGCGCTTGCGTGTGAGGCGCAGTTATTAATATCAAGATGAGTTATATTTTTTTTGTTTGCCGTTTTTTTTTTAAATGCGTGACAAACAAAAATTTGGTTTTACCACCTTTATATCAAAATCCAAAATGGCGGCTACAAACATTTTTCATCAAGTGTGTCGTTTTCATGGTTTTTGGGTATGTTAAAGCCGATAGTGAGATCAAATCTAAAAAGCAAGATGGCGGCTGTGAAAATATTCAGATTTTTCATCATGGGTATCGTTTTCATGGTTTTCGGGGGTGTTAAGGCGATAGTGAGGTCAAAATTAAAAAGCAAGATGGCGGCTCCGAAAATTTTCAGATTTTTCATCATTGGTGTCGTTTTCATGGTTTTCGGGGGTTTTAAAGCCGATAGTGAGGTCAAAATTAAAAAGCAAGATGGCGGCTCCGAAAATTTTCCGATTTTTCATCATGAGTGTCGTTTTCATGGTTTTCGGGGGTTTTAAAGCCGATAGTGAGGTTGTAACGTTACGATTGGCCGGAGAGCCAGTCGTAAGTCACGTTAAAAAAAGAATACTAAAGTTATAGTTCTTACTACTAAATATTTAAAAGATTAGACTAAATATTAAAATTATTCTATGCTTCCGGTCCGAGTGCACGGGACGCTTGGACGGCAGGATGTAGCATCGGCTAGCAGCAGCTGGACAGGGTCGGCAGGTAGTTGGTCTGGATCGGCAGGCAGCAGTGGCACAGGGCTGACAGACGAGGCGGAGCACGAAGATGAGGATCCCGCCTTCGCAGTCAGTCGGCAACTCTCACGCTCCACGAGACGAGTGTCTGGACCTCCTAAGACACACAGGAGTGGTCGGCTATGGCCACGCGACTATAACGCCTTCGGCCTTAGAAATCTCCCAAAGGCGGAAGTGAGAGGGCCGAGGCTATGTAAGGTGAATCACAAATCACACACACTATGAGATTCTTTAGAGATTATATTTTTTACACGTTACAGTTATTAGTACAAGAAATAAAGTAAGCTATAGAACTGAACTGACTGCGCCGAACTGAGATTAGACTAAGTCGAACTGAACTGAACTGACTGAACTAAACCCTTGTCAGGTCCGATCACCGCTTTTATAGATCCTGGCAAAGGTTCTAGAAGTTTCTGTGAAACATAATTCAAATGATTAGTTTGAATGCCTGCCAGGATCAATGAAAACGGTTTACATGAGTACATAGCGAAGTAAGTCTGAAACTAACTTTATCAAGGCCGGTACGATTCATAGAGAAAGAAAATATTAGACAGATGACAATTTATGATTGAAGATGTCAATGGATAAAAATATGCTATTTTACAACAAGAGAAAATTAATAATATAAAATACAGTCTTCAGTGTTAGAAACAGTTCATTGTGGTGTTGCTTTTCAGCTGTGGTGTCCAAACATATGTACCTAAGAAAGTTAGAGAAATAATATGATTTCATATGTTTGAAGCAAGGAAAGTAGTACAAGAATTATAAAAAAGGTAAATTTATAATTATTATAGCATAAAGATGTGGCTTTGTGTAGCAAAATACCACAAGGTCAAATCTAAAAAACAAGATGGCGGCTGCGAAAATTACCAAACCTTTGGAATAAAAAAACCAAAAATGAGTTAATGAATGAATTTCTGTTTTGCTATTTTATTTAAAAAAAAAACCCTAAATAGTAACGTTTCATCACTTAAATACTAGTTTTGAAATAAAATAAAATGATCAATAAAATTAGCATAAAAATCTCGATTATGATTATAAAATGTAATGTTTGGTCACTCCCTAGTGGGATGACACTGACAGCTCACTCCACGCGAGTTTTCACGGTGAGATTTTTACATGTGAATCGACATGCAGCAGGGTCAAAGTCTCTTTTATGAGCATTAGTTGTGATGAGTATTTCTTTGTAAACTAATTTATCTTTTAAATTGACCAAATTTAAATCAGGCTTCTTGCGAAGCAATAATTCTTTAAGACCAGGTGTTATTTTATACTGTTTATTAGCTAGGTACGCGAATAAAATACACTTTATCAGAGTTCTCGCGAGTAATAGAGAAATTAACTATTGTATTTCCAATCATATGCTTATTATTATCAATACGTACGCCAAATGGTATATTCATATCATCGTATATTTCAAAGATATCTTATTTTTTCAGCGACACATTATTATCTTTTTCTGATTCAGATGTGAAACCTTCTTCATCTTCTGAATACAATTTTTCTAACAAGCTCGACTCATTAGATGATTCATGTTTGTACATACATATCATGAGATTTATCACACAAAAATGTTTTTGAATCTATAGCAGTGTGTTTAATTGCCTCGACTTAGGGGGCTCCTAAGCGCATGCTTGGAGAGGGGCCAGTTCCCGCTTCGTTGGAAGACGGGAAAACTGGTCCTCATAAAGAAGGCAGGGCGCCCTGCGGACTCTCCGTCCGCTTATCGGCCCATCGTGCTGCTTGACGAGGTGGGGCAAGCTCTTTGAAAGAGTCATTGCAAACCGCCTCGAGGCCAGCTGGTGCGGGTGGGGCCGGATTTGGCGGAGAGCCAGTTTGGTTTCCGCAGGGGCCGCTCTACGGTGGACGCCATCATGCGCGTGCGAGCCCTGACGACGGGGAATGCGGTTGCCCAGGGTGGGGTTGTCTTGGCGGTGTCTCTAGACATCGCCAATGCCTTCAATACCCTGCCCTGGAGTTGCATCAGGGAGGCACTCCGGTACCACCGGATGCCGACCTACCTCTGTCGTGTGGTCGAGGCCTATCTGACGGACAGGGCCGTTATCTACCCCTGTCACCAGGGAGTGTGGAACCGGCAAGAGATGTCGTGCGGTTTCCCACAGGGATCGGTCCTGGGGCCGTATCTGTGGGACATCGGATACGACTGGGTGCTGCGCGCCGACCTCCCTAGCGGCGTCAGCATAGTGTGCTACGCTGACGACACGTTGGTCCTGGCGCAGGGGAGGTCGCACCAAGCGGCGGCCCAAGTAGCGGCACGCGGGGTTGCGACAATCGTCGAAAGGATCCGGCAATTGGGACTCGAGGTGGCCCTGCACAAGTCCGGGGCCATGTGTTTTCATGGTCCTCGGAACGCGCCACCGTTGGGGTCCCGAATAACGGTAGGAGGGGTTGCCATCGGCGTCGAGTCGACGATGAAGTACCTCGGCTTCGTCCTCGACAGCCGTTGGAACTTCGTGGAGCATTTCAGACGTTTGGCTCCCAAACTGGAGCGGGCGGGCGCTGCATTGAAGCGGCTCCTGCCCAATCTAGGGGGTCCAAACGCCTCATGCCGGAGGCTCCACGCGAGGGTCGTGCGGTCCATGGCCCTCTACCGGGCTCCTGTATGGGCGCGCTCTCTGGCGCTGCGGCCAGCCCGCCGGTTGAGCGCGGCCCAAAGGATCATGGCCATCCGGGTGGTCCGGGGATACCGCACGGTCTCCTGTGAGGCAGCGAGCCTCTTTGCCGGATTGCCGCCGTGGGATCTGGAGATAAAAGTCCTCGCGCACGTATGGGAGTGGCGCGAGGAGGCGAAACGCCGGGGCCTAAGTCCGCTGCCGCGAGAAATCGCGGCACAGCGGACGGACCTCCGGCGGGATCTCATGGAGAGATCGGTTGCCGCAACCCAGTGCTGGGCACGCCACAATTGCGGCGATAAGAGTGGCTAGAGAGGCGCCACGGCGTCCTCACCTTCCGCCTGACACAGGTCCTCACCGGACACGGCAGCTTCGGGAGGTTCCTGTGTCGGATAAAGCGGGAGGAAACGCCCGGGTGTCACCACTGTGTGGATCGCCCGGAGGACACGGTGGAGCATACGGTGGAGGTATGCCCGGCTTGGGCAGAGCACCGCCGTGGCCTCGTGGAGGCGATCGGCGGCAGAGATCTCTCGCATCCGGCCCTGGTTCAGGCCATGGTACGGAGCGAGAGGGCATGGACAGCCGTCACCTCCTTCTGCGAAGCAGTAATGCTCGCGAAGGAGGAGGCGGGACGGTTGAGGGAAAGGCAAGTTTCGCGCCCTCACGCCCTTAGCCGCCGCAGGAGACGCCCTGGGCGTCGGGAATCCCGGGCGGATTTCCGGCCACCGTAGGCGCGGGCTTGCGGACGGTGAACAATGGGTAGCTCACCGTCCGGTAAGGACCAGGCCCGGGTCGACGGCGCGTCGTATTCCACGCGCGCCTCAAAGAGATGTCGTCAGCACAATGTAGGGGTCCGCTAGGGCCGATGCCTGCCGGGGTCGCGGGAAGGTACTAATGGGTCACCGAGGCCCCCTCAACACAGGCAACGGATGGAATACGGCTGGGTTTTAGTCAGTAAGAGTCTGACACACCCTTCCGCTCCACCCAGAGCGGGAGAAGTTATTTGATGATTTCCCATCCACAAAAAAAAAAGTGTGTTTAATTTGATCATCATAAGTATCTTCATTGTTTATTGTAGAAATTGGTTTGTTAGCTACTATTGCATTAAAAGGGTCTGCCAGAGGCTTAAAAATACTTCAGATGAGTGTCGGTGTTAAGTTAACTTTAGAATACAACTATCTGTAAATACCTCGAAGAAAAAATGTGATTAGTATTTGAAATTAGACAACGAAACAGTAGGACTAACTGTAAGCATTTTACTACATTGTGATATTATTTAATATTACCATTGATCTGTGATTTTTAAGCGATATCATCATCTGCCTAGCCTTTTCCCAACTATGTTGGGGTCGGCTTCCAGTCTTACCGGATACATGGAGCGACTGCCTATCTGACCTCCACAACCCAGTTACGGGGTAACACGATACCCCTTGGTAAGACTGGTTGTCAAACTTTCGAGCTTCTGATGACTCTGTGGCGGCCATCTACAGCGCCACATACAAAACTACGCATCACACAGACGTCACGCAAAATCCTGCATCGCGCAAGCAGAGTTTACCGCGCAACTAGCATATATACAACATCCCGACATCAACCGTCGGGCAGTTGCCCACCAGACACGACACCAGTCTGGTCGGAGGATCCTCCCTTTTCTATGGAGGATGAGTGAACTTTACACCCTGTTCCTCATGCCTCTATACTGGTGACCCCGAGTATGAACGTCAGCGCAGCCTTCGTGCAACGACATCAGCGTGACGTCATAATCATCACTTCCTCAAGCTCTCGAGCGGCGAGTCACACAGCCAGCTAGCACCCACGGCTTCAACGGGTATCCTGACCACCAGCATGCAGCGACAGCAGCGCATACCTGGTCATCACCCTAAGCCTCATCAGCAACCTTGGCACAGCACACTGCACTTTCGGCCGGTCAACAAGCAGAGCTCTTCAACGCTCTCCTGGTCGACGCCAGCAGTCAGCCCTCAACCCGGCGCTGTATCACGTCCGACTCACTGGAGCATAACGCAGCGCCACCCCGACTCACTGGGGCATCACCGCAGACAGTTCCGACCCACCGCGAACTATGCGACAACCGGTTCCGACCCACTGGAACCCCACCTGGCACTGGCAAGCATCGCAAGATACACGACTCAGCCCACTATCGACCTCCGGTCTCCGGAGGGGAGTGATGTGGCGGCATCTACAGCGCCACATACAAAACTACGCATCGCACAGACGTCACGCAAAATCCTGCATCGCGCAAGCAGAGTTTACCGCGCAACTAGCATATATACAACATCCCGACATCAACCGTCGGGCAGTTGCCCACCAGACACGACACCCGTCTGGTCGGAGGATCCTCCCTTTTCTATGGAGGATGAGTGAACTTTACACCCTGTTCCTCATGCCTCTATAACTCAACTCTCCGTAACGACTGTCAAAGATCTACAAATGACAGCCGGGACCAACGGCTTTTAAGCGATTTAAGTAGGTATAAGGCAGTAGGCATAGTGTGAACTAAAAACATTCATTCTATATCTGTTATTATCTGTGATTGTTATAAATTTTAATTAATATTAATAAAGTTAACATTTTATTTTTTAAAGAAAAACTGTACTGAAATCATTCATTTAAAAAATAATGGAAAATGCCATAAAAGCAAATTTGCTATCTGTGGTTGTTTTAAAGTTTAATTAATATTTTAAAAGTTCATTTGAAATGATTATTTTACCTGTAAATAAATATTATTTAAGAAACATGTAGTCCCGATTTTCGCAACCCCGCGTGCCGCTACTTCGGCCGCCGCCGCCTGGTGCGACCTCCCCTGCTCTCTGCTAAGACTTGGGATAGTGTTCGTAAGTTGGCCGAGCGTGGCCTTGCGAAGATAGCAGCCTGGCTAAAACATAGTCTCCACACACTATATGCCTCCAAATCGCAACTACATCTGTTTTACTAAGTACAATAACTCGCAACCGTCCCAAGATTTCCAAATAAAAATCCATAACTGTCCCAACCCCACAACCCCCGGCTGTTCTTGCTTAAAAATTGACAGGATACAGCATACCAAATATTGAGGTGTTATGATCGATCAGCGCCTATCCTGGCACATGCACACCGAACTTATTATGAAAACAGTTAGGGAAAGCTGATATAGACTTTTAAAACATTGCGACATGTGGCTTCTAAGCAAATATACATATCACTAGCCCAATCTATCCTTAGTTACTGTCTGACTTGCTGGGGAGGGACAACAAAGCTAAAATTCTTGGAACTTGAGAGGGCGCAAAGAACCTTGCTTAAAGTCATGTTCTTGAAACCATATAGGTACCCCACCCACAGCCTCTACCTTTTATCTGATCTTTTGTCTATGAGAAAGCTTTATTTGCTTCAATTTACACTAAAAAAACACACATCCCTCCCATATGACCCCTCTAGGCCAAAAAGAAGGAGCTACTTAGTCGCTCAAACTGACAGTGGTGCCGATTCCCTTGTTCACAAACTAAACTAAAATTACGTCAATTTACGTCAAGCGCTGATTAATTTGACAGGACTATACTAAAATTTATCTTCTGTCCTTTTCTTAATGAAATAGAAAGAAAAAGATGCACTGAACTTAAATTTAGTTTAGTTTGGTTTGTGAACAATGGAATCGGCGCCAATGTTAGATCTGCTTTCGCTAACAGGCAATACTCAAGGCAATCATTTAATATATACAACTTGCTGAATAAAGAATTACGAATATATCCCTTGATGCTCCGGGACTGTCAAAAAGTTGTAACCGATTGGCTTAAAACTAAAACCTACGCCGATGTTGAGTCTAATTTATCTACTTTTCAATATCCAAATTGGTTACATTAGTGTTGGTGCGCATGGTTAGTGAAAAAAGACTTTTTAGCTTCTTTCGATCCCAAGACTGTCGTAGGGCTAGCCGACAACCGACAAACCTACGTTTGGACCTACTATGTCCATTTAGGCGTGAAACCGTGATTAGTAATTTTGAAAATTGAACTAAGCATTGCTCATTATAACTCACACACCACACACCCACACTTACTCACTCATGATACACACACCACACGTACACGCGTGATCTGACCTTTTTCTGCATAACGCTCATTTATTTGCAAAGCTGTTGGTATACTTTTATATTTACTACTACTAATACTACCCTATTATATTTTTTATATTTTATTTCCTTGCATGTTTACATTGTCTTCATTTCAATTGCATAAAGTAACAAGTAGAAGTGCGGAGTCTCTTACTACAAGCTTAAAAGGGGATATCCAATAAAATGTATCTAAAGGCCCATTTGTAATTGAAATAAAGGTTTTTTTTTTATTATTTACTCAATGTTTATTATGAACCATATCGCCGACCACGATAGAAGTGTATGATTGGGGAGTTCTGGATCACACGCTCGAGCGAAGCAAGCGGGGTTCTGGATCATTTGCCCTCGCTTCGCTCGAGCTCGTGATCCAGAACTCCCCAATCATACACTACTCTCAGCTCTTAAGGGAATAAAAATGTTTCAAATTCGACTTATAGTTCCAGAGACTACCCTTTCCTGCCGGGGTCGCGGGAAGGTACGAAAGGGTTACCCCCCCTCCCCCCAACAAAGGGGCCCCTGGCAACACAGGCAACGGAAGGAACACGGGTGGGTTTTAGTCAGTAAGAGACCCTTCCGCTCCGCCCAGAGCGGGAGAAGTTATTTGATAATTTCCCATCCAAATTTGTATGTAGGAAGGCCTTCATACAAACTTACAAACCAATTTTAGCTCTTTAAAATATTAGTATAAATTATGCCTTGTGAAATGTAAAACTTCTCTAATGAAAAAAAGCTTCTTCGGTGTTGCTCCACAAGTATAAAATAAAACGGCTTCTTGAAAGATGTTATTTATTCTTGTTTATTACACTCTAGATACAAATCTCTATAATGACGTATATTTTATGCCGACATAAATTTTAATAGTCACTTAATAATCTTTTAAATTGAATTGACTTTAAATTTTGACATGAAATGAAATTGACTGAATTCAATTAAAATTTAATTTAATAATGCATGTGTAGTGGTATGTAACCCACACATGCACACAAACATGTGAACTCAAGTACCTATGACGTTCCAGGACTGAGTTCAAATAGAGTATCCAACACACGACACCACACAGATCGCTAACCATTGCTCGCGTTACTACGCGTCACTTTATAATCACATTAATCTTAGTTATTGTTTATAAACCGTATTTAGTTGTAGAAACTTTATGATTAAATTCGTGGTGTACTACTAAATGAACATTTGATTATACAACACTATCTATACTACAACCTAACAGGGGGGTAACCATCACCTCTTAAAGCAGTAATATTTCAACATTACTTAGCGTGAGAAAGAGATGGAGCTATAAGTCCTGTATAGCTCTATCACTTTCCCACTGTGAAGTAATATTATAATAATACTGCTATAAGAGGTGATGGTTACCCCCCTGAAGTTTTAAACATGCGTTAATACAATTACTCAAACAATTACATTGTACCTTTATCATTATCATTTTACAATACTTGTTTAAGTTCTTAATAATTAACCATTTGTATGTCAATATAAGCAAAACAAAGCTCACTGCTAAATTTTATAGTATGTTTTAAAAATACATTGTTCTATTCTATTAAATGAACCTTATCACTAAAACCTTATCGCTGACATACATCACACTGATAAGGTTTTTCACCAGTGTACATAAGAATATGACTTTTGAAATAACAGAATTAGCGAAAACTATATACGCTCCAATAAGTTTGAAAGGTTTTTCACCAGAGTGTATACGTATATGTATTCTTAAATGACTCTTTTGACCTAAACTACGTTGACATACATCACACTTATAAGAGTTTTTAACAGTGTGAATCAAAATATGTCTTTTTAAATTACTTAAGTAACGAAAACTACGCTCACATATATCACATTTGAAAGGTTTTCACCAGTGTGTATACGAATATGATTCGTTAAAGCACTCTTATCAATAAAACTATGCTGACATTCGTGTGTGCGTTACCCCAGCAAAATAGGCATTTAAATCTTACAGATAATTAGTTGCCCAGCTTCTGTAATTGTTGCGCACATTTTTAAATTTGTTGCACTTATAGTTTTTTTAGTTATTTCACAAAAACATTTCCTGCTGGGGTAACGTTTCAAACGTTACCGCAGCCAGACATTTCTTTTTTAAATGGGAGTATTGAAAAAAATATTAGCTATATAATTAGTTGTCTAGACGAGGTAAATGTTGCACCTTATTTTGTATTTGTTCTTTCTTCGGCTGCGAAGTTATTCGAGATCCTGCTGGAGTAACGTTTGTGGTTTTACTGGATCTCTGAAACGGTTAAGCGGATTCTTATCATCTTTTGTACATAACTTCTTAGGAATTAGTTGTAATTAGTTGTGCAATAAAAAAAAACACAATAATGCACCGTTTAAAGGTTATTTAATTAAATATAAAAACACTTCAATAGGTCCCTGCATTCTAAATAAGAGCTCTAAAGACTTACTTTAAACGTTATTTTGTAGCTTGTAACTGCTTTCAAATGTATGTGAAGTTTCATTAGTATCCTGTAAGTAACTAACAAATTATGATGATATTCAGTTCTCCACGTTCACGGTCAATATGCGCGCGGAGTTTTTTGGCCACCGATAAACTTGTATGTGGATATATAAACTGAATTTTATATCAATAATTAGTTGCTTAGTTCAGTTTTATACCTGTAAAATTTCAGCGTAGTACATACAATAATTAACGAGATAATAAAATAAAAGTCATTAGGAAGCGCAAGACCGTAGTAACCCAACCAAGTTTAGGTGGTTACAAAAAAGCGACCGCGTAGTACATTATGCTATCTTCTAAAATGTTTAGTATAATACACCTTACAAGTTCGGTACAGACGCGTACACTGTTAAATACATAACAATATTATAATATCTGTAGGTACTATGAAAACATTATTCTTATTATTATCTTTCGGCTACTTATTAGATAGGTATCTATTATTATGTGCACAATTGCAAATACTTACCAAGAATCGACGATAACACGTCCAGGTGGGACGCGGAAGGGGTACTTCATTGTTTGCATAGCGCACTAAACTTGACCATTAGTTACATAATTCATCTTGTATAATGCGTGTGCGCTTCCGCAATTCCGCTTTCTATTTTTCCAAATATTTAACGAGTGCGTAAGAGTTAATCAATAAGTGTGTACCTAATTACTTTTATAATTAATGTGGACAGCTCCTCTTAAGGACCATAATTATTGTGTGTGGCTTAATTAATTCACGAACAAGGTAAGCTTGCATAATGTATCTACACAGAAATAGTTGCAATATTATTATTATTAGTACATTTTGATAGGTACTTATCTAAAATTGATCATTTTTTTAAAGGCAATAGTACTAAATATTGAATTTTAACTACATACTTAGTATTTAAATTTAAATAATGGAAAATGCCATAAAAGAAAAATTGCTATCTGTGATTGTTTTAAAGTTTAATTAATATTTTAAAAGTTCATTTGAAATAATTATTGTACCTGTGAATAAAAATTATTTAAGAAACGTAGTTTTTTTAACACTTGTGTACACGTCTGTACTAAACTTCTAACACTATTCTACATATTTTAAAATATAGCATAATGTACTACGCGGTCGCTTTTTTGTAACCACCTAAACTTGGTCGGGTTATCACGGTCTTGCACTTTTATTTTATTATCTCCTTAATTATTGTATGCACTACGCTGAAATTTTACAGGTATAAAATTGAACTAAGCAACTAATTATTGATATAAAATTAAGTTCATATATCCACATACAGGTTTATCGGTGGCCAAATAACTCCGCGCGCATTGTGACCGTGAACGTGGAGAACTGAATATCATCATAATTTGTTAGTTACTTACAGGATACTAATGAAACTTCACATACATTTGAAGGCAGTTACAAGCTACAAAACAACGTTTAAAATAAGCCTTTAGAGCTCTTATTTAGAGTGTTAGGACCTATTGAAGTGTTTTTATATTTAATTAAATAACCTTTAAACGGTGCATTATTTTGGTTTTTTTATTGCACAACTAATTACAACTAATTTCTAAGAAGTTATGTACAAAAGATGATAAGAATCCGCTTAACCGTTTCAGAGATCCAGCAAAACCACAAACGTTACTCCAGCAGGATCTCGAATAACTTCGGAGCCGAAAAAAGAACAAATACAAAATAAGGTGCAACATTTACCTCGTCTAGACAACTAATTATATAGCTAATATTTGTTTCAATACTCCCATTAAAAAAAAAATGTCTGGCTGCGGTAACGTTTGAAACGTTACCCCAGCAGGAAATGTTTTTGTGAAATAACTAAAAAACTATAAGTGCAACAAATTTAAAAATGTGCGCAACAATTACAGAAGCTGGGCAACTAATTATCTGTAAGATTTAAATGACTATTTTCGACATTATGTTGCTGGGGTAACGCACACGACATTCGTCACATTTATAGGGTTTTTCACCAGTGTGAATTAAAATATGTCTTTTCAAATTACATAAGAAACGAAAACTACGGTCACATAATATCAAATTTGAAAGGTTTTTCACCAGTGTGTATACGAATATGATTCGTTAAAGCACTCTTTTCAATAAAACTACGCTGACATGCGTCACATTTATTTTATAGGGTTTTTCACCAGTGTGTATTCGATTATGTTTTATTAAACCACCCTTTTTACTAAAACTGTGTTGTAAAATGTTGACATAAGTCACATTTATAGGCTTTTTTTTCACCAGTGTGTTGACGAATATGAGTTTTTAACGTACCATTTTGACGAAAACTACACTGACATATTTATGTCACATTTGAAAGGTTTTTCATCAGTGTGTATACGAATATGATTTGTTAGAGCACTCTTTACACCAAAACTACGCTGACATAAGTTACATTTATAGGCTTTTTCACCAGTGTGTTGACGAATATGAGTTTTTAACATACCATTTTGACGAAAACTACACTGACATATATCACATTTGAAAGGTCTTTCACCAGTGTGTACACCAGGTATGGGCAACCTTTGACATGTTGAGGGCCAAACTTTAGCGTGCAAATACGTTCGCGGGCCGCGTTTAAAAGTAGGTAAGTACTTAGTGCATTTTTAAGTAGTGATCATATTTTTTGCGATAGATGAAATAATACGACAATGTTATTATAAGTACAATTTATTAAAATAACAAAATGAAATTTTAAAAAAATGGTACATTATAATTAAATAGTTAAATTTGCAATTGTTACAAACTACGAAAGTTAAATACACCGAAATCAATGAGACACTTGAGCTTGAATTTGGGAAACTAATCCATCGATATTTGGATTAATTCGACTGATACAAAGACGTAAAGAATTTTCCAAATTATCATCAGTCAGTCTTGTACGATGTGTTGATTTATTAACTTTCATCAATGAAAAGAACTGTTCGCATTTATAAGTACTGCCAAACGCACAAATCAATCTTCTTGCGAATTTTCTAAGCTGCGGAAAATTGTCTTCTAGGTATTTTTTGTAGAAATCGCACAACTCTACGTCTTCAAATTTGGATTTTAGGAGCGAGTTTTCTTCAATCTCGATCAACTCCATTTGTAAGTGTATTGGAGCATTTTGTACATTACATTTTGTAGGAGTAGCAAATAAACTGAAACAGTCTTCCATGTTTTTGAAGTCGCTAAATCTGTTTGAAAATTGTTCCGACAGTAACTTGAGTTCTTCAGCATATTGAGCATAAGCAATATTTTCATACGCAGAGAGCGTGTTGAAATGGTAACTATTACCAGACAGCATCTGTGACTCCCACAAGCGTAGTTTGATCTGAAACGCTTTCAAATGGCTGTACAAATCATTTACCAACTGTCCTTGTTTTTGAAGTTTCAAATTTAAATCATTCAAATAGCCTGTAAGATCGACCAGGGGCCTTATTATGAACTCTTATTTCCAGGCAGTTTACGGCGTAAACAGAACTGCCTTGCAATTTCGTATTATGAACTCGTCAAACAAGCCAGTCAGCAGTCACGTGACATCCTGGGCGACTTCTGCCCGAACATTGCCTGGCAATACCGTATTATGAACGGTCGTTTAACATTTCTTTTCATACTAGAACTGTCAAAAAGTAACCTCATAATCCATTCTGTTTACGTTGCTTCAGAGGAGCTTTTATTGAATTGTTTTGGGTTTATTTGGAAAAGTTATTCGAGTGTTAAATATATAAATAACGGAAATATCATGTGTGACGAATATGAACTGTTTGAGTTCCTAGAAAGTGACTTTTCACATCAAAATAGGGAATCAAGTGTTGGCGATTGCCGCGCTCTCTTTAAAAAGTTAAGAGTGACATCACCGAAGCGGCATGGCGGCCCACGGCGGCGACGCGAGGTGCGTGCTCTGCTGTTTCCTGAGCCGGACGTAAACACCGATAAGATGGATCAAAATTCAGCATGGGAACATAAGCAAGAGCAGCGTTGAAGTGTTACGGGGTAGATTAAATAATAAACTATTATTTAGTA
The DNA here is from genome assembly GCA_905333075.3 of Atethmia centrago. Lineage (NCBI taxonomy): Eukaryota > Metazoa > Arthropoda > Insecta > Lepidoptera > Noctuidae > Atethmia > Atethmia centrago. The sequence goes on from HG995393.1 coordinate 13,949,649, forward strand.
AAACGACTTGTATTACTGCCTACCACGGCACTTCTTTAAAACAATTACAGGTACAAAAACAACAATAAGGACTATGGACAATTTGCACAAGTAAAACAGAAAATATAAAATAGTTGGAGCCGACTGGGTGAGACTAGCGTTCTCAAAAGTTCTGGAAGCTATGTGTGTCGCTATACCGAGCGCGCATTCGCCTTGAGGCAAGGTCGAACACTGGGGTCGTTGACCTCTCCCAGTGGGTTCAAAATAATGCACATCACGGTCCGGCCACGATCGGTTCCGAAGATTTCCGACCGTGCCCGAATGTGTGTTTCGTTCCCTAATCTGGACGTGCATTCGTTTTACATATATAAAGTTGTGGAGTGTAAATAACTGTGTGTAATAATAATTGTAATATATATTGTAATATGTCCATAGATATTTTGTGTGTTATAAATATAGTAAATAAGTAATTGTTGTGAATAATATATAATGTGCTAACCATGGTATAGACAATAATTCCTCGTTTGTTGTCTATGACGAACAAAACGTAAATATGACAGCTGACATGTCGAACGAGGAATTATGTTAGGTTATGTAATGTGTTGTGTGTAGTGTTTACAATTAGCTTTTAAGAGATATAATTAAGAAACTAATCGTTCTAACCACTACACTACTCCCCCCCTGAGACCGTGGTTACTAATTACGGGCGATAGTAATCAGGAAATCGTACAGTGCGACCGGTGCGGGTTTTTCTCTCGACGATGTTGTTTGGCGGCGGAGGCGTGTTTGCCCCCGTTGATGTTGTCGTCGAGCTGGGAGTGCTGTTGATGTCGTTGTTGAGGTAAGCGGGCTTCAACCTATCTACAGTGACTGTTGTCTCTCTCCCCTTAACCTCAATTTTAAAAGTTTTGTCGCCCCTTTTTAGCACCTTGAATGGCCCGGTGTAAGGTGGGTCGAGTGGTCGGCGCACGGCGTCATGACGAAGGAAGACGTGGGTTGCCGCAGCTAGACTGCTGGGCACATAGAACGGCTTCTCGCCGTGTCGACTCGCCGGTTCTGGTGACAGCTTCGCCATCAGAAGTCGGAGTCTCGCCGCGAAGTCGGTGTAGTCTACGGTGCCGGTGAGTGAAGGGCTTATGAACTCCCCTGGGAGTCTGAGGGGCTCCCCGTAAACTAACTCGGCTGCTGACCCCTTTATGTCCTCCTTCCAGGCGCTGCGGATGCCCAGCAGCACCAGAGGAAGAGCCTCGGACCAGTTGGTGTCCGTATGGCATCGGATTGCCGCCTTCATCTGGCGGTGTAGGCGTTCGACCATGCCATTGCAGGCTGGGTGGTACGCCGTGGTTGGCCGATGCTGGCTACCGAGGAGTGCTGCGATGGAGCTGAACAGCTTGCTCTCAAACTGCTTGCCCCTGTCGGTAGTGATGCGATGTGGGCAGCCGAAGCGAGACACCCAGCCAGCGATGAAGGTGCGGGCGCATGTCTCAGCCGTGATGTCGGTGATAGGATATGCCTCAGGCCAGCGAGTAAAGCGGTCGATGACGGTGAGGCAATACCTGAAATTATTAGATACTGTTAGTGGCCCTACTATGTCCATGTGGACATGGGAAAAACGTTGGGAAGGAACAGGGAAAGGAGAGGTGGGAGAGGATATGTGCCGCGTGATCTTGTTTCTCTGGCACTCTATACACTCTCTGGTCCAGGCCCTGCAGTCCTTCTTCAGGCCAGGCCAAACGAAGCGTGCGGAAATCAATTTGACCGTGGCCTGCCTGCCAGGGTGGCTCAGCTGATGAAGCTTCTGGAACACCTGCCTTCTGAAGGGTTCTGTAACATAAGGGCGGGTGTTACTGGTGGAGACATCGCAGTGCAGCTCCGCCCCTGAGTCGGGGAAGCGCACTCTTTCCATCTTGAGCGATGTGCTGTTGCTTGCCAGGAGGCCTTGAAGCTCAGGATCGCTTTCCTGGGAATGTGCCAGAGCCGTGTAATCAAGTGTTGGAAGTGTTATCGCCTCTACTCGTGACAGTGCATCCGCCACAACATTGTCCTTGCCTGCAACAAACTGGATGTCTGTGGTGAATTGGGCTATGTAATCCAGGTAACGAAATTGCCTTGGTGAGCAATTCTCCCTACTATGCGCGTACGCGTATGACAGGGGTTTGTGATCCGTGTAAATGGTGAAGTGTCTACCTTCAACCATGTGCCGGAAGTATCGGACTGCGTCGTAGATGGCTAAGAGCTCCCTGTCATACGGGCTGTACTTCTTCTGCGATGCGGACAAACGCCTGGAGAAAAATGCTAGTGGTCGCCATGAATTACCTGCCTTCTGCTGTAGTACTGCGCCTATTGAGGTATCTGATGCGTCTGTAAATATAGCAAGCTCAGCATTGGGGTCTGGGTGTGCTAGCAAGGCAGCCTGGGACAAACCATGTTTGCAAGCATTAAAAGCATGTAGCATTTCTTCCGACAAGCTAATTGGCTGATTTCCTTTGGTTTTAGGCCCTGAGAGGACAATGTTTAGTGGTGACTGCAAGCGAGCGGCTTCTGGTACAAAGCGGCGATAAAAATTGAACATACCCAGGAAGCGACGCATCTCCTTGACGGTCTTGGGAGCTGGATAGTCCTGGATCGCCTGCACCTTCTCCGGCAAGGGACGAACACCTTCTGCGGACAACTCATGCCCTAGAAAGGTGATGGAGGTCTGGCCAAACTCACACTTAGCAGAGTTAACCAGGATGCCGTAGTCAGATAACCGCTTCAGGAGCTGGTGCAGATGCTCGGTGTGCTGGGCTGCCGTCTCTGAGAACAGGAGAATGTCATCTAAATAACAGTAGCAGAACGGCAGTCCACGGAGCACCTCGTCCATGAAACGCTGGAATGTCTGCGCTGCGTTCCTGAGACCAAACGTCATATACGGGAACTCATACAGCCCGAACGGTGTGGTGATTGCTGTCTTGTGGATATCAGCTGACTGGACAGGTATTTGGTTGTACGCTTTAATTAGGTCAATTTTACTGTATATTCTGCTGCCAGCCAGCTGATGTGAGAAGTCCTGTATGTGCGGGATGGGGTACCTGTCCGGGACAGTGCGGGCATTCAGTGCTCTGTAGTCTCCACAAGGCCGCCAGCTGTTGTCCTTCTTGGGAGCGAGGTGAAGTGGTGAGGACCATGAACTCTCAGACGGTCGTGCCGTGCCGCTCGCTAGCATCGCCTCGAACTCCTTCTGAGCGACCTTGAGCTTGTCTGGTGCGAGACGGCGAGGGCGACTGAAAATGGGCGGCCCTGGTGTGGTGCGGATGTGGTGCACAGTACCGTGACTAACCTGCCTTTGTTTTCCCGCAGGCCGTGTGATCTCCGGGTACTGCCGAAGAAGCTCATGGTACTTCGTGTTGCCACCAACCGACTTCACTGAGGCAATGTCAGCTGCCGAACCGGTTGCTAGAGACGCCGTGGAGGACAGCTGGGTTAGCCCGTCGATGAGGCGGTAATGATTTAAATCGACCAATATGTTATAATGCGCCAGAAAATCGGCGCCTATGATGGGTTTTGTGACGTCAGCGACCACGAACTTCCATGAGTACACACGGCGGAGCCCTAAGTTTAAATGGAGCTCGACCCAACCGTATGTGTTGATGGCGGTTCCGTTGGCCGCGTAAAGTTGGTACGTCGTCTTGCTGCGCCGCTGCTGTAGTGCTGTACGTGGGTACACACAAAGATCGGACCCTGTGTCCACTAGAAATGTGGTTTTAGTGGACCGATCTGTGACAAATAGGCGGCGTGGTTTGTTGGGGCAGCCATTTGCCGCTACTTCCGGCTGCCGGTGGCATTTCCCGCGAACGTACACGGCGTTGTGCACCGCGTGGCCTTTTCACCAAAACTGTTGTGGTACCAGCAGTGGTCGTCGTTCCACGGGCCTCTGGAGCGCGAGCGGCCGCGCCGACTAGGGGTCCGTTGTCTGCCACCACGCCTGAACCTGTCAGAGGATCGCGAGTGGTGATGTACCTGACCACGTGTTTGAAGCGCCGCTACCTGTTTTGTTAACCCAGCTATGCATTGTTTCAGCTCGCTGATCTCGCTGCAGGTGTTCGTGCTTGCCACGGCGGGAGGTGATGTGAGCGCCGGGGCGGGCGCAGGCGCGATCTCGTGCACGCGGTCGGCTAAATCTGCGACAGACTGGAGGGCAAGATTAGGCTGTGACGCGATAACCGTCTGGATGTTGGTTGGCAGCCTACTCGCCCACAACGTGGACAGAAACGCCTCTGGCACATTTGGTCCAGCCAGGGTTTGAAGGTGCCGTAAAAAATGAGAGGGTTTACGGTCGCCTAGCTCCTCGTGGGTGAGGATCTGTTGCACCCTTTTTTCCCGTGAGTCAGAGAGCCTACGTATTAGCTCGGCCTTCAGCTTTACGTACTTGTCTTGGGCTGGCGGGTTTTCGATAATGTCCCTCGCCTCGACCATATATCGGTGATCAAGCTGGCCCACGACGGTATAAAATTTGGTGCTGTCGGCGGTAATACCGGCGATCGTGAACTGACCTTCAACCTGGGCGAACCAAAGTGCTGGCTCCTCTGGCCAGAATGGCGGCAATCTGACGCTCACTCTGCAGACGTCCTGTTTCTCTGCCGACGCTCCTCCAGTCGTCGCTTCTGCTGCTCCGGTTGACATGATGTATCGTCAGGCTTCTGTGTTCTTCTCGGGGTCACCAATGAAGTGTTACGGGGTAGATTAAAGAATAAACTGTATTCAGTAAAACTGCTTGTATTTCTGCCTACCACGCCACTTCTTTAAAACAATTACAGGTACAAAAACAACAATAAGGACTATGGACAATTTGCACAAGTAAAACAGAAAATATAAAATAGTTGGAGCTGACTGGGCGAGACTAGCGTTCTCAAAAGTTCTGGAAGCTATGTGTGTCGCTATACCGAGCGCGCATTCGCCTTGAGGCAAGGTCGAACACTGGGGTCGTTGACCTCTCCCAGTGGGTTCAAAATAATGCACATCACGGTCCGGCCACGATCGGTTCCGAAGATTTCCGACCGTGCCCGAATGTGTGTTTCGTTCCCTAATCTGGACGTGCATTCGTTTTACATATATAAAGTTGTGGAGTGTAAATAACTGTGTGTAATAATAATTGTAATATATATTGTAATATGTCCATAGATATTTTGTGTGTTATAAATATAGTAAATAAGTAATTGTTGTGAATAATATATAATGTGCTAACCATGGTATAGACAATAATTCCTCGTTTGTTGTCTATGACGAACAAAACGTAAATATGACAGCTGACATGTCGAACGAGGAATTATGTTAGGTTATGTAATGTGTTGTGTGTAGTGTTTACAATTAGCTTTTAAGAGATATAATTAAGAAACTAATCGTTCTAACCACTACACGACGATTGTTTTATTAAGACCACATGAGGGGGCTTTTTCTGAGACCTTTGTAAGAGGTAGTCGTGTCGTGTTTTAAATATAACCTTTGTTTTTATTCAATTGTTTAGTGATTATATTGTTAAAGTATTCGTACAAAGTTGTTTTAATCAATAATTAGAGATCTAAGCACATATAAAGTTAATATCAGAAGTGGAACGCGATACCCACACACGGTTATGGGTAAACAAAGTAAGCGTGATAAACGCCTAAAACAAAAAAAACGCACACGTTCAAGCTCAAGTTCTAGCAGCAGTCGTAGTGCCAGGACTCCGTCACCTCCGCCGAAACACAGGAAACAGGTATCACGTAAGGCTGATACCTCAACTGTGAGTACAAATAACACTTTGAATAACATTATACCCGAGTTCGATCCGCTGAGAGACGATGTGAACGCTTGGCTTAGTATTATCAAGTCCTACGCTCAAACTTTTACATGGACTGACGAAATGACCCGTTATCAAGCTCTCAACAAATTAAAGGGTTCCGCAAAAGTGTGGTATGACTCACTGTTACGATCGGATAGTCATTGGCCTACGTGGAAATGGAAGAGCTGGACGCGTAAGTTGGCTTCCAGTTTTCAAATTCGGCGGAATATGTACGATCTTTTAAAAGATATCATACATAAAAAGCCGTTAGAAAATCAGTCTCTGTACGAGTTTTATTTTGAACAGAAATGTAAAATAGATCGTTTATCTTTGGAATTTTCGGAACAAGATATTATTTCTATTATTGTCGGTAATATAGGAGACAGTGGTATAGGCGCATCAATTGAAGCGAATAATTTCGTGACATGCGACAGTTTAGCTAGTTTCCTACATGGTCGAACGTACACATCAAAAAGCGCGAAACAGATCGCAAATACACGCGATGGCCAGGCGAAACTGATCAGTCAGAATCAGATGTCTGCGACCACGAGATCAGTGACTGTGCCCTCAGCGAACGTAGTGGGTCAAGCTGCTTCTGCTAACAATAATCAAGACGTGGGCCAGGCACGGGGTCGGGGGCAGATCAAGTGTTATCTGTGCGGCGGTAACCATAAACGAAGTCAGTGTGATGCAAATAAATGTGGTTATTGTGGCAGGCGAGGTCATTTAGAATCGACATGTTACCATAAAAAGAACGCGGTTAAACCAGACAAACAAGAAACAAAATGTGTTTCAACCCCTGACCCGCGAAATAAATTTGTGAAAATAATATGTATTAATAATCTGCATAAAGAAGCGTTCATTGATACGGGAAGCAGTTGTTCATTGATTTCTGAATCGTTCGTCAAAAGATATTCAATGGAAAACATTGTGTTGACCGCACCAGTTTTGTTGCAAGGTTTCTCAAAAGAAAATTCAAAATTTGTAACTCACAAGATAACAGCTGATCTGAAAATCGATTCGGTGTGTCTGACTCAGGTTGATTTCTATGTAATTGACAACCTGGCAGATTGTGAAATATTGATAGGAAGAAACGTGACGGAGCGGTCTGACCTGATATACTCGCGAGTGGGTGACAAATTCAAACTTGACTATGCGAATTCATTTACTGAGTTTTGTAACACAATTAGTAATTTTGAGTTCGATAGCGAGTCCCATCAGAATGAATTAATAAGACTTTTTCAAAAATATGATGACTGTGTGGCGTCAAATATCAAAGAACTAGGAAAGGTAAACGGCCACGAAATGATAATTAACGTAACTGGTTCTCAACCAATTCAATGCAGACCCTTTAGGTCTTCTCACGCAGACAGAAAGAAAATTCGCGAAATGGTAGATGAGCTTCTGAAGAACAATATCATACGTGAAAGCAAATCACCATACGCGAGCCCTGCGTTACTTGTCAATAAAAAAAATGGAGAAAAAAGACTCTGCATTGATTATAGAGCACTAAATAAGATAACAATTAAAGACAAATATCCAATGCCGCGCATTGAGGATCTTGTAGATAGGCTTAGGGGCTATAAATGTTTTACCAGTCTAGATTTAAAAAGTGGATATTATCAAATATTAATGCATTCGCAATCTATAGAAAAGACCGCCTTTATTACTGAAGATGGGCATTACGAATTTTTAAGACTTCCGTTTGGGCTGGCTAACGCACCAGCTTGTTTCCAACAAATGATGAACAACGCGTTGGGAAATTTAAGATTCGAGAATGTCATTTTATATTTGGATGACGTATATTTAGTGACAGAAACGGTAGAGCAAAATTTAAAATTATTAGAACGAGTTCTCCAAATCTTTAGAGAAAACGGGCTCACGTTGAATCTGAAAAAATGTCATTTTTTCAAAAATGAAATTGAATTTCTAGGATACAAAATCAAGCAGGATTGTGTGATGCCAAATCAGCCCAAACTGGAGGCTATTCGAAATTACCCCTGTCCCAAAACAGTACACCAACTTCGACAGTTTCTTGGCCTTGTAAGCTACTTTAGGAAATTTATTAAGAGCTGCGCTATGATTACTGCTCCACTCTCAAAGTTATTGAAGAAGGGCTCTGTCTGGGAATGGGGTAAGGTTCATGAAGAGGCATTTCAATCGTTAAAGAACAAATTAACGTCTGAAAGTGTTCTATCCATTTTTGACCCGAATAAAGATAACGTATTATATACGGATGCTAGTAGAGATGGTGTTGCTGGTATTCTTATGCAAATCACTGACGAAGGTGAAAAACCTGTCCATTATTATAGTAGACAAACTACGGAAGATGAGAAAAAGTACCACTCATTTGAACTGGAGTTATTAGCGATTGTTAGTTCGCTTCAAAAGTTCCGATTATACCTAATCGGATCATCTTTTAAAATAGTGACCGATTGCAACGCCGTAAGATACGCATTAACAAAAAAAGAGATTATTCCCCGGATTGCGCGTTGGGTTTTGTCCACACAAGAATTCTCGTTTGATATCGTCCACCGACAAGGCACGCGAATGCAACACGTAGACGCCTTGAGTCGTAACCCAATGCAGTCCGGAGAAAAATCAGAAACCGAGATTATAATGTCAATAACGGAAGCAGATTGGTTGCTTTCAGTACAAGTACAAGATGCCGAGTTACAACGTATTCGAGCAATTATAGGATCAGGACAGGCCGAAGAAAATAAAGATGTTTTTAACAAATATGTTGTCCTCGGTGGCAAAGTTTACAGAAGAACAACCCAAGGTCGTCGGTGGGTGGTCCCAAAGAAATGCATTTGGCAAATAATTAAATGTAACCATGACGACCTCGGGCATTTCTCTGTTGACAAAACAGTAGAACGAGTAAGCTATCAGTATTGGTTTCCTAGAATGCGACATATCATAAAGAAATATATTAAAAACTGCATAAATTGCATATATTTTAAGAATAAGGGCGGTCCAAAGGAAGGAGAGCTATACCCGTTGCCAAAGTATGCACAGCCTTTTCACACGCTTCATATGGATCATTTAGGACCTTTTTTTACGACTAAAGCCATAAATAAATATTTATTGGTAATCGTAGATGCTTTTACAAAATTTGTGTTCATTTTGGCGGTTCGCACAACCAAATCTTCTTGTGTAATTAAAGAATTAGAAACTATTTCTAAGACATTCGGAAATCCTCAAAGAATAATTACAGACGCCGCGACATGCTTCACTTCGAATAATTTTACACAGTATTGTTCGAATAAAAACATACGTTTACATACGATTGCAACCGGTATGCCTCGTTCTAATGGCCAGGTTGAGCGTTTTAATAAAACTATTTTAGAAGCATTAAAAGCAATAGGCGCTAACGATACAGACGATAGGTGGGACCAGTACGTAAAAGCCTTACAACAAGGTATGAATAGTACAGTTCACAAGACAACAAAAACTATTCCTAGTGAAGTTTTTCTCGGATATAGATTACGCACTGATAGTGATAGTTTAGCTCCGGTGATTGGGCATAGGCTGGATGTAACTGAATTGCGTAAAAGGGCAGAGACAAATATTAAGTCCAACGCGGAATCACAAAAACAGCGATTTGATAGAAACCGTACAAAAGCACGAGTTTACGTCGAAGGAGATTTGGTACTCGTCAAAATACAAAGCCAGACAAATGACGGTCAAAGTCGGAAGTTGTTACCTGTTTACAAAGGCCCCTTTCAAGTGAAGAAGGTATTGGGGAATGATAGATATGAGGTGACGGATGTAAAAGGCAGTGAAAGGAGCACTAAGAAGTATACAGGCGTAACCGCTGCTGAGACCATGAAACCATGGATACATATTGATGATTGGGAGATGAATTAAACATACGTTCTAACTTATACCATTACTGCCCGTGTTGGCGATTAAGGTAATTTAAAATTTACCGTAGGCGTATGTACGAGTCAAGATCAAATGCTTTAAGTAATTATAGATGTTCCATGTTGTAAATTACACATTAAAGGCCGAGTGGTAGGTTCAAATAGAGAACGAACTTGGAACACTCAAGTGTGGAAAGGCCCTTTGAGTGCAAGTGGTTCTGGGACAAACTTGGTACGCTTAAGTGTGGCTAAAAGCCCTTTAAGTTCAAGTCGAAATTAGAAGAACTTAATACGCTTTATAGATGTTCCATGTTGTAAATTACACATTAAAGGCAGAGTGGTAGGTTCAAATAGAGAACGAACTTGGAACGCTCAAGTGTGGAAAGACCCTTTGAGTGCAAGTGGTTCTGGAACGAACTTGGTACGCTTAAGTGTGGCTAAAGGCCCTTTGAGTGCAAGTCGAAATTAGAAGAATTTAATACGCTTTATAGATGTTCCATGTTGTGAATTACACATTAAAGGCAGAGTGGTAGGTTCAAATGCAGAACGAACTTGGAACGCTCAAGTGTGGAAAGGCCCTTTGAGTGCAAGTGGTTCTGGGACGAACTTGGTACGCTTAAGTGTGGCTAAAGGCCCTTTGAGTGCAAGTGGTTCTAGGACGAACTTGGTACGCTTAAGTGTGGCAAAAAGCTCTTTGAGTGCAAGTGGTTCTGTAACGAACCTGGTACGTTTAAGTATGACTAGAGACCCTTTGAGTGCAAGGCGAAATGAGACGAATTTAATACGCTTAAGTGTGGCTATGCCCTTTGAGCGCAAGTGGCGATAAGACCAATTTGGTACGCTTAAGTGAGGCTATAGGCCCTTTGAGTGCAAGTGGTCAAATCCGATTTATATACAATGTCGCTTTAAGCGCACATGATATTTGGTACACTTAAGTGAGGCTATAGGCCCTTTGAGTGCAAGTGGTCAAATCCGATTTATATACAATGTCGCTATAAGCGCACATGATTTACTATTATTGAAGCCTATCCTCGGAAATACTCTGATGAAATAATGTGTAATGAACAATGACAGTCATGATCCAGAGAATTGTAATCCACAATGCATGTGCAACCGGCAAACTGATAAATTATTAATAATTTGTGTTTCAGCACTTTATCTGAACTCGTGAGGTACCTGATGGGACAGGCACCTGGTAGGACGGCCGTGTTGGCGATTGCCGCGCTCTCTTTAAAAAGTTAAGAGTGACATCACCGAAGCGGCATGGCGGCCCACGGCGGCGACGCGAGGTGCGTGCTCTGCTGTTTCCTGAGCCGGACGTAAACACCGATAAGATGGATCAAAATTCAGCATGGGAACATAAGCAAGAGCAGCGTTGCGACGATTGTTTTATTAAGACCACATGAGGGGGCTTTTTCTGAGACCTTTGTAAGAGGTAGTCGTGTCGTGTTTTAAATATAACCTTTGTTTTTATTCAATTGTTTAGTGATTATATTGTTAAAGTATTCGTACAAAGTTGTTTTAATCAATAATTAGAGATCTAAGCACATATAAAGTTAATACAAGGAACAAAAGAAAACGACTTCGTGATCAATGTAATCCGTTCGATATGGATGATGCGCAATTCATACAACGATATCGACTTAGCAAAGATTTGGTACGGAATCTTTGTGAGGAGCTGAGACCGCACATGTTAGGGCCTACAAAATCCACGGATTTATCAGTGGAGACTAAGGTATTTGTTTTGTTTTTACTATGAGACCTTAACATATCATAATATTATGAACTTAGAGTTTTAACTAAACATTATTCTCTTTTTAGGTTTTGGTAGCATTGTCATTTTATGCTACTGGCTCCTATCAACGCCCCACAGGTGATATAGGCTCTCATTCAATATCCCAGGCATCAGTTTCAACAGTAATTAAGCAAATCTCATCCACTGAACTATAATAATTACAATTGTATGAATATTATAACATGTTAAAAACGAAATATTAATTAAAGACACTGAATAACACTTACGCCATATTTTTGTTTATACTCCGGACCTAAGACGGCCCACTGACCAATCTTACGAATGCAAGTATGTTTTAAATAAACAAAGATAGTTTGTAAAACAATAATAATATGTTCTATTGAAGTGGTAGAATTTCCCGCTGAACTTCAAGTGGATTACGTTCGGAAACATAATCTCGCGTTACAATTTACAAACACAAAATTATGATATGAATTAATTATATAGCACAATAGGTATACATTGCGTTCATATTTTAACCTACTTCTATACTAGATTCATATTTATTTATTATTATTATCATAAAATACGTGATCTAAATAAAACCGTAACTTGCCGCTAAATATTTAATTGTGTTTCTGAACGTAACGGCAGAGAATTACAAGCCAGCCATAGACAAACTACCCAGCGTGAAGTCGGTCAGAATTAGGAACGTCATAATACGAAATCTAACCAGCCAGTGAAATGAATTGCCTGGAACTTGCCTGGTTTTTTAAAAGTTCGTAATAGGCCCCCAGAAATGCTAAGTCACATATCCATTTTGGGTCACTTAATTCAGATAGTGGTTTATCTTTTATTTTCATAAAGTCTGCTATCTCATTTCTAAGCTCGTAAAACCGTTTCAACATTTTTCCTTTGCTCAGCCATCTGACTTCACAATAATATGTTACGTCGTTATATTCAGCTGATATTTCATCCAAAAACGCCTTGAACTGACTATGGTTAAGACCTCGGGATCGAATAAAGTTGATGGTTTTTACTACCACATTCATAACATTCTGGAGTCGAATGGACTTAGAACACATGTTCTGTTGGTGGATAATGCAATGAAGGACTATCAAATCATCTTTTTGCACATTTAATTCTGTTGCTTTTACATTCAAAATTCCGATGAAACCTTTACGTAAACCGACCATAGAAGGTGCACCACCAGTGCATACTCCAATTAATGTTGACCATGGCAAGCCAAAACTTGTGAATACCTTTTGAACTTCAATAAAAATATCCTCTCCTGTAGTGGTTCCTTTAAGCGGCTGTAAAGTAAAGCAAGCAATTCCTCAGTAACAGTGAACTCCTTATCAACACCTCGAATAAATATAGCCAGTTGAGCTGTGTCAGACAAATCGGTGCTCTCGTCTAATGCTATGGAAAATGATTCAAAACCAGCCATACGGTCAGTCAATGTTGTTTTTATATCATTAGCCATCATTTCTATACGTCGAACAACAGTTCGTCTTGATAAACTAATTTTTTCAAATTCATTTTTCTTTTCGGGACACAAAATACTGCAAACTTCTAACATACACTCCTTGATAAATTCTCCTTCGGCAAATGGTTTTAAAGCCTTTGCCAATTTTGAGCTAACTATAAAACTAGCTTTCACAACATTATCATGTTGTGTTCTTTGTTTATGAAACATTTGTTGCTGTTTTTCCTTTGCGGTAAGCTTCTGGATTTTGTGTTCTGAATTGTCCTGTCAGTGAGTGCAGCGTAGCATGCTTAGTTAAGTAATGCCTCTTTATATTGAATTCTTTCATTACTTAATGTAATGTGTTTCATTACTGAAGTATGTCATGCTCGCTCAGATGTCTCGCTGATGGTGGCGCGTGTGTTGGATCATTTAGCTCCCTTCAAAATGGTTGAGCTGAATGGTGCAGATTCATGCGTCATGCTCGTGAACGGGCGCCGTTAGTTGGGACTGGTCACCTCTTAGCGTCCTCGGCTTATTTGTAATTATTTAATTAGAAATTGTTTTTGTTTCTCTTTCTACTATGGACGCGTTTTTTATTTTACATCGTCCTCACATTTAGTTATAATTTCAACATTATTTTTGTACTAATCTTTACGTATCATAAATTGATAAATTTAAAAGAGTGTCCATAGAGTTTCTTGCCCGTTCTTCTCCATAGGTACCTACTACGCTTTGGAATGGGCAACTAGCTTCATATTTCTAACTGACGACTCCTTGACAATTCAAAAGTGCCTGTAAATGGTTTAATTGAAATAAATGCTTTGAGTTTAAATGGATTCATTACACAGCAAACAAATAGGCTTACCACTGTGCAAGATAAAAAATGTTTAATGAAATCAAGGTTTGAAAATGTTGAAATTATAGCAACAGCTTTTAAGAATAGAATTATGACTTACCGCTTAAACCCATCCAAAGAAGACGAGAACCTCATACCAGAGGCGTTCTTAGATGATAAGCGGCAACATATCTTAGAAATCATTAAGTTTTTACTGTCAAAAAATACCTCTATCAAAGTTAACTTTGAACTGTTTGCTTATTTTATATTACCTAAATCAAATGAGCAGCAGTTAAAGTCATTTAATACGAAATATGAAATTATATACAGAAGTACTGATTTTAATAAGATATACTCAAATTTAATAGAAGTATTTAAAAGTAAACTTACCGAATTCGAGCATTGTGAATCTGGATGGTCATTTGTTTCCTTAAGTCATCTAGAAATCAATATAAATAAATATTGCCCTTTGCGGGGTGGTACTTATTTAGACCTACCTGGTGTTATTAAAAATACAAAAAGTTGTTTGAATATACAGAATAATGATGAGAATTGTTTTTTGTGGAGTATAGTCGCATCGTTATATCCAGCCAAAAATAATGTCTGCAGGACGAACTCCTACCCACATTTTAGTTCAATATTTAATCTAGAAGGTATTTCATTTCCACCTTCATTTGGCGATATCAAGTTATTTGAAAAGAATAACTGTGAGTTAAGTATTAATGTTTACGGATTAAATGAATACTATACTGTAACCGGCCCTCTCTATGTGACGAGCTGTAAGAAAAATAAACATATTAACTTACTGTATTTTGAAAAAAAAACAACAAAGGTCATTACTGTTTAATTAAAAACCTTTTACGTTTAGTGCGTCGACAAGTTTCATACCATAAAGGTCGAATGCAGGCACGTATACAGAGGGGGGGATAGTTGGGATTTATCCCCCCCCCCGAAATCTGACTGAAAAAAAAAAAACGTTTTAAGCCATCTGTTTATTTATTCGCTTGCGTGTTCTTTCAATAAGTAGGTAAAATAAAAATATAGATAGATCTTGATCTGATTATGTAAGCGACGTTACTAGTAGCGCCATCTAACCTATTTAGAGAGAAACCGAGAACGAAAACAGTAATGAACGACATCTATCGTCGAGTAGAAAAACGAATAGTAGAAAGATCGTCGCGTTGAGTAGCGAAATATCGAGAAGCTTCCATAACTTTCTGCTACCAGGTAGTAGATGGCGCAATATTCCACAGTGTTCCAGAATACGAAAATGTAGTATAAATACGGCGGGGGCGGGAGTCCGGGAACCTGCATGTCAGTTTATTTCGAGAGCGATTCAAGTGAGAATCGAGAGCGACAAGCGAGAAGAAAAGTGAAATACCTCTGCAATAGTGACAGTATAGTGCAATAGACCAGTTTATTTTGATATTGGTTTCAGTTTCATAGAGAGTAGAGTAAATTCCTACCGACTTGGTTCACCTGATACTTTGCCCGTGCCGTGAAATAAAGGAAAAAAACTTCAAAACCACTGTTTTCATTGGATTCGCCAAATCGCCAGTCCGTTACGTACGTGAGATAGTGTTGGACAATTTTGGACCTGCAGACGTCATAATTTGTTGGACCGTTCGCCCTATCCATCACAGATTACTTAAATAAAGTAAAGTAATGTGTGAAATGTGAGTGCTTCTTGATTTGTGCTTGTTTGAACGTATATAAATTGCTGCTGCTAAAATGAAGAGAATTGACAACTTTTTCAAGCCAGTGGCAAAAAAAATTGTTACTACTAGCGAGGAAAAAACTAGTCCAAGCATGGCTTCTGCTGTTGATAGTAGACAACTAGAAACAACTTCGTCAAAATTTACAGAAAAAAATGTGATTTCAGCCGAACCGGCTGGAAGATGTAGAGATGAAGGAGAATGTTCAACTTCAAAAACGTGCAGTTTAGATACAATGATTATAAGTGAAACTTTTCCTGATATTGGCGTGGTTTCTAATGCCATATATAACACACAGTATCCTCCTCTTGTACTCACAGATGAACAGAAAAAAAATATTATTACACAGCCGTTTGTCCCAGATGCGTCATTTTCGTTTCCGGCTAGTAGCTTTGGAAAGAGGAAACTTAGATTTCGAAGAGAATGGATGGGATCATGGGAATGGTTAACATATTCGCCGAGGAGGAATGGTGTGTTCTGCAAATATTGCGTTGTCTTTTCATCAGGCACCGCTGAAAAAGGTTCCCACCAAACACTTGGAAGTTTTGTCAGCAAACCATTTGATAATTGGAAAGATGCAACAGAGAGATTTCGCGAACATTCTGCTGCTAAATATCACCAGTTTTCTAAGTTATGCGCAGAAAATTTCTTACGCGTAATGGATTCAGCAGCTATAGACATTGCATCGCTGCTTAATGATCAAAGGCTCAAAGAAAAGGAAAGAAATAGAACAGCACTAAAACCTATAATCGAAGCTATCATCTTCTGTGGAGAGCAAGAGTTGCCGCTTCGTGGAGACAAAGACAGTGGACCATTGACTTTAGAAAAGCCACTTGGTAAAGATGGAAAATTCAGGGCTCTGCTACGATACCGAGCAAGCTATGATAATATCCTGAAAGATCATATCATTACAACCCCTAAAAATGCAACGTATTTTAGCCCTATTATTCAAAATGAAATAATAGATACTTGCGGAAAGATAATTCAGAAAAAAGTTGTGACACAAATAAATAGTTCAGTGTTTCGCGATTCTTGGCGATGAAACTTTAGATGTGAGTGGAACTGAGCAATTGTCTTTATGTGCGAGATACGTTTATAAAGGTATTTTGAGGGAGGACTTTCTCAGTTTCATTGAAATACACGACCTAAGTGCCGAAAATATAAGTGCAGAAATTTTAAAGAAATGTCATGAGATTGGTTTGAATCTCGATAAACTAGTTGGTCAGGGGTATGACGGAGCTGCTACCATGGGAGGACACATCAGTGGTGTGCAGACGAGAATCAGAAAAGAATTTCCTAAGGCCACATACGTACATTGCTCAGCACATCGTCTGAACCTAGTTCTTTCAAAAGCTCTTTCAGTTCCCGAGGTGAGAAATTCAATAGGCGTTGTGAAGGAAGTCTGCAATTTACTTCGCAACAATGCAATGGCCGGGAAACAGTTCAAGGAAAATGTGGAAAAGCTCACACCAGAAAGTAAGAAAAAATGACTGGTGTGTGACACTAGATTTATAGAACGTCACGACTCTATAAATGTATTTGGTGAGTTACTCGAACCTATTGTCATTACATTAAGAGAACTATCCTACACAAACAGAACTGTCGCCCAAACTGCCTCTACACTCATAGCTGCGATGGAAAAGAGTAGTTTCTTGATTTCTCTAAAAACCTGTGAAAGATTTTTCAGTTATACTCTCCCACTGTCAGCATGTTTGCAGAACCCTACACACGACCTGGCCTCTGCTATGAAATTTTCCGATGACATTATCGGAAAACTAAAAGAGATACGTGACGATGTTAACCCGGTATTCTCAGAAATATATAACGCATGCCGCAAAATAGCGGATGTCTTGCAAATAGAAATTCAGCGTCCTCGAGTTACTGCCCACCAATCTGCACGAAGCAACCCTCCCAGCGATACTGCTGAAGAATACTTCAGAAGAACTATTTTTATACCGTGCTTGGACGATTTGATATCTGGCATGAATGATAGATTTGCGAATTAAAGAGAGCTGCTTTCTTCTTTAGAAATTATTCTTCCGAAAAATGTGGACGAGAGGAAAATAAGTGAATTAGAAAATATGAAAATTTATTGGGAAGAAAGTGTTGGAGAATCACTAATAAAAGCAGAGTACAGTATGTGGTGTGCCAAGTGGAAAAACACAGATAAGAAACCAGTCGAAATTATGGAAATTTTAGACACGTGTGACAAAGTTTTCTTTCCTACCATTAACAGGCTAATACATATTCTGGCCACCCTTCCGGTTTCAACGGCATCTGTGGAGCGGTCATTTTCATGCCTAAAGAGAATAAAATCCTTCCTAAGGAATAGAATGGCGGGCGAGAGGCTTACTGGTCTCGCTCTATTGTATATTCATTCCGATTTGGCGCCAGATCCTGATATGGTACTAGACGTAATGGCTGCCAGCGGAAACAGAAAAATACTTATATAATTATAGTATAGTACAGTGAAAATTATAGTACAGTGAAAATTATAGTACAGTGATTACAGCGATTTTCACACAGTTCACATGGTTGTTTCAATGTTTGTCCCCCCCCGAACCAAAAGTCTGGATACGTGCCTGGTCGAATGTATTTATGTGAGACTTGCCTGCAGTTTTTTACCTCTGAAACAAAGTATAACTCTCATAGTTGCTCCAAAATTTTAACCATACTACCTGACAAAAACAGTGTATTACAATTCAAAAATTATGAACGAAAGCAAAAAATAAATTTTGTTATATACGCTGATTTTGAAAGTATATTAATGGATTATGAAATAGAGCAGTGATAAAAATACGAAAAAGAAGAAACTACATCAACCGTCTTGTTTTGCATTTTACGTGTGTTGCTCACATGACAGCAGTTTAAATAAATACGTTACATATAGAGGGCCTAACTGTGTGCAAGTGTTTGTTGAAAAATTGATAGGAGAAGTGAAATTGATTCATAAAATTTTAATGACAAAGAAACTAATGCATTCTATGACGAGAGAGCAAACTAATAATTATCGTGAAGCAACTACATGCCATACCTGTAATCATTTGTTATTTGATGATAAAGTTTGTGATCATGACCACATCAAAAAACTATTGATGCTATCAGCCCCCGCTCAAGCACCCCGCTTTATACAGGGAACCCCTTCAACATCTTCCCGTCACACCCCAGATACTATTGTCGGAACATCACTGATCTGCAGTCCTGGAACTTCCCATAAATCTAATCATGGTGTCTTGACCTGTTCAGTTAACGGGGACATAGGATTCATTGCCCAGGGTGTAAAAGGAGCCGTCTTGGGGAGGTTGATCTCTGTCCTGAAAAAACCAAAGCCAATTGAAAAGACTCTGAACACTGATCTGGAAATCTTAATATCCCGACTTGAATCTGACCCAAGCTTCCTATTAAATTATGATGGCTCTCCAAAAGAGAAGAAGTTATCTATGTTTCAACATTTATTAAAGGGTATCCCTACCCTCACAAACCAATGGGTGCTTTCAGAAAACTTTCCTTAAATAATTTCATAAAATTAAGACAACATTATCCATGTGATATAAGGTCTGAATCCTCCCTATTTTCCCCTTTATTACCTCAAGATTATTTGATAATCTGTAAGACCGCCTCCTAGGAATTAAGGATTAGTTATAAGATAATTTGGATCACAACTTTATAATACTCTTTATTGCTAATAAAAAACCAATGAAAAATATTCAATTAAACAAAAGATCTTTCATTAAGCAAAAATTCAAGATGAGTTCTCTTCGGACTGCATTATCCAACCTCAAAGTGAAAAAGATAAAGCCTATGTCGAACCTTATGGAAGCTTCTACTCCAAAGGAAATACAATACAGCCCTATTATGGTTGCATATACAATCGACTTAACGATTGAAGGACATATAGCAGTGAAAACTATTCCCATCTTAATAGATGCATTCTCTCTAGCTCTAGCTCTGGAACTTTTTTATAACGATACAAATTGGGCCCCCTGTATTGGATATTTTTGGAAATCATTAAAAGATAATCTAGCATCAACCTTATTCTTACATATGCAAGATCAAAAATCATGTCATATGATGACTGCTCTACTAAATTATACAGGATCCTGTGTGAACTCAGATGCTCCACTCAGGAAGATTGAGGGAGGTAGATCCTGGGAACTTATGGGAAAGGACGGTCATTTAATTATTATTACACTGAAGTTCAAGATTACACTTCAGGTTTTTAGCCATGACAGACGTAGGGATCTGAGAAATCATGGATTTCATCTATTACCAATTCCAGAAGTGAAGGAAAGAAAAACTTTAACATATATGGGACTGAAACAAACCTCCTCTAATTACACCCATGAGAAGAGTTTTGAGAAATTACTAACAATAAATAATGGGCCAAGAAAGACAAGGGTAAGGGCCATTGTACATTCTCACATTATAGATGCCTTCCCACCCAGCGCTCCCCCTGAATACAAAGAGACAAATGACTCAGATGTGTGTGGGATGAATAAACTCTCAAGAATGAGGAAACAACCTCATTCTATTTATCTTTTGACAATATATAATCAAGATTATCCTATTCCTCTTCAATATTCTAATCATAAATGATTTTGATTTTTACTTTTTTACATCCGAATTCGCATTGTAATTTAATCTATAGAGTGTGTCCCTTTATACCTATTATATTTCACAACTTAGCTGGCTATGATTTTCATATATTTATTACAGAATTATCAAAGTATGATGGTGAAATAAAAGTTATAGCAGAAACTAAAGAAAAATACTTAACTATAACAAAAATAATAAATACGGGTAAAGGATGTAAACCAATACAGATAAAATTCATAGACTCGTTTCAATTTCTTAGTTCAAGTCTTGAGAATTTATGCAAAAGTTTAACTGAGGATGATTTTATTCATTTATCGTCACATTTCCCAGACAAAAATCAATTCAATTTACTGCAAAGGAAAGGCATATTTCCGTATGAATATATCTGTTCATGGCAAAAATACAATGAAACACAACTGCCTGCTAAGGATGATTTTTATAACACTTTACAAATGAAACATATAACTAATGCTGAATATCAACATGCTCAGACTGTGTGGAAATATTTTAATATTGGTTCTCTCGGTGAATATACAGACTTGTATTTAAAGTGTGATGTACTATTATTATGTGATATATTTGAAAATTTCAGAAACATTTGTCTACAGCATTATAAACTTGATCCTGCATATTATGTAACCTCACCTGGATTGAGTTGGGATGCTATGCTACTTTATACAGGCGTGCAGTTAGAATTGATTTATGATTTGGAAATTTATGAAATGTTGGAGAAAGGAATACGTGGAGGGTTAGCTCAATGTTCTCACCGATACGCTAAAGCTAATAATATTTATTTACCTCAATTCGATCATTCAAAACCATCAACATATTTAATATACTTGGACTGTAATAACCTTTATGGATATGCTATGACAAAAAAATTACCGATATCAGGATTTAAATTCATGACAAATAATGATATGAAAAAGTTTGATGTACTTAATATGCCTGATGATGGGGAGTACGGATACATTTTAGAAGTAGATTTAGCGTATTCAGATCATTTACACAATTTACATAGTGACCTTTCGCTCCTGAGAAATTCATACCCATTGGGGGGAAAACTCAAAAACTAATTGCAAATTTATATGATAAATATAAGTACGTCATTCATTTTGCTCATTTAACAGAATGTATTAAAAATAGTCTTGTGTTGAAAAAAATTCATAGGATTCTTTGTTTTAAACAAGCACTTTTCTTGAAAAAGTACATATACTTGAATACTAGATTACGGCAAGCAGCTTCAACATCATTTGAAAGAGATTTTTTCAAACTTTTAAATAACTCCATATTTGGTAAAACAATAGAAAATAAACGTAAGCACGTTGACGTAAAATTTGTTACCAAATGGAATGACACTTCGAATAAAACTAACAAATTAATTGGTGCTGAGAAATTAATCATAAAACCTAATTTAAAAAGTGTTTCTATTATATTTAATGAAAATTTTATAGCTGTACAGCTTAGTCCTGAAAAACTTGTTTTAGATAGACCAATATATATTGGATTTGCAGTACTAGAATACTCTAAGCAACATGTATATAACTTTCATTATAATTTCATTAAGAAAAAATACGGTAGTAAAGCTAAATTGATACAGATAGCTTGTTATATTTAATACATACTGAAAACTTTTATAAAGATATGTGTGATAATTTGTAATTTTGAAACTAACAATCATTACAGTATTCCTAAGGTGAATAAAAGAATTCCCGGTTTGTTTAAGGATGAATTAGGAGGAGACCCAATCACAGAATTCATAGGTTTAAGAGCAAAACTGTACTGTATTAAATCATTAAGTAAACAAATTAATAAAGCTAAAGGCGTATCTAAACCCATTACAAGATGTTTAAAACCACATAACTATAAGGAGGTTTTATTTAAAAACTTATCACTTAAGCGTAAAATGAATATGATTAAATCAATGAAACATGTGCTTTACTCGCAAGAAGTAAATAAAGTAGTCTTGAACAGAATAGATGATAAAAGGCAAATTGTATCAAATCAAATTGAGACTGTTCCTTGGGGACATTGTAATTACATATGTTAACTGGTCTTATATATAAATGTTCTTTGATTATATAATTGTAAGTTGTATTTTTTTTAAATATTTGCCTATAAAGAATTAATTCACAACACAATACTTGACTTTTCATTTGTTTCCTTAAGTACCTAATACCAGTACATTTCACTAAATTAATTGACAAGATGAAGTTAGTAACAAATGTAAAGATAGCCCCAAAGAAAGTATATATGTCTATGTAAGGTAATAATTAAATTAATTGACAAGATGAAGTTGATCAAGCTACCCATATCATTAAACGTTAAAAATATAAATCTTGATAAGTCTCCTCAAGAGATTAGACATAGCGCTTTGTTGCCAAATACAATTCGTTGTATAATTTGTGGTCCCTCAAATTGTGGTAAAACAAACGTTGTGATCAGTTTGTTATTGCATGAAAATGGGCTCAAATTTCAAAACCTTTACCTTTACTCGAAGACTAATTTTCAACCAAAATATTGTTTTTTACGAGAAGTAATAAAAAGAGTGCCCCAGATAAAATTCAATGAGTTCAATGACGATAAGGATGTCTTATCTCCGACTGAAGCATTACCAAATTCTGTATTTATATTTGATGATGTCGTATGTGAAAATCAAATAAACATCCGTAATTATTTCTGTATGGGTAGAAATAAGCAAATTTATTGCTTTTACTTATCGCAAACCTACTCAAAAATCCCTAAACAGTTGTTACGCGATAATGCTAACTTTCTTATAATATTTAAACAAGATGATGTAAACTTAAAGCACATCTATGAAGAACATGTCAACTCCGATCTAACATGGAATCAGTTCAAAGATATTTGTAAAACTGTTTGGAGTAACCCTTATAACTTTCTTCTTATTAACAAAGAGTCATCATTAAATAATGGAAGATACAGACAGAATTTTGATATCTTTTTTAAATTTGAATGATACATGTACTTACATATAAATTCATTCTTCGCAAAAACAGTGCTAGTCTTATTCCTCTCTTAGTTGAACACAGTTGTGGTTACATAAGATAAATAAAAATATTAAAATGGAATTAATGAAGTCTGTTGACTCCATAAAAAATAAAATAAAACAAATGAAAACTTAGGAACATACAATGAACTTGTCACTTGATAAAATGCTAAAACCGGTGACAGATCCTCTTAAAACGCTTGTTAATTCAAATAGTTCTATAGAAAAAATAAAAAATAAAGAAACTACAACTCTGACTGCTTGTGAAGAAATTGAGTCGGATGAAAATAATGCTAGCTCATCTCCAAAGTTCAATGATTATTACAAACCAAAATATAACTCCGCACAATTGTCGGAACCCAATTCTAAAAGAGAATTGACAGATAATTTTGAAATTTCATTAGTTGGTGATGACATCCATGGTATTTATAATGGTGTTAATATACCGTTTGGAATAAGAAGTGAACACAAAAACTTACTTATGGGCAATTCAGTTGTATCATTTTCTAAAATTGATAGTTTAAATAATGATAATATAATTATGATTAAAATCGGTGATAAAGCTTATAATTTCACCCCTGGTCTGAAAGAACTATTACTACGAAGAAAACCTGATTTAAAGTTAATATCAAACAAAGATAAACTTGTCTATATGGATATGTTACATTATACAAATGCACATAAAAGAGATTTTAACCCTAAAGGTCAAATAAAAGGCGATAAAAGGATAAAATACCGTGAGATAATCAAACCATTATTTTCTGAATTTTTAAATGATGAAAGTAAGATCAAACTTGGAGGTAACATACCAAAACTAAAAAAATATAAAAACAACACTGATTAAATATATATGGAATGATCCCAACGAATTGGTTGAAAGATTAAAGTTATTGGTAGCTTCGAGAGATGCTGGCAATACAAACCATGATAATGAAATTTTATCTATAATTGAAGAATTAAAAGAAGCTGACATAATTAAATAATAAATAGTGGCAGTGACAAGATTTTGATTCAGTATTACAGACTTATTCATCATGAGCATTGGCAAAGATCGTTACTCTGCTCAGCTTAAAAACGTAACATTTGTACTTTTATGTAACACACGCAAGTCGAAGAGATTGTAGTAATATTAATAAGAGTTTACAAGAATATCAACATGAGCAAAGCAGGTGTGGTAAATGAAATTCATAAAAATGCAAGAGTGAACTTTCCTCGAAGACGTGTTGTTATGAGAGACATAGATGATCTCTGGCAAGCAGATTTAATTGATATGCAATCTGTTGCCGCAGAAAATAAGAATTTTAGGTTTATTCTTGTCATTATCGATACATTTTCAAAATATGGTTGGGTCTTTCCTCTTAAAAACAAATCCAAGGATAGTGTGTGTGACACTTTCAAGATGATGCTGGACAAAGGTCGTGTGCCTAAGAATCTACAAACTGATAATGGAACAGAGTTTTATAATAATAAATTTAATCAACTCATAAAACGCTTTCGCATTAACCATTATTCAACCTTCTCAACAAAAAAAGCGTCAATAGTTGAACGATTCATCAGAACATTGAAGTCTAAGTTGTACAAAGAATTTAGTTTAAAAGGTAACTACAATTGGATAAATAGCACTCCTAATGATGTCATTTTTAAATACAACCATACTCATCATCGAACAATTGATGAAATTCCGGCAAATGTGGATAATATTAATAAAAAATGAATATTAGAAAAATATGTAAAGTTAGAAAAAAAAGGTGGTTTAAAAAGTAAGTTTAAGGTGGGTGATTATGTACGTATCAGTAAATACAAAGGAACATTTGAAAAGGGGTATACTCCAAACTGGTCGACAGAAATATTTAAAATTCGAAAAATACAGAATACAACTCCTTTAACCTACTTAATTGAAGATGCAATCAGAAGTCAACCTATTTTAGGAGCATTTTATGTACAAGAGCTTCAAAAGACAAAATACCCTAATGTATATTTAGTTGAAAAAGTTCTTAGACGAAAAGGAAATAAAGTTCTAGTAAAATGGTTAGGATTGTCTCCCGCTGAAAATAGTTGGATTGAAAAGTCGAATATATTATAAAAAAGAAAAAAAAATGTTAACATTTCAAAGTCATTGATGAAAGTCTTATTATATTTATTAAGTGCTCAATCTATGATTGATCAGTCTTACGATGTGTATTGGAGAGAGTAGTCTTCTCAATTGGCTTATAAACCATTTACCATTTGAATTACATTTACCTGGATATAATTATTGTGGGCCTGGTACAAATCTGATTAAAAGACTTACACGCAGAGATAAAGGTGTGAATAAATTAGACGAATATTGTAAAGAACACGATATTGCCTATCATAAATCGAAAAGCTTAAAGGATCGGGATAAGGCAGATTTAGTTTTATTAAAAATGGCTAAAGAGCGGACTGTTGCCTCTGATGCAAGTGTAGGGGAAAAGTTCGCAGCACATCTAGTAAGCAAAGCTATGTTGGCAAAAATTAAAACTGGTGCTTGTCTAAAAAATCGTGACCATAATAAAAATTCTTCAAAGAAAATTTCGTCTGGCAATGATTTTAAAAATAAATTTAAAAATGTTATTACTAAAACAAAAAGACACATACGGAAATTGAAACCAAAAGGCAAGAAAATGGCAATAGAATTAGCTATGGCTGCTGCAAGAGAATTAGTTAATGATTCATCTATAAAACTTCCTCGTGTTATTCCTACACCAAAAACTGGTGGAGTGTTACCTTTGATTCCTATTTTTGCGGGACTATCTGCGGCAGGAGCTTTAGCAGGAGGTGCGGCTGGAATAGCTAAAACCATAAATGAATTCAAAATGGCAAAAAAGCGTTTTCATGAATTGAAGCGACACAACGAAAAAATGGAGGCTTTTTGCATTGGAAAGGGATTACATCTTAAACCACATAAAAATGGACTCGGAATATTTGTTTCGAAAAAAAAAACTAAAATACCGGCTACCCAAACGAGCCTTAACTAACATTGACATTCTGAAGTATGGTAATAATATTCCTTATTTTCGAGATGTATTTATGAGAGATGAGCTCCCTAAAAAACCTTTCAAAAAAGAGTGTGGAGTTATAAATTTAGACAATTCTAGAAATCCTGGTTCTCATTGGGTAGCCTATGTAAAATGCAACGATTATGTAGAATATTTTGACAGTTACGGAAATCTTAACCCTTAACCAGGTTAAGAGAACATGCCTCCCACATAGTGTTTTGATTCTCTTAACAGGTTTAGGCGATATACCACCCACAAACTGTCAAAAACTCTGTAGAATAATTATATTACCTATGATCATACCAAAAAAAAGTAAATCGGAATGCAAATGTCACTTTTATAGGCAGTCAATCTGTGATTGTCCGTTGGTTGAGTGTTTTTTGAACAAGTGCCACGTTTTTTTTTAATCATGGGATCATGGCGAAACTGCGAAAGATTTGTCGTACAATTTTTTGATATGTTGTAGTTTTTGAGTTGTTCTAATGATTTATGAACAAAAAAAAAACAAAATACTCAAAACTCATTTTCACTTATAATATAGTTAATGTCAATACCTAGGAGGGTAGTGGGATTACGTTTTCCCAAATGTTTTCAGCATTTTTTTTTCAGTTTCAGTGATGCAATATGAAACAAAGCCTGTATAAGTATACGAATCCAAAAAAAAACACAGCAGTTCTCTGGGGCCTGGTTAAGGGTTAAGCCCCCAAAAGAATTTGTAAAATACTTAGGTTCTAAAGTACACTATAATTATGATAATATACAACGCGATCACCTTCAATTGTGGACATCTTTGTTTAAAGTTTTTAAATAATTTTTGGTCTGATCAAGGAATAAAATAAACAGGATCGTCCAGAAGTGTTCAGTATGCAAGCATGTCTTTAACGGTTACCATCTCTGGAAATAAATCAGAACTGGATTCATACTTTCAACCACCTGTAAGTTTATCTGGTCAATACGAGTGCGGTTTGCTATATTTTTCAGTGTTAAACTCAATACCAGGAGGGCATATTAATAAAAACATTTTGCCCGTGATCAGAATCGAATGTGATCTAGTCCATGGTTCATACTCCAACGGATTACCAACCCATATTATTCACGAATTCATATCTAATACTGCTGCAGGTCATCAGTACATAGAAATACCACAAAACGTTATTTACTTTCCAGTGAATAAAAATATAATATCATCTATATCTATTAAGATTGTTGATCAATTTGGTTACTGCATTAACCTCAACAAAGCACATATTCAACTACAACTTCATTTAAAAAAAACGACATGATATTATATTATAAAAACCCTGCAGTCAATATAAAGCACTTTATTTCTTCTACAGCCACTAAAGTGCAAAGACGTAAGAAAAAAGTTAATAAATTGACTAAAACAAATGTCTCGCGGGCCGGATAATATCTTACAGCGGGCCGGATCCGGCCCGCGGGCCGGTTGTTGCCCATATATGGTGTACACGAATATGATTCGTTAAAGCTCTCTTTTCAGTAAAACTACGCTGGCACAAGTCACATTTGAAAGGTTTTTCACCAGTGTGTATACGAATATGATTTATGAAAGCACTCTTATCAATAAAACTACGCTGACAAAAGTCACATTTATAGAGTTTTTCAGCAGTGTGTTGACGAATATGAGTTTTTAACGTACCATTTTGACGAAAACTACGCTGACATATATCACATTTGAAAGGTTTTTCACCAGTGTGTATACGAATATGATTTTTTAGAGCACTCTTTACACCAAAACTACGCTGACATAAGTCACATTTATAGGCTTTTTTTTCACCAGTGTGTTGACGAATATGAGTTTTTAACGTACCTTTTTGACGAAAACTACACTGACATATATCACATTTGAAAGGTTTTTCACCAGTGTGTTGACGAATATGAGTTTTTAACGTACCTTTTTGACGAAAACTACACTGACATATATCACATTTGAAAGGTTTTTCACCAGTGTGTATACGAATATGATTTGTTAGACCACTCTTTAAACCAAAACTACGCTGACATAAGTTACATTTATAGGCTTTTTCACCAGTGTGTTGACGATAATGAATTTTTAACGTACCAGTTCGACGAAAACTACACTGACATATATCACATTTGAAAGGTCTTTCACCAGTGTGTACACGAATATGATTCGTTAAAGCACACTTTTCAATAAAACTACGCTGACACGAGTCACATTTATAGGGTTTTTCACTAATGTGTAACAGCTTATGTTTTTTTAAATATCTGCTTTCCTTAAAACTACGCTGACATATATCACACTTGTGAGGTGTTACACCAAGTTGTGTTACAGTATTTTGTACCATTTTTTTTGCTGGGTTAAAACTACGCTGATCACATTTGTAAGGCTCTTTGAAATAATTACCCGGTTTGGACGTATGTTTTTGAGTGATCCGGATATATTTCGTGTCTGTTTTTTCTTTTTTCATTTGCTCGGCTGTTATTGCATATTCTAGTTTTGTTCTTAGAGTGTCTAGTTTTGGTTTCTTCGCAACGGTCGCCCCTGTGATTATAAATCTGGTAAGTTCAATTTAAAAGCAGATTGACATACACACGAATTAAAATGATAGCGGATTGTATGATTCACACAAGGACTGGAAAGGAGATTCCGTCTTTCCAGTCCTAGTGTGAATAATACATTCTGGTGACATTGAACAAATTTGAACATTGAAATTGCACTTAACACCAGACACATGAAAAACAAAATTGTACTAACAACGACTTATGGTCTGTTGCAAAAGTATCTCAGTGTACCTAAACAAACCCTGTTGAAAGTGAAGACATTTTTTCTAAAAATAATCAGTATTGTAGGGTATGTCGTCACCGTTTCCGGCACAAGGAGAAACTCCAGTTTGCAGACAAGGATTTATTTGTAAAGACGTACAAGCTCACGCTACCTTTTCCCAGAAGGGATGAAGGAAGGGAACTGGGGGTGGGTCCTCTCAACCAAAAAAATGACAAATATTCTAACTTAGCGGAGTCCCATGCAACTAATCCAAGTAGGACGCAGTTCATGAATGCACCACTGGCACCAGTCACACAAAACAATAATATTCTAGCGGAGGTCATTGACTCGCGGAGACTCTCAACACCACGATTCAGAAAAATTACGTCACGTGACAGCGCCATCTAGTACCGAGGAGCGGCGTTTTGTAGTGCATCTATTATATGAGGAGAGATGGCGCTGGTGAATTAAAAAAAAGGTTTGCTACAGTATTTATTTGAAATCCACAACTGTAAGTCCATAAAATACCCCCATAGGGGGACTTTTTTAATCGTTATTAATACTGTAGCAAACCTTTTTTTTAATTCACCAGCGCCACCTCTTATATAAGAGATGCACCTCTTACAAACCTCAGTTTTTTTTTCATAGTCGACAATTTTTTATAAAAAATGGTAGTTAATCCGACAAAATACTCATAATTTTTCATGAATATTCAGAAAAATACACATGCCCATGGGCGGCATTGTTTACAGATTAACTAATACTACTTGTATTTACTTTTTCCTTGTTTTTTTGGCAGGATAGTCGTGTTTTTAATTTTTTAAGTATTCATTTTAATTTATTTTAGTGATAACTTTTATTACTATACTTAATTATTTTATGTAGGTATTTTTTTGGTATTATTATTTTAAGCACCACTGGTGTTTTTATACTCTCACGGCGAGGCGAGTCGTGGATGGTGTGGGAATGAAATGTGCACCCTATCTATTGTGCCGTAATTAAATAAAAAATCATTTTGACGTCACTTGAATTAAATATAATTTTACGAAAGAAAAAGAACAACACCATTTAAAAAACAAATTATTTAAAAAAAAAAAAACCCGACTGCAAAAACACATAGGTACCTAACTGAAAAGAGAAAAACAAGCATTATAATCGATATAATTTTGATATCGCAGGCGGGGATAAACCAATAACCTGAAATACGGTGTAATTTTTGTTTATCTGGTTTTTCTCATTTCAGTTAGGTATGTGTTTTTGCAGTCGGGTTTTTTGTTTTTAAATAATTTGTTTTATTTCAAGCTTTTTAGTTTTATTAATATATATGGAATTGACTCATTACTAGCTTTTATTTGATATCAATATTGTTGTAATTCATTAAAAAAAACGTTTCCCTCCCTTTTTTTGTATTTGCAGATGCAATATATAAAAATTATATATCCTATGTCACTCCCACAATGAAGACGAATCTAACGACACCTCTTATGTTAAAATCCATCAAGCCGTTTAGGCTACAGAGCGTGCCAAAGAAATAGACATACATACATACTCTCGAAAAATATTACCCTCCTTCTGGGGCAGTCTTGTAAAAAAAAGCTGCGCAAATATGAAAGTAGGTTTATGACAACGGGTGTCACTAGGCGACTTAGATCCTATCCATGCCTAATACTGAAGCGTCAAAAACTACTCCTAAATAGAGTAGTTTGACGCGCAGCCGATCAGTTACTCTGTGAACGTCGTACGGCGTAACGTGTTTTATCGGTGTGCAATTTTATTTAATTATGCCGTCTTATGTCGATCATACCTGTAAAAATGCAGCGGGGCTAAAAAATAAACAGGATGGGATCACATTTCACGTGTAAATAGCGCATTCAAATATCGTCTTATTTAATTACTGAATAAATTGTTTAGTTTGTAATTGTCATAGAGAATGATGCATCCATCTTGTTAGTGTTGTTGTATAAGAGTTTTGATTTTCCCTTCTTTTTATTACCTACTGAGGGCATTTATTCGTTGTAGTGTTAAAGTAATAACAACTTAAAAAAAAACCTCTTGAAAAAGAAAGGTTATCAATGCAACCCGTATGTCTATATGATTTTGTTAGAATTGCATAACATTCATAATAGGTACTATGTTAGACTATTATGATTTCTAGGGGGCCCGGCGGGTGTATGAAATTATGTATCTATGAAAAGACCAATTGTGATTTTATTATTATTTTATCTTACCAATACTCTCAACGTTTACCCCAAAACGGGTTCATAATGTCCGAGCTAGCAACATTACGCGTGGGAAGCGCGGGACGCTTGTCTTGATTTTGGACACAGCGTGCGGCTTGCAATGACAGTTGAACGCGGATTCTAGTTCTTTCTATATTCTAAGATAAATGTATAGTCTCATTCATTATTCTAAATAATATCGAGTTGTATTTTTTTTTGTTTTCATTTATCCATAAGGTATCCTTGTTACTTATAATTATACTGATCCTATTTATCCGTCCTATCCTAAATCCCGTTAAAATATTTATAATAATGTTGTTTTCCTACCTTTATATGAAACTAAACGTGACATTGGCTAAATGAACAAATCGTGCGAAGCCAAAGAAAAAAAAAAAAAAACAGAACAACAGTTAATTAAACATTCTACAATCGGTTGACTAGGAAACTTACCTACAGTAAAAATTGAAGTTCTGTGTTGCTTTTTAATCACAAAACGATTAAAGTTACTGTGGTTCTGAAACATGCATTCTGTACCTTAAGGTAGGTATTTATTTTCTTATGATACTATTGATTTTTATGTTAAGCATTTACTTAATATGATATAAGTGGTGAATTTAATAAGCTCAAAATTTACAAATAAAACTTGTTTTACGAGAATAAAAGTTATAGGAGATTGCTACTGTTCGCAACAAAACTTATGGAAACTATACCGCAAATTCTCTTTTACCATGATATAAAAAGTCTTGCTAGTTTGCTAATCTTGACGTATTTTTTTTTTTTTGTAGTTGCAGTGCTCGTACTAAATTATACTCGTCGTGAACTTGATATTTCAAGATCCTGCCGAAAGTTAACTTTAAAAGAGAGAACACGTTTTAGAATTAATTATATTGAGAAGTAATTGCCCTACAGACTAACAAAATTCTTTTAACAATTTTAAAAGTAGCAGACAAGAGGGGCTTGTGGCTAAGTAATAACAGCCGCACGGGTCGATCGATCAGGTTAAGCTACGCTTGCCGCGGTTGGTTCGTAGATGGGTGACCATCTTTACATACCAAGACTGCTCCGTGCCTCGGAAAGCACGTTAAGCCGTTGGTCCCGGCTGCCATTTGTAGATCTTTGACAGTCGTTACGGGTCGTCAGAAGCTCGAAAGTCTGACGACCAGTCTTATCAAGGGGTATCGTGGTACCCAGTAACTGGGTTGTGGAGGTCCGATAGGCAGTCGCTCCATGTAAAATACTGGTATTCAGCTGTATCCGGTAAGACTGGAAGCCGAAAAGGCTAGGCAGATGATGAAAAGTAGCAGACAAGTTGCTGCAGAAAAGTTCGGAAAGTACAATCTTTAGCATAAGCTTGCCAAGTTGTAAAAAATCGGAATAAATCTGTAGTTCTTAATAATCTCTTTCTACATTAATGTTAAAACACGTGAAAAACACCTACTTGTTTTTACCCGACTGCCTCAGGAGGGTAATGTTTTTCGAGAGTATGTATGTATGTCTATTTCTTTGGCACGCTGTGTAGCCTAAACGGCTTGATGGATTTTAACGTATGAGGTGTCGTTAGATTCGTCTTAATTGTAGAAGTGACATAGGCTATACAGAGTGATTGGAAGATGGGTGCAAAGCTTTAAGGCGAAGATAGTACAGACAATTTAGAACCATTTAAGCCATGGTTGTCTTAGACGAAGTCTTACCAAATATTTTTAACCAAATTTTTAAGTTTTTTTTCGGAAATTCTCAAAATTTAATGTAAACTGCATAATTATGACCAAATTGAATGATAAATGAATTCATTTATTATTTATTTAATTAAAGTAATGTGTAAGCAATCAAGCAAAACATGTTTTAGGCTTCTGTGTCATTAGACATTTTTTTTACAGACATTTAAAGCTCAGAAAAAATAAAAAAATTGTACAATACGTCTTTTAAACCTTATTAAAAAAAAAACGGAGGGTGCTTTTTTTGTTCAAACCTTTTTGAAGACATGCTTGATAATCGCTCTTTCTTTTGAGGTATCATTTATGCGGATATCTTACAAATTATTGAAATTAGGGCCTACAAACCAATTTGAGGGAGATTTTTTTTTATTTTAGGCAGACTAATTAAAACAACATTTGAATTAAAATTATTTATTTTTCATGTTCAAAATGACGGCCGTGATTCCTAATACAAGCACGGCCCCGTCTTCTAACTTCTGTAGTCGTTATTTTCAACATCATCTCCTGCTTCATTGTCTCAAACGCTGAATTTATTATTTGTATCAATTCTTCTCTAGTGTTTATTTCTATGTTGTTATACACCAGTTCCTTGGCCCGGCCCCACACGAAAAAGTCCAACGGGGTCAGATCTGGGAAGCGAGCGGGCCAAGGGATGGGTCCATCCCTGCCGATCAGGAAAGCAATTGCCGTCTTGCTGAAAGATGACTGTTCGGTCTCTTTCGAAGATCGGGACACCTGATTCCTCTACCAGCAGTGGTAAATCAATTTGCAGAAATTGCAAATAATTTTCGTTCAATGGATCAGGCAAAAAGTGGGGCCCAATCAATGTTCTGCCAATTATTCCAGCCCATACATTCACAGAGAATTTCATCTGAAATGACACCTGCTTCTTAAAATGTGGATTGTTGTCTGCGTCGGCCCATTCATGGATGTTGTGAAAGTTTGTAATACCTTCCCTTGAAAATTTACTTTCATCCGTCCACAAGATTGATTTCCACGCATCTTCGATGTCTCTGTTGAGGAGGAAACGGCAGAACTGAATTCTTCTTTGAGGATCTTGCTCTACTAGACCTTGCACACTCCTGCCATGGAACGGATACTTATCATTTTGGTGCATTGTATGCCACACCTTCCATTGAGAAATGTTTAAATTTCGAGCTACTGCTCTAGTACTGGTAGTAGGATCCGCTTGAAATGCTGCTAAAATGTCTTCGTCGACGGCAGTTTCGTGTCTGCCCGGGTTGACTCCAGGTTCCACGCGGTGAAACCCATCTTGGGCAAGACGAAACGTGTTGTAAAACACTCGGACATTCGGTATCCTGCGATTCGGATAGCGCTCTTGATACATCCGTCGCGCCAAAGATCCATTGCCGTCTGCTCTACCGTACATAAATACGATATCCGCATATTCTTGATTGGAAAAAGTAGCCATAGTCACTTAACAATTAAGAAAAACGGCGTAGGAGCGCACTAAATGTCAACTCAACACAATTAAGTCAAAAATCAACACGTGCAGGAGCGCGAGGCTACGACTGGACACGGTGAAACAAAAAAGTTCAAAACTAACGCAAACAACACGTGCAGGAACGCAAAGGGCTACAACTGAACACGGTAAATTGTGAATCAACACGACAACGTCCACTCACAAGGGCAGTAGTTTGACTAATAAGTAAAAGATGTACCTAACGGCTTCATCACAGACCGACTGACCCTGACTAAAGAAAAACGACTTTGTTGCCTCAGTAACTAAGACCATTTTGCTGTAAAAACCAACTCTTATCGCTTTTTGCTATTCATTGGGCGTTCTACCTGGAAATGCCGTCGCACCGCGCTCGGTGGCCATTGTTTAGAGAATCCCCTCAATGGGTTCCCCTCAATTGGTTCCTGCATGTGCCAAAAATTCTTAGAATTGAACAATGTTATCATTTCGAGCACATAAAGTATTCTTTTAAGCAAAAATTTTGTATTTTGTTAGACTGCCTAAAATTTAAAATTTCTCCCTCGAATTGGTTTGTAGGTCCTAATTTCAATAATTTGTAAGATATCCGCATAAATGATACCTCAAAAGAAAGAGCGATTATCAAGCATGTCTTCAAAAAGGTTTGAACAAAAAAAGCAAACTCCGTTTTTTTTTTAAATAAGGTTTAAAAGACGTATTGTACAAATTTTTTATTTTTTCTGAGCTTTAAATATCTGTAAAAAAAATGTCTAATGACACAGAAGCCTAAAACATGTTTTGCTTGGTTGCTTACACATTACTTTAATTAAATAAATAAAAAATGAATTCATTTATCATTCAATTTGGCCATAATTATGCAGTTTACATTAAATTTTGAGAATTTCCGAAAAAAAACTTAAAAATTTGGTTAAAAAAATTTGGTAAGACTTCGTCTAAGACAACCATGGCTTAAATGGTTCTAAATTGTCTATACTATCTTCACCTTAAAGCTTTGCACCCATCTTCCAATCACCCTGTATAATATTTATAAATTGCATCTGCAAATACAAAAAAATGAAAGGGGAAGTTTTTTTAAAATTAATTGCAACAATATTGGTATGAAATAAAAGCTAGTACTTAATGAGTAATTTTCAAATATATATCAGAAAGGGATTAATGGCTGATCTAAGCAATATGCTTGTGAATGTGTGCTGCTTGTGGTGACTGGTCATCTTAGTGGCCAGGGTTTTGTTACTATCATTAGAAATTAACAGTTTATTGATTTAATTATGATCGTCCTAGTTTATCATTTGTGACTTCAAGTTACAGTCCAACATATAGAATTCAACATTGTACATGTAAGAGGTTACGCCCTTTGGGTAACAATAATCACTTCCTGTCAGGTGAACCATTGGCCTGTTTGCTTACCTATAGATTAACTAACTAATACTTACTTTGCGTCTCCCTGTCTCTTCGTTTATTCTTAGATACTTCCTGTCCTTCCTCCACTTCAATTTTAAACTCCATTAAAGGTATATCATCTTCCAAATCTGATTCAGAATGGTGTTGTGGTATACCTGCTACATCTAGACAGCTAATGTCTAAGATAT
The DNA here is from genome assembly GCA_905333075.3 of Atethmia centrago. Classification (NCBI taxonomy): domain Eukaryota; kingdom Metazoa; phylum Arthropoda; class Insecta; order Lepidoptera; family Noctuidae; genus Atethmia; species Atethmia centrago. Next base: position 13,985,398 of record HG995393.1, read on the forward strand.
TCTGTTCTAGCTCTGTAAGTAAATGTGCGATTGTTTTATTTCACAATAAAATGGTACCGTTTCCCTTGTTCATAAACTAAACTAAATTTAAGTCCAGTTCACCTTTGTATTTCATTAAGAAAAGGACAGAAGATAAATTTTAGTTTAGTCCTGGCAAATTAATCAGGACCTGTCACTACTCCATACAAGTTTAGACGTGATTAAAAACATGCCTACTAAAATTACGTCAATTTACGTTAAGCGCTGATTAATTTGACAGGACTAAATTAAAATTTATCTTCGCTACTTTTCTTAATGAAATAGAAAGAAAAAGATGCACTGAACTTAAATTTAGTTTAGTTTAAGAACAACGGAGTCGGCACCAATGTGGTTAAGTTGAATTAAACCAAACATTACCAAAACTTTGAAGTAGTTCAAAACATTTTTGATTAATATAAAATAAATAGATACCATTTATTTTAAGATATAACTTTCATTTATTTTAGGATATTATTTTTGTTCTTAAAAACATACCATCACTTTGATGTTCCTCCCTTGGCACAAGAACATCGTCTAGTCCCTCACTAACAGCTGGTAATTCTTCTTTGATAGCAATGCCATCTGTTTGAACAACATCAACTATACTTATGTTCTCTGTTGGAGATTTAATAAACCCATTGAAAAGCTCTAAGTGGTCTTGGTTTATAAAATTGGGATTGGGCTGTAAAAAGATTATTATAGCGTTAGGTCAATTATGCTTATGATTACGGTCACTATGATCACAAACTATTATTATTAACATAGTCAGCCAGAAGAGCCTCCACAAGTGACAAAACTTAGGTAGGTGCATTACACCCTTCGTAGTTGGTGGCACTACCAACGTCACTGATCACTGCATGAACTATGTTTGTATAGCTCGGTATCATTATGACACTTTACAAGTTTCATACAGAAGTAGAAGTATTATGTGGTATATTTAATTTAACATTGCAAATAACATTTGTCAAAAGCAAAAAAACCTTATATTAAAATTATAATTAGAAGCCCTTCAAAGTCAAAGTCGAACCTCACCTCATACTCGTCATTCAACATCTGAGCGAACAGCTCCTCGGCTTCCAGACATTTTCTCTGCAATTTGTAGCATTGCTTCAGTTTAGAGCAGCAGAAGAAACAAGCAAGCATCGGTCTACTGTCTTCAGTTACAAACTGCAACAAAACCACTTATAGTATTTGTTTTTTTTAAATACTCCCAATGAATATATTGTTATACAGTCCAACTAGTACTGGAGCGGCGAGGACACAGTGTGTAATTCTCTCACGAGGTGGTCAGGTGACCTGGTAGGAACTTGCTGGATACGAGAAACACAGGACCGGTTGATGTAGGGACTCTTGGTCTTGAGGGAGGCCAGCAGTGGACGTTTATTGACAGACGAATACAGTCAACTATTAGGTATTCAATTTTTACATAGGTTATGTACTTACTGGGACATCAGTCAACTTCTCATAAATCTCCTGCAGGTTCTTATTGGCAACCACATACATCTGAACATTCTCCACTAAACATACCCTACACTTTTTCAGTTTTTCCATCACAATATTTCAAACACTGCTGTTTAAATTACTGGTAAAAACATGAATACGACTTCTTTAAATCACACAAATCATAAAAACAATGAACACAGTGAGCAGTACAGAGGTACTTTTAGGCTGCATTCCGAATTGCGCTGTAATCGATTTGAGTGTGCTTAAACTCGTTCCGAATTGGCGTGAGCGCGATATCGATGCCCCGTGAATCGTCATACATGACGTCATAACATGCGCCATCTTGCGATAACGCCAACCATGCCCAGAATTAATATCACCGTGAGCGCTGTCAAAAATGACAGTTGTGTTTGTGTTGTTTTGTTTTGAGTAGCACCCATATCGTAGACAGAGCACCATACGATATATATACATACCATTAAACGAAGAAATTTGTGGTAAACTAACAAATATACCATCATGAGTACTGAAGTAAATATTGCCGACGAGACTAACGGGCGACAAATTTCTGTCATGCTCACATCAGAGCAATACGAGAGGGCTCAGAGAGGTAAGTGCTAAATTTTAGCCCCCTTGCAGTTCTAACGACTGCTCAGACGATGGTGATGCGAATGTTTTACTCATCATAACTGCTCAGCTGTCTGTTTGCAAAAGCTACCATAATCTCTATAGTGCATACAACCACTGTATTTTCGTTTGATCAATCATAAATGTTTACTAAACTGGTACTTGCTGTTTACAGATTCTGAATATGTACAACAATTGGTGCATGACTTTGATGCAAATCTTCGGGGTAAATCTTTGCCGAGAGCATATAAATACGCTAATATAAGCACTTCATCATCCTCTTCATCACTGGACGAATTGGCGTTCTCAAACGCAAAATCTGAGTCATCAGAGTCGGAAGAGTTAACCAACAAAACAGAAGTGCCAATGCGTTGATCCAATCTAAATCGGATCGCAAATTATTTATGTAAGTGCTGTGAGCGATAATGGCATAATTCGGAAAGCAGCCTTATAAATATTATTGATGACGTATGCACTGTGTGGTAGAGATGGCCTGAGTAAACCTAAACTAAAAATGACAAAATCATCAATGATTTTTATTTGAGTATTAGATGTCGTCACTTCAATTGTTAGTAGATAATTTAGCCCGCGTAATTCAAATTTTCTTAGTTTGTGACATTCATGGCAGGGTATTATTTAGGCATTGATTAATGTAGGCGCGGGCTTGCGGACGGTGAGCAATGGGTAGCTCACCGTCCGGTAAGGACCAGGCCCGGGTCGACGGCGCGTTGTATTCCACGCGCGCCTCAAAGAGATGTCGTCAGCACATATAGTAGGGGTCCACTAGGGCCGATGCCTGCCGGGGTCGCGGAAAAGGTACTTATGAGTCACCGAGGCCCCCGCAACACAGGCAACAGGAAGGAATACGGGTGGGTTTTAGTCAGTAAGAGTCTGACACACCCTCCCGCTCCGCCCAGAGCGGGAGAAGTTATTTGATGATTTCCCACCCTCAAAAAAAAAAAAAGGCATTGATTAATAATCATGGAAATCATCAATATTACCATTAGTGATATTTGCTGCAAGATATGACTATTTAGTATATCATGGCAATCTGGCGTTCTTGCATACGTTGGATGTTTTTATAGTTGAAGCCATTTTTTAATATTTAGATACAAACTGAGAACCTAAATACATTTTAGTTTCGTCCTGTCAGATTAATCAGCGCCTGTCACTACTCTATACAAGTTTAGACGCGATTAAAAACTTGCCTACTAAAATTACGTCAATTTACGTCAACCGCTGATTAATTTGACAGGACTAAACTAAAATGTATCTTCTGTCCTTTTCTTATTGAAATAGAAAGAAAAAGATGTACTGAACTTAAATTTAGTTTAGTTTGTGAACAAGGGAATCGGCACCAATGTCGACTTGTCGCCGGCGACCGGCAGTCGCTTGTGCGTCGCCACTACGCGGCGAGTCGCCGAGTCGCCTGGGCGACTGACGACCAAGTGCGTAACCACCTAATCAAACTGTAGTAAGTCACAGTCGCCAGCGACCGTGTCGCCGGCGACTAGTCGAAAGTGTGTAATGACACTAAACGTTTCTTGCTTACAAGATAGAATAATATAGTAAGTAAGTACACCCACTGTAGAACGTCACATTGTCTACCTACGTATCAAAACGTATTTTTTCTTATATTAAATTAACAAGCTGCACGAAGTACTAAGTACCTAAACAAATGTCTTAACTTGGTTTTAAAATCTATGGTACACTTCACCAAACTAAATTCACTAAAACGTATCAAAAATCCAATTATAGTGAGTCAACACACTACACTACGTATTTCGTATGCGTAAAATTAAATTAGGTAAGGGTGGTTGGTCGTTTTCGTCTAACCAAAACAATGATTCGCGAAATACTAAATGCTAGATAAATAGCATTCGTGATTTGCCGCGCATATTGTAAACAACGCAAGTGAAAGCATTGTTGCCATTCCGTGCGCCCGCGCCCAGTCCCGGTCATTTTATCGCCAATCGCGCAGCTTCGCAACGTCGCAAATCACACCGCAGCGCCCGAGACGGCCCGAGCCCATCCGATCCGAATCACCGAAGTCCGCGTAAATTCAAGTAATGATTTAAAAGCATTGATGATTTTGTCGTTGTCATTGCATGATATAATGATTTTAAAATATCGATGATTTTAACATGTGACATGTTATCGGACTCATTTCTACTGTGTGGACTTCAGTAAGCCAGCAGTCGGAGCGAGTCTGGAGTGATAGACTTTTAATAACATAATTACTTTTACAAATTAATATACCCTGGGTTGATATTCAACCCAGGGTATATTAATTTGTTAAATTGTTGTAATGTTGTGTAATTATTAATTTGTTATTAATGCCCGACCCTTTGGCCTGAAATAAATAAATGTGATTATCATAATATTAGTAGGTAGGTACCAAACTTTTTCAGGTGCCCGCCAAAATACAATATCAAGAGTCATGTTTTGTGTGAAACAAGCAACATTAAAAATCTGATGTTTCTGGTGCATCTACTGTAATGCCTCTATTGCAGTTAGGTACCCCATCGAATTGTGGGCACGGTGCATATGTCACATTTCCTTGCATTGATCATTACCTTGTATTTATCATTACACACTTGTATCACAATTTACTCTTTTTAATCTTTATTCATGACTATGGATACATGTCCTTCAGTCGTTAATCATACGTTATATTATAATCATTAACACACCAATAAACAAAGGTATAAAAATAATTCTTATTTAATTTTTAATCCACTACTCAGTAACACATAATATAAACATTATCTTCTCCCACCAGGCAGAAGATAATGAAAGCCACGAAGCCTAATGAAAAACAAGGTAATCACTAGATTTTCTTATTTTTCATTATGCTCCGCATACCTAACTGGAGCTACTGGGCTATGGCCTTCCAACGGATCTGTCTCTTCCTGCTGTTCACCTAGATATGTAAACGTGATGCAATTGCAAAGCGTTTGGGTTGGGTTTACAAACGTGCCGCCTCTTGATACGTGTAGCATTCTCCATAATATTGAATAAGAAATACAAGATTCTCGTGAATATACACGTTTATTATCCACGTATGCCTATTACAGAAGTGAAATGGTGCTTTAATTTTCCTTCACACTTTAACAGGCTTAGATGGTGCTTCAATATTGATTAAAGAGTATTTAAAATGTTTTTTTTTTCATAGGCAACGATAGTATGTTTAATACAAAACAATAGTTTTCATTGCTTGCTTACTTGGTAATTAACTCTTACAGCTTTTATACAAAGCCAGACGTGTATAACTGTCTTGATAATGCACAAATTACGCACGCACAACGATAAACAAGCAGCCAGGTTCTATTCATACAATACAATATTCATCCAGCGGATTTGCAGTCTTGGCCGCCCTAGGCCCCAGGCCATGTAGTAAACACCAGCCGCCCCTTTCTCAGCACCTATCATATAGATTATAATGAATTTTATTTTATTGCCAATTTGTATCGAAATCACATATAACAAACATAACTTAACATCACACCTACATTTCGCCAGTTATGTTTAAGTCCCATGTAATAGGGGGCGAGAAAAACTCAATAACACTTTGTCCGACCTGGGAATCGAACCCAGGACCTCATGCTCAGCAGTAGCGCTTGCATCCTCTAGGCCAACGAGGCAGTTATCGAACTCGATTCAGAAATTTAGTACTAGTACTTTAGTAATTTTGTAGTATTTACTATAACATCTGCTACTTGCTGTGCTATATTTCCCGAATTTTCAGGGATAATTGCACATTTAAAATGGTTTTAGGTTTTATTTATGTAACTATAGGTTTATTCTCATACAACCTGAGCGCCTCACACTACGATTCCTACTCAATATGCTTCATAAATGAATGTTCGTACACGTAATACAAATATGAAATAAGATAATAAGTGTGTTACAAATGTGTTATAAAACTCGTCGGCACTTAAGCGCAGCAAAATCATTAATTAAATCTTCACAATCCAATTTCCTTAAAAAATCAGCTTCTCTGTTAAGCAAAGCAAGATCGTCCTTTGCTCCGTCATTGTTGCGCGGTGGCGTGATAGGGTTCTCGAGCACGAGCGCGAGTGTTTTAAGGCCCGCGCGTCATAACAATATTCTTCCTAAATCAGTTAAATGTCGAAATAATTATTTATTATTATACATTACATTATACATATCTATATTTTATAGGAACAATTTATGATTACGATACGGTGCAGTACGGCCCGCCATAATGTGCGCGAGCCTTTAGAATATTAAGGACCTTTCGAGTTATTTCTTGTCATCCGTGAATTTCTGTCACGACTGGCTGCCCCTAATATCTGGCTACCCTAAGCCCGGGCCTACTGGGCCTTAGGGCAAATCCGCCACTGTATTCATCTCGTTCACTCGCCCGCCTCGGGTTGGTTTAGGCGAGTCTAGTCATCTCGCTCACCCTGAAGATGACCGCGGTCGGCAAATAATATATGCTATGCTATGGCATATGCTATTATAGCTTGTATTATAATACCTGTACCTGTCACGAATATATTAGTCACACCTCTAAATGATTGAACGATTTATTGTAGGCCGTAGGGCCGTATCTATGTTCACGCCATCTACAATTAGCTTTGCCCGACCGACTTTGCTATGACCGACTATTGGAAATCGTATTAAATAAAATGCATTTGATATCATTAGTAATTTTATTTCGTTTTGAAACAAGTAGTTGACAACCAAGCAGAGTAATCTTCTAGTAAAATATCCTTACCTTATGTTTAAGGTATCGTCGATGGTTCAATTTGGCAGTTCCCTTCCCTCCCGCCTTCCGTATGGCTGCCCTCAGCCTCAGTGTCCTCTGTCAGGGTATATGTGTTCTGTGGTCCTCTGTCTTTAGATGCCAAGTTTGTTGATCGTTTTTGAAAAAAAACAAGCGCGGGAAACATAACTTTGTGGACGTGTCCTTTTTTACTTAAATTGAAAATTATTAATTAACTTGTATTATAGGATCAGTAGTAGTAGTTTTAGTGTTTTATCTTCTTTCACTTATATTTTAATTTTAGTTTTGTATATTTTCTTCAGTAGGGTAAGTTTTTTTTTACTAATATTTTATAGCGCGGGAAAATGAAAGACCCGCCTGACCCGGGGGACTTTGTTCCCCCGGCAGGAAATTTTGTCACTATAATGTCCAACGAATCGGGCATGGATACCGATGGGTCGTCGTCGGCTCGCCATCTTAAAAGAAGCCGCGTGCATGTGTGCAAAAATTGCAATAAACGCCGTCGTACCCGAAAAAACCTAGGTTCCGAGTCTTTGGGTTGTGGTTGCTTGGACTCTACTCCTCCCTCTCTAACTCCATCGGAGCCTAAAAGCTCTGAAACAATTATTGTATGTAAAGATTTTCCGGATATTTCTGCTCCGCCTTCAGTTATTCCCACTCAGATTGGTCGAAAAACTTATGATAAAACTGACAGCGCGCCATACGTTGTTCACGTACAAAAAATATTAGTATCACCAGATGATGGAACGTCATTGCACCCTATTACATTTGGCAAGTTCCTAAAACACAACGCTTTCCAAAATATTATAAACGGTAGCGTCAAAAAAATCGGACGTAATAAAATATCTATTTCTTTTTCCAATTTCCTGGACGCAAATTCTTTTATTACACATAATAGCCTTGAAACATATAATTATAAAGCTTTTATACCTACTTTTAATGTCACTAGAATGGGTTTAGTGCGTGGTGTTCCTGCGGAATGGTCTCCGGAGGAAGTTATTGATAATATAACGGTACCAATTGGTTGCGGTCCAATTTTAAAAGTCAGACGTCTCAATTTTAAAACTATTGTTGATGGTACAACCATTTGGAAACCATCCCAATCTATAGTTATTACTTTTGATGGGCAGATTCTGCCTAAAAGAATTTTTATGATCGGAAGTGAGGCACAAGTACACCATTTGTTGCAAGGTGCATGACTAATCCAGGTCAAAACTTCAAATATATTATTTTTAGTACCGTTAATGTTGCTATATTATGTTAATCTAAGCAATGTTTTCTATAACAAAGTAAAACTACAAAAAAACACTGTAAAATATCCTAGCTACAAGCAGGCTCGCCTAAACATTTCACAAACAACTGAAATATTATGTCACACAATTCACTCAATCTTTCTCACGCAGTTAAAACAACTCATTTCACAAACAATCGAAATATTAAATCACTCCATACTCACAATCTTCCTCACACAAATAAAACAACCCATTCACGCACTGCATACACAATCACACTCACCCAAATCAGTTTGCTACACAGTACTTCCTCATGAACCGCGTCACAGGCAGGTGGTAGACTGCGAGTATTTTCGCGCAGGTATACTTGTATTTTACTATTATTTTGCCTCGGTTAAGTTTAGCACTAACATAAACTATGAGAAACATTTATGTCTTACTATAATTAATGATGGATAGTAACTTGAGTACTTTTCAAGAACTAGACAATTCCGGAATTGCTAAGTCTGTTATTCTTGACGTTGGACACTTATCTACTTACCTACAAAACGATAATCATAACCTAACGGTCTTGACTCAAAATATAAGGAGTATATACACTAACTTTGACGACTTTCAGTTGACATTGGCGCCGATTCCCTTGTTGACAAACTAAACTAAATTTAAGTTCAGTGCATCTTTTTCTTTCTATTTCATTAAGAAAAGGACAGAAGATACATTTTAGTTTAGTCCTGTCAAATTAATCACCGCCTGTCACTATTCCATATAAGTTTAGACGCGATTAAAAACTTGCCTACTAAAATTACGTCAATTTACGTCAAGCGCTGACTAATTTGACAGGACTAAACTAAAATGTATCTTCTGTCCTTTTCTTAATGAAATAAAAAGAAAAAGATGCACTGAACTTAAATTTACTTTAGTTTGTGAACAAGGGAATCGACGCCATTGGCGTCGATTCCCTTGTTCACAAACTAATTTAGTTTAGTCCTGTCAAATTAGTCAGCGCTTGACGTAAATTGACGTAATTTTAGTAGGCAAGTTTTTAATCACGTCTAAACTTGTATAGAGTAGTGACAGGCGCTGATTAATTTTAATTAGCTCCAGACGTACTCTTAAACCCTGGATATCTATGGGGTCTTGAGATGTATCAGGCTAAGAAATAAAATGCAGTTAAAGTTGAGAAAAAACCCTTATAATATTGTAATAAAAATAACTTATAAACGTTTTCGCACATTTTGTTCTAATCTAATAAAGAAACTGAAGAGACAATACCATAAAAATCAAATAACATGTTCTATAAAAAATCCCAAAAATCTCTGGCGTAATATTAATAACATCACTCACTTCAAAAAACCTAAATCATCTAATGTACAACTCCTTCTAATTACACCGCATCCTCTAGACTCGTTGAACCGAGTAAATCAATTTTTCGTTACAATTGGTAAAATTTTAGCAGAACAAATTATGGCCATCCAAATTGAGCATGAGATTGTACCAGTCACGAATTCCAGTACACAATCTCAGACCACCTCTTTTGTATTGCTGGAGACTGATCCTGCTGAAGTTGACGGCATACTCATGGCTCTAGACTCGGGGAGTGCCTCTGGATGGGACGGCATACCTATAAGATTCCTTAAGTTAGCCAGAGACTTTGTGGTCCCCCTTATATGCCATTTAACTAATCTGTGCTTTGAGATAGGAATCTTTCCCAAAGCCCTAAAGCGTTCATTAATTACGCCCGTGCACAAGGGGGGGGGACATGAGCGATGTCAACAACTATCGACCCATATCTGTCTTGCCAGCAATCTCTAAAATTTTAGAAAAACTATTAAATAAAAGACTTATCAGCTGCTTAAATAAATGCAACATTCTTTCTGACTCTCAATACGGTTTTAGGCAAGGGCGTTCAACACAGGATGCTGTTGAGGCGTTGACGGCTGAATTTGTTGGTAAGGTGGATGGGGGACTTAAATGCGTAACCGTGTTTCTAGACCTTAAAAAAGCTTTTGACACCGTTTCTGTTCCCATCCTTGTGCAGAGGCTCGAGGAGATAGGAATCCGAGGTACGGCTCTTTCTCTCTTCGACAGCTACCTCCGGGACAGGTCGCAACAAGTTAAAATCGGAGACTCATATAGTGATGAAGAAAATGTTGTTTTTGGTGTCCCGCAGGGAAGCGTGCTCGGCCCACCGCTGTTCCTGGTGTATATCAATGAATTGTGTAACTTAAGGAGTAGTGGTGGGCGGATCTTCTCCTATGCGGACGACACAGCTGTAGTTTACTATGGTGAAACTTGGGAAATAGTACGCCATAATGTCGGGGTCTTGCTGTCATAGATAGTTGGCTAAAAGCTAACCTCCTAACCCTTAACATCTCAAAAACCAACTACATCTGCTTCTCTCCTAGTCAAAGATCAAAACAAGGTGTTGACTTTAAAATTGGAATCCATGAGCGTACAAACCACTTGGGTCAAAAGAACTTTGATCAAAATTGTTATTGTCAAGCTATTCAACAAGTTACCGCAACTAGATACTTGGGTATAATTATTGACGAATGTCTGTCATGGCACTCACATATCGGAGTCACTATAACACGTGTTAGGAAACTGATATGGATATTTAAAACTCTGCGTTATGTGATGTCTCCGGAACTACTTAATAGTATCTATACTGCGCTTGCACAATCAGTTATAACATACTGCATACCTGTGTGGGGGGGAGCCGCTAAAACTAAATTTCTTGAGCTAGAAAGAGCCCAGCGCTCACTTATTAAAGTAATGTATTTTAAGCCTTATAGATACTCTACAGACAATTTATATAAAACTAGTGGCTTACTAACTGTAAGGAAGTTATATTTCTTAAATGTGTCCTTACTCCTACACAAAAATATGTCATTTAACCCAGCGAATCAGAAAAAAAGAAGGAGCGACATTGTAGCTCACGCCCCTATGGTACGCACGGCCTTTGCAAGACGTCAGTATGTAACTCAATCAGCCTATATTTACAACAAGATCAATGCTAAACTAGAAATCTACCCTAAAATCCTGCACGTATGCAAAAAACTTATAACAGAGTGGCTAAAGACACTAACGTATGAGGAAACTGAGCACATCTTAGTTAGAGTTGGCTAAAACCATAATCGAGAACTTACACACCTACCTCTTCAGTCATCCATAAACCTATATCACACACACCCAACACACTACACAATACACCCACATTAAATACACACACACACACACACTCCCACGTACCCAGACATACACTTCCACAAACATCACATACACAAATATTGTGGGAGACAGACATTCTTTAAGCTGCTTCCTCTAATAGATAATTGTTTTTTCCTTTTTATATTTTTAATTTAAGTTGGTTTTCATTTTGTTTTTATTTCATTTTCATTTTGCACTATGTCACAGTCTCAACATTGTTACCAGTGAAGTATTTAATGGGAAGATGCGAGACAGCCCCAACACAAGTATTGTTAATTACTTACTGGGGCTGCCTCAATTTTCATTTAGTTTGATGTAATAATTTGAGAAACAATAAACATATTTTATACAGGGTACATCCCTGTTGAATGGAAACGTCAAATGGTGTTGCCATTCCTTAAACCAAATAAAACTCCTTCTGATGCTTCTTCCTATCGTCCCATAGTTTTGTCTTCAATTCTGATGAAATTAGCGGAACACTTAATAAAAAATCGCCTAGAATGGTATGTTGAAAGTAAGGGTCTTTTGGCAGAATCACAATATGGCTTTAGAAAGGGTAAAAGTACAATTGACTGTTTATGTATTTCATCTGATATTCGGTTATCCTTCTCTAATAACCAATCCACCGTTGCAGTTTTCCTTGATAATAATGCGGCATATGATAATGTTGTATTATCGGTTTTACAAAATAAATAAATATCATAACCAAGTGGGTGGATGATAATTACAGAACACGTCACTTGCAAGATATCCGAAGTCATGAATTATCATATTTTTGGATTAATTCTCGTAATTCGGGCACACATCTACCTTTAGACACAACTTGAATCTTATCATTAAACGACAAGTGCGACTAAGTTAACCTAACCAACACATTATCGGCGCAAACTTCACAACAGAACAAATAATAACACAACACATAATCTTTACACTAGGTACTTTACGTTTCAAAACCAATTACTTATAATAACTTAATAAGATCTAAAACAGCAAAACATTCAAGATCACATATAAATTACGTGTCACTGTCACATGAAACAAACACTACCAATTGAAATTGTATCACTGTCATACCGTGTTCTTCCAAAAAAGGAACTACCATATTTTGTCGGATAACACTGACACACTGGACTGTGTTGCCGAAACTTATTTTCTTAACTCCCACCAAAAAACCAAGCGAAATTTCCCAAATATGAGAAGAAAAATAAAAAATTATGAAGTTTTTAATTATTTTTATAGGGCTTTTGCTATTCCTTACAATTTATAATTTTTGGAAGGTATAAATTCAACAATACCACCCTTTTTTTTAATTGTCTGGTAGTCATGAAGGAAACTTCCCCGCAATTCGGGGAATTGTCCAAAAATTGGGAACCCTGGTCTTCAATATTTTTCATTCATTGAATCTACATACACACAACGGAGACCAATGGGGACCAATCTCCTGCCGCCGGAGTTACGCCCCTAATTTAAACCATTTCACTATTGTGTGCCGTTCATACACACGAAAATATACACGAGTGTGCGTAAATTTATCAATGGCTTGTAGGCAAAACGAATACTTGCCTTGCCTGATAGATCGCGCATACCTACATACGTATAACGTAAGCTCCGTCGAACTGTGAGTCACGTGGTGCCTGCGACAAGTTGCTATAAGTTTTAACAGAAGTTTAACTTTTTTTTTAATATTTTGTATTATTGTATTACATAGTTAAAATAAATGCATTTGGCGTTGTTGGTAGGGTAGGCTAGGCCTAATTGCCTCTATGGATGGCACGCCCCTGCAATACCTATACCTATTAATATAATAATTATGTAATAAATAATTAGATATAATAATAGTTTATTAAACATAACTTTTTTTATAACAAAATAAAGGTTTCATGTAGATTACAATACATAGTATGGTAATTGTGCTTACTAATAATACATTATGTGATTTATTATATAATAAATATCTTTGAGACTATCTAGATTTGTTGTTTCACTTTCCTTTTGTATTTTTGCATTGAATATAAGCCAGAATAATAAGTAAAACGATATAAAGGTCAACACAAAAATGTATTTTATTCATTTTAGAAGTACACCACAGTAATAAGACTTGTCCACAAAAAAAAAATAAAACCAATAAATGATAAAATCATTCTTGGCCGCGGACCGCCCACGCTCCATACAAAATTGCACATTGTCCTTTAAATCAGGCTTCTTGCGAAGCAATAATTCTTTAAGACCAGGTGTTATTTTATACTGTTTATTAGCTACGCGAATAAAATACACTTTATCAGAGTTCTCGCGAGTAATAGAGAAATTAACTATTGTATTTCCAATCATATGCTTATTATTATCACTACGTACGCCAAATAGTATATTCATATCATCGTATATTTCAAAGATATCTTATTTTTTCAGCGACACATTATTATCTTTTTCTGATTCAGATGTGTTACCTTCTTCATCTTCTGAATACAATTTTTCTAACAAGCTCGACTCATTAGATGATTCATGTTGGTACATATCATGAGATTTATCACACAAAAATGTTTTTGAATTATAGCAGTGTGTTTAATTGCCTCGACTTAGGGGGCTCCTAAGCGCATGCCTGGAGAGGGGCCAGTTCCCGCTTCGTTGGAAGACGGGAAAACTGGTCCTCATTAAGAAGGCAGGGCGCCCTGGGGACTCTCCGTCCGCTTATCGGCCCATCGTGCTGCTCGACGAGGTGGGGCAAGCTCTTTGAAAGAGTCATTGCAAACCGCCTCGTCGGCCAGCTGGTGCGGGTGGGGCCGGATTTGGCGGAGAGCCAGTTTGGTTTCTGCAGGGGCCGCTCTACGATGGACGCCATCATGCGCGTGCGAGCCCTGACGACGGGGAATGCGGTTGCCCAGGATGGGGTTGTCTTGGCGGTGTCTCTAGACATCGCCAATGCCTTCAATACCCTGCCCTGGAGTTGCATCAGGGAGGCACTCTGGTACCACCGGATGCCGACCTACCTCTGTCGTGTGGTCGAGGCCTATCTGACGGACAGGGCCATTATCTGCCCCGGTCACCAGGGAGTGTGGAACAGGCAAGAGATGTCGTGCGGTTTCCCACAGGGTCCGGTTTTGGGGCCGCATCTGTGGGACATCGGATACGACTGGGTGCTGCGCGCCGACCTCCTTAGCGGCGTCAGCATAGTGTGCTACGCTGACGACACGTTGGTCCTGGCGCAGGGGAGGTCGCACCAAGCGGCGGCCCAAGTAGCGGCACGCGGGGTTGCGACAATCGTCGAAAGGATCCGGCAATTGGGACTCGAGGTGGTCCTGCACAAGTCCGAGGCCATGTGTTTTCATGGTCCTCGGAACGCGCCACCGTTGGGGTCCCAAATAACTGTAGGAGGGGTTTCCATCGGCGTCGAGTCGACGATGAAGTACCTCGGCCTCGTCCTCGACAGCCGGTGGAACTTCGTGGAGCATTTCAGACGTTTGGCTCCCAAACTGGAGCGGGCGGGCGCTGCATTCAATTATGGGCGCGCTCTCTGGCGCTGCGGCCAGCCCGCCGGTTAAGCGCGGCCCAAAGGATCATGGCCATCCGGATGGTCCGGGGATACCGCACGGTCTCCTGTGAGGCAGCCTCTCCCATACGTGCTCGAGGACTTTTGCTCCCACGGCGGCAATCCGGCAAGGAAGCCTCCTTGCCGGATTGCCGCCGTGGGATCTGGAGGCAAAAGTCCTCGCACACGTATGGGAGTGGCGCGAGGAGGCGAGGCCTAAGTCCGCTGCCGCGAGAAATCGCGGCACAGCGGACGGAGCTCCGGCGGGATCTCATGGAGAGATCGGTTGCCGCAACCCAGTGCTGGGCACGCCACAATTGCGGCGATAAGAGTGGCTAGAGAGGCGCCACGGCGTCCTCACCTTCCGCCTGACACAGGTCCTCACCGGACACGGCAGCTTCGGGAGGTTCCTGTGTCGGATAAGGCGGGAGGCAACGCCCGGGTGTCACCACTGTGTGGATCGCCCGGAGGACACGGTGGAGCATACGGTGGAGGTACGCCCGGCTTGGTCAGAGCACCGCCGTGTCCTCGTGGAGGCGATCGGCGGCAGAGATCTCCCGCATCCGGCCCTGGTTCAGGCCATGGTACGGAGCGAGAAGGCATGGGCAGCCGTCACCGCCTTCTGCGAAGCAGTAATGCTCGCGAAGGAGGAGGCGGGACGGTTGACGAAAAGGCAAGTTTCGCGCCCTCACGCCCCTAGCCGCCGCAGGAGACGCCCTGGGAGTCGGGAATCCCGGGCGGATTTCCGGCCACCGTAGGCGCGGGCTTGCGGACGGTGAACAATGGGTAGCTCACCGTCCGGTAAGGACCAGGCCCGGGTCGACGGCGCGTCGTATTCCACGCGGCCTCAAAGAGATGTCGTCAGTACAATGTAGGGGTCCGCTAGGGCCGATGCCTGCCGGGGTCGCGGGAAGGTACTTATGGGTCACCGAGGCCCCCGCAACACAGGCAACGGAAGGAATACGGGTGGGTTTTAGTCAGTAAGATTCTGACACACCCTCCCGCTCCACCCAGAGCGGGAGAAGTAGTTTGATGATTTCCCATCCACAAAAAAAAAAGTGTGTTTAATTTGATCATCATAAGTATCTTCATTTTTTATTGTAGAAGTTGGTTTGTTAGCTACTATTGCATTAAGAGGGTCTGCCAGAGGCTTAAAAATACTTCAGATGAGTGTCGGTGTTAAGTTAACTTTAGAATACAACTTATCTGTAAATACCTAGAAGAAAAAATGTGGTGTGCAGTAGGACTAACTCCCCAATTATACACTACTCTCAGCTCTTAAGGGTCGTAGCGTGATGTTAAATAGCCTATAACCATGCTCAAGAATTGGAAAATAATAAAAATGTTTCAAATTCGACTTATAGTTCCAGAGACTACCCTTTCCTGCCGGGGTCGCGGGAAGGTACGAAAGGGTTACTCCCCTCCAACAAAGGGGCCCCTGGCAACACAGGCAACGGAAGGAACACGGGTGGGTTTTAGTCAGTAAGAGACCCTTCCGCTCCGCCCAGAGCGGGAGAAGTTATTTGATAATTTCCCATCCAAATTTGTATGTAGGAAGGCCTACATACAAACTTAGAAACCAATTTTAGCTCTTTAAAATATTAGTATAAATTATGCCTTGTGAAATGTAAAACTTCTCTAATGAAAAAAAGCTTCTTAGGTGTTGCTCCACAAGTATAAAATAAAACGGCTTCTTGAAAGACGTTATTTATTCTTGTTTAATACACTCTAGATACAAATCTCTATAATTACATATATTTTATGCCGACATAAATTTTAATAGTCACATAATAATCTTTTAAATTGAATTGACTTTAAATTTTGACATGAAATGAAATTGACTGAATTCAAATAAAATTTAATTTAATAATGCATGTGTAGTGGTATGTAACCCACACATTCACACAAACATGTGAACTCAAGTACCTATGACGTTCCAGGACTGAGTTCAAATAGAGTATCCAACACACGACACCACGCAGTCGATCGCTAACCATTGCTCGCGTTACTACGCGTCACTTTATAATCACATTAATCTTAGTTATTGTTTATAAACCGTATTTAGTTGTAGAAACTTTATTATTAAATTCCTGGTGTACTAGTAAATGAACATTTGATTATACAACCTATACTAAAACCTAACAGAAGTTTTAAACATGCGTTAAAACAATTACTCAAACAATTACATTGTAACTTTATCATTTTCATTTTACAATACTTGTTTAATAGTTCTTAATAATTAACTATTTGTATGTCAATATAAGCAAAAAAAAGCTCACTGCTAAGTTTTATATTATGTTTTAAAAACACATTATTCTATTCTATTAAATGAACCTTATCACTAAAACCTTATCGCTGACATACATCACACTGATAAGGTTTTTCACCAGTGTAAATAAGTTTGAAAGGTTTTTCACCAGAGTGTATACGTATATGTATTCTTAAATGACTCTTTTGACCTAAACTACGTTGACAGACATCACACTTATAAGTTTTTAACAGTGTGAATCAAAATATGTCTTTTTAAATTACTTAAGTAACGAAAACTACGCTCACATATATCAAATTTAAAAGGTTTTTCACCAATGTGTACACGAATATGATTCGTTAAAGCACTATTTTCAATAAAACTACGCTGACATGCGTCACATAGGGTTTTTCACCAGTGTGTATTCGATTATGTTTTACACCCTTTTTACTAAAACTACGCTGACATAAGTCACATTTATAGGCTTTTTTTTCACCAGTGTGTTGACGAATATGAGTTTTTAACGTACCATTTTGACGAAAACTACACTGACATACATCACATTTGAAAGGTTTTTCACCAGTGTGTATACGAATATGGTTTGTTAGAGCACTCTTTACACCAAAACTAAGCTGACATAAGTTACATTTATAGGCTTTTTCACCAGTGTGTTGACGAATATGAGTTAACATACCATTTTCACGAAAACTACACTGACATATATATCACATTTGAAAGGTCTTTCACCAGTGTGTACACCAGGTATGGGCAACCTTTGACATGTTGAGGGCCAAACTTTAGCGTGCAAATACGTTCGCGGGCCGCGTTTAAAAGTAGGTAAGTACTTAGTGCATTTTTAAGTAGCGATCATATTTTTTGCGATAGATGTTAGACATGAAATAATACGACAATGTTATTATAGTACAATTTATTAAAAAACAAAATGAAATTTAAAAAAAATGGTACATTATAATTAAATCGTTAAATTTGCAATTGTTACAAACTACGAAAGTTAAATACACCGAAATCAATGAGACACTTGAGCTTGAATTTGGGAAACTAATCCATCGATATTTGGATTAATTCGACTGATACAAAGACTTAAAGAATTTTCCAAATTATCGTCAGTCAGTCTTGTACGATGTGTTGATTTATTAACTTTCATCAATGAAAAGAACTGTTCGCATTTATAAGTACTGCCAAACGCACAAATCAATCTTCTTGCGAATTTTCTAAGCTGCTGCGGAAAATTGTCTTCTTCTAGGTATTTTTTGTAGAAATCGCACAACTCTACGTCTTCAAAGAACATCGGGCGTTTTTTACCCGATTTTTTAAAAGTCGCGAACATAAACCAAAACATTTTTAAATGATAGTGTTTGCAATCATATTTAATATTGTGTAGTTATTTTGATTCACAATAATGGGAAAATGGAAATAATTAGTAAAATGAAAATCATATTTTAAGTTGACTATTTTTCCTAATTACTAAACGACCGCTCAGTAAGTTAAAATATCACTCCGTGGTATTTTTGTAAACCCAATCAGACTAAATCCGTCAAGTTGATGTGCATGTTTCGTTCTCACTCTCGCCCATAGTCCTAAAACTGGTTTATGTTGCGCTCGCGCAGGTAGCTAGCTTATCTTACTACATCGCAGTCCTTTGTCATCCGTCGTAGCGATCTGTGTTTTACTGTGTTCCCATTGTGGTCTGAGTCAACTAATTACCTACTGCTTGTTTACTGGATTTCGTTTGCTTTCGAGTTCGATTTTGTTGTGAAATGGAACGACAAAATAGTTGTGTGTCGTGTGAGCGATCTGTTCTACGTCGTAGAAGACACCGTCTTACTCAAATGTTTTTCGAAAGATATCGTGACTATGCAGTACTATTATTACAAGAAATAATGCCATGGGAGGTGAGTTAATTATATTATAGAACATTAATTATATGTAAATACTAGAGTTTGTTCAACTTTTGCGCAGCAACAGAGCCTCTATTTATTCTCCTAGATATAGTTTTATATCGTTTTATATAGTTGACGTCATCATAGGACTCCTTTTCAACCATTGAAACTGTTCGTTTCCTTGGTCATAGTGTATTACGTTGTGACATTTATTATTATGATTATCAATAAATAACAGTAAAATAAACTTGTTACAGATTGTTTTTGATGGTACACTATCAATATGCAATCCTTGCTGGCTGAGATTTTATCGCGCATTGCAAGCCCGGCCAGTAGATGATCCATTACCCCAGCAAGTTCAAGAACCATTACATCAGCAAGTACAAGAAGAACCATTACCCCAGCAAGTACAAGAAGAGGAAGTCCAAGAAATAGTAGTTAACGTTCAACAACAACAAAACATTGGCATTATGACTATTCCTGGATATTTGCGTGTATCTAATACTGCTCGACGCTGTGTTTTTCAAAACTGCAGAAATGTACCAGCAAATGCTGTGCCAAAATATGTTAGGTTACATTTATTTCGTATGAATAAGCTATTCATACCAAAACTTGCTCGAGTTTGCCAACCCCATATGGTAAGCAATGAATGGGAAGATCTACTTAATGTGCAAATACCTCTACATGAACACTTTAACAGTGCTCATGTTCTCGATATTATCGAGCTGTATGAATGGAAATTGGAACGAGGAACTCAGTTGGACTTCGAAAATATTGAGGAGATAGATGACAATGAACTACATTTTTATACAGGTATGGGTAAAATTCAATTTAATAGAATTTTGAATCAAACATCTCTTCGTGACAGAACCAACAGTTCTGCTACTGTTTTAGGACTGTATTTAGTTAAAATAAGAACGGGTGAACCAGACGAACGTGTAGCTTCTATGTTCAATATGTCGAGAAGAACATTGGAGCGAAAATTAAAAATAGCTCGAGAGTGTTTATCTGAAGAGTTTGTTCCCCGACATCTGGGTCTGGATCACATGACGAGAGAAGATGTAGTAGCTCGCAACTTAACCATCCCGAGTCATATTTTTGGAGGTAACCAGAATGAACCTGCAGCCATTCTTGTGTGTGATGGAACATATATATACGTGCAAAAAAGCTCCAACTTCCTTTTTCAGAGGAAAACATATAGCCTGCACAAATTCCGCAACCTAGTAAAACCCTTTTTAATTGTATGCACAGACGGCTATATTGTAGATGTATTAGGCCCGTACCCAGCCATTACTACGGATGCCGAAATAATGAGTCACATGATGCAGGACGCCGCTTGGCATTGGTTTCTGAACGCGAACGACATTTTTATATTGGACCGCGGCTTTAGAGACTCTATTCCTGCCATTGAAGAGCATGGATATGATGCGCATATGCCACCAACAAGAGCAAGAGGAGAGCAGTTAAGCACAGTAGATGCAAATAAATCACGGCTAATAACTATGTGTCGTTGGGTGGTTGAAACGATTAATGGTCGCTTTAAAAAGGACTTCAAGATATTCCGCCATGTTTATTTTAATGTAGCGTTGACAAATATGATGACCGATTTTAAAATAACTGCAGCACTCATCAATGCCACTCATCGACCATATAGAGATAACGCTCATGCCGCACAGTTTATAAATATAATAAATGAGAACATAAATAGAGAAAACGAATTGGCTGATTACGTGATTCGAAACAATTTAAACAGACAAAGAGTCGCATTCATGCCGCTAGATGCAAACAATCCCGAATTAAGAGATTTCCCACAATTGACTTACGACGAGCTACTTTTATTTACCTTGGGAATATACCATTTGAAACTGGCCAAATCTTATTGCCACGAACACATGCGGCCAAACGGAGTGTATATAATGGAATTATACCATCGCAGAGAGTTGGTCGAAAATAAAATATTAATACGAGGCAGAATACAGTCCCGTCACATAAGAGCAAAACGCTATTATACATATCTACTAATAAATCCGGCATTGCAGGGAAGACAAAGCCTCGAGGGCTATTACTGTTCCTGTATACACGGCCGCCGCACTGTTGGGAGTTGCGCGCACATCGCCAGTGTGGTATACTTTTTATCTTGGGCTGTATATCAAGACGAATTTCACACACCTGCGGCGTTTTTAGACGAAACTATTTTAGATTTAGATGCAGCAGAATAAAAGTTAAGCGAAAAATATGTTGTTTTAATTATTTTTGATTCCCTTTTTCCTCTTCAATTATTGCCCAAAAACATTTATAAATATTTTTTAAATGTCCATTTTCTCCTTATTGCCACGACCCACAGATATGGGAACTATACCATTGTAAACTAGATTTAATTGCCTATCCACCGTACCTAATTTTATTTTTGTTCGCCGTAGGTAAGTGTCCCATACAAAAATGCCCGATGTTCTTTGGATTTAAGGAGCGAGTTTTCTTGAATCTCGATCAACTCCATTTGTAAGTGTATTGGAGCATTTTGTACATTACATTTTGTAGGAGTAGCAAATAAACTGAAACAGTCTTCCATGTTTTTGAAGTCGCTAAATCTGTTTGAAAATTGTTCCGACAGTAACTTGAGTTCTTCAGCATATTGAGCATAAGCAATATTTTCATACGCAGAGAGCGTGTTGAAATGGTAACTATTACCAGACAGCATCTGTGACTCCCACAAGCGTAGTTTGATCTGAAACGCTTTCAAATGGCTGTACAAATCATTTACTAACTGTCCTTGTTTTTGAAGTTTAAAATTTAAATCATTCAAATAGCCTGTAAGATCGACCAGAAATGCTAAGTCACATATCCATTTTGGGTCACTTAATTCATATAGTGGTTTATCTTTTATTTTCATAAAGTCTGCTATCTCATTTCTAAGCTCGTAAAACCGTTTCAACATTTTTCCTTTGCTCAGCCATCTGACTTCACAATAATATGTTACGTCGTTATATTCAGCTGATATTTCATCCAAAAACGCCTTGAACTGACTATGGTTAAGACCTCGGGATCGAATAAAGTTGATGGTTTTTACTACCACATTCATAACATTCTGGAGTCGAATGGACTTAGAACACAAGTTCTGTTGTTGGATAATGCAATGAAGGACTATCAAATCATCTTTTTGCACATTTAATTCTGTTGCTTTTTCATTCAAAATTCCGATGAAACCTTTACGTAAACCGACCATAGAAGGTGCACCATCAGTGCATACTCCAATTAATGTTGACCATGGCAAGCCAAAACTTGTGAACACCTTTTGAACTTCAATAAAAAAATTCCTCTCCTGTAGTGGTTCCTTTAAGCGGCTGTAAAGTAAAGCAAGCAATTCCTCAGTAACAGTGAACTCCTTATCAACACCTCGAATAAATATAGCCAGTTGAGCTGTGTCAGACAAATCGGTGCTCTCGTCTAATGCTATGGAAAATGATTCAAAACCAGCCATACGGTCAGTCAATGTTGTTTTTATATCATTAGCCATCATTTCTATACGTCGAACAACAGTTCGTCTTGATAAACTAATTTTTTCAAATTCATTTTTCTTTTCGGGACACAAAATACTGCAAACTTCTAACATACACTCCTTGATAAATTCTCCTTCGGCAAATGGTTTTAAAGCCTTTGCCAATTTTGAGCTAACTATAAAACTAGCTTTCACAACATTATCATGTTGTGTTCTTTGTTTATGAAACATTTGTTGCTGTTTTTCCTTTGCGGTAAGCTTCTGGATTTTGTGTTCTGAATTGTCCTGTCAGTGAGTGCAGCGTAGCATGCTTAGTTAAGTAATGCCTCTTTATATTGAATTCTTTCATTACTTAATGTAATGTGTTTCATTACTGAAGTATGTCATGCTCACTCAGATGTCTCGCTGATGGTGGCGCGTGTGTTGGATCATTTAGCTCCCTTCAAAATGGTTGAGCTGAATGGTGCAGATTCATGCGTCATGCTCGTGAACGGGCGCCGTTAGTTGGGACTGGTCACCTCTTAGCGTCCTCGGCTTATTTGTAATTATTTAATTAGAAATTGTTTTTGTTTCTCTTTCTACTATGGACGCGTTTTTTATTTTACATCGTCCTCACATTTAGTTATAATTTCAACATTATTTTTGTACTAATCTTTATGTATCATAAATTGATAAATTTAAAAGAGTGTCCATAGAGTTTCTTGCCCGTTCTTCTCCATAGGTACCTACTACGCTTTGGAATGGGCAACTAGCTTCATATTTCTAACTGACGACTCCTTGACAATTCAAAAGTGCCTGTAAATGGTTTAATTGAAATAAATGCTTTGAG
The DNA here is from genome assembly GCA_905333075.3 of Atethmia centrago. Classification (NCBI taxonomy): domain Eukaryota; kingdom Metazoa; phylum Arthropoda; class Insecta; order Lepidoptera; family Noctuidae; genus Atethmia; species Atethmia centrago. The sequence continues at coordinate 14,008,678 of HG995393.1, forward strand.
TTTGAGTTTAAATGGATTCATTACACAGCAAACAAATAGGCTTACCACTGTGCAAGATAAAAAAAGATAAAAAAGAAGTAGTGTAGAATTGGGGTTCCTGGATCAGAGATCCAGGAACCCGCAATTCCACACCTGAAAATGAGGTATCTATCAATCAATAATCAATCAATTCATTAACTCTACTCAGTACTCATTCAAATAATCAGATCCAGAAAAACACTATCATTCATTTCATTCAAAGAATGATTGAATGGCTCCTATGTTTTATCTATTCAGATTAAATATGAAAATGTTTTCTGCGATCAATAAAATCAGAATCAGCTAGAGGTTTCTGATATTCGACTTTACGTCTATTCAACCATTATTTATATTTTATTATTTTTTTATTCATGTTTTTTTTTATATATTTTGTTTTTATTAATATATTCAATATAAATGCGAAACATTAATCTTAATTCAACGTTCATAATTATGTGCATTCTAATTTTTAATTTTTAAATGATAAAATTCGAGCAACAGTCGGTAGTCTATTCGACACGAGAGCCTAACGTAAAATGGAATGCGCTCGCTATTACCCATCGCTGCCAGTGCACAGTGCAAGCAGTGGCTATTTACTTTAAATTTTATGACGTAGAAATGAAAAGCAAAATAATATTTAGAATTATTATATTTTAAATATCAATTACATTAAGTTGAACTCAACTTTTTAACTATTTTATTAACTAAATATTCAGTTTCACTCATGATTTCATCAGAATCACTTTGCACTAAATATTGTATATTCACGCTTGCACTATCAGGATCACTGTCTATTTCTTCCATATTATGACTTCCATCCACATCATGTACACTAATTTTTATTATTCGCTGAACATGCCCGGGCTCCTTACGCATGATAAAGGACGTTTTTTTAAAAGATTTTGTTTTATTTTTTTTCTTCAATTTTTTCTTTTCTATTTTTTTCTGTCTACTCTCTTCACATGCATTTGCTGCCACTTCAGTGTACCAGCTCTCTCGGTCTTGAACAAAGTGAATTGGATTAAGAACTGGATCGAAGTCCGTTATCAAATTCTGAAATAAAAATATGAATGATTTGTATTATTAAATACCATCAAATAGGAATTCAATTGTTAACATTGATGGTCACTTAGATACTTACATTACATTGCTTGTCAGTGTTATCTAAAACAGGACTGTAGGATGGTAAGCGTGACATACTTAATTCTATGTCCAGACTGTTTTAAACACCTAGAAAAAAAACTCAAAATTAATATTTTATTTACTATTAGGTATTCTATCTCAAACCAACAATTCTGGTTGATACAGTGTTGTATGGAAATGAATACTGACAGTGGTTTACCAGACACCTATACTAAATAATGATTACCTATTAATTAATGCTTTTATTTTTATTCTTAGATAAAATACGTACTGTTAAAGAAAAATATTATTAATACTTACCGATATTTCACGATAATAACGTTCTATCCAGTCAGGAGGACTCACATGCAGAAATTGAATGATCGATTTTAAGTTTTTTTTTTTCATTTATATTCTAATTTGATTTTTAATCAATAGAGTTCAAAATCATACGTTTTTGTTAGATGTTGATATTCTAGACAAAAATGGTGTGGTGAAATTGAAACCCAAGACATCACGGCGCCAAACATTTTATTGTTTACCGAAGTGTATATATGATAAAATAAGTACTACTGTACGTTTGTTCGCTGTAATCTTTTCATACATTTTATTGAGAAGATACGGCAAGCAAAACCACCGTATGTAAGTAGTATGTCATTGTGAGTGACTTTGCAAAGTTGTAGGTAATTCTTTATATGGAGACGTATCAAAACAAAATTGCAAATCGACATACTATTGTTACGCCTGGTTTTGCCTACTATTATTATTATTATTCAAACTTAATTTTATTTATAAATTAGGTAACGTAAGTAGGTATATCTGTATACTGGAATTGTATACAAGATTTAATGAGTCGATATGTGATGTGGTTTACACCCTCAAGAAGTATTAAAATTATCCCGTATTAATCCCGTTAGTATGTTTGTTACTCAATCACATAAAACTGCCTGAAACAGATTTTGATGAAATTTAACATGCAAATAGTTTATAATCTGTATATAAACATCTACCTTTCCAATAGCCATATTATAAAAAAGGAGACAAATCCGGGTGTAATAATAGTATGTGGTTGAGGAAGAATTCTATTTAGATCTACATTTCACTGTCATCGATTTATATTTTATATCTTATACGATGTGCATAAAGTTGAAATTACGTGATCTCAATATGTTCCCAAGTAATTTTTCTGCAACTTAAATTACTTATTACATATTTGGGTGATACATCTGACAAAGCATTTTAGTTACACGTGCCCTAATCCTTAAATGGAATACCATCACGCGGATTTACTACTATTTAAGAGCTAACCCGAAGAAGCTGGATCATAAGAATTCTTCTGTTAAAGGCAGTCACATCTTAACTTCGACCTACCAAAGAAAAATCAATCTGCTAAAATGTAAGTACTTACCCATTACTTTTTAAAGTTAGACATTTTTAGCAACAAATCCCTATTTTTTTTTCTATTAGAATTTGTAATTGATGTACTTCTTACTAAGTTCATATTTTACTATTCAATTGTTTTAGTATTCTTTCAATTAAGTGTACACGCAATTAATAAATTCAAATTTATTTATTTCTTAGCATTCGTTCAATCATAACATTCGTCCAATTTGTTCGATTAGTCAATTCATAATTGTTGACTTATTCTTTGATTTCAAATTTTACAGGTCCAAGAACACAGCTGAGCATTTATTCCCATCGGAAGACGAATCGCTGAGTGATACACCAGTGAAAGTCAAGCTGAAGGTGCATAAAAAGCGTAAGACAGCGGCAACGAGCAGCGTGCGGCCTTCCTCCAGTAAGAAACAAAAGATTCACCCCATCACTCCTGCGAGCAAGGCTACTGCTCGTGAGCTGTTTGGGGGTGACAGCGATGACGACGCGCTTGAAGTTAGTGGAGAGAAGAAATCTCCTCCTATTTATTCCTACATTACGAGGAGATTTGCAAACGGCTTTTCCCGTCAAATGGAGGAACAGAAGAAAGGTGCGTTCTACATTGAAGTTAAAATTTATAGGTCCGATGAGATAGAACGTGTACCTACATCCTATAAATAGATGGCGTCATTCCATCATCACCATCAAAAATAAAACGGATGAAGATTCAGAAGCCTGGAATCATATGAATGCGTTTATTGCAACCACTAGGAAAGAGTTCAAGAAATGTCCCCCAACATTTATTGGTTCCTATCAATAAAATGTTCAAACTGTATTACCTAGACTACTCGTATATAAGAACATATTCACGGCTAAATAATGTAATCCATAACAAAAATTTTCTGTAAAATTTATCATGTAAAACTATTCATATTAATTTTATAACCTTATGTAATCTATTAATTCTATTAATTAAACTATGTGATGTGTATAACATTCGTCGTTTTTTTTTGTTTCCAGTTCAACCTGCCGATCACATCTCGCAAAGTTCTAATGTTATTATTAATAATGATACAAGCCAATTTTATATCTCAGAACAAGAATATGACACGAATATAGATGAACCGAATTGTTTATCAAAGACTATTAATTGTGACAAATGTAAACTTAAGATTCCAGCACATAAATACAGATACCATAAGAGAACGAATATCCATAAATCAAATTGTTTAATGAAATCAAGGTTTGAAAATGTTGAAATTATAGCAACAGCTTTTAAGAATAGAATTATGACTTACCGCTTAAACCCATCCAAAGAAGACGAGAACCTCATACCAGAGGCGTTCTTAGATGATAAGCGGCAACATATCTTAGAAATCATTAAGTTTTTACTGTCAAAAAATACCTCTATCAAAGTTAACTTTGAACTGTTTGCTTATTTTATATTACCTAAATCAAATGAGCAGCAGTTAAAGTCATTTAATACGAAATATGAAATTATATACAGAAGTACTGATTTTAATAAGATATACTCAAATTTAATAGAAGTATTTAAAAGTAAACTTACCGAATTCGAGCATTGTGAATCTGGATGGTCATTTGTTTCCTTAAGTCATCTAGAAATCAATATAAATAAATATTGCCCTTTGCGGGGTGGTACTTATTTAGACCTACCTGGTGTTATTAAAAATACAAAAAGTTGTTTGAATATACAGAATAATGATGAGAATTGTTTTTTGTGGAGTATAGTCGCATCGTTATATCCAGCCAAAAATAATGTCTGCAGGACGAACTCCTACCCACATTTTAGTTCAATATTTAATCTAGAAGGTATTTCATTTCCACCTTCATTTGGCGATATCAAGTTATTTGAAAAGAATAACTGTGAGTTAAGTATTAATGTTTACGGATTAAATGAATACTATACTGTAACCGGCCCTCTCTATGTGACGAGCTGTAAGAAAAATAAACATATTAACTTACTGTATTTTGAAAAAAAAACAACAAAGGTCATTACTGTTTAATTAAAAACCTTTTACGTTTAGTGCGTCGACAAGTTTCATACCATAAAGGTCGAATGCAGGCACGTATACAGAGGGGGGGATAGTTGGGATTTATCCCCCCCCCCGAAATCTGACTGAAAAAAAAAAAACGTTTTAAGCCATCTGTTTATTTATTCGCTTGCGTGTTCTTTCAATAAGTAGGTAAAATAAAAATATAGATAGATCTTGATCTGATTATGTAAGCGACGTTACTAGTAGCGCCATCTAACCTATTTAGAGAGAAACCGAGAACGAAAACAGTAATGAACGACATCTATCGTCGAGTAGAAAAACGAATAGTAGAAAGATCGTCGCGTTGAGTAGCGAAATATCGAGAAGCTTCCATAACTTTCTGCTACCAGGTAGTAGATGGCGCAATATTCCACAGTGTTCCAGAATACGAAAATGTAGTATAAATACGGCGGGGGCGGGAGTCCGGGAACCTGCATGTCAGTTTATTTCGAGAGCGATTCAAGTGAGAATCGAGAGCGACAAGCGAGAAGAAAAGTGAAATACCTCTGCAATAGTGACAGTATAGTGCAATAGACCAGTTTATTTTGATATTGGTTTCAGTTTCATAGAGAGTAGAGTAAATTCCTACCGACTTGGTTCACCTGATACTTTGCCCGTGCCGTGAAATAAAGGAAAAAAACTTCAAAACCACTGTTTTCATTGGATTCGCCAAATCGCCAGTCCGTTACGTACGTGAGATAGTGTTGGACAATTTTGGACCTGCAGACGTCATAATTTGTTGGACCGTTCGCCCTATCCATCACAGATTACTTAAATAAAGTAAAGTAATGTGTGAAATGTGAGTGCTTCTTGATTTGTGCTTGTTTGAACGTATATAAATTGCTGCTGCTAAAATGAAGAGAATTGACAACTTTTTCAAGCCAGTGGCAAAAAAAATTGTTACTACTAGCGAGGAAAAAACTAGTCCAAGCATGGCTTCTGCTGTTGATAGTAGACAACTAGAAACAACTTCGTCAAAATTTACAGAAAAAAATGTGATTTCAGCCGAACCGGCTGGAAGATGTAGAGATGAAGGAGAATGTTCAACTTCAAAAACGTGCAGTTTAGATACAATGATTATAAGTGAAACTTTTCCTGATATTGGCGTGGTTTCTAATGCCATATATAACACACAGTATCCTCCTCTTGTACTCACAGATGAACAGAAAAAAAATATTATTACACAGCCGTTTGTCCCAGATGCGTCATTTTCGTTTCCGGCTAGTAGCTTTGGAAAGAGGAAACTTAGATTTCGAAGAGAATGGATGGGATCATGGGAATGGTTAACATATTCGCCGAGGAGGAATGGTGTGTTCTGCAAATATTGCGTTGTCTTTTCATCAGGCACCGCTGAAAAAGGTTCCCACCAAACACTTGGAAGTTTTGTCAGCAAACCATTTGATAATTGGAAAGATGCAACAGAGAGATTTCGCGAACATTCTGCTGCTAAATATCACCAGTTTTCTAAGTTATGCGCAGAAAATTTCTTACGCGTAATGGATTCAGCAGCTATAGACATTGCATCGCTGCTTAATGATCAAAGGCTCAAAGAAAAGGAAAGAAATAGAACAGCACTAAAACCTATAATCGAAGCTATCATCTTCTGTGGAGAGCAAGAGTTGCCGCTTCGTGGAGACAAAGACAGTGGACCATTGACTTTAGAAAAGCCACTTGGTAAAGATGGAAAATTCAGGGCTCTGCTACGATACCGAGCAAGCTATGATAATATCCTGAAAGATCATATCATTACAACCCCTAAAAATGCAACGTATTTTAGCCCTATTATTCAAAATGAAATAATAGATACTTGCGGAAAGATAATTCAGAAAAAAGTTGTGACACAAATAAATAGTTCAGTGTTTCGCGATTCTTGGCGATGAAACTTTAGATGTGAGTGGAACTGAGCAATTGTCTTTATGTGCGAGATACGTTTATAAAGGTATTTTGAGGGAGGACTTTCTCAGTTTCATTGAAATACACGACCTAAGTGCCGAAAATATAAGTGCAGAAATTTTAAAGAAATGTCATGAGATTGGTTTGAATCTCGATAAACTAGTTGGTCAGGGGTATGACGGAGCTGCTACCATGGGAGGACACATCAGTGGTGTGCAGACGAGAATCAGAAAAGAATTTCCTAAGGCCACATACGTACATTGCTCAGCACATCGTCTGAACCTAGTTCTTTCAAAAGCTCTTTCAGTTCCCGAGGTGAGAAATTCAATAGGCGTTGTGAAGGAAGTCTGCAATTTACTTCGCAACAATGCAATGGCCGGGAAACAGTTCAAGGAAAATGTGGAAAAGCTCACACCAGAAAGTAAGAAAAAATGACTGGTCGGCATGTGTGACACTAGATTTATAGAACGTCACGACTCTATAAATGTATTTGGTGAGTTACTCGAACCTATTGTCATTACATTAAGAGAACTATCCTACACAAACAGAACTGTCGCCCAAACTGCCTCTACACTCATAGCTGCGATGGAAAAGAGTAGTTTCTTGATTTCTCTAAAAACCTGTGAAAGATTTTTCAGTTATACTCTCCCACTGTCAGCATGTTTGCAGAACCCTACACACGACCTGGCCTCTGCTATGAAATTTTCCGATGACATTATCGGAAAACTAAAAGAGATACGTGACGATGTTAACCCGGTATTCTCAGAAATATATAACGCATGCCGCAAAATAGCGGATGTCTTGCAAATAGAAATTCAGCGTCCTCGAGTTACTGCCCACCAATCTGCACGAAGCAACCCTCCCAGCGATACTGCTGAAGAATACTTCAGAAGAACTATTTTTATACCGTGCTTGGACGATTTGATATCTGGCATGAATGATAGATTTGCGAATTAAAGAGAGCTGCTTTCTTCTTTAGAAATTATTCTTCCGAAAAATGTGGACGAGAGGAAAATAAGTGAATTAGAAAATATGAAAATTTATTGGGAAGAAAGTGTTGGAGAATCACTAATAAAAGCAGAGTACAGTAAGTGGTGTGCCAAGTGGAAAAACACAGATAAGAAACCAGTCGAAATTATGGAAATTTTAGACACGTGTGACAAAGTTTTCTTTCCTACCATTAACAGGCTAATACATATTCTGGCCACCCTTCCGGTTTCAACGGCATCTGTGGAGCGGTCATTTTCATGCCTAAAGAGAATAAAATCCTTCCTAAGGAATAGAATGGCGGGCGAGAGGCTTACTGGTCTCGCTCTATTGTATATTCATTCCGCTTTGGCGCCAGATCCTGATATGGTACTAGACGTAATGGCTGCCAGCGGAAACAGAAACATACTTATATAATTATAGTATAGTACAGTGAAAATTATAGTACAGTGATTACAGCGATTTTCACACAGTTCACATGGTTGTTTCAATGTTTGTCCCCCCCCGAACCAAAAGTCTGGATACGTGCCTGGTCGAATGTATTTATGTGAGACTTGCCTGCAGTTTTTTACCTCTGAAACAAAGTATAACTCTCATAGTTGCTCCAAAATTTTAACCATACTACCTGACAAAAACAGTGTATTACAATTCAAAAATTATGAACGAAAGCAAAAAATTAATTTTGTTATATACGCTGATTTTGAAAGTATATTAATGGATTATGAAATAGAGCAGTGATAAAAATACGAAAAAGAAGAAACTACATCAACCGTCTTGTTTTGCATTTTACGTGTGTTGCTCACATGACAGCAGTTTAAATAAATACGTTACATATAGAGGGCCTAACTGTGTGCAAGTGTTTGTTGAAAAATTGATAGGAGAAGTGAAATTGATTCATAAAATTTTAATGACAAAGAAACCAATGCATTCTATGACGAGAGAGCAAACTAATAATTATCGTGAAGCAACTACATGCCATACCTGTAATCATTTGTTATTTGATGATAAAGTTTGTGATCATGACCACATCAAAAAACTATTGATGCTATCAGCCCCCGCTCAAGCACCCCGCTTTATACAGGGAACCCCTTCAACATCTTCCCGTCACACCCCAGATACTATTGTCGGAACATCACTGATCTGCAGTCCTGGAACTTCCCATAAATCTAATCATGGTGTCTTGACCTGTTCAGTTAACGGGGACATAGGATTCATTGCCCAGGGTGTAAAAGGAGCCGTCTTGGGGAGGTTGATCTCTGTCCTGAAAAAACCAAAGCCAATTGAAAAGACTCTGAACACTGATCTGGAAATCTTAATATCCCGACTTGAATCTGACCCAAGCTTCCTATTAAATTATGATGGCTCTCCAAAAGAGAAGAAGTTATCTATGTTTCAACATTTATTAAAGGGTATCCCTACCCTCACAAACCAATGGGTGCTTTCAGAAAATTTTCCTTAAATAATTTCATAAAATTAAGACAACATTATCCATGTGATATAAGGTCTGAATCCTCCCTATTTTCCCCTTTATTACCTCAAGATTATTTGATAATCTGTAAGACCGCCTCCTAGGAATTAAGGATTAGTTATAAGATAATTTGGATCACAACTTTATAATACTCTTTATTGCTAATAAAAAACCAATGAAAAATATTCAATTAAACAAAAGATCTTTCATTAAGCAAAAATTCAAGATGAGTTCTCTTCGGACTGCATTATCCAACCTCAAAGTGAAAAAGATAAAGCCTATGTCGAACCTTATGGAAGCTTCTACTCCAAAGGAAATACAATACAGCCCTATTATGGTTGCATATACAATCGACTTAACGATTGAAGGACATATAGCAGTGAAAACTATTCCCATCTTAATAGATGCATTCTCTCTAGCTCTAGCTCTGGAACTTTTTTATAACGATACAAATTGGGCCCCCTGTATTGGATATTTTTGGAAATCATTAAAAGATAATCTAGCATCAACCTTATTCTTACATATGCAAGATCAAAAATCATGTCATATGATGACTGCTCTACTAAATTATACAGGATTCTCAGAGGGATCCTGTGTGAACTCAGATGCTCCACTCAGGAAGATTGAGGGAGGTAGATCCTGGGAACTTATGGGAAAGGACGGTCATTTAATTAATATTACACTGAAGTTCAAGATTACACTTCAGGTTTTTAGCCATGACAGACGTAGGGATCTGAGAAATCATGGATTTCATCTATTACCAATTCCAGAAGTGAAGGAAAGAAAAACTTTAACATATATGGGACTGAAACAAACCTCCTCTAATTACACCCATGAGAAGAGTTTTGAGAAATTACTAACAATAAATAATGGGCCAAGAAAGACAAGGGTAAGGGCCATTGTACATTCTCACATTATAGATGCCTTCCCACCCAGCGCTCCCCCTGAATACAAAGAGACAAATGACTCAGATGTGTGTGGGATGAATAAACTCTCAAGAATGAGGAAACAACCTCATTCTATTTATCTTTTGACAATATATAATCAAGATTATCCTATTCCTCTTCAATATTCTAATCATAAATGATTTTGATTTTTACTTTTTTACATCCGAATACAGGGGCGCAGCACATTCACATTGTAATTTAATCTATAGAGTGTGTCCCTTTATACCTATTATATTTCACAACTTAGCTGGCTATGATTTTCATATATTTATTACAGAATTATCAAAGTATGATGGTGAAATAAAAGTTATAGCTAATAATAAATACGGGTAAAGGATGTAAACCAATACAGATAAAATTCATAGACTCGTTTCAATTTCTTAGTTCAAGTCTTGAGAATTTATGCAAAAGTTTAACTGAGGATGATTTTATTCATTTATCGTCACATTTCCCAGACAAAAATCAATTCAATTTACTGCAAAGGAAAGGCATATTTCCGTATGAATATATCTGTTCATGGCAAAAATACAATGAAACACAACTGCCTGCTAAGGATGATTTTTATAACACTTTACAAATGAAACATATAACTAATGCTGAATATCAACATGCTCAGACTGTGTGGAAATATTTTAATATTGGTTCTCTCGGTGAATATACAGACTTGTATTTAAAGTGTGTACTATTATTATGTGATATATTTGAAAATTTCAGAAACATTTGTCTACAGCATTATAAACTTGATCCTGCATATTATGTAACCTCACCTGGATTGAGTTGGGATGCTATGCTACTTTATACAGGCGTGCAGTTAGAATTGATTTATGATTTGGAAATTTATGAAATGTTGGAGAAAGGAATACGTGGAGGGTTAGCTCAATGTTCTCACCGATACGCTAAAGCTAATAATATTTATTTACCTCAATTCGATCATTCAAAACCATCAACATATTTAATATACTTGGACTGTAATAACCTTTATGGATATGCTATGACAAAAAAATTACCGATATCAGGATTTAAATTCATGACAAATAATGATATGAAAAAGTTTGATGTACTTAATATGCCTGATGATGGGGAGTACGGATACATTTTAGAAGTAGATTTAGCGTATTCAGATCATTTACACAATTTACATAGTGACCTTTCGCTCCTGAGAAATTCATACCCATTGGGGGGAAAACTCAAAAACTAATTGCAAATTTATATGATAAATATAAGTACGTCATTCATTTTGCTCATTTAACAGAATGTATTAAAAATAGTCTTGTGTTGAAAAAAAATCATAGGATTCTTTGTTTTAAACAAGCACTTTTCTTGAAAAAGTACATTTACTTGAATACTAGATTACGGCAAGCAGCTTCAACATCATTTGAAAGAGATTTTTTCAAACTTTTAAATAACTCCATATTTGGTAAAACAATAGAAAATAAACGTAAGCACGTTGACGTAAAATTTGTTACCAAATGGAATGACACTTCGAATAAAACTAACAAATTAATTGGTGCTGAGAAATTAATCATAAAACCTAATTTAAAAAGTGTTTCTATTATATTTAATGAAAATTTTATAGCTGTACAGCTTAGTCCTGAAAAACTTGTTTTAGATAGACCAATATATATTGGATTTGCAGTACTAGAATACTCTAAGCAACATGTATATAACTTTCATTATAATTTAATTAAGAAAAAATACGGTAGTAAAGCTAAATTGATACAGATAGCTTGTTATATTTAATACATACTGAAAACTTTTATAAAGATATGTGTGATAATTTGTAATTTTGAAACTAACAATCATTACAGTATTCCTAAGGTGAATAAAAGAATTCCCGGTTTGTTTAAGGATGAATTAGGAGGAGACCCAATCACAGAATTCATAGGTTTAAGAGCAAAACTGTACTGTATTAAATCATTAAGTAAACAAATTAATAAAGCTAAAGGCGTATCTAAACCCATTACAAGATGTTTAAAACCACATAACTATAAGGAGGTTTTATTTAAAAACTTATCACTTAAGCGTAAAATGAATATGATTAAATCAATGAAACATGTGCTTTACTCGCAAGAAGTAAATAAAGTAGTCTTGAACAGAATAGATGATAAAAGGCAAATTGTATCAAATCAAATTGAGACTGTTCCTTGGGGACATTGTAATTACATATGTTAACTGGTCTTATATATAAATGTTCTTTGATTATATAATTGTAAGTTGTATTTTTTTTAAATATTTGCCTATAAAGAATTAATTCACAACACAATACTTGACTTTTCATTTGTTTCCTTAAGTACCTAATACCAGTACATTTCACTAAATTAATTGACAAGATGAAGTTAGTAACAAATGTAAAGATAGCCCCAAAGAAAGTATATATGTATATGTAAGGTAATAATTAAATTAATTGACAAGATGAAGTTGATCAAGCTACCCATATCATTAAACGTTAAAAATATAAATCTTGATAAGTCTCCTCAAGAGATTAGACATAGCGCTTTGTTGCCAAATACAATTCGTTGTATAATTTGTGGTCCCTCAAATTGTGGTAAAACAAACGTTGTGATCAGTTTGTTATTGCATGAAAATGGGCTCAAATTTCAAAACCTTTACCTTTACTCGAAGACTAATTTTCAACCAAAATATTGTTTTTTACGAGAAGTAATAAAAAGAGTGCCCCAGATAAAATTCAATGAGTTCAATGACGATAAGGATGTCTTATCTCCGACTGAAGCATTACCAAATTCTGTATTTATATTTGATGATGTCGTATGTGAAAATCAAATAAACATCCGTAATTATTTCTGTATGGGTAGAAATAAGCAAATTTATTGCTTTTACTTATCGCAAACCTACTCAAAAATCCCTAAACAGTTGTTACGCGATAATGCTAACTTTCTTATAATATTTAAACAAGATGATGTAAACTTAAAGCACATCTATGAAGAACATGTCAACTCCGATCTAACATGGAATCAGTTCAAAGATATTTGTAAAACTGTTTGGAGTAACCCTTATAACTTTCTTCTTATTAACAAAGAGTCATCATTAAATAATGGAAGATACAGACAGAATTTTGATATCTTTTTTAAATTTGAATGATACATGTACTTACATATAAATTCATTCTTCGCAAAAACAGTGCTAGTCTTATTCCTCTCTTAGTTGAACACAGTTGTGGTTACATAAGATAAATAAAAATATTAAAATGGAATTAATGAAGTCTGTTGACTCCATAAAAAATAAAATAAAACAAATGAAAACTTAGGAACATACAATGAACTTGTCACTTGATAAAATGCTAAAACCGGTGACAGATCCTCTTAAAACGCTTGTTAATTCAAATAGTTCTATAGAAAAAATAAAAAATAAAGAAACTACAACTCTGACTGCTTGTGAAGAAATTGAGTCGGATGAAAATAATGCTAGCTCATCTCCAAAGTTCAATGATTATTACAAACCAAAATATAACTCCGCACAATTGTCGGAACCCAATTCTAAAAGAGAATTGACAGATAATTTTGAAATTTCATTAGTTGGTGATGACATCCATGGTATTTATAATGGTGTTAATATACCGTTTGGAATAAGAAGTGAACACAAAAACTTACTTATGGGCAATTCAGTTGTATCATTTTCTAAAATTGATAGTTTAAATAATGATAATATAATTATGATTAAAATCGGTGATAAAGCTTATAATTTCACCCCTGGTCTGAAAGAACTATTACTACGAAGAAAACCTGATTTAAAGTTAATATCAAACAAAGATAAACTTGTCTATATGGATATGTTACATTATACAAATGCACATAAAAGAGATTTTAACCCTAAAGGTCAAATAAAAGGCGATAAAAGGATAAAATACCGTGAGATAATCAAACCATTATTTTCTGAATTTTTAAATGATGAAAGTAAGATCAAACTTGGAGGTAACATACCAAAACTAAAAAAATATAAAAACAACACTGATTAAATATATATGGAATGATCCCAACGAATTGGTTGAAAGATTAAAGTTATTGGTAGCTTCGAGAGATGCTGGCAATACAAACCATGATAATGAAATTTTATCTATAATTGAAGAATTAAAAGAAGCTGACATAATTAAATAATAAATAGTGGCAGTGACAAGATTTTGATTCAGTATTACAGACTTATTCATCATGAGCATTGGCAAAGATCGTTACTCTGCTCAGCTTAAAAACGTAACATTTGTACTTTTATGTAACACACGCAAGTCGAAGAGATTGTAGTAATATTAATAAGAGTTTACAAGAATATCAACATGAGCAAAGCAGGTGTGGTAAATGAAATTCATAAAAATGCAAGAGTGAACTTTCCTCGAAGACGTGTTGTTATGAGAGACATAGATGATCTCTGGCAAGCAGATTTAATTGATATGCAATCTGTTGCCGCAGAAAATAAGAATTTTAGGTTTATTCTTGTCATTATCGATACATTTTCAAAATATGGTTGGGTCTTTCCTCTTAAAAACAAATCCAAGGATAGTGTGTGTGACACTTTCAAGATGATGCTGGACAAAGGTCGTGTGCCTAAGAATCTACAAACTGATAATGGAACAGAGTTTTATAATAATAAATTTAATCAACTCATAAAACGCTTTCGCATTAACCATTATTCAACCTTCTCAACAAAAAAAGCCTCAATAGTTGAACGATTCATCAGAACATTGAAGTCTAAGTTGTACAAAGAATTTAGTTTAAAAGGTAACTACAATTGGATAAATAGCACTCTTAATGATGTCATTTTTAAATACAACCATACTCATCATCGAACAATTGATGAAATTCCGGCAAATGTGGATAATATTAATAAAAAATGAATATTAGAAAAATATGTAAAGTTAGAAAAAAAAGCTGGTTTAAAAAGTAAGTTTAAGGTGGGTGATTATGTACGTATCAGTAAATACAAAGGAACATTTGAAAAGGGGTATACTCCAAACTGGTCGACAGAAATATTTAAAATTCGAAAAATACAGAATACAACTCCTTTAACCTACTTAATTGAAGATGCAATCAGAAGTCAACCTATTTTAGGAGCATTTTATGTACAAGAGCTTCAAAAGACAAAATACCCTAATGTATATTTAGTTGAAAAAGTTCTTAGACGAAAAGGAAATAAGGTTCTAGTAAAATGGTTAGGATTGTCTCCCGCTGAAAATAGTTGGATTGAAAAGTCGAATATATTATAAAAAAGAAAAAAAAATGTTAACATTTCAAAGTCATTGATGAAAGTCTTATTATATTTATTAAGTGCTCAATCTATGATTGATCAGTCTTACGATGTGTATTGGAGAGAGTAGTCTTCTCAATTGGCTTATAAACCATTTACCATTTGAATTACATTTACCTGGATATAATTATTGTGGGCCTGGTACAAATCTGATTAAAAGACTTACACGCAGAGATAAAGGTGTGAATAAATTAGACGAATATTGTAAAGAACACGATATTGCCTATCATAAATCGAAAAGCTTAAAGGATCGGGATAAGGCAGATTTAGTTTTATTAAAAATGGCTAAAGAGCGGACTGTTGCCTCTGATGCAAGTGTAGGGGAAAAGTTCGCAGCACATCTAGTAAGCAAAGCTATGTTGTCAAAAATTAAAACTGGTGCTTGTCTAAAAAATCGTGACCATAATAAAAATTCTTCAAAGAAAATTTCGTCTGGCAATGATTTTAAAAATAAATTTAAAAATGTTATTACTAAAACAAAAAGACACATACGGAAATTGAAACCAAAAGGCAAGAAAATGGCAATAGAATTAGCTATGGCTGCTGCAAGAGAATTAGTTAATGATTCATCTATAAAACTTCCTCGTGTTATTCCTACACCAAAAACTGGTGGAGTGTTACCTTTGATTCCTATTTTTGCGGGACTATCTGCGGCAGGAGCTTTAGCAGGAGGTGCGGCTGGAATAGCTAAAACCATAAATGAATTCAAAATGGCAAAAAAGCGTTTTCATGAATTGAAGCGACACAACGAAAAAATGGAGGCTTTTTGCATTGGAAAGGGATTACATCTTAAACCACATAAAAATGGACTCGGAATATTTGTTTCGAAAAAAAAAAACTAAAATACCGGCTACCCAAACGAGCCTTAACTAACATTGACATTCTGAAGTATGGTAATAATATTCCTTATTTTCGAGGTGTATTTATGAGAGATGAGCTCCCTAAAAAACCTTTCAAAAAAGAGTGTGGAGTTATAAATTTAGACAATTCTAGAAATCCTGGTTCTCATTGGGTAGCCTATGTAAAATGCAACGATTATGTAGAATATTTTGACAGTTACGGAAATCTTAACCCTTAACCAGGTTAAGGGAACATGCCTCCCACATAGTGTTTTGATTCTCTTAACAGGTTTAGGCGATATACCACCCACAAACTGTCAAAAACTCTGTAGAATAATTATATTACCTATGATCATACCAAAAAAAAGTAAATCGGAATGCAAATGTCACTTTTATACGCAGTCAATCTGTGATTGTCCGTTGGTTGAGTGTTTTTTGAACAAGTGCCACGTTTTTTTTTAATCATGGGATCATGGCGAAACTGCGAAAGATTTGTCGTACAATTTTTTGATATGTTGTAGTTTTTGAGTTGTTCTAATGATTTATGAACAAAAAAAAAACAAAATACTCAAAACTCATTTTCACTTATAATATAGTTAATGTCAATACCTAGGAGGGTAGTGGGATTACGTTTTCCCAAATGTTTTCAGCATTTTTTTTTCAGTTTCAGTGATGCAATATGAAACAAAGCCTGTATAAGTATACGAATCCAAAAAAAAACACAGCAGTTCTCTGGGGCCTGGTTAAGGGTTAAGCCCCCAAAAGAATTTGTAAAATACTTAGGTTCTAAAGTACACTATAATTATGATAATATACAACGCGATCACCTTCAATTGTGGACATCTTTGTTTAAAGTTTTTAAATAATTTTTGGTCTGATCAAGGAATAAAATAAACAGGATCGTCCAGAAGTGTTCAGTATGCAAGCATGTCTTTAACGGTTACCATCTCTGGAAATAAATCAGAACTGGATTCATACTTTCAACCACCTGTAAGTTTATCTGGTCAATACGAGTGCGGTTTGCTATATTTTTCAGTGTTAAACTCAATACCAGGAGGGCATATTAATAAAAACATTTTGCCCGTGATCAGAATCGAATGTGATCTAGTCCATGGTTCATACTCCAACGGATTACCAACCCATATTATTCACGAATTCATATCTAATACTGCTGCAGGTCATCAGTACATAGAAATACCACAAAACGTTATTTACTTTCCAGTGAATAAAAATATAATATCATCTATATCTATTAAGATTGTTGATCAATTTGGTTACTGCATTAACCTCAACAAAGCACATATTCAACTACAACTTCATTTAAAAAAAACGACATGATATTATATTATAAAAACCCTGCAGTCAATATAAAGCACTTTATTTCTTCTACAGCCACTAAAGTGCAAAGACGTAAGAAAAAAGTTAATAAATTGACTAAAACAAATGTCTCGCGGGCCGGATAATATCTTACAGCGGGCCGGATCCGGCCCGCGGGCCGGTTGTTGCCCATATATGGTGTACACGAATATGATTCGTTAAAGCTCTATTTTCAGTAAAACTACGCTGGCACAAGTCACATTTGAAAGGTTTTTCACCAGTGTGTATACGAATATGATTTATGAAAGCACTCTTATCAATAAAACTACGCTGACAAAAGTCACATTTATAGAGTTTTTCAGCAGTGTGTTGACGAATATGAGTTTTTAACGTACCATTTTGACGAAAACTACGCTGACATATATCACATTTGAAAGGTTTTTCACCAGTGTGTATACGAATATGATTTTTTAGAGCACTCTTTACACCAAAACTACGCTGACATAAGTCACATTTATAGGCTTTTTTTTCACCAGTGTGTTGACGAATATGAGTTTTTAACGTACCTTTTTGACGAAAACTACACTGACATATATCACATTTGAAAGGTTTTTCACCAGTGTGTTGACGAATATGAGTTTTTAACGTACCTTTTTGACGAAAACTACACTGACATATATCACATTTGAAAGGTTTTTCACCAGTGTGTATACGAATATGATTTGTTAGACCACTCTTTAAACCAAAACTACGCTGACATAAGTTACATTTATAGGCTTTTTCACCAGTGTGTTGACGATAATGAATTTTTAACGTACCAGTTCGACGAAAACTACACTGACATATATCACATTTGAAAGGTCTTTCACCAGTGTGTACACGAATATGATTCGTTAAAGCACACTTTTCAATAAAACTACGCTGACACGAGTCACATTTATAGGGTTTTTCACTAATGTGTAACAGCTTATGTTTTTTTTAAATATCTGCTTTCCTTAAAACTACGCTGACATATATCACACTTGTGAGGTGTTACACCAAGTTGTGTTACAGTATTTTGTACCATTTTTTTTGCTGGGTTAAAACTACGCTGATCACATTTGTAAGGCACTTTGAAATAATTACCCGGTTTGGACGTATGTTTTTGAGTGATCCGGATATATTTCGTGTCTGTTTTTTCTTTTTTCATTTGCTCGGCTGTTATTGCATATTCTAGTTTTGTTCTTAGAGTGTCTAGTTTTGGTTTCTTCGCAACGGTCGCCCCTGTGATTATAAATCTGGTAAGTTCAATTTAAAAGCAGATTGACATACACACGAATTAAAATGATAGCGGATTGTATGATTCACACAAGGACTGGAAAGGAGATTCCGTCTTTCCAGTCCTAGTGTGAATAATACAGTCTGGTGACATTGAACAAAGCACTTAACACCAGACACATGAAAAACAAAATTGTACTAACAACGACTTATGGTCTGTTGCAAAAGTATCTCAGTGTACCTAAACAAACCCTGTTGAAAGTGAAGACATTTTTTCTAAAAATAATCAGTATTGTAGGGTATGTCGTCACCGTTTCCGGCACAAGGAGAAACTCCAGTTTGCAGACAAGGATTTATTTGTAAAGACGTACAAGCTCACGCTACCTTTTCCCAGAAGGGATGAAGGAAGGGAACTGGGGGTGGGTCCTCTCAACCAAAAAAATGACAAATATTCTAACTTAGCGGAGTCCCATGCAACTAATCCAAGTAGGACGCAGTTCATGAATGCACCACTGGCACCAGTCACACAAAACAATAATATTCTAGCGGAGGTCATTGACTCGCGGAGACTCTCAACACCACGATTCAGAAAAATTACGTCACGTGACAGCGCCATCTAGTACCGAGGAGCGGCGTTTTGTAGTGCATCTATTATATGAGGAGAGATGGCGCTGGTGAATTAAAAAAAAGGTTTGCTACAGTATTTATTTGAAATCCACAACTGTAAGTCCATAAAATACCCCCATAGGGGGACTTTTTTAATCGTTATTAATACTGTAGCAAACCTTTTTTTTAATTCACCAGCGCCACCTCTTATATAAGAGATGCACCTCTTACAAACCTCAGTTTTTTTTTCATAGTCGACAATTTTTTATAAAAAATGGTAGTTAATCCGACAAAATACTCATAATTTTTCATGAATATTCAGAAAAATACACATGCCCATGGGCGGCATTGTTTACAGATTAACTAATACTACTTGTATTTACTTTTTCCTTGTTTTTTTGGCAGGATAGTCGTGTTTTTAATTTTTTAAGTATTCATTTTAATTTATTTTAGTGATAACTTTTATTACTATACTTAATTATTTTATGTAGGTATTTTTTTGGTATTATTATTTTAAGCACCACTGGTGTTTTTATACTCTCACGGCGAGGCGAGTCGTGGATGGTGTGGGAATGAAATGTGCACCCTATCTATTGTGCCGTAATTAAATAAAAAATCATTTTGACGTCACTTGAATTAAATATAATTTTACGAAAGAAAAAGAACAACACCATTTAAAAAACAAATTATTTAAAAAAAAAAAAACCCGACTGCAAAAACACATAGGTACCTAACTGAAAAGAGAAAAACAAGCATTATAATCGATATAATTTTGATATCGCAGGCGGGGATAAACCAATAACCTGAAATACGGTGTAATTTTTGTTTATCTGGTTTTTCTCATTTCAGTTAGGTATGTGTTTTTGCAGTCGGGTTTTTTGTTTTTAAATAATTTGTTTTATTTCAAGCTTTTTAGTTTTATTAATATATATGGAATTGACTCATTACTAGCTTTTATTTGATATCAATATTGTTGTAATTCATTAAAAAAAACGTTTCCCTCCCTTTTTTTGTATTTGCAGATGCAATATATAAAAATTATATATCCTATGTCACTCCCACAATGAAGACGAATCTAACGACACCTCTTATGTTAAAATCCATCAAGCCGTTTAGGCTACAGAGCGTGCCAAAGAAATAGACATACATACATACTCTCGAAAAATATTACCCTCCTTCTGGGGCAGTCTTGTAAAAAAAAGCTGCGCAAATATGAAAGTAGGTTTATGACAACGGGTGTCACTAGGCGACTTAGATCCTATCCATGCCTAATACTGAAGCGTCAAAAACTACTCCTAAATAGAGTAGTTTGACGCGCAGCCGATCAGTTACTCTGTGAACGTCGTACGGCGTAACGTGTTTTATCGGTGTGCAATTTTATTTAATTATGCCGTCTTATGTCGATCATACCTGTAAAAATGCAGCGGGGCTAAAAAATAAACAGGATGGGATCACATTTCACGTGTAAATAGCGCATTCAAATATCGTCTTATTTAATTACTGAATAAATTGTTTAGTTTGTAATTGTCATAGAGAATGATGCATCCATCTTGTTAGTGTTGTTGTATAAGAGTTTTGATTTTCCCTTCTTTTTATTACCTACTGAGGGCATTTATTCGTTGTAGTGTTAAAGTAATAACAACTTAAAAAAAAACCTCTTGAAAAAGAAAGGTTATCAATGCAACCCGTATGTCTATATGATTTTGTTAGAATTGCATAACATTCATAATAGGTACTATGTTAGACTATTATGATTTCTAGGGGGCCCGGCGGGTGTATGAAATTATGTATCTATGAAAAGACCAATTGTGATTTTATTATTATTTTATCTTACCAATACTCTCAACGTTTACCCCAAAACGGGTTCATAATGTCCGAGCTAGCAACATTACGCGTGGGAAGCGCGGGACGCTTGTCTTGATTTTGGACACAGCGTGCGGCTTGCAATGACAGTTGAACGCGGATTCTAGTTCTTTCTATATTCTAAGATAAATGTATAGTCTCATTCATTATTCTAAATAATATCGAGTTGTAATTTTTTTTGTTTTCATTTATCCATAAGGTATCCTTGTTACTTATAATTATACTGATCCTATTTATCCGTCCTATCCTAAATCCCGTTAAAATATTTATAATAATGTTGTTTTTCTACCTTTATATGAAACTAAACGTGACATTGGCTAAATGAACAAACCGTGCGAAGCCAAAGAAAAAAAAAAAAAAAACAGAACAACAGTTAATTAAACATTCTACAATCGGTTGACTAGGAAACTTACCTACAGTAAAAATTGAAGTTCTGTGTTGCTTTTTAATCACAAAACGATTAAAGTTACTGTGGTTCTGAAACATGCATTCTGTACCTTAAGGTAGGTATTTATTTTCTTATGATACTATTGATTTTTATGTTAAGCATTTACTTAATATGATATAAGTGGTGAATTTAATAAGCTCAAAATTTACAAATAAAACTTGTTTTACGAGAATAAAAGTTATAGGAGATTGCTACTGTTCGCAACAAAACTTATGGAAACTATACCGCAAATTCTCTTTTACCATGATATAAAAAGTCTTGCTAGTTTGCTAATCTTGACGTATTTTTTTTTTTTGTAGTTGCAGTGCTCGTACTAAATTATACTCGTCGTGAACTTGATATTTCAAGATCCTGCCGAAAGTTAACTTTAAAAGAGAGAACACGTTTTAGAATTAATTATATTGAGAAGTAATTGCCCTACAGACTAACAAAATTCTTTTAACAATTTTAAAAGTAGCAGACAAGAGGGGCTTGTGGCTAAGTAATAACAGCCGCACGGGTCGATCGATCAGGTTAAGCTACGCTTGCCGCGGTTGGTTCGTAGATGGGTGACCATCTTTACATACCAAGACTGCTCCGTGCCTCGGAAAGCACGTTAAGCCGTTGGTCCCGGCTGCCATTTGTAGATCTTTGACAGTCGTTACGGGTCGTCAGAAGCTCGAAAGTCTGACGACCAGTCTTATCAAGGGGTATCGTGGTACCCAGTAACTGGGTTGTGGAGGTCCGATAGGCAGTCGCTCCATGTAAAATACTGGTATTCAGCTGTATCCGGTAAGACTGGAAGCCGAAAAGGCTAGGCAGATGATGAAAAGTAGCAGACAAGTTGCTGCAGAAAAGTTCGGAAAGTACAATCTTTAGCATAAGCTTGCCAAGTTGTAAAAAATCGGAATAAATCTGTAGTTCTTAATAATCTCTTTCTACATTAATGTTAAAACACGTGAAAAACACCTACTTGTTTTTACCCGACTGCCTCAGGAGGGTAATGTTTTTCGAGAGTATGTATGTATGTCTATTTCTTTGGCACGCTGTGTAGCCTAAACGGCTTGATGGATTTTAACGTATGAGGTGTCGTTAGATTCGTCTTAATTGTAGAAGTGACATAGGCTATACAGGGTGATTGGAAGATGGGTGCAAAGCTTTAAGGCGAAGATAGTACAGACAATTTAGAACCATTTAAGCCATGGTTGTCTTAGACGAAGTCTTACCAAATATTTTTAACCAAATTTTTAAGTTTTTTTTCGGAAATTCTCAAAATTTAATGTAAACTGCATAATTATGACCAAATTGAATGATAAATGAATTCATTTATTATTTATTTAATTAAAGTAATGTGTAAGCAATCAAGCAAAACATGTTTTAGGCTTCTGTGTCATTAGACATTTTTTTTACAGACATTTAAAGCTCAGAAAAAATAAAAAAATTGTACAATACGTCTTTTAAACCTTATTAAAAAAAAAACGGAGGGTGCTTTTTTTGTTCAAACCTTTTTGAAGACATGCTTGATAATCGCTCTTTCTTTTGAGGTATCATTTATGCGGATATCTTACAAATTATTGAAATTAGGGCCTACAAACCAATTTGAGGGAGATTTTTTTTTATTTTAGGCAGACTAATTAAAACAACATTTGAATTAAAATTATTTATTTTTCATGTTCAAAATGACGGCCGTGATTCCTAATACAAGCACGGCCCCGTCTTCTAACTTCTGTAGTCGTTATTTTCAACATCATCTCCTGCTTCATTGTCTCAAACGCTGAATTTATTCTTTGTATCAATTCTTCTCTAGTGTTTATTTCTATGTTGTTATACACCAGTTCCTTGGCCCGGCCCCACACGAAAAAGTCCAACGGGGTCAGATCTGGGAAGCGAGCGGGCCAAGGGATGGGTCCATCCCTGCCGATCCAGCTATCAGGAAAGCAATTGCCGTCTTGCTGAAAGATGACTGTTCGGTCTCTTTCGAAGATCGGGACACCTGATTCCTCTACCAGCAGTGGTAAATCAATTTGCAGAAATTGCAAATAATTTTCGTTCAATGGATCAGGCAAAAAGTGGGGCCCAATCAATGTTCTGCCAATTATTCCAGCCCATACATTCACAGAGAATTTCATCTGAAATGACACCTGCTTCTTAAAATGTGGATTGTTGTCTGCGTCGGCCCATTCATGGATGTTGTGAAAGTTTGTAATACCTTCCCTTGAAAATTTACTTTCATCCGTCCACAAGATTGATTTCAGAAACCACGCATCTTCGATGTCTCTGTTGAGGAGGAAACGGCAGAACTGAATTCTTCTTTGAGGATCTTGCTCTACTAGACCTTGCACACTCCTGCCATGGAACGGATACTTATCATTTTGGTGCATTGTATGCCACACCTTCCATTGAGAAATGTTTAAATTTCGAGCTACTGCTCTAGTACTGGTAGTAGGATCCGCTTGAAATGCTGCTAAAATGTCTTCGTCGACGGCAGTTTCGTGTCTGCCCGGGTTGACTCCAGGTTCCACGCGGTGAAACCCATCTTGGGCAAGACGAAACGTGTTGTAAAACACTCGGAAATTCGGTATCCTGCGATTCGGATAGCGCTCTTGATACATCCGTCGCGCCAAAGATCCATTGCCGTCTGCTCTACCGTACATAAATACGATATCCGCATATTCTTGATTGGAAAAAGTAGCCATAGTCACTTAACAATTAAGAAAAACGGCGTAGGAGCGCACTAAATGTCAACTCAACACAATTAAGTCAAAAATCAACACGTGCAGGAGCGCGAGGCTACGACTGGACACGGTGAAACAAAAAAGTTCAAAACTAACGCAAACAACACGTGCAGGAACGCAAAGGGCTACAACTGAACACGGTAAATTGTGAATCAAAACGACAACGTCCACTCACAAGGGCAGTAGTTTGACTAATAAGTAAAAGATGTACCTAACGGCTTCATCACAGACCGACTGACCCTGACTAAAGAAAAACGACTTTGTTGCCTCAGTAACTAAGACCATTTTGCTGTAAAAACCAACTCTTATCGCTTTTTGCTATTCATTGGGCGTTCTACCTGGAAATGCCGTCGCACCGCGCTCGGTGGCCATTGTTTAGAGAATCCCCTCAATGGGTTCCCCTCAATTGGTTCCTGCATGTGCCAAAAATTCTTAGAATTGAACAATGTTATCATTTCGAGCACATAAAGTATTCTTTTAAGCAAAAATTTTGTATTTTGTTAGACTGCCTAAAATTTAAAATTTCTCCCTCGAATTGGTTTGTAGGTCCTAATTTCAATAATTTGTAAGATATCCGCATAAATGATACCTCAAAAGAAAGAGCGATTATCAAGCATGTCTTCAAAAAGGTTTGAACAAAAAAAGCAAACTCCGTTTTTTTTTTAAATAAGGTTTAAAAGACGTATTGTACAATTTTTTTATTTTTTCTGAGCTTTAAATATCTGTAAAAAAAATGTCTAATGACACAGAAGCCTAAAACATGTTTTGCTTGGTTGCTTACACATTACTTTAATTAAATAAATAAAAAATGAATTCATTTATCATTCAATTTGGCCATAATTATGCAGTTTACATTAAATTTTGAGAATTTCCGAAAAAAAACTTAAAAATTTGGTTAAAAAAATTTGGTAAGACTTCGTCTAAGACAACCATGGCTTAAATGGTTCTAAATTGTCTATACTATCTTCACCTTAAAGCTTTGCACCCATCTTCCAATCACCCTGTATAATATTTATAAATTGCATCTGCAAATACAAAAAAATGAAAGGGGAAGTTTTTTTTAAATTAATTGCAACAATATTGGTATGAAATAAAAGCTAGTACTTAATGAGTAATTTTCAAATATATATCAGAGAGGGATTAATGGCTGATCTAAGCAATATGCTTGTGAATGTGTGCTGCTTGTGGTGACTGGTCATCTTAGTGGCCAGGGTTTTGTTACTATCATTAGAAATTAACAGTTTATTGATTTAATTATGATCGTCCTAGTTTATCATTTGTGACTTCAAGTTACAGTCCAACATATAGAATTCAACATTGTACATGTAAGAGGTTACGCCCTTTGGGTAACAATAATCACTTCCTGTCAGGTGAACCATTGGCCTGTTTGCTTACCTATAGATTAACTAACTAATACTTACTTTGCGTCTCCCTGTCTCTTCGTTTATTCTTAGATACTTCCTGTCCTTCCTCCACTTCAATTTTAAACTCCATTAAAGGTATATCATCTTCCAAATCTGATTCAGAATGGTGTTGTGGTATACCTGCTACATCTAGACAGCTAATGTCTAAGATATTCTGTTCTAGCTCTGTAAGTAAATGTGCGATTGTTTTATTTCACAATAAAATGGTACCGTTTCCCTTGTTCATAAACTAAACTAAATTTAAGTCCAGTTCATCTTTGTATTTCATTAAGAAAAGGACAGAAGATAAATTTTAGTTTAGTCCTGGCAAATTAATCAGGACCTGTCACTACTCCATACAAGTTTAGACGTGATTAAAAACATGCCTACTAAAATTACGTCAATTTACGTTAAGCGCTGATTAATTTGACAGGACTAAATTAAAATTTATCTTCGCTACTTTTCTTAATGAAATAGAAAGAAAAAGATGCACTGAACTTAAATTTAGTTTAGTTTAAGAACAACGGAGTCGGCACCAATGTGGTTAAGTTGAATTAAACCAAACATTACCAAAACTTTGAAGTAGTTCAAAACATTTTTGATTAATATAAAATAAATAGATACCATTTATTTTAAGATATAACTTTCATTTATTTTAGGATATTATTTTTGTTCTTAAAAACATACCATCACTTTGATGTTCCTCCCTTGGCACAAGAACATCGTCTAGTCCCTCACTAACAGCTGGTAATTCTTCTTTGATAGCAATGCCATCTGTTTGAACAACATCAACTATACTTATGTTCTCTGTTGGAGATTTAATAAACCCATTGAAAAGCTCTAAGTGGTCTTGGTTTATAAAATTGGGATTGGGCTGTAAAAAGATTATTATAGCGTTAGGTCAATTATGCTTATGATTACGGTCACTATGATCACAAACTATTATTATTAACATAGTCAGCCAGAAGAGCCTCCACAAGTGACAAAACTTAGGTAGGTGCATTACACCCTTCGTAGTTGGTGGCACTACCAACGTCACTGATCACTGCATGAACTATGTTTGTATAGCTCGGTATCATTATGACACTTTACAAGTTTCATACAGAAGTAGAAGTATTATGTGGTATATTTAATTTAACATTGCAAATAACATTTGTCAAAAGCAAAAAAACCTTATATTAAAATTATAATTAGAAGCCCTTCAAAGTCAAAGTCGAACCTCACCTCATACTCGTCATTCAACATCTGAGCGAACAGCTCCTCGGCTTCCAGACATTTTCTCTGCAATTTGTAGCATTGCTTCAGTTTAGAGCAGCAGAAGAAACAAGCAAGCATCGGTCTACTGTCTTCAGTTACAAACTGCAACAAAACCACTTATAGTATTTGTTTTTTTTAAATACTCCCAATGAATATATTGTTATACAGTCCAACTGGTACTGGAGCGGCGAGGACACAGTGTGTAATTCTCTCACGAGGTGGTCAGGTGACCTGGTAGGAACTTGCTGGATACGAGAAACACAGGACCGGTTGATGTAGGGACTCTTGGTCTTGAGGGAGGCCAGCAGTGGACGTTTATTGACAGACGAATACAGTCAACTATTAGGTATTCAATTTTTACATAGGTTATGTACTTACTGGGACATCAGTCAACTTCTCATAAATCTCCTGCAGGTTCTTATTGGCAACCACATACATCTGAACATTCTCCACTAAACATACCCTACACTTTTTCAGTTTTTCCATCACAATATTTCAAACACTGCTGTTTAAATTACTGGTAAAAACATGAATACGACTTCTTTAAATCACATAAACAAATCATAAAAACAATGAACACAGTGAGCAGTACAGAGGTACTTTTAGGCTGCATTCCGAATTGCGCTGTAATCGATTTGAGTGTGCTTAAACTCGTTCCGAATTGGCGTGAGCGCGATATCGATGCCCCGTGAATCGTCATACATGACGTCATAACATGCGCCATCTTGCGATAACGCCAACCATGCCCAGAATTAATATCACCGTGAGCGCTGTCAAAAATGACAGTTGTGTTTGTGTTGTTTTGTTTTGAGTAGCACCCATATCGTAGACAGAGCACCATACGATATATATACATACCATTATACGAAGAAATTTGTGGTAAACTAACAAATATACCATCATGAGTACTGAAGTAAATATTGCCGACGAGACTAACGGGCGACAAATTTCTGTCATGCTCACATCAGAGCAATACGAGAGGGCTCAGAGAGGTAAGTGCTAAATTTTAGCCCCCTTGCAGTTCTAACGACTGCTCAGACGATGGTGATGCGAATGTTTTACTCATCATAACTGCTCAGCTGTCTGTTTGCAAAAGCTACCATAATCTCTATAGTGCATACAACCACTGTATTTTCGTTTGATCAATCATAAATGTTTACTAAACTGGTACTTGCTGTTTACAGATTCTGAATATGTACAACAATTGGTGCATGACTTTGATGCAAATCTTCGGGGTAAATCTTTGCCGAGAGCATATAAATACGCTAATATAAGCACTTCATCATCCTCTTCATCACTGGACGAATTGGCGTTCTCAAACGCAAAATCTGAGTCATCAGAGTCGGAAGAGTTAACCAACAAAACAGAAGTGCCAATGCGTTGATCCAATCTAAATCGGATCGCAAATTATTTATGTAAGTGCTGTGAGCGATAATGGCATAATTCGGAAAGCAGCCTTATAAATATTATTGATGACGTATGCACTGTGTGGTAGAGATGGCCTGAGTAAACCTAAACTAAAAATGACAAAATCATCAATGATTTTTATTTGAGTATTAGATGTCGTCACTTCAATTGTTAGTAGATAATTTAGCCCGCGTAATTCAAATTTTCTTAGTTTGTGACATTCATGGCAGGGTATTATTTAGGCATTGATTAATGTAGGCGCGGGCTTGCGGACGGTGAGCAATGGGTAGCTCACCGTCCGGTAAGGACCAGGCCCGGGTCGACGGCGCGTTGTATTCCGCGCGCCTCAAAGAGATGTCGTCAGCACATATAGTAGGGGTCCACTAGGGCCGATGCCTGCCGGGGTCGCGGAAAAGGTACTTATGAGTCACCGAGGCCCCCGCAACACAGGCAACAGGAAGGAATACGGGTGGGTTTTAGTCAGTAAGAGTCTGACACACCCTCCCGCTCCGCCCAGAGCGGGAGAAGTTATTTGATGATTTCCCACCCTCAAAAAAAAAAAAGGCATTGATTAATAATCATGGAAATCATCAATATTACCATTAGTGATATTTGCTGCAAGATATGACTATTTAGTATATCATGGCAATCTGGCGTTCTTGCATACGTTGGATGTTTTTATAGTTGAAGCCATTTTTTAATATTTAGATACAAACTGAGAACCTACCACTAAGGCTCATTACGCACTGGCGCCGATTCCCTTGTTCACAAACTAACTAAATTTAAGTTCAGTGCATCTTTTTCTTTCTATTTCAATAAGAAAAGGACAGAAAATACATTTTAGTTTCGTCCTGTCAGATTAATCAGCGCCTGTCACTACTCTATACAAGTTTAGACGCGATTAAAAACTTGCCTACTAAAATTACGTCAATTTACGTCAACCGCTGATTAATTTGACAGGACTAAACTAAAATGTATCTTCTGTCCTTTTCTTATTGAAATAGAAAGAAAAAGATGTACTGAACTTAAATTTAGTATAGTTTGTGAACAAGGGAATCGGCACCAATGTCGACTTGTCGCCGGCGACCGGCAGTCGCTTGTGCGTCGCCACTACGCGGCGAGTCGCCGAGTCGCCTGGGCGACTGACGACCAAGTGCGTAACCACCTAATCAAACTGTAGTAAGTCACAGTCGCCAGCGACCGTGTCGCCGGCGACTAGTCGAAAGTGCGTAATGACACTAAACGTTTCTTGCTTACAAGATAGAATAATATAGTAAGTAAGTACACCCACTGTAGAACGTCACAATGGCGCCGATTCCCTTGTTCACAAACTAAACTAAATTTAAGTTCAGTGCATCTTTTTCTTTCTATTTCATTAAGAAAAAGACAGAAGATAAATTTTAGTTTAGTCCTGTCAAATTAATCAGCGCTTGACGTAAATTGACGTAATTTTAGTAGGCAAGTTTTTAATCACGTCTAAACTTTATGGAGTAGTGACAGACGCTGATTAATTTGACAGGACTAAACTAAAATGTATCTTCTGTCCTTTTCTTAATGAAATAGAAAGAAAAAGATGCACTGAACATAAATTTAGTTTAGTTTGTGAACAAGGGAATCGGCACCATTGTCTACCTACGTATCAAAACGTATTTTTTTTTATATTAAATTAACAAGCTGCACGAAGTACTAAGTACTTATACAAATGTCTTAACTTGGTTTTAAAATCTATGGTACACTTCACCAAACTAAATTCACTAAAACGTATCAAAAATCCAATTATAGTGAGTCAACACACTACACTACGTATTTCGTATGCGTAAAATTAAATTAGGTAAGGGTGGTTGGTCGTTTTCGTCTAACCAAAACAATGATTCGCGAAATACTAAATGCTAGATAAATAGCATTCGTGATTTGCCGCGCATATTGTAAACAACGCAAGTGAAAGCATTGTTGCCATTCCGTGCGCCCGCGCCCAGTCCCGGTCATTTTATCGCCAATCGCGCAGCTTCGCAACGTCGCAAATCACACCGCAGCGCCCGAGACGGCCCGAGCCCATCCGATCCGAATCACCGAAGTCCGCGTAAATTCAAGTAATGATTTAAAAGCATTGATGATTTTGTCGTTGTCATTGCATGATATAATGATTTTAAAATATCGATGATTTTAACATGCGACATGATATCGGACTCATCTCTACTGTGTGGACCTCAGTAAGACAGGCCAGCAGTCGGAGCGAGTCTGGAGTGATAGACTTTTAATAAATTAATATACCCTGGGTTGATATTCAACCCAGGGTATATTAATTTGTTAAATTGTTGTAATGTTGTGTAATTATTAATTTGTTATTAATGCCCGACCCTTTGGCCTGAAATAAATAAATGTGATTATCATAATATTAGTAGGTAGGTACCAAACTTTTTCAGGTGCCCGCCAAAATACAATATCAAGAGTCATATGTTTTGTGTGAAACAAGCAACATTAAAAATCTGATGTTTCTGGTGCATCTACTGTAATGCCTCTATTGCAGTTAGGTACCCCATCGAATTGTGGGCACGGTGCATATGTCACATTTCCTTGCATTGATCATTACCTTGTATTTATCATTACACACTTGTATCACAATTTACTCTTTTTAATCTTTATTCATGACTATGGATACATGTCCTTCAGTCGTTAATCATACGTTATATTATAATCATTAACACACCAATAAACAAAGGTATAAAAATAATTCTTATTTAATTTTTAATCCACTACTCAGTAACACATAATATAAACATTATCTTCTCCCACCAGGCAGAAGATAATGAAAGCCACGAAGCCTAATGAAAAACAAGGTAATCACTAGATTTTCTTATTTTTCATTATGCTCCGCATACCTAACTGGAGCTACTGGGCTATGGCCTTCCAACGGATCTGTCTCTTCCTGCTGTTCACCTAGATATGTAAACGTGATGCAATTGCAAAGCGTTTGGGTTGGGTTTACAAACGTGCCGCCTCTTGATACGTGTAGCATTCTCCATAATATTGAATAAGAAATACAAGATTCTCGTGAATATACACGTTTATTATCCACGTATGCCTATTACAGAAGTGAAATGGTGCTTTAATTTTCCTTCACACTTTAACAGGCTTAGATGGTGCTTCAATATTGATTAAAGAGTATTTAAAATGTTTTTTTTTTCATAGGCAACGATAGTATGTTTAATACAAAACAATAGTTTTCATTGCTTGCTTACTTGGTAATTAACTCTTACAGCTTTTATACAAAGCCAGACGTGTATAACTGTCTTGATAATGCACAAATTACGCACGCACAACGATAAACAAGCAGCCAGGTTCTATTCATACAATACAATATTCATCCAGCGGATTTGCAGTCTTGGCCGCCCTAGGCCCCAGGCCATGTAGTAAACACCAGCCGCCCCTTTCTCAGCACCTATCATATAGATTATAATGAATTTTATTTTATTGCCAATTTGTATCGAAATCACATATAACAAACATAACTTAACATCACACCTACATTTCGCCAGTTATGTTTAAGTCCCATGTAATAGGGGGCGAGAAAAACTCAATAACACTTTGTCCGACCTGGGAATCGAACCCAGGACCTCATGCTCAGCAGTAGCGCTTGCATCCTCTAGGCCAACGAGGCAGTTATCGAACTCGATTCAGAAATTTAGTACTAGTACTTTAGTAATTTTGTAGTATTTACTATAACATCTGCTACTTGCTGTGCTATATTTCCCGAATTTTCAGGGATAATTGCACATTTAAAATGGTTTTAGGTTTTATTTATGTAACTATAGGTTTATTCTCATACAACCTGAGCGCCTCACACTACGATTCCTACTCAATATGCTTCATAAATGAATGTTCGTACACGTAATACAAATATGAAATAAGATAATAAGTGTGTTACAAATGTGTTATAAAACTCGTCGGCACTTAAGCGCAGCAAAATCATTAATTAAATCTTCACAATCCAATTTCCTTAAAAAATCAGCTTCTCTGTTAAGCAAAGCAAGATCGTCCTTTGCTCCGTCATTGTTGCGCGGTGGCGTGATAGGGTTCTCGAGCACGAGCGCGAGTGTTTTAAGGCCCGCGCGTCATAACAATATTCTTCCTAAATCAGTTAAATGTCGAAATAATTATTTATTATTATACATTACATTATACATATCTATATTTTATAGGAACAATTTATGATTACGATACGGTGCAGTACGGCCCGCCATAATGTGCGCGAGCCTTTAGAATATTAAGGACCTTTCGAGTTATTTCTTGTCATCCGTGAATTTCTGTCACGACTGGCTGCCCCTAATATCTGGCTACCCTAAGCCCGGGCCTACTGGGCCTTAGGGCAAATCCGCCACTGTATTCATCTCGTTCACTCGCCCGCCTCGGGTTGGTTTAGGCGAGTCTAGTCATCTCGCTCACCCTGAAGATGACCGCGGTCGGCAAATAATATATGCTATGCTATGGCATATGCTATTATAGCTTGTATTATAATACCTGTACCTGTCACGAATATATTAGTCACACCTCTAAATGATTGAACGATTTATTGTAGGCCGTAGGGCCGTATCTATGTTCACGCCATCTACAATTAGCTTTGCCCGACCGACTTTGCTATGACCGACTATTGGAAATCGTATTAAATAAAATGCATTTGATATCATTAGTAATTTTATTTCGTTTTGAAACAAGTAGTTGACAACCAAGCAGAGTAATCTTCTAGTAAAATATCCTTACCTTATGTCTATGGTATCGTCGATGGTTCAATTTGGCAGTTCCCTTCCCTCCCGCCTTCCGTATGGCTGCCCTCAGCCTCAGTGTCCTCTGTCAGGGTATATGTGTTCTGTGGTCCTCTGTCTTTAGATGCCAAGTTTGTTGATCGTTTTTGAAAAAAAACAAGCGCGGGAAACATAACTTTGTGGACGTGTCCTTTTTTACTTAAATTGAAAATTATTAATTAACTTGTATTATAGGATCAGTAGTAGTAGTTTTAGTGTTTTATCTTCTTTCACTTATATTTTAATTTTAGTTTTGTATATTTTCTTCAGTAGGGTAAGTTTTTTTTTACTAATATTTTATAGCGCGGGAAAATGAAAGACCCGCCTGACCCGGGGGACTTTGTTCCCCCGGCAGGCAATTTTGTCACTATAATGTCCAACGAATCGGGCATGGATACCGATGGGTCGTCGTCGGCTCGCCATCTTAAAAGAAGCCGCGTGCATGTGTGCAAAAATTGCAATAAACGCCGTCGTACCCGAAAAAACCTAGGTTCCGAGTCTTTGGGTTGTGGTTGCTTGGACTCTACTCCTCCCTCTCTAACTCCATCGGAGCCTAAAAGCTCTGAAACAATTATTGTATGTAAAGATTTTCCGGATATTTCTGCTCCGCCTTCAGTTATTCCCACTCAGATTGGTCGAAAAACTTATGATAAAACTGACAGCGCGCCATACGTTGTTCACGTACAAAAAATATTAGTATCACCAGATGATGGAACGTCATTGCACCCTATTACATTTGGCAAGTTCCTAAAACACAACGCTTTCCAAAATATTATAAACGGTAGCGTCAAAAAAATCGGACGTAATAAAATATCTATTTCTTTTTCCAATTTCCTGGACGCAAATTCTTTTATTACACATAATAGCCTTGAAACATATAATTATAAAGCTTTTATACCTACTTTTAATGTCACTAGAATGGGTTTAGTGCGTGGTGTTCCTGCGGAATGGTCTCCGGAGGAAGTTATTGATAATATAACGGTACCAATTGGTTGCGGTCCAATTTTAAAAGTCAGACGTCTCAATTTTAAAACTATTGTTGATGGTACAACCATTTGGAAACCATCCCAATCTATAGTTATTACTTTTGATGGGCAGATTCTGCCTAAAAGAATTTTTATGATCGGAAGTGAGGCACAAGTACACCATTTGTTGCAAGGTGCATGACTAATCCAGGTCAAAACTTCAAATATATTATTTTTAGTACCGTTAATGTTGCTATATTATGTTAATCTAAGCAATGTTTTCTATAACAAAGTAAAACTACAAAAAACCACTGTAAAATATCCTAGCTACAAGCAGGCTCGCCTAAACATTTCACAAACAACTGAAATATTATGTCACACAATTCACTCAATCTTTCTCACGCAGTTAAAACAACTCATTTCACAAACAATCGAAATATTAAATCACTCCATACTCACAATCTTCCTCACACAAATAAAACAACCCATTCACGCACTGCATACACAATCACACTCACCCAACTCAGTTTGCTACACAGTACTTCCTCATGAACCGCGTCACAGGCAGGTGGTAGACTGCGAGTATTTTCGCGCAGGTATACTTGTATTTTACTATTATTTTGCCTCGGTTAAGTTTAGCACTAACATAAACTATGAGAAACATTTATGTCTTACTATAATTAATGATGGATAGTAACTTGAGTACTTTTCAAGAACTAGACAATTCCGGAATTGCTAAGTCTGTTATTCTTGACGTTGGACACTTATCTACTTACCTACAAAACGATAATCATAACCTAACGGTCTTGACTCAAAATATAAGGAGTATATACACTAACTTTGACGACTTTCAGTTGACATTGGCGCCGATTCCCTTGTTGACAACTAAACTAAATTTAAGTTCAGTGCATCTTTTTCTTTCTATTTCATTAAGAAAAGGACAGAAGATACATTTTAGTTTAGTCCTGTCAAATTAATCACCGCCTGTCACTGCTCCATATAAGTTTAGACGCGATTAAAAACTTGCCTACTAAAATTACGTCAATTTACGTCAAGCGCTGACTAATTTGACAGGACTAAACTAAAATGTATCTTCTGTCCTTTTCTTAATGAAATAGAAAGAAAAAGATGCACTGAACTTAAATTTACTTTAGTTTGTGAACAAGGGAATCGACGCCATTGGCGTCGATTCCCTTGTTCACAAACTAATTTAGTTTAGTCCTGTCAAATTAGTCAGCGCTTGACGTAAATTGACGTAATTTTAGTAGGCAAGTTTTTAATCACGTCTAAACTTGTATAGAGTAGTGACAGGCGCTGATTAATTTTAATTAGCTCCAGACGTACTCTTAAACCCTGGATATCTATGGGGTCTTGAGATGTATCAGGCTAAGAAATAAAATGCAGTTAAAGTTGAGAAAAAACCCTTATAATATTGTAATAAAAATAACTTATAAACGTTTTCGCACATTTTGTTCTAATCTAATAAAGAAACTGAAGAGACAATACCATAAAAATCAAATAACATGTTCTATAAAAAATCCCAAAAATCTCTGGCGTAATATTAATAACATCACTCACTTCAAAAAACCTAAATCATCTAATGTACAACTCCTTCTAATTACACCGCATCCTCTAGACTCGTTGAACCGAGTAAATCAATTTTTCGTTACAATTGGTAAAATTTTAGCAGAACAAATTATGGCCATCCAAATTGAGATTGTACCAGTCACGAATTCCAGTACACAATCTCAGACCACCTCTTTTGTATTGCTGGAGACTGATCCTGCTGAAGTTGACGGCATACTCATGGCTCTAGACTCGGGGAGTGCCTCTGGATGGGACGGCATACCTATAAGATTCCTTAAGTTAGCCAGAGACTTTGTGGTCCCCCTTATATGCCATTTAACTAATCTGTGCTTTGAGATAGGAATCTTTCCCAAAGCCCTAAAGCGTTCATTAATTAAGCCCGTGCACAAGGGGGGGGGGACATGAGCGATGTCAACAACTATCGACCCATATCTGTCTTGCCAGCAATCTCTAAAATTTTAGAAAAACTATTAAATAAAAGACTTATCAGCTGCTTAAATAAATGCAACATTCTTTCTGACTCTCAATACGGTTTTAGGCAAGGGCGTTCAACACAGGATGCTGTTGAGGCGTTGACGGCTGAATTTGTTGGTAAGGTGGATGGGGGACTTAAATGCGTAACCGTGTTTCTAGACCTTAAAAAAGCTTTTGACACCGTTTCTGTTCCCATCCTTGTGCAGAGGCTCGAGGAGATAGGAATCCGAGGTACGGCTCTTTCTCTCTTCGACAGCTACCTCCGGGACAGGTCGCAACAAGTTAAAATCGGAGACTCATATAGTGATGAAGAAAATGTTGTTTTTGGTGTCCCGCAGGGAAGCGTGCTCGGCCCACCGCTGTTCCTGGTGTATATCAATGAATTGTGTAACTTAAGGAGTAGTGGTGGGCGGATCTTCTCCTATGCGGACGACACAGCTGTAGTTTACTATGGTGAAACTTGGGAAATAGTACGCCATAATGTCGGGGTCTTGCTGTCATAGATAGTTGGCTAAAAGCTAACCTCCTAACCCTTAACATCTCAAAAACCAACTACATCTGCTTCTCTCCTAGTCAAAGATCAAAACCAGGTGTTGACTTTAAAATTGGAATCCATGAGCGTACAAACCACTTGGGTCAAAAGAACTTTGATCAAAATTGTTATTGTCAAGCTATTCAACAAGTTACCGCAACTAGATACTTGGGTATAATTATTGACGAATGTCTGTCATGGCACTCACATATCGGAGTCACTATAACACGTGTTAGGAAACTGATATGGATATTTAAAACTCTGCGTTATGTGATGTCTCCGGAACTACTTAATAGTATCTATACTGCGCTTGCACAATCAGTTATAACATACTGCATACCTGTGTGGGGGGGAGCCGCTAAAACTAAATTTCTTGAGCTAGAAAGAGCCCAGCGCTCACTTATTAAAGTAATGTATTTTAAGCCTTATAGATACTCTACAGACAATTTATATAAAACTAGTGGCTTACTAACTGTAAGGAAGTTATATTTCTTAAATGTGTCCTTACTCCTACACAAAAATATGTCATTTAACCCAGCGAATCAGAAAAAAAGAAGGAGCGACATTGTAGCTCACGCCCCTATGGTACGCACGGCCTTTGCAAGACGTCAGTATGTAACTCAATCAGCCTATATTTACAACAAGATCAATGCTAAACTAGAAATCTACCCTAAAATCCTGCACGTATGCAAAAAACTTATAACAGAGTGGCTAAAGACACTAACGTATGAGGAAACTGAGCACATCTTAGTTAGAGTTGGCTAAAACCATAATCGAGAACTTACACACCTACCTCTTCAGTCATCCATAAACCTATATCACACACACCCAACACACTACACAATACACCCACATTAAATACACACACACACACACACTCCCACGTACCCAGACATACACTTCCACAAACATCACATACACAAATATTGTGGGAGACAGACATTCTTTAAGCTGCTTCCTCTAATAGATAATTGTTTTTTCCTTTTTATATTTTTAATTTAAGTTGGTTTTCATTTTGTTTTTATTTCATTTTCATTTTGCACTATGTCACAGTCTCAACATTGTTACCAGTGAAGTATTTAATGGGAAGATGCGAGACAGCCCCAACACAAGTATTGTTAATTACTTACTGGGGCTGTCTCAATTTTCATTTAGTTTGATGTAATAATTTGAGAAACAATAAACATATTTTATACAGGGTACATCCCTGTTGAATGGAAACGTCAAATGGTGTTGCCATTCCTTAAACCAAATAAAACTCCTTCTGATGCTTCTTCCTATCGTCCCATAGTTTTGTCTTCAATTCTGATGAAATTAGCGGAACACTTAATAAAAAATCGCCTAGAATGGTATGTTGAAAGTAAGGGTCTTTTGGCAGAATCACAATATGGCTTTAGAAAGGGTAAAAGTACAATTGACTGTTTATGTATTTCATCTGATATTCGGTTATCCTTCTCTAATAACCAATCCACTGTTGCAGTTTTCCTTGATAATAATGCGGCATATGATAATGTTGTATTATCGGTTTTACAAAATAAATAAATATCATAACCAAGTGGGTGGATGATAATTACAGAACACGTCACTTGCAAGATATCCGAAGTCATGAATTATCATATTTTTGGATTAATTCTCGTAATTCGGGCACACATCTACCTTTAGACACAACTTGAATCTTATCATTGAACGACAAGTGCGACTAAGTTAACCTAACCAACACATTATCGGCGCAAACTTCACAACAGAACAAATAATAACACAACACATAATCTTTACACTAGGTACTTTACGCTTCAAAACCAATTACTTATAATAACTTAATAAGATCTAAAACAGCAAAACATTCAAGATCACATATAAATTACGTGTCACTGTCACATGAAACAAACACTACCAATTGAAATTGTATCACTGTCATACCGTGTTCTTCCAAAAAAGGAACTACCATATTTTGTCGGATAACACTGACACACTGGACTGTGTTGCCGAAACTTATTTTCTTAACTCCCACCAAAAAACCAAGCGAAATTTCCCAAATATGAGAAGAAAAATAAAAAATTATGAAGTTTTTAATTATTTTTATAGGGCTTTTGCTATTCCTTACAATTTATAATTTTTGGAAGGTATAAATTCAACAATACCACCCTTTTTTTTAATTGTCTGGTAGTCATGAAGGAAACTTCCCCGCAATTCGGGGAATTGTCCAAAAATTGGGAACCCTGGTCTTCAATATTTTTCATTCATTGAATCTACATACACACAACGGAGACCAATGGGGACCAATCTCCTGCCGCCGGAGTTACGCCCCTAATTTAAACCATTTCACTATTGTGTGCCGTTCATACACACGAAAATATACACGAGTGTGCGTAAATTTATCAATGGCTTGTAGGCAAAACGAATACTTGCCTTGCCTGATAGATCGCGCATACCTACATACGTATAACGTAAGCTCCGTCGAACTGTGAGTCACGTGGTGCCTGCGACAAGTTGCTATAAGTTTTAACAGAAGTTTAACTTTTTTTTTAATATTTTGTATTATTGTATTACATAGTTAAAATAAATGCATTTGGCGTTGTTGGTAGGGTAGGCTAGGCCTAATTGCCTCTAAGGATGGCACGCCCCTGCAATACCTATACCTATTAATATAATAATTATGTAATAAATAATTAGATATAATAATAGTTTATTAAACATAACTTTTTTTATAACAAAATAAAGGTTTCATGTAGATTACAATACATAGTATGGTAATTGTGCTTACTAATAATACATTATGTGATTTATTATATAATAAATATCTTTGAGACTATCTAGATTTGTTGTTTCACTTTCCTTTTGTATTTTTGCATTGAATATAAGCCAGAATAATAAGTAAAACGATATAAAGGACAACACAAAAATGTATTTTATTCATTTTAGAAGTACACCACAGTAATAAGACTTGTCCACAAAAAAAAAATAAAACCAATAAATGATAAAATCATTCTTGGCCGCGGACCGCCCACGCTCCATACAAAATTGCACATTGTCCTTTAAATCAGGCTTCTTGCGAAGCAATAATTCTTTAAGACCAGGTGTTATTTTATACTGTTTATTAGCTACGCGAATAAAATACACTTTATCAGAGTTCTCGCGAGTAATAGAGAAATTAACTATTGTATTTCCAATCATATGCTTATTATTATCACTACGTACGCCAAATAGTATATTCATATCATCGTATATTTCAAAGATATCTTATTTTTTCAGCGACACATTATTATCTTTTTCTGATTCAGATGTGTTACCTTCTTCATCTTCTGAATACAATTTTTCTAACAAGCTCGACTCATTAGATGATTCATGTTGGTACATATCATGAGATTTATCACACAAAAATGTTTTTGAATTATAGCAGTGTGTTTAATTGCCTCGACTTAGGGGGCTCCTAAGCGCATGCCTGGAGAGGGGCCAGTTCCCGCTTCGTTGGAAGACGGGAAAACTGGTCCTCATTAAGAAGGCAGGGCGCCCTGGGGACTCTCCGTCCGCTTATCGGCCCATCGTGCTGCTCGACGAGGTGGGGCAAGCTCTTTGAAAGAGTCATTGCAAACCGCCTCGTCGGCCAGCTGGTGCGGG
This sequence comes from Atethmia centrago, assembly GCA_905333075.3. Lineage (NCBI taxonomy): Eukaryota > Metazoa > Arthropoda > Insecta > Lepidoptera > Noctuidae > Atethmia > Atethmia centrago. The sequence goes on from HG995393.1 coordinate 14,048,880, forward strand.
TGGGGCCGGATTTGGCGGAGAGCCAGTTTGGTTTCTGCAGGGGCCGCTCTACTGACGACGGGGAATGCGGTTGCCCAGGGTGGGGTTGTCTTGGCGGTGTCTCTAGACATCGCCAATGCCTTCAATACCCTGCCCTGGAGTTGCATCAGGGAGGCACTCTGGTACCACCGGATGCCGACCTACCTCTGTCGTGTGGTCGAGGCCTATCTGACGGACAGGGCCATTATCTGCCCCGGTCACCAGGGAGTGTGGAACAGGCAAGAGATGTCGTGCGGTTTCCCACAGGGTCCGGTTTTGGGGCCGCATCTGTGGGACATCGGATACGACTGGGTGCTGCGCGCCGACCTCCTTAGCGGCGTCAGCATAGTGTGCTACGCTGACGACACGTTGGTCCTGGCGCAGGGGAGGTCGCACCAAGCGGCGGCCCAAGTAGCGGCACGCGGGGTTGCGACAATCGTCGAAAGGATCCGGCAATTGGGACTCGAGGTGGTCCTGCACAAGTCCGAGGCCATGTGTTTTCATGGTCCTCGGAACGCGCCACCGTTGGGGTCCCAAATAACTGTAGGAGGGGTTTCCATCGGCGTCGAGTCGACGATGAAGTACCTCGGCCTCGTCCTCGACAGCCGGTGGAACTTCGTGGAGCATTTCAGACGTTTGGCTCCCAAACTGGAGCGGGCGGGCGCTGCATTCAATTATGGGCGCGCTCTCTGGCGCTGCGGCCAGCCCGCCGGTTGAGCGCGGCCCAAAGGATCATGGCCATCCGGATGGTCCGGGGATACCGCACGGTCTCCTGTGAGGCAGCCTCTCCCATACGTGCTCGAGGACTTTTGCTCCCACGGCGGCAATCCGGCAAGGAAGCCTCCTTGCCGGATTGCCGCCGTGGGATCTGGAGGCAAAAGTCCTCGCACACGTATGGGAGTGGCGCGAGGAGGCGAGGCCTAAGTCCGCTGCCGCGAGAAATCGCGGCACCGCGGACGGAGCTCCGGCGGGATCTCATGGAGAGATCGGTTGCCGCAACCCAGTGCTGGGCACGCCACAATTGCGGCGATAAGAGTGGCTAGAGAGGCGCCACGGCGTCCTCACCTTCCGCCTGACACAGGTCCTCACCGGACACGGCAGCTTCGGGAGGTTCCTGTGTCGGATAAGGCAGGAGGAAACGCCCGGGTGTCACCACTGTGTGGATCGCCCGGAGGACACGGTGGAGCATACGCTCCACCGTGTCCGGCTACTGTACGCCCGGCTTGGTCAGAGCACCGCCGTGTCCTCGTGGAGGCGATCGGCGGCAGAGATCTCCCGCATCCGGCCCTGGTTCAGGCCATGGTACGGAGCGAGAAGGCATGGGCAGCCGTCACCGCCTTCTGCGAAGCAGTAATGCTCGCGAAGGAGGAGGCGGGACGGTTGACGAAAAGGCAAGTTTCGCGCCCTCACGCCCCTAGCCGCCGCAGGAGACGCCCTGGGAGTCGGGAATCCCGGGCGGATTTCCGGCCACCGTAGGCGCGGGCTTGCGGACGGTGAACAATGGGTAGCTCACCGTCCGGTAAGGACCAGGCCCGGGTCGACGGCGCGTCGTATTCCACGCGGCCTCAAAGAGATGTCGTCAGTACAATGTAGGGGTCCGCTAGGGCCGATGCCTGCCGGGGTCGCGGGAAGGTACTTATGGGTCACCGAGGCCCCCGCAACACAGGCAACGGAAGGAATACGGGTGGGTTTTAGTCAGTAAGAGTCTGACACACCCTCCCGCTCCACCCAGAGCGGGAGAAGTAATTTGATGATTTCCCATCCACAAAAAAAAAAAGTGTGTTTAATTTGATCATCATAAGTATCTTCATTTTTTATTGTAGAAGTTGGTTTGTTAGCTACTATTGCATTAAGAGGGTCTGCCAGAGGCTTAAAAATACTTCAGATGAGTGTCGGTGTTAAGTTAACTTTAGAATACAACTTATCTGTAAATACCTAGAAGAAAAAATGTGGTGTGCAGTAGGACTAACTCCCCAATTATACACTACTCTCAGCTCTTAAGGGTCGTAGCGTGATGTTAAATAGCCTATAACCATGCTCAAGAATTGGAAAATAATAAAAATGTTTCAAATTCGACTTATAGTTCCAGAGACTACCCTTTCCTGCCGGGGTCGCGGGAAGGTACGAAAGGGTTACTCCCCTCCAACAAAGGGGCCCCTGGCAACACAGGCAACGGAAGGAACACGGGTGGGTTTTAGTCAGTAAGAGACCCTTCCGCTCCGCCCAGAGCGGGAGAAGTTATTTGATAATTTCCCATCCAAATTTGTATGTAGGAAGGCCTACATACAAACTTAGAAACCAATTTTAGCTCTTTAAAATATTAGTATAAATTATGCCTTGTGAAATGTAAAACTTCTCTAATGAAAAAAAGCTTCTTAGGTGTTGCTCCACAAGTATAAAATAAAACGGCTTCTTGAAAGACGTTATTTATTCTTGTTTAATACACTCTAGATACAAATCTCTATAATTACATATATTTTATGCCGACATAAATTTTAATAGTCACATAATAATCTTTTAAATTGAATTGACTTTAAATTTTGACATGAAATGAAATTGACTGAATTCAAATAAAATTTAATTTAATAATGCATGTGTAGTGGTATGTAACCCACACATTCACACAAACATGTGAACTCAAGTACCTATGACGTTCCAGGACTGAGTTCAAATAGAGTATCCAACACACGACACCACGCAGTCGATCGCTAACCATTGCTCGCGTTACTACGCGTCACTTTATAATCACATTAATCTTAGTTATTGTTTATAAACCGTATTTAGTTGTAGAAACTTTATTATTAAATTCCTGGTGTACTAGTAAATGAACATTTGATTATACAACCTATACTAAAACCTAACAGAAGTTTTAAACATGCGTTAAAACAATTACTCAAACAATTACATTGTAACTTTATCATTTTCATTTTACAATACTTGTTTAATAGTTCTTAATAATTAACTATTTGTACGTCAATATAAGCAAAAAAAAGCTCACTGCTAAGTTTTATAGTATGTTTTAAAAACACATTATTCTATTCTATTAAATGAACCTTATCACTAAAACCTTATCGCTGACATACATCACACTGATAAGGTTTTTCACCAGTGTAAATAAGTTTGAAAGGTTTTTCACCAGAGTGTATACGTATATGTATTCTTAAATGACTCTTTTGACCTAAACTACGTTGACAGACATCACACTTATAAGTTTTTAACAGTGTGAATCAAAATATGTCTTTTTAAATTACTTAAGTAACGAAAACTACGCTCACATACATCACATTTGAAAGGTTTTTCACCAGTGTGTGTACGAATATGATTCGTTAAAGCACTCTTATCAATAAAACTATGCTGACATGCGTCACATTTATAGGGTTTTTCACCAGTGTGAATTAAAATATGTCTTTTCAAATTACATAAAAAACGAAAACTACGGTCACATATATCAAATTTAAAAGGTTTTTCACCAATGTGTACACGAATATGATTCGTTAAAGCACTATTTTCAATAAAACTACGCTGACATGCGTCACATAGGGTTTTTCACCAGTGTGTATTCGATTATGTTTTACACCCTTTTTACTAAAACTACGCTGACATAAGTCACATTTATAGGCTTTTTTTTCACCAGTGTGTTGACGAATATGAGTTTTTAACGTACCATTTTGACGAAAACTACACTGACATACATCACATTTGAAAGGTTTTTCACCAGTGTGTATACGAATATGGTTTGTTAGAGCACTCTTTACACCAAAACTAAGCTGACATAAGTTACATTTATAGGCTTTTTCACCAGTGTGTTGACGAATATGAGTTTTTAACATACCATTTTCACGAAAACTACACTGACATATATATCACATTTGAAAGGTCTTTCACCAGTGTGTACACCAGGTATGGGCAACCTTTGACATGTTGAGGGCCAAACTTTAGCGTGCAAATACGTTCGCGGGCCGCGTTTAAAAGTAGGTAAGTACTTAGTGCATTTTTAAGTAGCGATCATATTTTTTGCGATAGATGTTAGACATGAAATAATACGACAATGTTATTATAGTACAATTTATTAAAAAACAAAATGAAATTTAAAAAAAATGGTACATTATAATTAAATCGTTAAATTTGCAATTGTTACAAACTACGAAAGTTAAATACACCGAAATCAATGAGACACTTGAGCTTGAATTTGGGAAACTAATCCATCGATATTTGGATTAATTCGACTGATACAAAGACGTAAAGAATTTTCCAAATTATCGTCAGTCAGTCTTGTACGATGTGTTGATTTATTAACTTTCATCAATGAAAAGAACTGTTCGCATTTATAAGTACTGCCAAACGCACAAATCAATCTTCTTGCGAATTTTCTAAGCTGCTGCGGAAAATTGTCTTCTTCTAGGTATTTTTTGTAGAAATCGCACAACTCTACGTCTTCAAATTTGGATTTAAGGAGCGAGTTTTCTTGAATCTCGATCAACTCCATTTGTAAGTGTATTGGAGCATTTTGTACATTACATTTTGTAGGAGTAGCAAATAAACTGAAACAGTCTTCCATGTTTTTGAAGTCGCTAAATCTGTTTGAAAATTGTTCCGACAGTAACTTGAGTTCTTCAGCATATTGAGCATAAGCAATATTTTCATACGCAGAGAGCGTGTTGAAATGGTAACTATTACCAGACAGCATCTGTGACTCCCACAAGCGTAGTTTGATCTGAAACGCTTTCAAATGGCTGTACAAATCATTTACTAACTGTCCTTGTTTTTGAAGTTTAAAATTTAAATCATTCAAATAGCCTGTAAGATCGACCAGAAATGCTAAGTCACATATCCATTTTGGGTCACTTAATTCATATAGTGGTTTATCTTTTATTTTCATAAAGTCTGCTATCTCATTTCTAAGCTCGTAAAACCGTTTCAACATTTTTCCTTTGCTCAGCCATCTGACTTCACAATAATATGTTACGTCGTTATATTCAGCTGATATTTCATCCAAAAACGCCTTGAACTGACTATGGTTAAGACCTCGGGATCGAATAAAGTTGATGGTTTTTACTACCACATTCATAACATTCTGGAGTCGAATGGACTTAGAACACAAGTTCTGTTGTTGGATAATGCAATGAAGGACTATCAAATCATCTTTTTGCACATTTAATTCTGTTGCTTTTTCATTCAAAATTCCGATGAAACCTTTACGTAAACCGACCATAGAAGGTGCACCATCAGTGCATACTCCAATTAATGTTGACCATGGCAAGCCAAAACTTGTGAACACCTTTTGAACTTCAATAAAAAAATTCCTCTCCTGTAGTGGTTCCTTTAAGCGGCTGTAAAGTAAAGCAAGCAATTCCTCAGTAACAGTGAACTCCTTATCAACACCTCGAATAAATATAGCCAGTTGAGCTGTGTCAGACAAATCGGTGCTCTCGTCTAATGCTATGGAAAATGATTCAAAACCAGCCATACGGTCAGTCAATGTTGTTTTTATATCATTAGCCATCATTTCTATAAGTCGAACAACAGTTCGTCTTGTTAAACTAATTTTATCAAATTCATTTTTCTTTTCGGGACACAAAATACTGCAAACTTCTAACATACACTCCTTGATAAATTCTCCTTCGGCAAATGGTTTTAAAGCCTTTGCCAATTTTGAGCTAACTATAAAACTAGCTTTCACAACATTATCAAGTTGTGTTCTTTGTTTATGAAACATTTGTTGCTGTTTTTCCTTTGCGGTAAGCTTCTGGATTTTGTCTGTTCTGAATTGTCCTGTCAGTGAGTGCAGCGTAGCATGCTTAGTTGAGTAATGCCTCTATATATTGAATTCTTTCATTACTTAGTGTAATGTGTTTCATTACTGAAGTATGTCATGCTCACTCAGATGTCTCGCTGATGGTGGCGCGTGTGTTGGATCATTTAGCTCCCTTCAAAATGGTTGAGCTGAATGGTACAGATTCATGCGTCATGCTCGTGAACGGGCGCCGTTAGTTGGGACTGGTCACCTCTTAGCGTCCTCGGCTTATTTGTAATTATTTTATTCAGAAATTGTTTCTGTTTCTCTTTCTACTATGGACGCGTTTTTTATTTTACATCGTCCTCACATTTAGTTATAATTTCAACATTATTTTTGTACTAATCTTTATGAATCATAAATTGATAAATTTAAAAGAGTGTCCATAGAGTTTCTTGCCCGTTCTTCTCCATAGGTACCTACTACGCTTTGGAATGGGCAACTAGCTTCATATTTCTAACTGACCGACTCCTTGACAATTCAAAAGTGCCTGTAAATGGTTTAATTGAAATAAATGCTTTGAGTTTGAGTTTAAATGGATTCATTACACAGCAAACAAATAGGCTTACCATTGTGCAAGATAAAAAAAGATAAAAAGAATTCTTCAGGCCATTTTTCTTGAAACTGGCGACCCTCTGTATCTACTTTTCGTTTCTTTCCACCAGACATCATTTTTGTTTACTTTTCGTTCAATAAACTTAATAAAAAACTATAGTTAGTAACCACTCAAGATGCACACAAAGTCACATAGCATGTTGACGGCGCGAGCAGTTCGCTAGGATATCGCTTGTCCAAGTTATCACCTCGGTAGCTCAAATAGAACTGAACTAACGTTCGGGCCATCCACCCACTTATATAGGCAAAATTAAGGAATAATCTAGTTTAGAATAATTGGGAAGCAACAAATCTTTTGATGTGTCGCCCGTGAGGCCGCAATCCTCAAAGAATTTGATCGAGCAAGCCGAGTGGCGGCGATTCCAAAGAGTGAGGCGGCAAACATCAAAGGATTTGATGTTTGGCGCCTCACTGTCACTCCCGTGAGTATAAGTACCGAATGTAATATTTTTTAAATTGGGTTTTTTCAAAATGTCTCGCGGGCCGGATAATATCTTACAGCGGGCCGGAACCAGTCCGCGGGCCGGTTGTTGCCCATATATGGTGTACACGAATATGATTCGTTAAAGCTCTCTTTTCAGTAAAACTACGCTGGCACAAGTCACATTTGAAAGGTTTTTCACCAGTGTGTATACGAATATGATTTATTAAAGCACTCTTATCAATAAAACTACGCTGACAAAAGTCACATTTATAGAGTTTTTCAGCAGTGTGTTGACGAATATGAGTTTTTAACGTACCATTTTGACGAAAACTACGCTGACATATATCACATTTGAAAGGTTTTTCACCAGTGTGTATACGAATATGATTTTTTAGAGCACTCTTTACACCAAAACTACGCTGACATAAGTCACATTTATAGGCTTTTTTTTCACCAGTGTGTTGACGAATATGAGTTTTTAACGTACCTTTTTGACGAAAACTACACTGACATATATCACATTTGAAAGGTTTTTCACCAGTGTGTATACGAATATGATTTGTTAGAGCACTCTTTAAACCAAAACTACGCTGACATAAGTTACATTTATAGGTTTTTTCACCAGTGTGTTGACGATAATGAATTTTTAACGTACCAGTTCGACGAAAACTACACTGACATATATCACATTTGAAAGGTCTTTCACCAGTGTGTACACGAATATGATTCGTTAAAGCACTCTTTTCAATAAAACTACGCTGGCACGAGTCACATTTATAGGGTCTTTCACTAATGTGTAACAGCTTATGTTTTTTTAAATATCTGCTTTCCTTAAAACTACGCTGACATATATCACACTTGTGAGGTGTTACACCAAGTTGTGTTAGAGTATTTTGTACCATTTTTTTTGCTGGATTAAAACTACGCTGATCGCATTTGTAAGGCTCTTTGAAATAATTGCCCGGTTTGGACGTATGTTTTTCTTTCGTGTCTGTTTTTTCTTTTTTTGTTTGCTCGGCTGTTATTGCATATTGAAGTTTTGTTCTTCGAATGTCTAGTTTTGGTTTCTTCGCAACGGTCGCCCCTGTGATTATAAATCTGGTAAGTTCAATTTAAAAGCAGATTGACATACACACGAATTAAAATGATAGCGGATTGTATGATTCACACATTCATCATTAGGACTGGAAAGGAGATTCCGTCTTTCCAGTCCTAGAGTGAATAATACAATCTGGTGACATTGAACAAAGCACTTAACACCAGAGACATGACAAACAAAATTGTACTAACAACGACTTATGGTCTGTTGCAAAAGTATCTCAGTGTACCTAAACAAACCCTGTTGAAAGTGAAGACATTTTTTATAAAAAGAATCAGTATTGTAGGGTATGTCGTCACCGTTTCCGGCACAAGGAGAAACTCCAGTTTGCAGACAAGGATTTATTTGTAAAGACGTACAAGCTCACGCTACCTTTCCCCAGAAGGGATGAAGGAAGGGAACTGGGGGTGGGTCCTCTCAACCAAAAAAATGACAAATATTCTAACTTAGTAGCGGAGTCCCATGCAACTATTCCAAGTAGGACGTAGTTCATGAATGCACCACTGGCACCAGTCACACAAAACAATAATATTCTAGCGGAAGTCATTGACTCGCGGAGACTCAACACCACGATTCAGAAAAATTACGTCACGCGACAGCGCCATCTAGTACCGAGGAGCGGCGTTTTGTAGTGCATCTCTTATATGAGGAGAGATGGCGCTGGTGAATTTAAAAAAAAGGTTTGCTACAGTATTTATTTAAAATCCACAACTGTAAGTCCATAAAATACCCCCATAGGGGTACTTTTTTAATCGTTATTAATACTGTAGCAAACCTTTTTTTAATTCACCAGCGTCACCTCTTATATAAGAGATGCACCTCTTATAAACCTGTTTTTTTTTCATAGTCGACAATTTTTTATAATAAATGGTAGTTAATCCGATAAAATACTCATAATTTTTCATGAATATTCAGAAAAATACACATGCCCATGGGCGGCATTGTTTACAGATTAACTAATACTACTTGTAATTACTTTTTCCTTGTTTTTTGGCAGGATAGTCGTGTTTTTAATTTTTTAAGTATTCATTTTAATTTATTTAAGTGATATCTTTTATTACTATACTTAATTATTTTATGTAGGTATTTTTTTTTTGGTATTATTATTTTAAGCACCACTGGTGTTTTTATACTCTCACGGCGAGGCGAGTCGTGGATGGCGTGGAAATGAAATGTGCACCCTATCTATTGTGCCGTAATTAAATAAAAAATCATTTTGACGTCACTTGAATTAAATATAATTTTACGAAAGAAAAAGAACAACACCATTTAAAAAACAAATTATTTAAAAACAAAAAACCCGACTGCAAAAACACATAGGTACCTAACTGAAAACAGAAAAACAAGCATTATAATCGATATAATTTTGATATCGCAGGCGGGGATAAACCAATAACCTGAAATACGTTGTAACTTTTTTTTGTCTGGTTTTTCTCATTTCAGTTAGGTATGTGTTTTTGCAGTCGGGTTTTTTGTTTTTAAATAATTTGTTTTATTTCAAGCTTTTTAGTTTTATTAATATATATGGAATTGACTCATTACTAGCTTTTATTTGATATCAATATTGTTGTAATTCATTAAAAAAAACGTTTCCCTCCCTTTTTTTGTATTTGCAGATGCAATATATAAAAATTATAAACTCTTATACAACAACACTAACAAGATGGATGCATCATTCTCTATTGCGATGTGGGGATGAGGAGGAAACACATACGTGACTAACACCACACTATGACAATTACAAACTAAACAATTTATTCAGTAATTAAATAAGACGATATTTGAATGCGCTATTTACACGTGAAATGTGATCCCATCCTGTTTATTTTTTAGCCCCGCTGCATTTTTACAGGTATGAACGACATAAGACGGCATAATTAAATAAAATTGCACACCGATAAAACACGTTACGCGATACGACGTTCACAGAGTAACAGATCGGCTGCACGTCAAACTACTCTATTTAGGAGTAGTTTTTGACGCTTCAGTATTAGGCATGGATAGGATCTAAGTCGCCTAGTGACACCCGTTGTCATAAACCTACTTTCATATTTGCGCAGCTTTTTTTACCCGACTGCCCCAGAAGGAGGGTAATGTTTTTCGAGAGTATGTATGTATGTCTATTTCTTTGGCACGCTCTGTAGCCTAAACGGCTTGATGGATTTTAACGTATGAGGTGTCCTTAGATTCGTCTTAATTGTAGAAGTGACATAGGCTATATAATATTTATAAATTGCATCTGCAAATACAAACAAAAGGGGAAGTTTTTTTTTAAAATTAATTGCAACAATAGTGGTATGAAATAAAAGCTAGTACTTAATGAGTAATTTTCAAATATATATCAGAGAGGGATTAATGGCTGATCTAAGCAATATGCTTGTGAATGTGTGCTGCTTGTGGTGACTGGTCATCTTAGTGGCCAGGGTTTTGTTACTATCATTAGAAATTAACAGTTTATTGATTTAATTATGATCGTCCTAGTTTATCATTTGTGACTTCAAGTTACAGTCCAACATATAGAATTCAACATTGTACATGTAAGAGGTTATGCCCTTTGGGTAACAATAATCACTTCCTGTCAGGTGAACCATTGGCCTGTTTGCTTACCTATATATTAACTAACTCATACTTACTTTGCGTCTCCCTGTCTCTTCGTTTATTTTTAGATACTTCCTGTTCTTCTTCCACTTCAATTTTAAACTCCATTAAAGGCATATCATCTTCTAAATCTGATTCAGAATGGTGTTGTGGTATACCTGCTACATCTAGACAGCTAATGTCTAAATTATGCAGTTCTAGCTCTGTAAGTAAATGTGTGATTGTTTTATTTCACAATAAAATGGTACCGTTTCCCTTGTTCATAAACTAAACTAAATTTTAGTTTAGTCCTGGCAAATTAATCAGCACCTGTCACTACTCCATACAAGTTTAGACGTGATTAAAAACATGCCTACTAAAATTACGTCAATTTACGTTAAGCGCTGATTAATTTGACAGGACTAAATTAAAATTTATCTTCTCTACTTTTCTTAATGAAATAGAAAGAAAAAGATGCACTGAACTTAAATTTAGTTTAGTTTAGTTTAAGAACAACGGAGTCGGCACCGATGTGGTTAAGTTGAATTAAACCAAACATTACCAAAACTTTGAAGTAGTTCAAAACATTTTTGATTAATATAAAATAAATAGATACCATTTATTTTAAGATATAACTTTCATTTATTTTAGGATATTATTATTGTTCTTAAAAACATACCATCACTTTGATGTTCCTCCCTTGGCACAAGAACATCGTCTAGTCCCTCACTAACATCTGGTAATTCTTCTTTGATAGCAATGCCATCTGTTTGAACAACATCAACTATACTTATGTTCTCTATTGGAGATTTAATAAACCCACTAAAAAGCTCTAAGTGGTCTTGGTTTATTAAAGGATTTGGCTGTAAAAAGATTATTATAGTATTAGGTCAATTATGCTTATGCTCATGGTCACTATGATCACAAACTATTATTATTAATATAGTCAGCCAGAAGAGCCTCCACAAGTGACAAAACTTAGGTAGGTGCATTACACCCTTCTTAGTTGGTGGCACTACCAACGTCACTGATCACTGCATGAACTATGTTTGTATAGCTCGGTATCATTATGACACTTTACAAGTTTCATACAGAAGTAGAAGTATTACGTGGTATATTTAATTTAACATTGCAAATAACATTTGTCAAAAGTAAAAAAAACCTTATATTAAAATTATAATTAGAAGCCCTTCAAAGTCAAAGTCGAACCTCACCTCATACTCGTCATTCAACATCTGAGCGAACAGCTCCTCGGCTTCCAGACATTTTCTCTGCAATTTGTAGCATTGCTTCAGTTTAGAGCAGCAGAAGAAACAAGCAAGCATCGGTCTACTGTCTTCAGTTACAAACTGCAACAAAACCACTTATAGTATTTGTTTTTTTTAAATACACTCAATGAATATATTGTTATACAGTCCAACTGGTACTAGAGCGGCGAGGACACAGTGTGTAATTCTCTCACGAGGTGGTTAGGTGACCTGGTAGGAACTTGCTGGATACGAGAAACACGGGACTGGTTGATGTAGGGACTCTTGGTCTTGAGGGAGGCCAGCAGTGAACGTTTATTGACAGACGAATACAGTCAACTATTAGGTCTTCAATTTTTACATAGGTTATGTACTTACTGGGACATCAGTCAGCTTCTCATAAATTTCCTGCAGGTTCTTATTGGCAACCACATACATCTGAACATTCTCCACTAAACATACCCTACACTTTTTCAGTTTTTCCATCACAATATTTCAAACACTGCTGTTTAAATTACTGGCAAAAACATGAATACGACTTCTATAAATCACATAAACAAATCATAAAAACAATGAACACAGTGAGCAATACGAGGTACTTTTAGGCTGCATTCCGAATTGCGCTGTAATCGATTTGAGCGTGCTTAAACTCGTTCCGAATTGGCGCACAGTGGGCCCATACTGAAAATTAGTGGACTTAGGCAACAAAGTTCCTATATCGATGCGATTTTTTTTTATATGACGTGTTATATTATTCCTGAAAACTTTTATTCTTATAAAATTTCTTCTAAAGTTGATAGTTTGTCTTGAAAAAAATTAATTAGATTTTTTTGTATGGAGCGAATCACGTTTTTTTTTCTTCAATTGTACTAATATGTTGAGTGTGTGGCGTGAGTATATGATAGCTAGGGTCATTCTCTATCCATGAAAAAAAAATCAGCGCCGGCCATCTGCGGCAGCGCGAGTAATCATTCGGTAAAAAAAATATGATTTGGAAGAATTTTTTTGTCATTTAAAATAAATTCAAAGCATATTTTTGTCTCATTTGGCTGTTTTCACCTTCTTTTTAGTTAAATAAATAGTTTTAATAGCGCATACGTACTTATAACTAGTAATTCTGGTAGAGATTTAGTTATTATTGCATGTTATCGGTAGCACCTGCATTGTGATTGATGACTCATTTGTTTGTGCACTCGGCTAAGCGCATAACTAATGAGTCATCGAAAAATGCTCGTCTCTGATTGGCTGAATAATTTTCACTCACTGTTATGTCCACTACTTGAGTAATTAACACTAACTGAGGATTAGCTCGTGGCCCGAAGAGCAACATCCTACTTAAGTATATTGTTTTTTAACCCGCGCGGACCGCAAAAGTTTTTAAGTTTCCTCTGTGTGGGCACAGGCTACCTAAAAAGTACCTGTGCGGACACAGGGGGAGCCCGCCGTGCCGCCCGGTGGAGCCCCACCGTAGCGGTCGCGCAGGCCACGCCCCGTACCATGCCGAAACCCGGCAAGCGCGGCTCTCTGGGCCGCGATGCCGGGTCGCCGGAGGACCGTCCGGCGCTGGACCGGGCGACGTCGCTCCCTAACATTGGTGACGCGTCGTCCGGGTCGTCCGGTGCACCGCCGGCCAGGCCTCCGTCCATGAAAACCAGGAGGCCAGAAGAAAGAAGAGGAGGGGGAACGGGTACCGCGGTAGCTGCCATCCCACCGACGACACCGGCGCCTGCGCGCGTTGCGCCGGCGCCTTCGTCGAGCCGGCAGCACGCGGTGCCTATCCGCCCCGCAGCGTTCCGTCCGGTACCAATTCAGGTACCGGAACCAATCGCAAACTCACCGGGCCGCGCGCCGCTGGCGCGTGCCCCGGCGACGCCAGCGCATGTACCCGCGCCCGCGCGCTCAGCTGCGCCCACTGCGCGCGCTGAGGCGCCGCGGACGCGGCACATCGCCGCACCACCGGCGCGCCCGACCGAGCCTTCCGCGCGCCCCCGCGCGCCCCCCACCCGCACCACCGCGCTTCCGCCGCGGTTTGCATCGCCACCCGCGCCCTCCGGGGCTGCGGATGCCCAGACGCAAAGCAAGAAGACCCAAGCTGTGCCAGCTCCAAGCCTCGCCAGCGCCGGCCCCAGCCGCTTGCTGGCGGGACCGGTGCTGGCTGAGCAGGAGCGGCCAGCTAGTGCCGGCCCATCTTCTCGGCCGGCACAAGTGATGTCAGGGGTGCCCGCCTCGCCGGCGCCCCCCCGCACCTCCGCGTACGATTCACCCGCGATGCTGTCGGCATGCTCCTCCCGTGTGGGGTCGAGCGTGTCGCTGGCGTCTGCGGGCTCGGTCGCCTCCGGTCGCGGCGACATGTCCTCGGACACGACCCCGCGATCCGGCCAGCGGCCCTACGTGGGAGGAAATGACGACGTCGCGCCCATGTCGCCGGCGTCACCAATACCGCCGCTGGGCTTCGACTACGAGTTTACACTCGAGCCTAGACCCCAGCGGCGGAGGAGGAGCTCCGACGAAACCGCGTCGGAAGAGGCGAAGCGGTACTGCCTTGACCCGCCGCGGCCACAGCGCGAAAGCGCGCCGCGGGGTCGGGCGGCGCCGAAGTCGCCAACATTCTCTGACGCGGTGCGCCATTCACCACCGAAGACACCCACAGGGGTAAGTACCTCACCCCCTGTTCCCCTTATGGCATCTACTGCCCCCTCCGTTGCCGCCGCCCCCGGCGCCCCCACGGCGCCGACAGCGAGCGGCAAAAAAAAGGAGAAAAAACTCAGATACCCACCGCTGGTAGTGGAAAAGCTGCCCAACTGGGCTGCCCATTTCCGGGCCATCAGCGCCAAGCTGGGCCGGCCTCCTAACGCCCGTCCCTACGGGCGTGGAGTCCGCTTCACGCCCGACACCGAGGACGAGTACAGGTTGGTCCAGCGCTACCTGACTGGCCTGGAGAAGGACAGCGGCGTCTCGTGGTTCGCCTATTCGCTGCCAGCGGAAAGAAGCTTGAAGATCGCCATAAGGGGACTACCGGCTGACACGGAACCCCAGGAGATCGAGGAGGAACTCCGGGCGCTGGGATACCAGCCGGAGTATGTGCGCCACATTAAGGGCGTACAGGGAAGACCCGGCTGCGTGTTTCACGCCATCTTAAAGAAGACCCCAGACGTCCGGGCTTTTCAAGCCGAACTAAAAAATAGGCGGGCGGGGACCGTCGCCATTACGGCCACACGCCGGCCATACACGGCCGCAGAACGGCCACAGAATGTGGAGCCAGAGGCCCAGGGCACGACGCTAATGGCGGCGGCCAATGGGCCCTCACAGAGGACAATTCCCCTTGCCGCCTCCTCGGGGCGGAGGAAGCACAGACGCGGGGGGAAGGGTAAGGGTAGGAAACCCAAAACCCCCGCGACGACCCAGGAAGAGGGTCCCGAGGCCGACCCTGCCACAGAGCAGGCGCGGGCTGTGACCCAAGGTGGACAAGAAGTGTCCGCAGGCGCCGGCATAGCGCAGCGGCTACCTCCTCAAAATAAAAAGTTCGCCCGTCATCCGCGGGGCGACGCCACCGCTGCGACTAGCGCCACTGTACCTCAGCGGCAAGTCGCAGAACAAAAATCTAAGCGGCCAATCACAACGCCGCTGACGTACAGTGGCGCCTCTAGCGCCGGTACGCCTGCAACAACAACTAGCACGAAAAAGGATTTCACAGCCTGCGCGATCAAGCTTTTGATGGACCTGATAAAGGCCATCAGGCAGGGTCAAGACGTGGAGACTATCATCCTTGACGGCCTGGCCGCGTTACTAACATTGTACCATGGCTAGGTCGTTAAGGATGATACATTGGAATGCCCGCGGCCTCAAGGGAAAGGTCGCCCCCCTCCGCCACCTCCTGAGGGAACAAGACATAGACGTGGCGCTCATAAGCGAGACGCTCCTGGGACCCGAAAATAGGGTTAGGTTCCCAGGTTACCTCGTTTATAGGAAGGATGAAAGGTCGGCCCAGAACATCCGCTATCGTGGTCTGGCGGTCATTGTGAGGCGAAGAGTCGTCCATCAAGAGCTCCCCTCGTCGACACTCAACACGTTTTACGCGCTGGGTGTACAGCTGCATATAGCCGGCGAGGACATAAACGTGTATGCCGCCTATAAGCTGCCCTTGGCTCATATCGACCTACGGGAGCTGAGGGCGCTTATAGGCGACGGACAGCAGGCGACCATCCTCGCCGGTGACTTCAATAGTAAGCACCCAGCGTGGAACAGTCTAGGTACGAACACCGAGGGGAGACGACTCTTCGCGGACGCGGAAGCCTTCGGCTATACGGTGTCCGGTCCGGAGATGCCGACACACTACCCGGACGTGTCCCATCATATTCCCGATGTGCTGGACATCGTAGTCCACCGAGGGCTACACTGCCAGATCACACAAGAAGTGATAGACGACGAGTTACAGTCGGACCACCAACCGGTACTCGTCGTCCTATCGGGTGTGCCGACCCGATTGAAGCCCATAGCGCCACGTCATGTCACGGATTGGACAAGGTTTGAGGAAGAACTGGAGACCACCACGCCCACTCGGCCTATTGTTACCTCCGCGGACGTGGACCAGATGGCCTGTGACGTCACTGCTTGCATACAAAGCGCCTTGCAAGCGGCGACTACGACGCAGCCGCAGGGGAGAGTGCTATTGCCGCCCCTGCCGGCGCATCTACATGCGATGATCGCCGCGAAGAGGCGCCTTCGCAAGCAGTGGCAGCAACTTAGATGCCCTACAATCAAGAGGGAACTAAACCGTCTCGCGGAGAGGGTGAAGGCTGAGTTGCAGGCGCTCACCACCGCGGGCTGGGAGGACCGTATCGACGCCGCTAGAAATAGCTGGCCGTCGATACACAAACTTTGTAGGCAGCTGTCAAATACCCCAGCTCCGGTGCGCCCTTTGCTTAACAGCGACGGGGCGCTTAAGTATGTAGCAGAGGACCGGGCGGAGGTCTTCGCCGAACACCTGGAGCCTCAGTTCCGCCCTAACCCGACCGACGACACCGAACATGTCGCAGCAGTCGAGAGACACCTCGGGGACTACTTCGGCACGCCGATAGCTCCCGATGAGGATCCCATCTTTTTCTCGCCGGGCGCAGTCAGACGCGCCATCCTGAGAACGAAATCGAGGAAGGCCCCCGGTGCTGACGGTATCACCAACGCAGTGCTGCGCCACTTGCCGTTCCGAATGGTAGCGGCACTGGCGCGCCTGTATACGGCGATACTGCGCACGGGGGCCTTTCCGGCCTCGTGGAAGGAAGGGCGCGTCATCATGCTGCCCAAGGCGGGGAAAAACATCCTGAAGCCGGAGAGCTATCGGCCCATTACGCTGTTGCCGACTGTCTCCAAGGTGTTTGAAGCACTCCTGCTGCGACATCTCCAGCCACATGTCGCCCCGCGCCCTGAGCAGTTTGGATTCAGGGCGGAGCATAGCACGACGCTCCAGCTGTCGAGGGTACTGCACCACCTCGCAGCCGCGCTCAACAAGAAGGAATACTCGGTGGCAGTATTCCTCGACATGGAGAAGGCCTTCGACCGTGTGTGGCACGACGGCCTCATATACAAGATGGCCACATCAGACGGGCCCCGTCGCGTTATTAAGGTGGTCTCCAGTTTTCTCTCCAATAGGACCTTTAGGGTGGTGGTCGACGGCGCGCTGTCTAGCGCGCGCCCAGTGTTGGCGGGCGTGCCGCAGGGCAGCTGTATGTCGCCGACGTGTTACTCATGTTACACCGACGACATCCCCACCACTTCCGACGCGATGCTCGCGCTGTATGCCGACGACGCCGCATACATTACTACATCGCTTAATGCGAAGTACGCGGCGGTCAAGATGCAGCGCGCGCTAGAGCTCCTACCCGAGTGGCTGTCGAAGTGGCGGCTGTCGGTGAACGTGGGTAAGACGCAGGCGATGGTCACAGGATCAGCGCGCCTCCCGCCACCCTTGAATCTACAAGGAGCCGACATCGATTGGTCGCCCCGGGTCAAATACCTAGGGGTCACCATCGACCGTCGGCTCACTATGGGGCCACATGTCCGTAAGGTCGCCGCGCAGGGTCGGGTCGCCCGCAACCTGCTCAAACCTGTGCTCTCGTCCCGCATCCCGGCGCGCGTCAAGCTGGGCGTGTACAAACTGTACGTGCGCCCAATCTTGACGTACGCCGCTCCCGCTTGGTTCGCCCTCACGAGCGAGTCGAGCCGGAAGTTGCTCCGCGCGCAACAGAGTATTGCGCTGCGGAGCATAGTTGACGCTCCTCGCTTCGTGAGGAATGATGTCATCCAGCGGGACCTCGGGATCGAGAGCCTGGATGAGTTTGTGCGGCGCCTCGCGAAGGGGATGTACGCGCGTGCCGACGTGTCTGCTTGGCCCCATGTCAAGCAGATAGCGCCCTGGCATACGCGACCCCCTGACGCGAGACCCCTGCCCCGCGACCTGGTAGCGGACGAGTGACCCCATCACCGGACTGGACGCCTCGAGTAAGTCGCACCCAGGTTACACGCGGCTTACTCGATTCAATAGAACTCTACAGATGACACACATCTATTGCGTGGCGTGTGCTAAGTTAATATAGGCGCGTCACGTAATTAAACCAGACACCCACTACTAGACAAGCAGTCAACTCACACATGCGGGCGCGGTGCGGGCTGCGACGCATGTAGACACTGAACGGTGTTACACACAACACAATGCCGTTCACACATACACGACCGTCCCTTAGTCCGGACCGTAATCGGCTAGATCTGAGAGCGGGGTGGGCGGGGACTATACACCTAGTCTGTAGGAACGTCGAGTCGGCTCCACTGTCGCTGGTCGTCTTCGTCGGGCCTCCCCCGGGTAACCGGGGGTCTCACCTGGCGGGGACTGACCGCCGTGGAGTCGTGAAGAAAGCGGCGCTATGTACTAGCGTCGTGGCGAGCCTACAGATTTACTCATAGCAACCAGTTACACGGACGCGTTAAAACGCGTCCGAAGTTTTAAATCGCCGCTAATAGGCGCACAAAATGAGGGGTCCGTATTCACGGGCCACCGTACACCCTCCGCGGCCAGGGAGCGACGCTCCGGTTCCGCTGCCGCGCCCCCTTGCGGGGGCGCAGTGACATCCCCGATGAATAACACTAACTATAAATATAAAGACATTCATTAAGTCCATCTAGTTTCGCTCTTGTCGCTTGTTTGTGAACACAGTGAAATACTTGTATTTTTATATTTACATTAGAACTATGGCTGGATTTTGTACCAACCTAGATCTTTTTGTGAAATTAAGAAGTGGCGGTGATCTGAAAAATCATATGTTTCTGTATGAAAGTATCATTTCTGTCTTGACTACCGAAGTTTCTGAAGAAGACAAGAACCGAATCAAGGAGTTCTGTCGACTTTTTTGTGTAAATTTAAATAAAAAGTGGATAGAGTCAAGTAGAAATCAAAAAACTTATGAATCGTGTAATTAATCGCAAGTGGTTGGAAAAAAACATCAACTGGCCTGTTTGTGACAGTGTTGATCTGAGAAGTGTGATGGGCTTTTCGGACGCAGCCTTATCTGAGCTTGTGGATATAGATTGCCATGTTCCTACTCTTGCAGTATGTACTGCGGAAGCGGGAACATCTACAGAAACGGAGCACAGAAAACCGTTCGAAGAGTTAAGTAATAAGCAAAAGAAAAGACGTTCTACTTCCATAGTAGAAGAAAATTCCGAGAAAGAGTTGCAGCACTGGTACATAACAAAATTGAAAGACAACGGCAAAACGAATCTGGCAAAAGTGGTCGAATACCTTTCCAGTAATCCAGATGCGCTATCCGAAGTAGAAGAGAGACTATTCAAAAAGCAGAGCTTAAGTACTGTCTCGGAAGATAAGTGTTTAGCTCTTTATACATCAGTTGTGCTCTCGAAATGGAAGTACTTAGCTCTTCGACAATTTCTGAAAGAAGAAAACTGTGCTGCCTTTCCATCTTATCCAAAGCTTGTAAATGCCAAGAAAAGATGTTACCCACCACAAGAGAGTATGGAGATTACCGAAAACGGAGCTCACATTAAATTGCAAGCGCTATTGGACCACACTGTGGAGAGGATATTACTTGATATAAATACTGTTGATAGGTCTCAAAATGAAGAACTCAAGTTGACCTGGAAATGGGGACTTGATGGTTCTTCGTCGCAGAGTAACTATAAACAGAAAACGTCAAACACAGCTACAGAGTTCGATGATTCATCAGTAGTCATGATAAGCATCGTCCCTCTTCGGCTAGTGTCTACTAGGCCATCATCTGGGAATGAAAATCTAGTTTGGGAGAACCCCACACCTTGCTCAACTCTGTACTGTCGACCAGTGAAGTTCACTTTCACTTCGGAGACAGCTGACTTTATAAAGTCTGAAGAGTCTGAGATGAAAAAACAAATTGATGAACGAATATCTACACAGTGTGGAAATATTATTGTATCACATGAATTGCATATGACCATGATTGATGGAAAAGTGGCCAATATTATTGCTGGAGTACCATCATATGCAACGTGTCCCATTTGCTTGGCAAAACCGAGTGAGATGAATAATTTAGACGCTTTGACTTCTAAACTACTTCGTGAAGAAATTTACAAACAAGGAATTTCTTCACTGCATATGAAGATTCGGTGTATGGAATGTCTTCTCCATATATCTTATAATCTGGATTTTCAACGATGGACTGCTCGCGGCGAACATAAGGCTTTGAAACAAGCTAAAAAAAATACCACACAGCAAGAGTTTCGTGAGCAAACTGGAATGCTGATTGATATAGTCAAACAGGTATGTATTTAATTTTCGCTCTCTTTATAAATAATACAGTATTGTCAAATATTACAGTATTGTTTTCCCATTTTAGGGTTTTGGAACTACAAACGACGGGAATACAGCGAGGCGCTTTTTCCAAGATTACAAAAGATCTTCCAGAATAACGGGAATTGACGAAAATCTGATTTTCAGATTTTCCGTTATTCTACAAGCCATATCATCAGGCAAAAACATTGACTGTGAAAAATTTAGAAGATACTGTAGAGAAACAGCTGATGTGTACGTGCAACACTATTCGTGGTACTACATGCCAGTTAGTGTACATAAACTTCTAATGCATGGTGCAGACATCTGTAACCACTTTGGTGTTTTGCCAATCGGTAAGTAAAAAATAAATATAGTTTGATGTATTATTTGACTCGATTGCGTTTTGAAATTAAAATGTATGTACTTATTCGTTTTAGGTACCTTATCTGAAGAAGCTTCGGAAGCCCGTAATAAGGACTTCAGAAACGTCAGGGAGAGGCACACTCGGAAAACGGGGAGAATAGCAACAAACGAAGACATCCTCCATGGACTTCTAATAAGCTCTGATCCCCACATATCCTACATAAGGCCTAAAATAATGAAACAGGTTCATAATGAGTTGTTGCCTGAAGTAACTCAGTTGTTACAGACTACTGAGCCTCCCTGTGACAGTGAAATTATGGAGGAAGAAGAATGTCTCATAGCAGAGTCCGAAAATTTGCCGGACCCACTAGCACTTCTGGAACAAGAAATAATGTGATCCGGCTCTAAATTATTCCCACAAAAGCCCATCAGGGTTAGGAATATGACAAACAGCCCTTTTCAGGGCTACAATTACTTCACAGTTTCATATTGATCATACGTACGATAACTTATACTATAATAATATACATACAGTTGATTATGTAGATAATTATCAACGACTTGCCCGTACAAATTTAAATTATTTCACCTGTCATTAACAAAATTAGTATAACCTGAAACATTACGATATATTTATTCAACAATAGATAACGTGCAGTTAAAAAATAACACAGCCAATCAGAGACGAGCATTTTTCGATGACTCATTAGTTATGCGCGCACAAACAAATGAGTCATCAATCACAATGCAGAGCACCTGCATTGTGATTGATGACTCATTTGTACCGATAACATGCAATAATAACTAAATCTCTACCAGAATTACTAGTTCTAAGTACGTATGCGCTATTAAAACTATTTATTTAACTAAAAAGAAGGTGAAAACAGCCAAATGAGACAAAAAATATGCTTTGAATTTATTTTAAATGACAAAAAAATTCTTCCAAATTATTATTTTTTTACCGAATGATTACTCGCGCTGCCGCAGATGGCCGGCGCTGATTTTTTTTTCATGGATAGAGAATGACCCTAGCTATCATATACTCACGCCACACACCCAACATATTAGTACAATTGAAGCAAAAAAATTAAACGTGATTCGCTCCATACAAAAAAATCTAATAAATTTTTTTCAAGACAAACTATCAAGTTTAGAAGAAATGTTATAAGAATAAAAGTTGTCAGGAATATTATAACACGTCATATAAAAAAAAATCGCATCGATATGGTAACTTTGTTGCCTAAGTCCACTAATTTTCAGTATGGGCCCACTGTGTGGCGTGAGCGCGATATCGATGCCCCGTGAATCGTCATACATGACGTCATAACATGCGCCATCTTGCGATAACGCCAACCATGCCCAGAATTAATATCACCGTGAGCGCTGTCAAAAATGACAGTTGTGTTTGTGTTGTTTTGTTTTGAGTAGCACCCATATCGTAGACAGAGCACCATACGATATATATACATACCATTATACGAAGACATTTGTGGTAAACTAACAAATATACCATCATGAGTATTGAAGTAAATATTGCCGACGAGACTAACGGGCGACAAATTTCTGTCATGCTCACATCAGAGCAATACGAGAGGGCTCAGAGAGGTAAGTGCTAAATTTTAGCCCCCTTGCAGTTCTAACGACTGCTCAGACGATGGTGATGCGAATGTTTTACTCATCATAACTGCTCAGCTGTCTGTTTGCAAAAGCTACCATAATCTCTATATTGCATACAACCACTGTATTTTCTTTTGATCAATCATAAATGTTTACTAAACTGGTACTTGCTGTTTACAGATACTGAATATGTACAACAATTGGTGCATGACTTTGATGCAAATCTTCGGGGTAAATCTTTGCCGAGAGCAATTAAATACGCTAATATAAGCACTTCATCATCCTCTTCATCACTAGACGAATTGGCGTTCTCAAACGCAAAATCTGAGTCATCAGAGTCGGAAGAGTTAACCAACAAAACAGAAGTGTCAATGCGTTGATCCAATCTAAATCGGATCGCAAATTATTTATGTAAGCGCTGTGAGCGATAATGGCATAATTCGGAAAGCAGCCTTATAAATATTATTGATGACGTATGCACTGTGTGGTAGAGATGGCCTGAGTAAACCTAAACTAAAAATATCGGTGACGGGAACAATGACAAAATCATCAATGATTTTTATTTGAGTATTAGATCTCGTCACTTCAATTGTGAGTAGATACTGAAATGATCGCGGAACGGCTTAGTGAAATTATCATTAGCTATGTATGTAGGCATGGATCGAGTTTGTCAGTTAGCCCGCGTAATTCAAATTTTCTTAGTTTGTGACATTCATGGCAGGGTATTATTTAGGCATTGATTAATAATCATGGAAATCATCAATATGATTCCATTAGTGATATTTGCTGCAAGATATGACTATTTAGTATATCATGGCAATCTGGCGTTCTTGCATACGTTGGATGTTTTTACAGTTGAAGCCTTTTTTAATATTTAGATACAAACTGAGAACCTACCACTAAACGTTTCTTGCTTACCAGATAGAATAATATAGTAAGTAAATACACCCACTGTAGAACGTCACGTTGTCTACGTATCAAAACGTATTTTTTTTTATATTAACAAGCTGCACGAAGTAGGTACTAAGTACCTAAACAAATGTCTTAACTTGGTTTTAAAATCTATGGTACACTTCACCAAACTAAATTCACTAAAACGTATCAAAAATCCAATTATAGTGAGTCAACACACTACACTACGTATTTCGTATGCGTAAAATTAAATTAGGTAAGGGTGGTAGGTCGTCTTCGTCTAACCAAAACAATGATTCGCGAAATACTAAATGCTAGATAAATAGCATTCGTGATTTGCCGCGCATATTGTAAACAACGCAAGTGAAAGCATTATTGCCATTCCGTGCGCCCGCGCCCAGTCCCGGTCATTTTATCGCCAATCGCGCAGCTTCGCAACGTCGCAAATCACACCGCAGCGCCCGAGACGGCCCGAGCCCATCCGATCCGAATCACCGAAGTCCGCGTTCATTCAAGTAATGATTTAAAAGCATTGATGATTTTGTCGTTGTCATTGCATGATATAATGATTTTAAAATATCGATGATTTTAACATGCGACATGATATCGGACTCATCTCTACTGTGTGGACCTCAGTAAGACAGGCCAGCAGTCGGAGCGAGTCTGGAGTGATAGACTTTTAATAAATTAATATACCCTGGGTTGATATTCAACCCAGGGTATATTAATTTGTGTATTAAGTGTGTATTAAAATGATTGATTAATGCCCGACCCTTTGGCCTGAAATAAATAAATGTGATTATCATAATATTAGTAGGTAGGTACCAAACTTTTTCAGGTGCCCGCCAAAATACAATATCAAGAGTCATGTTTTGTGTGAAACAAGCAACATTAAAAATCTGATGTTTCTGGTGCATCTACTGTAATGCCTCTATTGCAGTTAGGTACCTCATCGAATTGTGGACACGGTGCATATGTCACATTTCCTTGCATTGATCATTACCTTGTATTTATCATTACACACTTGTACAATTATCACAATTTACCTACTAGTGTAAGCCTACTTTTCTAATCAAACGTTTTTTTTTAAACTTTATTCATGACCATGGATACATGTCCTTCAGTCGTTAATCAAACGTTATATTATAATCATTACCACACCATTAAACAAAGATATAAAAATAATTCTTATTTAATTTTTAATCCACTACTCAGTAACTCATAATATAAACATTATCTTCTCCCACCAGGCAGAAGATAATGAAAGCCACGAAGCCTAATGAAAAGTTTTCAACAAAAAAAAAATAATCAAGGATGCTACTTATTAGGTTATAAGCGTACTTATTTACACAAAAAAATATTTAGATAATATAATTATTGAAACTAAACGCAAAATTTGGAGGAGTCGGCAAAATTGTGTAAATAGACGAATCAAAATTTGGGAAAAGGAAGTACAACAAAGGTAAATATAACAGATAGGGGTATATATTTGCCCGAATTCTTTAGTGTAGGTTATGAATATTTTTTTATGAATATTTTTGTACGCAGAGAGGACTTAGTGTCAGAACCGACACAGAGCACCCTGAACCCACGTAGTCTTGTGGTCCCTACCCCTAGAGTGTTTTTTATAAAGGCGGGAGCCAGATGCTCAAGGGAGCTCCTGAGTGGTTAGTCCGTGGTATAAAATGTCGGGCAAAATCGATAACACGGAACGTAAACAAAAAACCAGGAATGCCATTTGCGTCATGTGTCACTGTCATGCAATTTCGATCATTCCGTTTCTCCTCGAGTTGCGTGAATTTGTTCTCTGTTTGTACTCCCACTGATCGTATGTGTGTACAAAAGGCAATGTTACCCGACTCGGACAGGTTATTTTTTTTTCAAACCCTTGAGGCCCGCAATGCGGGCCTCATATTACGCCTTTTAAGCGACTTAAGTGTCCGGAGGTTAGGTTACACTAATTTGTTTTTCTCAAGAACGGTGCGTTACCTTTTCATGGGAGTGGTACCAGGTGGCATGGGGCACCTCCCTCTCCCCCACTCCCAATCTGTCCCCCCATTCTCCTGCCAAACTATACTAGATTTTTACCAAAAAATATTCATTTCCGGCAGGCGGAATGAGGGGGGATGGGGTCTCCCCCCCTCCTCCACCCCTCTCCCCGCTTCTCGGTACCCTATCGAGGCGGCACGTTTCTAAACTTTAACCAAGCGTTTTTTATTTCTGTGCAGAAAACAACACGACATAAATTTTATTCTCAGATAACAGAACGTAAGTTAACCTACTCATGTTTTTCTGTTACAACGGACTATAAGTATGTAATTATGATCCAAACGTGATATATTTAGACTAGTATCGATACTAGTTATAGTAACACCCATGTTCCTTGATTGACGCAACCCTAGCAACGGCAGCCATTTTATGCGCCAATATCGAATTGTAGGTATGCGCCTTTTTTTTTGTAGGTATATCCAGTCCATATATTTATATATCAATGCACCGACTTCACGAGTCTATAGAATACTCTGTCTACGGTTTATAATTACTTTTCTCCACAGAACATAAATATACTCAAGAGCTTTACTCTTTGCGGGAATCGCGTTATAGATGTAGACCACAGACTTATACACAACAAACAATAATGGCGTCTTTTTCTGATGCGTCAAAGGGGAAAGGGTCGGGGGATGGTTGTTATCCGGGACTTACTACGAGCTATTTGTAGATTAGAAAAATAAATAAACATAGTTCCAGGTTATTTCGGATATATTTTAAAAAAGTGATTACGTTAACATATTTATGGTTCTAAGTTCTGACACTATCCTTAACCAATAGTTGATGTAGATGTAACTTAATGAAATCAACGAAAATATCGAAATAGTGGAAAAAAACCGAACTCATTGATGCACACGAAATGGAATGAGAGATGTTATATTAGGGTAATTTTTAGATAATCCTAATATTGAATAAATTAGAAATCGCATATTATGATACCATACCTATTACTAGGTATTAGTAAAATATTAGTAAACGGATTTAATATTAGCAATAATATTATTACTCAATCTAATATTGATACGTGTAGCATTCTCCATACTAATGAATAAGAAATACAAGATTCTCGTGAATATGCACGTTTATTATCCACGTATGCCTATTACAGAAGTGAAATGGTGCTTTAATTTTCCTTCACACTTTAACAGGCTTAGATGGTGTTTCAATATTGATTATAGAGTATTTAAAATGTTTTTTTTTTGTTTTTTTTTTTTTCATAGGCATCGATAGTATGTTTAACACAAAACAATAGTTTTCATTGCTTGCTTACTTGGTAATTAACTCTTACAGCTTTTGTAAAAAGCCAGACGTGTATAACTGTCTTGATAATGCACAAATTACGCACGCACAACGATAAACAAGCAGCCAGGTTCTATTCATACAATACAACATCCAGCGGATTTGCAGTCTTGGCCGCCCTAGGCCCCAGGCCATGTAGTAAACACCAGCCGCCCCTTTCTCAGCACCCATCATATAGATTATAATGAATTTTACTTTATTGCCAATTTGTATCGAAATCACACATATCAAACATAACTTAACATCACGCCTTATTTCCCCGAAGGGTTGGGCAGAGGTGTACCTGTAGTACACCCACATTTCGCCAGTTATGTTTAAGTCCCATGTAATAGGGGGCGAGAAAAACTCAATAACACTTTGTCCGACCTGGGAATCGAACCTAGGACCTCATGCTTAGCAGTAGCGCTTGCAACCTGTAGGCCAACGAGGCAGTTATCGAACTCGATTCAGAAATTTAGTACTAGTACTTTAGTAATTTAGTACTATTTACTATAACATCTGCTTCTTGCTGTGCTATATTTCCCGAGTTTTCAGGGATAATTGCACATTTAAAATGGTTTTAGGTTTTATTTATGTAACTACAGGTTTATTCTCATACAAGATAAGAAATAAGATAATAAGTGTGTTACAATGTGTTACAAAACTCGTCGGCACTTAAGCGCAGCAAAATCGTTAATTAAATCTTCACAATCCAATTTCCTTAAAAAATCAGCTTCTATGTTAAGCAAAGCAAGATCGTCCTTTGCTCCGTCATTGTTGCGCGGTGGCGTGATAGGGTTCACGAAACTCTCGAGCACGAGCGCGAGTGTTTTAAGGCTCGCGCGTCATAACAATATTCTTCCTAAATCAGTTAAATGTCGAAATAATTATTTATTATACATTACATTATACATATCTATATTTTATATAAACAATTTATGATTACTATACGGTGCAGTACGGCCCGTCATAATGTGCGCGAGCCTTTAGAATATTTAGGTACTTTCGAGTTATTTCTTGTCATCCGTGAATTTCTGTCACGATTGGCTGCCCCTAATATCTGGCTGCCCTAAGCCCGGGCCTACTGGGCCTTAGGGCAAATCCGCCACTGTATTCATCTCGTTCACTCGCCCGCTTCGGGTTGGTTTAGGCGAGTCTAGTCATCTCACTCACTCGTCAGGTGCCGAGTCGTCGGCGAGTGAGTAAGATGACCGCGGTCGGCAAATAATATATGCTATGCTATGGCATATGCTAATGGCGCCGATTCCCTTGTTCACAAACTAAACTAAATTTAAGTTCAGTGCATCTTTTTCTTTCTATTTCATTTAGAAAAGGAGAGAAGATAAATTTTAGTTTAGTCCTGTCAAATTAATCAGCTCCTGTCACTACTCTATACAAGTTTAGACGTGATTAAAAACTTGCCTACTAAAATTACGTCAATTTACGTCAAGCGCTGATTAATTTGACAGGACTAAACTAAAATGTATCTTCTGTCCTTTTCTTAATGAAATAGAAAGAAAAAGATGCACTGAACTTAAATTTACTTTAGTTTGTGAACAAGGGAATCGGCGCCAATTATAGCTTGTATTAAAATACCTGTACCTATCACGAATATATTAGTCACACCTCTAAATTATTGAACGATTTATTGTAGGCCGTATCTATGTTCACGCCATCTACAATTAGCTTTGCCCGACCTTCCCTATTGGAAATCGTATTAAATAAAATGCATTTGGTATCATTAGTAATTTTATTTCGTTTTGAAACAAGTAGTTGACAACCAAGCAGAGTAATCTTCTAGTAAAATATCCTTACCTTATGTCTATGGTATTGTCGATGGTTCAATTTGACAGTTCCCTTCCCTCCCGCCTTCCGTATGGCTGTCCTCAGCCTCAGTGTCCTCTGTCAGGGTATATGTGTTCTGTGGTCCTGTCTTTAGTAGATGCCAAGTTTGTTGATCGAAAAAAGCGCGGGAAACCTAACTTTGTGGACGTGTCCTTTTTTACTTAAATTTAAAATTATTAATTAAAAAGTGCATCTTGCTGCCTTTGCTCCGGTTTTCACTATGCTACTAATAAGTCTTGCCCAGAAATGTCTAGGCAAAAATTAATTAAAACATACATGGCACAAAGTTCAGTATCTTATGCTGAAGCGGCAAAAATGTATCCCCCAGTTACTAAATCGTATGCCGATACACTTTTATCTTCTCCTTCCAAAAACTTTGCAGATACTCCATCTTTCCCTTCAACTAATAGAGTACCTGTTTCAAGTAGCTATAAAAAAACTGTCTTCCTTAAACCACGCTCACCACCCAAACCTGAAATGACGACGTCCTCAGCTATTATTTAGAACTTATTAATTCTATTCTATATACAGGGAACATCCCTGTCCCTATATATTACTTTACTCTTTGCATCCCTGTTGAATGGAAACGTCAAATGGTGTTGCCATTCCTTAAACCAAATAAAACTCCTTCTGATGCTTCTTCCTATCGTCCCATAGTTTTGTCTTCAATTCTGATGAAATTAGCGGAACACTTAATAAAAAATCGCCTAGAATGGTATGTTGAAAGTAAGGGTCTTTTGGCAGAATCACAATATGGCTTTAGAAAGGGTAAAAGTACAATTGACTGTTTATGTATTTTAACATCTGATATTCGGTTATCCTTCTCTAATAACCAATCCACAGTTGCAGTTTTCCTTGATATTAATGCGGCATATGATAATGTTGTATTATCGGTTTTACAAAATAAATTAAAAGCCTTACAAGTTCCTTTGAATTTGTCGAATTTCATTATTAATATCTTGACTGAACGCTCTGTTAACATGTTAATAGGAGACCATGAGATATCACATCTTGTATGGAGGGGTCTCCCACAGGGTTCTGTGCTCAGTCCCCTTCTATACAATATTTACACTTTTGATTTAGATTTATCCTTAACTAGTCACGTTACGGTTCTTCAATATGCCGATGATTTATTATTATATTCTTCAAGTCAATCTGTTGAGCAAGCTAGCTCTGCTATCAATTCTGCTTTATCTATTTTGGAGTCATGGTTACATCTAAACGGTTTGGATTTATCCACATCTAAAAGTGCGGCTGTTTTATTCACCCGGAAGAGAAATATTCCCTTAGTAAATCTCTTTTATAAGGAAATACCTATTCCAGTTAAAGATAAATTCAGATATCTAGGTATAATACTTGACTGTAAATTAAGTAGTGTCCCTTATGAATGGATTATGGATTGTTCGCTCTAGAACCTGGTAGTGTAATGGCTTTTAAAAAATTGGATCGCATCCAGTCTAAAGCATTACGCATTATTTCAGGTGCAATGAAGTCTAGTCCCATTAATGCACTTCAAGTGGAATGCGGGGATGCTCCTTTAAGCATTAGAAGACAATTCCTATCTGACAAATATTTGTTCCGGATTCTTCAATTCTCAACTCATCCTCTCATTCCTAAACTGGACGCTTTAGTGTTGCAGATTGAATCTTCAGATTACTGGTCCCATAAACGTGCTCCTTGTTTAGTTGTAAGTTATAAAAAATTTCTTTCACTTTCTTCTCCTATTTTCCGTTCCAATAAACTTCCCCTATTTAGCAGTAGTAATGAGAGTTTACATTTCAGTCCCTCTATAAAATATAAATGTGTAAGTAAATCAGATCCCGATTGTCATTTAAGTTTGAATCATTTTCTGTCACTTAGAGTACCACCATATTTTTACGGATGCTGCCAAGCCTTCTCCGATGGGTTGTGTTGGGATAGGTACTTACCATTCTCAATACAACATCGTACAAAAAATAAAACTACCTCCGGAGACTTCTGTTTTTACCGGGGAATGTTTTGGCATTTTTAAAGCCATAGAATATATCCGTATTTTGAAGCTCAAAAAATCTATAATTTTTACTGATTCTCAAAGTGCTCTTCTAGCCATTAATAAATCTGCTTTCGAACACAAATCGCAGTTACCTATCATTTATTTAATAAGAGAATTTGCGTTCAGGACCCTCAGAGATCTGAGGGTAATTCACTACAATTTGTGTGGATTCCGGCCCATGCTGGAATCCATGGCAATGAAGTAGCTGATAAACTTGCCGGTGATGCGGTGTAGTGTGGGGACTTAGTTCCATATATAAATTTTAGTTATGATCTCGCGTCGTTACCAAAGACTTTTCTTCGGGAAACCTGGAAGGTAGCTTGGGATATCGGAAGCAAATCGAAGGGACATTATTTCTCACTTATCCAACCTGATGTACCAGAAAAACCATGGTTTGGCAAGGCCAAGTTTGGCAAGATGGAGACCTCCATTCTAATACGGATGAGACTGGGTCATGTTTGTTTTCCAGCCCATCTTGCCAAACTTTCTATCAGCGACGATCCCATTTGCTTATGTGGCACAGATGTAGGCGACTTAGATCATATTTTTTTCTCCTGTCCTTTAAATGACCGTTCTTCCTTTCTTAGTAACCTCTTATCCCTCCGTACTCCTTTTCCTACCTCAATACTTTCCTTACTTTGTACAAATAGCTCTCTTGTATATAAATGTATAGTCTCATTCATTATTCTAAATAATATCAAGTTGTATTTTTTTTGTTTGCATTTATCCATATGGTATCCTTGTTACTTATAATTATACTGATCCTATTTTTCCGTCCTATCCTAAATCCCGTTAAAATATTTATAATAATGTTGTTTCCCTACTTAAAACTAAACGTGACATTGGCTAAATGCACAAACCGTGCGAAGCCAAAGAAAAAAAAAAAAGAAAAGTTTGTTGATCTATTTGTTGAGTTTAGTATCAATTTATTTGGATTTCACCGAAATTATCAATGATTTTTCAACGAAAAAAACTTTCAAAGTTCCATCCACCTAACATAATTTATCTTTTTTTAGGGTTTCATAGTAAACAAGGAACCCTTGTAGTTTCGCCATGTCTGTCCCCTCTGTAGCTCAGAGAAACCTGTAATTTGGCATAGGTTTAAGTAGGTATCTAATAGATGTCCTGACTAATAAACTTATAATCTTATGAATTTAATTAAATTACCTAGACTGTCTGAACTACTTAAGAGACATTTATTAGGTCTAGTTCTCTCCGGCTACTGCCGTTTTACCGACGTCCACAAAGGAAGCTCATACAATATTTACCTACAAGCTAACATTTCGTACGCCAGTTATTTGTGCAAGTGTTCTCAAGTTGAACCAAATTTAAGTGATACTTCTGAGTTAAAAGATGGAAAAACTGTCGATGTGTAGAATATGTTTAGTGGCGAATGTTCGCATTCTAGTGGTCAACAAGAACTTACATGAAGTATATGAGAAGCTGACTGATATTCCAGTAAGTTCATACTTTAAATAAGAATAATCACTTTATCTGTATGATTAGTTTTAAATGCGTCTCATACACGAGGATATAAATGCATATGTACTTTCAGTCAAATGTCCGTTTTCGGGATCTTAAGGACAAATGGAAATCAGTGAAATAAACTTATGTGAGGAAACCTGAACTTTTGTGTAGATTAAACAAATATATACAGTGTAAACTATATAACGACACTGAAGGGACTGTGCATTTTATGGCATTATAGAGAGTTGTCGTTAAATGGAGAGGATAAAAATCAGAATAGAAAAATAAAAAGTTTATATCACAGTAGTGTTATTAGTTATGTACAGGAAAATAATCATAAGCTATTGCGTATTGTCTGTTATTTTTGTCTGACGTCTTTTGCTGGACCAGTAATTTCTATTTCTATTGCGCGTATCAGTAAAACTTTTTCGTCAATACACAGTGATTTTCTTTTACTAGCCATGTTTACAGCTTGAAAGTTTGTAAGCAACTGAGAATAATGATACATAGATAAGGTATAGATGATCCATGACTTCTTCTTATTAGTCATGGTCAAAAACAGTCTACACGTGCAAGCAATCTGAATTTGTAAACAAAAGAATGAATTTCTTAGAAAGTTCGGTATATATGATGCCTGCGCAGTTTTTACTAATTTTAGCAACTTAAAAGGTACTGTTTATTACACAATTGTTGTCGTTATTGAGAGTGAGTGTGATGCTATGCTATGTAGAGTGTATCATTGTATGGTAGACAAGCTAAACCAACCATAGTCGATTGATTTCGACACTTTAGAGAGTTTGTTGTTAAATCGAGTGACGTTACGTGGAGTTTACACTGTACTATATTCATTATTATGTAATCTCTTAAACTAAAGAATGTCTAACTGTAACTTCTAAATGAATTTAAGTTTATGATTCTTCAATTTATTCTTTTTTATTTCCATGCCAAATGTTTTACAAATATTTATTAACAAGCCTAAGAGGCTTGTGGCTAAGTAATAACAGCCGCACGGGTCGATCGATCAGGTTAAGCTACGCTTGCCACGGTTGGTCCGTGGATGGGCGACCATCTTTACATACCAAGACCCCTCCGTGCCTCGGAAAGTACGTTAAGCTGTTGGTCCCGGCTTGCGGCGGTTTTTGTCATTTGTAGATCTTTGACAGTCGTTACGGGTCGTCAGAAGCTCAAAAGTCTGACAACCAGTCTTACCAAGGGGTATCGTGTTACCCAGTAACTGGGTTGTGGAGGTCAGATAGGCAGTCGCTCCGGTAAGATTGGAAGCCGACCCCAACATAGTTGGCAAAAGGCTAGGCAGATGATGATTTATTAACAAAGTCTCCTGTATTATAGTTTAGTAAGTAATCTAGGATTAACAATATTACATAACAAAGTCATTTAAACTCACCAATCTGTCTTGAGCAAGAGTGGTAATCAATGCTCTATGGCTTCTCTGTGTGAGGCGTATAGAAAGCATTTGTCATCAACATCATCCCAAGGCACACTTCACCCACTGCTGGGCATAGGCATCTCTCTTCTTACGCTCCTGTGCAAGCCTCATCCAGGTTATGCCCGTGATGGCAACAATGTCATAAAAAGCATTACTGACTACCAACTGTTGGCTACACAATAAGTAAAGTAAAATTGGAAGTTTTTTCACTAGATGAACAATACAGTGTTTTGTTGCAGTTTGTAACTGCAGACAGAAGACCGATGCTCGCTTGTTTCTTCTGCTGCGCTAAACTAAAGCAATGCTACCGATTTTGGAGACAATGTTTGGAAGCCGAAAAGCTGTTTGTTCAGTTTATGAATGAGGATTGTGAGGTGAGGTTAACAATTATTCTTATAACTTCTAATTTCAGCATAATGTGGAAGTGATTCCTCTCTAGGTCATACATAATTATTGTGTCTGGATTTCAATTGCCTTTTGATTCACATTATTTTTTAATTCCTGATCTACTTTGAAATGAGGCAGGCATAATAATTCATTAACTTCCTCGTGGGTCTAGTGGATGTGGGTTTAGGTACACCTCTATCTAACCCTGTGGGGAATACAGGTCTTAACACGTTAGCTGTCCAGTGTACCGAATACAATACACGCCGCGTGGACCCATCACGTCCGTGAACCGTAAACGGTACACTCGCCCCTGTCTCTTTCTATGAGCTCTAACTTCATGGACTTGTGTGTAAGTTGCTCTATTTGTCAGGACTTGTCAACAGTATCGATTTGAGACAGAATATTACAAAAATAGATTTGGACAAATGGGGTTATTGAAAAATTTTGTATGGGGACAGTGAACGTGTATGTTAATATTTATTATATGTCATGATTTAATTTAGTTCATTATTGCAAATGTAGGTGTGTGTGGGCCTTGTGGCTAATTAATGACAGCCGCAAGGGTCAATCGATCAGGTTAAGCTACGCTTGCCGCGGTTGGTCCATGGATGGATGACCATCTTTACATACCAAGACCCCTCCGTGCCTCGAAAAGCACGTTAAGCCGTTGGTCCCGGCTGCCATTCGTAGACAGTCGTTACGGGTCGTCAGAAGCCCAAGTCTAACAACCAGTCTTACCGCGTGGTATTGTGTTACCCAGTAACTGGGTTGTGGAGGTCAGATAGGCAGTCGCTCCATGTAAAATACTGGTATTCAGCTGCATCCGGTTAGACTGGTAGCCGACGTAGATGGGAAAAGGCTAGGGATGATGATTACAAATGTAGGTGTGTACGATTATCACTTGTTAAGGGGCTGACAAGACCCAATTGACAAAAATAGCCTTCTCTTAAGAAAAAAAATTGCCAAATCTGTATAGTTTGTGGTAGCGGAAAAAAAATATATGTTAATTTTGAAGATATTTCCCAGAACTTGGTTGTTACCAAAACACGTTTTGAAAACAAAATCTCGATACAAACTAACGTTAAACTAACCTCTTACTTTGAGTTCTAATCCAAAATATCTGTATCAAATATGAACATACGTTACGTATTTAATTAATAACAAGAACGTCTTATTTGAATACAGAACTTGGTTGTTTTTTATTTTCGATTACTCAACTCAATTTTGAGTAAATAGATAATTACTTCATATTTTGCAATAAATTAAAAGCGTTGTGTCATCGCGCTTCTCTTTCTTTTCTATGCAATCTGACAGGGACCGCGGTTTAGGTGTTGACAGCGTCTTAAATGTTGGTGTGTACGATTATCACTTGTCAAATGTAGGTGTGTACGATTATCACTTGTTAAATTCTCCCTATAATACTGCTACAACTTCTACAGGTGCTATTGTTAAGTACCTTTTCCATCACTGTACATAGTATGGAGGTTATGGCGATTGGTGTATAGTTGACAGGATCGGCACGGTTACCTTTTTTGGGCACTGGCTGCACATTAGCTAGCTTCCAGTACTTCGGCAACAGTTTTTAGAAAGAGTCGATACAAGCGCGTTAAGGCGGGAGACAACTCTGCAGCACAGCTTTTTAGGAATCTTGCGATTCCGTCAGGTCCGCTGGCGGAACATTTCGGGAATTTTCGCGAGGTGTGGGGAAGCCACTGTGCTAGTTGGGCTTCCTGCGATCGGTCAACGCCAAGACCGTGCTTCGGATCCCCGTACGACCTTCCACAGTGAGTTGCCATAACGAGGTCCTCAACGCACCCACTAGCACCACAAGGGAAGAATTGGCCAGTCATATAAGGCAATACCTTATATGGCTGGCCAATTCTTCTCTTGCGTGGTGTGACTGTACAGGATGCGACGAGCGCTTGGATCAGTTGAGTAACTGGCAGAACTAACTGCGCTACACGGGAAGGCTTCTTCATGCATCCAAAAACTTACTTAAGTATCCTCACTTGTGGTGAGTATGTGGTGGACTATGTGGACCTGGTGACTATAGTATAAATGAAAAAACTTTGTGCTCACAGGACTGATCACCAGCATATTTTACCTAATACTGTTATTATCTTTTTACAGCCAAATCGTTTAATAAACCAAGACCATTTAGAGTTTTTCAGTGGGTTTATTAAATCTCCAACAGAGAACATAAGTATAATTGATGAATGTCAAGCAGAAAGCATTACTATCAAAGAAGAATTACCAGCTGTTTGTGAGGGACTAGATGATGTTATTGAGCCAAAGAAGGAACATGAAAGTGATGGTATGTTTTATGAACAAAATATTATATGATCAATAAATTATATTTGAAATCTCATTAAACATATTTAATCAAAAAAAATGTTTGCATCACTACAAATTTTTGTGAGTGTTTAAACCATGTCGACCAAGTTATACCACATTATTTTGTGAAGTAAGACAAGTATTTATATCTGGCTGACCCGTCCGTCTGGTTGTCCTGTAAAAATTTCAATAGGGTCTGGAGTTCATACAAAAGTTGCATAAAAAAGAATGTTCAGTTTTTTCGAAATTTAATAATTTTCCAGTAAACTTTTCCTTTAATTTCCATAAAAACCTAATTCGGACTATAACGAACATTTTAAAACAGAAAATGCCAAATCGGTCCAGCCGTTCTCAAGTGATGCGCTTACTATCGAACAGTATTTCATTTTTAGGGTTCCGTACCCGAAGGTTGCCAGACGGAACCCTATTACTAAGCCACCGCTGTCCGTCCGTCCGTCTGTCTGTCAGCGGGATGTATCTCATGAACTGTAATAGGTAGACCGTTAAAATTTTCACAGATTGTGTATTTCTAGTGCCGCTATAATAACAAATAATATACAATGGTACCGATTCCCTTGTTCACAAACTAAACTAAATTTAAGTTCAGTGCATCTTTTTATTTCATTATGAAGAGGAGAGAAGATAAATTTTAGTTTAGTCCTGTCAAATTAATCAGCGCCTGTCACTACTCCATACAGGTTTAGACGTGATTAAAAACTTGCCTACTAAAATTACGTCAATTTACGTCAAGCGCTGATTAATTTGACAAGACTAAGCTAAAATTTATCGTCTGTCCTTTTCTTAATGAAATAGAAAGAAAAATCTCCATAAAAAAATATTAGTTTAGTTTGTGAACAAACTAAACTAATAAATTTAAGAATTTAGTTTAGTTTGTGAACAGGGGAATCGGCACCAATTTCTCTTTTAATATTTAATATCAATACCATACAAGATCCATGTTTTTTTCGTTGTTTCAATTTAAATAAAAGAGATACTCTTCTCTGTGTTTACAATACTACAACCGGAAAATTTTGACAATAGTTGTCTAGATATACCACCACACTATTTTGAATTAGATTTAGAAGATGTTGTACCTTTAATGGAGTTTAAAACTGAAGTAGAAGAACAAGCAGTATCTACGAACAAGCGAAGAGCCAGAGAGACGACAAGTAAGTATTACTTAGTTAATCTATGGGTAAGCAAACAGGCCAATGGTTTACCTGATAGGAAGTGATTAGCGGTAACCAAAGGGCGCAGCCGCTTACATGTTGAATTCTATACATAGGATTGTAAGTGGAAGTCACAAATGATAATCTAAGACATCGTAGAAGTGAATAAACTGTTCATTTTGATAAAAATAACAAAACCATCAAGACGACCAGCCACCACAAGCAGCACTCATTCACGAGCATAACGCTAAGATCAGGCATTACCCCCTCGCTGTTTTTGTGCCCAAATCGTTTAGTGCTGTAAGCACGATACTCTCCCGACCACTGCGGCATTGTGACTGACAAATCCACAATCCTGTATCACTTTTAAAAACATAAATCTGCCACCGGATCTGCAATCTGCAATCTGTATTATGACTGTATGCATACATAAATAAATAATAATAATAACAGCATTGCTCAACCTCTCGAGGCTCTCGTTAGACGGTTGTATCAAGGGCCTGATTCAGAAGGCAATACTCCTCGATACGGCTCGCATCGTGAGGAGGTTCCTGTCTCTGGAGCCCTAACCACAAAAATCAAAAGTAATTTATTCAAACTAGGCTGAGAATCAGCACTTTTCGAACATCAAAATTACATACGAGTAAGACAGTCCCCAAAAACGCCCGCCCTTCACCATTTCCTAGTGCTTTAGCTGGGAAGAAGTGGTGCAACAAACCTGTCCCCAGCACAGACCTGTCTGTTTAGTTAGATAAACTTGATTCTATAAAAATCGTATGCAAAAGAATTACACTACTAAAAAAAATACATTAAATTAGATTACTTGCCATATGTTGGCTAGCACACGCCAATATACCAATAAAAGAATGAAACTGTACTCAAGCAGAAATAAAAATGTAAACAGAACTTAATACCTAAAAAAATCCTCTAAGCATAAAGGGCGTGCCCGCTTACATAAGACTATAGCTGTAACTCGAAGTGAGAAATAATAAACGAGAGATGTAAAATAAATAAACAGTTAATTACTAATAACAATAATAAAACCATGACCAGCAAGACGACCAGTCACCACAAGCAGCCATCAGCCCCCTCGCTATGTTGGAGGGAAGGAGGCAACCGGTAGCTTGGACCCTGCTCCCGATACCGATAGACCTTTATTTTTTTATGTGTTAAAATGTTGATTATTTGTTCTAAGAAATATTTAAAAATTAATATAAGAAACAAAATAAATAAACGACCATAATAATACAAAACGGGTGGGGCTTGCGGCTAAATAATAACAGCCGCACGGGTGAATCAACCAGGTTAAGCTACGCTTGCCGCGGTTGGTCCGTGGATGGGTGACCATCTTTACATACCAAGACCCCTTCGTGTCTCGGAAAGCACGTTAAGCCGTTGGTCTCTGCTGCCATTCTTGGATCTTCGACAGCCGTTACGGGTCGTCAGAAGCCCAAAAGTCTGACAAAGTCTGAGGTCAGATAGGCAGTCGCTCCATGTAAAATACTGGTATTCAACTGCATCCGATTATACTGGAAGCCGATCCCAACGTAGTTGGGAAAAGGCAGGCAGATGATGAATAATACAAAACGTACGTGTGGATCTAATTTGTGTTGTTACAAATGAGTTCAAATTCAACTTGAAACATGAACGATGTTTTTCATTTGATAATAGGGTATTTTACTATATACGACAAAAATATCTATAAATATATTATTGAAATAGTTTAGGCAAAAAGGAGTCGGAAAATGTTAGTTTTAGTTCATAAAATAACAAAATAAATTTTAAAATTCAATTCAACGTTTTTAGTTTGTCTAATCTGTTAAAAAACACCATGAAATAGTAGCCGCCATGTTATTACGTCATCCCGCTATGTTAACAAAAACGTGTCAATTATCATACAAAGATCAGCGCATTTGTTTTCATAGCCCAGTGACGCCATGACCACAGAGCAACATGGCGTCCACTGCGTCCAGCGTTTTCGTCAACCTACGCGCGAAATTTGAAAATGTAAAATTTTAAATGCATTTTATGGCAGTTATAAATCGATTGAATAAAAATTTTGTGATTTTTTTTTGGGAATATTAGCACTATAGAATTTAATTAAGACCCTTCGAAAATGGGTGTAAGACCCTATTGAGGTAATTTTATAACCTTAACTATCTTCGCCCCGTTGCCGCCCGTATGCCTCGTTGGTGTAGTGGTCGCAAGCGCTACTGCTGAGCATGGTCCTGATAGCTGAAAAATATACGTTAATTTTGAATATATTTCCCAGAACTTGATTGTTACCAAAACACGTTTTGTAAAAAAAATCTCGTTACAAACTAACGTTAAACTAACCTCTTACCTCGAGTTCCAATCCAAAATATCTGTATTAAATATCAACATACGTTACTTATTTAATTAATAACAAGAACGTCTTATTTGAATGCAGAACTTAGTTGTTTTTTTTATTTTCGATTACTCAACTCAATTTTGAGTTAATAGATAATTGCTTCATATTTTGCAATAAATTACAAGCGTTGTTTCTTCGCGCTTCTCTTTCTTTTCTATGCATTTTGACAGTGACCGCGGTTTAGGTGTTGTCAGCGTCTTAATAATGATTGCTTGAATAACATATTAAAAAGCTGACAACAGCTAAACCGCGATCATTAATTTTATATATTTTCCGCTACCACAAACTATACAGATTTAGCAATTGTTTCTTAAGACAAGCCTATTTTGGTCATTTGCCTCTTGTCAGCGTCTTAAGTTGAAACTAGGGGTCGCAATACCGAATCATTTAAGCAAAACCGGTATTTTCGGTATTGGCTCCAGACCAATACCGATAATCCGGTATTTTCGATATTTCCGGGATTAAGCTAAAGTTAGCAAATTCAGTATAATAAAGTTAGTTTGCGGAGGAATAGTAAGTAGGTACCTAACCTAAATGAATTTATCAAAGGGCAAAGCTATAAAAAATAAGTTGAAAACAATTGCGGTAAAAACCATTAATTAAACGTTCATTTATATCGTAATTTCTATCTTAGCTATTTGCAGTACAACAATACATACAATACAAATGTAGAAAAATATTTGCACTTCTTTCTCTCTCCACAAACAGCTCTTTTCAAAAATAATTAAAAACCCCATATTTTTACGATTACGACATGCAATATAATAATTTAAAATCATTTACTTACCAATTTGTCTATTTTATTTCTAAATTCCGAGTGTGGATAGCAAAAACAAACCTCAACATCAACAAAACACGCAATGACAAATGATGATTACGAAATGTAAACAGTTGTGACACTTGTCGGTCGCATCGCAACGCAACTAACTTCAACTCACTCACTTGCACCCTTCGCGCCACGCCATTGGCTATTTGGCTCGTTCGCTGATCATTGCATTCATTGCGCGGGCGGGACAGAGAGCGGGAAGTTCGGCTACTCGGCTGTCGCCGGATTCATCGGTCTTGTCGTAAGGTGAACGAACTCGCGCGCGTGTAATTTGAATGAAATGGCGCGTAACTTCTATTTGTATTTGTTTTTTAATTGTTTAACTAAAACCGAAAATACCGAATATCCCGGTTTTTGTGAAATGAATACCGGTATTAATTAGACCTAAATTTGGCCCGGTATTCCGGTATTTTCGAAATTCGGTATCCCGGTTTGCGACCCCTAGTTGAAACCTTCAGATGAGACAGTTGATACAGATGTATGTCTCACTCATTTCGCTGAACAAGTTTAGATTACACTTTGATCAGATGCTTTTGTAACAGACCATAATGTCGATGTTAGTACAATTTTGTATGTCATGTCGCTGGTGATAAAGTGCTTTACTCAATGTCACCAGACATTGCTCCATTACGGTCCTAGTGTGAATTATGCAATCTGCTATTATTTTGATTCGTGTGCATGCCAATCTTCTTCCAACATTGTACTTACCAGATGTATAATCACAGGGGCGACCGTTGCGATGAAACCAAAACCAGACACACGAAGAACAAAACAAGAAGATGCAATAACAGCCGAGCAAACAAAAAAAGAAAAATCAGACTCGAAAGTTATCCGGACAACTCAAAAACGTACGTCTAAACCATCAACATCCATCGATCAGTGCAGTTTTAATCCAGCAAAAACAATTATACAACATGTTCGTACACACAACTTTTGTGAAAAACCTTACAAGTGTGATGTGTGTCAGCGTAGTTATAGCAAATTCTCTCATGTAATTAGACATGCTCGTACACAAATTGGTGAAAAACCTTATAACTGTGATGTGTGTCAGCGTAGTTTTTGTGAAAAAAGTGCTTTAACAAAACATATACGTACACACACTGGTGAAAAACCTTTCAAATGTGATATATGTCAGTGTAGTTTTCGTCAAAATGGTCATTTAACAACTCATATTCGGCAACACACAGGTGAAAAACCTTATAAGTGTGATGTATGTCAGCGTAGTTTTATTAAAACAGATCATTTAAAAAGTCATATTCGTGTACACACTGGTGAAAAACCGTATAAGTGTGATGTATGTCAGCGTAGTTTTAGTCAAAAGACTTATTTAACAAGACATAATCGAATACACACTGGTGAAAAACCCCATAAATGTGACGTATGTCAGCGTGGTTTTAGTGAAAAGAGTTCTTTATTAAAACATATTCGTACACACACTGGTGAAAAACCCTATAAGTGTGACGTATGTCAGCTTAGTTTTAGTCAAAATGGTGCTTTAACAAAACATTCGTACACACATTGGTGAAAAGCCTTCACATCGTAGTTTTAGTTAATTCTGCTATAAAAAGTCATACTTCTTTATATTAAGTATATGTATTTCAGCGTAGTTTTAGTGGAAAGGTTTAAGAAATCATATACACACACTGGTGAAATACCTTACAAGTGTGATAAGTAGCAGCACAGTTTCAGTAATTAAGGTTATTTAACCCTTTGACGACAGTCATAACGATTCAGCAATCGGACAACAATGTCAAATACGGCAGTCATAGGTTATAATTATTATTGGGAGAAAACGTTTTTTTTTTATAAATAGCCTTTGTAAAACAATAGAGTACCTAATTGGAACGCAATTTTTGATTTTTGAGCTGTAAAACAAGGTGGTAAAAACATTCCCTTAGCTTTATGAAGGGTTAAAAAAACATTAGTTTATTTTATTTTTTAGTTATTCGAGGCAAACCTTACCAACGTGACATTATGTCGGCGTAATGTTTATGAAAAAAAGGTTGATTTAATAAGACATTATCGTCGTTTACACCCTGGAAAACATTACAAATGTGAAATATGTCGTAATTTTAGTCAAAAGAGTATTTTAACAAAACATTCGAATACAAACTTATAGCGCAGGCCACACTTTTTTTTTGGGCGGGAAATTATCAAATAACTTCTCCCGCTCTGGGCGGAGCGGGAGGGTGTGTCAGAATCTTACTGACTAAAACCCACCCGTATTCCTTCCGTTGCCCGTGTTGCTTCGGTAACCCTTTAGTACCTTACCGCGACCCCGGCAGGCATCGGCCCTAGTAGACCCCTACACTTGTGGTGACGACATCTCTTTTTCACCAGATACGGGGTGTATCTGGTGAAAATGGGTGGCTTGGTGCGCGCATGTTGTTTTTTTTATTAAAAAATACACACCCACACACATTCACACAAAAGCATCAATACCTCTTTTCATGAAACCGTATTTTCTATAACATAATAATTTTAGTTAGTTAACTTTTTTATTGCATTTTAAATTATTATTTTTTCTCGTTTTTATTTTTTCAAATTACTTACTTCACCTAAACAAATGAAAATGTTTGCCTTACTTGGGAAGAGACTTGACCCCACGACACAGGGAATCTTAGTGTATGGTCCAGGGAATTTGTAAAAATCTGGCATCCTAAGACTCCTATGTACTGCCGGGGTCGTGGGAAAGTCCGAAAGGGATACCGGCAACGGAAGGAACACGGGTGGGTTTTAGTCAGTAAGAGTCTGACATACCCTCCCGCTCCGCCCACAGCGGGAGTAGTTATTTGATAATTACCAGAAAAACAAAAGGCTCCTATGTAATCTGTTACTAGGTTTTTTTTATGTTTTACCGTGTTTTTTCAGAACTGCATGAAGTTTTTATGTATTAATTGGTCAAGGACCGCTAATGAGACACAATTGATTTTCTATTGTTTGACACCGAATCGGTGTTGCGCGGGGCTTTACAATACACTTTTATAACTATTCGATGTTTCCATGGTTCAAAAGATGAGGCTGTAAAAGTATGAACATCTGTTTCTTAATTTTGGATTTTTTGTTTTTTTTTTTTTGCCTGGCAAATTATGAAATAACTTCTCCCGCTCTGGGCGGAGCGGGAGGGTGTGTCAGACTGACTAAACCCACCCGTGTTCCTTCCGTTGCCTGTGTGTTGCCAGAGGCCACGGTATCCCTTTCGGACTTTCCCGACACCCCGGCAAGCATTGGCCCTGACGGGCCCCGTCAGTTGTGCTGATATCTCTTTGAGGCGCGCGTGGAACACGTTGCGCCGTCGACCCGGGCCTGGTCCTTATCGGACGGCTACCCATTGCTCATCGTCCGCAAGCCCGCGCCTACGCTGGCCGGGAATCGGCCTGGGAT
This sequence comes from Atethmia centrago, assembly GCA_905333075.3. Taxonomy (NCBI): domain Eukaryota; kingdom Metazoa; phylum Arthropoda; class Insecta; order Lepidoptera; family Noctuidae; genus Atethmia; species Atethmia centrago. Next base: position 14,092,968 of record HG995393.1, read on the forward strand.
TTCCCGACGCCCAGGGCGTCTCCTGCGGCAACTAGGGGCGAGAGGGCGCGAAATTTGCCTCCTTCACCCGTTCCGCCTCCTCCTTCGCGAGCATTACTGCTTCGCAAAAGGAGGTGACTGCTTCCCATGCCCTCTCGCTCCGTACCATAGCCTGGACCAGGGCCGGACGCGAGAGATCACCGCTACGAGGACACGGTGGTGCCAAGCCTGGCAGACCTCCAACGTGTCCTCCACTGGGATCCACACAATGGTGACACCCGGGCGTTTCTTCCCGTCTTATCCGGAACTGGAATCTCCCGAAGCAGCCGATTCCGGTGATGACCTGCGTCAGACGGGAGGTGAGGACATCGTGGTGCCTCTCTAACCACTCCTCAAAGAGGGGACTTATCGCCGCAATTGTGGCGTGCCCAGCACTGGGTTGCGACAATCGCACTCTCTATGTCGCCATGGGATCCCGCCGGAGCTCTGTTCGCTGTGCCGTGATTACTCGGCTTTATGCCCTGGCGTTTCGTCTCCATATCCCATGGCGAAAATAATTGACCAAATAAGTTTGATTGAAAACATTCCTCTACAGATCTCTAAATTACAATTAATTTATTTGAAGATTTGCTTATTTTATGACTGTTGATTCTATGTTCCTATTAGTTATAAATGAGTGATTATTTATATATAGAATTGGTTTGATTATTGATTTCCATTTTTATTTTGTTAAAGGTTTGATTTTTATAATTTTGTTATTACACCAACGGTGTTTTCTCTAATACTTTAACTATTTAGAATGTTTTATTTATAGATCAAGTACTATATACGCAGGTAAAACGAGCTATTCTTGTTATTTTTTACTTCTAGGCTAAAGTATACACAAATTATGCCAAACAATTTCATTTTGTATGTGTAAAATATTGTCTTATAATTTTGATAATAGTTTTATAGTGGAGAGATTACCTATCTATTGTCTGAAAATGTACTATATTGCCTTTACATGAATAGTTTTGATACCTTATTTATTTTTAATATAACTGGTAAAGGTAGTATTACCAGATGAATATACTTACAAGATGTTTAATATTACTTGATGTATACACAATCCAAATTATGAACTATTAAAAGTGTTTCATTTAATGAAATCTTTGATCATTAGGTATGTCTAAAACAGTGACACATGAGGAATTTAAACTGCTGAAACACAGGACTTCTCCCTGTGAGAGGTAGTGGGCCTTAATCCACCACGCGGGTCCAGTGCGGGTTGGTAGATGTCACGTGTCTTAGAAATTATTGGTTCTAGGACATGCCGGTTTCCTCACGATGTTTTCCTTCACCGTTCTGAGAGCAGTGGTGATGTAATAATTTACACAAAGTAAAGCGCCTGTCAGGGTTCGCACCTCCGACCTACAACTGGTAAGTCGCGGCCGTTACCACTGGGCCACCACTGCTCCATAAATTAATATAAAACAGGAAAAATATCTTTAGATATTAATTTTCATAAAAATGTAATAGATCATTAAATAGTTTTCTTAAATAATTATATCAAGTTCTCCGAAATGCTCTCTGAGAAATATTAAAATGGAATTATAAGTAAAAAAAAAAGTGATTTGCCAAAAACTACATTTATTGTATATACAGGCCTATGTCCAGCAGTGTACGTCTATCGGCTGAAATGGTGACATTTCTGCTTTATTGTTGTGATGCTCGTTGCCGATGTGCAACATGTGTGCGTAACAGCCACGTGCCAACACTATTAGAACACGTCTCTCTTTATGCGTGTACGGTGGCCAGGTTAGTGAAAAAATTACCCATAATTTATATCATTACATTAAATAAATAATTTATTGTCTCAGAAAAATGCAGAGAAGAGTTATACATACATTGTTCTCAGGTGGAAGAAAGCAGATAAAATAGAAACAAGATTCCTACAAAAAATAAGAAATAGCTGAAAAAAGCTTTTGAAATAGGTACCGAGAGTGCAGCATAGCTTGGGTCATCGAAATCGTTCACAGAATTGAGTGGAAGAAGTAAAAGAAGATAAAAATTACCACGTTTTTATTAAGTCACTTTATTTATTGTTTGTCTGTCTGTAGTTTCGGGTGGAATTTTGCAACTCAAATTTCGAGCACTTCCCGATTAGCTATCCGGCTGTAACTATCAGGGTAGCTCACAACTGGATGACAATGCATTCTAAATTTACTAGCATGAAATGCCGACCGCACCTTTTTCTTTAATTACTGAATTTAATGACATGAAATTTTGCATAAGAATAGTTGAATGAATACACTAATTATTGACATACATATTACCATGCAATTCCTTCAGAACGTCGTGATATTTGACTGCTTTGTAAACAGTGATCTGTTCATGGTAAATTTGTCCTATAACTCTTTAGTTACTAACGGAACATCATTGATACTTGGCAACATGTTGCAGACACTTACAAGGTTTGCATAAACGTGAAAATCTAGACCCCAAAGTGCATACTTTAAGAACTAAGACCTAATAAGCGTATTTTACGTTTATATTTTTATCTTTTAAGCCCTACGATTTTTCTAAATCTGTTTTTTAAACAAATATAAACAAATTCAAAACAACGTATGTAAAATCTACAGCTCTCTATGTAAGCGCTTTATATGAAAACTAGCTAATGGCCAAACGTTCGCGTAGCGGAAACTTGAATTTCTCCGAAGTTTATGCCTGCACTAGTTTTATTCATACATACTTACACAATTACACACAAATACACACTAATTTTTGGACACATCTCTTTTCTTCTAAAGTCTATGGATTAAAAAAAGTTCCGCCAGGCCAACGTTCGCCCAGCGGAATCAGTTTTTGGTGAATTTCTCCACAATGGTTGCGTGCACAATTTTTTTTTTACCATACACAATTATACGACGTCATACACTAAATATCTGCATAATTAAAATCTTTAAATTCAACAACATTCCGCTGCGCGTACGCACACAGTGGCGTTACGCAATTCGTCATGGATATTGGTACGAAAGCGGCTCCCCTGACATCTGTCATCAGAAGACAGCCACCACGCAACCATAAATGCGAGATGCTCTGCTATAGTGACTGTCATCAGCCAGTGTCACTCTTATCCGACCTCTTCTGTGATTCCAGTAACTTCGTAATAGCCGCCACTTCCTGCGCCGTCAAGTGAATAGGAAAATCAAATAAAACAACCAAAATAATCAACAATCATTATATTTGTTTCTAAACATAGATTCTACGGTGAAATATAACCACAATAAAGCTTATGATTAGGTTTCAATTATTCTATAGCACCGATATATAGCTCAATTGTCGGTAGGATATTATCACTCCGATAATTACTTCGCTACGTTCGATAATTTGTTCAATGGTAATAATTTATCGGTATTATAGCAGAATCGAGCTTATAGGTTATAATTTGCAAAGACATAAGCATACGTATTAGTTATACAGATGGCGTTATAGGCTAGATTTGACGTTGTTTACTTGTAATATTGAAATGGTTACGGTAATATTATAAACGTTCGCATTAGTTCAACTGTCATTAACGAGACAATAGATTTTCTATTGTTATCGAGCTGAATCGGCTTCCGCGACAGTTGAAGCAGTCGCCAGCACATAAAGTTATACCAGAAACTGTCGAATTTCTCCAAATGATTTTAAAAATCGAATGAGAATATTTGACAGTTTGTGATATCTTGATGGGCTGGCGACTGTAGAGCTCCCTAATTGGGTAACACTACACTTTCAATCAGAATCCGACGGTTTTAAAGAAATTTCTCAATCCATTGCTTCATAGATTTGAAAAAATCGTAATTTTAAAGAATTTGACGCAAACGGAATGGACGTGGCTGAACTGACAGTATCTATGGCATTGCGAGCGGTTATCATTTAGAGTGTGTTACGAAGTACCCCTCCGTATTGATTTTTGAGACGGAGCAGCTAAGGTACCTTAACCGTTGTAGATACAGGGGAACGTTCTTAACCTTTTGACCGCCACAGTCATGTATAGATGACAAACCAAAATGTGCCCAGCACGCCACGGTCACGACTACATGACAGGTTTTAAGGAATAATTCGTAGCTTAGTACCAAGGGCACGTTTTTGCTTTTTCGACGTGGCGGTCAAAGGGTTAAGAAACTGTCCTTAACTTTATGAGTAATTGCATTGACAGATTTTAGAAAAATGATACTGTCAGTTAGAAACAAAAGTTTTGTTTTTATGATGCCAATAGTTGCAGTTTTGTCCCTATAAATTAAGGAGGATTATAAATTAAGGAGTTTTAATTAACAAGTTACTCTGGAGAAATCAAAATTGTGGCATTCAAAGTTCTTGTTCTTGAAAGTGATGGTTGGCTGTAGCTCATACTTCACAGGTGATCTTAGTAGTGCAGTAGCGTTAGCAACCAGAGTGGTATAACTCCGAACATTCCGAACCAGCAGCTTGTTATAAACATGATAATGAATCGGCGACCCCGCTAATGCAGGAGAAACAAAGCAGGAAGAGAAAATCTGAGTGAAGTAACCATCGTGGAATACATGACTGTCCGGCTCAACCTCATCGTGTACGTTTCTCCAGCGAGAAAGTTGCTCTTACAGTGATATGAATGGATCTACGTATCTATAATCGACGTATAATTAGTGCGTACTCTACAGTAAAGTGCGTCACATAAAAAAAAATTGCTCGCTTTGTCATTTTAGAAAAAAAAACGGAAGAAACGAGTCCATGACTCGTAATTATTTCACGTCATATCCTGGTCACGTTCGCGGCAATGTATTACCTACAACATTAACCTTTTGACCGCCACAGTCATGTATAGATGACAAACCAAAATGTGCCCAGCACGCCACGGTCACGACTACATGACAGGTTTTAAGAAATAATTCGTAGCTTGGCGCCGAGGGCACTTTTTTGCTTTTTTGAAGTAGCGGTCAAAGGGTTATTATATTAGGCACCTATAACACCATTAGATATATTAGCCGATACGAATAAGGGTGTGAATTACATAATAGAAATACATAAGTACAAAATATTTTTTGAAGCACCACATTCAACATCCATAAAAGTATTTATAACTAGAATTAAATGCTTATATTAAGCCAAGTCAAGGTTTTTAGTCAAATGTTTAGGCCGAGTTGTTCTACGTCAAACTATTTAAAATTTTAGAAACAGAAAATTGCTATCTTATTTTAGAATGATGCTCAAATCATCATAGGCTAGGCAGATCGTCAGCATCATTCATCAAATTTGTCTAGAATACGATACTCGGATAATCGAGTTTATGTCAAAGCTGTAACAAACTACCAAAAAATTATTCGGTGAAGCAAATTTGTGAATATTCGCCGATACTTGGCTCTACATTGAAGACACTAAATATTCAAATTCGTTAAGTTTAACTCTAATATAGCACAACGTACGTAGTTACTACATTTTATGTAAGTTTTGAAACTGAATGGCATAGACACTGAGGCCTCCTGTCCGAGGAGGCGAAAGCCCATAGCCGCGTATTATTGATTATACGTTTGGTGTTCTAAGCTTTGGTTTCATAAGGAAGCTGTGAATGATCATACAATAACGGCTGTCCAAAAACAGAGCCTTATTTGACACCTTATGGTGTATCCGCAGTAGCAGCCTGAAAAATTCAAGTTTTCTTACGTTTTGTGCAATTTGCAGGCCAGTGTCAGGTTGTATCTTGATCAAAATATGATTTGCGACCATAACAAATGTGTATTTACAGAATTATAATCGCTATTAACAAATCTCTTATAAAAAAGTTCTTATGGAACAAATCTAACATAAGAGAGATATGTTAATGATTATAATTCTGTAAATACATAATATTGTTATGGTCGCAAATCATATTTTGAAAAAGATTACAACCTGACACTACAAAAATGAAAAAAAAAAAAAACGAATTTCGCGGGCGAAAATGACAGATTTTCATGACGGCCGTTATAATATGTCAGAACCGCTCTTCTAGGAAACCGTTACTTTAAAAAAATATGAACTGTCGACGGAGCTGCGTCTCTGCATACTGACTTCATGATGCCTGCGAGTCATACGCGTCTTTGAAGCTACGCCTCCGTGGACGGTGGCCTAACACAATTTTTGAAGATGTGACATTATTATTAAACCTAACTCAAACTTGAGTTAGGTGAGTAACATCACGTGCAACGGGTGGGGATTGCCTTAACCGTTGCCAGACTTCTGATGATTATCTACATTTGAACGACAGAAAAAACTGAAATGATCGGGTCTGCAAGCGTTCTCCGACAGTCATTTCTCCTTTGGACTGATCACCGACAGGAGGTTTCGTTTTAGAGAGATTCGTCGATAGAACGTTTCACCTATGGACGTTTCGCCGACAGAACCTTTTATATAGCGAAGGATAATGTTGGGTTATGTTAGGTTAGAACAGTGACTATTAACGCCAGATGCCCTCTATTACTGTCGTCAAAAGTGACGCATATGAAAGGTTCTGTCGGCGAAACGTCCATAGGTGAAACGTTCTATCGACGAATCTATCAATAACAAAACGTCCTGTCGGTGATCAGTCCAAAGGAGAAATGACTGTCGGAGAACGGTTGCAGACTCGAAATGATCGCCCTGTCAAAGTATCACCGACGACAGAATTATTTATGGCAATATTATCCTTTGAACAGGACGACTATCTGTCGAGGCGGCACAGAGAGAACAAACGCTGATGTCGAAGCCACACAGCTAGGTACAGTCGCCAGCACATAAATTTACCAGAAACTGTCAAATTTTCTCATTCGATTTTGAATTTAACCAACAGCGTTTTAAGGTTTAAAATCATTTGGAGAAATTTGACAGTTTCGTTCAACCTGAGGAGTGGTTACTACTGTACTTCTCTTAGTGCATACTGCGTGCTAGGTGACATTCTCTTAAGCTAAGGTTTCCTAAGACTACGGTGACCGCTACATAGTGTCCGCAAATTACCGCAGCCGTTATGTGGCAGTCACCGCTCTTCTAGGAATCCGTAGCTTTGGCAAGCCACCGCATAGTTTCACTAAGTATTGCAATGGCCACTCTGACGCTTGGTGTCACAGAACAGAAAAAACAGTATAAATCGCATAACGCTTCATTGTTGATTTAATTTTTATTTTATTATGTTCTTCAAAAAGGTCAGGTGCGTAGTACTCGCAACCGGCGTGCGTGTATTTCCAGATGTATGAACGTAAACAAAGGGAGTATGTAAGGAGCGTAGCAGGTGGCGTTCTAGTTTCAGCCTACCCCCATGGGAAGGCGTGAGTTTATGTATTTATGTGTGTATTTAATTATGTAACCCCTTGACATTTTATTTTAATTTCAATTCTGTGAGCATAGAATTTGTACCTACTCATGCGTTTATTTTAACTGCTTTGAGATTTTTTTAAAAATACTGTGGACTTTATAATTTGTACCTATTCATTCGTTTAATTTTTTTGCATTGACATTTTATTCAATTCTGATTTATTCCGTTTGCAGTATTGTGAAATTTTATTTTATTTTATGTATTACGCTACCCGCCGCTAGATGTCACTATAATAAATTCATTCAATTTAAAGCTGTATCCCGTTGTTAAGATTGATATTTCCGTAAAGTATCTACAGCGTTACATAAAATATTGTTTTTCATAATTTAATCGAAATAAAATAAATTAGGACTTACTGATGGTATGATATTCCACCATTTGATACATTTTTGGTTCTGCTATAGTGTTGAAATTGTAAAACAGCACAGTAGGGCTTTTTGTATTTTTTTTTTCCAAGATTTCGTCACCGTGGCGGTTATAACAGGTGCGCGGAGCAGACAAATGCGGAACTCCGCAAAACTCGGGGTACGCGGGCCCCGCCTACTTGCAGCTTCAGCTGTTTTGATCTGTTCTGTGCTTGCTACTGCAAAACTGTTTGTCACTTGTTCGAGCTACGCTGTTCATCAGGAGCGGCCCAAACGAAGTTCCTAGCTGTGTGGTTCCGACCTTAGGGTCGATCTAAAAGATAACATTGCAGATTCATCCATCTCTACAACATAATGCACATATTGATATCGAGATAAAAAAAATACGCGCGTATTCTACCTGAATAAGCGCGTTTGCGAGCGACCAGCGCTGATGGGTGCGCGCGCCTTACGTTATAGAGATAAGGGTGAATTTTCTGTGTTATATTTTAGATGGACGCTTCGACGCTGCGCTAGTATGAATCGATCATACCTAACCTCCCGACGCCATGGCGGCGCAGCGAGGTCGCATCGTGGGAAAGTCCGAAAGGGTTACCGAGGCCCCTGGCAACACAGGCAACGGAAGGAACACGGGTGGGTTTTAGTCAGTAAGAGTCTGACACACCCTGCTGCTCCGCCAGAGTGTGAAAGTTATTTGATAATTTACCACCCAAAAAAAAAAAACTCGACCTGGCGACATCGCCACGGCGTCCCGGTGAGGTGTGGCTAAGAGCACACAGTAAGAATGTGTTGTTTTAGAAGATAACACCAATGTCTCTAACAAGCTGTACAATCCATTTATTCTAAATTTTGAACGGTAAGGCCTCGCATATCACAATCGACAACATTCAAACATTAAATCCGAATTTAAATTACAGGACTAGTTTAACCTTTTGACCGCCACAGCCCAAACCAAAATGTGCCCAGCACGCCAAGGTCACGACTACATGACAGATTTATAAGGAATAATTCGTAGCTGCATTTTTGACGTGGCGGTCAAAGGGTTAACATAAAAATTCACACTAAAGGGTCAATATTACAATAATAACAACATCACAATCCCTGAAGGGTAGGGCAGAGGTGTACCTATAGAACACCCACATTTCACCAGTTATGTTTAAGTCCCATGTAATAGGGGGAGCGACCCTATAGCCATCAACCGTACACAAATCCAGACTCCGGGCTGCTACTGAGAAATTCCAGATAGATAAAACCAATAACATTGCCAGACCTGGGAATCAACCACGACTTCTAGAATAACGAGGCAGTCTCTACCTCTGCCTAACCCTTCAGGGATTACAGCCGTGATGTTATGTATGTAATAATTATAATCACTTTAATAAATTTTATTATCACTCCGATAATCGTTATTATCTTCGAAAATTCAAGTTAAATATGGCATTTAATACTAAATGTCACACACGTACGAACATCTGACTTTTCGTATTAACCTTTTGACCGCCACAGTCATGTATAGATGACAGAGCAAAATGTGCCCAGCACGCCACGGTCATGACTACATGACAGGTTTTAAGGAATAATTCGTAGCTTGGCGCCGTGGGCAACGTCTTTGTTTTTTTGACGTGACGGTCGGTCGTTTGACGACGGTTAATGTGCGGATTATATAATTATCATTTGCTTAATAAAAACGGTGAAGGAAAACATCGTGAGGAAACGACGCCATGCCTGAGAGATATTTCTCGAGCGCATGTGAAGCCAAGTCAGAGGCCCATGGGCGACATAAAACATCTGACACCTGCGGACCTACTCCCTAAGCACTAAATCCGAAGTTACGGACATAAGATTACTTCGGAGCCCGAACTGAACCGAATGACAACACGGTTTGACAGTTGTCCCTAATCGCAATGTGTTTGTGCCCGTTCGAAAAATTGACGGACTTAGTGAGTAGTTCCCCAGGTTAGTCACTAATCACACGAAAAATAAGAACCAATGGAAGTGTTCATAAAATGTCTCTTCTACTTGTTTTATATAAAGGTTATCAGAGCGATTAACTATAATACAACATGTATCATAAATGTGTGGTCATATTGAAGGGTGTGGTACAGACCATCAAACTGAACCACTTTATCCATGGGACCAACATCGTAATCGGGAAAAAATAATCAGCCGTCCCATACATTTAGGTCGAGTAGGTATTGAACGACACGCTTTTATATTGAGAGCAGTGGTAACGGCCCCGACTTACGAGCTGTATGTCATTGGTTCGAACCCAAGCAGGCACATTTTTTTGTTTCAACAATTTCATCACCAATGCTCTCAAAACGGTGAAAGAAAACATCGTGAGGAAACCGGCATGTCCTAGAACCAAAAATTCGAAGGCATGTGACATCTACCAATCCGCACTGGGCGTTGTGGATTACGGCCCACTCTCTCTCGATGAGAGGAGGCCTGTATTCCAGCAGTGGGAGCATTATAGGCTGATTATGCTATATGCTTTTATCTTCTCCTTCGTCGTTTTATCTTCTCGCTCGTCTTAACAATTTCATGAAAAATTTAATTGCAGAGGCAAATTTGGTTCCTGTCCCCTTATAATATCACCACAAATTTCTGATAGAAGTTTGCCTTTATCAGGAATAAGCTAGCATGTCGAAAGAGAAGATAAACCAGACTTTGAAGCTTAGATACTATGATGCGTTTTAACCTTTCTCAGAATAGGGATAATGACTAATTTTGGAAATGTTCGAACAAATAATGTAATTCCAAAGAAGACATAGTAAAATGAGATAATCCGTAAAACCGATGGAAATATATTATGGAGAAGCTGAACAAATACTTTAAAAGTTTTTGGACGGGCATATTTCCGTCCTTGTCGCGCGGTACGGACAATATATAGCTAGTATGAAGTTACATCATTGTGACGTCACTTCAGTGATAGTGCCTTCTTTGTCTAGCAGTTATTTTAAAACGTTTATAACTTGACAACTTTTAAAGTTTGTACAGTTTTTATAGTATTGTTTGCACTATTTAATATTTTTTTTTTAGTTAAAAATAAATTGTCATCATCCCTATTGGAATCACCAGACCTCCTTCATAATTCTTTCTTGTCATAAAATATGTATACGAAAACTATTGTAAATATAATTTCAACACATAATTCGTTTTATAGTATACAAAGTCTTTTTAAATGAACTACCAAAACTTCGTAAGCATCGGTATCTAATAACAATTTTAAAAAAAAATTGTTCGCAAGTTTAACCTGTGGACCTGTGGACCACAGTCATGTACAGATCAAAATGTGCCCAGCACGCCACGGTCACGACTACATGACAGGTTTTAAGGAGTAATTCGTAGCTTGGCGCCGAGGGCACGATTTTGCTTTTATGACGTGGCAGTCAATAGGTTAAGTAAACAGCTGAAAACGAGGTCAACTCATGTCGAGCGTTGTTACTGGCAAACTATGTTTTTTATAAAACCGCTTTGTTATTAAAATGCGATTCAACTAAAAATAGGGACGTCAATGACCTTGATCTGTCAACTGGCACTTGAAAAGTACGGCAAAAGCAAAGAAAATAAGTTTGCGTATTATTAATTTTATTTTTCCACTTTATATAACTCTTAGTATTTCTTATTGAAGTCATAATGCTACTGCTTTTTTATGTGTAACGTCTTTCCTCTTGCTTCCCGTGGGATTGATTTCGTGAAAAGGGACGGAAGTGTGTAAACAGGAAGTGACAGCTTGAGCATGGAATAAGTAATTACTTCATAAAAGCATCGAATTAGTGTACTCATAGAATTAGTAAGTACTATATTGTAAGTAGAGGGGGTCGAGTTTCAACCAGTGGGCGACCACTAGTAATGAATAATTATTCGAATAAATATTTCAGTATTTAGCTTTTTAAATTCTGAGGTTATTTTCTGTCGCTGCTCAGTTGCTTATTATCGAGGTGAGATGTCAGATGTTACACATCAAATGCGACTACAATAAGGCTCGCTCGTTTTTTTTAATATTAAAATTGACAGCTAAGACGTCACAAGATGGCGCATGGTCATTCCTATTCTAAGTGAAGTTTCGCTAGTTCATTCAAAAATATTATCTAAAAAAAAAAACTTATATTTATTTCAATTGTGTAGATGGCACTGTGCTTTCATGACACCTTTCTTAAGCTATAAACAAGTAAATATTAATAATTCAAATTGCATTTAAGGCCTATAACATTAGAAATAAATGATTGATACACAATAAACAATATTCGTGTATATTCTCTACATATAGTAAAAGCGATTTAATATCTAAGCTTTGGTATCCTAAGAGAGCTTGATCAGTCACAATAACGGCTGTCTAATTACAGAGCGTGATTTGACAACTTAATTGCAAATACTGGTGAAAATGACAATTTCATGACAGCCAATGTGATGAAACTCTTTTCCTAGGAACCAAATCTTTTTACGTTAAAATACATACATTTTTTTAAGTATTACAAAACAAAAAGTTCTTACTTAAAAAAAATCGAAGACATTGATTTCAATAAAATAAAATTAAAAAACTATTGGTATTTATTTAAAACGTTACATTTTAAAGGCTTCTGCGTGGTATTTAATAAAAAGGTACGAACTACTAAAAGATATACAACGTTCGTTTTTAATAAGTTGGCTATTTATTGTGTGATATCTATACATACATATTTTATATATAAATATATATAAAATACACATTATACAGGAAACGAAGCAAAAGGAGTAAGTCATTTATTTCTTAACAAAATACAGTGTTGAAATTTTTAATAATAAAAAAAAAATAAAAATAAAAAAGTAAAAATAGAAACCATTAACTTCATATTTAAAATTCTTTACACATTTAAAATGTATCAATAATTCACAAAAATAAAATAATTATATGTCAATAATTCAGTAACAATAATTAAATAACCACCAACATTGCATTTAAATTAAACATTCATTATCCAGTATTAAAAAAATAAATAAAGAAAATGATATAAACACAAATAAAAATTCACAAATCATTTAATCGCGACTGTCATTTGTCATCTATGTAAGGATCGTAGCGGGAGGCGTACTGTAGTCAATTGCCTACCGTTATGAGAAGGCGTCAGTTTATGTAAGTATTTTAAATAATATTTTAATTAGTAATCGTTGCCCATAGCGTCTGTGAAAATTAGCCAACTTATTAAAACCAGCGTCGTATATTTATTTAATATATATGATAATAATAATCCCATAACAATATTCCTATGGCACATGTATGAACTGAATTCGTAAGGAGTACCAGATACAATATTCTATTTAAAAATTGACTCGTCTATAGCTATTCTTAATCAACTAAAAAAGGTAAAATTTTCGTTTTTTAATGTCGTCATCTGTAAAAAAACAAACAAAACAATTGGGTATTTGACTATTCAAAGAAATTAACGAATTAATATTTTTTTTAATATGTTACTAAAAAGAGCCGTTTTGTAAAAAAAAAAAATCTGTGTAAAAATGGAGAAGTTATACGCGTTTGAAATTATTCTTCTATCCTTGTCACACAAAACAATCATTGTAATGAATGGCGCGAAGTTGCTCCTGTGTTGTGACGTCAGATTCTAGTAGTGCTGTTTCCGTCTAGCATAGACTCCGGTTAAGCCCCGGGCGACACCGATTCGGAGTCAAACAATAGAAAATCAATTGTATCTCATTAGCCGTCCTTAGAGCGGTGGTGGCCCAGTGGTAACGGCCGCGACTTACGAATTGTAGGTCGTGGGCTCGAACCCAGACTTGTGTAAACTGTGATTTTACTTTGTGTAAATTATTTCATCACCACTGCTCTCAAAACGGTGAAGGAAAACATCGTGAGGAAACCGGCATGTCCTAGAACCAAAAATTCGAAGACATGTGACATCTACCAACCCGCACTGGGCTCGCGTGGTGGATTACGGCCCACTCCCTCTCACAGAGAGGAGGACTGTGTCCCAGCAGTGGGAACATTATAGGCTGATTATGTATGATATGTAGCCGTCCTTGACAAATTAAAACGCAAACAACTTCGCCATTTTTATAGATATTTAAATAATTTTTTTTTACTGTTGCTTATTTTTTTCATATCAGCCAAATAAGTGTGGATTCCACAAATGGAACTGAATGCGTTTAACACATCACAAGACCTGTCCAGTCTCAATATTCCGACTGCTCTTGACCGCAGTTTAGATGTGCTGAACGCATTCGTTTCATTGGTGCAATTCGCCCTAAGTCTTAGATAGAGTATGGTTAATAAGCTCTCAGCGTCTGCCTTATGAGATACTCATTGACAAGGTGTAGCAGAATAAATGCAAGACATGGAAAGTAATTTATACAGAATCGGCTTCTGAATCGATTTCCGTCATTATTTAAACAGAGTGTATCAAAAATGTGTGTTCATATTGATGGGTGTGGTACAGGCCACGAAAATCGTAATCGCGAAAAATTAATCAGCCGTCCCATACATTTGGGTCGAGTAGGTATTGAACGACACGCTTTTATCTTGAGGGCAGTGGTGGCCCAGTGGTAACGGACCCGACTTACGAGCTGTATGTCATTGGTTCGAACCCAAGCAGGCACATTTCTTTGTTTCAACAATTTCATCACCACCCCTCTCAAAACGGTGAAAGAAAACGTCGTGAGGAAACCTCCCATACATTTGGGACGAGTAGGTATTGAAGTTTTGTATGGGACGGGTAATTCGTTTTTTGCGATTATGATGTTAGTCCCAAGGAGAAAGTTGTTCAGTTTGATGGTCTGTACCACACCCTTCAATATGACCACACCTTACTGACACACGCTGTATATTAGAATAGTGCTCTTTTTCGCCACGTTCATAAGAGATCCATGTCGGACTGTACAGGTAAATTTAATTTCTTTCAAGACTTATCGTGTCCCGCTACTGGCAAAGGCCTTCCGTATCTCCTAAGGTCTGTTCTTAACCACCATTGTGGGTGACCACTGAAAATCAGCGCTGTGCTGTGGGTCCCCCATAGCACAGCATCATGCTGAGTGAATCCTTCTTGTCAGTCACGGCGTGCAGCTGCCGACTATTTGTGTTTTGTGCTCGTGATTATATCGACAGTTAAAAGGTAATAAGCGACATTTTGGTCGAAAATTAGTTATGAATGCCATCCTACTTCAAAATAGAGAGTAAGTAGCATGACATCCATAACTTATTTTTGACCAAAATGTCGCTTATGCCATTAGTACTGAGTTATAAATGCCATCCTACTTAAAAATAGAGATTAAGTAGGATGGCATTCATAGCTCATTTTCGACCAAAATGTCGCTTATGCCTTATTACCAGAGGTCGGAGTAGGTAGATTGATTTAAGGTCGTTGACTTCAAACGTAGAGGATAATATGGATATGCCTCCAAAATACCGGAACTTCATATTTATTGTGATATTTGTTCCGGAATTTTGAAATTAGCACGAATTTGTGTTTAAGGTGAAAAACGTATTAATCATATCAATCTACGCTACCAGTGTTAGCTAATGGTGAAAGAAATCAGTACTTATTTTATTTTATACAAAAATACCTTGGAATAGTTACACCGTATTTTGTCCCTTACTGTTGAATTAGAAATGACGCTTGACAGTATGAGACAAAACTTTGACAGGGCCTTTTGTTTCTTTATCTCATGTTCATCTATGTTCACAACGCATTGACCGCACGCAATGACCAATCAGAAGCAAGTATCCTGTATGACTCATTAGGTGTTTGTTAAAACAATGCGCGCGCGCTGTGTTCCAAGTTAGCCTATCTGTATGTTTTTTTATTTTATTTTATTCCATAATTCCAATTCCGGAACTTTTTCCGGTACTTCCCGCACATTATGGATAAAATGGCATGTCCATATTATAATATCTTGACGCAAGTATATAAAATCAATCTACCTACTCCGACCTCTGCTTATTACCTTTTAACCGTTGATGTGTAGATCTATTTTGTTTTATTTTTCTGTTAATGTATTACTCGAGGTCATTATCTTTTTGTGTGCATACAAAAAGATAATTAACTCGAATAATACATTAACAGAAAAAAAATTCTGTGCCAAATAAACTTATTTTTCTTTCTTTCTTCTTCTTTCTTTCATTGTCAACTGGTGATCAACGCAAAACTCACCTTACTTCATGCTCATGTTACTATAGATGTCAAACTCGTCCATTCCATCCGGCTCGAAGGCTCGAATCTGCTCGAACAGCTCACTGTCCATGAAACTGTCAGTTTGCGCAGGCGTGGCCGCGCTGAAGTAGCTGTAGTGGTTATTGTGGACCGCGGATTGTCGAGTGGTGATTATTTTTCAATGGTGATTTGCGTTGTGTTTTTTTGTGGTCATGATTGTAAATGAATGTATTTTAAAGTGTTTTTTGTTGTGTTTGTTGTTCAGCATCCACCAATCAGGTAATCGGAAAAGAAAGAGAAAATGCAACACGTTATTAAGAAGAAGACGGTCGTTAAAAAAAAAAAAAAAAACCTACAACCGTCGCCAAAAAGGCAGCACAGACAAGATAGACGCAGTTGTAGTCTATGGTACGGTAAAATAAAATGTTTTTATTATTAAACAAAATGTAAATAAAACAAAAAAAAAACGACCGTCTGTGTTGCATTTTCGCGATGGGTTCGCTATTAAGAAAAAATGTCTTTTTGAAAATCATTTTTTTTAAACATCGATAAATTTTGATTAAAAAAAAAAACAATATTTTAAACGTGAGTTCAATCATTTTTTCTCAATAAGAAAATAAAAATCTCGTATTATTTTTATCACATATAATTACAAATACATCAATTCAAAACATACATACATGCGTCCAACATCGTAACATCGCCATGTAAAGATAAAAATTACTTTGGTACATCAAAACTTCGCAGTAATTTTTTTTTGCAAGAGTCGCAATAACACCTGTTTCTTTAAACTCACGTCAATAAGCAGCTTGCTTAAAACAGGGATAAAATTTTGAAAAAGGAATAATTTGTAAACATATTTTGATTTATAATAAAAGCTATTTTTAGCCAAAACCTTTTAGGATTTGAAGTTTTGACTGACCAAAGCTGGATGCCTAGCCCCACACATATTTAAGAGTAATCCGGGTGTTATTAAGGTCGAATTTCACCAATAAAATTGAACGCTATCAGCTCGGGACAGCTCTCGAACGCAGTTTAAATGACCTGATCGGGATCATTGGTGAAATCAGCCCAAGTGTACTTTTATTGTAATAGGATTTTGAGATAACTAACATAACAGTTAGCTGTGCTGCTGGGGAGTTTGTTCCGCCACTTCTTCTTCCCAGCTAAAGCACTAGGAAGTGGTGAAGGGCGGGCGTTTTGGGGGACTGTCTTATGTAATTTTGAAGTGAAAAAAGTAATGCTTCTCGGCCTAATATGAATAAATGAATTCTGATTTGATTTTGAGACGTAGTTCCACTATATCATGAAAGAAATTGAAAACGCTTGCACGAATGAATACATTTCGGGTTGAGGTAAAGATTTAAATCGTTAGCCCTAACCGTACTAATGTCGGTCGCGCCAAGTGTCAAGAATAAAGTGAATACACGCATCCGCGACTAAGACATTGTATGTCAGAGGTGTCAAAACGAAACGTCAGTCGAAATGTCAGAAACGCGACCATCTTTTGGCGCGATCGTGGTCCAAGTTGAAATGTCAATTACAAAGTTATAGGTCTATCCGTATATGAGATGTAGTAGTTATTTGAGCGATCACTTATTTATTAAGATCTAATGTGTGGAGCCGACAATTTTTTTTATTGATTTTATCTATCAAATTACACCTAACTAGAGATAATAGTCACATCCATTTAAGATATTTCTCACATAAATTCGTTAATTTTATTAACTATTTAATCAACCGATCAAAAAATTAAAATGCCAACGCGTTCATCCGAAGGACTTTCGAATAAAGAAAAAAAAAACATTTTTCTAGTAATTTTGGTCAAAACTAAACAAAAAAAGTACAAAAAATTCGATATTTTTTTTTGTCAAAATTCCTTCGGCACGTCGGCGCACATTTTCAATTTGTATCAATAATTGACCGATTTAATACTTATATTACAACATTCAATATATCTAGCCTATTCGTTTATTTGGTTGCTTGACGTTTAAGTGACAGCTGTCACTTTGAAAAAGCGCGTCATCTTTATTTGATTAAAAATTCGTCGTTGTATCTTCAAAAATTATCGAAATAAAATAATCGTTAAAAATTCTCTTATTTTCATCATAATAGTCCTCCAGACCGAATTTAGGCCATGGAGGCCTCTCTCGGCGGCGACTAGCCATTATAGTGCATAAGAAGTGTGTGCGCAGACACAGGATATCAGATATTCAGACATTGGTTGATCATCCAATATTCCCGATTTAAGATGCATTGATAACATTTAGATTCCAATTCCAAAAAACTTGTGCGTTTTTATCATTACACCGTATGTAATAAATATAATAATATAATATTATATTTAAATTATTATTTTCAAACTGTTCACAACTGAAGAAAAAAAGAATACTGAATTTTCGAACACGGGTGTCGTCTTCAAACAATAGAGAACTTATTCTATAACTTAAACAAAATGTCATGTTTTATAAAACTGTACTTAAAATAAGAATAAAATATAAAATTAATTTAAGAAAATTAGCACCGAATTTATACAAAGAATAATACTAAAAATAAAAATTAATCACAAGTGTTTTTTGTTTTATTTTTTTCCTTTTTACTGTATCATGAACAGTATTTTGAATCAACCAAAATAAGAATGATTAAGTAATATGATCGAGACTTAAAATAAACTTATGTATTGGGGCAAATGTGGTAAAAATATAACAAAAAATATAAATATATTTACCACCTCCCAGACCTACTTAATTAAAACAATATTAAGCTAAACTATAACTAAATTTCCAAAGAAATTATTTATTTAAAAAAAAAAAGAAGAAAATTAAAAATGCAACTTCATGGACCCCATGTTAGGTTAGGAGTGTTATTTTATAAATATATTTTAATATAATAAATTATCAACCTGGACAATTGATCCACGGATTTCTATTGATGGTATGCAAGAAACATAATTCCAACTATACAGCGTGTATCAGAAACGTGTGGTCAGGGTGTGGTACACCTGCCGGGGCTGCGGCAAAGTCCGAACGGGATACTGTCGACCCTGGCAACACAGGCAACGGAAGGAACACGGGTGGGATTTAGTCAGTAAGAGTCTGACACACCCTCCGGCTCCGCCCAGAGCAGGAGAAGTTACTTGATAATTTGTTTTTAAAAACAGAAAAAAAAGCGTGGTTAGGACCATCAAACTGAACAACTTTCTCAAAAATAATCAGCTTGCCCATACATTTGGGTCGAGTAAGTATTGATTTTTTTTATGGGACAGTTGGTTTGTTTTTCGCGATTATGATGTTGGTCCCATGGGGAAAGTGGTTCAGTTTGATGTTCTGTACCACACCTTTCAATATGACCACACGTTTATGATACACGCTTTAATTTTTTGGTCAATCGAAAAACGTTGATCTGTCTATTAGATAGAAAAATAGAAGAAAGATAGATTTTTTAGGAAATATCAGTCGCTTTTTGAGAATATATTTTTAAATATAGGAATACAATTTTCAAAACAATATATAGAGAAGGACGGATAACATTGACGATTATCGTTTTTTTTTTTAGTAAATATAATCAATTATATTTGGGACTAAGTAATATTTTTTTTTTATATAACAAACTCAAACCATTTCATTCAATTAAAACAATTACAGGCACTTTTGAATTGTCAAAGAGTCGGTCAGTTAGTCAGAAAGTTGAAGCTAATTGCCCATTCCAAAACGTAGATCTCTATGGAGAAGAACGGGCAAGAAACAAAAAAATATCTAAAGTGATTGATGTTTTTTTTTTGCGAGACTGTAAGCGTTATTAAATATCGTAATTTTTCTTCCAGTTACAGTTTTTTATTAAGACAAGTAATCTTGATACTACATTTTTGTTACTACAGTTTTTTTTGGAACGAAGTTCGTTATCCCACCGACAAAAGACATTACATTTTGACCGTCACGACACTTTTGCTATAGTATATTCTTCTTTTTTTCATTTAGTTACTCTCAAACGTTGTTTATTTATTGCATTGTGCCTGTTATTTAATACATAATATGTGGGTGTACTACAGATAAACCCAACCTCTGCCCAACCCTTCGGGGAAACAAGGCGTGATGTTGTGTTAATATACAGTGAAAGTAAGTTCGTTCCCAAGTGTGTCCCACGACACTCTCGACTTATTTGTTATTCTGCCTTCATATAATTTAATGGACAATTTTTAATTGCACTCCATGTAACAATAATAATAGTATATGCCAATATTTAATATAGTATAATTATATTAAAATATAATATAATAATTGCCAATAGGTAAGTACATTTTATTTAGTTATTAAATATAAATGGGACATTCATTAATACTTAACGATGAAAGTTATCCCCAACATTTTATTATAATAAATATTTTAAAAAACAATATTTAGATACAGGCCTATTAACTGAGACGGTGGCTGAGGTAGATGCGCGGTGCGGATGGAGTGTTGACGCCTGCGAATGACTGAGCTCTCGCAACACGTCACCTCACGAATGATTGAGCTCTCGCGACACATCACCACAAGAATGACTGAGCTCTCGCAACACGTCACCTCACGACTGATTGAGCTCTCGCGACACATCACCACAAGAATGACTGAGCTCTCGCAACACGTCACCTCACGAATGATTGAGCTCTCGCGACACATCATCACAAGAATGACTGAGCTCTCGCAACACGTCACCTCACGAATGATTGAGCTCTCGAGACACATCAACACACGAATGACTGAGCTCTCGCAACACGTCACCTCACGAATGATTGAGCTGTCGCAACACGTCACCTCACGAATGATTGAGCTCTCGCAACACGTCACCTCACGAATGATTGAGCTCTCGCAACACGTCACCTCACGAATGATTGAGCTCTCGCAACACGTCACCTCACAAAACCAAGATAGAAACGCATGTCAGCACGCCGTGTCTTATAGCGCACCTATCTGAAGCACCGTCTCAGTTCAGTTGTAGGCCTACTTAGTAGGTTACAAGCTGTATTATTAAAATGATCTCACATACAGCGTGTGACCCCACATAAATTCGAATATTTAAAAAACTAAACACTACGTAATAACATTCCCCATTTTAATTGATTTCCAAATACAATGTTTTTCTGTAATTTTTGCCGATTATTATTCATTTGAATCCAGCCGACCTATTTTATATAAATCTCACCGTGAATACTTTGGTGAAGTGAACTGTCAATAGTGTCAATCCCTAACGTCAGGTGCAATGATAGCTCACTTCACCTAAGTTGTCACGATGAGATTTTTACAGAATAGACTGCCTGTTTACCTTCTAAAAACATGCTGTATGTAATAAATTTAAAAAGTTCACGAGAATATTTTTTACTGAATCAACGCAATGAGGGTTTTCTGAAATGACGTTCACTAGGTGGCAGCACTGAGACGACAGGGGGACTACTCTCTAAGTCCGTCAACAAAGAAACGGGCCCGTCCGAAAGTTGTTGATCCGTCAAAACAAGTGACAAATTCAATTTTTCGAACGGGCACAAATACATTGCGAGTAGGGACAACTGTCAAATCGTGTTGTCATTCATTCTTAGTTCGGGCTCCGAAATAATCTTATGTCCGTAGGTAATACAGAGCAGTAAACGTCCGTTACTTCGGGCGATACGGATTTAGTGCTTAGGGAGTAGAAAAAAAAAAAAAAAAAAAAAAAAAGGGAGTAGACCCCCTGGTTCGGGCACTTGTCAAAAGTGTCAAAGAGCCCTATATTTTCTTTAATCGAGACTGAATGATGTGATGAACGTCATCATATATTTTATATTCATTGTTGAAATGAAAGAACTATTGTCAAAGTGGCGCCAACTAGTGGCGTGATTTTTTCTGAAAACCCTCATTCAATAGTTCGAAAAGATAAGTTTTTTTTTGTTGTAAATTCGTTTAAAGAACCCTGAATCCTAATTTTTCAATTTTGGTCGAAAACATGTGATATGTTTTTATTAAGAATACCGAACACATATTAAAATTATGTTTATCTCGAAACGTCTTTAAAAATACACCCGGATTTGGGCCAAGTAAAAAGCATCTTAATCTTACCACTGTTATTTTGGCATTATTTAATTAATTAATTTAACAGCGAAATACATATTTGAGGACATTCATAATTTTATTTATAGATTAGAAATACATATTTTTTGTATTTTTATCTTAACTGTAAAATATGTGCATTTAAGTCGCAAAATAATATAAAATGCCGCAAACTAACTAAATTACTAATAACTAAATAAAATATTTTTTTTGTTCGCTTTAATCTTGGAATAAAAGCAAATTGGAAGAAAAAACTTAAGTAATAGTTACAGATTCCGCCAGTTAAACTTATCAATAAAAGAACCTCCTCTTTTGAAGGCGGTTAAAAAGAATACTGTTATAGACTAAACACTTTAAATATTAATATTAATTAAAAATAAATGCGAATACCGTAGAAATCATATCGAATTCATAATACTGGTTTTTTGTACCAATTTTGCATTGGACAGTAAGGCGCGTCCAGACAGTGCGAGTTTCAGGCAACGGAAGGAACACGGGTGGGTTTTAGTCAGTAAGAGTCTGACACACCCTCCCGGTCCGCCCACAGCGGGAGAAGTTATTTCATAATTTCCCACCCCAAAAAAAAGACTGCGAGTCTGGACGCATCTTTAAAGGTTTTTATTTTGGATCGCAATCTAAGCCAAACAACATATATTTTTTTAAATATGTTATTACACAAACCATATAAGCATTCATATCGTCGGTTAAATATTCTAAGCTGCTAACTCCATTTTTGGCTAAGTTGACTATTTGGTATCCAACGAAAGAGGTTCGGTTATCCGGAAGAGTACCGGAGTCACCGATATAGCCTGCAGAATAAGCAAGCTGAAGTGGCTGTGGGCTGGCCATGTTTGTCGAAAGACCGATGGCAGGTGGAGACCGCGTGTCGGCAAGCGTAGTGTGGAACGCCTCCCAGCTATATGGACCGACCTTAAAAAGGTAGCTGGGACAACCTGGATGAGGACAGGGTGTTGTGGCGCAGCCTAGGAGAGGCCTATGTCCAGCAGTGGTCTGTTATAGGCTGAATTGATTGATTGATTAGTTGAAAGAGAAAAAAAATAACGCAAATAATCGTCAAACATGTTAACTGAGCAAAATAAACCCAAATTATAAATTTCGCGCCGCAATCTTTTATGCTACAGTAATTGTTGCAGTGTTTTAAAAACACGATAAAATTGTTGGTACGCCACGTAACTTTACGCTTCGGAAGGGCGAAGTGTCCTAACACAGGCAATTTTTGTCTAAAAGGTCACTTCAACCACTAGATATATATAATTAATTATTTGTATATTTTGTATTTTATTTTTAACCTTTTGACCGCCACAGTCATGTATAGATGACAGGCCAAAATGTGCCCAGCCCGCCACGGTCACGACTACATGACAGATTTTAAGGAATAAATTCGTCGTTTGGCGCCGAGGGCACGTTTTTGCTTTTTGGACGTGGCGGTCATTAGGTTAAATCAGTTCTATTTAACACAAGCAGTACTATGGGAGTTAGCAATTCAGCAATTCAGATTATTTAGTCGACGATACGATAGAATAGAAAAAAAAAATACAGCTAGACAAAAAGCAAAAAATAAAATTGAATCTTCTCAGAAGTTAAGGCCGTGCCTCGGACGGATTACCAATATACTTCAAATTAATTCACATTGTGATTGATAGTCTTAGGCAATTAGTGGTAGGTTTGTGAAAGGGCGATGGAGCGTAGCTTATTGAGTATCAAGCTCAGAGACTGAATACGTAATACCACGATAAGCTCCAAAACAGGAATCGCCCATGTGGGCAACAAGTCTGCTAGTCTGACGTGGGATTGGGCGGGCCATGTATGTACTGATGGGCTAGTCGTCACGCAGTGGGAGCCAGAATACGGGCGTCGTCACCGAGGGGGACCGAGGAAGCGCTGGTGTTATAACTAGGGCTCCCACACAAAACTGCGAATTCGCATCGCAATGCATAAATCTGCGAGCTCGATGTTATTTTTACCCGACTGCCTCAGGAGGGTAATGTTTTTCGAGAGTATGTATGTATGTATGTATGTCTATTTCTTTGGCACGCTCTGTAGCCTAAACGGCTTGATGGATTTTAACGTATGAGGTGTCCTTAGATTCGTCTTAATTGTGGGAGTGACATAGGCTATATAATATTTATAAATTGCATCTGCAAATACAAAAAAAAAGGAAGGGAAGTTTTTTTTTTTTATTAATTGCATTAATATTTAAAGGTATCAAATAAAAGCTAGTAATGAGTAATTTTGAAATATATATATTAATGAAACTAAAAACCTTGAAATAAAATAAATTATTTAAAAAACAAAAAACCCGACTGCAAAAACACATAACTGAAAAGGGAAAAACAAGCATTATAATCTGTATAATTTTGGTCTTGCAGACGGGGACAGTCGAATAACTCGAAATATGGTGTAACTTTTTGCGTGCGATTGTCCCCGCCTGTGATACCAAAATTATATAGATTATAATGCTTGTTTTTCCCTTTTCAGTTATTTGTTTTTGCAGTCGGGATTTTTGTTTTTTAAATAATTTATTTTATATTCAACGCGGCGTCGTATCGCATCGCAGTTTTGTGTGGGAGCCCTTAGGCTACGGTGTCTTTAAAACGTCAGACGCAACTGACAGCGTGCGGTCGATCGACACGCTGGCGGTTGCCAAAATGTTCATTGCCAGTGCCACTGACGCAGTTGTCCGTCGCGTGCGAGCGAGACCGCGCGTGTGTTAGCGAACATAGCATTCGGGCGTCGCGTCGTCGGTGACGGACGGCTACACGTCGTCGGTCGCGGTCGGCGTGTGGGCAGATAGACCGCAGCCTTACACTAACAGCTGCGTCGGCGGCAACATAATTATAATTTATTTGTCAACTTTTAGATTATTTATTATTTTTATAAAACAATTTTAGCACTTTTCGCCTGAAACACAGGATTACCTAGTTCAGGCACGTAAGTCTTAGGATTATAATTTTCATTTAATCATTTTTTATGCCTTGTCATTTTTTTAATAAATATTATTATTTCGTTTATTTATTTTTTTACATATAAAATATATTTTTATTTATTTATTAAAAAATCATTATTATTATTATTAAAGAACATTTTGGCAACCGGCGGCGTGTCAGTAGTTTGTCGTGACGTCACTGCACGCGGTCGGTAGCGTCTGACGTTTTAAAGACATCCTAGCCTTAGACGCGTTTATGGGAGATTGGTCGGAGAAGGCAACACAGGGAAGAGTGGAAAGCGGTATGGGATATCTTTTTGCAGCAGTCAGAAATAAATAAACATTTAAGAATGACAAACATCTGACAGCCAGTAATAAATTGCCACACAACGATCTTTAATTTAGTGCCAAAAATATTAATATATTTTTCTTAACTTTTTGCCATGCTGTATAAATAAACCGTGATATTTAAAAAAAAACGCCTATAATTGTGACCCAATTTTTTTTTACAATTTTTTTTTAACGTTAATTTTCGATGTTGCACCTAACCTAAGAATCAAAAACTTTCGAGTCATGGTTTTTAAATAAATAAACTAGTACAAAATGGATCCGATTACAGTTGGAGAATCGTAGTGCCGCAGCTAAAAAAGAGAAAACTTGTTATAGATGAAGGCTCTCTCGCTTAACGTTGCTGACACATTGCTTATATGACGTATTGTTGGTAAAAATTGTTTCTAATGAATTGGCTTTAAACCAGCGTTGCACAGACCGCGGCCCGCTGTCGAAAACCGTGCGGCCCGCTGTCGAAAAGCGTGCGGCCCGCCAAGAAATTAAAAATGTGCGGTAAATTATAACAAACATGTTGATAATGTTGTATACCTTCATTATCAAGCATGTGTTGCGAGCTTGTGATCGGAACTATTCGGGTAGCACTCGGGTGAGCTCGGGCGAGAGGGGCGTGGCGCGCAAAAAATGGGTAATGCAATGGCTTGCATCAACCTAAATATTGTAGGTATAAAAAAAAAAAACCTAATGAAATTCAATTAAAACGTATACCTAGTTATTTTTCTTTGGGCCCGCCTTTGGCTCATAATGTACCCGAGTGCCCAGTATTCTCTATAAGTCTGTGCATCCCTGCTTTAAAATAACAAGTTCTTGTCAAATTTGACAGCTAAGTGAGCTAAATTAGCCTCTGTAAAAAATTTTAATTAACTCGTTACTAGGCTCTGGTTAAACTGACGCGTATACCGCGGGGAGTGCCGGACGATATTTGCTCGCGCCGACTGAGCGCTTTTATAATTTCTAACGTGACGATATTATCGTGGACTTCCACCACGTCCACGTCACGGCACCACGATAACACAGGGTAACAAGTAATATGTATGGAAATATATGAAGACGCTTTTAAACTTCCTTCCGCGTTATAACATGCACGTATTTCAATATATTTTAACGTGGACGTCTACAATAATATCGTCAAGTTGGAAATAATAAAAGCGCACATTGTGTTAACTAAGTATGGAGGCGTTCAAACTGGCGCCAATAGTCGCGTGACTAAATTTAAGAAGACATTAAAATAAGGATGCGCGCTGTCGCGTCCCGCATCCCGCCCGGGATTCGCCTCAGTGTTGCCAGAGCTTTAAGCCTGGCTGAATGATTTAAAGTATGTAGATTTTATAGCCTCATTTTTAAAAGGCCTTAGTAAAGACTGGCCGGTAGAAGGCCTGGCCTTTTTTGTAGATTGTCAAACGATAGACTTTTAGCACCAAATACATTTTAGATTATTTTAGATTTTTTTCTTGACGTTTTAAAAAGGACTAATTAATTTCCAAATAAAGGCCAAGCTCTCTTCCAGCCAGGAAACGTATAAAAGATTTAGTGCACTTAAAAATAAAATTATTCCTAGGCTACATAAAAAATAATTGCTAAATAAAATAAAAAATAGTAGACCTTATAATTTTCGTTACAAAAAAAATGCAGTAAAAACTTAAAAATAATAAAAAAAAGGATGTGACTATTAAAATTAAAACGAATAAACTAAAATTATTAATACTAATTATATTTCACTTCAGTTCGGCGTCAAAAAAAATAATTAAAAATTACTTTCAAAAATCAATCATGTACCTATGGGAAGAAAAAATAAATTAAAATAATAAAATAACAAAAAAAAAACCGAAAAAATAACTCTAAAACTGCCAATTATTATCTAAGTATGGAATGTTTGTTACATAGGCCGAGATCTACAAACGTTACATAGCACGTACTTTGGCTAAGCGTTATTCCTGTCACAATTGACACTAAGACTGACTGGCTTACTAAGATAGAGACGGGAACACGTCTTAATCGAAGAACGTGCGAAGCAGTGTTTATACATCAGAGTGATCTTTTAAAATCGAGGCCGTTAAGCTGCGGTTTTTAAAACC
Organism: Atethmia centrago; assembly: GCA_905333075.3. NCBI lineage: Eukaryota > Metazoa > Arthropoda > Insecta > Lepidoptera > Noctuidae > Atethmia > Atethmia centrago. Next base: position 14,120,206 of record HG995393.1, read on the forward strand.
CAAAAGGGGCCGTAAAGCTGCGGTTTCCTACAAAAGTGGTGGCCGCCACACAATGTCCGCAGTGACAGCTGTCATGAAAAAGATGACAGCGGGGTTTGACCTTACGGTGTCAAAAATCACTCTCTAGGAAAACACATCAATTTACTTTCATTAAAAAAAATCAGTGACGTCATACGTAAATAACAGACGCTATGTGCGGCTACCGCTCTTCTAGGTAACCGTAGCTTTATCTATCACTCTCCACCAAAAAACCACAAAATCTAAAATTTAGAGTAAGTTGTTTTCGACTCTAAGTGAGTCATTCACCAGTAAATTACAGATGCTATGTGCGGCTACCGTTCTTCTAGGAAACCGTAGCTTTACCTATCACTCTTCACCAAAAAACCACAAACTCTAAATTTTAGAGTGAGTGGTTTTAGAGTCTAAAACGTGACTAACCTGCTCTGAACGCTGGGCGTGTTGCGGTGTGAGTCGGGCGAGTGCGCGTACGCCGGCGACGACGACATGTAGGGTGGCAGAGTCGTCACCAGCACCGGCTTCACGTACCCGTTCTTTAGCATCTCGTTCTCTGTTCACAGGAATTAACGATTTAACATGGCATAACATTACGCCTGTATCCGCGGAGGGTTAAGCAGAGGTGTACCTATAGGCCGCATCAGACAGTTTCTGCTTAGCCGTTGGATCTTGCTTTTTATTGCTAAATCGTCAAGGATTTACATCGATGGTTTAGCTGACATACTTTTAGCGGTGAAAAGTTTAATTCAAATTAATTTATTTGAAATTGAAATAAAGAAAGAAAATACATTTATTTAGCACAGACTAAAAGGCACACAATATAATATACAGCAGAAAAAAACAATAAAATTGTAAAGTATTATGTAAGAAATTAGCAGAAAAAGGACCAGTTCGGCAAAAAAAAAATACAATACACGAATAGACTACACCCACATTTCGTCAGTTATGTTTAAGTCTCATGTAATAGGGGCCTATTGCCATTAACCGGGCTGCTACTGAGAAATTCCAGCTGGAATAACCCAATAACACTTTGCCCGATATCCACCAATTGTAGTGTGCGGGACGTGCTACATTAATAAATAATATTCCTTTTTGATAAATATTAATATATTTATCTTTTAAAATTCAATACATTTTCGTTTGTAAGTTAATTAAAGACTGTCGCAGTGACAATCGATCATTTCAAATCTATATTCCGATTTAAATATTTATTTTTATTAAGTTGCCAGTGTCAACTAGCGGCTAGAATAATCGAACCCTGCAGGGCTATTGCGTATCTCTGTTGACAGTTCATAATGATGATCACTTGGCAAAGTGTTTAACGATTAACTGTCAAACAGTTAGTTTCGTATTGGCTAACTTCAGTGACTAACTAGGATGACGTCATAGGCACCCAGTACCGCTGATAGCCACCGTAACACATTTTGACAGATGTTTTTGTATCGTTATTGCTAAGATTGCGATTGTGTAAGCTTAGTGGACATCAAACTGATGATCATTTAGTTTGTGGTGGCTTTCGTGAAAGACACTACTCAAAGGTAGTGTTTTATAAATTATAGTGATTAACACCGAAGCCGATAGTAAGTTAAGCGTGTAAATATTACTTCTTACGGCCAAGTGCGTGTCACGCACACTGAAGGGTTCCGTAGTTGGGAATGTTGGGATGAATTTATCCGAATAGCAAACTTGTAGTTGAGAAACATGTTCTCCCATACATCGCTATACGTCACGGTTCATTCTCCAACTGCACAATTAAGTTGGTCGACTATTACTCGTTAACTTGTAAAGCCTACTTAGCTGTGATAGTTTTCTTTTTAATTTCATTTTATGTACTACTGCCACGATTTTTTTCACATCTCCATAAACAACCATTTAGCCGGCAGGGGAGGGACACTTGACTCTAACAAAAATTTGCACTTTAAAGCTTAATATTACGCAAACGGATCCCTGAATAAAAAGTGGTATTCACAGACCCGCAATAGTTTTGAACGGCCTATCCAACGATACCCCACACCTTGGGATAAATGAGAAAAAAAAATACATCCCCACATTTGATGCAAGACAGGTACTTACCCTAAAAACTTTTTTTTTTTTATATTATTTTACCACTTTTACGGCTCGATTAATATGTAATCATCATAATCAGCCTATAATGTTCCCACGCTGGGACACAGGCCTCCTCTCTGTGAGAGGGACTGGGCTGGGTATTAATATGTAATACCTGTGCCAAATTACAGATTTTTAGTACTAAGCATCCTGAGCTACAGCGGGGACAAACTGACATAGGACGGACATGGCGAAACTATAAAGGTTCCTTGTTTACTACGGAACCCTAAAAATATAATCAAAATAAGAAGTAATAATAATATTTAGAGTAGGTATACGCGAGTAATTATGTAACTACAACATATTCCCGAAATATGTACATAGTTATGTAGGTACATACATCATACTAGAGTCCTAACGATGTACATAGCTATATACAGCACCCAAAATGATCTTCTAATACTTTAACAACTTGTACATTATTTATCGTGGTTTTGTTTACCTATTTCGTGGTTTTATTTTCTACCTTTCCTTTGAGGATTTATTTTCACTATGTTACACTTTATTAGCACAAGTAAAAACATACTATTTAATTTCGCTAGGCTGTCGAGTTAAAACTGCAAAAGATTGAATTTACCGCCAGTTTCACGTTTCAAGTATATATAAACCGCTTAATACAAAATGTTCGCTAAAATAAAGTATTCTAGCGCTTAAAAGGCGCTACTCAACTTAGCCGCATAATAGTCGATAAAAAATAGAGGCGTCAAGTGTTGGGACGATGAGCACCGATCCCGGTCTGTTGGTCACCGTAACGTGATGTCCACTTACTGTGATACGTAATACCAATGTTATGAAATTCTCAGTTGTCATCAAAGTTCGGTGTACAACTGAAGCTAGTTAGTCACTGGCAATGAAAAAGATAGCCAATAGCCCTGCTGGGAACAGAAATCAAAGAATTTATTCAAATCCATTTCACTTAAACCTACATGGGTACTTATGAAACGTCGGAAGCTAGGTGCACGGTTCCAGTTGGTCGTTTCCTATGTAGAAGAACCGGCAAGAAACTCCATGGTTACTCTTTTATTCATTCATAGGTCTTTTTTTTTTTTTGCGGGTGGGAAATCATCAAATAACTACTCCCGCTCTGGGCGGAGCGGGAGGGTGTGTCAGACTCTTACTGACTAAAACCCACCCGTATTCCTTCCTGTTGCCTGTGTTGCGGGCGCCTCGGTGACCCATAAGTACCTTCCCGCGACCCCGGCAGGCATCGGCCCTAGTGGACCCCTACTTTTGTGCTGACGATGTCTCTTTGAGGCGCGCGTGGAATACAACGCGCCGTCGACCCGGGCCTGGTCCTTACCGGACGGTGAGCTACCCATTGCTCACCGTCCATTCATAGGTCTAACACACAAAATTTTATTATTAAAAAGTAGGTTTTACCTTCGGCTTCGCATTTCGTGGAGGTAACGTTTGTAGATAGACCAATATACCAATAAACTCACCGGGTTTGGTATAGTACTTGGAGAACACGTCATCTTTAGCGATGTTGGGGTACAGGAACTGAAGCTGGGTGAGGTCCAGCACGCGATCTGCGAGAGAGCGCAGCATCAGGTCACGAGACGTGAACGGCTGCAGGCTGAACACCTCGTTACCATCTGGAAAAGAATAATAAACATAACAATTAATAATCTATATACTCGTATTATATAAAAATGAATCCCTATTTCCCTTGGTCACGGCATCACGCGTGAACGGCTGGACCGATTTCGCTAATTATTTTTTGTTGTATTTGTTATTGTCAGGAGAAGGTTCTTATGTAAGAAAATAAAAAAAAAAACCTCCACGCGGGCGAAGCCGCGGGGAAGAAAAGATCTAGTTTTATTATATATTGAAATATTTTGTCTGTAATTAATATTGACTACATTTTGTACCGACTCAAATTTTATATATGAAACGTTAATTTAATTAATTTATAATTGTCAATTCAATTAATAATATATAACATAAACATTTTGTACGCCGAGTGAGACAAAAAAAATAAAAATAATAAAAAAATAGGGGAGGGTGGGGCAAAATGAGGCTCGGGGCACAACGGGAAGTTAGCTTATGTGCGTGGTACACACGCGTATACAAGTCGACAGCGGCGCCATTCGTTCGTTAATCAGTCGCCGCACGTGAGTCAGAGCAAGCGGAACGTGTCGGTGCGTGTTTTAGTGTCGTGGCTAACAAAAACAGTTTTTGAGCGTATTTTTATTTATTTTCATATAATATACTCTTCTGTAGTGAGGTAAGTACATGACCTGCATTAACTTTTATACCATGAGTCAGAGGGAGTGGTATTAACCTATTCAAATTATAATTTGTTTTTGATCACTTCTATTGAGGTTACAAATGGCCGACCAATTTGAAAAAGTAATGTTTGGGGCAAAATGAACGGGGCAATATGGGATGGTATCCCATTTTGCCCCTCTCACAGAGGCAATTTAAATAATATTTTAATATTTACGCTGGCGATAGAGGACATTTTTATTTCTCTTAGTAAGTAGGTCGGTATCTAATTCGTTTACTGGATTTATAATTATTATATTAAAAGTCCTTTTTCTTTATTTACAGTCATTATGGTTCGTACCTACAAAAGAAAAATGAATCGACAAAAATGGGACGAGGCAGACATGAGAAGAGCAGTGTCGGCTGTACTACTCAATATCAAATCCTCAGTCTCAGGATGCAGATACAGATTCGGAAAATGACTACGAGAAAAAAGGTTTAGGGCACTTCAAACCAGTGTTTTCAAAAGAGCAAGAAGAAGAGTTGGCCACTTATGTAAAAATGATGCCACGCCAAAATGTACCCACTTATGTAAAAATGATGCCATGCCAAAATGTTGGCCACTTAGGTAAAAATATTATGGCAATTCCCAACGAATTAAGAACAAAGGAAAGACAAAAGAGAAAACGTGGGAAAACGGCTATACTTACGGATTCCCCGTACAAAAATGACCTGACTAAGGAAGAAAATAAGGAAAGTAAGGAAAATAAGAAGAAGACTGCACCAAAGAAGAAAAACGACCAAAGAAAAACATCCAAACCCAATAATAAAAAAAGACTAAGAAACAAAAGCAAAGGGAAGCCACATTTACTAGTTCATCGGAAGAAGACGAAGATGACTGCTTGCATATATTGTGGTTACTTGTATTCGCAGTCAGATGTGGGTTGGGTTGCGTGTAGCTCTTGTGCGGGTTGAGTACACAATTCCTGCGCCGGAGTAGACGATGATGATGACGAGGCACACATTTGTGCACAATGTTTGCCTGACTAAATTGTATCTTCATTTTGCCCCTTAGCGTTTCCTGTTTTGCCCCGACCATGGGGCAAAATGGGAAATTTAACACTTGGTGATTAGTTCCTCATAATTAAGAAAATTAGTTAATTAAGCCTAAAAGTACAAATTAAAACAATGAATAAGCATATAACTATTGTTTCTAATTAAAAATTTTATTAAAAATATTGTTGATTTCGAATACATGATTTTTTTTTACTTAAGTATCCCATTTTACCCCACCTTCCCCTACGTTTCTATCTATATGTGCATATTCATGTATCAGATAAGATAAGATAAATGTATTTATTCAAACATGTGTAACAATGTTTGAATAAATACATTTATCTTATCTTTACCGTAACATCACGCCTGTATTTCCCGAAGGATTAGGCAGAAGTGTAACAATAGTGCAACCACATTTGCCACTGCCACTGGCGAGTCTATTGTCATCAACCGGCCACAAATTCTGACTCCGGGCTGCTACTGAGAAATTCTAGATGGAAAAATTCAATAACACTTTGCCCGAACCTATTTAAAGTCACCATAAGTTTCCACGAGTCAGACGCGTTCCAGTACCATAAAACAGTAGACGACAGCGCTTTATATCGCTAAAATATAACCCGACCAAGTGAAATTAGTGAACTCGTAAGAGTAAGAACTCGTTAGTTTTGTATTACACGTATGTTCCTTTGAGTTGATCGAAATTGGGATTATTTGTTGTTGATTGAATTGTCGCTATGTAACTTGGTAGAAGTTCTTTATTTACAAAATGTATAGCTTCTCGTGACGGTGCCTTTAGTTATAGTGAGTAAACTATTGGATATCTTTGATTGAATGTGCGTATGCAGAGTGAGAACGTCATTATATGTACGAAGTTGAATTTAGGCTGCTTTTCTACCAGAGATGTGCTATGCTATGTCGCTATGGTTTGATATCTACCAATCATTTTCATTGGTCCACATAGCATCGCACTGGTGGAAACGGGTTCAACTGAGCTATGATTTTTATATGGAAGGATGCGTGCTGTGGATGCGTTTGGTATCGAGCGCCTGTCCCCCAGCGCGCCGCAGCCGCTGCCCGCGCCCCCACACACACGTTTGGTATCGAGCGCCTCCCCCAGCGCGCCGCAGCCGCTGCCCGCGCCCCCACACACACGTTTGGTATCGAGCGCCTCCCCCAGCGCGCCGCAGCCGCTGCCCGCGCCCCCACACACACGTTTGGTATCGAGCGCCTCCCCCAGCGCGCCGCAGCCGCTGCCCGCGCCCCCACACACACGTTTGGTATCGAGCGCCTCCCCCAGCGCGCCGCAGCCGCTGCCCGCGCCCCCACACACACGTTTGGTATCGAGCGCCTCCCCCAGCGCGCCGCAGCCGCTGCCCGCGCCCCCACACACACGTTTGGTATCGAGCGCCTCCCCCAGCGCGCCGCAGCCGCTGCCCGCGCCCCCACACACACGTTTGGTATCGAGCGCCTCCCCCAGCGCGCCGCAGCCGCTGCCCGCGCCCCCACACACACGTTTGGTATCGAGCGCCTCCCCCAGCGCGCCGCAGCCGCTGCCCGCGCCCCCACACACACGTTTGGTATCGAGCGCCTCCCCCAGCGCGCCGCAGCCGCTGCCCGCGCCCCCACACACACGTTTGGTATCGAGCGCCTGTCCCCCAGCGCGCCGCAGCCACTGCCCGCGCCCCCACACACACGTTTGGTATCGAGCGCCTCCCCCAGCGCGCCGCAGCCGCTGCCCGCGCCCCCACACACACGTTTGGTATCGAGCGCCTCCCCCAGCGCGCCGCAGCCGCTGCCCGCGCCCCCACACACACGTTTGGTATCGAGCGCCTGTCCCCCAGCGCGCCGCAGCCGCTGCCCGCGCCCCCACACACACGTTTGGTATCGAGCGCCTCCCCCAGCGCGCCGCAGCCGCTGCCCGCGCCCCCACACACCCGTTTGGTATCGGGCGCCTCCCCCAGCGCGCCGCAGCCGCTGCCCGCGCCCCCACACACACGTTTGGTATCGAGCGCCTGTCCCCCAGCGCGCCGCAGCCGCTGCCCGCGCCCCCACACACACGTTTGGTATCGAGCGCCTCCCCCAGCGCGCCGCAGCCGCTGCCCGCGCCCCCACACACACGTTTGATATCGAGCGCCTGTCCCCCAGCGCACCGCAGCCGCTGCCCGCGCCCCCACACACACGTTTGGTATCGAGCGCCTGTCCCCCAGCGCGCCGCAGCCGCTGCCCGCGCCCCCACACACACGTTTGGTATCGAGCGCCTCCCCCAGCGCGCCGCAGCCGCTGCCCGCGCCCCCACACACACGTTTGGTATCGAGCGCCTGTCCCCCAGCGCGCCGCAGCCGCTGCCCGCGCCCCCACACACACGTTAGGTATCGAGCGCCTCCCCCAGCGCGCCGCAGCCGCTGCCCGCGCCCCCACACACACGTTTGGTATCGAGCGCCTCCCCCAGCGCGCCGCAGCCGCTGCCCGCGCCCCCACACACACGTTTGGTATCGAGCGCCTCCCCCAGCGCGCCGCAGCCGCTGCCCGCGCCCCCACACACACGTTTGGTATCGAGCGCCTCCCCCAGCGCGCCGCAGCCGCTGCCCGCGCCCCCACACACACGTTTGGTATCGAGCGCCTCCCCCAGCGCGCCGCAGCCGCTGCTCGCGCCCCCACACACACGTTTGGTATCGAGCGCCTGTCCCCCAGCGCGCCGCAGCCGCTGCCCGCGCCCCCACACACACGTTTGGTATCGAGCGCCTCCCCCAGCGCGCCGCAGCCGCTGCCCGCGCCCCCACACACACGTTAGGTATCGAGCGCCTCCCCCAGCGCGCCGCAGCCGCTGCCCGCGCCCCCACACACACGTTTGGTATCGAGCGCCTGTCCCCCAGCGCGCCGCAGCCGCTGCCCGCGCCCCCACACACACGTTTGGTATCGAGCGCCTCCCCCAGCGCGCCGCAGCCGCTGCCCGCGCCCCCACACACACGTTTGGTATCGAGCGCCTCCCCCAGCGCGCCGCAGCCGCTGCCCGCGCCCCCACACACACGTTTGGTATCGAGCGCCTCCCCCAGCGCGCCGCAGCCGCTGCCCGCGCCCCCACACACACGTTTGGTATCGAGCGCCTCCCCCAGCGCGCCGCAGCCGCTGCCCGCGCCCCCACACACACGTTTGGTATCGAGCGCCTCCCCCAGCGCGCCGCAGCCGCTGCCCGCGCGGGCACACACGTTTGGTATCGAGCGCCTGTCCCCCAGCGCGCCGCAGCCGCTGCCCGCGCCCCCACACACACGTTTGGTATCGAGCGCCTCCCCCAGCGCGCCGCAGCCGCTGCCCGCGCCCCCACACACACGTTTGATATCGAGCGCCTGTCCCCCAGCGCGCCGCAGCCGCTGCCCGCGCCCCCACACACACGTTTGGTATCGAGCGCCTGTCCCCCAGCGCGCCGCAGCCGCTGCCCGCGCCCCCACACACACGTTAGGTATCGAGCGCCTCCCCCAGCGCGCCGCAGCCGCTGCCCGCGCCCCCACACACACGTTAGGTATCGAGCGCCTCCCCCAGCGCGCCGCAGCCGCTGCCCGCGCCCCCACACACACGTTAGGTATCGAGCGCCTCCCCCAGCGCGCCGCAGCCGCTGCCCGCGCCCCCACACACACGTTAGGTATCGAGCGCCTCCCCCAGCGCGCCGCAGCCGCTGCCCGCGCCCCCACACACACGTTAGGTATCGAGCGCCTCCCCCAGCGCGCCGCAGCCGCTGCCCGCGCCCCCACACACACGTTAGGTATCGAGCGCCTCCCCCAGCGCGCCGCAGCCGCTGCCCGCGCCCCCACACACACGTTAGGTATCGAGCGCCTCCCCCAGCGCGCCGCAGCCGCTGCCCGCGCCCCCACACACACGTTAGGTATCGAGCGCCTCCCCCAGCGCGCCGCAGCCGCTGCCCGCGCCCCCACACACACGTTAGGTATCGAGCGCCTCCCCCAGCGCGCCGCAGCCGCTGCCCGCGCCCCCACACACACGTTAGGTATCGAGCGCCTCCCCCAGCGCGCCGCAGCCGCTGCCCGCGCCCCCACACACACGTTTGATATCGAGCGCCTGTCCCCCAGCGCGCCGCAGCCGCTGCCCGCGCCCCCACACACACGTTTGGTATCGAGCGCCTGTCCCCCAGCGCGCCGCAGCCGCTGCCCGCGCCCCCACACACACGTTTGGTATCGAGCGCCTCCCCCAGCGCGCCGCAGCCGCTGCCCGCGCCCCCACACACACGTTAGGTATCGAGCGCCTCCCCCAGCGCGCCGCAGCCGCTGCCCGCGCCCCCACACACACGTTAGGTATCGAGCGCCTCCCCCAGCGCGCCGCAGCCGCTGCCCGCGCCCCCACACACACGTTAGGTATCGAGCGCCTCCCCCAGCGCGCCGCAGCCGCTGCCCGCGCCCCCACACACACGTTAGGTATCGAGCGCCTCCCCCAGCGCGCCGCAGCCGCTGCCCGCGCCCCCACACACACGTTAGGTATCGAGCGCCTCCCCCAGCGCGCCGCAGCCGCTGCCCGCGCCCCCACACACACGTTAGGTATCGAGCGCCTCCCCCAGCGCGCCGCAGCCGCTGCCCGCGCCCCCACACACACGTTAGGTATCGAGCGCCTCCCCCAGCGCGCCGCAGCCGCTGCCCGCGCCCCCACACACACGTTAGGTATCGAGCGCCTCCCCCAGCGCGCCGCAGCCGCTGCCCGCGCCCCCACACACACGTTAGGTATCGAGCACCTCCCCCAGCGCGCCGCAGCCGCTGCCCGCGCCCCCACACACACGTTTGATATCGAGCGCCTGTCCCCCAGCGCGCCGCAGCCGCTGCCCGCGCCCCCACACACACGTTTGGTATCGAGCGCCTGTCCCCCAGCGCGCCGCAGCCGCTGCCCGCGCCCCCACACACACGTTTGGTATCGAGCGCCTCCCCCAGCGCGCCGCAGCCGCTGCCCGCGCCCCCACACACACGTTAGGTATCGAGCGCCTCCCCCAGCGCGCCGCAGCCGCTGCCCGCGCCCCCACACACACGTTAGGTATCGAGCGCCTCCCCCAGCGCGCCGCAGCCGCTGCCCGCGCCCCCACACACACGTTAGGTATCGAGCGCCTCCCCCAGCGCGCCGCAGCCGCTGCCCGCGCCCCCACACACACGTTAGGTATCGAGCGCCTCCCCCAGCGCGCCGCAGCCGCTGCCCGCGCCCCCACACACACGTTTGGTATCGAGCGCCTCCCCCAGCGCGCCGCAGCCGCTGCCCGCGCCCCCACACACACGTTAGGTATCGAGCGCCTCCCCCAGCGCGCCGCAGCCGCTGCCCGCGCCCCCACACACACGTTAGGTATCGAGCGCCTCCCCCAGCGCGCCGCAGCCGCTGCCCGCGCCCCCACACACACGTTAGGTATCGAGCGCCTCCCCCAGCGCGCCGCAGCCGCTGCCCGCGCCCCCACACACACGTTAGGTATCGAGCGCCTCCCCCAGCGCGCCGCAGCCGCTGCCCGCGCCCCCACACACACGTTAGGTATCGAGCGCCTCCCCCAGCGCGCCGCAGCCGCTGCCCGCGTCCCCACACACACGTTAGGTATCGAGCGCCTCCCCCAGCGCGCCGCAGCCGCTGCCCGCGCCCCCACACACACGTTAGGTATCGAGCGCCTCCCCCAGCGCGCCGCAGCCGCTGCCCGCGCCCCCACACACACGTTAGGTATCGAGCGCCTCCCCCAGCGCGCCGCAGCCGCTGCCCGCGCCCCCACACACACGTTAGGTATCGAGCGCCTCCCCCAGCGCGCCGCAGCCGCTGCCCGCGCCCCCACACACACGTTAGGTATCGAGCACCTCCCCCAGCGCGCCGCAGCCGCTGCCCGCGCCCCCACACACACGTTTGATATCGAGCGCCTGTCCCCCAGCGCGCCGCAGCCGCTGCCCGCGCCCCCACACACACGTTTGGTATCGAGCGCCTGTCCCCCAGCGCGCCGCAGCCGCTGCCCGCGCCCCCACACACACGTTTGGTATCGAGCGCCTCCCCCAGCGCGCCGCAGCCGCTGCCCGCGCCCCCACACACACGTTAGGTATAGAGCGCCTCCCCCAGCGCGCCGCAGCCGCTGCCCGCGCCCCCACACACACGTTAGGTATCGAGCGCCTCCCCCAGCGCGCCGCAGCCGCTGCCCGCGCCCCCACACACACGTTAGGTATCGAGCGCCTCCCCCAGCGCGCCGCAGCCGCTGCCCGCGCCCCCACACACACGTTAGGTATCGAGCGCCTCCCCCAGCGCGCCGCAGCCGCTGCCCGCGCCCCCACACACACGTTAGGTATCGAGCGCCTCCCCCAGCGCGCCGCAGCCGCTGCCCGCGTCCCCACACACACGTTAGGTATCGAGCGCCTCCCCCAGCGCGCCGCAGCCGCTGCCCGCGCCCCCACACACACGTTTGGTATCGAGCGCCTCCCCCAGCGCGCCGCAGCCGCTGCCCGCGCCCCCACACACACGTTAGGTATCGAGCGCCTCCCCCAGCGCGCCGCAGCCGCTGCCCGCGCCCCCACACACACGTTAGGTATCGAGCGCCTCCCCCAGCGCGCCGCAGCCGCTGCCCGCGCCCCCACACACACGTTCGGTATCGAGCACCTCCCCCAGCGCGCCGCAGCCGCTGCCCGCGCCCCCACACACACGTTTGATATCGAGCGCCTGTCCCCCAGCGCGCCGCAGCCGCTGCCCGCGCCCCCACACACACGTTTGGTATCGAGCGCCTGTCCCCCAGCGCGCCGCAGCCGCTGCCCGCGCCCCCACACACACGTTTGGTATCGAGCGCCTCCCCCAGCGCGCCGCAGCCGCTGCCCGCGCCCCCACACACACGTTAGGTATCGAGCGCCTCCCCCAGCGCGCCGCAGCCGCTGCCCGCGCCCCCACACACACGTTAGGTATCGAGCGCCTCCCCCAGCGCGCCGCAGCCGCTGCCCGCGCCCCCACACACACGTTAGGTATCGAGCGCCTCCCCCAGCGCGCCGCAGCCGCTGCCCGCGCCCCCACACACACGTTAGGTATCGAGCGCCTCCCCCAGCGCGCCGCAGCCGCTGCCCGCGCCCCCACACACACGTTAGGTATCGAGCGCCTCCCCCAGCGCGCCGCAGCCGCTGCCCGCGCCCCCACACACACGTTAGGTATCGAGCGCCTCCCCCAGCGCGCCGCAGCCGCTGCCCGCGCCCCCACACACACGTTAGGTATCGAGCGCCTCCCCCAGCGCGCCGCAGCCGCTGCCCGCGCCCCCACACACACGTTAGGTATCGAGCGCCTCCCCCAGCGCGCCGCAGCCGCTGCCCGCGCCCCCACACACACGTTAGGTATCGAGCGCCTCCCCCAGCGCGCCGCAGCCGCTGCCCGCGCCCCCACACACACGTTAGGTATCGAGCGCCTCCCCCAGCGCGCCGCAGCCGCTGCCCGCGCCCCCACACACACGTTAGGTATCGAGCGCCTCCCCCAGCGCGCCGCAGCCGCTGCCCGCGCCCCCACACACACGTTAGGTATCGAGCACCTCCCCCAGCGCGCCGCAGCCGCTGCCCGCGCCCCCACACACACGTTTGATATCGAGCGCCTGTCCCCCAGCGCGCCGCAGCCGCTGCCCGCGCCCCCACACACACGTTTGGTATCGAGCGCCTGTCCCCCAGCGCGCCGCAGCCGCTGCCCGCGCCCCCACACACACGTTTGGTATCGAGCGCCTCCCCCAGCGCGCCGCAGCCGCTGCCCGCGCCCCCACACACACGTTAGGTATCGAGCGCCTCCCCCAGCGCGCCGCAGCCGCTGCCCGCGCCCCCACACACACGTTAGGTATCGAGCGCCTCCCCCAGCGCGCCGCAGCCGCTGCCCGCGCCCCCACACACACGTTAGGTATCGAGCGCCTCCCCCAGCGCGCCGCAGCCGCTGCCCGCGCCCCCACACACACGTTAGGTATCGAGCGCCTCCCCCAGCGCGCCGCAGCCGCTGCCCGCGCCCCCACACACACGTTAGGTATCGAGCGCCTCCCCCAGCGCGCCGCAGCCGCTGCCCGCGCCCCCACACACACGTTAGGTATCGAGCGCCTCCCCCAGCGCGCCGCAGCCGCTGCCCGCGCCCCCACACACACGTTAGGTATCGAGCGCCTCCCCCAGCGCGCCGCAGCCGCTGCCCGCGCCCCCACACACACGTTAGGTATCGAGCGCCTCCCCCAGCGCGCCGCAGCCGCTGCCCGCGCCCCCACACACACGTTAGGTATCGAGCACCTCCCCCAGCGCGCCGCAGCCGCTGCCCGCGCCCCCACACACACGTTTGATATCGAGCGCCTGTCCCCCAGCGCGCCGCAGCCGCTGCCCGCGCCCCCACACACACGTTTGGTATCGAGCGCCTGTCCCCCAGCGCGCCGCAGCCGCTGCCCGCGCCCCCACACACACGTTTGGTATCGAGCGCCTCCCCCAGCGCGCCGCAGCCGCTGCCCGCGCCCCCACACACACGTTAGGTATCGAGCGCCTCCCCCAGCGCGCCGCAGCCGCTGCCCGCGCCCCCACACACACGTTAGGTATCGAGCGCCTCCCCCAGCGCGCCGCAGCCGCTGCCCGCGCCCCCACACACACGTTAGGTATCGAGCGCCTCCCCCAGCGCGCCGCAGCCGCTGCCCGCGCCCCCACACACACGTTAGGTATCGAGCGCCTCCCCCAGCGCGCCGCAGCCGCTGCCCGCGCCCCCACACACACGTTAGGTATCGAGCGCCTCCCCCAGCGCGCCGCAGCCGCTGCCCGCGTCCCCACACACACGTTAGGTATCGAGCGCCTCCCCCAGCGCGCCGCAGCCGCTGCCCGCGCCCCCACACACACGTTAGGTATCGAGCGCCTCCCCCAGCGCGCCGCAGCCGCTGCCCGCGCCCCCACACACACGTTAGGTATCGAGCGCCTCCCCCAGCGCGCCGCAGCCGCTGCCCGCGCCCCCACACACACGTTAGGTATCGAGCGCCTCCCCCAGCGCGCCGCAGCCGCTGCCCGCGCCCCCACACACACGTTAGGTATCGAGCACCTCCCCCAGCGCGCCGCAGCCGCTGCCCGCGCCCCCACACACACGTTTGATATCGAGCGCCTGTCCCCCAGCGCGCCGCAGCCGCTGCCCGCGCCCCCACACACACGTTTGGTATCGAGCGCCTGTCCCCCAGCGCGCCGCAGCCGCTGCCCGCGCCCCCACACACACGTTAGGTATCGAGCACCTCCCCCAGCGCGCCGCAGCCGCTGCCCGCGCCCCCACACACACGTTTGATATCGAGCGCCTGTCCCCCAGCGCGCCGCAGCCGCTGCCCGCGCCCCCACACACACGTTTGGTATCGAGCGCCTGTCCCCCAGCGCGCCGCAGCCGCTGCCCGCGCCCCCACACACACGTTTGGTATCGAGCGCCTCCCCCAGCGCGCCGCAGCCGCTGCCCGCGCCCCCACACACACGTTAGGTATCGAGCGCCCCCCCCAGCGCGCCGCAGCCGCTGCCCGCGCCCCCACACACACGTTAGGTATCGAGCGCCTCCCCCAGCGCGCCGCAGCCGCTGCCCGCGCCCCCACACACACGTTAGGTATCGAGCGCCTCCCCCAGCGCGCCGCAGCCGCTGCCCGCGCCCCCACACACACGTTAGGTATCGAGCGCCTCCCCCAGCGCGCCGCAGCCGCTGCCCGCGCCCCCACACACACGTTTGGTATCGAGCGCCTCCCCCAGCGCGCCGCAGCCGCTGCCCGCGCCCCCACACACACGTTAGGTATCGAGCGCCTCCCCCAGCGCGCCGCAGCCGCTGCCCGCGCCCCCACACACACGTTAGGTATCGAGCGCCTCCCCCAGCGCGCCGCAGCCGCTGCCCGCGCCCCCACACACACGTTAGGTATCGAGCGCCTCCCCCAGCGCGCCGCAGCCGCTGCCCGCGCCCCCACACACACGTTAGGTATCGAGCGCCTCCCCCAGCGCGCCGCAGCCGCTGCCCGCGCCCCCACACACACGTTAGGTATCGAGCGCCTCCCCCAGCGCGCCGCAGCCGCTGCCCGCGCCCCCACACACACGTTAGGTATCGAGCGCCTCCCCCAGCGCGCCGCAGCCGCTGCCCGCGCCCCCACACACACGTTAGGTATCGAGCGCCTCCCCCAGCGCGCCGCAGCCGCTGCCCGCGCCCCCACACACACGTTAGGTATCGAGCGCCTCCCCCAGCGCGCCGCAGCCGCTGCCCGCGCCCCCACACACAGCTCGAGCTGCGCACCTTCCCCGCGCAGCTAGCTCGCGGCGGCGCATCTTCATAGCACATCTTACTCGCTCCGCTACACAGCTTAGCATTCTAATCAAATCAAAATATTTTACAGAAACCTACATAGGCACTTATGAAACTTCAGAAGCTACGCGGTTCCAATTGATCGTTTCCTATGGAGAAGAGCCAAAAATAATTGGCTTTTACAATTTTTTCAAATTAAAAAGATAAGTATGGGAGGACAGTGGAAACAGTCACATAGTTTCGTAGCTCAACATCCCGCAACATAGCTGCAAAGCACATCTCTGGTGGAAAACCAGCCTTATTGTCGTATTCTTGTCTCCGCATTGCATAACAAAACAACTTAAAAAATAAATCAGCCACTCTAAAATCACAAGACACTTTAAAATCAGTCACTCTAAAAACCGCCACTTACCGCCAACCCAAGCAATGGTGATTCCTCCGAGTTCAGAATCAGAGAAGCGCAGCAAAAAAGTGCCCGAAGGACACTTGGATAACATCTCCTCCGCCTGCTTCTTTTGTATGAAGCCCATGATCAAGCTGTAACATACGACACACACATATACAAGGTGTAACTGAATTAATGAAAGTACTGGGCCCGCGTGGTGGATTACGGCCCACTCTCTCTTACAGAGAGGAGGACTGTGTCCCAGCAGTGGGAACATTATAGGCTGATTATGTATTATTAGGAAGCTGATATTTACCATCAGTGACATCGGTGATGGAAAACCGTCAGAGAGGAGGCCTCTACCACGCGGGCCCAGTACGGGTTGGTAGATGTGACAGGTCTTCGAATGTTTGGTTCTATAACATATCGGTTTCCTCACGATATTTCCTTTTGAGAGCAGTCATGATGAAATAAATTACACAAAGTAACATACCCCGCCTACCTAGGTTCGCACCCACGACCTACGACATGTAAGACGGGGCCGTGTTGCCACCGAGCCACCACTGCTGCTGAGGGCGCTCTTTATTGAATAAATACAAGAATACTTACTGATCGCACCACAATGTCCTCAAATAGTCCCTGGTCACTTTAACAACCATGTAGAACCACTCCCAAAACGTGAAGTTCCTCTCCGGTAGAGCATCCTTACAGAACTGTGTCCAGGACACAGGCATAGCGTTGAGCTCCATCGTGTTGAGGGGCAGGCAGGTCCTGGGGACAGCGCATATACTTCATATTACATATAGCATACGTCCAACAGCCGATAGGAGCTCTGTGTGTTGTTGAGCTAAAGTGAGTTGTTGAGCTATATGTCTTTATAAGAACATAAAACAGGCATAGTGTTGAGCTCCACCCTGTTGAGAGGCAGGCTGGTCCTGGGGACAGCGCATATACTTCATATTACATATAGCATACGTCCAGCAGCCGATAGGACCTCTGTGTGTTGTTGAGCTATAAGTGTCTTTCTATCAGAACTTTGTCTAAAGAGACAGGCATAGTGTTGAGCTCCGCCCTGTTGAGAGGCAGGCTGGTCCTGGGGACAGCGCATATACTTCATATTACATATAGCATACGTCCAACAGCCGATAGGAGCTCTGTGTGTTGTTGAGCTAAAGTGAGTTGTTGAGCTATGTGTCTTTTTATCAGAACATAAGACAGGCATAGTGTTGAGCTCCGCCCTGTTGAGAGGCAGGCTGGTCCTGGGGACAGCGCATATACTTCATATTACATATAGCATACGTCCAACAGCCGATAGGAGCTCTGTGTGTTGTTGAGCTAAAGTGAGTTGTTGAGCTATGTGTCTTTATAAGAACATAAGACAGGCATAGTGTTGAGCTCCACCCTGTTGAGAGGCAGGCTGGTCCTGGGGACAGCGCATATACTTCATATTACATATAGCATACGTCCAGCAGCCGATAGGACCTCTGTGTGTTGTTGAGCTATAAGTGTCTTTCTATAAGAACTTTGTCTAAGAGACAGGCATAGTGTTGAGCTCCGCCCTGTTGAGAGGCAGGCTGGTCCTGGGGACAGCGCATATACTTCATATTACATATAGCATATGTCCAACAGCCGATAGGAGCTCTGTGTGTTGTTGAGCTAAAGTGAGTTGTTGAGCTATGTGTCTTTTTATCAGAACATAAGACAGGCATAGTGTTGAGCTCCGCCCTGTTGAGAGGCAGGCTGGTCCTGGGGACAGCGCATATACTTCATATTACATATAGCATACGTCCAGCAGCCGATAGGACCTCTGTGTGTTGTTGAGCTATAAGTGTCTTTCTATCAGAACTTTGTCTAAGAGACAGGCATAGTGTTGAGCTCCGCCCTGTTGAGAGGCAGGCTGGTCCTGGGGACAGCGCATATACTTCATATTACATATAGCATACGTCCAAACGCCCATAGGAGCTCTGTGTGTTATTGAGCTGAGGTGTGTTGTTGAGCTAGTGTGGTGTTGAGCTATAAGTGTATGTGAGAGCTATAAGGTCTAGTGTTCAAAATAATGAAATAGGATTATTTTTTGTCTGTATTAGGTAGTAAGTATTTATGTTCGTTCCTCAATATCTATCAGGTTTTATGTTTTCTTGTATGTCTTTAATTTTTGTGATTGGTTTTAAACCATTTTATACAAAAAAAAACTATAAATTCTTTAAAACCAGTCACTCGACCATAAAAGCTGTAACTTTCATCCAAAAATCATCAGATTCCTCTCAGGGTACCTTTCTGAAGCCCTGGTAACGCTTAACACCAGAGGTTTTACCTGAAGATCTTTTCAGCCAGGAATCTCAAGTTATCCTCAGACAGATCGCCGCCGGTTGCCGAACAGAACTTGATGCGGAGCGTCTCAGCGAGTTGACCCCATGTCACCTTAGGACAATGAAAATTAAGAGTGAGCTTTTGGTATAAGTTTTTGGGGCAAAAACCGAAGTTATGAGAAAATGTCCGGGTTTTTTAAACATACTATTCAAAATATTGTATTTCACATAAACCTACATGGGCACTTATGAAACGTCAGAAGCTAGGTGCACGGTTCCAATTGGTCGTTTCCTATGGAGATGAGCCGGCAAGAAACTCCACGGTTATTCTTTTAAGAATAATTGGCTTTTACAATGTCTTCAGATTACAGTGTTAATAGGTACGGGAGGACAGTGTAGGCCTGTCAACAAGTACCAGTTACTTAATAAAGTAGAAAATGGTCTACAAATATAACAGAATAGATTCGCGAATTAATACACTGGACTTGTTAAACATACATACATAAATAAACTCCCGCCGTCTTCCCATGGGGGTAGGCAGAAAGTATAGAACACCACCTGCTACGCTCCGTACTTGTTATATGGCGTTAAATAAAGAGTTGTATCGTTTTTTTAATAATTGAAATAAAAAAAAGTCCTACAATTTATGAAGGTGTCTCTAAGTTAATCATGGTTAAAATTAAGAAGGTGTTTTTCTTGAGTGATCTCGATTTACCCTGGGATCTGAATTGTGTGTTTATTATATGGAAAAAGTATATATAATTTTGCCGATAACGGTCAAATACTAAACTTTTTTTTGTGTTCTCATAAGGACATTTGACTGTTCTTTTTAAATTTGATTTTCGAAACCCAGAAAAAACTAAGCCACAGTAAAAAAAATAATGTTTAAATATCTAAATGGCGAAGTTGTTTGCGTTTTAAAGTCTATGCTAGACAGAAACAGCACTACTAGCATCTGACGTCACAACACAGAAGAGCCGTAGCAACTTCGCGCCATTCAGTACAATGATCATTGTGTTTGACAAGGATAGAAGACTAATTTCAAAAGCGTATAACTTCTCCAATCCTCTGATTGTATTTGTTTTTTTTTTTACAAAACGTCTGTCTTAGTAACATATTTAAAATAAGTATTTCTTTGATAGTAGTCAAATACTCTTCTGCCTAGTGTAGTTTTCGTCTATTTCTCATAAGTTCCGTTTCCGCGCTAAAGGTCAGTCTCGAGCACTCACCCGGATCAAGTGGATCGTCTGCATCCGGGATGTAGGGAATAAGGTCAAACAACAGAATTTTAATAGATAAATACAAATACAGAGCCAATAATTATGCAAACATCCTGTACCTGTCACACACTGAGGCCCGTTTGCACCACAAATGTAAAGCCACGGTTCGCAGCCATATTTAATGTGACGATTTTTTATGACGCACTGGATTTTTAACCCTCGGTATATAGCAGAGCATTGAGAATCTAATAGAACGCATCCCAAAACCGTGTCAAAAAAATTGTTGGATTTTCAACTCTCGGCGCTAAGCAGTGCGTTGAATATCCAGTGAGCGAAAAAAAGCGCCCGTGCGTACCTGGACAAAGCTTTGATTTCCTAAGAAAGCGGTGAACGTTAACACATTAACGGCTGTCCAAATACAGAGCGTTTTTGATACCTTAATGTCAAATACTTGTGAAAATGACAAATTTTTATGACGACCGTTATTCCAACGACAGCGAGGCCACGTAACGGCCACAATGACGGCTGTCATGAAAATGATGGAAACGGGATTTGACCTTTTTTTATTTTTTGGGTGGGAAATTATCAAATAACTTCTCCCGCTCTGGACGGAGCGGGAAGGTCTGTCAGACTCTTACTGACTAAAACCCACCCGTGATCCTTCCGTTGCCTGTGTTGCCAGGGGCCTCGGTAACCCTTTCGGACTTTCCCGCGACCCCGACAGGAACGGGATTTGACCTTACGGTGTCAAAAAACGCTCTCTTAAGAAAACACTTTCATAAATAACGTTTCGATGACGTCATTCGACGGTAAATTGCGGACGCTATGTGGCGGCCACCGCAGTCTTAGGAAACCCTAGCTTAAATGCATTTAACGCTAAACGGATTTAAAGGATAATTCTGTCTCAATTTCAAACTGCGTTTTATTTCTGTCAATACAGAAATAAAACGCAGTTTGAAATTCTTGTGATTTGTGGTGCAAGCGGGCCTTAGAAACTTCTTCCTTCACCTTTTTAAGGGGGTCTACACACATGTTCGGGTCGGCACATTCGATTCGGGAGTATTTCTTGGACAACAAAGCCGACCCGAAGCAATTACTACACATATTAGGTTCGTGCCGATCGGAAAACTTGGTTCGGTACCTACACTTAATCATGTTCGGGTCGGCTTGGCACAATTCAAGCAAAACCGAGCGGCTTTTTCTCGAACATATATCTAACTAAGGTACCTACCTGTCTCACCGCCGCTGAAGATTAGCGAGAAGCGAGTGGGGTTAGCAACTAAAAACGAGTTGTTTGTTCGACAGAATTCTCGCCGGTGATGTGAACAGTCAGCGATCAACTATTAATATATGGCTCATTATTTTCCAAGCGACTAACAACTTAAAGGGCGACTAACTATTTGCTACTAAAAAAATGAAATGGGTAGCAAAAATAATAGGTTATCAGCTACAGTGAAGAAGCATTTTTAAGTATAAAATCATTTGGGTTAGGTTAGGTTAGAACAGTGGCCACTAACGTCAGCTCCCCTCGGTTGTTGGTGACTCTCAGTTACCAAAACAAAAACTCGATGCCAGTTTAAATTAAAACAAAGCTAACAATTGATTATTAAGCTGCTACTTTATACTTAAAATGCTACTTCACTGTAGCTGCCAATCTATTATTTTTGCTACGCATTTTAATTATTTTTAAAACCCTAAATCAGATTAGTTTGTCGCCGCGTTAAATACATGCCTATATGTATATCTTTTACTGACACGGTGCCAACAATCTTTTATACGTTTCTTGAGGTGGATCCGCAAATTTCTTACGTAAAGTTAGAATTGGTCTCAAATGTCATGATTCCATGAGAATAAGTCATTCAATAGACCAAATCTAACTTAGAGATGTATTATTGATTCTAATGGATATAATTGTAAATATGTACATATTTGTTATGGTCGCGAATCATATTTTGATCAAGATACAACCTGACACTGACCTGCAAATTGCAAAAAATGTAAGAGAATTTGAACTTCGCGAGCTACCGCAGCGGATCCAACTTAAGTGGGAAAAGAGTCGATAGCTAGTCGCTTCCTCGTCGGCGTGGGACAGATGGCTTAATATATTCGATTTTGCTGCCCGACTGTGCCGAATCATGTCGACCCGAATATGTGTGTACCCCTCCTTAAACAGCTCTTGCTTTGAATAACGGACTGGTGTCCGCAACTCGACGTTCAAGCGCGTATTTTGCGTACGTTACCCATCCCTTACACAAATACAGCGTGTCAGAAATGTGTGGTCATATTGAAGGGTGTGGTACAGACCAATAAACTGAACAACTTTTATTATTATTATATTTTTTTTTTCTGTATGGGTACAAAATCGTAATCGCGAAAAAATATCAGCCGTCCCACACATTTGGGTCGAGTAGGTATTGAAGTTTTGTATGGGTGTGGTATCTACAATGCCACGTGTGAAATACGCATCATAAACCTGACGTCATACAAATCCTGCATCGCGCAAGCAGAGTTTACCGCGTGCGTGGCATATATACAACATCCCGACATCAACTGTCGGGCAGTTGCCCACCAGACACGACACCCGTCTGGTCGGAGGAACCTCCCTTTTCTATGGAGGTTGAGTGAACTTTAGATCCTGGTCTTCATTGCTCTATATGGACAGTTGATAATTTTTTCAACCACAAAGTTGGTCCCATAGAGAAAGTACTATGATGTTGGGAATCGGAGCAAAACAGTACCACACCCTTCAATATGACCACACATTTATGAAACATTTATAAAATCGTTCATTCATGAATCTCATTCACGACACTTATGACATTCAATTAGTTCGTTCATTTGGTGCAGTGATCGTGCAAGGTATAAGGGACTTAGCTCGTGCGAGAGTGCGATACGGGGGCATGTGCTTTATATTGCAGTTTTAGTAGGTGTCGAAAGTGAGTTTTTTTAATAGGGATCCCTCTGGTAGTTACGTCAACCGTTTTAACGGTCAGCAACTTGATTAACATTTCATATTTTTTACGAGTATTTGTTGAAAAACATGTGTCTATAAGGCGCAGTGGATAAGGCCTCGCTTCTCACGCACGAAAGATTAACGGTTAAGACGCTGAAAAGACCCAATTGACCAAAATAGGCTTATCTTAATTGCCAAATCTGTATAGTTTGGGGTAGCAGAAAAAATATGTTAATTTTGAACATATTTCCCAGAACTTGGTTGTTACCAAAACATGTTTTGAAAAAAAATCTCGATATAAACTATTCTTAAACTAACCTCTTACCTTGAGTTCTAATCCAAAATATCTGTAGATACGAGGGGCCGTTTTTAAGTTCGCGGAATGGAGCGTGAGAAGTGAAAATAAAAATACTAAATTATTTTTCTTTTTCAATATATTCACCTGCTACCCTTATATATTTTTCAGATCTTTCAATTAGATTATGTATACCTTCATAAAAAAATGTTTTGTCTTTGTCCGAAAAATAATCTGAAACCGCGTCCTTCACTTCTTTATCAGTTGAAAATTTCTTCCCACGAAGTTCTTTTTTCAGTTTTGGGAAGAGGTCATAATCACTGAGAGCCAGGTCTGGGTTGTAGCGTGAATGGTCTAAAATATCGAAGCCCACCTTAAGCTGGGCAGCCAACGCAACACGGCTCTTGTGAACAGGCGCGTTGTCGTGAAGAAGAAGGACACCTTTGGTCAATGTACCCCTCCTTTTTTCTTTAATGCTTTCTTTCAACCTCTCGAAGATAGAAGCATAGTATTCTCCGGTTATAGAAACGCCTCTATCTTTATAATCGGTCATCAGGATCTCTTCTGAATCCCAAAACACTGTTGCCACGATTTTTCCAGTCGATTGTGAAACTTTTAAACTTCTTGGGTGGTGGTGTGCCTTTTTGTGCCACTGCATAGAGTCCTGTTTCGACTCAGGTTCATAATGATGAACCCAAGTTTCATCTCCAGTAACAATTCGACTTAATAGTCCATCCTTATCTTTGTTACAGAGGTCCAAAAACGTGCGAGAACACTCCACGCGGTGTTGTTTTTGAGGCGGCGTGAGCATTCTTGGCACCAATCTTGCACTGACCTTTGTCATGCCAAGATGATCGTGTAGAATTTTGAAAATTGTCGTATCCGATACTCCAACCATTTCTGCAAGCTGTTTCTTCTTTAGTCTGGCATCTTCCAATATTATTTTTTCGACTTTTTTAATGATTTCCGGAGTAGTCACCTCGATCGACCGTCCGGGCCATGGGTCGTCTTCAAGTGAGGTCCTGCCTTGTTTAAAGAGACTGTGCCACTTGTAAACCATGGTTTTACCCGGGCAAGAGTCCCCGTAAACGGTTTCCATCTCTTCCAGTATATTTTGAACTTTACTTGCTTGGTAAGGAACTTTATTACGGCACGGTACTCGATTTTTTCCATAATTCACACTTTCTTCCCGATTGAGTTGTTTGTTTGACGATAGTTCAAAGATCCAATTTTTTTTTTTTAGGTATGGCATGTCGTAGTTGACCTTGAGAGGTCGTGACTACTTAACCGGACTTTCCTGTGGCTGCCTTAAGCGAACTCAAAGCCTCCAGCCAGGGGCTGAATTTCTTACATTACTAAGCGACTGCACGCTAAGGGCACCCCCTGTGGGGTACGGACCTCGGCTTAGGGCGTCACTGGGGCGAGGACAGCAAGGTGGGGCAGGCTGGATCTGATCAATTAAGATAAAACCTGGTATTTATACTAATATTGAGTGGCTGAAGTTGTGGCCATCCCGATAATGACCTATTGTTATCCCCTCCCCCCCATTCCGCGAACTTAAAAACGCACCCTCATAATTGCTTCATATTTTGCAATAAATTACAAGCGTTGTGTCATCGCGCTTCTCTTTCATTTCTATGCAATCTGACAGTGACCGCCGTTTAAGTGTTGTCAGCGTCTTAAGTTCTGTTTATGTTTTTATTTCTGCTTGAGTATAGTTTTCGGTGTTTTTCTTTTTTTTTGTTTGCTGGTATAGTGGTGTGCTAGCTGACATATGGCTAATAATTAAATTTTTGTGTTGCGCGTACTGTAAATTACTTTGCATACTATTGTATAGAATCCTTTGTTTTTTTTCTTACTGAACAGACAGGTGTGCTGCTGGGCAGTTTGTTGCGCCACATCTTCCCAGCTAAAGCACTAGGAAATGGTGAAGGGCGGGCGTTTGGAGGACTGTCTTTTGTAACTTTGACGCTCGAAAAGTGCTGAATCTCAGCCTAGTTTGAATAAATGACTTTTGATTTTAATTTTGGTTCAAATCCGTGCAAGTACCAATGTGACTTTTACTTGGACATCACTGACATCGCGCATCGGTGAAGAAAATCATCGCGAGGATCCTGGACTTGTAGTTAATATAAGTCTGAAATCGCCAACCCCTCTTGAGCAAGCGTGATGTTCAATGCTCGTGCCTTCTTTGTGTAAAAAGAGATCATTACATAATCAGCCTATAATGTTCCCACTGCTGGGTCACAGGCCTCCTCTCTGTGAGAGGGAGTGGGCCGTAATCCACCACGCGGGCCCAGTGCGGGTTGATAGTGGTCACATGTGTTCGAATTTTTGGTTCTAGGACATGCCGGTTTCCTCACGATGTTTTCCTTCACCGTTTTGAGAGCAGTGGTGATGTAATAATTTACACAAAGTAAAGCGCCTGCCTGGGTTCAAACCTACCACCTACAACTGGTAAGTCACGGCCGTCACCACTGGGCCACCACTGCTCTTTGTTCTTTCTTTTTTTGAGAAGAGGTATTTGCCCTAGTCAAAATAAATAGCTATACCGCGGTCACTGTCGTACTGCATAGAAAAGAAAGAGAAGCGCGATGACACAACGCTTGTAATTTATTGCAAAATATGAAGCAATTATCCATTTACTCAAAATTGAGTTGAGTAATCGAAAATAAAAAACAACCAAGTTCTGCATTCAAATAAGACATTCTTGTTATTAATTAAATACGTAGCGTAGGTTGATATTTAATACATATATTTTGGATTGGAACTGAAGGTTAGTTTGTATCGAGATTTTTTTTTCAAAACGTGTTTTCTGACAACCAAGTTCTGAGAAATATGTTCAAAATGAACATATTTCCGCTGCCACAAACTATACAGATTTGGAAAAAAAATTCTTAAGACAAGCCTTTTTTGGTGTCGCGGGAAGGTCCTTATGGGTCACCGAGGCCCCCGCAACACAGGCAACAGGAAGGAATACGGGTGGGTTTTAGTCAGTAAGAGTCTGACACACCCTCCCGCTCCGCCCAGAGCGGGAGAAGTTATTTGATGATTTCCCACCCTCAAAAAAAAAAGCCTTCTTTGGTCATTTGCCTCTTGTCAGCGCCTTAACCTATTGACCGTCACGTCAAAAAAGCAAAGACGTGCCCTCGGCGCCAAGCTAAGAATTATTCCTTTAAATCTGTCATGAAGTCGTGACCGTGGCGTGCTGGGCACATTTTGCTCTGTCATCTATACATGACTGTGGCGGTCAAAAGGTTAATGGTTACGTGAAATTCTGAAAAGCAATTCTTTACTCTGGCGAATTATTTAGTGTTTATTTGGCTGACAGTGAGCAGTTGTAGGCCAGTGGTAACAGCCCCGACTTACGCGTTGTAGTTCATGGGTTCGAACCCAGGCAGGCGCTTTACTTCGTGTAAATATCTTCATCACCACTGCTCTCAAAACGGTGAAGGAAAACATCGTGAGGAAACCGGCATGTCCTAGAACTAAACATTCGAAGACATGTGACATCTACCAACCCGCACTGGGCCCGCGTGGTGGATTACGGCCCACTCCCTCCCACAGAGAGGACGTGTCCCAGCAGTGGGAACATTATAGGCTGATTATGCCATGGGAGGTATGCCAGCCAATAGAGATAGAAAGATTTGATTTTAGAAGTAACATTATAGTATAAATTATTTACACAAAGCAAAGCGCACGTCAGGTTTCGAACCTACGACTTACAACTCGTATGTCGCGGCTATTACCACTGGGCCACCACTGCTCTCACTACCATAGTGATCCATAATACAAAAAAACTCACTCTGTTTAGTTTCAAGAAAAATTTGTAAGTTCGTTTGCGTCTTACCTTTTTATAAAATACTTTTTCGACCTTATTACAAGACAATATTTATGTCCAGACCTATGTTTAAATCATCGAGCCATTGTTTAATTTCGACCTTTATTCCGACAACGTTAAAGTTGCAAATACAAAAAATTGTGTGGTTTTATGAAACCATAATGTCAAATAAACTTTTTTTCGTCGGATATTTTCGCATTATTCGTGCCTCGGAAAGCACGTTAAGCCGTTGGTCCCGGCTGTCATTTGTAGATCTTTGACAGTCGTTACGGGTCGTCAGAAGCTCGAAAGTCTGACAACCAGTCTTACCAAGGGGTATCGTGTTACCCAGTAACTGGGTTGTGGAGGTCAGATTGGCAGCTATATCCGGTAAGACTGGAAGCCGACCCCAACATAGTTGGGAAAAGGTTAGGCAGATGATGATGATGATTTTCGCACTATTCTTGGTTTTTCCTTCATTGACCGGTTTATTTTACTCACTAGCTGTATCGTTGTCCATCACGATCAAGTGAACAACAACATTTACATCAATACACTGATCAAAACACATAAATACCGCGAAGCACTTGCACGAATGAGTGAGAATATAAATGCTACACTGTTAGCTAATGCGAGCCATGGGCGCCGCCATTTTGGTTTGGCTGCTCTCCCGAGCGCCTTTGACTTTACCCTTACTCCACGGCCGGCTGTAATGCGACATGCGATAGATGAACGAAAAAATTTGAAGCGATGGAATAAAGGTTCACTTTAAGAACTGATTTCAAATAAAGTTGTCAATTTTGTATTAAAATTTTATTTCAGTCGGAATAAGCTTCGAAATACAAAAACTGGCTGAAAGGTTTAAACTGTAACGAAAAATTGTTTTGTAATGAGATACCTTACGTTTTTCGCTCTGCACACAAAAGACAGCGTCGAGCACCAAACCCAAATTCAACTTTATTTACACAACAGCAAAGTTGATAGTTGATTGTTTTAGAAGCGTGTACGTAAAAAAACTGTTATTTCTACTTAATCCTTTGACCGCCACGTCAAAAATGCAAAAACGTACCTTCGGCGCCGAGCTACGCATTATTCCTTATAAATCTGTCATGTAATCGTGACCGTGGCGTGCTGGGCACAGTTTGGTTTGTCATCTATACATGACTGTGGCGGTCAAAACGTTAAACAAATATCAACTTTACCTTAGTGTACATAAAGTAGTTTTTCCGTCCGCACACCACATATCGCGACTTACCTTGTCGGGCACGGCGAAGGGCACTCGCCCGGGGGGGCTGAAGGCGTTGTCCCAGGTGACGGTGGCCCAGCCGTGCGGCTCCTGGTTGCCGTGCACTATGACCACCACGGGCAGCGACAGCGTCCACACCTGCAGATTACATAAACAAAAATGGTAAATTCTTGGTGGCCAATATTGGTGCCAAGAGGGGTGATGTTGGGAAGAAGGAAAGATGACACGTTTATTAATAAAATAAAAAGTCAACGCGCGCACACAAATTGTATTATCTTTTTTTTTATTCATATATTTATATTTATATTTTATTAATATTTTACATAGATTCTTTTATAATTTGTGAATGTGAGAACGTTGTAGGCTTACATAATCAGCCTATAATGTTCCCACTGCTGGAACACAGGCCTCCTCACTGTGAGAGGTAGTGGGCCGTGATCCACCACGCGGGCCCAGTGTGGGTTGGTAGATGTCACATGTCTTCGAATTGTTGGTTCTAGGACATGTCGGTTTCCTCACGATGTTTTCCTTCACCGCTTTAAGAGCAGTGGTGATGAAATAATATACACCTGCGGATTAATCATAATAAAATAACATAACACATAACATGACGCCTTGTTTCCCCGAAGGGTTGGGCAGAAGTGTACCTGTAGTACACCCACATTTAACCAGTTATGTTTAAGTCCCATGTAATAGGGGGCGAGCCTATTGCCATCGACCGGGCACAGACCCAGACTCCGGGCTGCTACTGAGAAATTCCAGATAGAAAACCCAATAACACTTTGCCCGACCCGGGAATCGAACACAGAATAAAAAACCATAATAAAATATGTAATATATGTATTTAATCGAACCTCATCATACCCATGTTGCGCTCCTGAAAATATTATTGAACACTATTACAATATTTTTTGTGAATATCGAATAATTTCCATTTAGCGCTCCTAAAAATATTATCGAACACTCTATTACAATGATTGCGTCTCTTTTTGAGAACCTCAAATAATTCCCATTTTGCGCTCTTGAAAATATTATTGAACACTATTATATTGCGCCTCCTTTTGTTTCTCCTCCATTTTGGGGTCTTTAAAATAATATCAAATGGCTAAGTAACTGCAACCAATATGGATGTAGCGCTCGCTCGGCTCGCTCGCGGTTGGTTCGCACAGTTCTAACCCAACCCATTTGGTCGGAGTGTCCTTTTTTTTTGGGTGGAAAATTATCAAATAACTTCTCCCGCTCTCTTGTGTCGACTCTTACTGACTAAATTCCACCCGTGTTCCTTCCGTTGACAGTGTTGCCAGAGGCCACGGTATCCCTTTCCGACTTTCCCGCGACCCCGGCAGTGGTCGGGGTGCCCTGGATTAGTTACTGCGACCAACCGTGAGAAAAGCCCCGAAAGTAATAAAAAGGGTTAAATCTGATAAAAAGGGTTAAATCTAATAAAAAGGGTTAAATCTAATAAAAAGGGTTAAATCTAATAAAAAGTGTGCATTAGAAGCTCAAAATGGAACAGTGGCGTCAGCTTCTCGTCCATGACGCTCTCGGTTCCTTTCAATAATCACAACTTACTTGGAATACTAGCTCGCCTCCTCCCACGTTGAACTGCGACTGGAACAGCAGCGTCAGCTTCTCGTCCATGACGCTCTCGGTGCCTTTCTTTTCTGCGCGTTTGATTTTGCGTAGTTGCATGTTCCTGGTGGCAAATATATATTTTTGTAGATATTTAGGCAGTTTAAAAATACAAATTTCTCGAGACATTTTAAGGTATCTTTGGTAAATACAGCGTGTACCAGAAAGGTATGGTCATATTGAAGAGTGTGCTACAGACCATCAAACTGAACAACTTTCCACGGCACCAACATCGTAATCGGGAAAAAATTATCAACTGTCCCATACAAAGATTCAATACCTACTCGACCCAAACGTATAAAATATACAGGGTTTTTGGAAGTTGGGTGCAAAGCCTTAAGGGTTGATGTCGGCACCATTGAGAGCATTTTGAGCCATACATGTCTTAGACGAAGTACGTTTTTTTTATCTGTGATTTTTTAGAGTAACACTAACAATTCCCCACATAAACTAGGTATGTTTATTTTTTCGTGGTGAATTTGATTTGCACTAATCTATTAAACAAGTTCCAAGTATCTGTGTTATTGAAAAAAAAATACTAGACACTTTTGAAGTTGTAGAATGCTTATAAAATTTTAAAAATAAAAAGCCCCAATCGTTAAAACTTTTTAAAATCATGCTCAATATGCTCCAAACGGTGTCAACTATCATCCCTTAAGGCTTTACACCTATTTTAACACCCTGTATAATTTATAGGTGAAATATTTAGTAAACTATTTTACCCGCTTTTATTATACACGCTGTAT
The DNA here is from genome assembly GCA_905333075.3 of Atethmia centrago. Classification (NCBI taxonomy): domain Eukaryota; kingdom Metazoa; phylum Arthropoda; class Insecta; order Lepidoptera; family Noctuidae; genus Atethmia; species Atethmia centrago. The sequence continues at coordinate 14,150,424 of HG995393.1, forward strand.
TTGTGTAAGGGATGTGTAACCCTACGCAAAATACGCGCTTGGACGTGGAGTTTCTATCCCACGCCGACGAAGAATCAACTAGCTATCGATTATGTTGACGCGTACAAAAGATCGTTGGCCCCCTTTCAGTAAAATTTCGTTTCAGGGTTCATTAGAAAACTAGCGTCAGACAGCATCTGTCTGGCATTTAAGCTGAAATGAACCTTTTTGGCGCAGCCGTGAGGCTCACAGTTGTTAAAACATTATTTCCAATTTTATATTCCGTTTTTTTCATTTTGTGTTTCAACGAACTGTGTCCAAATAAACGTTATTCTTTCATACATACATAAACTCACGCCTTTTTCCCCTGGGGGTAGGCAGAAACTATAGAACGTCACCTGCTACGCTCCTTACATTCTCCTTTTGCTTCGTTTACGTTCATACATCTGGTCATACACGCACGCCGGTTGCGAGTACTACGCACCTGACCTTTTTGAAGAACATCACCAATGGTCAATATATGTCTTTCTGGGGCGTCCCCTCCCGGCTTTTCCACTCACATCTACCTTGTAAATATAAACCTTTCCATTATATTCTTTCTTTCTAACTCAAACCGAACAACTACTCCATGGGACGTACATCGTAATCGCGCAAAAAAATGTCCCATTCAAAACTTCAACATCTACTTGACCGACCCAAATGTATGGTCATTTTGCTGAACTCACCGGAAGCTCACGCTGAGCTGGCGACTGGTCGGCTGGTACTCCATCGTGCCGGTGTTGTTCAGAATGTCCCCACACTCGACCGGTTGCTTTCCTTTACCGGCTTGGGTCTCGCTTTTGAGAAGCAACTGGGCTTGTTGCTCTGATATTATTACGACCTGCGGATTATGTTCATTTATTAAAATTTCGTGAGGAAAGTTTTGACTATTAGAGTAGGGGACAAAAAAAGGATGGATGGACTGTGTGTAAGATGATATGGCTAGAAGGGGATTTATAAATGTCGTGAGGAAAGTTTTGACTATTAGAGTAGGGGACAAAAAAAGGATGGATGGACTGTGTGTAAGATGATATGGCTAGAAGGGGATTTATAAATGTCGTGAGGAAAGTTTTGACTATTAGAGTAGGGGACAAAAAAAGGATGGATGGACTGTGTGTAAGATGATATGGCTAGAAGGGGATTTATAAAAATGTCGTGAGGAAAGTTTTGACTATTAGAGTAGGGGACAAAAAAAAGATGGATGGACTGTGTGTAAGATGATATGGCTAGAAGAGGATTTATAAAAATGTCGTGAGGAAAGTTTTGACTATTAAAGTAGGGGACAAAAAAAGGATGGATGGACTGTGTGTAAGATGATATGGCTAGAAGGGGATTTATAAATGTCGTGAGGAAAGTTTTGACTATTAGAGTAGGGGACAAAAAAAGGATGGATGGACTGTGTGTAAGATGATATGGCTAGAAGGGGATTTATAAATGTCGTGAGGAAAGTTTTGACTATTAGAGTAGGGGACAAAAAAAGGATGGATGGACTGTGTGTAAGATGATATGGCTAGAAGGGGATTTATAAATGTCGTGAGGAAAGTTTTGACTATTAGAGTAGGGGACAAAAAAAGGATGGATGGACTGTGTGTAAGATGATATGGCTAGAAGGGGATTTATAAAAATGTCGTGAGGAAAGTTTTGACTATTAGAGTAGGGGACAAAAAAAGGATGGATGGACTGTGTAAGATGATATGGCTAGAAGGGGATTTATAAAAATGTCGTGAGGATAGTTTTGACTATTAGAGTAGGGGACAAAAAAAGGATGGATGGACTGTGTGTAAGATGATATGGCTAGAAGGGGATTTATAAATGTCGTGAGGAAAGTTTTGACTATTAGAGTAGGGGACAAAAAAAGGATGGATGGACTGTGTGTAAGATGATATGGCTAGAAGGGGATTTATAAAAATTTCGTGAAGAAAGTTTTGACTATTAGAGTAGTTGACAAAAAAAGGATGGATGGACTGTGTGTAAGATGATATGGCTAGAAGAGGATTTATAAAAATGTCGTGAGGAAAGTTTTGACTATTAGAGTAGGGGACAAAAAAAGGATGGATGGACTGTGTGTAAGATGATATGGCTAGAAGAGGATTTATAAAAATGTCGTGAGGAAAGTTTTGACTATTAGAGTAGGGGACAAAAAAAGGATGGATGGACTGTGTGTAAGATGATATGGCTAGAAGGGGATTTATAAAAATGTCGTGAGGAAAGTTTTGACTATTAGAGTAGGGGACAAAAAAAGGATGGATGGACTGTGTGTAAGATGATATGGCTAGAAGAGGATTTATAAAAATGTCGTGAGGAAAGTTTTGACTATTAGAGTAGGGGACAAAAAAAGGATGGATGGACTGTGTAAGATGATATGGCTAGAAGGGGATTTATAAAAATGTCGTGAGGATAGTTTTGACTATTAGAGTAGGGGACAAAAAAAGGATGGATGGACTGTGTGTAAGATGATATGGCTAGAAGGGGATTTATAAAAATGTCGTGAGGAAAGTTTTGACTATTAGAGTAGGGGACAAAAAAAGGATGGATGGACTGTGTAAGATGATATGGCTAGAAGGGGATTTATAAAAATGTCGTGAGGATAGTTTTGACTATTAGAGTAGGGGACAAAAAAAGGATGGATGGACTGTGTGTAAGATGATATGGCTAGAAGGGGATTTATAAATGTCGTGAGGAAAGTTTTGACTATTAGAGTAGGGGACAAAAAAAGGATGGATGGACTGTGTGTAAGATGATATGGCTAGAAGGGGATTTATAAATGTCGTGAGGAAAGTTTTGACTATTAGAGTAGGGGACAAAAAAAGGATGGATGGACTGTGTGTAAGATGATATGGCTAGAAGGGGATTTATAAATGTCGTGAGGATAGTTTTGACTATTAGAGTAGGGGACAAAAAAAGGATGGATGGACTGTGTGTAAGATGATATGGCTAGAAGGGGATTTATAAATGTCGTGAGGAAAGTTTTGACTATTAGAGTAGGGGACAAAAAAAGGATGGATGGACTGTGTGTAAGATGATATGGCTAGAAGGGGATTTATAAATGTCGTGAGGATAGTTTTGACTATTAGAGTAGGGGACAAAAAAAGGATGGATGGACTGTGTGTAAGATGATATGGCTAGAAGGGGATTTATAAATGTCGTGAGGAAAGTTTTGACTATTAGAGTAGGGGACAAAAAAAGGATGGATGGACTGTGTGTAAGATGATATGGCTAGAAGGGGATTTATAAAAATGTCGTGAAGAAAGTTTTGACTATTAGAGTAGTTGACAAAAAAAGGATGGATGGACTGTGTGTAAGATGATATGGCTAGAAGGGGATTTATAAAAATTTCGTGAAGAAAGTTTTGACTATTAGAGTAGTTGACAAAAAAAGGATGGATGGACTGTGTGTAAGATGATATGGCTAGAAGAGGATTTATAAAAATGTCGTGAGGAAAGTTTTGACTATTAGAGTAGGGGACAAAAAAAGGATGGATGGACTGTGTGTAAGATGATATGGCTAGAAGGGGATTTATAAAAATGTCGTGAATAATATTGTCTCGCTCATTTATACTGAAAATCATATCTATCGGCCGTCAGAAATAGTTATAATAGTAGGGGAAGACCTAAGAAACGATGGATGAACTGTGTTCAAGATGATATGGCTAGAAAAGGGGTGACTACCGAGATGACAACTAATAGAGAAAATAAAGGGACATGTTGCGCCGACCACGAATAAATTGGGATAGAAGCAGGAGAATGATGATATTTCTTTTATACACATTTTATTATCTTAATACTGTTGACATTACAATACGAGGGCGACATGAAAGTTTTTAGAACTGGCCAATTGTAAACGATAAAACAGTTCAAATTTTGAAAATGGAACTCTTTGTCAATATTATTGTGTATGTATTTTATTCATTTGTCATTTGTTTACGATTTCGCGGCGAATTGAAAATTGTCTGTGTCACGTCAGCATGAATTTAACGCGAGAAAATTTTCGTACAATGATTTTTTATGACTTTCGATGTCTTTTAAGTCAACAAGAAAGTTATGATAGACTTCGATTGGCCTTTTTTCTGAGTTGAGTAATCGAAAATAAAAAAACAACCAAGTTCTGCATTCAAATAAGACGTTCTTGTTATTAATTAAATACGTAACGTACGTTGATATTGAATAAAGTCATACGTATTTTATTTTGGATTGACAATCAAGGTAAAAGGTTAGTTTACCGTTAATATGTATCGATATTGTATTTTTCAAAACGTGTTTTGGTAACAACCAAGTTGTGAAATATACAACATATGTTCAAAATTAACATATATCACTACCACAAACTATACAAATTTAGCATTTTTTTTTTTTCTTAAAACAAGTCTACTTTGATTATTTGCCTCTTGTCAGCGCCTTAACAGAATAATATAAAGAGATTTGCTTCATTAGAACAAATATCTTAAGGAAAAGTTCATATGGAACAAATCTAACTTAGAGAGATGTGTTAATGATTCTAATATAGATTTTACATCGTCCTCAGATTTAATTATAAATTCAACATTATTTATACTAATCTGTATGTGTCAATATAATTTAAAAGAGTGTCCATGGAGTTTCTTGCCCGTTCTTCACCATAGGAACCTACTTCGCTTTGGAATGGGCAACTAGCTTCATATTTCTAACTGACCGACTCCTTGACAATTCAAAAGTGTCTGTAAATGGTTTAATTGACATAAATGCTTTGAGTTTGAGTTTGAATTCAGTATATACATATTTGTTATGGTCGCGAAACATATTTTAACCAAGATACAACTTGACACTGACTGGCCTGCAAATTGCAATACACGTAAGAAAATTTGAATTTAGCGGGCTACCAATGCGAATCCACCTTAATTGGTCAAGGACGGCTAATGAGACACAAATGATTTCCTATTGTTTGACTCCGAATCGGTGTCGCGCGGGGCTTAACAGGTTAATGTGTGTATTGGGCATGGTATACAGGGTGGGTTTTTCAAACGGGGCAGTAAGGGCAGCTACCTTAACCGTTGTAGCTACAGGAAAACGGTCTTAGGACGGTTTATTTTCGGCCAGTCCATCCATCGTAAAAAGTGAGTTGGAGTCTCATTTACTACAAAATTTATGGGAATAGTTTTTGCAATTTCCGACTTTTCTAGTACTCAAACCTCAGTTGGTACCCACTACCGACCAATGAGATCGATTGGCATCAAAAAAAGTTTTTTTTTTTGCGAAACCTGCCCATTTTCTTGATGATTGCACATTTTTTTTAAATCTGTGATTGTTAATCATAATATCTCACAAAGTTAAGGGCAGTCTCCTAAGAGCATTTTCTTGTGGCGACAACGATTAAGGTACCTGCATCTCAAAAATCCATCCTGTATAGTGTGACAATTACATTATAACTAAATATTTTACGGCGTCAGCGATGGCTGAGCGACAGTGCCATCATCGTCAATTAGATTCGGTGGTACGGAATTCATAGTGCAGGTTTACAATCAAACACGATGATACAGCGAATTAGTTAGTAATTTTACTTTGACAATAATTAACACAGTACAATACTAATAACGTTGACGCACTATTTTCTAAGTTCGGGCAAACCAACAGTTTCGCATAAGAGAAGTGGAGGTCTGTATCCATTCGATCCCCTTACAAGACTGTTTAGCTATTTCCCTTACCACGACTCTGCCCATGTGCCGCCCCCTCTAGCGGGCGCGTCACGGCGTTTACCCTCACCTTAGTATTACAATAATTAGTTGAGAGACTATTATCGCTCAACTTTTATAATCTGCGACATATTGATTCAATTGTGTAAAAACGATATAAGTCATACTCACGCTGACTCTAGGAGGCGTCATGTACACGTTGAGCTGACCCCCTACCAGCAGCCGGACTGTGGCCGTGAAGCTACAACATAAATGCATTTGTTTATAGCAACACTGATTATATTTAATTACAATGGCGCCGATTCCCTTGTTCACAAAATAAACTAAATTTAAGTTCAGTGCATCTTATTCTTTCTATTTCATTAAGAAAAGGACAGAAGACAAATTTTAGTTTAGTCCTGTCAAATTAATCAGCACCTGTCACTACTCCATACAAGTTTAGACGTGATTAAAAACTTGCCTTCTAAAATTACGTCAATTTACGTCAAGCGCTGATTAATTTGACAGGACTAAACTAAAATTTATCTTCTGTCCTTTTCTTAATGAGATAGAAAGAAAAAGATGCACTGAACTTAAATTTCGTTTAGATTGTGAACAAGGGAATCGGCACCATTTTCAAAGATTACTTACACACATAAACTCACGCCTTCTCCCCATTGGGGTAGGCAGAAACTACAGAACGCCACCTGCTACGCTTCTTGAATAATCCTTTTGCTTCGTTTACGTGCATACATCAGGGGGACTAATCTCTAAGTCCGTCAACAAACATACGGGCCCGTCCGAAAGTAGTTGATCCGTCAAAACAAGTGACGAATTCAATTTTTCGAACGGAAACACATTGCGAGTAGGGACAACTGTCAAATCGTGTTGTTATTCATTCTCAGTTCGGGCTCCGAAGTAATCTTATGTCCGTAGGTGATACGGAGGAGGAAACGCCTAGAGCAAGGATGCACAGAGTTATAGAGAATAGGGGCACTCGGGCACATTATGAGCCAAAGGCGGGCCATAACTGGGTGAACGTTTTAAAAGTTTTTGAATTAGGTACCTTTTTTTGTAAAACTTACAATATTTAGTTTAATACCTGGCATTGCATTGCCGTGACATTTTTCGCCCCCCCCCCCATCCCCTGTCCCCCTCTCGCCCGAACTCACCCGAGTTCTACCCGAATAGCTCGCAACACATGCTTGATAATGTAGCTAGGACTTCACAGTCCTCAGTTCGAAACAAACTCACGAGATCACCCTCGTGAGTTTGTTTCGGCCTTTCTTCGTCTTTCGTCAGATAGGAAACGCCGAGCTCATTTAGTTTTTTTTCTAAATTCGATTGACTTGTAAAATTGTTTGAACACACCTACTTACAGAAGATAAAATCATTGCATTTAATTTCATCATAATTAAGTATACGACACTGTCAACATTTATTTTATAATTTTCTTTTAATTTCCGTACTTTTTTAATTGGTTGGCGAGCCGCACGCGTACAGACAGCGGCAGTGACAGTTTAGCGAGTAGGTCCCTTGCTCACACACGCGCGCGGTTTCATAATTTTCAAAGATTAATAAAGAGTAAATTTGTAATATATTGACGCACTCAAGTGTGGGGCTTGTGGCTGAATAATAACAGCCGCACGGGTCGATCTTCACGGTTAAAGAACGCATGCCGCGGTCGGTTCGTGGATGGGTGATCATACATTACATATGGAGACCCCTCCAAGCCTCGGAAAGCACGTTAAGCCGTTGGTCCCGGCTGTCATTTGTAGATCTTTGACAGTCGTTACTGAAAGGTTATCGTTTTACCCAGTAACTGGGTTGTGGAGGTCAGATAGGCAGTCGCTTCATGTAATATACTCGTATTCAGCTGCATCCGGTAAGACTAGAAGCCGACCCCAACATATTTGGGAAAAGGCAGGCAGATGGTTTTTTTTTTTTTTGGGTGGGAAATCATCAAATAACTTCTCCCGCTCTGGGCGGAGCGGGAGGGTGTGTCAGGCTCTTACTGACTAAAACCCACCCGTATTCCTTCCGTTGCCTGTGTTGCGGGCGCCTCGGTGACCCATTAGTACTTCCCTGGATTGATTTATGTTATCTTACCGTGTGTTAGTCTTCATAACCTGGGGCGGTTGCTTCTCAATTACGAAGGTAGAGGTCACCAAGGTCGACAGCAACCCGGTTACCTGATGAACAAAAAAAATCAAAATATTAGATTTCACATAAATCTACATGGCCACTTATGAACCGTCAGAAGCTAGGTGCGCGGTTCCAGTTGCTCGTTTCCTATGGAGAAGAGCCGGCAAGAAACTCCACGGTTACTCTTTTAAAAATAATTGCCTTTTACAATGTCTTCAGATTACAGTGTTAATAGGTACGGGAGGACAGTGTAGGCCTGTCAACAAGTACCAGGTACTTAATAAGAAATAAATGGTCTACATTCTCACATTCACAAAATATAAATAAAAGAATTTATGTGAAAAAAATAATAAAATATAAATATAGGTATTAATAAAAAAATAGGTTGTCTGTAATGTTAGTTTACGGACGATAATTTTACGTGATAACGAGAGAGAGATGCGCCACAAGCCGAACGCTTAGGCCGATCGTGCCTCTCTATCGCTAGTTCCTGCTCTCGCTTGCACGCTCGGCTCAGGCGGAACGTGACAATGAGTCATGCTTTTTCGTGCGTGCAGCCGGCGTTCATCGATTTATAAGACGTTATCACGTCAAAAAAAAAAGACAATCATCATCATCATCTGCCTGCCTTTTTCCCAACGATGTTGGGGTCGGCTTACAGTCTTACCGGATACAGCTGAATACCAGTATTTTACATGGAGCGACTGCCTATCTGACCTCCATAACCCACTTACTGGGTAACACGATACCCCTTGGTAAGACTGGTTGTCAGACTTTCCAGCTTCTGACGATCTGTAACGACTGTCAAAGATCTACAAATGACAGACAAAAAAAAGACAATACAATTTTAATTTACGCGTTGACTTACTTCTTACTTTGCGTCATGTTTTCCGTATTTTATTTCTTTCTTCCCAACATCAACCCTCTTGGCACCAATATTGGCTACCAAGAATGTACCAAACCCAAAAGCTGTACCTTTTTTTTTTTTGGGTGGGAAATTATCAAATAACTTCTCCCGCTCTGGGCGGAGCGGGAGGGTGTGTCAGACTCTTACTGACTAAAACCCACCCGTATTCCTTCCTGTTGCCTGTGTTGCCAGGGGCCTCGGTGACCCATAAGTACCTTCCCGCGACCCCGGCAGGCATCGGCCCTAGTGGACCCCTACTTTGTGCTGACATCTCTTTGAGGCACGCGTGGAATACGACGCGCCGTCGACCCGGGCCTGGTCCTTACCGGACGGTGAGCTACCCATTGCTCACCGTCCGCAAGCCCGCGCCTACGGTGGCCGGAAATCCGCCCGGGATTCCCGACGCCCAAAAAAGCTGTACCTGCTTGCTCATCTCGTCCAGCATCTCGGCCAGGTGCGGCTGGCGCAGCTCCACGATGGTCTTGGTGTTGATGCGCGCCACGTTGTTGACCTGCTGGCGCGTGAGCCAGATGAGGTCCGCCAGCAGCTCGCACCACTCCTGGATGGTGTTCAGGTTGGACTGCATCGGGACGCCGTTGCCGCTCAGTTGCTGCTCGCGTTTCCATCTGGGGACGAATAGATGTAGATTAGTTAAAAAAAAACTGAGGAATTATGTGATAAGATGTTAAAAAAAAAACAAACATACAGACGAAAATATAACCTCTTTCTTTTTGGAAGTAGCTCAGAAAGTAAAAAACCGGACAAGGGCGTGTCGGACCACATTGGAGGGTTCCGTAGTTGGGATGAATTTATCCCAAGAACAAACAAGACTTAAGGCGCTGACAAGACCCAATTGACCAAAATAGGCTTCTCATAAGAAAAAAAAAAATGCCAAATCTGTATAGTTTGTGGTAGCGGAAAAAATATATGTTAATTTTGAACATATTTCCCAGAACTTCGTTGTTACCAAAACAGGTTTTGGAAAAAAATCTTGATACAAACTAACGTTAAACTAACCTCTTACCTTGAGTTCTAATCCAAAATATTTTTAGTAAATATTAACACACGTTACGTATTTAATTAATAACAATAACGTCTTATTTGAATGCAGAACTTGGTTGTTTATTATTTTCGATTACTCAACTCAATTTTGAGTAAATAGATAATTGCTTCATATTTTGCAATAAATTACAAGCGTTTTGTCATCGCGCTTCTCTTTCTTTTCTATGCAATCTGACCGTGACCGCGGTTTAGGTGTTGTTAGCGTCTTGACATTGTAGTTGAAAAGCATGTTCCCCCATACAATCCTACTGATAACTTAAAACTATTTATTGAATATATTTATATAACTTTTTTTTAACATAACTTTAAAACTTTATATTAAATTTATTAAAAAAAAACATTTGAGACCCTCACAACAAGCCCTTTCATTTGATATGTCACACGGTACAGTTAGCAAAATTATTTTTTTTTAAATTTGCCCCCCAAAAGTGACCGTCATATTAAAAATTAATTTATTAACGTTACACTTCCGTGTTGGGTTACAGATATTCATATGTGTACCAAATTTCAACATAATCAGACCAAGGTGACAGACGGACGGACGGACAGACGGACATAGTCATAGTCATTTATTCAATAATAAGAAAAAGTATCTGAATTTACAAAAGAAATTAAATTAAAATAAACATTTACCATGCAATAAGACAAAAATGTATACATCGCTAATAATTAATAATAAAAACATAAAATAATCAATACTAGTCGATCATAATCATAGCAAAATCTTAACAATAATAATCAAATTAATAATCAATTCAATAATATATAAGTACCAATGTCAATAGTATACAAATGTCAATAATCAAATAACTACAATACAAAATTAAAATTAAACAATTCTAAATTCAAATAAAATCAATCAAATAAAAATTCAAAAGACATTTATAATTCAATTCATCTACAGATTATAGACACCTATTCAACAGGAAACCCTTAAGTTGGGTTTTAAAAGTACTCGCGTAGATAGTGGCTTTAATGTCCATAGGCAACTTATTAAATAACTTGATCGATTGGTATCGTGGACTGTGTTCCACAATATTGTAGTTTGGATGGATAATATTATATTTAATATCCTTTCTACGTGTACCTTCCCTAATTCGCCTTTCTTCTGTTGTCTCATAATCATGAATGTATTTGGCCATGTTGCTCAAAAGTACTAAGACATAAATGCTCGGTACTGTAAGAATACCCAGATTTGTAAAATGCTGACGACAACTCTTTCTTTGAGATATTCGTACCATGGTCCGGATTGCGCGTTTTTGTAACACGAAGGCTCTTTTACTATTATAAAAATAATAATTAATATATTAAATAAAATAATAATAATAATTAATATATTAATTAATGTATTAAATTATTAAGTCACCACTGTGTGGATCGCCTTGAGGACACGGTGGAGCATACGGTGGTCTGCCCGAGCACCGCCGTGTCCTCGTGGAGGCGATTGCGGCAGAGATCTCTCGCGTCCGGCCCTGGTTCAGGCCATGGTACGGAGCGAGAGGGCATGGGCAGCCGTCACCTCCTTTTGCGAAGCAGTAATGCTCGCTAAGGAGGAGGCGGGACGGTTGAGGGAAAGGCATGTTTCGCGCCCTCTCGCCCCTAGCCGCCGCAGAAGACGCCCTGGGCGTCGGGAATCCCGGGCGGATTTCCGGCCACCGTAGGCGCGGGCTTGCGGACGGTGAGCAATGTTTAGCTCACCGTCCGGTAAGGACCAGGCCCGGGTCGACGGCGCGTTGTGTTCCACGCGCGCCTCAAAGAGATGTCGTCAGCACAAAGGTAGGGGTCCACTAGGGCCGATGCCTGCCGGGGACGCGGGAAGGTACTTATGGGTCACCGAGGCCCCCTTTTTTTTTTTTTTTGTGGATGACTATTTTTTTTTTTTTGGATGGGAAATCATCAAATAACTTCTCCCGCTCTGGGCGGAGCGGGAGGGTGTGTCAGACTCTTACTGACTAAAACCCACCCGTGTTCCTTCCTGTTGCCTGTGTTGCCAGGGGCCTCGGTGCGGGAAGGTACTTATGGGTCACCGAGGCCCCCGCAACACAGGCAACAGGAAGGAATACGGGTAATAGTCATAGCTATTTCCCCAAAGAAGTACACTGTATCTAATTTTTGATTCAACCAACGCAAAATATACCTTTTTCAGTTGTTCTATACTAATTTCATTTCTTAGAGCTCTCAGAGCGTACCATGCGGATGATACCGACGCGTCAATCGCCTTCAATTCCGGTTTCCAATTCAGCCGTTCATCTAATATCGACACACGAGTGGTCCTAATAAGGGTTCCGTTTTTACCTTTTGAGGTACGGAACCCTAAAAACCGGCAAAGTGCGTGTCGGACCACGCACAATGAAGAGTTCCGTAGTTGGGATGAATTTATCCCAAGAACAAACTTAACATTGTAGTTGAAAATCTTGTTCTCCCATACATTCCAACTGCAAATATAAGTTTGTACGCACAATATTGAGATTTACATGCTATTTCAACAACAGACTTCTCATAGGTTTTCCTATTATCTGTAAGAATAGAACAATTTTCTGTAATTAACAAAAAAAAAGAATATTATATTAATAATAAATAAAAATATATTTTATATTACTAATGTAGGCTCAGTAGTTTCAGATATGGTTAATTTTCGTCAATTTTCTAAAAACTTTAAAACTATATATTTATTTTAAAATTATAACAAAAATATTTGAGACTCGCAGTACGTGAGCTTTTATTTAATGCGTCACATCTGCACAACAAGGGCCAAATCTAACGACATTGGCAAACTTCACCAATATTGACCATATCCACCAATGTTGGCCAACACCACCAACATGGTCTGTACTCACTTGATGAGCTCCTCGTCCAACACCTGGCTCTGCAGCTGGCGAAGGTTGGCGATATTTTCCTTCATGTGGTCCACCAGCTCCATCTGAGATTGGCTTATTTGGGCCACCTGGAGAACAAATAAACATAATATTATAATAAGCACTATTATAGGCCGAGAGAAAGCGTTCCTGAAATCTGTCAGTTGGACACGATTATTACCTAAATTCGAATTATGAATTCACTGGAGTAATCAGACATGAGTTAGCTGTCACTTTGTGTACTAAAATTGTCATATTGATTGTATTCTAGACTTTTAAACTTATTATTACACATTTATTTTACACTTATACAAGGTGTTGTTTTGGATCTGCAAAACATTTTGCGAATTAAAAAAAAAAAAAAAATTAAAAAAAAAAAACTTAATAAAATAAATAAATATGTAAGTATAAAAAAAGAGATAAAATTTAAAAATCTAAAATAATGAGTATTATTGATTATCGACTTGGTATCGTATTGATATAATATGATTATTTACGAGTTTCATAACAACCTCCTGAAATGTTTTGCAGGTTCAAAACTGCATCTTGTATAAGTCGATTAAACTAAACGATCACCATTACAATAAATATGACCATTTGATTACACAAAGTGACAGCTAGCACATGCCAGATTACTCCAGTCAATTAATAATTCGACTATTAAGGGGACTACAGGACCTAAACGCAACTTTTATAATGCTTTAAAGTATATGATCCACTGCAGTAAACAAAATCAGAAAATATATGATATTCTTCAGGATATATGCTAGGTAGATAGTGTGTTGAAAACATAAGATAAGATAAGATAAGATAAGATATATTTATTTGCTCAAACATGTGTTTACATACAATAATATAAAAATGCATGTAAGATGATAATATATAATAATAATTGTTCTGACATGTTTGCCACATACTATGGCGTGCAAATGTTTTGCATTACAAAATTGTGTTCACCTTAAATAATTATTTTCAGTAACATTCATTTTAATTTAATTTAGCAAAATTATTAATAAATGTCAAAATTTTACATAGCAATATAAAAATAATAATAAAATATAACGTCATAGTTTAATACAAGTCTGTGAATTAAAGAAGTAATAAATAAAATTATAATGTCAAAATCTATGTCACAGTAAATTGTTCTGTCAGAAATTCATTAATGTTATAATATGCTTTGCCAGTTAAAAATGATTTTAGTCTTTTCTTCAATTGTACATTATTAAGCTCTCTCCAACTTTTAGGTAATTTATTATATATAATAGGAGCCATGAAGAAAACACTTTTGCGCATAAGTGCAGTCTTACTCTCATGAAGGCAGAGCTGATTTTGATCACGCCTGTTTCTGGGATATTTATCTGCCATCCGCGAAATAATAATACAACTAATTTCATACAATAGAAAATAATCAAGAAAATACCTCTAAAAATTTCTTTTAACGATTAAAAACCATACTAATATACATGCAATCATTCTGATTTTTTGTCAGATTATTCTACAAGCAACATATTAGCATAATAGTGTTTTATTTATTTTTTATACAATATACAGCTTTTTTGTAAATCGATAATTGCTTCATATTTTGCAATAAATTACAAGCGTTGTGTCATCGCGCTTCTCTTTCTTGTCTATGCAGTCCGACAGTGACCGCGCTTTAGGTGTTGTCGGCCTCTTGAAGTTTAAATTAGTAAAACACGATATCTTTTGTAATCAGCTAACAGGTTGTAGGAACGCATTCTCTCATCGGCCGGAGTTTAGCGCTTTGTCCGCGTGGGTTTTGGATTTCTCTGTTCCAAACACTACATTTTCCTAAATCTAATGCCGGATAATTTAACACTAGGCGACACTTAAATTTACATAATTAGCCTATAATGTTCCCACTGCTGGGACACAGGCCTCTTCTCTGTGAGAGGCAGTGGGCCGTGATCCACCACGCGGGCCCAGTGCGGGTTGGTAGATCTCATGTCTTCGAATTTTTGGTTCCAGGACATGCCGGTTTCCTCACGATGTTTTCTTCACCGTTTTGAGAGCAGTGGTGATGTAATAATTTACACTAAGTAAAGCGCCTGAACCTAAGTCAAAGCCGCTACACTGGGCCACCACTGCTCACACTTAAGAGGCCTAGAGGAGCTAAACGCAAGTTTTATAACGCCTAAAACTATATGATCCACTGCAGTAAACAAAATCAGAAAAATATATGATATTCTTCAGGATATATCCTAGGAAGATAGTGTGTTGAAAACATAATATAACTAATTTGATACGATAGAAAAAAATCACGAAGTTACCTCTAAAAAAATCTTTTAACGCGTAAAAATCATACTAATATACATGCAATCATTCTGATTTTTTGTCAGATTATTCTTCAAGCAACATATTAGCATAATAGTGTTTTAATTTTTTGATTTAATCGATGGATTTATTGTAAATCGTATATTCTTATTTCCGAGCATAATACGTACGCATGTGTGCGTAAACGCCTGTGTACCGACAGTGCCGGCCGAGGCCTGATGCTATACAGACGTGTCGCTCTTTTCGCCGCATTATTTCCGCCCCGATTGTTTAATGTTTTTGTAAAGTTTTGTTTGTGAATTCCTTGTTTCATATTTTCTTTGCGTAAATATTTTTATTTCGTGTAGATATAAAATACTTTAAGTTAAAATAGCGTAATAAAGTACTAGTTTGTTATAAAGTTGTATCATTTGTAAAAGAAAAATCAACAAAAAAAGAAAAAGAGTAAAGAAATGGAATGTCATGGGAAAGAAAGTGAAACCCGTTGCGAGGACTAAAAATTAAAAAAAAGTTCATATAAATCAAATGCCGAACTTATGAACGAAATTAAAAGGTAAGATAGAGCATTATATTATTACTAAATATTTATTTTTATAATCATAAAACTATGAATTTTGGAAACGTCTAAGTAAGTGCAATCAGTTCATATGGTCTGTATTTTCGGTGCCTCTTTCAAATGATACAGTAGCGAATTTAAAAGAAGTGTGGAATTACAGTCTAGAATGTCTGGGTTCAAATCTCAGGGATTTTGTTTTTTATTTGATTTGAATTATTTACTATATTTTGCACTGACTCTAATTTTATATGAAACTGACATCAATTTAATTCATTAATAACATAAATATTTTATTAATGAATTAAATTCAGGCAAAACATGTTGGTCCGGTAAAATAAATGTTTCCATCTACATGTGCATATTCATGTATCATGTTACACATGTTTGAACAAATAAATTTATCTTTATCTTATTTAAACTACTACGATGTACATATATTTATTAAATACATTTCTATAATTAAGTATATAAAAAAAAACCTTTAAAATCGAATTATTTTTACAGGAGCAAAACGGTCGAATATATCAACACGGAAATTATTCCAATACGTAAGTATCTCCACCTTATACAGGGTGGCCCAAAAGTCGTAGATAAAACGCAACTAAGGGTTAGATGGGGTCATCCGCTGCAAAAAGTTGTTCTACGGGAGGTCCTTAAGGTCAACCCCTGCAGAGTTATAATGTATTTTGTGTTTTTATGAGAAAATTGACTTTTTTTAACTAATTATTATTAAAATTCGAAAAAATCTACATCCTGTATCTTTTTTATAATTTTCACTAGATTGGTACTGATGAGTCCTTGCGTTAGACATGCTATTTATGGTTGTTTATTGGGTGTGTTGAAGATAATATTAAGTTTAACGATTTTTTTTTCTCAAATCATAACTTTTTATTTACTTCGGACCCCACTGTGAAAAAAAAATACTCTACCGAAAAGTGATCCTGTATTACAAGTTTTGGCGCATTTAATAGGGATTCTGAAAAGGTATTACACATGGCTATACGTGGCTTTGATATCTTTCAAGGACGATTATTCGTAGCAAGGCCAAAGTTAACCCAACCATAAAACTCGGTTAGGCTTATTTAAAAATAAACTGGAACTAATAGAATTAATCACCCGTCAGTTCTGGTAGCGATATCTTTTCTAGGAAACAAAAGGCAGGGCCAGCCGGGGCGGGGGCCGGGGGATGCGCGTGAGCATGTTTCTCTAGAATGTTTAGTGTTCTTTAGTGACTCGCTTTCTGCCTGTGAGTACGCACGTGTTCTTTTTCTCGGTTTTACGACGACTTGTGATCAGTTTCTTTCCTTTGACCTACGCTTTGTTTCTCGGACTTGTGACAGATTGCCTACCTGTGACCAGTGCTGTGTGAATCGGACTAGATTCAGAATCAGACGGATCGGCTACAAAAGTGGACAGATGGCTGCTGCTAGGAGAGAATACACCCAACGGGAGTATGCAGAAATGCATTACCTGTATGGCTATTGCGGCGGTAATGCCCGGGCTGCTATCAGGGAATATCGTCAACGCTACCCTAAACGTGATCGTTTTCCGGACTACAGGGTTTTTATGCGCGTACATAATTCGTACATGGAGGGAGTCTTACCCGGTCAGCATGCTCCGAGAGCAGGCAGACCAGTGGTGCAATTTGAAAATGAAGACGAAGTGCTGAGAGAATTACGATTGGATCCTAGTATAAGTCAACGCCAAATATCCCGTAAGCTCGGGATTCCAAGATCGACGGTGCAACGTGTCATTAATAGAAACAAATATCACGCCTACCATGTGCAAAGGGTGCAAGCTTTGCTGCCCGGTGACTGAACCTAGAGTGCGGTTTTGCAGAGAGATGCTAAGATACCACAGAGAGGATCCGCAGTTCTTCAACAAGGTTTTATGGAAGGATGAGTCAACTTTTAGAAGAATGGGAGTATTCAATATCCAGAATCTACATTTTTACTCCAGCGTAAACCCCCATATCATAAGAAATGATCGATTCCAGCATCTGTTTGGTATTAACATGTGGGCTGGTATAATTGGCCAGCAGTTGGTGCTGCATGAAATGCCAGCAAGGCTGAATGGTGCTCAGTATTTAATTTTTTTGCAAAATAATTTAAACCATATTCTTAACGAAGCTGAAGTTCCAGTAGAAAGAATAGCAGAAATATGGCTGCAACATGATGGCGCCCCACCTCACTACGCTCGAGCAGTTAGAGATCATTTGAACGAGCGCTTCCCCAACCGGTGGATTTGTCGAGGCGGACATATTGCGTGGCCACCCCGGTCGCCCGATTTAAATCCATTAGATTTTTTTACTTGGGGCTATTTTAAAGAAATAGTTTACCAAGGAGAGAACAATAGCGAACAAGAACTACGACAAAAGCTCGAATTTGCTAGGGTACAAGTTACTAACAATATAGGTGCATTCCGTAGGTTACGTAGGAATTTTATTAGACGGTGCAGATTATGTATTATGGTCAGAGGCAGGAATTTTGAGAATATATTGTAAAATGTTTTGCTTAATAAAACAATTATTTCACAATCGTTGTTTTGTTTTTTCGTCCTAGAAAGATATTAGAGCCACTCATGGCCATGTGTAATACCTTTTCAGAATCCCTATTAAATGCGCCAAAACTTGTAATACAGGGTCACTATTCGGTAGAGTATTTTTTTTTCACAGTGGGGTCCGAAGTAAATTAAAAGTTATTATTTGAAAAAAAAAATCGTTAAACTTAATATTATCTTCAACACACCCAATAAACAACCATAAATAGCATGTCTAACGCAAGGACTCATCAGTACCAATCTAGTGAAAATTATAAAAAAGATACAGGATGTAGATTTTTTAGAATTTTAATAAGAATTAGTTTAAAAAAGTCGATTTTCTCATAAAATCACAAAATAAATTATAACTCTGCAGGGGTTGACCTTAAGGACCTCCCGTAGAACAACTTTTTGCAGCTGATGACCCCTTCTAACCCCTAGTTGCGTTTGATCCTCGACTTTTGGGCCACCCTGTATAAGCTATAATAACAATAAATAGAAGCTAAAAATTTCAAATGTTTTTGTTTTTTTTCCAGAAAAAGACCTCGGCTTATTTGATAATAGGCATGACGAAATAACTGGTTCATCTGAAAATTGCGATGTTATTTGTCACAAGTAAGAATTTAAATTAATGAATATTATAGAAAACTTAAATTATTATTGAAGAAGATTTTTCCGCAAACACATTTTACTTAGATTGATTACTTAGAATTCTTGTAGGTTTAATATTTCAATGTTTTATACGAAAAAAAATATATCTTATCTTTCAAGAAATTATATTTGTATTCATTTCTTTTTCAGATGGAAAACTATAGGTACTCCTGAAAAGAACATCCAAATTGGACATAGGGTTATTAACGTTTCCCACGTTTTGGCAAAGTTATATGAGATCTCAAATTACGGACCATTAGATAGAAACCTAACAAAAAGTTTGAAATTAAATTTCACATAACGTTAAACCTGAAAAAGAGCGTAAAACTTGGTATTTTTTTTTTGTAATAAAAATGTTTTTAGTTTAATTGAATCAGTTTTATTTAAAAATAGCTGTTCCCGCGATCCAGGATGAAACGTAGCCTATGTCCTTCTCCAGATAATGGTCTGCCCATGTCCCAAATTTGATCTAAGTCCGTTTAGCTGTTTCAGCGTGAAAGCATAAGAAACAAAACTCACTTTCGCATTTATAATATTAGTTAGGAACGCATCCTTAATTTTTCAAGTATCACATAAAACAAATAAAAAAAATTTCATTGTCCTATTTATTTTTTGTTAGATCTATACTATCGCGCTATACGCGCAAACTGTAAGAACTTGCGCGTCGTTGCTGCGCCATCTATTAGAATACACGGGCGTAACCTCGCTATGCTGTTAGTTATATTGGCGTCGTCGTTAGATGGCGTTCACATCGATTGTGTAAATGTGTGCATGCGTTTTTCAAGGACACTTAGGTCTTGTAGTCCTCTTAAATTGAATGCCTAAATATTGATGCACTGTTCGATTTTCAACTCTCGGCGCCGAGTCGAGCGGCGAAAATCCAACAGCGAAGTATTCGAGAAAATCTATTCATTGATTTCTGAGAAAATCGCGAACATCCAAACATGCTATAAACAATATATTGAAGCTGTTTGTTAGTGTTGGTGGGCCACTATCCTAACTCGCACCAAGACGATGACATCGCGCTGCCGCATGCCGCGTCTGACTCAGCGGGTAGTTATTTTGCATAATTATGCTAGAGAAAAACTTAGATTATTGAAGAATAGTTAAATAAGTTTTACGGAAACACAGTTAATCGAGCTTGTTTGCGGCGGTATTAGCGACTTCAATATTAAAACTGCATCCTTGAATAGTAATATCGCTCTTTTTTAACTTACCAAAGCATTGAGTTTCCTCTCGGTCTCTTCGATCTGAACGCGGAGACATGCTACCAAGTCGCGCCGTTCGTTCGTCATGGATTGCTGAAGATAGTTCATGTGACCTGGTGGACAGAACAAGGTTAAAATAAGTATATTCAGCCTATCTTGTGCCCACTGCTGAGACACAGATCTCTCTTTTATTTGCTGGGGAAATTAGGTTTGAGCCCTCAAAATCTTGACAGCGATTTTTTCTTGAATCGTGTTTTTGAATTTAGCTCTTCAAATAATTCAATAAAAAAGACATTTTTCAGGAACGCGTCAAGTTAAAAAAAAAAACAGAATCACGTTTTTGTGAATAAAAGTTGAGGCAAAATAGTTAACAGAAAAATGTTGAGGTTAAAATATGAAAAAAAAAATGGTAAAACCGATATAATTTTTTTCCGAATTGTTTTTTTTATTTCATTTTATATTTTTTAACAACAGAATAAAGTTTTATTTATTGGCTCCATCTGACTTAGTTACAAGAAAGGAGGTCAACAAAGACCCATATAACTTTGCCCAAACATGTACCTCGAGGTACACGTGCACCAAATCGTTAAGAAAAATAGACCTTCTCACGTTAAATACTGCGAAAACAAATTACATACGCTATTCCACCTATAAAAGGTCACAACCAGATGAAGGGTTCAACATTAAAGTACCCTCATGTGATATAGCTAACAATAATAATTGCGCTTGTCCCATAATTAATAAAGTTTTGGAAACAAAATATTTAGGAGTAATTATTGACCACAGATTTTCATGGTACTCTCATGTTGAACATGTTACTGGAAGGATTAGGAAATTAAGGTGGATTTTCAAAACACTAAAATATATTGCGCCTACAAATATAAAAAAGAAATCAGGCTCTCACAGGAATTTATTAAATGAAATATATATCTCTCTAGCACAATCTGTTATAGCCTACTGTATCACAATATGGGGCGGCGCAGCAAAATCAAAGTTTATACATACATCGTTGAACGAGGACAACGTGCCGTAATAAAAATAATGTATCTTAAAAGGATTACATACTCTACTGAAAGTCTATCAGGATAGTGGACTGCTTTTTGTTAGAAAGTTATACATCATATAGAACGGTCTAAAGAAACAAAAGAATCTACCATATGATCAAAATACAATAACAAGAAGACGGAAAGATCTCATAGCACTGGTTCCACAAACTAAAACAAAATTTGCTGCAACTGTTTAACAGGATAAATAAAAAGATATATGTAAATAATAAACAATTACACGAGTGTAAAAAAAATCTTAGAAATTGGATAAATACACTAAATTACGCAGACACTGGTGCTGATTCCCTTGTTCATAAACTAAACTAAATTTAAGTCCAGTGCATCTTTGTATTTCATTAAGAAAAGGACAGAAGATAAATTTTAGTTTAGTCCTGTCAAATTAATCGGCGCCTGTCACTACTCCATACAAGTTTAGACGTGATTAAAAACTTGCCTACTAAAATTACGTCTATTTACGTCAAGCGGTGATTAATTTGACAGGACTAAACTAAAATTTATCTTCTGTCCTTTTCTTAATGAAATAGAAAGAAAAAGATGCACTGAACTTAAATTTAGTTTAGTTTGTCAACAAGGGAATCGGCACCAATGTGGCACTATTGTTTATATCTAAGGTACTGAACAAATTGAATATTGCTGTGGAAGAGCGGAGTCTCCTAACACAGGCATTACTTGCGTAAAAGGAGGCTCCAATCACCAACTAATGTAAAACTTTTTTGGAAATGAAATAAAGATTTTGTATTTGTATTTGTTTACGTTCATACATCTGGTCATACACGCACGTCGGTTGCGAGTACTACGCACCTGACCTTTTTGAAGAACATCATTAATGAGGTCACTGTATACTATATATCTTCCTGGAGCGTCCCCTTGCGGCATTTCCACTCACATCTCCCCTGTAAATACCTTTTGTCAGTCGCCTTTCAATCATCCTCTCAACATGACCAAACCATCTAAGCATACTCTTTAAAATTTTTGTCATTACATCTTTTTACCCCCATGGGAAGAAGGCTGAGTTTTTGTATGTATGTAATAAATAGTATCTCACCCTTGTTCTTCAAGCATTCGTGGTACTGCAGTGAGAATGACTCGATGTTAGCTTGCAGCGTGCGGATCTCTTCGCCCACGATGTTCACCTTCTGACGGACGGTCTGCAGGCCCGTTATTAGCTGTAAAAAAATACATTTATTTTATTTATTACTAGCAATTTTCCAGCGACTTTTGCCGTACACAGGTTATTTTTAAACTGGAAACTACTTTAGCCGCCTTGAGAAATGTTTGGTAGGGGTAAAACTTATGAGTTCGCGTCACCGGCGCGCAGTGCCTTGTGGACATGTACACACATATACAACGTGCTTCTTTTGATGTCCCGTCACTCTAAGGTTATCCTTACTAGCCTGCCGGGGTCGCGGGAAGGTACATAAGGGTTACCGAGGCCCCTGGCAACACAGGCAACGGAAGGAACACGGGTGGGTTTTAATCAGTAAGAGTCTGACACACCCTCCCGCTCCACCCAGAGCGGGAGACGTTATTTGATGACTTCCCAGACAAAAAAATATCCTTTGGTACTATAATATTATAAATGCGAATTTGAGTTTGATTGTTACGCTATCACGCTAAAACGGCTAAACGGATTTGGATGAAATTTGGCACATGGGTAGATCATGACCTGAATTAGGCGTATAAAATCAAAGGCAGCTAAATCCACTATTGGTAATTTATGGGTTGAGAATGCTATTCTAAGCATCAAAGAAATTGCTACCAGTTTCGGAAAATATTTGGCATCAAAAGCAGCTCAATCCTTTACAAATACCGTTCAAAAGTCAGGTTAGCAACAAAGTTAGCTATATCCCGCTTTGTGAGAATCAAAAATAGCTAAAATGCAACTGACCAATCAGAGAGCTCCGTTGTCCTTCTTTCAATCTTATTATTATTTTATTTCGCAAAATAGAATGTAGAACCCTTTTTAATAATTCTTTATTATTGTCTTTAACACTCTTCTCGAACACTCGTCTCGAACTTTATACATTACGCATAGTAGGTACATCGCTAACTTTATCACGTGATTGATTTCTTGTCAGAATTGAATGCAGCTATTTCCATTATAGCCATAATCAAACACAGCTAAATCCAAGAGTTGGTAACAAATACAGCTAAATACAATACTAAAAAATTAACCCCAACTATGGTCTGTCAGTGTGTTATACCTAAATCTCTTGATTCCTACCCTTCGTATTCTTGAGTTACCTTTATACAATGTGGCCAGCTTAAAATAAAACTAAAGGCGTTTTTCTCGTGTGAAAAATAGCCAAAAGTGGATTTAGCTGCCTTTAGCTCCCTTCAAAATGGTTGAGCTGAATGGTGCTGATCCATGCGTCATGCTCGTGAACGGGCGCCGTCAGTTGCGACTGGTCACCTCTTAGCGTCCTCGGCTTATTTGTAATTATTTTATTTAGAAATTGTTTTTGTTTCTCTTTTTACTATGGGCGCGTTTTTTTATTTTACATCGTCCTCACATTTAGTTATAATTTCAACATTATTTTTGTACTAATCTTTATGTATCAATTTAATTTAAAAGAGTGTCTGTGGAGTTTCTTGCCCGTTCTTCTCCATAGGTACCTACTACGCTTTGGAATGGGCAACTACTAGCTTCATATTTCTAACTGACCGACTCCTTGAGAATTCAAAAGTGCCTGTAAATGGTTTAATTGAAATAAATGCTTTGAGTTTGAGTTTGATTATAAACGCCTCATAGGAAACTTTTTATCCAGATAATACGTTTCCGTGGGATAATTTCCGACCTCCACGCGGGGGAAGTCGCGGGCAAAAGCTAGTGATATAATAATAATCTAAACTAATATTATAAAGAGAATAGATTTGATATTTGGTATGTTTGTTTGTTACGCTTGCACGCTAAAACAGCTGAACGGATTTAGATGAAATTTGGCACATGGGTACACCATGACCTGGGGGACAAAAGATACTTCTTATCCCGATATTCCCACGGGATCGAGACTTATTCGGCTGAAACTGGGGGGCGCAGCTGGTAAATATATATACTTGATATTATTAAGAATTGAATGTTGATTTTATTTTTATTTTAACCTGTTAAGCCCCGCGCGACACCGATTCGGAGTCAAACAATAGAAAATCAATTGTGTCTCATTAGCTGTCCTTGACCGATTAATCATTATGTTGAAAGATTTGTCAAAGACTTTCGTATTGAGACACTGTGGTATGTGGGACGAGAAGATATCCGATGACCTTGTGAAGGCCGCAGGAATCAACTGGATGCGGGAAGCACAGACCCCGTCGAAGTGGCGGTGCTTGGGAGAGGCCTATGTCCAGCAGTGGACTTTCGGCTGAAATGATGATGATGATGATGATGATGAATTATGTTGCTTTGTCATTAATTTAATGTAAAATTAATTGAAAAATTGCCATATCTGTATAGTTTGTGGTAGTGGAAAAAATATATGTCAATTTTGAACATATTTCCCAGAACTTGGTTGTTACCAAAACACGTTTTGAAAAAAAATCTCGATACAAACTAACGTTAAACTAACCTCTTACCTTGAGTTCCAATCCAAAATATCTGTATTAAATATCAACATACGCTACGTATTTAATTAATAACAATAACGTCTTATTTGAATGCAGAACTTGGTTGTTTTTTATTTTCGATTACTCAACTCAATTTTGAGTAAATAGACAATTACTTCATATTTTGCAATAAATTACAAGCGTTGTGTCATCGCGCTTCTCTTTCTTTTCTATGCAATCTGACAGTGACCGCGGTTTAGGCGTTGTCAGCGTCTAAGTGTTACTCTGCCTACCCTTTTGGACATTACATGCGTGAGATTAGAATAGAATACTCTTTATTATGTACACCATACAAATTACAGACATAAATGTAGAAATTTTACATAGTGCGACACAATGGGCGGTCTTATCGCTAAAAACGATCTTTGACAGACAACCTTTGTTTGTTTGTTGACGTTGTGTATTTTATTATAATATTCTGGTTCTATGCTTTAATATTAACGGTTAGTACTAAATTTGTTGATAGGAAACAGTAGTTCAAAGTATTTGTTATCAGCATGTTATCAGTTATCAGTTATATCAAATGACGGTTGGTACCAAAACACACCTAAATTCATGAAATAAGTAGCTGATCCTCACTTCGCTCGCCTGTTAGAATACTGGCTTAAGAGGCCGAGAACACCTAAAGCGCGGTCACTGTCGGACCGCATAGAAAACAAAGAGAAGCGCGATGACATAACGCTGGTAATTTATTGCAAAATATGAAGCAATTATCGATTGACAAAAAAGCTATAGATTGTATAAAAAAAATAAAACACTATTATGCTAATATGTTGCTTGTAGAATAATCTGACAAAAAAACAGAATGATTGCATGTATATTAGTATGGTTTTTAATCGTTAAATCGTGAAATCTCGTATTTTGTCAACACAACCTCGTACATACCATTTATTTAATAAATTGCTTGACTTAAATCAATTGATTTTCTTGTCAACTATCTCATAACCAAGTACTCTACAAAGCAGTTTCTTCAAAAAGTGTCCAGGTGGTCGCAGGTGGCAGGTCGTACAACCGGAATTTTGCTTTGGATACTGTATGTAGTATCCGAACTGTACCTACTATAGTGGACGTGGAGTAGAGTGGAATTAACATAGACATATTTTCTACGTTAACTTAATATCTTAAAGAAACAATACAAGTAAAATGAATGAAATGAAACCTTTCGTACGTACACACCATTCATTCATTTCGTATAGTCAGAGGCGCGTTCCAAAATATGACTTGTAAGAACGAATCTCGTACAAAATCGTACGAGGATGGATGTAAGCTCGTACCTCGTACCAGGACCACTAAATCTCGTACATGTACGAGAAACCTCGTATGGATGGCAACACTGCACCGAGGCCTCTGGCAACACAGGCAACGGAAGGAACACGGGTGGGTTTTAGTCAGTAAGAGTCTGACACACCCTCCCGCTCCGCCCAGAGCGGGAGAAGTTATTTGATGATTTCCCATACACAAAAAAAAAGGGTGATGCAGAGAAGAAACATGGCAGGTGCAACATATCGACGATGAAGTAACAGCAACCTTCATCTACCAAAATCAATTTTACAGGAAACGATTAAAAAAAAAACGTTTTGGTTTACAGTAATTCGTTAAATAATAAGATTTTAAGTTAGCTGCTCTTGCCAGCTCACGCAAAAGATTATTTGAAGTATAAAAAAAATCACCAAAATGTCAGTTAGTAGTTCCTGACACTTCATCGCCGATATGGGATAGATAACACGAAAATACAAGAATAAACACATAGATATATACATACATATAAACATACATATGAACAAACTTTGTCGGAAGGAATAACGATATCATCATAATACGATAGAATAAGTATCCGACCGAAAACGAAAAAGAGGCTTCGGCTTTAGTATTACTTTCGGCCGAAAACGAAAATGATTTTTAGACATTAAAAATATTAATATTTCCACCGTACACTGAAATCTTGTTTGTTTTTTTTTTTTATACGTAGGGAGAGAAAAATCAAATACAGGCTTTAAAATATAAATATATAGAATAGTTACTAAGATAATTCAATAATAACATATTTCACAAACCTTTGTCAATTTGAGTGAAACAAGTTAAAAATCCATTAATTTAAGCGCTTGAAGAAAAAAATACAACTGTATCCTCGCTTCACAACTTCAAAACAAAATCACGTCCGTTTTTAAAGCCAGCCGAGAAGGTTTCAATCAACGAGCGGACCCGATTCAACCCGAAGTTAGCGGAACGTCACCTGATATTGCCGAGCAATTCATGATCATCTGATTTTCGGCTTGGCCGGAGCTTCGGCTGGTTTATAGCCGAATATATCTGATCAAGATTATGCCTACACTTTAAAAGAGCCTTTGACTGAGTTTGTTTCGGCCTTTCTTCTCAGAGTAGTCAGATGGAAACGCGTACCTCATCTAGTTTAAAAGAATATGATTGACGGGTAAAAGTGATATGATAATGATAATTTATCATGATTTTTCACTCAGGTCACTACATAGAATGTTGGAAACACATTTAAAACAAAGATATTTACCTCACTATACTTCCTCTCGGTCTGCGGTTGGGCCACGTAGGGGGTGCCCATAGCATTCTGGATGACATCCATCTCCAGAGCCAGCGAGCGACGCATGTACGCGTACAGTTCATGAGGAGCGTGGCTGTGAGAGACATACATACAACGATACAATTTTACTGATCTGTCTACGCCGACCCTAAAGCCATAAATTAAATTAAATATTTGTTTATTTATGGCAACTAGGCCCAATTGTTAGTAACATTGTTCTTAAAAACTATTGTTGTCGGCTTATATCAGGCGCTTTACTCGAGTGCCGCCGTGACATTTTTGTTTTATTCATTTTTCACACGACACCAACAAAATCACATAGAAATTAACGTTCATCTGCTCATTTCATTTCTTTTTTCGATCATTTGGAGTGCGAGTGAAAGATAGTGAATTCATTTTTTTTTTTTACAATATTGTAATCAGACGCTTCATGTAGAGTGAACTGAAAAATGAACAAAATGTTATGGTCTGAGGTCAGCTTTATTGTCGGCAGATGAACTTTTGATTTATCAAAAACAATCGACTTCCGGAGCAGTGGTGTCCCAGTGGTGGCCCAGTGGTAACAGCTGCGACTTACGAGCTGTACGTCGTAGGTTCGAACCCAGACAGCCGCTTTTCTTTGTGTAAAGTATTTCATCATCATTGCTCTCAAAACGGTGAAGGAAATCATCGTGAGGAAACCGGCATGTCCTAGAACCACAAAATCGATGACATGTGACATCTACCAGCCCACACTGGGCCCGCGTAGTGGATTACGGCCCACTCCCTCTCACAGAGAGGAGGCCTGTGTCCCAGCAGTGGGCAGTATAGGCTGATTATGTAATCGACTTTCAAAAATAACACTACAAAGTAAAAAATTAAATTTTAGAAGTCGGTGTCTCTGGTGTTGTATTTTATCTTTTAACCGACTTCAAAAAAATGAGACTGAGAACCTCTTCTCAGTTCGTCGGAATCTTTTTTTTTACGTACGTTTTCCATATTACTTGAAGACGGCTGGACCGATTTGGAAAATAGATTTTATTGTTTGAAACTTCCCAGCTGGTCCAAAATAAATTTAAACTTTGCTTCGGTAGTTTTTTAAGTTAGCTTCAATAACACGTATTTTTCCCACTTAGCCTATGTGGATGATGTTATAATAACTTCCTGTCATTGTTATTTACATACGGTATTATTCGAGGTATAACGAATTTGTGTGGGGTAGGTACTTACCACAATGTCAAAGTGAAAAATAAAAAAATTCCCAAAAAAAAAAACCAACCGATTTTCGATATTAAAGTTATTCTTTACTTTGTAGTGATTTTTTGAAGTCGGTTCCTTTTTTTTCACTATTTTAGTTATGGTACCTAAGTGCGACTTTCGAAGTTAAAGTTATTCGTCACTTTGTAGTGTTTTTTTGGAAGTCGGTTTTTTTATTTTAAAGTTTGTTTACACGTTTAGTTATCGTACACACGGCTACACATCAAGCTATACATTTCCAGTATAAGCTGACCTCGCATTGTATAGGATTTCCGTACAATGCGAGGTCAGCGTAAACTGGAAATGTATAGCTTGATGTGTAGCCGTGTGTACCTACCTACCCCACACAAATTCGTATATCATTCCTTGCTACGTAAACAACAGTGACAGGAACATCTAATAACATCTTCAACATACACAAAGTGGATTAAATACGTAGATATTATTGAAGCTAACTCTAAAACCACACATAAAGACTTGACCAAAATATAGGACCACCTCAGGAGTGTACGCTTTCAAATATTTTTTTTTTTTAATCTTTGTACTATTGATGAAAATATCGATAAACATATATTAAAAAAAAAATTGAAGTCGGTTAAAAACCCAACATAATTACTTAAGGGTCCGGTAATCGCCGTTGACCTTGGCCTTGACCTTTTTTTGTAACGAAAATATGAATGTGTGAGAAAAATCACAGATAAAGAAATTATAGATAATAAAATAGTCTGTTCATACAAAAAATATCATGTAAATATCTTAAGTACTTTGAAAATAATATCGTTTTTTTACGCTTTGGGTAGACATTACTACCTGAATTTATTTCTTAAAGTATTTTACTACAATAATTAAATATGCACTTACAGAATTGATGTGTAGGTACGCGTTCTAGTTTAACATATTTTTTTGCATAACTTACTTGCATTTTAAGAAGGCGTAATAACATATCTCAAAGTCACTACAATCATATATTATCTGCACTTTAAAAATACTCACATAATACTGATACGGGTTCAAATAAGGTCATTAACTCTTTACCTGAATGTGTTTATTATCAAAATAAGGAAAAATGTGAAATAATAATAATGACATAATAGTTTTTCAACTAACCGAATGATCCATTCATGGTTTCAGTCTGAATTATCGTCTGAGGTCAAATGAAGCTTTTTTTGAATTAATATCAAAGTTAAATTAAGTAAAATAATACATTATAACTTAAGGTGGATCCAGCGGTAGCCCGCGAAATTCTAAATTTCATTCGTGTTTTGCAATTTGCAGTCAGTGTCAAGTCATATCTTGATTTTAAAATATGATTCGCGATTATAACAAATATGTATTTACAGAATTACAATAATTAATAAGTACATCTCTCTTAGTTAGATTTATTCCAAAAACAAATCCCTTATGGAACAAAGCCACCCGCATCATCTACGAGACACACTCACCTATACTGCATGTGGAAGTTCTTGGCCGCGTCCAGCAGCTTCATCTTGGTCACGAACATGTCGGGAGACAGCATGAGGTCGGCGTGCGCCTGTATCTCCTGCACTAACTCGTCCACGAAGAAGCGCTGCTGTTCGTCCGGCTCTGCAGTCCTGTTGGAGGCAGTTGTCCTGGAGTTAAGTGAGGGGACGGATAGTAGTGTGGCCGGATACTCGGATACCGACGGGTTAGTTGCGTATTTACTTGATCCCATAAAAAAATTACCTTCTAATGTACGTTTTTTTAAATAATTGAGCCACTTTTTAACTTTCGGACCTTAAAGCTGATCGCTATAACTAAGCTAGCCAATCCAACGATACCCCACACCATGGGATGGACGAGAAAAAAAATCATCCCCACTTTACGAGCAAGGGAGAAAGCCTGAATTTTTTTTTTTTC
Source organism: Atethmia centrago (assembly GCA_905333075.3). Lineage (NCBI taxonomy): Eukaryota > Metazoa > Arthropoda > Insecta > Lepidoptera > Noctuidae > Atethmia > Atethmia centrago. Next base: position 14,180,635 of record HG995393.1, read on the forward strand.
AATAATACATTTTACTAGTTCGCCGGTGAGATTAATAGGTATGTAGGTAGGTACACCCATGCCATACGGTTGAGGGAAAGGCAAATTTCGCGCCCTCTCGCCCCTAGCCGTCGCAGACGCCTTGGTCGTCGGGAATAATTATTTTTTTTTATTTTATTTATTTATTTTAATCACATGCGGATTTCCGGCCACCGTAGGCGCTGGCTTGCGGACGGTGAGCAATGGGTCGCCGTCCGGTAAGGACCAGGCCCGGGTCGACGGCACGTTGTGTTCCACGCGCGCCTTAAACAGATGCCGTCAGCACATGTGTAGGGGTCCACTAGGGCCAATGCCTGCCGGGGTCACAGGTAAGCCCGAAAGGGTTACCGAGGCCCCTGGGAACACAGGCATCGGAAGGAACACGGATGGGTTTTAGTCAGTAAGAGTCTGACACACCCTCCCGCTCTGCCCAGAGCGGGAGAAGTTATATGATAATTTCCCACCCAAAACCATGCCAAATTACAGCTTTCTAGTACTAAGAGTCTCTGAGCTAAGCCGGGGACAGACATACAGACGGACATGGCGGAACGTTGACTACGGAACCCTAATTAACAATCATTCTGACATCATTCTGTCTTCATTTTCCTGCATACAATCATTGACTCATCAAATAATTCAGCGTCACATATTCAGAGCATGTATTTACTTACCATATTCTGCTCTCGATCCACGGCGCGAGGCAATGGCGCACTTCAATGGGGAAATGATCCCCGTAGATGGTTCGTACCTGTTCAAAACAATCAATATTTAAAGCCCCTAATCAATGAGAAACAGAACAAAGTTGAGTAACATTGTTTCAGGAGGCACAATATTGTTAACATTGGTGTTTTTTAGCTGAAAACTTCTTTACGCGCGTTGAGCGATTTTTGGTAGGGGCAAAGCTCACAGTTTCGCGTCACCGACATGCTAATGTTAACACTTTAATAGTATAAAGGTGCGTTTCCATTGACGCGGAACTGGGTGGAGTGGAGGATCGGACCGTGGATTGGCCAATCACAGTGCTCGAAATCTCGGAGTGGAGATTTCACGGCCAATTCACGGTCCGCTCCTCTCCACTCCGCCCAGCTCGGCGTCAATAGAAGTCTTTCTATTGACGCCGAGCTGGGCGGGCTGGCTCTTAAGGGCTCGGGTAAACGCCGTTGACCCTGGCCATACAAATGCGCGTCGCACTTACGCTGCACTGCTGTTCGGATTGTAAAAGGAATATTTATTTATAGTAACGAAAATATGAATATATGAAAAAAATATTAAATAATTAATTAATTATATATAATAAAATAGATTCGTAAAAATATCTTAAGTAGTTTGAAAGTAATATCGTTTTTTATGCTTTCGGTAGACATTACTTCTTGAATTTATTTCATAAAGTTTTTTATCTAAACCCATGCTATAAATACTCTATAAAAGTTTTTGAAACAGTCAACTTATTGCCAACATTAAAACAACCAGTGTCACATTAACCATAATATCATCCAAACGAGTGTTATAATGTTGTACTAAATTTTATTATGCAACTCCTTTTCAAAAATAGAACATTGTCATGCAAGCGCCTTTCACTGCCACAGATCCGTAATTCTAATTCACGTCGTATCCCGCCATTTTTGTTCGGTATTAGTATTGCAAAAAATGTATTACTTTGTTGTTTACAAAAATGAGTGATACGAGCTTTGATAGCACCAGATATTTCTAATGCAGCAAAGGACAGTTCTAAAACAAGTATTACCAGAAACTTTCCATGAATTTACATAGTTCTTACAACACCCTATGGTTTCAGAACCTTTTATAGAGGATTCATATCATGTGTGTAGATAAAGTCTTGTATGGCCCCATTAATATACAATAAAATTCCGAATGACATTAAGCAATTGAATTTTAATTTATTTAAGAAAACACTTAAAAAGCTGCTTAGTGATAAGTGCTACTATAACATTGTTGATTTTTTAAATGATAAATTTTGAATTTTATTATATATTGACATATTTTGTTTGTAATTAATATTTGACTAAATTTTGTACTGACTGATTGTACATTGAATTATTGACTATATTTTGCACTGACTCTAATTTTTATATATGAAACTGACATTAATTTATAATTGCTAATTTAATTAATAACTTATAAACGTTTTGTACGCCGAGTGAGGCAAAACATGTTGGTCCGGTAAAATTATGTTTCCATCTATATGTGCATATTCATGTATCATGTTACACATGTTTGAACAAATAAATTTATCTTTATCTTTATGCAACTGTACATAATTAGGTATTAAAACAGTTGCATAAATAACTATTACTACAACTACTTAAATATTCACATATAGAATTGATGTGTACGCGTTCAAGTTTATCATACATTTTTGTATATCTTACTTGCATTATTTGAAGGCGTAATAACAGATTTAAAAGTCACTAAAATCATATATCTGCGCCTTAACCTATTGACCGCCACGTCAAAAAAGCAAAAACGTGCTCTCGGCGCCAAGCTACGAATTATTCCTTAAAATCTGTCATGTAGTCGTGACCGTGGCGTGCTGGGCACATTTTGGTCTGTTTTCTATACATGACTGTGGCGGTCAAAAGGTTAAGACGAAAGCGCCAGGGTAGCCCGGGAAATTTAGCCCGAATTTTCTTATGTTTTTTTGCTTTTTGCAGGTCACTATCAGGTTGTATGGTTATTATTCTAACTTGGAGAGTTGTATTGATGTATTTAATGATCATCATTCAGTAAATTCACGAGTTACGGAGCAGAGGAAGCCCAGTGGTAACGGCCCCGACTTGAGTTGTAGGTCTTCGTGGGTTAGAAAACAGGCAGGCGCTTTTTACTTTGTGTAAATAATTTCATCACAACTGCTCTCAAAACGGTGAAGGAAAACTTCGTTAGGAAACCGGCATGGCCTAGAACCAAATATTTGAAGACTTGTGACATCTACCAACTCGCACTGGGCCCGCGTGGTGGATTACAGCCCACTCCCTCTCGAAGAGAGGCCTGTGTCCCAGCAGTGGGAACATTATAGGCTGATTATGCATGTGTTACGGTCGCTAATCATAGTTATTTTAGTCAACATAATTATTGAGTGTGCAAATCACTGCCGGGGTCGCGAGAAGGTACCAAAGGGTTACCGAGGCCCCTGGCAACACAGGCACCTGAAGGAATACGGGTGGGTTTTAGTCAGTAAGAGTCTGACACACCCTCCCGCTCCGCCCAGAGCGGGAGAAGTTATTTGATAATTTCCCACACAAAAAAAAAGTCACCCCCTGCCAATTTATCTGTGAATATCATATAAGATTGATCAGGCAGGGGACATAGTCCTTCCATGGTTCAAGGTAACCAATCCACTAAAGCCACCCAAACCCACAGCCATGTTTTGTTTCAATGTTCTGCAATAGTCCTGCACCAATCGGGGGTTGTCCTTGGGTGCACTTGCATAGTGCAAACAGAGATAATCAATGGTTGGCGCCTCATTCTATTTAAATTTATCTAGGGGCCTCTGCGAGTTGGATTCGGCTCTTCGTATGCCTTCCAAAAGACCGGGATCCCATGGTCCCGAGATATGAAAGTATATAAAAATAATAATAATCTTTATTGACCTACTATGAGGATACGGAAACTTATGAAGCCTCTGAATCACAAAGTAGGTAAAAAACCTGTAAGTCAGGTGTCAGAAAAAAAAACAAACTATTTAAAATAAAATAATTAAAATAAGCCGCGGCAGCTAAGAGATGACCAGTCCCAACTGACGGCGCCCGTTCACGAACATGTCGCATGGATCAGTACCATTTAGCTCAACCATTTTGAAGGGAGCTAAACGATCCAACACACGTGCTTTCCAAGGGACGGAGTACCCCTCCGTTTAAGTATGATCTGCAAATTGTTCATACGTTTTGTCCCAAACTTTTTTTTTTTTGGGTGGGATATCTTCAAATAACTTCTCCCGCTCTGGGCGGAGCGGGAGGGTGTGTCAGACTCTTACTGACTAAAACCTACCCGTATTCCTTCCGTTGCCTGTGTTGCCAGGGGCCTCGGTAACCCTTAAATACCTTCCCGCGACCCCGGCAGTTTGTCCCACACTGTGGTTATATTTGATCAATGGTTTCCATTCATTAAGACACCATTAGGTGATGCAGTTCGTGGTTCCGGTCTAGCGTGTCATCTGATTTAATTAACGTGACTAATTTTGACATTAAATTCGGCCTTGCTTTTTGCGGTGGAGACGACAATACGACAATAAATTAAACTGCGTCCATATCTAATGGTAATGAAGTTTCCCAGTCTGCATACCAAAATCAATCCGTTTAGTCACTGTTCCTTAGTCACATCAGATTGGTAAAGCCCAGCACTACCAGCAGCGTGGAAGTTCGAAAGGGTTACCGAGGCCCCTGGCAACACAGGCAACGGAAGGAACACGGGTGGGTTTTAGTCAGTAAGAGTCTGACACACCCTCCCGCTCCGCCCAGAGCGGGAGAAGTTATTTGATGATTTCCAACCCAAACAAAGAGCACTACCAACAGCATCCTGTCTATGGTAGCAAGCAGGCTAGATTGTGCGTTTGTGAACCACTGCTGCAGGGTATCGGCTGGGCCAGTCACCTTGCAGCAGTGATGTCACATATTGTTTGTTGTTTCGGGACCATGGGGTCCCGGTCTTTTGGAAGGCGTACCAGGGGCCGAAGCCAACTCGCAGAGGCCCCTTGGACAATTGTAATGGAATGAGGCACCAACCGACGATTATCCCTGTTTGTTCTGTGCAAGTGCACCCACCCAAGGACGACCCCTGGTTGATGCAGGACTATTGCAGACCACGCGGACCCAGTGCGGGTTGGTAGACTTCAAATGTCTTCGAATTTTTGGTTCTGGGACGTGCCGGTTTCCTCACGTTTTCCTTCGCCGTTTTGAGAGCAGTGATGATGAAATTATTTACACAAAGACAAGCGCCTGGCTGAGTTCGAGCCCACGACCTACACTTGTAAGTCGGGGCCGTTACCAGACCACCACTGTTGTAGAATTTATTTGATAGTTCTAAAATACTCTTTATGAATTAGTACTGTCATTGATTTATATTTACTGTCGTATTGTTGTCTACACATTGTAAAATGTTGAGAAATACCAGAGAAGTAATTGTGTAACACACTACTGGTAGTGTGTTACACAATTACTCCTCTGGTGTTTGAAATGTCAAAGTAAAATCCAGGATTTTACTTTGACATTTCAACAACATTCATTGCTTTATTTACCTTGTTGAGCAGACACATTTTTCGAACATATGAAGCAATGGATTAGCGATATACTTTAAATTCACTCTGATTGTGATTGATGTTGTGTTACACAATTAGGGTGCAGTCCGAGCGAAACTACCTAAGACGCTGATAACACCTAAACCGCGGTCACTTTCAGATTGCATAGAAAAGAAAGAGAAGCGCGATGACACAACGCTCTTAATTTATTGCAAAATATGAAGCAATTATCTATTTACTCAAAATTGATTTGAGTAATCGAAAATAAAAACAACCAAGTTCTGCATTCAAATAAGACGTTCTTGTTATTCATTAAATATGTAACGTATGTTGATATTTAATACAGATATTTTGGATTAGAATATAAGGTAAGAGGTTAGTTTAACTTTAGTTTGCATCGGGATTTTTTTTCAAAACGTGTTTTGGTAACAACCAAGTTCTGGGAAATATATTCAAAATTAACGTATATTTTTTTCGCTACCACAAACTATACAGGTTTGTCAATTTTTTTGCTTAAGAGAAGCCAATCTTGTTCAATTGGGTCTTGTCAGCGCCTTAACAATCTTAAATATCCAAGATAGAAAATCTTATTGCATGGCAACTTCATTTTATTTTGAGTATAATATACTGACTGCGCTACTGAATGTCGAAGTTTGAAATGTCGACGTATGTTAGTTCTAAAGTACAGGATCTCGATGTACGCCAGTTCGAAAATTCACTGGAGCGAAGTATGCAAGGCCGACGTATAAAGCATTAGATTTAAGAGTAATAGAGGGGATCTGGCCACTGTTAATGGTCACTGTTCTAACTTAACCTAACCTAACATTATCCTTCGCAGTGGCGGTACCTTCATATAAGCCCAAAAGCCCCGGCATGCCTTACTAAAATGCTCGATAGAGAATTTATTGTACCCAACCAGTAGTTTATGAGAAAATTGCGATGATACATACGTAGATACGTAGGTACCTACATACTCAGTCGAAAACTGAACTTTCTTTTTTTGAAATCGGTTAAAATTTTATTGGGCTTGCGTTATTTTGAAACCCTAGGCACGCCACTGATCCTTCGCTATATGAAAGATACGTCGGCCTTGCATACTTCGCTCCAGTGAATTTTCGAACTGGCGTACATCGAGATCCTGTACTTTAGAACTAACATATGTCGACATTTCAAACTTCGACATTCAGTAGCGGAGCCTAATATACTACGCTTATAGATTACTAGCTATTGCCCGCGTCTTCGTCTGCGATCCACGATGAAAAGTAGCCTATGTCCTTCTCCAGGTCATGGTCTAGCCATGTGCCAAATTTCATCCAAATCTGTCCAGCCGTTTTAGCGTGAAAGCGGTCTGTTTCCGGAACCAACTCAAAAGCGAGAGCTCACCCTGTTTAATAACAAGAGCAATCATCATCTGCCTGCCTTTTCCTAACTATGTTGGGGTCAGCTTCCAGTCTAATCGGATGCAGCTGAATACCAGTATGATACATGGAGCGACTGGCCATCTGACCTCCACAACCCAGTTACTGGGCAACACGATACCATGCGGTAAGACCAACCAAAAGAGTTAGTATTATTGACAACTGAACAACTGGAAACTAGTACTCGCATGAATAGAGGAAAAGCTTACCTTCTGAAGGCTCTCGGGTGGCAGCTGCTGAGCTCTAGTCCAGAGAGACATCTTGAATCTGTAACAAAGATAAACATTATTTTTTTAATACTAACTGCTCCCCGCGTTTTCACCCGCATAAGTCTCGGTCCCGTGGGATTATCGGGATAAAAATTATCTCATGTCCTAATTCAGGTCATGGTTTACCCATGTGTCAAATTTCATCCAAATCCGTTCAGCCGTTTTAGCGTGCTGCCGTGGCCAAGGGAAATAGGAATTAATTTTTAGGGTTCCTTAGTAAACAAGGAACCCCTATAGTTTCACCATTGCCGTCTGTCTGTCTGTCTGTCTGTCCCCGCGAGACGCTTAGTAATTTGGCATAGGTATACATATTAATAAATAAAATAAAATTTCAGATTTTGTTAGTAACAAATTAATTATCTTAAGACTAAGTTAGTAGCAGTTATGTAGGTAGTCCAGATGAATACGGATTTAAAGTTAAAATAACTTGACCAAAATAAATTAATCCCGCCGACAAAGCGCTAAAATAAAATCTAGAAAAAAAATGATTTTACGAAAAAAAAAGCATTTACGAAAAAAAATATCATCCCCACATTACTTGCAATGTGGGGATGATATATTTTTTCTCGTCTATCCTATGGTGTGGGGTATTGTTGACACAGGCCGTTCAATAATATTGCTGGTCTGTGAACACCACTTTTCGATTCAAGGATCCTTTTGCGCATTAAAGTGCTAATTTTTGTTAGAGTCAAGCGTCGTCGTCGTCCCCCCCCTCTGCCAGCTAAAATTAAAAGGAACACTATCACGGCTAAGTGGGCTTTACAAGTTAACTAGTCGACTAACTTAAATTTGCAGTTGGAGAATTGACTGTGGCCTATATCGATATAGAAGAACAAGTTTTTCAACTACAATGTGAAGTTTGTTTTTGGGATAAATTCATCCCAACTTCCCAACTACGAAACCCTTCACTGTGGGTGGTTCGACACGCACTTGTCCGGTTTTATATAGATAATATATAAAACCGGACATATTATAGATATAAGTGTACAACATAACACATTGAAATAATTATATCTAAGGCGTTATTTCACAGCCTCTTAAGCCTCAGGCGCTTCCTCACTCTCAAGCTACCTATTGGTCCGGCCCTGGTTCAGGCCATGGTACGGAGCGAGAGGGCATGGGCAGCCGTCACCTCCTTCTGCGAAGCAGTAATGCTCGCGAAGGAGGAGGCGGGACGGTTGAGGGAAAGGCATGTTTCGCGCCCTCTCGCCCTAGCCGTCGCAGGAGACGCCCTGGGCGTCGGGAATCCCGGGCGGATTTCCGGCCACCGTAGGCGCGGGCTTGCGGACGGTGAGCAATGGGTAGCTCACCGTCTGGTAAGGACCAGGCCCGGGTCGACGGCACGTTGTATTCCACGCGTGCCTCAAAGAGGTGTCGTCAGCACAAAGGTAGGGGTCCACTAGGGCCGATGCCAGCCGGGGTCGCGGGAAGGTACTTATGGGTCACCGAGGCCCCCGCAACACAGGCAACAGGAAGGAATACGGGTGGGTTTTAATCAGTAAGAGTCTGACACACCCTCCCGCTCCGCCCAGAGCGGGAGAAGTAATTTGATGATTTCCCACCCAAAAAAAAAAAGCTATCTATTGGTATATTATAATCTACTTTCAGACCAAGTTATTTTATTACTGTTCCTTTTTCGTAACTTGAATAGTACATTGCTGCCGCGGTCTGTAATGACTGCGTTGCTGGCAGCGCTGATGATGGCCAAAAGCGCAGGTCCAGACCAGTCAGCACAGCGCGGTCAGCATCGCAGCCATTGATGGACAAGCATGAATAAAGGCCGACACCGAATGTCGATGCCTTCATAGCGCGGACAGCAAGGGTTGCAATGATGACCGAGTTTGAAGCCCGGGAGCGTAGCTCAGTAAAGCTCGAGGCCATCAAATCGTGTCCAGTCACGCAGTCATTGCGGACCAGGGCTTGTAGGTATAGTGCTTTGCTCAAATAATGCGAGTTATTTAAATATGGTTATATTTAAATAACTCGCATTATTTGAGTAAGGCACTATACCAAAGTCATTGCGGACCAGGGCTTGTAGGTATAGTGCTTTACTCAAATAATGCGAGTTATTTAAATATAACCAGCTTAGTATATTTTTATATATCACGATTATTGATTGAAAACATTATGGAGAATTGCAAAAATTTTCACCGCGGCACGCTTTTGTTTCTTCCCCGAACATTTTTTTTTTTTAAATTAAACTAATGATTGTACTGTCTGTACCTATACAGCCAAATTCTGAATAACATATTTTTGCACCTGAGTATGTTTGATTTTGAATTGATTATCAATTGCTGGTGGCTAAAACTCACCAGCTATGAAATTCCATACAACTTTGCTGGCGCTTATTCAAGTAGCGCGGAAAGGTCGACTTTGCTCAAAAAAGGTTGTCAAAATAATGACCACATTACAAGCATTTTTGAGTAAAAACTAATTTTGGTGTAACTAAGCAATTTTGGTTTTCACCAATACACATATACGGGATAGACGAGAAATAAAATATCATCCACATTTTACGTATAAGGGAGGTACAATAAAAAAAATGTTTTGTCAATTTTTATTTTAAATATATACCCGCCTATGCCAAATTACAGCTATCTAGTACTAAGACAGTGCGATATGGGCGTGCCGTCCATAGAGGCAATTAGGCCTAGCCTACCCTACCAACAACGGCAAATGCATTTATTTTAACTATGTAATACAATAATACAAACTATTAAAAAAAAATTAAACTCCTGTTAAAACTCTTATAGCAACTTGTCGCAGACGCCACGTGACTCACAGTTCGACGGAGCTTACGTACGCAAGGCAAAGATTCGTGAAAATTTAATGAATGAAAAATATTGAAGACCAGGGTTCCCAATTTTTGGACAATTCCCCGAATTGCGGGGAAGTTTCCTTCATGACTACCAGACTACTAGAGACAATTAAAAAAAAAAGGGTGGTATTGTTGAATTTATACCTCCCAAAAAATTATAAATTGTAAGGAATAGCAAAAGCCCTATAAAAGTAATTAAAAACTTCATAATTTTTTTATTTTTATTCTCATATTTGGGAAATTTAGCTTGGTTTGTGGGGAGTTAGGAAAATAAGTTTCGGCAACACAGACCAGTGTGTCAGTGTTAACCAGAAAAATATGATAGTCCCTTTTGTGGAAGAACACGGTATGACAGTGATACAATTTCAATTGGTAGTGTTTGTTTCATGTGACAGTGACACGTAATTTATATGTGATCTTGAATGTTTTGCTGTTTTAGATCTTATTAAGAGGCCTAGAGGAGCTAAACGCAAGTTTTATAACGCCTAAAAGTATATGATCCACTGCAGTAAACAAAATCAGAAAAATATATGATATTCTTCAGGATATATCCTAGGTAGATAAGTGTGTTGAAAACATAATATAACTAATTTGATACGATAGAAAAAAATCACGAAGTTACCTCTAAAAAAATCTTTTAACGCGTAAAAATCATACTAATATACATGCAATCATTCTGATTTTTTGTCAGATTATTCTTCAAGCAACATATTAGCATAATAGTGTTTTAATTTTTTGATTTAATCGATGGATTTATTGTAAATCGTATATTCTTATTTCCGAGCATAATACGTACGCATGTGTGCGTAAACGCCTGTGTACCGACAGTGCCGGCCACAGAACATATATACCGGGAAGAATGTTAACTTCATAGAAAGAAAACTGAAACGTAATTCGACTCTACCGCCATCTCTGAATGGCCCCAGTGCAACAATTGAGGCGGAAAATTTGAACCAAATTATGTGATATACAATGTATTTGGGAGACTAGAAACAATTCTGGCACTTCCAAATTACTTCAGAAAGGCCACAGAGTACTTTTAAAATATAAAGGCCCTCCCAAAGTAACCTGGAAATGACAGAATTGTTTCTAGTCCCCAATTTCTTCAAGATCTGAGGAGGGTTAAAAGAAACAGGTAATTTTTTTAATAGTTTTATTATTTTAGCAAATTGTATGTTACAAATCCATTTTACAACTGAGAAAAAATCGCATATCAACTCAGAATACTTGTAATTCTTCAAAATGTTTGTTAATATAATATGTTATGCTTGGAATTATAAAATGAATGCTCAGAAAATGACTGTTTTGTTATTGTAATTCATTTTTGACAGCAAAAACTTCTGAAGTTTCATACATTTTAATAGCAGGATGGTTGATTATTAAAACATCTTTCAGGACAAGTCATTTTAGATTTTGAACAATATTTCATAAGAAAACAATAATTCACTTTTACCAACTGCACTTTATGCATAAGCATGTTGATTTTTCAATCTAAGTAAACTCTTTTTATGTAGGTACGCTAGCTTTATTGGTACTATGGCAGTAAGTTTGAAATCGTGTGTTGTAGGTTTCAGAAATAAGTGTGTTCATTGATTTAATTAAGGTAAGATAAGATTCCTGTATTTTACATTAGGTGGGTTTATAGTCACATGTTTAAAAAAAGGTTTGAAAAAAGTAGCTACATCTTCGTAAATCCCTTAAATAAATCAATGAACACATTATTATGATCTCTATAATTTTTTTCTCAGTATTTGAGACTAGCTGCCATGTAGTAACAATTAATATAAATATAACAAGATAAACAAAACTGTTTAAAAAACAAACTAAAACCCGACTGCGAAATATGTAAATTCGTTTTCATTGTGCGAGTGATACAGTACAATGAAGACGAATCTAAAGACACCTCTTATTTATGTTTAAATCCATTATGCCGTTTAGGCTACAAAGCGTGCCAAAGAAATACATAGTCACAAAAAATACCCTCCTTGGGCATAATGAGACGGAATGAGTCGGGTATAATGAGCTTTCCGATGACAAACAACTTGTTGCTATTTGTTCATCTTTCTTAATTTTTAAAAAAAATTAAAATTTGCCACTCTTCCGAACACACTAACCACGAAAATTTATATATTACAATATAACGTTAAATATGTTGTAATATATAAATTTTCCTTTTTAATGCTTTGTTTGTGTGTGCTTCTGAAAATTGGCGATTTTTAAGCACATAAAATCGTTTGACAGTGATATAGAATATACTATTCATAATAAAATCAATATTTATTTTAAAATGTTCTTCACACTTCATTAGAAATCTAAAATTGGCTTGTTCTGAAAGTTTATTAATCGTATTTTGTTTTAAATTCAAAGAATATGATGACGTTGAAAATAAACTGTTGCAGATAGTGGCGCAATTTTCAAAACATCTAACTAATTCTTGAGATGCATAGTTCAATCTCTTTTTCAGATCACCATATTCATTGAACGCTACGAAAGTGTACAACAACTCATCAGCATCCTTTGCTTTCAAAATTGAGTCACAGTTTTTACATTTGTTTTTAAGACTTTTCAATAAAAAGCCACAAACATATGCACAAGCCTGTAGTTCTTCAGAATCAGACACACTTTCTTCAAAAGAATTCTCAATCAAAGAAAGCATGTCTGAAACAATTGGACCTTCCGTGTCACTTTCTTTGCATATGTTTGTGGCAGTGGTTTTGATCAAAATTTGTCTGAAATTTGTCATTGTACTACAGTCATCTTCTTTGCAATTTCCAGACCCCAAGTGAGCAAGGTTGGACAGGATAGCCGTCTTCAATCCAGCGATAAATTGTCCAGTTGTTGGATTATAATTGGCACCACAGTTTCCTCTTATGGTGCCAAACAAATTTTCAAGAGGGTCCTGCTGAAGACGGCGAGTTGAAAGGGCTTTAATAGCGTGTTTATTTTTTAAATTATTAAAAATCTTTTTGATTCCTTTAAGTGTCCATATCCAACCTTGCTTTGATGGCGGCGAGCTTAGACACCCCACAAATTCGGAAGTTTCAAAGAACTTTTTCATTTTTTCAAAATGTTTTAAATGTGGAGACACATCTGTTAAATTTGTGGAATGTGGTTTTCCTTTTTTAAAATCTGCCGAGTCGCTGTTCACGCAGTCGAACAATTTGTCCATATTGGATAAAACTTCTGCAGTTACTGTTGCTTCTGTAGGTAGCAGCCCTGGAAATTAACAGAATGTAATATTATAGTACTATATTTATTTGTAGTACAACTATTTAGATAAATTCGGTCTTTAAATACGTTTATAATAAGTTAGCCATCATGGCTTTCCCTATATGGAATTCAGTTTATCAGCCGAAACAATGCTTCTGGCTAAGGCTTTACCTTATAGGAACTTGGTCTTGGAATTTTAAATGAAGAAAGACAAATTACAAGTTCATGTGGACACAGCATTAAGTTAAAACAACAAACTACAGCATCAAATTAAATAAAACCAAGTAAAGTTAAAATTATGATTAAGACGCTGACAACACCTAAACCACGGTCACTGTCACATTGCATAGAAAAGAAAGAGAAGCGCGATGTCGCAACGCTTGTAATTTACTGCAAAATATGAAGTAATTATCTATTTACTCAAAATTGAGTTGAGTAATCGAAAATAAAAAACAACCAAGTTCTGCATTCAAATAAGACGTTCTTGTTATCAATTAAATACGTAACGTATGTTGGTATTTAATGCAGATATTTTGGATTAGAACTCAAGGTAAGAGGTTAGTTTAACGTAAGTTTGTATCGAGATTTTTTTGTCAAAACGTGTTTTGGTAACAACCAAGTTCTGGGAAATATGTTCAAAATTAACATATATTTTTTCCGCTACCACAAACTATACAGATTTGGCAATTATTTTTCTTAAGAGAAGCCCATTTTAGTCAGTTGGGTCTTGTCAGCGCCTTAAGATTAATACCTTGGGATATTCTGGCGAACATTCCTGCAGCTACCGAGTGACTCAGAACTTGAGCAGCAAGATTCACTCGCATTTTTTGCTTATTATTAGGATCCAGATGGTCCTTTCTTAACTTTGGAGCAAACACAAAATTCCCATCACTGTTGTCCACTTCGTAAAAATCTTCTATATATTTCCATTTGGCAATGCCTATAAAATAATGAGAAATGTATTAAAAAGGGTTAAATTAAGACTACTACAGCTGAATTACCACATGTTTTCATGTTAACTAAAAATTGAATTGACACATTTATTATTAAATATAGTATTAGCTAGTAGTAAATGAAGATACAATTTATATTCTGGAAATAGCCACATTTGTTAAATAGAATATACAACTCTTTGAATTTGATAAGAATGAGCGCCGCAAAACTAAACTAATTCTACCAGCACCTAGACTAGAGATGTGCAAGAATAGCACAGAATACCGAAGCATCCAAATATATAATAAGTTACCCGAACAAATAAGATGACTTAAGTCATTACCATTAGAAAAAAGTTATTATAGTATTAACAAGTTCATGGAAGATACGAAGCTAAAATAAAGCAATAAAGTATAAATGTGTGTGTATCTACATATAACATTATTTTAGTAATGTTACTATACAGTTCAAATAACTTTAATTAATATAAATAAATAAGAGAGTAAGTGATTATATATTAGTAATAATAATTAATGTTGTGCTATTACTATCTAGTAGGTATGCAATGTAATGTTAACTACTAAATATTTAACCTAGGTATAAGTTAAATGTAATACTTGCTGCACCCTAACAGGGTCATGTACTCATAATATGTTTTAGCCTAGCCTGTAACAGTGTACATTATGCAAATGAATAAATAAATATTTTTCTTATTTATAAGACTGAATATCAAACACCTAAAGTACTCTTCTGATAATCACTGTTTCTTACCCTTGACCGCCAGTCCCTATTAAAGCCAAATCCATCAAAATTGGGTTGTATTGTCATTAATGTTTAGGTTTATAATAACAAAAAATTACCTGCTAAATATTTGTGATATCCATTAATTTTCGCGATGGCCCAGGAATGGGATTTGTGGGATGGTGTGATGGTCCAGGTTGGGCATAAGAATGATTGATTACGTGAGTTGATTGTTTCTGAAAAAATATGATTATATGTTAAATCAAATGTAGGTATTGATGATGATGATTTATATCATTATGGTTCAGTAAGTATAATATCATTGTCGTTGTGTATCACATTTTTATCAACATACAAACAAACATACAGAGCTACTATACAATTTTCAAATCTACTAATGAATGTAAATAAATATGTATTACCAAAAATAGAAAAATGTTAAAGTATTTTATTAACTTGTTTACCTTTACTACCTACACCGACAGACTATACAAATTAAATTTATGAAGATAACATTAAAATTACCTCCACCTCTTGAGCGTCAGGAACGGCATATTTGTTCAGCTTCTTCTCAACAAAATCGGTAAATGATGTTGTTTGAAAATGTAAGCTACACAACATTCTGTGTTCAGAATACAACTTCTGCTGAAAGTCTACAGAAGACCACGATCCGTCAGGGAAACAGAATTTAGCCCACAATTCGCAACTGAAAATAAATGAAAACTTTTTATAGAAATTATTGGTCCCTTATCTAGGTTGTTAGGTTATGCTAAGATTGATTAACTGCTCTTACCGTTGTGCATTTGTTAGCCCAGGTTTAGGGAATCGAAACAATTTGATGTGAGGGTCTGCACGAGGTGAGCTCCCACATTTGAAACATTTACGTCTCAGGTTATCTCCCATGATTGCAAATTCACCCACAAAGTGTCTCTATCTCAAATTAAATAACCACGACAACACCACTTTTAATTCAACCACAGTTACGGAGGAGAACGTGCTCAACTCGACGTAAACTCGGAAAAAAGAAAAATGGTAAATCGCAAAACGTTTTGTTTTCAACAAAACTACAAACAGAACGTCTGTCGATAAAAACAAACAGCGGCCATTTGTAAATACAATTTGGCAAACACAGTCCAGTGTTGCCATACAATTGTTAAGTATGATGATAGACTTAAATTTTTAATCATACTTTACAATTGCTGGCAACACATCAATATCCCCATTAGGTAATGTTCTGTGCTCCATACAAAGTTGACTGGGCCTGGTGCCGGCCGACGCCTGATGCTATATAGACGTGTCGCTCTTTTCGCCGCATTATTTCCGCCCCGATTGTTTAATGTTTTTGTAAAGTTTTGTTTGTGAATTCATTGTTTCGTATTTTCTTTGCGTAAATATTTTTATTTCGTGTAGAAATAAAATACTTTAAGTTAAAATAGCGTAATAAAGTACTAGTTTGTTATAAAGTTGTATCATTTGTAAAAGGAAAATCAACAAAAAAAGAAAAAAGAAATGGAATGTCATGGGAAAGAAAGTGAAACCCGTTGCGAGGACTAAAAATTAAAAAACGTTCATATAAATCAAATGCCGAACTTATGAACGAAATTAAAAGGTAAGATAGAGCATTATATTATTACTAAATATTTATTTTTATAATCATAAAACTATGAATTTTGGAAACGTCTAAGTACTCGTAAGTGCAATCAGTTCATATGGTCTGTATTTTCGGTGCCTCTTTCAAATGATACAGTAGCGAATTTAAAAGAAGTGTGGATTTACAGTCTAGAATGCCTGGGTTCAAATCTCAGGGATTTTGTTTTTTTTATTTGATTTGAATTATTTACTATATTTTGCACTGACTCTAATTTTATATGAAACTGACATTAACTTAATTCATTAATAACATATAAATATTTTATTAATGAATTTAATTCAGGCAAAACATGTTGGTCCGGTAAAATAAATGTTTCGATCTACGAGTACATGTGCATATTCATGTATCATGTTACACATGTTTGAACAAATAAATTTATCTTTATCTTATTTAAACTACTACGACGTACATATATTTATTAAATACATTTCTATAATTAAGTATATAAATAAAAAAAACCTTTAAAATGGAATTATTTTTACAGGAGAAAAACGGTCGAATATATCAAACACGGAAGTTATTCCAGTGGTGGCCCAATGGTATCGGCCGCGACTTACGAATTGTAGGTCGTGGGTTCGAACCCAGACAGGCGCTTTACTTTGTGTAAATTATTTTCATCACCGCAGTGGTGATGAAAATAATTTACACAAAGTAAAACTCTCTCAAAACGGTGAAGGAAAACATCGTGAGGAAACCGGCATGTCCTAAAACCAAAAATTCGAAGACATGTGACATCTACCAACCCGCACTGGGCCCGCGTGGTGGATTACGGCCCACTCCCTCTCACCGAGAGGAGGCCTGTGTCCCAGCAGTGGGAACATTATAGGCGGATTATGTGAAGTACCTCCACCTTATACAGAGTGGCCCAAAAGTCGTGGATAAAACGCAACTAGGGGTTAGATGGGGTCATCAGCTGCAAAAAGTTGTTCTACGGGAGGTCCTTAAGGTCAACCCCTGCAGAGTTATAATTTATTTTGTGTTTTTATGAGAAAATTGACTTTTTTTAACTAATTCTTATTAAAATTCGAAAAAATCTACATCCTGTATCTTTTTTATAATTTTCACTAGATTGGTACTGATGAGTCCTTGCGTAAGACATGCTATTTATGGTTGTTTATTGGGTGTGTTGAAGATAATATTAAGTTTGACGATTTTTTTTTTCTCAAATCATAACTTTTTATTTACTTCGGACCCCACTGTGAGAAAAAAATACTCTACCGAAAAGTGATCCTGTATTACAAGTTTTGGCGCATTTAATAGGGATTCTGAAAAGGTATTACACATGGCTATGCGTGGCTCTAATATCTTTCAAGGACGATTATTCGTAACAAGGCCAAAGTTAACCCAACCATAAAACTCGGTTAGGCTTATTTAAAAATAAACTAGAACTAATAGAATTAATGATAAAGACTCTCTGCCTCTCTTTTACACTAACCATTTAATCCTTTGTCAATAAAAGGCCGGTTCGCCCGTCAGTTCTGGTAGCGATATCTTTTCTAGGAAACAAAAGGCAGGGTCAGCCGGGGCGGGGGCTGGGGGATGCGCGTGAGCATGTTTCTCTAGAATGTTTAGTGTTCTTTAGTGACTCGCTTCCTGCCTGTGAGTACGCACGTGTTCTTTTTCTCGGTTTTACGACGACTTGTGATCAGTTTCTTTCCTTTGACCTACGCTTTGTGTTTCGGACTTGTGACAGATTGCCTACCTGTGACCAGTGCTGTGTGAATCGGACTAGATTCGGAATCGGACGGATCGGCTACAAAAGTGGACAGATGGCTGCTGCGAGGAGAGAATACACCCAACGGGAGTATGCAGAAATGCATTACCTGTGTGGCTATTGCGGCGGTAATGCCCGGGCTGCTATCAGGGAATATCATCAACGCTACCCTAACCGTGATCGTTTTCCGGACTACAGGGTCTTTATGCGCGTACATAATTCGTACATGGAGGGAGTCTTACCCGGTCAGCATGCTCCGAGAGCAGGCAGACCAGTGGTGCAATTTGAAAATGAAGACGAAGTGCTGAGAGAATTACGATTGGATCCTAGTATAAGTCAACGCCAAATATCCCGTAATCTCGGGATTCCAAGATCGACGGTGCAACGTGACATTAATAGAAACAAATATCACGCCTACCATGAGCAAAGGGTGCAAGCTTTGCTGCCCGGTGACTGAACCTAGAGTGCGGTTTTGCAGAGAGATGCTAAGATACCACAGAGAGGATCCGCAGTTCTTCAACAAGGTTTTATGGAAGGATAAGTCAACTTTTAGAAGAATGGCAGTATTCAGTATCCAGAATCTACATTTTTACTCCAGCGTAAACCCCCATATCATAAGAAATGATCGATTCCAGCATCTGTTTGGTATTAACATGTGGGCTGGTATAATTGGCCAGCAGTTGGTGCTGCATGAAATGCCAGCAAGGCTGAATGGTGCTCAGTATTTAAATTTTTTGCAAAATAATTTAAACCATATTCTTAACGAAGCTGAAGTTCCAGTATAAAGAATAGCAGAAATATGGCTGCAACATGATGGCGCCCCACCTCACTACGCTCGAGCAGTTAGAGATCATTTGAACGAGCGCTTCCCCAACCTTTAAATTAAATTTTAAAGAAATAGTTTACCAAGGAGAAAACAATAGCGAACAAGAACTACGACAAAAGCTCGAATTTGCTAGGGTACAAGTTACTAACAATATAGGTGCATTCCGTAGGTTACGTAGGAATTTTATTAGACGGTGCAGTTTATGTATTATGGTCAGAGGCAGGAATTTTGAGAATTTATTGTAAAATGTTTTGCTTAATAAAACAATTATTTCACAATCGTTGTTTTGTTTTTTCGTCCTAGAAAGATATTAGAGCCACTCATGGCCATGTGTAATACCTTTTCAGAATCCCTATTAAATGCGCCAAAACTTGTAATACAGGGTCACTTTTCGGTATTTTTTTTCACAGTGGGGTCCGTAAATAAAAAGTTATGATTTGAGAAAAAAAAATCGTTAAACTTAATATTATCTTGAACACACCCAATAAACAACCATAAATAGCATGTCTAACGCAAGGACTCATCAGTACCAATCTAGTGAAAATTATAAAAAAGATACAGAATGTAGATTTTAACGAATTTTAATAAGAATTAGTTAAAAAAAGTCAATTTTCTCATAAAAACACAAAATAAATTATCTCTGCAGGGGTTGACCTTAAGGACCTTCCGTAGAACAACTTTTTGCAGCTGATGACCCCATCTAACCCCTAGTTGCGTTTGATCCTCGACTTTTGGGCCACCCTGTATAAGCTATAATAACAATAAATAGAAGCTAAAAATACCAAATGTTTTTGTTTTTTTTTTTTCAGAAAAAGACCTCGGCTTATTTGATAATAGGCATGACGAAATAACTGGTTGAACTTAACTGAAAATTGCGATGTTATTTGTCACAAGTAAGAATTTAAATTAATGAATATTATAGAAAACTTAAATTATTATTGAAGAAGATTTTTCCGCAAACACATTTTACTAAGATTGATTACTTAGAATTCTTGTAGGTTTAATATTTCAATGTTTTATACGAATAAAAATGTATCTTATCTATCAAGAAATTATATGTGTATTCATTTCTTTTTCAGACTATAGGTACTCCTGAAAAGAACATCCAAATTGGACATAGGATTATTAACGTTTCCCACGTTTTGGAAAAGTTATATGAGATCTCAAATCACGGATCATTAGATAGAAACCTAACAAAAAGCTTGAAATTAAATTTCACATAACGTTAACCTGAAAAAGAGCGTAAAACTTGGTATTTTTTTTTTGTAATAAAAATATTTTAGTTTAATTGAAACAGTTTTATTTAAAAATAGCTGTTCCCGCGATCCAGGATGAAAAGTAGCCTATGTCCTTCTCCAGATCATGGTCTGCCCATGTCCCAAATTTGATCTAAGTCCGTTTAGCTGTTTCCGCGTGAAAGCATAAGAAACAAAACTCACTTTCGCATTTATAATATTAGTTAGGAACGCATCCTTAATTTTTCAAGTATCACATAAAACAAATAAAAATAATTTCATTGTCCTATTTATTTTTTGTTAGATCTATACTATCGCGCTATTCGCGCAAATTGTAAGAACTTGCGCGTCGTTGCTGCGCCATCTATTAGAATACACGGGCGTAACCTCGCTATGCCGTTAGTTATATCGGCGTCGTCGTTAGACGGCATTCACGTCGATTGTGTAAATGTGTGCGTGCGTTTTTCAAGGACACTTAGGTCTTGTAGTCCTCTTAAGTTATAAGTAATTGGTTTTGAAACGTAAAGTAGTGTAAAGATTATGTGTTGTGTTATTATTTGTTTATTTACCTAAGAATGGTGTTCTGTTGTGAAGTTTGCGCCGATAATGTGTTGGTTAGGTTAAGTTAGTCGCACTTGTCGTTTAATGATAAGATTCAAGTTGTGTCTAAAGGTAGATGTGTGCCCGAATTACGAGAATTAATCCAAAAATATGATAATTCATGACTTCGGATATCTTGCAAGTGACGTGTTCTGTAATTCGAATCTTTCTTCTGTTTGCATCGTTAGAAAATCGTCCTTGAATAATGTGGTGAGTTCTTGTATGTAGAGCCGCGCTGTGATGTTGCGCGAATTAGTTTTTTTTTTTGGTGTCAGTATGCATGGCCTACTCTCTGTGGAGAACCACTGCACGCCACTGACTTAAGAGTACAGAGAACTAAGCCGCGCACAGACAGACATACAAACTGACATAGTGAAGTTCCTTGTTGACTGCGGAACCCTAAAAAATGCTACAGACTAAGAATATAATAATTATAATTATTTGTATCATTTTGAAAGCATATCAAACCTTTGTATTATTAATTATAAATATAACAACACTGACTTAGTCATAAAACGTTTTAAAACATTAACAACAAAATTGCAAGTTTTTTGGTCCGATTACTAAGAAAAGACTTACGTGTTTAGCGGGAAATCACAATAGGATAGCACTTGTCTGTCACTGCTGCGCGTTAGCACCTGACTAACGATAGTAGTGTCGTCCTTCTGGGTTTATTCTATACGAGCCATTCAACCTATGACCATCACGTCAAAAAAGCAAAAACGTGCCCTCGGCGCCAAGCTGCAAATTATTTCTTATAATCTGTCATGTAGTGAAAATGTGCCCGGCACGCCACGGTCACGGGCGTGCCGGGCACATTTTGGTATGTCATCTATACATGACTGTGGCGGTCAAAATGTAATGATTACATTACTCCCACCAAAACTTAAAATTTCGCGCGGACAGTCCTTTTCTATTTTCTCTAGAATTAAGTATTGCACGAAATACAAGAATAAAACTGTCATCACATAGAAAAACTAATACTGAATAAAAATGAAATTAATTATTACTAGTTTACTAGTGTAGTTTCTTTTAGGCGTGGTAGTTCCTAGAAAAACCGATTGTAGACGCCCCACTTAACTTAGTATATATACGTAATGCTAAATAACATATATTTTTCTAACAACTAAAATGTTCATCAAGCCGTTTAGGCTACAGAGCGTGCCAAAGAAATAGACATACATATATACATATTCTCGAAAGTTTGCATCATAACGCAAAAAGTTTTAAGAGGTTCATTAATTTTAATAAAAAAAAAACCAGCAGAGTGCGTGTCGGTCCACGCACAATGAAGGGTAGTTCCGTAGTTGTGATTAAACAAAACATTTTAGTTGAAACCTCATACATTCCAACTGCAAATCTAAGTTTGTACGCACAATATTGAGAGATTTATCATAGTATTTTAAAACCATACTCATCATCGGTTCTCTTGTAATCTACAATTTAAGAACAACTTTCTATATTTTTTCAAAAAATGTAGGCTCAGTCATTTCGGAGATAAGGGAGAGGAATGGTCAATTTTCATCAATTTCCTTAAATAAATTAAAAGTATTTATTTTAAAATTACAACAATATAAAGCTGTAATCCTTACAACAAGGCCCTTTCATCTGATATGTCACACGGTACATTCTGCAGTTTTTTAAGATTTTCTAACTTGCCCCCAAACAAAAGTGACCCCCACATTTAAAATTCATTTATTTACGTGATACGCCCGAGTTTGGGTCACAATCAATCAATCAATCAATCAATTCAGCCTATAACAGTCCACTGCTGGACATAGGCCTCTCCCAGGCTGCGCCACAACACCCTGTCCTCCGCCTTCCGCATCCAGTCTGTCCCAGCCACCTTTTTAAGGTCGTCGGTCCATCTAGCTGGGGGGCGTCCCACACTACGCTTGCCGATACGCGGTCTCCACTCTAGGACTTTGGGTCACAGGATTTCATAAATATAGGTACCATATTTCAAATGAATCGGTCCAGTAGATTCGGAGCAAATCGGATGGGTCAGACGGACAGACACACTAGTGATCCTATAAAAGTTCCGTTTTTTCCTTTTGATGTACGGAACCCTAAAAAGTGTCCATCATTAAAAGTTAAATAAGTTATTAGAGGATCAGATAAATATTTCCCTTAAATTATTTTTTTAAATCGATGAACGCCGGCTGCACGCACGAAAGTGTCACGTTCCACCTGAGCCGAACGTGCAAGCGAGAGCGCGGAACTAGCGATAGAGAGGCACGATCGGCCTAAGCCTTCGGCTTGTGACGCATCTCTCTCTCTACTTATCATATTTTTTATACGTATTTTTTTTTATTAACTATTCAGGTCTACCACGAGTCCACGACACTTAACCTAATCAAATAAAATAAACTCACCAATTTTATTTCCCAAGTGTTGATAACGGTCGTCTCCTGTGCTTCGTTATCTGTAAAAAAATACAAACACATTAACTAAAGGTTGATATAATTCATGGATTGTTCAGTAACTGAGTTATTCACAGGTTCTGTTTCTGTGTGGATTAAATCCATACTAACGTTATAAATTCGAAAGTAAAGTATGCCTGTCTGTTAAATTTTCACGCCTAAATCACTGAACACTCGTGGAAATTTGGACCGTTTTTTGTTTTGGGTGGGAAATTATCAAATAACTTCTACCGGTTTCCTCACGATGTTTTCCTTCACCGTTTTGAGAGCAGAGTCGCGGTCGTATCACTGCTCATACAACGCACACGGCTCTGGCGTTTACTCGATTTGCTTTCAGTACACATTTGTGGCAAGCAGCGTGTTGTGGCTTTTGTTTTAAAATAAAACAACGCCGTCACCATAGATACTGGATACATCCACTACTGATCTAAGACATATGAAAGGATACTTTTGCAAAATGTACGACGTTCGAGAGCATCCGCTGCGCTCGCCTAGCCGAGCAAGTTTTTTATTCATATTAGGCTGAGAATTAGCACTTTTTAGGGTTCCGTACCTCAAAAGGTAAAAACGGAACCCTTATAGGATCACTCTTGTGTCTGTCTGTCTGTTCGTTTGTCACAGCCGATTTTCTCGCAATCTACTGGACCGATTAAGTTGAAATTTGGTACACCGTGTAACGTAAATAAATGAATTTGGTTTATGGGGTCACTTTTGGGGGTAAATTTAGAAAAAAAAAAAACAGTTTTGCAAACTGTACCGTGTGACATATTAAAGGAAGGGCTTGTTGTAATGATTTCATATACTTCATCATTCATCATCATTTCAGCCGAAAGACGTCCACTGCTGGACATAGGCCTCCCCCAAGCACCGCCACTTCGACCGGTTTAGTGCTTCCCGCATCCAGCGGAATCCTGCGGCCTTCACAAGGTCATCGGTCCACCTTTTCATATACTTATATATTTTTTATAATTTTAAAATAATAACTTTTTAAGATAATTAAGAAAATTTATGAAATTCCGATGTGAAGTCCGCCTCTGTACAGTTGTGTGCTTAAAGTATTAAATAAATAAAATTGACAATTCTTCCTTCCCTATCTCCGAAAGTACTGATACAAAATTTTGAAAAAAAAAAAAACAGAAAATAGTTCTATACTTAAAGATTACAGGAAAACCTATAAAAAGACTATGGTCTTAAAATAACATGGTAAATATCTCAATAGTGTGCGTACAAACTTACATTTGCAGTTGGAATGTATGAGAGAACATTTTTTTCAACTACAATGTTAAGTTTGTTCTTGGGATAAATTCATCCCAACTACGGAACTCATCATTGTGCGTAGTCCGACACGCCCTTGGCCGGTTTTATAACGTCAAAATACCATAAGACAGTCCCCCAACACGGCCATAAAATTATTCATACTTATAGTGCCGAGAATCAGCACCTTTTGAACGTCAAAATTACATAAGGACTGTCTTATGTAATTTTGACGTTCAAAAGGTGCTGATTGAAAGATGAAAGGCCAACACGCCCGCCCTTCACCATTTCCTAGTGCTTTAGCTGGGAAGAAGAAGTGGCTCAACAAACTCCCCAGCAGCACAGCTGTCTGAGTTAGGGCCTTATCACGCTAGCGGTTTGCGAGCGGCTGCGGGGCGGGGCGGGCGCGCTGCGAATGCGTCGCCAACACGCCGCGGCTGCACTGCCAAGACGTCGCGGACGCGTGGCAAATTCGCAACGTTTTCGTCGCGTGTTTGTAGCAAGTTAACGACATACAATACACTCAGTAACAAAATGGATTCCGATGAGGAGACACTGCTGTTGGTTTTGTAACTTCGAAGACGCCGGAGACGAAAACGAAAGCGTCGACGACTCTACTATTCGCGGCGATCTCGTTGCGCGTCTGCAACGAATTCGCTGCGCATGCGCCGCGTGTACGTTGCGCGCCCGCTCCGCTTTGAGGACGCTCGCAATCAGCTAATATGATAAGGCCCTTAGAAGAACAGCCGTGTGCAGCCGACCTTCCGGACCTACCTATTCTGCAGCACAATTAATTTATACTTTTTGCTCAGTTACGTCCACTCAAACGAGACAACGAGCAAAGGCCTATTAATTTATACAGACTTGACATTTAAGTGCATGCATTTGACCACTCAGTGATAAATCATCATTATTCTATTATAAATACTACAAAACAAAGCCGGTTTTGTCTGCGTGACCGCTTAAGGCGCAGATAAATGATTTTATTGACTTTTAAATCTGATATTACACCATTATACAGGGTGACATTGAAAACATGCGACAAATCGAAATGGGAGATTGTACTCATCATTATGAACAACTTTTACTAAGGGACCAAAGCTACAATCACAAAAAAAAAAACTGCTGTCCCCTACATTTATGTTCGCAATACCTCATCAAAATGTAGGAAAAGCAGATTTTTTTTTTTTGGGATTACAGCTTTGGTCCCTTAGTAAAAGTTGTTAATAATGATGTATACAATGTCCCATTTCAGTTTGTCGCAAGTTTTCAATTTCAACCTGTATAATGTAAGTAAGTTTAGCAAAAAAAATATGTTAAACTAGAACGCATACACATCAATTCTTTATGTGAATGTTTAAGTATTTTAGTAAAATACTTTATGAAATGTATTCTGGAAATAATTTCTACACAAAACATAAAAAGTAAATTATTTAAAAAACAAAAAACCCGACTGCAAAAACACATAACTGAAAAGGGAAAAACAAGCATTTTATTCTATATAATTTTGGTCTTGCAGGCGGGGGCAATCAAAAGTTACACCATATTTCAGGTTATTTCACTGTCCCCGCCTGCAAGACCAAAATTATATAGATTACTAGCTGACCCGGCAAACGGTGTTTTGAAAATTTTGATTTTTTTTTTTTGTTTGAAAAATAGACGTTAGCCGATTCTCAGACCTACACAATATGCTCACAAAATTTCATGAGAATCGGTCAAGCCGTTTCGGAGGAGTACGGGAACGAACATTGTGACACGAGAATTTTATATATAAGATAATGCTTGTTTTCCCTTTTCAGTTATGTGTTTTTGCAGTCGGGATTTTTGTTTTTTAAATAATTTATTTTATTTCAAGCTGTTTAGTTTTATTATTACATATATTTGAAAATTACTCAATACTAGCTTTTATTTGATACCAATATTGTTGAAATTAATTAAAAAAAAAACTTCCCCTCCTTTTTTTGTATTTGCGGATGCAATTTATAAATATTATATAGCCTATGTCACTCCCACAATTAAGACGAATCTAACGACACCTCATATGTTAAAATCCATCAAGCCGTTTAGGCTACAGAGCGTGCCAAAGAAATATACATACATACATACATACATACATAAATACATACATACATACATACATACATACATACATACTCTCGAAAAACATTACCCTCCTGAGGCAGTCGGGTAAAAACCGGCCAAGTGCGCGTCGGACCACGCACAATAAATGATGGGTTTCGTAGTTGGGAAGTTGGGATGAATTTATCCGAAAAACAAACCTAACATTGTATTTGAAAAACAAACAAATACGTCACGGTCAATTCTCCAACTGCAAATTTAAGTTGGTCGACTATTACTCGTTAACTTGTAAAGCCTACTAGCTGTGATAGTTTTGCTTTTAATTTCATTATATTTAGGTACCACTGCCATGAATTTGTTCACATCTCCATAAACAATAATTTAGCTGGCAGGGGCACACACTCATACACGACACTTGACTCTTACAAAAAACACACTACTAGCACTTTACAAGCTTGATATTACGGAAAGGGATCTCTGAATCAAAAAATAGTGTTCACAGACCCGCAATATTTACACCCCCTACACCACAGGATAGAGGAGAAAAAAAAAATATCATCCCCGCATTACGTGAAAGGGAAGTACCAAAAACGATTTTCACGATTTTATTTTGCCATTTTGTCGGCGTGATTAATATAATTAACCTATAATGCCAAATTACAGCTTTCTAGAAAAAAAAAAATGTTTGTCCGTTTATTCCGGTTAATCTCCGAAATGGCTGGACCGATTTTGACGGGACTTTCAGTGGCAGATAGCTGATGTTATAAGGAGTAACTTAGGCTACTGTTATTTTAGAAAAAGCCACGCGGGCGATGCCGAGGGCAGCAGCTACTCTATACATATAAATTGAATTGAAGACACTTTTTGTGTCTGTTTGTGGACCGCGTTGTTCTTCTTTAATTTATTATATTTAAGTAACTTAAATATATTAGAAAAACTCGAAGTATTGTCAAGTCGTAATAACGGAGCGAAGCAGGAGCTGGTTGCTAGTTAATTATAAAACTATGTCAATCTATGTGTGATATTTAATTCATACAGTTGCAACATTATCATAACATAATTATTCATGGATTCTCGTATCCGCTCATATGTAATGCGTAAATAGTAACTACAAATTAAGAAGCTTACAACAGCTAAACCGCGGTCACTGTCAGACTGCATAGAAAAGAAAGAGAAGCGCGATGATACAACGCTTGTAATTTATTCCAAAATATGTCGCAATTATTCATTTACTTAAAATTGAGTTGAGTAATCGACAATAAAAAAACAACCAAGTTCTACATTCAAATAAGACGACTTTGTTATTAATTCAATATTAATACTGATATTTTGGTTTGGAACTCAAGGTATAAGGTTAGTTTACCATTATATTATATCGCGATTTTCTTTTCAAAACGTGTTTTGGTAACAACCAAGTTCTGAGAAATATGTTCGCATAGGTATATTTTTTCCGCTACCACAAACTATGCAGATTTCGGAATTTTTTTTCTTAAGACAAGCCTACTTAGGTCATGTGTCTCTTGTAAGCGCCATAAGGCGCTGACAAGACCCAATTGTCCAAAATAGGCTTCTCTTAAGAAAAAAAATTGCCAAATCTGTATAGTTTGTGGTAGTGGAAAAAATATATGTTAATTTTGAACATATTTCCCAGAACCTGGATGTTACCAAATCACGTTTTGAAAAAAAAATCTCGATACAAACGAACGTTAAACTAACCTCTTACCTTGAGTTCTAATCCAAAATATCTGCATTAAATATCAATATACGTTACGTATTTAATTAATAACAAGAACGTCTTATTTGAATGCAGAACTTGGTTGTTTTTTATTTTCGATTACTCAACTCAATTTTGAGTAAATAGACAATTGCTTCATATTTTGCAATAAATTACAAGCATTGTATCATCGCGCTTCTCTTTCTTTTCTATGCAATCTGACAGTGACCGCGGTTTAGGTGTTGTCAGCGTCTTAAGGTAAATTTCTTGAGACATGGTCAATCTACATAGCTTTTTACTAACTACGTTGGGGTCAGCTTCCAGTCTGACCGGATGCAGCTGAATACCAGTAAGATACATAGAGCCGCTGCTTAACTGACCTCCACAATCCAGTTTCTGGGTAACACGATACCACGCGGCAAGAGTGGTTGTCAGAGTTTTTGGGCTTCTGACTACCCGTAACGACTGTCAAAGATCTACGAATGACAGCCGGGACCAACGGCTTAACGTGCCTTCTGAGGCATGGAGGGGTCTCTATATGTAATGTATGGTCACCCATCTTTGAACCGACCGCGGCAAGCGTAGCCGACCCGTGCGGCTGTTGTCATTTAGCCACCAGCCCCCTAGTTTCCCAAACAATACGTGGCTTTATTAAAACAGTAATGTTGGGAATCATATGTACACCGTGCGGATCAACAAATTATTTATTTAAATAACTAGCATTTTCCCGTGGCTTCGCCCGCGTGGAGGTCGGAAATTATCCAACAGAAAAGTACTACCGGGATTAATTTATCCGATGTGTTAATCCAGTTTATTAAACTGTGTGCCAAATTTCACCCAAATCCGTTCAGCTGTTTTTTCTATCGTAATAATAGCAGAGGAAAAGGTCATTGACTCCCGCCCGCGCCACCGTCAACCATAATTATTTTGTTACGCGTAATTTTAAATCTGTGATATCTTTTCAAGTATTAATATAAATGATAAGATGTCAAGGCATATTTTAATCTAAATTAAACGCCCAATTTAAATAACATATTTTATTAGGTGAGGATGAATATAATACCGGTCAAAATAGCTTCGGAAATAACAATATCTTTTTATCATTCTGAAAGATAACTAATGGTCAATGTGGGTCAATCTTAGAAGATAAAGAAAAAGAAAACATTCGAGACCTGTATTCTACCAGTTCTTACTTATGGCTGTGAAACTTGGTCAATAACACTTCACCACAGGGAAAGGCTAACAAAATGCCAACGTGCCATGGAAAGAAGCATGCTAGGGATAAAAATCAATGACAGAGTCAGGAATGTAGACATAAGAACAAGAACAAAACTCACAGACATTCTTACCCGAAGCCAATTTTGGTCAATTGGGTCTTGTCAGCGCCTTAAACATTCCTCATGAATCACTCCGTCCATTGGTGAAGCCCGTTGGTAAACCCATTCGGTAGATTTTGAGTTTATCGCGGTCAGACAGACAGACGCGGCGGGGACTGTTTTATAATACTTATGTAATAATTTTTTGTTTTAAGGGGGCTCCCACACAACAGATGATTTTTTTTTCCGTTTTTATAGATAATGGTACTGACCCTTCGTGCGCGAGTCCGACTCGCACTTGGCCGGTTTTTTTTACGCATTGGATAGACATTACTTCCTGAATTTATTTCATAAAGTATTAAAAAACAATACTTAAATATTCACTTATAGAATTGATGTGTTCGCGCTCTAGTTTAACATACATTTTTTGCTTAACTTTCTTGCATTGTATGAAGGCGTAATACATAATCAGCCTATAATGTTCCCACTGCTGGGACACAGGCCTCCTCTCTGTGAGAGAGAGTGGGCTGAAATATACCACGCGAGCACGGTGCGGGTAGGTAGATGTCACATGTCTTCGAAATTTTGGTTCTAGAGACACGCAGGTTTCCTCACGTTTTCCTTCACCGTTTTGAGAACAGTAGTGATGAAATAAATTACACAAAGTAAGGCGCCCGTCCGGGTTCGAACCCACGAACTACAAATCGTAAGTCGGGGCTGTTACCACTGCGCCACCACTGCTTTCCTGCTTTTGTTTTAAGTACCTACATGCAAATAATAAAATTTTAACTAACTAGCTGCGCCCCGCGGTTCACCCACATAAGTCTCGTTCCCGTGGGAATATCGGAATAAAAAGTATGCTATGTCCTAATTCAGATCATGGGCTACCCATGTGCCAAATTTCATCCAAATCCGTTCAGCCATTTTATCGGGAAAACGTTATAAAAAAACAAACAAACTCACTGTCGCATTTATAATATTAGTAAGGATTATAACTAAATTATTTTGCGTTTGTCATCATGTAGGTATCCATGATTATTGTGTGTTAATTCAAACTTGTTAACAGTTAAAACTATATAAATCTGTCACAAGACTTTAAAGGTGAATCACTAGCCGCTTAGTGCATCAATTATGAGTAGAGATCGGATATTCGGATGCACATTTACCTAAAGTTGAGATGTTAGCTAATATAGAATGCGCTTTTGTATCGAAAAAATCCCGTGGTTCTGGGAAAACAAATTTATGTTTCTGATTATAAAATCGAATGTATATTAACTTACTTTCAAATGTTGGCTTATATGGAATGCACTTTTGTATCGATCGTAAAAATCCCGCCTGCCATTCCGGAATCGACAAATTTTTTGTTTTTTTTTAGTATAGAATTGGCTGCATAACTACCTACCTTATATTGTAATTTAAAGTAGGTAGAAACATTAATTTTAATTGTAAATAAATATGCAAGCCATGAATCCCGGGTTTTTTTTTAATATGTCTTTTTTTAGAAGTCGTTTCTATGCTATGCACCCGACTATGCATTCCCGGTGTCCCTGGCATCCTGGGATTTTTATTAAAAAAATATATTTTAAGAAACCGCTTCCATACTTTCATAGCCAAAAATGAACTTTAGGTAAATATGCATCCGAATATCCGATCTCTGATTATGAGTAAGGATAAGTGCATTTTGTTCATTGTTCCGATGCCAAATAAAAATATTTTAAAATGAAATATACACATAAGAAACCGGCATAGGTCCTAGAACTAAAAATTCAAAGACATTTGACATCTACCAACCCGCACTGGGCCCGCGTGGTGGATAACGGCCCACTCCCTCTCACAGAGAGGAGGCCTGTGTCCCAGCACTGGGAACATTATAGGCTGAATATGCATACACATAAATCTTCCGAATATTTTTTTTTATAAATGAGTGTGAAAACTGCATCTAAATCCTTTGCGTATGTAGTTTAGCAGAACAATGCACTCACACAGGCAGACACGAAAAGCTACTTTATTTTATAGTGTGTATGGTACAACGAAAAAACCAGTTCTTTATTTCTTATACAAGCTTTTATGCAAACAAGGATTTGTAAATGTAAGACAAACCGGAGATTAAATCGTTTTATATTTTATTGTCCCTGTTTCATAGTTTTTACAACTTGCCAAAACATCACGATTCCTATATTGCCATCATCATTATACCTTTTATTTACATAACCAAATTACAAGAACGTTATTAACATTAACTAAATTAAATTAAAACTAAGAACTGCCGGAAAGGCGGCAGTTGGGATGAATTTATCCCAAAAACAAACTTAACATTGTAGTTGAAAAACATGTTCTCCTATACATCGATATATGCCACGGTCAATTCTCCAACTGCAAATTGAAGTTGGTCGACTATTACTCGTTAACAGGTAAATCTCACTTAGCCGTGACTTAATTTCATTATATGTACTACTGCCATGAATTTTTTCACATATCCATAAACAACGGTTTAGCTGGCAGGAGGGCGGCACACTTGACTCTAACAAAAATTAGCACTTTAATGCTTAATATTACGCAAGCGGATCCTTGAATGATAAAGTGGTGTTCACAGACCCACAATATTTTTAAACAGCCTATCCTACGATACCCCACACCATGGGGTAGACGACAAAAAAAAATCATCCCCACATTACGTGCAAGGAAGGTACCCAAAAAAAATTTTTTTTTCAAGATTTTATTTCAGCACTTTGTCGGCGTGATTAATATCTGAGCTACAGCGGGGACAGACAGACGGCGAAACTTTAAGGGTTCCTTGTTTACTACGTAACCCTAAAAGGGCCCTCGAGGCATTGTACCAAGGATGCTGGCGGCATTTCCTCGCTCAATTGCAATGCTGATGCGTTCCGCGAGAAAGCCGCCAGCTTTTCGGTCACCAGTTACATCAACTAGACGTTTCGCGATTTCCGCATATAACTTATGCGCACTGGGACCGCACGGACAGAGGGTCTCGACGCCAAAGGGCACAAAGTTGTACTCTCTGCCAAGGCTTACATATTTAATAAGTATCATTATAACATCACACCTGAATTTCTCTAAAGGTTAGGCAGAAGTGTACCTATAGTACGCCCACATTTCGCCAGTTAAGTTTACAACATAATCAGCCTATAATGTTCCCACTGCTGGGACACAGGCCTCCTCTCTTTGAGAGGGAGTGGGCCGTAATCTACCACGCAGGCCCAGTGCGGGTTGGTAGATGTCACATGTCTTCGAATTTTTGGTTCTAGGACATACCGGTTTCCTCACGATGTTTTCCTTCACCGTTTTGAGAGCAGTGGTGATGTAATAGTTTACACAAAGTAAAGCGCCTGTCTGGGTTCGAACCTACGACATACAACTCGTAAGTCGCGGCCGTTACCACTGGGCCACCGCTGCTCTTGTAATAGGGGGCGAGCCTATTGCCATCAACCAGGCATAAATCCAGACTCCGGCCTGCTACTGAGAAATTCCAGATGTAAAACCAAAATGACACTTTGCCTGACCCAGGAATCGGAACCATGACCTCATTCTCGGCAGTAGTGCTTGCAACCAATAGACAAATGCGAAAGTTGTGTGTGTGGAATTATGTGTAAGTTTAATATTAATGTATTATAAACATAGACCTTTGATATTTTAATTGGTCAAGGACAGCTAATGAGACACAATTGATTTTCTATTGTTTGACTCCGAATCGGTGTCGCGCAGGGTTTAACAATTTAAGTACGTTTGTTTTGTTACTAGATTAAGTAATAATGCTGTGCTATGGAAGAGCAGAGTCCTTAAGAACGTGGCTGGGACAGACTGGATGCGGAAGGCGGAGCACAGGGTGTTGTGGCGCAGCCTGGGAGAAGCCTATGTCCAGCAGTGGACTGTTATAAGCTGAGTTCACAGAAAAGCGAGGTCTACTCTTAAAAGGAGGCTCCAAACACTGAACCTGTTTTTGTAAACTGAAGCATAAATAAAAATATATTATTATAAATTAAGAACCCTCCAGAACAAATCATGGTGAAAAAACTGTAAGCACTAAAATCAATTGTGTAGTTAAGGCGCAGATATATGATTTTAGTGACTTTTAAATCTGTTATTACGCCTTCATACAATGCAAGAAAGTTATGCATAGTGCGTTAAAATGGAACACGTACACATCAATTCTATATGTGAATATTTAAGTATTGTGGTAAAATATTTTACCCAAAACCACCCAAAACATAAAAAAAACCGGCCAAGTGCGAGTCGGACTCGCCGCACCAAGGGTTCCGTACCATTATCTATAAAAACGAAAAAAAAAATTATGTCTGTTGTATGGGAGCCCCCTTAAATAATTATTTTATTCTGTTTTTTAGTATTTGTCTAACTATCACGGTTCATGAGATACAGCCTGATTACAGACGGACAGCGGAGTCTTAATATTAGGGTCCCGTTTTACACTTTGGGTACGGAACCCTAAAAACCACATTACTTTCAAACTGCTTAAGATATTTTCTTTTTTTTTTGTATTAACAGACTATTTTATTAACTATACTTAATGTGATTTTTTTCAAATGAATTTTCATTTTTAATACTAAATATTTCCTATGAAACCGAACGACGCGGTGCGGCGTGATCGCGACGCGCATTTATATGGCAAAGGTCAACGGCGATTACCCAACCCTTAAAAGAACTAAATAGTCACACTAAAAGAGACTTTATTTTATATTATGTATAGATTGGATGGCACATGAGCCGATGACTTGCCCAGTAAGTGTTCACCATGTCTAGGGGTCCACTAGGGCCGATGCCTGCCGGGGTCGCGAAGTCCAAAAGGTAACTGAGGCCCCTGGCAACACAGGCAACGGAAGGAACACGGGTGGGTTTTAGTCAGTAAGAATCTGACACACCAGCTCCGCCCAGAGCGGGAGAAGTTATTTGATAATTTCCCACACACAAAAAAAGTGTTCACCATAGCCTATTATTATTCATTCATTTATTTCAGACTAAATCTGCCTTATATTTGCTATTCTTAATGCAGACTCAGTCTCTCACAAACTAGTGTCAGTTTTTAAGCTCATTTTAAATAAATGATGCCATTAGAGTACAATAGAATAGAATCTTTATTATGTACACCATAAAATATGTAGGTATCGTGTTAGATCTTTGACAGTCGTTACGAGTCGTCAAAGCTCGAAAGTCTGACAACCAGTCTTACCAAGGTGTATCATGTTGCCCAGTAACTGGATTGTGGAGGTCAAATAGGCAGTCCCTACATGTAAAATACTGGTATTCAGCTGTATCCGGTAAGACTGGAAGCCGACCCCAACATAGTTGCGAAAAGGCAGGTAGATGATGATGATGATGTACACCATAAAAATTACAGATATAAGTGTAGAAATGAATGAAGTTGATGTTTGTGAAGAGAATAAAAATAAAAAAATGATATTTATTTAAATTTAATATAATTCACTTAAAATAAATCCGTAAATTATCTAAAAATTTAGCAACTAGAGCCCAACCAAACTAAACAATCAATACGAAGGTATTATTTTTTTATTTGTCAGTTCTTCTCACTTTAAAGCCATCTTTTCAAGACAACCTTTGGATGAATCCAAAGGTTGTCTTGTTGATGGCGATAGACCACCCATTGTATCTATGTAAAATTTCAACATTTATATTTGTAATTTGTATGGTGTACATAATAGAGTCAAAATCAAAATATTTTATTTCACTTAAACCTACATGGGCACTTATGAAACGTCAGAAGCTAGGTGCATGGTTCCAATTGGTTGTTTCCTAGGAAGAAGAGCCGGCATGAAACTCCACGGTTACTCTTTTAAAATAATTGGCTTTTACAGTGTTTTCAAATTAGTGTTAATAGGTATGGGAGGACAGTGCAGGCCTGTCAACAAGTACCAGGTATTTAACAAAATAGAAATTGGTCAACAATTCTACAGTCTATCAAACCTACAAAGTTTGTGTAAGTATTATATTAGAATAAGATTAAGTATCCTATTCTGTAAAGGCTCCTACATACTGGCGCGACTTGTTGCGCGACGCGTCGCGACACAAAGGCACCGCTTGTAGCGCTACACGCGGTGTCTTTGTGTCGTGTCGCGTCGCGCGACACGTCGCGCTCGTATGTAGGAGCCTTAATACCAAAGACATTGCAAGTGCAAAACCATTCCATAGACAAAGCTAAAATGTCTCCGGCGCCTGTAATTTACACCAACACCAATACACTTAAATCTATAATGAGATACAGAAACCACTTCTCCTTAAACATCATAATTATATATAGTTCTTTGCTCTTGTTTCATCATTATTTTGTATAGCATAATAACAGCATAATCGGCTTATAATATTCCCACTGCTGGGACACAGGCCTCCTCTATGTGAGTGGGCTGTAATCCAGCATGCGCGCCCGGTGCATGATGGTAATGCCACATGTCTTCAAATTTTTGGTTCTAGGACATGCCAGTTTCCTCACAATGTTTTCCTTCACTGTTTTGAGAGCTGTGGTGATTAAATTATTTACACAAAATAAAGTGCCTGCCTGGGTTCAAAGCCACAACCTACAACTCGTAAGTCTGGGCCGTTACCATATTGGGCCACCACACCACAGACTACCTGCAGTATTGTCTCTCTTTCTCCTTTTAATCCATCCAAAGGTTTTAGTGACAAGACTGCCCATTGTATCACCCTATGTAAAATTTCTATGGTGTACATAATAAAGAGTATTTTATTCTAAAATTTCAATAAAACATTTACAGGCACTTTTTAACTGTCAAGGAATCGGCCAGTTAGTCGAGAAAGTTGAAGCTAGTTGCCCATTCCAAAATGTAGATCTCTATGGAGAAGAATAGGCAAGAAACTCTAAGGAGGTTGGTTACATCACTCATGTTGAAATTATATAATATGAGCACAATGTAGAAGGCATGCATGCTAAAACTATTGATTTTAAAAAGTTATATATAATACCAAAAGTATTGCAAGTGCAATGCCATTCCAAAGACAAAAATAAAAAGTGTCAGGTGTGAGAATTACACTGACACCAGCACCCTTCAAAACATAATGAGATATGGTGGTAGAACTTCTTATCAAGTTGTAATCACCCTGCAAGAGATGCCTCCTAACCACTGGACAGAGAAAAATCAAGTCATTCATTCAAACTAAGCTGAGAATCAACATATTTTGAATGTCAAAATTACATATGACAGTTCCCAAAACACACATCCTTCACCGCTTTCTAGTGCTTTAGCTGGGAAGAAGTGGCGCAACAAACTCCCCAGCAGCACAGCTGTCTGTTAAGTTAGAAGAATGGTCAATTGGAAAAGATTTATTTTATCACTGGCACCCTTGGTGCATAGATTGTAAAGCATAGAGTATGGTTTTGGATGAAATGGTCTAACAAAACATATTGTTCCAGGTTGTGATATTTTTAAAAGAAATTACACTACCAGCATATTGTACTTATTGCTCTGGACAACTATAACACTTTCTAAAAAATAATAAATCCACACTTACTCAAAATCCACCTTTTACAAGCACATTTTAACACAATGTGAGTTTCAAAACTTTTTTCCCACTTTAGCTGCGCAAATTGACAACTTGCATTTTTAAGACGGTCTAGCAAAAACTAGGCAAAGGCCACCTTTTCAAAATGCCAGTAGCACTAACAACTTTTTCATAGCTATGCAATTCCAGGGGTGAGTTGACCCGACAGTTTACCTGTATTGAACGCCCTGAGCTAATTCCAAGAAATTTTGACGCACACACTCAAAATGAATACGAATATACACAACGCGCACACTTCCATAAACAATTTTAATTTTAGGTACACGTATTTACTTACGTTTCCCGTATCAAAATATCTCGTGATAAATCACTTTTGTGCTGTTTTTGAGGTCACATCAAGCATTAGTGGTTGTTTAACATTATTCTTATGTAAAATTGCACACCGGTAACAGAACGAGTGAAACAAAAAACTGATGACAAAAAATGAACTTCAAGGAAACTCATGCAAAAACATACCGCCCCACCACAGGCGCTGCTTTGGTTCTTGGTTGACAGTTCCAGTGATACCATGATCAACGTTCAAAACTCCCATATTTTTTAAGTCTGTCCTTGACCGATTAAACAAAATATTATGGCAAGTTCACTTGCCATAATATTTTGTTTAATCGGTCAAGGACAGCTAATGAGACACAGTTGATTTTCCATTGTTTGGTACCACATAAGTAAAAAAATGCAATAATTAAAAGTGCGTATTCTATAAGAACCTAATGATTGCCAAACAAAAGGGTTAGTTGGCAGCTAAACTATTTACAACCTTTATAAAAATAGCAAGCAGTAGCTGTTTACTATCCACAGATAAATTGTAATTTAGGAGTATTTAGAAAGTCCAGCTATAAAGTCAAAGTCAAAGTAATTTATTTCCCAGAGACATGCATAGGATATTCATACTTTAATTATTTAATACTTTTAATCACACAAATATACAGACCAGTCAACCTTTGGGTGATGTTGAGACACAGTAAGACAATAGACAAGACAATATTTTACAGACCTCGGGGTCGCCCTCAGACGTCGGAAAAACGATGCCTTAGGTACGACGCACTGGGATCTGAAACGTGAAGAGATCTATATATTTCACCAATAATTGGTATACAAAAATACTAGTGACCTGTTTTACGCTAGGTCCTAAGATAACTATAATATAATGGTAGAATAATTTAGGATAATTTATATTTTTTACCATGATATTGTAAAAAGTTATGGTTATATCAAGGTCTCTCGACGAATACATTGGAGAACTATGAAAAATATATCAAAATCAAAAATTAAACTGGCAGTCAAATATCCGATGAGTGTTGCTTAATGCTTTTTTTTATTCACAAATCTTGCGTTTACCTAAAAATAAGTCATGAAAATATTGTAGGTAAATTTTATATTTTGGCAACCCTCAGTGGCATTTCCAAGAAAACTGTCTGGCTGTCTTTAGTTATCTAACGTTCAGAAATACTGTAATATTTAATGCAATCGCGTTTGTGTGTATTGACTTTTATTACGAACTGTCGATAAAAATTTACGAAAAAAGTAACCATTTAATTATAATAGAATAAAATCAAACTGTTTTCTTCAACAGGACCAATTAAAATTATATTTAAAACAAGTGATTTCAAAACGATACATACGAAAGCGTCATTGCGCGGTAAATTTAAAAAAGCATATTTAAATGACTGTGACTTCCAGTTAACCGAGACATCTTGTCGATCATGTCATTTGGAATGACGAAATAAATTATTTTAGGTAAATTAGGGTTAAATTCTGGGATGAAAATAATAAATACATGTAAAAATGGAAAAAACAGAAACTAAACGTGCGAAGAGGAAAACCTTGTGAGTAAACGTAAACTATTTTTGATATTTTTTAATACTTAGTCACTGATTTGCATACATACTTATATAAACTCAAGCCTTCATCCCATGGGGGTAGGCAGAAACCAGTGAACTACTTTCGCTTAGTTTTCTTTCTGGTCCCCTAAGACGACCCACTGACCCTGGTCTGGGCCTCAAGTCTGCTATTACAATAGTGTCAGAATGGTCTGTTCCGATCCTCATTAATGACGTCATTATATTAGTAGATTACCAAACTTGTCAAATTCAACAATTATAAAATCAATGATAGACCATTTTGACACTATTGTAATAGCAGACTTGAGGCCCTGGTCTGTGGTCATACACTTACGCCGCGCCGGTTGCGAATACTCGCACCTAACATCTGAAGAACATCACCAATAAGGACACTATTATGTCCTTCGTTTGTTGCACTCACATCTGCATTGTAAATACCTTTTGTTAGTCGCCTTTAACTCATCCTCTCAACGTGACCAAACCATCTAAGCGTACTCTTTTAATTTTTTGTCACTATATCCTCTTTTAAACTGCACCGTTGCCTTATCCTATCGTTGCTTTGTCATAGATTTATGATTTAAAAAAAATATGAAACTTAAATACGTTTCAAGGCTTCTTGACAATCTTCCGTTGGTGGTAGGAAAAACTACAAACGCGACACTGCCGCCATAAGGAAAAAGGACGTTTCTACATGAAGTACGAAACGGAGAAAAAAATTATAAAGAATGTAAAAAACAAAAAAATGCGCTGTGCGAAAGGAAATAAACCAAATAATCATTTTGTGGTGCAAAAGTGTGTATTAGAGTTTGATCTATCAGAAATTATTTGTAAATTTTAATAAATAAATGCTAAGTATTAATTAAATAACTTTTCTTTTTCTTTTTAGTAAAAAAAATATAAGAAAATACGTGATACTGCAATGAAAAGACGCTTCTGGCTAGAAACGTCCTTTCAACTTAGTATTTTTTTAATCGTCTTTCCTACTTTGTGATAATGTGTTACCAGGTTCTAGTTAACCAAATAAAAAGACGTTAATAGCCATTTGCTGCTTTTCAACTTAGTAATACTAATATTCAATTATCTTTTTCGTGCGTGCAGCCGGCGTTCATCAATTTATAAGACGTTATCACGTCACAAATACTTGCACATTTGTTAGATCCCTAACAACCCTGAACCCTATTTAAACTGAAGTACGTTTTAGTTTTGATAATTATCTTGTATTAAATAAAACACTCAGTGTGAGAATCAGACTTTTTTATTTTTTAAGATTATCAAAAATAGCAATTACAAACCTGTCTCAAGTTCAACATAAAGTTTTAAACTCTTAATAATTAAGCAATTGCTTAATGAGTTTAAAACTTTATGTTGAGACAGGTTTTTAATTGCTATTTTTGATAATCTTAAAAAAAAAAAGTCTGATTCTCACACTGAGTGTTTTATTTAATACAAGATAATAGTTTTTATTCTTAATTTTTGTTTCTAGAAAGAAACAAAAATTAAGAATAAAAACTATCTAAGTTTGTACATATAGATACTTATTATTAATAGTAATCACAGCTTTGTAAGAAATCCAATAAAGTTTTCATCATAAACTTGAGTGAGATCAAACTAACACTACGACTTACCTATATTTTTTTCATAAAAAAAGACAAAAAACAAAAACAAGATTAACAATAACAAACTTTTCTCAACATAAAGCTTAAAACTCTTCTAAAAACAAAAATTATAAAAACTGTCTTAAGTTTGAACGAATTATACTTACTATTAACAATGATCACAGCTTTGTTTCTCTTGTAAATTTAGGCTTCATCAGCTTGAGTGAGATCAATACTATTTTCATCAGTAGGTAGATTATACCAAAACGATTTTCTGTTGTCCGGCATTAAGGGTGTCAGTTTTTGTAGGATTGCTGACTTGCGCTCTTGAGTAATGCCTCTACATTGATTCTTTGGTTTTAGAGGTGGTATGATTTTATATTTTTTAATCTCAGAAAGTCAAGTGAGAATTCTTCTTCATTATAGAAAGCAGTCTTATAACGAATGACGTGGGTGCCTCTAAGGAATTTTACTTCACACATATCACATAAATAAGCTCGAGGGGAAGAATTTTGTAGTTTGTAAGTTGAAGAACAGTCTTCAAACTGACAAAAATCATCCATGTTCATTACTTTAACTATAATATTTATTCTGGTGTTCGATACTGCGTGGTGAAAGTCTTCGAAATCATAGATGTGTTTCTTCCTCTTCATGGATTGCTCCACTTGATGATGGAATTCGTCGGCTGCCATGTGCGTGTGGCCTACTTCTAAATATTTTAATGTAATCGTTTCATAATTGACTTCGACTGAATTGACAAGATGGAGCAAATAAGAATACAAAGTCCAATTTTTATTCTGGGCTGCACAGTTATCTAACCAGATGACTACATTTTTCAGGTCTCTATTTGCCTGCAAAAAAGCTCTGAAACAGCTTATTATGTCACTCATTTTGCGACCAGCAATTGCTTCATGCCATATCGCAGCATAAGTTTGCAAAGTAGCATTGTTTTTTTTGTCACCTATTGGCACAAAACTTTCATTGAATACGATTACACTTGGGCAAAACATTACAATTTTAAACTGTTCAATACGTGGGAGCATAATTACTTTCTCCAAATCAGCTGCAAAATAGGCAGTATCTGAGGTGATGTTTGCGTTATTTTGTTTTTCTACATTTTTTTTGTATGCTTCCCTGGCCGATGTATATTTTTCCCGGTGCCGTTCGTAATCTCGGCATTGTCGACAATTTCTGTGTCTTGATAAAAAACCTTTCACACACGTCACACTCTTCACGTCCTAGTTTTGTAAAACCAATGTTTAACTTCTTTACAACTTTTCTGTAGTACCTAGTCATAAGAAATCTGTTCGTGAACAGGAAGGTCCTTCATATTTTGTTGTTCGTAAAACTCTCGATACATTGTGGTCACTGTTAGGTCAGACGGAAGATATTTTCTATTTGGAGCGTGTTCTCGTCTATAGTGGGATATGGAAGGATTAAAAGAATTTATATGTTCTACAATTTTAGTGTCGTCCAACTTTTTTGGATTAGGATTGGTTCCTCGCTTATCAAATGGAATGTTGTTTGTTATGTTGCATAAGGCGTTCCTTACAGATTTATCATTTTTTCGACTGTAACCCAGCATTTCTAGAAAAAATACTTTGCAAACATTCACTTTTGCCCCTGTTTCATTTGACAGAAAATATAATACGCTTACGTTTCTTGGCATTTTTCTGTTTCTTTAACGGTTTTCCTTTTAGGCTCTTCTTTGGACGTGTTATTTATTATGAAACATTGTTGCTCTTTCCAAGACATGTTTTTAAAGGAATGGTTTAGATTTTGTCGTGCTTCTTCTGTAAACTGGGTATGACATTTTTTTTTACATCGATCGTTACACCTTGGCTTAAGTTGGTATTTAGATTCCATATCTTTCAGTTTTTTAATTTCTTTTCTCTGTGCCGGTGATTCATCATACTTCTTACGTTTTCTGATTGTCCCCTTTTTTTTGAGGGTTTGTGGTGTGTCTTCGTCGCTTGTGACTTCAGGTGACTCAGGGACAACAACGTTAATTGACTGTGATGGGGGGATGGTATTTGTAGAAGAATCTGAATCTTCCGAACATTTTGACGGATCTAAACTTGAGGGTAAATAATTTTTATCAAAAACTGAATCATCTGAATCAAAGTCCAGGATGCTGTCGGAGCTGTTATGAAGATCCGCATCATTCAAAGAGTTATTTTCGTTCGTAGTAGATAAAGACAGCTCATAATTATCAGTATTCAGGTTTGACTCCTGGGAAGAACTGGTTGGTGGCACCAACGAAATTATTTTTGAGCTTCGATTATGTCGCATTTTGTCACACCGAAACAAACAAAATAAACAAAATTGTTAAAAAATCTCCAGCGCATAGGAAAGAAATACAAAAAACTGAAAGATATTATCTAAATACAAACTTCCTTAGCCCCCTACACACGGGGTTAGTTCCAAATAGAAAATATCTTACGTATAACCTAACAGTGGCAAAAATATACATCAGCCAGGCAAGCACACAAAAAAGATGTTTATTTCCTACAAAACTCATTAAGGTTAGGTATAATAAAACAAGGTTTGAATGTATAAACTGCAAACTTTTTCATTGTGATAGTTGGTACTCAACGGTGTAAACAAATACGAGAAAAAAACGTTTACCTAGATTACGATGTTGTTTGTTTGATACCTATATTTAATTTTCTAATATTTTAACATAAAAGTAGGCATGTCTTTATTTGGTAAGTGTCACCTGATAAGTTTGCAGTTTATTTAATCCTAAATTACTCATGGGTGCTTGCTTAAATATACATCAATTATAATTAGAGGAAGTTTGACTTACGATTTTTCCGTAGTTATAACTCGAAGAGCCGCGCGCGCGCGTGTATGTCTGGCTTCCTGGACGCAACACCAGTATTCCAACCGCGAGCCCCACTTCACCCCGCACAACTAGCAATACTTAGTAAATAAGGCACAACTGCCATTTGCGCCTGCCTTTTTTTGTAATACTAAGCTAAAAAGACACATCTACGGCCTGCCTTTTTTTGTAATACTAAGCTAAAAAGACACATCTACGCAGAACAGTCTTTTCATCTTATGACCATGCAGAAGTGCCTTTTCATTTTATGATGAATTAAATATTTTGTAAATAAATAAGACGCTTCTACTAAAATGCGTTTTTGTGATACCTACCTATGTCCAGCAGCTGACTGCAACAGTTTGATAATGATGAAGTCCTGATGGGGTTTTGAGTGTAGGTAAATAAAACAATACAGTTAATAGTTTTTTTTTAAGTACATTTAATTTATTTATAATTAATTAATTCGTAAATTACTTCATCTAAGAAGGGGGCAGGTCGGGTAATACCCTCATGGCGATCATAGCTTAAATACCAAAATAACTGCGTTTAGTTTACGACTAAATTACGTGTAGTTATTAAAATCTTTTTTTTTTTAATATTATTAATTAATCCGAACTTCTAAAAATAGAACACTTACATGAAAATAAATGGCTTAGTTGCCTTAATATGTGGTACAAATTCTATAACAAAACAACAAAAAAAGTAAGCTGTACGAAATCTGCCGTTCACCTTTAAGTTGGTCGACTATAACTCGTGAACTTGTAAAGCCCACTCAGCCGCACTCCCCCCACATTACGTGCAAGGGAGGTAACCTTCTCCTGTGAGGCAGCGAGCCTCCTTGCCGGATGGCCGCCATGGGATCTGGAGGCAAAAGTCCTCGCGCACGTATGGGAGTGGCGCGAGGAGGCGAAACGCCGGGGCGTAATTCCGCCGCCGCGAAAAATCGCGGCACAGCGGACGGAGCTCCGGCGGGATCTCATGGCGACATGGAGAGTACGGTTGTCGCAACCCAGTGCTGGGCACGCCACGATTGCGGCGATAAGTCCCCTCTTTGAGGAGTGGCTAGAGAGGCGCCACGGCGTCCTCACATTCCGCCTGACGCAGGTCCTCACCGGACACGGCAGCTTCGGGAGGTTCTTGTCTCGGGTAAGGCGGGAGGAAACGCCCGGTTGTCACCACTGTGTGGAAAGGAGCAGAAACAGGTGACGGCTGCCCATGCCCTCTCGCTCCGTACCATGGCCTGAACCAGGGCCGGACGCGAGAGGTCTCTGCCGCCGATCGCC
This sequence comes from Atethmia centrago, assembly GCA_905333075.3. NCBI lineage: Eukaryota > Metazoa > Arthropoda > Insecta > Lepidoptera > Noctuidae > Atethmia > Atethmia centrago. The sequence continues at coordinate 14,225,214 of HG995393.1, forward strand.
TCCACGAGGACACGGCGGTGCTCTGCCCAAGCCGGGCAGACCTCCACCGTATGCTCCACCGTGTCCTCGTGGAGGCGATCGGCGGCAGAGATCTCTCGCGTCCACTAGGGCCGATGCCTGCCGGGGTCGCGGGAGGGTATTAAAGGGTCACCGAGGCCCCTGGCAACACAGGCAACAGGAAGGAATACGGGTGGGTTTTAGTCAGTAAGAGACTGACACACCCTCCCTATCCGCCCAGAGTGGGAGAAGTTATTTGATGATTTCCCATCCAAAAAAAAAGGGAAATAACCTAAAAAAAGTTATTTTTCAAGATTTTATTTGAGCACTTTGTCGGCGTGATAATAATGTATACCTATGCCAAATTACAGCTTTCTTGTACTAAGCGTCTCTGAGCTACAGCTGGGACAGACAGACAGACGGACATGGCGAAACTATAAGGGTTTCTTGTTTACTACGGAACCCTAAAAATGGTCAAGGTAAAGCCGTCATCGCATGCCATTATTATTTTGTAAGCGTTCCTGTCACCTACTGTATACCATATATAGGCATGCGACCACAGTTCCGTACCTCAAAAGAAAAAAACGGGATTCGTATTCGTTCACTCGTGTGTCTGTCTGTTCGTCTGTCACAGGCAAATTGCTCCGAATCTACTGGACCGATTAAGTTGAAAGTTGAAACACATATGAGTTTCTGTGACCCAAACACGGACGTATCATCGTAAATAAATGCGCTTTGAATATGAGGGTCACTTTTGGGGGGCAAATTAGAAAATTAAAACAAAAAAGTTTTAAAGTTAGTAAAGTTTTAAAATTGGTCATTATAATATTTTGCGTATCAGCTCACAGCTGCACTCAACAAAATGTATGTTGCCACCCACCGGGCACAAACCCAGATTCCAGGGCGAGCTGTTTAATAAAATGGGGAATACCTACACAATTAAAATTTATGGAACAGTTGCTAGGGTTCCGTACCTCAAAAGGAAAAAAAACCCCTTAAAAGGCCCCCTTATTATGGATATAAATATTTCGTGACACTCCGCTGTATCTAACTTGGAATTCAAGTCACTTTGGATACCTTTTGGATAAACACAAAAACAGAATAAACACATACATAATCAGCCTATAATGTCCCCACTGCTGGGACACAGGCCTCCTCTCTGTGAGAGGCAGTGGGCTGAAATCCACCACGCGGGCCCAGTGCGGGTTGATAGATGTCACATGTCTTCGAATGATTGATTCTAGGACATGCTGGTTTCCTCACGATGTTTTCCTTCACCGTTTTGAGAGCAGTGGTGATGAAATAATTTACACAAAGTAAAGCGCCTGTCCGGGTTCGAATCTACGACCTACAACTCGTAAGTCGCGGCCGTTACCACTGGGCCACCTCTGCTCTCTATATGTACTCTAATAAGGTATTATATTTATGAGCTTTAATTTTAAAGTAACGGTGACCCCTTTAAGAGGCCTTGGCGACCACCTTTGGGTGCGCGACCCACACGTTGGAAAACACTGCTTTAGAATAATGTGCTGAATTCATAGCGACAGTTTGCGCGTCGATGACCCTTTTTTTTTGGGTGGGAAATTATCAAATAACTTCTACCGCTCTGGGCGGAGCGGGAGGGTGTGTCAGACTGTTACTGACTAAAACCCACCCGTTTTCCTTCTGTTACCTGTGTTGCCAGGGGCCTCTGTAAACCTTTCGTACTTTCCTGCGACCTCGGCAGGCATCGGCCCTAGTGGACCCCTACACTTGTGCTGACATCTCTTCGAAGCGCGCATGGTCCACAGCGTGCCGTCGACCCGGGCCTGGTCCTTATCGGACGGCGAGCTACCCATTGCTCACCGTCCGCAAGCCCACGCCTACGGTGGCCGGAAATCCGCCTGGGATTCCCGACGCCCAGGGTGTCTCCTGCGGCGACTAGAGGCGAGAGGGCGCGAAAACATCCTGAATATAATTACTCCCTATATAATTCAAATGCATTTATTTCAATGAAACCATTTACAGGCACTTTTGAATTGTCAAAGGGTCGTTCAATTAGAAAGATGAAGCTAGTTGCCCATTCCAAATCGTAGTATGTTCCTATGTAGAAGAACGGGCAAGAAACTCCAAGGTTCCACTAGGGCCGATGCCTGCCGGGGTCGCGGGAAGGTACAAAAGGGTTACCGAGGCCCCTGGGTGCCCAAGTAACATTTCATTCGGGCCTAGGTTGTAAAAAATACCTTTAGGTTTTCTAAAGGCCGTAAATAGGTTAATGTTTTGCTATCTGGTCATATTAAGTACTTGAGAATGATTAATAGGTCTTAAAACTAGTTGTTTTTTATTACAACCTTGGAGCCGCTGACAAGAGTTTAAATTAACGTTATTTTGACTTGTGTTTCAAGAGCATATAGTCCTAGGATCTTATAGTTGTCGTAGACTCCTGATTAAGTTCTGAAAAGGCTAGCATTATGCTGAAATTTGATCTAAAGGTTCAATTTTTAACTTTGATTTGACCATAAAGTTATGGAATGTTGAAATTGCTTATAAGTAATTTTTAAAACCTACCTCTAACCTGAAGGCTGTTTTAGAGTGTCTAGGCAAACAAATTAGGAGTGCATGGTGATAACACAAACCAATAAGCTATTTTTTATGAGCTGAAAGCATGATAAACGTCCTACAAGAATATTTTAAAGCTTTAGAGGCATCCTCAAAAAATATCAGCTGTCTCCGCGACTTCAAAGCATTACGTTGTCTTGCAAGATGAATCAACACAGGGTGATATCAAAAAAACGGAGTGGATATTTTAAACGTAAAGTGCGTACAAATTTCTTAGGAATAATAAATACATCGTTAAGTTTTTATTATTTTTATTATTTATTAAAGTAGGAAGTGTGGGAAGTGTGTGTAAGAAGACTGGTAAACTCTGGCTCTGGCTCTTACAGATCGGCGACCGTTAGCGACCGTCGGCGACCGTCACTCGTTGTTCTAGGTGTACGACAAACGCGGCAATACGACGCGACGCGAAAATATCAAATAGTCGTTGTACTGTACATCGTGTTTAGCGAGTTGTTGCAATATTTTTTTTGGGTGTTTTGCACATCTTAAAGTATTTCTAATATTTTTGTTTGATTTTTCACCACTTCATCGTTATCATTTTTCAGTAAAAATGAAGCGTTGACATCATTGAGGGAAAGGTCCGTCTGAAAAATAAAAAAACAATGTCAGCATGGCGCACATTTATACCTATTAGCACCAGTGATAGAATTGACCTTTTTTCTGCAGCCATTTTGATATTCACCTAGAAATGCAATCCATGTAAAAATTCTTGTAAAGTTAATGAAAAGCTTACCATCGCATTGTCACTTGTGGTCACAGTAATTGGTGTCACTATATTGTCATCAAGTTGCTATGTGGTTTAAATTCAAAACAACATCGTTTTCTTGAGGAAGTTGAATGACTTGAGTGACTTCTTCTTCCGTGTCGGTCACATTTTCCATGGCCTTGAGTTCCAGACGAGCCGCCTTATATGTATTGCATATCCTTTTGATGATACATGGAAAGGTCGACCAATTTTTTCCAGGGACAGAATTTTCATCTAACATGCTACTGGCTTCTGACCTTGGGGGCCAAGACAGAGTGCCCTCTTTCTCCCAGTTGTTGGGTATAACGGAAAGGCATATTTTTCCATTATCTGTGGTTTGGACGATCTTGTAAAGCATACTGAAAACAAAACACAAATTTAAATTAATGAAAGAGCCGATAAGATACAGTTACGTATTAACCCCTATTCATAAAAAAAAACTAAAACGCTCTACAAAGTTAAAATAGTGTTTTAACAATTTCTTTAGAATTAACTACCTATGATTTGAGTTTGAAAGAAGAAAACAAAACACTATTTTAATTACATTATGTTTTAGTTGTTTATGACGGGGGTCGTGGAGGTGTTTAAAGTAAAAGTCTTAGATTAAAAACTTGTATTTCAAAAAAAAGTTGTCAAAAAGTTGGAACTTTGAAACCCAATATCTCCGTAACTAGAAGGTTCCCAGGTATGGTGTAAAACAAAAAAAAGATCGCAATGACGAGGAGAACAAGTGCCTTTCGGCTTCGTTAAGAGGTATTTTACACCCTTTATACTACGAAAAAACCGGTTTAAACTTGCTGTGCAATGAACGTGGCGCGTGGCGCGGCCGTGCCGCCGAATCCGGGCCTGGGGGTTAGTGTGAGTGAGAGCGCACGCAGGAATTTTATTTTAACGCACGTATTTTCATAAAAATTAGGTACCTACTAAATATTATCATGTAAGTATGTCTCAACTCAGCGCCGCGCCCGGCGGTGACCCCTCGGTCCTTGCGCCCTAGGCTCTAGCCTTATTAGCCTGTGGGTAAATCGGGCCGTGCTAGGCAGAGTAGCCGCTTAAGGTAGGAGTAGGTATGTTTTGATGGATAAAGCTGGAGAGTTTCGGGCTACCTACTTATTTATAGGTATTACTCACTTCAGTAGTTTACATCGTGCACTCACACACAATGACAAGTATTAAATCTAGCAAACTAACTAAGTAAACTAACTTACGACGTCATTCTTCATGTAGGTACGTTTATAATATATTTTAGTAATCGAGTCGAAACAGCCAGTCTATATCGAACGATTATGCTTTAGTTTTTTTTTTTTGTTTGCTTGTTTGGTGCTAGTCTTTGTGTGCGAGTGTAAAGTGCACATTGGTGCCGATTCCCTTGTTCACAAACTAACCTAAATTTAAGTTCAGTGCATCTTTTTCTTTCTATTTCATTATGAAAAGGACAGAAGATAAATTTTAGTTTAGTCTTGTCAAATTAATCAGCGCTTGACGTAAGTTGACGTAATTTTAGTAGGAAAGTTTTTAATCACATCTAAACTTGTATGGAGTAGTGACAGGCGCTGATTAATTTGACAGGACTAAACTAAAATTTATCTTCTGTCCTTTTCTCAATAAAATAGAAAGAAAAAGATGCCCTGAACTTAAATTTAGTTTGTTTTGTGAACAAGGGCATCGGCACCATTGTATGGATAAAATACTAAAATAAGTACATACCTACAGTCTGTTTGCAGTTAGAATATACTTAGGCTACAGTTACTGTCGAATAACATCGGTCATATTGTCGACATAGGTAGGTAAGGGTAGCGATAGCGAGCATTTAGTTAAAATGTACCTAACAAACATAATTATTTAAAAAAAATAGGAACTTACTTGCACTCTTAGAGCAGCCTGTAGCTGTTTGTTCAGCACTCTTGTTGAACCGGAACGCACGTCCTCCTTCAACCAAAACTTAAAAGCAACAAATTGTGCGCAGGGGTTGTTTTTGCGACTAGCAAGTCTTGAACTACTCCTGGCGATTGCCTTAAAGCTGCGAAAACCGCCTATGCGTTTTAAGTAGCTCTGCGAGATTACCTTTAGCTCTTATTTTGGCAAAAATTAAGAGCTTTTAGCTGTAACAGTTCTGAAAAGGTTAATTTTAATGCTTTCTAGTAATTTCCTAACGCCAGCCATTGTTTTTCACCGAATTAAAAAAAAATCGTACCAAAAGGCAATATTTTAATTCAATAAGGCTAAATTAAGTAACTTGTGCTATACCATTTACAATATATGTTTTTTAGATGAACAGAAGTTTTATTTCTAATGCAACTTACCACCAACCGTATAATTTTATAATTTTTATTTCATTAAAATATCTTCAAAATTATAAACTAACGCAAGGCCCGTCTCGTATACAGCACTATTATCCTAAAGTTTCACGATGAAGTGCCAGTCGCACAATTTTTTTATATTTTCCGTACTTCAGCAAGATACTTATATTTTTTTATAAATACTACGTAGTTAGCCATTTTGAAACTTGGTATAATGTCAGGGAATGTGGCGCCATTATAAATAAGTACCTATTTATATTCACGATTGGTCTTTCTGTGTAAAAAAATCTTACACAGAAACATTTTAAAACCCGAGAGTCCTGGAAAGGTATTTTTTCATGTCCATCAAAAAGGTTTTAAGTTGTCATAGGGTTACATCCAAGACTACTTTAGAACTTAAAAGCTGCCTTGGAAGGTTATATTAACGTGAAATTAAGGTTGTGAAGGTTATAATTGGGTACTGTGCAAGTAGTTCGAAAGGTTCTGGATTTGAGCTATAGGTTTTGCTGTAGCTCTCAGAAAGGTTCTAAAACGTGGGCCCTTTTTGCACTCAGGAGGTTAATATAAGGTTAATATAACGTTATTGAGCCTATTAAGACTTACGAGCAGATTTCCATATAAAGGTTCTAGAACCTTTTCAAAACCTTTCTAAAACCTAAAATGTTACTTGGGTGGGTTTTAGTAAGTCCGCCCAGAGCGAGAGAAGTTATTTGAAAAAATAGGATACTTACTCTTATAATTTCTTGTTCATCAATTACAGACAAATAACATACCCTGCCCCATACTCCCAGTCTTGGAATCCTGATGTCTCACCGGTATTGATGAAGAGCAGTGTTGGCAGGAGTAATAGGTTAGTGAATGACAGCATCTCGCTTGTATTGTTTGCGCAGAAGTGTCGGTTTAGGTACACACGCATTTCGCCGGTTATTCAATCAAAATCAAAAGTCATTTATTCAAACTAGGCTGAGAAGCACCACTTTTCGAATGTCAAAATTACATAAGACAGTCCCCCAAAACGCCCGCCCTTCACCACTTTAGCTGAGAAGAAGTGGCGCAACAAACTCCCCAGCAGCACACCTATCTGTTTAGTTATATAAACTTGATTCTATACAAATCGTATGCAAAGTAATTAACATTACGAAATACAAAACATTAAATTACTTGCCTTATGTTAGCACACGCTAATATACCAACAAAATAATGGAAAATGAATATTGAATCTGCTAATCTTGTTCTGTAAAGATCTCACCGTGAAAACTAAACTGAAGTGAGGTTCAAGTAACCTGTCAATCCCTAGGATCGGGTGGAATGACATATTACTTTAAGCTCACTTCAATATAGTTATCTGTGAGGTTTTTACATAGTATGTCCGCTGTAGGTAATAAGAGGCGAGTTTATTGCTGTGAAACGGATTCAAATCCAAACTCAGACTGAAGGCTACACTGCCCTTATAGAAAAACTCAAATAACACTTTTCCTACCCCGATCTAACTCTGGATCACGCTTGGCAGAATTGCGCCCACTCGGCCTTCGAGCCAAACACACAGATTGCGACAGCCGGACTAGACGCAACGACAGGCCGCGACCGAAAATTTTCATATATGCACCTCGACGCCAAGTGTGCGGAACTTTGTAAAAAAGTTCCGCACACTTGGCGTCGAGGTGCAAATGCAAACGACAACTCCGCGTCTTGTTGCAGCGATTAGATGCAACGACAAGACTCACAGTTTGCGCTAGCACTTATTGATTATTTGCACACATGTAAAATTTATAATTTTTGTAATAGTAGGTACATAAAACTAGGTGCATGTGTTTTTTTTTTGTTAGTAATGTACATTACTAACAATTAATCAGCGCTTGACGTCAATTTACGTCAAGCGCTGATTAATTTGACAGGACTTTTCTTAATGAAATAGAAAAAAAAGACGGACTGAACTTAAATTTAGTTTAGTTTGTGAACAAGGGAATCGGCACCAATAACTTTTAACTGGCCCATGTACAAGTCACTGGTGCCGATTCCCTTGTTGACAAACTAAATTAAATTTAAGTTCAGTGCATCTTTTTCTTTCTATTTCATTAAGAAAAGGACAGAAGATACATTTTAGTTTAGTCCTGTCAAATTAATCAGCGCTTGACTTAAATTGACGTAATTTTAGTAGGCAAGTTTTTAATCCCGTCTAAACTTGTATAGTGACAGTTTGACAGGACTAAACTAAAATTTATCTTCTGTCCTTTTCTTAATGAAATAGAAAGAAAAAGATGCACTGAACTTAAATTTAGTTTAGTTTGTGAACAAGGGAATCGGCGCCAATACGTGTCCCATAGGACGTAATGTTATAGACTCGGTGGTTTAGTTATTCTAAAAGGTATTTCTACACTTTATTGTTGTTGTTGCAATACTACAAAAAATCCAGCCAAATAAAAAGCCAGCTAAATAAAATTCTACTTATTTCACGAAAAATGTCTGATAGGAGTTCTTGCCACTTCATCTTCGATATCATCTTTCACTCAATCCATCCATCGTTTCTTTGTTCTTAGTCTACTCCAACCATCCACATCCATTTTCACAGCTTTCCTCACGACATGTTTATTATTCCTCGTCATGTTTCTTATACTATCATACCTTTCTGCCACCAAGCAGCGTTGCTATGTTCCAGTTTGAAGGGTGTAATTGCACATGAGCCGTTTTGACATTTTGACATTTAACGTGATCTCAGGAATGGCAACATCTACGATGCCATGGGCTTTGCAGCCAGTCTATTCTATAAAAATCTAACCTGAGACGTTTTAACATTCAGCCGTGTCCTAGGAATGGCAACATCTGCGATGCCACTGGCATTGCTGCTGGTCTCTTCTGTAAAAATCTAAACTGAGACATTTTAACATGCAGCTGTGTCCTAGGAATGGCAACATCTGCGATGCCATGGGCTTAGCAGCCAGTCTATTATATATAAATCTAACCTGAGATGTTTTAACATTCAGCTGTGTCCTAGGAAAGGCAACATCTGCGATGCCATGGGCTTTGCAGCCATTTTATTCTATAAAATCTAACCTGAGACATTTTAACATGCAGCTGTGTCCTAGGAATGGCAACATCTGCGATGCCACTGGCATTGCTGCTGGTCTCTTCTGTAAAAATCTAAACTGAGACGTTTTAACATTCAGCTGTGTCCTAGGAATGGCAACATCTGCGATGCCATGTGATTTGCAGCCATTCTATTCTATAAAAATCTAACCTGAGACGTTTTGACATTCAGCTGTGTCCTAGGAATGGCAACATCTATGATGCCATGGGCTTTGCAGCCAGTCTATTCTATAAATATCTAACCTGAGACATTTTAACATGCAGCTGTGTCCTAGGAATGGCAACATCTGCGATGCCATGGGCTTTGCAGCCAGTCTATTCTATAAATATCTAACCTGAGACATTTTAACATTCAGCTGTGTCCTAGGAATGGCAACATCTACGATGCCATGGGCTTTGCAGCCAGTCTATTCTATAAAAATCTAACCTGAGACGTTTTGACATTCAGCTGTGTCCTAGGAATGGCAACATCTACGATGCCATGGGCTTTGCAGCCAGTCTATTATATATAAATCTAACCTGAGATGTTGTAACATTCAGCTGTGTCCTAGGAAAGGCAACATCTGCGATGCCATGGGCTTTGCAGCCATTTTATTCTATAAAAATCTAACCTGAGACGTTTTAACATTCAGCTGTGTCCTAGGAATGGCCACATCTGCGATGCCATGTGCTTTGCAGCCATTTTATTCTATAAAAATCTAACCTGAGACGTTTTAACATTCAGCTGTGTCCTAGGAATGGCAACATCTGCGATGCCATGTGCTTTGCAGCCATTCTATTCTATAAAAATCTAACCTGAGACGTTTTGACATTCAGCTGTGTCCTAGGAATGGCAACATCTGCGATGCCATGGGCTTTGCAGCCATTCTATTCTTTAAAAACTAACCTGAGACGTTTTAACATTCAGCTGTGTCCTAGGAATGGCAACATCTACGATGCCATGGGCTTTGCAGCCAGTCTATTCTATAAAAATCTAACCTGAGACGTTTTGACATTCAGCTGTGTCCTAGGAATGGCAACATCTGCGATGCCACTGGTATTGTAGCCGGTCTCTTCATTAAAAATCTTACCGTACAAACTTACAGCTTACTTCAAGCTCACTCCGCGTAAGTTTTCACGATGAGATTGTAACTGAAAAGACCAGCAGATGTACATAAGCGGCGGTGACCACTTTTATTAACATCAGGAGGGCCGTCGGCTTGTTTGCCATCAAAATAACATAAAATCAAAATTATTAGTCATTTATTCATAGTAGGCTGAGAATTTGCACCTTTTGAACGTCAAAATTACATAAGACGGCCCCTGCACCATTTCCTAGTGCTTCAGCTGGGAAGAAGAAGTGGCGCAACAAACTCTCCAGCACCACAGCTTTCTGTTATATTAGAAGAACTTTATTCTTTAAAATAAGTAGTGGGTACGCGTTATATTACAAAACAAAGAACACAAAACATACCTCCCATAAAAAAAAAACACTGCTATCCTTTTGGGCTCCACCGCAGTCAGGAAGAAAGCCAGTCAAAGTACCTACTGATAAGACCTCTTCCAGTCTCTTCCACAGATCTAAGAGACCATTGCAGGCCCCTCGAGTGTGGAGTCAGCAGTTTCCTGACAGACCCGACCCGACGGCACCGCACCTCAAGTATGGTGTCTTCCGCAATCGACGAGGGTCTTCAATCAGGTTAGTAATAAGTACTTACCAGCTTTTACATCAAAATAGCCTCCAAAATAGGAAATTTATATTTAACTGATGATCTAAAAACTTATCGGATCGACCCTCTAATGATGTTTACTTTTTAAAATTCAAAAAAACCTAAAAACTTTTTGGACTTTTAAATTGCAAAAGTTTTTTTACAATAAACGAGCCTCTTTTTAAATTTCTGACCTTTTCTCGCTTTTGGTCACAGTAACTAAGACAGGAGCCCGGCACCCCGACCAAATGGGTTGGTTTTGGTTAGAACTGTGATCATGTGCCGCGGAAGTGACATCCAAGTTTGCCGCAGTTACTTGGCTATTTAGTATTTTTTAGCACCCCCAAAATAGCAATTATTAGAGGTTTACAAAAAGAGCTGCCATCATTATAGTATTAAATAATATTTTTAGGAGCGCAAAATGGAAATTATTAGAGGTTTGATACATGTCTTTGTTTTACAGACCGTTAATACCAAAGATGGATAGATTATCAAAGAGGATGCCGTTGCCAGATAAACAAATCAAGCCTAAAGGGAAAACTAGCCACGTTATCAAGATACCGCAAGTTCTTATTAGCAAAAAGAATTCAACTCCTGCTCCGAAGAAGCCTGAAATAAAAAAAAGTAAGTACTATTTAAAGGGAAATATTCAACTGATCCTCTAAAAACGTATATAGACCTTCTAATGATGGACACTTTTTTGAAATAGTTAGTAAACTTCTTCAATAAAATTGCGCATATACACATTTTTTTAATTATTGATCCTCTTTTTAACTTTGTGACCTTTTCTCACAATTGGTCACAGTAACAAAGATTGGGTACCACGACTAAGTAGGTTGGTTAGAAGTGTGACCAACCGCTACAGCCAAGTTGTTGACAATTTTGTATTTTTAATACCCCAAAATGGGAATTATTTGAGGTTCACAAAAAGAGGTGCTATCATTATAATAGAGTATTCAATAATATTTTTAGGAGCGCAAAATGGGATTTAATAGAGGCTCGATTAAATACATGCATTTTTTTTTATGAATTTGAACCAATCCTGCATCTGGCATCATTACTCTTTTAAAGTTAATACGATACTGTACTTAAGTAGTAGTGCTCACTTATCATAATATCACGCCTGTGTCCCCAAAGGGCTAGGCAGTATCATTATCAAAAGTCATTATTCAAACTAGGCTGAGAATCAACACTTTTCGAACGTCAAAATTACATAAGACAGTCCCCCAAAAACGCCCGCCCTTCACCACTTCCTAGTGCTTTAGCTGTGAAGAAGTGGCGCAACAAACTCCCCAGCAGCACACCTATCTGTTTAGTTATATAAACTTGATTCTATACAAATCGTATGCAAAGTAATTAACATTACGAAAACCAAAACATTAAATTAAACTACTTGCCATATTTTAGCTAGCACACGCCATACCAACAAAACAATGAAAACTGAACTCAAGCAGAAGAGTTGTACCTAGTATGGGTACACCTACGATTTACCTGTTATGCTTTGTTTTTATGTTTTGTGCGGTGATCCTTGTGAAATTTTGTCATGGTCCTTTTTAAAATCTTGGGGTAGGATCAATGAACTACACGGCGCGGCACACACTGGCAGAGTGTACCCCTCATCTCAGGAGTAGGCAGCTGCCACTGCGAGCCGTGGTCGACTCCGTGGTATCCTTCTGTGAAACAGTCATGTCGCAGAAGGAGGCTGCGGAAAGGGAGCGAGAGATCTCTCCCGCTCACGCTGCCCTTAGCAGGGACGTCGACGTCGTCAGGGACGGACCGGGCGTCGGCGGTGGGCGCGTTGTCCGCTCTTTTCCAGCCCCAGTAAATGGGTCCAGGGGAGACGGACTCGGGGACATCCGGGGCCCTCCACACAGCAGGACCAGAGGTGGCAGCGCGTTGTGTTCCATGCGCGCCGTTATTGGATGTCGCGGGGGGAGTTACACCTCATACACCTCACTGCCCCCTGAGGTGGCTCGCAAAGGCGGGGATCGCAGAAATCACATAAGATCCCATGACCCCCGGTGCAAGTGTGAGAGAGGAACACCGGGGTGGCTTTTAGTAAGTAAGAGTCTGACAGACTCCTCCACCCGCCCCAGGGCGGAGGACATCCATGAGGATTTTCCATCTCGCAGCAAAAAAAAAAGGATCTATGAACTACCAACATAGTAAACGGTAACAACCGATGACGAAACGAAATCTTCCCATCATTGGGAAACATCCGTATTTTGCAATCGCAAAAGGTTGAATGAAACGCAAATTAAATAAAGATAAGGTTCCGTTAGTGGAAAAAACTATATGAATTACAATAGGTGGGACCGTAAACAAAGAATTAAATTGCTAGATTTGCCCTCACCGTATTAAGTCGCGCGAAAGTGACCATACTGAGAAAAGTAAGCTCCCACAATAATAATAGCGTTTCCATGGCAATTAAGTCTAGGTAGTCTCTGCGACATTGAGTGTGTCAGAGATCTCAAAACAAATCTGAAACGAAACGCGACCATAATTTGACGCAGAGCGATTAAATCTTTAATATTAAATAATAATTTTTAATAGGAATTTTAAATCCAAAAGAATTGGTTTTTCTTTGTTTCAGGTAACTCACAATTTCCGCCCTTTTTTCTGATCCGAAAAACCGAGAGAACTAACACGAAACAGTTGGCCCTATCAAAGATAACGCACATGGACATAAAACCGATAAGGAGCAATCCTTATCGGTCCCTCTCGCCTAGTTTCTGCCCGTCGCCAAATTTTAGGGCTTTGCCGCGAAAATTACTTTCACCTAGAAGATCTTTTCGGCTGGACGGTCGGGACTGACCGTAAAGCGAGCGAAGCGACGCTGTGAAGGCACGGCTACACGCAGCTTCTTACGTACACAAACAACATGTGTGGCGTCCACACGAAATCAATCGGTTTGCAGTACAGAATACTGTTTTGACGTCGTTAAGTTACCTACCTATTTTTCTTTTTTTCATTCTTACAACGTATAGCCGGGCCATTTAAATACGCAATGTTCCATCCAACGCACCCCAAAAATGTAATTCCCATCATTGGGAAATTGTTTCTTAAAAATGACGATGGTATTAAAATAATGGAGTTTTACCCAATTATAATGTCACTAAGTTATCAAGATCTTTTATTTGTAAAGGCACGGAGGGATCCGTGCTTCGGAAAGCACGAACGGGTAGTCAGAAGCCAGAAATTCTGACAAGCAGGCTTACCAAGGGTATCGCGTTACCCAGAAACTGGGTTGTATGTCAGACTGTCGCTCTATGTAAAAATACTGGTATTCAGTTGAATTCGGTAAAGCTTCGGTTTCCAAGAAAAGTGGCGGCCGCCACACAGCGTCCGCAATTTATCGGCGAATGACGTCACTGAAACGTTATTTGTGAAATTAAGTTGTTGTGTATGTAGAGAAAAAAAATTGAAAAGAGTATTCTTAGATGGTTTGGTCATGTTGAGATGAATGAAAGGCGACTAACAAAAGATATTAACAAGGCCGGGAGGGGACGCCCCAGGAAGACATAGTGACCCTGTCGGCGATGTTCTTCAAAAAGGTCAGGTGCGCAGTACTCGCAACCAGCGTGCGTAAGACCAGACGCACCTATGAACGTAAACCAAGCAAAACCCGGGCGGATTTCCGGCCACCGTAGGCCCGGGTCGACGGCGCGTTGTATTCCACGCGTGCCTCAAAGAGATGTCGTCAGCACAAGTGTAGATGTCGTCCACTAGGGCCGATGCCTGCCGGGGTCAAAGTCAAAGTCAAATTATTTATTTCAAATAGGCACTTTAACATAAAAGGCACTTTTGAACGACAAAATTAACAAAAAAAAAAATAGAATTGATTCTAGTTGCCCCTTCCAAAAGGTAGTTTCGTATGGAGAAGAGTGGGCAAGAAACTCCACCGTTACTCTTTTAAAATGTTTTACAAAATTTTGTATATGTACATTTTAAAATTATATGTGAAGACGATGCACCTAGAATAAAATTACTATACCAAAATAGGTAAAAAAAGAATGAAAAATAAAGCAATGACAGATAAATGAATTATGTGATAGGTAGGTACATGATGCTCACATATTTACAAACATTGTAAAAGTATACTTTTCCTAAAAATAATAAATAAAGTCAGTGTGTGAGTTAAAGTAATCACAGAATTAAAATTCAACATTGATTTATTATTGGTATCAAATAATAAATTGTACAATTAAAATAGCAACCAGTTTGATTTTGTCTAGACTCTAGATTATCCTATGGAGCTGGACCAGCATGTTTCCAAGCATTCTTATCTTGGATATAATCCTCTAATTTGTAATATGCTTGTTTACAAAGTGTACTTTTAACATGAGTTTTAAATTTTCTTTCATTTAATTGCAATATATCACAAGGTATTTTGTTGTAACATTTGACACAGTACCCTATAAAAGATGTATGTACTTTAGATAATCTGAACAATGGTTGATCTATTTTATCTTTATTTCTAGTATTAAAATTATGTCTATCACTTATTTTATTAAAAAGATGTCGATTTTTTCTTACTTACATAATATTTTCATAATTGAATTGGCAAGGTACTGTCATAATATTAATCTTTTTAAATTGTTCCCTAAGAGATTCACGGCGACGTAGATTATAAATGGCTCTGACAGCTCGCTTTTGCAAAATAAAGATGGAATCAATGTCAGCAGCCCGACCCCACAATAAAATGCCGTACGACATAATGCTGTGGAAGTAGCTAAAATAGACCAAACGCGCGGTTTCTACATCTGTCAACTGTCTTATCTTTCTAACAGCATAAGCGGCCGAGCTTAGCCGCCCCGCAAGAGATATTATATGTGATCCCCATTGTAGTTTCTCGTCTAGAGTGATTCCTAGGAAAACCGTTTGATTAATAAATTCCAGTTTTTCTCCATTCAATATGAGATCACATTCGCTACTTCTAACATTAGATAATTTAAATCTAATGCATTTGGTTTTTTTTTCATTTAGTACCATATTATTTACCGTAAACCAATCATGGACCTGAAGAATAGAGTTATTCACATCGTCATGATTTTGTGATCGTCGTTCTATTTTAAAGATCAATGATGTGTCATCTGCAAATAACACCATCTTCGGTTGATTTTGAAGTAATTGGGGTAAATCATTAATGTAAACTAAAAAGAGGAATGGACCCAATATCGAACCTTGAGGAACGCCCATTGCCATTTCAGACCCCAATGACTTTACGCCGTTTACTTGAACTTTAACCTTTCTATCTTTTAGATCTTAGTAAATCAAGAGCTGTATTTCTAAGTCCATAGTGCTCTAGTTTCAGCAGAAGTGTCTCATGGTTTACGCAATCGAACGCCTTAGAGAGGTCGCAAAAGATGCCAATGGCATCCTGTGCTTCTTCCCAGGCGTTAAAAATGTTCTTTATTAGGGTGACACCGGCGTCAGTCGTACAACGCCCTTTGGTGAAACCGTACTGTTGTTCATAAAAGATGGATTTTTTATTAAAGTGGCGTAACATTTGATTGAGCATCAACTTTTCAAACACCTTACTGTGAACTGGCAGAACTGACACAGGCCTATAATTGTTGGGTTCTTTACTATCACCGGATTTGAACAAAGGAACTACTTTACTGTGTTTCATGAGATCTGGAAAGACTCCTTGGTCAACACTGGTGTTAAATATGAAAGCTAAATAGGGCGCAATGGTTTCGATGATAGATCTACAGACTATTACAGACATTCCCCAAAGATCTTCTGTTGATTTAATTTTAAGATCTTTAAAAACTTTTATAATAGCCTGGGGGTTTGTATGCTAAAACCTAAACTCTAAAGGGCATGCCGTTACATTTTTTTTAAGTAAGGCAGCAGAAAGCGCAGGTGAGTAATTTAAAGTTTCAGTAATTTAAGGGGAATATTAGCAAAAAAGTTTTCAAATTCTTGAGCTATCTCTACATCTGAAGTCATGGGCCCATGTGCAGTCTCTAAATTAAATTCAGTATTACACGGTTTTTTCCTACCTGTTTCATTATTTATTATTTGCCAGGTAGTTTTTATTTTATCATCAGAAGATTTTATTTTATTGCTAATATAAAGAGCTTTAGCAATTTTGCACACACTTTTAAAAGTTACACACTTTTAAGTCGCGGCAAATACAGGCAACAGGAAAGAATATGGGTGGGTTTTAGTCACCCATATTCTTTCCTGTTCCGCTCAGAGCGGGAGAAGTTATTTGATGATTTCCCACCCCTTAAAAAAACCAAGCAAAAGGAGTATGTAAGGAGCGTAGCAGGTGGCATTCTACAGTTTCTCTAAGAAGAAGGCGTGATTTTGTTATGTGTGTGTTTGTATAGAGAGCGTTTTTTGATCATGCCATAATTTTCGTCGCTTTACCCAGCAATAGAACTGTGGAGGTCACACAATCGCTCCAAGTAAAGAACTGGTATTCCGCTGCATTCGGATAGACTAGACGCCTGCCGACCCCAACGTTGTAGGACAAAAATCAAAAGATAAAAACAGGCATTCATGCGGACCGCTGACAAAACTGAAAACTGAAAACTATGCACAGCCTAAAATGTTCCCACTGCTGGGACACAGGCCTCCTCTCTGTGAATGGCCGTAATCCACCACACGGGCCCAGTGCGGGTGGGTACGTTAGTAGATGTCACATGTCCTCAAAATGGTTCTAGGACATGCCGGTTTCCTCACGGTGTTTTCCTTCACCGTTTTGAGAGCAGCGGTGATGCTGAGATGCTACAGATATACTGTAAATAAAGCATGTCTGTGACATGAACCCATAGAATTACCCCTACCAATAAATCGCTTAACGCGCCTAAAAGATTCTGCAGACTGGGGCGATATCGCGGGCACGACAGGCAGCAATATGCCTGTCGCGACCGCGATATCGCCCCAGTCTGCAGAAGCCTTAAAGAAGTTTTCACTTAAAAAAATCAGAGAACCCCACTTTTTTTATGTAACATATTATTGATAACATATTATTTGTAACGTATTGATTTCAAAGTCATTGTAGCTATGACACCACCCGGACTACTCATATAATAACGAATCGATTGTCACCTCGTTCATCAAAATCGGAGGAGCAGTTTAGGTGCTACGGTGTAACATACGTACATACAAAAGCATACTTCTTTTTGGCTTCGCCGTGGTCGGGTAAAAAGGCGGATGATGATTGAAAGGTTATAAATAAAACACGAATTAAGTACACTTACTAACTATCAGTTTATTTCATTCGAATGATAGTTTATAGTTTCATCACTTTTAAAAACATCCTCCCTTGCGTTGGTATTTTAAAGGTTACATATTTTGGATATAGATGTCGCTACAAATAATACTTCAAGTGCACGTACGAAAAATTGCAAATATATACAGTTGCATAATAATAATAAAGAGTGATCCAATTCGAGGTTCCTATATTGGTAACACTGTTATTTTGACAGCTGTTAGTAATGGCGCGTGTTAGAAACGTCAAGTGACGTCAACTGGCCGCCAAGATCGTGCGATTTAACGCCGTTGGATTTTTTTTGTGGGATTTTCTAAAGAGTCGCGTCAATGCCAACACACCTGCAACGTTGGAGCAGCTAAAAACTAAAATCCGCCAAGTTATTGCCGAAATAACCTACGAAATTTACGGAAGTCATCGAAAATTACTTTGAAAATTACTGCTGCAGAAGGTCCAGAGGCGGCCATTTTCCTGACATCATTTTCTGTAATGAATGAATAACACTAAATCGATTAGGGAAGAAGAATTACGATATTGCTACATTTGTGTATTTTTTTTAACCGGTAAGTCCCCGTTGTCTCCGAATAGGAGACGCACTCCCGAAATAAAAGTTAAGAACCTCGATTTGGATCATCAAGTGATGTTGTTCAACCTCAAATAAATTCGGTTTTATTAAGTAATCTATTTTTATTTATCAAAACAAAAGTGTACATTTTTTAGTTAGTACTTAGTGAAAAATGTTTTTAAAAGTGACCATAGACAATAATACAATTTTCTTACAAGCTACACACTGCAGTCGTTATGTTAGTTCCGTGAAACGCCGCTAAGTCACTATGGCAGCACTGTGCTAGGATAATTAATTCCCCTTTTTTGTTACGATTAGATACGCTTTTGGTGAAGAAACTAAATGCTATTTTAGAATATAAAATCACTGCCATAGTCACAAAGTTTTGATTGCTTTTTACAGTAATAATTTACACAAAGCTGTTTGATGAAGCATTATTTTTACACGCCATTACAATTACGTTTTTCAATCCGTGATTAAATCATTAATTCTTATTCAAATCCATAATTATTTATCACTTTTGAAAAGCACAGTTAATGAGTCACACTAGAAATAGACGTAGGTAATTACATACCTACATACATAAACTCACGCCTTCTTCCCCTTGGGGGTAGGCAGAAACTACAGAACATCACCTACGGCACTTTAATAAGTAGATGGTTATTACAATTTATTTGATACAACATACAATTACTTGACTTTTTGTGCATTTTATATATCATACCTACATCCATTTTAATTTTTATTTATTTTAACAAACATAGAAACAACAATTCTACTTATACCGTGGTCAGTCAGCTCCTACGAAGTTTGTAACTATAGTGCGTTCACAATAGCTAGACGTGTGACGAAATAGGATCTTACACCCATTTTTGAAAAGTGTCTTAATTAAATTCTATAATTATCTTAGTGCTAATATGCCACAAAAAAATATCATAAAATTTTGATTCAATAGATAAGTGCCATAAAAATGCATTTAAATTTTACATTTTCAAATTTCGCGCGTAGTTTGACGAAAACGCTGGACGCAGTGGACGCCATGTTGCTCTGTGGTCATGACGTCACTTGGCTATGTAAACAAATGCGCTGATCTATTATCTAACTATCAGTTGACAGTTGACACGTTGTAGTTTACACAGCGGTATGACGTAATAACATGGCGGCTACTATTTCATGGTGTTTTTTAACAGATTAGAAAAACTGAAAACGTTAAATTGAATTTTAAAATTTATTTTGTTATTTTATGAACTAAAAGTAACATTTTCCGACTCCTTTTTGCCTAAACTATCTCAATAATATATTTATAGATTTTTTTTCGTATATAGTAAAATACCCTATTGGGTAGCACCGAATTTCAGTACTAATAGAGTTCAAAATGGCGACTGACGAAGAGAACTACCAATCACATGACTACAAAATTCAGTGCTACCAATCGCGTCACGCGACAAGTTATAGTGAACGTACAGTAGGTACTGCCATTGGGAAAAGAAAGAGCACCATTCCAAAATTAAAAGAAATAATTCTTCGCACAGAAGCGAAACTCATCTAACGACGTTCTTCTTCGTCGTGTCGATGATTCCATTTCTACTTGTATGTAAAATAATAATTAAGCTGAAGAGTTTGTTTGTTTGTTTGAACGCGCTAATAACAATTCTTTTTTGCATTTGATACCCCAATTCTTGAGGAGCCGAGCAAAAGAAAAAAGCCAGAAACAACGCTAAACGAAAACGAAGTTCTTCAAAAAATAGCGGGCGGGCGATGCGATGCGATGAGGTGGGAGAGAACAAGAAATGTCAAGGGGTGAATTCGCTAGTTTTAAATAAACTTCGACTAGAATTAGGCCACTTCGACAGCGTTATCGTCAGCCTCGCAGTTTCGGGGCGTATAAAACGCCTAGCATTTTTTTAATTTTAGTTATATTTGTTTTTCTTTCTTATATTATAGTATTCTGTAGTATATTTTAACTAGGTGTATATATTTAACTGTCGGAAATTCCGGGAATAGAAGAAACATAGATTTAATCACGGTTTAAAAATTCTTTGCAAACACCCCTTCAATCTTTGTAAAACATGTACATCTATTTCTTTGAGCTTGGACAGAGAAGTAAAAAAACTATCTTTTCGTTCATACTTACACAACCCGGGGTAAACAGGGACGAGCTTTAATATGAGACTGACACACAGGATCATTCTTCAATTACTGACATTCATTTTGCCAATATCTTCAACAATCTAATTGATTCTAGTACTTTTGCGTTTCAAAAACGATTTTAAATCAGCTGACAAGGATTCAAGGACTCGACAAAAAATGAACTTGAAGACATTACCATAAAGAATAAAACACTTGGAGAAGACAGGCACAATATTCACGTATTATTATTTCGTCACTTTTGAACGTACTAGAACATTTTATTCTTGTACTTTTTGCTGAGGGGAACGTGCTCGTAAGGCTTTTCCAGTGTTATGTTATCTATGGGGCGATATCAAAAACTTGGCTATACTGCCTTCACACCTACTCATCTCGCTTAGGTACTTTTAGGAACCATTTTTTGTTACTTCTCTGCCCCACATGAAGAGGAATTACCTGTAAGTGTCTGAACACATCAATTAGAATAGGTTACATTTATTTATTTTTATTAAAATAGATCAAAAACATCATTGAATATGTATATTTTGATCGGATGATCTATGATACGTGTGGACTTTGTGGCGCCATCTTGTAACGCTATTTAGAAACAAGTAGTACTAAGCGGTAATAGATGGCGTTGGTGAGTTTAGAAGTTGCAAGTTAGGTACATTATTATTGCCGAATAATTAACTTAACATCACGCCTGTGTTCTCCGAAGGATTGGGCAGAGGTGTACCTATAGTACACCCACATTTCACCAGTTATGTTTAAGTCCCATGTAATGGGGGCGAGCCAACCGGGCATAAATCCAGACTCCGGGCTGCTACTGAGAAATTTCAGATAGAAAAACTCAATATCACTGCCCGACCTGGGTACCGAACCCAAGACCTCATCCTCAGCAGTAGCGCTTGCAACTACTAGACCAACGAGGCAATCAACACAAGTAAGCTATTTTTGTCAACTCAATTAAGTTATTTTTCTGCAAGTACTTGCAGACACGTAGGTACAACTTGCTCAAAGTCAACACGTGCCTATAATGGAAATAAAAAACGACTGTCGACACCACTTAACCCTAGAATGATGATATTATTGTTTACCACGGTTACACTACATTTTTTTTTTTGTTTTTTTCAATTCATAGTTTAGTTTTTCATGGTATTTCGAACATTTAAACCAGAGGAGTAGCAAATCAACGGAAATATTAAAGTTTTAAACACCTGACAATTTAATGATTGACCTGCTTTACGCGTGCATGGTAACCCCTCTGAAAAATATGTTACAAAATATCGTAAAAATTACAATACATTTCAGGATAATTTATTAAGTGCTTTGGTACATTTTGACTACGAATGCAAGGAAGATTAGTACAGCAATTACTTGCACAAGTAGGTAACTTTACTTGCAAGCACCATATTTACAACAATTTAAATGGTACTTATACACAGCTATAAAATTAAATGAAAAGTAAAATTGTCTTTGTTACTCACTGTTTTTAAAACATCTAAGTTTTATTTACTTAGCATTTAAGTGATATTAATGTTGTGACATCTAGCTACTTAAGTAACAAATATTTTAGAAGTTATTGAATGAACGCCTTACAATAATAAAACAACCATTTAAATGTTCATAATTGGAAACGTATCCAAGAAATTATCATTTTAATCGAATGAATTAGGAAACAAAAGAAATATCAGTACGGATTACGGTCGAAGGGTATAGAAACTGCAGTTGATTGAGTGCAGTTTTTATACCCTTCAGCCGCGTTCCGTAGCCAAATGGCAAAAACGGGACCCTTATAATTTCGTCCTGTCCGTCTCCCTCTGTCCGTCCGGATGTTACACAGTCATTTTACTCAGAGACTCTGCAGTATGTCGATTAAAATTTAAAAGAAGGATACTGGTGCCGATTCCCTTGTTCACAAACTAAACTAAATTTAAGTTCAGTGCATCTTTTTCTTTCTATTTCAATAACAAAAGGACAGAAGATAAATTTTAGTTTAGTCCTGTCAAATTAATCAGCGCCTGTCACTACTCCATACAAGTTTAGACGTGATTAAAAACTTGCCTACTAAAATTACGTCAATTTACGTCAAGCGCTGATTAATTTGACAGGACTAAACTAAAATTTATCTTCTGTCCTTTTCTTAATGTAATAGAAAGAAAAAGATGCACTGAACTTAAATTTAGATTAGTTTGTGAACAAGGGAATCGGCGCCATTGACGTATACGATGGTCTAGTTCTAGTTTTGGGTCTTATTAAATTTATAAGGGCTAGCGCTCACTGCGGTGCGGAAGAATGCAGTGCGTCATTTCAGCCGTTCGGTATAACAAACTCAGTCACGTGTTCGTGCACAGGCGGTGAAAAACATGCACGATGACTAACTGCATATCTAAAGAATGCCTAAACGGTTTCGGGTGCATCCCTTGATGGCCCTAAGGTCTTCTTTTTCGAAAGATATAAAGATTTACGGGCGTATCCAAACAACAAATTTGGTTGTTACTGTTTGGTCGGTGTCTCGGTACGTTTTTTTCACTGCAGTGCACGGTACTCCATATATCTCTATGCGAAACAAAAATACGTGCGGTGACGAACCGCAAAGTTGCAGCGGGAGACCCAGTGTGAATAAACCGCATGCGTTTTTTTCATCGCAATGCGCGCACTAATATGACGTTCCATACCTCTCAGATCTTGCGGTAAAACAAAACACACGCCAGTGCGCTCTAGGTCTTAGGGGTGGCTATCCATGTTACTTAGAAGTTGCAAGTGAATTTATTATTATCTATCTGATGAAAAAGTACTTAACAATTATTGTAATATCTAGTAGTAACTTTTTTGTGTTGTGATTTCACGATTTCGAAGGTACACAAGAAGGTACAATCTTGATTTTGTCACCACTGGTGCATTCTATTACAAACTATATCCATCAAATAAATCATTCATCTTGCAAGATTTGTTAAAATATGTAACATTGGACGACGAGTACAGCCCGAATCAAACTTTATAACGGCTTGGAATTTGATGCGAGTCGCTCCGCAGTAACAAATTCACGTGTCAGCGGGGGTGAGGGGTGCGGTACTCCGCAGTGAGTAGCGCATTTCAGAGCCGACATTAAGTTCAAATCAAGCTGTACCTACTTTATTTCAAACTAGCTAGCCCAACAGATGCTGTCCTGTCAAAATTTAAATATGGAGCAACGTTTTCAATTTTTCTTTCCATTAAAACCAAATTCGGAACGAACATTTTAAAACAAAATATTTGCCATATTGGTGCAGCCGTTCTCAAGTGATGCGTTTGCCAATGAACAGAATTTCATTTTTGTTATATAAATATAAAAACATTAACTTCAATCCTTCCAAATGATTACCGTTTTTCAATAACTAAAATTAAGTTTTCTGTTTATTTTACGCTAAATTAAAAATTATGATTTGGAAAGCAACCTAATGTGGGGGCCACACACATAATGATATGCCTACTTGCAGTACTTGCACAAGTTGTGTGACTCCGTTGTGCCTATAAAAATGTCATAAACAATGTGGAGACAACAATACGACAATAAATGAACAAACTTTATAATAGTGATGGGGTGATTAAGGGTTTTTCCGACCAGCCGTCTAGCTATAGCTATTTTTCAATTCAATCATAAATATAAACTAGATATAATGACTAAACTATTTTATATTTTTGATTGAATTTTCGTATGCGGACTGGAACGTCATTAGATAAACGCAGTTTCTTTTGTTGTATTGTGGTCTCCACCTTGTATACTTGCGTTTCTTCATACCACACGTTAATACGGACTTGTGCAAGTATAGTGTTACGTGTGTTGCATGCATAGTGGCATAACCATTGCATCAATGATTTTCTTTTCATAGCCTAAAAATAATAATAAAAAAATTACTCTTTTGCATATTTTTTATAAGTTTGATACACTACTGTATCTACACTGGCTGTCATCAAATTGCAATAAATTTAGATTTAACGAAATTTCATGAATCTCTTACAATTAATTTAAACCAAGTTTTAAGCTCAAAACTAAATTAAATTACTTTGTAATTATATTACTTAATCAAAAATAAAGGCTCACACTATCTTTAATACCGCTAAAATAAATGAATATTTTAAGGTACTGCCAAATCAAAGCGTTCAAAATGCTCTCGCGATGGCGTGTAAATATTCGTCCTAATGCGGTGATCATTTGACGATCTACGAGCTACATGTTCATAATAATGAAGCCCGCGAGTGCCGTACGCTAGAATAATTAACACAGAGGGCAGTGAAAAATAAGAGAATAAATTATTGATACGTTAAAACCAAACGCAAGTCAAGTATAGCTATTGATAATTTAATTCAACGAATCCTGCACTCTAATTGCGTAACACAGTTTGAATCACAATATGAATGATTTTAAAGTAGGTAAGTATATTGATAATCCGTTCCTTCATATGTTCGAAAAAATTGTCTGCTCGACAACTATATAATGCAATGAATGTTGTTGAATTGTCAAAATGAAATCCAACTGTCAAAATCGTGCGAAGACAAAGAAAAAAAAAAAAAAAAAACTGTCAAAATAAAATCTATTGCTACTGATAATGTATTACGCATTTACCCCGCAGGTTTGTTTGTTTGGACAATTTGTTAGCAAATTATTGTGTAGATTTTCGTTCCAGAAACCGGTCGTAAAAATTGGTTTCCTAAGAAAACTGTGAACGTTCACAATAACGGCTGCCCAAATACTGGTGAAAATAACAGATTTTCGTGACAACCGTTATAATGTAATAGAACCGCTCTTCTAGGAAACTGTAGCGCCACCGTGCACGGCATTGCGGACGCATGTTGATCGCGTTGGTTGGCACTACCTTGACATCATTTCTCTCACACAATCTGCCAAGCTATTCAGTAACAATCTCACCGTGAAAGCTTAGGTGAAGTAACCTGTCAATAGTGTCAATTCCTAGAGTCTGTTTTTTAATCTCGGAGACTAATTTGACAGGTGCAAATGTCAAACTCCATATTAAAAAACCAAACATTAGTCTCTGGGATTAAAAAACGAACTTTAGTATTGAACGATAGCTCACTTCACTTGAGTTTACACGGTGAGATTCCTAAAGAATAAACCGGCAGACCCACTCTATCACTTAGTGATAATTACCAACACATGGAGAAAATGGAGTATGTTAACCTCCTTTTTCTCTTAATCACAGACTTTTTAATACATTTATTTTACAGCAGGCCATATATTATGTGTACCATCGTGTCGTCCACTGACTTTCCCCCTAAAAAGCCCTCTAATGCTGTACTCAGAGACATCACTAAAAAGTATTAATTATTTACTTTATTCTGACTAGCATCTAATAGCACATGTCAACAAATGGAGACGGTCGGTCAATGCTAATAGTAGATGGCGTGACCATAGCTCGGTCCTTACGGCCTACAATTTTGACATTTCGTCTTTCGACATAACCTCGCACTTTGTTTATTTAAAAAAAAAAACTCTACGAACTTCAATTCTCAATTCTTTATTGCGTCCCATAATGTATATATGTGGTTGGTAGGAAAATAATTATATTAGTCACAATTATGGACTCTGTCGGGCACGGCATAGATCAAGTAGGAGAGAGGAGGAAGACTGGCTGTTTAATGTGGTATCTGATAAATTGTATTATTAGTTAAATAGTTCGTAGGTTATTATATACTGTTTTATTAATACAGAATTGAATTTAAGACATATTAACATTAATTTATAAATTATATACATACATTTATTTATTAACATTGTAAAAACCCTCAAATTTTATAAAAAAAATCAGTCAAAGTTTAGAGTCTTTCCGAGAATGGGAGAATTCAGGAATACAACAATGAATCAGTATCGCAAAAACTAAATAAAATCACCTGTCGCCTTGCATTATTAGCTTGTTTTGGGAACTTGCTACTAGAGCGCCATTTTGACAGTTGCCTTCCCCGTTGAGATGTTCTCGATCTGTCATATTTTATTTCGAACTGACAGCGTTCCACTGATATCAATTAAGTAATGACCGAGTACCGAAATTAGAGGACTATAATGCTATTCATTAATTATTATCTATTATGGTTTTTTTTTTAATTATTTTATTGATAGGCTCGCGTATGGTAACCGATATGTGGTATATGATAGAGCGCGCTCTCCTAGAAGCAACCAAGGCCAGTCTCGACTTGAAGGCATTCAAACACGTAAGAATTTCCTGGGCTACCCGAGAGCATTTTGCTGGTAGAAATTGTTTCGTTAAGGGCATTTATTTAATCGAGCCTCTAAACATTCAAATTTTGATCTTCTAAAAATATTACTGAACACCAATATAATGATTGCGCCTCTTTTCGTGAGCCACAATTCCTATTTTGGAGTACCTACTAAAAATACTAAATAGCCAAGTAACTGCGACCAACTTGGATGTAGCGCTGGCCGGCTCAACTGTGAGAAAAGGCCAGGAAGTTAAAAAGAGGCTCAATTATTAAAAAAAGTGTGCATGATTAGCAGTTTTAGAAGTTCATTCATTTGAAATGGGTTTCATCGTTAGATGGCCAATAGGTTTTTAGAGGATAGTTAAATATTTCCCTTTTGTAATTTTTCAACTTCAAATCGTGGGTGGGATATGTGGCCTACTGTATAATAATAAACTTACCTTGTTTTTCTAAACTTTTACAATACACAAAGCAACAACGAGATCTATTTACCTTTCCAGTCTTAACAAACAGTACATCTTATTATTTCCACGTTTTTACATACACGTACAGACAGCAGCAGATAAAAATAATATTTTTCAAATTACATAACATCACGTTATTCTCATCACTGTATTTGTTTCTTTTTTGTATTTGTGTTGCATCTTTGCGTCATGTTAATTGCAAATAAACGTATTTTCTTTCTTTCTTTCTTTTATGGGTCAGGCAAAGGTGTACCTGTAGTAAACCCACATTTGTCCAGTTATGTTTAAGTCCCATGTATAAGGGGGCGAGCCTATTGCCATCAACCGGGCACAAATCCAGACTCCGGGCTGCTACTGAGAAATTCCAGATGGAAAATCCCAATAATACTTTGCCCGACACGGGAATCGAAGACTCAGCAGTAGCGCTTGCGGCCACTAGACCAACGAGGCAGCATGCTTTAGTTTCAGACACTAATCTGCACGGTCCTCATATGATCTGACCAAGATTATGTCTGCACTTTAAAAGAGACTGTGGTTTGTATTGCAGTTGGTTCAAAAAGTATTCTTATTGGAATGGAAACATCGACCTCACCTAGTTTTAACTCACCACCTTAATAAGTGCCGGATTAAGCAAGCGCGGGGCCCGTAGCAAATTCTACCGAGGGGTCCTTATTTTGCTATGGGTTCTTAAGTACAAAATGGTAAAAAAAAATGGGTAAAAGAAAATAATCAAATAACGTAGACGGTAAGTCTTACAAATAAATAGACAATGGTGCCGATTCCCTTGTTCACAAACTTAACTAAATTTAAGTTCAGTGCATCTCTTTCTTTCTATTTCATTAAGAAGAGGACAGAAGATAAATTTTAGTTTAGTCCTGTCAGAAATTAATCAGCGCCTGTCATTACTCCATACAAGTTTAGACGTGATTAAAAACTTGCCTACTAAAATTACGTCAATTTACGTCAAGCGCTGATTAATTTGACAGGACTAAACTAAAATGTATCTTCTGTCCTTTTCTTAATGAAATAGAAAGAAAAAGATGCACTAATTCTTAGAATGCAATAACTGTATTGAAATGAAATGAAATTGTTTATTTTGTAAATATGATATGAGAATCACTTTTACACGTCATATTAAAAAATAAGCTAGATGGAGTCGACATTTCCTATCTGACTACCCCTGAGAAGAAATGGCGAAACAAACTCAAGGGTCAAAGTCTATTTTAAAGTCCAGACATAATCGTGGTCAGATCATGTGAGGACCATGTAGATCCATATCTGAAATGGTCTTTTGAGGAAAGAACCACACAAATTTGAGTGGACCTGTCCAGTCAGTGCAAGCATTTGTCAGTAATCGTGTAGCTCAACTTAAAACTTAAGGAACTCAACGACTCGACGAACAATACCAAGGAAAGGACAATTGGGTTGGCCGCATAAAGTACTCAAAATGCCAGACCATCATTAAAACAACAAAAAAAAACAATAAGAAATAAATAAAAATGACCCACATAGTGCTCACATTCACAATAATTAAAGTAATAAGTATAATACTTTATTGAGTACCTATTGAGTATTGCATTAATTTTTGACGTGTAAACGTGTTTTTTAATTTTTACTCGCTACCCGCGCCAGCTTCACATGTTTTTTTTAACGACTTGATAAAACATCGAGATTTATTTAAAAGTTTAATATTAATAAATTATTAAAATAAAAAAAAACTTGTAGTATACATTTTTAAAAATAATGGTAAAAATGCATCAAAATCCGGTGCGTAGTTTAGAAGAACAACGCAGTCACGCAGACGGACACGAAAAGTTACTTTAAGTTTTAATGTTATAGATTTACACATATTTTAATCATTTGATGACTAATATTTTAATGACAAAAAAAAACACATACGTTTGCTGCTGACTGTACTTAAAAATACTAGAGTCGAAAGCAATAAATATTATTATAATAAGCCGCTAATATAGCAAAAAACAGATATTATTGTGGCCGAAATTCATATTTAAAGTAATACCAATCTATAAGTGCCAGTAACTTGCACACAAGCATGTGACTAACGTGCATGCCATTGTGACATTCACATGTTGTATTTAATTAAATTAATCACAACAACGATAAAGGTAGATCACATAGATCTCAAAGGAACATTAATATGAGAAGATTGGTAGTGACCACTTGTAATAAATATTATCGTCGAAGGCGTAGATTTTTTTGAGTTCCAACTATTTTTCTTCCAGTCGATACAAACAGTTGCAACCAAAACCTCTTTTGTAAATTAAATACCTAAGTACCTCTTTAATATTTTTTGTCAGTCTCACTGTAGATAATATCTAATAGACTTGTAGGTAATCTATGTAAACTGCATGCAGAATTGTAGGTAGACTCGTAACTGAAAAAGTGTAATTATAATGTATCTTAATGTATAAAAAAAGGAGCTACGTCTGCCAACAAGCTCCCTTGCAGTTTGGCAGAGGTAATAATGTCTTGTAAACATTTTTTTGCCTGTAAATAAATACTTTTTTTTTTATAAATTTGAAATTAGATATAATTATTTCTAATTTAAGCAGAAACAGAAGTTTTGTGTCACAACGGTATGCAAGCTACATGCTTGCACACTTTTGTGTAAGTTACTTGCACACTTTTGTGCAAGTTACTTGCACACTTTTGTGCAAGTTACTTGCACACTTTCGTGCAAGTTATTTTTTATATGTATTCCTCAATTTCTTGGCTATAGAGTATATCTCAATACTGTCTCTACCTCAGTAATCATAAAAAACTCCTCTCGCATTTAATCCTCAACCTATTTTTCACCACAATTACAATCACAGTCATCAAAATTAAACCAAATTCATTCAATGTTACAACAACTATGATTATAAAGTACTTATATGTATATGAGATAGTGTAAAACATTTTAATTGCATTGGAAAAGTTTTCATCTGGTGTTATCATCTGCAATCTCGGAGACTAAATTGACAGGTGCGAATGTCAAACTCATTATTGAAAAACCAAACAACAATAATTTGAAATGTCAAATTAGTCTCTGGGATTAAAAAAAACAAATTTTAAGTACTGTTAAAAACGTAGACAGATTACGGTTAAAAATTATGGATTATATTTCTGAACACACAGTGCTGGCAGCATTCTCGAAAGTAACTGTCAAAATAAAAACTCTTTGATGCGGTCAAAATAAGATTGATACATACCCTGGCAGAAAACGGCTCAGGTAAAAAAAACCGTGCCATTCTTGTAACCTATAGCCAATATTTATAGTACTTACTAATTCCATGCTCATAGTGTATTGAAAATAATTTGACAGCCAAAACGTCAAAATATGGCGGGAAATTATTAAAAGTACCTATTATGGTCGCACATAGTAGTGTTTTTTTACTATAAAAGAATAATCAAACACTCTACTTGATGCGTACAAATAATGGTGGTATGTTTAGCAAATTGCCTTCTAAATACATATTTTCAGCAGAATAACTATGTAATTACAACACATAATTATTTAATCTAAGATGGTTTATTCAGAGATCTAAACTTATTAACATAGCCTTTTTGGGTGGCAATACTAAATTAAAATTTAGCTTACGTTTCTGAAGCAGTGATCGGTACAATAACGGCTGTCCAAATATAAAGCATTTTTTGACACCTTAATGTCAAAATTATAGATTGTCATGGCGGCCGATATAACATGACGAAACCGCTTTCCTAGAAAACTAAAGCTTGTGCACTCTGGACAGTCAGCCCCGCTGCTAGGTTGCTGACTGACTAATAACGTACCACGGTAGCAGATATTCTCATAAGCTACGATTTCTTAAAAGAGCGGCAGACGCATATACTGTCTACAATTTACCGATGAATGACGTCATTGAAACGGGCCGATAACACGAAACACTTTACAAGGGACGATTCAGCGACGCGACGCACCCTGTTCTGATCCAGCCTGTCCCACCTTGCTGTCCTCCCCCGTCCTCCCCCCAGCGACGCCCTAAGCCGAGGTTGGTACCCCACACGGGGGAGCTCTTAGCGTGCAGTCAGTAATATAAGAAATTCCCCCGGGTGGACGCTTAAGTTAGCTTACGGCAGCCACAGGATAGTTCGGTTAAGTAGTCACGACCTCTCAAGGTCAACTACGAGACGCCATCCATAAAAATAAACAAAAATAGGGGGGGACGGGACGGGACGGGACGGGACAGTACTGCTGACAAGCCACCTTTTCGAGCTTTTCAAGCGATACTGGTCTTTTAATTATGTAGATAAAGTTTAAAATTATTTCACACTAAAAGTGCTCGCCGCGCCGCTGCCGGTCGCAGCTTTCCCGCTGTTAATCGGCCATAAGAAAATAAGTTGGTGTGTTTTTCTTTATGACGTTTTTTGACACTAATGTCAAATCCCGCGGCCATCCTTTTCATGACAGCCGTGACCGAGGCCGTTGTGGGGCGGCCACCGGTCTTTTAAGAAAACGTAGCCCTAAAGTTCGTTCTGAAACGAGAGATGGCTAAATTCCAAAAAATACTGGGTTTTCCTAAACTAGAACAATCTATTTCGTCCTAGGCTAAACTTGTTAGTGATAACTGGCTAATTTAGCCTAGTACAATCTATGTTTAAAATGTAGTTGTTTAAACAAAAAATATTTGCTTTTGGAACGGAGTTCCTTACCGCACGTTATACTGTTGAAGTAAAAGTATTACACTTTGACCTTCACGACACTTTTGCTATAGTAGGTATATGTGTGTTTGTATGTTTACAAGCGTATGATACTAAAATTGAATGTACAGCCGCCAGCAGATCAAGTTATCACAAACTGTAAAATTTCCCCAAAAACCTTATAATGTTGAAGGTTAAGTTCAAAATCGAATTAGAAAATTTGAGAGTTTGTGGTAACTTGGTGTCCTGGCGAGTGTACCTACAGTTTCAATATTTTTATAATAATTAATAATACATTGTTTATTTTTATAATTAAAAAAAATATATCGACGGTGAAGTGCCAATACCTCGTATCTGACATTTTTCGAGAAGTTCACTTTTTATCGTTTTGAATTTCAAGGCGTTATTCGCATGTTCTAGTGAAATTTCCTAAGTGTATTTTTGGTTGCAACAGCATTAAATTAAAATGTGGAAATACCTCCCAACTAAACCAACGTGTCTATTTTATGGCATTACCTCCTAACTTTTATGGGACACGTCTATAAGTGTTCGTTAGTTGTTATGAAACTAAGCATGAAACGAATATATAATAGCTATATTCGTTCAATTGTTTTTATGAAAGAAAAAATGTGCTTCGTTACATTGTTTTTTTTTTATTTTCTTATTATTCACAAATTTATGGTTTTGATTAAAAATATCGGTGGTTTGTTAATTCGATTACCTTCTAAATATCCTAACGTTATTAGATAAAAAGAATAAGTACAAATTACAAAGTACCTCCTATCTAACCGAAAACCTAAGTACACTATCATTGATTATACGAATTCAGCATAATTTAAAAAAAAACATACATTATTATTATACCTACTAAATTAAAAAATAAATTAACAATTTTTCAACTTATTAAGAAATTAAACGTTTTTTTCAGTTTGTGTAAATTTTTGACTTTATCAGTTAGGTGTTATTGGCACTTCACCGTCGATATAACAAATTATTACCATTCCTTAATATTTTTTTCTTTCATTTAGTTACTCTCAAACCTAGTTTATTACATTATGCCTGTTGTTTAATACATAATTTAATATAAAGTTAAAGGAACTTCGTTCCAACCGGGTGTCCCGCAAAACCTCTCGACTTTTTTCAACTTTCAAATGAATGGCCAATAATCATACAATATTTAAACATTCCTCTTCTTTCTTCAAACATTTTTGTATTTCTATCTACATACATTGCATTTAACTGTGCATTAAAGTACATTACCCGCATCCCAATTGCGTAACAATTCACAATCCGAAGGATTTTGATTATTCCTTGTCCATTGCTTATTAAGTTTGAAAAATTCGTCTGCGTAAACGCTATGAATGTTGTCGATCTGTCAAAATGAAACGTTTTTTAATGAGGGTTTTCTGGCAGCACTAAGACGTCAGATCAGGTCCTGTCAAAAGTGTCAAAGCGCCTACATTTTCTTTAGTCGTGACTGAATGATGAACGAATGAATGAAACGAACGATGAACGTCATCATATATTTTATAATCATAGTCGAAATGGAAGACCTCTTGTCAAAGTGGCGCCAACTGGTGGCGTGAATTTTTATGAAAACCCTCATTGTTAATGTGTTACGCAGGTACCCCGCCGGGCGTCATCATGACACATCGAGCATTAGAAAGAGACGGTCACACAGGTATGAAAGAGACGACGCTCTACAAAGACAAACTTTTTTTAAACGTGGTGTGAAATTTTTTTGGCTGAAAATTTTACATACATATAGATAACAAGATTATAGACACACTATCACCATTTAGATCGAGAATAACCAACAAGACTTTGACCCCGAAAATTACTTACATCAACGCTTTTGAACCTCAAAAACAATTCTTTTGACCCAGTACCTACAACTTTTTTAACAATTAAACCCCAAATTGTTTTTAACACCATTTTTAAAAGCGTTTAAGTACCGCTTTTTTTTGCTGAATAGTAAGATTTGGTAAACTCTTCAATCGACCGAAGAGTCGTCTTCGTTTTTGGTGCTCAGATGAAATGCTAGGACCGGTATTGAACCTAGGACCATGCACGACCCCATGCCGTAGAAACACCAGGAGTAACCGCCTGTCACATCGCGAAGGAGACCTGAAAAGAAATAAGAGGTCATCCATAGAGTACGTCACACTAATTTCGTGATTTTTTTTACCCCTCTCCCGTCCTTGTCACAGTTAATGACATTTGTGAGACCTCCCCTCCTAGTGTGACGTCACATATTTTGCAATTTTGCATCTAGAAATTATTAAATTAAAACAGCAGTTTCAAAATTTGTTTTATTTCCATTTATATTATTATTTTTCCATTTAGATCAGAGAGACAACAACAAATCAAACATTTGTTTTGGAAATATTTTTAAATTTTTCGTTCGTAGTTTAAATTTGCCATTTTAACACTTGGATGTATTTTGAAATGTGACGTCACGCAACATAGGACCCCTCCCACCCTGTTACACAATGTCACACTTTGTCGAATTCCGGAGGTGGCTTCGGCCCCTCGTACGACGTCCAAAGGTCCGGGATCCCGATATGTGACAATAACAATACGCTTCTGCAGAACACCTATTTTATTTATTTAAACTTCTCGCACACAATTAAGTACAAAGGCGGACTTAATGCCTTGGGCATTCTCTACCAGTCAACCAAGGGTGGTGAAGAGATAAGATGGCAGGTGCTCTGAGAGGAAATAAAAATAACGAAAAATATTAAAAGATAACATAATACATAGATTATAAATAGAATAGGTACAGAAATACATAAATAGGTTACAAATTTATAATACAAATACATACATATTTATTACAATATATACCTACATTAAACCTATATAAAATCTTAGATAGTAATCTTCACATGATCTGACCAAGATTATGTCTGGACTTTAAAAGAGACTGTGACCTCTGAGTTTGTTTCGTTTTTTTTCTCAGAGTAGTTTTTCTCAGATAGGAACCACCGACCTCATCTAGTTGTAAAATATTACTAGGTACTACTTTTTGACGACGTGTAAAATTGTATTTAAAACCAATTTATAGAAATTAAATCACTATAGGACATGTCGGTTTCTTGAAGTTTCTTCACGATGTTTTCCATAGGAACCACCGACCTCATCTCAATTTAAAATATTAAGGCGCTGACAAGACCCAATTGACCAAAATAGGCTTCTCTTAAGAAAAAAAAAAATCAAATCTGTATAGTTTGTGGTAGCGGAAAAAACAATGTTAACTTTGAACAAATTTCCCAGAACTTGGTTGGAAAAAATATCTCGATACAAACTAACGTTTTAGTTTAACGTCTTACCTCTTACCTTGAGCTCTAATCCAAATTATCTGTATTAAATCAACATACGTTACGTATTTAATTAATAACAAGTACGTGTTATTTTAATGCAGAACTTTGTTGTTTTTTATTTTCGATTATTCAACTCAATTTTGAGTAAATTGATAATTGCTTCATATTTGGCAATAAAATACAAGCTTTTTGTCACCGCACTTCTCTTTCTTTTCTATGCAATCTGACAGTGACCGCGGTTTAGGTGTTGTCAGCGTCTTAATAGGTACTTGTTTTTGTCGTGTAAAAGTGTTTTTAAAATCAATTTATAGAAATAAAATCATTATAGGACATGTCTCCCGATGTTTTCGCCGTTTTGACAGCAGTGGTGATGAAATTATTTACGAAAAGTGAAGTGCCTTTCCACGTTCGCAAGTCGCGACCGTTACCACTGGGCCAACACTGCTGGGCTGGGATACACGTGCAGGGTGTGCGTTGACTATGTGCAGAGGGTGTACAGTGACCACCCCCTAAATGTGTAACACATTATTAAGCACAATCTGAATGATTCTGAAGGATAATGCTATTCCATTGTTTATAAACGGCATAACTATGTAAATGTCTATTAACTACTCCCAAATTACGATGTTTATTTTGTTTTATACATATTTTTTTGACATAATATTTTCATTATTTGACACTGGCGCCGATTCCCTTGTTCACGAACTAAACTAAATTTAAGTTCAGTGCATCTTTTTCTTTCTATTTCATTAAGAAGAGGACAGCAGATAAATTTTAGTTAAGTCCTGTCAAATTAATCAGCGCCTGTCACTACTCCATACGAGTTTAGACGTGATTAAGGGCTATTACGCACTGTCGACTAGTCGCCGGCGACACGGTCGCTGGCGACTGTGACTTACTACAGTTTAATTAGGTGGTTACGCACTTGGTCGTCAGTCGCCCAGGCGACTCGGCGACTCGCCGCGTAGTGGCGACGCACAAGCGACTGCCGGTCGCCGGCGACAAGTCGACAGTGCGTAATGAGCCTAAAAACTTGCCTACTAAAATTACGTCAATTTACGTCAAGCGCTGAATAATTTGACAGGACTAAACTAAAATTGATCATCTGTCCTTTTCTTAATGAAATAGAAAGAAAAGGATGCACTGAACTTAAATTTAGTTTAGTTTGTGAACAAGGGAATCGACACCATTATACAACCTACAATTTTGACGAGTATCGGACTGTCCGACAGTGTTGTCTGTATTTAGTTTTTTTAAAGTGTCATGTCATGACGTTACTACCGTTAGTTTCTATAAGCATTTCTGTGTTACTAACTGCAACATGGATGTATTTGAAAATCCAAAATAAACTAATATTATAATATAATTGTAAGCAGTTTTGGTATAATTAAGGTCTACTTGTATTTTTGTATTAATATTTATCATCATTTACTATATTTACATTATAATTCAATGTGTGTGTTCGCGTGATTTAGATGGTGTATTGACTAATCTGTCGTTCACTCCGACACTTCACTCTGACGTTCGTTCGCTCGTTCACTCGTCACTTGAAAGTGTTGCACACACGAACACAGGCATTCTAGTTTGGTTTCTAGTCGAGTAATGTGAATTTAAACTATGGCGGCATCTACATCGCCACATGCGAACTACGCAACACACTGATGTCACGAAAAATCCTGCATCGCGCAAGCAGAGTTTACCGCGCAACTAGCATATATGTATACAAATCCCGACATCAACCATCGGGCAGTTGCCCACCAGACACGCCACCCGTCTGGTCGGAGGATCCCTTTTCTATAGAGGATGAGTGAACTTTACACCTTGTTCCTCATGCCTCTATAAAACTGTTAAAGCCTAAGTGGATAAACTTGCTTATTCTGAAAACTGTTTTTTCATGTTTTGATCTATAACATAATGATGAGTTTGAAATACTAAGGCTTAGGAGATAAAACGGTGTCTACTTACCAGCTGTAGGTGGAACGGAAACAGCGGCAAGACTCTGGAACATTCTGACTAATCCGTAAGACGAGGCGATGCGGGCGGTCCCGAAGGCGTCAGCGAGAAGCACGGGAACCAGGAGGAACCAGCAACCCAGACATAGACCGTAGGCACCTGGATAAATTTACAGATAAATAGTATTAAACGTGTGCAGTAGGGGGAGACCAAAAGAAACGGTGGATGGAGTGTGTGGAAAATGATATGACTAGAAAGAGGCTGACCACTGAGATGACGACTAATATGAAAGGAATGACATTTTACGCCGACCATTCATAAATTGGGATAAGGGCAGGAGAGTAATGAAATATACTCAAGGCATACGAGATATATGTATATTTCGCAGAATTAATCAGCGCCTGTCACTACTCCATACAAGTTTAGACGTGATTAAAAACTTGCCTACTGAAATTACGTCAATTTACGTCAAGCGCTGATTAATTTGACAAGACTAAACTAAAATGTATCTTCTGTCCTTTTCTTAATGAAATAGAAATAAAAAGATGCACTGAACTTAGTTTTGTTTGTGAACAAGGGAATCGGCACCATTGGCTTTTTAATTGTTTCTCTAATCACCGGTATAAAAAAGTTCACTACATTAGCACATAAAGTTACCACAAACTGTCAATCGATTTTGAACTTAACCCTCGACATTATAAAGTTTAAAATCATTTGGAGAAGTTTGACAGTTTCGTATAACATGATGTGTGAAAATTACAATTATGTCGTATCTCTGTGTATTTTACCGCGTGTACATACCTACATAATAAAATTAAATAATTAATTAATATTGCTGTTGTTGCAAATTGAATCTAGCCTTCTCCCGTATTGGAATGAACTATAAAAAATAATACTAGGACTCACCAGAGGCGATGGCTAGTGCCCACCAAGACTTGAGGCTAGGCAGGGTCAGGACAGCTATTCCAGCCACCAGAATACTGAAAATATTAAATAATGGCTAATTATTTTCCAGTCGACTAACAACTTAAAGGGCGACAAACTAGTTACCAAAACAAAAACTCGATGCCAGTTTAAATTAAAACAAAGCTAACAACTGATTATTAACTGCTACGAGTACTTTTTACTTAAAATTATCCTTCGCTGTAGCTGCCAACCTACTATATTTGCTACCGCCTTTAATTATTTTGTCGCCGCGTTAAATACACGCCTTAAATAATAATACTTGCATTCATACATAATCAATATATAACGTTCCCACTGCTGGGACATATAGGCCTGCAGGCTTAGGATGACACTCTCTATTTCTTCGAAGAATAGACACGGCTCTTTCTATACAAAGTGACATGATGTGTGATTTCGTTTCTCCATTTTTGACATCTCACCTAGAAATCCTTCTACAATCTGTCAATGGCGCCGATTCCCTTGTTCACAAACTAAACTAAATTTAAGTTCAGTGCATCTTTTTCTTTCTATTTAATTAAGACAAGGACAGAAGATAAATATTAGTTTAGTCCTGTCAAATTAATCAGCGCTTGACGTAAATTGACGTAATTTTAGAAGGCAAGTTTTTAATCACGTCTAAACTTGTATGGAGTAGTGACAGGCGCTGATTAATTTGACAGGACTAAACTAAAATTTATCTTCTGTCCTTTTCTTAATGAAATACAAAGAAAAAGATGCATTGAACTTAAATTTAGTTTAGTTTGTGAACAAGGGAATCGGCGCCATTGTATCTTTCGTTTCTAACGATCTTTGTCTAGGTCCTTTTTTACGAAGAAGGATTTCTACGGTGGGATGTCAAAAATGGAGAAACGAAATGTCACTTTGTATAGAAAGAGCAGCGTCTATTCTTCGAAGAAATAAAAAGCGTCATGCTAAGCCTGCTGCTCTCGATGAGAGGGAGTGGGCCGTTATCCACCACGCGGGCGCAGTGCGGGTTGGTAGATAGTACTATACTTCATAGGTAATCCTAACTAATATTATGAATACGAAAGTGAATTTGTAAGGGCTCCCACACAAAACTGCGATGCGATGCGACACGACGCCGCATCAAATAACATAACTTAGTAAAATAACATTGAGCTAGCTGATTTTTGCAATGCCATGCCCTTTCACGCTAAAAGGGCTGAACGGATTTAGATGAAATTTGGCACATGGGTAGACCGTGCCCTGGATTAGGACATAAGATATTTTTTATCACGGAAGTAGGGTAACTGCTATTGTAACAGGCCACGCTATAGTAACTGGTAAATGCAAGCAAGCCCATGAATGAAAAGGACAAAAAATATTCTTGTATCTATTGTATTTTCGTTTTAGTTCACATTACCTTGTTTCTACCTCAGCGCCTTAAGTGGCGATGGAATGTAAATTATATGAGATTAGTTTCTGCCCGCGACTTAGGACGTAGGGTAACTGCTGTTGTAACAGGCCACGCTATAGTAACTGGTAAATGCAAGCAAGCCCATGAATGAAAAGGACAAAAAATATTCTTGTATCTATTGTATTTTCGTTTTAGTTCACATTACCTTGTTTCTACCTCTTTTGTTATGAGTGGCCAGTTACTATAGCGTGGCCAATTACTATAGCAGTTACCCTACGTCTTAAGTCGCGGGCAGAAATAATCTCATATAATTTACATTCCATCGCCACTTAAGGCGCTGACAAGACCTAATTGGCCAAAATAGGCTTCTCTTAAGAAAAAAATTGCCATATCTGTATAGTTTGTGGTAGTGGAAAAAATATATGTTAATTTTGAACATATTTCCCAGAATTTGGTTTTTACCAAAACACGTTTTGAAAAAAATCTCGATACAAACTAACGTTAAACTAAACTCTTACTTTGAGTTCTAATTCAAAATATCTGTATTAAATATAAACATACGTTACGTATTTAATTAATAACAAGAACGTCTTATTTGAATGCAGAACTTAGTTGTTTTTTATTTTCGATTACTCAACTCAATTTTGAGTAAATAGATAATTGCTTCATATTTTGCAATAAATTACAAGCGTTGTGTTATCGCGCTTCTCTTTCTTTTCTATGCAATCTGACAGTGACCTCGGTTTAGGTGTTGTCAGTGTCTTAAGCTTTGATTTCCTAGGAAAGTGGTTCTGTCATTATACATATATCGGTCGTCATGAAAATCTGTAATTTTGACCAACATTTGACATTAAGGTGGATCTCTCTAAGTTATATTATGAGCCAAAGGCGGGCCTGGCACCCGCCTTTGGCTAAAAAAGTAAAATAACTAGATTAACGTTTTAAAAGAATTTAATTATGTACCATTTTTTGTAAAACTTTCAATATTTAGTTTGCTACATGGCATTGCATTGCCGTGACCATTTTTTTGCGCGCCGCGCGCTGTCCCCCTCTCGCCCGAGCTCACCCGAGCGCTACCCGAATAGTTCCGATCGCAAGCTCGCAACACAATGCTTGATAATGTAGCTAATTAGGTATACAACATTGTCAACATTTATTTTATAATTTGCTTTTATTTTCCGCACTTTTTAATTTGTTGGCGGGCCGCACGCGTACCGACAGCGGGCCGCGATCTGTGCTTCGCTGTTCTAATGGTTATAATTCTGTAAATACATATCTGATAAGGTCGCGAATCAAATTTTATTTATTTTAGTTAGTGGGTGTTTTTTTTTTTATTGTGATCAAGATACAACCTTGCACAGACCTGCTAATTGCAAAAAATGTACGAAAATTTATATTTCGCGGGCTACAGACCTAAAGGCTAACTAACTTAAAGGTCTCAGTAATCAGGTCACCAAAATCCTAAAAAAAAATCATCATCATCTGCCTGCCTTTTCCCAACTTTGTCGAGGTCGGCTTCCAGTCTTACCAGATACAGCTGAATACCAGTATTTTACATGAAGCGACTGCCTATCTGACCTCCACAACCCAGTGACTGGGTAACACAATACCCCTTGGTAAGACTGGTTGTCTGACTTTCGAGCTTCTGACTACCCGTAACGACTGTCAAAGATCTACAAATGACAGCCGGGACCAACGGCTTAACGAGCTTTCTGAGGCACGGAAGGGTCTTGGTATGTAAAGATGGTCACCCATCCACGGACCAACCGCGCCAATCGTAGCTTAACCTGATCGATCGACCCGTGTGGCTGTTATTACTTAGCCACAATCCCCCACTAAATCCTAAACAAAACTATTTAAAAAAAAATAGAACAGATTACTCTTTATTATGTACACCATAAAAATTACAGATAAAAATGTAGAAATTTTTCATAAGGTGACACAATGGGCGGTCTTATCGCTAAAAGTGGTCTTTTACAGACAACCTTTGGATGGATTAGGGGGGAAAAGAGAGACAATACTGCAGGTAGTCTGTGGCGTACCATTTACATATACGATTTAGGTCGAAGTTGAGACGGGCGGTTATTTTTTAAAAATACGCAGAACCGCAGACCTTATTGTGGTCTTCGATTCTGCTATAGCAACAATGGATTTTACGTTTAATCTATCAAACAGACTCAAAGATTTAAGAAAAACAAGAACTACTGAATAATGCAATAATTTTTAATCAAACAAGCATAGATTTTACTCACAATGTTTCCTCTTCAAAATTGGCAGCTCAACTGAGCTCCGCGCTCGAGCCGCGCCTTTTATTAACTCGTTTGCCCCACCGGAGACAAACGTCAATCACATAGTACTTTACCGCCGAATAAACAGATAACGTTTCAACGTTGCATTTTAAAAAGTGAGTAATTTTTAGGTAGTATTTACAATAACAGCTTATGTCAAAATCTTGACATTAACAGCTTATGTCAAAATCATTACCAATCAAATCCAAGCTTTCTAATTAATTAACAAACATAAAACTTCTGTAAATAATGGTAGGTACTATTATAAACTTATAATTACGAAATCAACTTATTTAACGGCCGAATAATCTCCGCGGCGACATATAGAATAAATATATACATACATAAAACATATTAAAAAGATCTATATAATATATTAAATAATAATCATGAAAGAAGTGTTACACCTGATTTTATATCAGGTGTAAAGGACAAAGAAAAAAAACACTTACGTGAAATACTGAGGATCCACCTTAAATAGATAAAACTCACCTGACAATGTACGCCTTTCTCCTGCAGAACAGGTGCAGGTCGCAGAGCCAGCCCAGGCCCAGCCGCCCGCACAGGTCTAGCACGGCGCTGATTGCTACAAGGTGACCTGCAATTATATAAGGCACGTATTTAATCGAATCCAAATCGACCTCAAATAATTACCATTTTGTTTGTCTAAATATAATATTGAAGACCTCAATACAGGGTGTAATTTTAAACACCATCAACCTCTTCACACCCTCCCGCTCCACCCAGAGCGGGAGAAATTATTTGATGATTTCC
Source organism: Atethmia centrago (assembly GCA_905333075.3). Taxonomy (NCBI): domain Eukaryota; kingdom Metazoa; phylum Arthropoda; class Insecta; order Lepidoptera; family Noctuidae; genus Atethmia; species Atethmia centrago. Next base: position 14,267,546 of record HG995393.1, read on the forward strand.
CACCCAAAAAAAAAAAAGAAAGGGGTCATTGTGACTCGGGTCGTGGGAAAGTCCGAAAGGCATACCGAGGCCCCTGGCAACACAGGCAACGGAAGGAACACGGGTGCCTTTTAGTCAGAAAAAGTCTGACACACCCTCCCGCTGAGCGCAGAGCGGGAGAAGTTGTTTGATAATTGCCCACCCAAAAAAAAAATGAAAAACAGGGTTCATTGTGAATAACTTTTACTAAGTATGGAACCAAGCTTGAAGCCGCAAAAAAAAAAGATCTGCTGTTCCCTGCATTTTGACGATTTAAGCAAACATAAATGCAGGGAACGGCTGACTTTTTTTAGCGACTTCAGGTTTGGTCCCATAATAAAAGTTGTCCATAATGATGAGTACAATGACCCCTTAAGAGGTTAATGGTCTTTAAAATTACAGACTGTGTTATGAATGCGCCTCTTTTTGAGAATCTCGAATAATTCCTATTTTGGGGTCGTTAACGAGAAACGAGTAGTCGCTTCTCGTTAATCGCCTGCCGTGGGTCAGGTGCCATAGCGTTGTATAATCCGAGACATTTTGCAAAAATACATATCTACTGCAGGCTTAGCATGAAAAATGTAGACAAGCGATTTCTATTCTACAGTACAGTAGAGTAGAAATAAAAAGCGCACGTGACTAAAAGAGTTATGAATATAAATGTTGATGGTTGGAGAGGGACAGGAAGGCCAAAGAAGAGATAAATGGATTGTGTGAAAAGTGATATGAAAGAGGAAAGAGAAGGGAGTGCGGTTGACAGGGTAGGATGGAAGAACGAAACGTGTTGCGACGACCACATGTAACATGGGACTAGGGCGGGGAGAGGATGAAGATGTGTAGCTATGAGTGAAAGATGGATGGTTGTGTGAGGAATGATATGATAGAGGACGGAGTGAATGATAGCGTGACGGTTGACAGGGTAGGATGGAAGAACAAAACGTGTTGCGACGACCACATGTAACATGGGACTAGGGCGGGGAGAGGATGAAGATGTGTAGCTATGAGTGAAAGATGGATGGTTGTGTGAGGAATGATATGATAGAGGACGGAGTGAATGATAGCGTGACGGTTGACAGGGTAGGATGGAAGAACGCAACGTGTTGCGACGACCACATGTAACATGGGACTAGGGCGGGGAGAGGATGAAGATGTGTAGCTATGAGTGAAAGATGGATGGTTGTGTGAGGAATGATATGATAGAGGACGGAGTGAATGATAGCGTGACGGTTGACAGGGTAGGATGGAAGAACGAAACGTGTTGCGACGACCACATGTAACATGGGACTAGGGCGGGGAGAGGATGAAGATGTGTAGCTATGAGTGAAAGATGGATGGTTGTGTGAGGAATGATATGATAGAGGACGGAGTGAATGATAGCGTGACGTTGACAGGGGAGAATGGAAGAAGGAAACGTGTTGCGACGACCACATGTAACATGGGATTAGGGCGGGGAGAGGATGAAGATGTGTAGCTATGAGTAAAAGATTGATGGTTGTGTGAGGATTGATATGAAAGAGAAGGGAGTGAATAATATCGTGACGGTTGACAGGGGAGAATGGAAGAACGAAACGTGTTACGACGACCACATGTAACATGGGACTAGGGCGGGGAGAGGAAGAAGATGTGTAGCTACGAGTGAAAGATGGATGGTTGTGTGAGGAATGATATGATAGAGGACGGAGTGAATGATAGCGTGACGTTGACAGGGGAGAATGGAAGAAGGAAACGTGTTGCGCCGACCACATGTAACATGGGACTAGGGCGGGGAGAGGATGAAGATGTGTAGCTATGAGTGAAAGATGGATGGTTGTGTGAGGAATGATATGATAGAGGACGGAGTGAATGATAGCGTGACGTTGACAGGGGAGAATGGAAGATCGAAACGTGTTGCGACGACCACATGTAACATGGGACTAGGGCGGGGAGAGGATGAAGATGTGTAGCTATGAGTAAAAGAAAGATGGATGGTTGTGTGTGTGAGGAATGATTTGAAAGAGAAGGGAGTGAATGATAGCGTGACGGTTGACAGGGGAGAATGGAAGAACGAAACGTGTTGCGACGACCACATGTAACATGGGACTAGGGCGGGGAGAGGATGAAGATATGTAGCTATGAGTAAAAGAAAGATGGATGATTGTGTGAGGAATGATTTGAAAGAGAAGGGAGTGAATGATAGCGTAACGGTTGACAGGGGAGAATGGAAGAACGAAACGTGTTGCGACAACCACATGTAACATGGGACTAGGGCGGGGAGATGATGAAGATGTGTAGCTATGAGTAAAAGAAAGATGGATGGTTGTGTGAGGAATGATATGAAAGAGAAGGGAGTGAATGATAGCGTGACGGTTGACAGGGGAGAATGGAAGAACGAAACGTGTTGCGACGACCACATGTAACATGGGACTAGGGCGGGGAGAGGATGAAGATGTGTAGCTATGAGTTAAAGAAAGATGGATGGTTGTGTGAGGAATGATTTGAAAGAGAAGGGAGTGAATGATAGCGTGACGGTTGACAGGGGAGAATGGAAGAACGAAACGTGTTGCGACGACCACATGTAACATGGGACTAGGGCGGGGAGATGATGAAGATGTGTAGCTATGAGTAAAAGAAAGATGGATTGTTGTGTGAGGAATGATATGAAAGAGAAGGGAGTGAATGATAGCGTGACGGTTGACAGGGGAGAATGGAAGAACGAAACGTGTTGCGACGACCACATGTAACATGGGACTGGGGCGGGGAGATGATGAAGATATGTAGCTATAAGTAAAAGAAAGATGGATGGTTGTGTGAGGAATGATATGAAAGAGAAGGGAGTGAATGATAGCGTGACGGTTGACAGGGGAGAATCGAAGAACGAAACGTGTTGCGACGACCACATGTAACATGGGACTACGGCGGGGAGAGGATGAAGATGTGTAGCTATGAGTAAAAGAAAGATGGATGGTTGTGTGAGGAATGATATGAAAGAGAAGGGAGTGAATGATAGCGTGACGGTTGACAGGGGAGGATGGAAGGAGATAACATGTTTCGCCGACCTCAAGTGACATGGGACGAGGGCAGGTAGGTGATGAAGACATACCAGCAGCAGATTTACTGTGACCAGCAGCGACAGTGTACGCCGGCAGGTAATACAAGGCGTAAGGTGAGCCGCACGACATGAGCGCGACCGACGCGCACAGCAGGCCGAAGCGCCAGGACTTCAGCAGGGACACGTCTAGGTACCTGGGGAGGACAGGCAAGATTAGAAACATGACTTTACTTATCATAATCTTATCATATCAAAGGTTAGGCAGATGTGTACACCCACATTTTACCAGTTCCATGTAATAGGGGCCGACCCTGTGCCTTTAACCGGGCACTAATCCAGACTCCAAACCCAATAACACTTTGCCTAACCTGGGGATCGGACCCAGGACTCAGCAGTAGCACTTGCGACCACTAGACCAACGAGACAGCACGTATTTAATTCCTTAAGAGTCCATAATACCTCAGCGTCACCTCATTCCCAAGCGAGACAGGGCGGCAGGGAGAAGGCTCCAAGGTGCCGATAGTTTAGGTAATTTCTTTTTACGGTGAAAACAATGGTAATTAAAAATAAAAAAAAAAAACAGGCCAAAGTTTATCCCAAGAACAAACTTAACATTGTAGTTGAAATACATGTTCCCCACACAATCTAACTGCAAATGTAAGTTTGTACGCACAATATTGAAAGATTTTGTAAGTTATTTTAAATCCATAGACTTCTTATAAGTTATTCTGTAATCTATAAGTAAAGAACTACTTTTCGTATTTTTTTTTCAAAATTTTTGGGTCGCTATAGTTTCGGAGATAAGTGGGGAATGGTCAATTTTCATCTATCTTCTTAAATAACTTTAAAACTTTTTATTTAAAAATTAGTAAACGCATATATTTAAGACCCTCACAATAAGCCCTTTCATTTGATGTGTCACACAGTACAGTTTGCCTCCCAAATTCATATTCAAAATTCATTTATTTACGTTTATAATTTAAAAAAAACATAAATATAATTTATCAGAAATACATATGTGTACCAAATTTCAAGTTAATCGGTCCAGTAGATTCGGAAGAAATCGACTGACAGACGGACAGAGAGACACGAGTGATCCTATATGTGTTCCGTTTTTTCCTTTTGAGGTACTCAATAGGTTTGGAGGTAACTTTGTAACTTTTTTCTCAGCAGCAAATAAAAAACTGAATAGCTAATTGGAAATCTGAAGTTTATTTAGATTAAAACTTACCTAGAGATCACTTCAACGCATCCCGGGCGCTTCTTCACCACCTGCACGTCTTCTTTGAGAACTTCTTCCTGTTTGATGACTATCGGTTCTGCCAGCTTGCTTTGGATCAGGCGGCTTGGTGGGGGACGGATGTACAGGGATTTGCTGGAAAATAATTGTTATAAAGGATCAATCTCTTCTAACTGATCAGACAGCTGGGCAGTTTGTTGGCCCCTTCTTCTTCCCAGCTAAAGCACTATGAAGTGGTGAAGGGCGGGCGTTTTGGGGGACTGTGTTATGATAAATGATAAGTAGTACTGTAAGTAGGTTTGTACAAACACTTATTTTTTAAATAAAGCTAGGTGAGGTCGGCGTTTCCTATCTGACTACTCTGAGAAGAAAGGCCGAAAGAAACTCAGAGGTCATAGTCTCGTTTAAAGTCCCGACATAATCTTGGTCAGATCATGTGAAGGCCATGTAGATTGGTGTCTGAAATGGTCTTTGGAGGAAAGAACTACACAGATCTTAGTGGACCTGTCCAGTCAGTGCACGCATTTGTCAGTAATCATACAGCTCAGATCAGAACTTAACGAGCTCAACGACTGCAGCGTTGAGCTGTGTGTGTATATGTAATTTTAACGTTCGAAAAGTGCTGATTCTCAGCCTAGTTTGAATAAATGACTTTTGATTTAGGATGTTGTGATGGTCCAATGCCAAGGCCTCCCCTGTCACGTACGAGGTTGTGTTCAAATCCGGGAAAGTATCTACCAATGTGACTTTTCCTTACTTTTGCTTGGAAATATAAAACTTTCTTTTTATGATGGACAGACTAGCCGATAATAAACAAAAATTGTACACTTAAAAAAAAACAGCTGTTCCGTACAGTTTAGAACAGTAGGATTTTTTTTCTTCTTTTTCAGAATATTTATTTTTCGGGGTTCAAAGCTGGTCCCATAGCAAAAGTTATTCAGTTCGATGGTCTAAAGCACTCCTTAAAGATTATAAAGAATTAGAATCAGTAAATTCATCAATACAATAGATAATATGCAAGTAATTCAAAACTTATCCATTATTAAGTAATAACAGCACAAAAAGTAATTTAATTTATATGATTTGGGGCTAAAACAGATGTAAACAAAGATTCGTGGTAAATGATGTCACATCATACCCGCGACAGAAACGGACGTTTGAACTGTAGTAGAAATATGTTGGAGATTCATTTTTTTTTTTTTGGAGAAACAAGCAGCTTTTAAAGGCGAACGGCAGGCTTGTATGGGAATTTCGTACCGGTAATAAAATTTCGTGTTTTGGGATATTTCTTGTTTTAATTGGTAGTTAATATGATAGACAAGCCCTTAATAAATTGTTGGATTTTTAGAACTTGGGACGTAAAAGTTATAACCAGTTTTATTTTTTAAGGTTCTTTACTAGTGTACCAATGTAGATTGTTACATAAAGGCACATAAACATTGTTTCGGTAATAAAGTATATGTTCTAGATTGCTTATCGCTATTTTTGTAGTGTTTTACTTACTATCAAGTAGGTAAATTGAGATGAGGATCGTACCTACTCAGCGCACAAATTCTATAACAAAACAACAAAAAAAGTAAGCGGTACGAAATCTGCCGTTCACCTTTAACTTTTATTACTTTTCTTGAGTTTATATTAGTCTATTATTGATTTAGTGAAAAAAAAGTATTACATGCATATTCTCTATTCTCCAATAAGACACAAAAAGATGTACCTGCTAAGGTTCCTCCTCGCTTTATAGACGCAGGTACTGTCCGTAGACAGGTCTTCAACAGAATGTAGGATGGAAGACGAGCGAGTGGGACGCAGACGGAGACGAGCGACCTCTTTAGGCAAACCTGAAAAAAAAAATCATACTAAGTACATGATTAAGCCATCCTAACTTGATTTTGTGTTTGTCGGTGTGGATCTCCTCATGGATGTCCTCCACCCTAAGTCGTCATAACTAATATTACAAATGCGAAAGTGAGTTTGTTTGTTACGCTTTCACGCTAAAATGGCTGAAGGGATTTGGATGAAATTTGGCACATGGGTAGACCGTGATCTGGAGAATTACATAGACTAATTTTTATCCTGGATCTCAGACCAATTCCCGGGAAACAGCTAATAATAAATAAATGGAATGTAAAAATAAACCTGTCCAACAAAAAAGTTTAAAACAAGCTCACTTTTCAAACACTCTGATGTGTTAGTGGTATCAAATCGAGATTCAACTAAAATAACTGCCACGAACTATATCACACCGCTTAAAAAGAGAGCCAGTTTTAAAGTTTTTAGTTACAGCGGGGTTCCTTTTTTTAATTTAAAATATTTTATTTCACATAAACCTACATGGGCACTTATGAAACGTCAGAAGCGACGTGCACGGTTCCAATTGGTCGTCTCCTATGGGGAAGAGCCGGCAAGAAGCTCTTTTACAAATAATTGGCTTTTAAAATATTTTCAAATCACAGTGTTAATAGGTATGGGAGGACAGTGTAGGCCTGTCAACAAGTACCAGGTACTTAACAAATCAAATCAAGACATACTTGATACAATAAAAAAACCGGCCAAGAGCGTGTCGGACCACGCACAATGAAGAGGTCCGTAGTGGGGAAGTTGAGATGAATTTATACCCAAAACGAACTTAACATTGTCGTTGAAAAACATTCTCTCCCATACATCGATATATACCACGGTCAATTCTCCAACTGCAAATTTAAATTCGTCGACTATAACTCGTTAACTTGTAAAGCCCTCTTAGCCGCACTCCCCCGCACGCATTACGTGCAAGGGAGGCAACCTTCTCCTGTGAGGCAGCGAGCCTCCTTGCCGGATTGCCGCCATGGGATCTGGTGGCAAAAGTCCTCGCGCACGTATGGGAGTGGCGCGAGGAGGCGAAACGCCGGGGCGTTAGTCCGCTGCCGCGAGAAATCGCGGCACACCGGACGGAGCTTCGGCGGGATCTCATGGCGTCATGGAAAGTACGGTTGTCGCAACCAAGTGCTGGGCACGCCACGATTAAGTCCCCTCTTTGAGGAGTGGCTAGAGAGGCACCACGGCGTCCTCACCTTCAGTTATTTATAATGAGCACGGTACTAAAACAACACGCAGCACTTCCATACAGCATTGCATTAACTAAAAGGAGACGGAAAGATATAGTTTGCCCTCAAAAAAGTACAAAACATGCTTTCACAGCCAAATTTTATATGTACCTCGGTCCGCTACTCTATAACAGGCTAAATGAAAAAGTAAACATCTACTCCTTAAATCATAGGAACTGCAAGAAAACCCTTAAGGAAACTCTTCAAACTATGTCCTATGAAGATATGAGAAGTTATTACTAGTGCTAAAGTAAAATATTGTTTGTATTATTGTTTTTTTTTATTAGTTAGTTAAGTTAAGATACTATAATTTTAGACACCTTTTTACATTTATGTACCTTTAAGATTATTATGATATGTGATTATTTAATCAAACAATGTTACTTCCAATCGCCTGAAACACAGGATTACCTAGTTCAGGCACAAATCATGGGTGAACTTGACATAGATTTAAGAAAAACTTTTATTTATTTTAAACTGTTTCCCACGCGCGAAGGAATACGAGTGGGTGTTAGTCAGTAAGAGTCTGACACACCCTCCCGCTCCGTCCAGAGCGGGAGAAGTTAAAAAAAAAAAGGTACTTAACAAAATAGAAAATGGTCTACAAATCTACAGTCCACAAGTGTTCCATAAGTGGTCTCACTTACCCACGACTCCCAAGACATCGAGACCCTCAGAGTCTTCAGAATCTGAATGCTGTGACTGCATTTGTTGACGGGCCACCTGTGAAGAAACATAATTTGGTCATAAAAAGTACATCATGAGAATCATTGATACACCAAATTGAAAAATAATTAGACCCCTCTTGTCAATCAACAAAGTTAGTTTTTTTTCACTTCTCATGCTCTAAAAGTTCGTTTTTATGTTGTGCGTAGGCGACTTAACCACTTTAAAAAAGCAAAGACGTGCCCTCGGCGCCAAGCTACGAATTATTCCTTAAAATCTGTCATGTAGTCGCGACCGTGGCGTGCTGGGCACATTTTGTTCTGTCATCTATACACGATTGTGACGGTCAAAAGGTTAAAGTCGCTTTTTATGCTCTAGTGCATAAATTATGTATTTTATATTTCTAAGATAATCAGGCCCAACGGCCACACGCACAATAAAACGTTGCAGACTAAAGTCGTTATTTTATTTCATTTGCTTTAATTTATAACACCCGTGTTTTCAATCGTTAATTGGTAGTTGTTTACGATGCAAATTGCATACAACTTGAACAAACCTGCATAATTCATGCAAGCCTAGTACTTTTTGTTATGTACTGAGTTTTTAAATGAAAGATTTGATTCTAAATTTAAATTAGATGACTACTGACATTTGTGCGAATTGAATAGAATTTTATTATTTATTTGACATTGTATATCTTTTTTATTATTTTTATTATTGTATTTCATTCTTGACATTATGATTACTAATAACTCCTGAGCGTGCATGTAACGGTAATTATTTTTTTTCCCTTTTTCTTGACATTTGTTTATTTGTTAATGTTTAATTTTGACATTGTCTTCTAATCCTTATCATTTAAATTATTTTCAATATTTGTACGCTGGAAACAGCAGAATATTATGGACATCATATTATAATTTGTAACACCATGTAAAACAATATTCTGACAAATAAATTATTATTATATTATTATTATTATTAAAGAAATTGAGCACAAAAATACTATCGTAAATTCATGCATGCCTAGTGCTTTTTCAAAAATTGTGCACATCGTGTCGTGAACAGAATACCGTCTTGTATGCATGCAACGTACCACCGAGATAAAAATCCTGTGTTATTTATCCAGGATAATAACTATTTGTGTGCCAAATTTCATCAAAATCCGTTCAGCCATTTTTGCGTGAAAGAAAACATCAACACATCGTCACAAACTTTCGCATTTTTAATATGAGTAGGATGTATATGTCTATTATATTATATTATACGAGGGTGACACTGAAAGTTCTTAGAAAATCAAAAACTGAACAAACTAGCAAGTTATTAGTTTTATTATATCTTTTCAAAATAGTGTCCATTTACATCAATACATCGCTGCATCCGATGGGACCACTGAGAAAACGAAAACTGACGTGCCGCGGCCTCGTCTCGTCGCTGCCAGCTTCTGCCGTTCCGGTATGAATCGGCCCTAGGGTAGGTTAGAACTGAGACCAACCAAACCTACGTCCACGTTGGTCGCAGTTATTTCGCTATTTAGTATATCTCAGACCTCAAAATCTCGAAAGGAGCTCGCGAAGGAGGAGGCGGGACGGTTGAGGGAAAGGCAAGTTTCGCGCCCTCTCGCCCCTAGCCGCCGCAGGAGACGCCCAGGGCGTCGGGAATCCCGGGCGGATTTCCGGCCACCGTAGGCGCGGGCTTGCGGACGGTGAGCAATGGGTAGCTCACCGTCCGGTAAGGACCAGGCCCGGGTCGACGGCGCGTCGTATTCCACGCGCGCCTCAAAGAGATGTCAGCACAAAGTAGGGGTCCACTAGGGCCGATGCCTGCCGGGGTCGCGGGAAGGTACTTATGGGTCACCGAGGCCCCCGCAACACAGGCAACAGGAAGGAATACGGGTGGGTTTTAGTCAGTAAGAGTCTGACACACCCTCCCGCTCCGCCCAGAGCGGGAGAAGTTATTTGATGATTTCCCACCCTAAAAAAAAAAAAAAAAAGGTATTATTTAAGGTTCACAAAAAGAGGCGCAATCATTATAATAGAGTGTTCAATAAAATGAGCAGTGGTGGCCCAGTGGTAACGGTCGCGACTTACGAGTTTTAATTCGAACCCGGACAGGCGCTTTACTTTGTGTAAACTATTTCATCACCACTGCTTTCAAAACGGTGAAGGAAGACATCGTAAGGAACGGTATGGCCTAGAACCAAAAATTCGAACTCATTCAACACATCTACCAACCCGCACTGGGCCCGCGTGCTGGATTACGGCCCACTCCCACTAACAGAGAGAAGGCCTGTGTCGCAGCAGTGGGAACATTATAGGCTGATCATCATCATCTTTACATAGTATAAAATGAAGCTTCCGCTGTCTGTTCGCTTAGATCTTTTAAACTCCTCAACGGATTTTAATGCAGTTTTCATAAATAGAGTAATTCAAGGAAGGTTTATATGTATAATACATACATATTATAGTAAAAAAAGCTGAAAAATTCAAAGATTTGTAATGTAATAATTTTACGGTTTTAGGTTAAGACGCTGACAACACCTAAACCGCGGTCACTGTCAGATTGCATAGAAAAGATGCGATGAGACAACGCTTGTGATTTATTGCAAAATATGAAGCAATTATCTATTTACTGAAAATTGAGTTAAGTAATCGAAAATAAAAAACAACCAAGTTCTGCATTGAAATAAGATTCTTGTTATTAATTAAATACGTACCGTATGTTGATATTTAATACAGATATTTTGGATTAGAACTCAAAGTAAGAGGTTAGTTTAACGTCAGTTTGTATCGAGAATTCTTTTTCAAAACGTGTTTTGGTAACAACCAAGTTCTGGGAAATATGTTCAAAATTAACATATATTTTTTTCGCTACCACAAACTATACAGACTTGGCAATTTTTTTCCTTAAGAGAAGCCTATTTTGGTCAATTGGGTCTTGTCAGCGCCTTAATTGGAATCTGGCACAAAAAGTACTAGGCTTGCATGAATATTTATTTGTATTTTGTATAATATCAAGCTGAAATTTGGAATTAAATTTGACACAAAAAGTACTAGGCTTGCATGAATATTTATTTGTATTTTGTATAGGTTTATAAAAATGAATGTTTGTGTGTTTGTATTGTATGCGCTGCCTTACCGTTTATCCGATTGCGATAAAACTTTGGTGGGATGTTGTATGCACCCGGGCAGATAGGGTAGGTAGGGTAGGTAGGATAGGTAGGAAAGGTAGGGTAGATACTTAGTGCTACCCGTGCAAAGCCGGGCCGGGTAAAGCTAGTGGTTCAATAGAGTATTTAGGAGCGGGGAAAACGGGAATTATTACAGGTTCGATTAAATAGATGCTGTTTGTATACCTCAATTAAACTGGGATGCATGATCTCCGTGATCAAGGTGCTCCTCTTCGCCTCCTCGTTGAGGAGTAGGTTCTTCTGGTTGAGAGTCAGCTCGTTCTCCGGCTGGAAAAGGCTCTGGAGACGGTTGTCTTTGGAGGAGTCAGACTTGAACATGATGCCTTGGTCTGTGGAAGAGTAGACACATTAAGACCACGCCTTTGTTCGCTAAGAATCAGGCAGAGGTGTAATTTTGGTACTGTCACGAGATACCTCCCATCATATTTAAGGTACAGCCCATCATCGTTATCATCATCTGTCTGCCATTTCCCAACTATGTGTAGTCTAACCGCATGCAGTTTAATACCAGTATTTTACATGGAGCGACTGCCTATCTGACCTCCACAACCCAGTTACTTGTTAATACGATATGCCTTGGTAAGACTGGTTGTCAGACTTTCGGGCTTCTGACGACTCGTAACGACTGTCAAAGATCCACGAATGACAGCCGGGACCAACGGCTTGACGTACTTTTCGAGGCATGAAGGTATCACACGCCAACTTCCAAACTATTGGCTGTTACTAAGAAATTCCAAATGGAAAAATCCCAAAAACACTTTGCCCGTCCTGGGAGTCCAGGATTTAAGGTCCAGTTGAAAACGAGCGTAAGGAGTTGTCGGGCATTTATGCTGAACTGGGCCTTTTAGTCGTAGCTGCGACCCACATAATACTGTTTTAACTAAGTTACACCACACAGGTACACCTCTGCTCAACCCTTCGGAGTAACATGGCGTGCTGTTATGTATGTGTATGTATTCTCCGTTTTTTAATTAAAAAGTTCTTTAGGCGCGTTGAGCGGGTTTTTGGTAGGGGATTAAGGTATGGGTTCCCGTCACCGACATGCTAATGTGAGGTGTTGCGTAAGACTGGCGACGCATAGCGGCCTGCACGGAAAAAAAGGATGTCTTAAATTAAGACAATATCCTTTTGGTCAAGACAAATATTGATTCATATATGGGGAAAACAATATATTCTTGAATGAAGTTAAATTTTGTCTTATGTTTTATTGTCTTCTTCGAAGACATTATAATTAAATGAAGAATTATTAAGTCTAATTTTAAGAATTCTTCAATAAAAACTAGATATTTTCTTCAATTAAGATTATTATAGTCTTGAATCAAAAATATTTGCATAAGTCAAGACTAAAAACCAAGTATTTATTATTCTTAATTTGAGTAAACAGGTTTTCTTGGACTGAGTACATTTACTTACGTTAAGAAAATATTTACTTGGATTGAAACAATGTTTCTGAGAATATTGATATTCTTCGCTGAAGAGATGCTTTTTTTCAGTGTGTGTACATGTATACGCATATATATATACAGGGTATATAAGATAATTTAATTTATAAATTATTTAGCGAAACTCCACAGACCAGATGGGTCGGTATCTAAACACGAAAAAAAGAAAACCGGTTAAGTGCGAGTCGGACTCGTGCACGAAGGTTTCCGTACCATGATCTATAAAAACGGCAAAAAAAATCATGTCTGTTGTATGGGAGCCCCCCAAAAAAATATTTATTTTATTCTATTTTTTAGTATTTGTTGTTATAGCGGCAACAGAAATACATTTCCCTCCCTTTTTTTGTACATATTTGCAGATGCAATATATCAATATTATATAGCCTATGTCACTCCCACATATCTAACGACTCCTCATATGTTAAAAACCATCCAACCGTTTAGGCTACAGAGCGTGCCAAAGAAATAGCAATACATACATACTCTCGAAAAACGTTACCTTCCTTCTTGGGCAGTCGGGTAAAAAGACAGTTTTTTTGTGTATACTTCACAGACAAGGTATATTTGGTATCAATAACTACATACATACATAAACTCACGCCTTCTTCCCATGGGGGTAGGCGTGAGAAGAAAGCGTGAGTAAAATCCTTATTAGGCATCGATAACTAGGTAAGCACGATGAAATAATAATAAACTATTTATATCAACTTATATTATATAATATTATATAATATAATAATAAACTATTTATATCTATTTATATCAACTCATACTTCCAGTACCTAACAAACAATACCAGCGGTAGTTGACACTAAAAAAAAACTAATATTTTCATTTTTAGGGTTCCGTACCCAAAGGTTAAAATGGGACCCTAGTACTAAGACACCGCTGTCCATCTAGACAGATGGACAGCGGAGTGGATGGATATCTCATGAACCGTGGCAGTTAGACAGTTGAAATTTTCACAGATAATGTATTTCTGTTGCCGCTATAACACACAAATACTAAAAAACAGAATAAAATAAATATTTAAGGGGGCGTCCATACAACAGACATAATTTTTTGCCGTCTTTTTATTGTAGATCATCATCATCATCATCATCATTCCAGTCGAAAGACGTCCACTGCTGGACATAGGCCTCCCCCAATAGGGAGGGTTTGCCATAATCGTCACGCTTGGCAAGCGAGTTGGCGATCGATGTATGGTGTTAAAATGCATAGAGAACGCTGCTGCCCATTCTCTAGTAAGTCCCTTAGTCGCCTTTTACGACACCCACGGGAAGAAATGGGATGGTGCTATTCTTTACGTCCGACACCACATGGAACATTATTGTAGATAATGGTACGGAACCCTTCGTGCGCGAGTCCGCCCGTAGCCCCACCTTCCTGTATGTCGTGCAGCAGCGTGGAGTGCTCCGTGCTGGTGCTGGCGGGCGTGCGCGCGGCGCGCGCGGCGGGCGCGGCGCGGTACAGCGTGGCCGCCACGCACACGTGCAGCATGCCGCCGCCTGCGGCAGCACTAGCTCAGAACACTAAGCAAACTACAAGAAATTCATCAAGCCCTAAAGGCGCTGACAACACCTAAACCGCGGTCACTGTCGGATTGCATAGAAAAGAAAGAGAAGCGCGATGAAACAACGCTTGTATGTTATTGCAAAATATAAAGCAATTATTTCTTTACTCAAAATTGAGTTCAAATCAAAATCAATCAACTCAGCCTATAGCAGTCCACTGCTGGACATAGGCCTCTCCCAGACTGCGCCACAACACCCTGTCCTCCGCCTTCCGCATCCAGTCTATCCCAGCCACCTTTTTAAGGTCGTCGGTCCATCTAGCTGGGGGCCGTCCCACACTACGCTTGCCGATACGTGGTCTCCACTCCAGGACTCGTCTGCTCCACCGGCCATCGGTCCTTCGACACACATGGCCAGCCCACTGCCACTTCAGCTTGCTGACTCTGCAGGCTATGTCGGTAACTCCGGTTCTCTTTCGGATAACTTCATTTCTGATCTTATCCTTCAAAGAAACTCCGATTATAGCCCGCTCCATGGCGCGCTGAGTGACCTTTAATTTGTGGATCAGCCCGACTGTCAGTGTCCACGTTTCGGCACCCTATGTAATAACGGGCAGGACGTACTGGTTGAAGACCTTAGTCTTCAAACACTGCGGGATTGGCGACGAGAAGACTTGACGAAGTTTTCCAAACGCTGCCCAACCCAAACGGATCCTCCTGTTGGCTTCTTTCTCAAAGTTATGTCTACCGAGCTGGATAACTTGTCCTAGGTAAACGTACTCCTTCACAACTTCGAGAAGCGACCCTTCGATGTGGATTGGACTCGGCAAGACGTGCGAATTGTACATGACTTTCGTCTTGTCCAAATTCATGCCGAGGCCAACCCGCCGAGAGGCTCCATTTAGGCTGTGCAGCATCTGGTCTAACTGTTCCAGCGTCTCTGCCATTATGACGATGTCATCAGCAAAACGAAGGTGGGTGACTGGGCAGGGTATCAATGTAAACGGCGGGTACATCTCATGTACTCGCCGTTTACATTGATACCCTGCCCAGTCCAGTCCAGCGTCTTAAACACGTCCTTCAACGCGTTGGTGAAAAGTTTCGGCGATATCACATCCCCTTGTCTCACCCCCCTGAGCAATTGGATAGGGCTGGTTTTTTCATCCTGGATTTGGACAGTCATCGTTGCAGCGTCATACAAACACCTCAACACTTCGATGTAACGCCAGTCAATTCGACATCGTTCCAGAGAGGCCAGAACTGCCCATATTTCGACGGAGTCAAAGGCTTTTTCGTAGTCCACAAATGCCATACACAGCTGCTGGTTGTACTCTTTGGTCTTCTGTACAATCTGCCGAACAGTATGAATTTGGTCCACGGTACTGAAGCCTTTTCGAAAACCGGCTTGTTCTGGTGGCTGGAACTCGTCAAGTCTCCTGGCGAGACGGTTCGTGACGACCCTCGAAAACAGCTTATAAACGTGGCTCAGAATTGAGATGGGTCTATAGTTCTTCAGCAAGGTTTTGTCTCCTTTTTTGAAGAACAGAACCACCGCACCTCTACTCCACGCCTCCGGCGTTGTGCCTTCATGGATGACGGAGTTGAAGAGACTCGCTAGCTCTTTCAGGACTGGAGCCCCGCCCGCTTTAAGGAGCTCTAACGTTATTCCGTCATCACCAGGTGCCTTGTTGTTCTTTCATCTTCACTATGCCCCGCTGGTTTCGCCATCCGTGTTGAGTACAAGCGCCCGTAGAAATCCACGACTTCCTCGAGTATCTCGGACTTCGAAGTCACGATCCTACCATCCGCAGTTTTCAGTTTCGCCAGATGGGGCCTCCCTAATTGCTGAGCGAACACTTTCGACCCTCGGTTCTGCTCAATCGTGACCATAATGTCACGAGTGTTAGAGCACCGAAGGTCGCGACGTGTCAGCTTTCTAATTTTTAGGTTTAAGGCCCTCCTATCTGACGAAGACGGCGGCGTGGATGGTAACTCTCGTTTTTCCCTCATAAGTCCGAGAGTCTCCGAGGAAAGTTTGGACACTTTACTTTTACGTTGCGACGGGAAAAGTTTGCGGGACACGACGCGTAGTGCTTTGACCACCTCGTCGGCCTTCTCATCAACAGTGCCTGTGGTTTCCAGTAGGGCGAATTGATTTTGAAGTTCCAGTTGGAACTTCTCGAATCCTAGAGCGGCTTGAAGCTGCGTAGGTCGGAGAGTAGGCCTCATCATGCGGATTCTCTCGGCTCGAAAATTGATATTTAGAGTGCCTCGGACAAGCCTGTGATCGCTTCCGGTATTAAACCTGCTGATCACGGAGACATCTCTAAATATGTGCCTCTTATCCGTCATAATGAAGTCTATCTCGTTCCTTGTCACGTTATCGGGGCTCTGCCAGGTCCACTTCCTTTGGGGCTTCTTCTCGAAGAATGAATTCATCAAGAAGAGCCCCTGAGACTCTAAAAAGTTGACCAGCATTTGCCCCCTGTGATTCCTGCGCCCCAAACCGAACGGTTCAACTTTCGTTTCGCCGCATCCTTGTACTCCCACTTTGGCATTGAAGTCACCCATACCAACGTTGTAGTGGGCCTTTGTCGTACTGTGCCTTGCCTTGGCAATGTCCTCGTACATGGTCTCGGCTGTCTCGTCAGAGCATGTCCAAGTCGGCGCATATACTTGTATCACCTTCAGGTAGTACCTGTCAGTGAGTTTCAGTCCAAGGTACGCTACCCGTGTCGACACACTACTGATTTACACAACGGTGCTAGTGAGATCCTTGTTGACAAGGAAGCCGACACCGCCTTGGGAGAGCTGATCACCTTCGCGGAAGTAAAATAGTTGACCTGACTCCAGGGTTATCGTGTCCTCCCCCTGTCTTCGGACTTCAGATAATGCGACCTAACTCTACCTCGAGTTCGGCAAGGTGATGGTCCAGCCTCATCGAACGTCCATTGTACGTCGCCAGGTGTAGTCGTCGTTGGTAGCCTGCCGTAGCCTGGGGATTCTTCGCACCCCCCGTCCCGCCGTTACCGTGACCGATACCTTGACCAGGAATAGCGGGACCACCGGGAACTGGGGGCCGTTGTTTTGGCACTATATTCATTGTTGGGAGGTTTTTAATGCCCATAGTCACCAGGCTGGGCAAGCGCAAAATTGAGTTGAGTAATCGAAAATAAAAACAACCAAGTTCTCCATTCAAATAAGTCGTTCTTGTTATTAATTAAATACGTAACGTATGTTGATATTTAACGCAGATATTTTGGATTAGAACTCAAGGTATGACGTTAGATTGTATCGAGATTTTTTTTCAAAACGTGTTTTGGTAACAACCAAATTCTGGGAAATATGTTCAAAATTAACATAATATATTTTTTCCGCTACCTCAAACTATACAGATTTTTCAATTTTTTTTCTTAAGAGAAGCGAATTTTGGTCAATTGGGTCTTGTCAGCGCCTTAACCCAATTTATATGGTGTCGACGCAACCAATCTCTTTCTTCCATACTTCTCTGTTAGTCCCCCTTCATCGCGACAAGCGTTGCCAGGCGCGTGGAAGTTCAAAAGTGTTACCGAGGCCCCTGGCAACACAGGCAACGGAAGGAATACGGGTGGGTTTTAATCAGTAAGAGACTGACACACCCTCCCGCTCCGCCCAGAGCGGGAGAAGTTACTTGATAATTTCCCACCCAAAAAAAGGCATCCTCTACCAATCAACCAAGGGTGGTGAAGAGATTTGATGTCAGGTGCTCTGTTTGAGAGGAACAATGAGGATTCTTTATTAAAATTATATCATAATGCCGTAGTGCGAGCAAACGGTGACACGCTTAGTTTGTGTGGAAACTGTTGACAATGCCGCCTCTAGCAGCGGCCGCTGAGGCGTGGCCGTGCTCTGAAATCTTACCTGTATTCCCCAGGTATGCTCCATGCTCAACAGTAGCGCTTGCGACCACTAGACCATTTCTTTTATTATTTTTTTTTTGTCTGGGAAATTATCAAATAACTTCTCCCGCTGTGGGCGGAGCGGGAGGGTGTGTCAGACTCTTACTGACTAAAACCCACCCGTGTTCCTTCCGTTGCCTGTGTTGCCAGGGGCCTCGGTACCAACGAGGCAGTCTTACTGAGCTTATTATTTTTTTGAAAACTTACCTAATAATAACACAGTTCCGTGCAGTCCATACACATCGACAAGTTTCTCAATAAGCATCGGAAACACGAAGCTACCTGCCGCCGTCCCGCTCACACATATTCCATTAGCTAATGCCCTGAAAAGAGATGGTATTATATACAAGGTGTCGTTTTGCATCCTCGTCAAATTCAAGGAGGTAACTATGCTAATGATTCTCTACACGAATCTATAATAAAATAAGTAATGCTTTTATCTTTTTTTCGGGAATCGGCATGTGTGGGATACGCATGATTAAACGCGGCCCGTGTGATACCGCACTGTAACTGCTCTTTTACACACAAACTACCGCATCAGCAACGATTCTGTTCTGTGAAAGTGGTGTATTCTAAAATACTGTCAAACTTAAATAACTAAAAAACAAATACCTACGTATTAATTATTGAGCAGGTATCGTAATTTTATTTGATTATTATTCTAGTCTTTCATAGCAGCCTCCTGAAATTTGACGAGGATGCAAAACGACACCTTGCATAATTACTTTCAACTTAGATGACATATAGTGACCTCATTGGTGATGTTCTTCAGAAAGGTCAGGAGCGTGGTACTCGCAACCGGCGAGCGTGTACGACCAGCGAAGTCATTGCGTAAGACACTATCAGTAGCAATGGGTTTAATTTTGACAGTTCATCAACATTCATTGCGTTAGTTGCGTTATTGAGCCGAGAATTTTTCAAACAAATGAAGCAATGGATTAACGAATGGAAGAAGTACATGGGACTAGGGCGGGGAGATGATGATTATTATGAGTATGACGTGTTGCGTATGGCCAGCAGTGAATCCACTGCTCTACGTTACGATACGATGTTTATTATTATATTTTTTTATCTTAAATACTTTTTGACATATTATTTTAATTATTTGACATTGGTGCCGATTCCCTTGTTCACAAACTAAATTAAAATTTAGTTCAGTGCATCTTTTTCTTTCTATTTCATTAAGAAAAGGACAGAAGATAAATTTTAGTTGAGTCCTGTCAAACTAATCAGCGCTTGACGTAAATTGACGTAATTTTAGTAGGCGAGTTTTTAATCACGTCTAAACTTGTATGGAGTAGTGACAGGCGCTGATTAATTTGACAGGACTAAACTAAAACTTATCTTCTGTCCTTTTCTTAATGAAATAGAAAGAAAAAGGTGCACTGAACTTAAATTTAGTTTAGTTTGTGAACAAGGGAATTGGCACCACTATATACCTACAATTTTGATATCAAACTATTTAGGTACTAGTGCTTTTGTGGACATGATATTAATTCAGACTTGTTGCAATGGCAAATATGTCATTTGGTTTAAATAGGTTTTTATTTTTATTATTTTATTAATATTTTACACAGATTCTTGTGTACCTTGTGAATGTGAGAACGTTGTAGACTAAATAGACCAGATATTTTGTAGACTTTTTTTTTTTTGTTAAGTACCTGGTACTTCTCGACAAGCCTACACTGTCCTCCCATACCTATTAACACTGTAATTTGAAAACATTGTAAAAGCCAATTATTTTTAAAAGCGTAACCGTGGAGTTTCTTGTCGGCTCCTCTCCAAACGACCAATTGGAAGTGGAACCGTGCACGTAGCTTCTGACGTTTCATAAGTGCCCATGTAGGTTTATGTAAAATAAAAATATTTTGATTTGGATTTTTGTTATTTCAAAGCTGATGACTGCAAAAACATACATGTTGAATAGATAATCACCTGTGTTTATCGAAGTACTGGGAGACAATCACAATGCCGGGAGTTGTGGAGAGACCTCCACCGATTCCTGGAAACAAACACTCATAAATTAAAAGAAAAAATGAAGCAAGAAAATAAGTTTATTTTCGGAAAGATGACGCAAAAAATTACACAAAAACCGGGGAAGTGCAGGTCGGACACGCACACGAAGGGTACCGTACCACCGCAAAAAAACAGGTTTCTTGTATGGGGGTACTTTAATTTTTAACTTTATTTTATTTTTTGTTAACCTTTTAACCGCCACAGTCATGTATAGATGACAGACCAAAATGTGCCCAGCACGGGGAAAAGTGGAATAAGCCCACGCCACGGTCACGACTGCATGACAGATTTTAAGGTATAATTCGTAGCTTGGCGCCGAGGGCACGTTTTTGCTTTTTTGACGTGGCGGTTAAAGCGGCAATAGAAATATACAATCTGTGAGAACTTCAACTATCTACCTATTACGGTTCATGAGATGCAGCCCGCTGACAGACAGACGGACGGATGGACGGTAAGCGGAGGCTTAGCTTCGTAATAGGGTTCCGTCTGGCACCCTTCGGGTACGGAACCCAAAAAGAAATAGTTGGGAGAAAATATGTTTGTGTATGTCTTGTTTGTTTGTGTAAGTATCATCTGCCTGCCTTTTTCCCAAATATGTTGGGGTCGGCTTCCAGTATAACCGGTAGTAGCTGAATACCAGTATTTTACATGGAGCGACTGCCTATCTGACCTCCACAACCCAGATAGAGAATAAAAAAAAAAAAAAATAATAATAATTTGTAGCCAGGATTATCCATCAGCAACTTGCTCTGAAATACAGCCTTGTAGAATCTGAAGTGCCGTGCTACAGGTATGTGCCCGACCCAGTTCTCGACAATGGAAATATCACTTTGTACTGGGATCGATCCATCATCACTGACAGGACTATTGTTGCCAAAAAGCCTGATATAGTGGTGGAGGATCGAACAGAGCGGCGCGCAATGATTGTTGACATAACAGTCCCTCATGACGGGAATTTCATGAAAGCCGAGAAAGATAAACAGATCAAGTATCTTGACTTGGCTCGCGAGGTTGTCGACATGTGGGATGTGGATTCAGCAATCATTGTGCCGATAGTCGTATCAGCCAATGGCTTAATTGCCAAGAGCCTCGACCAACACCTAAAGAGGCTCACGTTGGACGGCTGGATTAAGGGCTTGATTCAGAAAGCGGTATTTCTGGACACGGCTCGCATTGTCATGAGGTTCCTCTCTCTGGAGCCCTGACCGCTAGTAGCTTGGACCCTGTTCCCGATACCGGTGGGCTACCATTTTTTTATATTTTTAAATGTTTTTATATATTTTTTATATCCTAATATTTAAAAATAAAATTATAATGTGTAGGTAAATAATGAAATAAAAGATAATAATAATTTAATTCAAACCATTACTCCATTTGGTTTAGTATACAAACAACTTATAAACTCATGTTAGTACTTACATTCTACCAGAAGATAATTATACGAGTAAGTTTATTACTACACACTACATCCACCCAGTAGCGTGTAGGCGTATCTAATGTCCCAGCATCGGGCTGTCCCACCTGTCCGCTATAACCAGTGCCTGATTTAGACTTCTAACAGCCCTAGGCTAAATATGAATATGCGCCCCCCTCCCCCCGGCTTGTCCTGCCTGCGCCTGCCCAACCCACGACTACAAGATGCAGTTTTGAACCTGCAAAACATTTCAGGAGGTTGTTATGAAACTCGTAAATATTTTAGTTTATTTTTTTGTATTATATTTTTTTTTTCGCATTTTCAAAAGGGGACTTCACACTTACCGATTTCCGTAAATAAGAATAAAATGAAAAAAAATACCTGCCCATTTTATTGTTGATTCAGGTCGAGAATCACTACCCCTTAAAATGTTTTGCAGATCCAAAACAACACCTTGTATACAGCTTTCTAGTACTAAGCGACATTGAGCTACAGCGGGGACCGACAGACAGACAGACAGACAGACGGACAGACGGACATGGCGAAACTATAAGGGTGTTTACTACGGAACGCTAAAAATGTCATTTTAATGTTTAAAGTGGTCGGTAGGTATCGCTGGAATATTATTTTGGAATTATTTTGAATTTAAAATTAATGTAAAATCATTTAAAAAAGTCAAGAATGTAGATCTATTTATAAATGAATAAAAATGCGAAAATAAAGTGAAAATCAACGTTAATTCGCAGCGCCCGCCCCCTCGGTCCTTGCGCCCTAGGCTCTACCCCAGGGATTCCCAAACTATTTTGGGCAAGAGACCCCTTTTCCAAAATGAACTGATGCCTCAGACCCCCATAGCTAATTGTTTTGCATCTTGTACGAACTTGTGCACACCTGTTGACTTGTTGAGTTTTTAAAAGTACAACAATGATACTTCCTACTAAAATATTAGTCATTCTTATAACAAGTTGGTGCACGTAACACAACTTATACAGTATCTTGAAAGTTTCAAATAAGAACTTGTGTTAATTAATAGGGGTCGAGTTATAGATCTCGTCGACCCCCAAAATCAGTTTTCGTTTATATCGACCCCTGGGAAACCGATTTCGACCCCAAGGGGTCGACATCGACCACTTTGGGAATCCCTGCTCTAGCCTGTGGGTAAATCAGGCCCTGGCTATAACCCTCAGAATGCTGTTGGGGCTGGCGCCAATCCGGCGCATGATGGATGCCCCCCAATACAATACCCCTTGGTAAGACTTGTTGTCAGACTTTCGTGCTTCCGACGACCCGTAACGACTGTCAAAGATCTACGAATGACAGCCGGGACCAACGGCTTTAACGTGCTTTCCGAGGCTCGGAGGGGTTCTGGTATGTAAAGATAGTCACCCATCCACGGACCAACCGCGGCAAGCTTAGCTTAACTTGATCGTTCGACCCGTTCGGCTATTGTTACTTAGCCACAAGCCTCTCACAAGTTGTGTAAGTATGTGATTATTTATTAATTGAGTGATAACGGCGACAGAGAAGTTATTTAGATTATAGCAAGGCAAAACATTTAGTTTCTTCGCAAACCGATAACGCCCCAATGGCTCCGAATAGGAGCCCTCGCGGCGCGCGATTTGAAAGTAGTTATCGAATATAAAAGTTTTTTGTGAGCGGGAGAGATGACGTTATTGAGCCAGGGGCCTGAGCGGTTTGTGTTCAGGGTTTGGGCCACATTAACCACCGCTGAGTTTTAGCGATTTTTAGCCATTCGTGCGAAGCGATTTTAGCGATTTTTAGCCATTTTAGTAATGGCAGTGTTCGTAAAATTAAACCTGGATCGCTTCGCACGAATGGCTGACGTATTTCCACGGAATAGGCGTGACAATAGTTGTCTGTGTATTCCTAGTGCTACAACAACTCTGATGCGCAAGAGTGTCTGTTGCATGGCACCGGTGATATACAAGGTGTTGTTTTGGACCTGCAAAACATTTTAGGAGGTAATTATGTTAGTGATTCTCGACCCGAATCAACAAAAAAAAAAATAAAAAAACAAAAATAAAAAAAATAAATAAAAAAAGTTAAAAAAAGAAATAAAAAAAAATAAAAAGAAAAGATAAAATTTAAAAATCTAAAATAAAAAGTATTATTGATTATTGACTTGGTATCGTATTGTTATACGATTATTTACGAGTTTCATAACAACCTCTTGAAATGTTTTGCAGGTTCAAAACAACAGCTTGTATAATAACATACCAAGTTGTTGGACTGTAATTTGACATTATTCAAAAAAAAAAATTTTTTAGTTGTCAAAGTATAGGGTTGAAGATTTTTATTGGAGAAAGAAGTTGTTTGATTATTTTAATAATAACAATCTTTATTTTTCAAAAACTTGAGTACAGGTTAACTTAAATACTACATCACGAGTGACAGATAGGAAAGTTATAATGGATAGCAGAGCAAAACCCAGTTCCGTGCTAGGAATTAACCTGTGTTACGGACACTAGGGCCGCTCCATCATCTCACTAAAAACATTACCAGAAACGTCCGCAGTAAGAAAATTATTGAGTTACTGGATTCCCAATTTAGGCATGCCTGTACCTATATAAGGAATCCATATAAAATTAGGTATTAAAATACAAAGGTATGGATGTATATTATATATTGTACTTAAATAACCATTAGAAATTGTAACATTAATTTTATTATTGACTGATTATTTTTATGAATGAATTATGAATTAGAATATTATTATGTATTATTAGGAAATATGTACTTATGCATGCCTTGTAATTGGTAAAATATGGCTGCTTCTGTATTTAGATTATGTAACACCTTGACTTGTACCCGTATTTGCAAAATAAATTATCTTTATCTTTATCTTTATGAGTGTATTAGTTCAGAAGACTCACCAGTCATAACTCCGAAGCTCAGCAGCAGATGCAACAATCCTTTGCTGAAGAACGAGAGAGCGAGTCCGGTGGCGCAGAACAGGCCCCCGATGAAAACGACGAGGCGGCACGAGTACTTCTCGCATAGCGCTGATGAGAGCGGCGCTGGAAGAAACACACGACATACTGGTTACAACACTTACACACACACATAAACTCACGCCTTCTTCCCGAAACTACAGAACGCCACCTGCTACGATCCTTAGACAGTCTAGTGTCCGACCGAAACCGAAACCGAAAACGAATTTCGGCAACGGTCTCAGTTTCGGCCGCAACCGAAACCGAAAACGAATTTCGGCATCGGTCTCAGTTTCGGCCGAAACCGAAACCAAAAACCAATTTCGGCAACCGTCTCAGTTTCGGCCGAAACCTCTTTACAAGGGATCATGTTTTGAGGTAAAAATAAAGAAAACGTTATTATAATCAGTCCCCTCATTTATGAAAAATATATTAATTGCGCCTTAAAAATACTTAAAATAGGTGAGGTGTTTATTTGAGTAGGTAGATTCTTCTTCTGAATTCATGTTTAAAAATTATTAAACATAAAATTACTTATTTAAGTTATTACCTAATGTTACAATAGGTATAGGTGATTAATAATAGGTTAAGGTAAAAGTTTCTTTGCATTTTTTTAGAAAATTTAAAACATTTTTAATATATGTAGTTTATTTACATTTAACTGAAGTAGGTACCATTTTGTTCGATAACTTTTTGCCATCTTGTAGGTAGGGACATGATCCCATTGCTATAGAAATTTTGGGACTTCTGATCAAAATACCGCGACAAGTCGTTTTTGCAGTCCTCTCATGATGATATCCTGACACTGCCTAAAGAATTCTGAAGAGACCGAAACAGGTGGAAATTTGAAGGTGCAAGGTCAGGACTTACGGCGGATGCGTTAACACCTCCCAGCCAAACTCTCTTAATTTTTGCTGAGTGGCTAAAGATGTGTGAGGTCTAGCGTTATCATGATGAAAAACCACACCCCTTCTGTTAATTAATTCCGGCCGCTTTCTCTCAACTTCTTGCTTTAATCTCATCAGTTGTTCGCAGTAGAGGTCAGAATCGATGGTCCTGCCTGGTGGTAACAGCTCATAATGAACAATGCCCTTCCAATCCCACCACACACACAGCA
Source organism: Atethmia centrago (assembly GCA_905333075.3). Taxonomy (NCBI): domain Eukaryota; kingdom Metazoa; phylum Arthropoda; class Insecta; order Lepidoptera; family Noctuidae; genus Atethmia; species Atethmia centrago. The sequence continues at coordinate 14,293,159 of HG995393.1, forward strand.
TCACCTTGTTGCGAGTTAACCCGGGTTTCGCCACAGTCTGTGAAGCCTGACCGGCCTTTGACCACGACCTTTTTCGCACGTTCTTGTCGTACGTGATCCACTTTTCATCACCAGTTATCATCTTCTTCAAAAAAGGTTCGGTTTCATTACGTCGTAATAAAGAATCACATATGAGTACACGGTTCATTAGGTTTCTTTCAGTGAGCTCGTGAGATACCCAAATATCGAGCTTTTTTGTGTACCCAGTTTTTTTCAAATGCGCCAAAACTGTTTTGTGGTCAATTCTCAGTTCTTCAGCTACGTTGTAACTACTGATATCTTGCTCCACTTTTTCAAAAATGGCATCCATTTTATCCGTAATAGGGCGACCAGAGCGACGTGCATCTTTGTCATCAAAATTTCCGGATTGAAAACGCTTAAACCAAATTTGTGCTACCCTCACAGACACTGCACTAGGTCCATAAACATCGCAATTTTTTTTCGCGGCTTGCCTTGCATTTTTACCTTTTTTGTAGTAAAATTTTAAAATGTATCGAATTTCTTCATTAGATTCACTCATCTTGACGGTACGAAAAACAAATGAAAATCACACATTTTACTAATTTGAATTTGAATTATGTTCTTTAAAATTTAAACTTTCAATGATACGAAAACCAGCCAGATACAAATAGTATACCCAAAGAGACTTTATTACAAGTGCATACATACTATAATGCGAAAAGACTTTCCCCAACCTAATATTTAAGTAATAAACAAAACAAAATAAATCACTTTTATCTTAATTAAGAACTCCTTCTATCACGTGATAAAACTTACCGAATTCAAAATAAATCACATGAAAACTCACAACAAACAAAACGAACTGCAAACACATGCCAGTCACGACATGATTAAGCACGTGGACGCGGCAAAATGTCTTCGTCTCATGGATGGAATTTACCGCGCCGAACATGACCGAGCACAGAGCTAGAACTCCCGAATGCAGTTTCGGTTTTGGTCGTAGTTTCGGCAGGTTTGCCGCCGAAACCGAAACTAAACCGAAACCCGTTTATTGCCGAAACTCGATTCGGCAATAAAACTTCGGCCGGACACTACAGTCCAGTGGCGGATTTACACATTTTCCAAGTATAGACTGTCAAGTTTTTGCCGCCCTTACCTCTACAATTGTCAGTTTCAGATTTTCTACAATACAACAATTTGGTTGTAATAGCACAAGAAATAGTTTTTGGATATATTACTGAGAGGGTATCAAAGCTCAATCATATACGACTAATATGGCGCGGGTAATTTAAGGCGGCAAAACAAAATCAGGCCGCCCCCGGTCTTCTGATCATTTCTAATAACATTTTGGCAACAACGATGCTCCTTTTTGTCAGACTTTCGGGCTTCTGACGACCCGTAAGAACTGTCAAAAATCCACGAATGGCAGCCGGGACCAACGGCTTAACGTGCTTTCCGAGGCACGGAGGGATCTTGGTATGTAAATATGGTCAACCATCTACGGACCAACCGCGGCAAGCGTAGCTTAACCTGGACGATTGACCCGTGCGGCTGTTATTATTTAGCCAATGCACAGTATACACAAATTAAACTTTTTACGTGGTCAGTTTAACTTCACTTACTGCTACGAGTACTTCAGCATGTCGGCGCGGGCATACACGCGAACCCTTCAGTTTTTCCCTTACCGAAAATCGCTCAACGCGCCTAAAGAAATTTTCACTTCAAAAATAAAAATGAAAAACCCGACTGCTACTAAGAAGTTCAGAACAAGCTCACTTTTCAAGCAGTCTGATGCAGGACCCACCACCTGCATCAGACTGCTTGAAATCAAACATGAGATTGGACTAAAACTTTGGTAAATGGGTTGTGGAGTTCAGAAAGGCACACGCTCCATGTAAAATACTATATAATACGTTACTGAAAAATGGAAAATATTTAATTGATCCTCTAAAAACTTATTGACGATAATGAAGTACGCTTTTTTTATATAAATGAGCCATCAAAACCTTTTTGGGCTTCAAATGATAGTAATGATATACGGTTTTTAAAATAAATGAGCGCCTTTTTAACTTTCTGGCCTTTTGTCAAAGTTGGTCGCTGTAACTAAGCTAGGGCACCCCGGCCCCACCCCGAATGGGTTAGGTTAAATTTAGTGATGGGTTACTCATAAATTTTATTTGAGGTTGAGGGAGGACCTCACTTTACCTCGAGAGGTTCTCACGAGGCACCCCTCATTTGAAGTGAGGAATCGTCAACGGCGTATTCAGCTCACGACTCGTGAGTTCGAGCCGAATTCAGCCGAACGCACGAGGGAGCGAGGTGGGCGGGCGCAACGACTACTCACGAGTGCTCACGAGTCTCTACTCACCCGCGCCTCGCGAGTACATGCGAGTCACGAACTCGTTCGCCTCACCCCTGTGATGATGTGTGAACGAGTGAGGTGTAGTGAGGTGGTTCAATGAGGAAATTCGAGTAACTCTTTCAATTTGCGATCATGAGTACCTCAAACGAGGGACCTCATGAGTGAGGGACTCATCACTAGTTAGATTATAAATTTGAACAACCGGGCACGAGCAGAACGAGCGCTACATTCAAGCTGGTCGCAGTTACTTGGTATATACTACTCAAGTAGTACTTTTAGGACACACAAAGCAGCAAAATAAATGTATTAAAGTGTCCATTAAAATGTTTAAGAAATTCAACTGACAGTTTTTCGGGGTTCGATTAAATAAGAGCCCTAAAAAATTACTTTGAAATACAGTTAGCGTTATATTTTTCTTACCGAGAGCCAGACATAGCGTGGACAGCGCAGCCGGTATCCAAGAGGCCACGGACTCCGACGAGTCTGGGAACGTTTCCATGATCTCCACGTACAGCACTCCGTACGACTTGAACAGGCCGGCCACCCAGAACTGCACCATGAAGGCGCCGAACACCACCACCCAGCCGTAGCCGCCGTCCGGGGGGGCGGTGCTCCTGGGGACACATGCAAGGTTATAAGGCCGCGTTCACAGCAAGGCCCCGTTTTGATACGATCCAGGCTGTCCCTTGCTGCCCTTCCCCAGCCGAGGTCCGTGCCCCACAGGCGGTGCCCTTAGCGTGTAGTCGCTTAGTTTATAAGTTTTATGCCTTGACTAAGCCATCCACAGGATAGAACAGTTAATCAGTCGACAACCTCCGTGACATGCGAGATGCCATGCACAAAAAAAAAAGCCTCCGATCACGACCTTGCAACAAGATTCGATCTAGCGACACGCGCGCGCGGTATATGCCATGCGACGACCTGTCACTGGCGTCGGTGACTTGTAAGCCCGCGCTCGCCGGTCGCTCGCACGCTGAAGTCATGGCAGCCGCGCTGTTAGCATGCCATATTTGAATCCCTCGCGCGCCAATTCGTCGTGCGAGTAAAGATACACAAAATATCAACTCGGATAGGGATCGTCACCGTATCGCCTTTTGCCTCGCCGTCAAACAGGCGTCAACCACGTAATGTAACTAATATAAGCACGTAACCATAGCGGATCAGCAGCTCCGATACGTCGACTCGGCTACGGCTAGACGACGCCGCGCTTACGGCTCACCGACCGCTGGTTGTCCCGGAGTTTAGGACTATCAAAAAACAAGAGAGGGGCGAGGGTGGACAAAGAGGCGTAAGCTCGGGTACGGAGAGACGTAAGCGCGGGAACTGCAAGTTACGGTGACGATCCCTTTCCGATTTGATACGTGTGCTATGCCGTCCTTCCGCAAGTCGCGTCGCGTTAACTCATGGCATGGCCTCTACTTACTCTGCCGGGCGCGGGCTGCAGTTTCCTGGAAGCCTCGAATGATAGCATCAGCAGAGAGTCCTAGAGGTAGCAGTGGTCATGCTCGAGTGATGCTTCTACTTACTCTACCTCGGGCGCGGCCGTAGTTTCCTGGAGGCTTCACGCGACAGCGTAAGCAGACAGTACTCCTAGAGATAGCAGTAGTCATGGTCGAGTGACGCTTCAACTTACGCTGCCAAGGAATCGGGCGCGGGGCGCAGTTTGCTGGAGGCCTCGAATGACAGCTTCAGCAGAGACTCCTCCTAGAGGTAGTAGTGGTCATGCTCGAGTGACGCTTCTACTTACTCTACCTCGGGCGCGGCCGTAGTTTCCTGGAGGCTTCACGCGACAGCGTAAGCAGACAGTACTCCTAGAGATAGCAGTAGTCATGGTCGAGTGACGCTTCAACTTACGCTGCCAAGGAATCGGGCGCGGGGCGCAGTTTGCTGGAGGCCTCGAATGACAGCTTCAGCAGAGACTCCTCCTAGAGGTAGTAGTGGTCATGCTCGAGTGACGCTTCTACTTACTCTACCTCGGGCGCGGCCGTAGTTTCCTGGAGGCTTCACGCGACAGCGTAAGCAGACAGTACTCCTAGAGATAGCAGTGGTCATGCTCGAGTGACGCTTCAACTTACGCTGCCGAGGAGTCGGGCGCGGGGCGCAGCTTCCCGGAGGCTTCACGCGACAGCGTGAGCAGAGAGTCCTCCTAGAGGTAGTAGTGGTCATGCTCAAGTGTCGCTTCTACTTACTCTGCCAAGGAGTCGGGCACGGGCCGGAGTTTCCCGGAAGCTTCACGCGACAGCGTGAGCAGAGAGTCCTCCTAGAGGTAGTAGTGGTCATGCTCAAGTGTCGCTTCTACTTACTCTGCCAAGGAGACGGGCGCGGGCCGGAGTTTCCCGGAGGCTTCACGCGACAGCGTGAGCAAAGACTCCTCCTAGAGGTAGTAGTGGTCATGCTCAAGTGTCGCTTCTACTTACTCTGCCGAGGAGTCGGGCGCGGGCCGTAGTTTCCCGGAGGCTTCACGCGACAGCGTGAGCAGAGACTCCTCCTACAGGTAGTAGTGGTCATGCTCGAGTGACGCTTCTACTTACTCTGCCGAGGAGTCGGGCGCGGGCCGTAGTTTCCCGGAGGCTTCACGTGATAGCGTGAGCAGAGACTGCTCCTAGAGGTAGTAGTGGTCATGCTCGAGTGACGCTTCTACTTACTCTGCCGAGGAGTCGGGCGCGGGCCGCAGTTTCCTGGAGGCCGCCAGCAGAGGCCGAGCCGTCACCGACGACAGCGTCAGTAGAGAGTCCTCCTCTTGCTCCGTTGGGGACATGGCGGATAAATACGCGCCTACTTGCTGTAACATGGCAGGGAATAGGGTCAAAACAGGCCAAAGTTTAGGTTGACAGTAAGAAAAATCTCTTATGAATTTTGAATCGTAGAATGGTTGTGAGCTAAAAATATAGAAAAATGTTCCCCCATACATTCCAAACATACATTACAAATTATATATTGGGTGATTATCCATGTTATTTTAAGACCGTAAACTTCATATAGGTTTTCCTGTAATCTATAGGTACAGAACTATTCTCTGCATTTTTTCAAAATTTTTGGCGCTTCAGTTTCGAAGATTACATGAAAAATCTTTAAAACTATTATTATATATGAAATATTAAAAAAAAATATTTGAAATCCTCATAACAAGACCTTTCATTTGTTATATGACACGGTACAGTTTGCAAAACCTTTTTTTTAGATATATTTTGCTTCCAAAGTGAACCCCATATTCAAAATTGATTTATTTACATTACACGTTCGTGTTTGGGTCACAGAAATTCATATGTGTACAAAATTTCGGTCCGGTAGATTCGGAACATGTCGGCTGTGACAGACAGACACACGAGTGATAGGTAAGGGTTCCGTATTTCCCTTTTGAGATACAGAACGCTAAAAATCTACTTAAGTACTTAACTTTGTACATGATTTTTAGATTTATTAAAATTTTTGAGGAATAAATTGCGTAAAATAAGTTTTAAACTAAAGCCTATCTACGACAATAACGTCAACTAAAACCCATTACGACAATAACGTCAACTAAAAAGGTATAAACAAGATATCGTAACAAAAAAAAACGTTGGTTTCAGTTTTCGTATAACCGCAGTCACACGTTTTCTGTATGATTTATATCTTTATTACATAGGTAATTAGTAATTGCGTGTAGGTAGGTACATACATACACAGACTGTCAAAATCATAGACCACCTTTGGTTTTGCCGTTGTCGGGTAAAACTAAAGCCATTAGTAACGTGACATGGAACGCCACTCAGAGCGCGACACGTCACTACTTCCAAACGACAGTTTCAAATTGTAAATAGAAACAAACTTTATACGTCAGACATAAAGTTTCAATTGCTTTACCAATAGACGTGCGAAAAGAATGGTCTTGACTGACACTGATTGGAAGCGTGGCTCTGTTCATTATTAACTTGTAAAGCCTACTTAGCTACGATAGTTTTCTTTTTAATTTCATTATATGTACTACTGCCATGAATTTTTCACATCTCCATAAACAAACATTTAGCTGGCACACACTTGACTAACAAAAATTAGCACTTTAAGGCGCTGACAAGACCCAATTGACCAAAATAGGCATCGCTTAAGAAAAAAAAATTACAAATCTGTGTAGTTTGTGGTAGCGGAAAAAATATGTGTTAATTTTTAACATATTTCCCAGAACTTGGTTGTTACCAAAACACGTTTTGAAAACAAAATCTCGATACAAACTAACGTTAAACTAACCTCTTACTTTGAGTTCTAATCCAAAATATCTGAATCAAATACCAACATACGTTACGTATTTAATTAATAACAAGAACGTCTTATTTGAATGCAGAACTTGGTTGTTTTTTGTTTTCGATTACTCAACTCAGTTTTCAGTAAATAGATAATTACTTGATATTTTGCAATAAATTACAAGCGTTGTGTCATCGCGCTTCTCTTTCTTTTCTATGGAATTTGACAGTGACCGCGGTTTAGGTGTTGTCAGCGTCTTAATGCTTAATAAACCTTAAAAAGTTAATGGTTAAGACGCTGACAACACATAAACCGCGGTCACTGTCAGATTGCATAGAAAAGAAAGAGAAGCGCGATGACACAACGCTTGTAATTTGTTGCAAAATATGAAGCAATTATCAATTTACTCAAAATTGAGTTGAGTAATCGAAAATAAGAAACAACCAAGTTCTGCATTCAAATAAGACATTCTTGTTATTAATTAAATACGTAATGTATGTTGATATTTAATGCAGATATTTTGGATTAGAACTCAAGGTAAGAGGTTAGTTTAACGTTAGTTTGTATCGAGATATTTTTTTTCAAAACGTGTTTTGGTAACAACCAAGTTCTGGGAAATATGTTCAAAATTAACATATATTCTTGCCACTACCACAAACTACACAGATTTAGCATTTTTTTTTTTCCTAAGAGAAGCCAATTTTGGTCAATTGGGTCTTGTCGTTCAAAATCGAATGAGAAAATTTGACAGTGTGTGGTAACTTGATGTGCTCGCAACTGTGCATCGACTGCTACTCGTAATAATCTTAGGCTCCTTTTTTGGTTTCGCCGCAGTTGGGTAAAAAAAAACACTTCCTTTGCCGGTTGCGCCGTAGTTGGGTAAAAGCCTAGATAGATGATGATGTGATGGCAGGAGTGTAGTGTATCTATTGAATAGTTATGTAAACACTATCTCTAATCTGTTCTATTTTTCTCTATGGCAACGGTGCCGATGTCGACAATTCTGCCAATGTCAAATGTGATATGAGAAAACGTGCGAAACAAAAAACATATAATAATATAGAAGCAGAAACAAGTCGAATTATCAAGACATGTGATAGCTGTAACTTTGTGTAATAAAATGGTCATCTTTATTGTAATGGTGATCGTTTAGTTCAATTGATTTATATAAGTGTAAAATAAATGTATAATAATAAGGGTAAAAGTCTTGAATACAATAAATATGACCATTTTATTACACGAAGTGACAGCTAGCACATGTCAGATTACTCCAGTGAATTAATTAATCGACTTTAAATCCTTAACTCCGTGCGAAGCCAAAGAAAAAAAAAATCCTTAGCGAGCAGTGGTGGTCCAGCGAGCAGTGGTGGCCCAGTGGCAACGGCCGCGACTTACGAGTTTTAGGTCGTAGGTTCGAACCCGGACAGGCGCTTTACTTTGTGTAAATTATTTTATCACCACTGCTCTCAAAACGGTGAAGGAAAACATCGTGAGGAAACCGGCATGTCCTAGACCCAAAAATTCGAAGACATGTGACATCTACCAACCCGCACTGGGCCCGTGTGGTGGATTACGGCCCACTCCCTCTCACAGAGAGGAGACCTGTGTCCCAGCATTGGGAACATCCAAGCAAAGCCGGTCTCTACTATTCTGCCAATGTCTAAAGTGAGTTGAGGAAACAATAGTGTGCAAGATATATAAAAAAAAACTGTCATGCACATCCATCAGTAATGAGGTATTGTCACTAATGTCAACTGTCAGTCATCCCGAATGGCGGGAAACATGTTGAAAGTGAAGCGGTGGCTACGCGAGAGGCTTGGTCTGGTGATGAGCCAGTGTTGTGATATAATCAGTTTAAATACGGGATCAAGAGGATTCTAGAAGTAGGATGCTTACCGTAGCTAATGGCAGCTCAAGGAGCAGGCTGGATGGTCGCTCGCGCTGCTCTGTGGGCGCAGACTGCACCGACAGCAGGGAGCCAGCCTTTTCCGGGGACAGCACGGCCTGGAATGAAGAGATTTCTTCAGTACAAGCCCTGTGCATGCCCGATGGGATTTCCACATCGGTAAAAATTACGAACTTTCATATAAACTTCCATCCCATATTTAACCCCTTAAGGGAATAAAATTAAAAAAAAAAAAACAACAACATGTCCCGGAATTAACGTACACCACCAAGCACCCCAATTAGAATATTATGTTATAATCTTATTGGATTCAAAAGACATTTAAGAGATTATTAAATTAGTTATACTGATTGTGGGGGAACATTGTGGTCACAATAAAAATCTACACACACACACACCGTCGCATACGTACAACCCGGTCGAGTTAAGTTTGCACCTCCCGCTTCCCCGCTCACTACCTTTGCGGATCCACCGAAATTAATCAAATCAGCGGAATATTTGACAGCTATTTGCGACGTTGACAACTTTCTGAGTGCAGCGTCGTCTTCAGAATTATCGAATCCCCTTTTCAAAGATGAAAGATGGACTCTAAGACATGGCGCACACTATGCGACATGCGACTGCGACTAGTCGCAACGATCAGGTTACGGCAGACAATTTTGTTCAAAGTTCCGCACACTTGTCGTCAAGTTGCAGAGTCGCAACTACAGTCTAGTCGCATACTCTCGCTAGATGTCGCAGTGAGTAGACGCACGGCGCACGCGTACACCCGAGGACAGTCGCATGAGAAAGGTCAACACGACCGTCTCTCTCGAATACTCAAAGAAAATGATCGCTTCCTGCACGACGTCTGTCGTAACAAATAGTCACAGACGCATACCCTGCGTCTAGTCGCAGCGAAAACACGGAGATGCAGACCACAACTCTGCGTCTTGTTGCAGCGACTAGACGCAGATACAAGACGAACAGTTTGCGCTGGCACTTATGGCGCAGATATATGATTTTACTGACTTTTAAATCTGTTATTACACGTTCAAATAAATAAGTAAGCTCGCTTTTAACGATATGACCGCCCACTCACCCTATGTAAAATTTCTACATTTAAGGCTCCTACATACTGGCGCGACGCGACACAAAGACACCGCGTGTAGCGCTACAAGCGGTGCCTTTGTGTCGCGACGCGTCGCGCGACAAGTCGCGCCGGTATGTAGGAGCCTTTATATCTTATAAAGAGTATTCTATTCTATTTTAAGTTGCAAGTAAGTCATGCAAAAATGCATGGTAATATTTAAGTATTGTAGTAAAATACTTTATGAAATAAATTCAAGAAGTAATGTCTACCCAAACCGTAAAAACGATATTACTTTCAAACTACGAGTACTTAAGATACATATTTTAATGATTTTTTGTATGAACAGACTTTTTATTATCTATTTAAATCTGTGATTTTTTTCATATTTTCGTTACTAAATATTCCCTTTGAAACCTAACGGCATGCAGCAGCGTGGCGTGAGCGCGACACGCATTTATATGGCCAAGGTCAACGGCGTTTATCCGATCCTTAACCGGTCAATCCTGTGGCTGCCTTAATGCTCAGCGTTGCCACAAGGACCGGCCAAAGAATGAAGACTCCAAAAATGTTGTGTCTAAATTAATAGGTTGGGGAAAAAGTTTCTTCGCATTTTTTAAGAAAATTCAAAACATTTTTTAATATAGTTTATTTACATTTAACTAAAGTATGTAGGTACCATTTTGTTCGCTTTTTGCCATCTTGTAGGTAGGGACATGATCCCATTGCTATAAAAATTATGGGACTTCTGATAAAAATACCGCGACAAGTGGTTTTGGCAGTCTTCTCGTGATGTTAACCTGACACTGCCTAAAGAATTCTGAAGAGACCGAAACGGGTGGAAATCTAAAGGTGCAAGGTCAGGATTATACGGCGGATGCATTAACACCTCCCAGCCAAACTCTCTTAATTTTTGCTGAATGGCTAAAGATGTGTGAGGTCTAGCGTTATCATGATGCAAAACCACACTCCTTCTGTTGATTAATTCCGGCCGCTTTCTCTCAACTTCTTGCTGTAATCTCATCAGTTGTTCGCAGTAAAGTTCAGAATCAATGGTCCTGCCTGGTGAAAACAGCTCATAATGAATAATGCCCTTCCAATCCCACCACACACACAGCATCACCTTGGCGAAACCCGGGTTGGGTTTCGCCACAGTCTGTGAAGCCTGACCGGCCTTTGACCACGACCTTTTTCGCACGTTCTTGTCGTACGTGATCCACTTTTTATCACCAGTTATCAGCTTTTTCAAAAATGGTTCGGTTTCATTACGTCGTAATAAAGAATTACAAATGAGTACACGGTTCATTAGGTTTCTTTAGGTGAGCTCGTGAGGTACCCAAATATCGAGCTTTTTTATGTACCCAGTTTTTTTCAAATGCGCCAAAACTGTTTTGTGGTCAATTCTCAGTTCTTCAGCTACGTCGTAACTACTGATATCGCCATCTTGCTCCACTTTTTCAAAAATGGCATCCATGTTATCCGTAATAGGGCGACCAGAGCGACGTGCATCTTTGACATCAAAATTTCCGGATTGAAAACGCTTAAACCAAATTTGTGCTACTCTCACAGACACTGCACTAGGTCCATAAACATAGCAAATTTTTTTCGCGGCTTGCTTTGCATTTTTACCTTTTTTATAGTAAAATTTTAAAATGTATTGAATTTCTTCATTAGATTCACTCATCTTGACGGTACGTAAAACAAATGAAAATCACACATTTTTCTAATTTGAATTTGGAATTATTTTCTTTAAAATTTAAACTTTCAATGATACCAAAACCAGCCAGATACAAATAGTATACCCAAAGAGATTTTATTACAAGTTCATACATACTATAATGCGAAAAGACTTTTTCCCCAACTTAATATTTTTTTCTAGCTTAGTACACGGCACTTTTGCCAACTTTTAGTGTCTATGGTTTAGTCAATATTATAGCTATTGCAGGAAAAATATTCGGCAACGATTTAGTTGCATATTTATAGCAAAAAAAAAAAACAATTTTTCGGCCAACGCCCCGCCAGGTGACCAGGTTACCGTCAGGAGGAGCCATCGGGGCATGACGGCAGTTCGCGGAAACCAACGCCTGAGAGCGACACCAGTACCATAGACGTGTTGTTTTTAAAATGATCGCCTCCTTTTTGACTAAATACAAGTCTATTAAAACATGGACACTGAGCTCAGGTTCACGGGAGAACTTTTAATGCGACGATTTTTATCGTGTAATGGATTTTCAACTCACCGAAAGTTGTTGAGCCGAGCATTGGGAATTCAACAGTGTGCATTCCAGCGCATCATCAAAAAATACCCACTTGGATTTTCGACTCTCGATCGTGGGTACGAGGGCTTACTGACGAAAAGCTCTTACCTCTGAGATGACATCCGTTGGTAAGTCGATGGAGCATGACAAAGCAGTCGTTGTTGGTGGTGCTGAAGAGCCGAGCACCTGGGTGTCCAGTTTCGACAGCTCCTGCAAAGAAAATACAGCTTTTAGATCGTAAATCTTTGGCCGTCTAAGAAAACGGTCATAGACGGCTGTCCAAATACAGAGCTTTTGACACCATAGTGACAAATACTAGTGAAAATGACAGATCTTCCATCCATCGCTCTTCCAGGGATCTGTAGCTTAACACTACCTACTAATGTAATAACGGGTGTAAGTGGTAAATTGCAATACAAATCAATTGCCATCAATTTGTACCTATTGTCATCATTTCAGCCGAAAGACGTCTTTTTTTTTTTTTAGGGTGGGAAATCATCAAATAATTTCTCCCGCTCTGGGCGGAGCGGGAGGGTGTGTCAGACTCTTACTAACTAAAACCCACCCGTGTTCCTTCCTGTTGCCTGTGTTGCGGGGGCCTCGGTGACCCATAAGTACCTTCCCGCGACCCCGGCAGGCATCGGCCCTAGTGGACCCCTACCTAGCCGAAAGACGTCTACTGCTGGACATAGGCCTCCCCCAAGGGGGGTTGCCATAATCGCCACGCTTGGCAGGCGGGTTGGCGATCGCAGTATGGTGTTAAAATGCATAGAGAACGCTGCTTCCCATTCTCTAATAAGTCCCTTAGTCGCCTTTTACGACCCACGGGAAGAAATGGGATGGTGCTATTCTTTACATCCGGCACCACACGGAGTAGGTACCTATTGTAGTACCTATTATTGTGAATCGCTTCAAGTGAATTTATTGAGGATGTCAATCACGTAAAAATTGACAATAAATTGTAATTGATCGTTTTGGGGACAAAAGAAGGCGAGTGTCTAAGATTAAATAACACCGCTGCTTGCTTCCATAAGCAAAATATTTAGCGTGCGTTATAATGCGCGATATCGTAAACAGCGATTTATACCTCCAAAATAAAAGTCGTTTACTAGCCATTTATTTTGATGTACAGAATGCGAAGATGGGAGGGGTCCCACACTTGCACTGGGGATCATGGGATCTAATGCGACTTCCATGATCCCCGGCTAGTGCCGGCCCGCCTCTGCGGGCCACCTCAAGTCTGGGGGGGGTGAGGTGTTTAAACCCCCCCCCCCCTCCCCCCCACGAAGTCTAAAAGGGGCGCGCGTGGAACACTACGCGCCGCCACCTCGGGTCCAGTGTGATGGGGGGCGGCGGACGTCCCTAAGTCCGCCGTCCCTGGACCGATTTAGGGGGCCGGAAGAGGGCGTTGTCTGCCCTCTGCCGACGCCCGGTGCGCCTGCTGCGGGCCGGGTGAGCGGAAGAGATCTCCTGCTTCCGTTCCGCAGCCTCCTTCTGCGACACGACTGTTTCGCAGAAGGATACCACCGCGTCCCAGGAGTCCTCGCTGCCGACCATCGACTCGACCACGGCCGGCAGCGACAGGTCACTGCCCACTCCTGAGATGAGGGCATGGTGTGGCTCCTACCAAGCGGCACACTCTGCCAGCGTAACACGCAACCAGCCTTAGTCCAGCTCTTGGTGACACCGCATATTTCCCTCGCAGCCAAGAACACATCATGTCACTCCTTTGTTAGGAACTCAGACATGGCCTGTAGCCTTTAATTTGGCTTTGGAAAACCAAATCTTATCCCGAACTGCAAGACTGCCAAGCTTGAACAGGATAGGCCTGGTTTTATTAGTTACGGCACGTCCCATCCTGTGACATCGGGTGATGCCTGCAACAGTGAAGTCACTCACTCAGCTGTAATTTGCTACAAATCACCTCAGTGACCACCTTGGCGGTGTCCTCCTTCTCTTCCTCATCAACACCATGCCACAGCAAGATTTTCCTACGACCACGCATCTCAATTTGGTCGACACTACGAGCTAGTAGCTCCACCTGTTGCTGAACACTGTTGAGAGCCTGCGTGATGAATGTCCAGAACATTGCAAACTCTGCAGCCAGACTAGCAGTTGTGACAGGTGATGGAGGGGCCTTCTGTAGTTCATCTTCAAAGGCAGACATCTTCGTGTGAAACAACTCCTTTAACTCAATCAGAGTGCTTGCAAGTGAATCCATAGTGATGAAGGGAAGTGAATAGTAGGTTGTATGAGAAAAATTGTGAAGAGATAACGCTACACCAGCAGGTACTGAGTATGAACTTTTAAAATATAACATAAATAATTGTAAATAATGTTTCTATTAAAATATATTGAATTTCAATTAAGAGCAAGTTTTTCTTTGTGTATCTTTTACAACTACCCACAAGAAAAAATAAAAAATAAATGCAATAATGGGTGTAAGGGGTCAATTGCAATACAAATCAATTGCCATCAATTTGTTTCTATTGTCATCATTTCAGCCGAAAGACGTCCACTGCTGGACATAGGCCTCCCCCAATTAGGGGGAGTTGCCATAATCGCCATGCTTGGCAGGCGGGTTGGCGATCGCAGTATGGTGTTAAAATGCATAGAGAACGCTGCTGCCCATTCTCTAGTAAGTCCCTTAGTCGCCTTTTACGACACCCACGGGAAGAAATGGGATGGTGCATTCTTCACATCCGGCACCACACGGAATACCTATTGTAGTACCTATTATTGTGAATCGCTTCAATTGCATTTGTTGAGGATGTGTATCAATCACGTAAAAAGTTGACAATAAATTGTAATTGATCGTTTTGGGGACCCTTACAAAAGAAGGCGAGTGTCTAAGATTAAATAACACCGTTGCTTGCTTATAAAATATTTAGCGTGCGTTATAATATAATGCGCGATATCGTAAACAGCGATTTATACCTCCAAAATAAAAGTCGTTTACCAGCCATTTATTTTGATGTACAGAATGCGAAGATGGGAGCTTTGGGATGGTTCTTTTTATACTCTGTAGTGTATGTCGTCGGTTCAAAAAACATGGTTGTGGACCATGATTTTTGGAAGATTTTTGCTAAAATTTAATACGTCTGTCATGATTTCCAAATATTAATAAGATTTGTAGTGATCAACGAAAGTTGTTCACAAAGTCAAGCTATAATTTTATTTTTAGTATTTAAATACTAAAAATAAAATTAAAGCTTGAATTTGTGAACAACTTTCGTTCAAATTATAAATGGAACTATTTCATATATGTGACATCTCCGAAAATGATGGCAGCGGGGTTTAACTTTACGTTAAAAAAAAATACTCCATGAAAACCCATTGAAATAGATAGATGTATATGTGAAAACCCACCAACTTCCTTTCAAGAACAACGTTTTGGTTTCGTTTTCCGTTTTAGTGACGTCATTAGCCGGTAAATTGAAAACACTATGCAAGCGTCACCGCTCTTCCAGGAAACCATAGCTTTGGTGAATATTACATTCCTCTGAATTGAGTTTTAGTTAAATATGGTTAGTTTCAGGCTTAGGCGTGCATTTCGCGCTTCACCGAATCTAACGCGCGTACGCGCACCTTTTCAGGCATGGTCGACTACGCTCGTGCAGCAAAAGCGCGCGTTTACGAGCGTCAAGCAAAAAACCGCCAGTCCAAAACCGCGCTAACCGCGGTTGTAAGGATTCTCAGTAGAATATAACTCAGCAAGGGTTGATTTAATTCTCACTTCAGAAACGTATTTAAAAATAGGGCCGCTTATTTACATAACATAACTACTACATACTGCGACGAATACAGGCGTCATGCTATGATATGGCATAGCATGACGCCTGTATTCGTCGCAGGGTTAGGTATGTTTAAGTCCCATGTAATAGGGGCCTCTTTATTTTCTGTAAGTAGGTTTGTACAAACCTACTTACAGAAAATAAAATCATTTGAAAATCATTTCATTTCATTGCCATCAACCGGGCACAAATCCAGACTCCGGGTTGCCACTGAGAAATTCCTGTTTGTCATTGTCATTTCTCCCAGCATACTATGAGATATAAATAAAAAATAAAATAAATACATAATACTTAATTCTAAATGTTTAAATTTTATAAAAAAAAAAAAAACTTGTTAAGCAAAACTTCGTAAGATATTTTCCTAAACCTCATTTTTTTTGTTAAGAGGCCTGTTAAGTAGGAATACCTAACGAAAAATATGAAATTCTCAAACTATTGCATTCATGAAGTCTAGCCAATCAGAGTCAGTATGCTCCAATTTCCTCGCTTCGCTCGCTCTTGAATGCAAGCGAAGCGAGTTAGAAAATTGTAGCTAGTATTGTTGTAACTTAGTAAATAATTAGTAAACCGGTATTGGTTGGTTAAGTTTCCAATAATTACAATGGCAATTCTGGTCCAGAATGATCCACTTTCGAGATGGTTTCGCTTGCTCTTCAATGAAGTGTTAACGTATACCTATACAAGTCAAGATTTTCCAATTTACTAGCTCGTTTCGCTCGCTATTGCGTTCTCTTAAGTAAGAGGTCACACTGACAGCTTAACCTCCCGACTCATGATGCAATAATTTGTAAAAAAACAATACCCTCCTTTTGAGCTTCACCGTAATCGGGTAAAAAGAGCCCCCACCAAAATTTGATCCACGTCCCCATTTGGATTAGTTACGCCACCTGCCTATAAATGTTATTTTAGCATTTACCACCCCTTTGCACCCACGATCAATACAAGATTAATTTTCTAAGAATACCGACGATGTTCCATCTAATCGATACAGAAGGAAGGACAATGTCATTAGGCATTAATAATATACACTGGTGCCGATTCCCTTGTTCACAAACTAAACTAAATTTAAGTTCAGTGCATCTTTTTCTTTCTATTTCATTAAGAAAAGGACAGAAGATAAGTTTTAGTTTAGTCCTGTCAAATTAATCAGCGCCTGTCACTCACCATACAAGTTTAGACGTGATTAAAAACTTGCCTACTAAAATTACGTCAATTTACGTCAAGCGCTGATTAATCTGACAGGACTAAACTAAAATTTATCTTCTGTCCTTTTCTTAATGAAATAGAAAGAAAAAGATGCACTGAACTTAAATTTAGTTTAGTTTGTGAACAAGGGAATCGGCACCACTGTTATGCACACCACCTCACGGGGGTACCTATTAAAAACAATTTGGTTTTGTGTGCTGTTTAATTCACACAGGTATTTACATAATCAGCCTATAATGTTCCCACTGCTGGGACACAGGCCTTTTCTTTTCGAGAGGGAGTGAGCCGTAATCCACCACGCGGGCCCAGTGCGGGTTGGTCACACACACACAGGTATTTAACGAAATGAAATGAAATGAAATTGTTTATTCTGTAAATAGGATATCAGAATCACTTTTACACGTCATATTAAAAAAATAAATTAAAAAATAAGCTATATGGAGTCGACATTTCCTATCTGACTGGGTCTGAGAAGAAATGGCGAAACAAACTCAAAGGTCAAAGTCTCTTTTAAAGTCCAGACATAATCTTGGTCAGATCATGTGAGGACCATGTAGATCCCAGTGGCGTGCCTAGGGTTTCAAAATAACGCAAGCCCAATAAAATTTTAACCGATTTCAAAAAAAGAAAGTTCAGTTTTCGACTGAGTATGTAGGTACCTACGTATCTACGTATGTATCATCGCAATTTTCTCATAAACTACTGGTTAGGTACAATAAATTCTCTATCGAGCATTTTAGTAAGGCATGCCGGCCGGGCTTTTGGGCTTATATGAAGGTACCGCCACTGGTAGATCCATGTCTGAAATGGCCTTTTGAGGAAAGAACCACGGAAATTTGAGTGGACCTGTCCAGTCAGTGCAAGCATTTGTCAGTAATCGTGTAGCTTAACCCAAAACTTAAGGAGCTCAACGACGGTAGATAAATACCTACAAATCAAATCAAATCAAAATCGTTTATTGCAATCCATAATGTACAAAAAGAGGTGGTAAAAAAGAAAAAACAATTATGGACCCTGTCGGGCACAGCAAATTTTTAAATAAGTAGAGAGAGGAGGAGCGCTTTATTAATTTTCCTTGTTATTACGAGGTTAGAATTATTTTATATCCTATTGCCTATGTATTTATATTTCCATTCATTCACTTATTCTATTATTTTTTTAAATGTAGGTCTATCTATTCATTTATTATTTATTTAATCATTTGCCCTCCCTTTTTATATAATTGTACATATAATTATTATTATTTTAAGTTTGTTAGTTTTTAAATGATGTAAATATTTTCAAAATAAACAATTATATTTAATATAGAGGGGCTTGTGGCTAAGTAATAACAGCCGCACGGGTCGATCGATCAGGTTAAGCTACGCTTGCCGCGGTTGGTCCGTGGATGGGTGACCGTCTTTACATACCTACCAAGACCCCTCCGTGGCTCGGAAAGCACGTTAAGCCGTTGGTCCCGGCTGTCATTTGTAGATCTTTGACAGTCGTTACGGGTCGTCAGAAGCTCGAAAGTCTGACAACCAGTCTTACCAACGGGTATCGTGTTACCCAGTAACTGGGTTGTGGAGGTCAGATAGGCAGTCGCTCCAAGTAAAATACTGGTATTCAGCTGTATCCGGTAAGACTGGAAGCCGACCCCAACGTAGTTGGGAAAAGGCAGGCAGATGATGATGATGATGATGATGATTGCATAATTCTTTACTCGCTTAAATTGTTAATTATTATTAATGTAGTATAATTATTAAGTATTATGTTATAATTTAATTTTGTTATTTTATTTATTAAAATATACTTATCTGTTATTCATAATTATGTATTATTAAATTATCGAATTTATCCATTAGAATTATTTTATATCCTATTATATATGTATTTATAATTACATTCATTCACTTAATTTTATAAGCAGGTCTATCTATTCATTTATTATTTATTTAATTATATTTAATATTGCTTAATTCTTTACTCGCTTAAAAAATGTTAATTAATATTAATATAATATAATTATTAAGTATTATAGTATAATTTATTTTTGTTATAAATTCCAATATAAGGTAAGTGGGATCGGGTGAGCCATTTATGTAAAAGTAGGATGCATAAGGACAGAAGGGCCAGATTCGCCGCGCAGTGGAAGCCTGAAGAAGGGCGTCGTCACCGAGGGAGGCCTAGGAAATGCTGGCGCGATGACTTAGAGGTGTTTATGGGAGATTGGCCGGATACGGCGCATATAGGGAAGAGTGGAAAGCTGTGGGGGAGACCCTTGCCCAACAGTGGAACAAAAATAAAAGTTCCGGTTAAAACAGAGGACGGAATTGCCGGCAGCGTCAACAGACGGCCTTCTTCTCCCACGCCTAAGAAATGCTGGCGTGAAGACTTAGAGGCGTTTATAGGATATTAGCCGAAAAAGGCAACATATAGGGAAGAGTGCAAAGCTGTGGGGGAGACCCTTTCCCAGCAGTGGAATAAAAAAAGTTCCGGTTAAAACAGAGGATGGAATTGCTGGCAGCGTCAACAGACGGCAGTAGGAACTGATAAAATTTGTGGCGACGAAAGTGTGTTGAGTGTACAACTTCTGTCATTGACAGCGTTCAAAGCCGTCCGTTTCTTTACGTCATAATGACCAATCACCAATCAGCAATAATCACCAATTAGTTTCATTAGGGGTCCGTTTAAAAAAATTATACGACTGCCGCGGGCCGTTTGGGAGACGATTACTAGCATTCAAGACTGGTTGTCATACTTTCGGGCTTCTGACTCCCCGTAACGAATGTCAAAGATATACGAATTACAGCCGGGACCACGTGCTTTCCGAGGCACAGAGGGTCGCGGTATGTATTGAATGGTCACCCATCCACGAACCGACCTTGGCAAGTAGCTTAACCTTGTTCGATCGACCCGTGCGCCTGTTACTTAGCGACTAGCCGATGATAGATTAGACTGCATAATAAACCAAACATAATTGGGTACCTAACATCTGAGAATACCGCCATAATGATCGAGAACCTCAATGTTTTAAATTCATCAAATAAGTATCTTTCTATTGCGGGTAAACGAATGAATTCAAGGCCGCTCAGCGCGCAATAATTCAAATTCGAATTTTATTTCAGACTAGCTTTACCCGGCCCGGCTTGGCACGGGTAGCACTAAGTATAACAACCTACCTACCTACCCTATTTCATCCAAATTCTATGGTGAATAATGATTGAAATACTATCGTGAATTCATGCAACCCTAATACTTTTTGACAGGTTTATAGTTACTACTTTTTTAGAAAGAAATTCAAATTCAAATTCATTTATTTGCGAGAATGTAGGTTTACATTGTATGATCTTAAAACTATAAGGGCCCTTTACATTCTACCATTACTTATGGTGTGCAAATATTTAGTTTTGTCCTACACAATGCTAATTAAATAAAAAAGAAAATACAGCAACAACAAATAAGGTTCATGCATTAGGACTTTCATGGAAAAAAAAAAAAATTATTAATGAAGTCAAAGCTATACCTATGTCAGTTCAAGAGATAAAATATAATGTCAGATTAACCCTTAATAAATATGATTGTAAATGGTAATTGATAATGTCATAACTAATAAGATGTCCAATGTATTAATTCACAAATTTTTGAACATTAATTAATAAAAAATATGGTATATACCCATATTTATTTCAGTTTCTTTCTCCGCAATCTGACATGTATTCACTGAGATTGTAAAAGCACTTTTCTTTTAACCATTGCAATTCAAACCATTCAAGAAAGAAAGAAAAGGTATTTATTGGGACTCGCACAGGAGATCACACATTAAACTAAAAAAACACTCATAGAAACATACAAAAAAAAACAAAGTAAAATTAAAATAAAAACAATTTTCCTGTACGAGGCCAAAAAGTTCCTATCTCAGCATAATGATGCAGTATTTAAGAAATAAGTGTAGCAGCGCTTTTTAGGGTTTCGTACCCAAAGGGTAAAACGGGACCCTATTACTAAGACTCCGCTGTCTGTCTGTCCGTCTGTCACCAGGCTGTATCTCATGAACCGTGATAGTTAGACAGTTGAAATTTTCACAGATGATGTATTTCTGTTGCTGCTATAACAACAAATACCAAAAAAGAACAGAATAAAATAAATATTTAAGGGGCTCCCATACAACAGACATTGCCGTTTTTATAGATAATGGTACGGAACCCTTCGTGCGCGAGTCTGACTCGCACTTGGCCGGTTTTACTACTTTCATTGCAATTTCTTTATATTTTCTCATCTTTTAAACCTTTCTTGGACTTGGACCAAAATTAGGCAAATCGGTTCAGCCGTTCTCGGGTTTTTGTGAGACTAACAAACGTCAATTTTTTTTATCCATACATATATAGATAAACATTCATAATAATTTTAGTAGAAATATAACTTAGCCTATTATAGTATTCAATAAAATTATTAATAAAAAACAACCAAATTAACCATTGAACCGGTCTGAAAACACATTCAGGATGCCATTGGAGGAGAAGCGCAAGCACGCGATCATGAAATCGCATCGCCTCCGCATAATCGCGGCGAACTCGGCGACGCACGTTTCCGCGAACATCCCCGACGCACAACGCCACGGCAGCCCCATAAGCACCCTGCGTTATTGTACTGAACGCGCAGGTCGCTGTATGCTATGGAGCGGGCTATGCTCGGAGTTTCTTTCAAGGATTAAATCAGAAATGAAATTAGGAAAAGAACCGGAGTTACCGACATAGCTTGCAGTGTAAGCAAGCTGAAGCGGCAGTGGGCTGGCCATATGTGTCGAAGGAACGATGTCCGGTCGAACAGGAATCGTCCTGGAGTGGAGACCGCGTATCGGCAAGCGTAGTGTGGGACGCCCCCAGCTAGATGGACCGACGACCTTAAGAAGGTGGCTGGGACAGACTGGATGCGGAAGGCGGAGGACAGGAGAGACCTATGACCAGCAGTGGACTGCGATAGGCGCATTTGATTGATTGAATGAATTATTCAAGAGGGCTTCCGATGGAATAATACATAGATTAGGCAGACGTTTATTTATGAACATTGCTTTTGAGTAAAGCTACGGCTTCCTATAAGAACGGTGCCACCTGGCCTCCATACCGTCTGCAATTGAGTCATATAGAATCAAAAGCAGCAATCTGACATTTAACTAATCTGTAAAATAATTTTTCTTCTTAAACACTTGCTCTGCCTGCAATTATTTAGTGAAACTGAATTATGTATGGGCTTGTACCACTGCCCTTAATACAAGTTATTTCATAACTTATTAAGGGTGCTGGTTGCAACACCTATACCTGTTTTGTTAATTAGCATAAGTCAAGTGTACCTACAGATGATACCATTTAATGTTAACATTGTTATTTGATTGATAGGTGATTGATAGGTGTTTAATGGTAGAGGCTTGTGGCTAAGTAATAACTGCCGCACGGGTCGATCGATCAAGTTAAGCGACGCTTGCCGCGGTTGGTCCGTGGATGGGTGACTATCTTTACATACCAAGACCCCTCCGTGCCTCAGAAAGCACGTTAAGCCGTTGGTCCCGGCTGTCATTTGTAGATCTTTGACAGTCGTTACGGGTCCTCAGAAGCTCGAAAGTCTGACAACCAGTCTTACCAAGGGGTATCGTATTACCCAGTAACTGGGTTGTAGAGGTCAGATAGGCAGTCGCTCCATGTAAAATACTGGTATTCAGCTGTATCCGGTAAGACTGGAAGCCGACCCCAACATAGTTGGGAAAAGGCAGGCAGATGATGATTGTTATTTGATTGATTATATAAATTAATTATTATTATTAAAATTCATTCAATTATTATTAATTTCATTTTTATTTATTCTACTGAATGTGATATATAATTCAAATAAGAACCTCAAATATACAATTTGAGGTTCTCTCAATTGTACGTGTGATTAACTTGTGAATTTGATTAAAGAGTGTCATTACTCTCAGACTGCAAAGAAAAGAAAGAGAAGTGCGATGACACAACGCTTGTAATATATTGCAAAATATAAAGCAATTATTAATTTACTCCAAATTGTAATGTGGGGATGATATTTTTTTCTCGTCTATCCCATGGTGTGGGTATCGTTGGATGGGCCGTTCAAAAATATTGCTGGTCTGTGAACGCCATTTTTTGATTCAAGGATCCGTTTGCGTAATAATAAGGATTAAAGTGCTAATTTTTGTTAGAGTCAAGTGTCCCCCCACCCTGCCAGATAAATGGTTGTTTATGGAGCTGTGAAAAAATTCTACACACAATACAATGAACTCAGTACATACAATGAAATTAAAAGGAAATTATCACAGCTAAGTAGGCTTTACAAGTTAACTAGTGATAGTCGACCCACTTAAATTTGCAGTTGGAGGATTGACCGTGACGTATATCAATGTATGGGTGAACATTTTTGTCAACTGCAATGTTAGGTTAGTTGTTTTTGGGATAAATTAATCCCAACTTCCCAACTACGGAATCCTTCATTGCGCGTGGTCCGTCACGTACTTGGCCGGTTTTTTTTATTAAATGAACTCATATTTTTATTTTTTTATTAAATGAACTCATATTTTACATTTTATTCTCTACATTGAGTTAGGTAATGGTTGATTACTGCTAATTTATTTAGTGGGTAGGTAATTAAAACGTATAACATGATTATTTTTTGGTGTTGAGTGCATAATTTGTAACGGTTCCATAAATTTCCTCCTTATTTATATTCGTTAAGTAGTTATTACGCCTTCATATAATGCAAGTAAGTTTGTTTGTTACAAAAAATGTATGATAGGACGCTGACAACAGGCTATCGAGCTTCGATGTTTAGGTATTTTTAGCCACGCCCACTATTTCTCCGATATCCTAGCGCCATTCTTAAAGGGCGGTGAATGGTGATACAGCGAACTACCAAGTAAAAAACGAAGCGATGCGGTCAATAATAGGTAAAAATGAACCAATAGATGGCGCTTTTGTGTGTTTATTGTTCTGTATGAAGAGCTTTACCAAATTAGATAGGACGATTAAAAATACGAGTAGGTATATATTTTAATATTTTTATTTATTTTTAAGTATTTTTTATTAGAACGCATACACATCAATTCTATATGTGAATATTTAAGTATTGTGGTAAAATACTTTATGAAATTAAATACAATCAGGAAGTAATGTCTACCCAAAGTATTATAAACGATATTACTTTTAAAATACTTAAGAATTAAGATATTTTCATGTTTTTGTTTATTTTACTATTTTATATGTGATTTTCGTTACTAAAAATAAATATTCCCTATGAATCCGAACGGTGGCGGTGGCGGTGGCGCGGCGTGAGACACGTATGTGAATATCCAAGGTCAACGGCGATTACCCGATCCTTAAGTAATATAAAAAGTGGGTGAGTACTTCTTTTCCTAGTTCATAACTCAAACTCCGTAGCCTTAACCGGATGCAGCCGAATACCAGCATTTTACACGGAGCGACTGCCTAATTGAACTTCACAAAATCTCTGGGCTCTGTCAGTCCGTGGTTACATGCTGGCCCGTAGAGTCGCCCGCTGTACGGACCACGTCAAGATCACGGTATTTAAAGCGTATTGTCAGGGTTTGTACACGGGTGGTCTATGGGTTTGTTATACCAAAAAATCCCTGGACACTGCGCGTCCAATACAACAACATTTTCAGGATGATGTTAGGACTTCCTTGTTTCTGCAGTGCGTCCGAGATGTTCGCGCAGGCTCATACTGACGGTTTTCATGGCGTCATTCGGAAAAAAAGTTTTGTTACTTATGAGGAGGGTGCGGGGGAGTCTCAACAGCATCCTGAAACTAGAGCTGAAGTTATGCGTGCACCTGTGTTGAGGCATTTCGTTCGCCTGGTGATCTTTTAGGTAATTCTATATAATTAGGTACTAAAAATAGTTTCTAAGTTATATACTAAACTAGAATTTTTGAATCTGAATTTGAAAATCACAACTCAGTTACCTACTGGGTAACACGACACCCCTTGGTAAGGTTGTTGTCTGACTTTTGGATCACCCTAATGTTGTTATTTAACCCTAATGTGATATGTAATTCAAATAAGAACCTCAAATATACAATTTGAGGTTCTCTCAATTGTACGTGTGATTAACTTGTGAATTTGATTAAAGAGTGTCATTACTCTCAGACTGCAAAGAAAAGAAAGAGAAGTGCGATGACACAACGCTTGTAATATATTGCAAAATATAAAGCAATTATTAATTTACTCCAAATTGTAATGTGGGGATGATATTTTTTTCTCGTCTATCCCATGGTGTGGGTATCGTTGGATGGGCCGTTCAAAAATATTGCTGGTCTGTGAACGCCATTTTTTGATTCAAGGATCCGTTTGCGTAATAATAAGGATTAAAGTGCTAATTTTTGTTAGAGTCAAGTGTCCCCCCACCCTGCCAGATAAATGGTTGTTTATGGAGCTGTGAAAAAATTCTACACACAATACAATGAACTCAGTACATACAATGAAATTAAAAGGAAATTATCACAGCTAAGTAGGCTTTACAAGTTAACTAGTGATAGTCGACCCACTTAAATTTGCAGTTGGAGGATTGACCGTGAGGTATATCAATGTATGGGTGAACATTTTTGTCAACTGCAATGTTAGGTTAGTTGTTTTTGGGATAAATTAATCCCAACTTCCCAACTACGGAATCCTTCATTGCGCGTGGTCCGTCACGTACTTGGCCGGTTTTTTTTATTAAATGAACTCATATTTTTATTTTTTTATTAAATGAACTCATATTTTACAATTTATTCTCTACATTGAGTTAGGTAATGGTTGATTACTGCTAATTTATTTAGTGGGTAGGTAATTAAAACGTATAACATGATTATTTTTTGGTGTTGAGTGCATAATTTGTAACGGTTCCATAAATTTCCTCCTTATTTATATTCGTTAAGTAGTTATTACGCCTTCATATAATGCAAGTAAGTTTGTTTGTTACAAAAAATGTATGATAGGACGCTGACAACAGGCTATCGAGCTTCGATGTTTAGGTATTTTTAGCCACGCCCACTATTTCTCCGATATCCTAGCGCCATTCTTAAAGGGCGGTGAATGGTGATACAGCGAACTACCAAGTAAGAAACGAAGCGATGCGGTCAATAATAGGTAAAAATGAACCAATAGATGGCGCTTTTGTGTGTTTATTGTTCTGTATGAAGAGCTTTACCAAATTAGATAGGACGATTAAAAATACGAGTAGGTATATATTTTAATATTTTTATTTATTTTTAAGTATTTTTTATTAGAACGCATACACATCAATTCTATATGTGAATATTTAAGAATTGTGGTAAAATACTTTATGAAATTAAATACAATCAGGAAGTAATGTCTACCCAAAGTATTATAAACGATATTACTTTTAAAATACTTAAGAATTAAGATATTTTCATGTTTTTGTTTATTTTACTATTTTATATGTGATTTTCGTTACTAAAAATAAATATTCCCTATGAATCCGAACGGTGGCGGCGGCGGTGGCGCGGCGTGAGACACGTATGTGAATATCCAAGGTCAACGGCGATTACCCGATCCTTAAGTAATATAAAAAGTGGGTGAGTACTTCTTTTCCTAGTTCATAACTCAAACTCCGTAGCCTTAACCGGATGCAGCCGAATACCAGCATTTTACACGGAGCGACTGCCTAATTGAACTTCACAAAATCTCTGGGCTCTGTCAGTCCGTGGTTACATGCTGGCCCGTAGAGTCGCCCGCTGTACGGACCACGTCAAGATCACGGTATTTAAAGCGTATTGTCAGGGTTTGTACACGGGTGGTCTATGGGTTTGTTATACCAAAAAATCCCTGGACACTGCGCGTCCAATACAACAACATTTTCAGGATGATGTTAGGACTTCCTTGTTTCTGCAGTGCGTCCGAGATGTTCGCGCAGGCTCATACTGACGGTTTTCATGGCGTCATTCGGAAAAAAAGTTTTGTTACTTATGAGGAGGGTGCGGGGGAGTCTCAACAGCATCCTGAAACTAGAGCTGAAGTTATGCGTGCACCTGTGTTGAGGCATTTCGTTCGCCTGGTGATCTTTTAGGTAATTCTATATAATTAGGTACTAAAAATAGTTTTTAAGTTATATACTAACCTAGAATTTTTGAATCTGAATTTGAAAATCACAACTCAGTTACCTACTGGGTAACACGACACCCCTTGGTAAGGTTGTTGTCTGACTTTTGGATCACCCTAATGTTGTTATTCGGTGGTTTTAAACGTTATATTTTAGTTCTTAATATTTAACAAGTAATATTCTCAATATATTTATTTACATAACCAAATTACAAGATGATTATTAACATTAACTAAATTAAATTAAAACTAAGTTAAGCTTAAATAAGGGCCTCGGGGATACCGAGGATGCTGGCGGCATTTCCTCGCTGAATTGCAATGCCGATGCGTTGCGCGAGAAAACCGCCAGCTTTTCGGTCACCAGTTAATCAACTAGACGTTTCGCGATTTCCGCAAATAACTTATGCGCACTAGGACCCCACGGACCGAGGGTCTCGACGCCAAAGGCCACAAAGTTGTACTCTCTGCCAAGGCCTCCATATTTAATAACTTTCAGATTTTCGGCATTTTCTGCCGCTGCACCCGCTTTAGAAGTAGTCCGTTGGAGGTGGGACGGTGCCAGTGTGTCTACACAGGTAGCGTCCCACACAAGCATCCGTCCCAAACTCCACGGGACCAAAGACACACCATCAGGTCTTTTGCCATCATCTCTGACAATGCCAGTCGGCTCAAGAAGAGAAGGCACATTGATGTAATATTAAGTTGCGTTCCTTGCAAATCATGTGTGGTGTGCGTGTGACTGTAAATAATAGGCTGAAAAATGATGTGATAAGGCAACGGTGCGGTTTAAAGGAAGATGTAGTGGCAAAAATTGAAAAGAGTATACTTAGATGGTTTGGTCATGTTGAGAGGATGAATGAAAGGTGACTAACAAGAGATGTGAGTGCAAACGCCGGGAGGGGACGCCCCAGAAGACATAATATAGTGAACTCATTGGTGATGTTCTTCAAAAAGGTCAGGTGCGTAGTACTCGCAACCAGCGTGCGTGTATGACCAGATTTATGAACGTAAACGAAGCAAAAGGAGCAGGTGGCGTTCTATAGTTTCTGCTTACCCCCATGGGAAGAAGCCGTGAGTTTTTATTTAAACAACGTCGGTTACGAGTTGTAGGTCGAAGGGTCGAACGCAGGACAGACCCTGTATTTTGTGTAAATTATTTCATCACCACTGCTCTCAAAACGGTGAAGGAAAATCGTGAGGAAACCGGCATGTCCTAAAACCAAAAAATCGAAGAGATGTGTCATCTACCAACGCCCGCGTGACGGCCCACTCCCTCTCACTGAGAGGAGGCCTGTGTTCTAGCAGTGGGAACATTAAAGACTGGATAAGCAAGTAATACTCGTAGTTGTTCAAATTGTCAAAATGGTATATTAATGGCTTGTTTCACCACCTCTGGTTAAATTCTGTTAATCCGCCAGATAATGAGGCTTGCTGCTGATTGCGAAAAAGGCCCCAAGTTTATGAGTAAGTTATACAATGAAAAAAAGAAAAAAAAGTCTTCATTCAAGTTGAAAGGTCACAAGCCGTCACAAGAATGGGTCACAAGCCATTATGTTTCGCACAAAGGCCTATATCGTGAATGAATGAATGAATGAATGAGTGAATGAACTGAACCATTCTTTGCTCTAATGAGTCAGTTCCTTTTCGAAATCTTGGCAAACGGAGAAAATAAAAAGAACAAACATTTTTTTTTTCAGTGCGGACACGTTTCTCAAAAATACTTTTGAGTTTGAACGTGGATGAAAATAAGTAGAGCTCCAAGGGATTTTAGACCTTTGTATTTGCTATAAATTTCAATTTGATATGATCTGTCTATATTGATAAATTTTATA
Organism: Atethmia centrago; assembly: GCA_905333075.3. Classification (NCBI taxonomy): domain Eukaryota; kingdom Metazoa; phylum Arthropoda; class Insecta; order Lepidoptera; family Noctuidae; genus Atethmia; species Atethmia centrago. The sequence goes on from HG995393.1 coordinate 14,321,906, forward strand.
CGCGTTCCTGAAAAACACAACAAAGTAATCCTATAAGGGTTCCAATTTTTTAGGGTTCTGTACCTCAAAATGAAAAAAACAGAACCCTTATAGGATCACTTTGTTATCCGTCTGTTTGTAAAGACCCTTTATCTCGGGAACGCGTGGAGGTATCAAGTTGAAATTTAACCATACATATACTCAGGTCTATAGTACCTTGAAGCTGTGAAAAAAATCAAACTTCTAAAAAGATACGGCTGTTTATGCCGCAAAAAACGTATATTCCGACACGCTCAAGGGAATCAAAATCGATAGGGTACTTTCCGTTGGTCTAGAACTATGAAATTTGGCAAGAAATATCGTCTTATACTACAAGTTCAGGGAAACATCTGAAAACTATACATTTGTAATTAAATCATAAAAAATATTTTAAAGCACCATTCTTTTTTCAGTCACAATTTCAATCTGGATACAGTTATCCAGATTTGTAAGTGGCGAGTGAAAAAAGAATGGTACTTTAAAATAATAAAGACTATATTTTATTACCACGCTGACAAAGTGCTAAAATAAAATCCAGAATATTTTTTTTATGGTTCTCCTCTCGCACGTAATGTGGGGATGATATTGCTTTTTTCTCGTATATCCCATCGCTGGATAGGCCGTTCAAAAATATTGATGGCAGCTAAACGGTTGTTTATTGAGATGTGAAATTAAAAGGAAAACTATAACATCTAAGTGGGCTTTACAAGTTAACGAGTAATAGTCGATCAACTTAAATTTGCAGTTGGAGAATTGACCGTGACGTAGGTATATCGATGTGTGGAAGAACATGTTTTTCAACTACATTGTTTAGTTTGTTTTTGGGATAAATTCATCCCAAGTCCCAACAACGGAACCCTTCATTCTGCATGGTCCGACCTACACTTGGCCGGTTTTTTTACTGCGTCGTTGATTTAGTGGTCGCAAGCGCTACTGCTGAGCAAGAGTTCCTGGGTTCGTTACCCAGATCGGGCAAAGTGTTCTTCTATCAGTTCCAATTAAGTTGGGCAGCCTTTTCAAAATCAAAATCAAAAGTATAAGTATTCAAACTAGGCTGAGAATCAACACTTTTCGAACGTCAAAGTTACATAAGACAGTCCCCCAAAAAACGCCCGCCCTTCACCACTTCCCAGTGCTTTAGCTGGGAAGAAGTGGCGCAACAAACTGCCCAGCAGCACAGCTGTCTGTTTAGTTATATAAACTTGATTCTATTTTGAGCTATTAGTTTTGGAGCGCAGTATTGAGTTTAGAACACGATCCGATAATCTAACACCCAATAAGATTCTTTTATAACCTTATATAATGATGCACGGCTTGAGTATCCTCAGTTTGCGAAGAAACGAGAGAAAAATATTGACCTTTACAGCATTTCTGCCAAACGCGTGGGTGACAACTCACGCCTTTTCAGTTACGTAGGACCAATTGGTCTATGCTCTGCCGGGGTCGCGGGAAAGTCCGAAAGGGTAACCGAGGCCCCTGGCAACACAGGCAACGGAAGGAACACGGGTGGGTTTTAGTCAGTAAGAGTCTGACACACCTCCCGCTCCGCCCACAGCGGGAGAAGGTTTTTGATAAATTCCCAACTAAAAAAAAAGCTGGTCTATGCTGTAAAAATCTAACCGTGAAACGGCGAAGTGTCTGTTTTTCTACCAGCCGGTGATTCTGTGACAATTTCACCGTGAAATGTAGATGAACTGATCTTGAAGTGATCCGTCATTCCACCTGGTATTAGTCCTGGTATAAGTCCAGGTATTAGTCCAGGTAATAGTCCTGGTATAAGTCCTGGTATTAGTCCTAATATTAATCCTGGTATTAGTCCTGGTATTAGACCTAGTATTAGTCCTGGTATTAGTCCTGGTATTAGTCCTGGTATTAGTCCCGGTATTAGTCCTGGTATTAGTCCTGGTATTAGTCCTGGTATTAGTCCCGGTATTAGTCCTGGTATTAGTCCTGGTTTTAGTTTTGGTATTAGATCTAGTATTGGTCCTGGTATTAGTCCTGGTATTAATCCTGATTAGTAGTGGTCTTTTTACACGAGCAGCTGATTTTTTTTTGCTTTTTTTTGAGAAGATACTATATTTTCTGTATTATATTTATTTACTAGATACCTACACTTATATTATATTTTTCAAACGGAGTCTATTGCCCGTTTTTCCCCATAGGAACCTACTAAGCTCTGCAGGCTTAACACGAGAACCGTAGAGAAGCGTTTTGTCGACGGAAGACTAGACAACAATAACCTTTCCGTGTAGAGAATTGACAGTTTTCTACCGAGAAATGTAGACAAGCGATGTCCATTCTACAGTAGAGTAGAAAAAGAAAGCGTCATGCTAAGCCTGCTGGAATTGTCGCGGGATGGTCCGAAAGGGTTACCGAGGCCCCCCACAACACAGGCAACGGAAGGAACACGGGTGGGATTTAGTCAGTACGAGTCTGACACATCCTCCCGCTCCGCCCAAAGCGGGAGAAGTTATTTGATGATTGCCCACCCAAAAAAAAAAGCCTGCTGGAGTGACAACTAACTTAATCTTTCTGACTGCCTGACAACTGCTCCTTGACAATTCAAAGTTGAGTTTGAAACACAAACACAATTTTACATTCTGTGACTACTTCAGTCACAGAATATATAAAATCAATGTCATAAAAATAATACTTTATACAATTATACAATCAGTTTGATTTTGTCCAAACTCTAGATTGTCCTATGGAGCAGGACCAGCATGTTTCCAAGCATTCTTATCTTGGATACAATCCTCTGATTTGTAATATGCTTGTTTACAAAGTGCACTTTTATTATGAGTTATATTTTTTTTACAGACTTCAAAAAAGGAGGAGGTTATCCCACCAACTCGCACTAAGCGTTTCCAAACTTCTTTTATAATGCGCACAGCAAAGGAATGGAACTCTCTGCCTGCGTCTGTGTTTCCGAACGCATATAACCCTAATCTCTTCAAAGTGAGAGTGAACAGGCTTCTTCTGGGTAAGCTCGCTCCATCGTCGACTTTGTTTCTGTCGCCTCTGACATAGACTAAGGTCAAGAGCAAACCCATCACAAATAAAAAAAAAAAAAAAAAGGTTATATGTTCGGCTGTATGTTTCTTTTTAATGTAATAATCCTACTTCCTATTAATATTATAAATGCGAAAGTTTGTAAGTATGGATGGATAGATGTTTGTTACTCTTTCACGCAAAAAGTACAGAACGGATTTGGATTACATTTGGAACACAGATAGTTTATAACCAGGAATAACACATAGGATACTTTTTATCCCGATATACCCACGGGGTCAAAACTTATGCGGGTGAAACCGCGGGGCGCATCTAGTAATATAATAATGACAATTCAAAAATGGTTTATTTGCTTTGAGTTGCGTTCGAAACACAAAGCTCTATTTAAGAATTACTAAGAAAGTAAAATTTACGTAAATACATAAAAAATACATTAATATCATGGATTTAAAACCATAGGCAAAGCAGCAAAAATAAAAACCGTAAACTTTAGCATTCTAAATTTGAATATTCAAAAGTCTTTGCCAACCAGATAGCGTGCAATGAAAACTATTGATTTTATTTCCGAAGTAGGTAGCGGTTAGGGTTGCAAATACTATCAAATACTTGCTATCAAATACGTAAAGATGCAGCCACACAGCCTGTTTAACACAGGCCAGAGCGCGCCAAGCCAGGCCGACAGGCCGTGGGAACCATCCGAAGAGGCTTCCGGTGGGCTGTCGTCGCTCCCTTCATGGTTCAAAGGCGCGGTTTGGTGCGTTTTTCTTTTTGCTTTGTTTCTCAAAGCCAAGCGCGCCGTATAATGATATGTTGGAAAAACTGGCATTAGGTCGCACCAGGCTCACACACGCCTACGCACCTACGTGAGGTAAAGGCAAATTTCGCGCCCTCTCGCCCCTAGCCACCGCAGGAGATGCCCTGGGCGTCGGGAATCCCGGGCGGATTTCCGGCCACCGTAGGCGCAGGCTTGCGGACGGTGAGCAACGGGTAGCTCACCGTCCGGTAAGGACCAGGCAGGTCGACGGCGCGTTGTATTCCACGCGCGCCTTAAAGAGAGATGTCGTCAGCACAAGCGTAGGGGTCCACTAGGGCCGATGCCTGCCGGGGTTGCGGGAAGGTAACAAAGGGTTACCGAGGCCCCTGGCAACACAGGCAACGGAAGGAATACGGGTTTACGTTTTAGTCAGTAAGAGTCTGACACACCCTCCCGCTCCGCCCAGAGCGGGAGAAGTTATTTGATGATTTCCCACACCAGAAAAAAAAAAAGGCTGACACACGCCGTAAAGCTCGGCACTCGACAGGCGTGGTAACGTCAGTTAAGGGGCCGTGGGACCGCAGCTTAACAAGTTCGGCGGCAGCTGTGGCGAAAACTATGGCCCAGCACACAAAAGAAATAAACAATTAAGACGCTGACAACACCTAAACCGCGGTCACTGTCAGATTGCATAGAAAGGAAAGAGAAGCGCGATGACACAACGCTTGTAATTTATTGCAAAATATGAAGCAATTATTTATTCACTCAAAATTGAGTTGAGTAATCGAAAATAAAAAACAACCAAGTTCTGTATTCAATTATGACGTTCTTGTTATGATTTAAATACGTAACGTATATTGATATCTAATATTGATATTAGATATCAATATAATGGTGATCTGTCACGTCACTGTCTGTCACTTTTTCACAGCTCATATTTATTTAAATTTACATATTTTACGTGGCCCTAGATGTCCAAATTTGATCGTTTTCTTGTTAATCAAGGCTTAACTGCTGTGCCAAAGTGTAGGCAGCTCCCAATTTTGAACAAATAATAAAATATCTTTTTGTTTCAGACGTTGCGGTCCTCCTTGGCAACGTTATGGCGTGTCGTCCTGACGTCCGACGTCAACGCTTCTGAAAGACTTTAAAATAGTTATATTTTAGTGATAATTTCTATTTTGTGTTTAGTTGAGTGTTTTTCTCTATTCAAGTGTTGTTTTCTGGTAAGTGGATGCATACCGCAACCCAATCCGGTGATGGCACGTTAAATCATAATTACATTTGTTTACATTGCGATAGATCTTTTCAATCAAAAAGGGGTCTTAACATTCATATTTCAAAAAAACATCGTCTTTGTATTAGCCAGAACGGCCCTGCTCTAAATTTAGACCCAGTTTCTTTACCGGCACCTGTTTCCGACAGTCCAAATTCTACCCCATTCCATTTGTACCTTAGTTACCTAAAAAATAATGTGCCTGTTATCAAACGAGTCCCGCGCGGCGCCAGGATCTCCGTCGCAAACCACCTTTCAGGCTTGATTAAAAAATGTGTGGAGAGCAACCAAATTGTAGACTGGCATAATCTCTTCCTTTTTTCGTATACCACTTTGCATGTCAAAAAAGATGAGGCTACTATTTCTCTAACGCAAAAAATCAAAAATAACTGTTTAACAAAAACATCTTCACCTTTTGATTCTCCCAAGAGGGGAACATTATCTAGAATTAAATTAATTGAAGGCAAAATTGCCGACGGGGATCTCAAAGGCGCCGCACGTCTTCTTTTTACTAACGACGTGTTGTCGCCTGATACTCCTGATACCCTTTCGGCTTTGCATTCGAAACATCCCCCGGCTCCCGTGATCCCGTATTTTTTCGACTCTCCTACAGCAGACCAGGCCTGCCTCGAAATCGAAGGCAAAGACGTTATTGACGCAATAATTTCTTTTAAAACCGGTTCAGCGGCCGGCCTGGACGGAATCTCACCCCAACATTTAAAAGATTTAACTTCTTATTCTGTGGGTGATGCAGGTGTGCAGCTTATTTACTCTATTACAAAATTAATAAATTTTATTTTTTCAGGCAAAATCAACGCTGATATTGCCTCACTTTTATTTGGTGCTAATTTGATCGCCCTAACTAAAAAGGACGGAGGGGTGAGACCCATTGCTGTGGGGTCAACTTTAAGACGTTTGGCATCCAAAATTGCGGTGAGACATATCAAATCTAAATTACAGTCTGTTTTCGAACCTATACAATTAGGATTTGGCACGAAAGGTGGGTGTGAGGCAGCCGTCCATGCCTTAAGAACCTACCTTTCGTATGATGATTGCGAAATTGTAGTCAAAATTGACGTCAAAAATGCTTTCAATTCAGTAAACAGGGATGCCATGCTGACAGAAGTTAAGAACAAAATTCCGGAACTCTATCAATACCTGCTTACCTGCTACGCAGAACCTTCAAAATTAATTTACCGTTCCCATGAACTTTCTTCGGAGGTCGGCTGTCAGCAGGGCGATCCCCTCGGGCCAGCAATTTTTAGCTTGGCTATAAATCCGATTATTCAAAATTTAAAATCAAAATTTAACGTTTGGTATTTGGATGACGGAACCCTGGGAGGCGATGTGGACACTGTGCTATCTGACTTATCAGATATTAAAACAAATTTCGAAAATATTGGTTTAGAATTAAATTTTAGCAAATGTGAACTCTTCATTCAAAAAACTTCTTACGGTTTGGATAATTTAAAATCCAAATTAAATTTTCTGGCACCGAATATCAAAATAGTAGACAGAAAGTCACTTTGCCTCCTGGGTTCTCCCATCTTTGAAGAATCTTTTCCTGATTATATTACTAACACTATTTCTAAATTCCAAAGTCACGCAAATTGTTTACTCGAAATCAGTCCTCATTATGCTCTTATAATTCTAAAGTTTTGCCTTTTTGTCCCTAAATTTACTTATGTGCTTCGCTGTAGCCCTTTTTGGAAACATCCAAATTTGCTTTCACCAATAGACGATTTAGTCAAAACTAGTTTAGAAACGATTTTAAATATTCAGCTCAATGAACCATCTTGGTTACAAGCATCCCTCCCTATTCGGTTTGGCGGTTTAGGAATCCGCAAAATTTCGAGTGTTGCTTCCCCAGCCTTTTTGTCGTCCACCCATAGCACGTCACGTCTCATAGGTAATGTCCTAAGGGCTTTGCCCACAAACTATGAGACTGCGGGCTTGGAGGATGCCAAGAATGCTTTTCAAATTGCTTGCCCGGGTAAAGAATTTCCAGACAACCTAAAATCTCAGAGGAGCTGGGACGATATTTATTGCGATTTAACATACAAATCGATTCTGAGCCGCAGTTCAGGTCCGGATCGCGCAAGACTTTTGGCGGTCGGAACCAGAGAGGCCGGTCATTGGCTACATGCCCATCCTTCTCCATATACCGGTACCTTCCTGGATCCGACCTCGCTTCGTCTGGCGACTGGTCTGCGGCTTGGGGTCACGGTATGCACTCCACACACATGCCCTTGTGGCACGGACGTGGACCGACTGGGTCACCACGGACTTTGTTGTCAAAAAAGTGCAGGCCGCTTTTCAAGACATGCAACACTTAATGACATAATCCGCCGGTCTCTTGCCAGCATCAATGTGCCTGCTCTTCTTGAGCCGACTGGCATTGTCAGAGATGATGGCAAAAGACCTGATGGTGTGTCTTTGGTCCCGTGGAGTTTGGGACGGATGCTTGTGTGGGACGCTACCTGTGTAGACACACTGGCACCGTCCCACCTCCAACGGACTACTTCTAAAGCGGGTGCAGCGGCAGAAAATGCCGAAAATCTGAAAGTTATTAAATATGGAGGCCTTGGCAGAGAGTACAACTTTGTGCCCTTTGGCGTCGAGACCCTCGGTCCGTGGGGTCCCAGTGCGCATAAGTTATTTGCGGAAATCGCGAAACGTCTAGTTGATGTAACTGGTGACCGAAAAGCTGGCGGCTTTCTCGCGCAACGCATCAGCATTGCAATTCAGCGAGGAAATGCCGCCAGCATCCTCGGTACAATGCCCCGAGGGCCTTTTTTAAGCTTAACTTAGTTTTAATTTAATTTAGTTAATGTTAATAATCATCTTGTAATTTGGTTATGTAAATAAATGATAGTATTTTGAATGGAAAAAAAAAATATTGATATTTAATACAGATATTTTGGATTAGAACTCAAGAGGTTAGTTTAACGTTAGTTTGTATCGAGATTTTTTTTCAAAACGTTTTTTTGGTAACAACCAAGTTCTGGGAAATATGTTCAAAATTAACATATATTTTTTCCGCTACCACAAACTGTAGGTACAGATTTGGCAATTTTTTTTCTTAAGAGAAGCCTATTTTGGTCAATTGGGTCTTGTCAGCGCCTTAATTACTGATAAATGATAAATGATTTCATTTCTGTAAGTAGGTTTTTACAAACACTTTTACACGTCAAAACATATTTTTTAAACTAGATGAGGCCGGCGTTTCCTATCTGACTACTCTGAGAAGAAAGGCCGAAACAAACTCAGAGGTCACAGTCTCTTTTAAAGTCCAGACATAATCTTGGTCAGATCATGTGAAGACCATGTCGATTGGTGTCTGAAATGGTCTTTTGATGAAAGAACCACACAGATTGAGTGGACCTGTCCAGTCAGTGCACGCATTTGTCAGTCGTTGTGCAGCTCAACTCATAACTAAAGGAGCTCAACGATTCAATGAACAATACCAAAGAAAGGACATTTGGCTAGGCCGCAAAAAAATACCCAAAACTGCCAGACCATGTTAAAAACTAACTGAGAATAAAACAAAATTAAACAATGATCCACATAGTCTTCACATTTACAATAATTAAAACAATATAATACTACACAGAGTAAATATTCATGTCATTGCATAAATAAAATTCATCAATGTCAATGTGTATATTCGGACATAATCTTGGTCAGATCATTTGACTAAAATATTAAGGTGAGCAGTGATCAGTGGTGGCCCCATGGTAAGAACCGCGACTTTTGAGGCGCCTATCAGGGTTCGAACCTAGGACTGTAGGTCCTAGGGTGCCTGATAGGCGCTATACTTTGTGTAAATAATTTCATCACCACTGCTCTCAAAACGCTGAAGGAAAACATCGTGAGGAAACCGGCATGTCCTAGAACTAAAAATTCGAAGACATGTGACATCTACCAACCCGCACTAGGCCTGCGTGGTGGATTACGGTTCACTCCCTCTCACAGAGAGGAGGCCTGTGTCCCAGCAGTGGGAACATTATAGCCTGTTTTGGTAACAACCAAGTTCTGAGAAATATGTTCAAAATTAACATAATTATATTTTTCCGCTACCACAAACTACACAGATTGGGCAATTTGTTTTCTTAAGACATAGCCTATTTTGGTCATTTGCCTTAACATTGTATCACATAATAAAAAGTTGTGCACACCTCTAAGTGACAAGGTTATTAGGTAGTATGAATTTGAATGTTTTTGTGACTTTATCGTTGGAATGCCATAATACTCGTAAATAAATAAATAAATGACTGGCGAAATGTACGTGGACTATAGCTACAACTCTGCCCAACCCTCCGGGGCAACAATGCGTGATGCTATTTTAGTTATATATCTAATAGAAGTTGTTATATTTTAATGCAGACGCCCTGACTTATAAACTCTGTTATAGCTTCACAGACGAGACTACAGCTGGGACCGATGACCTCGACGATCGATCCGACATCCGACAGACTAGCAAACTGCGCTATCTGAACGAGGAAGAATGGCAATCGCTAGTCTATGGTTACTTCAATATTCAAAAAGGAAACTAACCTTTTGAATCACTTTAAATCCAAATTCCAAAAAATTAAGTTCAAAAACTGAAACCCGAGTGCTGAAAAATCACGCTCAAAAATGCATGAAACAAGCAAATATTATCATCTGTAATTGTTATGTACAAACTAACCAATATTAAGGTATCTTCTATTAAATAAACAAGTTACACTTTATATTTGTGAGCAGTGGTGGCCCAGTGGTAACGGCCGCGACTTACGAGTTGTAGGTCGTAGGTTCGAACCCAGACAGGCGCTTTACTTTGTGTAAATTATTTCATCACCACTGCTCTCAAAACGGTGAAGGAAAACATCGTGAGGAAACCGGCATGTCCTAGAACCAAAAATTCGAAGACATGTGTCATCTACCAACCCGCACTGGGCCCGCGTGGTGGATTACGGCCCGCTCCCTCTCACAGAGAGGAGGCCTGTGTCCCAGCAGTGGGAACATTATAGGCTGATTATGTATGTGTACTTTATATTTTAATGTATTATTTATTTACATAACCAAACTACAAAATGATTATTAACGTTAACTAAATTAAATTAAAACTAAGTTAAGCCTAAAAAAGGCCATCGGGGCATTGTACCGAGAATGCTGGCGGCATTTCCTTGCTGAATTGCAATGCTGATGCATTGCGCGATTTCCGCAAATAATTTATGCGCACTGGGACCCCCCGGACCGAGGGTCTCGACGCCAAAGGGCACAAAGTTGTACTCTCTGCCAAGGCCTCCATATTTAATATATTTCAGATTTTCGGCATTTTCTGCCGATGCACCCGCTTTAGAAGTAGTCTGTTGGAGGTGGACGGTGCCAGTGTGTCTACACAGTTAGCGTCCCACACAAGCATCCGTTCCAAACTCCACAACACACCATCAGGTCTTTTGCTATCATCTCTGAATGTATTTAATACATATTCAGTGATGTTCAGAGGATAGCCGTGGCCACTTACCCTGACAAATCAATACATTCTAACAGTAGTAAGCGATATAAGCTTTAGGGCAAAGCTCAGACCAAATAAAAAAACAAGACAGCGCTGTGAACAATACAGTGATGTCATGCCAAAACTACACCTCGATCCGTGCATACACGCTCACACACACACATTTCGCACGGGTAGCTACACCGAAATAGAAGATAAACTGGCTCCCAAGATACAGGTTATTTTTACCTAGTTTGGGAGACAGCTGCCTCTGTCTTTTAGTTCATAATATGCCTTACCTTGCTTGTGTAGGTACCCCTAATCTTTATCTTTTGTACAAATAAATGATTATTATTATTATTTTTGTTTCTATATTTGTTTTCCTCGGTCTAGCCGGTAGAACTGATGGCACGGGCTTAAGCCAAGTGTCCAGCAGTGGGGTTAAGTGTGGGAGTAATATTATAAGTAGAATGCATGGTAGACGAATCTATATTTGAGTGAGAGAATTGGTATAAGTTGTCCAGCTCACACTGAAAAAATTTTCTAACTAGCCTGCATGTGTTTAGAATCACTGCCTTCTGCAGCAGGTGGTAGGTGTTAGATGGCAGGTTAAGGGAACTAAGGGACTGATGAAGCTTATTATTATTATTATTTACAACCAATTTCAACCAAACTACACCTCACTAAGTGCTCACATGTTTACGAAAGCGGCCTCACGTCACTGTTGACAGCACTATGTCTTGGTTTTTAATTTGGTCTGAGGGGAAAGTATTTTTTTTTTATTTGTTAATTTGATGTCCTCTAGCGGGAGCCATATTCAATTTAATGTGACGTCACATAGCCTATATCCAACGGATGATCAAGAAGCTTCCAACGATACCTTATTTGTCAAATTATGATAAGTAGTTCAGAAGTTATGAGGGTACAGATGAACATACATACATATGTACATACCGGTCAAAATCATATCCCTCCTATTTGCTTCGCCATAGCCGGGTAATAAATGGCTTATTGGTAAGTCATTAAGTTGCCATTTATTACCTTAATTTGTAGTTTATTATTATGTTTACAATATTAAAGAAAGCTTACACACTAATACACGTAAATGGTAGCAAAATAGTAACAACTGACAATTGTTAATATTACAAGCTTCCGCATTTATATTGCAATGTTATAAAAAAGAAGATCAAAGAAAAAGAACAAATTAATAAAGGTATGGAAAATAGGTAGGTAAGTGCCATAATGAACCCATTCACCCATTAAAATATTAATTACTCAATATTTTCCTGATTCTTACTAAAAAAAATATATCAAATATAGCAAAATAAATCGACTTCTAAATACGATGGCAGGTTGTTGAATAATATTGCACTGCGGATACAAAAAGCGTTACGCCTGTCATTTTGTTTTTGTAAACGGTACCTGGGGGATAACCATCACCTCTTATAGCAGTATTATTTCAATATTACTTTAGCGTGAGAAAGAGATGGAGCTATAAGTACTGTATAGCTCCATCACTTTCCCTCTGTAAAGTAATATTATAATAATACTGCTATAAGAGGTGATGGTTACCCCACCTGTAATAATGGTCGTAATCTTAGGTTGTTTTGTTTGGTGCGAAGATAAATTTTACTCAGTAATTCAGGACAATCGATTGATGCATTTGCAATGCTGATAAGAAATCAGATGTCATTAATATTACGCCTTAATTCTAATGGTAGAAAGTGATAACGGTTAGTTTTAGCACCAATTATTTTTTTGCCTTAGTAGGTGACTTACATTCACAATTGAGAATTGACCGTAACGTTCATCCATGTATGGAAGAACATGTTTTTCAATTAAAATGTCAAGTTTTTTCTTTGGGGTAAATTCTTCCCAACCACAGATACCTTCATTGTGCGTGGTACGACACGCTCTTGGCCGATTTATTAAATATAAATATGACCGAAGTCACGCACAATGGTCCACCTGGGGGGTAACCATCCCCTCTTATAGCAGTATTATTTCAATATTACTTAGCGTGAGAAAGAGATGGAGCTATAAGTCCTGTATAGCTCTATCACTTTCCCACTGTGAAGTAATATGATAATAATACTGCTATAAGAGGTGATGGTAACCCACCTGAAGGACTAAGTGCGGAAACCAAACCCTCTAACATAGATGACCGAAGTACAAACTCTATTTCAGCGTTGTATCTCATAGTAAGTAACTACGTTACATAATCAGCCTATAATGTTCCCACTGCTGGGACACAGGCCTCCTCTCTGTGAGAGGGAGTGGGCCGTAATCCACCACGCGGGCCCAGTTCGGGTTGGTAGATGTCACATGTCTTCGAATGTTTGAGTCTAGGACATGCCGGTTTCCTCACGATGTTTTCCTTCACCGTTTTGAGAGCAGTGGTGATGAAATAATTTACGGTCCCCGAAAACGCCCGCCCTTCACCGCGTGGTGGATTACGGCCCACTCCCTCTCACAGAGAAGAAACCGTTGTCCCAGCAGTGGGGACATTATAGCCTATAATGTCCCCTTTTCATGTAAAGCGCCTGCCTGGGTTCGATCCAACGACCTACAACTCGTAAGTCGCGGCCGTTATCACTGGGCCACCACTGCTCTATTAACTACGTTATATTAGCAAAATTATGATGTCATGAAATCAAAATCAAATCAAAAGTCGTTTATCAGCACTATTTAAACGTCAAAATTACAGACAGTCCCCCAAAGCCGCCATCCGGGGGGGCCGTGCTCCTGGGGACACATACAGGGTTATAAATCAAAATCAAAAGTCATTTATTCAAACTAGGCTGAAAATCAGCGCTTTTCGAACGTCAAAGTTACTTAGGACAGTCCCCCAAGAACGCCCGCCTTTCACCACTTCCTAGTGCTTTAGCTGGGAAGAAGTGGCGCAACAAACTTCCCAGCAGCACAGCTGTCTGTGCAGTTAGAAGAACTTCTATACAATATTATGCAAAGTAATTAACATTTCAAAACAAAACATTACATTAAATTATTTTCCATATTTCATGTCAGTAAGCACACGCCAATATATCAACAAAAACATTAAAAACTACTCAAGCAGAAATAAAAACGTGAAAATTAATGACTTATTAAAAGCCTCCAGGTATAAAGGCGTGCCCGTTTAAATGTGAAAAAATTTATGAGCTATAAGCAAATCTTTTTTATTTTATCATCATTACTTATGGATGAAGGAGCCCTATACCTATAGTGTTGGTTATGACGGAATATACACTAAAGTTATAAAGAAGTGTCTCAATACATAGCTCCACATCTCAGTCACATTATTAATATGAGTATTTCTAACGGAATCTTCCCTGAGAAATTAAAAACGTCAATAATTATACCCTTGCACAAAAAAAAATGATAGACAAATTATGTCAAACTATAGGCCTGTCTTTTCAAAAATATTTGAGAAAGTCATTTATAAGTCATTGTACAACTACCTTGAGAAATCAAAGATAGTAAAGGAACAAAAGCGATTTCGCAAGCAAAAGTCTATCAATATGGCCATACACGACCTGCTTCTCCCTATTTTATCAAATGTAGATAAGAGAAATCCTGTATGTGCTATCTATATGGATCTAACTAAGGCTTTTGATTATGTGGATTATCCTATACTAATACATAAACTTGAAAAATATGCTATCAGGGGACATATACTTGATCTCATTCGATCTTACTTAACGGCTAGAAAGCAATTTGTAGAAATCACACAATTATGCTCAAACACCAGCTACGAGAAAAAATATCGTTCTGAAAGTGAGATAATTAAATACGGCATCCCTCAGGGTAGCGTGCTGGGACCCCTCCTTTTTTTACTCTACATTAATGACCTTCCGGGGCAAATAAACCACCCCATGGTACTATTCGCCGATGATAGCACCGTAGTGATTAAGTGTGATGATCCCAAAACTTATGAAAATGAAATAAATATGACATTAAATAGAATAATATCATGGTTTGACAACAATAATCTAATTATAAACTTAGAAAACACTAAAATTATGCATTTTTATCAAAGGATCCCACAAAAAATCCTTGACATTAGCTATTTAGGGACGAAAATAGAACCAGCTACTGCTACTAAATTTCTTGGTATTAATATAGACAATAATTTGACTTGGAGATCTCAGACAGACGAAATATGTAAAAAACTTCATAAATTTGCCTATGTTCTCTATAAACTATCAAAAATAGTGAGCCTAGAATCCGTACTAACAGCCTATCACGGCTATGTTGCATCAACACTCAGATATGGCGTAATATACTGGGGCAATTCAGTAGATAGAGAACTTGTATTTAGAGCCCAAAAAAGATGTGTCAGAGCTATGTGTAGCCTTAAAAGCACGGATAGTTGTCAACCGTTCTTTAAACGTTTAAAAATTCTGACCTTGCCATCGTTGTACATATACGAAACAAATGTGTTTGTCAAATCTAACATCTCATTATACAAAATAGCTGCTAAAAGTTACTACAGAAAATTACGCGATAAGAATAAGTCAGAACTCGAAGTGACTTATGGCAAAACTGCACTAATGAATAAAAGTACCTTCTGTATGGCCAAAAAAATATTACCTGAACAAATAAAAACGTTAAATCTGGACAATTTAAAAAAAGCACTATTTAAAATTTTGAAAAATAAATGCTATTACTCACTAATTCCTCATAAAATTATTCATTACCTCACCTATTTTGACGACCTTGAATTTTGTTTGATATTAACATTAATATGACATGTAACTTAATCTATTTGACATTTATTGAAATTGATTGTATTTTAAATTTGTATTGATGTGCATGTATCTATTAATACTGACTTTACTAGCGATGTGAAAGTTACGTAATTCTACCATTTAATGATATTTTAAAAGTAAATGTGTGTTAAAAAGTAAAAATTTGACAATGTTAATTAAATATATTTGTACGCCTCTGGGCAAAACATAGAAGATCTACCTATCTGTAACATTTCACACTCTGTTGTAATTTTACCTATGTTTACAAATAAAGTATTCTGATTCTGATTCTGATTCTGAGCTCGGGGCTAAATAATAACAGACGCACGCCTCGATCCATCAGGTTAAGCTACGCTTGCCGGGGTTGGTCTGTGGATGGGTGACCATCTTTACGTACCAATACTCCTTCGTACCTCGGAAACCACGTTAGGCCGTTGGTCCCGGCTGTCATTTGTAGATCTTTGACAGTCGTTACGGGTCGTCAGAAGCTCGAAAGTCTGACAACCAGTCTTACGAAGGGGTGTCAGGAGGTCAGTTAGGCAGTCGCTCCATGTAAAATACTGGTACTCAGCTGCATCCAGTTAGACTGGACACCGACTCTAACATAGTTGGGAAATGGCTAGGCAGATTGGTTGACATACGGGTACCCATCACGTCAGTAAAGCTTAGCCAGCCAATTTTCGCGGGAAGGTACTTATGGGTCACCGAGTCCCCTGGCAACACAGACAACAGGAAGGAATACGGGTGGGTTTTAGTCAGTAAGAGTCTGACACACCCTCCCGCTCCGCCCAGAGCGGGAGAAGTTATTTGATGATTTCCCACCCTCAAAAAAAAAAAAAAAGCCAGCCAATTTAATACGCGCAAGATTGAACATCGCCGAATAAAAATGAGCTGTAAAACAATTTTATCATTATACTGCAGGATATTCGTTTCACAAAGCACTTTTAAATGATACCAGTACACCGGCCAAGTGCGTGTCGGACCACGCAAAATGACGGGTACCGTAGTTGGGAAGTTGGGATGAATTTATCCCAAAATAAAACTTAATATTAGACAAGAACTTACTTAATGTAGTTGAAAAACATGTTCTCCCATACATCGATATATGCCACGGTCAATTCTTAACTGCAAATTTAAGTTGGTCGACTATTACTCGTTAACTTGTAAAGCCCACTTAGCTGTGATAGTTTTCCTTTTAAGGCGCTGACAAGACCCAATTGACCAAAATAGACTTCCCTTAAGAAAAAAAATTGCCAAATCTGTATAGTTTGTTGTAGCGGAAAAAATATATGTTAATTTTGAACATATTTCCCAGAACTTGTTTGTTACCAAAACAGGTTTTGAAAAATAATCTCGATACAAACTAACGTTAAACTAACCTCTTACCTTGAGTTCTAATCCAAAATACTGTATTAAATATCAACATACTTTACGTATTTAATTAATAACAAGAACGTCTTATTTGAATGCAGAACTTGGTTGTTTTTTATTTTCGATTACTCAACTCAATTTTGAGTAAAAAGATAATTGCTTCATATTTTGCAATGAATTACAAGCATTGTGTCATCACGCTTCTCTTTCTTTTCTATGCAATCTGACTGTGACCGCGGTTTAGGTGTTGTCAGCGTCTTAATTTCATTACATGTACTACTGTCATAAATATTTTCATATCTGCCTATATAACCCAAACATTAGCACTTCAATGCTTAATATTAGGCAAACGGATCCATGAACCGAAAAGTGGTGTTCACAGACCCACAATATTTTCGGCCTATCCAACGATACCCCAAACCATGGGACGAGGCATAAAAATAAAAATATCCACATTACGTACAAGAGAGGTACCCCAAAAAAATGTGTTCAAGATTATAGATATTTTAGCACTTTGTCGGCATGATTACCTAATATGTATACCTATGCCAAATTAGAGCTAGTACTAAGCGTCTCTGAGCTACAGCGGGGACAGACAGACAGACAGACATGGCGAAACTATAAGGGTTCCTTGTTTACTACGGAACCCTAAAAATGAGCTGTAAAACAATTTTATCGTTATACTGCAGGATATTCGTTTCACAAAGCAATTATTAAATGATACCAGTAAAAAGCTAACTACCTTCCCAGTAATGACGTTCCGTGACTTGAGCAAGGTCGCCGGAATAGCGACATCAAATGAAGGTTGATTTAGATTAGTTTATGATCGGATAACCCTGATAACAGAAGCGTGATTAGCGTGACACTAGATGTACTGATCAGGGGGTCTACTCTCTAAGTCCGTCAACGAAGATTGGGCCCGTCCGAGAGTAGTTGATCCGTCAAAACAAATGATAATAGGGTCTCACACCCATTTTTGAAAAGTGTCTTAATTAAATTCTATAGTGCTAATATGCCCCAAAAAAATCACAAAACTTTTATTCAATCGGTAAGTGCCATAAAAATGCATTTAAATTTTACATTTTCAAATTTCGCGCGTAGTTTGAATGCTAGACGCAGTGGATGCCATGTTGCTCTGTGGTCATGCCGTCACTTGGCTATGTAAACAAATGCGCTGATCTATTATCTAACTATCAGTTGACAGTTGACTCGTTTTAGTTTACACAGCGGTATGACGTAATAACATGGCGGCTACTATTTCATGGTGTTTTTTTACAGATTAGAAAAACTGAAAACGTTGAATTGAATTTTAAAATTTTATTTGTTATTTTTTTAACTAAAACTGACATTTTCCGACTCCTTTTTGCCTAAACTATCTCAATAATATATTTACAGATTTTTTCTCGTATAGGTATAGTAAAATACCCTATTACAATTTTTCGAACGGGACAAACACACTGCGAGTAGGGACAATCGTCAAATCGTGTTGTCGGGCTCCAAAGTAATCTTATGTCCGTAGGTGATACGGAGTAGAAAATGCCCGTAAATTCGGCCGAAACTACGGATTTAATGCTTAGGGGCCATTCAATCTCTCGCGTCCGGCCCTGGTTCATGCCATGGTACGGAGCGAGAGGGCATGGGCAGCCGTCACCTCCTTCTGCGAAGCAGTAATGCTCGCGAAGGAGGAGGCGGGACGGTTGAGGGATAGGCGTTTCGCGCCCTCTCGCCCCTAGCCGCCGCAGGAGACGCCCTGGGCGTCGGGAATCCCGGGCGGATTTACTTCCCGGCGGGAAGGTACTTATGGGTCACCGAGGCCCCCGCAACACAGGCAACGGAAGGAATACGGGTGGGTTTTAGTCAGTAAGAGTCTGACACACCCTCCCGCTCCGCCCAGAGCGGGAGAAGTTATTTGATGATTTCCCATCCAAAAAAAAAGGGGCCATTCAAGGGTTACGTAAGCATCAAAGGGGGGGGGGGGGGGTATTTGCTTTGCTTATTTTTGATGACATGGGGGACACGGGGGCGTCAGGATAGTGATTACGTCAGCAATATGTATTTACTTTTTCAACATTTTGATGATTCTGTTTTGAACAAATATTACAACACTACTTGTCTATGCTCGAAAGCGAATAGCATGTTCAGGGTTTCCCCAAAATAATTGATATTGCTAACTCGCTCTCACGCGGTGTTTTATGGTTAGTATATAAAGAACCGAAATAGGGAAATTACTGTTTTGAATTAAATGGACATTCAATTCTTGTATAGTCTATAAATTCCTTATAGACTCATGAATAACTATAATGAAACCGGAACAGATAAAAAATATATAACCAATGATTACGTAATACTTGAATAGCCACTAGGGAGGAGACCCCCAGAGACGTCCCGATCTATTCTGTAATAATCTCACTGTGAAAACATAGTGACGATACGTGTGCACACTTCTGGCGTTAGCGACGTAATTCAATAATAACGGCTCGTGAAGACTAGCGCGATATCGCAGTCGCGACAGACAGACAGCAATATGCCTGTCGCGCCCGCGATATCGTCCCAGTCTGCACGAGCCTTAATGGTGAAAGACGACAATGGCCGCCTTTTATCATTTTGTTTTGACAGATTGAAAACAAAAGTGAGAAAATAAGCAAAAGTAACACGACCGCGAATTGAATTTATTTCCAAATTCGAAGTTTTTTTTTTAATTAATAACGTTGTTGATCATTTAAGGTTTTATTTCATACAATAATTCATTCTCTGTAATATAAAGTTAGTTTCATGCATGTATACACGGCTACATATCAAGCTATTAATTTCCAATATAAGCTGTCATCGCATTGTATAGGATTTCCGTTCTATGAGAGGTCAGCTTATACTGGAAATGTACAGCTTGATATGTAGCCGTATGTACAGTCTGCACATAAAGTTACCACAAACTGTCTTTCTCCAAATGATTTTAAACCTTAAAATGTTGATGGTTATGTTCCAAATCGAATAAGAAAATTTGACTGTGCTAACTTGACGAGCTGGCGACTATAATTATTAATAAGCAAGTTACAGGCTAGATTGTAATGTGAATAAAGTAACACTAACCGTGAGGAATACACACACATACACACTACAATATAGGAAAAAAAAATACTTCAAGAACGCTTCACCTAAGATTTTACGGTGATATTTTTTTTTTACAGATAAGACGTCTCTCTAAGCACTAAATCCGTAGTTTCGGCCGAAGTTATGGGCTTTTCCTACTTCGTATCACCTACGGACATAAGATTACTTCGGAGCCCGAACTGAGAATGAATGACAACACCATTTGACAGTTGTTCCTACTCGCAAAGTGTTTGTGCCCGTTCGAAAAATGTAATTTGTCACTTGTTTTGACGGATGAACTACTTTCAGACGGGCTCGTACCTTCGTTGATGGACTTAGAGAGTAGACCCCTGCCGGGGTCGCGGGAAGGTACTGAAGGGTCACCGAGGCCCCTGGCAACACAGGCAACAGGAAGGAATACGGGTGGGTTTTAGTCAGTAAGAGTCTGACACACGAAGTTATTTGATGATTTCCCATTAAAAAAAAAAAGAGTCCCCCTGATCAGAACATCTGCTGTCAACTCACTAACTTTTCCATGTCTATTGCAAATTGTGGGGCAATGCTTTAATAAAACCCGGCCTAGTTGGGATGAATATTTATATCTCTAACCTTATTTTTTTATAAACCTTACCTTATTATTTTCATTATCCTTGCTATTTTTTATTCACATGACATCATTATTATTGATCGCTATTTTTATTATTTTAAATTAATAGAATTGTATTTAATTTGAATTTTATTAATTGCATTGTAATCTAAACTTAAATTATGAAATTATTATTAGTATTTTTATGTAATTGCTAATAATTACTAAATGTGTACTGCATGCTTTATGTATAAACCAAGACGTGAAATCTAAATATTTGCACGGCTGGAATGCCTAATATAGTAAAACCCATAAATCCTAAGAACTTAAGTCAGCTACCTACTTATATTCTTGCAAATAAATAATTCGAGGTCGGCTGTCAGCAGGGCGATCCCCTCGGGCCAGCAATTTTTAGCTTGGCTATAAATCCGATTATTCAAAATTTAAAATCGAAATTTAACGTTTGGTATTTGGATGACGGAACCCTGGGAGGCGATGTGGACACTGTGTTATCTGACTTATCAGATATTAAAACAAATTTCGAAAATATTGGTTTAGAATTAAATTTTAGAAAATGTGAACTCTTTATTCAAAAAACTTCTTACAGTTTGGATAATTTAAAATCCAAGTTAAATTTTCTGGCACCCAATATCAAAATAGTAGACAGAAAGTCACTTTGCCTCCTGGGTTCTCCCATCTTTGAAGAATCTTTTCCTGATTATATTACTAACACTATTTCTAAATTCCAAAGTCACGCAAATTGTTTACTCGAAATCAGTCCTCATTATGCTCTTATAATTCTAAAGTTTTGCGTTTTTGTCCCTAAATTTACTTATGTGCTTCGCTGTAGCCCTTTTTGGAAACATCCAAATTTGCTTTCACCAATAGACGATTTAGTCAAAACTAGTTTAGAAATGATTTTAAATATTCAGCTCAATGAACCATCTTGGTTACAAGCATCCCTCCCTATTCGGTTTGGCGGTTTAGGAATCCGCAAAATTTCGAGTGTTGCTTCCCCAGCCTTTTTGTCGTCCACCCATAGCACGTCACGTCTCATAGGTAATGTCCTAAGGGCTTTGCCCACAAACTATGAGACTGCGGGCTTGGAGGATGCCAAGAATGCTTTTCAAATTGCTTGCCCGGGTAAAGAATTTCCAGACAACCTAAAATCTCAAAGGAGCTGGGACGATATTTATTGCGATTTAACATACAAATCGATTCTGAGCCGCAGTTCAGGTCCGGATCGCGCAAGACTTTTGGCGGTCGGAACCAGAGACGCCGGTCATTGGCTACATGCCCATCCTTCTCCATATACCGGTACCTTCCTGGATCCGACCTCGCTTCGTCTAGCGACTGGTCTGCGGTAGTGTTGCCCAAATGCAAGAACAAGACGAGACTTAGCCAGTCTTGGTCTTGGTCTTGCGCCAATACACCTGGTCTTGGTCTTGGTCTTGGTCTTGCGCTCCCAGTCTTGGTCTTGGTCTTGGTCTTGCAGCAAGAGTCTTGCAAGTCTTGCAATTACCTATTAGTCTATTACTATTTATTAAAGTTTACTTTAAATCTTAGAAAAACGTATTAGAATTGGAACAATGTGAGCTTGAATTAACATAGCCATAGTAAAGATCAAGCAGATTAATAAATAACTGAAGATTTGATAAGAAATTCGAAAAATCAACTGACCTATATGTCGTTTTCCATGGAAGTAACTGTTTCTTAGTAAACATTTATGATTTATAAGCTTACATTTGCTAAAACATGTAAAAAAACAAATTAATTACAATAACTTGACTGTATTTTAAAGAACAATACTTATCTGTCTAGAAAGAGATTGAACCCTCAACTTATAAGAAATTTAATAAAAGAGTTTTACGATTTATCATTTATTTGAATAAAAAATAAAATACAACACAAATCAACAGCTTTATCATTAGGTTATGATACTTTATATCAATTTTTTTGACCAAGAATTAATACAAAGTAACCATCTGGCTGACTCATCACTTAACCTATTTCTATGTTTTCTAATTACTAATGATGCTTTAGAAAATAACCTCTCAGCAGGTACTGAAGTTGCAGGTATTGAGAGAAAATCACGGGCCATTTTCGATAAAATCGGATACTCTGTCTCATGCGTCCTCCACCAATCTAAAATGTCTTCCGAGCTGGCAGTTCTTGGTTTTCTGAGGTACTCCTCCAACTCGTCTATCACTAAGCCTTGAAGACAAGATCCAGATGACGTCGAGGGACATTCATAGAGTTTATCAAAGTCTATTACGTCTTCATCTTCATCACATACTTTATTTTCTTTTTCTGGTAATTCCAGAGATTTGTTCAGTGAGTGTAGACTTTTATATTCTTCATAAAGTTCATTGAACTTGCGCAGACTTTCTGTTTTAAGTTGCTTCCCCTACATTGTCAGGTCAAAAGTCTGAGCCTTATGCCTTGGGTCTAAAATTAAAGAAGTACAATAAATCCAGTTGCTCTTCTTGTAATGTTTAAGCATTTTGTCTCGAGCTGCTTGGAAAGCTAGAATGAGCCTTTCATCCACTTCAGATCGATTAGGTTTCTCATCTAACTGTTTTACCATGGATTCAATTTTATCTAGCAAGAGATTGAATGATACAATGACTAGCGGTAATGTAACATATTTGTCTCCACCAAGTTTTGTACTTAAAAGTTTAAAGTTTATTAGAAATTTATGTAATTTTTCGAGTACCTGCCATTCATTAGCTGTGATTTGAAAATCATTTAATTCGGTGACAGAACTGCACAATATGTCAATGCCCGCTCTCACTTTTAAACCAAATAAGTCTCACTTTTAAATATAATTTACCAAAATTAAGTACTTAGTTGTTACTGGCCGATTAAATGAAAATATGGGTGTTTATAAAAAATATTTAAGACGATAATTACATACTTAATATGTCGCACCCCTAGATGAAAACACCACTAACTCAAAAATACTTACGTAAGTTAATGGCGTTTTTGAAAGTATCGCATGAATAGCTACGCGGAGTTAAAATTCTTTTAACTGTTAAAAAAATATTCTTACCTGTCCACTTCTTCCAGCGGTTACTAAAAAGCTTGTGATATCTCCACTTAATTTTGGTTTAACAGGAAGAAATATTTCTGATTCCTTTTTGTGGAAAGATATTAGATGTTTCCTTAAGCCCGAAGTGTTTCTGTTTTTCATTTTTATTTCAATCTTTTTATGTTGGCACAATTTACAGAAGGCAGTTTGGGATGCATGAATTATTTCGAAAAACTCCTCAAATTTGCTTTTGGGTCTTTTAGATCTGTGACTCAAACTCTCGTTACTCGGACTAGAATAATTTGAATCTTCGTCACTCATATTAAATTGTACACGTGATACGTTTTTAGAAAACAACGAGAATTAGTAAAAACAATTATTAAGTTAGACTCGAAGCACAGCTCAATTGGAAATGACTGGAATTAAAATAATTCCTTTATTTATAGTACGTTTCCTTGCTTTCTACCGCGCCGCCTCGCCACGTGCCGGCTCTATGAAAAGGATGCCGCCGCAAATCAAACAATGCCGCGTGCGGCCTACAAACACACACTAAATATTACCTACTTGTACAGACGCGACGCGTGAATAAAATAGAATTAGTGCCAATCACTATTCTTTACATATAAGTGAATGTTTTGGCGTACATCTATACTAATATTATAAAGCTGAAGAGTTCGTTTGTATGTTTGATGACAGAAGTTTTAAAATAAATAAATAAGTCCTGAACGTCACTATACCTCCAAAGTTACTATTCCTCGTGGACGAAGTCGCGGGCACAGCTAGTAAATACTTACTCTCATCATCTCTCTCAGAGATATTCGGGCTGGTAAGTAATACAAAACTCTTATCGCAGGCTTTTTATTTTATTAGTAGGTAAGTACCTACGCTTTTTATATTATTTTATTAGTTTTGTAGAATTTTTTTACACGTTTCAAGTATATTTAAAAGTGGCTACAATATTTATTAAACGGGTGATATTTGAACACTTTTTTGCTATTTTTTCTTGTAAAAACTTAAGAAATATAATGACTAAATGTACAATAATAGTACCTAAGTAATTAGTTTAAAACCATATAAGTAATCAATATTATAATATATACTTACTAGAATGAATTAATATGACATCTACTACCTATCCTTACCATTTTATCCTAATCATAATACTACTTGCGTGATCAGTATAATGTATTCATTTTCATTCTAAGCACTCTGAAACTTATTTATTCATTGGAACACCTGTAGGTACTCTTAAAAAAATTCGAAATTATTTTGCATGAGTATACCTACGCCCTATGGCGGCAATCAAATAGTGTCACAAATGTTATGATTTCGGCGTGGCGGCAACGATTGTTTTAGATTTCAAAAGAAGCCGCCGGCGCGTGTATCATAACCATGTACTTCCGAAAAGCGGCAAATTTCTTTGAGAAGTAAGTACAAAACCTTTGATGCCGCATTATCAAAGTGCCGATGGTTAAAACATAACTATGCATGCACTCAGTTTGATTTTAATAGATATTTTTTTATTCGCTATGTTTATGGTATTAGTCGTAATGCGCATAGGTCCAGTTTTTCATATTCTTTGATACAGTTTTTTGCGTCTCATAGAATTCCTAAGCGTACCTACCTATACACCGAACTGTTACACCTAACTACTCAGTGAAATAGCGCTAAGTCCTAGCTGCAAGACGCAAGAGTCTTGCAGGCTATGTCTTGTTCTTGCTCAAGTCTTGCACGGTCAGTCTTGGTCTTGGTCTTGCTAAAAATACGCGGTCTTGTTCTTGGTCTTGGTCTTGCAAAAACGCAAGAACAAGACCAAGACTGCAAGACCAAGACTGAATTTGGGCAACACTAGTCTGCGGCTTGGGGTCACGTTATGCACTCCACACACATGCCCTTGTGGCACGGACGTGGACCGACTGGGTCACCACGGACTTTGTTGTCAAAAAAGTGCAGGCCGCTTTTCAAGACATGCGACACTTAATGACATAATCCGCCGGTCACTTGCCAGCATCAATGTGCCTGCTCTTCTTGAGCCGACTGGCATTGTCAGAGATGATGGCAAAAGACCTGATGGTGTGTCTTTGGTCCCGTAGAGTTTGGGACGGATGCTTATGTGTACCTGTGTAGACACACTGGCACCGTCCCACCTCCAACGGACTACTTCTAAAGCAGAAAATGCCGAAAATCTGAAAGTTATTAAATATGGAGGCCTGGGCAGAGACTACAACTTTGTGCCCTTTGGCGTCGAGACCCTCGGTCCGTGGGGTCCCAGTGCGCATAAGTTATTTGCGGAAATTGCGAAACGTCTAGTTGATGTAACTGGTGACCGAAAAGCTGGCGGCTTTCTCGCGCAACGCATCAGCATTGCAATTCAGCGAGGAAATGCCGCCAGCATCCTCGGTACAATGCCCCGAGGGCCTTTTTTAAGCTTAACTTAGTTTTAATTTAATTTAGTTAATGTTAATAATCATCTTGTAATTTGGTTATGTAAATAAATGTTTAATTAAAAATAATTCGTTCATTCATTCAATTATTCTCTCAATACTGGGAAATGTCTTACTCATAGGTTATTTAACTGACGTGTAATGTTAAGTCGTATGTATTAATCACGCCAGCGGCTATACAGCAGGCATTAGTCATGCTCTGTGTAAAATATTCACAGTTAATTAAGGCGTGTAAGCACGAACGAACAAAGCATGGTGAACAGAAGCGTCGAACACAGAACATTTGGTTCTTACGTGTGGACGTGAGAACAGTGGTGGGCGTGGTGGCCCAGGGTAACGGCCGCGACTTACGAGTTGTAGGTCGTAGGTTCGAAACCTAGACAGGCGCTTTACTTTGTGTAAATTATTTCATTACCACAGCTCTCAAAACGGTGAACGAAAACATCGTGAGGAAACCGGCATGTCTTACGAGTAGAACAAAAAATTCGAAGATATGTGACATCTACCAACCCGCACTGGGCCCGTGTAGTGGATTACGGCCCACTCTCTCTCACAGAGACGAGGCCTGTGTCCCAGCAGTGGGAACATTATAGGCTGATTATGTATGTAGGTACGTGTGGACGTAAATGAGCAAAACGAACACGAACACAGTTCGACTTGTGTTCGCGCTCAACCGCCCCGCTCTCTTTATTAGCCATGGATTCGCCGTTGGAAGTGGTACACTGGTAGATAGGTGGCTGAGAAAATGCCGCCCCGCCGTCGCGCACAAATTTCTCCGAGGACCGTCCACGCAGAAAAACGAAATTGGATCGCAACGAACATTTTTGACGAACATAGTGTCTGATCTTGAACATGCAAACAAAGTGTTCGAAGTTCGTGTTAGCCATGTTCTTGTTCGTTCGTGCGTACACGCCTTTAGGTATTGTCAGATACCATAAAATGTGGAACACAAAGCAACAATAAAACCCTTTTCGCCCCCGTGTTTGAGCCATGTTTTTTTTTCATAGGCTTCTTTTTATAGTACAGTCAGCGTCAAAAATATCGGGATGAACCGACTGTTTAAAATGATCTCAACAACTACGAAAATTAAACTTTATCTCGATTTGATAAAACTCTTGTCAGAATGACAGTAGTCGTGTACTTTCTTCATTTTGAAACAGTTCTTGTGTCATTTAGTTAATATTTAATTTTCATAATTGTTTAGATCATTTTGAACAGTCTGTTCATCCCGATATTATAGACGCTGACTGTACACCATCTAGACACAAGAATAGAAATCATCAGTCATGTTTGTGCACCACAGTACCTAAGTGTCAGTTTTTTTTTTTTTTGGCTTCGCACGTTTTGTGCATTTAGCCAATGTAAAGTGTCAGTTTCTCAAACGTAAATTAATGTAGGTAACAAATTGTCAAGCGAGCATAAGCTGATACGATTGGCTGAAGGGCGGGGGTTTTAGGGGACTGTTTTATGTAATCTTGACGTTCGAAAAGTGCTAATTCACAGCCTAGTTTGAATAAGTGACTTTTGATTTTGATAATTCATTCAACTAATTGCAGCATTTTACAATTGACAATGGTGCCGATTCCCTTATTCACAAACTAAACTAAATTTAACTTCAGTGCATCTTTTTCTTTCTATTTCAATAAGAAAATGACAGAAGATAAATTCTAGTTTAGTCCTGTCAAATTAATCAGCGCTTGACGTAAATTGACGTAATTTTACTAGGCAAGTTTTTAATCACGTTAAACTTATATGGAGTAGTGGCAGGCGCTAATTAATTTGACAGGACTAAACTAAAATGTATCTTGTGTCCTCTTCTTAATGAAATAGAAAGAAAAAGATGCACGAAACTTAAATTTAGTTTAGTTTGTGAACAAGGGAATCGGCACCAATAGGGGGGTTTTTTTTTTAGGGTGGGAAGTCATCAAATAACTTCTCCCGCTCTGGGCGGAGCGAAATACCTTCCCGCGAATGTCGACCCCTGGAAAACCGATTTCGACCCCAAGGGGCCAACCCCTTTGGGAATCCCTGATGTAAACAATAGTACGTATTGATATACAAATAATTATCAGGTTTTGGGAAGACAAACTCAATGTCATGCAAAAGAAAATTTAAATTCAAGGTCACAGAAATTCAAATGTGTACCAAATTTCAACATACATAACCGGTCCAGTAAATTCGGAGCAAATCAGATGTGACAGATGGACAGACAGCCAGAGACACGGCAGTGGCGTGCCGTCCATAGAGGCAATTAGGCCTAGCCTACCCTACAAACAACGCCAAATGCATTTATTTTAACTATGTAATACAATAACACAAAATATTAAAAAAAAAGTTAAACTCCTGTTAAAACTCTTATAGAAACTTGTCGCAGACGCCACGTGACTCACAGTTCGACGGAGCTTACGTACGCAAGGCAAGGATTCCTTTCGCCTACATTTCGTTCATAAATTTACGCACACTCGTGTATATTTTCGTGTGTATGAACGGCACACAATAGTGCAATGGTTTAAATTAGGGGCGTAACTCCGGCGGCAGGAGCTTGGTCCTCATTGGTTGTGTGTAAAGTGAAGATTTAATGAATGAAAAATATTGAAGACCAATTCCCAATTTTTGGACATTTCCCCGAATTGCGGGGAAGTTTCCTTCATGACTACCAGACTACTAGAGACAATTAAAAAAAAGGGTGGTATTGTTGAATTTATACCTTCCAAAAGATCTTTTGGAAGGTGTGCGTAAATTTATCTTGAATAATGTGGTGAGTTATTGTATGTAGAGCCGCGCTGTGATGTTGCGCGAATTAGTTTTTTTTTTTTTGGAGAACCACTGCACGCCACTGAGACACGGGTGTTCCTATAAGGGTTCAGTTTTATCCTTTAGAGGTACGGAACCCTAAACAAGTATGGACATCTCTAGGAACGTAAAAATTACTAATGCGTTCAAAAATAATATAAAATATCCTCCGTCCCGATAAGCCAAAGCTGTATATTTTTGAAAATTATCTATAAATTTAAAAAAAGTGCTTAGTAGTAAGTCATAGTCAAATTATTAATTTCAAATAGTCACATAAAAGACCCTTTGAACGTCAAAATTTACATAAAAATAGAATTGATTCTATTATCTATGATATCTATCCCCCTAAAGAAAATGAATTATATCCAATGATTACCTACATAAACAGATTAGGTAGGTACGTAATTTAGGTAAAGTCTCATCTCGTATTTAAAGGGATAAGAAGAGACAATACTATACCTACTTAGTCATGGTCTTGGTCCTGTCCTGCAGTCGGTGTGGTAGCATATTAAGAGAGTGGCCATTGTTTTTTCATGTTAGTTTTCTATTTCGCCACGTTTGTTAACCATTTCATACTAAGCTCAAGGTCATGATATTTAAGCGGTAATTGAACTTATGGCCGTGAGTATAAATGCGGTCAGTGCATGTTGTTAGTCGAAGCAAAATAAGCAATGCTGACCTACTTAACACACGGTTAGCGTAGGGCATGGTCTTTTTTTTATTTTTTTGTGTGGAAAATCATCAAATAACTTCTCTCGCTCTGGGCGGAGCTAAAGGGTGTGTCAGACTGTTACTGACTAAAACCCACCCGTATTCCTTCCGTTGCCTGTGTTGCCAGGGGCCTCGGTAACCCTTTAGTACCTTCCCGCGACTCCGGCTGGCATCGGCCCTAGTGGACCCCTACACTTGTGCTGACGACATCTCTTTGAGGCGCACGTGGAATACAACGCACCGTCGACCCGGGCCTGGTCCTTACCGGACAGTGAACTACCTATTGCTCACCGTCGTCGGGGCATGGTCTTGAAGTGAGATTTCCGCTTTTTGTTGGTAACGGAAACAGTGCGCTCGCACACGGTATACTTTTCAGGGTTCGTACCCAAAGGTTGCCAACGGGACCCTATTACCACAGTATAAAAATATACAGTAGGACGACGCCTTTGATCTCGTGGTAAATGCCGACGACGCCGCGACGTGTGAGCATTGTTGCGACAGCTAGGGTTGTCCCAAGTAAAGAATATGTATTAATTAATTTTAGATCAACATCGTCATCAATATTATTATTATAAACAATAATGAACAATTATCCTTGTTAATCGAAAAATACCTGCAAAAACCTAGTTGTATAAATACGCGCCTTCATTATTAATATGACCCTGTACTTAGATTTTTTAAAATAAAAATATTGTTTGAACTAAGCGCTGTGTATGCTGTGTGGCCTTGACTTGACGTCAGGGTTGGCTTTTTGGAGGCTGTCTATTAAAAAAAAATTAAGATTAAAGATTTACTAGTTGACAGCAATGCGAAGGAAGTTATCGACGCCATTTTTTAGTTTGTTAATAGGTTTAGTTAAGTAAGGTTAGGTTAGTTAAGTATTCAAAAAATATCCAATGAACATACATAAACTAACGCCTTCTTCCCATGGGGCTAGGCAGAAACTTTAGAACGCCACCTGCTACGCTCCTTACATAGGTACTATTTTCGCTTCGTGTACGTTCATACATCCAAAGCATATATTAAAAAAAATACAAAAAAAATATCCACTACGACAAAGGGAATAAATTATTTATTTTCAGAACTCGGTCTTCGGTTTCTTTTTTCGTGTTTTGCCAGCGACATCACAAAAAGATTTTTATTTTCCACTTTTGGTTAAGGTACCTACCCCACCCTAATTCGTAAGAACAGTGTCAGGAAGCTCCATCATACATTGATAAAAATACGTATTATTGAAGCTAAGTAACTCAAAAACTACCCAAGCAAAGTAAATAAAATTTATATGGAACCACTGCGCAAGTTTTCTCTACCAAATGAAAAATAATCACGTAAATCAGCCCAGTAATCACTGAGAAATAGATGAGGAGTAAGTAGGTACAAACACGGAACAGAAAAAGTGAGTGCAAACATGAAAAACAAAAAACTCGCCGATTGCATAACCTCCTTTTTTTGACGTTCGGGTAAAAAGGATTATCAACTTGTTTATTTATTTAAGAATCTTCACTTTTGTGGATTAAAAGTAAATATGTAGATAAAAAATAAGTGCATTTTCACCTGCTTGCCAATATTGTAAAATTGTTGCATGACGAACACGACTGCACAGACTGAAAATGACTCAGCTGGCGCCATTGTCTGCGACGCAATTGCTATCGGAATACCTACAGTGGTTCGATACATATAAACTCACGCCTTCTTCCCATGGGGGTAGGCAGAAACTACAGAACTATTTTTTTTCGTAAGACAAGCCTATTTTGGTCATTTGCCTCTTGTAAGCACCTTAATAGGCAAATACATACAAGAGTTTTAGTAGAATCTATCTTCAGAATTATATCTATCAACAAACCACGTGCCCCAGGCGATTTTCCATCGTTAAATACGACGAACTTACATACTAAAAGATTTTTCAAAAAAGTCTTTCTTTCTTGTTGCTCATTTCGTAACTTATGGAAGTCTCAGTTACTATTGGAATACCTACATCGGTTAGTACTCATCATCTGCCTGCCTTTTCCCAACTATCTTGGGGTCGGCTTCCAGTCTTACCGGATACAGATGAATACTAGTATTTTACATGGAGCGACTGCCTATCTGACCTCCACAACCCAGTTACTGGGTAACACGATACCCCTTGGTAAGACTGGTTATCGAACTTTCGAGCTTCTGACGACTGTCAAACATTTAGAAATGACAGCCGGGACCAGCGACTTAACGACTTAACGACTTAAGGCGCTGACAAGACCCAATTGACCAAAATAGGCTTCGCTTAAGAAAAAAAATTGCCAAATCTGTATAGTTTGTGGTAGCGGAAAAAATATATGTTAATTTTGAACATATTTCCCAGAACATGGTTGTTACACTTGTTACCAAAACACGGTTTGAAAACAAAATCTCGATACAAACTAACGTTAAACTAACCTCTTACTTTGAGTTCTAATCCAAAATATCTGTATCAAATATCAACATACATTACGTATTTAATTAATAACTAGAACGTCTTATTTGAATGCAGAACTTGGTTGTTTTTTATTTTCGATTACTCAACTCAATTTTGAGTAAATAGATAATTACTTCATATTTTGCAATAAATTACAAGCGTTGTGGCATCGCGCTTCTCTTTCTTTTCTATGGAATTTGACAGTGACCGCGGTTTAGGTGTTGTCAACGTATTAACGGCTTAACGTGCTTTCCGAGGCAGGATGGGGTCTTGGTATGTAAAGATGGTCACCCATCCACGGATCAACCGCGGCAAGCGTAGATTAACCTGATCGATGGACCTGTGCGGCTCTTATTACTTAGCCACAAGCCCCAGCGGTTAGTACTATCCATTAAAAAAGGTTTTATAGTCAACACACGACTTATCGCAGAACCTACATAATTGTCTTGCTTTTGATTTTGTACATAAGATTTTCGTTCGATTAGTGACCGACCGAAGTTTCGTTTTCTTTTTTCGTCATAAACCAGTCAAAAATCAGTAATTGTCCGTGAATTGTCGTGAGTCATACGGGCGACTTCGTAAATCTCGGCAATATCAGCAGTGCTATTCTGTAACCATCTCACCGTGAAACCTTATGTGCAGTGAGCGTGGAGTGAACTGTCAGTGTCATCACACCTGATGCTAGGGATGGACCAAGGATTACATTTACAATCATAATCGAGATTTTAATAATATTTTTATGCTAATTCTATTCTATGATCAATCGAAAAAGCATAAAAATAATATTAAAATCTCGATTATGATTGTAAATGTAATTCATCATCAGCGGAATGACACTGACAGCTCACTCCACGCAAGAATTCATGGTGAGATTTTTACAGAATCGATATGCAGGTGACGTACGGCTAAGTTCGGGGTGAATCAGATTCGATCGTGGTTTCACTCAGCTGACCTAACATGTACGCGGTTTTGTTTTGATGTTGTGAAGCGAGGACATGTTATATTTTTTCTTCACACGGATAAATTAATGGGTTTTGAACTTTTTTCAAATTGACAAACGTTTGTGAAATATATGATTATTGAATTATCTCTGAATTATCGTGTTTTATTTATTTTAACCAACCCGCACTGGGCCCGCCTGGTGGATTACGGCCCACTCCCTCTCACAGAGAGGAGGCATGTGTCCCAACAGTGGGAACATTATAGGCTGAATATGTGTATTTCTTTTAAAGCTTTTTGCTCTTTCTCTCCCTAGGTGTAAAAAAACAAACAAGATATCACTGTACAGTGGAAATATTAATATTTTTAATGTCTAAATTGTTTTCGTTTTCGGCCGAAAATAAGACAAAAGCCGAAGCTTCTTTTTCGTTTTCGGTTGAAAATCCATTTTCGATCGGACACTAATTTTGATTTATTTTAGTTTTCGTCCTAACTTTCGTCAAACTTATTGTACTTTCTAGATTTTATGTGAATGATGTGGTCTTCTGCAATTGTAAGCGCACACTTGTATCAGTCCCTGCATTTGTAAATATGCATGTAACAGTTGTTTATCCCCTGTGTTGAAAATAGAGAATTTACTAATGTCTATGAACAAATCATTTCCCTCCTGCAAAAAAGACGAACTGCCACACAATGGTGCCGATTCCCTTGTTCACAAACTAAACTAAATTTAAGTTCGGTGCATATTTTTTTTCTATTTCATTAAAAAAAGGACAGAAGATAAATTTTAGTTTAGTCCTGTCAAATTAATCAGCGCTTGACGTAAATTGACGTAATTTTAGTAGGCAAGTTTTTAATCACGTCTAAACTTGTATGGAGTAGTGGCAGGCGCTGATTAATTTGACAGGACTAAACTAAAATGTATCTGCTGTCCTTTTCTTAATGAAATAAAAAGAAAAAGATGCACTGAACTTAAATTTAGTTTAGTTTGTGAACAAGGGAATCGGCACCAATTAGGTACATACTAACAGAATTTCCAAAAAATCGTACTTGGTGCTGCACCATGCACTTTCGTGATTTATGGAACTTTTGTACAAAATTTAATGCTTAGACCCAGCGGGTTAGACTCTGTTATCTGTCAGCAACTTTGTGATTTTTACTAAGTTGTGTGCTTCGCACGGGTTTTAAGACAAAACATCGAGATTTCTTTATTATAAGTAGATTAGTTTAATATTGGCGTCGATTCCCTTGTTCACAAACTAAAGTAAATTTAAGTTCAGTGCATCTTTTTCTTTCTATTTCATTAGGAAAAGGACAGAAGATACATTTTAGTTTAGTCTTGTCAAATTAGTCAGCGCTTGACGTAAATTGACGTAATTTTAGTAGGCAAGTTTTTAATCACGTCTAAACTTGTATAGAGTAGTGACAGGCGCTGATTAATTTGACAGGACTAAACTAAAATTTATCTTCTGTCCTTTTCTTAATGAAATAGAAAGAAAAAGATGCACTGAACTTAAATTTAGTTTAGTTTGTGAACAAGGGAATCGGCGCCATTATCGTATTATACACACAGTGGTGACCCAGTGGTAACGGCCGCGACTATATTTACAGTTGTAGGTCGTAGATTGGAACCCAGGCAGGCGCTTTACTTTGTGTAAATTATTACATCACCACTGCTCTCAAAACGGTGAAGGATTTTCCTTCACCGTGGACGTGAGAACAGTGGTGGTCGTGGTGGCCCAGGGTAACGGCCGCGACTTACGAGTTGTAGGTCGTAGGTTCGAAACCTAGACAGGCGCTTTACTTTGTGTAAATTATTTCATTACCACAGCTCTCAAAACGGTGAACGAAAACATCGTGAGGAAACCGGCATGTCCTAGAACCAAACAATTCGAAGACATGTGACATCTACCAACCCGCACTGGGCCCGCGTGGTGGATTACGGCCCACTCCCTCTCACAGAGAGGAGGCCTGTGTCCCAGTATTGGGAACATTATGGGTTGATTATGAATTGTACACATAAACCTTACGGAATTCATTCTCTAAATCTGCAACTGAAAACTGCATCTTAATCTGTTGCGAACAGTTTAAGATGAACAACGTGGTCACACAAACGTTACAGACACGAAAAGTGTCTTTAATTTATAATATGTATGTTAGATATAGATTAAAATGTTTTGCTGTTTTTGTTCAATATTTATAAAACTCAATAAATGAGAAATTCAACCTTCTTTTTTCAGTAAGTATAATTAAATTAACAAAAAAACATTTAACATTTATCATAGCAGATATGATAAATGTTTTTATTTTGTTAATTTTTTTGTTAGTGTTTTTGATTTCTGTAAGTATTTTTGTAACACTTTTACACGTCAATCATATTTTAAAAACGATAAGTTTCTGGCCTCAGACACGGCAAAAACAAGGCATGACCTAATTTAAACCAAAGCCAGTCAATAATAAAAATAGTTTGAAATAGCAAAGGAATTGAACATTAAAAGTATGCCTTTATTTTCTGAATATCTATTAAAAACTCTTTACTCTGTTGACAGATCGAAATCTTTTACGTAGACCACAGCGCAGGGAGCAATGGCCAGAGAATTAGGTCATCGCGTACCTAGAATAATGCACCAACGAATGCCGCAGAAAATGCATTTGACATAATAGGAAGAATGTAGCATTATCTTTGCACTTTGCTTTCACATTAAAAGCAAATTTTTGACGTTAAAAAAGTTACTGTTTGAAATTGCGCCGAAAACTTGTTGACATACGAGTAATAGGCATTATAATTTTAATTCCTTTGCTTTGTTGTCTGATACTGGTGAGTCTTTTATTCTTGTATTTTAATATTAAAATGATTAAAAACGTAATAAAAATGTATTTGAATAAATAAACATGGAAACAATAAAAAAAAACTTACTTGGCTGAAGTGGAACTCTCGGGGTAGAGACATTTTCGTGTTTTTATATCAGGTGGCAGCGATATGCAATGAAAGTGGTCTTCAGATTCCGTGCACTCTAGCTTAAAAGCACTTTTTTCAGCGGCACGAGCCGTATTATACATTTGTTTAAAATTACCAATACTCCTTAATGACGCCGTTTTAACTAATTTGCAAAACTTCTAAATTCAAATCCAATAATATCCCACCAAAATGTTTTTAGAAAAAGCCAAACGCCGATGTTTTTTTTTTTTGTTAAATGAATTACGGATGAACGCACGACATTTTCGGCTTTGATTTAAAAAGGAACGATGCTTTTATATGGCAGTCTATTGGCACCGTAGATTTATTATTATTTAATTATTTTTCTGTATAAAATGTTCTGTTTCCGACTTGACGGGTTCACTAATGTAATGTAATAATACGTCGGGAGTCTGCGCGGTAAAGCGATCGATATTTGAATGAACCTACGAAGATTGAACTTTCGGTCCGTGTTGCTGTTGAAAATATTGATTTTATTTTATTTTTGTCCTGGCAACTAAATGAGTCGTTCCCTTCATTCATTAGTGACAGCCCGCGGAATTCAAGTTTTCATTTTTGCAAATCTGTAATAGGTCGTACAGTCGAATTCTCGCCACAGTGTGCTTTTGGGTAACACGTGTGTTCAGAATTTTTTTTGTTTTTCGGTGATATTGTGTTTACTGTGACTTGTTATTGTGTTTGTCTTTGTGCTGTACCGTTGTTACCTACTACCAGGTTTGTTTTGTGTTTGTTTTTAATTTGATATTGGTCATCATTATCCATATTCAATATGAATATGGATAAGAATAAACCCCCTGACCCCCCTGATGATACCCCTACAACCCCCTTAACCGGCTTTTCCCAGTTTAACCCAAGCCCCACACGCAACCCATTAAGCCAGTTTGCAGATGTGGTCTGTAATCTGGAGTCCCAAATCCTCTCACCTCAGTCTAACATCCGTAAACGTCCCGGTAACGAAGATGTATCCAATCGTCCTACAAAACAACCGAGAACCCATATAGGTCGTGTAAGGTACTCAGTAACAGATAAAGGACCTTTTATCGTTCATGTTTCCCGTCAGGAAGCCCAAACAAATTCTCCAACTACCCTACATCCAATTTCATTCGGGCGCTTTTTGGCAAACCAAAATATTTCTAATATTACTTCAGTGAAGCGAGTTGGTAGAAACCGCGTCTCAGTTGAGTTTGCATCCCCTCAGGATGCAAACGCCTTTATTTCTAATAATATTTTAGGGACAAATTTATATGAGGCTGTAATTCCGTCTTTTAATATAACCCGTATGGGTGTTGTAAGTGGCATTCCTACTGAGTTCTCAGAAGAGGAAGTTGTGTCATTTTTAAAAGTTCCAGTAGGCTGTGGCCCAATACTAAAAGTTAGGCGATTGAACAGAAAGGTTAACAAAGACGGTTTGACTGAATACAGGCCCACTGAAACTTGTGTCATCTCATTTGATGGCCAAGTTTTACCGAAACGAATTTTCTGTTTTTATACATCATTAACTGTAGAACAGTATGTTTACCCCACCATTCAATGCCGCAAGTGTTGCCGATTTGGTCATGTAGAATCTCTTTGTCGTTCCAAACCCCGTTGCAGCAAGTGTGGTAATGATCACCCCGGTGATGGTTGTAGCATTGCTGAGAGTGAAGCCTTCTGCGTGTTGTGCTCTGGAAGCCACTTTGCTAATAGCAGGGCCTGTCCGGAGTACAGTAGGCAGAGGACAATTAAAACAATTATGGCTGAGAAAGTAATTTCATATTCAGAAGCAAGTAAAACTGTTCCCACTTCTACTCGCAGCTATGCAGACACCGCTAAATTACAGACTCAGTCATATCGCAAAACTGTATTTCTTAAGCCAAAAACCCATGCTCCCCTTTCTCCCTCCTATAATAAAACAGCTCATCAGCAGCTTATTAGCACTCCCCAATCCTCTCAGTCTAATGGCTGTGCCCTCAGTAATCAACTAACAGAATCTTCTGAAAACATGTCTTCAATAATTGAACTACTTAGTAAACTCCTGTTAACTTTAATGTCTTCACCCAATAAAATTCAATTACCGTCCAACGTTGCTTCTTCACTTATTAATTCGCTCTCATCCCATAATAATGGCTCGGTTTGTGTTCCTTCAATGGAATGTGAGGAGCGTGTGCCATAAGAAGCATGAGCTCACATTCCTTCTGGACAAATACAAACCTTTAGCTTGTTCCCTTGCTGAGACTTGGCTAGTTCCGAGTCTTAGTTTCCGCTTACCTTCCTTTAATATTCTCAGATGCGACCGATCTGATGGCTATGGCGGGTCGGCTCTCTGCGTGAACAATCGTGTTTCACTTGTGTCTGTATCTCTGCCTTCATTTGGTGATGATATTAGTATTGTGGCTGGTAGGGTAGAGGGTATAACCCTTTTATCTGTTTATATTGCTCACCCTCATCAAAGTTTCCTTCCGATTTTAAAATGTATGTTGGAAAACATAGTAGGCCCTGTACTTGTTATGGGGGACTTCAACTGCCATCACTTTAGGTGGGGCTCTGAACGTTGTGACTCTTTTGGGGAAGGTTTAGTAGAAGTCTTGGATGATCTTAACCTGTGTATCTTGAACAATGGTTGCCCAACCCGTAGGTCTCTTCCTGGTCAGCATAAGAGTTGTGTTGATCTCACCTTTTGCACACTGGATATCGCAGCGTCGTGTCATTGGGAGTGTACCAGTTTGTCACATGGCAGTGACCACTATCCAATCATTATATCTTTGGCTGATAAAACTTTCCTGGAAAAATTGAGCCCTCCACTCATGAGGTATAATTTGTCTAATCCTGATTGGTCAAGATATTCCTCATTATTGGAGGACAAAATTGATTCACTTCCAAATTTAATGTCCCATGATTTTAATCCTCTTGGTCCCCTTCATGTGGCAGACTGTTATAATAACCTCATTTCTGCCATAACAGCTAGTGCAGACTCATGCTTCCCTATTAAAAACTCAGCACGTGGGCGGATTCCTCCCCCACCATGGTGGGATCAGGAATGCACAATAGCCATAAGGGAAAGGGATGATGCTGAAATGGTGTATAATGGGGCGATGGTTAGCGATAACCTAATAGCTTTTAATAGGATCCTCGCCAAATCTAAAAGATTGCTGCGAAGGAAGAAACGTGCTGGTTGGGCTGACTTTTGCGGCTCTTTGTCCCCCTCCACCCCTTTATCGGTTGTATGGAAGAAGATTAATCGTTTTAGATCTGGATGTTCCCCTGCAATTTCTTCTCCCATCCCTCGAGAGACTGCTGAGCAGTTCTTTGATAAACTGGCTCCTCCGTATGTTCCATCGGAAGCAGAACATAATCAGCCGTCTCTCATTTCTTCAGAGGATCCTTTGGATGCACCATTTTCTATTCAGGAGCTTAACTCTGTTTTAAATCATGTTCATGACTCTGCCCCCGGTATAGACGGTATTGTCTATTCCTTTATGTCACACGCAGGTCATAGAGCAAAAAAATATTTTTTAGACATTTTAAATTTTTCTTACACACATGGCTGGGTACCCGATCAGTGGAAAACTCAAATTATCATACCGATTTTAAAACCTGGCAAGCACGCTGATGACCCAAACAGCTTCCGACCAATCGCTTTGTCATCAGTCCTTGCAAAATTATTAGAACACTTAGTAAAGATCCGACTAGAATTTATAGTAGAATCCAGAGATCTACTTCCGGGGTCTCAATATGGCTTTAGAAAGGGACTCAGTACCATGGATAGTGTTGGGGTTTTGGTTGCAGATATACGCTCAGCGTTTTCGAGAAATGAATCCGTAGTCGCTGCCTTTTTAGACATTTCCTCTGCTTATGACAGTGTCCTTCTTCCCATTCTCAGGCAAAAATTGCAACAGCTGAGAATACCGGAGAGAATGGTCCAGTGCATCTGTAGTTTGCTTATGTCTCGGTCTTTGGTTTTGAGAGTTCCGGGTGAGGAATTTGACGTCAGGATGTCATGGAAGGGCCTACCACAAGGCTCTGTTATTAGTCCCTTACTATACAATTTGTATACAGCTGATATCGGTTCATGCATCAATAACGATTGTCAAATTCTTCAGTATGCTGATGACTTAGCCTTATATGTGAGAAATAACTCTGTTAGCGACGCTGCATCATCGCTCTGCGTATCCCTGGACTCTTTAAACCAATGGCTAAAATCCCACGGTCTGAGTTTGTCTGCCCCTAAAAGTGCTGTTGTTGTGTTTTCCCGCAGAAGGCTGATCCCACAAATTTCTGTGGGCATCCAAGGGCATTGTATACCGGTTTCTTCAAAAGTAAAATTTTTAGGCGTTTATTTAGATTCCAAATTGAGTGGTTTACATCACCTAAATTATTTAGTGAATAGATGCGAGAGAACTATTCCCGTATTAAAAGTGCTCGCCGGTGTCTGGTGGGGTGCACATCCTTACACTATGAAACTTGTATACAATGCCTTAATTCGGAGTGTTCTGGACTACGGATCTTTTCTTTTAATTCCCTGCAACAAAGGTGCTTTGACAAGGTTGGACAGAATTCAGGCTAAGTGTCTACGGATCATGTCGGGTTGTATGAAGTCCTCACCAATTAACGCATTGCAGGTAGAGTGCGCAGAACCGCCGCTGGCCTTACGAAGACAGTATCTAGCTTCAAGATTTTGGACTAGAGTCATTACCAAATCCTCCCACCCTCTTGTTCAGAAAGTGGACGACTTGGATGTTGTATGAAGAAGTTCCAATTATTGGAACCATAAAGAAGTCCCTTTGTTTTTAAAAGCCTTTCGTTATTATCAAAATTTAAATTCCCCTATTATTCAATTTCCGAAACTTCCTATTTTCAGTTTTGACTATGAAATTATATGTTTTAAACCGGATATTTTCTTCAATATTGGCATATCGAAGAAGTCTCCGTCGGCTAACTCTATTTTCAATGCGGCGGTTGGTGAGCGATGGTTCAATTTCGAACGATTTTTCACAGATGCCTCTAAATTATCTGATTCAAGTTGTACTGGTGCTGCGGTATACTACCAAAACTCCAAAATCGTTTTAAAATTCAAATGCCCTGTACAATCATCAGTGTTTACGGGTGAGTGTGTGGCCATATTAGAGGCGTGTCTATTTATAGAGGCTCATAGCATATAGTGGTGTCATCTTTACGGATTCGCTTAGTTGCTTGCAAGCCTTGGAGCAGAATCCTTTCAAGAGTAAATTGCATAGTCCAATTCTGCTTGAAATCAAAAAGTCTCTTTTCTCTTGTGCCAAGAATCACAAAACCGTACACTTGGTTTGGATTCCGAGTCATTGCGGCATAAGAGGAAACGAATATGTTGACGCTCTTGCTAAGGATGCTGCTACGTCCCAAGCCGTTGACCTTAAACATTTTCAATGCCAAGGCTACGATTTGCTGAATCTTCCAAAAAAGAGCTTGCTAACCTCATGGCAGGTGCAGTGGCAAAATTCCAGTAAACGGAAAGGTGCCTTTTATCACGCAATACAGCCTAAGGTTACACCCAAGCCTTGGTTTTACCCTTACAAAAAAATATCCAAGAAAGTGTTATCGATTATTTGCCGTCTCCGTATAGGCCATTGTTGTTCTCCGGTTTTCCTTAAAAAAATCCGGGTCAGAGACACATCGCTCTGCGAATGTGGGTTGGATGAGGGTACTTTGGAGCACATTTTTTTTAACTGCTCCAATAATAACCCAGCCCATGACTTGTATAGTCATCTCCCTAAATTAAATATCCCTGTCCCAACAAATTTTCCATCCCTACTAACATACTCTTCCCCAAAGCTCTTCGGGGCTTTGATGTTTTTTATCCGCGTCAATGACCTCAAATTATGATTATTTTTGTGTGGTTTGTGTTCATTTATGTACATATTTAATAATATAACTAACAATATTTTTATCTGTTTGTTTCAGTGTACTAATACTCGTCAACAAGTTTCACACTAAATCCAATAATTAATTATAATTCTATCAACAAATTCATAGATATTCCTTTTTTTTTTTTTTTTTTTTTCTTCACGTTTTCTCAACACATTGACATCGAATTGTCGACATCGGCACCATTGCCATAGAGAAAAAATAGAATAGAATAGGTCGTACAGTCAACCGTACAACTTACATTATATTACTTTAATTATTGTGAATGTGAGCACTATGTGGGTCATTTTTATGTATTTCGTTTTGTTTCTTTTTCTCAGTTAGTTTTAATGACAGTCTGGCAATTTTGAATACTTTATGCGGCCTACCCAAATGTCCTTTTCTTAGTATTGTTCGTCGAGTCGTTGAGCTACATGATTACTGACAAATGCTTGCACTGACTGGACAGGTCCACTCAAATTTGTGTGGTTCTTTCCTCAAAAGAACATTTCAGACATGGATCTACATGGTCCTCACATGATCTAACCAAGATTATATCTGGACTTTAAAAGAGACTTTGACCCTTGAGTTTGTTTTGCCATTTCTTCTCAGAGTAGTCAGATAGGAAAATGTCAACTCCATCTAGCTTATTTTTAATTATTTTTTTTTAATGTGACCTGTAAAAGTGATTCTAATATCTTAATTACAGAATAAACAATTTCATTTCTGCAGTGAGAACTATTTGACATTGGTGCCGATTCCCTTGTTCACAAACCAAACCAAACTAAACTAAATTTAAGTTCCGTGCATCTTTTTCTTTCTATTTCATTAAGAAGAGGACAGAAGATAAGTTTTAGTTTAGTCCTGTCAAATTAATCAGCGCCTGTCACTACTCCATACGAGTTTAGATGTGATTAAAAACTTGCCTACTAACATTACGTCAATTTACGTCAAGCGCTGATTAATTTGACAGGACTAAACTAGAATTTATCTAATAGAAAGAAAAAGATGCACTGAACTTAAATTTAGTTTAGTTTGTGAACAAGGGAATCGGCACCATTGACAGCCCCTTTAAGGGGCTGACAAGACCCAATTGACAAAAATAGGCTTCTCTTAAGAAAAAAAATTGCCAAATCTGTATAGTTTGTGGTAGCGGAAAAAATATATGTTAATTTTGAACATATTTCCCAGATCTTGGTTGTTACCAAAACACGTTTTGAAAACAAAATCTCGATACAAAGTAACATTAAACTAACCTCTTACTTTGAGTTCTAATCCAAAATATCTGTATCAAATATGAACATACGTTACGTATTTAATTAATAACAAGAACGTCTTATTTGAATACAGAACTTGGTTGTTTTTTATTTTCGATTACTCAACTCAATTTTGTGTAAATAGATAATTACTTCATATTTTGCAATAAATTACAAGCGTTGTGTCATCGCGCTTCTCTTTCTTTTCTATGCAATCTGACAGGGACTGCGGTTTAGGTGTTGTCAGCGTCTTGTAAGAATGATATTCATGGAGCAAGTGTTACATTGATGTGAGGTTATACGTATGTCAGTTGTCATAACTCGGTACGCGGTAGTAATAACACGACATAACATCTGTACGTAACTTCTGTCGTAACGCCTGCATTCCCAAAAGGGATGGGCAGAGGTGTATTATGTATTATCTTAAATAACATTACGAGGCGAAAGTGTGTTTGTTTATTTGTTACGCTCTCACACTAAAACGGCCGAACGGATTTGGATGAAATTTGGCACATGGGTAGACCTTGACCTGGATTAGGACATAGCATGCTTTTTATCCCGATATTCCCATGGGATCGAGAATTACACGGGTAAAACCGAGGGCGCAGCTATTACAATTATATTGCGCCAAATATGATTATGTTATAGGGGCCGAGCCTTTTGCCGTCAACCGGGCACGAATGTAGACTCCGGGCTGCTACTGAGCAAATACTAATAACTGTTTATTTCCTTATCCGTAACTAGCTTTTTCCCGCGTGTTTGTCGGAAACTATCCCACTGACACCTAATACCGGGACACGAAATATCCTATGTCCAATCATAGGTCATGTGATCTACCTGTGTGCAAAATTGCATCCACATCCATTCAGCCGTTTTTGCCTGATTGAATAACAAACATACAAAGTTTCACATTTATAATATTACTAGCTGCACTCCGCGGTTTTACCCGTATAAGTCTCAATCCGGGAATATCGTGTTAAAAAGACTACCATGTGCCTTTCATCCAAACCCGTTCTCCCGTCCTATCGCTTGGCTACGGCGTAGCTTGCACTGCTACGTCGTAGCCTTAATGTTGCTAAAGTATTATCACTTGGCTACGGCGTAGCTTGCACTGCTACGTCGTAGCCTTAATGTTGCTAAAGTATTATCACTTGGCTACGGCGTAGCTTGGACTGCTACGTCGTAGCCTTAATGTTGCTAAAGTATTATCACTTGGCTACGGCGTAGCTTGCACTGCTACGTCGTAGCCTTCATGTTGCTGCATTAAATAACTTGACCGCAAAGAAGCCTAATAATACATGAGAGAGAGGTCATCGTTCTGTCCCTTTTTCGCATCCGTTTTCCCTCCTTGTTGCGTACTATCGTCTTCTCTGTCTCTCCTCCCACCACCACTAGCAGTTGCAAACGTAGGTTTGCTCTTGGATTTGCCTCATTGACGTCGTTGTTCCTGTCCTGACAACACCGGATAAAGCAACATTTACCTATCATAGTGTTAAAGTGAAATTTACAAGAGTTATTAACACTATTGTACAGTTTACGTTTTCCAC
The DNA here is from genome assembly GCA_905333075.3 of Atethmia centrago. Lineage (NCBI taxonomy): Eukaryota > Metazoa > Arthropoda > Insecta > Lepidoptera > Noctuidae > Atethmia > Atethmia centrago. The sequence continues at coordinate 14,366,222 of HG995393.1, forward strand.
ACTAAGGTAAAGAAAATTCTTTAACTATAATATTTAAATCAACATCTGCATAAAATGTATGTCTTTAAACTCGGTGTTACCGTTCGATTGTACTAATATTATTTATGTACCCTCCTTTATTTTATTTTTTGCGTAGTTTATTATATTTGTACTTATTTCAGCGTACGAATTATAATAATGAGTGATCAAAATATCTTACCGAACCAAAATATGAGCACTCAAGATATGAGCACTCAAGATATAAGTGAAGATAATAACGTGCAATCTCGAAAAAGAAAACGCCGTGATCGGGATATAAATAGTTCAACGACATCAAGTTCTAGCTCAAGTTCTAGTAGCTCTGATAGTTCAGCAAAGCATAAACGTTCTCGTCGTTCACGTAAAAGAAACAAACGAAGTCAACGAGACCGTACATTAGAAAAGTTATTAGAAGATGTAGCCGATTTAAGAAAAAAATTGTGTATCGTGTTAGTGAACTTGATCATTATACGAACATGATCGCGAAGATTGTTTAGATGATAATGTGAGCCGCCAGCTGTATTTCGAAGATGTATCTATAACTAAACAGACAGACGTGCTGCTGGGGAGTTTGTTCCACCACTTCTTCTTCCCAGCTAAAACACTAGGAAGTGGTGACGGGCGGGCATTTTTGGGGGACTGTCTTATGTAACTTTGACGTTCGAAAAGTGCTGATTTTCGGCCTAGTTTGAATAAATGACTTTTGATTTTGATTTGATAGATGAACCGGATAATTCAGAATTAGGCCCGGAAATTTTATTGTCAATAGGGAGGAAAATAAAAGATCATGATATCTTAAAGACACCCAGTGCGTATTTAGAAATATTAAAAAATATTCAACATTTAGATGACCCCGATTGGACAAATGTGAGGTATTCTGCGGTCCAAAAAACTATAGACATACCTCTGGTTTCACGAAACTCGATGCGAATGATGAGTTGAAACGTTATGACGCCTCGCGCTCTTTAATTAATATGGACAGAGCTTTTGGGTCGTTGTCTTTCGCATTTATTAAGCAAAAAGAACAGCTGCAAACGGAACTTCGTTCATTTTTAGGCTGGGCTAGGCAAACAGATAATCTGAACTATGACACGATTAGTGAAAAAATAACGGATATTTTTGTTAATGGTGAGTATGCTAGAATTTCTAGCGATACTTTACAAATAATTTGTGGACACCGCGCTGAATGTATTCAGCAGCGAAGGGAAACTATTTTGGCTAGTGTCAAGGATCCCCTACACAAGAGCATAATGAGAAAAATTCCACCGTCTTGTCACAATCTTTTTGGAGCTGAGCAACTTACTTCTACGTTAGAAAAAGCGGGAGGCGTGAATAAAGTATTCTGGCCTCGTGAAAAGGATCGCGCTTCTGCACCGCAGACCGATCCAAGCACATCCACGACTCAGCGAAAGTTATCACTTTCGAGTCAGAGAAAAGTGATCTATAAACATATGGGGCATACCTGTTCAAGAGCAAATAATACACCTTTCTATAACAGCGGCAAGCCCTTTCGGTGCCGGGGCGGTAAGCAATCAAATTACCGGAGATCCAATGACGAATCAAATACCAGACGCAAAGTCTCTCCTTCATCCCAACGGGATAGGAGAGGAAATTCACGCAGATTCTGACTCAACGAGTTCGTTTCGCGCCGGTCAGCTGCGGCTTTTTCAAGACCGCTGGAAGAAAATGGGCGCCCCAGATTATATATTAGAAATAATATTCGGCTACCGAATTCCGTTTGTACGAAAGCTTCCACTTCATATGCCCAATCTGCAAAATTCAGTCCAATCGACGCCTCATTCCCCAGAAATGGACCAGATTATTCACAAAATGATATTAGAAGAGGTGCTTACAGTCATGCCACTGACTCGAAGTTTCATTTCGCCAATGTTTCTGGTGCCCAAAGGAGACGGGAATTTCAGACCGATTTTCAATCTTAAAGCTCTGAATCAATACATCGACGTCTCCACCTTCCGGCTGATCAATATTTTCAGAATTAAAGACTTCCTTCAACCAAACGATTGGATGACGAAAATATACATATCCCAAGCATATTTTCATTTGCCAGTTACAGAAGCTCACAGGAGATTCTTAGGACTAGTTTACCAAGGCCAATTGCTTCAAATGAACTGCCTTCCCTTCGGGCTCAGTTCAGCACCGAAAACGTTTGCCTCCTTGAGCAATTGGATTGCCCAGACTCTTCGAGACCGCGGTATACGTGTCGTAATTTATTTAGACGACTACCTGCTAGTCAATCAATTACGATACACTGGTGAGTCATGTTAAAACCACAGTGGACATCCTAAAATATTTAGGATGGATGATAAATTACGAAAAGTCTATCCTGCAATCAAGGCAAGCAATAGAGTATCTAGGCACATTGTGGGATCCGTGGAAGAACATAAAGTCACTTCCAACAAAAAAGTGCCTGAAAATGAAAACCATGGTCACTCACTTGATCAACAACCAAAAAGCATGCTTAAAAGAATTACAAAGCATCATAGGAATGATGAACTTTTCAAGCTTTGTTGTATCTCGGGGAAGGATAAATTTTTGTCAACTTCAAAGGCTATGTATTAGCATGTTACACAAAGAATTCACTGCCCGAGGCAGCCTGTGGCGGCATCTACAACGCCACATGCGAACTACGCAGCACACTGACGTCTCGCAAAATCCTACATCGCGCAAGCGGAGTTTACCGCGCAACTAGAATATATACAACATCCCGACATCAACCGTCGGGCAATTGCCCACCAGACACGACACCCGTCTCGTCGGAGGATCCTCCCTTTTCTATGGAGGATGAGTGAACTTTACACCCTGTTCCTCATGCCTCTATACTGGTGACCCCGAATATGAACGTCAGCGCAGCCTTCGTGCAACTACTTCAGCGTGATGTCATCATCATCACTTCCTCAAGCTTTCGAGCGGCGAGTCACACAGCCAGCCAGCACCCACGGCTTCAACGGGTATCCTGACCACCAGCATGCAGCGACCGCGCATACCTGGTCATCACCCTAAGCCTCATCAGCAACCTTGGCACAGCACACTGCACTATTGGCCGGTCAACAAGCAGAGCTCTTCAACCCTCTCCTGGTCGACGCCAGCAGTCAGCCTTCAACCCGGCGCTGAACCACGTCCGACTCACTGGAGCATAACGCAGCGCCACCCCGACTCACTGGGGCATCAACGCAGACAGTTCCGACCCACCGCGAACTATGCGACAACCGGTTCCGACCCACTGGAACCACATCTGGCACTGGCAAGCATCGCTTGTAGATACACGACTCAGTCCACTATCGACCTCCGGTCTCCGGAGGGGTGATGTGGCGGCGTCTACATCGCCACATGCGAACTGTGCAGCACACTGACGTCACGCAAAATCCTACATCGCGCAAGCGGAGTCTACCGAGCAACTAGAATATATACAACATCCCGATATCAAACGTCGGGCAGTTGCCCACCAGACACGACACCCGTCTGGTCGGAGGATCCTCCCTTTTCTATGGAGGATGAGTGAACTTTACACCCTGTTCCTCATGCCTCTATAAGCCCAAAGGGACTTACAATGGTGGCTAAATTATCTCGAGACTTCGTCTCCTATCCATGTCTCACATCCAACACACTACATCAGGGCCGGATTTAGGGCAGGGCAACAGGGGCACTGGCCCCGGGCCTCCACAAAGAAGGGGCCTCCACAATTAGATTTTTCATTGATTTTTATATGAATAAAATACTTCGTTTGTGTCCTTCAAAAAAAAAAAGAGTCCACAATCATAACTTCGTAAGGTTCCTTCTTTGAATTGTTTTTTTTTATCTGTTTCACAAATTTTTCGGGGCCTCCACTTCTTGGTTGCCCCAGGGCCGCCACAACTTTAAATCCGTCCCTGCACTACATTGTCACCGATGCATCAGACAACGCCTGGGTTGCTTACATAAACAACACCTATGTGTCCGGCACTTGGAAAGCAGAAGAAAAACTTCTTCATTGTAACCAAAAGGAGATGCTTGCGATCCTAAAAACGATTCAACATTGTGGTCAGATTCTGTACAAAGCCAGCCTACATGTTCAGTGCGACAACAGGTCCGCGGTATCGTACCTGAGGAACGAAGGCGGTACAAATCTCTAGCGCTTATAGATCTGACTTAGCAGATTTTGCGGCTCGTAGATTCTTACCAAATTCACTTCACCATTTACCACATTCCAGGCGTATACAACGTAGAAGCCGACAGACTTTCGCGACTGCAGAGACTACCAGAGTGGCACTTACTCCCTCAAGTAACGCGTCTAATATTTACCCAATGGGGAACCCCGGTAATAGACCTGTTTGCGTCTCAACGAGCCCATGTAGTCCCCAGGTACTGCACTCTGGATCATCGGGATCAGCAAACCGAGTTTCAAGATGCTTTCAGCCAGACCTGGGACTACACATTAGCATGGATTTTTCCTCCACCATTGTAGGACTTGATACCCAAAGTGCTGATCCATCTGAATAAAATAATGTCGAGGAATGTTTCTAATAGTGGCTCCGAAATGGGACCAAGTGTTTTAGAGACCGGACTTGAAGAATCGGGCAACAGGTTCCTGATCGTCCAAGGGCGGTCCCTTGGACGATCAGGAACCTGTGCAAAATGCTAGTAGACACCTCAACCAACAAACCCCCTCAAAAGGCCAACGAAATGACGTTGGAGGTTTGGAGATGTGGGGGTGGAACGAAAAACTGAGTGACTGGACAATCCAACAAAAGCATCTTCTTATGAAAAGCTGGCGATCGTCTACTATAAGAACATATAAACCAGCCTGGGCTCGTTAAATAAAATAGTCTAAGTTTAATCATATGTCATCATATGTCTTAAGCTTAATCGTAAGCGAGCCAACCGGTTCGGCGCTTGCTAGATTTTTATCTGATCTTTACCAAAATGATGGGCTCTTTTACAACACTATATGTACTTGTCCATAAAGCTGTAGTTTCAACTTTATGTTGTCTAGAGACATCGGAACGGCTGTGGGCATCCTTTGGTGAAGCGAATATTAAAATCTATAGCACTAGCTGTTCCAAAACCCTCAAAGGCCCCTGTTTGGGATGTTAACCAAGTTGTATCTTTACTATTTCAGCAGAATCCTGATATCGATAAAGTTTATGAGGTATCGAAACACACAGCTTGCCTCTTATAACTGTGCTCTGGTCGTAGGGTCCATGACCTAACCCTCTTGAACATAAATCCTAATAATTGCGAAATTACTGATGATTATGTTATATTTAGGCCAATATTCGGCTCAAAAACTGATTCCGCAATTTATCGTCAATCAGGTTGGAAGTTAATGATCAATAAAGACAATAAATGCTTAGATCCCATTCACATTGGAAAGTTGATTACAGTCGGACAGAACAGAAGAAGTGAAGTTAAATGTGATAATTTATTTGTTACTGCGTATGGTAAAGCGCGACCTGCTTCACGTTGTGGTTTAGCTAACTGGGTTAAGAATGTATTAAAGAATGCTGGGATTAAAGCCCCAGCTGGAAGTTTTAGGTCTGCTGTAGCTTCAAAAAGTTGGTATGAGAACTGCTCAGTTGATAAAATTCGCTCCAGAGGCAACTGGAGATCAGAAAATACATTTAGGCAATTTTACTGTAAAGAAGTAAAGAAAACAGATGCTCAAAACTCTGTTTCTAATCTGTTTAATGCAGTGTGATTAAATAATAATCACTCAAAATGTTTACACAAATGTTTTGCTTGTGTACTTTATGCACACGTATTAAATTATTTGAGCGGGTCGTTTGGTTTCCGGCCATGATTTGTTAAAAAGGATACTTTTTGTTTGTTATTCTGCAAATAAAACTACTTTATTTTATGAACCTCATTTTTATTTTTTATTTTTAGCACCTCTGTGTGTGTAACAACAACATACTTTAGTTACAAGTATGCTATGCTATGTATATTTACCACCTGTACGTAAATAGCATAATGTCAATCGTTTGGCTAAGGACCATTCCTTTTCATTGTTTTGTGATCTAATTAACCTTCAATCTAATAGTCACATTGACGTCTCCACCACCATCAGGCGATAACAAACATGTCTCTCAAGTATTATTAGGCTTCAAATTTACGATCAAGTTATTTAATACAAACGTTTTACCTGAAATAATCGTAAATTAAATTATTTACCTAAATTTGAAGCCTAATAACTTAAATTCTGCCTGGCTATACAACGACTTCAATGAGGCAAATCCAAAAGCAAACCGACGTTTGCAACTGCTAGTGGTGGCGGGAGGAGAGACAGAGAAGGCGATAGTACGCAACAAGGAGGGAAACCGGATGCGAAAAAGGGACAGAACGATGACCTCTCTCTCATGTATTATTAGGCTTCAAGGTAAGTAATTTAATTTACGTTTTATTTCAGGTAAAACGTTTGTATTTTCTGGCAGCTGCTCGCACAGATGCTACATATTAGTAATCTGTGGCACAGATTACTTGGCGCAAAAGGCCGGCTGCAAATGAATTCAGATTCGGAAACCTAAATGCTCTGCTTACATACAAAATATTTAACAAGGCGCACATTATTCTTATTTATGCCGAACGGAATAGTGTGCGCCTTGTTAAGGCACTGACAAGACCTAATTGACCAAAATAGGCTTCTCTTAAGAAAAAAAAATTGCCAAATCTGTATTGTTTGTGGTAGTGGAAAAAATATATGTTAATTTTGAACATATTTTCCAGAACTTGGTTGTTACCAAAACACGTTTGGAAAAATAATCTCGATACAAATTAACGTTAAACTAACCTCTTACCTTGAGTTCTAATAAAAAATATCTGTATTAAATATCAACATACGTTACGTATTTAATTAATAACAAGAACGTCTTATTTGAATGCAGAACTTGGTTGGTTTTTATTTTCGATTACTCAACTCAATTTTGAGTAAATAGATAATTGCTTCATATTTTGCAATAAATTACAAGCGTTGTGGCATCGCGCTTCTCTTTCTTTTTTATGCAATCTGACAGTGACCGCGGTTTAGGTGTTGTCAGCGTCTTAAATATTTTGTCATTCCTGTCGGTACGGAATGTTGCCATTTTAGATATTGTATTTATTTTATCCTTATTTATCTTATCACAATATCACTGTGTGCTGCACCGGTCGACGTCATCACTTTAAATCGCCGTTTTGAGAAATTTACAGTGAGATCTCTTTAAAAAAATACCACGTGATTAGGGCTTGCAATCCGGATATTCGGATATCCGTATTATCCAGATATCCGCCGATTTTCAAATCCGGATTTTACTTCCATCACCATCCGGATTTCGGATAGTTGTATTTTTCTTTTAATTATTAAATAAAAAGCTGTCATATGTAAAGTACATAACTGTTATTACGTTATTTATTATTTTAATATAGTTAAGCACTCTTGCAATTATTTATTCACTTCAGAAATCACAATAAGTAACAGAGATCATAACAACATTGGCCACCTTGTTAACTTTATGTTAAACTCACATCCATGCTAGACGCATTTTCAAGATTGTATTGTTTTGTATCGGAAGCACGGTCGCTTCTCACTTAAAAAAGTTTTTGTTCTAAACTTTTCACCTACGCTGAGCCCCTCATTGTTATTGTCAACCAGCGGCGGTACGGCCCTTCGCGCACTCGAGAGGTGTCGTGTTAAGTTTGTGTAAAAAGTCAATGCAGTCAGATGTAAGTAACTTTAATTCTTCACTTTCGCTATGGCTGTTGATATTAAGGTACATTGTACGCACTCGTATTAACTAGTATAGTGTAATCAATGTTGTTTAATAAGTCTAGAATTTTCAAAATAAAATAGAGCTTTTCTTTGTTTTCAGATTTTTGTGATTAAAAATATTCAGATTTGCTAAAAATGGCATCCAAAACGCATTTTTTTTAATACAAAAAATGTTCGCAAATGAAGAACTCAGTCTGGCAGCATTTTAAACGCAGTGTTGATGGTGCTCAGGCACAATGCAATATTTGCAAACAAGTTTTGAAAATCGCAGGATCGACATCAGCTTTACATAATCACCTTCGATCAAAACATTCAATTAATATTAAAAATCAAAGCACTTCAAGACCAGAAGGCACATTGATTGGCCAGCCAAGTAGTTCAATTAATATGACAACACAATCACCCACGTCTTATTCTGATAAAATGTGACACCAAATAAAAAAGCCAAAATAGTCGATTATTTTAAGTCTGATGAGCACGAGAGTATGGAAGTAATGTTTTCTAAATTGGCAGTTCTAGACGGATTTGCATTCAGTGCTTTCTGTACATCTCAGATATTGCGTAAACTTTTTTTTTAAAGTGGGTTAAAATTGCCACAATCACCCCACACAATTAAAACGATTGTTTTAAATAATTGTGAAGATTTAAAGGTAGATCTGAAGAAAGAATTGGATCGATTGAAATCGAGAGAATGCAATTTTGCAGTAAGTCTGGATGAATGGACATCAGTTCAAAATAAAAGATTGATGTCAGGCAAAGGTACGGCGGATAATTGCCTTAACCTTCTCAAATCAAAGTTGACACAGTATGGTCTGTCACTGAACGATGATGTTATTTGCCTGGTGACAGATGGCGCTTCGGTGATGTGTGCTCTAGGGAAAATAACACCAGTGTACCACCAATTACGTTATGCCCACGGGATTCAGCTTGGAGTTCTAGACGTTCTGTATAGTAAAAAAGAGCCTGCTGTTGTCATACAAGACAATACTGATAATGAAGACAGTACAGAAGATATAGATGTACAAGAAATTGAGGACTCCGATGGTGAAGAAGGTTTTATTGTAGCTACAAGTAATGTACACGCAACCGGTCGTAGAACTGAAGTTTGATTAAGAAACCAAGATTATAACGAAATAATAAAAAGAGTTAGAAAAGTAGTCAATATGTTTAAAAAATCACCGACCAAGTTGAGGTGCTTTATTAATACACCGCAGAAGGAGAACAAAAGAATGTTCGTCTTATAGTAGACTGCAAAACAAGATGGAGCAGTCTTGCTAATATGATGGATCGGTTTTTATTATTAAAAAATTCTGTATTCAAGGCATTAATTGATTTTAAATCTGATATATCATTTACTGATACGAAATTACAACATCTTAAAGAAATTTCGGAATCCCTTAATATAATTAAAGCTACGATAGAAGCGATCTGTGAAGAAGATGCAAACTTACTGACTGACACAGCGTTAAGATTCATGATTCATAAATTATCGCGAAAAGATAGCATTATCAGTAATAAACTTTTAGTATCACTCAAAAGAAGAATATCACGACGAGTTCCAGAACTAATTGGTACAATGACATATTTGCACAACCCTCACAATGGTGCCGATTCCCTTGTTCACAAACTAAACTAAATTTAAGTTCAGTGCATCTTTTTCTTTCTATTTCATTAAGAAAAGGACAGAAGATAAATTTTAGTTTAGTCCTGTCAAATTAATCAGTGCCTGTCACTACTCCATACAAGTTTAGACGTGATTAAAAACTTGCCTACTAAAATTACGTCAATTTACGTCAAGCGCTGATTAATTTGACAGGACTAAACTAAAATTTATCTTCTGTCCTTTTCTTAATGAAATAGAAAGAAAAAGATGCACTGAACTTAAATTTAGTTTAGTTTGTGAACAAGGGAATCGGCACCATTGTTTATGAAGAGCGAAGTACACACGACTATCCTTTTGTAAATCCCTCAAACGAATCTGTGAGACTGACAATTGTTAAAATTATTTCTACATTTTTTGACACACAACAATCAGATCAAACAGTCATAACTTCAGCGGACAATATACAAGGTACAGAAGGTTGCTCTTCCTCAACTGTAAGCGTATCAATTAAAACACAAATACGAGAAGAAATCATCTGGTTTATGAGTCAGCCATCTTCTGCGCAGCGACCGACTTCTTCAACAAATGATTTAGACACCACAATTCGAGTAGAGATGGCACTATTTGATGAGAATGGTCAGAAAAGCAGGAATTCAGAAAGGGTTCACAATCTACATTTATCTATACCACCGACCAGCGTTAAAGCAGAAAGAGTGTTCTCTGCTACAGGATATTTATGTAACCATTTAAGAACTTCCATGAAAGAAGATTCATTAGATAGTTGAAGCTTTTTAAGATCATTTTACCAGAATTTGGATAAAAAATAATTTAAGAATTACGTAATATTGGTGCCGATTCCCTTGTTCACAAACTAAACTAAATAACTCACCACTGAGACCGAATAGGAGTCTTGGGCCACGCGGTTTGCAACTCTATTATAATGCAATAAGGTGCTCATCCGTTGTAATAGAGTTGCAAACCGCCTGCCAGAGGTGGCTCACATGCGCGCCGGCGGGGCTTGACGGTTGCTAATTGGCATACCGCGCGTCGTTCGGGGGTTTAGCGGTTCAGTGCATCTTTTTCTTTCTATTTCATTATGAAAAAAATTATCTTCTGTCCTTTTCTTAATGAAATAGAAACTTAAATTTAGTTTAGTTTGTGAACAAGGGAATCGGCACCATAATATTTTAAAGGGTTATTTGATTATTTTGATAATTTTTGTTTTATTTTATTTGATATAAGCTATTGTTTAATAATTGAACTGATTTACCAGTAAAAGTGATATTTTTATTTGATTATTATGTATAAATAGGTTGATTTGATTGGGATGTTGTGATTTGTGATAAATATAAGATCTCATTTTTAATTAGAATTGTTTTTAGTACGAGAAGAATAGATACAAATTATTTGTGCGGTATCGGTGTTTGATTGTATGATTTTAGAAAGTGAACTAGTATCTTTTATGTGATTGTTATTTAAAATATTGGTATAGTTTATTATTTCTTTGTCTTTTTGCTTGAGATACTGATTAAAACGTGTTAAAAAAAGCTTATAAGTTTTATTTATAATAAAAACGGATATTGCAAGCCCTAGACGTGAAGTCCCAAACATAACGAGAAACAGGAGTATCGGAAAGTTTTACAAATATTATGCTAACAATAGGTACGTACTTTGGTGTATCCATTTTTCTTTAAAATTTAGGAGTGAAAGATTAAAATAATATAAATACTAATAATAATAAAAAGCTGAGAAAGAGAAACAAATAAAATATCTCGACTTAGCACACGAGGTTGTTGACATGTGGAATGTGAACTCAGCTGTCATTGTGCCGATTGTCGTTACGGCCAATGTCCTGATCTGATGGCCAAAAGCCTCAACCATCATCTCTCGAGGCTCTCGTTAGGCGGCTGGATCAAGGGCCTGATTCAGAAGGCAGTACTCCTCGATACGGCTCGCATTGTGAGGAGGTTCCTGTCTCTGGAGTCCTAACCACCGGTAGCTTAGACCCTGCTCCCGACACCGGCGGACAACTATTTTTTTATATTTTTAAATGTATTTTTTATACCTTTTTCAAGAAATATTTAAAAATATATTTTATATGTAAAAAAATAAACGAAATAATAATAATATTATTCAGATTCCAAATAATAGGGTATTTTACTATATACGAGAAAAAAATCTATAAATATATTATTGAGATAGTTTAGGCAAAAAGCAGTCGGAAAATGTTAGTTTTAGTTCATAAAATAACAAAATAAATTTTAAAATTCAATTCAACGTTTACAGTTTTTCTAATCTGTTAAAAAACACCATGAAATAGTAGCCGCCATGTTATTACGTCATGCGGCTGTGTAAACTAAAACGTGTCACCTGTCAACTGATAGTTAGATACATTGAGATAGGAAAAACACACAACCCTAGCAACGGCAGCCATTTTATGCGCCAATAACGAGTTGTAGGTATGCTTGCTATTGCTTTACCTTTTTTTGTAGGTATTTCCAGTCCATATATTTATACGTCAATGGTTAGATAATAGATCAGCGCATTTGTTTACATAGCCAAGTGATGTCAACACCACAGAGCAACATAGCATCCACTGCGTCCAGCGTTTTCGTCAAACTACGCGCGAAATTTGAAAATGTAAAATTTAAATGCATTTTTATGGCACTTATCGATTGAATAAAAATGTGGTAATTTATTTTGGGGCATATTAGCACTATAGAATTTAATTAAGACACTTTTCAAAAATGGGTGTAAAACCCTATTGTCGGCTGGCTGGGGTTACGCTTGATTTTTTTTTTTTTTATAAAATATATGATAAATGAGATAAATGAAAACAAAAAAATTACAACTTGATATTATTTAGAATAATGAATGAGACTATACATTTATATACAAGAGAGCTATTTGTACAAAGTAAGGAAAGTATTGAGGTAGGAAAAGGAGTACGGAGGGATAAGAGGTTACTAAGAAAGGAAGAACGGTCATTTAAAGGACAGGAGAAAAAAATATGATCTAAGTCGCCTACATCTGTGCCACATAAGCAAATGGGATCGTCGCTGATAGAAAGTTTGGCAAGATGGGCTGGAGAACAAACATGACCCAGTCTCATCCGTATTAAAATGGAGGTCTCCATCTTGCCAAACTTGGCCTTGCCAAACCATGGTTTTTCTGGTATATCAGGTTGGATAAGTGAGAAATAATGTCCCTTCGATTTGTTTCCGATATCCCAAGCTACCTTCCAGGTTTCCCGAAGAAAAGTCTTTGGTAACGACGCGAGATCATAACTAAAATTTATATATGGAACTAAGTCCCCACACTGCATCGCATCACCGGCAAGTTTATCAGCTACTTCATTGCCATGGATTCCAGCATGGGCCGGAATCCACACAAATTGTAGTGAATTATCCTCAGAGATGGTCCTGAACGCAAATTCTCTTATTAAATAAATGATAGGTAACTGCGATTTGTGTTCGAAAGAAGATTTATTAATGGCTAGAAGAGCACTTTGAGAATCAGTAAAAATTATAGATTTTTTGAGCTTCAAAATACGGATATATTCTATGGCTTTAAAAATGCCAAAACATTCCCCGGTAAAAACAGAAGTCTCCGGAGGTAGTTTTATTTTTTGTACGATGTTGTATTGGGAATGGTAAGTACCTATCCCAACACAACCCATCGGAGAAGGCTTGGCAGCATCCGTAAAAATATGGTGGTACTCTAAGTGTTCTGACAGAAAATTATTCAAACTTAAATGACAATCGGGATCTGATTTACTTACACAGTTATATTTTATAGAGGGACTGAAATGTAAACTCTCATAACTACTGCTAAATAGGGGAAGTTTATTGGAACGGAAAATAGGAGAAGAAAGTGAAAGAAATTTTTTATAACTTACAACTAAACAAGGAGCACGTTTATGGGACCAGTAATCTGAAGATTCAATCTGCAACACTAAAGCGTCCAGTTTAGGAATGAGAGGATGAGTTGAGAATTGAAGAATCCGGAACAAATATTTGTCAGATAGGAATTGTCTTCTAATGCTTAAAGGAGCATCCCCGCATTCCACTTGAAGTGCATTAATGGGACTAGACTTCATTGCACCTGAAATAATGCGTAATGCTTTAGACTGGATGCGATCCAATTTTTTAAAAGCCATTACACTACCAGGTTCTAGAGCGAACAATCCATAATCCAGAGTGCTTCTGATGATTGCGTTGTAAATGAGTTTCAAAGAAAAGGGATGTGCACCCCACCACACACCAGAGAGGCATCTAAGCATGTTTAGATGATTTTCGCATTTGTTAACAATATATTCACAATGAGGGACACTACTTAATTTACAGTCAAGTATTATACCTAGATATCTGAATTTATCTTTAACTGGAATAGGTATTTCCTTATAAAAGAGATTTACTAAGGGAATATTTCTCTTCCGGGTGAATAAAACAGCCGCGCTTTTAGATGTGGATAAATCCAAACCGTTTAGATGTAACCATGACTCCAAAATAGATAAAGCAGAATTGATAGCAGAGCTAGCTTGCTCAACAGATTGACTTGAAGAATATAATAATAAATCATCGGCATATTGAAGAACCGTAACGTGACTAGTTAAGGATAGATCTAAATCAAAAGTGTAAATATTGTATAGAAGGGGACTGAGCACAGAACCCTGTGGGAGACCCCTCCATACAAGATGTGATATCTCATGGTCTCCTATTAACATGTTAACAGAGCGTTCAGTCAAGATATTAATAATGAAATTCGACAAATTCAAAGGAACTTGTAAGGCTTTTAATTTATTTTGTAAAACCGATAATACAACATTATCATATGCCGCATTAATATCAAGGAAAACTGCAACGGTGGATTGGTTATTAGAGAAGGATAACCGAATATCAGATGTTAAAATACATAAACAGTCAATTGTACTTTTACCCTTTCTAAAGCCATATTGTGATTCTGCCAAAAGACCCTTACTTTCAACATACCATTCTAGGCGTTTTTTTATTAAGTGTTCCGCTAATTTCATCAGAATTGAAGACAAAACTATGGGACGATAGGAAGAAGCATCAGAAAGAGTTTTATTTGGTTTAAGGAATGGCAACAGCATTTGACGTTTCCATTCAACAGGGATGTTCCCTGTATATAGAATAGAATTAATAAGTTCTAAATAATAGCTGAGGATGTCGTCATTTAAATTAGAAAAAAAGGAATACGGGATGCCATCCATGCCTGGTGCAGAATCATTAGTCGAATGAGTGTCTTGATTATTGGATACGCGAGAAAGGCTATCATCAGTACAAATAGCCTCAGGAACCCAAGGCGGAGCTAATTTATCCAAAAATTCACTGGCTAAAGAAACAGGGATAGGAGAAGAGTTGTTATAAATGGACCTAAATCTACGAATGTTGCGCCAGACAATCGTAGGGTGAGTATTCGGTGAAATTGATAAGCAAAAGTTACGCCAACGATCAAATTTTTCTTTTTAAAAAGTTTGTATGTTTCATTAATTAACTTAGTAACTATATCAAAATTAATATCAGACATATCAAGGTTATAATTGTATTCAGCCTCTTTACGTTTCTTAATCAATTCAGTGCACTCAGAGTCCCACCACGGCGGCGTTTTTACAGGAAAAACGTCATCTGCCGCTGCAATTAATATGAGTGCTAAAGCTTCAGCACAACTATTTTCATTGCCATCAGAAATTACAGGCAAGGAGCAAAGCTTACTGTCAACAATGTTCCTAAATTTGTCCCAGTCATTACTATTTCTATTAGGTAGTTTATATTTTACGTTTGATTTCCTTAATGGTGCATTTGGTTTGGAAAGAGGATAAGAAATAACTATTGGAAAATGGTCACTACCATGAGTAGAGGTTAAAGTATGCCAAGTTAATGAAGAGGCTAAGTTTGGAGAACAGATAGAAAGGTCAATTGCACTTTGGTTCTGATTGGGATCTGAACGACGTGTGGCAGCTCCTGAATTTATATAAATACATAAATATAAATAAATACATAAGTTATGTAAGTCTATTATATCTAGTAACTCATCGCCATAACAGGTAGAAGTTGCACAACCCCATGATTGGTGATGGCAATTAAAATCCCCCAGTATTAATAATGGCTTTGGAAGAAAAGAAACAAGATTATTCATCTCTTGAAGAACAGAAAAAGAGGGATGAGGAATGTAAATAGAAACAAGACAAGTATGATGCACTTTAATAGCTACAATAGAAATTTCCTCACTATGAGGAGGTAATGTAATGGTGGAGAAAGAGATAGAATTCTTGATAAGTATAGCTACTCCACCATACCCATCAGATCTATCCTCTCTAATGGTTAAATAACCATTAATTTTAAAACTATGATTAGATTTGAGCCAAGTCTCTGCTAAAGCAAAGGCAAATGGTTCATATTTATTTATAAGATATATAACATCACTCTTTTTGTTTACTAGACTGCAGCAGTTCCACTGGATTATTTTGGATGTGTTGTCCATTATGAATGGATTGAGATACATTGAAAGATGGGGCAACGTTGGAAGGTGAAATGTTGAACTGAGACAGAAGATTGTGTAATGCAGAAAGAAAATCGTTTATGGAAAAACTTGCTTCAATTTGTCCATTATTGTGATTAGAAAAAGCACAACCATTTGATGGTTGGGGAATGTTGAAATCTTTAATAATGGCATTGTGAGCCTCTTTATTATATCCTTGTACAGGTTTGGGTGGTGAGCGTGGTTTAAGGAAGACAGTTTTTTTATAGCTACTTGAAACAGGTACTCTATTAGTTGAAGGGAAAGATGGAGTATCTGCAAAGTTTTTGGAAGGAGAAGATAAAAGTGTATCGGCATACGTTTTAGTAACTGGGGGATACATTTTTGCCGCTTCAGCATAAGATACTGAACTTCGTGCCATGTGTGTTTTAATTAATTTTTGCCTAGACATTTCTGGGCAAGATTTATTAGTAGCATAGTGAAAACCGGAGCAAAGGCAGCAAGATGCACTTTCTTGTTCTCTTTCACAACTGTCCCCCGTATGTCCTTGGCCACATTTATAACAACGTGGTTTGGACCTGCACTGAATTTTTGTGTGACCAAAACGACAGCAACTGAAACACTGTACAGTAGGGAAAATATATAAATCTACAGGTAATGCATTATAACACATAAACATTATTTTAGGAAGAATCTGCCCATCAAAAGTAATAACTATAGATTGGGATGGTTTCCAAATGGTTGTACCATCAACAACAGTTTTAAAATTGAGACGTCTGACTTTTAAAATTGGACCGCAACCAATTGGTACCGTTATATTATCAATAACTTCCTCCGGAGACCATTCCGCAGGAACACCACGCACTAAACCCATTCTAGTGGCATTAAAAGTAGGTATAAAAGCTTTATAATTATATGTTTCAAGGCTATTATGTATAATAAAAGAATTTGCGTCCAGGAAATTGGAAAAAGAAATAGATATTTTATTACGTCCGATTTTTTTGACGCTACCGTTTATAATATTATGGAAAGCGTTGTGTTTTAGGAACTTGCCAAATGTAATAGGGTGCAATGACGTTCCATCATCTGGTGATACTAATATTTTTTGTACGTGAACAACGTATGGCGCGCTGTCACTTTTACTCGTACCTATCATAAGTTTTTCGACCAATCTGAGTGGGAATAACTGAAGGCGGAGCAGAAATATCCGGAATATCTTTACATACAATAATTGTTTCAGAGCTTTTAGGCTCCGATGGAGTTAGAGAGGGAGGAGTAGAGTCCAAGCAACCACAACCCAAAGACTCGGAACCTAGGTTTTTTCGGGTACGACGGCGTTTATTGCAATTTTTGCACACATGCACGCGGCTTCTTTTAAGATGGCGAGCCGACGACGACCCATCGGTATCCATGCCCGATTCGTTGGACATTATAGTGACAAAATTGCCTGCCGGGGGAACAAAGTCCCCCGGGTCAGGCGGGTCTTTCATTTTCCCGCACTATAAAATATTAGTAAAAAAAACTTACCCTACTGAAGAAAATATACAAAACTAAAATTAAAATATAAGTGAAAGAAGATAAAACACTAAAACTACTACTACTGATCCTATAATACAAGTTAATTAATAATTTTCAATTTAAGTAAAAAAGGACACGTCCACAAAGTTATGTTTCCCGCGCTTTTTTTTCACGCTTGATCTTATTTTGTCTAAATTTGACGTGAATGATGAAATGTTGCCATAATCTAAAAATGAACCATCTTTAACACGTTCACTGTCCCCATACAAAATTTTTCAATAACCCCATTTGTCCAAATCTATTTTTGTAATATTCTGTCTGAAATCGATACTGTTGACAAGTCCTGACAAATAGAGCAACTTACACACAAGTCCATGAAGTTAGAGCTCATAGAAAGAGACAGGGGCGAGTGTACCGTTTACGGTTCACGGACGTGATGGGTCCACGCGGCGTGTATTGTATTCGGTACACTGGACAGCTAACGTGGGAAAAGGTATTGCTTTTCACTGGCAGCCCGAATAATTTTGACTTATCATACGCCATATGCAGTGTTGCCAGAACGTTACTTTTGTAACGTTTTGCGTTACTTTTTGAACCCCTTACGTTACATTTACGTTACACGGCTGAAAGCGTTACTTTTTCGTTACTTTTCAGAGTAATTTTTATTGCTTAGAGTTGAATAAAAAAACAAGTTGGAATGGAACGCAAGCAAGTGTCATGCCGTGCGTGCGTGTGTAATGTTGGCAATTCGGCAATGCAACTAAACTAAAATGAAAGTTAAGTAATGTCTCTCTCTCTCTCTCTATCGCACTGCTAGAATGAGCAAACAGAATGAGCGAGTTGTATGAATGCAAAGTGTACATTCCTGCCATAATGTTATGATGTGTGTAGGCTGTACTATAGGCACTTCACTTTCATTCCTTGGTGTTCCGCGGTGTTCGTTTGTTTGTGCGTACAAGTTTTGTTATAATGTTTTATTTGAGTGGATGATATACTTAGGCCAAAGAAAAACTGAAAGGATCAAAGAAAAGAAATAGCTTTATCGTTCATAAGGTAAGTACATTCAACAATGGGATGTCGTGTCGTATTTGTCACGCGAGACGCTTGTCAATATAATACTTTTAAATTGACAAGCGTAGCGTACTGCGATCACTAGTACAATACCATGCACTACTAGGAGCCTAGTATAATCACAAAGCATTAGATTATTTTACGTCTTTTACTCTCAAAAGTGATTTGTGTCTGTAAGGTAAAAGTGGCGGGAATTTGGTGGCCGGCAATAGAGATGAGTCCGATATCATGTCACAAAAATTAAAATCATCGATATTTTAAAATCATTTTATCATGCAATGACAACGACAAAATCATCAATGCTTTTAAATCATTACTTGAATGAACGCGGACTTCGGTGATTCGGATCGGATGGGCTCGGGCCGTCTCGGGTGCTTCGGTGTGATTTGCGACGTTGCGAAGCTGCGCGATCGGCGATAAAATGACCGGGGCTGGGCGCGGGCGCACGGAATGGCGACAATGCTTTCACTTGCGTTGTTTACAATATGCGCGGCAAATCACGAATGCTATTTATCTAGCATTTAGTATTTCGCGAATCATTGTTTTGGTTAGACGAGGACGACCAACCACCCTTACCTAATTTAATTTTACGCATACGTAATACGTAGTGTAGTGTGTTGACTCACTATAATTGGATTTTTGATACGTTTTAGTGAATTTAGTTTGGTGAAGTGTACCATAGATTTTAAAACCAAGTTAAGACATTTGTTTAGGTACTTAGTACTTCGTGCAGTTTGTTAATATAAAAAAAATACGTTTTGATACGTAGACAACGTGACGTTCTACAGTGGGTGTACTTACTTACTATATTGTTCTTATAGGCAAGAAACATTTAGTGGTAGGTTCTCAGTTTGTACCTAAATACACAAAAATGACTTCAACTGTAAGAAAAACATCCAACGTATGCAAGAACGCCAGATTGCCATGATATACTAGTCATATCTTGCAGCAAATATCACTAATGGAATCATATTGATGATTTCCATGATTATTAATCAATGCCTAAATAATACCCTGCCATGAATGTCACAAACTAAGAAAATTTGAATTACGCGGGCAAACTGACAAACTCGATCCATGCCTACATACATCACGGTGCAGCATACGGTGGAGGTCTGCCCGGCTTGGGCAGAGCACCGCCGTGTCCTCGTGGAGGCGATCGGCGGCAGAGACCTCTCGCGTCCGGCCCTGGTTCAGGCCATGGTACGGAGCGAGAGGGCATGGGCAGCCGTCACCTCCTTCTGCGAAGCAGTAATGCTCGCAAAGGAGGAGGCGGGACGGTTGAGGGAAAGGCAAGTTTCGCGCCCTCTCGCCCCTAGCCGCCGCAGGAGACGCCCAGGGCGTCGGGAATCCCGGGCGGATTTCCGGCCACCGAAGGCGCGGGCTTGCGGACGGTGAGCAATGGGTAGCTCACCGTCCGGTAAGGACAAGGCCCGGGTCGACGGCGCGTTGTATTCCACGCGCGCCTCAAAGAGATGTCGTCAGCACATAGTAGGGGTCCACTAGGGCCGATGCCTGCCGGGGTCGCGGGAAGGTACTTATGGGTCACCGAGGCCCCCGCAACACAGGCAACAAGAAGGAATACGGGTGGGTTTTAGTCAGTAAGAGTCTGACACACCCTCCCGCTCCGCCCAGAGCGGGAGAAGTTATTTGATGATTTCCCACCAAAAAAAAAAAAAAAAAAATGCCTACATACATAAATAATGATAATTTCACTAAGCCGTTCCGCGATCATTTCAGTATCTACTCACAATTGAAGTGACGAGATCTAATACTCAAATAAAAATCATTGATGATTTTGTCATTGTTCCCGTCACCGATATTTTTTTGTCATTGTCATTGATACAATAAAATCATCACTCAGCCCATCTCTAGCCGGCAATCGATCTCCTAAAAAACAAACTTAGCAGTTGACTGGCAGTGCTGCCAACTAGACATGCGCAAAATGTGTCAGTGAAAAGAAATGAATGAAGTATATCTTTTGACTCAATGAAGTAGTCCACTCATTTAGTTCAGTACTTCATTTAGTTCAGCAAATCAGAACGAATCAATGAGATATCGAGCTCGCGTAGTGTGATACGTTACGATGAATGATGCACTTCACTTAGTTCACTTTTATACGTATCTCGATTTTCCTTCATACTTTAAATAGGATTAGGACTGTCAACCACGAAATATGAAACCGACTTAAAAAAAAAAAACTAAAAAAATATTAATTTAAAATTAACAGTTTCAGACGTAAGCAAAACTGTAATTATAATTATATAGTAGTATATTTTCTGTTTTTTTTACTGATAGTTAGATTCCTTTTTGTCTAGGTTGGCGTAAAAAATAGTCATGTGTGTTGCCATGTGTGTGTAAGCTAGACAAGCGACACACACATAGTATAGGCGCCGTCGTCGCTCGTCAGCCCGACTTCAGCCGACCGGCCGGCGAAATGACACGAACACGTACGAGTCATGCATGCGAGCGAAATGAAATAAATGAATGCTGAGTTGGTGCGAGCAAAAAGAAGGACTGAACTAAATGAAGGACAGACACATTTGAATGACTGCTGAAGGAAAGATAAGTTTATTTTGTGAAATGAAGTACTTCATTTCCTTCAATCGTTCGCGAACTAGACATGCGCAAAATGTGTCAGTGAAAAGAAATGAATGAAGTATATCTTTTGACTCAATGAAGTAGTCCACTCATTTAGTTCAGCATATCAGAACGAATCAATGAGACAACGAGCTCGCGTAATGAAGCACTTCACTTAGTTCACTTTTATACGTATCTCGATTTTCCTTCATACTTTATATAGGATTAGGCACAGAGTACTATAATAATACGGAAGGAATTAGGACTGTCAACCACGAAATATGAAACAGACTTAAAAAAAAAACGAAAAAAATATTAATTTAAAATTAACAGTTTCAGAAGTAAGCAAAACTACTTAAGTAATTATATTATTATTAAGTAGTATATTTTCTGTTTTTTTTTTTACTGATAGTTAGATTCCTTTTTGTCTAGGTTGGCGTAAAAAATAGTCATGTGTGTGTAAGCTAGACAAGCGACACACACATAGTATAGGCGCCGTCGCGCGTCGTCGCGTCGTCGCTCGTCAGCCCGACTTTAGCCGACCGGCCGGCGAAGTGACACGAACACGTACGAGTCATGCATGCGAACGAAATGAAATAAATGAATGCTGAGTTGGTGCGAGCCAAAAGAAGGACTGAACTAAATGAAGGAGAGACACATTTGAATGACTACTGAAGGAAAGATAAGTTTATTTTGTGAAATGAAGTACTTCATTTCCTTCAATCGTTCGCGAACTACCCATGTCTACTGCCAACTCCTAAAAATAAACCTACGTTCAGGCACAGTCAAAAATAGGCTAAAATTTTCGTATGATCACGTAAGTAACAATAATTTCATGTTTTTACTGAAGTATTTTTCTTCTTTTCCAGGATTAAACTCGTCGATTAAAAAAAAAACATTTAAAAATGCTAAAATAGTGATTGAAGTGCGTTCAAGTTCTAAATACAATTCAAATTGTTTAAATAGTATTAAAACCGCTCAGGCCCCTGGCTCAATAACGTCATCTCTCCCGCTCAAAAAAAACTTTTATATTCGATAACTACTTTCAAATCGCGCGCCGCGAGGGCTCCTATTCGGAGCCATTGGGGCGTTATCGGTTAAAATACAAAAAAATTAAAAAGCGTTACTTTTTTTGTGAAAATGTTACCTTTTCGAACAGTCTTGGGTAACTTCTCACTAGTGATGGATTAATTAGCATTAGCATTCATTGCTAGCTTGCGAAAGCTCGTTTAGCATTTAGCAAATTAAATGAAGTTGCGAAATTCTGTGAAATTAAAAAATTACGAAAATTAATTTCAATTTTCGTAATTTTTTAATTTAATGACTATCTTACTTCAGAGTCGTCAGAGCGTCGGCGCACGCAGCGGTAGCGTGCGCTCTCCGTCGCACCCACGGGAAGTCGGGAATACTAAATATATCGGTTTCACGTGACAGTGACCTTGTTCGCTGCGAACTTACGAATAATGGGTTAAGCATTTGTTATCTTATTATCTTTCAATAAGGTTGTATATTGAATGAATGCTTTTGCTTGTTTACTGTATTTAAATTATGGATGGTGCGAAGAATGATGTTTAGAAATTATTACCTGATTGTCTTTGATTTGCTCGTACTTAGAGTCGTGTATTGGTTGAATGAATGCGTGATTGTTTAATAATATATTTGCGTGGTACGCGCGCGGCGCGCGTCGTTCAGTACGTTTTGGCAAGTGATAGTGAGATTTTAGTTTACGTATTCGTTATACAGTAGGTACTTACATTCTTTCGTTTTGTGCATAATATTGTACTTATAGATAATAGCGTGAACTCAATACCTACCTGTAAATAATAGGAGGTAGTAAGAAGTAGTGTGTAGTGAGAAGTGGCATGTATAAAAGTGTAAATAATAATTTTAAGTTTAGTATAGTATAGTATGCCATGTGTGTGTAAGCTAGACAAGCGACACACACATAGTATAGGCGCCGTCGTCGCTCGTCAGCCCGACTTCAGCCGACCGGCCGGCGAAATGACACGAACACGTACGAGTCATGCATGCGAGCGAAATGAAATAAATGAATGCTGAGTTGGTGCGAGCCAAAAGAAGGACTGAACTAAATGAAGGAGAGACACATTTGAATGACTACTGAAGGAAAGTTATGTTTATTTTGTGAAATGAAGTACTTCATTTCCTTCAATCGTTCGCGAACTACCCATGTCTACAACACTGGCCGTGGCCATATGCCACTCCATGACTCCAGTTCTCTCTAGGCAATTGTGTTTTTCAAATAAGTGATACTTTTTCAGTTACAAAATGGATAAACTGCCAATGTGTCGGATATGCTTAATGGAGGATGTTCGGATGTATGTAGTGGTCAACAAGAACTTGCATGAACTATATGAGAGGCTGACTGACGTTCCAGTAAGTTGATAATTTATTACATTACCATTTTAAAAGTTTTATCCCTTTGTATGAACGTAGATCTATGCGAGACACAATGGCTTTTTAATTGTTTCTGTAATTACAAGATACTAAATACAAAACGTCACATGACGTTAATAATTATTAATGTTCAGATAGTTTTAAAACTGGCAAGTGACAATGTAATATTTCAAAATAAATATGTACTTTATTTTTAAAATATTGTGTCGAAATTGCACTCCAATAGCAGAACATTCACAAACCCCTTCAATTGCTTCATTGTGTTTGAAAAAAATGTGTGCTTACCAACATAAATAACACTGAATATTGTTGATATAAGAAAATTAAAGAAATTGTGATCAATTGAATTTGTTTTCACTTATTGCTAATATTTTAATTTAATGTTTTCTGTTTCTTTGCTTTGTTATGTTAATTCCTTTGCATACTATTGTATAACATCAAGTTCTACAGACAGCTGTGCTGCTGGGGAGTTTGTGCCACTTCTTACCAGCTAAAGCACTAGGAAGTGTGCAGGATAGGCATTTTTGGGGACTGTCTTATGTAATTATAACATTCAAAAATTCAAACATAATGTATAATTATAATGTTTCTAATTTGCATAATGACTTTTGATTTTGATTATAAATAAGTGAGTTAAGTAATTAGGCTGCCAGATTAATTATAAGTAAATATACCTAAATCAGAAATTGATATCAATGCTCTGAGTATGCCTTCTCTGTATGAGAAGAGGCATACAGAAAGCAATACTGAACACAAAGGTTGGCTCCGAGCTTGGATAGTATTACAATATATCAATTGGCCTGTAGTGGGGTGCGAGTATTTTATTCACAATATAATATATAAACAAAATAGTAAAAGACAAGTTCTGTTGCAGTTTGTAACTGAAGACCGTAGACCGATGCTCGCTTGTTTCTTCTGCTGCGCTAAACTAAAACAATGCTACCGATTACTGAAAAAATGTCTGGAAGCCGAAGAGCTGTTTGCTCAGATCTTGAATGAGAATTATGAGGTGAGGTATTCTTCAACAGACATTTATTCTCATAATTTATAATTTCAGCATAATGTGGAAGTGATTCCTTTCAAGCTCTTATTGTGCCCTTATGTCACGCCAACTTTACCATCGAGTGGTGTTCGTTACTCCAGCAGGAAAGCGTCACCTTGAGTGATATGAGTGGAAAGTATAATTAGTGCATAACCTGCTGTAAATGTGCAACACATTTTTTTTTGATTTGTCGTTTTGGAAAAAAAACGGAAAAATCGATTCCTGCTGGAGTAACGTAGTTCCAGCAGGAACCCATGCACAATATTTCTCTCTCCTATCGTTAGTTTAGAATTTACCTGCTGGAACAACGTTACTCCAGCAGGAATCGTATTTTCCGTTTTCTTTCCAAAACGACAAAACGTACAATTTTTTCATTTGGCGCACATTCCCAGTAGGTATATTACGCACTAATTATATGTTCCACTCATAACACTCTAGGAGCCATTTTCCTGCTGGAGTAACGTACACCATTGTGTTGAATGTTGATATGTACGCTATTGTCAAATGTAGGTTTTACAATAATGTTACATAATACTGCTATGGCTTCTGTATGAAACTTGTATGTGGCAGTTTGATAGTCCTCTCTCATGTCGGCATGAGTTATACAACAATAACTTGCGCAGGGGTCAGTAAGGTCGGTAGCTTGGCCGACTTTCCTTGTCGCATATTGGACCTTGTTAGGTATCCGCACTCATGGGGGCTGTCTTGACTGGCTATATTATAAAAAACGTTTTTGCTCCTGAGACTGTGGCCACCAACATATTTACCTTATACTATAATTATCTTTTTACAGCCAAATCCTTTAATAAACCTACACCACTTAGAAATTTTCAGTGGGTTTATTAAATCTCCAACAGAGAATATAAGTATAGTTGAAGTAGTTCAAACAGATGGCATTGCCATCAAAGAAGAATTACCAGCTGTTTGTGAGGGACTAGATGATGTTATTGTGCCAAAGGAGGAACATCAAAGTGATGGTATGGTATCATTTAATTTCATCATTATGGACAATTTTTACTATGGGACTAATCCTGAAATCGCGAAAAAAATAAATTTGCTGTTCCCAACATTTTGACGAGATAAGCGAACATAAATGAAGGGAAAGCCGATTCTTTTTCGCGACTTCTGGTTCGGTCCCATAGTAAAAGTTGTTCATAATGATGAGTACACTGACCCCTTATGACGTTGATGGTGTTTAAAATGACAGCCTGTAATATCATACAATAAAGACAGGCAAAAGTGGTTCAAATGCCCACCACAACTTATGTAGCTGAATAGTCCATTTTATATGACTATCTGATGACATAGGTAGGTCTTGTTAGTGATGCACATTTAGACCTGGCCGCGTACATTTTCGTCTAATACCCTTTGAAGATATAATTTATTGGTCAAAAATGTTTTGACCACAATTTTTTTATCTTGATGGATTTTAGAGGTTCAACAAAGAACCACGTTATGTAGTGAAAAATTAATATCACCTTTGTTCTGTTTAGAAATTTCCTGAACTTTCTAATATTTCGGATGACTTTCCAATTTGTATTTCCCTAAAAATCTTATTCCGACTATTATTAAGATTAACAAATAATAATTAAACAATTTGGTCTCAAGTAATGCGCATACCAATGAACAGAATTTAATTTTATTTGAATTGCTCTTGACTGTTTTTGTTTCCTACAGAGCTAGAATCGGAGAAAGACGATAGCTGTCTAGATGTAGCAGATATACCACCAAACCATTCTGAATCAGATTTAGAAGATGATGTACCTTTAATGGAGCTTAAAACTGCTTGTGTAGAAGAACACGAAGTACCTAAGAAGAAACGAAGAGCCAGGGAGACGAAAAGCAAGTATTAGTTAGTTAATCTATAAACCAGACAGACCAATGGTTCACCTGAAGTGGTAAGCGTAAACTGAAGACAATATTGAATTCTATCAATAGGACTAACTCAAAGTCACAAATGATAAACTAGGTCCATCATAATCAAGTCAACAAACTGTTAATTTCTGATAACAATAATAAAACCATGGCTGCCATGGCCAGCAAGGCGACCCGTCACCAATAACACCAGGTCAAGAGCATAATGCTAAGAGCAGATACCTATAAAATTACCTTGAAAGAAATATGATTCGAAAAGAACCGTAGTTACCGATATAGCTTGCAGAGTAAGCAAGCTGAAGTGGCAGTGGGCTGGCCATGTTTGTCGAAGGACCGAAGGCCGGTGGAGCAGACGAGTCCTGGACGCCCCCCAGCTAGATGGACCAACAACTTTAAAAAGGTGGCTGGGTCAGGCTGGATGCGGAAGGCGGAGCACAGGGTATTGTGGTGCAGCCTGGGAGAGGCCTATGTCCAGCAGTGGACTGCAATAGGCTGAGTTGATTGAATTGTGATATTTTAATTTAAACAAACTCATTTTTTACTTTGCAATTTCCCGTAAGATACTTTGAAGGCTAAACTGCTTCAGTTCCTGGACGCGATAACAGTCGTGGCGCATCTTTACTTACAACCTTAGATATATTATTCTCTACATAAGAGACCCACGAACAAAAACGCGTTTTCTTATACTTGACATTTAAATTCTTAATTCAAAAATGTAGAAAAAGGTTTTTAAATATCAACAACTTCAGTTTATTAACGATCTAAAAACCTGCACTACACTACTCGCGAAGTTGCTTCGACGAAGTTCTGGTCGAAATTGACTTAAGTCAGTCAGTCTACAGGTGCTTCGAGTCGAGGCGAGCCGAGGCTGCACGAAGTGAACCGAAGTGCCCTTCTACACTCTCGTATTCGCTTAAGACGCTGACAACAGCTAAACCGCGGTCACTGTCAGACTGCATAGAAAAGAAAGAGAAGCGCGATGACACAACGCTTGTAATTTATTGCAAAATATGAAGCCAATACAGAGTTGATATGAGAGAGGGGCATTAAATTACACTACGTATACTATACGTGTTTAGTTTTAATTCAATACGGTACAAAAATAAGAAGCACCAAAAATGAGGTTTTTTTTTTTTTCAAACAAATAAATAGCTTACAAATCGGAGTAAAACGCAAACACCCTTTATAAATAAATTTAACTGACCTTAGATACCTAGGTAACAAATTGGCAACGACGCACGCGCGCGAGCGCGGCGCGGCGATTGTTCTCTCGTGTCAAAGCGGTCGGCCGGCGCGCGGCGGCGCCCTACGCCTCCGCGAGCGCTGGCTTTTATGTTAGTTTTTGAAATACGCGCACAACAACAAAAACACTTAAATTTTTAAATTCTCGATGTGTCCTCCATTAACATTAATGCACAAATTATACCGACGGAGAATATTGTTATTTATTTTTCTAATTAAATCACTGTCCATCGCTAAGCACTTTAATTTATGAAATGCTAAAATAATCCTATTTTTTAGTTCATCAATTGTATTTACCTCTGAGGCATACACTTCACCCTTAATGTACCCCCACAAAAAGAAATCCATGGGAGTGAGGTCTGGAGATCGTGGTAGCCACCGAACAGGTCCGAATCGACCGATCCATTGCTGCCCAAACATTTCTGTGAGCCGCTCCCTGGAAGCCATCACAGAATGTGGAGGCGCTCCGTCCAGCTGGTACCACAACTTGCGATGAACTGCTAAAGGCAGTTGGTCAGTGTACTCGGCCACAGGACCACTTAACAGTTCTAAAAATTTCGCCGCTGTAAGGGTGCCGTCAATAAAAACTGATCCGATAATATTATTATTATGGATACCAGCCCACACATTGAGAGAAAATCTGTACTGGTGTTCAGATTCTCGAAACACGTGTGGATTTTCCGAACTCCAGTATCGGAGGTTTTGCCGATTCCAGGCCGTTCCGAGTAAAAGTACTTTCATCGGTCCATATTAAATTGGATAAAAAATCACCGTCTTCGGTTGTTTTATTTAGAAACCATTGGCAGTAACTGTTCCTGACCGGCAAGTCTCTCGATAACAAAGCTTGCACCTTCCGATATTTATAAGGTTTGCGTTTGTTACGTTTTAGAACCTTGTGGATGGTTCTATGACAAACCCTAAACTGCCGGGCCGCTCGGTGGAGACTCGTTGTCGGATTGTGGGAAAAATGGTCTAAAATTCGTTCTTCCCAAGCAGCAGTTATTTGCCGCGGTGGCACTCCCTCTTGTTGTGGCACTATACTTTTATTGTCCCGTATTCTTTGTACTGCTAATTGTATGGTGCGGGCGTTTCTAGGGCAATTGCGTCTGTCACCATACCTCTCTCGGTATGTTCGCAGAGCTTCAGCTGCGTTTCCACGGCATTCGCCGTAAATTAAAATCATGTCTGTGTATTCTGAAGCCGTGTAAGTTACACGAGGCATTGTGGAACACTTTAATTACACACACACAACCAAAGTTTAACAAAACAATCACAAAAAAAAAACACTACCTAACACTAAATAATAATAATTCCAAGTTACGTGTCCTATCACAATAAAAAAAGAAGTACTGTCTGTCTTAAACTTATTTAGTGTCCTATCACAAAAACAAAATTACAATTGTCAGCGCGCGAGTTCGACAAAACAAAATCAGCGCAAGAGGTTCCGTCACCAAAGGGTAGCGCCGGCGAACTGAAAAAACAAGTTTTTTAGGCGCCCCACTTACCGATCGCTAGGATTTAAGACGCAAAACAGTGACCTATTTCTATTTCTTTTACGCGCGAGATGTTTTGCTATGATTGTCACTGTCGCAGTGAAAGTGCACGTGTGTGTATTTATTTTGCTTCCTTGTTTGCATTGCCATATTTTAGCGAAAATATTTGGTTGTACTTGTGACTTGCGTCAGAGCGGCAACAACGCATCGTAGGTATACTCAAAATCGTTTTAAGGTGCATGACCTATGCGTATAGACATAATCAGCTGTTAGAAAAGATACATCGTGTTCAAACGGGGCAAAAACTTAAAAAATCATTTGCGACTAAACTACTGCTCCTATTTAATTGATTTTTGGTACAGAGCTTGAAAATGGTACCTAGTTTATGCTGTTTAAAGGAAAGCCTCTCTGTCGTATCAACTTTGTATATCTATTTACTCAAAACTGAGTTGAGTAATCGAAAATAAAAACAGACAATTTCTGCATTCAAATAAGACGTTCTTGTTATTAATTAAATACGTAACATACGTTTATATTTAATACAGATATTTTGGATTGGAACTCAAGGTAAAAGGTTACTTTACCGTTCATTAGTAACGAGTTTTTTTTTTTCAAACGTTGTTTTGTTAACAACCAACATATTTTTTCCGCTACCATAAACTGCACAGATTAGATTATTATTACAACTTTTTTTCTTAAGACGAGCCTACTTTGGTCATTTGCCTCTTGTCAGCGCCTGCACTTCGACCAACTTCGCGACAAGTGTAGTGCAAGTTTTATATTCGAAAAGCGTGCAAGAGATGATTGTCTGTGGCGTGTGTTCGCGCATTCTCGCGTTTATATCAGTCACAACTTCTGCAAAGATCGTACTCGAAATTTTTATATAACATCACGCCAGTATTCCCCGAAGGGTTAGGCAGAGGTGCGCCTATAGTACACCCACATCTCAACGGTTTAGTTATTAGTCCCGTATAACAGGAGGCGAGCCTATTGCCATCAACCGGGCACAAATCCAGACTCTAGAAAGTCCAGATGGAAAAACCTAATAACACTGCCCGACCCGGGAATCGAACCCAGGACTTCATGCTGGAAAGGCAAATTTCGCGCCCTCTCGCCCCTAGCCGCCGCAGGAGACGCCCTGGGCGTCGGGAATCCCGGGCGGATTTCCGGCCACCGCAGGCGCGGGCTTACGGACGGTGAGCAATGGGTAGCTCACCGTCCGGTAAGGACCAGGCCCGGGGCGCGTTATATTCCACGCGCGCCTCAAAGAGATGTCGTCAGCAAAAATATAGGGGTCCACTACGGCCGATGCCTGCGGTCACCGAGGCCCCCGCAACACAGGCAATAGGAAGGAATACGGGTGGGTTTTAGTCAGTAAGAGTCTGACACACCCTCCCGCTCCGCCCAGAGCAGGAGAAGTTACTTGATGATTTCCCATCCACAAAAAAAAAGGACTTCATGCTCAGCAGTAGCGTTTGTGACCACTAGACCACGCAAATGGGCAGTCTTTTGTCGCTCATAGTAATTATAACAATATTTCTGGTCGCTTATCTCCTGAGACCTCCAGACTCCTGTATTCCTAAAGGGTTAAGTGTAAGTCGCCCTATGACGTCTCACGCGATAGAACCCGGGACGCTCGATGATACCCAAGAACGCTAGTGACGTGGCCGTGCGATGTCCGAGTCTCTGCTAGTACAAATTTGTACTTTAAAAAAATAATAACAAACAAAAAAATTGAATAAAATGACATAAAACAAACATAAACTCACTGCCTTTCTTCGCTTGCGCATTTACGCGCCTATTTCTAACCACCGTTTGTAGGTGTTTGGTAGCATACATCCTATCAAAGTATTATATTATCTGTGCTATCAGCAAGTTCCTTTGTTTTTATCTATTTTATGTCAATAGAAGTGAAGAGTGAAATCCAATGTCATTAAAGGTGCAGAGCAGAAGCTCCGTTTCGGTCCTACTAGAATCATTCAAACACCAAATTTATTTTTATTCATGTGCATCCCTCAATCTTGTTCCAACATTGTACTTACCAGATTTGTAATCACAGGTACACCCGTCACGAAGAAACGAAAACTAGACATACGAAAAACAAAATTACAAGATCTAATAACAGCTGAACAAAAAAAAATTGAACCATCAGACTCTCAAGCTATCCGGAACACTCAACATTGTACGTCCAAACGTGTTACTACATTCAAAAAGCCTTTCATTGAACCTTACAAGTGTGATGTATGTCAGCGTAGTTTTAATCAAAAGACTCATTTATCAGAACATATTCGAATACACATTGATGAAAAACCTTACAAGTGTGATACATGTCAGCGTAGTTTTAATAGAAAGAGTACTTTAACAAAACATATTCTTATACACACTGGTGAAAAACCTTATAAGTGTGAAGTATGTCAGTGTAGTTTTAATCATAAGGGTCATTTAACAATTCATATTCGTATACACACTGGTGAAAAACCTTATAAGTGTGAAGTATGTCAGCGTAGTTTTCATAGAAAGGATATTTTTAAAAATCATATGCTTAAACACACTGGTGAAAAACCTTTTAAATGTGATGTATGTCAATATAGTGCTAGTGGTAAGAGAGATTTAATAATACATATTCGAAAACACACTGGTGAAAAACCTTATACGTGTGATGTATGTCAACATAGTGTTAAAGATAAGAGAGAATTAATAAAACATTTTCGAATTCACACTGGTGAAAAACCTTTTAAATGTGATATATGTCAGCATAGTTATAGTGATAAGAGAGATTTAATAAATCATATTCGTATACATACCGGTGGTGAACCGCGTTTCAAATGTGATATATGTCAATATAGTTCTGGTCTAAAAAGTAGAATAATGAAACATAAACGAATACATACTGGTGAAAAGCATTACAAATGTGAAATTTGTCAGTGTAGTTTTCGCGAAAAGGGTACTTTAACTAAACATATTCGTACACACACTGGTGAAAAACCTTATAAGTGTGATGAATGTCAACGTAGTTTTTCCCAAAAGTGTCATTTACTAAGACATATTCAAACGCACAAAGGCAAAAAACCTTACAAGTGTGATATTTGTCATTCTAGTTTTGGTCGAAATAATGCATTAACCAGTCATATGCGTATACACATTGGTGAAAAACCTTATAAATGTTAGATATGTCAGCGTAGTTTTAGACAATCCTGTGCTTTAAAAGGACATATTCGAATACACACTGGTGATAAACCTTTCTAGTGTGAAATATGACTAAAGAGTTTTTCAGACTCGAGTGCGCTAAGAATTCAGCTTCCGGTACACACATATATTTAAAGTGCCTCCCTTATATATATGTGTGTACCCAAAGCTGAATTCTTCCCTTAAATCTATGTGTCGTTAAACTTTTCCCTTTAACCTATTGAGCGCCACGTCAAAAAAGCAAAGACTCCTCGCCTCGTCGCCAATTTACGAATTATTCCTTAAAATCTGTCATGTAATCGTGACCGTGGCGTGCTGGGCACATTTTGGTCTGTCATCTATACATGACTGTGGCGGTCAAAAGGTTAAAGCTAGAATTTTTAAAGCAAAACTAATTTGGAATTTAGATTCAACTTCAATTTATTGTTATACATGAGATTTGTAGACTTATGATAAATAAATAATTATACTATATTTAAATGAAACAGTTTATTTTTACTCATTTTGTTGTATTTATTTTACATTAGACTTATTTGTTTCTCTAAACTTGAACTCATAGCATTTATTTCAAATAAACCAAATACAGGCACTTTTGAATTGTCAAGGAGTCGGGCAGTCAGAACGATGAAGCTAGTTGCCCATTCCAAAGCGTAGTGGTACGTACATCTTCATCGTAGGTAAGTACAACTAAGTAAGACACTTTTATGACTATTCGACGTTTCCATGGTTTCAGAAGATGAGACTGACGTAGGATTCTTAAAAAGTGTGAACAGTTAAAATAATTTGTGATAATACATCAAGATGTGAAATTAAAAAAAAAAACAAAAAACGCGAACGTGTTTGCTAGCGCATGTTAATTTTCACACTCGTGCATTAATATACCTAAAAGTTATACCAGTGTAAAGCTGAACTCCAGTTCTATAAAACAGTGCTAGTGAATCTATATTCTAACTGCAATTTCTGAACACAACAGTTTTTAAGTTGGTACAAAACATAAACATTGAACAGCTGACCGGTACGGGTGAGTCATCAAGCGCGCACGCCGCACTACCATGTCCGTCCTGTCGGGCTAAGACCCTCGTACTGATAACAGCAACACTCCTGCTCGTCCAGCGGCTACGAGTGCCGAGCTTGACGTCTCGAAGATAAACAACACCCAATCTCGCGGCCACAAACGCATGGCTCACGGATCACCCGCTACAGATATCGCCGAGAACTCAGTGTCTTTTGCTGAGCTTATCTCTGAAATTCGGCTTATGCGATCGGACATGGATGACATTGGATGAAGTCAAAACATCACTGAACTCATTGCTCAACGGTGTCAACAAATGTAATGCCCGTCTAGACAATTATGAGGTGAGAATTAAATCCCTTGAGCAAAGTAATTCACAAGTTGTTATTTTGAATGAAACAATTAGCAATTTTAAGACTCAACCATCAAATGCAATCAACAATGCGCAATGAGATTGAGATCATGGGCATTGAAGAATCTCCCTCCGAAAACCTTCAACACATTGTCCTGTTAACCTCTTCTGAGCTTGGTGTTCAGTTGACTGTGGATGACATCGACTGGACAGCTCGGGCAGGCCTAAAGAAGACCCCTGTGACCGACTCAAATACGAAGTTTCCTAGGACAGTTATAGTTAAATTACTAAGAAGATCAAAACGCGATGAGATAATAAAGGCACCCAAAACTAGGCGCAATCTCTCTTCCAAGGTCATTGACTTCCAAGGACCTATCCGTAAGATCTTTGTTAACGAGCATCTAACAAAGGATAACCGCATCTTGTTTCGTGAAGCTCGCGCCCGTGCACAGAGCATGGGTCACAAATACTGCTGGACAAACAACTGGCGAATACGTATCCGTAAGATCTAGGGGCAACCAGCTATTGCAGTCTAGACCTTTAAGGAACTCGATCTTCTTCTCGGTACGGCAAATTGATTCTAGTATCATACCGGACACCTCAGACTAAGAATGTTTTGTTTTTATTTCAGTGTTAATTATGTTTTCTTTTAATTTTATAGTCCTTTTCTTAGGCAAAATAACAGTTATTACATTCACAACACTCCAACACAATAAACTATCGTTTCGCAATTTTTGTCACTACACGATCAAACACATAACACACATACAGCTACACTTCGAACAAATATCAAATTAAAAATTCCTTGTGTGCCCCATTACTCTCTGCACTTCTCGAACGGGTGTGTTAGGCTTCCTCCAAGCAAATCTGCGGCTTTAATTATTTCCCTGTCAGCACCTACTATACTGTCAGCAATTACTCTAAAAATTATGTATTCAAGATACAGAAGCTTCTGTAACGTCATCCAGCGTCAGCAAAGCTGATCATGACGGGAAGGAATTGGAATGTAATAGTAAAGAACCAAAAAATCTCTGGCGGACTATTAAAGAAATAAGCCAAGTTCCTAAACGAACCAGCGACAACCAAGAATTACTGACATATAAAAGTAACGACGTTATAAGTGTAACGAGTACTTCATATGTCAAATGGTCAAAACCTTGCAACCAACATCTTAAACGGCCAGGCGACAGCTGGGAACGAACAATGCCTCGGTCCTGAAGGAAAAACCGACCTAAAGACTCACTGTTTCTACACCCTACTGACGATCAAGAAATTGGTAACATCATTGACAATCTCAAAGACGATAGTGCTCCAGGTCTCAATGAATTTCGGCCTCTGATCCTTAAGCACACAAAGAAACACATACGCTTTTTTTTTTGTGGGTGGGAAATCTTCAAATAACTTCTCCCGCTCTGGGCGGAGCGAGAGGGTGTGTCAGACTCTTACTGACTAAAACCCACCCGTATTCCTTCCTGTTGCCTGTGTTGCGGGGGCCTCGGTGACCCATAAGTACCTTCCCGCGACCCCGGCTGGCATATCGGCCCTAGTGGACCCCCACCTATGTGCTGACGACATCTCTTTGAGGCGCGCGTGTAATGCAACGCGCCGTCGACCCGGGCCTGGTCCTTACCGGACGGTGAGCTACCCATTGCTCACCGTCAGCAAGCCCGCGCCTACGGTGGCCGGATATCCGCCCGGGATTCCCGACGCCCTGGGCGTCTCCTGCGGCGGACTACGCTGACGTCGCTAGGGAGGTCGGCGCGCAGCACCCAGTCGTATCCGATGTCCCACAGATGCGGCCCCAGGACCGATCCCTGTGGGACACCGCACGACATCTCTTGCCGGTTCCACACTCCAGGGTTACCGGGGTAGATGACGGCCCTGTCCGTCAAATAGGCCTCGACCACACGACAGAGGTAGGTCAGCATCCGGTGGTACCGGAGTGCCTCCCTGATGCAACTCTAGGGCAGGGTATTGAAGGCATTGACGATGTCTGGAGACACCGCCAAGACGACCCCACCCTGTGCAACAGCATTCCCCGTCGTCAGGGCTCGCACGCGCATGATGGCGTCCACCGTAGAGCGCCCTCTGCGTAAACCCAACTGGCTCTCCGCCAAATCCGGCCCCACCCGCACCAGCTGGCCGACGAGGCGGTCTGCAATGACTCTTTCAAAGAGCTTGCCCACCTCATCGAGCAGCACGATGGGCCGATAAGCGGACGGAGAGTCCGCAGGGCGCCCTGCCTTCTTTATGAGGACCAGTTTCCCCGTCTTCCAACGAAGCGGGAACTGGCCCCTCTCCAAGCATGCGCTTAGGAGCCCCCTAAGTCGAGGCCCGAGAGCCTCCAAGGCCAGGACCCAGGCCTTCTTATTCCAGGCGGTATTTTTGGCATTAAGCCTGCGTACCGCCGCTCTCATTTCTCCCTCGGTCACCTCCGGAGCATCGTCGTCGTCGGCGGTGTGGTTCGCATTGGGCACCGCAGTAGGCGGAGCCATAGGTGGGGAGGAGTGTTCCCCTCGCGAAGGGAACAGAGCGCTCACCACGTCCTCCACAAGCTGGGGCCGGAGACTGCGTCAGCGAGGGAGCCTATGGGCGGAGTTTATCCCGCACCACCTTGTACGGGCGTCTCCACGGGTCCCTGTCTAGAGTCCCCAGCGACTCCTCGCGGGCCAAACCCCTGGCCCGCAGGATCTCCGCTTGGAGGGCGGTCTTCGCCGCTTTGTACCCCTCGTACAGCTCCGCCTGAATGGCATCCGTATCCGGAGGTTTGATACGGAGCCTGCGGTGCCTGGTGTACCGGCGTCGCGCAGCCACGCACGCAGTGCGCAGAGCCGTCAGCTCCTGCGACCACCAGTACACCTGGCGCGAGGCACGTCCAGGCTGGACCCGGGGCATTGCTACGTCACATATGTAAACACATACCCTTAAAATACATTTTCAATCTGAGCATGGAAACTGGAACCGTTCCCACTTGCTGGAAAACTGCTGTTATCACGCCCATTCACTAAAGTGGTGCCAAGGATACCCCTGATGACTACAGGCCAATTTCATTGCTATCCGTGACGTCTAAATTCCTAGAAAAACTGATAAACAACTGCCTCGTCAGCTTTCTAGAGAAAAAATATCTACTTTGAGAGGCAGTTTGGCTTTCGGCGAACGAAGTCTACTGAGCAAGCCGTAAGTCTGCTGACTGGCATGATCTCTTCAAACATCGACATGGGCCACCGTTCAGCTGGTGTCTTCCTAGACCTCGCCAAGGCCTTTGACACAGTCTCAATTCCTACACTGCTACAAAAACTAGAATCCTTTGGTGTCAGAGGCCTGTCTTTAGATTGGTTCAACAGTCACTTATCTGGTCGACATCAGCTCGTCAAAATTGAGGATGTCGCCAGTGGGAGTCTCCCGGTTGCCTTCGGGGTGCCTCAGGGAAGTATTTTGGGACCTACCTTCTTCATCATGTACATGGACAACATTCTAAGGCTTAATATTGCACAATCGGATGTCATCAGCTACGCTGATGATCAGTGGCGGTACCTTCATATAAGCCCAAAAGCCTTATGCCTTACTAAAATGCTCGATAGAGAATTTATTGTACCTAACCAGTAGTTTGAGAAAATTGCGATGATACGTACGTAGATACGTAGGTACCTACATAGTCAGTCGAAAACTGAACTTTCTTTTTTTGATATCGGTTAAAATTTTATTGGGCTTGCGTTATTTTGAAACCCTAGGCACGCCACTGCTGATGATACTGCTATTATATTTCATGGAGATACTTGGGAAGATACTCTGGATGCAGCTGAAAAAGGAATGAGTATCATAGCACCACGGCTGGAGCAAAATCTCTTAACGCCACTCGATCTACTAGACCAAACACGACACACTAAAAATACACAACAGCAAATTCAACGTCTTGGCAGCAGCAGCCGTCTCTGTTGCGGGGGCCTCGGTGACCCATAAGTACCTTCCCGCGACCCCGGCAGGCATATCGGCCCTAGTGGACCCCCACCTATGTGCTGACGACATCTCTTTTGCGAAGCATTACTGCTTCGCAGAAGGAGGTGACGGCTGCCCATGCCCTCTCGCTCCGTACCATGGCCTGAACCAAGGCCGGACGCGAGAGGTCTCTGCCGCCGATCGCCTCCAAGAGGACACGGCGGTGCTCTGCCCAAGCCGGGCAGACCTCCACCGTATGCTCCACCGTGTCCTCCGGGCGATCCACACAGTGGTGACACCCGGACGTTTCCTCCCGCCTTATCCGACACAGGAACCTCCCGAAACTGCCGTGTCCGGTGAGGACCTGCGTCAGGCGGAAGGTGAGGACGCCGTGGCGCCTCTCTACGACTACGCCTCTCTCTTCAACGTCTTGGCAGCAGCAGCCGTCTCTGTTACTGATTGCAACTGCAACGCCATTGTCAGAGTAGAAACCACAAAATATCTAGGCGTCATAATTGACCAGAACCGGTCTTTCAAAGCACAAATCCGAACACTCGCAAAAAAGACTCGCAAGTTCATTTACATTGCGAAACTCTTACGAGTCAGTGCTCCTAAGAATATATGTTTACAGGTTTACATCTCTCTATGCCGATCTGTCCTACAATACTGTGAAAGTGTCTGGGGCAGCGCTGCCAAGACATGCATGCTGAAGCTAGAACGGGCGCAGCGGGCTGTCCTCAAGGTACTCCTGGGAAAGCCGCGGCCTTTCTCTACGGACGAACTGTATACGGAATTTAGGGTTTTACGCGTACGTCAGTTGTTTATTCTACGGTCACTTCTACACCTCATTAAAGTTAACACATAACGCTCTAGCTGCACTAAGAGGGGTAGGAAAACAGCTGAAATAATCCCCCTTCCAAAAACGAAAACCCGCTTTGCGACCCGGTTTTCGCCGTATTTATCCATACGGGTGTTTAATGCTACGAGTATAAGCAAAAATTTCACGGTACCAAACAACTACTCTGAGGCCAAAAATAACTTATGAAGAAACAGAAAGTTTACTGTGCAGCACGTGTTAATACTTACTCTTTGATAGAATACATACCCTCACTCACACTTACACCACACACTCACATTAACTGTTATGTATAATAATCTGTTTTATATGTTTTTTTTTTCTTTGTATTCACAGTATTGTAAGTTTTCTAAATCTTGTAATGTGTACTTATGAATTTCATATCAATCGTGCGCTAGCAGAACCCATTAAATTTTAACTTTGTGTAGTGTTTGGGTCACCAAGATACCGGCTGTGCGTAGTTTGGGACCCGCTGTTTAATCCGTCTAAGTCTTCTGTTAGTGATCATTTCATACCATGTTACCTGTATAGAACTTTAAGAACTTTGTGATAGATAAATAAATAAATTTGAATTTTATTTAAAAATACTTTGTGTTGTTTATCGCAGGTAACTGCGATAAGAAAGTAGACAAAGAGATGTAGACACCGTGCGTAAGAGTAGAAGAGAAAAAAGAATACATAAAATCGAGACAATTTACAAAACAAATAATATGGGTATATACTAACATACATACTTTTAAAATAAATATCACTAGAATATTAAAAAAATACAGATTAATTTAAAATAATAAATACATACGCAACTATGACGGAAGTGGAAAGAAAGTGTTTTTTCACTCTTCTTTTAAATACTGCAACAGTTTGGCAGTCCATAATATCTGGTGGAAGTGAATTCCACAACCGCACCGCGTGCACAGTGAAGGAGTAGGAGTAAAAGTCGGTAGAGTGGGGAGGGGACTTAAGAAGGTTTCTATGATGCGACCTACAAGGCGCATCTGAAGGACGAGTGGAGAAAAAACGTTCCCGCAAATAGGATGGCGTTTATTTAATTTTAGTTACATTTTCTTCTAAAATTTAACTATTTTATGCATTAGCTGTTTTATTTTATGGATTCAAGCAACATTCCGAATGAATATCGATATCGATAAAAACAAATGAATGGTATTTTTTTTTTTGAGGGTGGGAAATCATCAAATAACTTCTCCCGCTCTGGGCGGAGCGGGAGGGTGTGTCAGACTCTTACTGACTAAAACCCACCCGTATTCCTTCCTGTTGCCTGTGTTGCCAGGGGATTCGGTGACCCATAAGTACCTTCCCGCGACCCCGGCAGGCATCGGCCCTAGTGGACCCCTACTTTTGTGCTGACGACATCTCTTTGAGGCGCGCGTGGAATACGACGCGCCGTCGACCCGGGCCTGGTCCTTACCGGACGGTGGGCTACCCATTGCTCACCGTCCGCAAGCCCGCGCCTACGGTGGCTGGAAATCCGCCCGAGATTCCCGACGCCCAGGGCGTCTCCTGCGGCGGCTAGGGGCGAGAGGGCGCGAAACGTGCCTTTCCCTCAACCGTCCCGCCTCCTCCTTCGCGAGCATTACTGCTTCGCAGAAGGAGGTGATGGCTGCCCATGCCCTCTCGCTCCGTACCATGGCCTGAACCAGGGCCGGACGCGAGAGGTCTCTGCCGCCGATCGCCTCCACGAGAAATGAATGGTATAGACTTCTCTTTCCGGGCGAGCAGCTTATGTTTTTTTTTTAGTATCTACCACCAGGCACGTATCCAGACTTTTGGTTCGGGGGGGGACAAACATTGAAACAACCATGTGAACTGTGTGAAAATCGCTGTAATCACTGTACTATAATTTTCACTGTACTATACTATAATTATATAAGTATTTTTCTGTTTCCGCTGGCAGCCATTACGTCTAGTACCATATCAGGATCTGGCGCCAAAGCGGAATGAATAGACAATAGAGCGAGACCAGTAAGCCTCTCGCCCGCCATTCTATTCCTTAGGAAGGATTTTATTCTCTTTAGGCATGAAAATGACCGCTCCACAGATGCCGTTGAAACCGGAAGGGTGGCCAGAATATGTATTAGCCTGTTAATGGTAGGAAAGAAAACTTTGTCACACGTGTCTAAAATTTCCATAATTTCGACTGGTTTCTTATCTGTGTTTTTCCACTTGGCACACCACATACTGTACTCTGCTTTTATTAGTGATTCTCCAACACTTTCTTCCCAATAAATTTTCATATTTTCTAATTCACTTATTTTCCTCTCGTCCACATTTTTCGGAAGAATAATTTCTAAAGAAAGCAGCTCTCTTTGATTCGCAAATCTATCATTCATGCCAGATATCAAATCGTCCAAGCACGGTATAAAAATAGTTCTTCTGAAGTATTCTTCAGCAGTATCGCTGGGAGGGTTGCTTCGTGCAGTTTGGTGGGCAGTAACTCGAGGACGCTGAATTTCTATTTGCAAGACATCTTCCGCTATTTTGCAGCATGCGTTATATATTTCTGAGAATACCGGGTTAACATCGTCACGTATCTCTTTTAGTTTTCCGATAATGTCATCGGAAAATTTCATAGCAGAGGCCAGGTCGTGTGTAGGGTTCTGCAAATATGCTGACAGTGGGAGAGTATAACTGAAAAATCTTTCACAGGTTTTTAGAGAAATCAAGAAACTACTCTTTTCCATCGCAGCTATGAGTGTAGAGGCAGTTTGGGCGACAGTTCTGTTTGTGTAGGATAGTTCTCTTAATGTAATGACAATAGGTTCGAGTAACTCACCAAATACATTTATAGAGTCGTGACGTTCTATAAATCTAGTGTCACACATGCCGACCAGTCTTTTTTTCTTACTTTCTGGTGTGAGCTTTTCCACATTTTCCTTGAACTGTTTCCCGGCCATTGCATTGTTGCGAAGTAAATTGCAGACTTCCTTCACAACGCCTATTGAATTTCTCACCTCGGGAACTGAAAGAGCTTTTGAAAGAACTAGGTTCAGACGATGTGCTGAGCAATGTACGTATGTGGCCTTACGAAATTCTTTTCTGATTCTCGTCTGCACACCACTGATGTGTCCTCCCATGGTAGCAGCTCCGTCATACCCCTGACCAACTAGTTTATCGAGATTCAAACCAATCTCATGACATTTCTTTAAAATTTCTGCACTTATATTTTCGGCACTTAGGTCGTGTATTTCAATGAAACTGAGAAAGTCCTCCCTCAAAATACCTTTATAAACGTATCTCGCACATAAAGACAATTGCTCAGTTCCACTCACATCTAAAGTTTCATCGCCAAGAATCGCGAAACACTCTGAACTATTTATTTGTGTCACAACTTTTTTCTGAATTATCTTTCCGCAAGTATCTATTATTTCATTTTGAATAATAGGGCTAAAATACGTTGCATTTTTAGGGGTTGTAATGATATGATCTTTCAGGATATTATCATAGCTTGCTCGGTATCGTAGCAGAGCCCTGAATTTTCCATCTTTACCAAGTGGCTTTTCTAAAGTCAATGGTCCACTGTCTTTGTCTCCACGAAGCGGCAACTCTTGCTCTCCACAGAAGATGATAGTTTCGATTATAGGTTTTAGTGCTGTTCCATTTCTTTCCTTTTCTTTGAGCCTTTGATCACTAAGCAGCGATGCAACGTCTATAGCTGCTGAATCCATTACGCGTAAGAAATTTTCTGCGCATAACTTAGAAAACTGGTGATATTTAGCAGCAGAATGTTCGCGAAATCTCTCTGTTGCATCTTTCCAATTATCAAATGGTTTGCTGACAAAACTTCCAAGTGTTTGGTGGGAACCTTTTCCAGCGGTGCCTGATG
This sequence comes from Atethmia centrago, assembly GCA_905333075.3. Taxonomy (NCBI): domain Eukaryota; kingdom Metazoa; phylum Arthropoda; class Insecta; order Lepidoptera; family Noctuidae; genus Atethmia; species Atethmia centrago. The sequence continues at coordinate 14,408,504 of HG995393.1, forward strand.
AAAAGACAACGCAATATTTGCAGAACACACCATTCCTCCTCGGCGAATATGTTAACCATTCCCATGATCCCATCCATTCTCTTCGAAATCTAAGTTTCCTCTTTCCAAAGCTGAAACGAAATGCTGAAAAAAAACGAAAATGACGCATCTGGGACAAACGGCTGTGTAATAATATTTTTTTTCTGTTCATCTGTGAGTATAAGAGGAGGATACTGTATGTTATATATGGCATTAGAAACCACGCCGATATCAGGAAAAGTTTCACTTATAATCATTGTATCTAAACTGCACGTTTTTGAAGTTGAACATTCTCCTTCATCTCTACATCTTCCAGCCGGTTCGGCTAAAATCACATTTTTTTCTGTAAATTTTGACGAAGTTGTTTCTAGTTGTCTACTATCAACAGCAGAAGCCATGCTTGGAGTAGTTTTTTCCTCGCTAGTAGTAACATTTTTTTTCGCCACTGGCTTGAAAAAGTTGTCAATTCTCTTCATTTTAGCAGCAGCAATTTATATACGTTCAAACAAGCACAAATCAAGAAGCACTCACATTTCACACATTACTTTACTTTATTTAAGTAATCTGTGATGGATAGGGCGAACGGTCCAACACATTATGACGTCTGCAGGTCCAAAATTGTCCAACACTATCTCACGTACGTAACGGACTGGCGATTTGGCGAATCCAATGAAAACAGTGGTTTTGAAGTTTTTTTCCTTTATTTCACGGCACGGGCAAAGTATCAGGTGAACCAAGTCGGAAGGAATTTACTCTACTCTCTATGAAACTGAAACCAATATCAAAATAAACTGGTCTATTGCACTATACTGTCACTATTGCAGAGTTATTTCACTTTTCTTCTCGCTTGTCGCTCTCGATTCTCACTTGAATCGCTCTCGAAATAAACTGACATGCAGGTTCCCGGACTCCCGCCCCCGCCGTATTTATACTACATTTTCGTATTCTGGAACACTGTGGAATATTGCGCCATCTATTACCTGGTAGCAGAAAGTTATGGAAGCTTCTCGATATTTCGCTACTCAACGCGACGATCTTTCTACTATTAGTTTTTCTACTCGACGATAGATGTCGTTCATTACTGTTTTCGTTCTCGGTTTCTCTCTAAATAGGTTAGATGGCGCTACTAGTAACGTCGCTTACATAATGAGATCAAGATCTATCTATATTTTTATTTTACCTACTTATTGAAAGAACACGCAAGCGAAAAAATAAACAGATGGCTTAAAACGTTTTTTTTTTCAGTCAGATTTCGGGGGGGGATAAATCCCAACTATCCCCCCCTCTGTATACGTGCCTGTCTACCGCATCCCCCCCGCCAAAAGTAAAGGCTTTATTGTTTGTAATATTGCACTTATGGCTTCTCCAGTGTTATATACTCTAAGCTAGCTACTTAGCTAACAATTATACCTTTTTCAATACAGCCAAAAAATAAGGTGACACGTACTTAATAATTTTGTGCCCGACTGTACTCGACTCGAAAATGTATGTAGAAGTTTACATGGAAGTTTTTAACATACTTCTACATAGTAAACCATGTCGAAATTATCATGGTTGGAGAATACTATTTTTTTGGTGTTTTTTTCACCAAATTCAAATTCAAAATCGTGAGCGTTACGCGGTGAGGATTGTGGCGAGAAAGGCTCACCACGTAATCCTCACCAAGACACCTTTTGTCTGATAGTGGACATTTTGGAAGTTTTTAATAAAAACCTCAGTTTCTTCACAAACAGCTTTAATTAATACTTGATTTTGGAAATCGTTACAATGAATTGATTTCTTTTCATCTTGTCGCAGCGGTGTACCAGTAAGAAGTAAAAAAATGTCAAAGTGTGCGGGTGTAAGTAAAAAATTACAAAAACGATGTATAGCACCACTTGAACGTGCTACTTGGTGATATCACAAAAACATCAGGCGATGGCGCAGACATCTTCCCCCCCGTTGAAAGACTCCTTTCAACTTTTTCAGTCATCATCCGGTGAAGGCAAATGGCAAGGGGCAAATCCGAGTGAGAGGCCTCCTGAAGCAGCCTCTGGTAGTTTTCAGGTCTGCGACTCGTGTGACACCGTCGGTCCCAGGGAACAGGCGGCTGACTCGTCCCATTTGCCAGCTGAGTGGTGGGACGTTATCCTCCTGGAGAAGAACTAAATCCCCAACTTGCAGGGATACTAATTTTGTACGCCATTTGGAGCGCTGCTGTAGTTGTGCTACATACTCCTTTTGCCAGCGCTGCTAAAAATGTTGATGTATTTGTTCAAGCTTCTTGTAACGTTGAAGGTTGTTCTGGTTCTCGTGCTCAAGCGATGGACCAGTTTATATTACGCAAATATTCGTCTCAATTTCAAAAATGATGAAAACTTATCTATTTTTATAATTCCTGTTTCAGGTTCCTGAACAACAGTAGAACAGGATTTTATCTCAGGTAAGTCTGTTTCATTTATTAATTTATTCAAATGGGGCCAATCAGATTCAGGCTTTATTAGAAAGTTTGGTACCTGACCACCACAAATTAAAATTGATGATTTGGTCTGGACTTGCGCCTCTTGAGATCAGGTCAGCCGGATTCTGATCAGTCGGCACATAGCGCCACGACGAACTATCTTTAAGTTCATTAATTTCGGCGACCCTATTAGCGACAAACGTTTTAACCTTGCAGAACTGCCATTCAACCAACTGAGGACAACGCTAGAATCGCACCAGTAAATGATGTGATTAACCTCACATCGCAGAGAACTGACAACTGTCTTGCACAATTTCGCAGCTAATAGAGCAGCGCAAAGTTCCAGACGCGGTATTGTCGTCGGCTTCAACGGCGCCACCTTAGACTTAGCACACAGTATGTTTACCTTTACATCACTAGGTAAGTTGTGTGACCGCAGGTACACACATGCGGGGTGCGTGCAGAAAACCTCCTCGTGTGCCTGATTGCTGCTGGTTCCCTGCGAATACGTTCGGGGGAAAGAGCAGTCGTCGGGCCGGTGCATCCTGGGTACAGCCAATAATCTCTCCATGTTTCGGAGAGGGTATTGACTGTGGCGAATTTCTGCGTGGCGGGGGAGCTTCATGCTCGATCGTAGGTCGTCCACTCCCCCCTCTGCTTACATAGGGCAGGTCGAGTGGACGCAGAGTGGCGAGGCGGAAGGGAAGGTCCGCGAAGCAGGGGCCAAAATGGGCCGACGTTTTTCCTCGTGTCTCTGATCCAAACAGAGGACATAGGGGAGAAGCAAGGGCGGCGCTCATTGTGCACTCACCGACTCACTGACTGCAACAGTCGAAATCGTAATCCGTAAAGAGTTCACAGTCATGTTTTTCGACTTGGAACGAGACGAGGATCTTGGCTAGGTCGCCCGGATCGCGAGGAAGATAAACTCTATAAACAATTCCTCTAATATCAAGTTTTGGTGCGCGGCAAGGATATGAATGGCTGAGGAGTAGTGTCATCTGCAACTTCGTAGTTGTAGGTGGCGCATCAGTCGTTAGCGCACCCCCACTGGTACCCTGGGTACCAGTGGACCCCTGGTTGAGTTACAAATGTACACTTGCCTAGGGACAGGAGGTGAACCTAGGTGTACTTTTTAGATCCCCCACACTCATGGGAACAGACATGGAACAAATTAACTCAAAAAAAACTGGAAGAAAAGAGGAGGAGAGTGATGCGGGGTCGGAGTCCGACGCTGCATCAGGCGGAGAGAGCTCCGGGAGCTCACGGCGGAGAGAGATCATGGAGAAGAATCGAGGGTTCAGGCGAACCTCGAAGCGGCCCAACCCAGGGTCTTCCTCCGACGAAGGAGTCGAGCGGAGGAACAAATTTCACTCCAGCCGATGGAGTGGAGGCCGAGGTGGTAAAGGGGTGGACAGAGGGCTTCCCACTAAGCAGGCCGGCAAGCCGAGCCGAGCCGGCCCGGTCGAGCTGACCAGCCCAGCCCAGCCAGCCCAGCGAGCCGAGAAGCTCGCCTTGGAGGAGCCCGAGGATGGGCTGGAAGCCGCTGGTGGCTCCAATTCGGAGCCTGCGGACAGGTTTGCGGAGGTAGTGGCCGCGGCGATCAAGGCTGTATCCATTAAGAGGCTCAGGTCCTCTAAGGATCAGGCCATAGCCGCGGCCACGGCCTCTATTGTGGCGGCAGCGGAGGCCTTTCACGTCGGGCCTCCTCCGGACTGTATGTCGGAGATGCGGGCGGAGGTCGCCCGCTTGACAGCCGCCATGGAGCTTCTCCGAAAAGAGAATGAGATGCTCCGAGCAGACCTGGCTGGGCTCCGAGGAGCCGGCCCCCGGATGGAGCCACAAGGGGGCAGCAGCAGGGACAGGGTCGGCCTGTGCCTGTAGATGACCGGGTTCTGACCCTGGTGCGGCAGGAAATGGCTTCCTTGCGGAGTCGTTTCTCCGCTCTGGAGGCCATAGTCCTGCGCCCCCCGTTGTCGGCGAGCCAGCCGCCCTCGGGCCAGCGGAAACCGGCCTCGTATTCAGCCGCCGCAGGCGCCACGGCCAAATCGGGCTCGGCGGGGCAGCCAAAGGGTGTGGCAAATGCGCGGGTCGTGAAGGCTACAGCACAAGCGGCGAGGGCTTCGGGCCCGGCGGCGAGGGCCCCAGCCCTGAGAGCGAGGGCACCGGCATTGGTTCGAGACGGCCGCTCCCGCCTCCTAAATCTCTACCGGCCGATGCCGAATGGCAAGTGGTCGGAGAGAAGAATCCGGAGAGAAGAGTCCGGCGGGTAAGGCAGCAAGGGCGGCCAAAAAGAGGGAGAGGCGACAGCGGCGCAAGGAGCGCACCGCCGCGGCTAGGCTCCGCGCTCCGAATTCCGCAGCCATAGTGATTACACTACAGCCGGATGCGGAAAAGAAGGGCGTGATCTACAAGACCGTTCTTGAGAAGGTGGGTGAGGTGGTGCGCCTCGAGGAGCTCGGTGCTGCCAGGGGCCTCAAAATAAAAATTACGGCGACTGGGGCCCGAATGGTGCAGGTCGCCGGTGCGGCTAGCGGTCCGGCAGCTGACGCCCTGGCCGAAAGGCTTAGGGCGTCACTAAATGCGGACGAGGTCCGAGTGTCCAGGCCCACCAAGTGCGCTAGCATGCGCATCATGGGCCTGGACGACTCCGCGACCGAAGAAAAGGTGGTCGCTGCAGTGGTTAGGACCGGAGGGTGCTCTGCCGAGCAGGTGAGGGCAGGCACCATCCGTCCTGACTCCATGAGGCTGCAAACCGTTATGGTGAGCTGCCCCGTGTCGGCGGTCAGGAAAACTGCCGGGGAGGGCCAACGGCTATTGGTGGGCTGGGTTTCCGCGCAGGTGAAACTGCTGGAACCCAGACCTCTGAGGTGCTTCCGCTGCCAGGTGGGCGACCACGTGCAGGCGAATTGTACCTCGGAGGTGGACCGCAGCGGTCTTTGCTACCGCTGTGGTCTGCCCGGGCACAAGGCCGGCTCGTGTAATGCCACGCCGCACTGTGCCGTATGTGCGGCGGCTGGCAAGCCAGCCGAGCACCGGATGGGGGGCCAGGCCTGCGCCCCACCCACCAAAGTCAAAGCCAGGGCCAGAGGCAAGCCCTCCGCAACCGCCGTCAGCACCGCAGCCGCCACCACTGCCACCGCCGCTGCCGCCTCCACCACCGCCGTCGTCACCGTCGCCACCATAGCCGCTGCGGCAGGACCCTCGCAGGGGGCTGGGAAGGAGGCTCAAGAGGGGGATGACATGGAGTGCCAATAATGGCCCCATTACGCCTCCTCCAGGCGAACATCAACCACTGCGCCACCGCTCAGGATCTGTTGCTCCAGAGCATGGCGCAGTGGTCGATTAACATTGCCGTGGTCGCTGAGCCGTACTTTGTCCCGCCCAGTGATGACTGGGTGGAGGACCTGAGCGGCTCAGTGACCCTAATTTTGTCGGCCGCCGCCGGTACTCCGTCCCTCGAGGCCGTCAAGAGAGGACGGGGTTGCGTAGCAGCACGGTTTGGGGAGATTGTCTTAGTGGGAACTTCTCTCCGAACCGAACTCTTGCCGAGTTCCACAACTCCCTTGCGGAGTTGAGAGACTTCGTCGTCGGGTTTGGTTCCCTCCCCGTGTTCGTCCTCGGGGACTTCAATGCCAAGAATTTGGCTTTTCCCGGTTAACGGACACACGGGGCAGGATGGTGGAGGACTGGGCTCTGGAGACAGTCCTGGTCGTCCTAAACCGGGGTTCTGTCCCCACCTGTGTGCGGATGCGGGGTGAATCAGTGGTGGACATCTCGTTCGCCAGCCCCGCTCTGTCGCCGCGTGTAGTTGACTGGCGCGTCATGGAGGGGTTAGAGACCTATTCCGATCACCGGTATATCCGGTTTGACGTCTCCACCCAGACCTCGAACGCGCCGGTCCGACGGGCCCCGAGCGATCCGCGGTGGGCGCTGAAGCAGCTGGAACGGGAGCTCCTCCTGGAAGCCTCGAAGCCTCGTTCGTGCAGGCCTGGGTATCACCACCGGAGAGGCCAACTGACATCAACGACGAGGCGGAGTGGTTCCGGGAGGCCATGTCCGACATATGTGACGTGGCAATGCCCCGGGTGAGCAGTGGTGGCCCAGTGGTAACGGCCGCGACTTACGAGTTGTAGGTCGTAGGTTCGAACCCAGACAGGCGCTTTACTTTGTGTAAATTATTTCATCACCACTGCTCTCAAAACGGTGAAGGAAAACATCGTGAGGAAACCGGCATGTCCTAGAACCAAAAATTCGAAGACATGTGTCATCTACCAACCCGCACTGGGCCCGCGTGGTGGATTACGGCCCGCTCCCTCTCACAGAGAGGAGGCCTGTGTCCCAGCAGTGGGAACATTATAGGCTGATTATGTAATGCCCCGGGTCCAGCCTGGACGTGCCTCGCGCCAGGTGTACTGGTGGTCGCAGGAGCTGACGGCTCTGCGCACTGCGTGCGTGGTGGCTGCGCGACGCCGGTACACCAGGCACCGCAGGCTCCATATCAAACCTCCAAATACGGAAGCTATTCAGGCGGAGCTATACGAGGGGTACAGAGCGGCGAAGACCGCCCTCCAAGCGGAGATCCTGCGGGCCAGGGGATTGGCCCGCGAGGAGTCGCTGGGGACTCTGGATAGGGACCCGTGGGGACGCTCGCACAAGGTGGTGCGGGATAAACTCCGCCCATGGGCTCACCTGCTGACGCAGAGTCTCCGGCCCCAGCTTGAGTAAGACGTGGTGAGCGCTCTGTTCCCTTCGCGAGGGAACACACCTCCCCGCCCATGGCTCCGCCTACTGCGGTGCCCGATGCGGACCACACCGCCGACGACGACGGTGCTCCGGAGGTGAAATGAGAGCGGCGGTATGCAGGCTTAATGCCAAAAATACCGCCCCAGGACCCGACGGCTTACCTGGGAAGGCCTGGGTCCTGGCCTTGGAGGCTCTCGGGCCTCGACTTAGGGGGCTCCTAAGCGCATGCATGGAGAGGGGCCAGTTCCCGCTTCGTTGGAAGACGAGGAAACTGGCCCTCATAAAGATAGCAGGGCGCCCTGCGGATTCTCCGTCTGCTTATCGGCCTTATCGGTAAATAGTGAATTATTGCACGTTACGCGCGTGCAGACTCTTCAACCAAGAGATTATAATTCAAGACTGCGTTTCTGCCGACAAATGCTGGAGAAAATGGAAGAAGACCCGCAGTTTTTCAATAAAATTCTATGGAGTGATGAATCAACACTTAAAAGAGATGAAATAATTTGAAAATTTATTGTAAATTACAACAAATACAGTGTTATTAATGTCAAATGTTGTTTTTTTATTAAACCCCAATGATCAGGTACATTTAATATAAATAAATATTCCAATATTGCAAACTTTCTTGTTTAATCAAATTTCACTCCTTTTAAACACGAATGGCAATAGTTCACTATTTACATTAGGTACAATAATGATTAATACTATTTTGAAATCGGCTTTAAGCACATACCTATTATTTTTAAATTATTGGTCACTTGTGTTTCGATACTTATTTTTTATGCTGCATTTGATTAAAGTTTGTCACAATGAATATTTTTCACAAATTTTTCACTAGAACAATAATTGAACTTGTGTTTAAAAAAAACCGTGTAATAGCAGTCATACTATTTATTGCTTATCTATCAGCACAGATAACGTAAATTACTAAAACAATAAAAAACCAATGGAATTCATTAATTTGTGGTCGTGGTGTACAAGAATATAAAATAAGGTAACAAAAAACATCGATATTATTTAAAAAAAACATATCTTTGGTACTACTTGTTTTTTTTTAATTTGTATTTTTTTTCTGAAAGGCCATTAATTCTACCATGAACCATTTTAAGGTTATCCATTAATTACCGGACACCCTGTATAAATCTATTGACACACGCAAATATTCGTCTCAATTACAAAAGCGAGTTATAGCACCACTTGAACGTGCTACTTGGTGATAACACAAAAACATCAGGCGATGGCGCAGACAACATCTTATTTACAAAACAGACGAATGTATGTTGAAATAAAAAAAACATTGATGAAATCAATCATGAAATAGCATATAATTTATTTTTATTTTTTTTCAAATTTCATAATTTTCATTTCAGACCATATAGATCCATAGAGTGTTAGTATGAACTTAGCCTATGTTAGTAAACTCAATAACTTAAAATCTAATAATTATGAATATTAATTGGCTACATGAACATATGCACGCACATGTCTGCCAGCCCAGGGCCTTATAAATGGTCCATCAACCTTGTCCGCCAGTGTGGTTAAAATACTGTTAAAAAAAATTAAAGATGTTATACATTGTTGTGGATTGTCTATGTACGATTATGAATAAAGCAGTTGTCATCCAGACTTGTCTTTCATTACATTACATGGTGACAGCGGTGCGATTTTATTCTATTTAAATAGTATAGGTCGGTAATAAAGGCACGTTGTGGATTTTAAAATCGTCCGGGACGGTTCAAGAGCGCTATGGAACACGCGCGACCACCAACAGAATTATGTTTGGAGGGCAGCTCCGTCAGCCGGGCTGACGCATGGCGGCGTTGGAGGTCGCAATTTATGTTATTTTTAAAAGCATCGGGGGTGCAAAAAGAGGAAGCTGGTATACAGGCCAGTTTAATGATAAATTTAATCGGACCTGAGGGGTTTGAAGTCTTTGAGACATTTTTGTTTGACAAGGAGAGCGATAAGGATGATGTCAATCTATTGCTTACGAAATTTAATGAATATTTTGGAGATAAACAGAATATAACATTGGCAAGGTACAACTTTTTTACAAGGGGTCAGGAAGTAGGAGAATCAATAGATCAGTATGTTACAGCATTGCGTTTACTGAGCAAAAATTGTAACTTCAAAAATTTGGAAGAGGAGTTGATTCGCGACCGTATTGTTTGTGGGATACAGAGTACTGGAGCAAGAGATCGTTTATTGAGAGCAGAGAATTTGACGTTGGATAAAGCTATCAAAATTGTCCAGGTTGACCAAATTTCAATAGATAATCGACGTTTCTTGGAGAAGTTTGGTGCTGGTACTTCAGGATTGGTGCAGGTCGATGCGGTTCGCGTGCGCGGCCGCGGTGGGCGTGGTGGCTGGCGCGGAAGCGGACACCGACAAGGGCGTGGTGTGGACAGTGTTGCTGCTGGTTCCCTCACAGCGCCAAGATCTGTTCATTCAAGTGAGACTGGTAATTGTCTCAGGTGTGGAGGCCAATGCAATGAACCCAGTTTATGTCCGGCTATTTCTGCGCAGTGTTATTTATGTCAAAATCATGGACATTTTGCTAGAATGTGCAAATTGAAAAAAGGAGTTAAGAAAATGTATGACATAGGTTTAACTGAAGCAAAAGGCAATGAAGAAGATGATTGTGAGTCATTTTTTATATCAGTTTTGTGTAATGTCTCAGAGATTAACTCTTCGTCTGAGGATTGGTATGAAAAACTCCAAGGGGAATGCGGTTCTGAAAAATTTAAATTAGATACGGGAGCAGACATTAATGTTTTATCGTATAAGCGTTTTTTATTGTTAGGCTATGACAGTAAGCTAATTAGTGGCAAGCAAGGTGTTAGATTACAATCTTATAGTGGTGATTTTATTCCTATAAAAGGTATTTGCAATTTAAAATGGTGGTATAAGGGTGTTTCGCATGAATTAAAATTTGCAATTGCGATTGGTGATTGTCAGAGTGTGCTAGGGTTGCAAGCTTGTTTAACTTTAGGATTAATAAACAGAATTCATAATATAAACCTTACAGATTATGAAGATTTGTTTAATGGGTTAGGCTGTTTGCCAGGCGAATATCACATTGTTGTAGACAAAACTGTGATGCCGGTGATTTGTGCAACCCGTAAGGTACCATTAGGAGTTCGCGATAAGTTACAAGATGAGTTAAATAGAATGATTGAATTAGGTGTCATTAGGAAAGTGAGTCATCCAACACCATGGGTGAATTCATTAGTGATTGTTGCTAAGAAAAATGGACAATTGCGTATATGTTTAGACCCGAGGCCGCTTAATAAGGCGATACAGCGTGCACATTTTCATCTTCCAACAATAAATGAATTGGCTTCGAAGTTGCATGGTGCTAAGTATTTCTCAGTTTTAGACGCATTTTCAGGGTTTTGGTCGGTTAAACTAGATAATGCAAGTGCAGACTTATGTACATTCAGTACACCGTTTGGACGATATCAATATTTGCGATTGCCATTTGGTCTTAATTGTGCACCTGAAGTGTTTCATGCGAAAATCAAGCAATTACTTGAAGGCCTAGAGGGGGTAGATTCGTTTATCGATGATATCATTTGTTGGGGAAGGAATAAAGATGAACACGATCTACGTTTGAAAGAATTGTTAAACAGGGCACGGGAAATTAATTTAAAATTCAACAAAGATAAATGTCGTATATGTGTTGACGAAGTAACTTATTTGGGTCATATTTTTAACAAAGATGGAATGAAAATGGATTCTGAGAAAGTAAGAGCGATATATAATATGCCGGAACCGTCGGATCGGAAAAGCTTGGAAAGGTTTTTAGGTGCTATAAATTATCTTTCAAAATTTATACCTAATTATTCAGAGCATACTTTTCAACTGACCAGATTATTAAAAAAAGATATGACTTGGTGTTGGGAAACTAGTCATAAAGACGCATTCAATAAGCTTAAAGATCTGATATGTAATGCGCCAGTTCTGTCTTTATACAATGTTGGTAGTCCGGTGGTGTTATCAGTGGACGCGAGCAGTGTGGCAATGGGTGCTGTGCTCATGCAGGAAGGGCGTCCAGTAGAGTATGCGTCACGCACGCTCACTGACACACAACAACGATACGCACAAATAGAAAAGGAAATGTTGGCAATAGTATTCGCTTGTGAAAAATTTCATCAGTATATTTATGGAAAAAGTAATGTGATCGTCGAATCGGACCATAAACCACTGGAAAGCATTTTTAGAAAATCTCTAGACTCAGTCCCGGCTCGCTTGCAGCGTATGATGTTGAAGGTTCAAGCTTATGAGTTGATGGTCACTTATAAGCCTGGGAAATTCATGTACTTACCTGATACATTGTCGCGGGCATCCCTTCCGGATTTGTATGACGATAAAATTAGCAGGGCTATACTATGGCAAATAAAAATGGTAATCGATAATGTACCCATGTCGCAGAATAAGTTTAGTCTCGTCAAGCGGGAAACTAATAAGGATGAGTGTTTAAAATTATTGCTAAAATATATCAATCAAGGGTGGCCTAATAAGTTTAACATACACAATGATTTAAGATACTATTGGTCTATAAGAGATGAATTGTACAGTGTAGATGGTGTTATATTTAAAGACAAACAGGTTTTGATACCACATTCTATGCAAAGGGACATGTTAAAGCTTATTCACGAAGGGCATTTAGGGATTGATCGTTGCAAGAGACGTGCTCGTGAGGTAATATTTTGGTCGGGTATAACAAGAGATATTGAGGATTATGTGAGAAGATGTAAAGTATGTCAGGAAACAGCAAACAAACCGTGTAGGGAACCTATGATTCCAGTAGCTGTACCAGAACTGCCATGGAATAAAATTGGAACAGATATTTTTGAGTATGGAAGACAAAGTTATTTAATATTAATTGATTATTATTCTGGTTTTATTGAGGTTGCATATTTGAAAGATACTTCGTCAAACTCAGTAATATGTATTATGAAAGAAAATTTTGCACGGTATGGTAAACCGGATACGGTCATCAGTGACAATGGTCCACAATATTCTTGTCGTAATTTTTTTAAATTTGCTTTAGAATGGGGTTTTAAACACGTCACTTCATCTCCGTATTATGCTCAATCAAATGGTAAAAGCGAAAGGGCAGTTCAAACAATTAAGAATTTATTGAAAAAATCAGTAGACAGTAAATCCGATTTTTATTTAAGTTTGCTAAGTTACAGAAATACACCGCGGGAAAATTTGAATTCTCCTGCACAATTAATGATGGGCCGGCGATTAAATTGTAGACTACCAGTCCATTCAGATTTATTAAAACAAAAAAGTTGTGATAACTTACAACATCAAAAAATATTGGAAAAACAAATAAAAATTAAAAGTTTCTATGATCAGTTTCTATTCTAAACTGTTACCTGAGTTGAATGTGGGCGATGAAGTTATAATGTTAGGAAACACAAATAAAAGAAGTCATGGCAAAATAATGGGAAAAGCGTCGACTCCACGTTCTTATATTGTTAGAAACAGAAAAGGTATTTATCGCCGTAATCGTAGACATTTGATAAGATCCGTAAAGGACCCTGCAGACAATATTTTGTCTGATATTGATGATGAGTATTTTTCGGGGGATGATAGAGATAATGATTATGTGCCAAGCACCAAAATAAATGTATCGTCATCTTACTCGCCACCTCATACCCGTAGTAAGATTTAACAATTTGTATAATTATGTATTTCAATACCTAATGTATGAATATCTAATTATTTACTTTAAGTTTGTTTTTGTGGAATTAATGGATTATTAGTTTGCTTTTTATTATTATTTTATCTTATTTAAGGGGAAGATGTTGTGGATTGTCTATGTACGATTATGAATAAAGCAGTTGTCATCCAGACTTGTCTTTCATTACATTACATACATAAGACGCGGGGTAGCTCAAGGCTCAATTTTGGGTCCAATATTTTATCTTATCTTCACAAACGATTTATTAAACTTCATGAACACAGACCAGCCTGACGCTTCGTGTGTTGTTTTTGCTGATGACACAAACGTAATAATTTGAGCGCATGATTTAAAAGAATTGTCCACAAAAGTAAATAAAAGTCTAGATAATCTTTCTGAATGGTTTAAATAAAACAATTATAATGTTATTTAAGACTAAAAGGTAAATTAGGTAAAATTCTTAGGTATAAACATTGATTCAAATCTAAACTGGAAACAGGCGCTTGCTGCTATTGATTCCTCTATATCCTTTGCATGTTATGCACTTGAGAGCGTCAGGGATGAAATAGATTTGAAGTAACTTAAAGCATGTTATCATGCTTTGGTTGAATCTAGGTTCAGGTACAGCATCATGTTTTGGGGATATAGTTATAACTACAACTGCCAAAGAGCATTCATCCTTCAGAAGCGTGCCTTTCGAACCATGGTCAAAATTTCACAGCGTGATTCGTGCAAAGAATACTGTAAGAAATGAGGCATTCTTACAGTTCCAAGTTTGTATATACTAGTTCTGTTTAGCAAGTTTGCACAATATATGTATACATCAATATGAATCACAAAAAGAAAGAGAGCTAAGAGAGCTGTTTATATTCTGTATCTGATTTGATGTTGAATGATTCCAGATAATTTGTGTATTAATTATTAGATATGGTATTGACATTTAACATATGTAACATTTAATTTCATTGACATTTAATTTGCATTCATTTCTCTTTTAATTTACGCAACATTGAATAGACATGGTTGTTTTCGAGCTTATGATTGGATAATTATGTAAATGGTAATTTAAGAGGCCTAGAGGAGCTAAACGCAAGTTTTATAACGCCTTTTTTGTGGATGGTAAATCATCAAATAACTTCTCCCGGCGGCGGAGCGGGAGGGTGTGTCAGACTCTTACTGAATAAAACCCACCCGTATTCCTTCCGTTACCTGTGTTGCGGGGGCCTCGGTGACCCATAAGCCTACCTTCCCGCGACCCCGGCAGGAACGGCCCCGACTTACGAGTTGTATGTCATGGATTCGAACCCAAGCAGCCACATTCCTTTGTGTAATTTCATTTTTTTTTCATTTATTTTTTCATCAAACAATTAACGTTGTGTTCGAATTTTACAAAATAATTACATTTCAAATCACAACAGAAGCAATAAAATCAAACAAAAAGCTAAAAAAACAAAATATGTCAATCTAGTCATCAATCAAAAACCGTTTATATGTGAAACCCTAAAAAGCACAAAAACAACCACGTGTCTATTCCATTTTACGGAAATCGACTGAGAATTAAATGTCAATTAAATTACTGTTTATATGTCCTACTATAAAAAGCTCAAACACAACCATGTCCATTCCATGTTAGGTACACTTAATGAGAATTAAAAGTAAATTAAATGCCAGTTAGATGTAAACTAAATGTCAATCAAATGTAAGTTAAAATTAAAAGTCAATTAAGAGGACTACAAGACCTAAGTGTCCTTGAAAAACGCACGCACACATTTACACAATCGACGTGAACGCCATCTAACGACGACGCCCATATAACTAACGGCATAGCGAGGTTACGCCCGAGTATTCTAATACATGGCGCAGCAACGGCGCGCAAGTTCTTACAGTTTGCGCGTATAGCGCGATGGGCAGGGCTTTAAATACCGGTAAATTTTTCATAACGTTATCTCTATTTAACAGCGTTACCGTTAATATTAAATAACGGTAATAGATTTAACGTTATTTTTGCTACATTTTATCGTTAATTTTTATTAACGTTAATTGTATCTTAACGTTACTTTTATCGTTATACCGCACACGCTCCAGTTAGCACTACAAGATGCTTGTAAGGATGAAACTACTTGCAGTCTTATTACAAGTTGTCGAGAAGTTGTTCGACGTCTTAGAACCCCACAATTTGTTAGGATATTAAGACGAAGTGACAAAAATGTACCAAAACTGCACTGCGCTACAAGATGGCATCATGGCACTCAACAATTGATATTGTGGAAAGCTTAGTTTTATTACGAGTAATATGTAATACCGATGAGCGCTTACAGTTAACAAATTCCACGTGGGAGGAATTAAGTGAATTTGTCAGATGTTTAATGCCTGCAAGAGAACTGACAAAAGTTCCAAGAGGAACAGCTTACTGTTGGAGACTTTTTATAGCGTGGATGATATGTCAGTTTAAAATTACTAAAATGACTGCAAACATAGCAACAAACTTACTAGCATCCATGAAAAACAGAGAAAAAAGCCTTTTACAAAATGATGTTTTTGTAAACGGGATTTTTCTCGACCCACGAGTGAATAGTATTTTAACGCCAGAGTAACAAAATAAGGCAAAAGCAAACTGTATAAAACTATACATAGACCATTTTGAATTGGAAGAAAGCGACAAAGAAAATGAGAACATCAATAGTGAGAATTTACTAGCTGCAACGACAAACAACAGAATTACAGAAGCTCGACGTGACCTTGACGATTTTTAAATACCAGTTATATAGATAATCTTGACAATTTGAACGTACTCCTAAGGAGAGAATCACGGCTTGATAAGGTCGATGAAATAAAACAATCAATGAATAAGTTTTTAGAAGAACCTTTATTAAAATCAACGGAGAGTGTCTGAATGACGCAAGTGAGTGTCGAAAGACTGTTTTCTTCTTTAAAATTCGTGGTATCACAGTACAGGTTATCGATGAAAGATGACATTATCGAAGATTTACTTTTTATTCGGTGTAATAAGTTATTTGAAAAACAGTACGGAATTTGCTTATAATATGCTTACTAAATATTATTTATTTAACGGCACTAGAGCCACGCTGAAACCAGCTTGGACTGAATGTGCCACACAGCATACTTTTGCACGATAATTATGTTAATTTTATTGGAATAATCTGTAGTCTAATGTAGTAAGTGTAAGTGTAATGGTGAGTCCATTGAGAATGGACATTATAATGTGGACAATTGCCATTAATAAATCAAAAAGTATGTTCATTCTGAATATTATTAGATAATAAATGTTTATTTGATTAAGTATGTGTGATTTTTCATTCATCTAGGCATGATTCATTTCCAAAAATCAGACTTTCATTACTCCAAACCAGACTAACCACTAACTCTCATTCCCCCAAAAAGTGAAAATGTAAATGTGAATAACTTTTTATTAATTTAGTAGATTTAAATGCCTGTAACACAATAATATAACTTTTACTCCATTTTTAGCCGATTTTTTTTAACTGCATGAAACATTAACGATGGTTATTAAATTTAATCAATCGTACTACTTAATTATAACAAGCGGTTAGCATTTAAAAAACATTACGGCTTTATTGTTGTAGTTATACTTTATTTGAATATAAATTTTAGGGACACAAGATTCCAGCAATAAATGGAATACAATGTAACTATTTTTATTACACAAACCTATTATCATTTATTTTGTAAAATAAAAATACAAAGGCAATAAATAGGTACATTATATGGGAATAGACAGTTTACATAATTAATATTTTACTACTCATGACATCTGTAGCAGTTATGTTCTCAAGCAACTGTCAAAAAGAAAATAAATGATTAAACAAAATATAAACTTATTTTCTAACGTAATACCGGATATGCGCATAATTATTAGCAAGTATTAACCTACGTGTTTTTGGGCAGTCCATTTTTTTTATGGTTCTATTTAAGTGATTGCACATAATTTAATATATTAATATATGCCTCGGATCTCATACATGGAGGTAAGTACTGCAGTTCTCCGATGAGCAAATTACCGAAATAGTAATTTCTTTTATCAAGTTCCTTGTCGAAAGTGCAATGGATACATAGATTATTATCATTTATTTCGCCATCGGCATGTTCAATTTTTTTTTTTCTTACTGTTGCTTTCATCCATGTTATTAGTATTTTCTTCTTCCTTTAATCTTTAATTCTTTTTCTGTTATATGTTTTCGTTTATTATGATTTTGAGGTTGTAATAAAGATTGTGAAATATCAATATTGTCTTGGCTATTTTCGATGACTCCTGAAAAACAATTTGTAAATTACGTTTCAACGTTCTTTAACTGTCGCATTTACCCACAATTAAACAACCTATAATTACTAACCATCAATGTCATCGGCGCTATTTGTTGGGCTCGCATTATTTTGCACGTGCGTAAAAAATGGCTAAATATAATCCCCACCGCAATCATCTGAAAATAAAATAAAAATATTATGGGTGACAAGACAATCCATAAAAGCGAATTGGAACGGAGCCGCACGTTTATTTTGAGTGTGCGTTTAAGTCACTCACTTGGGATTCTCGCAGTTTTTCGTAGAAATAAGCGCCTATCCGCTTCAACAGATTGGATCAGACCTTCAGAGCGCTTTCAATATCTTATAATATAGCGACAGTAGTGCGACTGTAAGCGCAGGCAAGCGGCATGCGGTCGGCGAGGCGACAGACGCCACCGCGTGGCCTGCGTGTCGACGGCAGTTGGCGGCTGCCGTCTACACACGGACGCGGCGGTAGGTAACTGCAATAGACACGCCCCGGCGGCGCAGTAGTCTATTAAATCCTGCATGTGTAAAACGACTATTGTAATAACTATAAATAAGAATAATTAATTATCTTGACTATTATCTTCACTCATTGATATTGAAAATGATCAGTTATCACGGACTAAATCAGCTCACTATATTATCAGCACTTCTCACATGTAAGAATTAGGCAAAGCAACGTTTTGATCAACGCGATATCAGCGCGGTGCGAGGGCACGCGGCGGGCGGCCACCACGTGTCTCAGGCTCCGCTACTTCCACCTTACCCGTTTAAAAATAACGATAAAAGTAACGTTAAGATACAATTAACGTTAATAAAAATTAACGATAAAATGTAGCAAAAATAACGTTAAATCTATTACCGTTATTTTAATATTAACGGTAACGCTGTCAAATAGAGATAACGTTATGAAAAAATTACCGGTATTTAAAGCCCTGCTATCGCGCTATACGCGCAAAC
Organism: Atethmia centrago; assembly: GCA_905333075.3. Classification (NCBI taxonomy): domain Eukaryota; kingdom Metazoa; phylum Arthropoda; class Insecta; order Lepidoptera; family Noctuidae; genus Atethmia; species Atethmia centrago. Next base: position 14,426,674 of record HG995393.1, read on the forward strand.
TGTAAGATCTTGCGCGCCGTTGCTGCGCCATCTATTAGAATACTCGGGCGTAACCTCGCTATGCCGTTAGTTATATGGGCTTCGTCGTTAGATGGCGTTCACGTCGATTTTAATAATTTAAATAATTTTAACTTACATTTGATTGACATTTAGTTTACATCTAACTGGCATTTAATTTACTTTTACTTCTCATTAAGTGTACCTAACATGGAATGGACATGGTTGTGTTTGAGCTTTTTATGGTTGGACATATAAACAGTAATTTAATTGACATTTAATTCTCAATCGATTTCCGTAAAATGGAATAGACACGTGGTTGTTTTTGTGCTTTTTAGGGTTTCACTACAAACGGTTTTTGATTGATGACTAGATTGACATATTTTTTTTTTTAGCTTTTTGTTTGATTTTATTGCTTCTGTTGTGATTTGAAATGTAATTATTTTGTAAAATTCGAACACAATGTTAATTGTTTGATGAATAAATAAATGAAAAAAAAATAAATTACACAAAAGGAATGTGCCTGCTTGGGTTCGAATCCATGACATACAACTCGTAAGTCGGGGCCGTTCCTGCCGGGGTCGCGGGAAGGTAGGCTTATGGGTCACCGAGGCCCCCGCAACACAGGTAACGGAAGGAATACGGGTGGGTTTTATTCAGTAAGAGTCTGACACACCCTCCCGAACCGCCCAGAGCGGGAGAAGTTATTTGATGATTTACCATCCACAAAAAAAAAAAAGTCGGGGCCGTTACCACTGGGCTACCACTGCTCTCTAGAAGTGAATAAATAAATAAATTATTGGTTGCGAAGATACAGCTAGTGAAAGATGAGCATTTTTTCCCAAACAATAAAAAAATAGAGAAAAATCATCAGATTTTTTTTTGTTGAGAATTAAATTAGCTATAATTGAATTCCAAAGTGGTGAATCTAGGCTTCATAGTTTCCTCAAAAATAAAAAAATAAATGAAAATGTCGGATTTAAAGTAGATTATGAAAACATTGTATTGAATATTGTTGGTATGTATTAAAAAAACGTGCAAGAATATGATTTTGACATTTGTAACATGGCTTTAAATAAACATACACTAAACAAATAAACGTAAACATAAAATAAACCACGTAAACGTAAATGTAAACTATAAAATACAACTTATACGGTCCAGCACAAACACAGTTTAGACTTTCACCCTTTTGGAGGGGCTGGGTCTCACCGGAGATGGTACGATTTCTGGAGGTAAAGGCGGGTCGTTATATGGTGTTGGTTCATCCATATCCTAGTCCTCCTCCTCTAAGACAATAGGGGTGAAGTTATTCCAATTTCGCCGCAATAGGAGCATGCGTAGAGCACTTGAGCACTGCCTTTCTGCAAGTGCACGACCGAAAGCATCCTTTTTGCATTTGCAAGTCACCGTTCTAAGCAGGGTCTGAGGAGCGGGCTCTGCGCACTGTGCTCTGAGCGCATGAGACCTTGATTGCTGGTGACTCACTCACACCGGTTTTTGTCAACCCCAAACCAATTTTTGCACCTGATGGTAGGTCCTCCACGGATTATCTTTTGCTGCCTCTGTGGTAGGGGGACACGGGCAAGGTTAACTTTGGCCGTTGCTGCCGATTTTACAAATGCTGAGTATCGCAGGGTGTTCAGCGTTTCCTCATCTCCTCCGTAGAGGTTCATCAAGGTCTTCTCGCCAACATTCTTGGTTGGAGTTTTATCAAGGAAAATGCTGGCGAGGTCTATCCACTCAGGGTTTTTTTAGGACGTTGCACCACTGTATCTTGCCTTGCCAGAAAAGGGCAGAGGTGGTGTCATACCCACTGATGGCATGCAGGAGCAAAACCATTCCTCGCGGAACCTGCATTTCCGTAAAAGAATTTGCTGGATATTGGCCATACTGATCCACCTCTGCCGCCTTTCTACACGTACACGTATACGTTCGTCTGTCCAGAGCATAAGCCGTTGAGGAGGACAAGTAGGTCGACGTCCTCCCCAACAGCTAAAACTTTGATCGAACGATGAGCTCTTGGAGGGCACTCTTCACAATATTAGCATCGGCGTCTTCTAGAGATTCATGAATCTCGATACCCTGCTTCTCCGTTTGACGTTAGCTAGATTCATTTGAGAGCAGTTTTGATTGAGGCTCTTTGTTGGTAGTTGATTCATCAAACCAAATTTCACTACAGGAGAGAGAAGCAGAGCGTCGCAGGCAAATAACCGATACTTTTCACTCTTTGGAAAAAATAAGATAGTTACCTGAAATCGCGTCCTTAAAAGTATATTTTATAAAATTCCGAAACGAGCCAGAACCAGAATTTCGCGTTTTTCGAGCACCAAAGGAGTAGCATAAGGTTTTCTCGGTTGCAAATTGGGGTATAAACTACTCTCAGGTGACCTTACAACATATAAAAAAATCATAGTTACATGCGCGTTTGCCGTTTATGCCGATAAAGACTGGGCTATTAACTTCAGGCAATTTAAATGAAACTCAAGTGATGAGAAGAACGGAAATCACTAAAACCCAAAACGAAAAAAAAAAACTGTACTTTAGAAGTCTTTTTTAGTTTCACATCTTGATTTATTATCACAAATTGTTTCAGCTGTTCATACTTTTTAAGAATCCCACGTCAGCCTCATCTACCTGAAACCATGGAAACGTCGAATATTCATAAGTGTCTTTAAAAGTTGTACTTACTTACGATAAAGATGTACGTACTACTACGCTTTGAAATGGGCAACTAGTTTCATCGTTCTGACTGCCTTGACAATTCAAAAGTGCCTGTATTTGGTTTATTTGAAATAAATACTGTCAGTTTGAGTTTAGAGAAACAAATAAGTCTAATGTAAAATAAACAAAACAGGATGAGAAAAAATAAACTGTTTCATTTAAATAAAGTATAATTATTTATTTATGCCTACAAATCTCAAGTATAAAAATAAATTGAAGTTGAATTTAAATTCTAATTTAGTTTTGCTATAACAATTATTGATTTAATGGGACACATAGATTTGGGTTTTGAACACACATAGATTTAAGGGAAGAATTCAGCTTCGGTTACACACATATATTTAACGGAGGGACCTTAAATATATGTGTGTACCCGAAGCTGAACTCTTAGAGCACTCGAGTCTGAAAAACTCTTTAGTCATATTTCACACAAGAAAGGTTTTTAACCAGTGTGTATTTGAATAAATCCTTTTAAAACACAGGATTGTCTAAAAATACGCTGACATATCTCACATTTATAAGGTTTTTCACCAGTCTGTATACGACTATTATTGGTTAACGCTTGCCAAAACTAGAATGACAAATATCACACTTTTAAGGTTTATCACCTGAGTGTTTACGAATATGCTTTACTAAATCTCTCTTATCACTAAAACTACGCTGACATATATCGGATTTAAAAGGTTTTTTACCAGTGTGAATTCGAATATGTCCTTATAAAGCACAGAAGTGTCTAAAACTACGCTGACATAGGTATCTCACATTTATAAGGTTTTTCACGAGTGTGTATACGCATATGACCGGTTAATGCATCATTTCGACCAAAACTAGAATGAAAAACATCACACTTGTAAGGTTTTTCACCTTAGTGCGTTTGAATATGTCTTTTTAATTGATCCAATCGTCTAAAACTACGCTGACATATCTCACATTTGTATACTTTTTCACCAGTGTGTATAAGAATATGTTTATTTAAATTACTCTTTTGGGAAAAACTACGTTGACATACGTCACACTTATAAGGTTTTTCACCAGTGTGAGTACGAATATGTTTAGTTAAACTACTCTTGTTGAGGAAACAACACTGACAAATTTCACATTTGTAATGCTTATCAAGAGTATGCAAAAGTTTATGTTTCCTTAAACTATACTTTATACCAAAACTTAAGTGACATATATCACATTTGAAAGGTTTTTCACCAGTGTGTATACGAATATGATTTATTAAATCTCTCTTATCACTAAAACTACGCTGACATATATCACATTTAAAAGGTTTTTCACCAGTGTGTATACGCATATGACCGGTTAATGCATCATTTCGACCAAAACTAGAAAGAAAAACATCACACTTGTGAGGTTTTTCACCTTTGTGCGTTTGAATATGTCTTTTTAATTGATCGAATCGTCTAAAACTACGCTGACATATCTCACATTTGTAAACTTTTTCACCAGTGTGTATAAGAATATGTTTTTTTAAATTACCCTTTTGGGAAAAACTACGTTGACATACGTCACACTTATAAGGTTTTTCACCAGTGTGTGTACGAATATGTTTAGTTAAACCACTCTTGTTGAGGAAACAACACTGACAAATTTCACATTTGTAATGCTTTTCAAGAGTATGTAAAAGTTTATGTTTCCTTAAACTATACTTTATACCAAAACTTAAGTGACATATATCACATTTGAAAGGTTTTTCACCAGTGTGTATACGAATATGATTTATTAAATCCTTCTTATCACTAAAACTACGCTGACATATATCACATTTAAAAGGTTTTTCACCAGTGTGTTTTCGAATATGTTTTATTAAATATCTCCTATCACTAAAACTATATTGACATACATCACACTTATAAGGTTTTTCACCAGTGTGTATATGAATATGATTTATTAAATCTCTCTTATCACTAAAACTACGCTGACATATATCACATTTAAAAGGTTTTTCACCAGTGTGTTTTCGAATATGTCTTATTAAATCTCTCTTATCACTAACACTATATTGACATACATCACACTTAAAAGGTTTTTCACCAGTGTGTATACGCATATGATCTTTTAAAATATCAATTCTATTAAAACTATGCTGACATACACCACAGTTATAAGGTTTTTCACCAGTGTGTATACGAATATGACTTGTTAAATGACCTTTTTCTCTAAAACTACGCTGACATACTTCACACTTATAAGGTTTTTCACCGGTGTGTATACGAATGTGTCGTTTTAATTTAGAGGAGTTACTAAAACTACGCTGACATACATCACACTTGTAAGGGTTTTCTTGAATACATAATCTCCGATCACTATTGAAATTATCACCGTCAACACCTTTGTTCTTCCGTATTTTCCTTCTCGAGTCATCTTTGTTACTATTGTTTCGGCAATTCGTATGAACAGCAGTATTATTATTATAGTTATGAACTTCAGTTTCGGTATTTGTGAAAGGCTTTTTGAATGTAGCAACACGTTTGGACGTATAATTTTGAGTGTTCCGGATAACTTGAGAGTCTGATGGTTCAATTTTTTTTTGTTCAGCTGTTATTACATCTTGTAATTTTGTTCTTCGTATGTCTAGTTTTCGTTTCTTCACGACGGGTGTACCTGTGAATACAAATCTGGTAAGTACAATGTTGGAACAAGATTGAGGGATGCACATGAATCAAAATTTTGGTGTTTAAATGATTCTAGTAGGACCGAAAAGGAGCACCTGCTCTACACCTCCTATTCGGAGTCAATGGGGAGTTACCGGTTATTGACATTGGATTTCACTCTTCACTGCTAGTGACATAAAATAGATAAAAACAAAGGAACTTGCTGATAGCACAGATAATATAATACTTTGATAGGATGTATGCTACCAACACCTACAAACGGTGGATAGAAATAGCCGCGTAAATGCGCAAGCGAAGAAAGGCGTGAGTTTGATTGTTTTGTCATTTTATTCATGTTTTTGTGTTAGCTATTATTTTTTTAAATGATTATTTTTGCTTCTGGCTATTTAATATAAAGTACAAAGGACTAGCAGCGACTCAGACATCGCACGGCCACGTCACTAGCATTCTTGGGTATCATCGAGCGTCCCGGGTTCTATCGCGTGAGATGTCATAGGGCGACTTACACTTAACCCTTTAGAAATACAGTAGTCTGGAGGTCTCAGGAGATTAGCGACCAGAAATATTGTTATAATTATTATGAGCGACAAATTTCTTGAGACTGCCCCTTTGCGTGGTCTAGTGGTCGCAAACGCTACTGCTGAGCATGAAGTCCTGGGTTCGATTCCCGGGTCGGGCAGTGTTATTGGGTTTTTCCATCTGGACTTTCTCAGCAGCAGCCCGGAGTCGGGATTTGTGCCCGGTTGATGGCAATACGCTCGCCCCCTGTTACACGGTACTAATAACAAAACCGGCGAAATGTGGGTGTACTATAGGTAAACCTCTGCCTAACCCTTCGCGGAATACTGGCGTGATGTTATATAAAAATTTCAAGTACGATCTTTGCAGAAGTTGTGACTGATATATACGCGAGAATGCGCGAACACACGCCACAGACAATCATCTCTTGCACGCTTTTCGAATATAAAACGTGCACTACACTAGTCGCGAAGTTGATCGAAGTGCAGGCGCTGACAGCAGGCAAATGCTTTTCGAACAATTTCTGAGACCTTGGTTGATAACAAATAACCGTTTGAAAAAAAAAACTCGTTACAAATGAACGGTAAAGTAACCTTTTACCTTGAGTTCCAATCCAAAATATCTGAATTAAATATAAACGTACGTTACGTATTTAATTAATAACAAGAACGTCTTATTTGAATGCAGAAATTGTCTGTTTTTATTTTCGATTACTCAACTCAGTTTTGAGTAAATAGATTTGCTTCATATTTTGCAATAAATTACAAGCGTTGTGTCATCGCGCTTCTCTTTCTTTTCTATGTAGTCTGACAGTGACCGCGGTTTAGCTGTTTCAGCGTCTTAAGCGAATACGAGAGTGTAGAAGGGCACTTCGGTTCACTTCATGCAACCTCGGCTCGCCTCGTTTCGAAGCAACCTGTACTTCTTTGCACGAGTGATTAGTCACGTTCTTCGTACTTCGGTCATTTTTGACCAGAACTTCGTCAAAGCAACTGCGCGAGTAGTGTAGTGCAGGTTTTTAGATCTTTAATAAACTGAAGTTATCAAAAATCATTTGCTTCATTTTTTAATTTAAATGTCAAGTATAAGAAAACGCGTTTTTGTTCGTAGGACTCTTATGTAGAGAATAATATATCTAAGGTTGTAAGTAAAGATGCGCCACGACTGTTATCGCGTCCAGGAACTGAAGCAGTTTAGCCTTCAAAGTATCTTACGGGAAATTGCAAAGTAAAAAATGATTTTAATTAAATTGGTTTTTGAATATAAGTTTGCCCACTGCCCTTAGCCAGAAAATTGAATCAACTCAGCCTATTGCAGTCCACTGCTGGACATAGGCCTCTCCCATGATGCACCACAACACCCTGTACTCCGCCTTCCGCATCCAGCCTGACCCAGCCACCTTTTTAAAGTCATTGGTCCATCTAGCTGGGGGGCGTCCTACACTACCCTTGCCGATACGCGGTCTCTACTCCAGGACTCGTCTGCTCCACCGGCCTTCGGTCCTTCGACAAACATGGTCAGCCCACTGCCACTTCAGCTTGCTTACTCTGCAAGCTATATCGGTAACTACAGTTCTCTTTGGATCATATTTTTTCAACATAATACTATAGGTAGGTATCTGCTCTTAGCATTACGCTCTTGACCGGGTGTTTTTGGTGACGGGTCGCCTTGCCAGACATGGCAGCCATGGTTTTATTATTGTTATCAGAAATTAACAATTTGTTGACTTGACTATGATGGTCCTAGTTTATCATTTGTGACTTTGAGCTAGTCCTATTGATAGAATTCAATATTGCCTCCAGTATACGCTAACGACTTCAGGTGAACCATTGGTCTGTCTGGTTTATAGATTAACTAACTAATACTTACTTTTCGTCTCGCTGGCTCTTCGTTTCTTCTTAGGTACTTCGTGTTCTTCTACACATGCAGTTTTAAGCTCCGTTAAAGGTACATCATCTTCTAAATCTGATTCAGAATGGTTTGTTGGTATATCTGCTACATCTAGACAATATATATCGTCTTTCTCCGATTCTAGCTCTGTAGGAAAACAAAACAGTCAGGAGCAATTCAAATAAATTAAATTAAATTCTGTTCGTTGGTATGTGCATTACTTGAGGCCAAATTGTTTAATTACTATTTGTTAATCTTAATAATAGTCCGAATAAGATTTTTAGGGAAATACAAATTGGAAAGTCAACCGAAATATTAGAAAGTTCAGGAAAAACTGAAATTTCTAAGCAAAACAAAGGAAATAATGGGTTGGATCTAGTATCGTTTGGCAGGAGTTGGGGGGTAAAATGGGCTAAAGTTGGTAGGGTTTGGGTCCCCGATTATAACGTTACCACTCTTATTACAAGGTAATGCATATTTTTCGAGAAATTAATAAAAAATGTTTCTAACCTCAAATCCGATAAGAAGCGAAAAACGAAACGTTTAAAATGGGCGATTGACAACCAAATCTGCCCCAGCATCTGTAGTCAGTATCAAGTATCCAGTATCAGTATTTGTAGTCAGTCCATGGTATAAAATGTCAAATTCGATAACACGGAAACGTAAACAATAAAACAGGTATGCCATTTGCGTCATGTGTCACTGTCATTTGTTTTCGATCGTTCCGTTTCTCCTCGAGTTGCGTGAATTTTTTCTCTGTTTGTACTTCCACTGATCGTATATGTGTACAAAAGGCAATGTTACTACTGTTACTAGGAGAACTTAGGATGCAAGAGCGAGCGAAGCGAGCTCGGGACTTGGGGCACCCCGACTCGGACAGGTTAGGTTCGAAGGAGATTTTTTTTTAAACCCTAGAGGCCCGCGAAGCGGTCATCATACTACGCCTTTTAATCGACTTTAAGTGTTTTGAGGTTAGGTTCCAATAATTTGCTTTTCTCAAGAACGGTGCGTTACCTTTTCATGGGAGTGGTGCCAGGGGGCAGGGAGCACCCCTCCCCCAATCTCCCCCGCGAAGCTGGGCTCATACTACGGCTTTTTAAGCGACTAAGAGTTTTGAGGTTATGTTACAATAATTTGTTTTTCTCAAGAACGGTGCGTTACCTTTTCATGGGAGTGGTGCCAGGGGGCAAGGTGCACCACCCCCCAACCTCCTCCCCCACTCCCACCCCCCTTCTCCTGCCAAACGACACTAGATTTTTACCCATTTGGACCACTTTTGCCCATTGTCTTTATTGTATGAATTACAGGCTGTCATTTGAAACACCATCAATCTCTTAAGGGGTCATTGTACTCATCATTATGAACAACTTTTACTATGGGACAAAACCAGAAGTTGCGTAAAAAAATCTGCTTTCCCTTCATTTATGTTCGCTTATCTCGTCAAAATGTTGGGAACAGCAGATTTATTTTCTTCGCGATTTCAGGATCAGTCCCATAATAAAAATTGTCCATAATGATGAAATTAAATGATACCATACCATCACTTTGATGTTCCTCCTTTGGCACAATAACATCATCTAGTCCCTCACAAACAGCTGGTAATTCTTCTTTGATGGCAATGCCATCTGTTTGAACAAGTTCAACTATACTTATATTCTCTGTTGGAGATTTAATAAACCCACTGAAAATTTCTAAGTGGTCTAGGTTTATTAAAGGATTTGGCTGTAAAAAGATAATTATAGTATAAGGTAAATATGTTGGTGGCCATAGTCTCAGGAGCAAAAACGTTTTTTATAATAAAGCTAGTCAAGACAGCCTCCAAGAGTGAGGATACCTAAAAAGGTCCAATACACCCTGGAAAGTCGGCCAAGCTACCGACCTTACTGACCCCTGCACAAGTTATTGTAGTATTAGGAGTGGGCGATACAAATCGTATATAGGTACAATACCTATGTATCGGCACAATATCCAATACCTATATATCGGATGGCACTGTATCTATATATCAGGTATCCGCGTGCCGAACGCATTGATGTTGGTATGAGTCACAGAACAATATCGTATCGCACTATGATATTCGGTATTCGGTTCAAACTGATTTGGTTACTTGTAATACTGCGGTACTGTGTGCGAAGGCGATGCGCGCGGGAGTGATGTAGGTATAAATGAACGAGCGGAAGAAGAGAGTGTGATACGCTAATGTATAATACAAATTTTAAACACTATTTACAGAAGCATAGAGTTTAATACCGAATATATTATTTGTTTTCTTATGATTCGTTTATTAGTACAGTCCTCGGCACGTAAGTTGGCAAGAGTCGTTAGATGCGCAGAAGTCATATTTTAGGTCCCTTTGGTACGCGCGGGACGCGGGGTGTGAGGCAGCGCCGAGCCGAGCGCGCGATTGGTGCATCAGTAGACCCTTGCGCCTCGCATTGTATCTACGTCCCGTTCGCTCCCGAATGCCACTAAGTGTACGATGCGCCGAACTTACCCCCACTATGCCAAATCCTTGCCAAGTTACGTGCCGGCTACTGTAATGCAGTCAGTCCTAAGCCTGAGAGTAAGAAGAAAAGTCCAATTCACTGAATAGTAGCTAAATAAATAATTGATAAAGTATATAAAAAAAACAGAAACGACTGTTAATAGACTAGTTTCATTTCAGAATGTCATATTATCAACACTACCAAACAATACTGTATTCACTGATTTCAAGTATACAGTTCAGTGTACAGTACAGTTACAAATAAAATTCAATGATGTGATGTGTATGTGCGATTTCTGTAAATCGAACAAAACCGATACCTAAAAATCACAGTACCACTTTCGTTTCAGAGTTCCACACACATTCAGCCAATATATAGGTATTGAAATATATAGATGCGATATCCGATATTCCAAACCGATACATAGATACGATTTGATACAGTGCAAAAGCGATATTACCCAAGCCTATGTTGTATAACTCATGCCGACATGAGAGAGGACCATTATCAAACTGCCACATACAAGTTTCTTAAGACGCTGACAACACCTAAACCGCGGTCACTGTCAGATTGCATAGAAAAGAAAGAGAAGCGCGACGACAAAACGCTTGTAATTTATTGCAAAATATGAAGTAATTATCTATTTACTCAGAATTGAGTTGAGTAATCGAAAATAAAAAACAACCAAGTTCTGCATTAGAATAAGACGTACTTGTTATTAATTAAATACGTAATTTATGTTGATATTTAATACAGATATTTTGGATTAGAACTCAAGGTAAGAGGTTAGTTTAACGTTAGTTTGTATCGAGATTTTTTTTTCAAAACGTGTTTTCGTGACAACAAAGTTCTGGGAAATATGTTCAAAATTAACATATATTTTTTCCGCTACCACAAACTATACAGATTTGGCAATTTTCTTTCTTAAGAGAAGCCTATTTTGGTCAATTGGGTCTTGTCAGCGCCTTAAAGAAGCCGTAGCAGTATTATGTGGAGTGTATATAACCCAGGTTTTGAATTCTAATCTATAGGCAATATGAAGGACACATTCCATAAAACGTATCCACATATGTAATGATGATATGCCGTATTTGTATAAATCAGTTCTTCTTTTTCCAGAATTAAAGGCAAGTTATTCATTTCGGTTGGTTATGTAACATGTAATTATTGTAAACACCTACATTTGACAATAGCGTACATATCAACATTCAACACGATGGTGTACGTTACTCCAGCAGGAAAATGGCTCCTAGAGTGTTATGAGTGGAACGTATAATTAGTGCGTAATATACCAACTGGGAATGTGCGCCACATAAAAAAATTGTGCGCTTTGTCGTTTTGAAAAAAAAACGGAAAATACGATTCCTGCTGGAGTAACGTTGTTTCAGCAGGAAAATTCTAAACGAATGATAAGAGAGAGAAGTAGCAGCAGGAATCGATTTTTCCCTTTTTTATCCAAAATGGCCAATCAAAAAAATATTATGTGGCGCACATTCACAGCAGATTATGCACTAATTATACGTTCCACTCATATCACTCAAGGTGACGCTTTCCTGCTGGAGTAACGAACACCACTCGATGGTAAAGTTGGCGTGACATAAGGACACAATAAGAGCTTGAAAGGAATCACTTCCACATTATGCTGAAATTATAAATTATGAGAATAAATGTCTGTTGAAGAATACCTCACCTCATAATTCTCATTCAAAATCTGAGCAAACAGCTCATCGGCTTCCAGACATTTTTTCAGTAATCGGTAGCATTGCTTTAGTTTAGCGCAGCAGAAGAAACAAGCGAGCATCGGTCTACGGTCTTCGGTTACAAACTGCAACAAAACTTGTCTTTTACTATTTTGTTTATATATTATATTGTGAATAAAATACTCCCACCCCACTACAGTCCAATTGACATATTGTAATACTATCCAAGCTCTGTATGCCTCTTCTCATACAGAGAGACATACTCAGAGCATTGATTTTAATTTCCGATTTAGGTATATTTAATTATAATGAATTGGCAGCCTAATTACTTAACTTGCTTATATATAATCAAAATAAAAAGTCGATTATGCAAACTAGGAACATTATGTTTGATTTTTTTTATGCTACAATAACATAAGACAGTCCCTCAAAACGGCCGTCCTGCACCACTTCCTGGTGCTTTAGCTGGGAAGAAGAAGTGGCACAAACTGTCCAGCAGCACAGCTGTCTGTTAAGCTAGAAGAACTTGATATTATACAAAAGTATGCAAATGAATTAACATAATAAAATAAAGAAACACAAAATGTTAAATTAAATTATTGTGAAAATAAATTCAATTAATCACAATTCCTTCCTTTTTAACATATCAACAATATTCAGTGTTATTTATGTTAGTAAGCACACAATTTTTTCAAACACAATGAAGTGATTGAATGGGTTTGTGATTGTGTTCTGCTATTGGGGTGCAATTTCATCAGAATGTTTTTAAATTAAAGTACATATTTATTTTGAAATATTACATTGATACTTGCCAGTTTTCAAACCCACTGAACATTAATAATTATTAACGTCATGTGACCTTTTGTATTTAGTATTTTGTAAATACAGAAACAATTAAAAAGCCATTGTGTCTCGCATAGATCTAAGTTCCAGCATAAAAGGGTTAAAACCTAAATAATGGTAATGTAATAAATTATCAACTTACTGGAATGTTAGTCAGCCTCTCATATAGTTCATGCAAGTTCTTGTTGACCACTACATACATCCGAACATCCTCCACTAAGCATATCCGACACATTGGCAGTTTATCCATCTTTTAACTCAAAAAGTATCACTTATTTGAAAAACACAATTGCATTTAAATAACTGGAGTGGCTTATGGAGTATGTTATTACAATTTCTTCTGGTTATTGTGTGCGTATGACCAGGTGTATGAACATAAACGAAGCAAGAGGAGTATGCAGGCGGTGTCCTGTAGCTTCTGCCTACCCCCATGGGAAGTGGGTGTGAATTTATGTATATATTTTATTTTATCTTGTTAGTACTCTGGCTCAGGTCATGCATAGGATTTTTTATTCTTTGGCAACTGAGCCGATATCAACTATTCTGCCAGCGTCATATGGTGACGGCGATGCAGCAAGGTGAGCCGTCGAACTTTGTACTTTGTGGTCGGTAGTTATCTAGTGATGTTAGTAGCTGAAAGGACAAGACAATTTTTGTTAGTAAACTTGTTTATTCTGGTATATGGTAAGTATATATTTAAAACACCACAAATCGACATATATAGTTCCAAAGTTATTTTCAATACACACTTAGCTACATTTTGATATAATTTAGATTTTAGTTTAATAATCCATAAACATCACCTAATACACTAAAAAAATAAGTATTCAAGTTTTTTTAAACAAAATATTATTAAAGGACTAAATGATCACTTATTAGTGGATCATTTAGTCCTATAAACTAGACACCGTTAGCATAACAGCGTAATTTATTTTTTAGTTCAAATATGGTTAAAAAAGAGTTGGCAACCTCGACGGAAGGAATAATATTATTTGTACCGATGAGGGTGGCATTAGAAGTTTGTCATTAATTAAATTCAACTTTAACATTAGTTTGCCAATATCATTTACGATATACCAGTAATTACCACACTGCAGTTACTTCCACTTCTAAGCCCTTAGGACGACTCACTCACCAAGTATTCTTTTCGATTTCGAAAATTTACACTTCGTCTTAAACTTTTCAATCACTGTTTAAAAACACCACGTTTTTTTGAAAACATTCTACTTCTCTTTTCCGTTCACCGATTTCGATTTACTGCTTAATTATTGGTTGTTTCAGACGATTGGTTCGTACCTGTAACAGAAAACCGACTGTGATGTGAGACTGTCAAAGTCAAACAGTGTTGCCAACTGTACTATCATCTCTGTAGCTAGATCTTTTGCAAAAAGTTGCCAGATTCCCACATTTTCTTACCCCAAAAACTAGCTAGAAGTTGCCAAAGTTAAAAAAATGAGAGTAGAGTAGTAGAAAGAAAAGAGTCTCTTAACCATAGAATAGAATTTAGAGTTATCAGACTCATTCGGTTTCTCTGCTTATTTTTAACTAAGTTCATTTGAGAGATTAATGTTTGCACGATACCATTATTTTTTTCAAAATTTTTGGTAAGTAATATAATTTCAACAGTGGCAACATTGTTTGTATCAAGAATTTATGCCATCAACAGTATTCAAATAAAATAATTTCAAAATTATCTTCCTACTTATTGAATCACTCTAAAAATATGTTTGATTATAATGTCCTTTGGACTAGACTAGTACAAAATTATCATGACCTGAAAGGCTAAACCTAAACTATAGGTACTAATCGTTCTGAGTGTCTAAAAATAAAGCTATAAGTACGTATCTGTTCTGAACTCCAGTTTTTGCTTATGTTTTTTAGTCTCAGCATGTTTCTTAATGTCAAATAGTTTGGCCAGAATTTCCACACAACAATAACTGCAAAATACTTTGGACGAGTTTCCACTTGCTGCCTTTAATTAACCACCCTTTAAATTCCTCAATGTTCTCCCACTCAGTTCTGTATTTTTGGGAATAAGTCTTAGGTTTCTTGAGTAGATCCATTTTTCATTACAATAATTACGACACAAATTGATGACCAAGTTTTACGAACGCAAACGGTTATATAGGTATATAATAATAATTACTCGGAATATCAGTAAACCACCTACGACAACAGACAAACTAACAAAACGCGTGAAATGTAGACGAAGCTAATTATATTATTAGAGTGAGACGAATAAAAACAATCACAATGTTCCAGCAAGCGACACTATCGGCGTAATCCCCTCTCTTGGGCGTGTTCCGTATAGCGCGCCCTTTGTGCTCTATAACGCTATGGTCTTTCTTTTACATAATGACTCAAAATGCTGACGACTCTACAAAATGCTTCCACAGATAAACAAATAAAACTGAAAATCACACAAGCACCAATGATAGTGTGTAGATGAAGTCGCTATGCTATATATACAATTTTTTAGAAATTGTTGCTGACAGGGGTGCAAAAATAGCTAGATCTAGCTATAAAATAGCTAAGTTGGCATCACTGCTGTCAAACTTATGCGGGCTGCCAGTAAAACGCAATACCTTTTCCCATTAAAGATGGTTAATTTTTAGATTATGGCAACATTTCACCATTCACATCAAATTGCCGAAAATTATTTGGAATCTTTTAATAATATTATTATTATTTATATTATTTTAATCTTTCACTCCTACATTTTAAAGAAAAATTGTTACACCAAAGTACGTACCTATTGTTAGGAAAATATTTGTAAAACTTTCCGATACTCCTGTTTCTCGTTGTTTGGCGAGATCTCTGTAAAAAAAATACCACGTGAAGTGGTATTTTTTTTACAGAGATCTCGCTGTAAATTTCTCAAAACAGGTTTGAAGTGATGAAGTCAACCGGTGCAGCACACAGTGATATTGTAGATAAATAAGGATAAAATAAATATAAATATCTAAAATGGCAACATTCCGTAACGACAGGAATGACTTACGAGCCACCGGCCTAAAGCATTGAGATAGGAATAACGTGGAGGTGCCGCGTTATTCTATAGATATATTTGCTTATACAAATAAAAATACGATACAGAATGTGAAATATCGTTTTGTCTCATTCTTTCTAATAAAATAATCGTATTTGATAAAAGAGACAACAATATTTAAGTTGTTGCTCATTATGGTAACATTTTGTCGTGACGTAGTGAGTGACTGTTGTAGGTAGGTGGCATATCCGCCATTTTATGCGCCAAGTTTCGTGGTAGCTTTGCTGTCAAATGGTTGTTTACTTTTTGTATTATTGAGATTTTCGAGAAAATTACGAGGAGTTTACCTTTATAACTGCATGTGAATGTTGGATGCGCGGGGCAACACTTAATTGATATTTTGGAATTGGGTTTACGACAAAAAAGTATGGATGAATGCACAACCACTGTTAGGACAGAAATTACGTAGCGAATCGTAGTTGGCGAAAGGAAGGTGGCACGATATCTTATTTGATGCGATGATGATGCACTTTCACGACGATACAAGTGATTTCCACGAATTTTCATTTGGTTAAATGAATTTTGGGCGCAATAGGCTGTCCTAATCTCTAATAATATAATCTCATTAATTTATTACCAACAAAAAAAAACTAAGGAAATGACAATACATAATTTCAGTCGATCAGCGCGCAAGCAGTTGGAAAACAGGAATTCAACATGCCCGTGTGTTGTTTTGTGAAGTGTAGTGCAAGAAAGGATGAAAATCAACGTCGATTATCTTTACACAGGTTAGTAGCCTGTTTTCATGCAATAATAGTACGTACAATAATACACATTCCATGAAAACGGGATCATGAACTTATTGCTAAAGTATTGATATTTGGGTTCATTTCCCTATACCAGACCTTTTTAATATTTATTATTTCATTCGTTTGTTTACAAAACTATGTCATAGTGGAATAGTGTTGTACCAATGCGAGGCGAAGCCGTACCGTAATACTTTCCGAAACTAGTTCCTCCGCTGAAACGATATCGGTTATAATCTGCGATGTTAACAGAAATTATTTCGCGTGTCTTAATCGGTCTGAGTCACCTTGTTAGGCGGACCTAACAAGGTCACTCGGACCGATTAAAATAATTATCCGTGTGTAAAATAATTGATTAATAATAGCCCGGCCCTTTGGCCTGAAATAAATAAATGTGATTATCATAATGTTAGTAGGTACCAATTTTTTTCAGGTGCCCGCCAAAATACAATATCAAGAGTCATATGTTTTGTGTGAAACAAGCAACATTAATAATCTGATGTTTCTGGTACATCTACTGTATTCGAATTGTGGACACGGTGCATATTTCACATTTCCTTGCATTGATCATTACCTTGTATTGATCATTACACACTTGTATCATAATTTACTAGTGTAAGCCTACTTTTCTAATCAAACGTTATACTATAATCATTACCACACCAATAAACAAAGGTATAAAAATAATTCTTATTTAAATTTTAATTCACTACTCATTAACACATAATATAAACATTATCTTCTCCCACCAAGGAGAAGATAATGAAAGCCGCGAAGCCTAATGAAAAACAAGATAATCACTAGATTTTCTTGTTTTTCATTAGGCTCCGCATACCTAACAGAAGCTACTGGGCCTGGGCCTTCCAACGGATCTATTTCTTTCTGCTGTTCACTTAAATACGTAAACGTGATGCAATTAAAACTTGTTTTTTATTTCTGTGCTAAAAACAACACGACATAAATTTTATTCTCAGAACGTAAGTTAACCTACTCATGTTTTGCTGTTACAACGGACTATAAGTATGTAATTATGATCCAAACTGGATATCTAGTAAGACTAGTATCGATATTAGTTATAGTAACACCCATGTTCTTTGATTGACACAACCCTAGCAACGGCAGCCATTTTATGCGCCAATATCGAGTAGTAGGTATGCACCTTTTTTTTTGTAGGTATTTCCAGTCCATATATTTATATGTCAATGGCCTGAAGTAATCTGTGCGAGCAGCTGTCAGAAAATTATTTGTTTGACGCGTAGACAGATAAAATTTTAACTGAGGATATTCTCTGTCTACGGTTGACGCTTTGACACAGGCGTTATATAATTGTTACATAATTCTAATAAAAGCATGAAAGTATATACCTACATTATAGTCAAAACATCATTGGACCAATCAGAATTCTGGAAGCAGACAATTATTGGCCGCATATTTGCTTTGTGTCTCTCGTTCTTTTCGGTCTGTATTTACTGCACTAATAGGGAACGCACAGTCCATTCTCTATGTCTATGATAAAACCTGTTCGATACATAGTTAAAAAGCCAGACCGGTGCCAGGCGTATCATGTGTGGAATACGGCAAAGAGCTGCCGCCGGGCCATTGCCGTGGCGGTGCCGGTCAGTAAACAAGTCTTATGCTAGTTCCACACGCTTGCCATACCTCGACAAACTAATACTAAAATGTGGTACTGCTTTTGAACTGGGTGGTGGGCTATCTATCCTCTCCTGCTTGTGGTGGGCTTATAAATAGCCGATTTAAGTGAATGACGACTTTCGTACACAAATCGAAGATAATTTTGTTGGTTATCATCAATGGTAACATTATAATTAAACGGTTTCTGAGACGATATGAAATTAAAAAAAAAAAAGAAAAAAATCTATTTCTCACCTCACTAACTTTTTTGTCAAATAACTGCAGTGTTGCCAACTCTATTGTTTTAACAGTAGATCTACTGTTTTTTGAATGGCCTGTTTTCTGTATTAGTCCATATAATATATAAACTTTTTATTTTGTAATTTAGTCGCCATTAGAGACAAAAATTCAAAACACCTGTTTCTTGATTTTCGTTTGGGTACAAACCAGGTCTACCGTCTACTGATTCTGATAATTATCCCAAAATTTGTAAAAAGTAAGTGCGAAAAAAAAATTTTGGAATTTCAAAATTTTTATTCTTTTACTTATGCTACACAGTAAAATTACTGTTCTGAAATAACAATTTACAGTAATTTAACAATAAAAAATAAATTACGCTGTTATCCTAATGGTACTTATATTTTTCGATCACTATTAGTGGATCATTTACTCGCGTAAAAATATTTTGTTTAAAAAACTTATACTTATTTTTTTGGTGTATTAGATGATGTTATGGGATTATAAAAAATGATGTTTAGGGATTAACACTAAAATCTAAATTATATCAAATTTAGCTAAGTGTGTAGTGATAATAACTTTGGAAGTTTATATGTCTATTTGTGGTGTTTTAAATATATACCTACCATATACCAAAAAAAAAACAAGTTTTCTAACAAAAAATGTCTTGTCCTTTCAGCTACTAACATAACTAGATAACTACCGACCACAAAGTACAAAGTTCGAGGGCTCATCTTGCTGCATTGCCGTCTACACGTGACGCTGGTAGAATAGTCGACATTGGCTCAGTTGCCAAAGAAAAAAAAATCCTAAGAATGACCTGAGTAGTCAGTAAGAGCCTGAAACACCCCCCCGCTCCGTCCAGAGCAGGAGAAGTTTTTAGATAATTTCCATACAAAAAAAAACTCATCCACTTCCAATGGGGGTAGGCAGAAACTACAGGACACCGCCTGCTACGACCCTCACATACTCCTTTTCCTTTGTTTACGTTCATACACCTGGTCATACGAACACAATTACCAGAAGAAATTGTAATAACATACGCCACAAGCAACTCCAGTTATTTAAATGCAATTGTGTTTTTTCAAATGTGATACGTTTTGAGTTAAAAAATGGACAAACTGCCAATGTGTCGGATATGCTTAGTGGAGGATGTTCGGATGTATGTAGTGGTCAACAAGAACTTGCATGAACTATATGAGAGGCTGACTAACATTCCAGTAAGTTGATAATTTATTATATTACCATTATTTAGGTTTTAACGTAGATCTATGCGAGACACAATGGGTTTTTAATTGTTTCTGTAATTACAAAATACTAAATACAAAGGGTCACCCCGTAGCTTCCTCGGCTTATTTGTAATTATTTTATTTTGACCGAAAAGCTGGCGGCTTTCTCGCGCAACGCATCAGCATTGCAATTCAGCGAGGAAATGCCGCCAGCATCCTCGGTACAATGCCCCGAGGGCCTTTTTTTAAGCTTAACTTAGTTTTAATTTAATTTAGTTAATGTTAATAATCATTTTATTTTGAAATTGTTTTTGTTTATTTTGCTACTATGGACGCGGTTTTTCTTTTACATCGTCCTCACATTTAGTTATAATTTCAACATTATTTTTGTACTAATATTTATGTATCAATATAATTTGAAAGAGTGTCCATGGAGTTTCTTGCCCGTTCATCTCCATAGGTACCTACTACGCTTTGGAACGGGCAACTAGCTTCATAATTTTGCATTTGGCAACATTCATTACTTCCTGTTTTTGACACAGAAAAGTGTGTGGCGCTAGACGAATCATTATCAGAAGAAATCGCATTTGAATATTTTCCCTCCCCGAAGTCCGAATGTAAAGGAACATAATATTTGCTCTGTAATCATCTAATGTATATATAAGTCAGCCTGTGGCATATTCATTAAAATGTACCAGTAGTGTACTCTGTGTCAAAATGTACTCTGTGTAGTCTGTGGTCTATCTGTGACATCTGTCAATAAAAAAGGTTCGAAAAAAAGCGCGGGAAACATAACTTTGTGGACGTGTCCTTTTTTACTTAAATTGAAAATTATTAATTAACTTGTATTATAGGATCAGTAGTAGTAGTTTTAGTGTTTTATCTTCTTTCACTTATATTTTAATTTTAGTTTTGTATATTTTCTTCAGTAGGGTAAGTTTTGTTCACTAATATTTTATAGCGCGGGAAAATGAAAGACCCGCCTGACCCGGGGGACTTTGTTCCCCCGGCAGGCAATTTTGTTACAATAATGTCCAACGAATCGGGCATGGATACCGATGGGTCGTCGTCAGCTCGCCATCTTAAAAGAAGCCGCGTGCATGTGTGCAAAAATTGCAATAAAAGCCCTCGTACCCGAAAAAACCTAGGTTCCGAGTCTTTGGGTTGTGGTTGCTTGGACTCTACTCCTCCCTCTCTAACTCCATCGGAGCCTAAAAGCTCTGAAACAATTATTGTATGTAAAGATATTCCGGATATTTCTGCTCCGCCTTCAGTTATTCCCACTCAGATTGGTCGAAAAACTTATGATAAAACTGACAGCGCGCCATACGTTGTTCACGTACAAAAAATATTAGTATCACCAGATGATGGAACGTCATTGCACCCTATTACGTTTGGCAAGTTCCTAAATCTTGCTGCCTTTGCTCCGGTTTTCACTATGCTACTAATAAATCTTGCCCAGAAATGTCTAGGCAAAAATTAATTAAAACATACATGGCACAAAGTTCAGTATCTTTTGCTGAAGCGGCAAAAATGTATCCCCCAGTTACTAAATCGTATGCCGATACTCTTTTATCTTCTCCTTCCAAAAACTATGCAGATACTCCATCTTTCCCTTCAACTAATAGAGTACCTGTTTCAAGTAGCTATAAAAAAACTGTCTTCCTTAAACCACGCTCACCACCCAAACCTGTACAAGGATATAATAAAGAGGCTCACAATGCCATTATTAAAGATTTCAACATTCCCCAACCATCAAATGGTTGTGCTTTTTCTAATCACAATAATGGACAAATTGAAGCAAGTTTTTCCATAAACGATTTTCTTTCTGCATTACACAATCTTCTGTCTCAGTTCAACATTTCACCGTCCAACGTTGCCCCATCTTTCAATGTATCTCAATCCATTCATAATGGACAACACATCCAAAATAATCCAGTGGAACTGCCGCAGTCTAGTAAACAAAAAGAGTGATGTTATATATCTTATAAATAAATATGAGCCATTTGCCTTTGCTTTAGCAGAGACTTGGCTCAAATCTAATCATAGTTTTAAAATTAATGGTTATTTAACCATTAGAGAGGATAGATCTGATGGGTATGGTGGAGTAGCTATACTTATCAAGAATTCTATCCCTTTCTCCACCATTACATTACCTACTCATAGTGAGGAAATTTCTATTGTAGCTATTAAAGTGCATCATACTTGTCTTGTTTCTATTTACATTCCTCATCCCTCTTTTTCTGTTCTTCAAGAGATGAATAATCTTGTTTCTTTTCTTCCAAAGCCATTATTAATACTGGGGGATTTTAATTGGGGTTGGATCTAGTATCGTTTGGCAGGAGTTGGGGGGTAAAAGGGGCTAAAGTTGGTAGGGGTTGGGTCCCCGATTATAACGCTACCACTCTTATTACAAGGTAATGCATATTTTTCGAAAAATTAATAAAAAATGTTTCTAACCTCAAATCCGATAAGAAGCGAAAACGAAACGATTAAAATGGGCGATTGACAACCAAATCTGCCCCAGTATCTGTAGTCAGTATCCAGTATCAGTATTTGTAGTCAGTCCGCGGTATAAAATGTCAGGCAAAATCGATAACACGGAACGTAAACAATGAAACAGGTATGCCATTTGCGTCATGTGTCACTGTCATTAGTTTTCGATCGTTCCGTTTCTCCTCGAGTTGTGTGAATTTTCTCACTGTGTTTGGACTTCCACTGATCGTATGTGTGTACAAAAGGCAATGTTACTACTGTTACTAGGAGAACTTAGGATGCAAAAGCGAGCGAAGCGAGCTCGGGACTTGGGGCACCCCGACTCGGACAGGTTAGGTTCGAAGGGGATGGCGGGGTCTAGTGAGCGAGCGGAGCGAGCGAACTCAGACCCCGCCATCCCCTTCGAGGTTATTTTTTTTTAAACCCAAGAGGCCCGCGAAGCGGGCCTCATACTACACCTTTTAATCGACTTTAAGTGTTTAGAGGTTAGGTTACAATAATTAGTTTTTCTCAAGAACGGTGCGTCACCTTTTCATGGGAGTGGTGTCAGGGGGCAGGGGGCACCCTCCCGCCAATCTCCCCCGCGAAGCTGGGCTCATATTACGGATTTTTAAGCGACTAAGGGTTTTGAGGTTAGGTTACAATAATTTGTTTTTCTCAAGAACGGTGCGTTACCTTTTCATAGGAGTGGTGCCAGGGGGCAAGGGGCACCACCCCCACCCTCCCCCCCACTCCCACCCCCCTTCTCCTGCCAAACGATACTAGATTTTTACCTTTTCCAATAGTTATTTCTTATCCTCTTTCCAAACCAAATGCACCAATAAGGAAATCAAACGTAAAATATAAACTACCTAATAGAAATACAATGTTCCTAAATTTGTCCCCCAAATTTAGGAACATTGTTGACAGTAAGCTTTGCTCCTTGCCTGTAATTTCTGATGGCAATGAAAATAGTTGTGCTGAAGCTTTAGCACTCATATTAATTGCAGCGGCAGATGACGTTTTTCCTGTAAAAAATAACAACATTAGTACAATTCCCTCGCCGCCGTGGTGGGACTCTGAGTGCACTGAATTGATTAAGAAACGTAAAGAGGCTGAATACAATTATAACCTTGATATGTCTGATATTAATTTTGATATAGTTACTAAGTTAATTAATGAAACATACAAACTTTTTAAAAAGAAAAAATTTGATTCTTGGCGTAACTTTTACTTATCAATTTCACCGAATACTCACCCTACGATTGTCTGGCGCAACATTCGTAGATTTAGGTCCATTTATAACAACTCTTCTCCTATCCCTGTTTCTTTAGCCAGTGTATTTTTGGATAAATTAGCTCCGCCTTGGGTTCCTGAGGCTATTTGTACTAATAATAGCCTGTCTCGCGTATCCAATAATCAAGACACTCATTCGACGCTAGATCTTCCATTCACTCTCACTGAATTAAAGGTTGTTATTCATAAGACTAATGATTCTGCACCAGGCATGGATGGCATCCCGTATTCCTTTTTTTCTAATTTAAATGACGACGTCCTCAGCTATTATTTAGAACTTATTAATTCTATTCTATATACAAGGAACATCCCTGTTGAATGGAAACGTCAAATGGTGTTGCCATTCCTTAAACCAAATAAAACTCCTTCTGATGCTTCTTCCTATCGTCCCATAGTTTTGTCTTCAATTCTGATGAAATTAGCGGAACACTTAAATAAACAATCGCCTAGAATGGTATGTTGAAAGTAAGGGTCTTTTGGCAGAATCACAATATGGCTTTAGAAAGGGTAAAAGTACAATTGACTGTTTTCACATCTGATATTCGGTTATCCTTCTCTAATAACCAATCCACCGTTGCAGTTTTCCTTGATATTAATGCGGCATATGATAATGTTGCATTATCGGTTTTACAAAATAAATTAAAAGCCTTACAAGTTCCTTTGAATTTGTCGAATTTCATTATTAATATCTTGACTGAACATGAGATATCACATCTTGTATGGAGGGGTCTCCCACAGAGTTCTGTGCTCAGTCCCCTTCTATACAATATTTACACTTTTGATTTAGATCTATCCTTAACTAGTCACGTTACGGTTCTTCAATATGCCGATGATTTATTATTATATTCTTCAAGTCAATCTGTTGAGCAAGCTAGCTCTGCTATCAATTCTGCTTTATCTATTTTGGAGTCATGGTTACATCTAAACGGTTTGGATTTATCCACATCTAAAAGCGCGGCTGTTTTATTCACCCGGAAGAGAAATATTCCCTTAGTAAATCTCTTTTATAAGGAAATACCTATTCCAGTTAAAGATAAATTCAGATATCTAGGTATAATACTTGACTGTAAATTAAGTAGTGTCCCTCATTGTGAATATATTGTTAACAAATGCGAAAATCACCTAAACATGCTTAGATGCCTCTCTGGTGTGTGGTGGGGTGCACATCCCTTTTCTTTGAAACTCATTTACAACGCAATCATCAGAAGCACTCTGGATTATGGATTGTTCGCTCTAGACCCTGGTAGTGTAATGGCTTTTAAAAAATTGGATCGCATCCAGTCTAAAGCATTACGCATTATTTCAGGTGCAATGAAGTCTAGTCCCATTAATGCACTTCAAGTGGAATGCGGGGATGCTCCTTTAAGCATTAGAAGACAATTCCTATCTGACAAATTTTTGTTCCGGATTCTTCAATTCTCAACTCATCCTCTCATTCCTAAACTGGACGTTTTAGTGTTGCAGATTGAATCTTCAGATTACTGGTCCCATAAACGTGCTCCTTGTTTATTTGTAAGTTATAAAAAATTTCTTTCACTTTCTTCTCCTATTTTCCGTACCAATAAACTTCTATTTAGCAGTAGTTATGAGAGTTTACATTTCAGTCCCTCTATAAAATATAACTGTGTAAGTAAATCAGATCCCGATTGTCATTTAAGTTTGAATCATTTTCTGTCAGAACACTTAGAGTACCACCATATTTTTACGGATGCTGCCAACCCTTCTCCGATGGGTTGTGTTGGGATAGGTACCTACCATTCCCAACACAACATCGTACAAAAAATAAAACTACCTCCGGAGACTTCTGTTTTTACCGGGGAATGTTTTGGCATTTTTAAAGCCATAGAATATATCCGTATTTTGAAGCTCAAAAAATCTATAATTTTTACTGATTCTCAAAGTGCTCTTCTAGCCATTAATAAATCTGCTTTCGAACACAAATCGCAGTCACCTATCATTTATTTAATAAGAGAATTTGCGTTCAGGACCATCTCTGAGGGTAATTCACTACAATTTGTGTGGATTCCGGCCCATGCTGGAATCCATGGCAATGAAGTAGCTGATAAACTTGCCGGTGATGCGGTGCAGTGTGGGGACTTAGTTCCATATATAAATTTTAGTTATGATCTCGCGTCGTTACCAAAGACTTTTCTTCGGGAAACCTGGAAGGTAGCTTGGGATATCGGAAGCAAATCGATGGGACATTATTTCTCACTTATCCAACCTGATATACCAGAAAAACCATGGTTTGGCAAGGCCAAGTTTGGCAAGATGGAGACCTCCATTCTAATACGGATGAGACTGGGTCATGTTTGTTCTCCAGCCCATCTTGCCAAACTTTCTATCAGCGACGATCCCATTTGCTTATGTGGCACAGATGTAGGCGACTTAGATCATATTTTTTTCTCCTGTCCTTTAAATGACCGTTCTTCCTTTCTTAGTAACCTCTTATCCCTCCGTACTCCTACGTCAATACTTTCCTTACTTTGTACAAATAGCTCTCTTGTATATAAATGTATAGTCTCATTCATTATTCTAAATAATATCAAGTTGTAATTGTTTTGTTTTCATTTATCCATATGGTATCCTTGTTACTTATAATTATACTGATCCTATTTTTCCGTCCTATCCTAAATCCCGTTAAAATATTTATAATAATGTTGTTTCCCTACCTTTAAATAAAACTAAACGTGACATTGGCTAAATGCACAAACCGTGCGAAGCCAAAGAAAAAAAAAAAAAAAAGTCCATGCTTGTAATTCTCTGCCGTTACGTTCAGAAACACAATTAAATATTTGTCGGCAAGTTACGGTTTTATTTATATCACGTATTTTATGATAAAAAGAATAAATAAATATAAATCTAGTATAATAGTAGGTTAAAATGAACGCCAAGTATAATGTGCTATATAATTTATATAATTCATATCATGTGTTTGTAAATTGTAACGCGAAGTTATGTTTCCGAACGTACTCCACTTGAATTTCAGCGGTAAATTCTACCACTTCATTAGATGTTATTGTTTCACAAACTATCTTGTTTTGTCTATTTAATACATACTTCTATTCGTAAGATTGATCAGTGGGTGGTCTGAGGTCTGGAGTATAAACAAAAATATGGCGTAAGTGTTATTCAGTGTCTTTAACTAATGTTCAGTTTTTAACATGGTATAATATTCATACAATTGTAATTATTATAGTTCAGTGGATGAGAGTTCTCGCCCTCGTCGGTGAGTAACTTATGCTCAGCAGGAAATATTGTGGGAGTTTTTATATTCCCACAAAGAAGTGGTGATTGGGTGGGTACCTATTAAATCTGCCCAAGCACGAGAGTACTCAAAGCGGACTTGGGAATCTGTCACTGAGGCCCTCAATTCCTATATCACCAGTGTGGCGTTGGTAGGAGCCAATAGCATAAAATGATAATGCTACCAAAACCTAAAATTAGAATAATGTTTAGTTAAAAGTTCATAATTATGATATTTTAAGGTCACATAGTAAAGACAAATACCTTAATCTCCACTGATAAATCTGTGGACTTTGTAGGCCCTAACATGTGGGGTCTAGCTCCTCACAAATATTCCGTACCAAGTCTTTGTTAGTTGATATCATTGTATGAATTACGCATCATCCATATCAAATGCATAAGAATGTTAACAAAGTCGTTTTCTTTGTTCCTTGATTCCCTATTTTGATGTGAAAAGTCACTTTCCAGGAACTCAAACAGCTCGTATTCGTCACAAATGATATTTCCTTTTTCATATAATTAACAGTTGAATATTTTTTCCGAATAAACCCAAAACAATTCAATAAAAGCTTCTCTGAAGCAGCGTAAATTAAATAGATTGTGAGGTTACTTTTTGATAGGTCTAGTATAGCAGATCATTAGCAATTCCTCTAATTTCCTTAAAATGGTGACACTTAGTAGCTAAATCATAGTCAATTCAATTCATATCAGAATCATATTTGGTGTAAATATTGCCGCACGAAAAAAATTAAGACCGTAATTTTACCGGTAATTTTTTCTTTACAGTTTTTATTAATTAAATTAGATTTTTTAATTTTTATTTATATAGTTTATTTCATTATAAAATACTTATTACTGTTAAAAATACCGCAGATAAGCCGTGAAAAGGGAATTAAGAAAAAACTAAAATTTTATAGTCTGGCAACGCGTACAAAGATTTTAGTTTATCCTCTAAAGACAATTTTGGGCATGGTGTTCAAAGAGCACGAGAAAAATATATGATCCAAAGTACCCTCCGCAAGACCACACTCCCATAGTGAATTGTCCCGAACATGGATCTTGTTCAGGAACATGTGACAAAACAGTTATTTTGGACAATTTTGGGCATGGTGTTCAAAGATCACGAGAAAAATATATGATCCAAAGTACCCTCCGCCAGACCACACTCCCATAGTGAATTGTCCCGAACATGGATCTTGTTCAGGAACAAGTGACGAAACAGTTCTTTTGAACAATTTTGGCCATGGTGTTCAAAGAGCACGAGAAAAATGTATGATCCAAAGTACCCTCCGCAGGCACGTATACAGAGGGGGGGATAGTTGGGATTTATCCCCCCCCGAAATCTGACTGAAAAAAAAAAACGTTTTAAGCCATCTGTTTATTTATTCGCTTGCGTGTTCTTTCAATAAGTAGGTAAAATAAAAATATAGATAGATCTTGATCTGATTATGTAAGCGACGTTACTAGTAGCGCCATCTAACCTATTTAGAGAGAAACCGAGAACGAAAACAGTAATGAACGACATCTATCGTCGAGTAGAAAAACTAATAGTAGAAAGATCGTCGCGTTGAGTAGCGAAATATCGAGAAGCTTCCATAACTTTCTGCTACCAGGTAGTAGATGGCGCAATATTCCACAGTGTTCCAGAATACGAAAATGTAGTATAAATACGGCGGGGGCGGGAGTCCGGGAACCTGCATGTCTGTTTATTTCGAGAGCGATTCAAGTGAGAATCGAGAGCGACAAGCGAGAAGAAAAGTGAAATACCTCTTCAATAGTGACAGTATAGTGCAATAGACCAGTTTATTTTGATATTGGTTTCAGTTTCATAGAGAGTAGAGTAAATTCCTTCCGACTTGGTTCACCTGATACTTTGCCCGTGCCGTGAAATAAAGGAAAAAAACTTCAAAACCACCGTTTTCATTGGATTCGCCAAATCGCCAGTCCGTTACGTACGTGAGATAGTGTTGGACAATTTTGGACCTGCAGACGTCATAATTTGTTGGACCGTTCGCCCTATCCATCACAGATTACTTAAATAAAGTAAAGTAATGTAATGTAATGTGTGAAATGTGAGTGCTCCTTGATTTGTGCTTGTTTGAACGTATATAAATTGCTGCTGCTAAAATGAAGAGAATTGACAACTTTTTCAAGCCAGTGGCAAAAAAAATTGTTACTACTAGCGAGGAAAAAACTACTCCAAGCATGGCTTCTGCTGTTGATAGTAGACAACTAGAAACAACTTCGTCAAAATTTACAGAAAAAAATGTGATTTCAGCCGAACCGGCTGGAAGATGTAGAGATGAAGGAGAATGTTCAACTTCAAAAACGTGCAGTTTAGATACAATGATTATAAGTGAAACTTTTCCTGATATCGGCGTGGTTTCTAATGCCATATATAACACACAGTATCCTCCTCTTGTACTCACAGATGAACAGAAAAAAAATATTATTACACAGCCGTTTGTCCCAGATGCGTCATTTTCGTTTCCGGCTAGTAGCTTTGGAAAGAGGAAACTTAGATTTCGAAGAGAATGGATGGGATCATGGGAATGGTTAACATATTCGCCGAGGAGGAATGGTGTGTTCTGCAAATATTGCGTTGTCTTTTCATCAGGCACCGCTGGAAAAGGTTCCCACCAAACACTTGGAAGTTTTGTCAGCAAACCATTTGATAATTGGAAAGATGCAACAGAGAGATTTCGCGAACATTCTGCTGCTAAATATCACCAGTTTTCTAAGTTATGCGCAGAAAATTTCTTACGCGTAATGGATTCAGCAGCTATAGACGTTGCATCGCTGCTTAATGATCAAAGGCTCAAAGAAAAGGAAAGAAATAGAACAGCACTAAAACCTATAATCGAAACTATCATCTTCTGTGGAGAGCAAGAGTTGCCGGGTGGAGACAAAGACAGTGGACCATTGACTTTAGAAAAGCCACTTGGTAAAGATGGAAAATTCAGGGCTCTGCTACGATACCGAGCAAGCTATGATAATATCCTGAAAGATCATATCATTACAACCCCTAAAAATGCAACGTATTTTAGCCCTATTATTCAAAATGAAATAATAGATACTTGCGGAAATATAATTCAGAAAAAAGTTGTGACACAAATAAATAGTTCAGAGTGTTTCGCGATTCTTGGCGATGAAACTTTAGATGTGAGTGGAACTGAGCAATTGTCTTTATGTGCGAGATACGTTTATAAAGGTATTTTGAGGGAGGACTTTCTCAGTTTCATTGAAATACACGAAACAGTGCCGAAAATATAAGTGCAGAAATTTTAAAGAAATGTCATGAGATTGGTTTGAATCTCGATAAACTAGTTGGTCAGGGGTATGACGGAGCTGCTACCATGGGAGGACACATCAGTGGTGTGCAGACGAGAATCAGAAAAGAATTTCCTAAGGCCACATACGTACATTGCTCAGCACATCGTCTGAACCTAGTTCTTTCAAAAGCTCTTTCAGTTCCCGAGGTGAGAAATTCAATAGGCGTTGTGAAGGAAGTCTGCAATTTACTTCGCAACAATGCAATGGCCGGGAAACAGTTCAAGGAAAATGTGGAAAAGCTCACACCAGAAAGTAAGAAAAAAAGACTGGTCGGCATGTGTGACACTAGATTTATAGAACGTCACGACTCTATAAATGTATTTGGTGAGTTACTCGAACCTATTGTCATTACATTAAGAGAACTATCCTACACAAACAGAACTGTCGCCCAAACTGCCTCTACACTCATAGCTGCGATGGAAAAGAGTAGTTTCTTGATTTCTCTAAAAACCTGTGAAAGATTTTTCAGTTATACTCTCCCACTGTCAGCATATTTGCAGAACCCTACACACGACCTGGCCTCTGCTATGAAATTTTCCGATGACATTATCGGAAAACTAAAAGAGATACGTGACGATGTTAACCTGGTATTCTCAGAAATATATAACGCATGCTGCAAAATAGCGGAAGATGTCTTGCAAATAGAAATTCAGCGTCCTCGAGTTACTGCCCACCAAACTGCACGAAGCAACCCTCCCAGCGATACTGCTGAAGAATACTTCAGAAGAACTATTTTTATACCGTGCTTGGACGATTTGATATCTGGCATGAATGATAGATTTGCGAATCAAAGAGAGCTGCTTTCTTCTTTAGAAATTATTCTTCCGAAAAATGTGGACGAGAGGAAAATAAGTGAATTAGAAAATATGAAAATTTATTGGGAAGAAAGTGTTGGAGAATCACTAATAAAAGCAGAGTACAGTATGTGGTGTGCCAAGTGGAAAAACACAGATAAGAAACCAGTCGAAATTATGGAAATTTAGACACGTGTGACAAAGTTTTCTTTCCTACCATTAACAGGCTAATACATATTCTGGCCACCCTTCCGGTTTCAACGGCATCTGTGGAGCGGTCATTTTCATGCCTAAAGAGAATAAAATCCTTCCTAAGGAATAGAATGGCGGGCGAGAGGCTTACTGGTCTCGCTCTATTGTCTATTCATTCCGCTTTGGCGCCAGATCCTGATATGGTACTAGACGTAATGGCTGCCAGCGGAAACAGAAAAATACTTATATAATTATAGTATAGTACAGTGAAAATTATAGTACAGTGATTACAGCGGTTTTCACACAGTTCACATGGTTGTTTCAATGTTTGTCCCCCCACGAACCAAAAGTCTGGATACGTGCCTGACCCTCCGCCAGACCACACTCCCATAGTGAATTTTCCCGAACATGGATCTTGTTCAGGAACAAGTGACGAATTAGTTCTTTTGGATACTTTTGGCCATGGTGCTTAAAGAGCACGAGAAAAATATATGATCCAAAGTACCCTCCGCAAGACCACACTCCCATAGTGAATTGTCCCGAACATGGATCTTGTTCAGGAACATGTGACAAAACAGTTATTTTGGACAATTTTGCGCATGGTGTTCAAAGAGCACGAGAAAAATATATGATCCAAAGTACCCTCCGCCAGACCACACTCCCATAGTGAATTGTCCCGAACATGGATCTTGTTCAGGAACAAGTGACGAAACAGTTCTTTTGGACAATTTTGGCCATGGTGTTCAAAGAGCACGAGAAAAATATATGATCCAAAGTACCCTCCGCCAAACCACACTCCCATAGTGAATTGTCCCGAACATGGATCTTGTTCAGGAACAAGTGACGAAACAGTTCTTTTGGACAATTTTGGCCATGGTGTTCAAAGAGCACGAGAACAATATATGATCCAAAGTACCCTCCGCAAGACCACACTCCAATAGTGGATTGTCCCGACCATGGATCTTGTTCAGGAACAAGTGACGAAACAGTTCTTTTGGACAATTTTGGGCATTTAAAAAACCAAGGTTTTCGTTGTATTTCGGGCTGTATCGCTGCGTAGTAAGCGCCCTTGGTTTTTGAGTTCTTCCTCCATGTTTTTGCCCACGAGTCGAATAGCTTGGGCTTGGCACTATTTCGCAAATCGTAGTTATGAACTACGTAATACTTTGTAATAAAAACGATCCAACTCTGAGTATAACGAAATATTGAAGTTTAAAATTAAGCACCTCTAGTTGACGTTGACATAACTTAGGTCCGTATAGAAGGTTCCTCAAGTCTAGTTTGAGCGTCAATAGTATGGAATCAATACTCGAGCATCGGTCATATTCCAGAACGGTAATCAATCTCTATTCAGCTGAATCGAGACTCAAATCGAACCTCAAGCAGAGATGTGTATTGTCTATGTATCAGCCTATTTTCGTTTACAATTTATTTTATTTACCAACTTTGTTTTAATCTTCACTGGATTAGAAATATTAAAATATACCATAAGCGCCCAATTATTTAGGAAATCAGCGTTATTTGTTCGGTCCCGAATAGTACAATCCCTCATTTACTGATGTAAAGTACCTATAGTAATTTTGTAAGCATAATTCTTGTAAAGCTTAAAAGACTTGTATCATGGCCATAAATAGGTACGCTATTTTAAAAAAATGTCAGTACCTATGTTAAACAATTTAAGCAAATGAAAACTTCGTAGATATTTATTTGATTAGTTTTGTTGTTTGTTTTGCTGATTATTATTTATTCTTATAACTTTTTAAATGGCAGGACGAAAGAAAAATTTTGGTACTTGTGTAAACCTTTTGAAGTTTTCACAATTATATGGGTCCTGTATAACTCTTAAATATCTAAGAGGAACGCTAAAGTTCAACCTTCTATTTGCATCATCATTGAATACATTATTGTAATGATCTACTTCTTCAAATACATATATCCATTTTGATATTAAAACTCGACAACTTACGCTTGAAACAAAAATTGGCATGACAATTCTATGCTCAAGCGCGGTCTCGACCACACTTGGGCGATTACAGATCAAATCACTACTTGGGTTCGCTTTACGAACTGAGTAACGTTCTAAAATAAAGCGAAACTCAGCTGAACTATGATCAATGAATCAATGCTTGAGGAACGTTCTAAAATTAAAACTTGCCTTAAAACTAGTTTTAAACAGAGATCAATGCTTGAGTTTCCTTCTGTAATACGGGCCTTATTAGTCCGGTAGTTCACGTTTATTTCCATAATATTCAATACTTCAAGAACGTACAAAACAAATGCAATGAAATTAGGGATGGCGATCTGAGATCGATTAATCAAAGAATCGATTTTTTGGACCAAACAAATCGATTTTTTAAATCGATATCTACTACGAAATCGATCCAGTGAATCGATATTTCATCCTAGATAATCGAGACTCGGTTTTTCTGTTTTGATAAGAACCTGAATCATAAATTATTTACAATTAGTTAAATTTATTGTTCACTTAATTACTCAAAAACTCGCTAGATGGCTGTGTACATAGTTTCCTTCGTCACTCGTAAATAGGTAAAAAAAATAAATAAAAAATACGTTTGTATTACAAACGTATTTTGTAACATTAATTAAGAAATTACAGCTCGAAAAGCAAATCAAAATAAGATCGATTTCTGGAAAATCGATTTTTTTAAACCTCGATTGTTTTGTGTATCGATTCATCAGATTTCGATTCGAATCGATTTAAGAATCGATATTTTTCGGAAAGAATCGCCATCACTACTTGACAGCTTGCTGACAATTGACATTGACAGAGACATATTTTCTTTGGGATTCTAGGGTCCGTATTACAGAACGTCACTCAATTCACAAGCATTACTTAAAACTAGTTTTAACCAATCAAATGGCTTGAATCTAGTTTTAAGTAGTGCTTGAGTATTGAGTGACGTTCTATAATACGGGCCTAATGGCTTGTTACAGAGGACTTTCAAGACAAGTTTAAAAGAAAAATGTTTTTTTGAACGTAAATTAAATTGTGAAAATATTTATTGAAGTAATCGATTTATATTTAAACTGGAGGTTGGTAAATAATATGTAGATTATACCTGAACTAGGAATAAACCTGTATCTCAGTTTTCTCACTCAAATGGTGTAAGACTCCGTCCTCTTATTTGAAGCGATCGTCGTGCGAATCACGATCGCGTATTCGCTTGATGTCAGTATGTGTCCTAATATAAGGTGCCGTTTTGCGTCCTCATTAAATTTCAGGAGGCTGTTATGAAAGACATAGATAATCAAATAAAATTACGACACGTGCTCAATAATTAAAACAGTACTTTCTTTTTAGGTTATACATCACCCTGTTGCGTATGCGGTAGGCAGTGTCGCACGACTAAGTCACTGTGGGGCATGCACACAGTGACTTAGTCGTGCGACACGTGTTGACGACCGGCAGGCCTCGCCCATCTAACAGCGGCGCGTGCAGCTAGCCTATCCTAGTTCGTGTTTGAAATCACCTAAATGTCATACATTTTTGATAATTAACTAGATCATTTTCATTTACCTAGGTCAAGGACAGCTAATGAGACACAATTAATTTTCTATTGTTTTACACCGAATCGGTGTCGCGCGGGGCTTAATAAGTTAATAAGAATGCGGGAATACTAGTAAAAAATTACTCACTCCGCGCCAAGGAAAGGTCAAAAGTCAAAGTAATGTGTGGCCTGGGGTGACAGGAAGCCAGAACAAATTGGTATGTATACAAATCTTTGCAATAACTTATTAAGACAAATTGACTTTCCTGTAGAATTGCGTGAATGCGGGGATAAATGATGTAATATTTTGGAACACAGTGAAATATTAGATAAATTGTATAATGATATTGTCTTATCACTGAGTGAGGCTTCTGAGTCTAGCTATAGGGTGGGTACGAGTGATAAGAGTAAGCAAATTATGGGATGGAATAAATATGTTGCAGAAGCTCATAGGCCACCCTATGAGCTTCTGCAACATATTTATTCCAGGCTTGATTTTCAGCATTGGTTACAGTGGGGTAAACCTAAAACAGGATTTATTCATGAAGCAATGTGTCATAGCAGAAAGGTTTTCAAAACAAATCTTAAATGGTGCCAACAACATCAGGAACAGATAAGAATGGACCGGCTAGCGACACTGCATTCGAATAATAAATTTCGTGACTTTTGGAAACATACCAATAAACTGAATTTGCGGCCTGGCCTTCCTTTGAGCATCGAGGGTGTTACGGACACAAAGATGATCGCAAATATTTTCAAAGATCATTTTACTGTAGAATCCCCATTAGGAGTTTGTGATGCAATGTTGGAAGCTGACCCCATTAGTGAAAACATAGTGTCTAAAATTACTGCTCAAGATAAGAAAAATTATTAAAAATATGAAAGGTGGAAAATCACCAGGGCATGATGGGCTCAGCGTCGAGCATTTGCAAAATGCGGGGCCACACATTGCCCGACTTTTGTCAATGTTTTTTAACTTATGTATTGGTCACTCCTACTTACCCAGTGAACTAACAAAAACAATATTGTTACTCCCATATTAAAGAACAAGACAGGTGATAGTTCGCTGAAATCGAACTACAGGCCGATTTCGCTTGCTACAGTCGTGGCCAAGATACTGGTTAGTGTGCTTGAGGCTCAGTTGGCGGAATGTATCCACCTACATGATGCACAGTTTGGTTTCCGCGCAGGACTTTCTACAGAGAGCGCGATACTGAGCCTGAAGCATACTGTGGAGTATTATACCAGCAGAAAGACGCCTATTTACGCCTGTTTTTTCGTTTGTCTAAGGCGTTTGATCTTGTCAGTTGTGACAAACTCTGGGATAAGCTCAAAGAGTCCAACTTGGCTCATGAGACTATTGCTATCCTAAAGTTTGTCAGCCCCACTTATGTTTAATTTATATATTAATGCGCTGATCGTTGAGCTCAGCAGCATGCACGTCGGCTGCCATATAGATAACATTTGTGTGAATAATCTCAGTTACGCGGACGACATGGTGCTGCTGAGCCCAACGATCGGGGGTCTTAGGAAACTGGTTAAAGTATGTGAAAGGTACGCGGCTAGACATGGCCTCAAATATAATGTTTTAAAAAGTGAGCTCATGATATTTAAGGCGGGTACTGTCACCGGAGCAGGTCCCTCCCGTTACTCTAAACGGAATACCGATGAAGGTGGCCACCCGCTTTAAATGTCTTTGGCACATGGTCACGGAACACCTACGAGATGACGAGGACATGGATAGAGAGCGTAGGGCGCTGTCGATCAGAGGCAATATGATAGCTCACAGGTTCAAGCGTTGTGCTGCGAATGTTAAAATAACTCTCTTTAGAGCGCACTGTACGTCGTTTTACACTTGCAGCCTGTGGGCTCGTTATACGCAACGTTCGTTCAGCGCACTACGAGTTCAGTACAATAACGCGTTCAGGGCGTTGTTGGGGCTGCCGCGCTGGTGTAGTGCGTCGGGCATGTTCGCGGACGCTCACGTAGACGGCTTCCACGCCGTGCTCCGCAAGCGATACGCCGCGGCGCTCTGCAGGCTGTGCGTCAGCACCAACAGCATCCTGGCCGTTATAGCGGATAGGTTGGACTCGTGTTACGTCCAACACTGGGTCAGAACCCATATAATTAAATAGTTGTTTTTAAGTAGGTATGTTTTTATTGTTTATTATTTTATCAGTTGTTACTAACACTATTTTTAAGTTTTTCTTGCTGTAATACTAACAACATTCTATGGACTCTCGTGGGTCTGAAATAAATCGTTTTTATTTTATATTTTTATTTTTATATATTTTATTATTAATGTAAATACGTAGCCTGGACTACATCACTTCACGTACTTGCGCGCGATAACTACCTACCAAACGGCCAGGCGGAGTCAGATCGTTCATGATCTAAAGGTACTGGGCATCACAGCTGTGAGGCCACGCAGCTGCGATACGATAACAACTCGATGGTCGATAGTTTTAGGCACAGTTTAGCACGCAGCGGTCGCCGACGGCATGAAGAATGCTCATGGTGCCGATTCCCTTGTTCACAAACTAAACTAAATTTAACTTCAGTGTATCTTTTTCTTTCTATTTCATTAAGAAAAGGACAGAAGATAAATTTTAGTTTAGTTCTGTCAAATTAATCAATAAAGACATCCGAAGTCATTAATTAGTATATTTTTGGATTAATTCTCGTAATTCGGGCACACATCTACCTTTAGACACAACTTTTAAATTCCTTACAATTTATCATTTTTTTGGAAGGTATAAATTCGACAATACCACCCTGTTTTTTTAATTGTCATCAAGGAAACTATTATGTCTGTGTGTAGTCCTGTTTCTCAAATTCCCCTCAATCCGGGGAATTGTCCAAAAATTGGAAACCCTGGTCTTCAATACTTTTCATTCATTAAATCTTGACTTTACGCACAACCAATGACTGCACGCGGTGGCCAGTTCCGGTCGCTGTAGTTACGCCAATAATTTAAATCATGTCACTATTGTGTGCCGTTCTTACACACGAAAATATACACCAGTGTGCGTAAATTTATCAAAGGGATATAGGCTAGCCGAGTGTTTGCCTAATAAATAACGCGTACCGTACCGAGCTCCGTCAAACTGTGAGTTACGTCACATGGCGGGCGCGACAAGTTGCTATAAGTGTTATAACAGAAGTTTTTTTTTTAATATTTTGTAATATTGTTATGATAGTTAAAATAAATGCATTTGGCGCTGTTGGTATGGTAGGCTAGGCCTAATTGCCTCTATGGACGGCACGCCCCTGCTCAATGTATTGTTTAATTTTATCTGTGCATAAAATAGGATGATTTGAAATTTTGCTCCTACGTAACGGGCTTAGGACCGTCAAAAATGCCTCAGTTGGTGTACCTATCTACTAAATCTTAAATGGTTTACACTTTGTTATAAAAATAGAAAGCTTCGCTAGTTAAGTATGGGTTAAAGTTTTTAAGTGATTGTAAGTGATTTGTTTAGGAGCACTGGTTACCAGGTATTGTGCCCCTGGCGCGAGCTTGAGCATGCCGGGGGTACGTCAAACTGGCGATAATCCCGCAGTCTTGGGGACACTCTGGGTAGCAGCAAGCATGACGTTTTGGAATGGTCGTGGCCGATTGGGAAACATTTTCGCGAACATCTGTACAGTTCGACGTAGGCTGTCTCCACTTATCGCGTATTAGCGAACCATCTCCACCAACTCACTCTCTCACAATATTGGATTAGTTTTTCGTAATCGTGCCGTAATTAAAACGAAATTAAGGAAGTGCGGGCCGGGAAATCGCAAAAGACATGCTCACGACGGCGACATCAAACACACTAGTAATTGTGTTTAGGGAGATAGTAGGGCGCTGGCGGCGGTGAGGGTGTGCGCGCGCAGAATTATGGTATCGAATAAACGGCCACGTTTTTATGTGTGTGTCAAAGTGCAGTTACAGTGCGGTGTCACATGGGCAGCGTTTTAACATGCTCGTCCCACACATGCCGATTTCCGAAAATTAGAAAACAAAAATCACTAACTTACTTCGAAACTAAAAGATACAACTTTCGTTTTTCCTAATTATCTTTAATACAAATGATTTTCTTTGAATATTTTATATTAAAACATAAGCCTGAATCACATAACTATATAATTGCCCAAAAAC
Source organism: Atethmia centrago (assembly GCA_905333075.3). NCBI lineage: Eukaryota > Metazoa > Arthropoda > Insecta > Lepidoptera > Noctuidae > Atethmia > Atethmia centrago. Next base: position 14,465,339 of record HG995393.1, read on the forward strand.
ATACTGGGTCCTAATAGTATTACTAACAAGTAACACACGTTAGTAATACTAATAAAGCACGAGTTTTACAAAGAATCAAGGAAAAAAAAACGAGCGAGCCTTACAGTAGTCGCATATGATGTGTAACATCTGACATCTCGCCTTGGTAATAAGTGACTGAGCAGCGATAGACATTAACCTCTGAATTTAGAAAAGCTAAATACTGAAATAATTAAAGCTAAAGGCCGCCCATTGTATATTTTGTAGTTTGATTTATTTTTTGTTGTTTTTTTGTGGTGTACAATAAAGTATTTTATAAATAATTATTCATTGCTAGTGGTCACCCGCTGGTCGTTTGACCCCCTACTTACAGTTATATAGTACTTACTAATGTCATGCTCAAACTGTCACTTTTTGTACGCACTTCCGTTCCTTTTCACGTAATAACTCCTACAGAAAGCGAGAGAAACACTGCTTCTTTTGTCCTTGTGTTTCCCTGTTGGCAATATAATTTATATTGCCCGATCATAGACATTGCGCGTGTCTAACGTCCATTATCGAATGTGACTTATAGACGTGAGAGATGCAACCAATCACCCTCGACGATAACTTATATTCTGACATCAAACGAATACGCGGACGTGATACACACGACGATCGCTTTAAATAGGAGGGCAGAGTCTTAGACCATTTGAGTGAGATAACTGAGATACAGGTTTATTCGTAGTTCAGGTAGAATCTACATATTATTAACCAACCTCCAGTTTAAATATAAATCGATTACTTCAATAAATAATTTCACAATTTAATTTTAATTTACGTTAAAAAAAACATTTTCTTAACAGGCGCAAAACCGGGACGCGCAAGTTTTCTTGAAAGTCCTCTGTAGCAGGCCATTATCAACCTCCAGTTTAAATATAAATCGATTACTTCAATAAATAATTTCACAATTTAATTTTAATTTACGTTCAAAAAAATTTTTCTTAACAGGCGCAAAACTGGGACGCGCAAGTTTTCTTGAAAGTCCTTGGTAGCAGGCCATAAAAATCCCAAAAAAAATTACTGTCAATGTCAATTGTCAGCAAGCTGTCAAGTTTCAAGTAGCTTTTCACTAACATTTCATTGCATTTGTTTTGTACGTTCTTGAAGTATTGAATATTATGGAAATAAACTTGAACTACCGGACTAAGTAGTAGATGGCGTTATGATACTAATACAATTAATTCCTATGAATTACCTGGACTGTCTCGACTACCTATGAGAGATGTAATAAGTATAAATGTCTCCGGCTGATGCCGTCTTACCGTCGTCCACAAAGGAAGTATTTACCAACTTTTAATCGCAAATGTTGGTTCGAAGAACTCGTAATATTAATGTACAAACCTCGCTCGTTATTTATGCACAACGCAACAGTGTTTTTTAACATAACAGATACTACTTCACTTAAAAGATGGAAAAGCTGCCAATGTGTAGGATATGTTTAGTGGGGGATGCTCGCATGTTTGTAGTGGTCAACAGGAACTTGCATAACCTATATGAGAAGCTGACTGGCATTCCAGTAAGTTGAATTTTTGATTAGATTTAAATTATCAATAGTTTCTGCCTAACCCCATGGGAAGAAGGCGTGAGTTTATCTAAGTATGTATGTAAATTATTTATTAAGTTTCAAATGCTTCTCATAAATAGATGTGAGGAAAGCTGGTCTTACAATAATTATGTACTTATATTAAGTTGCCAACCTGCCTTGAGCAAGGCTGGTGATCAATGCTCATGAAGATAAACATAAAGCACATAAAGCATTAAGGACCATCAACTGTTGTCTTGGACCACATTACTATATATTAATAAATTGAGTATTTTCACAAAATAGTGTAAGACAAATTTTGTTGCAGTTTGTAACTGAAGACAGTAGACCGATTCTTGCTTGTTTCTTCTGCTGCGCTAAACTAAAGCAATGCTACCGATTACTGAAAAAATGCCTGGAAGCTGAAGAGCTGTTCGCTCACATGATGAATGAGGATTCTGAGGTGAGGCATTCTTCAATAGCCATTTATTCTCATAATTTCGAATTCAGCATAAAGTGGAAGTGATTCCTTTCAAGCTCACAGCTATTCTGTTTGTGTGTCACTCCAACTTTATTGATATGTATGTTTTTGTCAAATGTAGGTGTTTACAATTATTACATGTTATATACTCCACATAATACTGACAACTTCTGTATGAAATTTGTATGTGGCAGTTCCATAATGGTCCTCTCTCATGTCAGCTCGAGCTATGCAACAATAGCTTATGCAGTGGTCAGGTTATGGCCGAGTGTCCAGGGTATATTGAAACTACCAAAGTATCCTCTCTTGTGAAGGCTATTAGAGTGACATTTGTATAACGAAAAAAGGGTTATGCTCATGGGACTGTGATCATATTTTCCTAATACTATAATAATATTTTTACAGCCCAATCCTTTAATAAACCAAGGCCACTTAGAGTTTTGCAGTGGGTTTATTAAATCTCCAATAGAGTACATAAGTATAGTTGATGAATGTCAAGCAGAAAGCATTGCTATCAAAGAAGAATTACAAAAAGAGGAACTTCAAAGTGATGGTATGTTTTAAGAACATTAATAATATTATCAATAAATAAATAATAAAAATAAACAACTTAAAGTTTAAAAAAAAATCAATAAATAGTATCATAAAATAATCAAAAATCAAAAGTCATTTATTCAAACTCCCCCCCAAAACGCCCACCCTTCACCACTTCCTAGTGCTTTAGCTGGGAAGAAGAAGTGGTCAACAAACTCCCCAGCAGCACAGCTGTCTGTTCAGTTAGAGGAAAAAATAATGGATTCTATACAACAGTATGCAAAACAATTTACATTACGTGCAACATAAAACATTAAATTATTAGCCATATGTCAGCTAGCACACCACTATACCAACAAAAAAAAAGAAAAGGAAAACACCGAAAACTATTAATTCTCAAGCAGAGATAAAAACGTAGACAGAACTTAATGCCCAAATAAAAGCCTCCAAGCATAAAAGGCGTGCCCGCTTACATATAGCTATAGCTGTAACAGTCACAAATGATGAACTAGGACCATCAAAGTAAAATAATTAAACAATTAATTACTAATAACAAAACAAAACAATGGTCAGCAAGACGACCAGTCACCACAAGCAACACCCGTTCACGAGCATAACGCAAAAATCAGCCATTACCCCCCTCGCCATATTAGAGGGAAGGAGGTAACCCGACCCCCGACGCTACCGCAAGCAGTGACAACTAAGGGAGCATGACGAACTTGCTGCTGGTTGTAAGAATAATATAATCAGTTATCGAGGTTGCTAGCTAACCACATATTGCAATACAACTCAACAAAAAACATTGTAATGAGAAGATTATGTCAATAATAAACGAAAATAAAATTAAAAATAAATTGACTTATACAGTCAAATAAAATAAACAATTATATGAACTCATATAACCTGTCACTAGGTAAGCTAATTCTGGAGAAAGAACATAAACATTGTCTTGAGTTAATCACAGCGACCAACAATTCTTATCATTTCAGTAGTCGTTGATAGAATAGTATGCCCTTGAACAAAGTTTGGATTTTACTTTAGTTTTAAACGCATTAAAAGGCAAATCTAGTAAAGAAGAGGGGTAACTTGTTATAAAAAGTAATACCAAGCCCAACAAACGAGTTATGAACCTTGTGAAGCCGGTGAAATGGAGCACGTAATTTGTCCTTATTTTTGGTGTTAATATTGTGAATGTCACTGTTTTTAATGTATAAGTGTATATTTTGCCTAATAAGATGTTGGCGAAGATGAATTGTGATGCCACCGTGAGAATACCAATATCTTTAAAAAAATCTCTCAGAGAAACTCTGGCACCTAGCTGGTAAATTGCTCGAACAGCTCGTTTTTGAAGAACAAATATATTTTAAATGTCAGCGGCTTTGCCCCACAGCAGAATACCGTAGGACATAACGCTATGAAAATAACTAAAATATACTAACCGAGCTGTATTAACGTCAGTGTATTGTCTTACTTTCCTGACGGCGTAAGCGGCCGAACTGAGCCTTCCAGTGGCGGTACCTTCATATAAGCCCAAAAGCATGCCTTACTAAAATGCTCGATAGAGAATTTATTGTACCTAACCAGTAGTTTATGAGAAAATTGCGATGATACATACGTAGATACGTAGGTACCTACATACTCAGTCGAAAACTGAACTTTCTTTTTTTGAAATCGGTTAAAATTTTATTGGGCTTGCGTTATTTTGAAACCCTAGGCACGCCACTGGAGCCTTCCCGCTAGGCTTGATATATGAGGGCCCCACTGAAGTTTGGCATCTACTGTTATGCCCAGAAAAACTGCCGAGTCTACAGTTCCAAGAACCTCTTTATTCAAGACGATGTTGGGTCCTAGATTTCTAACATTTGGTAAAGCGAACTTTATACATTTCGTTTTCTTAGCATTGAGAACTAAGTTATTTGTCGTAAACCAATCCGTAACAATTGAGAGTGCACTATGTACGTCTTCAAAATCTTTTCTATTCCTGTCTACTTTAAAAATAAGAGAGGTATCATCTGCAAACAGTTCAACGTCACAGATACCCTTTAAATAGAATGGTAAGTCATTAATATATACTAAGAATAAGAATGGACCCAGTATTGAGCCTTGTGGTACACCTAACTGAACTAGAAGCCCGGAAGATTTTACACCATTAACATCTACACATTGCAACCTATTATGTAAATATGAACTTATTACTCTAAGAGCTTCATTTTGGACACCGTAACGATGTAGTTTACGCACAAGCGTGTCATGTTACACGCAATCAAAAGCTTTGGAGAGATCACAGAAAACTCCAATAGCATTTTGCGAGTTCTCCCATGCGTTAAATATGTGTTTCAGCAGTGCAACACCTGCATCTGTAGTCGAACGACCTTTTGTAAAGCCATATTGTTCATTATGAAGGAGGCTGATTAAATTCAAATGTCTTAGCAACTGCTTGAGTATTAACTTTTCAAATATTTTGCTAAATGCAGGTAAAGTAGAAATAGGCCTGAAATTGCCAACGTCTTTTTTATTACCTGATTTAAATAATGGTATGACTTTACTACTCTTCATGAGGTCAGGAAAAGTTCCTAAATCAACACATTTATTAAAAGTAACAGCTAGATAGGGGGCTACAATGTTTATTATATTTCTTAATAGTTTAATAGAGATACCCCAGTAATCACCAGTGTTTTTAGACTTAAGTGTGTTAAAAACGTTAACAACATCACCAGGTGTTACATGTTCGTAAATGTAATGTTTTGAACTACTTCAAAGTTCTGTCAATGTTTAGTTCAACTCAATGGTAACCACATAATGTTGTGAAATAAAACAAATATTATGACTAGTAATACTCTTAACTGTTTATGTTTACTTATAGAGCTAGAACCGGAAAATCTAGACAACAGCCGTCTAGATGTAGCCGATATACCACCACACCACACAGAATCAGATTCAGAAGGGGATGCGCTTTTAACGGAGCTTAAAACTAAACAAGGATCTAAGAAAAATCTAAGAGCCAGGGGGACGACAAGTAAGTATTAGTTATATAATTTATAGGTAAGCAAACAGGCCAATGGTTCACCTGATAGGAACTGGAAGTGGTTAGCGTTACTTAAAGGGTGTGCCTGCTTACATGTACAACAGTACAATGTTGAATTCTATCAATAAGACTATATCTCGAAGTCACAAATGATAAACATCGTAATTAAATAAAATTTCTAATAACAATAACAAAACCATGGCCAGCAAGACCACTCGTACAAGCAGCACTCATTCACGTGCTCAACGCTTGTGCCCCGACGCTACTGCAAGCAGTGACAAGTAGGGAGCATGACGAGCTTGCTGCCGGTTGCTCAGACAAGAATAATTAATACAAGACGCACACGGGACGTATGCGGGCCTATTCCGCGTGCGGGAGCAAATCCGCATGACACTCAAAAACTCCCCAACGTACTAGGACTGAGTGACCCAAACTACTTTAGTAATAATAGAGATCGGATATTCGGATGCATATTCACCTAAAGTTGAGATGTTGGCTAATATGGAATGCGTTTTTGTATCGAAAACATCCCGTGGTTCAGGGATCTACGAAAGGTTTCTGATTATAGAATCGGATGTATACGAGGGCGGCACTGAAAATTTCGGGAATCAAGGAAGTGACACAACATTACTATTTAAAAATGTATTTATTGCTTTTCGAAGTATGACTTCTCTCCGGAGTGCGAGTGGAAAAATTTCGAGGACAAAATTTTGAATTTATTCACCTCCTGGAAAACCGAGCAGGATGCTCTGCTTGGGAAATTAACGTCGGAGTTAACGCAAATCAAGCTACAGAACGCAGAGATTCAAAAAACCAACGCTGAAACATTAAAAAGCATAGAATTTCTGAGCAAAGATTATGATTCCATTAAGTTATCACTGCAAAAACTAGAAAAAGAAAATAGTGAACAACGCAATTACATAATGGATCTCGAAAAAAAAGTAGAAGATATACAGCTGAGCTCGCGATCATCCTGCGTCGAGATAAGGAATGTACCAGCAACTGAGAAGGAAACAGTTAATGACCTAATGTCAATTGTTTTGAAAACCTGTGAGACCATCCAGCCGTCCGTTAACCCGCCTCAGTTGCGTGACGTATATCGCCTACCGGGAAAAAAAGGGTCAAATAGACCTATAGTAGCAGAATTCCTAACCGTCCCCTCGAAAAATCAGCTGCTGGATGCCTGCCGTCTATTCAATAAGGGTCTGCCACCGACTGAAAAATTAAACACGGGACACGTTGGTGTTCCCGGTGTGGTTAAACCAATATATATCGGCGATCACCTGCCTCGTACCCAGAGACAACTGTTCTTCGAGGCACGCTCGTTTGCCATAACAAACAAATATAAGTTCTGTTGGTCGCAAAACGGAAAGATTTTTCTCCGCGAACGAGAGGGTATGGATTCTATTATTGTCAAAACAACTTCTTGCCTTAAAAAACTACCCACCCCCGCATTATAAATGCAAAACTTTTAATTTTAATTTTTATTGCATATCCTTATTTTTTATTAGAACCTTACAGTTTTGTATACTAAAACCCCGACCACTTAACAAATTTGTTTTTTACTATTTTACCTGTACAACTTCTTACCTAGAATCATTAATTTTAATATTAGTAATTTTACATAATGCGTCCTGTATTAATCAGCCCATGTATCATACTTCGTTCTCTCTTATACCTTGTAAAATATACAATAATTTAACAACTTGTTATCATAAACTCAAAATACATCTCGTGAACGTGCTTATATTCATCTTATTGACTTACACAATTCTATATCACACACCTGTAATGTACAAATCAAGACTACCTAATATACTTAAATTAAAACTACACTCAGTCATGTCTGACAACAATATGCACATACTAACACTTATCAATATTCGATTCCGACACACTAAATGATATTGACTCTTTTGGTTTAAGAGACTCACACTTCTGTGAACCTGAGGCATGCACGCGTTTCATAAGCGATAACGTGCAGGCACTAAACATAATACACCTTAATATACGCAGTGTAAACTGTAACTTTGATAGTTTCTTAGTATTTCTGGCTAGAGTTAAACTTACTTGTGATGTTTTAATTCTATCAGAGTGCTGGCTCAGGGTCTCAGCAGCTCCACCACTACAAGGATATGTTTCCTATCAAACAAAAAATCTCATTAATCAAAACGATGGTGTTATATTATATGTAAAATCAGATTTACCTCATATCGTCACCGAACCTCCAATGCATGATGCTAGCTGTTTGACCTGCAATTTACAGTCTCGCAATATCTTAATTATGGCAGTATATCGTTCCCCTTCTGTAAGAAATCTCGATAATTTCATTGACAGTTTAGAAATTACACTTACTCAGCTCTCTGCTCAAAAAAATTTAGTGATAATGGGGGACTTAAATATTGATATTGCTCCAAATGCTGTCTCCCTACAAGTCAATCAGTACCTAAATCTTCTTGCTTCACATGGCCTCCTTCCAACACATGTATTCCCGACTCGCATCAACTCTTGTATTGATCACATAATGTTAAGATCCGATTATAAAAGCACGACTCTAGTGTTCGATACTTGTATTACTGATCACAGACCCACACTGTTAAACATTCGTCATCTAAAGTCTCATCCTACCCCCAAACATAACCGCATAGTTGTGGACTATACAGCTGTAATAAATGATGTCTTATCTAAGGACTTCAGTTGGATATTGAGTATCCAGGACGCAAACGATGCCGCTGAGTCTTTGGTCTCGCTTCTTAGCACTGTCATCACTAATTACTCCAAATCGGTGTACATATCTTCCAAACGCAGAATTCTAAAACCCTGGATTACAAATAGTCTGCTTCGATGTATCCGAAAGAGAGATAATATGGCTCAAAGGGTAGAGGCAGAACCTGAAAACTACATTCTTTCTATCACATACAAGCGGTACCGTAATTTCTGCAACAAACTACTCAAAAACTTAAAACATGCATATGAAAAAGACGAGTTCGAAATGGCAAAAAACAATCCTAAAGCGACATGGAAAATCATTAAAAATATAACTGGGTCTAGTCTCAACACAACATCTCCTAACGAACTGCTAAGTATGTCCCCGAGTGAGAAGCTTTCAGTAAATAAAGTCAACGAGTTTTTTGCCGATGTTGGCAAGAAACTCGCTGCCAAATTCTCATCGGCCACGTGCATTCCGGAATATTCACTCGATGCTCTCCCTCCTAACTCGCTAGTACTACTACCCACAGATGAAGTGGAAGTCTCGAATCTCATTGTTGGGTTACGTACAGATGCTGCTGTGGGCTGGGACGGCATATCATCGAGACTGCTAAAATCATGTATGCCCGTGCTTGTCCCACCCATTACACATATTTGCAATCGCCCCATTTCGACTGGTTGTTTTCCTGGAATTTTCAAAAGAGCTGTTGTTCATCCTATCTTCAAAAATGGGGACAGACACGGTGTAGATAATTACAGACCAATTTCGGTCCTCCCTGCCATCTCCAAGATACTAGAAAAAATCCTCAATAAAAGACTCGTAAACTTTCTTGAGTCACACAAAATATTAAGCAACAATCAGTACGGTTTTAGGGGTGGCAGGTCGACTGAAAGTGCTGTTGCCGCCTTGGTAGATCATGTAGTATCTAAGCTAGACAGTAAAATGAAATGTTTGGCTGTTTTCTTAGATCTCTCCAAGGCATTTGACACTGTGTCTGTTCCCCACCTTTTATATAAGCTCGAAGCCACGGGCATTCGAGGACATACTCTCAAAATCTTCCAGGATTACCTGTGTGATAGGACTCAGTGCGTTAAAATAAATAATGTTATTAGTGACACGAAATCATTGACCTATGGCGTTCCTCAAGGCTCAATTTTAGGACCTACTTTGTTCCTTATTTATATTAATAATCTATGCAAAATGTCTTTAACAAACTGCTCGATTTTTACTTACGCCGATGATACGGCCTTACTTATTCATGGTAGTGATTGGCCAGAGACTGTAATTTACGCGGAACACGCTCTCAACTCCGTGATGAAATGGTTGTCGAATAACATCTTAACCTTGAATCTCAGAAAAACAGTATTCCTACCTTTCTCCTTACAACCTACCAAACTCCCTTCGAATGACTCAATGGTGCTTAAAGCGCATACTTGTTCACTTGGTTCATCCTCTACACAATGCGCTTGCCCTCAACTCTCAAGATCTGAGTCTGTCAAGTATCTAGGAGTCTACATCGATAGCTCATTGAGCTGGAAACCTCAGATTAGTACCCTCCTATCACGAGTCCGCAAATGCATATTTATTTTTAAAAAGTTAAGGCACTCTGCAAATTTAAATACTATCAAGTCTGTTTATTATGCCCTATGCCAAAGCATAATAAACTACTGCATCACTGTGTGGGGTGGAGCCCCCAAGACAACCCTCCTCCCTTTGGAACGTGCTCAGAGAGCTGTCCTCAAGGTTATGACCTCGAAACCCTTTCGATATCCCACCTCGGCACTATACACCGAATGCCAGGTCCTCACTGTCAGACAGCTTTTTGTTCATGGCACAACTCTACGTAGGCATCCCTCAGTGGTGTACGAGCCCCATGCTACTAAAAAGCGCAGACACTATGAAATATGCTTAACGCATGGATGTAGAACTGCTCTCGCCCAGCGGAATTACGTTGTGCTGTCAAACCACCTCTACAACAAAATAAATAAAGTCTGCACCATTGCTCCCATGTGCCAAAGTAAATGTAAGACCGAGGTTACGAAGTGGCTACTAACTCTAAATTATTATCAGACTGAAGATCTACTGCAAATATCGATCGCTTAGATTAGATTAAATAAGCCAATAATCTAGCATAATTATTATGATTTGGTAAAGTTACATGCACACTTACCCATTCACACAGTTTTTATACATAAGTAATTTAATGTTAAAATGGCAAACAAAATAGTTAAGTTAGAAATAAGTGATTGGTTTTAGTACATAATATAAATATTATATTGTGTAACAACTACTGCTACTTTATGCTCAATTGGCAGGCGAGGACGCTGGCACCCTAAACACAAGTTAAATCTTACATTGGGTGCCAGAGTTTATCGAAAACACTTACGCTGTTTGTAAAGCATAGTTGTCTAAATTTAAGTGTTTATGTACAAACTAAAGGTAATAAATATTTTTTTTTTTTTTTTCTCCGCGAAATTTGACACATTTTTTCATACGATGGAACCAATCATTGAAGCAACCATTCCATTCGGAAGTTGGGGTCTCCAAAATGGCCGTTTTGTAGGCGTCCACAGCTTCTTCAGGTGATGAAAATCTCTGTCCACGCAATTTATTCTTTATTTTAGGGAAAGTATAGAAATCATTAGGGCTTAGGTCGGGGCTGTACGGCGAATGGTCTAATAGTTCTATGTTTTCTTGCTCTAAAAACTCTTTTGTTCTGTGCGCGGTGTGAGAACTCGCATTGTCGTGATGGAGGATGATGCGACGGTTGCAGTTCTCTTTACGCAGTTCAGAAACGACCTGTGGCAAACAAATGCTAGCATACCATTCTGCATTAACCGTTCTTTGTCCCTCAAGAGGAATAGTCGTAACATGGCCGGTTTTGGAGACAAACGTGGCCACCATTTTTTTTGCAACACTCCGTGAACGAACAGTTTTTGTTGGCTTTAACTCATTTTCGAACACCCAAACTCGTGACTGGTTTTTAGTTTCGGGTTCGTTCGCGTATATCCAGGATTCGTCACCTGATACGATGTTGTATACAGCATTTGAGGATCCTTCGTGGAATCTTTCGAGAGTTCTGACGCACCAAGTAACGCGAGCCGCTTTTTGCTCTTCACAGAGCGAATGCGGTATCCATCGGGAAAACAACTTTTTTACACCTAATTGTTCATGCAAGATTATTTGTATTTGACTCATGCCAATGTCTAAAGTTGCCTGAATTTCGCGGTATGTCACATGTCGATCTTCCTCAATCAGCTTACGCACAGCATCAACGTTTTCTTGGGTGACTGCAGTTTTTGGACGACCTTGACGGGGATCATCACTGAGCTTGACACGGCCACGTTGAAATTCAGCAAACCAGCGATAAATTGTGGTTTTGGATGGGGCTTCATCACCAAATGCAGAAATCATCCGGTCAACACACTGTTTTTGTGTTAAACCACTTCGCAAGTCATAATAAATCAAACAAAAAACAGTATGTTAGCGCCATTACGTTAATAGAAAGCGACGGTTTGTGGCGCTCCTTACAAATTGAGTGCTTTGATTTAATCATTTGAATAGGCACATACACCCGAAATCCTATTCTAATTTTAAATCACCTTAAAAATATTTTTATTTTATAATTGTGGTTATTTTATAACTTCAATGTTCATGGCTAATTTTTGAATTACAATTGTGTTTCATTGAAATAACGCAATAACTATTATTGCTTGCATAACATTGTTAAATGGCCAATTTTCCATCAATTATTTTTGGTAAAAGTGCTGAGATACAAAGTTTGATGCCGTCTCATAGATGGCTTCCCATGAACAAGGTTTGTTTAAATCAGCTTCTTTTAGAACAGACAAACAATACAACAGTTTGTCAAATTTTGTACTTCATGTCTTTGATGATAAACTGTATTATTTAATGTCACCAGAAATTCTTCCTTTTTGGTCCTAGAATGAATCATGCAGCCCACTATTATTTAGATTCGTGTGCATGTCAATCTTCTTCCAACATTGTACTTACCAGATTTCTTTTACAGGAGCGGTGGTTGCGAAGAAACCAAAACTAGACTCACGAGAAATAAAACTAGAAGTTGCAGCAACAGCTGAGCAAATGAAAAAAGATAAGTTTGACTCGAACTTTATCCCGACATCGACAACTCAAAAACGTACGTCCAAACCTAGCACTTATTTTAAAGAGCGTTACAAATGTGATCAGCTTATTTTTAATCGAGTAAAAAAAGTCATACTCCATACTCGTACACATAGTGGCGAAAAACCTTACAAGTGTGATGTATGTCAGCGCAGTTTTATTCAAAACAGTCATTTATCACGACATATTCGAATACACATTGATGAAAAACCTTATAAGTGTGATGTATGTCAGCGTAGTTTTAATAGCAAGTTTACTTTAACACAACATATTCGAATACACACTGGTGAAAAACCTTACAAGTGTGATGTATGTCAGCGTAGTTTTAGTGTAAAGATTAATTTGACACAACATATTCGAATACACACTGGTGAAAAACCTTATAAGTGTGATGTATGTCAGCGCAGTTTTATTCAAAAAATTAATTTATCACGACACATTCGAATACACTCTGGTCAAAAACCTTATCAGTGTGATGTATGTCAGCGTAGTTTTAGTTATAAGAGTAGTTTAACAAAACATATTCGTATACACACTGGTGAAAAACCTTATAAATGTGATGTATGTCAGCGCAGTTTTATTCAAAACTATCATTTATCACGACATATTCGAACACACAGTGGTCAAAAACCTTATAAGTGTGATTTATGTCAGCGTAGTTTTAGTCAAAAGGGCCATTTGAAAAAGCATATTCTAATGCACACGGGTGAAAAACATATAGAAGTGTGATGTATGGTAGCATTGTTAACCTTTCAAATGAATGTGAGAGTAGTTTTAACCAGTTCTGTCATTTGAAAAGTCATATTCTAATGCAAATCTTATAAATGTGATGAATGCCAGCGTAGTTTATAAGATTCATGTCATAAATTGTTTGTCTCCATGGTAAATAAAATATAATGTTTCAGTGATCCGATTATTTCTTTGTTTTTTTGACTTTACATTTTCCGTTGCTCACCTTCATTTTTGACTCATATCTTGTCCCTGTCAGTTATTGTCTGTCATAGACAAAACTGGATGTAACCCATTAACATCCCCTATTTTTACACAACAAACTATTCTAATAAACTTCAATTCTCAATCTAGACCATCCGCGAAGTCCTTAAATTTAGTGGGTTTCCTAATGCGACGTCCACTACGGGTTACATTAACAACATCACTATGATTTGAGCTGTCAACTAATACTTTAAGTGTCCTCAAACCGTTTTTGTAAGAAGTAAGGAGTAGACACATTGACATATACAGGTGGCCAAAAAGACGTGAATCAAACGCAACTAGGGGTTAGATCAGCTGCAAAAAAATTGTTCTACGGGAGGTCCCTTTGAACACCAGACTCCGGGTACCTAAGTTATTATGCACCAATGGTTCCCGGGAACGCGACATTTAAGAGACAGTGGCGTGCTTAGGGTTTGAAAATAACGCAAGCCCAATAAAATTTTAACCGATTTCAAAAAAAGAAAGTTCAGTTTTCGACTGAGTATGTAGGTACCTACGTATGTATCATCGCAATTTAGTTGTCACTTTCCTGATGCTGCATATGTTTTTCTAAAACGACATCGTATTTTGAAATTAACGAGACCAGTTCTAAAAAATTGCCTTTATTTAATGAAGTTTTGGACTCATCATGTCCTCTTAAAGGAAGTTCCTGTTGTGCTAAATGACAAACAATATCGACTAATCTTTGAAAAACACTACGGTTGTTTTCAACGCGCGTGTTATATTTTGAAATTTCCTCAGATAACTGGCGTGATATAGATGTCTCAATTCGTTGTTTACCAAAATTACCGAAAGAAACCATTGCACACAGGTGTTTATGGGAATTTGCGTGCCTTTTAATGGCGCCAGATATGTTATTTAAATCATTATAACCAGATGTATTCCAAACGGAATCTTCATTCGAAAAATATATGCAGCACCAGCAATACAACTTATTAGTATGCGAACAGCCAACAATCCAACTAGTTTTATACACTGATCTATTAAATTTTCGTTTATGCGATTTACTAGTCTGAGAAATACACAGATTAGGCGTCGGTTTTAATGAAGAAATTAACTGTTTTTTCTGAGCAAAGTTTAAAGATTTTACCTTATCTTCGCCAATCAAAACTTGAACGCATTTTAAATCCTCACAAGGTACAATTACCTCCATTGTTGTAGGTAAGTCACCAAAACAATTGTATCACTGAGGAAATCTAAGAAAACACACAAAAAACTTTAACAACAAAACCTTTTTCCACTCAAGCAAATGAAATGTCGGGAACTACTCAGTGTTGTCATTTAGGCAAAAAAAGTCGCCAGGTATATGAAAAATCTAGCTAGATGTCGCAATTTTTTTATTTTTAAGATATTGCTTGAATATTTAATTTCGTTATTTTAAAAAGTCGCTAGTTTTAATTGTTGCTAAATGTTAAAAAAGCTACCAAACTCGTTAAAAATCTCCGAGGTCTCACAACGTGGCTAAAACGGCAACACTGCAGAGCTGACAAGATCACGCATACGCGTGCAACTTCATACCGAAAGCCCTGCTTAAATCTGCCATAGTGATCGATTTGTTCTATGCACAAGGTTTAACTCGTTATACGGCACATCGCTATAAGTGCGAAAGTGACAGATATAGTATTTGAAAGCCCGGTAAAAGCCGGTGCGTGTAAGCGAGATAGCTATATGTAGATGCTACAAATGCGAAACTCTGCGCGCGAACAATCGCGATGTGTAGTAGTGTAGCATAGGTAGATACTTTGTGTTATTTTGATAAGAATTAAGCGCGCGAACTTTTAAATAGTTCGGGTTTGATATTGATTCTCTATCGAGCATTTTAGTAAGGCATGCCGGCCGGGCTTTTGGGCTTATATGAAGGTACCGCCACTGTTAAGAGATTACGGTCAACCCCTGCAGAGTTATAATTGATTTTGTGTTTTTATGAGAAAATTGACTTTTTTTCTGTCTTATAAAATTCCAAAAAATCTACATCCTGTATCTTTTTATAATTTTCACTAGATTGGTACTGATGAGTCCTTGCGTTAGACATACTATTTATTTATTTATCTTTTTATTTACCTCGGATCCCACTGTTAAAATAAAAATACTCTACCGAAAAGTGACCCTATTTTACAAGTTTTGGCGAATTTAATAGGGATTCTGAAAAGGGATTCTCATTTAATAGGGATTCTTTCTAGGACGAAAAAACAAAACGATTGTGAAATAATTGTTTTAATAAAACAAAACATTTTACAATAAATGCTCAAAATTCCTGCCTCTGACCATAATACATAAAAATTTCCTACGTAACCTACGGAATGCACCTCTGTTGTTAATAACTTGTACCCTAGCAAATTCGAGCTTTTATCGTAGTTCTTGTTCGCTATTGTTCTCTCCTTGATAAACTATTTCTTTAAAATAGCCGCAAAGAAAAATATCTACTGGATTCAAATCAGGCGACCGGGGTGGGCACGCAATAGATCCGCCCCGGCCAATCCACCGGTTGGGGAAGCGCTCGTTCAAATGATCTCTAACTGCTCGAGCGTAGTGAGGCGGGGCGCCGTCGTGTTGCAGCCACATTTCTGCTATTCTTGCTTATGGAACCTCAGCTTCGTCTAAGAATTTGGTTTAAATTATTTTGTAAAATAATTAAATACAGAGCACCATTCAGCCTTGCTGGCATTTCATGCAGCACCAACTGCTTGCCAATTATACCAGCCCACATGTTTATAACAAACAGATGCTGGAATCGATTATATCTTCTGATATGGGGTTCACTCTGGAGTAAAAATGTAGGTTGTGGATATTGAATACTTCCATTCTTCTTAAATTTGACTCATCCGTCCATAATACCTTGTTGAAGAACTGCGAATCCTCTCTGTGGTACCTTAGCATTTCTCTGCAAAACCTCACTCTAGGTTCATAGTCACCGGGCAGCAAAGCTTGCACCCTTTACACTTGGTAGGCGTGATATTTGTTTCTTTTAATGATATGTTGCACCGTCGATCTTGGAATCCCGAGATTACGGGATATTTGGCGTTGACTTATACCAGGATCCAATCTTAATTCTCTCAGCACTTGATCTTCATTTTCAAGTCGCACCACTGGTCTACCTGCTCTTGGAGCATGCTGACCGGGTAAGACTCCCTCCATGTACGAATTATGTACGCACATAAAGACCCTGTAGTCCAGAAAACGATCACGGCTAGGGTAGCGTTGACGATATTCCCTGGCAGCAGCCCGGGCATTGCCGTCGTAAAAGCCATACCGGTAATGCATTCCTGCATACTCCCGTTGGGTGTATTCTCTCCTCGCAGCAGCCATCTGTCCACTTTTGTAGTCAATACGTCTGATTCCGTATCTATTCCGATTCACACAGCACTGGTCACAAGTAGGCAATCTATCACAAGCCCGAAAAACAAAGCGTAGGTCGAAGGAAAGAAACTGATCACAAGTCGTCGTAAAACCGAGAAAAAGAACACGTGCGTAGCCATAGGCTGGAAGCGAGTCACTAAAGAACACTAAATATTCTAAAGATGCTTACGCGCATCCCCCGGCCACCGCCCCGCCTGGCCCGGCCTTTTGTTTCCTAGAAAAGATATCGCTACCTGAACTGACGGGCGGACTGGCCTTTTATTGACAAAGGATGAAATGGTTAGTGCAAAAGAGAGGCAGAGTCTTTTGTCATTAATTGTATTAGTTCCAGTTTATTTTTAAATAGGCCTAACCGAGTTTTATGGTTGGGTTAACTTTGGCCTTGCTACGAATGATCGTCCTCGAAAGATATCAAAGCCACGCATAGCCATGTGTTTTAGAATACCATCCCAGTCGACGAGATCCATCGCATGCACCGCGCCAGAGGCGGTCAAGCATACGACATAGTACTTGTCGTATGTCCCCCGACTGAAGGGCACCCCATCTTCAAGGTCACCCCATCCCCCATCTTCAAGGTGTCCAACATCTGCCGTCTCACGGGCCTCGTCATCGAGAAGCCCAGGAAGAGCGGCGTCGTTGGCCAATGTCACCGTTCCCAACTGTACGAGCACGCACAGAAGAACTATACAGATGCCAAACCTGGGTGCGTAAAGTGCCTGGGCGAACATGGCACGTTCGACTGCCCCCGCCCCAAGGACAGAAATTTATGCACCGAACCACCCAGCTGCGTGCTGTGTGGTGAGGCAGGACAACCAGCCAACTATCGTGGCTGCCCCATGGCCCCCCAAATCTGCCTCCTCCAAGCTGGCGAAGCGTGCAGACGCCCGCCAGCAGCGAGAATACCCCTCTTATGGGTTCTTCCCAACATCCCCAGAGACTAAGCCCGCAAAGGTCTTGTCCCTGGAATTACCTGAACCATCAGCAGGCGTTCCCATGCTATAGCTCAGCCGAGACCCACTCCGCCACCCGTCAGAGCGCTGATGGATCCCCGCGCCCGCACCCGTCAAACCCGCGCCCGCTGCCAAGGCCGTTGCCGCTGCCGCTGCGACACGGCCCGTCGCTTCAACCACTCCAGTGGTTGGTGCGATCCCAGTAGATTCATTCAGCGTGATGTCTGGGACTTTCTCAATCTTTTTCAAGCCCCGCGTGCGTAAAATGGCCAACGAACTCGTTGCCACCCGTAATTCCTGCGATCTCTCTCAGATCCAGAAGATTTTCTATGCGTATTCCGAGATTACGCATGCCCTCGAATCATTCGCGAAACCCACCCAGTAATGGATATACGAATCCAAGCGCGCACTAAACCCCGATCTCTAAAGCTAGGTTTCTTTAATGCCAATGGCATTCAAGGACAACGCGATGGAATCGCTGCGTTCCTCCGCGACCATCAAATAGACATTCTCCTCTTACAGGAAACTTTCTTAAAGCCCAGCCTTTGAAACCCGTCAATTGCCTACTATCCCATAGTTCGCAATGACAGGACTAGATGTCACAAGGGCGGCACCCTAATTTATTATAGAACGTCCCTGCACTGCATCCCAATGGACCCGCCCCCTCTCTTACGTTTAGAAGTGTCTATCTGTAAGCTAGGCATGACTGGCCATCAACCGATCACCTTAGTATCGGCCTATCTTCCCCCCGTTTTCACATCAGAGCTATCCCAAACCCTCTGACGACCTTTCTGTCCTACTTGGCCTGAGTGACTCCGTTATCATAGCGGGCGATCTCAACGCCAAATATCCTGCCTGGAATAGCACCAGGATCTCCAATAGAGGCAAACACCTGTTTGACCTATGTCCCATCCTCAATTTCGACATCATCGCCCCGATGACTCCCACTCACTTTCCCCACGACCCTAACCACACCCTTGACGTACTTGACATAGCACTTCTTAAGAGTATCAACCTTTTTTTTTTTTGGGTGGGAAATCATCAAATAACTTCTCCCGCTCTGGACGGAGCGGGAGGGTGTGTCAGACTCTTACTGACTAAAACCCACCCGTATTCCTTCCTGTTGCCTGTGTTGCCAGGGGCCTCGGTGACCCATAAGTACCTTCCCGCGACAAGAGTGGTCGGCTTCCTACGGTTGGATTTTATAGAAGCGCACGACGAACTCTCCTCAGACCGCCCTTCCAGAGTTCGTAAAACTGGCCCCCGCCTAGGTCTCCGCGACCTTGACCAACCCCCTCTCACCAGGGTAGTTACAGACTGGAGTAAAGTAAGCGATTTCCTGAAATCCACCACGTTAGGCTCCCGACTAGACTCCATTCCTGACCATTTCAACTCTATCGCGGACACGAAAGCCGCGATCGACTCATTCACGGTACACGTAAATCAGTCCTGAACGACTGTTCAAGGTAGGTTCTAGCGATGGACGACCATCGCTGGAAGCTTCCGGACGATGTGCGTGAACTGTTGAATGAGAAGAACGCGGCTGTCCCTGCATACAGTAACTTTCCGTGCCACGCGAACAAAGCTCATATGCGCTATTTACAGAGATCTGTAAAGACACGCCTATCGGAGCTGCGTAACGCCGGCTGGGATAAGATGCTGAGTGAGTTAGAGCCCACCCACTTAGCCTTCTTGGAATTTCAGAGGAACCTCAAATCCGAACAAGTCGTCTCCATGCCCCCCCTGGTGCGCCTCGACAAGACCATCGCTTTCTATGACGTCGACAAGGCGGAATGCCGAGCCGATAGTCTTGAAGCTGCATGCTCACCCAGCTCTCAACCAGTAGACCAAGCTCACCTGTCCCAGGTCGACGCGGAAGTCGAACATAGAACCTCCCGCCCGTTGAAGACCCTGATTGATTATCCTGTGCCTCCCGTCACTCCAGACGAAATGCACGATATCATCAAGGGTCTAAAACCTCGTAAAGCCTTCGGCTCAGACGGAATCACCAATAGGGTGCTCCAACTGTTCCCCGCGCATCTGATAATGCTCATGGCCACCATCTTCAAGGGTGCCCTGAGCAATAACATCATTCCACAAGTGTGGAAAAAGGCCACCGTCATCGGCATACCCAAGCTAGGTAAGCCAAAAACGGAGCCCACCAGCTACCGCCCCATCAGTCTGCTCAATGTCTTCCACAAAGTCTATGAGAGGCTTATTTATAAACGCCGCAGAGATTGGCCGAAACAAAGGGCCTCATCCCCGACCAGCAGTTCGGTTTTAGAACCCAACACTCTTGCGTCCAACAGGTCCACCGCATCGTAGAACACATAAGCGTTGGTTTCCAACGTGGGTTTACGACCGGTGCTGTATTCTTCGACATAGCGAAAGCGTTCGACAAGGTCTGGCACAACGGCTTATTATATAAGCTCTACAAACTCGGTGTGCCCGAACGTCTCGTACTCTTCTTACGAGACTTCTTGTAAAACCGCACCTTCCGCTATGGCATCGAAGGAGCGCTATCCTGCCCCCATCCTATCCGCGCAGGCGTCCCTCAGGGCTCCGTGCTAGCCCCTCTTATATTCACTCTCTTTACTAGCGATATCCCCAAAAGTAGAAAGGCGCAGTCGGCTCTGTTCGCAGACGACACGGCTATTTACTACACCGGCTTAGTGCATAACCAGATATCTCAAATTAAAATTCAAAATTGTCTATTTCTTCAATAAGATTAAAACAATTAGTTTGTGATTGGAGCTTTCTTTTAAGCAAACAATGCCTGTATAAGAAGACACCGCTCTTCCATAACAAAAGTAAGAAAAATATTAATAACATATTTAACATAGGTAAGTAGACAAAATTGGCATAAGTATAGTTTGTGTGTGTGAGTATAGGTTATATCCTTGGTTTCAAGAGCTCTTCCGTTTCCTTATAAGTAATTGGTTTGATCCATTTCAGTATATTTTTTTGCATTCATAATATTGGTTTTTATATAATTATACATATTTTTTTATTTATTCTATTATATAACCGAGCAGACCGTGAATTAAATTGCATGGAAGCAACCAAAGTTTTTGTTTGGGGGAATTTTGCAATATCATGCTTTCTACGCTTTGCTAGTTTAGATGCATAGTAAGGTAGGGTCTTGTGTTTCTTTAATATAGTTTGAACTATGTATAGTTTTCTTTCTGATAATAATTCGCTTAAGTTACAAAGACTATCTGTGGGATATCTAATTTTCTTAAAATACATAGTTTTTATCAGGGCACGTTGTGCACGCTCTACTTCTATGAATTTACTTCTTAATAATAATAATAAGAAGCGTTGGGCATCAATGTTACTAACATGAAGCAATCGTTGAAGGAGCGCTTTTTTGGCCGCCTGAAGAAAGTATTTAAGAGTCTTCTATCAGGCGGAAACAAGGTGCGTGCCTTCAACGGTTGGGTCATGCCCGTTTTGATGTACTCTTTCGGCATACTCAAATGTGAGTCCATTTGAGTATGCCGAAAGAGTACATCTGACTGAACTCGACGCCCTGGATAGGAGGGTCCGTACGCTGCTGACTGCATATCGAATGCATCACCCACGGTCGTCGATAATGAGACTGTATATCCCGCGAAAGTGTGGAGGTCGAGGCTTTTTAAACCCGCCACAATCGCGAGGTATGCAGTCTCAGGGAATATTTCCTAGAAGCCGACGTGGGGACAAGGGCCTCACCCCCACTCTCCTTGGCTAAAGTGCACTGGCGCATGCTTGTAGTGCTTGACACTAACGATCGCAGGGAGGTATGGCAGAGTAAGGAGCTTCACGGACGCTTTTTCCGGGCCCTACATGAACCCGATGTAGATTTCCAAGCGTCCGTACCCTGGCTACGTTTCGGTGACCTCTTTGGGGAAACCGAAGGTTTTGTCTGTGCAATTATGGACTAAGTTATCATGACGAAGAATTACCGGAGATTTATTGTGAAGGACGGCACGGTTGACGTGTGTCGGGCATGCCACCGTACGGGAGAATCAATCCGACACATTATCTCCGGGTGTTCTCGTCTAGCTAACGAAGAGTATTTGCATAGACACAACCTTGTAGCCAGGATTATCCATCAGCAATTTGCTCTGAAATACAGCCTTGTAGAATCTGAAGTGCCGTACTACAGGTATGTGCCCGACCCAGTTCTCGACAATGGAAATATCACATTGTACTGGGATCGATCCATCATCACTGACAGGACTATTGTTGCTAATAAGCCTGATATAGTGGTGGTGGATCGAACAGAGCGGCGCGCAATGATTGTTGACATAACAGTCACTCATGACGGGAATCTCGTGAAAGCCGTGAAAGATAAACAGATCAAGTATCTTGCCTTGGCTCGCGAGGTTGTCGACATGTGGGATGTAGATTCAGCAATCATTGTGCCGACAGTCGTATCAGCCAATGGCTTAATTGTCAAGAGCCTCGACCAACACCTAAAGAGGCTCACGTTGGACGGCTGGATTAAGGGCTTGATTCAGAAAGCGGTACTTCTGGACACGGCTTGCATTGTCAGGAGGTTCCTCTCTCTGGAGCCCTGACCGTCGCGGCGTCGGTAGCTTGGACCCTGTTCCCGATACCGGTGGGCTACCTTTTTTATATTTTTAAATGTTTTTATATAATTTTTTATATCCTAACATTTAAAAATAAAATTATAGTGAACTAAAAGACAATAATAATAATATTCTTTATTTTTCGGA
Source organism: Atethmia centrago (assembly GCA_905333075.3). Classification (NCBI taxonomy): domain Eukaryota; kingdom Metazoa; phylum Arthropoda; class Insecta; order Lepidoptera; family Noctuidae; genus Atethmia; species Atethmia centrago. The sequence continues at coordinate 14,487,799 of HG995393.1, forward strand.
CAACAGTGATCCAGAGTGAGTAGGTGAGTGTTTTTGCTGACCCTCCCCAGTTAGGAATACAGTACACCAAGACAAACTGAGCCAAAGCGACGTATATCTCATTAAGGAGATTTCTAGAAGTGTTATTACGACTAATTATATTTTTGACACAATATGTCTTAGTGTACTAAATAACCAACACAGTTTTCTAACCCTGTTAGCAACCTGTTCGTTATGGGGATACCAAGATAATCTCTGGTCTACTACTACCCCTAAATATTTGGTTTGTTTTACTATATTTATTTTTGGGCAATTATAATTTTTATTTTTGAAGTCCTCACAGTCGTGTATTTCAATTTTAAAATCATCCGTCGGTTCAGTCCGTGCACTAATACTGAAACATATGAAATTAGTTTTACATGTATTCAAGGTCAGCAAGTGTTTTTTTCAACCATTTGGCTATCCTAGCCATGCCTATTTCAGCTGTGTACTTAACGTCTTCCCAAGAGATACCAGAAAAGACGATAGCCGTATCATCGGCATAAGAAAAAAAATTGGCGTTTTTTATATTTAAATTGCAGAGATCGTTGGTATATATTAAAAACAATGTTGGACCCAATACGCTTCCTTGCGGTACGCCGTAAGTTACATCCGCATAGTCACTGGGGTAATTTCCAATCCTAACGCTCTGCCTCCCATTATATAGATAGTTTTTTAAAAGAGAGTGGGAGTTCCTCTTATTCCGTATTTTTCTAATTTACTCACTAGGGTTGGAACATAGACGGTGTCAAACGCTTTTTTTAGTCTAAGAAGACAGTTACACATTTGTTGCCACTATCTATAGTATCGGCTACTAGCGATGTTAGGGCGGTTACTGCATCCTCGGTTGGTACACCTTGTCTGAACCCAAATTGTGTAGGTGACAGTAAGTCGTATTTACTTAGGTAGTTAATTAGCCTAATTTTTATTAGTTTCTCAACAATTTTGGAAATTGCTGGTGGGACTGATATTGGTCTATAGTTGTTGACATCGTCTCTGTTCCCTCCCTTGTGTACAGGTGTAATAAAAAATATTTTTAGTTCTTCTGGAAAGACGCCCTTACTAAAGCACAGGTTAGTCATATGAGTTAAGATTGGAACAGCTACCATTTTTATATATTTGAGAAATTTGGTAGTTACTTTATCCCAGCCGGGGGCACTACCAGTTTTTAAGCTCATTAGAATTCTATCCACTTCATCACAGTCAGTATCTTGGAGTACAAAAGACTGAGATACGGAAGATTGATTTCCAATTAGGTGTTGGGGTCAGTGTCTAAGTCAGGTTGAATTTGCTGGGCCAGTTGCTTACCAATGTCAACGAAAAAATTGTTGACGTGATTAACTGACTCGGTAAGGGATTTTTTTTTGTGGTTGGGAAATCATCAAATAACTTCTCCCGCTCTGGGTGGAGCGGGAGGGTGTGTCAGACTCTTACTGACTAAAACCCACCCGTATTCCCTCGGCTTCGGTGACCCATTAGTACCTTCCCGCGACACCGGCTGGCATCGGCCCTAGCGGACCCCTACATTGTGCTGACGACATCTCTTTGAGGCGCGCGTGGAATACGACGCGCCGTCGACCCGGGCCTGGGCCTTACTGGACGGTGAGCTACCCATTGCTCACCGTCCGCAAGACCGCGCCTGCGGTGGCCGGAAATCCGCCCGGAATTCCCGACGCCCAGGGTGTCTCCTGCGGTGGCTAGTGGCGAGAGGGCGCGAAACTTGCCTTTCGCTCAACCGTCCCGCCTCCTCCTTCGCGAGCATTACTGCTTCGCAGAAGGAGGTGACGGCTGCCCATGCCCTCTCGCTCCGTACCATGGCCTGAACCAGGGCCGGACGCGAGAGATCTCTGCCGCCGATCGCCTCCACGAAGACACGGCGGTGCTCTGCCCAAGCCGGGCATACCTCCACCGTATGCTCCACCGTGTCCTCCGGGCGATCCACAGAGTGGTGACACCCGGGCGTTTCCTCCCGCCCTATCCGACACAGGAACCTCCCGAAGCTGTCGTGTCCGGTGAGGACCTGTGTCAGGTGGAAGGTGAGGACGCCGTGGCGCCTCTCTAGCCACTCCTCAAAGAGGGGACTTGTCGCCGCAATTGTGGCGTGCCCAGCACTGGGTTGCGACAACCGTACTCTCCATGACGCCATGAGATCCCGCCGGAACTCCGTCCGCTGTGCCGCGATTTCTCGCGGCAGCGGACTTAGGTTCTGGCGTTTTGCCTCCTCGCGCCACTCCCATACGTGCGCAGGGGATGGCATTCCTGTCGGGGTCGCGGGAAGGTACGTATGGGTCACCGAGGCCCCCGCAACACAGGCAACAGGAAGGAACACGGGTGGGTTTTAGTCAGTAAGAGTCTGACACACCCTCCCGCTCCGCCCAGAGCGGGAGAAGTTATTTGATGATTTCCCAACCTCAAAAAAAAAAAAAAAAGGGGATGGCATTAAGTTTAATAATTCAGTTTCAGTTTTATTAGAATAGGTAACATTTCTTATATTTTTCCAAAGTAATTTATTGTTTGTCACAGAGTTGGCTAATAATTCCTTTTGATATTTCCTTTTCAATTTTTTATGAGGTTATTACAATAATTTCTATAACTATTATATGTCATTTTTTAAATTTCATTGCTAGGATCTCTTTAAGCACATTAACCGCAAAAATCAGTATACTGACTGGACGGAACTTCTTGCCCATTTGGGATTCGAAGAGGCACTAAGCACTTTTTATAATAAGATTGACGATATAATTAAACAGCACACATCACTATCAGCATCTAGGACCGCTGGTTATCCGGTCTGGTTTTCTAAAACATTAATTAGCTCACTCAATAGAAAACAATAGGCATGACTTAATGGAAGAAATACGGCAACATTGCAGACCACGATAAATTTTCACATCATAGTTCCTTCTATAGAGAAAAATGTTTGTGCAATGAACTATAGGTGTCACAAAACTTATCTACAGTATGACCAGTTGCTCAGTAAATACAAGCTTTTGACGCTCAGCTCTAGACGTAAACAAATCGGCCTACTCGGTCAAGAGTTATTACAATTTAAAATAATAAAATAACCTTTCTAACATGTTGGTTACGTAGTCAATGGTGGCACTAGAGTAGATATTACAAAGGAGAATGGTCAAAATTGTATGGAGCTTGTCCTATTCGCGGACAACAATGATTTTTTGGTATTTACTGATGTGGTGGAATACGGCCCACTCCCTCTCACAGAGAGGAGGCCTGTGTCCCAGCAGTGGGAACAAAACTCAAAACTCAAAGCATTTATTTCAAATAAACCAATTACAGGCACTTTTGAATTGTCAAGGGTTGTGTCAGTCAGTCAGAAAGATGAAGCTAGTTGCCCATTCCAAAGCGTAGTAGGTACCTATGGAGAAGAACGGGCAAGAAACTCCAAGGACACTCTTTTAAATCAACGTATTATGGTTACAAAATATTGTTTACATCATTCATTTTGAAATTATACATGTGAGAACGATGCAAAACGTAAAAGCGTCCGTAATAAAAAGATTACAACAAAAACAAAAGCAATTCAAAAATTAAAGTTAAAATAAGCCGTGGCAGCTAAGAGATGACCAGTCTCTACTGACGGCGCCCGTTCACGAACATGACGCGTGGATCAGCACCATTCAGCTCAACCATTTTGAAGGGAGCTAAATGATCCAACACACGCGCCACCATCAGCGAGACATTAGAGTGAGCACGACATACTCCCAGCCACCAGGGCACATTCAAGTCAATGAAAGACGTATCCAGTAAATGGCAGCTTTATAGTACATAGTACTCACATAACAATGTGCTGTGCAGCTATACAATACTAAGAGATTGAATTTATACAATGCAAAGAGTTTTTAAAATCTTCAGCAGCTCCAACACTATTTTCAATACCTGATCAATTAGTTTTTGCGCCCTTGTGGAGCAGGACCAGCGTTGAGCCAAGCATTTTTATCAGCAATGTAATCCCCCAATTTATAATATGCTTGGCTAAATAGCGTGCGTTTTATACAAGATTTAAATTTCATCTCTTTCAGTTGAAGTACAGAACATTATAGGCTGATTAAGATGATGGTGACTGATGTGGTTTAGTCCAACAATTACTGAGTAGAAGTTTTATTGCCGAGATTCTCATAGGAATTGAGTAAAATGAATATTTGTTTTGCATCGTTTCACTAAGTATTCAGGCTTTTTTCAGTGCAAAATTGAAAATGTAAAATCAAAAAACGTAAATATCTTTAATAAGTAATTTTAAGTTTATATTACATAACTGAAAAATGTAATAGTCATAACATAGCTATACTCGTCAAAATACGATGTCTTTATATATATTTTTTTAGATCCCCCAGAATGAGTACATCATGCAAAAAGTTACAGTAGTTACTCATTGCTTACAGGTTATAGGAGAATATAGCCTGCTTACATATTAACCGATTCTTAACAGAGATTCAGTGTAAAACAAAACTAATATTGTATGAATCTTCACAAGAAGGCGCAACACATTTCATGAACGACAACTTAGTAATGACAGCTCTTATTAGTGATATCTAATAGAAACCAAGTTAGTGATCGTAGACGCAACACATTAGATAAATGACAACATTGTAGTAAAATCTTAGAAATAAAAATAGTTTTAGTTTGTACTTATTTTTGTACCTACTCATGTTGTTTAATGAATGACACTTAATTTTGCTGCTGATAACAAAACATCTTCTGTTAGTATTTTCCCATCCTAAGTACCACACTACGCACATAATATCTGCGCAGCATAGAATAGAGGTGGACAAAGTGTATCATTTTTGAGATTGGAACATTTGCATCTCGATCACTGAAATGATCCGAAACACTGATATGTTTCATTTGGCTCATTTGGATTATCGGATCAAAGGATATAAAATACAGAATACATTATTACGTTATTTAATGTCTATTTACACAAAATTCTCACGTAAAATCTATAACTTATATAAAATCGTCTATAAAATCTATTTTTATAAATAAAAAGGAAGAAAGTAAGTCACAATAATCACTACGCGAACAAATCGTAAACAGAACTATAATGTTTTCGTAAATTGGCGCGAACGAACATAAACAATCTGCCGCGTGCCGCATCAACGTAAAAGGATAACTTGTTAGTGCAAACATTAGCAAAAAAACGACCGTATAGTATTTGATACGTAAGCATCTTAGTGGTCATTTTTACGTGCTTGGATAACGACAACAAAAATCTGTGAGAGTATGAGTGATACACATCTCATTTGGTGTCTCTTTCTGACGTGTATAGATTGCAATTATGTCGCCCGCTCATTCGCGACTCGCGAGTCAAATGAGTCAATAGTTAAGTAACTCAGTGTCTCAGTATCCCTCTCTCGCTTGCTCAATGCTCAGTCGCCTTGCGAGAGACGCGTCGCGCGGAATGAGCACAGAGCAAAGTCATTACTTTGCTCTGTGCTCATTCCGCGCGACACGATTCATTTGGATCTAAACATTTTTCAGATCCAAATGAAGCGTTTGAAACGTTGTTACTAAACCAATCTTTTGAATCACTTCAATGATCCGGATCAGTGAGTCGGTTCCGTAAAGAGTTACACACCCCTAGCATACAACTGTACGTCTGCCACTCAGTACTCATTATTATTGTACTCAAGTACAATAATGATGAGCGATAGCATCTCTCGTCCGTTTGTTTGTTAGTCGATTATAATGTACGAATAATAAATCCTGGATCTTGCATGTCTGGATTAGATTCGAACACGTAACAACCACACGTCTTGCTCTTGCTCTATATACCCACTAAGACTCCTTATTTGTTGCTCTCGGTACACTTTAATATTATACAAGCCTTGTACTTAGTGGGTTAACTTGATCTGATATGTACAGAGTGCAAGCAGAATAAGATCATCTTCTGAAAGATTTGGGAAATCGTCGAACGTCTGGCCACCACTTTTGCTTTGAAATGTTGCTCTTTGTCCATCCATATTATAACGTACAACGTAGTCCGCTAGATGTTTTGATAGACTCAAGCGGTTATTGATTATATTTACAAAAGTTGTTGCATGTACTTTCGGCAAAACTTAAGCATGCTCAGTTTAGAAAATATTTCTGTGGCAAGCGCTACAAGTGACAGACCACATCCCTTCCTGGTTTCGCCCAATTACAGACAATATGCATTCGTGTGAGTATTCGTGTGAGTACAGGGCGTGTAACAAAAATAACGACTGACAAAAAATAATTTGTCATTTTTTGCAAACGTATTATATGGCTCTTATTTTATGCGGTCCTATTGTTTAACCGGATTATCAGACGTTTCCACTAAATGACAATGCTACTTAAATAATGAACTTATTTTTATTGCAGTTGCAAAAGTTGTGACAGAAATAAACAAAAGCTCTGATAAAATTGTACAAACTGTGCCTGCAAAGTTTTGGTTCAAATACTACTGTAATTGTGCTATTTCAATCAAAACATAGAGCAATAAATGACAAAGATCACTAACAAAACTACGTAACTTTTTTTTATATGTTCCCAAGTTCAAACGCATTGAAATTAAGTTATTTAGTTTCCAATAGCACTGCACAAGTAACACGACCCTCTCACGCCGATAAAACACAAAAAAATTCAAAATAAATAATTTATACCTTTACGCAGTTATGCAGTCAACGCGCCCAGCGCATTCGCTGCGATTTGTTTGGCGGCATCGTATAGGAGATCATGAAAATTAGGGAGGCAGTAAAAGTGTTAACTGTCTTATCTTTCTAACATAGTGTTTGTAACTTTGTCTCGAGTGATTCCTAGGAAAACCGTTTGATGAATAAATTCCAGTTTGTCTCCATTCAATATGATATCACATACGCTACTTCTAACATTAGGTAATTTAAATCTAGTGCATTTGGTATGTTTTTCTTTTAGTACCAATTCACTTCGTCAAGATTTTGTGACCGTCGGTCTATTTAAAGATCAATGATGTGTCATCTGCAAATAAAATCTTCGGTTGATTTGAAGTAATAGGGGGTAAATCATTATTGTACACTAAAAAGAAGTATGAACCCAATATCGTACCTTGAGGAACACCCATTGCCATCTCAGACTCCAATGAATTTATGCCGTTTACTTGAAATACAATCTTTCTACCTTTCAGGTATGATCTTAGTAAATCAATAGCTGTATTCCTAATCCCATAGTGCTCTCGTTTCAGCAGAAGTGTCTCATGGTTTACGTAATCTAACGCCTTACAGAGGTTGCAAAAGATTATAATGGCATCTTGTGCTTCTTCCCATGTGTTAAAAATGTTTTTAAAATTATTAGTATAACTGTTTGGTTATTTACTATAACCGGATTTGAACAAAAGAATTACTCTGCTGTGTTTCATGAGATCTGGATGAATCTGGATTCATGGATCTGTTAAATATAAAAGCTAAATAGGGCGCAATGGTTTCGATGATAGATCTACAGACTGTTACAGACATTCCCCAGAGATCGTCTGTTGATTTAATTTTAAGATTTTTAAAGGCTTTTATAACAGCCTGGGGGTTTGTATGCTAAACTAAGAGCATGCCTTTACATTATTTGTAAGTAAGGCAGTAGAAACGTGGGTGGATTTAAAGTTTCAGTAGTTAGAAAACATAAGCTTACCAAGTAGTAAAGAATCGCAATGAAACTGTATTAATAGTTGTCTTTCTAAATTTATATTAAAACTAGTTGCGCCCCGCGGTCTCACCCGCATAAGTTTTGACCCCGTAGGTATATCGGGATAAAAAAGTATCCTATGTGTTATTCCTGGTTATAAACTATCTGTGTGCCAAATTTCATCCAAATCCGTTCAGTACTTTTTGCGTGAAAGAGTAACAAACATCCATCCATCCATTCTTACAAACTTTCGCATTTATAATATTAGTAGGATACATGTGAAAAATGCCTACTTCGATAAATGATAAATGATTTTATTTCTGTAAGTAGGTTTTTACAAACGCTTTTACACGTCAAAAATATTTTTTTAAACTAGATAAGGTCACTTCAGTTTAGTACTTGTTAGGTGACTATTTCTATTACAGTTTTTTAATAAAGAAGTGTAAAGTGTAGTGTGTGTGTGGGTGTAGTGTGTGAAGTGTGTGTGTGTCTATTACCTTTGACCAACAGTTTTTATAATAATACTTACAACTCTATTTATATTATACAATTATTACTTAGTTAATACCACGTTTACAAGAATACTTCTCTTAGAACTTATAAAATTACTCAATAGTGGCAATATTGACTACCTACCCGAACGAACTAAAATAATGACAATAAAATATTTTAAGAAGTTTTTATTCCTTTTCCATCATTAATTTGTTTAAAATATTTTTGACCGCTTCCAAGTATGGGGTGGCCGCTCTGTGCTTCTGGTCTGCCATAGCCTGTGGAAGTGTACCATAAATTACAACACGCCACACGGTGCGTTGCGATGTCGGCGGCTGGTAACGCACACGCGACACCCTTGTTGCCTCACTCCTAATAATAGTGGTTTGATTGTGTTTTCTGTTTTTATTCCTTTTTTATGATTGTAAATAAATCGGTTTAAGTAATAATATTCTGTACTCTTTTCATTTATCGTTTCACAGCAGCCCTCATTGCGTACAGGGATCGGTTTGGAACAAAATATCCACGTTCTTCACGTATCCCACAAAATGCGATCCCTCGGAATAAGCCTTGAAAGAGCTTCCTATAAAGCCTCACGCCAACGCTCGGGACGCTCGATGATAACGCTACTGAGGTGACCGTGTGATGTCTGTAGTTTATTCCAAAAGTATCTGATAAAAATGTTAACAAATAGATCACAACACAAATGGACAAATGTACCTGTGGATGTCAATTTGAATAGGTACTTAAACCCGATATCCTATTCTAATTTTAAATCACCTTAAAGATATTTTTATTTTATATTGTGGTTATTTTATAACCTCAATTTTCATGGTTAATTTTTGAATTACAATTGTGGTTCATTGAAATAACGCAATAATTATTATTGCTTGCATAACATTGTTAAATGGCCAATTTTCCATCAAATATTTTTGGTAAAAGTGCTGAGAATACAAAGTTTAATGACTTCCCATAGATGGATTCCCATGTTTGATTAAATCAGCTACTTTTAGAACAGACAAACAATACAACAGACAGTTTGTAAAATTTTGTACTTCATCTCTTTGATGATAAAGTGTATTACTTAATGTCACCAGAAATTCCTCCTTTTTTCCTAGAGTGAATCATGCAACCCACTATTATTTAGATTCGTGTGCACTTCCAACATTGTACTTACCAGATTTTTTTTACAGGAGCGCTGATTGCGAAGAAGCCTAAACTAGACACACTAGAAATAAAACTAGAAGATGCAGCAACAGCTGAGAAAATGAAAAAAGACAAGTTTGACTCGAACGTTATCCCGACATCGACAACTCAGAAACGTACGTCCAAACCTGGCACTTATTTTAAAGAGCGTTACAAAGGTAATCAGCTTATTTTTAATCGAGTAAAAAAAGTCATACTAAATACTCGTACACATAGTGGCGAAAATCCTTACAAGTGTGATGTATGTCAGCGTAGTTTTAGTAAAAAGGATAATTTAATACGACATATTCGAATACACACTGGTGAAAAACCTTATAAGTGTGATGTATGTCAGCGCAGTTTTATTCAAAACAATCATTTATCACAACATATTCGAATACACACTGGTGATAAACCTTATAAGTGTGATGTATGTCAGCGTAGTTTTAATCAAATGGCTCATTTATCAGAACATATTCGAATTCACACTGGTGAAAAACCTTTTAAGTGTGATGTATGTCAGCGTAGTTTTAGTAAAAAGGATCATTTAACAAAACATATCCGAATACACACTGGTGAAAAACCTTATAAGTGTGATGTATGTCAGCGTAATTTTAGTGAAAAGAGAAGTTTAACAAAACATTCGTATACACACTGCTGAAAAACCTTATAATTGTGATGTATGGCAGCGCAGTTTTATTCAAAACAATCATTTATCACGACATATTCGAATTCACACTGGTCAAAAATCTTAAGTTTGATGTATGTCAGCGTAGTTTTAGTCAAAAGGGTCATATATCATTACATATTCGAATACACACTGGTGAAAAACTTTACAAGTGTGGTCGTAGTTTTAGTCAATTCCGCCATTTGAAAAAGCATATTCTAATGCACACGGGTGAAAAACATGTAGAAGTGTGATGTATGGTAGCATTGTTAACCTTTTAAATGAACGTGAGAGTAGTTTTAACCAGTTCTGTCATTTGAAAAGTCGTATTCTAATGCACATTGTTGTAATGCAAATCTTATAAGTGTGATGAATGCCAGCGTAGTTTACAAGGTTCATGTAATAAATTGTTTGTGTCCATGGTAAATAAAATATAATGTTAATGTTGATACGTTTAGAGTATCTAATAAACTTCTGTTCTTAATCTAGACTAGCTCTATTTACACTATTTGTAAATATCGCTATACAATATAGTTAGCGTTTTGTAATGTTAATTTTCTATCATTTTACTTCGTTTTAATGTAAATTGAAATTAACTCTGCCGAGGAGAGCAACACATCATAAATATGGTGGATCAGGAATACAAGAAATGTCATTTTGACATTTAAAAAAAATCACAAACGCAAATCACAATCACGCAAAATAAAAAAAAATCACTAGAAATTCCGAAACACGTCCAATCCAAAACGCGCGAATACAACGATTCAACGTTTCAAAGCCAACCACAGACTACAATATGTAAGCCAACTGCCAAAGTCAAAGAAAGACGTCACGTCACGAAACTTAAAACTGTCAGTCGTTAAACGTCATGACAAACACAACTGTCCTAGCTGCCATAAAATAGGGTTATCATATTAAAAATCTTCCCAAATAATCTTTTTTGTACGGCTGTACTCTTCCTCAAATTATTTTTTTGTATTTTTATGAAAATCCCCTATTTTTTTCCTATTTATCTAGGTAGTGTACATGGTGGTAGCCCAAAATCAAACATCTCCTTTAGTAGGTTTCCTAATGCGACGTCTACTACGGGATACATTAACAACATCACTATGATTTGAGCTGTCAACTAATATTTTAAGTGTCCTCAAACCTTTTTTGTAAGCTGGGAGTCGACACATTTACATAATTATACAGGATGGCCAAAAAGTCGTGGATCAAACGCAACTAGGGGATACATGGGGTCATCAGCTGCAAAAAATATTCTACGAGAGGTCTTTAAGGTCAACCCCTGCAGAGTTATAATTTATTTTGTTTATGAACTGCGAATCCTCTCCGTGGTATCTCAGCATTTCTCTGCCAAACCTCACTCTAGGTTCATAGTCACCGGGCAGCAAAGCTTGCATCCTTTGCACGTGGTAGGCGTGATATTTGTTTCTTTTAATAATACGTTGCACCGTCGAATCCCGAGATTACGGGATATTTGGCATTGTCTTAAGGACCTCCTGTAGAAAATGTTTTGCAGCTGATGACCCCATCTAACCCCTAATTGCGTTTGATCCACGACTTTTTGGCCATCCTGTATAGACTTGTTGGGTGATTTGTTCCGAGTATGGTTGACAGGCTCAACATTGGGTTCAGCTTCAGAGATACTCTCATTTTGTTCACTTCTACTCTCAACTGCCAAATATCAGGTTCATAAGGTAGCTTATTGCTTTCATCAGGTGAAATATCTGGTATATAAGCATCGGTGTGACTGCATGTTATGTGGTGAATGGACGTGCTGCCGCTCCCGCTCGCTGCACTCGCTAAACCGCTCCCGCCGAACCGGATTGTTGTTACGCTGCCGTAACCAACAGTAGTCGCCGACTACTACCAATCCACGGTCAATTAATTTGATTAATTGGCAGTACTTGATAAAAAAAGTGCCTTTTTCAAGGCAAATTGTTTCTCTTTCGGAAATATTGTCCGAGTAGCTTTAGTTTTGGCCCAGAGGGGTCTGGGTCAAAACCACTGTTTCGTGGTCCTCGGTGGATGCCTTACGGTGCTAACGAAACCGAGTGGGGTGTTGTCCCAATCACACCCGCTGAACCCCTTCAGGGCTAGGCAGTCAATTGGACGGGTCCCAGAGTTAACCGGCCTTGGGGGATCTCCTAGTCGGCTCTGGTGCACCAACTCTCTCCACAACTACTCACCTAGCGTCTTTAGGGTGTGTCTACACCCTTCGCACTAGACCGGTTCAGGGCCCCTTTGCATATTAAGACTGGCAAAGGGTTACAAGCTTATGTCGAATATTACTTTTGTTTTAGATAAAATTTTATTAAAAGATATTCCTATAGTTATATCGGAAAAACGATGCACAAATACACAATGCCGTCAGAACAACTCCACATCTCAACGAGTATGTTCGTACATGCCACTGAATGTACTAATTTTGTCTGATAAAGGCATTTCAGCCCTTGAAGATTCGGCTCAAACAATGTTAGTGATTGATTTAGGTGTGCTATGTGTTAAAAGTAATGACGACGGTGTAAAATGTACCGGTAAACAAATTATTAACTACACATTGAATGATTTATTAATATTTGAAATTGATTTATGCGTTTATTTAAATGACATTCCAGACACTATGACATTATAAGGAAAATTATTTACACTGTTGTCAGTGATTGAGTATTTACCAAATATTCGCCATTACCTCGCGCACTGCAAGCGTCTGGATGACACTTGGGAAACATATGATGATTTAAGTACTAAAGTTACAAGGACTAAAAACCAGCAAATGAATGCTCATTGGTGCCGATTCTGTTGGTCACCGAACTTAACTAAACTATCACTAAAACTTCTTATTTTTGGTTAAGAGAATCCTAAAAGCTATTCTGCAAATAAGTTTCACTAAAATTAGAAACAATTTTGACACAATTATATTCGAGTTTGACAATCGTAAGTTGAGTAAACTATAGGCCAAAATAGAGATGACAAAACGCGTTCGACACAGATTATATTCAAAATAGTCGAATAAAGAACAATAAATTTGTCAAATCCATGATTTTTGTATCTGTCGTAACTTCGACAGACAAAAGTAAAATATTTTATTGAAAATTCGAATTTGATTTTATTATTAAATAAAGTTTATTTCAATGTGTTTGCGATGGTAGCAATGAAAATAATAAGCTCCAATAAATCGAAGCTCCATTAAATAGAATACAAGTGCCTCAAGCTGACCATGTGAAAGACCTTGGTATAAACCACGACAGACGTCTTCCTTGGAAAAACACATTTTCACTAAGAAAGTTTTACTGGTCACTGTTTGACCTGGAAAATAAAACAAAGCTATAATCGAGCCTTTATCCCTATGGCATTCAGCTATGGGGAACAGCATCATACTCTAATATAGAGATAACACAGCGATTTCAGACTAAGCTTCTAAGAACAATCACAAACGCCCCATTGTTGTACCAAATGAAGCTCTACACCATGATATAAAAATACCGACAGTAAAGAGGAAATAAAAAGCTATCTCAAGTCGTATAAAGAAAGAATTACTCGGTACCCATATATCCAGGCTAACAACCTAATGGATAAAAAAGGAATACACAGGCTAAAACACAAAATTCCACAGGATTTCATCGAACAAACTTAGCTTGTTGTTTCATAACTGTGTGGATTGTTTCATAACCTTGGATGTGTCAAAGGACACTTAACAAGCAAGACAGAACATGTCATAAAAAATACTGAATGTCCTAATACATAGTGGCAGATTGTAAGAAAAAGGTGACATAAAGAAATTGTCCAACATGAAAGGTATTTATCTCTGATTTTATATCTACTTACTAGAACTGTCTTACTTAATGTAAACTGACCAAATAAATTTAAAGCAGTAGCTGATAATAGCTAGGTATTTTCATGTCCTTTAAGAGCTTGTTCACACAAATATACCATTTAGAAATATATGTAGGTACTAATGTATATTTTATATTACTTCCTATTGCTTTTGCACCAGGGTTTCAGTGTTTTTTAATAACAAATTATACTTGTTTACAGGTACGAGTTTGACTGCTGCTATGAAAGCCACACCAAGCACCAATACTATTTAACCTCGCAAAGACAGCGAGGGAGGAGACCATTCTATGTGAAAAAGATGAGGAATGAGGGTGGCCTGAGAAAAGAATGGCACCCATGTCTTTATAGGAAGAATATAGGAAACAAAAACTTAATGAATAAACAAAAATGTAGCTTTATTATTTATAAAAATATACTGTTTTCTAGAAAAATGTCTCGTTATTTGTGTGTAACTACCACAACGTGGCTTTAGTCCTGCTGTTCTGTTGCGCTGGTGTCATAATATGGGTACATGGGATAACACATTGTATAATCACTATCTCCGTTGAGCTTTTTCACTAACTCATTCCATTCAAACCTGAGCGCCTACTGAGCCTCCTCCTGATTGAGCTTTCTCTATAAATCCGGTTTATGGTTCAGTAAAGTCTCCGGTATTCTCGTCGCCCTAGGAAAGGCCTATCAAGGACATCTTGTTCGTCTGTCCCAATCTAGGGAGTAAGTACAAAAATCTTTTTTTAGCCATTTGGAATGGGTTGGAACGGTCTTGCAATGTTTCCAACTGATAGTTGAACTCTAATAACTGAACTCTTTCTTGATAGTGTATGAAGCATACATAATAATTCACTCATTCCGTTCAAGTGAACGAACATATGTCAACAGTCAGTCTTCATTCGCAATCTGCCAGTGTAACACCTTTAACTATTTCTATTAAAATACAGTCCACTTTAAAGTGTTATTTATGTGGTTTTATTACCAGCGTCCGCCACATAATAATGGTCCTTCGACGAAAATAGTGTTCGCGGCAGATAATCAACTCTATATGTTGTGTGAGTGTGACTCAATTTTGTCGGCGTGGACTAGCGGAAGCGGTCATCAACAAACCCGCGTTGTCATCAGTTGTCATTCATCGCACCGCTCAACTATCGCGTCGCGTGCGAGGAGTACGGAGTCTAAACACAGCGTGCTCAGCAGACAGCGCGCCTACGCGGACGAGCGAGAAGAGTGTACGCGTGCGAACGAGAACCGCGATCAACTCGGCCGCCGGTTGGTCGGCGACGTCGAGAGTTCCAGAAACTTCTAGCAAACTCCATAGCTGCCGGAAGTTATCCGCCGATTTTCAACATTTTCATCCATTGTCCGACGCCATAATCCGCCATTTTTGTGGTGTTCTATCAAGTGAAGTGAATCACACGTCTCATTTTTTTCCGCATTGTGCAATCATTGCATTCTGTACAACTAAGTAGCATCCATATATGCGCAAAATTGCTATTATTGCAAGTTTTTATAATTTGTGTAGTTACACAAACCTTTTAAGCCATCATGGCAAACAATTTAAAACGCCTAATACTGGCCAGGGGCCAGGCAAAAGGAACGATAACCACATTATGTAAGTTTGTTGAGTCCGAGGATATCGACAAAGCCCCTATAAGGGCGCTTATGGTCAAGAAGGACAGGTTGGTCACCGCCTTTTCAGAATATAGCTCATTTAACATTGATATATCTGTTCTAGATGAAAATAACGATGAAAACTTTGGCCACTATGAATCCATATATTTATGTGCCTTAGCCGCATTCGAAGATGCCATCGAAGAAAAATCTAGCCCAGGTAAATCTCCGAAACCCGGAGCAGAGCGTGACGAGGAAGAAAAAGACGCTATGAAACGTCTCCCACCTATAAATATTTCCAAGTTTGGAGGTGAGGTAGGTGACTTCCACGACTTCATCAGCCTATTTAAAAGTGTCATCGACAAGAACACTAAACTATCACAATGTGATAAATTCTATTATTTAAAAACCTATTTAAGTGGCGAAGCCGCCGAACTCATTAAACATTTATCGCTAACTGCACATAACTATGCAACCGCACTGCAATTGCTCAGCGAGCGATATGATAATAAAAACAAGGTCGTTAATTATCATGTTAATTCTATATTAGACCTAAAGCCTATTTCTAAGTGCACTGCCTTAGCTTTAAGAGAAATCATTTCTCAAACCAGACAGCATTTAGCTGCCTTAAAAAACATAAATATACCCGTTCAACATTGGGATGCAATTATTGTATGCATTTTGCAACGCAAGCTCGACATACACACATTAAGGTGCTTTCATCTAGAAACAAAATCAGAGGCTGACCCTGACTTAAATTCACTTCTTAAATTTTTAGAACAACGGGCAGCAGCACTTGAAACTGTGGCAGACAGCCAAACATCCTCAAATTGTGCAGTGAACAGCGGCCGCAGGACAGGTTTGGTAGCCACTAAGGAGGTAAACAAAAATACACAAGTATGCAAATTTTGTAAGACTAAAAATCACCAACTATATAAATGTGAAAAATTTAAACTTGCCTCGCTATCTGATCGTTTCGGCTATGTAAAGACCAATGAGTTGTGTACCCTATGCTTAAACAAACACCTGTCAAAGTGTAAATTTGCCTTTAAGTGTTCAATTTGCAAACAAAACCATAATAGTTTACTGCATAAAAATGAGCCTGAACAGGAGTTAAAGCAAGTTTCATTATCTATGAATAAATGTGTTGATGTTTTATTGCCTACTATAAAGGTAAACATAACTGACAAGTTAGGTCAACAATTTCAAGTTAGGGCTCTTTGTGACTCAGGTAGTCAGGTTTCCTTTGTGTTATCAGACCTAACAGAAAAAATTGATTGCAGGTTAGTCAATAACTATACCTATATTAAAGGAATATGTGGTCAATCCAACACAGTTCCTCATACTGCTACTTTTAACATCTCTTCTACTCTCAACACTTACAAGACTCAAATAGTATGCTGTGTAGTGCCAAACATCACTAGTGATTTACCTCAGTGTGAGATAGATACAGATAATTTAAAAATTCCTTCATACGTCAAGTTAGCTGACACAGAATTTTATAAAACTGGAAAAATAAGTATCTTATTAGGTTGTGACGCTTTCTTTAAAATCTTATTGCGTGAACAACTACCTATTATCCCTAAAGGTTTGTATTTACACAACACCCACTTTGGGTATATTGTGGCTGGAAGGGTGAAGACTAGAAGTTACTCTCCGGTAAGTAAGTGTACCAAACACATTTTAAAAAACAGTGAATGTGATAGCACCCAAAATATAGAAAAGACTTTAGAGCAGTTTTGGAAGTGTGAGCAAGTGACAGAAGTTTTCACTGAGTCGGCTTCTGAAGAAGCTCTTGCTGAAAAAATCTTTTCTGAATCTGTAATATTGAAAGACAATAAATTTCAAGTTAACTTACCTTTAAAACAAAATTTTGATCAATTAAACATGGGAGATTCTTTCATAAGAGCTTTACAACGTTTTAACAATTTAGAAAAAAGACTTCACAAAGATGCTGAACTTTTCAGAGGTTATAAAGCGTTCATTGACACTTACATTTCAATGGGTCATGCTAAATACATTGATATTCAAACATATGATTTAAAAGCTGGTCAGGTATACTTTCTACCACACCATCCAGTATTAAACGAAAATAGCAAAACTACAAAACTAAGAGTCGTTTTTGATGGCTCAATGGCTACTAATCAAGGTTTTTCTTTAAATGACATGTCGCTCAATGGGCCTTGCATCCAAAATGAGTTATTTAATATATTGATTCTCTTCAGATTACATAAATATGTGTTATTTTCTGACATTCAAAAAATGTTTAGAGAAGTTAACCTCAACCCAGCACACTGTGCTCTTCAAAATATATTGTGGAGAGATTCACCACAAAAGGAAATACAGTGTGTTCAGTTGCAAACAGTCACCTATGGACTTAAAAGCTCACCATTTTTAGCTACAAGATGTTTAAATGAGTTAGCTTTCAGATTTGCGCATACTTACCCTGAAGGTGCACACATATTATTGAATCAATGCTATGTCGATGATGTTTGTACCGGTAGTAACGACTTACAAAAATTACTTGATATGAAAAACCAATTAATTGCCATTTTAAACCTTGGTGGTTTTAAACTTCATAAATGGAGTTCAAACAGTGAGCATATATTAAGGGACATTCCCTGTGCTTTACAGATTTCAAATGAAATTGATTTATGCAAAAGTGATGATCAATATGTGAAGACCTTGGGTATCAAATATAACACACAAACGGATGTATTGAACATTTCCTGTCCACAAACTGAGTTGTTAGATGTCTACACCAAGCGTCAGACATTAAGTTTCATTAGCAAACTCTTTGATCCACTGGGTCTAGTAGGTCCAATTATTGTACTTGCAAAAATAATCATGCAACAAACATGGTTAGAGAAGGTTTCATGGGACTCACCATTGCCACTGAACTTAAATAAAAAATTTAAATGTTTTGTTGATAATTTATCAAGAACAGGTTGTATTCAAGTAAAAAGAAATATTGACACACAAAACTCAACATGTATTGAACTAATAGGGTTTGCAGATGCCTCTCAGAAGGCTTATGGTTGTTGTGTTTATTTAAGAACCATTAACAGCAATGATCAAGTAAATGTTGAGTTGTTATGCTCAAAATCAAGGGTAAATCCCATAAAATCATTAACCACACCAAGATTAGAGTTGAATAGCGCTTTGATACTAGCAAAACTATCAAAAAAGTTGTATGATCAACTAATTAAAAATAATTTTGCCATTAAGGTACATTTATAAGTAGATTCTCAAATTGTTCTTGCTTGGCTTAACACAGAGCCCACAAAATTGTCTGTTTATGTTGCAAACAGAGTCAAAACTATCTGTGATCTCACACAAAATGCCTCATGGTCATATGTCAGTACCGTTGAGAATCCTGCAGACTGTTTGTCTAGGGGTATAGAACCTCACTTACTTAAAAACAACCAGTTATGGTGGCATGGGCCACAATTTTTACATAGTAAGAATTACACACATGAATCTACAAATATCAAAATTCCTAAGGAAATTCCTGAACTTAAGCTTTGTAATATTACATTGACTTCTGAATCAAATAAAGATTTCAGTTTATATTCATATTATTCGGATATTAACAAATTGAAAAGAATTATTGCCTATATTTACAGGTTTTTTAACAATTGCAAAGTAAAGAAAGAAGATAGGGTCTCCGGACATCTAAAAATAAAAGAACTTCAATTTTCACTCAAAAATATAATTAGACAAGATCAAAAACAACATTTAAGTGAGGAAATGAATTGTATCATGTCCAAGAAACCCATTAAATCCAATTTGAAATCCTTAAATCCATTTTTAGATGGAATAGGTATCCTCAGAGTAGGAGGTAGGTTACACAATGCTAACATACCATATGATCAGAAATATCCTATCATATTACCCAAAGAATCATACATTACACGTTCAATAATTAACAATGAACACAAATGTTTGTTACATGCTGGGAAGAAGTTGACCCTAGCCAGTTTATGTCAAAGGTTTTACCTAATTAATGGACTTAGAGAAGTCAAAGGAGTAATTCACAAATGTTTACTGTGTTTCAAGCTAAGAGCCAAGGCATCAGAGCAAATGATGGGATCTCTTCCTTCAGACAGGGTGAACCCCAGCCGACCTTTTGAAAAGGTAGGAATCGATTATGGCGGTCCGTTTTCAATAAAATTACACCGTATTAGGAAACCAGTAATTTTAAAAGCATACATAGCATTATTTGTTTGTTTCACAACAAAGGCCATTCATATTGAGTTGGTATCAAATTTAACAACTGAATGTTTTTTACAGGCATTAAAAAGATTCATTTATCGTCGCAATAAGCCATCTATTATTTATTGTGACAATGGTTCTACCTTCAAGGGTGCCAATAATCAGTTGCATGAGTTATACTCATTACATTTTAATCAGGTACATCAGGAGAAAATTATAAACTCAACTTCAGATCTTGGTATTGAATTCAGTTTTATTCCTTCTTATTCACCAGTATTTGGAGGCCTATGGGAAGCAGGAATTAAGAGTGCTAAATATCACTTAAAAAGAGTTGTAGGCAAACAGATACTAACCTATGAAGAGTTGAATACTGTGATAATTCAAATAGAAGGGTTATTGAACTCCAGGCCTTTACTTTCTTTGCCAAGTATTGACCCAAATGACATGTCTTATTTAACTCCTGCTCATTTTTTGACAGGTGCTTCTATTACATCATTCCCTGAACCTGATGTAACAAATGTGCCCACAAACCGTTTGTCATTTTGGCAGCAATGTACTCACATGGCTCAATCCTTTTGGAAAACTTGGTCAAAACAATATTTGACTCAGTTACAAAATAGGCCAAAATGGCACAATAGTGTACCAAATATTGAAAAAGGGGTATTGGTGCTACTCAGAGTTGATAACACCTCTCCATTAACATGGCCAGTGGCCAGAGTAGAACAGACTTTCCCTGGATCAGATGGCAAGGTCAGGGCATTATCTGTAAGAACTAATAGTGGTAAAATCATGCGTACTAGTGTTATGAAAGTTTGTGTACTTCCTATTTATGAATAAATTATACTTAATAATTTACCTCTGTGTGGCTGCTGGACATGTCATGTGAACTTGTTCATTTACTAGGCTAAATACGTAGGGTATAAATATCGTTAGTTAAGCCAACTTTCTGTTAAAAAAAATCACTTAAATTAATAATCATAGTTGAACTTAAACATGATGTAAACAGATATAGCATACTCAATAGATTCATAATTATACTTTAAGAAGGTAAAATGTAATATAAATATGTGCACATCTATTTTGTAATAGACACATACCAACCTATTTAAAATGCATAGTACATAGGTACTTAAATGAACGTAACATTAATGTATGTTATGTATGTATAAGTACAATAGGTTTTATAATCACAACAATTTAGTAAGTAGTTTTCCAGTTATTGATTAATTAAATTTACTTTGTTAGATTATTCCTTAGTAATTCTGTACATAACAATTTAAAGGATTTCAAAAGAATTGAAGCATCCAGTAAGTAGGTACCTAAATAGTTAAGCATTTTTGTTTATATTATAAAATAGTAAATAAGTAGTACCCAAGTTTAAACAGTTTATTTATACTTGTGAAAAGGACACAAATGTTCCTATTTGTCTAATATTCAGTAAATTTAAGATTAAGTTACATTTTGGTTTGTATTCAAACTATAGCCTTTTGGTTTCTTTGTCGGCGTTGCCATTTATGTATGAAGCATACATAATAATTCACTCATTCCGTTCAAGTGAACGAACATATGTCAACAGTCAGTCTTCATTCGCAATCTGCCAGTGTAACACCTTTAACTATTTCTATTAAAATACAGTCCACTTTAAAGTGTTATTTATGTGGTTTTATTACCAGCGTCCGCCACAGATAGTTAAAAAAAAATAGTTTCTTATTTCACAGAATCTGGAAATGGATTTATCCACTTGTTTTCCAAATTATACACATACATAAACTCATGCCTTCTTCCCATGGGGGTAGGCAGAAACTATAGAATGCCACCAGCTACACTCCTTACATGCTCCTACTGCTTCGTATATGTTCATACATTTAAGTTTGGTCATACACCCACGCCGGTTGCGAGTACTACGCACCTGACCTTTTTGACAAACATCATTAATGAGGTCACTTTAAGTCTTTCTGGGGCGTCCCTTCCTGGCATTTCCACTCACATCTGCCTTGTAAATACCTTTTGTTCATTCATCCTCTCAACATGACCAAACCATCTAAGCATACTCTTTTCAATTTTTGTCACTACATCTTCCTTTAAACCGCATCGTTGCCTTATCACATCAATTTTCAGCCTATCATTTATAGTCACACCACACATGCTTCTCAAGGAACGCATTTCCACAGCATTTACTCTACTTTCATGCTTTTTCCAAATTATAACTAAGTCATTAGATGTTCAGTACAAAAATACCTCTAAGTTATCACGAATAAATTTCTAATATCAATAATTTTATTATTTCTTTCTGCCGCATCGACAACAGCTGCAATCACATAAGCGTCCTTACTGATCTAAGATTTTCCAAAACCACAAGCATCCAAACTTTCAAGAAATCTAAGAGAAATGTGGTTTGTAAATTTTAGTTCATGACAACTAATTTTATTCCACACCTTTTTAATCGCGATTAAAAATAATCTGATTTAGTTTGAAAATTACAATTTTAGGTGAAAAACGTCAAATTCAGAATAGCATAATTGCCATTTTCACTAAATTGAATAACTAAAATGACATTAGTGCTGTCAAACTATAATATAGTTAATTTATGTCACTTTAGTTAATTTCAGAATTGGAAACGTCGTCTAACTAAACGAAATTTTGGTGATTTTGGGTCTAGTTTAGAGAATTTTGTGACAAGAGAATCGGCACCATTGTATTTTAAACGCAAATGGTAAATTATAACTGATTTTTATCAAAACGTTTATTTTCAATTTAGGCCTTGCATTTTAAAGTTGGAAAATAACTTCAAAACTCCTTTATTTGTAATACTGATTGACTATATTTTTAATACGCGGTTTTGGTACACTCTTTTTTTCTTTTGACTTTAGTTTGTTATATATTATTATATTATTTTTGATGCTGGTAACATCGACTGAACGGAAATCTTGGGGAACTCATGCATCAACGAGATGATTCACATTTTTAACAGCACAATACTCAGATTATACGATCGTCATGCCCCTATCCGTCGGGTCAAAGTCAAGTATGCTCCTGCTCCCTGGCTTACTCCTGCCATTAAGGATGCGATGGCAAGTAGGGACAGAGCCAAAAGGAGGTTAAAACGCTGTCCTTCCGAGCGCTACTTGAAAGCGTTTAAAGTGCTGCGTAATCGCTGCAGTCGTGTGTGCAGAGATGCAAAGAGACGTTACTTCCATAATTCTCTCGACAACCGTAACTCTTCAGAAGTCTGGAAGTTTCTAAAAACTGTCGGCATTGGTAAGTCTCCTGTTGCTTCCAGTAATGGCACTGATGTGTGTGCTCTTAACAAACATTTCACCCACCCCCTTGTTACGTTGGATCCGCACGTCAAATCGGTTACTTTAAATAAACTTTCACGCTTGCCTATGCCGCAGTGTCCTTCTTTTGTGCTAAGTCCTATAGGTGAAAGTGAGGTCAAAAAATCTATTTGTGCTATCTCCTCCTCTGCAGTTGGTAATGACAATCTTTGCTCAAGAATGATTTCTCCTATCCTCCCCACATTGCTACCCATCCTGACCCACATTTTTAATTTCTCCTTGTTTTCTTGTACTGTTCCTGAGGTCTGGAAACAAGCTCATATCATCCCCTTAACCAAAATTCCTAACCCGGTCTCTCCGACCGACTTCCGACTAGGGCATCCATTCCGGAATTCCGGAATTTCGTAACTCCGGAATTCCGGATGGTTTTTTCGATATTTCAACTCCGGAATTGGGCTCAATTTATCGTATTTCGATATTCATTATTTTTAATTTAAGAATGTGTTTAATTTTTCAACTCATCGTTTTACGCGCAATTGTTCCTGCGCGTGTATCATCATGTAGTAACTAGACGAGTCACTAGACTACCCTATGGTACCGCACCGGCACCGCCCCCGCGCATCCCTCTCCCCCCAGCGGCCAGTCAGTCGCGCGATTAGTTGCCCACGAGTGTTTGACGGGAGGAGAGCGCTGCGCAGTTGCGCACCAGTGAGCACATTTACGAAAAGGCAATTTATGACAAAATGTAAGTAGTTTTTAACATAATTGCGTTAAATCTAAGTGTTATGTTTTCAGTGTGTATGTGTACTTCTACTATTTCTTATTCTGTGATATTATGTAGTAATAGTAACTACTGTCAACATTTATTCTTGCGATTATTGCACATAGATCACATCAAGCTGGCCAGTGGATGAGCGGACCATTTATTCATAACTTACTATTTACAATACCTACCTACACCGCGCTATTTGTAAGACTAGCTGGTTTAAAAGACGTGTTTGTCTCTATTTTTTATGTTATGTCAGCAAATCTTCGAACATATCATGGTAAACTTGAGAGCTCCCTAGTCTCGCACGAAGTTACCGCGAGTTTTGTTTCACAGTGCAACTGATTATGCAAAAAGGAATTAATTGAGGCTGTTTGTCTATTCTGTACTGTACATAAAGTACATATATGCATACAATGTATAGCAAATTAAGGCAATTTCAGCAACTACGAAAAACGACAATATTTCGTGCGAGATAAGGACGCCCTCAGTTGTTACGTACGCTTAGGTATCTACCTCCTGCGTATGTACTGATAAGTAGGTAAGTATAGTAGACAGATACTTGCATAAATACGAGTATCTGCAAGTATCTGTCTACTGTACAATTGCACAGAAATGTGTATGTATTATGCGTAACGTGCCTGATTTACATATTTTTTCTTTTTTCACTTTAAGGTCGTCGTCGAAAAAAAAGGAATGTCAGTACAAAGAATTCACCAATAAAAGGACAACGACCAATTTATGGACTCATTTTCTTCGTGCAAGTGACGGTCAATCTGCAAAATGCAAAATTTGCAAAAAGATCTTGAAAACAGTTGGTGGTGCTACTACTGGCTTACACACGCATATGAGAGCAAAACATGCAATAAATGTAGATTTGAAGGAAAGTGAAGATGACAACTCTACATCGGCATTGAGCATGACTGATGTTACTCCAGGAACTTCAAACCAAAGACAACCGATACTGACTACAGAAACTAAGAAAAGGAAAATGATGACAGATTTCTTCAGTTCCAAGTCTAATGAAAAAATGGAGGTGATCATATCGCGAATGGCAGCACTGGACGGTTGTTCTTTCCGTTTGTTTGTTGAGAGTCAAGATCTCCAAAAGATGTTCAAAAAAAGTGGCCACGATCTACCTAAATCGCCGAGTACAATAGCAAAAATAATATTTACTCAAGCTGAAGAAGTCAAAGCAGACATAAAAAATAAAATACAGAAGTTAAAAACAGAAGGCCACAGATTCGCATTCGCACTGACTTTGGACGATTAGCGAGATCATCTCGCTAAATTCGGCGTGTCTTTGGATGAGGACGTCGTTAGCCTTACAACCGACGGTGCGAGCGTGATGACGAAAATGGGGACATACTGCAACGGCTATCACCAATTATGTCTCGCCCACGGTATTCAGCTCGCGGTAATTGACACGCTATATAAAGATACGAACGAAGAAAGAGAACTCCAGCCGGTATCCATTAACGAGGCAATGGATTCAGATAAAGACAGCGAATCTGAAAGCGACGAGGACGCAGATTCCGCACCACCACCAACAAATGACAGTCGTTTAGAAATTGAAGCTCCCACTGCTCGGGTTGAACCAAAAACATACAAGGAACTTATAGAAAAAGTTCGGCGCCTTGTAAGGTCTGTAAGAAAGTCACCTCTAAAAGCTGATTTGTTACGACAATACGTCAATGCGGAACACGGTAAAGACATACAACTGCAGCTAGATTGTCGCACGCGCTGGTCAAGCATGTCGGACATGATCGGAGTATTTTTGAAAATAAAAGACTCCGTTCTGAAGGCTCTAATAGATTGGAAATCTGAGGTTTCCTTTTCAGATGATGACATTCAAACACTGAACAACATTCATCATAGCTTGAATGTCATAAAACTGTCTGTTCTCACATTGTGCCGACGTGATGCGACTCTTTATACAGCTGACACGGCTTTGCGATTCATGCTTAAAAAACTCGACGAACAAAATAATTTTTTAAGTGCTAGGCTGGCTACAAACTTGAAAAATCGTATCAAGCAAAGGCGACTTCTACTTGCAGGTGTTTTGCACTATCTGCACAATTCTAACGACTTCTTTAGACAAGCAGATGATGAAACTTTTATAAAACCAAAAAGCGACGAAATTTGCGAGATTATTGTTACTCTGCTACGCCAGCTTAATTACAAGCCCTACACTACAACTACCACTGAGCATGCAGAAAATCAAGATGACTCTTCGTCTTCTGCTTCTGATGTTGACGTTGCAGTTGATGATTTAACACTACAAGAACAGCTTGATAAAGAGCTACATAAATGCCAAACAAAGCCCCGTAAATATACAACTAAACATTTTGACCTTTCTGGATTTGTCAAATTTGAAAAAGCGATGTATGATAATGGTGGAGAGCGAGGTGTATATCTGACACAAGCTTATAATTATTTAAATATTATACTTCCTACGAGTGTGGAGAGTGAACGGGTATTTTCAAGCGCCGGTTACTTTTGTAACCGAATACGAAGCTCACTCTCTGACAAAATGTTAGATTCGTTAATTCTCTTGAGAACTCATTATCAAGAACAGCGTAGCACATAGAGTAGACCGCTTTTCTTGATAGTGAGTTTCATATATTTAGGTGTTTCTTTCTTGTGATAATTTTAATTATAATATTTGCTGTTGAGCTCTTAATTTGTTGATTTGTTTTAAGAAGTTTAGTTAGACTTGTTTAATTTTAATGATTGTGATGTGATTTGTGAACTGATTATGTCATGTCAAGATTGTTGTTAAACATGATAAATCTGAGGAGAGACTTAAGTGCTCATTTTAATATTTTGATTTTAACTACCTAGTAATGTCTAAACTACTCTAAAGCGTGATATTTCTTGTGTTCATTTAATTATGTTATTTTTCACTAATATTTTAAGGCTCTCAAATTGTTAATTTTTAAGTTTTTAAAAAGTTTAGACTTTCCTAATTTTAAAATATTGTTAACTGGCAATGGTGCCGATTCCTTTGTTCACAAACTAAACTAAATTTAAGTTCAGTGCATCTTTTTCTTTCTATTTCATGAAGAAAAGGACAGAATATAAATTTTAGTTTAGTTCTGTCAAATTAATCAGCGCCTGTCACTACTCTATACAAGTTTAGACGCGATTAAAAACTTGCCCACTAAAATTACGTCAATTTACGTCAAGCGCTGATTAATTTGACAGGACTGAACTTATATTTATCTTCTGTCCTTTTCTTAATGAAATAGAAAGAAAAAGATGCACTGAACTTAAATTTAGTTTAGTTTGTGAACAAGGGAATCGGCGCCAATGTCGTATCAAGACTGAGTTAAAGACTGATGTTAGAAATGATTAAAAGTTACTCGAGGTGTTTTTGTTTTTTTTTTTTAAATATTTCGGATCCAGTTCCGGAATTCCGGAATTCCGGAGTTGAGAGCCCAATATCGTAGATTAACTCCGGAATTGAAAACCTTCCGATACTGGATGCCCTACTTCGGACCCATTTCTATCCTCCCATTTCTCTCTAAAGTTCTTCAGCACATTGTTCATCAGCAAGTTTCTGCCTTTCTATCCTCGAATTGCCTTCTTAGTCCTTTTCAATCTGGTTTTCGACCCGGTCATAGCACAGTAACGGCTCTTCTGAAGGTCACTGATGAAATTCGCTTGGCTATGGACAACAAATCTCTCACCTTGCTTGTACTTCTGGACTTTAGCAGTGCCTTTAACTCTGTCGATTTCGACATCCTTCTAGGGATCCTTAAAAGTTTCAATTTCTCTTCTTCTACTGTAGATTGGTTCGACTCCTATCTTAAAGGCCGGACGCAGCGGGTTCATCTCGTAGAGACTTCTACTGACTGGTGTACTCTTACCACGGGTGTGCCTCAGGGTGGCGTTCTCTCTCCTCTTCTCTTTTCTATTTTCATTAACTCGGTCACCAGACTTATCTCTTCCCACTTCCATCTCTATGCCGACGATCTGCAGCTTTACTATCACTTCTTTAGGCAAGATGCGGAAGCAGCCG
The DNA here is from genome assembly GCA_905333075.3 of Atethmia centrago. Classification (NCBI taxonomy): domain Eukaryota; kingdom Metazoa; phylum Arthropoda; class Insecta; order Lepidoptera; family Noctuidae; genus Atethmia; species Atethmia centrago. Next base: position 14,515,518 of record HG995393.1, read on the forward strand.
TGTCTGCCATGAACCATGACCTGGATTTGATTAGCGAGTGGTCGCGGTCCTTTGGACTGCAAATCAACCCTAAGAAATCCCAGGCCATAATTATCGGTGGAAGGTATATGCGGAATAGGCTCGATATTGCGTCGCTGTCTCCACTCTGTCTGAATGGAGTTCAGATTGAATACGCAAATACAGTTAAAAACCTGGGGGGTGACCTTGGACTCTTACCTATCGTGGACTACCCATGTTGCTCAAGTCAGTCGCAAAGTGCACTACACGTTCCATTCGTTGAAATGCCTCCAGAGCTTCTTGCCCTTGAATACCAAAATCTCCCTTGCTCAAACTCTCATACAGCCCATCATAGACTACGCTGATACCTGTTATTTGGATGCCACCGAGGAGCTTTTAAATAAACTTGAGCGTTTGCAAAATATCTGCATTCGTTTTGTTTTTAACCTTAAAAAGTATGATCATGTTTCTAACTTTCGCAAGATTCTCAAGTGGCTCCCCATTCGTCTTCGCAGGAACTCTCGGATATTGTGTCTGCTATTTAACATCCTTCATAAACCTAGTATGCCATCCTATCTGCGGGAACGTTTTTCCTTCGCCCGTCCTTCTGATGCACCTTGCAGGTCGTATCTTAGAAATCTCCTTAAATCCCCTCCCCACTCTACCGACTTCTACTCCTACTCCTTCACTGTGCACGCGGTTCGGCTGTGGAATTCACTTCCACCTGACATTAGGGACTGCCAAACTGTTGCTGTTTTTAAAATAAGAGTGAAAGAACACTATCTTTCCACTTTGCCATAGTTGAAAATTATGTATTTACTCGTATTATTTTATACTATTAATTATAAGTATATAAGTATTTTAGTGATATTTATTTTAGAAGTATGTATTTATGTAAGTATATTCTCATAGTGTATAATTAAATTAGTGAATAGTTTTATTTTGTTTTTATGTATTTTGTTTTCTCTTTTACCTTACACACGTTGTCTACATCTCTATGTCTACTGTCCTATTGCAGGTATGCTGGAAGAGATTTCATTAGAAATAAGCATCACCTTTGTACGTTTTTTTCTGTTCCTTTCTTTTTTGTCTGTTTATATGTGTGTACATAAACTGTTAAATAAATAAATAAATAAAACACTTTTCCGTCATTTACAATACCTTGTATTAACAATTGTTAATATTTGATTATGAAAATATATTTGTTATTCGTATACTTATTGTTTATTGTAAACCAAAATTTTCACTTACTTCGTCAAATTAACTACCTATTCTTAGGTAGATAGGTAAACAAAAACCAAAAAGTACACCTTTTTCAAAATCATTGTTAATAATAAAAATAAAAGTTTATAGATGAAGTCCAGGTCTTTTTATAAGGTACTTATTATGCAGTTTTCGTTGGCATAAAGAAATAAAGCATATTTCTTTATATTTGCTGAAAGTAATCCTCCCTAGCCGCGCCACATACTTTAAAGATTAATTAATCAAAATGTTAAAAAAAAGTTTCTTGAGAGAAAAAAGTATCAACGAAGAGTAGAGAAAAGGTACTATTATATAAATTTATTTATGGATAGTTAATATTAAATATTGCAAAATTGACTTGCTGCAGAATATACCTTCCAGCCGGACCACACCCTACGACCAATAGCTCCTTAACTAAAGGGGTTTATTGGACCATATTTATCGTATGCAAAGTACTCTTTAGGTAGTTTTTTTCGGGATATTGATTTATTAATAGTTCATTATACTCTATTTAATTTGAGGTGGCGCGGCCAGAGAGCACTGCCTGGCGGCCGGACCACATAAATTGTTAATTAAAAAGATATCTCTTGAGTTACTAAATATATATATATATATATATATTCCGATGAAAGTAGACTTTAGGTAGGTATTATTTCGCATCTGAGTACTAAACTGTGGTCCGGCCACAGAGGAACACACTTGAAAAGCGCCTTTCAGCGGAAGCAGTACTTGTTAACAAAATTCTAATGACAATGGATTTGGGTAAATTTCGTTCAAATCGTGCTTTATGATATATTGGAGCACATGTTTCTCGTCTTTATTAGAGTTCGGTAAATTTAGGACCATATTTTGTAACCCCTCATACAACTGATAAGGTTGGAAGTCACTGTTCTTATCAGAAATATCGATTATTTCATTCACATTAATTTCGTGCGCCGAAGAGTGGAATATCTTTAAGTTGAGAATTAATTCTAATGTATTATTATAGGAAAACCCTTGTAGCGTGTGCTTTTGGATTTTCCATACTTTTTCAAATGTATTTTCGGCTGTGAGGCGCGAGGTCCTTTGCACCGCGAAGCCGTGGGCGGTGGCCCACACCGCCCACGCCTTACGCCGCCTCTGCTATGATGAATAGCCTATTGCCTCAACATGCTATACTAAATAATAGAACTATTCGATTAGATCTATCTATCATAAAATTTTCTGCTGAACTATCACAACCTCTTGTCTATTTTCCACATTATTCTCCACTCTTTACCATTACCTAACCCATATTTATTTATTTATTTATTTATTTATTAAAACTGTATGCACAAGTATAAAAAAAAATAATACCGTACAAAGGCGGACTTAATGCCTGAGGTATTTTTTACCAGTCAACCTTAGGATGATGCAGAGAAGACACATGGCAGGTGCAACTTAAGGGATAGATAACACGAAAATAACTTTACAATACAAGAATACATACGTAGATACATACATATAAACAGAATAAACTTTGTCAGGAGAAATAACGATCGGTAGTGGGGAAATATCGATCAGTAGAGGAAAAAACGAATCCAGCAAAATATCAGCGCTGGGATGTTTCTGCCAACTTCTTACGTATATGTTCACGTGCCTTCAGTTTAAAAGACAACCGACTGGTCACCGTTCTGATGTTCAGAGGGAGCGCATTCCAAAGAAAGACGGCCTGGACAAAGAAAGAAGAGCGAATGAAACCAGAGCGGTGAGAAGGACATCGAAGAAGACGATTGTTGGTGGAACGAAGATTTTTACTATGGGCAGAGCACAAGTATTGAATATGGGAAGTCAGGTAAGAAGGAGAAGTGGGTTTGTTGAGAATAGAGAACAACATAGACAGAGCCCTCACCTCTCTGCGCTGACGAATGGGTAACCATTTTAGAAGCACACGGTGTGCGGATACATGGTCATACTTACGAAGATTGAAAACGAATCGAATGCAATTATTGAGAAGTCTGTCAAGTTTATTGAGGAGATCTGCATTCAGGTATTTACCCTACAACTACCTTCTAACTGTTTGGTGTATAAGTTGAAGCGGTTGGAAGATTGGACGACACACAGAATTGAGCAAAAGGGAATATGAGATTATGAGTAAGAAAGAGGGATGGATGGACTTACTTGAGAACCTTCTGGACGAAGCACGTTGACTCAAGGGGCAGCCTTAGCAGACGTCCCACGTGTTCACGACTTTCTTCCTTTCACTGTGATGCACTATCACTTGAGTTTTAAATGTTACACTTGTGTCGGCCAACACTTATACATAGAGAGAGTTTAGAGTTTTGATATAGTAGCGGATTATTTGCGGAGCGGCGCGGTACGTGAGCGGTTGCAGTAGAACACACACTGGTCCATGCGAGTTTTTTTTTTTTTTTTTCAAACCACAGTGGATATATATGCGGTGATTGGCTTTCGCCACGGAGGAAGTGCTTCTGATTCGGCGTGCGACGAGCGTGCCTCTCGTTCTGTTGTATGGGAATTGGGAAGGAAGGAAATATAGCTCAAAACTGCGGTCGGAAATATTATAATTTAACTTATTTCAAAACTTGCGCGAGCATCCTGCCCGGATTTGAGGATATGTAATATTCTCAAAAGGAAAGAAATTATATTAAAGCGGACTAAGAAAAGAAAATATTTTAAATATGTTAACTACAGCTAAATTAGGTAATTACGCGGTGATGTTATTGAGAAGGTAAAGGACATAGTTTGACAACGGGTCTCTTGAAAGAGCCACTGCATGTCTTCACCATAGCAACGCGGGTTGTCCCATCCTTGCCGGGAAAAACTTCAGTGATCACACCCATTGGCCAACGTAAAGGAGGGACATCATCCTGATGCACGAGAACTACTGTACCAATCTTAATATCGTCTGCGGCGTTCAACCATTTTTGTCTGACTTGAAGATTATGTAAATATTCTAAACGCCACCTCTTCCAGAAACTACAAACCATCTGGTCAAGCAATTTTTTGCGGCAAGTCAGAGATTTCGTTGTTTCGGGAACATTCACGACAGGCAACGAAGTTAACGGAGAAGCCATTATAAAATGAGCGGGTGTAAGCGGTTCTGGGTACGGATCCTCATTCAGGACACAGAGCGGTCTTGAATTTAGAACTGCCTCAATTTCAGTGAGAACAGTCGAAAGCTCCTCATAGGTAAGGAGTTGAGAACCGATAACACGGTATAAATGCGTTTTAGTAGATTTAATATTTGATTCCCACAACCCTCCAAAGTGGGGAGCGCGGGGTGGAATCATTTTCCACTCTATGCGGTAGCGGTTAACAAGTAGTTCTTGCAGTTGAGCCTTGGCTCCAACGAAATTGGTTCCGTTATCGGAATATAAATAAGAGACAGGTCCTCTGCGGGAAATGAATCTTTTAAAAGCGGAAATAAAAGTGTCCGATGACACGTCGGTAACCAATTCAATATGAACTGCTTTGGTAACGAAACAAATGAATAAGCATATGTAAGCCTTCTGATTTCTCTGACCTCGGCGTCTACATAACGTTACTTTAATGGGACCAGCGTAATCCACACCCGTATGAACAAAAGCTTTAGTCTCCTGTACGCGACAAGCGGGTAAATCAGCCATCTTTGGGCTGGGGTGAGAAGGAGAAACTTTAAAACAAAAGTTACAAGCATGTAATCTTTGTCTGATGACACCTCTAGAAGAGAGGATCCAATATTTTTGACGTAACAGAGATCTAAGAAGGCTTACACCGGCATGACAATAAATACGGTGATAATAGTTTACTATAACATGTGTAAAATTATCATGTTTAGGTAAAAGAGCGGGATGCTGAGCTTCATAAGGAAGGTTCGCATTTGACAATCTGCCGCCGATTCTAATTATATTATGCTCGTCTATGAAGAGATCGAGTTTTTTAAATTGTGAACGAAGTTTTTTACTTTTAATTTCGTCATAAACATCTTTAAAATGAAATTGTTGAATACAATGAATTAAATAAATTTCAGCGGTAGCTAATTCACGGACAGTAATTGACTTGTGTGACTTATCGTAAGGAATAATACGCAAAAATCTCAGAATGTATACAATTATGCGCAATATTTTATTTAATGATGCAAATTTTTGAGAAAGACTATATATTAAATTGGGTTCTGATACGGTAAGTACCAATGTTAGAGTTTTATTATTAAATTCAGGCAATTGTTCGTTGCATGAAGAAACAAAAGGAGTGATAGGCCACTCAGCAGTTGGGCGCAGAAGCCACTCAGGGCCATGCCACCATAAATCGTGTTTTAGTAACTGTTCAGGTAGAAGACCTCGAGACAGACAGTCACTAGGATTTTCCTTTCCGTTAATATGATAAAAATGCTTAGGATCAAGATTTTCTTGACATTTAGCGACGCGGTTACTAACAAAAATGTTCCATTTATGCGGTGAGGAATGAATCCATGAAAGCGTAATTGTAGAATCGGAAAAGGCAAATATATTATTGATAGCGGTACGAGAGCGGTAAGTGTCATAAACTAATTTAATTAATTTAGACAAAAGAACAGCGGCACAGAGCTCTAGACGAGCTAGAGATATGACCTTAACAGGTGCAACTTTGGATTTAGCACACACCAAATTTACGTGTGTGTTACCATTTGTATCATTGACATGTAAGTATATGACTCAGCCATATGCATTCAAGCTGGCATCAGCAAAACCCACTATATTTGTCACGCAACCCATAGTAACGGCTACATGGCGAGGTAATTTTAAAGAAGAAAGTAAAGGTAATTGCTCTTTGAATTTTTGAAAGAGAAGTACAATAGAATCGGGTGGAATTTCATCACAATCTGTATTTAATTTCCATAATTCTTTTATGAGTAATTTCGCGAATAAAACTACAGGAGCCACAAGACCGAGAACATCCCACAGACGGGCAATAGTGGAAAGTATGGAGCGTATAGTACAACTATTATCCAAATTAGATGTAGTAAAGGTGAAACAGTCCTCAGAAGGAATCCATTTGAGTCCTAGAATCTTTAAGTTATCCCCATCAGATAAATTAATAGAAGAGCGGTTGGAATGTGGGATGGGGTCTAGTAGTTCCAAGGAATTACTTGCCCATTTAGTAAGGTCAACGCCCCCAGCCTTAAATAAGGCGATAAGTTCAGCGGAAAGAATCTTGGCTTCTTCCAGTGACGGGGTCGAATTAGCTAAATCATCCATGTATAGCTCATGAGAAGCAACAATGGATGCGCGCGGGAAGCGGTGTTTTTCATCTTCTGATAGCTGGCGCACAGTGCGCATGGCTAGAAAGGGGCTGGGCTTGAGACCAAATGCAACTCGATTAAATTGAAATTCGCAAATAGGTTCAGCGGTATTAAAACGAAACAATATTTTTTGGTATTTTCGATGCTCATCAATAACAGCAATTCGAAGATACATCTGTTTTATGTCAGCTGTAACTGCAGTAGAGAACAAGCGGAAATTTAAAAGTAATAAAAATATATCAGCCTGTAAATTCGGCCCTGTGTGTAACAAGTCATTCAATGACACGCCATTATGAGACTTAGCGCTTGCGTCAAGAACGATACGAACTTTAGTTGTTTGTTTATCATTCCTAATAACAGGGTGATGCGGTATGTAATAACCTACAGTCTGATCAACAGAACTAGGTGTAGTTTCAGTTAAATAATTTTGATCGATATACTCTTGAATTATTTCATTATAACTAGCGCGCAAAACAGGGTCGCGAAGCTTAGTTTTTTCCAAATTAATTAGACGTCGATAAGCGACAGCATAAGAATTTCCAAGTGAATCTGGACGTTTACAGAATGGTAACGCGGTACAATACCTACCACTGGAGTCACGTGACACAGTAGAAGCGTACAGCTGTTCACACTCCAGTTCAGCAGGGCTCATAAAAGGTTTTGAAGGTATTTCTTCGATGTTCCAAAATTTATGTAAAGATTCGTCTAAAGAAAGAAAACAATGTGAATTATCTATATTTAGCGCGGTAGAAAAATATGAAGCGGTAGTTACCCGTTACCCGCTAGTTACCCGCTAGTTACCCGCTAGTTTATCTAATAATTATTATTTATTATTAGATAAACTAGCGGGTACCTCACCCATAAGAATGTAACCAAACACGGTTTCAATAGCGGACGGAGCGGTAGGTGAGATAATTTTATTATGAAGTAGTAAATACGGGAACAGTTTTGCCCCTAGAAGCAATTCAACCTCACCAGGTACGTGCCACAGTGGGTCAGCGAGCGGTAAATCAAACAAATGTTGCACTGCAGAAGTGTCAACAAAGTGAGATGGTAAGTTATCCGTGATACAATCGACAACAAGAGCGGTAATTTTAAAAGAATTTGTTTTGTTTTTTTGCAGTAACGATTGTCTCAACGTAACCTATGATAGGCCGCGAAGAGGATCCGACACCCTTTATAATTGAGTTTGAAAGCGGTATAATGTTTAATTGTAGTTTTTTACAACAAGCGGAAGTAATTATATTATTTTGCGAAGCGTTATCTATTAAACATCTCACAGAAACGTATTTTTTATATTTGTTATCAACATAGACTTGCGCAGTTGACAGAAGTACAGTAGTACGCGGTGTGTTTGCACCAACGCGAGAGCACGAACACAGCGGCACCTGTTGCGAATTCGCTGAGCTAGTGCCAGCGTCAGTCGAGACAGACCTAGGCGGCTGCGAACTGTGTTCTAGATGTAAAAGAGAATGATCTCTTTTGTTACACGTCCTACAAGTATGTATAGATTTACACTGTGAAGCAGGTGTACGTTACACTAAGACAGTTTACACATCCACGTTTGTTTTTAATAAAATCCAAACGCGAATTGGCTGAGAGTGATTGAAAGGTTGGACAAGTGTAAAGTTTACAATCATCAATTTTATTGCAATACAAACAGGTTTGATTATTATCAAAAGCAACAAAAGCATGTACTGTACTATCACGTGACTGATTACGAGAAGAATTATTTTTATTAGGGTTGTTACTCACTAACGCGGTTCGAGATGAAATAGTGCGATCCAATATTTTAACTTGCGATTTTATAAATTCAACGAAATCCGTATAAGTAGGAATTTCCTCATCTCTCTTATTCATTTCGAATATATGTACGGTTGCGGGGTCTAACTTTCTCAAAGCTAAATTTAGCAAAATGAAATCCTTTAAATAGTTAATTTTTAATTGTTCTAAAGCTGAAACAGAAGCGTGAAAACTTTCAATGAAACTATTTAAATAGTTTCATTGAAACTTTCAATGAAACTATTTAAATAGTTTCATTGAAAGTTTTCACGCTTCTGAGATGCGGAATTATTAATTGCGGGTTTCATATTTAATATGTTAGACATGTAATGTGAGCCTAGTGCTCGCTTATCTTGATATTTTTGAACTAAACTGTTCCAAATAGCGGTATAGTTATCACCCGAGGGAATAATTCCGGCGATAATTTGCAATGCGTTTCCTTTTAAATTACCTATTAAATACTGCACAAGTTGAGAATCTGTAAGTTTTAAATTACTATGGATATTTGCTTTAAATGATTCATAGAAAACAGGCCAGTTGTCAATCCTACCATCAAAGAACGGAATTTGAATCGGTGGCAGTTTGATCGCACCTTTATATGGGTTTGCGTTATCATGAAACGCTGAGTCATCTAATGATCTGGAACACTTCGCGGCGATAAGTGATCGCACTCGTTCTACGCGAGTATATATTCCGTCGTAAGATGTCAGATTGTTGTAATCGATTTTATGATCAGGATTTAATTGTAAAGAATATGTATTTATTTTATCTAAATTGGTAATAAATTCTTGACGAGTGACTGAGATTATCTCCGAGTCTGCCATAAATGTCTCCGCTGAACGAAGCTCGATACCAGACGTATTTATTTTCTTAGAAGTTTCATATAGTGACGATAAACGTTCAAAGATTGCTTGATTTTTAGCTTGAAGTAATTTAACTTTCATTTTAAGATCTTCCATGTTGGAATAGTCCTTGAAAATATAGCGTACAAAATATTAAATAAAGCGGTTAGATTTAGAATAATAATTTTATTCTAAGCGAGTATAACAAAGGAATGCGGTTTGAATATAAGTTGTAGGTAAGTTAGCTTAACTAACTCACGATAATTAGCGGTTAGAATATTTACCTATGCTATTTCAATGCAATAGGCGAAATATTAAGTTGGTACAGTAATTCTCAATGACTAATGTATCTAGCGAAAGTGTACGAACGTAAGTATTCGTTCAATATGGCGGTTTTATGAACTTTATATTTTAGGTATTTCGACCTAAATCCTGGGTAGATAGGGTTGCTTCTTTAATCCGGCTCGTTGGACCAGAAACTTATGGTGTATAAGTTAAGCGGTTTTTTTTTTTTCGACTTCGAAGGACCAATACGCGGAGATGTAATTTATTTCTTTTATTTTTGCGGGTTGGAAGATTGGACGACACACAGAATTGAGCAAAAGGGAATATGAGATTATGAGTAAGAAAGAGGGATGGATGGACTTACTTGAGAACCTTCTGGACGAAGCACGTTGACTCAAGGGGCAGCCTTAGCAGACGTCCCACGTGTTCACGACTTTCTTCCTTTCACTGTGATGCACTATCACTTGAGTTTTAAATGTTACACTTGTGTCGGCCAACACTTATACATAGAGAGATTTTAGAGTTTTGATATAGTAGCGGATTATTTGCGGAGCGGCGCGGTACGTGAGCGGTTGCAGTAGAACACACACTGGTCCATGCGAGAGTTTTTTTTTTTTTTTTTTCATACCACAGTGGATATATATGCGGTGATTGGCTTTCGCCGCGGAGGAAGTGCCTCTGATTCGGCGTGCGATGAGCGTGCCTCTCGTTCTGTTGTATGGGAATTGGGAAGGAAGGAAATATAGCTCAAAACTGCGGTCGGTAATATTATAATTTAACTTATTTCTAAAACTTGCGCGAGCACTGTTCAATTATTAATACTCCAACACCACTAGTTATTAAAGTATACTTTACCATTATTCATCATTATCAACGTGTTAACCCTTAACCAGATTAAGGGAACATGCCTCCCACATAGTATGTCTAGGCGATATACCGCCCACAAACTGTCAAAAACTCTGTAGAATTATATTACCTATGGTCACACCAACAAAAAAAGTGAACCGGAACGCAAATGTCACTTTTATAGCCAGTCAAACTGTGGTTGTCCGTTGGTTGAGTGTTTTTTGAACAAGTGCCGCATTTTTTTTTAAATCATGGCGAAACAACGAAAACTATGTCGTACACTTTTTTGATATGTTGTAGTTTTTTATTTAGTTTCAGTTCTCTGGGGCCTGGTAAAGGGTTAATATACCTATCTCACGTATTTATGTAAATATTATTCATATTAAATCTAATATTAAGATTAAAACCATGAAAGATCAATCCTCCTCTTGTTTCCTTTTTTTTTTTAACTCTCTTCTGCGGTTTGGAATTTTTCTCACGAGCATATGAAACATAAAAACACATATATGAATAAAATATAATGACAATAGATAATCTGGAATTGACCCAAAAAAAAAATTGCTTTTATATACAAATATACAATAATATGCATACAAGTGTACCGTGACATAAAATGCTTTAGGCGATTTGTATGGACTACAACTCCTCGAGAGCGCGTATTTAATCTACGAATCACCACGTTAGACCTTCCTACTCGTTCAATAATCTTATAAGGACCTTGGAAAAGACGTGCCAGCTTCGTACATCTGCCAGTAAATCGCCTTGGAACATATAATAATACCAAATCATTAACATTAAACGATACTGGTCTCAATTCTTCTATCATAATATCGTTTTTGGACAATTTGCGCCCTTGAGATATTATGTAATGCTTTTACAAGTAGACCTCTCATACGATTTACACGCTCTACCACACTCTCATTTAATCCCGCTACATTTAAACCTAAAGTTCGATCTATTACCGAACTTAGTTTCCTACCAAATAAAATATTATATGGCGACACCTTTGTCGTTGCCTGTACACTAGTATTATACGCATGTACGACTAATGGTAAAAACGAACACCAATCTCGTTGATTATTCCCCAAATACTTAGATAACATTGCTAACAACGTCCTATTTAATCTTACAACCAACCAATTACATTGTGGATGAAAGGAACTCGTATGAATACTCTTAGGTCCAAAACGCTCTACAGTCTTTCACTATCCTCGCAGTGAAAACTGTACCACGATCCGAAATAATTTCTTGAATATCACCGAACCGAATATTTCCTCTATTAAAAATCGCACTATATCATCTGCTGTAACTCTTGGAACAGCTTTACAAATGGCAAATCGCGACGCATATTCTACAGAAACAATTATATATCGATTATTCCTCGTATAACGTGGAAAAGGACTTAACACATCGATTCCTACCTTTTCAAAAATGTTTGATACCCGGATCGGCATCAATTCTGCCACATTTTTGATCATTTTTCTTTCTTGACAGGGCACGCATGATCTTACATACCTCTCTATTTCCTTTTCCGCATATTGCATAAAATATCTGGATCGAACCTTTTTAATATTTTTGCCAGTCCTAAGAAGTGTCCTCCAGTCCATGCTTCATCGTGCAATTCATGCATTATACTTTGAAACATACTCTTAGGTAAGACTAATACATCACATACGAGGGCGGCACTGAAAATTTCGGGAATCAAGGAAGTGACACAACATTACTATTTAAAAATGTATTTATTGCTTTTCGAAGTATTCTCCGCGAAATTTGAGACATTTTTCCATACGATGGACCAATCATTGAAGCAACCATTCCATTCGGAAGTTGGGGTCTCCAAAATGGCCGTTTTGTAGGCGTCCACAGCTTCTTCAGGTGATGAAAATCTCTGTCCACGCAATTTATTCTTTATTTTAGGGAAAGTATAGAAATCATTAGGGCTTAGATTGGGGCTGTACGGCGGATGGTCTAATAATTCTATGTTTTCTTGCTCTAAAAACTCTTTTGTTCTGTGCGCGGTGTGAGAACTCGCATTGTCGTGATGGAGGATGATGCGGCGGTTGCAGTTCTCTTTACGCAGTTCAGAAACGACCTGTGGCAAACAAATGCTAGCATACCATTCTGGATTAACCGTTCTTTGTCCCTCAAGAGGAATAGTCGTACATGGCCGGTTTTGGAGACAAACGTGGCCACCATTTTTTTTGCAACACTCCGTGAACGAACAGTTTTTGTTGGCTTTAACTCATTTTCGAACACCCAAACTCGTTACTGGTTTTTTGTTTTGGGTTCGTACGCTTATATACAGGATTCGTCACCTGATACGATGTTGTATACAGCATTTGAGGATTCTGCGTGGAATCTTTCGAGAGTTCTGACGCACCAAGTAACGCGAGCCGCTTTTTGCTCTTCACAGAGCGAATGCGGTACCCATCGGGAAAACAACTTTTTTACACCTAATTGTTCATGCAAGATTATTTGTATTTGACTCATGCCAATGTCTAAAGTTGCCTGAATTTCGCGGTATGTCACATGTCGATCTTCCTCAATCAGCTTACGCACAGCATCAACGTTTTCTTGGGTGACTGCAGTTTTTGGACGACCTTGACGGGGATCATCACTGAGCTTGACACGTCCACGTTGAAATTCAGCAAACCAGCGATAAATTGTGGTTTTGAATGGGGCTTCATCACCAAATGCAAAAATCATCCGGTCAACACACTGTTTTTGTGTTAAACCACTTCGAAAGTCATAATAAATCATCGCTCTTGAATTTTCTCGAGTCAATTCCATTTTCTCAACGACTAAACAAGTTTGACAAAACCTTGTGACAAGACCGAGAATCTTTTTTTAAATAAATAAATGGTATTCGATTTTTAAAACCAAGGAGTTTTCAATTAAAAAGATTTTAATATGGCAGGAACAGTGGAAATATTCCATTCCCGATACTTTTAGTGCAGCTCTCGTATTTCACCATTTCTACGCACCCTTTTATACAAGAAATCATTTCTCAAAAAGAAGCCACCATGAGCTACATCCGGACGCTCACGTGTTCGCGAAATCCATCTATAACAAAAAGGATCGTTCGTCTACTCTCCCGCCAAAGAATCTATATTTATGCTAAAAACCTCTAAACCATCAAAAGATTCTAAATTGGGCTGTATCTGTTGATCTGCGGTCTCTATTAATGGATTTCTACTAAAAAAATCCGCTACGACATTGCTCTTCCCTGCACAATGAACAATATCAAAATCCCATTCTTGAATAGCCAAAGCCCATCGTGCTAATCGACCATACATATCACTCTTCGACTGCAACCTAATGCTCGATGGTCCGTAACTACTTGGAAATACAAACCCCATAAATAATGACGAAAGTATCTCAATGCCCAAACTAACGATAAACACTCCTCAGTCGTAGAATATTTTTTCTCAGCCTCGGATAACTTCCTAGAAGCATAAGCAATTGTACACATTGTTATGCTTCCTTGCATAAGCACGGCCCCTATTGTTTCATTCGACGCATCGACGTATAACCTCGTAGTAAGTGATTTATCCGCCGAAAAATACGATAAAATTGGCTCACTACACATTAATCTCTTAATACAATCAAACCCATCTTGGTGCTCATTATTCCAATGAAATTTTACCCCCTTTAGTAATTTTGGAGCGATAATGTTATTCTTGCCAAGTCAGATACAAACTTTCTATAGTACGAGAATAGACCAAGTACTTGTTTCACTTCTTTTGCCGAGGTTGGAGAGCTCTTACATCACGCATTGCTTTGAGTTTCTGCTCACTCGGCCTTATCTCCATACCCGAAATAGAAAGAAAGAAAATACGTTTATTTGCGGTAAACATGACGCAAAGAAGGAACACAAATCATAAACCATATAACCTAACACTTCTATCTCTCGCAACCCTGGAAGGCTTGAATGTCAAGTTGGCTTCCCTAAATCGTATAAAAACATCATTCAAAATATTCATAAATTCTCCAAAGGACTTACCAAATACAATTACATTATCGACATATACCATAACCCCTTTAAACTTTAAATCACCTAAAACTTTATCCATCATGCGTTGCACAGCTTGACTCGTAGCTAGCCCAAATGGAACTACATTAAATTCATATAATCCTGTAGAAGTAACGAACGCTGTCTTATGCCTACCCTTTGTAATCTCCGTCTGCCAATAACCTGAATTAAGATCTAATTCTGCAAAGTATTGTGCTCCAGCTAAGTTATCAATAATATCATCTATCCACGGAATTGGATAATTATCCCTACATATTTTTTTATTCAGCTTCCGATAATCGATGCAAAAACGCCACGAGTTATCGGGCTTCTTGACTAACACAACCGGTGCTGCGTATGAGTTTGTCGACTCTTTAATTACACCTAACTTCAACATTTCCCGCACCTGTTTATCTATAACTTAACGCCGAACTGGTGAAGTTCTATACGGATGACGATGTACCGGCTCCTCATCCGAAGTTTCATTATCTACCGGAATTATCGTCGACCTCCCTAATTGCTCATTCAAGAAAGCAAATCTAGATAGATTTGCTTTCTCTAATAAAGCTAATAAACCCCTCTTCTCTACTAATATTAATCCCTCATTGATTATAAAACGTTTTTCTTCTGCATGTAAGGAAAATTCCCTACTATCAGGCAACTTGGAGAAATATACATATTCATTTTTCCCTAGCTCATGGAAAACAATAGAATCAACGGCTGTTTGACACGTGACATTCGTTGACCTATCGGTGTTTTGTTTTTCAAAATCCGATTTATTTTGTTTTATTTGTTTTTCCGGATTTTGTTTTGAAACAAATGTAGGTTCACTTTGTTTTTGTTTGATTTTATTTCCTATTAAGTAATCCTGACCTAAGATTACATTACAATTTAAGTCAGCTACCATCATGAATTCTTGTTGAAATAAGAATTCCTCTAACGCAAATATTACTTTACATTTTCCCACTACTTTCAACCTATTCCCGTTCACTGCTTTCAAGCATTTATTCTCTACCTCCATTTTCTTCACTCCTATCACGTTCGCGGCAGTTTGGCTGATGCAGGGAACCGTGGCTCCAGTATCTATTAACCTTTTGACCGCCAGAGTCATGTATAGATGACAGACCAATTGTGCCCAGCACGCCACGGTCACGACTACATGTCAGATTTTAAGGAATAATTTGTAGCTTGGCGCCGAGGGCACGTCTTTGCTATTTTGACGTGGCGGTCAATAGGTTAATGCCACAATCTACATTATTAGTATTTAATTTAATTAAAGGTTTAGACCTTTAATTATTTAATAATATTAACAGGTGTCTAAAAGGTGCCTCTATGTCGTGTATAATTATGCGCTTGCAAAGGGTCTGCCAGAATCACCCCCACGCCGTCCTCACATTGGGCCCTTCTCAATGCTGGCGGGGTTGAAAATTTGGTTGTGTGGGTCTGGAATTAAATCGTAACTAATCGTAAGTTATAGTTATTTCTCGCAGGGCCTCGTTGCGGTGTCGCGGGTGCAGTATATCGCGGCGTGCATCTTGCGATGGACTCATCGGCGAACTAAAAGGAGTGGGTGAACTATTGTCACCTCCCCTCCTATCCAAAGTAAAGTTGTGGACTAATGCGCAGTAATGTGGAGTAAAGTTGTGCGATTGCCCATTATATTCACTTGTTCATCCTTTGTTTGTGGATAAACTTTATCTATTTGTAATATAACCTCTTTTAGGTCTTTCTTGGTGGCATAGTGAGAATAGGGTATTTTACTATATACAAGAAAAAATCTATAAATATATTATTGAGATAGTTTAGGCAAAAAGGAGTCGAAAAATGTTACTTTTAGTTCATAAAATAACAATATAAATTTAAAAATTCAATTCATCGTTTTGGGCTAGAAAAAGGCCAGACCTCTGGTCACGTGAAGACTCTACCAACCTTTTGGCGATATCCCGAAATACTCGATGGGCACTCGGACCCCAAGGCCCTAGTGTTTCAACCCCAAACGGCTCAAACATATAGCTCCCAATAAGGTTGTTATATTTGCGCCGTTTGAGGTTTTCTGCTCCTGCAGCAGCCGCCCCAGCACAGCCCGCCGTGCTAGGAAGATGGGAAGGCGCGAGAGTGTCGACACAGGTTGCATCCCACACCAAAGGCCTACCCAACTTCCACGGCATTATGGTCATTCCGTCTGGTCTCTTCCCATCATCACGTGCCAAGCCATTGGGTTCTAAAACAGCTGGCACCCCGGTGGTGACAAGAGCCCGACGGATGATGTTGTTAATGCTGGCGTGCCGTGCCATTCGACCAGCACTCTTACTGCAGGATAGGCCATGATGTCCGAGGCAGTCGACTCCTTCACCGCATTGACAGCGATGTGGAGCCCCGCAAGGAGCGCCCAGGCGCAAACATGTAGCGAGCCGGAATGTGGTGTCACCCAGCATGGTGACTATGTTGGGTGACGGTAGCGCCTGAAGCCAAAGGCCCGACTCCCATTCACCCACAGCCAGCAGGCGGGCACGCTCAGCAGTATTGGTGGACGTATTAATGAGTTTATTCCGTACCAACCTGCAGAGCGGCTCATCCCACTGTCTCTGGGAAGATGGGTTCTCGGGCTGAACCGTATCCGGGCAAGCCATTTTCCAGGCGTTCACCGCATCGGTCAAACACGGCACTTCAGAGTCAACCTGAGAAGGAGCTAAGATTTATGTGGTTAACTTTTCGGTGCTGTGGACCGAGGACAGGAACGCCGGTAGGCTTACACTTGAAATTTTGCGGACGCCGAGCCCACCAAACCGAATGGGTAGTGTGGCTTGCAGCCACGCGCGGTCGTCCAATGCCACATTTAAAATGGATGTGAGAGTACTTCGAATAATATGATCAATTTTGTCTAAAAGGTGTGGCTGCTTCCATAAAGTGGAAGAGCGGAGAAAATACATAATATTTGGACCGAAACAGCAATATCTGATAAGAGTGATTGGTGCCGATTCCCTTGTTCACAAACTTAACTAAATTTAAGTTCAGTGCATCTCTTTCTTTCTATTTCATTAAGAAGAGGACAGAAGATAAATTTTAGTTTAGTCCTGTCAAATTAATCAACGCCTGTCATTACTCCATACAAGTTTAGACGTGATTAAAAACTTGCCTACTAAAATTACGTCAACTTACGTCAAGCGGTGATTAATTTGACAGGACTAAACTATAATTTATCTTCTGTCCTTTTCTTAATGAAATAGAAAGAAAAAGATGCAATGAACTTAAATTTAGGTTAGTTTGTAAACAAGGGAATCGGCACCAATGCCGAGTGTAAATTAATTTTAGAAAGTCTATCCGAAATATCGTTAAAATGTTTAATTTTTTCCTCGACGAATGGTGAAAAACTGTCTTCTAAAATTGGAGAACCTAGGAGGTGTAGTCAACTTTTTTCCAAAACTTTGATACCTGGGGCTATTGAATTGAATTTTTGTATGGTCGATTGTCTGTCGGTACTGTCACAAAAGTAAATTTCGCATTTGGAGTAGTTGAGGTCAAGGCCAATGGATTGGAACTGCTGCTTTAGTAATTGAAGATCTTTTAGAACGGTGTCTACGTCACCTCCTAGTGGTCCACCATCTAAATACCACACATTAAATTTTGAATTTAGTTGTTGTATTATGGGATGGATAGCCAACTGAAAATGACTGGCCCGAGAGGATCACCTTGTTGGCATCCGACTGCAGATTCCAAAACGTTGTCTTTATATAATAATTTTGAAGGGTGCATGTAGCACTGCCACGTGGTAACTTCTTTTTTACTTCAGCCAACAATGTGTCCCTGTTAACAGAGTTGAAGGCGTTCTTGACGTCAACCTTGAGGATGACCTCACCTTTATTGGCATTCAAAAAACTGGAAAGGGCATGTACGGCAGCCTCGCAGCCCCCTTTGGATCCAAAGCAAAGCTGTAGGGGCTGGAATTTGTTACTTAGAGTGTCGCTGTACAATTTGCAGCATATTTTGGCTGCCGTACGCCTGTAGGTGCACCCAACGGCAATGGGACGAATGCCGCCGTCCCTCTTGCGCAGGGCACATAAGTTGGCCCCATACAAGACATCAACGACGGCATCATTCACACCGCCGTTGAGCATCAGGTTTATTAGAGCTGCAAGCTCCTTCAAAAGCGACTCACCAGCTTCCCCGGCGCCTGAACTCAATAAATCTTTTAAATGCTGAGGAGTCGGGCCGTCGAGGCCGCGTTTAGAGAGCTGACCTTTTTCTAGCCCAAAGAATCAGCATTGCCACCCAGGTTGGCAATGCTGCCAGCCTTTTGGGCACTTTTCCCATTGACAGCGATGCGGACGAATTTTTTGATGCCCAATGAGCTCTCCCGCCTTTTTGTTTGTGTATGTATAGTTTTAGTTAAGATAGGATATCATTTTGTTATTTTTATTAATTAATTATATAATTATGAATCTTGTAATTTGGTTATGTAAATAAAAAACACCATTCATCGTTTTCAGTTTTTCTAATCTGTTAAAAATGAGCCAGGGGTTGGTTTAACCTCGTAAGGCCCAACCCAAATTTAGGTCGATATATATTACGGCCCAATGTACTAAAAATAGGTGCAAGTAGTTGCGGCCCAGAACTTTGATTTAGTAAAAAAGTGTTTAAATGTAATAATTTTGGCTAAACTCTTTTAAGGGGTATTTCTTATACCTAAAGTTAACTATTTCAAGCAACAAATATTTTGAAATTAATTGTCCTTTTTTTAGGTCACTGGGCCATAGTTTTAAGTATAATATTAATTTGAATATATCAAATCTATGCAGTTATTTATTATCAAATGTTACAAATTATACCGGAAAAAAAAGAAACTTTGTGAAAAAAAAAATTGTTTATTCTCCTTTTATTTTAAATCGTATTAATTAATCATTTTACGTAACAAATGTCTCTAAATCAGTCTCATTTTTTAGGAAACAATGTATCATTAGCATTACACTTGCGCTAATCATAATTAACAACATAATGTAGGTACTTATCTACTAATCAATGGTAATATTTCAAATTATAATATTTTAAGATATATTAAAAATTAAAGAAAACACCTAAAGTAACATAAAGGAACATAAACACATAAAGTAAACACCCAACGTCCTAAAGAACAATGGCGAAATCATAGCTGATATTTATTGGAGCGTCTAAAAGTAATTAATATACGAAGGCATTTCTATTATTTTTCTACGTTTTTTCAAAGTATCACATTAACTAGTTAAAGCCGGATAAAAAAGATATTTGAAATGAAAAGTTTTTTTTCTGCCAAGTGACAGCAAGTACATACAGCATTATTGTATTAAAATCAGTTTTTGTTTGTTATTATAATTAAATGGAGTAAATGAATTAACAATACCTACTGTTTATTTCTAAGTGGAAGTGTTCTTTGCAGGGAAGTAAAAATATTGTAGTGTAAAAATAAAAATAAATTAATTACTTTCAACTAATGACGGGTAAAAAGACTATTATCCCAAAAAAAAAACTTGGTTTGACTTTGACAATGGTTTGGTTAATTACTCATGTCACAGACGCTTGCGCTTGTTCTTCGTGTGTATTTGTTCTCGATTGTTTTCTTTCCGTTTTCTTTAATTTTTACTTGACCCGGACTGGGGTCAATATTATGTGTATATTTTAATAGAAAATGATATTCCTGGTAGGACAGGAATCAGCGAGTAATGTTGTAATTGCTTAGTTGGTCGGCGCACAGTAGGATGTTGCGCTCATGTCATGACGCTAGTCTGGTATTTAGGATGGGCCAGACATCAGCAAAATATTTCAGCACCTGCAGAATTTCTGGATGAAATAATTATAAGAGTGGATGACGAAGAATAAACATTACTATAATATCATTTATTTACATAACCAAATTACAAGATGATTATTAACATTAACTAAATTAAATTAAAACTAAGTTAGGCTTAAAAAAGGCCCTCGGGGCATTGTACCGAGGATGCTGGCGGCATTTCCTCGCTGAATTGCAATGCTGATGCGTTGCGCGAGAAAGCCGCCAGCTTTTCGGTCACCAGTTACATCAACTAGACGTTTCGCGATTTCCGCAAATAACTTATGCGCACTGGGACCCCACGGACCGAGGGTCTCGACGCCAAAGGGCACAAAGTTGTACTCTCTGCCAAGGCCTCCATATTTAATAACTTTCAGATTTTCGGCATTTTCTGCCGCTGCACCCGCTTTAGAAGTAGTCCGTTGGAGGTGGGACGGTGCCAGTGTGTCTACACAGGTAGCGTCCCACACAAGCATCCGTCCCAAACTCCACGGGACCAAAGACACACCATCAGGTCTTTTGCCATCATCTCTGACAATGCCAGTCGGCTCAAGAAGAGCAGGCACATTGATGCTGGCAAGAGACCGGCGGATTATGTCATTAAGTGTTGCATGTCTTGAAAAGCGGCCTGCACTTTTTTGACAACAAAGTCCGTGGTGACCCAGTCGGTCCACGTCCGTGCCACAAGGGCATGTGTGTGGAGTGCATATCGTGACCCCAAGCCGCAGACCAGTCGCCAGACGAAGCGAGGTCGGATCCAGGAAGGTACCGGTATATGGAGAAGGATGGGCATGTAGCCAATGACCGGCCTCTCTGGTTCCGACCGCCAAAAGTCTTGCGCGATCCGGACCTGAACTGCGGCTCAGAATCGATTTGTATGTTAAATCGCAATAAATATCGTCCCAGCTCCTCTGAGATTTTAGGTTGTCTGGAAATTCTTTACCCGGGCAAGCAATTTGAAAAGCATTCTTGGCATCCTCCAAGCCCGCAGTCTCATAGTTTGTGGGCAAAGCCCTTAGGACATTACCTATGAGACGTGACGTGCTATGGGTGGACGACAAAAAGGCTGGGGAAGCAACACTCGAAATTTTGCGGATTCCTAAACCGCCAAACCGAATAGGGAGGGATGCTTGTAACCAAGATGGTTCATTGAGCTGAATATTTAAAATCGTTTCTAAACTAGTTTTGACTAAATCGTCTATTGGTGAAAGCAAATTTGGATGTTTCCAAAAAGGGCTACAGCGAAGCACATAAGTAAATTTAGGGACAAAAAGGCAAAACTTTAGAATTATAAGAGCATAATGAGGACTGATTTCGAGTAAACAATTTGCGTGACTTTGGAATTTAGAAATAGTGTTAGTAATGTAATCAGGAAAAGATTCTTCAAAGATGGGAGAACCCAGGAGGCAAAGTGACTTTCTGTCTACTATTTTGATATTCGGTGCCAGAAAATTTAATTTGGATTTTAAATTATCCAAACCGTAAGAAGTTTTTTGAATGAAGAGTTCACATTTGCTAAAATTTAATTCTAAACCAATATTTTCGAAATTTGTTTTAATATCTGATAAGTCAGATAGCACAGTGTCCACATCGCCTCCCAGGGTTCCGTCATCCAAATACCAAACGTTAAATTTTGATTTTAAATTTTGAATAATCGGATTTATAGCCAAGCTAAAAATTGCTGGCCCGAGGGGATCGCCCTGCTGACAGCCGACCTCCGAAGAAAGTTCATGGGAACGGTAAATTAATTTTGAAGGTTCTGCGTAGCAGGTAAGCAGGTATTGATAGAGTTCCGGAATTTTGTTCTTAACTTCTGTCAGCATGGCATCCCTGTTTACTGAATTGAAAGCATTTTTGACGTCAATTTTGACTACAATTTCGCAATCATCATACGAAAGGTAGGTTCTTAAGGCATGGACGGCTGCCTCACACCCACCTTTCGTGCCAAATCCTAATTGTATAGGTTCGAAAACAGACTGTAATTTAGATTTGATATGTCTCACCGCAATTTTGGATGCCAAACGTCTTAAAGTTGACCCCACAGCAATGGGTCTCACCCCTCCGTCCTTTTTAGTTAGGGCGATCAAATTAGCACCAAATAAAAGTGAGGCAATATCAGCGTTGATTTTGCCTGAAAACATAAAATTTATTAATTTTGTAATAGAGCAAATAAGCTGCACACCTGCATCACCCACAGAATAAGAAGTTAAATCTTTTAAATGTTGGGGTGAGATTCCGTCCAGGCCGGCCGCTGAACCGGTTTTAAAAGAAATTATTGCGTCAATAACGTCTTTGCCTTCGATTTCGAGGCAGGCCTGGTCTGCTGTAGGAGAGTCGAAAAAATACGGGATCACGGGAGCCGGGGGATGTTTCGAATGCAAAGCCGAAAGGGTATCAGGAGTATCAGGCGACAACACGTCGTTAGTAAAAAGAAGACGTGCGGCGCCTTTGAGATCCCCGTCGGCAATTTTGCCTTCAATTAATTTAATTCTAGATAATGTTCCCCTCTTAGGAGAATCAAAAGGTGAAGATGTTTTTGTTAAACAGTTATTTTTGATTTTTTGGGTTAGAGAAATAGTAGCCTTATCTTTTTTGACATGCAAAGTGGTATACGAAAAAAGGAAGAGATTATGCCAGTCTACAATTTGGTTGCTCTCCACACATTTTTTAATCAAGCCTGAAAGGTGGTTTGCGACGGAGATCCTGGCGCCGCGCGGGACTCGTTTGATAACAGGCACATTATTTTTTAGGTAACTAAGGTACAAATGGAATGGGGTAGAATTTGGACTGTCGGAAACAGGTGCCGGTAAAGAAACTGGGTCTAAATTTAGAGCAGGGCCGTTCTGGCTAATACAAAGACGATGTTTTTTTGAAATATGAATGTTAAGACCCCTTTTTGATTGAAAAGATCTATCGCAATGTAAACAAATGTAATTTTGATTTAACGTGCCATCACCGGATTGGGTTGCGGTATGCATCCACTTACCAGAAAACAACACTTGAATAGAGAAAAACACTCAACTAAACACAAAATAGAAATTATCACTAAAATATAACTATTTTAAAGTCTTTCAGAAGCGTTGACGTCGGACGTCAGGACGACACGCCATAACGTTGCCAAGGAGGACCGCAACGTCTGAAACAAAAATATATTTTATTATTTGTTCAAAATTGGGAGCTGCCTACACTTTGGCACAGCAGTTAAGCCTTGATTAACAAGAAAAAGATCAAATTTGGACATCTAGGGCCACGTAAAATATGTAAATTTAAATAAATATGAGCTGTGAAAAAGTGACAGACAGTGACGTGACAGATCACGATTATTATATCAACATTACTTAATATAAAAATAAACTTGTTTTATTGATTGTTATGAACATACTCAACATATTCCAGACGCATTCTAGGATTTTATACATTCTTATTTATCTGAATGTTAGCAAGTATTTATAAAATCCCAGAATACTGGAGTGCCTATTAATAACATTAGCTACGCGGATGATATGGTGCTGCTGAGCCCGTCAGTTGGAGGGTTGCGAAAACTCCTGTGCATTTGTGAGACATATGCTGAGGCTCATGGGCTCAGGTACAACCCTAAGAAGAGTGAGTACATGATTTTTAAAGCCGGTACCAAATGTTACTCTTTTATACCACCGATCACCCTTTGCGGTGCTAGCTTGAGTAGGGTTAACCATTTTAAGTACCTGGGCCACTGGGTCTCAGACAACTTGTCTGACGATGAGGACATCGAGCGGGAACGTAGGGCGCTGTCGGTTCGCTGTAATATGTTGGCTCGTAGGTTTGCGCGCTGTACTGAACAAGTTAAGGTGACCTTATTTAAAGCCTATTGTCAGTCTTTCTACACGTGCAGCCTATGGACCAACTATACGCAGCGAGCATACAGTGCCATGCGTGTCCAGTACAACAATGCGTTTAGGGTACTGCTGGGGCTGCCGCGGTTCTGCAGCGCTTCTACAATGTTCGCGCAGGCGCAAACCGATGACTTTTACGCTATTATTAGGAAGCGGAGCGCCTCGCTATTAAGTCGCTTCCGACGCAGCACTAACAGTATCCTGAGCGTATTGTCTGAGCGGTGGGACTCGGCGCTGCTGGAGAGGTGGATGCACCTGCATGCCAGTTCGTCACCATTTATTAAGTGATCCATTTTATTTTCATTTTAATTTTAATTGATTATCGATGCAATGATTTTATGTATATTCTAATTTTTAATTGATTTAATTATTTTACATTTTTAATTGACTCATTTATGTATTTTCTAATTTATAAATTTTGAAATATTAGTTGAATGTTATTTTTATTTTTATTTATTTCGGTGCAATGATTTTATGTAAATATATTGTAATTTGTAATTTGTAATGCTTATCTCTAATCTTTTTTATTCATTATGTGTTTGTGTTTAGTTTCTATGGGTGTAATTTATGGACCTGAAATAAATTGATTTATTATTATTATTATAATCCTATTGCTTCAATACCTAAAAAAATGCTGACGGTGACTGGCAGCCTCAGTCAGTCAGTCCTATAATTATACACAGTCATGTAGTAAGTATACCTAAGGTACAGCCTACCAAAGAGTATTTATACCTTTTACAAGGAATTGCATGCTAAAATAACTGGGTAAGGGAAAAACTAATGTAATATTGCCCTTCTAACTTTCTCGAATTGAAATTACCATTGACATAACCTACAAAAGTTCACGACTGAATTTCTATTAATTCCGGCTTTCTCGAACAAAAATTCTTGCACCAACTAATTCAGAAATTGACGCCGAGTTTAACAAGATATTTTTCATTTAAAGACGCAAGAGTTTAATCTCAGCTAAATTAATGTATGGGTGGCTGCCATTGTTCATTATGACATAGAAGTTAGGCTAACTTTTACAATAAAAACCCACCGACTTTATTTTGGGACATAGTTTTTATCGTTCGTATATTACTGAATTAAAATGACTTTCCATTGAAAAAAATGCGTAGGAACAAAATATAACATTTCCGCAACTGTTTGCAATACATTTCAGACATCACCATGTAATGATTATAAAGATATTAATAGATTTACTCACCTATATCCACGAGGCTTCCATTTACACGAGATGAAACGTCAAATAGACAGATTATTGGTTCTAAAACGTCAAGTTGAAATTGTCAAAATTAGAGATGCGTTCAAAGTTAATAATTTGTCGATGGCAGTTTTGAATTGGCGGGATTATTTAAACAGAAAAATATGTTCAAATATCATGTCACAATTTTAGGTCGCTGGGCCGTAATTTAATGATTTTAAATAGTGTCTCGGGCCGGAGTGTCAAAATTTTTTTGTCATTAAATTAGGTCGTTGGGCCTTACGAGGTTAAAAAGACGGTATATTCGCACACACAATACACAATAATTAAAGTCACCAACAATCATCTATTATCACTAAAACTACCACGTAAAGCACAGAGAACACATTTACAAACGTAAGCTATCCTAACTAATACTTTAAACTTCCCTAACTAAATATAGGCCCTATAATCTGAAGACTCTATGGGAACAGATGCCAGCTGAGGGCTGATGGACATCTGATGCATAACGCACCGTTGCTAACTGAGTCCTAATGACTACTGTTTGATTTACTATTGATATACAGTTGATATACACCAAAGTGGTGTACCTTAAGTAGTTTTCTACTTACATATGTCGTACCCCCGGGCATTATTCCATACAGAGCTCGTAGAAATGGACTTTCCCAACGGATCAAGTTGTGACTTGTCGCGTACTATTGCAACATAATCAAATATGAGTAATTATGGTGCAATATCTCATGTAATGTTGCAATATAGCTTGCATGAGTAATCATGGTGCAATATTCCATGTACTATGCGTTATTACGGTTTCAACCAGTCCTGTTTCTGGGCAAAACCTGCTCCGTTCGTTCTAGAAGATACACATATTATCTAAAGGTACCCGACTGATGGCCTATTTAAAAATAAACTGGAACTAATACAATTAATGACAAAGACTCTCTTTTACACTAACCTTTTCATCCTTTGTCAATAAAAGGCCAGTTCAGGTAGCGATATCTTTTCTAGGAAACGAAAGGCCGGGCCAGGCGGGGCGGTGGCTGGCCCGTGAGCATCTTTTTTAGAATGTTTAGTGTTCTTCAGTGACTCGCTTCTAGCCTGTGACTACGCACTTGTTCTTTTTCTCGGTTTTACAACGACTTGTGATCAGTTTCTTTCCTTTGACCTACGCTTTGTTTTTCGGACTTGTGATAGATTGCCTACCTGTGACCAGTGCTGTGTGAATCGGACTAGATACGGAATCAGACGGATTGGCTACAAAAGTGGACAGATGGCTGCTGCGAGGAGAGAATTCAGGAATGCATTACCTGTACCTATGGCTTTTGCGACCGTAATGCCCGGGCTGCTGCCTGGGAATATCGTCAACGCTACCCTAACCGTGATCGTTTTCCGGACTACAGGGTCTTTATGCGCGTACATAATTCGTACATGGAGGGAGTCTTACCCGGTCAGCATGCTCCAAGAGCAGGTAGACCAGTGGTGCGATTTGAAAATGAAGATGAAGTGCTGAGAGAATTAAGATTGGATCCTGGTATAAGTCAACGCCAAATATCCCGTAATCTCGGGATTCCAAGATCAACGCTGCAACATATCATTCCCCATTGACCATTAACCCCATTGACTCCGAATAGGAGTTACACTCCTCCAACCGTCAGTCCTCACTGACACCTATTCAGAGTCTTTGGGGCGCGTGGTTTGCAACTCTATTATAACGGATGAGCACCTTATTGCATTATAATAGAGTTGCAAACCGCGTGGCCCAAGACTCCTATTCGGTGTCAGTGGGGACTGAAGGGTTCGGGAGTGCGACTCCTATTCGGAAGTCAATGGGGAGTTACCGGTTAAACGAAACAAATATCTCGCCTACCACGTATAAAGGGTGTAAGCTTTGCTGCCCGGTGACTATGAACCTAGAGTGAGGTTTTGCAGAGAAATGCTAAGATACCACAAAAAGGACCCGCAGTTCTTCAACAAGGTATTATGGACGGATGAGTCAAATTTAAGAAGAATGGGAGTATTCAATATCCACAACCTACATTTTTACCTACAGAGTGAACCCCCATACCATAAGAAATGATTCCAGCATCTGTTTGGTATAAACATGCGGGCTGGTATAATTGGCCAGCAGTTGGTGCTGCATGAAATGCCAGCAAGGCTGAATGGTGCTCTGTATTTATTTTTTTTACAAAATAATTTAAACCAAATTCTTAACGAAGCTGAGGTTCCAGAAGCAAGAATAGCAGAAATGTGGCTGCAACACGACGGCGCCCCGGCTCACTCCGGTCGAGCAGTTAGAGATCATTTGAACGAGCGCTTCCCCAACCGGTGGATTGGTCAAGGCGGACCTATTGCGTGGCCACCCCGGTCGCCTGATTTAAATACATTAGACTTTTTTCTTTGGGGCTATTTTAAAGAAATAGTTTATCAAGGAGAGAACAATAGCGAACAAGAACTACGACATAAGCTCAAATTTGCCAGGGTACGAGTTATTAACAACAGAAGTGCAATCCGTAGGTTACGTAGGAATTTTATTAGACGGTGCAGATTATGTATTATGGTCACAGGCAGGAATTTTGAGCATTTATTGTAAAATGTTTTGTTTTATTAAAACAATTATTTCACAATCGTTGTTTTGTTTTTTCGTCCTAGAAAGATATTAGAGCCACTCATGGCCATGTGTTATGTGCCAAAACTTGTAATATAGGGTCACTTTTCGGTAAAGTATTTTTTTTTCACAGTGGGGTCCAAAGTAAATAAAAAGTTATGATTTGAGAAAAAAAAAATCGTAAAACCTAATATTATCTTCAACACACCCAATAAACAACCATAAATAGCATGTCTAACGCAAGGACTCATCAGTACCAATCTAGTGAAAATTATAAAAAAGATACAGGTGTAGATTTTTTTCGAATTTTAATAAAACTTAGTAAAAAAAGTAAATTTTCTCATAAAAACACAAAATCAATTATAACTCTGCAGGGGTTGAACGTGGATCAAACGCAACTAGGGGTTAGATGGGTCATCAGTTGCAAAAAACTGTTCTACGGGAGGTCCCTTTGAAAGCCAGACTCCGGATACCTAAGTTCTTATACACCGATGGTGTATTACGCGACATTTAAGAGATTAATCCCTTAAATGTCGCGTGATCCGACTTTTTGGCCACCCTGTATATGTCAATGTGTATACTCCCAGCTTACATACTCAAAAGGTTTGAGGGCACTTAAAGTATTAGTTGACAGCTGAAATCATAGTGATGTTGTTAATGTAACCCGTAGTGGACGTCGCATTAGGAAACCCACTAAATTTAAGGACTTCGCGGATGGTCTAGATTAAGAATAGAAGTTTATTTGAATAATTTGTTGCGTAAAAAGGGGGGATGTTTATGGGTGACATCCAGTTTTGTCTATGATAGACAATAACTGACAGGGACAAGATATGAGTCAAAAATGAAGGTGAGCAACGGAAAATGTAAAGTAAAAAAAACCAAGAAATAAACGTATCACTGAAACATTATATTTTATTTACCATGGAGACAAACAATTTATTACATGAACCTTATAAACTACGCTGGCATTCATCACACATAAGATTTGCATTACAACAGTGTGCATTAGAATACGACTTTTCAAATGACAGAACTGGTTAAAACTACTCTCACATTCATTTGAAAGGTTAACAATGCTACCATCACACTTCTACATGTTTGTCGCCCGTGTGCATTAGAATATGCTTTTTCAAATGGCGGAACTGACTAAAACTACGACCACAAATATCACACATGTAAATTTTTTCACCAGTGTGTATTCGAATATGTTAAGATAAATTATTCTTTACACTAAAACTACGCTGACATACATCACACTTATAAGGTTTTTGACCAGTGTGTGTTCGAATATGTCGTGATAAAAGACAGTTTTGAATAAAACTGCGCTGACTTACATCACACTTCTAAGATTTTTCACCAGTGTGTAGACGAATATGTTTTGTTAAACTACTCTTTCGACTAAAACTACGCTGACATACATCACACTTGTAAGGTTTTTGACCAGTGTGTATTAGAATATGTTGTGTTAAATTAGTCTTTACCCTAAAACTACGCTGACATACATCACATTTGTAAGGTTTTTCACCAGTGTGTATTCGAATATGTTGTGTCAAATTAATCTTTACACTAAAACTACGCTGACATACATCACACTTGTAAGGTTTTTTACCAGTGTGTATATGAATATGTTTTGTTAAATTACTCTTTTGACAAAAACTACGCTGACATACATCACACGTATAAGGTTTTTCACCAGTGTGTATTCGAATATGTCGTGATAAATAACTTTTTTTAATAAAACTGCGCTGACATACATCACACTTGTAAGGTTTTTCTTCACTATGTGTACGAGTATGTAGTATGACTTTTTTTACTCGATTAAAAATAAGCTGATCACATTTGTAACGCTCTTTAAAATAAGTGCCAGGTTTGGACGTACGTTTTTGAGTTGTCGATGTCGGGATAACGTTCGAGTCAAACTTGTCTTTTTTCATTTGCTCGGCTGTTACTGCATCTTCTAGTTTTATTTCTCGTCTGTCTAGTTTTGGTTTCTTCGCAACCACCGCTCCTGTAAAAAAAATCTGGTAAGTATAATGTTGGAAGAAGATTGACATGCACATGAATCTAAATAAGAGTGGGTTGCATGATTCACTCTAGGACCAAAAGGAAGAATTTCTGGTGACATTAAATAATACACTTTATCATCAAAGACATGAAGTACAAAATTTTACAAACTGTATGTTGTATTGTTTGTCTGTTCCAAATGTAGTAACTGATTTAAACAAACGTTGTTCATGGGAAGCCATCTATGAGAAGGCATCAAACTTTGTATCTCAGCACTTTTACCAAAAATAATTGATGGAAAAGTGGTCATTTAACAATGTTATGCAAGCAATAATAATTATTGCGTTATTTCAATGAAACAATTGTAATTCAAAAATTAGTCATGAAAATTGAGGTTATAAAATAATCACAATATAAAATAAAAATATCTTTAAGGTGATTTAAATTAGAATAGGATTTCGGGTTTAAGTACCTATTCAAGTGATCAAATCAAAGCACTCAATTTGTAAGGAGCACCACAAATTGAAAGCCACAGGTACATTTGTGTTGTGATCTATTACATTTACATTTTTATCAGATACTTTTGGAATAAACTACAGACATCACACGGTCACCTCAGTAGCGATATCATCGAGCGTCCCGAGCGTTGGCGTGAGGCTTCATAAGACGCTCTTTCGAGGCTTATTCCGAGCGATCTCACAATGCGATCGCAATTTGTGGGATTTGTGAAGAATGTGGATATTTTGTTCCAAACCGATCCATGTACGCAATGAGGGCTGCTGTGAAACGATAAATGAAAAGAGTACAGAATATTATTACTTAAACCGATTTATTTACAATCATAAAATAGGTATAAAAAATACAGAAAACAGAATCAAACCACTATTATTAGGAGTGGGGCAACAAGGGTGTCGCGTGTGCTTTACCGGCCGCCGACACCGAAAGGCAACGTGTGGCATGTTGTAATATTGTACACTTCCACAGGCTATGGCAGACCAGAAGCACAGAGCGGCCGCCCCATACTTGGATGTGGTCAAAAATATTTTAAACAAATTATGACAACATGCCACATGGTGCGATGACTTAAATTTTGGTTTGTCATCTAAACATGACTGTGGCGGTCAAAAGGTTAACACCAATGGCAGATCTCTAAACCGCTGCTGAAAATCTCTACAATGAGAGCCAAATCAGAACCAGAAATGTAGTGGAAAGAACATTTGGTGTTTGGAAGAGGAGATTTGCATGTATTTTTTATTTTTGTGTATGGGAAATCATCAATTAACTTCTCCCGCTCTGGGTGGAGCGGGAGAGTGTGTCAGACTCTTACTGACTAAAACCCACCCGTATTCCTTCCGTTGCCTGTGTTGCGGGGGCCTCGGTGACCCATAAGTACCTTCCCGCGACCCCGGCAGGCATCGGCCCTAGTGAACCCCTACATTTGTGCTGACGACATCGCTTTGAGGCGCGCGTGGAATACAACTCGCCGTCGACCCGGGCCTGGTCCTTACCGGACGGTGAGCTACCCATTGCTCACCGTCCGCAAGCCTGCGCCTGCGGTGGCTGGAAATCCGCCCGGAATTCCCGACGCCCAGGGCATCTCCTGCGGCGGCTAGGGGTGAGAGGGCGCGTAATTTGCCTTTTCCTCAACCGTCCCGCCTCCTGCTTCGCGAGCATTACTGCTTCGCAGACGGAGGTAACGGCTGCCCATGCCCTCTTGCTCCGTACCATGGCATACACCTATGCACATGTGGTGAAGATGACAACGTTTCGAACCCTGATGGCAGTAGCTACTTAGAAAAGACATCCAATATATCAAATGGACGTAACTGGAGCTTTTCTTTATGGCGATATTAGAGAGACTGTTTTTTATGAGATTACCTAATAAAGGCACTTTAAAGGCACTTTTGAACGTTAAAATTTAGTGTCCGTTTCGACCGCGCGGCCACGGCGAAATTTAAAAAAAAAAACCATGCCATGGTTTTGTAAAAATTTGTAGAAATTGATTCCCAAAACCATAAATTTGTCAAAGTTAGGGTTAAAAAGTTATAAGGGTTTAACCGTGGCCGCGCCATTGAAACGCGGAGAACCGCGCGGCCACGGAGATCTTTAAAACTAAGCGTTGCAGAGACCTGAAATTTAGGGCAATAACAGATTCAATTTGTAAAAAAAATGTAAAAATATGGAAAAAAATCCTAGGTTTATATTTTAGGAGCTATAAGACTAAAACTCCATGGCCGCGCCATTGAAACGGTGAAAAACACGTTATCGCCGATATCTCGCTGAAAAAGCATCGCAGAGGTATGAAAACTTTTGTAATACCTAGATTTGAATTTGTCGAAATATCTATAAATACTACAAAAAATCCTAGGTTTATGTTTCAGGAGCTGTAAGACTAAAACCTCATGGCCGCGCCATTGAAACGGTGAAAAAACACGTTATCGCCGATATCTCGCTGAAAAAGCATCGCAGAGGTCTGAAGTTTTTTGTAAAACCTAGATTTGAATTTGTCAAATATTGTAATAATCCACAAAAAAATCACAGGTTAATATTTCAGGAACTGTAGTACGGTATCGCGTAGAAATAAGTCGTGATTATCTATCAAAGAAAGTAAGTGTAAAGCGAGTTTTTTTTTGTAAACAACACCTATTAATATGTAGAACTACCGATACTAGGCAAAAAAACTTTTTTTTTCGGTTTTTATAACTTTCTATACGTCTTGAATATTTCAATAGGGTGACCATGGCTTTTTGTTTACAGAAAACTTTCCACCTATCGTTTTAGAAATTGTCTCAAGGATTCTAACTTAAATTAAAATGAAACGGATAAGATAAAAAATAAGATAAGCTGTAAGATAGCATTAATTGATGAATAATTGTGTACTAAAACACGACATTGAATTGCCCTGAAGGAATTAACCATAAGGCCACACACACTACAGTACACAGGAGCGAACGGAACGCGGGTGCAGCGTGGGAGACGAAGGCCGGCTGTCTAACCCGGCCTCCCCCCCCCCCCCCCCGTCTTCCCGCCAAACTCTAAAGGCTTTTTTGTTAATCAGTCGTCGTTTTACTTTCAGTTAATTCGCACGGATTGCTCGTTGGTGTTTAAAATTTTGACATTTCCTCGGACTTTGATTTGTGCACTGTTTCGGACATTAGTTATCTTTGGAAAACTACGTTCTGCTGTTACAACTTCGAAAGCGTAAGGTGTAAGCCTTACGATTTCAAATTAATACTTCTTATCAAGGTAAGTAAATCATGCTAATTACTGTCTTCTCTTACCAGTTAATACTGTGTACTTAGGTACCTATTTCAATACTGGTCGCTCTATCGTGATGATATTTTAATGCGGAAAGGTGTCTAAATTGTGTATTTGCTAGGTAAGTCTGGAAAAAGTGCTACTGTTTAAAAAAAACATAGACTCTTTGGCACCAAAAATCCTCTCTAACAAACAAAGATATTACTGAGGCTTAGTTTTGTAGAATACATGGTTAAAATATTTAAAAATAAGTATTT
The DNA here is from genome assembly GCA_905333075.3 of Atethmia centrago. Classification (NCBI taxonomy): domain Eukaryota; kingdom Metazoa; phylum Arthropoda; class Insecta; order Lepidoptera; family Noctuidae; genus Atethmia; species Atethmia centrago. The sequence continues at coordinate 14,548,769 of HG995393.1, forward strand.
TTTGTTTGTTTACCGAGCGGGGCGTAGGTAGATAGTCTGCGAGCAATGGTTACCTAAGCGTTATTTTGTTTAGTTCAGTGAATTCTGCTATGCTATTCTCTAAAAGACTACGACAAGCTCGTCGCCGATACTAGTTTGGTCCCCAATGGATTTTCAACTTTATTCTCTAGAGCATAAAGCTGAAAATCCATTAAAGACAAACCGTAGTTTCGGCGCTGCCGAGGCGCTGTGTCCTTAAAGAGTAGCATTATGTTTGTTCTTTGTTCTTTTTATCAGCACGGCAGCCGCCAGGTCTTTGAAACCCGTAAAACAATAAATAATTTTATTACCTACGTGATTGTTGGATAATCGTTCTCAGGCGGTCAAACAAATATGTATAGAACAAAAGATTTAGAAGTAGAGAAGTTGGTCAATATTATTATTATAATTACAGAAACATGGTCAGAGGTAGAAAACCGAAAATTGATGCGGTGCAGCTGAATAACAAGTTTCTTAAGTATGCAGCTACTTGCAGAAATGAAAAAATATCATACAATAATCCTATATTTATAACTATTGCTCAAGAACTGAACAATGAAATAACACCGTATTCGTTGTTCATGAGACTGAAGAGAAATTTCAAGACGATTTTTGGCCAACGATATGATGAAGAAAGTTCACTCACACAAAGCACCTCAACTTCTCCTTCGTGCCAAAGCACAGTTTCTTCACCTGTGAAATGTACCTCAAAAGAAGTTGAAACTGTTAAAGAGTTCACTTTTTTACTGGATTTATATGACTGGAAGAAAGTGGAACCCGTCTCCGTTAATTACGCCAGGCGTGATCCTAATACTACCTCAACACATAAAAAGTACAATACACTGCCAAAGTACAAATGGGCCTGCTTACTACGAGAGAAACTGTGGGAATCTACAAGACTTCCATGCACATGGGTTTTTAAAACTAAGCGGGTCGACAAAGACAACAATGTTCTGATTAAAGGAGTGTGCTCACAATGTAGTTGCGTCTCAGAAATAACGAGCAAGGCAGCAACAGATAAAATAGTGGCAGTGACCTGCACTCTATTTAATACTAATAATAGTAGAATGCCACACAATCCAAACAAGAAGACGAAGCTCACTCCATACAAAAGACGAAAACTAGCGAAAAAATTGCAATATAAACCCGCAACAGTTGTTCACAAAGAAATTGCTTCCGTAGTCATTAAAGATGATGATACTGTAAACTGTCCAGTGCTACCAACGATGGAAGCTTTGAGGAAAGTGAAACACGAGAAAAGGCAAAGTGATCGGTTGCACTCTGATCCAATCATGAGCATTCTCATGATGTCGATAATGGCAACATACCAAAATTTCGTTCGCGAGTTCACCTTGTTACCGAGCTTCCATCTGTGCTATTGGTGTGAGCAACAAATTCAATACTACAAGGCGTATATGGAGAAAATTCCTTATGTCACAATGACTATAGATGCAACTGGATCATTCTTCCGAACGATCAAACTCCCAGATGGATCATTGCTAACAAAACGGATGTTCCTCTATGTTGCTATGTTAACGTCTTCAACTATTAAGTCTACAGCAATTTTCCAATTGATTACGGATAACCACACAACGGATTCTATATTGTCATGGTTGAAAAGATGGCACAACGAAGTACGTACTGCTCCTCACGAGATTGTAACTGACGACTCTTCAGCGTTAATAGCAGCAAACGTTCAGACTTTTACTAATTTTCAAACAGTCCGAGACTATCTACGACAATCTTTTCTAGTTTTAATGAGTAAAAGTAACAATTTGCCTCAAGTATTCCTAAGATTAGACACAAGTCATTTTGTTAAAAACGTATACAACTTGCGATGCTTTGATAACGTTGATATAAATATTAAAATGTTTTACATTCGCAGTATTTTATTTATAAAAGAGTGCGAAAACTTTGAAATAATAAAAAATGTGCTTTGTAATATTATAAAAATTTGTACTTTCAAATATGAATTCACAAACAATGAGACTTGTAAAATTTCTATGAAATACCTCAAATCTTTGTTGGTCAAGATAGAAGACCCAGTTGAAGAAAACGACAAAAAAGATTTCTCTGATGATTATGTTATAATAACTGACGATGACAAAATTTTAGATTGGTTTGATGAACTTGTAAATAAAGAAAAAATGTTGGATCAAACAAAGAACAAAACAGAAAAACCAAATGACTATTACTTACCCAATCTAGTATCAACTCTTAAAAGGTTAATGATCAAACTGCCTCTATGGAGCAATGTCATGTGTCCTTTTTACAAATCAGAAAATAAGTCACCAACATCTTCAGCTGTTGAAAGTTATTTCAAAACCTTAAAACACTTATTATTTGAAACACGCCTACATAAATACAACGTGGATGAATTTATAAAATTTCACTACAATTTTATATTAGGAGAGACAAAAATAGCTTCGACAAATCTTAACATAACTCTAGCAAATACAAAAAAGCAAACAAACAAGGGCCGAAAAAGGAAGTTAATAAAAAAAAAAAAATAAGCAGTGTAAGAAAAAGAAAATGAACAAAAAACAATCATTTTCTTCTGATTCCATATTTACAGAAAAGCCTTCGTATACTGAAAACTGGGGGGGAGAGGGATATTCTGCGAAGAATATCTCAGTATTGTTTTTGCGAAATGGGAATTTAGTAAATTCTATCAATAAAAGTATGAACTTTACTAACACGTGTGCGTTTGATTCAGTTTTCTTTTTGTTAGCATTCGCATATCAACAAAACGTTCACATTAAACAAATATTTAATACATGCACAAACAAATTAATCCGCGGATTTATAAAAATATTAGCAGAATCGTTAAATTTAAATAATGCTACGAGAGGAAATCATTACTCAATATTACAAAAGCGAAAACAATACATATGGATGCGATAGTAATATGGCTTTTATATTTGAACACATACTTTTAGAGTATTTGTACAGTGCCAATGTAACTAAAGAATGTTTAATCGAAACATGCGCCAACCACTCAAAAAGAACCATAGTGTTTTTATCAATCAATATGGAAATCATAAATTTATTCGGAATCGGAGGACTAGAAGATGCCATCATTATTGATGACTTCAATTTAAAAATCTGTTTAAAATGCAATAACGAAACCCAGAGATTTACGTACGAATTTAGTAATATTATTTTATTTGATCTCAATGGCACAGACAAAATTAAGCTCGAAGAAATACCTCATTACATCGAAATAAGGCAAAAAAAATATGGACTGATAGGTGCTGTGGAATATGTCCCCCCGGTTGTAGGTCTAATTGGTCATTACAAGTGTCATTGCTTAGTAAATAATTCCAGAATGATTTGTTACGACGATAATAAAACCGGAACGCACGCAAGTTCTGAACAACCTCTGACAATACATAATTTAACATATGGTCTAATAGATGATGAATAAGATAATAAAAAACAGGGTATTTTAAAACTATACAGCTTCTATAGGCAACCAGTTTTATTCATGACCCAAGGAACCGGTCGACCTCATAATATTGATACCTCATTTTATAGTTGTGGTTTGAAATGTCATTTTTTTTTTGCAAGATTTCGACAAATGTTCCAGAAAGTCCTTGGCAGGTCGTATGAATAAAAAAATATATCTTAGTGTAAGTAACTAATCTGTGATTTGTGACTGAAAGAAATATATATCGTAGTGTAACTAAATAATCTCTGATTTGTGACTTTAAAACAAATATATATCTTAGTGTAAGTAAATAATCTCTGATTTGTGACTTTAAAACAAATATATATCTTAGTGTAAGTAAATAATCTCTGATTTGTGACTTTAAAACAAATATATATCTTAGTGTAAGTAAATAATCTCTGATTTGTGACTTTAAAACAAATATATATCTTAGTGTAAGTAAATAATCTGTGATTTGTGACTTTGAAAGAAATATATGTTTTAGTGTAAGCAAATAATCTGTGATTTGTGACTTTGAAAGAAATATAAATGTCTTAGTATAATTAAATAATCTGTGATTTATATGATTTAAAAGAAATAAACATATGTTTTTTATCTTATCCGTGTCATTTTAATTTAATTTAGAATCCTTGAGACATAATTTCTAAAACGATAGGTGGAAAGTTTTCTGTAAACAAAAAGTCATGGTCACCCTATCGAAATATTCAAGACGTATAGAAAGTTATAAAAACCGAAAAAAAAAAATGTTTTTTGCCTAGTATCGGTAGTTCTACATATTAATAGGTGTTGTTTACAAAAAAAAACTCGCTTTACACTTACTTTCTTCGATAGATAATCACGACTTATTTCTATGCGATACCGTACTACAGTTCCTGAAATATTAACCTGTGATTTTTTTGTGGATTATTACAATATTTGACAAATTCAAATCTAGGTTTTACAAAAAACTTCAGACCTCTGCGATGCTTTTTCAGCGAGATATCGGCGATAACGTGTTTTTTCACCGTTTCAATGGCGCGGCCATGAGGTTTTAGTCTTACAGCTCCTGAAACATAAACCTAGGATTTTTTGTAGTATTTTTACATATTTCGACAAATTCAAATCTAGGTATTACAAAAGTTTTCATACCTCTGCGATGCTTTTTCAGCGAGATATCGGCGATAACGTGTTTTTCACCGTTTCAATGGCGCGGCCATGGAGTTTTAGTCTTATAGCTCCTAAAATATAAACCTAGGATTTTTTTCCATATTTTTACATTTTTTTTACAAATTGAATCTGTTATTGCCCTAAATTTCAGGTCTCTGCAACGCTTAGTTTTAAAGATCTCCGTGGCCGCGCGGTTCTCCGCGTTTCAATGGCGCGGCCACGGTTAAACCCTTATAACTTTTTAACCCTAACTTTGACAAATTTATGGTTTTGGGAATCAATTTCTACAAATTTTTACAAAACCATGGAATGGTTTTTTTTTTTAAATTTCGCCGTGGCCGCGCGGTCGAAACGGACACAAAATTTACAAAAAAAATTTAATTGATTCTAGTTGCCCCTTCCAAAAGGTAGTTTCGTATGGAGATGAACGGGAAAAAACTCCACCGTTACTCTTTTAAAATGTTTTACACAATGTTGTATATGTACATTTTAAAATTATTTGTGAAGACGATGCACCTAGAATAAAATTACTATACCAAAATAGATAAAACAAGAATGAAAAATAAAGCAATGACAGATAAATTAATTTGAGTTAAAGTAATATCCCCACAATACGTGCAAGGTATCTCCCTTTCACGTGATGTGGGGATGATATTTTCTTTTACGCGATTTTTTTTTAGGATAAAAAAAGATTTTTTTAAGATTTTATTTTAGCACTTTGTCAGCGTGATTAATATGTATATGTATATAGGTACCTATGCCAAATTATAGCTTTCTAGTACTAAGCGTCTCTGAGCTACAGTGGGATCAGACAGACAGCCAGACGGACATGGCGAAACTATAAGGGTTCCTTGTTTACTACGGAACCCTGAAAACGTAATAGCCCTTTAACCATTAGTGGACCAGTTGACTGTGTGTATGTAGTTGCTGGTTATTCTAACAAATTGTTATCAATCGGGGCACAAGCGTTGAGCACGTGAATGAGTGCTGCTTGTACGAGTGGTCTTGCTGGCCATGGTTTTGTTATTGTTATGAGAAATTAACACTTTATTTATTTAATTACGATGACCCTAGTTTATCATTTGTGACTTCGAGATATAGTCCAACATTGTACTGTTGTACATGTAAGCAGGCACACCCTTTTGGTAACTCTAACCACTTCCAGTTCCTATCAGGTGAACCATTGGCCTGTTTGCTTCATCATCACCATCATCATCATTTCAGCCAAAAGACGTCCACTGCTGGACATAGGCCTCCCTGAAGCACCGCCACTTCGACCGGTTTTTAGTGCTTGTCATTTGGGGGGTTGCCATTATCGCCACGCATGGCAGGCGGGTTGGCGATCGCAGTATGGTGTTAATATGCATAGTGAACGCTGCTGCCCATTCTCTAGTAAGTCCCTTAGTCGCCTTTTACGACACCCACGGGAAGAAATGAGATGGTGCTATTCTTTACGTCTGGCATCACACGGACGTACGTCCGGCATCACACGGGCGTTGTTTGCTTACCTATACATTATATAACTAATACTTACTTGTCGTCCCCCTGGCTCTTAGTTTTTTCTTAGATCCTTTTTTAGTTTTAAGCTCCGTTAAAAGCACATCCCCTTCTGAATCTGATTCCGTGTGGTGTGGTGGTATATCGGCTACATCTAGATGGCTGTGGTCTAGATTTTCCGGTTCTAGCTCTGTAAGTAAACGAAAACAGTGAAGAGTATTACTCATCTATTCATAATATTTGTTTTATTTCACAACATTATGTGGTTACCATTAAGGTGAACTAAACATTGATAAAACTTTGAAGTAGTTCAAAACATTTTTTTATCACTAAAAAATAAATAATTTTATAGTTCATTTATTTTGTGATACTATTTATTGATAATATTATTAATGTTCTTAAAACATACCATCACTTTGATGTTCCTTTTTTTGTAATTCTTCTTTGATAACAATGCTTTCTGTTTGACATTCATCAACTATACTTATGTGCTCTATTGGAGATTTAATAAACCCACTGCAAAACTCTAAGTGGCCTTGGTTTATTAAAGGATTGGGCTGTAAAAATATTATTATAGTATTAGGAAAATATGATCACAGTCCCATGAGCATAACCCTTTTTTCGTTATACAAAAGTCACTCTAATAGCCTTCACAAGAGAGGATACTTTGGTAGTTTCAATATACCCTGGACACTCGGCCATAACCTGACCACTGCATAAGCTATTGTTGCATAGCTCGAGCTGACATGAGAGAGGACCATTATGGAACTGCCACATACAAATTTCATACAGAAGTTGTCAGTATTATGTGGAGTATTTAACATGTAATAATTGTAAACACCTACATTTGACAAAAATCTTTTGAAAATATCAATAAAGTTGGAGTGACACAGGAACAGAATAGGTATGAGCTTGAAAGGAATCACTTCCACTTTATGCTGAATTCGAAATTATGAGAATAAATGGTTATTGAAGAATGCCTCACCTCAGAATCCTCATTCATCATCTGAGCGAACAGCTCTTCAGCTTCCAGGCATTTTCTCAGTAATCGGTAGCATTGCTTTAGTTTAGCGCAGCAGAAGAAACAAGCAAGAATCGGTCTACTGTCTTCAGTTACAAACTACAACAAAATTTGTCTTACACTATTTTGTGAAAATACTCAATTTTATTAATATATAGTAATGTGGTCCAAGACAACAGTTGATGGTCCATAATGCTTTATGTGCTTTATGTTTATCTTCATGAGCATTGATCACCACCCTTGCTCACGGCAGATTGGCAACTTAATATAAGTACATAGTTATTGTAAAACCAGCGTTCCCCGCATCTATCTTCGTGTATGAGAGGCATTTGAAACTAATAGATAATTTACATACATACTTAGATAAACTCACGCCTTCTTCCCATGGGGTTAGGCAGAAACTATAGATAATTTAATTCTAATTAAAAATTCAACTTACTGGAATGCCAGTCAGCTTCTCATATAGGTTATGCAAGTTCCTGTTGACCACTACAAACATGCGAGCATTCCCCACTAAACATATCCTACACATTGGCAGCTTTTCCATCTTTTAAGTGAAGTAGTATCAGTTATGTTAAAAAACACTGTTGCGTTGTGTACAAATAACGAGCGAGGTTTGTACATTAATTAAGAGTTCTTCGAACCAACATTTGCGAATAAAAGTTGGTAAACACTTCCTTTGTGGACGACAGTTAAACTTATTACATCTCTCCTATGTAGTCCAGACAGTCCAGGTAATTCATAGGAACTAATTGTATTAGTACCATAACGCCATCTACTATTTCGTCCGGTAGTTCACGTTTATTTCCATAATATTTAATAATACTTCAAGCACGAACAAAACAAATGCAAATGCAATGAAATATTATTGAAAAGCTACTTGACACGACAGCTTGCTGACAATTGACATTGACAGATATTTTATTTTTTTGGGATTTTTATGGCCTCCTACAGAGGACTTTTAAGGTAAGTTTAAAAAAAAATGTTTTTTGAACGTAAATTAAATTGTGAAATTATTTATTTATGTAATAGATTTATATTTAAAATGGAGGTTGGTAAATGATATGTAGATTCTACCTGAACTAGGAATAAACCTGTATTGCAGTTATCTCACTCAAATGGTCTAAGACTCCGTCCTCCTAAATAATATATAATTACAAACAAAAGCATGTGGCAGCCAGAGCTGTCATAGAAAATACATTTGGGAGGCTGAAGAATCGATGGCGCTGTCTAAACAAAGATAGAGTGCTACACTACAAGCCTCTTAAATGTGCTAGAATAATTCAAGCCTGCTGCGTTCTACATAACCTTGGCATTGATTTTAATGCTGTAGAAGAAGAGGATTTCACTGGTATGGTAACAATTTCTAGGAATCAGTCAATAGCTTAAATGTGTATTGAATACTAAATGACTTTTTTTTTCTTCTAAGGTATGGAACATGACGAACAAGAAGACAATGGGCGCATTACCACAGAGAGGGAAATAGGAGGTTCAACATCTGACCTAATCACAGGAAGGGTTCTAAGGGAACAATTAGTTAGAAGACTTCAACACTTTTAATTTTTTGTGTACTATCTGTAACACTTTATTATATGTCTTCGAAAACACAGCAATGATATGAAGAAGCAGTCCCATGATTCTGTAGAAAATCGAGAATATCATCCCTTACCGAGAATATCTTCCCTTTTTGTTTCCTTTTTCTTCCACCAGAGGGCGGTTTATTAGATACTTTACCGCCAATTTAGACGTTAGGCGCCATTGCATTCTTGTGATTCTTTCTAAATGCCACGAGACTTTTTAGAAAAAGATACACCAGCCTATTTAAAAGAAAAGAAAGTTCCAGAGCAGGGGGAATATGTCCAAAATTTCCATAATAAAAAAGTTTATAAGAACAAATTTAAAAAATTTAAACATACTTACAGTTAATAAAAGTCGGCCCTTTCGTAAACGTCACGGCAATACAGAAAAGTCCGCTAAGTCCAAAGAAGATTGACTCACAACGGATTTTCAGAGGGGGGTGTCTAAAATTTTATACAAAAATATGGGCTCAGCTAGGAGCAGACCATTTCATATTAAATACAATAGCAAATTACCGTTTACCTTACAAAGAGAAGCCTCCTCTGAAATATCCAACCAAAAATTTTGTAAAATGCCTAACTTCCCAAATTACCCCGGAAATGACCCAAGTAATACAGGATTTAAAAAATCAGGGAATTTTGGAGAAACCACCATTGCTAGACCCAGGTTTCCTATCAAAAATGTTTTTAATAAAGAAAACGTATGGTGGGTTACGGCCAATTTTCAACCTCAAGGCCTTAAATACGCATATTGCAACAAAACATTTTTATCTGATTTCACAACCAGACATAGTCAATTTTCTCCAAACGGACGATTGGTTGGTGAAGATAGATCTACATCAGGCTTATTTCCATCTGGGGGTTGCGGAGACCCACAGAAGGTTTTTAAGGGTTGCTTACAACGGAGAGATTCTCCAGTTGACAGCGTTACCGTTTGGCCTGTCTTCGGCACCCCGAGCGTTTGCAGCAGTTTCAAACTGGGTGTCCTTTTTCTGGGAAGATTTTCCCAAAAAGGCCAGAAAAAGGCACTATGTCCGAAAATGCGGGACGACTTGCGGTGATGGTTGGATGCAGTAGAGGGCAGTCCAACCCCCCTACACAAGAAAGAAGTAACTCATTTCTTGACCACAGACGCAGCGGATGCGGGCTGGGGAGCGAATCTAAACAGTCAGTACCTTTCGGGCAAATGGGCCAAAAACCAAAAAGCCTGGCATTCGAACATGAAGGAGATGTATGCTGTTTTTCCGTAATAAAGTCACAGGGCGCACTATTACAGAATGCCCATATCTTAGTCCAATCGGACAACAGGACTCTAGTAGCATACATCAGGAATCAGGGCGGAACTCGCTCCTTAAATCTATTGGGTCTGACATCCCGGTTGCTGGAGTTGACAAGTCGGTTAGACATTATGATGACAGCTTATCATCTGCCAGGGAATCTAAACGGCATCGCGGATTGCCTGTCAAGAGGAAGGTTAGTCCCCGAGTGGCATCTGCTGCCAACAGCCGCGGAGGCTGTATTCAGGCAGTGGGGTATTCCCGAAATAGATCTCTTTGCAACAAGAGACACCGCTGTAGTCTCGAGATATAAGTGATGTAAGTCTAGACTCAAGGGATGGTTCCGCAGAATTCTGCGACGCCTTCAGCCGAAAGTGGGAGTTTCGGATAGCGTGGGTGTTTCCACCTCCAAGCATGATGCCCAGAGTCCTTGCACACTTGAACAAAGCGGTAGGGACATACCTGATGTCCATTGTGGTGATAGCACCACAATGGACCCAGTGTTTCTGGTTCCCCGATCTCAAAGCGCGCGCGCTAGCTCCCCCGCTACCGATAGAGAATCTGAAAACGGTCCTGCTAGATGTGACAACGGGGTTGGCCCCACCTCAAGTGGACAGGCTGGTACTTCATGCCTGGAAAGTTGGGGGTGGGGAGATCAAGTGAAAGACTGGAGTAGGGACGAACAACAATTGCTGAAAAACAGTTGGCGTCCTTCTAATATTAGCACCTATAATGCACCCTTAAAAAGGTGGTTGCACTGGTGCGAATCTTATAGCGTAGATAGCAACCGCCCAGAAGGTAAGGACGTAGCTAGATTTTTGGCTAGCTTATATCTTAAAAATAAATTTGCGTACAGCACAATTCTGTTGCACAAATCGGCGATCTCAACTTATTGTGCATTGAAAGGTGAAGATTTAGCGAAAAACTTCTTCATCGAACAAGTGTTAAAAGCTGTGAGTTTGGACAAACCACGCCCAGCCAAGCCCCCAGTATGGGATGTAAAAATCTTATTTGACTGGCTAAAGTTGTCTGAATTTCCAGACACTTTATTTTACCAAAGCAGACGGACTGCATTGATTCTTCTACTGGCATCTGGCCGTAGATTGCATGACCTTACCCTCCTAGAACTCAGTGAGCAAAGTTTTGCTGAGACTGAGGATACAGTAACATTTTGGCCAAGATTTGGCTCAAAAACTGACACAGGTTCTCATAGGCAATCAGGCTGGCTTCTTATGAACCACCAAGACCCTAAAATTTGCCCAGTCACTAATATAAGGAAGTTGATTAGGCTGTCAGAAGCCAGACGCTGCCAGGAGAAAAATATTAAATCTCTTTTTATATCAATCACTGGTTGCATAAGGCCTGCTTCGAAAACCATGATTTCGGGTTGGGTGAGATCAGCTTTCAAACTAGCTAAGATAGATGGCTACTCCCCAGGCAGTATAAGATCAGCAGTAGCCTCCAGGGGTTGGCTGGACAATAGGCCTATTCAGGAGATATTAGAAAGAGGAAATTGGAAGTGTATAGAGACCTTTTCTAAATATTATTATAAGGATATAAATAGGTCTGTCAGTGAAGAGGTTCCAGCAGATCTACTATATAACAATTTCAAGGCAGTTTGATTGTATGCCGTTATTGTGATAATATGATTTTGATCTCAAGATTTATGCTTAAGGCGCTGACAAGACCCAATTGACTAAAATAGGCTTTTCTTAAGAAAAAAAATTGCCAAATCTGTATAGTTTGTGGTAGCGGAAAAAATATATGTTAATTTTGAACATATTTCCCAGAACTTGGTTGTTACCAAAACATGTTTTGAAAAAAAAATCTCGATACAAACTAACGTTAAAGTATCCTCTTACCTTGAGTTCTAATCCAAAATATCTGTATTAAATATCAACATACGTTACGTATTTAATTAATAACAAGAACGTCTTATTTGAATGCAGAACTTGGTTGTTTTTTATTTTCGATTACTCAACTCAATTATGAGTAAATAGATAATTGCTTCATATTTTGCAATAAATTACAAGCGTTGTGTCATCGCGCTTCTCTTTCTTTTCTATGCAATCTGACAGTGACCGTGGTTTAGGTGTTGTCAGCGTCTTAAGTTAGAGTTTATTTTATGATTATTTTTGTTTTTATGTAAGAAGGTAATAGCAGAGTTCCAACTGCTATTGGCATATTTTCGTTTTATAAGAACTTTAAGTTTTTGTTTTATGTTAATTTTGTGGAGGTAAAAATAAAGATTTTGTACTTCAAATTATTGTTAAATTCTTATTGATTTTTATAATAGACAACCCAGAGGTTAGTTAGTAAAAGTCATCTTGGTTTGATTTAACAATTTACTTTCACATTGCATTCTTGTGTTTTACTTTTTCTGAGCACCAGCAGATATCAAAAAGGTCTTCATATCATTGCTGTGTTTTCGAAGACATATAATATGACTGTTTTGCATTAAGACAAAACAGGTACCGTGAAACCGGCCAACATTGCCCTTAGCGGATATCTTTGCCCGAACACGAAAAATAACTAAAATCTTGAATTGTAAATAAATTTATGTAGCTTACAACTTTATTTAATCTTTAGGGTAAATTTGAATATTTTTCTGGTAACACTAAATATTAGTTACGTTGCTAAGTTCACTAAGTTGTCGGCGAGACATGTTGGAAGCAGGACTAGTGTGAGGTGGTGCCAAAATCTTGTTTTACGTTTTTACACATTGTCAGCGTACGACATCACTCAGGTAAGATATTTCAATATTAGAGTAATAATAAGTACCACGCTTCATTTCTATGCTATTTTGAAATCATTAGAACATCAAATCTTCAAGATAATTAAATGGGCAATGATTCCCGAACTTGCGTGAACATAGGAGAGACAACATTGCCCATTGCAAAAACAGTGTTAGGGTTGGCACCCATTATAGTATTGTACTCGTAGATTTAAAAATTCTATCTACCTACCTAATTTATTAGTTATTGGTTCATGATAACCAATTTCTAATAAATGATGCAGATGACTGAGAAACATGTTACGGGCAAAGTTCTAAGTAGGTATGAGTATAAATGCGGATGGCTATATGAGTAGGTAAACATATAGCCATCGGTTATTTGGTCTTTTCCTACCTAGGTAGGTAGGAAAAGACCAAATAACCGATGGAGGGATTGTGAAAATGATTATATGACTAGAATAGAAAGGGAGTAAATACTAAGATGATGGCTGATACCAAGTTTTGGAAGAGGCAATTGCAATTTATTTGGAGACGGCGCAGCATGTGCTGCGCCGTCTCCAAATAAATTGGGATAAGGACAAAAAAATAATAATCCTGTATTTTAGTCTAGACAAGTAGTCACTTATTTGACAAACAGAAACTACATTTGGATATTTAGATACATTTAGTCTTTTTGTTTGCAGTATGGGAAGGCCTTTGAAAAGAAGAAATCGGAGAGTCCTCGAGTCTCGGCCCTATAAAAATTATTCAGAGGAGATGTTGCACCTCGCGGTAGAAAATGTTAAAGAAAATAGGATGTCCTCAAGATCAGCAGAAAAAACATTTGGTATACCTAGGCGCACCATACTTAAAGTGAAAGAGTACCATAACAAAAATGTTGGAACTCCTACTCGGCTCTCTTTGGAAGAGGAAAAGAGTATTGTTAAAGCATTGATTGCAGCTGGTGAATATGGTTGCCCACTAACGAAACTCGATTTACATTTGACTGTTTTTGATTATGTAAAGAAAAATAATCGTGTAAATTTATTTAATGGAAAACCAACTGGCAAGGACTGGGTTACAAGTTTTCTCGACCAAAAAAAAGTAAATATGTATTATATCTTTTCGTTGCAAGGTGGCTGGCATGCGTTGCAATGCTTCTTTTTTTTGTAAGATTTGTTTTACCATTTTTGAGAGATTTCGTTGTAAGATTCATTTTGTTTTAGAACCCTTTATTTTACAAAGCTCATAATACTCATAGTCTCATACCTGCAATTATAACTATTGTAATTGTTGACTGATTATTAATAATAAAAGAGTTTATATTTAAACAGATTATTATTTATCATATTAATGTGTATCAACCCTAACCCACCGTTTTAGTTTGTATGAAAAAGTAGCTGGTGTGTATGTAACATTGCCCACCTTAGAAAAATAAAAAAATAAGTGTGTTTGACATATTGATCATGAAGGATGGCAACTTTGCATAATTCACTGAAACATACCTTATTACCAAATCCATAGAACTGATAGTTTTAGAGAAAATAAGGGTGAGCAATGTTGGACGGTTGTGCGTATAATTTTGCCCGGCTATTTAAGCGCCTTTTTCTAGGATTCTGTTAAAGCTAGAAGCAACACATTTTGCGTTTTAAAGCCCTAATAGTAATTGCTACCATAGTCGACTTTATTACGCGTTTCCGGTAAATATTTTTTGAAAAATGACATGAATAAGTAAAAATGCGGGCAATGATGGCCGGTTTCACGGTATTATATGTTGAAGAAAACACAGCAATGAAACGAGGAGCTTGCTGATGATGAAGACTGATGAAGACTGCAATGGCGCCTAACGTCTAAATTGGCGGTAAAGTATCTAATAAACCGCCCTCTGGTGGAAGAAAAAGGAAACAAAAAGGGAAGATATTCTCGGTAAGGGATGATATTCTCGATTTTCTACAGAATCATGGGACTGCTTCTTCATATCATTGCTGTGTTTTCTTCAACATATAATACCTGTTTTGTCTTAATACAACTTACGTGAGGTGTATTCCACCGCTTTTAAGGAAATTTTTAAATATCGCATATTTAAAAATTTCCTTGAAAGCTCGCGCGAGTGACATGCGTTACCTACGAATTTTGTGTCGACCTCCACAGGAACGTACTGACGAGAAGGGTGGTTCATATTCGAGGAATAACTTAGAGGACAGCACAGTTCAATATTATAAAAAATATTGAACAATAATACAACCTGGGTGACATATGTCACCCGCGCGAGCATTTTATACAAAGACATGTAAATTTAAGGACTATTATTAATCAATCATTTTAAATACACACTTACCGAAAATATTATGGGAACAGAGATATTATGTAATCTCATTACACCAAGTGTTCTATTGAAACACAGCTTTCTTCAAAGTGAAGTGGACACAGGTAATTACCATTCTTTATTTCGGGGATTAATATTTTCTTCACCAATAGCCTCTAGTCATTCATCTATTTTTCTTTAATCCTTTATTTTTAGGAAAGCTATAAAAAAGGCAAGTATTTTTATCAATCATTCATTTTAGTTAGAGCTGCTAATGGTACCGATTCCCTTGTTCGCAAACTAAACTAAATTTACCCACCAAACTAAATATTCCAACAGAGTGCTGTAAACCACGGACCGGACCTAACAAGGTCACTCGGACCGATTAAGACAAGCAGAATAATTTCTGTTAACATCGCAGATTATAACCGATATCGTTTCAGCGGAGGAACTAATTACGGAAACTATTACGGTACGGCGTCGCCTCGCATCGGTACAACACTATTCCACTATGACATATTATTGTAAACAAACGAATGAAATAGGTAGGTAATAAATATTAAAAATGTCTGGTGTATAGGGAAATGACCGCAAATATCAATACTTTAGCAATAAATTCATGATCCCGTAACATTTTTTTCATGGAATGTGAATTATTGTATGTACTATTGCATGAAAACGGGCTACTAACCAGTGTAAAGATAATCGAAGTTGATTCTCATTCTTTCTTGCACTACACTTCACTATACAACACACAGGCATGTTGAATTGCTGTTTTCCAACATTTACATGCAGTTTTAAAGGTAAACTCTTCGTAATTTTCTCGCAAATCTCAATAATACAAAGAGTAAACAACCATTTGACAGCAAAGCTACCACGAAACTTGTCGCATAAAATGGCTGATTTTCCACTTACCTACAACTGTCACTACGTCACGACAAAATGTTACCATAATGAGCAACTACTTAAATATTGTTGTCTCTTTTATCAAATACGATTATTTTATTAGAAAGAATGAGACAAAACGATATTTCACATTCTGGATCGTATTTCACTCATATTTGTATAAGTGTTGGCGAATAAAAGTGAATATTTTTATGTAGACCGCTACTTGAAAACCTATGACAAAAATTAAAAAAATAACAATAAAATTACAGTGAAAACAATCTATGTAAAATAATAGTTTGAGTGACTCACAAAACTAATAATAATTCTTAAAAGAGACAAGTTCGATTTAAACGCCTCAGTAGCCAAACCAATAAATTCCAAGAAAAAAACTAGAACAATTTATCTGTCAATGTCAAGTAGCTTGCTATAGGGCTGGTATTATTTAAACAAAATATATCTGAATTTCGATATATCTGTATATTTTAATTTCGGAGTTTGTATTGGGTTTATTAAAAGAAAACCTAAGTGCGTGTCGGACTACGCACAATGAAGGGTTCCGCAGTTGGAATTACTTCCAAAAACAAGTTAACATTTGAAAAACTTGTTCTCCCATACATCGATACATACCACGGTCAATTCTCCAACTGCAAATTTAAGTTGGTCGACTTTAACTTAAGTTTACGATGATGTTGTAGTTAAATAATTAACGGGAAAAAATTAAAGATAGTAAATTATTAAAAAAAAAATGGACTGTCGATACCTATATTTCAATATTGAAATATCGATATAACGCCCAAAAAAAATATAAGTAATAAATATCGATGTTTCGATAATCCATATTTATTATTATTTATCCGAAACATCGATATTTATTACTTATATTTTTTGGGCATTATATCGATATTTCGATATGTCGATATTTTATCAACAGTCCTAGCTTGCTACATACATAATATTATTAATATGTGATGTCAACGGATGTCAAGCGAGTAGTAGCTTAATTTCGAAATTTCTGTGTAAAATAATGTGATTTTTTGTGAAGGAATATCAAAATAAAGAACTGCCGGTTTCTAAGTAGTAGATGGTGTTATGGAACTAATAAACAAATTCCTATGAATCACCTGGACTACCTACTTAGAGATATAATAAGTTTAGCTCTCTCCGGTTACTGCCATAGACGTAATAGTTTTAAACAAGTCACTAATATTGTACACATCGCAACTGTTTTTCTACAATTTACATTAATGTAAAGTTACTAGTACTTTTTGAGTTAAAAGATGGAAAGACTGCCTATGTGTAGGATATGTTTAGCGGAGAATATTCGCATGTTTGTAGTGATCAACAGAAATTGGCATGAACTTTATGAGAAGCTGACCGACATTCCCGTAAGTTGATATTTTTTATAAAGAATTATGTAAATTTCCTATTAGGTTTAAATTGCCTCTTCTACGCGAAGATGACATTATTGAAAGAAAACAGAGTGAGGAAAGCTGGAATTACCATAAATATTTACTTATATTAATTCTAGAGTCTGCCTTGAGCAAGAGTGGTGATCTATTCTCAAGCCTTCTTTGTAAAATGTGCACAGAAAGCATGTGTGCTGGGCACATTTTGGTCTGTCGACCGACACATGTCGATACAGGACTGTGGCGGTCAAAAGGTTAAGGACAACCACCTGGTGGCTTGGACCGCATTACTATATATTAGTAAAAAGTATTTTCACAAAATAGTGTAAGACAAATTTTGTTGCAGTTTGTAACTGAAGACAGTAGACCGATTCTTGCTTGTTTCTTCTGCTGCGCTAAACTTAAGCAATGCTACCGATTACTGAGACAATGTCTGGAAGCTGAAGAGCTGTTCGCTCAGATGATGAATGAGGATTATAAGGTGAGGTATTCCTGAACAGCCATTTATTCTCATAATTTCTTATATCAGTGTGTGGAAGTGATTCCTCTCAAGCTCATACCTATTAAAACAATGGTAGTTTGGAATCAACTAACTTTTATTGCACAGATAACTAATCTAATATTATTCTTACCACCAATGATTTACGTTAGGTACATATAATATCTTACTAACAATACCTATTGTGTCTGGATTTCACGCCAATCGTACCATTGCACAGTGGTTCCGCGCTACCTAAGAGAGGCGGTCATAGGGTTTCTCGAAGGTAATGACTGTCATTATCAATACTAAATATTATCATTATGCTTTTTTGTAATACTTCATGTTATAATAAAATGAAAAAACCGAATTAATTTAAAAAAAACTTATTTTATTAGAATAAATAATATATTTATTGTACTTGACGAAATACTTACTAAAATACAATAAAGGAATTGGAACTTAATAACTAATAAACTTAAATATATACATTTTTATAATAAAAATAAAGTAAATACCTAATTATTACCTAACTACAAATACAGAAATGGACAAAAAATATATTATTTACATGTTAATAGTTACATAATAGGAGCTGTATCTAAAATAATGTAAATCTAGTGTTTATTATATAACTATATACATTTTATTCTATACCTACAACAAATTCAACACCTCTTTAGATAGAATAGACTTCTTCTTCCGTGGTAACCTTCTCAAACCAGAAATATAAGGATCCGAATTAAGAAGAAGTCTATGTATCAAGTCGGTGTTTGTGACAACCCGGGACATTTTCCTCGTGTTGTCACGCCTAAACTGTTTAACTAACTTATTGCAAGATTCGGCGGCCTCTTCCGAAAGCTCACCTATTGACAATAATGCGTGGTCAATTACTTCCGAACCATGAATGAGGACCTTATGTACAGACGAGGGCAGGTTGTACCATGGATAGGTAGCAACAAGCTTACGTGCTGTGTCTAGAGCATACTCTTTAAAAGCCACGTTATTAATTTTGTATCCCGACGAAAGACACTGCAGCAGATTATGACATCTGTCAATAAGGTCTTTGTGTAATCCAGTAATTTCCGCTGAAATAGCTGAATTAGAAAAAAACCTGGCAGTGTTTCCATCGTTGGATGTGCCACTTCCTCCACTTCGCGGTTTGTCGACTATTAGACCAAGTCGTTGCCTAAACTGTTGCTGGACATGTTGTTTTTTCTGTGCAAGAAGAGCTTTATCGTCTGAAGAACGCGCCTGCCATTTTTTGAAATCTAATCTATAGGTAACGTGAATAAAATATTCAAAGAATCGGATATGCGAGTGAAGAGGAGATAGTCCAAATTGATATTTACTACTGTCTACAGTTTTGCTACATGATTTATCTATATCATTCATGTCTTTTGGAGTTAAACCACAAATATAGCACCTACTACAAGATGTATCACTCAGAGCACTGCACACTTTACCATCAACCATGGTTAATTGTAAAGAATGCCGCACCTTTATTTCACATCCATTGTGAGTGAAAGATGATGGCTGTAAATTGTCAATTTTAGTCTTGAAATAAGCTTCTTCTTGCACGGAAAGGTCTTTCGATTCTTTGGCAAATTGGAATCGAATAGGCCTACAATACCTGGTGGAGCAAGGGCGCGGGTTTTTCCAAACTATTTGGTCTGGATCGGAAGTATTTGACTTACAAACTAATTGGAGAGGACAATATGAAGTAAGAAACATACTGCCATCATCCTCGATACCAGAATCACCAAAACACTGTTTATATTCGCTGTGCCCCGTACTCCCATCGAAACCCCATTTTCCAATTAAAACAAATTCTTTATTAAGGTCAATATTATTTAAAACGTGTTTTTGGGATTCTAGTATCCGGCATGCAGTATGGTCTAACAATGATTGTAATTCTACTTCAGCCGATGATTCCGTGATAAACTCTTGCGATGGATAACACCGCTTCTTAGCTTCCAACACTTTTGGATAAGATGGTAATGCATTCGGTGAATTTGCATTAATGAACTCTTTCATCATAAGATACTGATGTTTAGTCAGTTTAGTCTCAGTTATTTTAAAGAAGCGTAAGCGGCGTCAGATCGACTTGAATCATCCAACAAATAATTGATCGCGGAACTGTCTACTTTACTTAACTCTGCAAGCCTGCGGCGTTTTGATCTCTTGCTACACTCTTCGAAGTCCTTCCTGTGCTGATGCTGTTGAGTGCTCGTCGAAGCCTCTGCTGCTGGCCGTTGAGTGTCGTGGCTCCCTGCTGCTGCATAATTTGACAGAACGCAAACTTCAATTTCGTTCAGCCAGTCTCCGTACTTAGATACCATGCGAGATTGATTGCGAGAGACTTGCTTCCAAATAGCTACAAATCTAGTACAAAGATCAGCAACTCTTTTTTCTAAGTCATCAGCAACCAAATTCTCAACGTCAGGCAGTAACTGTATCAGGGCTTGAAAAACTCGACGCCACCGTTGCAGTTCGGAATTGCTGTCCTTCATAGACAGCCAAGTATCTAGTACAAGCATTCTTTTAAAAGAACACTCAATACTAGTACCTAAAACAAAACAACAAACAGTTAAATGCGGATCGAAAACAATACATATTTCGTAGCAAGTGCTACGCGCCCAGCCGCTCGGCGTAGACCCTGACTGCACCTTACAGATGCAGCATGCCGCAAGTACTTTTTTTTTATTCTAGTAGTAGAGATTTTAAGCGACATTTTTATACCTAATTCAATGGCACAAGTAGATACAAACATAAGTAACAGCTTCAATATAAAAAAATACAGAAATAAATACGCAAGAAATGCTGCGGCGTAGCACTCTATTAAAAAAAAAAATGGTGTATTAAAAATGCAAAATAGTAAAGTAAATTAATAATACATACCTGTAACTTGAATGTCCTTTGCAAAATAACAGGTCACAAACAAGTTCGATCTTGAAAACACGCGTCGCGTCTTATGGTAATTAGCGCTTGGTGATAACACGGTTGATGACTAATTACATGTGTTTACTTCCGATGCCAAAAAAGGAATGTTGCGATCATCGGGGATGTCGCTGCGCCCCCGCAAGGGGGCGCGGCATGCGGAACCGAGGCATAGCCCCCTGGCCGCGGAGGGTGTGCGTTGGTCCGTGAAAACGGACCCCTCATTATTGGCGCCTAATGTCGGCGGTTTAAAAACGTCGGACGCGTTTTAACGCGTCCGTGTAACTGATTGCTATGAGTAAATCTGTAGGCGCGCCACGACGCTAGTACGTTAGCGCCGCTTTCTTCACGACTCCACGGCGGTCAGTCCCCGCCAGGTGAGACCCCCGGTTACCCGGGGGAGGCCCGACGAAGACGACCAGCGACAGTGGAGCCGACTCGACGTTCCGCGACGACGCGCCGCGCCCGTACGTGTGAATTGAATGCCTGTTTAGTTATGAATGTCTGGTTTAATCACGTGACGCGCCTATATTAACTTAGTACACGCCACGCAATAGATGTGTGTCATCTGTAGAGTTCAGTTGAATCGAGTAAGCCGCGTGTAACCTGGATGCGACTTACTCGAGGCGTCCAGTCCGGTGTATGGGGTCACTCGTCCGCTACCAGGTCGCGGGGCAAGGGTCTCGCGTCAGGGGGGCGCGTATGCCAGGGCGCTATCTGCTTGACATGAGGCCAATCAGACGCGTCGGCACGCGCGTACATCCCCTTCGCGAGGCGCCGCACGAACTCATCCAGGCTCTCGATCCCCAGGTCCCGCTGGATTACATCGTTCCTCACGAAGCGAGGAGCGTCAACGGTAGTCCGCAGCGCAATGCTCTGTTGCGCGCGGAGCACCTTCCGGCTCGACTCGCTCGTGAGGGCGAACCAAGCGGGGGCGGCGTACGTCAAAATTGGGCGCACGTACAATTTGTACACGCCCAGTTTGACGCGCGCCGGGATGCGGGACGAGAGCACAGGTTTGAGCAGGTTGCGGGCGACCCTACCCTGCGCGGCGACCTTGCGGACATGTGGCCCCATAGTGAGCCGACGGTCGATGGTGACACCCAGGTATTTGACCCGGGGCGACCAATCGATGTCGGCTCCTTGCAGTTTCAAGGGCGGTGGGAGGCGCGCTGATCCGGTGACCATCGCCTGCGTCTTACCCACGTTCACCGAGAGCCGCCATTTCGACAGCCACTCCGGAAGTAGGTCGAGCGCGCGCTGCATTTTGACCGCCGCGTACTTCGCATTAAGCGACGTAGTGATGTACGCGGCGTCGTCGGCATACAGCGCGAGCATCGCGTCGGGAGTGGTGGGGATGTCATCGGTGTAACGTGAGTAACACGTCGGCGACACGCAGCTGCCCTGCGGCACGCCCGCCAGCACCGGGCGCGCGCTAGACAGCGCGCCGTCGACCACCACCCTGAAGGTCCTGTGGGATAAAAAGCTAGAGACCACCATTACAACGCGACGGGGCGCGTCTGAGGTGGCCAGTTTATATACCAGGCCCTCGTGCCACACACGGTCGAAGGCCTTCTCCATGTCGAGGAATACTGCCACCGAGTATTCCTTCTTGTTTTGCCCAGCTGTGAGGTGGTGCAGTACCCTCGACAGCTGGAGCGTCGTGCTGTGCTCCGCCCTGAACCCAAACTGCTCTGGGCGTGGGGCAATGTGCGGCTGGAGATGTCGCAGCAGGAGTGCTTCAAACACCTTGGAGACAGTCGGCAGCAGTGTAATAGGCCGATAGCTCTCCGGCTTCTGGGTGTTTTTCCCCGCCTTGGGCAGCATAATGACGCGCCCTTCCTTCCACGAGGCCGGAAAGGCCCCCGTGCGCAGTATCGCCGTGTACAGGCGCGCCAGTGCCGCTACCATTCGGTACGGCAAGTGGCGCAGCACTGCGTTGGAGATACCGTCAGCACCGGGGGCCTTCCTCGGCTTCGTCCTCAGGATGGCGCGTCTGACTGCGCCCGGCGAGAAAAAGACGGGGTCCTCTTCGGGAGCTATCAGCGTGCCGAAATAGTCCCCGAGGTGTCTCTCGACCGCTGCGACATGTTCGACGTCGGTCGGGTTATGGCGGAACTGACGCTCCAGGTGTTCGGCGAAGACCTCCGCCCGGTCCTCTGCTACATATTTAAGCGCCCCGTCGCTGTTTAGGAGCGGACGCACCGGGGCTGGGGTATTCGTAAAATGGCGGCACAGTTTGTGTACCGACGGCCAACTATCTCTAGTGGCGTCGATACGTTCCTCCCAGTCCGCGGCGGTGTGCGCCCGGAGCTCGGCCTTAACCTTCTCCGCGAGACGGTTCAGCTGCGTCTTGAGTGTTGGGCATCTTAACTGTTGCCACTGCTTGCGAAGGCGCCTCTTCTCGGCGATCATCGCTTGTAGGCGCGCCGGCAGGGGCGGCAATAGCACTCTCCCCTGCGGCTGCGTCGTTGTCGCCGCTTCTAAGGCGCTCTGTATGCAAGCAGTGACGTCACAGGCCGTCTGGTCCACGTCCGCGGAGGTAATTATAGGCCGAGTGGGCGTGGTGGTCTCCAGCTCTTCCTCGAACCTAGTCCAGTCCGTTGATCGACGTTGCGCTATGGGCTTCAGTCGGGTCGGCATACCCGATAGGACGACGAGTACAGGTTGGTGGTCCGACTGTAACTCGTCGTCGATCACTTGCTGTGTGATCTGGCAGTGTAGCCCTCGATGGACTACGATGTCCAGCACATCCGGTAGGTAGCCCTGTGCGTCTGGGTAATGTGTCGGCGTTTCGGGGCCGGACACCGTATAATCGAAGGTCTCCGCGTCCGCGAAGAGCCGTCTCCCCTCGGTATTTCTAGTATGGCTATTCCACGCTGGGTGCTTACAATTGAAGTCACCGGCGAGGATGGTTGCCCTCTGGTTTGTGCTAATAAGCGCCCGCAGCTCCGCTACGTCCAAATGTACCACGGGCGGCTTATAGCAGGCATATAAGTTTATGTCCTCGCCGGCCAGGTGCAGCTGCACACCCAGCGCGTAGAAGGACCTAAGCGACGGCAAGGGGAGCTCCTGGTGAACGACTCTTCGCCTCACAATAACCGCCAGACCACGATAGCGGGTATTGCTAGCCGACCTTTCGTCCTTCCTATAAACGAGGTAACCCGGGAACCTAACCCTATCTTCGGGCCCCAGGAGCGTCTCGTTTATGAGCGCCACGTCGATGTTTTGCTCCCTAAGGAGGTGGCGGAGGGGGGCGACCTTATCCTTAAGGCCGCGGGCGTTCCAGTGGATCACCCTTAACGGTCTATCCATGATACAGGGTGAGTAGCGTGGCTAGACCGTCAAGGATGACCGTCTCAATGTCTTGGCTCTGCCTAATGGCTTTTATTAAGTCCATTAATAACTTAATGGCACAGGCTAATAAACTCCTTCTTCTGGGTTTTAGCGCCGGGGGCGCCACCATACGTAGATGTAGGGAGTTTCTGTATGTCCGATTGCTGCCGCTGCCGTGTGGTGGCGCTAGCAGCAACGGTTTCCCCACTTCTCCGCTGCGCTATGCCGGCGCTAACAGTGGTTGTGGAGCTTTCCTGTACGGCCTGTGTCCTGTGTACGGCAGGGCCGGCCTTAAGGGTCTCTTCTTGGGTGG
The DNA here is from genome assembly GCA_905333075.3 of Atethmia centrago. Lineage (NCBI taxonomy): Eukaryota > Metazoa > Arthropoda > Insecta > Lepidoptera > Noctuidae > Atethmia > Atethmia centrago. The sequence goes on from HG995393.1 coordinate 14,573,135, forward strand.
CCTGGGGGGGGGGGGGGGGGTTTGGGTTTCCTCCCTTTCCCCCCGCGCTTATGCTTCCTCCGCCCGGAGGGAGTGGCTTGGTTTCTCTGAGAGGGCCCGTTGGCTGCCGCCATCAGCGTCATGCCTTGGGCCTCTTCTGTAGCCTCCTGTGGCCTATGCTCGGCCACAGTTGGCCGGCGCGTGGCCGTGATGGCGACAGTCCCCGCTCGCTTGTTCCGGATCTCCGTCTGGAACACGGGGCACGCGGGACGCGGGCCACCGCAATTAGCGCAGGTGGCCGGCTCCTCCCGCGGGCGCGGGCAATCTCGTGCCGCGTGCTCCCCCCCGCACCGCACACAAGCGAGCGGACGGTGGCACTGGTGCGAGCTGTGCCTGAACCGTTGGCACCGGTGGCACTGAGCGGGTCCTCGTTTGCCCCGCCAAGCCTCTATCTTCACACCCCGCATATACATAAACACGGTGGTGTTGAAGATATCCCGGACGTCAGGGGTCTTCTTCAAGATTGCGTGGAACACACAACCGGGTCGTCCTTGTGCGCCCTTTATGTGGCGCACATACTCCGGTTGGTATCCCAACGTCCGGAGCTCCTCCTCAATCTCCTTAGGGTCCGTGTCTGCAGGCAGGCCCCTAATGGCGATCTTCATATTTCGGTCCGCTGGTAGCGAGTACGCGAACCAGGAAACGCCACTGTCCTTTTCAAGGCCGGTCAGATATCGCTGGACCAGCCTATACTCTTCTTCGCTGTCGGGCGTGAAGCGTACCCCACACCCGAACGGGCGAGCGTTCGGAGGCCGGCCCAGTTTGGCGGCGATGGCCCTGAAGTGGGTGGCCCAGTTCGGTAGCCTCTCCACTACCAGCGGTGGGTACCGAAGCTTCTTGACCCTTTTACCTGGCTTCACGGTGCCGGGAGCGCCATCAGGGGGTGCGGCAGATGTGCCGGGGGCAAGGGGTAAGGTGGTTTCACTTACCCCAGTGCGTGTCCGTTCCGTGGGCGGCGTCACCTTAGTTGTTGTAGTACGGCGCACCGCGTCCGAGAAAGTAGGCGAAGGCGTGGCCCGACCCCGCGGCGCGCTTTCGCGCTGTGGCCGCGGCGGGTCTAGGCAGTGCCTTTTCGCCTCCTCGGACGCGGTTTCGCCCGAGCTCCTCCTGCGCCGCTGGGGTCTGGGTTCGAGCCGAAACTCGTAATCAAACCCCAGCGACGGTGTTGGTGACATCGCCGGTGGGGTCGCTAATGCGGCCTCAGCTCCTCCCACGGTGGGCCGCTGGCCGGATCGCGGTGTCGTGTCCGGGGACACGTCTCTGCGGCCGAGCCCACTGATGCCAGCGACATGCTCGACCCCACATTTGAGGAGCATGCCGACAGCATCGCGGGCGAGTCGTAGGCTGAGGCTCGGGGGGGCGCCGGCGAGGCGGGCGCTGGCGTCTTGGTGAGCGCTGGCCAAGAATAAAGGCCAGCACTCGCTGGCCGCTCCCGCTCAGCCATTGCCGGTCCCGCCAGCGAGAAGCGGGGCCCGGCTGTGGCGGTGCACGAAGCAGGCACAGCTTTCTCTTCAGAAGGCGCCGCCGGCGCGGTGGAGCCGGGGCGCGCGGGTGGCGACGTGAACCGCGGCGGTGGGGCCGCGGTGCGGGTAGGGGGTGCGCGGGGTCGCGCAGACGGCACCGGGGTACGGTGCACGGGCGGTGCGGGGCACGTTGACGGCGGCGTGGTAGCGCGCGCAGCGGGCGCTACAGTGCGCGCGGGTGCGGGTGCACGCGTGGTGTGCACGGCGGCGCGCGCCGGTGGCGGCGCGCGACCCGTATTTGCGGCGCTTCTCGGGGCCTGGATCGGCACCGGGTGGAACGCAGCTGGGCGGATGGGCACCGCATGCTGCCGACCCGACAACGGCGTTGGCGCAACGCGCGCAGGCGCCGATGTCGTCGGTGGGCTGGCCGCGGTTGCGGCACTCTTCCCCCCCTTCTTCTTTCTCCTCCTTTCTTCTTGTCCGGCTGGCGGCGCACCGGACGACGCGTCGCCGATGTTCGGCAGCGACGTCGCCCGGTCCAACGCCGGACGGGCTTCCGGCGACCCGGCATCGCGGCCCAGCGAGCCGCGCGTGCCGGGTTTCGGCATCTTGGCGGGGCGTGGCCTCCGCGACCGCTTCGGTGGGGCTCCACCGGGCGGCACGGCAGGCTCCCCCTGTGTCCGCACAGGTACTTTTAAGGTAGCCTGTGCCCACACAGAGGAAAACTTAAAACGTTGGCGGTCCGCGCGGGTTAAAAAAACAATATACTTGAGAAGGATGTTGCTCTTCGGGCCACGAGCTAATCCATCTAATCCATCATGCGATCAATAGATTGCAAAACCTTTTATACCCTCAGGTAGTATGACAACTAGTGGGTAACTGAACCAGATATAATGGCTTAGCTCAGTCATTGCCATTGGAAGCCTATGACCTACTAACGGGCCAACGGTGCATTGTGTGTTGAATGTTGATATGTATGCTATTGTCAGAAGCAGGTGATTCTAATTATTTAGGTAAATACACGACATAGTACTGTTATAACTTTGTATGAAACTAGTCTGTAACAGTTTGAATACAGCCCTCTCTCATGTTAGTGCGAGCTATGCAACAATAGTTTGTGCAGTGGTCAGTGAGGTTATGGCCGACACTCGGAGGCTCTTGAATGAATCCTCCTGCCGTAGGCTCTACGCAGGGGTCGTGCGGTCCATGGCCCTGTACGGGGCTCCTGTGTGGGCGCGTTCCCTGGCGCTGCGGCCAGCCCACCGGTTGAGCGTGGCCTAAAGGGTCATGGCCATCCGGCTGGTCCGGGGATACCGCACGGTCTTCTGTGAGGCAGCGAGCTTCCTTGCCGGATAGCCGCCATGGCATCTGGAGGCAAATGCCCTAGCGCATGGGAGTGGCGCGAGAAGGCGAAACGCCGGGGCGTAACTCCGTTGCCGCGAGAAATCGCAGCACAGCGGACGGAGCTCCGGCGGGATCTCATGGCGACATGGAGAGTACGGTTGTCGCAACCCAGTGCTGGGCACGCCACTATTGCGGCGATAAGTCCCCTCTTTGAGGAGTGGCTAGAGAGGCGCCACGGCGTCCTCACCTTCTTCCTGACTCAGGTCCTCACCGAAAACGGCAGCTTTGGGAGGTTCCTGTGTCGGATAAGGCGGGAGGAAACGCCCGGGTGTCACCACTGTGTAGATCGCCTGCAGGACACGTTGGAGCATACGGTGGAGGTTTGCCCGGCTTGGGCAGAGCACCGCCGTGTCCTCATAGAGCGCGATCGGCGGCTGAGATCTCTTGCGTCCGGCCCTGGTTCAGGCCATGCTACGGAGCGAGAGGGCATGGGCAGCCGTCACCTCCTTCTGCGAAGCAGTAATGCTCGAGAAGGAGGAGGCGGGACGGTTGAGGGATAGGCAAATTTCGTGCCCTCTCGCCCCTAGCCGCCGCAGGAGATGCCCTGGGCGTCGGGAATCCCGGGCGGATTTCCGGCCACCGTAGGCGCAGGCTTGCGGACGGTGAGCAATGGGTAGCTCCGTCCGGTAAGGACCATGCCCGGGTCGACGGCGCGGTGTATTCCACGCGGGCTTCAAAGAGATGTCGTCAGCACAAGCCTAGCAGGTACCAAAGGGTTACCGAGGCCCCTGGCAACACAGGCAACGGAAGGAATACGGGTGGGTTTTAGTCAGTAAGAGTCTGACACACCCTCCTGCGCCGCCCAGAGCGGGAGAAGTTATTTGATGATTTCCCACCCAAAAAAAAAAGGCTTTTTTGAATGACTTTAGTATAGGTTTTTGCTCACGGGACTGTGATCACCAGCATATTTCCCTAACACTATAATCATCTTTTTACAGCCCAATCCTTTAATAAACCAAAACCACTTTGAGCGTTACAGTGGGTTTATTAAATCTCCAGCAGAGAACATTAGTATAGTTGATGAGTGTCAAACAAAAAGCATTGCTATAAAAGAAGAGTTACCAGCTGTTTGTGAAGAACTAGATGATACTATTGAGAAAAAATTGGAACATCAAAATGGTGGTATGTTTTTATGAACAAAAACAATATCCTTAAATATTATAAAACAAAGTCCCCCCGCCGCGTCTGTCTGTCTGAATGTGGTAAAACCAAAAACTACTGAACGGATTTTTAAACGGTTATTATTAAACGGTTTTCACCAGAGATTCATGAGCAGGGATCGGAATCACGGTGGTCATCATTATAGCTCTGAACTTGAAATATTTTTTGCTATACATTTAGTATTCAAAAATTGATACTTTTCAATATTTTTCAAATTGTAAATTAAGAACCATTCAGTTGGTTAATAATATTATTTTGTTTCAACAAAAAGTTCGCGATGGCATATGTGTGTCATCCATCTGTGGGTCATCCACAGTAACCATTTTTATCGTTTAGAATTTGATAAAAATTTGTTTTTATCAAATTCGTTTAAAAAATTTTTTTTGAAGCTATTTTAGCCGTTATTATATGAATCCTTGTCCAATAAAATATGTTATTTAAATTGGTTAGTTAATTAATTTAGATTAAAATATGCCTGTACATCATATCATTTATATGAATGCTGTAAAAGATATCACAGATTAAAAATTACGGTTGACGCGGCGCGCGCAGCGCTCGGCCATGACGTATGCGATCGCTTTCGTTTCCTTTTAATCCCGGTAGTACGTTCCCGTGGGATATTTCCCGACATCCACGCGGGCGAAGCCACGGGCAAAAGCTAGTTAATAATAAACGAGCTGACTGTTTTTGTTTACTTACAGAGCTAGAACCGGACAATTTAGACAATAGCTGTCTAGATGTAGCAGATATACCACCACACAACTCTGATCTAGAACTTGATGTGCGTCTAATGGAGTTTAAAACTGAAGTGGAAGAACAAGAAGTATCTAAGAAGAAACGAAGAGCCAGGGAGACGAAAAGTAAGTATAAGTTAGTTAATGTACAGGTGAGCAAACAGGTCAGTGGTTCACTTGAAAGGAAATGATTAGCGTTACCTACAGGGCATACCCGCTTACATGTTCGATGTTGAATTCGCCTATCCCTATTAACATTGTCGGATGTGAAAATCAGCAACATTACAAGAGAGCGTGTCAAAGTTTGAATTGAAATTTTTTTTTCATATAGAAATTAGGTTGTCAAAAATCAACAGAATTTTAATAAATTTTCTTGACTCCACTAAAACAAGGGACTTTTTAAGAGTGATTAATGTAATAAATAGAAAATGGCAAAAATACATATACGACAATGTTAATAGGGATAAGCGAATTCTATGTATAGGACTGTAACAAGTCACAAATGAGAAACTAGGACCATCGTAGTTAAATATACAAACTGTTATTTTCTGATAACAATAACAAAACCATGGCCAGCAAGACGACCATTCACCACAAGCAGCACTCATCCACGAGCATAACGCTAAGATCAGCCATTACCCCTCGCTGTTTGTGCGTCCCGACGCTACCGCAAGCAGTGACGACTAGGGCCATGACGAATTTGCTGCCAGTTGCTCAGACAAGAATCCTAACTAATCCTTACTAATATTATAAATGCGAAAGTGAGTTTGTTCGTTTGTTTGTTACGATGTCACGCTAAATCGGTTAAACGGATTTGGATGAAACTGGCAGATGGTTAGACCATGAGTCACCATGACACCCAGGTCATGGTGACTCATGGTATGACATAATAGGATACTTTTAATCCCGATATTCCCACGGGACCTACGCGGCTGAAACCGCGGGGCGCAGCTAATATTATAAATGCGAAAGTAAGTTTAAAAAGTAGTAAAAACTGTGGGAACCGATTCCTGAACTATTTATAATATGTACCTACAAATTTGTACGGAAGCCTCGGTGGGCGAGTCCGACTCGTTCGTCCGACTCGAAAATATTTCATAATATATCATCTTGTCATGAGAAGATGATATATTATGAAATATTTTCGTGATAACGTCTTATAATTCGATGAACGCCGGCTAGTAATCGACTAACTCAGCTCGATATAAATTGCGGGATAAACTCCACCCATGGGTTCCACCGCTGACGCAGAATCTCCGGCCCCAGCTTGTGGAGGACTTGGTGAGCACTCTGTTCCCTTCGCGAGGGAACACACCTCCCCGCCCATGGCTCCGCCTACTGCGGTATATTAATCCTCACCCTATAAAATATATTTTTTAAATTGGGCATTTAATTTTGATTAAAATGTGCCTTGACATAATAACATTTAAATGAATATTTTAAAAGATATCACAGATTAACAATTACGGGTAGTTAAATAATTATGATTGACGACGGCGCGGTGCGAGTACGGGGTTAATGACCTTTTTCTCTGCTATTACTACGACAGAAAAAAACGGCTGAACGGATTAGGGTGAAGTTTGGCATACAGATACTTAATAAACTAGATTAACACATTGGATAAATTAATCCCGGTAGTACATTTCCGTTGGATAATTTCCGCCCTCTACGCGGGCGAAGCCGCAGGCAAAAGCTATTACTAGCTTTTGCCCGCCATATATAATAATTTGTAAGTTAAAAAATACAAAGCAACTATGAATTTAAATAAAGTTCAAGGCAAAACTTAAATTGTATAAAAGATTCAGACATCAGCGATGCACAGACCGCGGCCCGCCAACAAATTAAAATTATGCAGAAAAAAAAAAAAAAAATAAGTGCTGACAATGTTGTTTATCTAATTACCTATATTATGCGTGCATGTGCTGCTAGCTTGCGGTCGTCGAAATATTCGGCTCACATTGCAAGCGGCGAATATTCGGCTCACATTGCAAGGCGAGCGGGGTGGGGCGCGGCGCGCAAAAAAAATGTCACGGCAATGCAATGTAACTTATTAAACTAAATATTCTAAGTTTTACAAAAAAGGTACCTAATTATATTGTTTTAAAACGTTTACCTAGTTATTATTCTTTGGGCACATTATGAGCCAAAGATTGGCCCCTATTCTCTGTAAGTCTGTGTTGGATACACAGACTTACAGAGAATAGGGGCCACAGCTCAGGGGCGTGCCGTCCATAGAGGCAATTAGGCCTGGCCTACCCTACCAACAACGGCAAATGCATTTATTTTAACTATGTAATACAATAATACAAAATATTAAAAATAAGTTAAACTCCTGTTAAACACTTATAGCAACTTGTCGCAATATTTATTAGGCAGGCACTCGGCCGGCCTAAATCCCATTCATAAATTTACGCACACTGGTGTATATTTTCGTGTGTATGAACGGCACACAATAGTGATATGGTTTTTTCAAAATTAGGGGCGTAACTCCTGCGGCAGGAGCTGACCACCGCGTGCACCCATTGGGTGTGTGTAAAGTCAAGTTTTAATGAATGAAAAGTATTGAAGACCAGGGTTTCCAATTTTTGGACAATTCCCCGAATTGCGGGGAATTTGAGAAACAGACTACACACAGACACGATAGTTTCATAGTCATAGTCACCGGGCAGCAAAGCTTGCACCCTTTGCAAACGAAGCTTTGCGAAGCGAGTCACTAAAGAACACTAAACATTCTAAAGAAACATGCTCACGCGCATCCCCCGGCCCCCGCCCCGGCCGGCCCGGCCTTTTGTTTCCTAGAAAAGATATCGCTACCTGAACTGACGGGTGAACCGGCCTTTTATTGACAAAGGATTAAATGGTTAGTGTAAAAGAGAGGCAGAGAGTCTTTGTCATTAATTGTATTAGTTCCAGTTTATTTTTAAATAAGCCTAACCGAATTTTATGGTTGGGTTAACTTTGGCCTTGCTACGAATAATCGTCCTTGAAAGATATCAAAGCCACGCATAGCCGTGTGTAATACCTTTTCAGAATCCCTATTAAATACGCCAAAACTTGTAATACAGGGTCACTTTTCGGTAGAGTATTTTTTTTTTCACAGTGGGGTCAGAAGTAAATAAAAAGTTATGATTTGAGAAAAAAAAAATCGTAAAACTTAATATTATCTTCAACCCACCCAATAAACAACTATAAATAGTATGTCTAACGCAAGGATAAAAAAGATACAGGATGTAGATTTTTTCGAATTTTAATAAGAATTAGTTAAAAAAAGTCAATTTTCTCATAAAAACACAAAATAAATTATAACTCTGCAGGGGTTGACCTTAAGGACCTCCCGTAGAACAACTTTTTGCAGCTGATGACCCCATCTAACCCCTAGTTGCGTTTGATCCACGACTTTTGGGCCACCCTGTATATACTAGGAATAAAGTAGGACCCAAAATACTACCTTGTGGTATTCCGTAATTACTATTTCGAAGCGCAGAACTAACGTACTGATCAATTTGGCACATTGTTCGCGGTCAGTCAGATAATCAGAAAGTAGTGAAAGAGTTGTTCCTCTTATTCCCAGTGTTTCAAGCTTGTGCAATAGTAAAGTACAAGAAATTGTGTCAAAGGCCTTGGCGAGGTCTAGGAAGATCCCAATGGTGTGCATGCCCTTATCCAAATTAGTCGTTATATAATCTATCATTTGATGTACTGCTTGATTAGTTGATTTTTTGGGCCCAAAGCATCGATCACTAATAAAGAACTAGATACACAATCTCATAGAAAAGTTTTTTAAAAATGTCGCCAATTGTATTGTGTGTGTGCGTAGTTAAAATAAATATACTTTAATGTAATTTCAACCTTATCTGCAATATTTAAAGTCGAATTCACAAAGCTATTACAAAAAGCAATAACATTTTACGACCGGTACTCACTGCTCAACGTACTATCGGCCAATCTTCCGCATGCTCACCTCTAAGGCGATAATCGTATAGCACGGCTCACGACTCGATCGCCCGATGCAAGCGTTTTGGCCAACGGGATGCATGAAGCGTATTTTAGCCGTGTTTGTATTAATGTAATTATGTATAGTGTGTGTGACAGTCACACTAGGCGCGTGCTATGCTCACTTGTTTGTAAGACATTTTTTTAATGGGCACGGCCAGCGAGAGCGCTTTATGAATTGTTATTGTTGACAAGAAGTAATTTCGTACTAATATCTTCCGTTTGGTTTAGAAAATGTATTATTGGTATTGCTATACGCGTACCCTAAAAAAACTTTATTTAGCATTTTTGTTTACCACTTTGCCAAATTACAGCTTTCTAGTAAGAGTCTGTGAGCTAAGCCGGGGACAGACAGACAGACAGACGGTCATGGCGAAACTATAAGAGTTCCTTGTTGACTACGGAACCCTAAAACGAAGCAAGTTACGTAGTTTTGTTAGAAATTGTCATTTGCTATCTCTTTCTTTTATTGCTGTTTTGATTAAAATAGCAAAATTACTTACAGTAGTATTTGAACCATTACTTGGCGCAGTTTATACAATGTTATCAGATTTTTTTATTATTGCTGTCGCAACTTTTGCAACTGCAATAAAAATAAGTTCATTATCTAAGCACCATTGTTATTCAGTGGGAACGTCAGAACATCTGGTTAAACAATAGATCGGCTTTATAGAACGGCCATAAAATACGGTCGCAAAAAATTACGAAATATTTCTTCAACACACTTGCTTGTAAAGTGACTCAGAAATTCAGCTTATTATATAGAAGTATTTTTACTTTACATTTCTTTTTTCAATATACGCAGTTTTTGTCCAAAAACAATGAATATTTTTGAGAAAAAAAAATTCGTTACATCAGATAAATCAATCATCAAAATTATCATCATTTCATAAAATTATATATTTTTCACTACATATTAACCTTAATTTGCTTATTCAAAACATTATTTTGTTTATTATATTTTTTATATAGGCTGTTTAGCGGTTTTTCCAGCGCCTTTATTTACACCTGCGGCGCGCGGGATAAACAAAACAAGCGCGGTATTTTCCAGAAATACTTGTTAACGTTTTCATTGTGTGGTTAATTATTATCAAAAATGTTGACTTCAATTAGGAAAGAAGAGCGAAGAGCAACGCGTAGATTTAACCCCCCGCAAATACTAATCTAGGCACGAAACGCTAGTGACAGCCTGTTGCCTGCAAAATCTAGAGAGAAATACCTAGCGGCGTACGAAACTAATAATAATACCAGTCTCTTTTTTTCCTCTCAAGTTGAAAACCGTCGTATGAAACGCGCACACACTCGACTCCCTTATCGCGCTCGCTCGCCCTCGGCTCGCGCGAATAATACCGGCTCGTGCAGTGAGTAACCAACATACCACACATATTTATATTTTTTGTTACACGCCCTATACTCACACAAATTCATATTGTCTCTAATTGGACGAAACCAGGAAGGGGTGTGGTTTGTCACTAGCTGCGCTTGCCGCAGAAATATTTTCTAAAGTGAGCATGCTTAAGTTTTGCCAATAGTACATCAAAACAACTTCAACCTTATACGCATGCATTAAAGTCAGAATTACTAAGTGCCGAAAAAAGAAATCAAATTTTATGACCGAGGCTCGCCGCTAGGACAAGGAATGAGTGGAGACGAACCAGAACAATATTTTTTGTTTGTACTGTAATATTATAAATGGTATTTTTAACTGACTTCAAAAAAAGGAGGAGGTTACTCAATTCGTCGCGTATTTATATACGTATAATATATATAATATGTTTTTTTTATGTTTGTACATCTCCGAGAACTCGAAGACGGATCGACCGATTGAGACGATTCAAACGGTATTTATTACATTAGGTTTGTTACCAAGTTGGTCCTTTTTATATCAAATCCTTGTTCTGATGATGGAATCTATGAGGAATTGAGGGAACTCCTTAAATACATTAAGGCATATATTAAGCGATTTTTGTATTATCTGTAACAAATCAGGGGGGTAACCATCACCTCATATAGCAGTATTATTTCAATATTACTTCAGCGTGAGAAAAAGATGGAGCTATAAGTCCTATATAGCTCCATCCCTTTCCCACTGTGAAGTAATATTATAATAATACTGCTATAAGAGGTGATGGTTACCCCCCCAGATCTTGACATTCAGAAAATATCATTTGGTAAAGTGGAACTGATGAGGAAAGCCAGAGATGGCCATCAGAACTTTTTAATTTTTTATTCTATTCTATGGTGTATTATGTGTGTTTAGTGATTATAATTTACGTGAATGTTTGTAGAAAATAAATAAATACATGTGGTGCCCCCTATCACCACATTTACTTATTAATGAAACTAAATTACAGTAATTTATTTATTTATTATTTATCTTGTGTCAAAAATTTTAGGATATTGCTTGACAAACCACTAAAATAAAATGGCTTAAAGAATTCTTCGGATCTTTGACGTGCTGTAACGGATATCCTTTCTCCACACCTCACTGGATCAAGAGGAAAGCTAAAAAAAATTGAATTATTTTTTAAAATCCCGACTAAAAACCACAAAAAAATATTTATAATATCAAAAAACCCGACTGATAAAAAACAACTATAAAGTTCCCAACAAATCACTTTTCAAGCAGTCTGATGCAGTTGGTGGCAGTTATTTTAGTTCAATTATACATACATAGGCTCAGAAATAAATTACCCTCCCTTGCATCGTGCAGTCGGGTTAATAAGAAACAAAAATATAATCTCGCATAATAAAAAAAAATAAGAACAATAATATAAAGCGTCTCCAACAAAAGGAACAGAGTCAACGCGCATAACCTAAACAATTCAAGTGGGCATGCGATAGTATGATTAATACGTTTAGTAAGAGTCTTTACAATTGAGCTGCTTTATATCGCCTGCTATTTATTACGACTTAATTTAAAATAATGTTTTTACGATTATTTCTTGACAAAATATCAGTATTTACAATACAGTGTTAACAATTATATAATGATAATTGGAGGGACAGGCGTATAAATAGCCGTGTATCCTTGCGGGTCGAGGACGACAGAAAAATTATTATCTGGAATGCATAATAATTCAATTTGCCTTTTTTTGAGCAAACTTTCAAAGAGGAATTGGTGACGGTCAGGTGGCGTTTGTAGCCTAACTCCAGCAAATAATGCAAAAGCGGTACCTGTGCTTCTCCTGGCGAAAGTCTTGAAGAATCCTTCTGGGCAGGTGGCCACCTTGCTTGCCCGTACACTGGTCACTTGAAAGTCTATATATTTGGATTTAATCGGACGCGGGTTATTATTTTTAATTTTGAAAACGTAGTACAGTATATCCCCAAGGATTACGGGATAACGTAATAAAGTTTGCGGTTTTTGCGGGTGCGATGAATTGAGATTGAAAAAACTTGGTTTGCGGTGAGACGAAATGCTTCCGTTCGGCGTCGGTGCACTATGACGTCTGACAGCCATCATTAGCTGTCACTAGCCGCAGGATTCTCTAAATGCCGCGACACACACTATCCGCGGCTGCAATATAAGCCTAAGACAGACTACAGACACCTTATAAACCGTCCACAATCAAAAAAATGTAAGGGGCAATAACTTGCCACACCATACTCCCCGCCTTGAAAGGTCCCGAGCTTTCAAAGATGATAATCTATACGCTGAAAAGCTGGTGCGGTTGGGAGGATGAGATGATGTTTATATATCTGGCAGTCTGAAAGCATCAAGAGAATCCCAAGCAGCAGTTCAAAACACCATTACTAGGAAACGGCGTTCGAAATTAATTATCAGATTCCAAAGAATGAAATTGCAGTTTGATTAAATTAAGACAAAGTTGAATTACTAAGCTAAATTATAACTATGTAATGGCGTACCATTGAGAAAATATACTATTGTAAATTATAAACTAAATTAAACTACGAAATAATATAGTTCTATTGGGTTGGCAAAGGATATAACTTGGTGACAGGACGTTTATATGTACCTGACGCGGTTTTTACTGAAGCTACTCGAATTACACCATCCGATCCCGGAAAAACTTCCACTATGATGCCCAATGGCCAAGTCAATGGTGGTACGTTATCTTGACCCAAGAGAACGACAGTACCGATCTCCATAGGGCGATCGGGAGTGCACCATTTCTGGCAACTCGCCATTTGTTCTAGTAGGATAACACAAGCTGATCCAAAAGCCTTTTGCGGTTTGTTAAATTTATGTTTTCTTCTGTCAATTCAGAAGAAGGCAAATGCTTAGGTGGACTGGACATTAGAAAATGCGCAGGCGTGAGCACGTCCGGATGCGGGTCTGATGAGAAAACACTAAGCGGTCGAGAATTTAAAAGGCACTCGATTTGTACCAGTACGGTAGAGAGTTCCTCGTAAGTGAGAAGCTGCTTTCCTATGACTCTATACAAGTGAGTTTTAACACTCTTAATGTTCGACTCCCAAATACCTCCGAAGTGCGGAGCTCGCGGCGGTATTCTTGTCCACTCAATGCGAGATTTTAGAAGCTCATTTTTAATATCTGTTTGAACAGACGAGTTCAATAAGAAAGAATAAATATCATCAAGTTGCGCCTTAGCGCCAACAAAATTGGTACCATTGTCTGAGTACATGACAGACACTGGACCGCGGCGAGAAATAAATCTTTTAAATGCGGATAAGAAAGCCTCGGATGTGAGGTCCGATACGAGTTCGATATGTATGGCTTTAGTTACCATACATATGAACAAACATATATAAAGTTTTTGCGAACGTTGACCTCTACGGCGAATAGGTGTGTAAGCAAGCGGCCCGGCGAAATCTACTCCAGTGTGCACAAAGGCTTTAGTATCACGGACACGGTATCCAGGAAGTTCAGCCATTTTGGGTGTTAGATGCGTAGGATTTAGACGGAAACAAGTGTTGCATTTCCGACAGCGGGAGCGTATGACTGTTCGTCCATCTAATATCCAAAACCGCTGCCTTATAATAGACATCAATAATCCGGGGCCCGTGTGGCAGTACGTATTGTGATAGTGATCAATAATTAGAACAACTACGCGGTCACGTTCAGGTAAAAGCGCGGGATGCTTGGCTTCATATGGTAAGTCAGATTTAGACAATCTGCCCCCAATACGTAAGATTCCGTAGCTATCAATAAAGACAGACAAACAGCGCAACTTCTTAGATGGAAGTTCGCCTGCTTTAATTAAATTTAAATCGTTAGGAAAATGCGTATTTTGAACTATTCGAATAATGAAATTTTCGGCGGTTTGTATATTTTTAACAGAGCTATGACTAAGTAGTCTGTTCGTAAATTTAAGAATATACATAAATACACGTAACAATTTATTCCATGAACAAACACGGTCAGCTATTGTATCTAAAATACGCGGTTCAGTATTTGATGTTTCTACAAGAAAAACCTTTGATTTAAACTCTGGCAATGTTTCCCATTCAGTAGGAGAGAATTTTAAAGGCCACTCGCTAATGGGTCGATGGAGCCAAGTAGGACCGTTCCACCATAACGAGTGTTCAATTAAATCAGATGGCAGCATGCCGCGGGAGAGACAATCGCTAGGATTCTCCTTTCCGGACACGTGATTAAAACTAGCGGCAGGTAGGTTTTCCTGTATTTTAGCAATGCGATTACTGACAAAAATAGACCATCTATGGGGAGATGAGTGGATCCACGAAAGAGCTATGGTGGAGTCCGAGAAAGCGTAGACACCTGCAATAGGTACACGAGCGGAAAGTTTATCTTTGACCACGCGAACAAGCTTAGACAGAAGTAAAGCGGCGACAAGTTCTAATCGAGCTAGCGTTGTTATTTTAGCGGGGGAAACTTTGGACTTTGCACATAAAAGCCGAACGCTGATATTGCCTTTAGAGTCAGTTATGTGTAAATAAATACAACAACCATAACCACTAAAGCTGGCGTCGCAAAAGGCTACGATATTCACTACAGCTTCTCTAAAGACGCCAATGTGGCGAGGAACCTTTAGAGAAGAGAGTGAGGGGAAATCGCGCAAAAAAACGGGAAACCGATTGGTGATGGAGTCCGGAGGAACCTCATCCCAACCTATTTTAGCTAACCAAAGTTCCTTAATTAGGATTTTCGCGTACAACACGACGGGTGCTACGAGGCCAAGTACGTCGAACAAGCGGGCAACTAGCGATAGAATCGCACGCTTAGTGCATTTATCATCTACAGCGACTGTTGTCAAAGAAAAATAATCATCAGCGGGTTCCCAGGTTAATCCAAGGATTTTGAAATTATGTTTATCATTATCCATGCCAGAAAAATTAACTGGTAAGCGGTGAGACTCTGGGAGAATCTCCAACAAAGCGGGTGAGTTAGTAGCCCATTTGACCAGGTCAAAGGATCCTAACTTAAATAACTCAATTAAATCGCGGGATAATTGTATAGCAATCTGTTCATCAGGAACAGAATAGACATAATCGTCCATAAAAAACTGAGTTTCTACTAATTTAGAAGCCTCAGGATAGCGGTCGCCATGCTCACACGCTAAATTGCGTATTGTGCGCATCGCTAAATAAGGACTAGGCTTTAATCCAAAGGGAACGCGGTTAAAGTGAAAAGTACGTATAGGTTCATTTTTGTTGAATCGATATAAAATTCGTAAATATTTGCGGTGGTGCTCATTTACACCGATCCGTAGGAACATTTGTTTTATATCCGCTGTCATTGCGACAGGGAGGGTACAAAAATCGAGTAATAATAAAAACAAGTCGGCCTGTAAATTAGGTCCGACATGCAGAATGTCATTGAGTGACAACCCCGAGTGTGTTTTGGCACTAGCGTCCAAAACCACTCGAATGCTGTCTTTGTCCGGTCTAATAACGGCGTGATGCGGTATGTAGTAACCCTCTTCTGTTAATTCAGAGTCGGGTACCTCCGATAAATACCCCTGAGTTATATAATCGGTGATAGTTTTATTGTAATCCTCGCGTAGGGTTGGCACGCACGTGAATTTACGCTCGAGCGCAAGTAGCCGCCGATGAGCAACACCGCGTGAATTGCCTAATTCGGAGGGATTGCGCGCGAAAGGTAAATCGACAAAATATCTACCGTCTTTAAATAAAACAAAAGAATTAAAATTATTTTCACACTCTAATTCGTCCGGACTAATAAAACGCTGAGATGGAATTTCCTCTAGCTCAAAAAACTTCTGCAAACTTGACTCGACGTCAATGCTAGCAAGCGCGGTAAACGAAGATGTCAATGGTGTTACGTCACTACTATGACAATCAATATCACCCATCAGTACATATCCGAAACTAGTCAGTATAGCTGGGGGTGCGCGGGTGCCTGAGTCAACCCTATCACCTAAATAAATAAAAGGGAACAGCTGTGCTCCAAGCACAACATCGATTCCACCAGGTACATTCCAGGTTGAGTCAGCAAGCGGTAAATTATTTAAATATGACATATCGTCATTTAATCTGATAAAACTAGCGGGAAGTCTATCTGTAATGCAATCAACAACTAATGCGTGTATATAATACTTATTGTGAGGATTAATCCGAGATTCTATATTGAGATAAATAAAGCCGTGTACAGGTCGTGAGGTCATACCAACACCTTGTAAAGACGAATTGCGTAATTTAATTATGGGTAAGTTCAAACGTTTACAACAGTCCACAGTAATTAAATTATTTTGCGGTCCATTGTCTATTAAACACCTGACAACAAGCTTATCTCGGCCGCTGCTATCATATACGTATATCTGCGCGGTAGCTAAGAAAGTAGTTGTCTCTGTCGGTAAACATATTTTAGCGGCGGCACTAAGCGAGACAGACGTAGCGGCAGGCTCGCGCGGTGAATCATCTTTTACTTCGGAAAAATGTAACAAGGAATGATGTGTTTTTTTACAAATTTTACAAACGCTCCGTGACTTGCATTTAATCAAAGAGTGGGATATACTTAAACAATTAACACAGCCGCGTTTCTTTTTAATAAATTCGATACGAGCTTGCGGTGAATTTATATTTTTAAATTGTGAACAATTGAACAGTCGATGATCGACGTCATCGTTATCACATAGCGGGCAACGGTTATTCGGAACTGGTTTGCATGACACGAACGACTTGGCGGTACTTTGCGTATTATTTATTCGATTGTGAGCTAAACTAGACTCAGCACGTGGTTCCGTCTGTGGATTATTAACGTGTGAGCGCTGGAGTACCTAAACATGGTCTTGCAAAAATGATATAAACTCCGTATAGGAAGGTAATTCTTTCCCACTCACACGGCTTTCAAATTGTTGAACAGTTTGTGCGTCAACCTTTCTTAAACCACAGTGTAATATTGCGAAATCGAATAAGTCTGGAATGTCTAACTGCTTCAATGCAGCGACAGACGCTGAATATCGTTCTACAAATGCATTCAGACTAGCAGCATTGCCGGCGCATCCTTTAATGTCCAGTATATTATTGAGATAATGAATACCTAAACTACGTTTATCTTGATACCTTTTGACAAGACTGTTCCACATAACACTGTATGTATCTCCTGTGGGAACAATGCCTGCAGTTAGTTTTAAGGCATCATGAGTTAATTTACTTATTAAATACTGCACACGCTGCGAATCCGTCAGATCAGTATTTAAATGAACATTACTGCGGAATATTTCATAAAAAATGGGCCAGTTTTCAGTTCTACCGTCAAATGATGGTAATTCGATTGGTGGTAATTTTATGCCACTACCTCTCTTCTGATCTGATGTTAATGTTTTATTGTTTGAAAGTATGAGATTACGTTTGTATTTAATACTGGAATATAAGTCTTCAATAGAACATAGACTCGTATAATCTGGTGGTGTGTCATCAATTTCAAACCGCAACTCATTAATCTGGTCGATAATTGCTTCAAACTTGCTGTATTGTTCACTAATAGATTCAGACTGCGCTAGAAATAACTCATTTGAGCGTGAATCTAAATTGGAGATATGTTTAGATGCATCATACAAGCGATTAACTCGCTCAAATATCATTTGTTTTTTAGCAATTAGCTGATCTAATTTTTTCTCTTGTTTATTAGTAGCCATTATAAGGCACTATCTAATATTAATTGCTGTAAATTATCGTAAGTACTTGCAATGACTTGTACTTATTTAACTGATACCTATCCAGGCTCGAATGGACCATAAGTATGGAGGGACAGGCGTATAAATAGCCGTGTATCCTTGCGGGTCGAGGACGACAGAAAACTTATTATCTGGAATGCATAATAATTCAATTTGCCTTTTTTTGAGCAAACTTTCAAAGAGGAATTGGTGACGGTCAGGTGGCGTTTGTAGCCTAACTCCAGCAAATAATGCAAAAGCGGTACCTGTGCTTCTCCTGGCGAAAGTCTTGAAGAATCCTTCTGGGCAGGTGGCCACCTTGCTTGCCCGTACACTGGTCACTTGAAAGTCTATATATTTGGATTTAATCGGACGCGGGTTATTATTTTTAATTTTGAAAACGTAGTACAGTATATCCCCAAGGATTACGGGATAACGTAATAAAGTTTGCGGTTTTTGCGGGCGCGATGAATTGAGATTGAAAAAACTTGGTTTGCGGTGAGACGAAATGCTTCCGTTCGGCGTCGGTGCACAATGACGTCTGACAGCCATCATTAGCTGTCACTAGCCGCAGGATTCTCTAAATGCCGCGACACACACTATCCGCGGCTGCAATATAAGCCTAAGACAGACTACAGACACCTTATAAACCGTCCACAATCAAAAAAATGTAAGGGGCAATAACTTGCCACACCAATAATATTAATACTTACCAAAAATATGAAACTTCATCCTTTTTTAGCGTCCTAGACGTGTGATTTTTACAATTTTTAAACGAGCATTGAGGCATGTTTACCGTCGAAGCGTTCGAATGCTAATAGATGAAAAAACCGCCCAAATGTTCAAGTGGGTGGTCATTCGGTGAGGACATTTTTTGACGCTGATTGTGTATCTAGTTCTTTATTAGTGATCGATGGCCTAACGCCAAATTGGCTATCTGAAAGTAATTTGTTATCTTCTAGGTATTTAATTAATCTAATATTAATGATTTTCTCTAGGATCTTGGAGATCCCTGTTAAAAAGGAAATGGGTCTGTAGTTATTAGCACATTTTTTGTCACCAGATTTATAAACAGGAGTAACCATTGCCTTTTAAAGCGACTTAGGGAATATACAATTACTTAAACATAACTGAAAAATATGAGTTAGCGGCGGAGCAAGTATGTATTTGAAATGTATGTTGTTTGAGATACCGTCCCATCCAACAGCACAAACGTCGTTTAATCCAGAAATAATTGTTAGTACTTCATCGACATCTGTATCTAGTAAGACAAACGATTTGAGTTTGGGGAATGTTTTAGGTTGGTTTTAGTAGTCATCTTATCTGAGAGGTTTTGCTCGTAAATGCAGTCAAAGACCTCCTTATCAGTCAGGTTTACCGGGACACCAATAACAGTGATTCTTGGGCGCCGTTTGGATGGTTCTTCAACCTTAAGGCCCGAAGAAACAAGTATTTCTAAGCTTCTGAGCTTTCCAATGTCCTCTTTGGAGTCAGAACACCTCCATTTTTGACTTTCTTAAGAGCCCGTGTATGAAATCGAGATAAGCAAAATTAGGTATTCGACACGCACATACGCGAGAGCGCGCGGTCGCGTGTGTGCGTGAGTCTGGTGTAGTCGCTGGCCACTACGGCGATTAACCGAATTTGATCCTTTGATATTTTTTACGTGGTGTTTACGTGTGTTACTCTCGTGGTTCTTGTCAATTGAAATAAAAAGTCTGGTAGTATAAAATTAAGCATTTATTAATTAATATACAGAAGTTCTGAGTTCCATAGAACGGCATTTTCGAGGGTCGATCATTTCTGGGAGCATGCACTTATCTTAAATCAACAAGCCGATTTTTAATTTTTGTTTCCCAGAAATGGTCGTCCCTCGTGATGATCGCAGTTTTCAATGGAAAGTATGGGCCAGTCCACAGAGCAAACAAACAAATGTATTTTTTCGTAATATGTAACTGCCCTTGAGCTTGGTAATACCAATTGTGGTTCGTATTCAATTTTATTTTCCCTTCTTTATCAAACTTCCAATTTTTTTTTTTTTTTTGAACCTGTTGCCTCATCCGCGCTAATGGCAACTGCTGTTATCATCATCATCATCATTCCAGCCGAAAGACGTCCACTGCTGGACATAGGCCCCCCCCAATATTGGGGGGGTTCCTATGTCTGTCAGTATGGTGTTAAAATGCATAGAGAACGCTGCTGCCCATTCTCTAGTAAGTCCCTTAGTCGCCTTTTACGACACCCATGGGAAGAATTGGGATGGTGCTATTCTTTACGTCCGAAACCACACGGAATCGACACCACATCGAAATAAAATGCCCTATAACTGCTGTTATACCGTACGCAAAATACGCGCATTGACGTGGAGTTGCGGACACCAGCCCGTTTTACCTAACTGCTGTTATAGGGCATTTTATTTCGATGATCCCATTTGCATAGATACTATCGGGGGTGGCACCTAAAAAAAGTATTCTTCGTCTATGAACAGACCGCACTTTTTAAAAGTAATGTTTTCCTGTTCTGCCAGTTGCAAAAGTGCAGTTGCTTCATTGGTTTTTCCGTATAATATAGCGGGTACATGATCTAAGGAGTACGAATATAACATTAATTTAACCAGTGCGGCTGAACTTATTTTTCGCCTTTTGCACACCTTGCCAAAATTTGATGCAGCGACCAGGCTCCGTCTCATCTCGTGCCATAGTGCACATTTAGCTTGTTGTCGTATTTCCCTTTCAATTGCTTCTTTGTCAGCCAATTAATGTTTAAGGTGATCCACATACTCGATCTGGGAAATAATTAATTTTTAATTTAAATAATTAAATAATTTTTAATTTAAATAATTAAATAATTTTTGTTAATTCAAAAGTATTTAATTATTAAAGGGACAAATCAAAAGATATTGCTGAAAAGAACCTTGGTAGTTTCATATTCATCGGGTGTCATGTCCGGCTTTTGGCATATTTCTCCATAATCTGCATTTTCACTAGTTCAATAATTCCAGCGGACTTCCGGCCACCGTAGGCGCGGGCTTGCGGACGGTGAGCAATGGGTAGCTCACCGTTCGGTTAGGACCAGGCCCGGGTCGACGGCGCGTTGTATTCCACGCGCGCCTCTAAGAGATGTCGTCAGCACAAATGTAGGGGCCTACTAGGGCCGATGCCTGCCGGGATCGCGGGAAGGTACTTATGAGTCACCGAGAACCCCCGCAACACAGGCAACGGAAGGAATACGGGTGAGTTTTAGTCAGTAAGAGCCTGACACGCCCTCCCGCTCCGCCCAGAGCGGGAGAAATTATTTGATGATTTCCCATCCAAAAAAAATCATACGATTATTTAATGTTTTTGGGTCGTCAAGGACTCCTGAACGATGCAGGTATGAAAAATATATTTATGAATCACGAAAGAACTATTTGTGAAATCCAAATGATTAATATAGACACTGTTATGAAAGACACATCGGAAGAAACATCAAAGCATTTTTTTCTATAACTATCTGACAATAATGCATCAAAATATCGCAGGATTCATTAATAAGTCAGACCAATTACTATTGCACCTACATGAACTTGAAAACAACATAGACATTATTTGTGTAACGGAACACTTCATGGAAACTGGATATGAAGTTTTCCTCAACATACCTAACTATAAATTAGCAGCTTGTTACTCCAGGGACACAAAGAGGAGGAGGAGCATGCATATTGGTAAAAAATTACTACCAATATAGAGAGCTTAACGAAATCAAGAAACTTTCAATTCAGGGAATTTTTGAGTGCTGTGCAATCTAAATAACACAGCATAACGTTATTATTGTATGTGTTTATAGGATACCGAAATCTAGTAATCTTGACACGTTTTATTCGAAATTAAACATTCTTCTACCAAAAATATGTTACAAAGCGCGCAAAAATGTCATATTATGTGGTGACTAAAGTCACCACATAATTACATTAACACTTTGAAAAGAGATAGAATTTCTCAGGAATTTACCAATTACTTATTAAGCTATAACTTAAAATGACTACAGTCACAATAACTTGATTAAATTCACAACATGTTTAAATTATTTATCTTTTTGCGATGTTTATCAAGCTGTTGATCCAAACGTGGCGTACGATAATTTTATGGAAATATTCCAGATGTTTTATTTAAAAATATTCCCCATAGTTAGTAAAACGATTAAGTGAAAAAGGAATCCGAATTGGTTGACACCCGGTATCAGGGTGTTTGGTAGATGGGTGCAAAGCCTGAAGGGGGTGATATCTTAGACCATTTAGAACGTATTAAGCTAAACTTGTCTTAGACGAAGTCTGTTCCTTTTGAAACTCGGATTTTAACAATAAAACCCATTTTTTTTTTCAATTAATCGTTAATAGTGTCCAGTAAAAGCTGTTATGTTATTATTTTTATTTATGTAATGTGTGATTACTCAAACAAAATAATTCCCATGCATCTGTGTCCTCAGAGAAACATTCTACGCCATATTCAAGCTTAAGAAACTTCTGAAAATCAAGAAAATGTTTTGTTTACGTCATAATAAAAAAATTAAAAAAATAGACTGCGCTTCTAACAAGACGTTTTAATTACAAATTCGTGTTTACACAATTCACCGCATGAGATTATGCGCTCCATCACGTGTTGATTTTGGAGGTGTTTAAGGTGTTGAGCCTTAGCTGTGAGCTCCTTCACTGATTTTGGACTTGTTTGTGTGATCAATCGACTATGGCTACTTTTTCGAATGAAGAATATGCGGATATCGTCTTCATGTATGGCAGAGCTGACGGTAATGGACTCAACCCGGGAAGACATCACCCAAGTGTCGAGGAAGACATTATTGCAGCTTTTGATGCAGATTCTACTACGAGCGTCAGAGTAGTAGCTCGAAACCTCAACATTTCGGTATGGAAGGTGTGGAATACGATGCACCGAGAAAACAAATATCCTTTCCACGGCACGGGTGTACAAGGTTTGGAAAAAGAAGATCCCCCACGAAGGATTCAGTTGTGTCGCTTTTTATTAAATAGGGACATTGAAGATGCATGGTTTATAAAATCCATCTTGTGGACCGATGAGTCAAAATTTTCGAAAGAAGGAATTACTAATTTTCATAATCTTCATCGATGGACCGACAAGGACAACAATCCACACTGGACTTCTATTGATCTGTTCGAAATAACAATTTTCATACTCAATTTGCTTTGTACACATCCTAATTCCAAGAGCTAATGACATATCTGCGTAAGTAGTACCTCAAAAGAAAGGGCAATAACCAAGCATGTTTTTAAAAAGGTTTGAACGACTGAGGCAATTTTTTTATTTTTTTATTATGCTGTTAACAAAACATTTTCTTGATTTTTAAAAGTTTCTTAAGGCGCTGACAAGACCCAATTGACCAAAATAGGCTTCGCTTAAGAAAAAAAAATTGCCAAATCTGTATAGTTTGTGGTAGCGGAAAAAATATATGACGGCGCGTTCATATTATTTTGCGTATTTTTGTGTTTTATTTAATTTGTGTAGTGAATTTGGTTGATTTTTGTTTGAATATCGAATTATTTGCATTATAAACTCTGATTTAGATTTTCTTTGTAATTTAAAATAAGAAAATAAGTCACTAAACCAAAGAGGGGACTGCTTAGTCCGTGTGGGCTTGCGAGTGACGTCAGCGCTAGTGACGCTTGTTGTAGTGAAGTGGGGGTGGTGGGGCGACCGGTGCCTTTATAAAGCAGCCGACGCGCTTTACAAGAACACTGGCATGGCATGACGCTGATGGCGGCAGCCAATGGGCCTACAGACAGGCAAGCCACCTCCTCGGGGCGGAGGAAGACGAAGCGCGGGGGGAAGGGAAAACGGAAGAAACCCCCCCCCCAGGCGAACCTAGAAGAAGATACCCCTAAGGCCGGCCCTGCCACCGACAAGGCGCAGGCTAAAAAGAGTAGCGGGGGAGCTACCGCTGGCGCCGGCATAGCGCCGCGGGAAAATAAAATACCGCCTGTCGACGCTAGCGCCGACTCAGCGCGGCGACAACAGGCGGAACGAAAAAAGTTCCCCGTAAAGACGAGTGGCGGCGCTACCGGCGCCCAATCATTAGAACAAACAAAATCACAAAACAAAAGTGAATTTACAGCCTGCGCCATCCAACTACTGATGGACCTTATAAAGGCCATCAGGCAGGGCCAGGACATAGAGACGGTCATCCTTGACGGCCTGGCCACACTATTAACGCTTTACCATGGCTAGGTCGTTAAGGGTGATCCATTGGAACGCCCGCGGCCTTAGGGATAAGGTCGCCCCCCTCCGCCATCTCCTTCGGGAACAAAATATCGACGTGGCGCTCATAAGCGAGACTCTCCTGGGTCCCGAGGACAGGATTAGGTTCCCGGGATATCTCGTTTATAGGAAGGATGAACGGTCGGCTCTTAACATTAGATACCGTGGTCTGGCGGTACTAGTGAAGCGAAGGGTCGTCCATCAGGAAGTCCCCTTGCCGTCTCTCAGCTCTTTTTACGCGCTGGGTGTTCAGCTACACGTAGCCGGCGAGGACATGAACATCTACGCCTGCTACAAGCCGCCCGCGGCCCATCTGGACCTGACAGAGCTGCGGGCCTTGTTAAACAACTCGACGCAAGCTACACTCCTCGCCGGTGATTTTAATTGTAAACACCCAGCGTGGAACTCGTACGGTACGAATACCGAGGGGAGACGACTCTTTGCGGACGCGGAAGCCTTCGGCTATACGGTGTCCGGCCCGGAGACGCCTACCCACTACCCTGAGGCCACCCGGTACATGCCGGATGTGCTGGACATCGTAGTCCACCGAGGGCTACACTGCCAGACTACACAGCAAGTTATAGACGACGAGTTACAGTCGGACCACCAACCTGTACTCGTCGTCCTATCGGGTATGCCGACCCGACTGAAGCCCCTAGCGCCACGTCGATCCACGGACTGGGACTCCTTCCGGGAAAAAGTAGAGACCACCGCGCCGACTCGGCCTATTGCCACCGCCGCGGACGTTGACCAGACGGCGAATGACGTCACTGCTTGCATCCAAAGCGCCCTGGAAGCGGCGACTAGCATCATGCAGCCGCAGGGGAGAGGGCTATTGCCGCCCCTGCCGGCCCGCATCAGTGCAATGATCGCCGCGAAGAGGCGCCTACGCAAGCAGTGGCAACAGCTGAGATGCCCTACACTAAAGACGCAGCTCAACCGTCTCGCGGAGAAGGTGAAGGCCGAACTACAGGCGCACACCGCCGCGGGCTGGGAGGACCGAATCGACGCCACTACGGACAGTTGGCCGTCGATTCACAAGCTGTGCCACCAATTGACGAATACCCCAGCCCCGGTGCGCCCTATACTCAACAGCGACGGGGCGCTTAAGTTTGTAGCGGAGGACCGGGCGGAGGTCTTCGCCGAACACCTGGAGCGTCAGTTCCGCCCCAACCCGACTGTTGACACCGAACATGTCGCAGCAGTCGAGCAACACCTAGGGGACTATTTTGCAACGCCGATAGCTCCCGATGAGGACCCGATCTTCTTCTCGCCTGGCGCAGTCAGACGCGCCATCCTAAGAACGAAGCCTAGGAAGGCCCCCGGTGCTGACGGTATCACCAACGCAGCGCTGCGCCACTTGCCGCACCGTATGGTCGCGGCGCTGGCGCGCCTGTATACGGCGATACTGCGCACGGGGGCCTTCCCCGCTTCGTGGAAGGAAGGGCGCGTCATAATGCTGCCCAAGGCGGGGAAGAACATCCTGAAGCCGGAGAGCTATCGGCCGATCACGCTGCTGCCGACAGTCTCCAAGGTGTTCGAAGCACTCCTGCTGCGACATCTCCAGCCCCACATAGCGCCGCGTCCTGAACAGTTTGGGTTCCGGGCGGAGCACAGCACGACGCTCCAGCTGTCGAGGGTACTGCACCACCTCACAGCCGCGCTGAATAAGAAGGAGTACTCGGTGGCAGTATTCCTCGGCATGGAGAAGGCCTTCGACCGTGTATGGCACGAGGGCCTAATTTATAAATTGGCCACGTCCGATGCGCCCCGTCGCGTTGTACAAGTGGTCTCTACTTTTCTTTCCCACAGGACATTTAGGGTGGTGGTCGATGGGGCGCTATCTAGCGCCCGCCCGGTGCTGGCCGGCGTGCCGCAGGGCAGCTGCATATCGCCGGCGTGCTACTCACGTTACACCGACGACATCCCCACCACGACAGACTCGACGCTCGCGCTGTATGCTGACGACGCCGCGTACATTACCACCTCGCTGAACGCAAAGTACGCGGCCGTCAAGATGCAGCGCGCCCTCGACCTACTTCCCGAGTGGCTGTCAAAGTGGCGGCTGTCGGTTAACGTGGGTAAGACGCAGGCGCTGGTCACTGGATCCGCGCCCCTCCCACCACCCTTGAAGCTTCAAGGAGCCGACGTCGAATGGTCGCCCCGGGTAAAGTACCTGGGAGTCACTATCGACCGTCGGCTCTCGATGGGGACACACGTCCGCAAGGTCGCCGCACAAGGTAGGGTAGCCCGCAACCTACTCAGGCCGGTGCTCTCATCCCGCATACCGGCGCGCGTCAAGTTGGGCGTGTACAAGCTGTACGTACGCCCCATTCTGACGTACGCCGCCCCGGCATGGTTCGCCCTCACGAGTGAGTCGAACCGCAGGCTGCTCCGCGCGCAACAGAGTCTGGCGCTGCGGACCATAGTTGCCGCCCCTCACTTCGTGAGGAACGACATCATCCAGAGGGACCTCGGGATTGAGAGCCTGGATGAGTATGTGCGGCGTCTCGCGAAAGGGATGTTCGCGCGTGCCGACGCATCTGCTTGGCCTCACATCAAGCAGATAGCGCCATGGCATACGCGCCCCCCTGACGCGAGACCCCTGCCCCGCGACCTGGTAGCGGACGA
Source organism: Atethmia centrago (assembly GCA_905333075.3). Taxonomy (NCBI): domain Eukaryota; kingdom Metazoa; phylum Arthropoda; class Insecta; order Lepidoptera; family Noctuidae; genus Atethmia; species Atethmia centrago. The sequence goes on from HG995393.1 coordinate 14,599,891, forward strand.
CTGACCCCATCGCACCGGACTGGACGCCACGAGTAAGCTGCATCCAGGTTACACGCGGCTTACTCGTTTCAATAGTACTCTACAGATAACATACATCTATTGCGTGGCGTGTGCTAAGTTAATATAGGCACGTCACGCAATTAACACAGACATTCATCACTAAACAGACATCTAACTCACACACATACGCGTAGCGCGGGCTAAGCGATATGTGTAGACACTGGGCGGTGTTACGCAATAACAATGCCGCTCACACACACACGACAGTTCCTTAGTCCGGACCGTAATCGGCTCGATCTGAAAGCGGGACGGGCGGGAGCTATACACCAATACTGTAGGAGCGTCGAGTCGGCACCTACGTCGCTGGTCGCCTTCACTGGGCCTCCCCCGGGTAACCGGGGGTCTCACCTGGCGGGGGTTGACCGCCGTGGTGTCGTGAAGAAAGCGGCGCTAACAGTATTAGCGTCGTGATGCGCCTACAGTAACACAATAGCAACCACTCACATGGGCGCGTTATTAGTTAACGCGCCCAATCATCTAGGCGTCATATTAATGACATAAACAATGAGGGGCCCGTATTTACGGGCCAACGTATAGACTCCGCGGCCGAGGGGCGACGCCCTGGTTCCGCTAGCCGCGCCCCCTTACGGGGACGCAGCGACATCCCACTGTACAAGAACACTTTGACTTGAGCCGTAGCGCTGACCGTACGCTCGCAATTCCGCATACCTCTTGGTGTTGTTTTTTTTTTTAAATTAAGTGTCGTTAATTTATTAACAAAAATAAAGTTGTTTAACGTGCTTTGGCTTGTTTGTCAAAACCTCATTTTCTGCGGCCCGTGGATACGACTGAACGCTATCGTCAGCTCGGAAATCCTTCATCAGAAGTGGGATGGACCAACAAGCAGAAAACCATAATGAAGGACGCGCCAGTCCTATATTACGTACTGAGCGAGGCGTAATCAAACCAAGTTGGAGGCAAAATTTAAAGGCCCTTTTAGGGTGGTTCAGTTGCTTGATGGGGACAGGTATTTGCTGAAGGCCTTGAATTCCAACAGAACATACAAATATGCTCACGACCGTGTACGTGCTATGCCAGATTGTTATGTTCCGTTGGAATTGAGTGCTAATTTAGAGATACCTGGAAGTGCGATGACGGCAAAAGTAAGTAGATATAGCAGTGTTAACCTATCATGTGACAAATTGTCTGTGTGACAATCGGTCTGTGTGACAATCGGTCTGTGTGACAATCGGTCTGTGTGACAATCGGTCTGTGTGACAATCAGTCTGTGTGACAACCCATCTGTGTGACAAAATGTTTGTGTTAACCCATTGATATTACTATCCCTCTATGAGATAATTAGATATGTCTGAATGACAACCATTTTGGGTGATGTTGATTAAAGAAAGAATAGGGCCAGAATGGCCGAGCTTGAGTGTACTACTTACCGTAATTTTGCTCTTTACAGATAGTTCCGACGACGAGACACACGAGGACGTGTGAAGGCGCAGGACGGCCGTGACGGCGCGTTCATATTATTTTGCGTATTTTTGTGTTTTATTTAATTTGTGTAGTGAATTTGGTTGATTTTTGTTTGAATATCGAATTATTTGCATTATAAACTCTGATTTAGATTTTCTTTGTAATTTAAAATAAGAAAATAAGTCACTAAACCAAAGAGGGGACTGCTTAGTCCGTGTGGGCTTGCGAGTGACGTCAGCGCTAGTGACGCTTGTTGTAGTGAAGTGGGGGTGGTGGGGCGACCGGTGCCTTTATAAAGCAGCCGACGCGCTTTACAAGAACACTTTGACTTGAGCCGTAGCGCTGACCGTACGCTCGCAATTCCGCATACCTCTTGGTGTTGTTTTTTTTTAAAAATTAAGTGTCGTTAATTTATTAACAAAAATAAAGTTGTTTAACGTGCTTTGGCTTGTTTGTCAAAACCTCATTTTCTGCGGCCCGTGGATACGACTGAACGCTATCGTCAGCTCGGAAATCCTTCATATATATTAATTTTGAACATATTTCCCAGAACTTGGTTGTTACCAAAACACGTTTTGAAAACAAAATCTCGATACAAAGTAAAGTTAAACTAACCTCTTACTTTGAGTTCTAATCCAAAATATCTGTATCAAATATCAACATACGTTACGTATTTAATTAATAACAAAAACGTCTTGCAGAACTTGGTTGTTTTATATTTTCGATTACTCAACTCAATTTTGAGTAAATAGATAATTACTTCATATTTTGCAATAAATTACAAGCTTTGTGTCATCACGCTCCTCTTTCTTTTCTATGGAATTTGACAGTGACCGCGGTTTAGGTGTTGTCAGCGTCTTAAACTTAAATATGGCGTAGAATGTTTCTCTGATGACACAGATGCTTGGGATTTATTTTGTTTGAGTTTCACACATTACATAAATAAATAAAAAAATAATAACATAACAGCTTTTACTGGACACTATTAACAATTCATTGAAAAAAAAAAATGGGTTTTATTGTTAAAAACATAACGAGTTTCAAAAAAAATACAAGGAACAGACTTCGTCTAAGACAAGTTTAGCTTAATACGTTCTAAATGGTCTAAGATATCACCCCCTTCAAGCTTTGCACCCATCTACCAAACACCCTATATACAATGTCGCCCATGCGCATGTGACCGCCCGTAATATTCTGAATATTCAAGAAAAAATGTCGGAAATAAACTTCAAAAGAGGGGGTCTATCTATAACATTTTTCATGTTATTCAATTTTTTATTTTTTAAGTAGAGTTTTTAGATTTGCTTTCTATTTTTTGACACATCTCCGAAGTTTATGGGTCGATTTGGATTCTGTTTATTATTTCCAAAAGCTTATGAGTTATTTTAACAGGTTAATTAACATTTTTACGAAAAAAAAGACGGAATCGAAGTCATTTTTCGGTAAAAAATTGTGTATTTATTTTAAAAAAAACTAGTGTAAGTCCATAAATTATCCCCATAGGACGACTTTTTTAATCATTATTTGTAATCTACTACATAACAGCAAAAAATTCACAGAACATTACTAATACCTATCTCTAAAAAAAACCAGCAAACAACTTGTTGAACATTTGCAACTATTCAAATAAAAAGGGTCGCTCAGGTAGAAACCGGTTCCTAGAAACAGCTTTTTAACAATTGCGTCCCTACCACGTGCACACCCTTGTCGGCTAGCGTTACTTCAATCAGTCGCTTGATTACTGACCCCGTGGCGCTACGTGTTTTGTGATTTGTGCACTACTTAGTCTTGTGAGGAAAGTTTGTTTAAGCAAACTTAACTACTCGTATCATTGCAATGGTACGATTGCGCCGTCTCATGTGGCTGACATGCAATTCATTTACGGTGTTTGTAATGGAAACGCACGCGCTGCTGTCGAAGAGTACAGACGTCGATATCCAAGTAGACCAGTACTGGGGTACCAATCCTTCATTGCCGTACATCGTCATTTTTGCGAAAGAGGATTATTTCCGCAACGAAATGAGCCCGGCGAGATTGTTGATGTAGACGTGGAAGAGGATGTGTTACGATTAGTGCGCGCTAACCCATGCTAAGTATTCGTCTCTTATCGATAAGATTAGGTATACCAAGAATAAGAGTTTGGAGAATTCTCAAAAAAGAATGCCTGCATCCTTATCATTTCCGACGTGCACAACATTTGGGAATGATTGACGATGAACTTATTGGCCCTTTCGTGTTACCAAACAGACTAGATCAACACGCATTTTTAGATTTTATAGTCAATACGTTGCCGTTGCTTTTGGAGGAAGTACCGCTGAAAACAAGAAGGCGGCTGTATCTGCAATTAGACGGAGCTCCAGCACACTTCGCACGACTAGTTCGTGATTATTTAAATCAAAATTATCCGCGATGGATTGGCAGAGGAGGTCCCATTGCTTGGCCGCCGCGATTTCCCGACCTTACACCCTTAGATTTTTATCTTTGGGGCTTAATGAAACAAAAAGTGTATGCCGTGCCCATTGAAAGCCGCGAGCAATTAACGGCTAGGATTTTTGCTGCTGCTGCGGAAATGAAAGAAAACCGTGTAGAATTACGTCGTACAATAAAAAGTGTTGCCATGAGGGCTTTAGTTTGTTTACAGGAGGGTGGGGGCCATTTCGAAAATCTAATTAATTAAAATTCTTGTATTTTTCATTTTTTTAAGTAAAAATCTGGCTATTGCTTGTTTGTTTTTATTTCCATTATCATCCTCCTTATTAGTTTAACCTTTTTGTACTCACTGCTAAGAGCGGGGACATTTAATTGACTTTCACAATTTCTTTTCCTAAATTTGACTCTTACGGCGTTATTACAAAACAAGAATTACTTTTAGACATGGTTTAATCCATCGAGCCAGTTTTTATAATAAGTACGTTACTATGGTTGAAATACAGTTCTTTATACAAAACTGACTACTTAGTCCGGTACTAATTTGACAGTTTTGCATTAAGAACTTTAACGTAGACGGAATAAAGTTCGAAATTCAAAAATGGCTCAATAGTTTAAACCTGGGTCTGAAGATAATCCTTGTTTTGTAATAAGACGGTTAGAGTTTTAGAGTTTTACTTTGGATTTAGTTACAGTTTGGTTTAATAATGATCTGTGATTTTTTAGCTGTTATGTAGTAGATTACAAATAATGATTAAAAAAGTCGTCCTATGGGGATAATTTATGGACTTACACTAGTTTTTTTTTGGTTAAATACACAATTTTTTACCGAAAAAATGACTTCGATTCCGTCTTTTTTTCGTAGTCCATAATTTTTAGTAAAAATGTTAATAAACCTGTTAAAATAACTCATAAGCTTTTGGATATAATAAACAGAATCCAAATCGACCCATAAACTTCGGAGATGTGTCAAAAAATAGAAAGCAAATCTATAAACTCTACTTAAAAAATTAAAAATTGAATAACATGAAAAATGTTATAGATAGTAGACATGTGCGCCGTTCGGCGTGGCGCACGCCGCCGGTCATTTTAGCCACGCCGACGCCGCCGGATATTTCATCGGCGTAATCGGCGTCAAAATCCAAATAATATTCTAGATTATGTCATCATCATCATTTCAGCCGAAAGACGTCCACTGCTGGACATAGGCCTCCCCCAGTAAAGGGGGGGGTTGCCATAATCGCCACGTTTGGCAGGCGGGTTGGCGATCGTAGTATGGTGTCAATATGCATAGAGAACGCTGCTGTCCATTCTCTAGTAAGTCCTTTAGTCGCCTTTTACGACACCCACGGGAAGAAATGGGATGGTACTATTCTTTACGTCCGGCACCACACGGACATGATTATGTAACGCGCATTATTTAACAAAAGTAATATTTTTTTATTTGCTCACCGCTCTCCCATTAATAAATTGACTGTGGCGGCTGCTCTTCTCGATTGCCGTTTTCAAGGAATTTCAGTAATTGACAAATACCTTGAGGAAAGAGGGGAAACGAGAGTTTCCTTTATGTCTGCATTTGTGAGAGAACACGTCAGGGGATCTGATATTTTACAAGGAACAGTGAATGATCCCAATGAGTCAATCTCCTCCACTCTGATCAATCAACCGTCCACATCATCTTCATCAAACTTTCTTTTGGCTATGTCCCAGAAGTATACAACTCCTGGTAGTAACACTGACGTGGCTGATGATCCTGTGGTGGTCGAATGTTGGAAATACTTTGGTGTATGCGACCCCAAGGATGTGCTTGACGGAAATATACTTCGTTACTGGAAGGAAAAGAAGAATAGTTATCCTTGGCTATTCAACTGCGTTAGGGTTATAATGAGCGTTCCCGCCACAAGCATTGTTTTTTCAGTCACAGGACTGACCATTACGGCAAAAAGGTCACGGTTAAGTCCTACTTCCATAGACAAAATTATATTTAAACATGATAATAATTATGACATGTGTAAGAAGCAAGTACAAAAGCTAAAATAACTTGCATCTTGCTCATAAAATTGTATTTCTTGTCTCTCTTTTTTGTACTAGTTTGATTGTTATTTGTTGCCATAGAGGTATTTTTTGTTATTAAAAGTGTGTTTTTATAATTATAAGTACCTTTTTAGTATAGATAGACAAATAATTCTTGTCATAATTTAAAATATGAATTATTTGTTTTCTACTACGCGTGTCATATAATGTTGATTATAATAAATAAATAAGTCTTCTATTTTACTTATTTTGACCATCCACGCCAATTACGCCGATGACGCCGCCGCCGCCGACAATTTAAACGCCAGACGCCGCCGCCGGTCAAATGACCATCGGCGCACATGTCTAATAGATAGACCCCCCCTTTTAAAGTTTATTTTCGACATTTTTTCATGAATATTCAGAATATTACGGGCGGTCACATGCGCATGGGCGACATTGTATCATCAGTTGGAATTATAAAAAAATTAAATAATAGCCTAAAAATTCGGACACAAATTATTCTTGAATTATGAAAAAAATCGTTAGAAACCGGACAAGCGCGATTTAAACTCGCGTGGTGTGGGTTCCGTACAAATATTATGTTATCTACCATGTTTTTTATTCCAAGATAATTTATCCCAAGAACAAACTTAACCATGTAGTTGAAAAACATGTTCTTCCATACATTCCAAATGCAAATGTAAGTTTGTACGCACACTATTGAGAGATTAACCATGCTATTTTAACACCATAGACAAAAAAAAAAAGAAAAAAAAAGAACTATTTTCTGTGTTTTTTTCCACTTTTGCAACTTTAAAACTGTGTATTTTACCATTATTAAATGTATTTCAGACCTTCACAAGAAGCCCTGTCACACGGTACAGTTTGCTAAACTTTTTTTGTAATTTTCTAATTTGCTCCCCAAAAAGTGACCCTCATATTTAAAAAAGGACTACGTAGGTACGCATAACAGTGCAAACTGATAGGTACTACATACACCAAAGTTATTAGGTACCTATACATATAAAAGAGGGAAAAGGTTTTTTTTTTAATTCTTCGTCAAAAATGGAAAACTATACATCATAAAAATAATTAAAAATCTGTTTAAGCTTGTGCTAATGAAGCTCTTTCATATGATACCCCACATGGCACGGTTAACTCTCTTCAAAATTTGGAGCCGTATATTTTTAATTAAATTACAAAAACACGATCTTTGTGATTTAATTAAAAACACACGGCTTTCAGAATTCATTTTCTTTACAAATGAGTAAAAGTTTGTTAATTGTTAATACCGTTGTACCTTAACCTCGATGATTGATTACGTACTTTAAATCAAGACTATATTTTTTATGATTTCATTATAAATGTATGGTTTTCAGTTTTTCCCTGTACTTGTAGTATAAAAAATTACTTGCCAAATTTCATACTTCTAGGTCAACAGAAAGTACCCTATAAATTTTGATTCCCTTGAGAGTGTCGAAATATACGTTTATTGCGGCATAAACGGCTGTAAATGTTTCGGTACCTCTCTAGCCAATTCAGTTAAACTGGAAAAAAAATTGTTGGACAATTCGAAATATGGCAGTGATTGCGACTGGAATTTCCTACATTTAAAGCACGCATTCAAAAAGAAAATGTGTTACGCAATTAGCCTTCAGGGTTTGTTTAAACTTTGAATCTGATCAAAGTTGGAACAGTTTGGAACAGACCATGTGTCGATGTTAGTACAATTTTGTACTTCTTGTCTCTAGTCATAAAACGTATTATTCAATGTCACCAAATCGTCCTTTTGCCACCAAATATTCTTTCTAACAGTGTACTTACCAGATTTTATAATTACAGCGGCGACCGTTGCGAAGAAACCAAAACTAGACAGACGAAGAACAAACGTAGAAGACGCAATGACAGGCGAGCAAACGAAAAAAGAAAAATCAGACTCGAGAGTTATCCGGAAGACTCAAAAATGTACGTCCCAACCTGGCACTTATTTCAAAGAACCTCACAAATGTGATCAGCGTAGTTCATTTCATGGAGTAAAACCAATGACACAACATACTCGTTCACAAATTGGTGAAAAACCTTACAAGTGTGATGTATGTCAGCGTTGTTTTAGTGAAAAGAGTAATTTAACAAGACATATTCGTATACACACTGGTGAAAAACCATATAAGTGTGATGTATGTCTACGTAGTTTCAGGCAAAAGCGTTATTTATCTAAACATATTCGTACACACACTGGTGAAAAACCATATAAGTGTGATGTATGTCTACGTACTTTCAGGCAAAAGCGTTGTTTATCTAAACATATTCGTATACACACTGGTGAAAAACCATATAAGTGTGATGTATGTCAGCGTTGTTTTAGTGAAAAGAGTTATTTGACAACACATATTCGTATACACACTGGTGAAAAACCATATAAGTGTGATGTATGTCAGCGTTGTTTTAGTGATAAGGGGGATTTAACAAGACATATTCGTATACACACTGGTGAAAAACCATATAAGTGTGATGTATGTCAACGTAGTTTCAGGCAAAAGGGTTCTTTATTTGATCATATTCGTATACACACTGGTGGAAAACCATATAAGTGTGATGTATGTCAGCGTAGTTTTAATAGAAAAGGTCATTTAACAACACATATTCGTATACACACTGGTGAAAAACCATATAAGTGTGATGTATGTCAGCGTAGTTTTAATAGAAAAAGTCTCTTAACAAGACATATTCGTATACACACTGGTGAAAAACATTCTTAGTGTGATGTATTAACACAATGGTGGTTTGGAAACAACTAACTTTTATCGCAGAGATAACTAATATTATTCTTACCACAGATTATTTACGTTACTTATAATATCTTATTAACATCCTGACCTAACAAAATAATCTAATATTACAATTTAAACCATTTAAGCTACAAGCCTAGCAATTTTAAAAACTTATAATGTTTCTTGGCACTCGAAACTTTTTGTGAATATGTCTGCTGGCATTTCCAAGGTTGGCTCATATTTTATTTCTAATTTCTTCACTAAAACCCATTCACTAACAGTGATGTCTTATGTCAATATGTTTGGTGCGCTTATTGTAAAACAATGGATTAATTGCTAATTTAATTGAACTTTGGTTATCACATCCTTGATCTTTTTGTGATCAATTCTACGTACCGCACATTCAATCCATAATAGTTGTACCTAAAACAGGTGACGCCACTGGTACCATAACAAACATTTTAAACAATTCCTACGAACATGAATAATAATTGTTCCTGTTTTCATTGTAATGGAGTTGTTGGACCGCTGGCATTGTTTTTAAAGTGTCATATATGTGACGATATATATACCACTGTGAGTGCCTTAACGTCACACAACAACAATTCTCAAGCTTTACCCACGAACAAAAAGCTCAGTGGAAGTGTCTTCCCTGTAGTAACATCACGCAGCGGGTCGCCCCACCTCGGCCTCGCTAAACCGCTCTGTTTATATCCGCGCGAACTGCGAAGATGCGATGAATATGTCCTGCGATATTTGGAACAACAGTCCGCATCACCGAACTCGTCAACGAGTTCCACATCAACGATTGTCACGGGTGCTATGTCCAACTCCACCGCCATTGACAGCCTTAACATAATATCACAGGAAGTAAACAATACACTCAAAGGATGGCGCACTGACATGGACCACGTCATGGCCAAGTTTACGGATGATATTAAAGGCACGCTGCGCAGCTGGCGTGAGGAAATGGAGATAAGCATGTCCAAATTCAATGACAGTATTACATGTACTCTATCTGAAATGAAGCAGGAAATTAACACCCTCCGCAGCGAACACGAGGAATTAAGACAATGCGTTAGCTCAGTGGCTCATGATGTTTCAGAATTGAAATTCTCAGCACAGTTCCAAGCAGCCGAGCAAAAGGACCTTAGGGAACGTGTTGATACCATTGCCCGTCACAGCACTGACCAATCTCAGACCTTAGTCAGCAACTTCGAGAAAAAAATTGATTCCTTAGAGCAGCAAGCGAGGAACTGTAATATTGAAGTTTGCAACGTCCCTGAAAGGCGCGGTGAAAACTTAGTTCGCATGATTGAACTGATGGGCACTGCCATCAATTTGCCAACATCACAGAAAGACATCATCTCTATCCATCGGGTACAACACGCTCAACAAACCAGTAACAGACCGAAGAATATTATTGTTAAATTCACTACACGAATTATACGCGATAATCTTTTGAGCGCATACCGTCTGGCTAAGGAACTGAAGTCCGATCAAATTGGCATAACAGGGTTAACAACAAGAATATACCTAAATGAACATCTCACCCTGAAAACAAAGCAGTTATTTCGGAAATGTAAACAATACGATTTTATACTCTATGATTCTATTCAGTACACCATGTCTAGCGTTTGATGTTCACAGTATTATTAGAATTAAGATTGTTTATAGTTTGAACTTTTTAACACTTACGTTACGCGTTGAATTTCCTTTCTCTAACTTATTTCCACTTCAAACATATACTACTTCATGGAGGCTACTATTGTTATTATTTTCTTTAAAAAAATGGGTTTGTCAAGTTTACACCTGAAACATAACGCACGATATTTCTTCTCTGTTAAACTCAAGACTGAGCTATACGAAATGTTAAAATTACGCTCTTATTGTAAAAAGGAGTTAGTTTGTTTACCGAATATGCGTTTGTACTGCAACTGGTTAACTGGAGTTACATCATTATTTTATGTTATTTTAAAGTCACATTTATCACCAATTACGTTTAGCATCTATTTTTTTGCCATCCTTATATAAATACATAATACTAATAAACATACAGATTCTACCATTACCAGTGACTGACAAACACTTAACTATTTATCAAAACTGTAGGGGTATCCATACGAAACTGCAGACTTTACTTATGAACATCCTCACGAGAACATATGACGCTATAATACTCACAGAAACATGGCTAGTGGCGGAAATGAATAACAATGAATTCATTGACCAGCGTTACATTGTGTATAGGTGTGATCGCGATCGGGCTAGTACAAAGAAACTAGACGGTGACGGTGTACTAGTAGCAATCTTAAAAACTCTCCGACCTATTGAAATTGACTTAAAATCTTTCGCTAATGTCACTCCGTTACACAACTACATCGAGCAAATTGCTGTCGAAATACCTAGTGGTCAAAATCTAAAGCGTCACATCGTGGCTGCTGCATACGTACCACCTAAGACTCCCTCGCTTGTTTATGAAAAACACTTCGATTTATTTTACAACGTTTAGGGTGATCCTATCGTCGAATTCTTTTACTTAGTCGGAGATTATAATCTTCCAGAAGCAACATGGCACATGACATCTACCCTAAATACGCCAACTAGTTCTCCTTTGTGTTCTGGATCACCTGTGTCTTGTGATCATCTAAACAACTTCTTGTCGCTTCTAAACGCCTCTCAGTATAACAGCACACTTAATACTAAAGGGAAAATATTAGACCTTTTAATATCTAACTGTAACTGTAATGTGCATCAGGAGCCCTCTCCTCTGCTACCTCCTGACGTATACCACCCCCCATTTGTCTGCGACATAAATATTAACGTTAAATATCTTCCCCTGGACAGGCAATAGCTGCAGAAATACAATTTTTACAAGGCGAACTATGAAAAAATAAATAATACGATACAGAAAACTGATTGGCCCGAAATTCTTACCCATAGAAAATCTGAAGAAGCCCTATGTATGTTCTATGACAAACTAGACGAGATTATTAAGCTACATACTCCTATGATTAGTTCTAAATCCTCCACTTTTCCAGCCTGGTTCTCACGTCCCTTAATCAGTACATTTAAAAAGAAACAAAGCCTGGATTAAGTGGAAGAAGTTTAAAAATATATCTGATTATGAAACATTCACATCACATAGAACTAGTTTCAGGGATATGTGCGGTAAATGTTTTTCTACGTACATTAACTCGGTAGAAGATAGCCTACACACAAACGTTAAACACTTCTAGACATACGTAGCAAACCGAAAAGACAAACCGTGCATCCCAGCAAAAGTCCACTACAAAGACACCCAAACAGTGAACCAGAAGTAATCTGAGATGTTTTCAAATTTTTTCCACTTAGTTTACGAACCTGCCTCTCCATTATTATCTCAATGGCAACTGTCTGCAGCAACTTCCTCAGCTAATTATACATTTACATATTTTTTATTATACATATATTATAATTATCATATATCATAATTTCGAACAAGTCTCTGGATCCTTCCAAAGGTCCAGGGCCTGACGGCATACCTGTATATTTTTTACGGTACACTGCTGCTCACATCTGCAAACCGTTAATTATAATTTATAATATGTGCGTTACTGAGGGAGTGTTTCCAAAAGAGTGGAAACGTGCAAACATAACACCTGTACATAAGGGTGGCACAAGGGGTAATGTGGTCGGACTATCGTCCAATCTCTATTCTCTCCACCTTGTCAAAGGTTTCTGAGAGACTCGTTCATAATGAAATATTTATATGCATCGTTGCACACTTCCATTATACAGCAACAACACGGCTTCGTTAAACAGCGATCTACTACCACAAACCTTCTGTCCTTTGCCAACTTTTTGTTCAATAGCCTCGATAACGGCCTGCAAGTAAACGCAGTTTACACAGACTTTTGCAAGGCCTTTGGAGAAGGTGGACCATGAACTTTTGCTGGATAAAATTTCCTTCAACGGAATTCGAGGTAACTCGCTGCGGTGGTTTGCATCATATATTTCAAACCGCTCTCAAAGGGTGGTAATCAACAGATTCATATCAAACACTATCGAAGTTACATCCGGTAAATAATAACGGCACAAGGATAGAGCCTTGTGGAACCACAAGGCTCTATCCTTGGGCCGTTATTATTTAACATATTTGTTAGTGACATAGGTTATTGTTTTCGCAACACAAAGTTCCTATTGTATGCAGATGATCTAAAGGTCTACAAGTCCATCCAAATCCTTAACGATTGCATTCTATTACAGCATGACTTGGATAGACTACCAGATTACTGTCATAGGAACAAACTAAAGCTAAGTATACCTAAATGCAATTACCTTACTTTCACCAAAAACAAACACATTATTAACTTCGCGTACACCCCTTGTCACGTGCCTCTCACTAAATTAAACTCAATTCGCGATCTCGGCGTCATTCTCGATTCCAAACTATGCCTAGATCTACATGTTAACAAAATTGTAAGTAAAGCTTACCAATTGTATGGCTTTGTTATGCGATCTACCCTTGACTTCAAGAGAACGTCGTCATATCTGTGTTTGTATAAATCCCTAGTTCGCTCACGATTGGAGTATGCAGTGTCAGTATGGAACCCCTTCTACAAAAAATATGCTGAAATTGTTGAAAATGTTCAGTACAAATTTTTACGTGCCATGCATTATACACTGGTCAGCAAATAAACCGAGCCCCCCGCTACCTAGGAACTCTGATTCGATTTTCTCAAAAAGTATAAAACTTACAACTATCAAAGTTATACCTACAAAAAGTGCGTTTCATGGTGATTAAAATGACTACGAAATTTCCGACTTTCTGACTACGAATTCGAAAGTACCGTCAACTCACATTGTAATCAAGCAACAAACACAATGCTAACGATTTGCTCTGTTTTCACCAGAGTTTGAAATTAGCATTCTTTTTCTCTACAATGAGGGTAGTCGGATATTTCTTATCATTTCTTTAGTTTTTGTCCATCGTTTGCTCAGACGCGCGTGTTTTTGCTACTTTTTTCGATTAATAATGGATACAACACCTCAGGAAGCAGCTCAAGCTGTAGCATTACTTCAAGCAGGCATTGCGCAACGTGAAGTCGCTCGAAGGCTTCGAATCAGCAGATCTTCGGTGCAACGAGTTTACAGACGATACCTAGAGACTGGAGCATTCGATCGCCGTCCAGGTACGGGCAGACCTAGGGCTACATCAGCAGCAGATGATCGTTATATCCACCTTACTGTTCTGCGAAATCGCCACCTCAACGCAGTTCAAGTCCAACAAAGTCTGCGTGACGAACGCCAAGTGGTCATAAGTTCAGATACCGTCAGAAGGAGACTTGCTGAACGGAACCTGACTCCAAAAAGAGCTGCAACAGGCCCAGCATTAACGGTAGCACACCGTCGAGCACGACTTGAATTTGCTCGAGAGCATAGGGATTGGACATTAGAGCAGTGGAGTAATGTACTCTTCACTGATGAGACCAGGGTGAGTCTACATGGAAGTGATCGACGTCAGAGAGTATATCGTCGCCCTGGAGAACGTTATTCTCAGTGTTGCATCGAGGAAACTGTTGCTTATGGAGGAGGATCTGTAATGGTCTGGGGCGGCATCTCGTTAACAGCACATACAGCGTTAGTTTTCATCGAACCAACGGGCCGTACACGTGGAGTGACTTCTCATCGCTACATTACTGAAATCCTCGCAGACCATGTGGTACCTTACGCAGGATATATCGGGCAGGATATGCAATTGATGCATGATAATGCACGGCCTCATGTTGCTCATGTGGTGACCCAGTATCTACGCGACGTCAGCATTCGTACGATGGACTGGCCAGCTCGAAGGCCGGACTTGAATCCGATAGAACACTTATGGGATGAGCTGAAACGTCGGGTTCGAGCCCAGGTACCTACTCCAACAAGGCTTCCAGAGCTGCGAATCGCAATTGAAGAGGAGTGGAATACAATTCCTCAAGATTTTATCGTCAGGCTCGTAAGGTCGATGAATACAAGGATGCTGGCAGTTATCCGAGCAAGGGGAGGAAATACGGAATATTGATCAAAAAGTTTTTTTTTTGAATTTATCTTTGTTTTTGGATTTAATTTTTTTTTCACTTTATCATTACTAACGATTGTCACGACTGGAAAACGACTCTTCTTTGTAAAATCCTTAATAAACACTGAAATATTGATTAAACCCAATGAGTTTCCTTTCATTTTAATCACCATGAAACGCACTTTCTGTGGGTACAACTTTGATAATTGTAGGTTTTTTAGTTTTTGAGAAAATCGAATTAGAGTGCCTAGGTAGCGGGTGGCTCGGTTTATTTGCTGTCCAGTGTAGATGCCATAAATCCAACCTAACTTACTCTCAATTACTCAGCAAGTATAAGCCTGTCCTGCCCATTAGCTCTCGAAGAAAATACCTTGAAGCCATTATTTTATATAAAATTACAAATATAAGAAACCAGAATGGATTGGGGGCAAGAAAACGCGCAGCGTAACGTTATAGCCTTTTATTCTACACGGAACTGACTTTTAAAATGCACTACCGTATGCATTTATACCCTTTTACAAAAAAAACTGCCACCAGGTGACGTGCTATGCAACTTCCGGAAATAAATTATTAAATATTATTTTAATCCAGTTTGCAACGACTTCCGTTTACTAATCGGAGACGGTATTTTGTGCACCGGAAGTCAGTTGCAAAAAGTCTCAATAATTTACACAAACATTTACAAAATAATCTGCACCCAGTAACATTTAATTACATTATCATTCGGCCTTCCTGACATTAAGTTTGTCCTCAAACTATAAATCAAACCAGCCCTACGGTGATTGCTTGTTCAATCAATATTATAGAGTACCTAAATATTTAACGTTAATTATTACAGTATCTAATTAAAATGAGTCGGTGACAATTTACTCTAAAAACACAGGAACCGCTCAAATGGTAAGATATTACATAATCGCAATTGTTAATTTCTCATTTTCATTAGCTCATTCATACTTTTCAACATTAATTTACATCCCTCACTCATTGCACCGTAAGCTTCACTGATCAAGCACTCTCACCTGTCAGTTACCATACGACTTCCAATGAGCAACTCAAAATATGGTAAGACAATCAGTTACTTTATCTGTCTAATGTCAGAATCTCAACATCATATTCTGCGCATGCCACACATTGCACCGCAAGCTTCACTGGTCAAGCTCCCTCACTTGCCAGCCACTATACGACTTCCAATGAGTGACACCACATTATGTACATGCCACACATTGCACCGTAAGCTTCATTGGTCAAGCTCTCTCACTTGCCAACCACTGTACAACTTCCAATGAGTGACCTCTCATTCTGCACATGCCACACATTGCACCGCAAGCTTCACTGGTCAAGCTCTCTCACTTGCCAGCCACTATACGACTTCCAATGAGTGACATCACATTCTATACATGCCACACATTGCACCGCAAGCTTCATTTGGTCAAGCTCTCTCACTTGCCAACCACTGTACGACTTCCAATGAGTGACCTGTCATTCTGCACATGCCACACATTGCACCGCAAGCTTCACTGGACAAGCTCTCTCACTTGCCAGCCACTGTACGATGAATGACTTCCAATGAGTGACCTATGCTTTAGGTGGGAAATGCACCGTGGGACTTCGCTGGCGGTTGACCACTCAACGTGAGCTTCATTAACACTCATCTATCAAACCAACCACCCCACGACTTCCATTTCCTAATCAACAATGTTTCTTCTTTCTCTTGCTAAGTACTTATTTATTGTAATTTTAACTTATAATTTAAGTTTCGTTTAAATCATTGCATGTATCTTTATTATTTCTAGCACAGACTGATTTCTAACAAAAAAACATATTAAATTCACATTTCCTCATCACTTTCAACTTACTAACTTAATCTTAAAAATTATCAATTAATTATATTAAATGTTATTCTCTACATTATTATTTTTTATTTTTATTCTTTCAGGTCTACCATATCATATGAAGAAATGTAAATCATAAGTTTCTATCGATTTTCATAGTGATATAACACAATTTTCCTGTTGTATAACTTACAGTCAATTACATACTCTACAAGGACTGTCTTTCATTTATCACCGACCTAATCAACTTTAATCAACTTGATCATTCTTTTTCAGACTCAGATCCTGAACTTGTTTCAGTAATACTTGTGCTAATCCATGGCTGTATCTGATCAACAGCCCAGATATTACAATATTGTGTTTTACCAATGTTGGTTGCTTGAGACTTCATACCTATCATTATGTTAAACTTTTGAAATTATTTAGGGACCCGGGTATACAGGTAATAGCTTTTTACTCTGGCCTTAATTATGACCTGTTTTTGCATTTTTTTTTACCAAATCCCCTTTTGCGTATATCTTAGCTTTCTTACGTGTCTTATTAAATCTATCTTTCTTTTACGTTGGTCTTTTGTTGTGTTCGCTAACTTCGGTTCTTATCTCATTAATATACCTATCCAATTGCCTAGTATCTAAAAATATTTCATTCATAACATTTTCACTACTATGGATTAAATTACTACCAAACAGAGCTTCTTCTGAAAGGTTTTAAAACACAGAACTTAGTTTACCCGTCGACAATGACTAGTAAGTAAGCATAACCCCTTGAACCTTTTTTTTTTAACAGCCGATTTTATACGCTCTAACCAGTAACATATCCCTTTTTTTAAATGCAGCGTTGTATCATTTAAAATAATTATATGAATATCACAACACATATTGACAATTATTATAATTTCGATGACTACCTAAAACAAATACCGTGGAGTCCTCAACTGCAGAAGTATAACATTTAATTAAATCTGTGTTAGTACCAATATAATCCTTGAAAACGTATAGTTTGATAATACTATTATCTTCATGTTCAATATCAGGCATTTTTCACTTCAAATAACGTTTTTAAATCTCTGGACTATTATTAGTCAACTAAAATATTTGGTAGTTCGGTGAAATTTGGTCCAACTAGCAAGGGTACATGTAGGTGGTTAGATGCGACAACATAACTACAACTAGTGATCACAGCCTCAACTCCATCTATAACTAAAAATATTTCAGCTTTACCTATGGGTACAATGAGAGTCTCTCCTACCCCTTTTATGACAGGTAAGGAACTTCCACTAATTATTAAATTATACTGATATGCTAATCTGTAATAAGTGTACATTGGCTACAGAATTCGATAAAGCATTTAACTTGAATAGAGTTATTATTTATAGAAGCATTTTTGTAATATGTATTTTGTTAACTATCTAAATCAGTAGTAGTGGACCTTACAACCCATTTATCTTGGTTATTATTTTGTCCTCTATTTTTATTTGAAAAACAGTCGTCAGTTTTATGTCCATATTTTTTACAATTCTCGCATCTAATAATGGGTTTTGAACATTGTGAAACTCTGTGGCCAGTTTGTTTACAATTAAAGCATATTGAAGTAGTATTGTTTGATTGCTTGCATTGGTTCGCACGATGGCCACTCCCACCACAAATATGACAAATTATGGTGGAATTATTGGGCAAAAGGGAGTTCGATTTATTTTTTGCTACAAATTCTCCTTGATCACGGCACATGTCTTTGAGATATTTTAATAAATCTTCAGGTTGATCGAAACGAGCTGAAGATGCTCCTGCTCTAATAGTGCGGTCCTCAAGACCGTATATGATACAATCTACCGCTTTCTTGCCTGATATATCACATGCATTCAACAAAATCATTTTGTCGTAATAGTAATCATCGAGCGAATCCCCTATTTTATATTTCATGTCATTTCATCCCCTATTTTATATTTCATGTCATTTCATTTCAAATGCTAGAAGCATTTCAAATAATAAAGCACCATAATTAGTGTCAGATGGAAATGCACGTTTCAAATTATGTTGCCATTCTAACCACGTATATTTTATAGTTTTAAGCCCTTCATACCATTTTTTGGCATGACCTACTAATCGTGGCAAAGCAAAATGGGTCGTTTGATGATCAGACCAGCCATATCACAATGTGTGGACCTTTTCTGAAACTCATCAGACTTATAATTTTATATTATGTAATCTTTATCTATGTTTAAAACTTTATTCGTACTAATTATACAACTATTTACTGTTCGTACTGCTACAAAAACTCCTAGCGATTACACTCTTTTTTTACCTGTGGACAATGTTGTGGGTTATATTATTACTAAAATTGTTTATGTTAAGTTAGTTGTAAGTTCATATAATGTAACTGTTTGCTGTTCCTTTCAATAAAACAATAATAAAAAAAATCACTA
This sequence comes from Atethmia centrago, assembly GCA_905333075.3. Lineage (NCBI taxonomy): Eukaryota > Metazoa > Arthropoda > Insecta > Lepidoptera > Noctuidae > Atethmia > Atethmia centrago. Next base: position 14,618,887 of record HG995393.1, read on the forward strand.
CACAAATACAGTGGCACATTTTCATTTAACACAATCAAATCACCTAATATATTCCTTAGATATATTGCCGCTTTACAGGATTCAGATAGGGCCATATACTCAGCTTCTGTACTGGAGAGTGCTACAGTTTTTTGTTTAGATTTATGAATATAAAAATCAAAAACATCATAATGTCGGGATCACTTCTTTCTTATGAGACACAAGTGATCCCGACATTATGAAACAAACCCCAGTATATGATCGTGTATCTAGTGCAGGCAGCTGGCACTAGATAGACGATCATATACTTTTTTTTTTTTTTTTTTGGGTGGGAAATCATCAAATAACTTCTCCCGCTCTGGGTGGAGCGGGAGATTGTGTCAGACTCTTACTGACTAAAACCCACCCGTATTCCTTCCTGTTGCCTGTGTTGCGGGGGCCTCGGTGACCAATAAGTACCTTCCCGCGACCCCGGCAGGCATCGGCCCTAGTGGACCCTACTTTGTGCTGACGACATCTCTTTGAGGCGCGCGTGGAATACGACGCGCCGTCGACCCGGGCCTGGTCCTTACCGGACGGTGAGCTACCCATTGCTCACCGTCCGCAAGCCCGCGCCTACGGTGGCCGGAAATCCGCCCGGGATTCCCGACGCCCTGGGCGTCTCCTGCGGCGGCTAGGGGCGAGAGGGCGCGAAACTTGCCTTTTCCTCAACCGTCCCGCCTCTTCCTTCGCGAGCATTACTGCTTCGCAGGAGGTGACGGCTGTCCATGCCCTCTCGCTCCGTACCATGGCCTGAACCAGGGCCGGACGCGAGAGGTCTCTGCCGCCGATCGCCTCCACGAGGACACGGCGGTGCTCTGCCCAAGCCGGGCAGACCTCCACCGTATGCTCCACCGTGTCCTCCGGGCGATCCACACAGTGGTGACACCCGGACGTTTCCTCCCGCCTTATCCGACACAGGAACCTCCCGAAGCTGCCGTGTCCGGTGAGGACCTGCGTCAGGCGGAAGGTGAGGACGCCGTGGCGCCTCTCCAGCCACTCCTCAAAGAGGGGACTTATCGCCGCAATCGTGGCGTGCCCAGCACTGGGTTGCGACAACCGTACTTTCCATGACGCCATGAGATCCCGCCGGAGCTCCGTCCGCTGTGCCGCGATTTCTCGCGGCAGCGGACTTACGCCCCGGCGTTTCGCCTCCTCGCGCCACTCCCATACGTGCGCGAGGACTTTTGCCTCCAGATCCCATGGCGGCAATCCGGCAAGGAGGCTCGCTGCCTCACAGGAGACCGTGCGGTATCCTCGGACCATCCGGATGGCCATGACCCTTTGGGCCGCGCTCAACCGGCGGGCTGGCCGCAGCGCCAGAGAGCGCGCCCATACAGGAGCCCCGTAGAGGGCCATGGACCGCACGACCCCCGCGTAGAGCCTCCGGCAGGAGGCGTTTGGACCCCCTAGATTGGGCAGGAGCCGCTTCAATGCAGCGCCCGCCCGCTCCAGTTTGGGAGCCAAACGTCGGAAATGCTCCACGAAGTTCCACCGGCTGTCGAGGACGAGTCCCAGGTACTTCATCGTCGACTCGACGCCGATAGAAACCCCTCCTACCGTTATTTGGGACCCCAACGGTGGCGCGTTCCGAGGACCATGAAAACACATGGCCTCGGACTTGTGCAGGGCCACCTCGAGTCCCAATTGCCGGATCCTTTCGACGATTGTCGCAACCCCGCGTGCCGCTAATTCGGCCGCCGCCTGGTGCGACCTCCCCTGCGCCAGGACCAACGTGTCGTCAGCGTAGCACACTACGCTGACGCCGCTAGGGAGGTCGGCGCGCAGCACCCAGTCGTATCCGATGTCCCACAGATGCGGCCCCAGGACCGATCCCTGTGGGACACCGCACGACATCTCTTGCTGGTTCCACACTCCCTGGTGACCGGGGTAGATGACGGCCCTGTCCGTCAAATAGGCCTCGACCACACGACAGAGGTAGGTCGGCATCCGGTGATACCGGAGTGCCTCCCTGATGCAACTCCAGGGCAGGGTATTGAAGGCATTGGCGATGTCTAGAGACACCGCCAAGACGACCCCACCCTGGGCAACAGCATTCCCCGTCGTCCTCGCACACGCATGATGGCGTCCACCGTAGAGCGCCCTCTGCGGAAACCAAACTGGCTCTCCGCTAAATCCGGCCCCACCTGCACCAGCTGGCCGACGAGGCGGTCTGCAATTACTCTTTCAAAGAGCTTGCCCACCTCGTCGAGCAGCACGATGGGCCGATAAGTGGACGGAGAGTCCGCAGGGCGCCCTGCCTTCTTTATGAGGACCAGTTTCCCCGTCTTCCAGCGAAGCGGGAACTGGCCCCTCTCCATGCATGCGCTTAGGAGCCCCCTAAGTCGAGGCCCGAGAGCCTCCAAGGCCAGGACCCAGGCCTTCCCAGGTAAGCCGTCGGGTCCTGGGGCGGTATTTTTGGCATTAAGCCTGCGTACCGCCGCTCTCATTTCTACCTCGGTCACCTCCGGAGCGTCGTCGTCGTCGTCGTCGTTGACGGTGTGGTCCGCATCGGGCACCGCAGTAGGCGGAGCCATAGGCGGGGAGGTGTGTTCCCCTCGGGAAGGGAACAGAGCGCTCACCACGTCCTCCACAAGCTGGGGCCGGAGACTCTGCGTCAGCGGGGGAGCCCATGGGCGGAGTTTTTCCCGCACCACTTTGTACGGGCGTCCCCACGGGTCCCTGTCCAGAGTCCCCAGCGACTCCTCGCGGGCCAACCCCCTGGCCCGCAGGATCTCCGCTTGGAGGGTGGTCTTCGCCGCTCTGTACCCCTCGTACAGCTCCGCTTGAATGGCTTCCGTATCCGGAGGTTTGATACGGAGCCTGCGGTGCCTGGTGTACCGGCGTCGCGCAGCCACGCACGCAGTGCGCAGAGCCGTCAGCTCCTGCGACCACCAGTACACCTGGCGCGAGGCACGTCCAGGCTGGACCCGGGGCATTGCCACGTCACATATGTCGGACATGGCCTCCCGGAACCACTCCGCCTCGTCGTTGATGTCGGCAGGCCTGTCCGGTGGTGACACCCAGGCCTGCACGATCGAGGCTTCCAGGAGGAGCTCCCGGTCCAGCTGCTTCAGCGCCCACCGCGGACCACTTGGGGCCCGTCGGACCGGCGCGTCCGAGGTCTGGGCGGAGACGTCGAACCGGATATACCGGTGATCGGAATAGGTCTCCACCCCCTCCATGACACGCCAGTCAACTACACGCGGCGACAGAGCGGGGCTGGCGAACGAGATGTCCACCACTGATTCACCCCGCATCCGCACACACGTGGGGACAGAACCCCGGTTTAGGACGACCAGGCCTGTCTCCAGAGCCCAGTCCTCCACCATCCTGCCCCGTGTGTCCGTTAACCGGGAACCCCAAGCCAAATTCTTGGCATTGAAGTCCCCGAGGACGAACACGGGGAGGGAACCAAACCCGACGACGACGTCTCTCAACTCCGCAAGGGAGTTGTGGAACTCGGCAAGAGTTCGGTTCGGAGAGAGGTAGACCCCTACCACGACAATCTCCCCGAACCGTGCTGCTACGCAGCCCCGTCCTCTCTTGACGGCTTCGAGGGACGGGGTACCGGCGGCGGCCGACGAAATTAGTGTCACTGAGCCGCTCAGGTCCTCCACCCAGTCATCCCTGGGCGGGACAAAGTACGGCTCAGCGACCAAGGCGATGTTAATCGACCACTGCGCCATGCTCTGGAGCAACAGATCCTGAGCGGCGGCGCAGTGGTTGATGTTCGCCTGGAGGAGCCGTAATGGGGCCATTAATGGCACTCCATGTCAGCCCCCTCTTGGGCCTCCTTCCCAGCCCCTTGAGAGGGGCCTGCCGCAGCGGCCACGGTGGCGACGGCGACGACGGCGGTGTGGGAGGCAGCAGCGGCGGTGGCAGTGGTGGCGGCTGCGGCGGTGGCGGAGGGCTTGCCTCTGGCCCTGGCTTTGGTGGGTGGGCCGCAGGCTTTGCCCCCCATCCAGTGCTCGGCCGGCTTGCCAGCCGCCGCACATACGGCACAGTGCGGCGCGGCATTGCACGAGCCGGCCTTGTGCCCGGGCAGACCGCAGCGGTAGCAAAGACCGCTGCGGCCCACCTGGCAGCGGAAGCACCTCAGAGGTCTGGGTTCCAGCAGTTTCACCTGCGCGGAAACCCAGCCCACCAATAGCCGTTGGCCCTCCCCGGTAAATTTTCTGGCCGCCGACACAGGGCAGCTCACCATAACGGTTTGCAGCCCCGTGGAGTCAGGACGGATGATGCCTGCCTTCACCTGCTCGGCAGAGCACCCCCCGGTCCTAACCACTGCGGCGACCACCTTTTCTTCCGTCGCGGAGTCGTCCAGGCCCGTGATGCGCATGCTAGCGCATTTGGTGGGCCTGGACACTCGGACCTCGTCCGCATTTAGTGACGCCCTAAGCCTTTCGGCCAGGGCGTTAGCGGCCGGGCCACTGGCCCTACCGGGGACCTCCACCATTCGGGCCCCAGTCGCCGTCACCTTCATTTTGAGGCCTTTTGCTGCGCCGAGCTCCTCCAGGCGCACCGCCTCACCCACCTTCGCCATTACCGTCCTATAGGACACGCCCTTCTTCTCCGCATCCGGCTGTAGTGTGATCACTACAGCTGCGGAATTCGGGGCGCGGAGCCTAGCCGCGGCGGTTCGCTCCTTGCGCCGCTGCCGCCTCTTCCTCTTTTTGGCCGCCCTTTTCGCCTTAGCCGCCTTCCTCTTCTCTCCGGCTACCTGCCATTCGGCATCGGCCGGAAGAGATTTAGGAGGCGGGGGCGGCCGTCTCGCCACCGGAGCCCTCGCTGCCAGGGCTGGGGCCCTCGCCACCGGGGCCGGCGTCCTCGCCTCTGGGGCTGGAGCCTTCGCGGCCCGCGCATTCGCCCCGCCCTTTGGCTGCCCCGACGACCCCGGTTTGGCCGTGGCAGCTGTGGCGGCAGAATATGACGGGGTCGCGCGCTGGCCTGAAGCCGGCTGACTCGCCGCCAACGGAGGGCGCAGGACGATGGCCTCCAGAGCGGAAAATCGACTCCGCAAGGAAGCCATTTCCTACCGCACCAGGGTCAGAACCCGGTCCTCCACAGACACGGGCCGTCCCTGTCCCTGATGCTGCCCCCTTGCGGCTCCTTCTGGGGTCCGGATCCTCGGAGCCCAGCCAGGTCCGCTCGGAGCTCCTCATTCTCCTTTTTGAGAAGCTCCATGGCGGCTGTCAAGCGGGCGACCTCCGCCCGCATCTCCGACATGCCGTCTGAAGGAGGCCATAGGTGAAGGGCCTCCGCTGCCGCCACAATGGACAGGATATGGCCTGGTCCTTAGAGGACTTGAGCCTCTTCACGGCCACACCCTTATCAGGGCTAGCACGACCTCTGCGAACCCGGCCACACGCTCCGAATTGGAGCCGCCAGCAGCGTCCGGCCCATCTCGAGAAACCTCAGAGGGAGGCGAGCCTCTCGGGTCGCTGAGCCGACTGGGCCGGGCCAGGTAGCCCGGCCGGGCTGGTCAGCTCGGCAGGGCCAGCCCGGCCCGGCTTGCCTGCCTCCTTAGTGGGGGGCCCACGATCATATACTATTGTTTGTTTCATAATCATTACGGTTTTGTTGATGATGTAGTCGACATCAACAAAACCGTACAGATTACATCCAGTGTTCCTATATACTAAACCATAACTAATAGTTTTCTTTAGGTATTTTAACAAACGTTTTAAATGTTTCCAATGAGTTTCATTAAAGCTATTGTTATATTGACTCAGAAAACTTATACTATAGGTAATATCTGGCCTGGTGAGTACAGACAAGTACACCAAGCTGACAATTAATTGTTGGTATGGATATTTTTTAACAAGCTTATTGTTTATTTTTTTTTCTAATTTCAAACTATTTTCCATTGGAGTATCAGAATGGGAACAATCTAACATATTAAATCTCTTTAGAATAGTCTCTAAAAATTGTTTTTGGTCAACAGTAATACTATCTTTATAAACATTTACATGCATTCCCAGACAATGGCGCCGATTCCCTTGTTCACAAACTAAACAAAATTTAAGTTCAGTGCATCTTTTTCTTTCTATTTAATTAAGAAAAGGACAGAAGATCAATTTTAGTTTAGTCCTGTCAAATTAATCAGCGCTTGACGTAAATTGACGTAATTTTAGTAGGCAAGTTTTTAATCACGTCTAAACGTGTATGGAGTAGTGACAGGCACTGATTCATTTGACAGGACTAAACTAAAATTTATCTTCTGTCCTTTTCTTAATGAAATAGAAAGAAAAAGATGGACGGAACTTAAATTTAGGTTAGTTTGTGAACAAGGGAATCGGCGCCAATGTTTGATCTGACCAAAGTCTTTTATTCTAAATTTTGCTACTAACTCTTTTATCAATTCTTCATAAGTATTCTGACAATTATAGAAAACAAAAAAAAAAAACGTCTACAAATAATGCTACATAAATCTTTACATTATGATCATTATTTATAAAGAGACATGGGTCATAGTCTGACTTTTTACCCGACTGCCCCAGAAGGAGGGTAATGTTTTTCGAGAGTATGTATGTATGTCTATTTCTTTGGCACGCTCTGTAGCCTAAACGGCTTGATGGATTTTAACTTAAGAGGTGTCGTTAGATTCGTCTTAATTGTAGGAGTGACATAAGCTATATAATATTTATATATTGCATCTGAAAATACAAAAAAAAGGGAAGGAAAAGTTTTTAAAATTAAATTGTAACAATATTGGATGCGATCCAATTTTTTAAAAGCCATAACACTACTAGGTTCTAGAACGAACAATCCATAATCCAGAGTGCTTCTGATGATTGCGTTGTAAATGAGTTTCAAAGAAAAGGGATGTGCACCCCACCACACACCAGAGAGGCATCTAAGCATGTTTAGGTGATTTTCGCATTTGTTAACAATATATTCACAATGAGGGACACTACTTAATTTACAGTCAAGTATTATGCCTAGATATCTGAATTTATCTTTAACTGGAATAGGTATTTCCTTATAAAAGAGATTTACTAAGGGAATATTTCTCTTCCGGGTGAATAAAACAGCCGCGCTTTTAGACGTGGATAAATCCAAACCGTTTAGATGTAACCATGACTCCAAAATAGATAAAGCAGAATTGATAGCAGAGCTAGCTTGCTCAACAGATTCACTTGAAGAATATAATAATAAATCATCGGCATATTGAAGAACCGTAACGTGACTAGTTAAGGATAGATCTAAATCAAAAGTGTAAATATTGTATAGAAGGGGACTGAGCACAGAACCCTGTGAGACCCCTCCATACAAGATGTGATATCTCATGGTCTCCTATTAACATGTTAACAGAGCGTTCAGTCAAGATATTAATAATGAGATTCGACAAATTCAATGGAACTTGTAAGGCTTTTAATTTATTTTATAAAACCGATAATACAACATTATCATATGCTGCATTAATATCAAGGAAAACTGCAACGGTGGATTGGTTATTAGAGAAGGATAACTGAATATCAGATGTTAAAATACTTAAACAGTCAATTGTACCTTTACCGTTTCTAAAGCCATATTGTGATTCTGCCAAAAGACCCTTACTTTCAACATACCATTCTAGGCGATTTTTTATTAAGTGTTCCGCTAATTTCATCAGAATTGAAGACAAAACTATGGGACGATAGGAAGAAGCATCAGAAGGAGTTTTATTTGGTTTAAGGAATGGCAACACCTTTTGACGTTTCCATTCAACAGGGATGTTCCCTGTATTATACAGAATAGAATTAATAAGTGCTAAATAATAGCTGAGGACGTCATCATTTAAATTGGAAAAAAAGGAATACGGGATGCCATCCATGCCTGGTGCAGACTCATTAGTCTTATGAATAACAACCTTTAATTCAGTGAGAGTGAATGGAAGATCTAGCGTCGAATGAGTGTCTTGATTATTGGATACGCGAGACAGGCTATTATTAGTACAAATAGCCTCAGGAACCCAAGGCGGAGTTAATTTATCCAAAAATTCACTGGCTAAAGAAACAGGGATAGGAGAAGAGTTGTTGTAAATGGACCTAAATCTACGAATGTTGCGCCAGACAATCGTAGGGTGAGTATTCGGTGAAATTGATAAGCAAAAGTTACGCCAAGAATCAAATTTTTTCTTTTTAAAAAGTTTGTATTTTTCATTTGGTTTGGAAAGAGGATAAGAAATAACTATTGGAAAATGGTCACTACCATAAGTAGATGTTAAAGTATGCCAAGTTAATGAAGAGGCTAAGTTTGGAGAACAAATAGAAAGGTCAATTGCGCTTTGGTTCTGATTGGGATCTGAACGACGTGTGGCAGCTCCTGAATTTAAAATACATAAGTTATGTAAGTCTATTATATTTAGTAACTCATCGCCATAACAGGTAGAAGTTGCACAACCCCATGATTGGTGATGGCAATTAAAATCCCCCAGTATTAATAATGGCTTTGGAAGAAAAGAAACAAGATTATTTATCTCTTGAAGAACAGAAAAAGAGGGGTGAGGAATGTAAATAGAAACAAGACAAGTATGATGCACTTTAATAGCTACAATAGAAATTTCCTCACTATGAGGAGGTAATGTAATGGTGGAGAAAGAGATAGAATTCTTGATAAGTATAGCTACTCCACCATACCCATCAGATCTATCCTCTCTAATGGTTAAATAACCATTAATTTTAAAACTATGATTAGTATTGAGCCAAGTCTCTGCTAAAGCAAAGGCAAATGGCTCATATTTATTTTTAAGATATATAACATCACTCTTTTTGTTTAATAGACTGCGGCAGTTCCACTGGATTATTTTGGATGTGTTGTCCATTAAGAATGGATTGAGATACATTGAAAGATGGGGCAACGTTGGACGGTGAGATGTTGAACTGAGACAGAAGATTGTGTAATGCAGAAAGAAAATCGTTTATGGAAAAACTTGCTTCAATTTGTCCATTATTGTGATTAGAAAAAGCACAACCATTTGATGGTTGGGGAATGTTGAAATCTTTAATAATGGCATTGTGAGCCTCTTTATTATATCTTTGTACAGGTTTGGGTGGCGAGCGTGGTTTAAGGAAGACAGTTTTTTATAGCTACTTGAAACAGGTACTCTATTAGTTGAAGAGAAAGATGGAGTATCTGCAAAGTTTTTGGAAGGAGAAGATAAAAGTGTATCGGCATACGATTTAGTAACTGGGGGATACATTTTTGCCGCTTCAGCATAAGATACTGAACTTTGTGCCATGTATGTTTTAATTAATTTTTGCCTAGACATTTCTGGGCAAGATTTATTAGTAGCATAGTGAAAACCGGAGCAAAGGCAGCAAGATGCACTTTCTTGTTCTCTTTCACAACTGTACCCAGTATGCCCTTGGCCACATTTATAACAACGTGTGTTTATCTCGCTCATCGAGTAGTAGGTGAGATTACTTACAAATTACATCAAATTTAGAAAAAGTCGTCGTGATATTTGGCGGGGCTCGATCCCCCGACACGCCGTGCACCGCAGTCGCAGTCCGGGCCGTTAACCGCTAGACCAGCGATACGTGAGTCGCTCGGCTCAAATTACTTGACTACTAGCTGTCTCTTGGCTCTTATAATATAATATCTGTCCTTGTATACTGCCACTATGCTACGATCACCAACTAAATGCCACTCGGATATGGATCTTGCGGGCACTAAGGTTGCCATTGAAAATGTGACGCAGAGGAAACGGAAGCAACCCGAATCCGAGATTACTGAGGCTATTAATACGCTTTCAATGGAAATAAACAAAAAGCTTGATTTGTTCCGAGGTGACCTTGATGGGGCCATAAATACAATATCTGCCAACGTCACTAAAATTCAATCTGACCTTGCTGCCATAACTCTATTGACATCAGAGATAAAAACCGAGCTTAATTCTCTCCGATCTGACCACTCAACCTTGGAGAAGCGAGTATCTGTTCTGGAAGCTAACCATAGGGTTGCAATGGGGGACATATCGCAATTAAAAGCCTCAGTACAGCATGCTGCAGACGATCAGGCAGAGTTGAAAAATGAATTTGCTTCTATTCGCACACAAACAATGCAAGCTGATATTGTAATCACTGCACTGACAGCTTTAGAATCAAAAATCGATTCGTTGGAGCAACAGGCGAGATGTTGTAATTTGGAGTTATGCAATGTACCCGAAAAGCGCAATGAAAATCTGATTGCGCTAATGGAGAATATCGGTTCCAAGATAAGTTGTTCACTGTCTCATAAAGATATAATAGCCATACATCGCGTCCCGCACGCGCATCGGGATAATAACACCCCGAAAAATATTATTGTAAAGTTAAGCTCGCGCATACTAAGGGATAATTTATTAAGTTCATTCCGATTGGCAAAAGGCATCAACTCTGATCAGCTGGGATTTTCGGGAAACATGCAACGTACCTACATGCATGAACATTTGACTTAAAAAAAAAAACAATTATTTCGTGAAACCCGAGATGCAGCCAAAAAACATAACTTCAAGTACGTATGGGTCAAGCACGCTACAATTCTCGTCCGTGAAATTGATACCTCTTCAGCGCTGGCAATACGATCATCAGAAGATATCAAAAAGATTAAACCCGGATAGCACTCTATCATCGGTAAAAATAATCAACAGTCCGAAAATGATATGTCACAGTTACAGTAATTTGATTTCGGAAGCTTTTAATTTTATTTATGTTTTATACAATAGCATAGAAAATAATAATATATATATAAAGATAGTAGTTATTAATATGGTAATTAGATATGTTGTCACGTCTTGGGCCTTCGGCCATTCATGGGTGCAGAAGTATTTGTTGTTACACTATTCACTACTTTTATGTTTCTTATCACTTAAGTACAATCATGAGGATGTTTTCATACCCTTTTCGGAGGCAATGCATGTCCTTATTCATTTAGATTATACTTTTTTAAATCAATTTTTTCACAGTGTTAGATAACTTAACAATCTATTATCAGAACTGCAGGGGAATACGAACGAAACTCAATATCTTATACATGAATATTTTAAGTAACTGTTATGATATAATTATTTTAATTGAGACCTGGCTTACTCCACATATATTTGACCATGAATATATCGACGAACGTTATGTGGTCTTTAGATGTGATCGTAATCGCACTGCTACAAATAAAAACGAAGGTGGCGGAGTTCTCGTGGCTGTTCGAAAAAAGCTGAATGCTGTGTGCGTACCGTATTCTACAAATCCCCATATTGAGCACATACTTCTTCAAATTCCCGGTCACGGCTACGAAAAATATCACATTGGTGCGACATATATTCCGCCAAATTCCTCTGAAGAAACCTATCTTGTTCACTTCGAAAATCTTCATAGCACACTAGACAAGTCAGGTTCCAGTAAATTTTATTTATTTGGCGACTATAATCTGCCCAATATTGAGTGGCTACCTAGTGAAAACGACACATCTGAAGCACTATACTGTAATGGCAGCTCATCTATTTGTAGACACTTAGATAATTTTATGTCAGTACTCAATGCTTTCCAATTTAATTACTTGAAAAATGTTAAAGGGCGTATTCTAGATTTAATAATTAGTAATAATGATTGCCTTGTGTACCCACCATCCTCCATATTACTACCAATAGATAATTATCACCCCCCTTTTTGTTCTACTTTTTGTTATAAATCTGAAATAACATTTGCACGAGCGAAAATATATAAATATAATTTTTATAAAGCTGACTACGAATTAATTAACCTGGACTTGAGTAAAATAGATTGGGTCAGTACTCTAAACCACATGTCAGCTGTCGATTCTGTAAATATTTTCTACGATATTATTTACCGAACTATAAAAGACCATACACCTAAAGCATGCACGCGCTCGTCAAAATTCCCCGTTTGGTTCTCCAGGTCTTTAACACGTATTTTCAGGAACAAGAATAAAGCTTGGATTAAATGGAAGGTATATGGTAACATTTCAGACTATGAACAATTTTCTATCCTAAGGCAGAGATTTCAAGTACAGTGTGAAATCTGTTATAATAAGTATGTTGATTCGGTCGAAGAAAATATTATTAAAAATGTTAAATACTTATGGAGTTACATCTCTAATCAAAAAGCAGATACTAGCATACCTTCAACAATGACTTATAAAAATCGTAGCTCAAGTAATTCCACTGAGATTTGTAATTTATTCTCAGAATTCTTTCATTCAGTTTACGAGTGTTCTACCTTCGATATAAATAATTGGTTACCTCCACAAGAGTACAATGAGAATAGTATTCTTATCAACAGTGTTACTTTTAGTTATGAAAAAAATCTTAAAGCCCTAAAATCACTTGATACTACAAAAGGTCCGGGGCCCGATGGTATACCACCGCATTATATTAAAAAAACTGCAGATATTATGTGTACACCCCTACATATCATATACAATAAACGTATTTCAGAGGGTTCATTTCCTGAAATATGGAAAAGTGCTAACATTACGCCCGTTCATAAATCAGGTTCAAAACAGAGTATTGAAAACTACCGTCCCATCTCCATTTTGTCCACCTTGTCGAAGCTTTTTGAAAGACTGCTTCACGACGAGCTCTATCCTATATTACACAACTCTATAATTAAGCAGCAGCATGGTTTTGTTCAAAAAAGGTCCACTGTCACAAATCTATTGGTTTTCACAGATTTTTTGTTCAATAACATGGACCATCAATTGCAAGTAGATGCTGTTTATACAGATTTCCAGAAAGCTTTTGACAAGGTGGATCACGAACTGCTTCTGACAAAAATAGCTTTCAATGGTATACGAGGTGATTTATTACGCTGGTTTGCATCATACGTCACTAATTGAACTCAGAAAGTAGTCATCAAAGGCTTTGAATCCACATCCATACATGTCACATCCGGGGTGCCCCAGGGTTCAATTTTAGGCCCTCTCCTATTTGTTCTATTTATTAATGACTTGAATCAATGTTTCAGATATTCAAAATTTCTACTATATGCCGATGACCTTAAATTGTTTAGAATAATTCAAAATAAAACTGATTGTACTTTATTTCAAGACGATTTGGATAGATTCTCGGCATATTGTACTAAAAATAAGTTAAAGTTAAATATCCTAAAGTGCTCATCTATAACATTCACCAAAAATAAAAATATTATAACTCACACATACAACTTAAATAACACCTCATTGCATAGAGTCACTGTGATCAGGGACCTTGGGGTACTTCTTGATAGTAAACTTCACCTGGATCAACACATTGATAAGATTATTAGTAACGCGTTTCGCATGTATGGATTTGTAATGAGATGCATGACCGATTTTAAACGTACTCGCACGTACATTAATTTATATAAATCTTTGGTAAGATCACAATTAGAGTATGCTGTAATGGTATGGAATCCCTTGTACAAAAAATACATAGATAATCTTGAAATCGTTCAACGAAAATTCCTTAAAGCCACACATTATCGTTGCTTCCGAAAAAAAACATCCTACGTTGATTTAATGAAATATTATAGATTAACTACTTTAGGTAATAGACGCATTTTTTTGGAAACTAAGTTTCTCTATGATCTGTGTAACAACAAATATGATTGCTCAGAGTTAACAAACAAATTGTGTTATATAGTACCCAGAACTGTTATGCAGCGTGGGGTGCGTGGACGCCCGTTATTTGCAGTATCGTCTTGTCGTACCAACGCAGGTGTCCGCGCACCTCTACGTCGTTTAGCAAAAAATTATAATACTCTTTTCTCAGAATTAGATTTATTCTCTTTTTCAGCTAACAAAATTCGCATTGATCTACTTAAAATGATCGAATAAACAGATTATAAACCGTATTTTCTTTTTATAATATATGTATAATTTTTAGTATCATATGAATAAGATTTACTCATTTGTACGATTAATTAGTAATGTTGTACTCGTGCTCTTCCAAATTTCAATTCTAATATGTAATATGTGGATAACGTAGTTAGTTACGCACTGATATACCTAGATTATTAGCTATTGTTAACCATGTATAGTGTGTAATTGTTGGTTTTCCCTAATAAATAAAATAAAAAATAAAATAACGTGGTTTGGACCTGTACTGAATTTTTGTGTGACCAAAACGACAGCAACTGAAACACAGTACAGTAGGGAATATATATAAATCTACAGGTAATGCATTATAACAAATAAAAATACTTTTAGGCAGAATCTGCCCATCAAAAGTAGCTATTAAAGTGCATCATACTTGTCTTGTTTCTATTTACATTCCTCACCCCTCTTTTTCTGTTCTTCAAGAGATAAATAATCTTGTTTCTTTTCTTCCAAAGCCATTATTAATACTGGGGGATTTTAATTGCCATCACCAATCATGGGGTTGTGCAACTTCTACCTGTTATGGCGATGAGTTACTAGATATAATAGACTTACATAACTTATGTATTTTAAATTCAGGAGCTGCCACACATCGTTCAGATCCCAATCAGAACCAAAGCGCAATTGACCTTTCTATCTGTTCTCCAAACTTAGCCTCTTCATTAACTTGGCATACTTTAACCTCTACTTATGGTAGTGACCATTTTCCAATAGTTATTTCTTATCCTCTTTCCAAACAAATGCACCATTATGGAAATCAAACGTAAAATATAAACTACCTAATAGAAATAGTACTGACTGGGACAAATTTAGGAACATTGTTGACAGTAAGCTTTGCACCTTGCCTGTAATTTCTGATGGCAATGAAAATAGTTGTGCTGAAGCTTTAACACTCATATTAATTGTAGCGGCAGATGACGTTTTTCCTGTAAAAAATAACAACATTAGTACAATTCCCTCGCCTCCGTGGTGGGACTCTGAGTGCACTGAATTGATTAAGAAACGTAAAGAGGCTGAATACAATTATAACCTTGATATGTCTGACATTAATTTTGATATCGTTACTAAGTTAATTAATGAAACATACAAACTTTTTAAAAAGAAAAAAATTGATTCTTGGCGAAACTTTTGCTTATCAATTTCACCGAATACTCGCCCTACGATTGTCTGGCGCAACATTCGTAGATTTAGGTCCATTTATAACAACTCTTCTCCTATTCCTGTTTCTTTAGCCAGTGAATTTTTGGATAAATTAGCTCCGCCTTGGGTTCCTGAGGCTATTTGTACTAATAATAGCCTGTCTCGCGTATCCAATAACCAAGACACTCATACGACGCTAGATCTTCCATTCACTCTCACTGAAGTAAAGGTTGTTATTCATAAGACTACTGATTCTGCACCAGGCATGGATGGCATCCCGTATTCCTTTTTTTCCAATTTAAATGATGACGTCCTCAGCTATTATTTAGCACTTATTAATTCTATTCTGTATAATACAGGGAACATCCCTGTTGAATGGAAACGTCAAAAGGTGTTGCCGTTCCTTAAACCAAATAAAACTCCTTCTGATGCTTCATCCTATCGTCCCATAGTTTTGTCTTCAATTCTGATGAAATTAGCGGAACACTTAATAAAAAATCGCCTAGAATGGTATGTTGAAAGTAAGGGTCTTTTGGCAGAATTACTTTAGAAAGGGTAAAAATACAATTGACTGTTTAAGTATTTTAACATCTGATATTCAGTTATCCTTCTCTAATAACCAATCCACCGTTGCAGTTTTCCTTGATATTAATGCAGCATATGATAATGTTGTATTATCGGTTTTACAAAATAAATTAAAAGCCTTACAAGTTCCATTGAATTTCTCGAATCTCATTATTAATATCTTGACTGAACATGAGATATCACATCTTGTATGGAGGGGTCTCCCACAGAGTTCTGTGCTCAGTCCCCTTCTATACAATATTTACACTTTTGATTTAGATCTATCCTTAACTAGTCACGTTACGGTTCTTCAATATGCCGATGATTTATTATTATATTCTTCAAGTCAATCTGTTGAGCAAGCTAGCTCTGCTATCAATTCTGCTTTATCTATTTTGGAGTCATGGTTACATGTAAACGGTTTGGATTTATCCACGTCTAAAAGCGCGGCTGTTTTATTCACCCGGAAGAGAAATATTCCCTTGGTAAACCTCTTTTATAAGGAAACACCTATTCCAGTTAAAGATAAATTCAGATATCTAGGCATAATACTTGACTGTAAATTAAGTAGTGTCCCTCATTGTGAATATATTGTTAACAAATGCGAAAATCTCCTAAACATGCTTAGATGCCTCTCTGGTGTGTGGTGGGGTGCACATCCCTTTTCATTGAAACTCATTTACAACGCAATCATCAGAAGCACTCTGGATTATGGATTGTTCGCTCTAGAACCTGGTAGTGTTATGGCTTTTAAAAAATTGGATCGCATCCAGTCTAAAGCATTACGCATTATTTCAGGTGCAATGAAGTCTAGTCCCATTAATGCACTTCAAGTGGAATGCGGGGATGCTCCTTTAAGTCTTAGAAAACAATACCTATCAGACAAATATTTGTTCCGGATTCTTCAATTCTCAACTCATCCTCTCATTCCTAAACTGGACGCTTTAGTGTTGCAGATTGAATCTTCAGATTACTGGTCCCATAAACGTGCTCCTTGTTTAGTTGTAAGTTATAAAAAATTCCGTTCACTTTCGTCTCCTATTTTCCGTTCCAATAAACTTCCCCTATTTAGCAGTAGTTACGAGAGTTTACATTTCAGTCCCTCTATAAAATATAACTGTGTAAGTAAATCAGATCCCGATTGTCATTTAAGTTATAATCATTTTCTGTCAGAACACTTAGAGTACCACCGTATTTTTACGGATGCTGCCAAGCCTTCTCCGACGGGTTGTGTTGGGATAGGTACTTACCATTCCCAATACAACATCGTACAAAAAATTAAACTACCTCCGGAGACTTCTGTTTTTACCGGGGAATGTTTTGGCATTTTTAAAGCCATAGAATATATCCGTATTTTGAAGCTCAAAAAATCTATAATTTTTACTGATTCTCAAAGTGCTAGTTTGCTTTAAGCTTTAGTTATGATCTCGCGTCGTTACCAAAGACTTTTCTTCGGGAAACCTGGAAGGTAGCTTGGGGTATCGGAAGCAAATCGAAGGGACATTATTTTTCACTTATCCAACCTGATGTTCCAGAAAAACCATGGTTTGGCAGGGCCAAGTTTGGCAAGATGGAGACCTCCATTATAATACGAACACTGATCCTATTTTTCCGTCCTATCCTAAATCGCGTAATGTTGTTTCCCTACCTACCTTTAAATAAAACTTAACGTGACATTGGCAAAATGCACAAACCGTGCGAAGCCAAAGAAAGAAAAAAAAAATGTGTTTTTTCCAAGGAAGACGTCTGTCGAGGTTTATACCAAGGTATTTCACATGGTCAGCTTGAGGCAATTGTATTTAATGGAGCTTCGATTTATTGGAGCTTATTATTTTCATTGCTACCATCGCAAACACATTGAAATAAACTTTTTTAATTAATAAAATCAAATTCCAATTTTCCAATGAAATATTTTACTTTTGTCTGTCGATGTCACGACAGATACAAAAATCATGGATTTGACAAATTTATTCTGTTTTTTATTCGACTATTTTGAATATAATCTGTGCCGAACGCATTTTGTCACCTCTATTTTGGCCTATGGTTTTTTCAACTTACGATTGTCAAACTCGAATATAGTTGTGTCAGAACTGTTTTTAATTTTACTGAAACTTATTTGCAGAATAGCTTTTAGGATTCTCTTAACCAAAAATAAGAAATTATAGTGATAGTTTAGTTAAGTTCGGTGAACAACAGAATCGGCACCAATGGCGCCGATACTCTTGTCACAAATTTCTCTAAACTAGACCAAAAATCACCAAAATTTCGTTTATTCCTGTCAAACGACGACTGGGAGTCGTCGTTTGACAGGAATAAACGAAATTTACACTTTAGTTCTGAAATTAACTAAAGTGACATAAATTAACATAGTTTGACAGCACTAATGTCATTTTAGTTATTCAATATAAAGATAATGGAGCCGATTCCCTTGTTCACAAACTAAACTAAATTTAAGTTCAGTGCATCTTTTTCCTTCTATTTCATAAAGAAAAGGACAGAAGATACATTTTAGTTCAGTCCTGTCAAATTAATCAGTGCCTGTCACTACTCCATACAAGTTTAGACGTGATTAAAAACTTGCCTACTAAAATTACGTCAATTTACGTCAAGCGCTGATTAATTTGACAGGACTAATCTAAAATTTATCTTCTGTCCTTTTCTTAATGAAATAGAAAGAAAAAGATGCACTGAACTTAAATTTAATTTAGTTTGTGAACAAGGGAATCGGCACCAATGGCAATTTTGCTATTCTGAATTTGACGTTTTACACCTAAAATTGTAATTTTCAAACTAAATCTCACTATTTTTAATCGCGATTAAAAAGGTGTGGAATAAAATTAGTTGTCATGAACTAAAACTTACAAACCACATTTCTCTTAGATTCCTTGAAAGTTTGGATGCTTGTGGGTTTGGAAAATCTTAGATCAGTAAGGACGCTTATGTGATTGCAGCTGTTGTCGATGCGACAGAAATAAATAATAATATTATTGATATTAGAACACAATACGAAATTCATTCGTGATAACTTAGAGGTATTTTTGTACTGAACATCTAATGACTTCATTATAATTTGGAAAAAGCATGAAAGTATATAGAGTAAATGCTGTGGAAATGCGTTCCTTGAGAAGCATGTGTGGTGTGACTATAAATGATAGGCTGGACAATGAAGTCTTATGGCAACGATGCGGTTTAAAGGAAGATGTAGTGACAAAATTTGAAAAGAGTATGCTTAGATGGTTTGGTCATGCTGAGAGGATGAATGAAAGGCGACTAACAAAAGGTATTTACAAGGCAGATGTGAGTGGAAATGCCAGGAGGGGCGCCCCAGAAAGACACATAGTGACCTCATTAAGACGCTGACAACACCTAAACCGGGGTCCCTGTCAGATTGCATAGAAAAGAAAGAGAAGAGCGATGACACAACGCTTGTAATTTATTGCAAAATATGAATTAATTATCTATTTACTCAAAATTGAGTTGAGTAATCGAAAATAAAAAACAACCAAGTTCTGCATTCAAATAAGACGTTCTTGTTATTAATTAAATATGTAACGTATATTGATATTTAATACAGATATTTTGGATTAGAACTCAAAGTAAGAGGTTAGTTTAACGTTAGTTTGTATCGAGATTTTGTTTTTAAAACGTGTTTTGGTAACAACCAAGTTTTGGGAAATATGTTCAAATATAACATATATTTTTTCCGCTACCACAAACTATACAGATATGGCATTTTTTTTTCTTAAGAGAGCCGATTTTTGTCAATTGGGTCTTGTCAGCGCCTTAATGATGTTTTTCAAAAAGGTCAGGTGCGTAGTACTCGCAACCGGCGTGCGTGTATGACCAGATGTATGAACGTAAACGAAGCAAAAGGAGTATGTAAGGAACGTAGCAGGTGGCATTCTATAGGTTCTGCCTACTCCCATGGGAAGAAGGCATGAGTTTATGTATGTGTATAATTTGGAAAACAAGTGGATAAATCCATTTCCAGATTCTGTGAAATAAGAAAGTATTTTTTTTAACTATCAAGAAAGAGTTCAGTTATTATTAGAGTTCAACTATCAGTTGGAAACATTGCGAGACCATTCCAACCCATTCCAAATGGCTGAAAAAAGATTTTTAGACTCCCTAGATTGGGACAGACTAATTCAAGATGTCCTTGATAGGGCTTTTCTACCGGAGACTTTACTGAATGATAAACCAGATTTATAGAGAAAACTCAATCAGGAGGAGGCTCCGTAGGTGCTCAGGTTTGAATGGATTGAGTTAGTAAGGGAGCTCATGGGAGATAGTGATTATCCAATGTGTTATCCCATGTACCCATATTATGACACCAGCTCAACAGAACAGCAGAACTAAAGCCACGTTGTGGTAATTACACACAAATAACAAGAGACATTTTTCTAGAAAACAATATATTTTTATAAATAATAAAGCTACATTTTTGTTTATTCATTAAATTTTTATTTCCAATATTCTTCCTCCAATGACAAGACATGGGTGCCATTCTTTTCTCATGCCACCCTCATTCCTCAACTTTTTCACATAGAATGGTCTCCTCCCTCGCTGTCTTTGCAAGGTTGAATAGTATTGGTGCTTGGTGTGGCTTTCATAGCAGCAGTCAAACTCGTACCTGTAAAAAAGTATAATTTGTTATTAAAAGGCACTGAAACCCTGGTGCAAAAGCAATAGGAAGTAATATAAAATAGACATTAGTACCTACTACCCGTGCGCGATAAGTTGGGACCTGAGTGCGGTGACGTCATATTGGCGTGTTTGTACCGCCCGCAAAAAAGCGAACATCTTTTTTACACTATTAGAATAAAATAGGACACTAGGTATTTAATTATGTATCACCGAAAGTGTTGACTATGGTTTTGTAATGAATAAAAATACAATGTTTAAGTTTATACATTTATTTTATCTATTATTTACATTATCTCATCTTCGTCACTACTTAGTGGATTTATGCCTTCTAGAGGTTGTTCTTCGTCCTCAGTCTCACTATAATCACTTGACGAAGAGGTATCCGATAAATTTACAATTAATTGCGATTCATGTTCTTTTTACTGCCTGGTCAACAGGTAAACAAAACTGTTTGTTCCTTTTTTCGTTTTCAAAAACACTTTTAGCACGAGGTTTCTTTCTCCGCTATGCAAAGGTTTACCCTTCATAGTGATAACAAAAACATTTTACAAGAACTATAACAACAAAAACTACAACAACAAAACAATAACACAAACGAAAACTAAAAGAATTCCAGAGCGCGTCGTTACGTGACGTAGGCCAGTACGAGACTAAAAACCCTATTAAAAAATAGTGATGCGAACGGTACAATACGGGTGCCATCGGGGAAGTGCAGGGGAAGCGGGCGGGGAGTCACATTCCTAGCAGGTCCCAACTTATCGCGCACGAGTAGTACATATATTTCTCAATAGTATATATGTGTTAACAAGCTTAAAGGACATGAAAATACATAGCTAATATCAGCTACTGTTTTAACTTTATTTGGTCAGATTACATTAAGTAAGACAGTTCTAGTAAGTAGATATAAAATCAGAGATAAATACCTTTATATGTTCGACAATTTCTTTGAACCCTTTTCTTACAATCTGTCACTACCTATGTATTAGGACGTTCAGTATTTTTTATGACATGTTCTAATGTCTTGCTTGGTACCTATGTGTCCTTTGACACATCCTAGTAGATATGAAACAGCAAGCTAAGTTTGTCTGATGAAATCCTGTGGAATTTTGTGTTTTAGCCTGTGTATTCCTTTTTATCCATTAGTGGTTAGCCAGGATATATGGGTCCCCAGTAATTCTTTCTTTATACGACTTGAGATAGCTTTTTATTTCCTCTTTACTGTCGATATTTTTATATCACGGTGTAGAGCTACATTTAGTACAAACAATGGGGCGTTTGTGATTGTTCTTAGAAGCTTGTTCTGAAATCGCTGTATGATCTCTATGTTAGAGTGTGATGCTGTTCCCCAAAGCTGAATGCCATAGGGATAAAGGCTCGATTATAGCTTTGTTTTATTTTCCAGGTCAAATTGTGACCAGTAGGGATAAAGGCTCGATTATAGCTTTGTTTTATTTTCCAGGTCAAATTGTGACCAGTAGAACTTTCTTAGTGAAAATGTGTTTTTTCCAAGGAAGACGTCTGTCGAGGTTTATACCAAGGTATTTCACATGGTCAGCTTGAGGCACTTGTATTTAATGAAGCTTCGATTTATTGGAGCTTATTATTTTCATTGCTACCATCGCAAACACATTGAAATAAACTTTTTTTATTAAGTAAGTCTCTGTATTTTGTAGCATGTTTTTTGTCCCTAATAAATAAATAAATAAATACACTTCACAAAACAACACACAGGCATATTGAATTGCTGTTTTCCAACATTCACATGGAGTTTTAAAGGTAAACTCCTCGTAATTTTCTCGCAAATCTCAATATTATAAAAAGTAAACAACCATTTGACAGCAAAGCTACCACGAAACTTTTTTGTTTTTTTTTTTGTGTATGGCATCTCGTAGTTGACCTTGAGAGGTCGTGACTACTCAACCGGACTATCCTGTGGCTGCCTTAAGCGGAATCAAAGCCTCCAGCCAGGGGCGAATAATTACATTACTAAGCGACTGCTCGCTAAAGGCACCCCCTGTGGGGTACGGACCTCGGCTTAGGCGTCGCTGGGGGGAGGACAGCACGGTGGGACAGGCTGGATCTGAACTAAATTATTATTAAGCGGGGAATTTAAAGCTAAGGCTCAGCTGCGGCGCGGGCTGGCACTTCGTCGAGCAAGGGTCGGGAGGGACAATTACGTCGGGGTTTACGCGAGGGACCTCGACGGCGAGGTCAGAACGTAAGTCGGTGTGATTTGTGCACTGTACTCGTGGCCCTACTGCTCTCCTGGCGGAGGGTAATGGGGTCTTTGGGGTCAGTGACCCCACGAAACTTGGCGCATAAAATGGCTGATATGGCACCTACCTACAAGTCACTACGTCACGAAAAAATGTTACCATAATGAGCAACAACTTAAATATTGTTGTCTCTTTTATCAAATACGATTATTTTATTAGAAAGAATGAGACAAAACGATATTTCACATTCTGTATCGTATTTCACTCATATTTGTATAAGCAAATGATCTATAGAATAACGCGGTGCCTCCATGTTTTCCTATCTCAATGAGCTAAATAGAGAATATTTAGCTCAGCAAGGTAAATTATATTGCCCAATCATAGACATTGCGCGTTTCTAACGCCCATTATCGAATGTGACTTATTGACGTGAGAGATGCAACCATTCACCCTAGACGATCACATAAATTAGGACACATTCTGACATCAAGCGAATACGCGATCGTGATTCGCACGCACGATGATCGCTTCAAATAGGAGGACGGAGTCTTAGACATTTGAGTGAGATAACTAAAATACAGGTTTATTCCTAGTTCAGGTAGAATCTACATATTATTTACCAACCTCCATTTTAAATATAAGTCATTAGCATTACGTTCAAAAAGACATTTTTTTTTAATTTGTCTTGAAAATCCTCTTTAGGAGGCCATAAAAATCCCAAAAAAAATATCTGTCAATGTCAATTGTCAGCATGCTGTCAAGTGTCAAGTAGCTTTTCAATAATATTTCATTGCATTTGTTTTGTTCGTGCTTGAAGTATTATTAAATAAATAAAATTAGTTCCTATGAATTACCTGGCCTGCCTGGACTACATAGGAGAGATGTAATAAGTTTAACTGTCTCCGGCTGCTGCCGTCTTACCGTCGTCCACAACAGAAGTGTTTACCAACATTTATTCGCTAATGTTGGTTCGAAGAACTCGTAATTAATGTACAAACCTCGCTCGTTATTTGTACACAACGCAACAGTGTTTTTTAACATAACTGATACTACTTCACTTAAAAGATGGAAAAGCTGCCAATGTGTAGGATATGTTTAGTGGGGGATGCTCGCATGTTTGTAGTGGTCAACAGGAACTTGCATAACATATATGAGAAGCTGACTGGCATTCCAGTAAGTTGAATTTTTAATTAGAATTAAATTATCTATAGTTTCTGCCTAACCCCATGGGAAGAAGGCGAGAGTTTATCTAAGTATGTATATAAATTATTTATTAGTTTCAAATGCCTTTCATACACGAAGATAGATGCGGGGAAAGCTGGTCTCACAATAAATATGTACTTATATTAAGTTGCCAACCTGCCTTGAGCAAGGCTGGTGATCAATGCTCATGAAGATAAACATAAAGCATTAAGGACCATCAACTGTTGTCTTGGACCACATTACTATATATTAATAAAATTGAGTATTTTCACAAAATTGTGTAAGACAAATTTTGTTGCAGTTTGTAACTGAAGACAGTAGACCGACTCTTGCTTGTTTCTTCTGCTGCGCTAAACTAAAGCAATGCTACCGATTACTGAGAAAATGCCTGGAAGCTGAAGAGCTGTTCGCTCAGATGATGAATGAGGATTCTGAGGTGAGGCATTCTTCAATAGCCATTTATTCTCATAATTTCGCATTCAGCACATAATACTGACAACTTCTGTATGAAATTTGTATGTGGCAGTTCCATAATGGTCCTCTCTCATGTCAGCTCTAGCTATGCAACAATAGCTTATGCAGTGGTCAGGTTATGGCCGAGTGTCCAGGGTATATTGAAACTCCCAAAGTATCCTCGCTTCTGGAGGCTATTAGAGTGACTTTTCTGTAACGAAAAAAGGGTTATGCTCATGGGACTGTGATCACCAGCATATTTTCCTAATACTATAATAATATTTTTACAGCCCAATCCTTTAATAAACCAAGGCCACTTAGAGTTTTGCAGTGGGTTTATTAAATCTCCAATAGAGCACATAAGTATAGTTGATGAATTTCAAACAGAAAGCATTGCTATCAAAGAAGAATTACAAAAAGAGGAACTTCAAAGTGATGGTATGGTTTAAGAACATTAATAATATTATCAATAAATAAATAATAAAAACAAACAACTGAAAGATTAAAGAAAAAAAATCAATAAATAGTATCATAAAATAATGTTTTGAACTACTTCAAAGTTTTGTCAATGTTTAGTTCAACTTAGTGGTAACCACATAATGTTGTGAAATAAAACAAATATTATGACGAGTAATACTCTCCACTGTTTTTGTTTACTTACAGAGCTAACACCGGAAAATCTAGACAACAGCCGTCTAGATGTAGCCGATATACCACCACACCACACAGAATCAGATTCAGAAGGGGATGTGCTTTTAACGGAGCTTAAAACTAAAAAAGCATCTAAGAAAAATCTAAGAGCCAGGGGGACGACAAGTAAGTATTAGTTATATAATGTATAGGTAAGCAAACAGGCCAATGGTTCACCTGATAGGAACTGGAAGTGGTTAGCGTTACTTAAAGGGTGTGCCTGCTTACATGTACAACAGTACGAGGGCGGGTCAATAAGTCCGTGACTTTTTGAATTTCTGACCTCTTTACTGAAACAGCAACACTGCTCCTGTCAACAGGCATCTGTCAGTTGACTCCTGTCAAAATTTAAACTTGCTGCGTCAGTTAGTTTGTGTTTGACAGCTATTTTTATCAGACTACTCACTAATTTGAGGAGAAAATGGAAAAAAGTGAATTTCGTGTGCTTATTAACACTTTCTATGCCAAGCACCCAGCATATGGGTCGAAAAATAATTCGTTCGTGTGCCCACAACTCGCATCCGAGTCGTCGCTATATGTAGCTAAAGATGACTTCTGTTCAGATGACTTCTGTTGATTGAATTGTTATAGATTTGCAATAAACATTATATGGCATGCCAATTTGTATGTATTCTATGTACTTAGCGGTGAAAGTGTTAAGCATTATTTCTTGCGAAAAAAAACCATTACCGAGACCAAGGCTAAGCTTGATAAATACTATGGGGACTCTGCACCATCGATTTCAATGGTAAAAAAGTGGTTTACTGAATTTCGTTGTGGCCGTACAAGCACTGAAGATGCCGAACGTCCTGGACGCCCAGTTGAGGTCTCTACACCCGAAACAATCGAAAAAATTCACGATATGGTGTTGGCCGACCGAAGATTGAAAGTGCGAGAGATTGTGGAAGCCGTAGGGATCTCGCATGGCTCAGTGGTTTCAATTTTGAATGATCACTTGGGCATGAGAAAGCTTTCCGCAAGATGGGTGCCGCGTTTGCTCACAGTCGACCACAAACGCAATCGTGTAACAACTTCACAGGAAGGTTTGGCGTTGTTTAATCGCAATATGGAGGAGTTTTTGCGCCGTTTTGTAACCGTGGACGAAACATGGATCCATCACAACACACCAGAGACCAAACAACAGTCAAAACAGTGGGTTTCTAAGGGTGAATCGGCGCCGAAGAAGGCCAAGGTGGGTTTGTCAGCCAATAAAGTTATGGCGACTGTTTTTTGGGATGCACGCTGGATAATCCACATTGACTACCTTCAAAAGGGAAGAACAATCAATGGGGAATATTATGCCAATTTATTGGACCGATTCAATGACGATTTGAAAAAAAACCGACCTCATTTGGCCAAGAAAAAAGTTCTTTTCCACCAAGACAATGCAAGGGTGCACACATGTGCAGTTGCCATGGCAAAAATCCATGAATTGGGCTATGAATTGCTCCCTCATCTTTGGCTCTCGCAGATTTGGCTCCGAGCGACTACTTCTTGTTCCCAAACCTGAAGAAATGGCTTGGTGGAAAAAGATTTGACTCCAATGATGAAGTCATCTCGCAAACAAAGGCCTATTTTGAGGACCTCGACAAATCATTTTTTTTGGAAGGGATAAAAAAATTCGAGAAGCGTTGGACAAAGTGTATAGAGCTCAAGGGAGACTACGTTGAAAAATAAAATTATTTTTTTATCAAAAAATCTGTGTTTTATTCCAAAAGTCACGGACTTATTGACCCGCCCTCGTACAATGTTGAATTCTATCAATAGGACTATATCTCGAAGTCACAAATGATAAACATCGTAAGCAAGACCACT
This sequence comes from Atethmia centrago, assembly GCA_905333075.3. Lineage (NCBI taxonomy): Eukaryota > Metazoa > Arthropoda > Insecta > Lepidoptera > Noctuidae > Atethmia > Atethmia centrago. The sequence goes on from HG995393.1 coordinate 14,645,472, forward strand.
CGTACAAGCAGCACTCATTCACGTGCCCAACGCTTGTGCCCCGACGCTACTGCAAGCAGTGACAAGTAGGGAGCATGACGAGCTTGCTGCCAGTTGCTCAGACAAGAATAATTAATACAAGAACGCGGGACGCATGCGGGCCTATTCGACACTTAAAAACGCCCCAACGTACAGTACGATTCACGAAAGATGACCACAAATGGCGGCCGTCTGCGCACGTACACTCATAAAGAAAAGACTAAGACAAAATAATATTTTAATGTTAGTTAAATAATTTGTGTAATGTTGTAAATGCTGGTTATGCAAATAAATCAAATGTAAGTAATTTAAAATGTTTATTAAAATAAATTGAACTAAAAATAATATAAATATGTAAAACACATTAAATTTAGTCGCTGTCGCTATTCTCAAGTTCCATGATTCCCTCTATCATGGAACTTGAGGGAATCGTGGAACTTGAGGAACTGGGGCCGGGTTCCATATTAAAGTCTTCCGCTTCATCTTCCGATGTTTCAGGAAAAACCACGTCTGTCGAATCTTCGCTCTCGTCAGATTCTCCCACACGTACAATTAATTCCTCCGTAAGGACATCCACGATGTGGTCACTTTTTATATAGCTTTCTTCTATAGATTTTACTTTGTCACATAGTTTTTTCCATTCCTCTGGTCCCATCAGATTCACTTTTTCTTTAATTAAATCTATAACGCAGCCAATATTCCACTTTACGTTTTTGCTACTCACGTAACCCTTTATAGAGGCCCAAGCCATTTCTATCGGATTTAAATCCGGATGGTACGGTGGGAGACGGAGAACATCGTGACCATTTCCATCAAAATTTTGTCTACTGAGTATTTCTTTAAACGAGATTTGTTATTTTTTATTATGTCGTACAATTGAGGTTTCAACATATTGGAATCAAAGCTGATTCCATTTTTGGTAAGCCACGCTTGCATGTCGGATTTTCGGGAATTAGATGTCGGAGCCATGTCATATTCTTTATTGTGGTATGGGGCGTTGTCTACCACAACAACGGAGTTCGGTGGGAGATTGGGTACCAATTGAGTTCGAATCCATTTCTGGTAGTTTTCAAAATTCATGTCGTCATGATAATCTCCTGATTTTGTGCCCGACTTGAAAGTTAATAATGCATTGGGCACAAATCCACCCTCTGACCCCGGCATGAACGATTACGACACGTTGGACTTTTGAGATAGGCTTTTTCAGACCTGCTGTAGAACCGTCAGCCCAGCCCATGGGTTTTGCATGTGTAGCATGGACGTACGATTCATCAGTATAAATGATTGGTCTATTTTGTCTTCGATATTATTGGAGTTTTTTTATGTAATTTATTCGTAACAACCGAATAGCTGATGTTTCTATTAAAATATTTCGGTTATTTTCTGTTTTTGTCCACTTAAATCCAATTCTTTTTATTAATCGACCCAAACTTGTTTTGGATCCTTTAAAGTTAATATCTTGACTTAATTTTGCTCGTAACTTTTCTAAAGTTGGCAATTCTTTTTCAGTTAAATGAAAGTTATGGATACATCTCTTAATTACCCCTTTGTCAAAGTCGTCAACGTCGGAGGCAGGGTTACGGCGCGGTCTCTTTTTACCAGGAGTTCTAAAAACCACTAAGAACGGCGAAGATTTACTTTCTTTTATAATTCTTTGTACTGTTGATACAGACGTCTTTGTTGCCGCGGCCGTTTTTTTGTAAGCTTCGAGTATTTTAAAATCTTGTGAAAAATATTGAAACACGTTGTACACCAAACTTCTCGACTGTCTATTCAAAGCATTGCCTTTTCCTCGCGGCATTGTGATGGCTTAAAATAGCAAATAAGTTCAACAAAATAACAAATGTCAACAAAAAACTTAACAAACAACGAAACTTAACAAATAAAAACAATTTAAAACAAAGAAACACTTCTTTTCGACTGTACTCGAGAGCAGTGTGAGCGCGTCAACGCCGCAATAGACGAATAGCGACTGAGCGGCCTATCACGAGATGCGCGCGCACCAATGGCGTCGCTCCGGTCTTGACTCATTCCGCCCGCGCCTCACCTCGCACCTCCAAAGGGACCTAAAATATGCCTCCTGCGCCGTGGTCATCTTTCGTGAATCTTACTGTACTAAGACTCGAGTGACCCAAACTACTTTAGTAATAACTAGAGATCGGATATTCGGATGCATATTCACCTACAGTTGAGATGTTGGCTAATATGGAATGCGTTTTTGTATCGAAAACATCCCGCGGTTCCGGAATCTACAAAAGGTTTCTGATTATAGAATCGAATGTACTTATATTCAAATTTTGGTCTAAATGGAATGCACTTGTATCGATCGTAAAAATTCCGCGATTCCGGAATCGATAAATTTTGTGTTATTTTCTGACTATACAATATGTTAGTTTAAACGAGGGACGTATTCAAACCACGCTTACATGATGCTAATAAAAATATGAACAAAAAAAAAACACTAATAAATAACAGACAGAACCATACCAAAAATTTCGCAAAAAGTCTCGCAACGTGTGTCCACCCTTGCAGTAGTGATTTAATCTTATCGTAGGAGATTTGCGCGGGTGAATGACTTTTAGGTATGATCCATTTTCCCTTCATACTTTAACCTGACTTAGGACAGGGAAAAATATCTAAGTACTAAACAAAACATTAAAAAATCTTCATTGCAAATGTGAATTGTAAACCACAATACATAATTAAGAAAAAGATATGATGAGACAAAGTTTATAATTATGCACCTTAGTATTTTTGGCGTATTTAAAAAATGGAATCATACCTATTTACAACGATTAACTTGATTGACTATTTACACATTTTTAGATGAATCTTAAATTTGTTCAAAATGAGCACCTCCTCGTGTTATGCATAGTTCAGCACGTCTTCGCATATTGTCCTTTACGCGGTTAAGAACAAACGGATCACTTCTTACACTATTAAAAGCGTTCGTGATTATAGATGCTGGCGGGAAAAATTCCGAATCATTCCCGTGGAATACTTCGGAAGTATTCCGAAATATTCTGAAACTTTGAGAATATTTCAATTGTCAAAAAAAAAACCGGGAATATTGTATTAACCTATTAAAAGTCACTGTACTCGATTGAGTACAGCGTAACGAAGTAAAATAATAAGGTGTATCACTTAAAATTTACAAGATCTGTAATTTACACTTCGGGATAAGGCTGTACTCAATTGAGTACAACATACTTTAATGGGTTAACAGTTATAAAAACAGAACGGATTTCAATAAAGTTCCGTCTTTATTGAAGTTGGTTCTATGTTCTAAGATTTTATTGAAGAGGTTGGTTTGAGGTGCTCCGGCTTCATTGAAGTTGGTTCTATCTTTTTACTTAAATATTTTTATCTCAACATTTGTTTATGTCACGTATACATATAGTGACTATAGTCCGTCTTATGAAAGCGCGACCTGAGAAAAAGAGGTTAAAAACAAAAATTTTGTATGTGGTATTAGGTACTAACTAGTAGGAGAATTATTTCTTGACACTTAATTTTTTTTTGTTTCCTACAATTGCGGCTGAATAATGTTGCCAATTAAATTAAAAAAAAAAACTCCATGTCGCGCTTTCATTAGACGCACCCTAGTAATATTGTTCTAAAAACTGCATCAAAAGCGGTTTAACGCGAGATAATCGCGGACAAACATACACACCTACATACGGTTCAAACTCATAACCTCCTTTTTATTGAAGTCAGTTAATATATATCAAAACCTACTCCAAGTATAGCAAATAGGTACTTTTCTGAAAACCGCATCAAAACGTGTTTGCTTGCAAGGTTTGCCTTTATTTGTTTTTATTGACTTTTATACGCGATATGTAGATAAGTAGGTAATGATTAATACATATCTATGTGACTCGCGAATACTCGGGATGCGAACAGAAGAGCTATATACAAACTAATCAAAAACATAGGTATCCCTTTTTCAAAAAACAAATCAAATATGCTCGGTGGTTTTTTATTCCACAACTAAGTACCTAACATTTAGAAAAAGAGCATTTGCAAAAATAGCACAAAGAAATAAAAATCCTGTTAATCGCAGGATAACATATTTACTTACCTATAAAAATATCAACATAATATATTATACTTAATCAATCATATTTATAATAAAATAAACATTTATATTTTACTTACTTATGTGCCACTGAAAAATAAATTCACCCACCACACAACAAAATAAACACGTTTATTCCTGAATAATTCGGTCGAAATATTCCGCGGAAACATTCGATTGCGGGGTATGAATCTTTCTCCGGGGGCGAAAACTTCCGGGGAGCATCTCCCCTCTTACCGCACCCCGCACCGCCATCGCCTGCATCACCGCTAACAAAGAGTTTCAAATAAATGTCACTAGATGGCACGACATTTATTGATCTATGATTGAAGTGTAATTTCAAAGTTTTTGTTGACTTTTATAAGGTTTATTCATACATAATCAACAAATAATAATCATAATCACACCAAATTATGTAACAATAAGCTCTTAGTACAAATTTCAAAGATGATTGGAATGCACAATTAATATTTATACCAGTAGATGGCGCTGTATTAAATTTCAAAGGTTAACATCTCGATTTTTTAAATTTTGTTTTGTTTAATAATATCACTGATAATAGGAGTAAGGAGTACGTAGCAGCAGTACAAAAGTACAGTGTGCTTTTAACGTCATCTATTCGGAATAAAAGTATAATGTAACCCTTCTTGCAAAGTCGCTACTAACACCATCTATTGGGAACGAACGCGATTGATGTACAAAAATAGCTAGAATTGCCAGATGAAATCTGCTCTTTACGTCGGGACATTTCTTTGTATGGGATGAGGCATCTGTATGCTAGTATCGATGCAAAATACGATATTTCAGCAAAAAAAATAAAAATTTCAATAAAATTCATTTTGAATAATTCTGATTTAAAGAAACTTTCCCAGAAGTATTCCGGAATTATTCAGAATTTTTCAGAAGTTTTGCAACTATATTCGTGATACGCACCTTTAATTCTTCCCTATTTGAGTACTCCGTAGCGTACCTACACAATTCTTTTTACTTCACCCCATAAATAAAAGTCTAATGGAGTGAGATCTGGAGAGCGTGCGGGTCGTGGCACAGGCCCACCGCGACCTATCCTCCTGTCACCAAAATTATTGTTTAAAAACTCACGTCCGCCATAAAGAGGTTTTGATAAACACTAAGAGGCACATCGTCCAACATGTCATCCGCCACACTATTTAAAATGTTAAGGGCGCGTTTGCAAATCAGTACATATTGTGACAGAATTAAACCAAATCAAATATAACTAATCACTACCATATATAAATTGGTTCTTCATCTACAAAAAATAGAAACCATTTTGTTGAAAATTATAGATTTTTATAATGTAAAAACCATTTTCTGTTCCCATTTTTCACAAAATTGACAATACCGGGTTGAGTTTCAGTACATTTTTTGTTTTATTATCAACTTATTTTAAGGTTTCTAAAAATACTAGAAGTAGGCAGATATATTCAATTCCAAAAAGTAGTACCAAAAAATATCAAAATGTCACACATAGTGTTCGATAAACCAAATTAGATACTTGATACAATGTTTTTATATTCACAGGTTTTTTAAAAATATTCTTTTTCGCTGAAAGTAAAGAGGATTTATAAATGCCTATTCGTCTCCGACTTGATGGAGTGACATGATGGTGTACTTCGGTGACTGCTACTGGAACTCGTCGACCAGTAGATCTAGGTGGGCCGAGTTTGGGCTCGTTTTGATAGTTATGATGAGACCTTACCTCGGGACTTAATGGAATGACCTGAAGGTGTACTTCGGTGAATGCTATTTGGAACTCGTCGACCAGTAGAACTAGGGGTGCCGAGTTTGGGCTCGTTTTGATAGTAATGATGAGCCATTACCTCCAGACTTGATGGACTGACCTGAAGGTGTACTTCGGTGTCTGCTACTGGAACTCGTCGACCAGTAGAACTAGGGGTGCCGAGTTTGGGCTTCTTTTGATAGTAATGATAAGACCTTACCTCCGGACTTGATGGAGTGACCTGAAGGTGTTCTTCGGTATCTGCTACTGGAACTCGTCGACCAGTAGATCTAGGTGTGCCGAGTTTGGGCTCGTCTTGATAGTAATGATGAGCACTTACCTCCGGACTTGATGGACTGACCTGAAGGCGTACTTCGGTGTCTGCTACTGGAACTCGTCGACCAGTAGAACAAGGGGTGCCGAGTTTGGGCTCGTTTTGGTAGTAATGATGAGACCTTACCTCCGGACTTGATGGACTGACCTGATGGTGTACTTCGGTGACTGCTACTGAAACTCGTCGACTAGTAGATCTAGGTGTGCTGAGTTTGGGCTCGTTTTGATAGTTATGATGAGACCTTACCTCCGAACTTGATGGACTGACCTGAAGGTGTACTTCGGTGTCTGCTACTTGAAATCGTCGACCAGTAGAACTAGAGGTGCCGAGTTTGGGCTCGATTTGGTAGTTATGATGAGACCTTACCTTCGGACTTGACGGAGTGACCTGGAGGTGTAATTTGGTGTCTGCTACTGGAACTTGTGGACCAGTAGAACTAGGAGTGCCGAGTTTGGGCTCGTTTTGATAGTTATGATGAGACCTTACCTCCGCTCGCCCACTATCATTAGATAACGTGTAGGCACGAACCCCGACAAATAGTTCACTGGCCGGTTTGTTGGTCCGTAGTTGAACACCGTATAACAATTTGTTAGAATAACCAGCAACTACATACACACAGTCAACTGGTCCACTAATGGTTAAAGGGCTATTACGTTTTCAGGGTTCCGTAGTAAACAAGGAACCGTTATAGTTTCGCCATGTCCGTCTGTCTATCTGTCTGACCCCACTGTAGCTCAGAGACGCTTAGTACTAGAAAGCTATAATTTGGCATAGGTACCTATATATATTAATCACGCTGATAAAGTGCTAAAATAAAATCTTAAAAAAAAAAAAAAGTTTTTGCGTAAAAAAAATCGCATAAAAGAAAATATCATCCCCAAATTACGTGCAAGGGAGGTACCTTGCACGTAATGTGGGGATATTACTTTAACTCACACACTGACCTATTACTTAATTTATTATTTTTAGGAAAACGTATACTTTTACAATGTTTGTAAATATGTGAGCATCATGTACCTATCACATAATTAATTTATCTGTCATTGCTTTATTTTTCATTATTTTTTTACCTATTTTGGTATAGTAATTATATTCTAGGTGCATCGTCTTCACATATAATTTTAAAATGTACATAATATACAACACTTTATAAAACATTTTAAAAGAGTAATGATGGAGTTTTTGGACCTTTTGGAAGGGGCAAAAGTGCCTTTTATGTGCCTATTAGAAATAAATAATTTGACTTCGACTTATATTTTTTGTCTCGTCTACCCCATGGTGTGGGGTATCGTTGGATAGGCGGTTCAAAAATATTGCAGGTCTGTGAACAGACCTGCAATACCTTATGGAAATGAGATAAAATTCATGGCAGTAGTACATATAATGAAATTAAAAGGAAAACTATCACGTCTAAGTTGGCTTTACAAGTTAACGCGTTATAGTCGACCAATTAAATTTGCAGTTGGAGAATTGACCCTTGCATATATCGATGTATGGGAGAATAGGTTTTTCAACTACATACAATGTTAAGTTTGTTTTTGGAATAAATTCGTCCCTAGTAATCCCAACTACGGAACCCTTCATTGTGCGTGGTCCGACACGCGCTTGGCCGGTTTTCAATGTCTATTTTAGGTATAGTCAAACTTAACTGTTGGCAATTATATTGCCAGTGTAAGGAGAAATAATTTCCTATAAATAGCTATGGTTTTTGGGGGTAATATTTTTCTATGAGACAACACTAGCCATAATGATTGAACGAAACTAAAACGGCACGTCTTTTTTGACAGTCTTTATGTCAAACCTGTAAAACTGTATTAGAAATCAAACAAATAAAATAACACGAGATTCAATTCTAACGAGCTATTTTCACTTCGTGTAATTAAATTGTTTTTGAATGTTTACCTTGACCGCCAAGCATTATCTTCATAAATATGTCAGCAAACAACCAACGATCTAACAAGTAAGTAATACAATGTTTTCATGTGTTGTTTACTTTCGAGCTATATGTCACCGAAATCATCAAGAGTTATCTCATGTTTTATTTACATACATAATTGATACATAAATAGACATGTAACTGGTGGGAGACCAGCCCCTCCGCCGCCCTCAGAAACCACCGAAAGGTTAAATTTCATTATGGGAGAGTCCATATCTGGTCTTCCAGCAGTATATGACAGTGATGCTTTGTGTATGGATTTACCTACTTATAAAAAAAATTGGTATTTAGCATGTATTTTCTTCGAACTGCTTGTAATGGTGTTTTTTATTTTACAGAAAAAAGAAAGAAAGAAAATACGTTTATTTGCGGTATACAAGACGCAAAGAAGGAACACAAATACAAAAAAGAAACAATTTGGGGGAGAATATGCGTCATATCCACGCAAAACGGCGAACGCTCAGCATAATGCTGCGACCCTATGCGAGACAGCGCTGCCGCGTTTCCAGCGATAGCCGGCGTTGACGTGATGACGTCGACCGGTGCAGCACACAGTGAGATTGCAATATGAATAACATAAATTGAAGTATTTAAAAGAAATAATTACATAAATACAAATAATTAAAATGGCAACATTCCGTAACGACGAGAACGACGTACGCTGTTAACGCTGTAGCCTAAATTAATCTGTATGCGCAGCTGTCTGAAAACTATTTGTTTGACGTTTTGACATGCAGGTGTTACATAATTGCTACATAATTCTAAGTATCTAACATTGATGGCGCATTACGTAAAACTCCCAGCTACCATGGTATCCCAGAAAAACACTTGTCCGACGCGTCCAGGCTACCATGGTACCTGGACGCTTGACTGCAAACAAAGCAATTTCGTGCCGCAATCACACTGTACGGTTTATAAATGATTTTACGAGATGGCGCTGTATTAAATTCCGCTTCTTTACGTATGCAACACTCGGTGTCAGACCAAAGAGAACATTTAAAAAAAAAAGTTTTCGTCGTTCAGTTGGCTGTCATTGACATAATGAAAACATGCTCCTTTTTATTTTTTTAACTTAATTAATTACAATATAGTGAATAATGCAGTGTATAAGTGCTAAATACCATAAAAAACCTCTTTAATCTGTTGTGTTGTGTTGTGATAAAATCAAAAGGAAAAAAATGGCGTATGCGTATACGCGACACGCTGTGCGTCGGCATTTTCGTATTAATTACGTAAGTTTTACTAAATAATGTAATAGATTAGTGCTTGTTTTAAGGACATATGTTCATAGTCAGTATTTAAACACGTTCACACCGTTAAAATACTACAAAAATAGTTACAATTAACCTTATTTACTTCGTCCCGCCGGACATTTTTTTATGAAATTTATGAGGGAATGGGGGATTGTTTTGGTTTACTGTGTTACTCTGAACAAACCAATTAAGGGCATATGGGTATCAAAAAAGCTTAGATAGTCTAGTTTAATTATAAATAGGTTTTACTGACCCAAACCAAAAAATACTGAACAAAAATTCTGCAAGAACAAATATTTTACGGAAATTCACTCGCGTTCTCAAGTTTAACTTTTTTTTACGGTACTTTGGGCTATGAAATCGTAATTAAGTTTTAACACCTATTGATTATGTATACTTTCAGCTATACACATGATTTTTTATTAAGGAATAGCTACAGTAGTTTTCTAGTTATTACGTTTTATGCAGGACATTTGTTATAGGCGGTATCAAATTGGTGAGGGAATGGGGTGTGTGTTTTGGTTTACTGTGCTACTCTGAACAAACCAGGTATAGACATATGGGTATCAAAAGAAAGCTTAGATAGTCTAGTTTAATTATAAATAGGTTTTACTGACCCAAACCAAAAAATACTGAACAAAAATTCCGCACGAACAAATCGCCTATCCCTATTAACATTGTCGGATGTGAAAATCAGCAACATTACAAGAGAGCGTGTCAAAGTTTGAATTGCAATTTTTTTTTTCATATAGTAATTAGATTGTCAAAAATCAACAGAATTTTAATAAATGTTCTTGACTCCACTAAAACAAAGGACTTTTTAAGAGTGATTTATGAAATAAAAAGAAAATGGCAAAAATACATATCCGACAATGTTAATAGGGATAAGCGAAATATTTTATGGAAATTTCAACACGCGTTCTGAAGTTACATTTTTTTACGGTACTTTGGGCTATGAAGTCGTAATTTAGTTTTAACACCTATTGATTCTGCATAGTTTCAGCTATACACTTGATTTTTTATTAAGGTATAGCTGCAGTAGTTTTCTAAATAATACGCTTTATGTTGGAAATGACCGTCGCGGAAACCGCGCGTGCGAGTGCGCGCTCGTGCGAGTTGGGACGCGTCGGAGGGTAGTTAGGTGTAAAGCTGGGACGCTTGAGTGGTGGAAAAACAAAAGATGTATTGGGATTGGGGATGCTTGATGGAAAAACAAAAGATGTACCTATTGGGTGATTGTGTAGGTATATTTTTTGTAAACCGTGTAAAATGGTGTAGATGACAAACTGTGTGACTTATAGAAGCTCAACTAACAGATCAATGAACAAATTGGTAAGTGTGTAACAATTATATTAGATACAAGCATCGTGACTGTAGTTAAATTATATTACTGTTAAATAAATTGACTGGTTAATTATATAAATTAGGATATTTTTTTTAATAAATTAAACTATACTTGACAAGCACAGTGTGCCAGTTCATTAAATATGTTAACATTAAAAATGTTAAAATTATATTTAGGGTGGTTAAAGGGAGATTTGTTCTTGTATGAGTAACTTTTTGTGTTGGAATTTGATGGATTGTACTGTTTTAAGGCGTCGCATTGGTGGTGAAAGATCATTCCAACAGCGTGTGGCTGCGAACTTGAAACACCCCCTGAATGCTGTAGTTCTGTGCATTGGCACCGACAGTGGACTTACCATGAAGCGAAGACTATACTTTAGATGGTTTTGCTTCCAAGTTAGCTTTTCATAGAGATAGTGTGGTTTTTGAGTTGTAACAATACCAAACAACAGGTAAATACACTTGTAGATGTGGTGCAGGACAACAGCAAATGCTAATTTGAATTTACCAGGTAATAAATTTGATGTAAAGTTTAAGTATTAGGGTGTCGCAGTTCTATCACCTCGGTATTGGATAAACAGCGTCTCGCCTCATTTCCTCATAATTCACTAACCTGTCCCGAGGTAAGGTGATGATGATTTGCCATATAGAATTTTATACAAAGAATTCTGTATGGCTAAACTTGATACCAAGATGATAAATTTATCATCTTGGCGTCAGTGCAGTGTTAAAATAGTAAATATTATAACATTTTATTATATTAATTACAGATATGCCTAAAACAAGTTTTGTTGAGACTGATGAAGATATTGTGTTCTCCGAGTCTGAGGACCTCTTGAAGGAAAATGTACCCAACAATAATGGTAAATATTATTATTTGATTGATGCATATTCTTTTGGTTCAAGAAAACGGTTTTACAACTTTAAACTTGTTCCAGGACTATCAAAATTAAATAAATTTGACTCATCTACACCAAAGTCTATGCTGCAAAAACCAGTGTCGAAAGAGCTGTGTAAGTTCTGGTTGTGATTTGGCTCTCATTGTAGAGCTTTTCAGCAGCGGTTTAGGGATCTGCCATTGGTGTTAACCTTTTGACCGCCACAGTCATGTAAAGATGAAAAACCAAAATGTAAGTCATCACACCGTGTGGCATGTTCAATTTATGGTTATAAATTACATCATGCCACACGGTGCGTTGCGATGTCGGTGGTCGGTAACGCACACGCGATACCCTTGTTGCCCCACTCCTAATAATACTGGTTTGATTCCGTTTTCTGTTTTTTATACCTATTTTATGATTGTAAATAAATCGGTTTAAGTAATAATATTCTGTACTCTTTACATTTCCATTTATCGTTTCACAGCAGTCCTCATTTCATACAGGGATCGGTTTGGAACAAAATATCCACATTCCTCACAAATCTTACAATATGCGATCGGATTGTGACATCGCTCGGAATAAGCCTCGAAAGAGCGTCTTATGAAGCCTCACGCCAACGCTCGGGACCCTCAATGATAACGCTACTGAGGTGACCGTGTGATGTCTGTAGTTTATCCCAAAAGTATCTGATAAAAATGTAAACAAATGGATCACAACACAAATGGACAATGTACCTGTGGATGTCAATTTGTGGCGCTCCTTACAAATTGAGTGCTTTGATTCATCATTTGAATAGGCACTTAAACCCGAAATCCTATTCTAATTTTAAATCACCTTAAAAAAAAATATATATATAATTGTGGTTATTTTATAACTTCAATTTTCATGGCTAGTTTTTGAATTACAATTGTGTTTCATTGAAATAACGCAATAATTAATATTGCTTGCATAACATTGCTAAATGGCCAATTTTCCATCAATTATTTTTGGTAAAAGTGCTGAAATACAAAGTTTGATGCCGTCTCATAGATGGCTTCCCATGAACAAGGTTTGTTTAAATCAGCAACTTTTAGAACAGACAAACAATACAACAGACATTTTGTAAAATTTTGTACTTCATGTCTTTGATGATAAAGTGTATTATTTAATGTCACCAGAAATTCTTCCTTTTTGGTCCTAGAGTGAATCATGCAACCCACTATTATTTAGATTCGTGTGCATGTCCATCTTCTTCCAACATTGTACTTACCAGATTTCTTTTACAGGAGCGGTGGTCGCGAAGAAACCAAAACTAGACACACGAGAAATAAAACTAGAAGTTGTAGCAACAGCTGAGCAAATGAAAAAAGACAAGTTTGACTCGAACGTTATCCCGACATCGACAACTCAAAAACGTACGTCCAAACCTGGCACTTATATTAAAGAGCGTTACAAATGTGATCAGCTTATTTTGAATCGAGTAAAAAAAGTCATACTACATTCTCGTACACATAGTGGCGAAAAACCTTACAAGTGTGATGTATGTCAGCGCAGTTTCATTCAAAACTGTTATTTATCACGACATATTCAAATGCATACTGGTGTAAAACCTTATAAGTGTGATGTATGTCAGCGTAGTTTTAGTCAAAAGAGTAATTTAACACAACATATGCGAATACACACTGGTGAAAAACCTTATAAGTGTGGTGAATGTCAGCGCAGTTTTATTCAAAAAAATCATTTATCACAACATATTCAAATACACACTGGTCAAAAACCTTATAAGTGTGATGTATGTCAGCGTAGTTTTAGTCGAAAGAGTAGTCTAACAAAACATTCGTATACACACTGGTGAAAAACTTTATAAGTGTGATGTATGTTAGCATAGTTTTAGTGTAAAGAATAATTTATCACAACATATTCGAATACACATTGGTGAAAAATTTACAAGTGTGATATTTGTGGTCGTAGTTTTAGTCAATTCCGCCATTTGAAAAAGCATTTTCTAATGCACATGGGTGAAAAACATGTCGAAGTGTGATGGTAGCATTGTTAACCTTTCAAATGAATGTGAAAGTAGTTTTAACCAGTTCTGTCATTTGAAAAGTCGTATTCTAATGCACACTGTTGTAATGCAAATCTTATAAGTGTGATGAATGCCAGCGTAGTTTATAAGGTTCATGTAATAAATTGTTTGTCTCCATGGTAAATAAAATATAATGTTTCAGTGATACGTTTATTTCTTGTTGTTTTTTACTTTACATGTTCCGTTGCTCACCTTCATTTTTGACTCATATCTTGTCCCTGTCAGTTATTGTCTGTCATAGACAAAACTGGATGTCACCCATAAACATCCCCCCTTTTTACACAACAAAGTATTCTAATATACTTCAATACTTCAAGTCCTTAAATTTAGTGGGTTTCCTAATGCGACGTCCACTACGGGTTACATTAACAACATCACTATGATTTGAGCTGTCAACTAATACTTTAAGTGTCCTCAAACCTTTTTTGTAAGAAGTAAGGAGTAGACACATTGACATATACAGGATGGCCAAAAAGTCGTGGATCAAACGCAACTCAGGGTTAGATGGGGTCATCAGCTGCAAAAAAAATTGTTCTACGGGAGGTCCCTTTGAACGCCAGACTCCGGCTTACCTAAGTTATTATGCACCAATGGTTCTCACGCGACATTTAAGAGATTACGGTCAACCCCTGCAGAGTTATAATTGATTTTGTGTTTTTATGAGAAAATTTACTTTTTTTTACTGTCTTATAAAATTCGAAAAAATCTACATCCTCTATCTTTTTATAATTTTCACTAGATTGGTACTAATGAGTCCTTGCGTTAGACATATGTTAGCTATTTATGGTTGTTTATTGGGTGTGTTGAAAATAATATTAACTTTTACGAAAAGCTTTTTCTCAAATCATAACTATCTTTTTATTTACCTCGGATCCACTGTGAAAAAAATAATACTCTACCGAAAAGTGACCCTATATTACAAGTTTTGGCGCATTTAATAGGGATTCTTTCTAGGACGAAAAAACTAAACGATTGTGAAATAATTGTTTTAATAAAACAAAACATTTTACAGAAATGCTCAAAATTCCTGCCTCTGACCATAATACATAATCTGCACCCTCTAATAAAATATTTCAAGTCATAACCGGACGCTGACATACGATAGCGACGAGGTAACAATTTTAGGAATCTGCATACGTAAATTACACAGCGCAATAATTTAGTCCAAGACGAAAAATAATGTCCTAACAATATTATAGGAGATTTTTCACTTGGTAGTAAGTAAGCAACGAATGTTTCCTTTCCTCTGGCGCATCCGACACTGCAGAAGGGTTAAAGGGAACAATAGGCCACTGTGAGACGTCTAAGTGAGCCCACGCGGGCCCCGTGAACCAAAGCGGATGGTCGATAATTTGGGAAGGTGTAAGCCCACGTGACAGGCAGTCGGCTGGATTCTCAGTACCAGACACATGAATCAAATTTTTAGGCGATAAATCATTTTGTATTTTCGAAACTCTGTTGGCCACAAAGGTGTTCCACCGATGCGGAGACGCATGTGCCCAACAAGCGCAATTGTTGAGTCCGAAAATGCAAATATATTTCGAAAACTAATGCGAGTTTGACAGGCAACGAGAATATTTTTTATAAGTTGAGCGAGGACGAGAATAGCACAAAGTTCGAGTCGAGCGAGTGAAATAACCTTTCGAGGAGAAACCTTCGATTTAGTATAATTAAGTTAATTGTGTTACCACCACTGTTCTGCACTTGGAAATAAACAACACCACCATATGCCTTTTCGCTAGCATCTGCGAAACCCAAGATAGTAACGACACTATCAGTGACGATGCCAACGTGACGTGGGATCTTTATATCAGCAAGCAAGGGGAGTTCTTCCCTGAAGTGGGCCCACAATTTAACAATGTCTTCTGGTGGGGTTTCATCCCAATCACACTCGCACAACCAAAGCTGCTTAATTAGAAGCTTAGCATATAATACGATGGGTGCAAGAAATCCCTTTACGTCCCATATTTTTGCGACACATGATAATATGGTGCGTTTCGTACAAATATGAGAAGGTGTACCAATTTTCATAGCAAAAAAATCAGTTGTGGGCGACCAACACAAGCCAAGTACTTCGAAAACCTGTAAAGGTCGCAGCGGAGAAAAACGATACAAAATGCGTTGAAAACGTCTATCACATTCTCGAACGCCAATACTTAAAAACATTTGACGAATATCAGCGGAAAGTACGACTAAAACCAAACGAAAATTAACTATAATATTAAACAATATTCCTTGAAGATTTTGACCACTATACAAAAGGTTATTAAATGAAACACCACTAGTAGTCTTACAACTACCATCGAGGACAACGCGTAATTTTGTAGTGATGTTGTCCTCTCGGATGACTTCGTGATGTGGTATGAAATTCGTCTGTGAAGTTTCTAAACCTACAGGTATGGGTGAAATATAACCCTTTTCCAAATACTCGCGAATTACACTTATCATACGTCACCCTTAATTTTGGTGACGCTTGCATTTTCCGTTCCAAGCAATAAAAGCGTCGCTCGCTTGCTTGTCGGGAATTACCAAGCGAGTGTTCATCCCCCTTAAAGGGCAGAGCTACAACATAGCGACCATCGCACATACGGGTATTTTGCTAATCTACGCGGCCAAAAGTAGAATTTACAAACTGTAGATTATTTTGAATAGGACGACTACCTGAGCTAGGGGACAGTCCCGGGAACAATAACCCACCCTCCCCGCTCCGCTACCTGCACTAGTTGCGTCAAACTTAAGAAGTGTTTGTGATGGATGCTGATGTAGCAGGTAATTATGCTGTATTTTATTAAGTTTTTTGTTATTTTCATCATTACAAAGGTAAGATATATAATTTGAAAGTACCCACATGATAAGTCGATTTTTGATTGTAAATATTTTATTTCGTCGTCTATTTGTTATAGTATCAAATTAGATCCTGCCATAATTCCTTATACAAATGAAAGTGAAGCTTTGAGTAGTAAAAATTAAAAAAAAACTGCCGCGGATAAGCGCGGATACGTTGTTTTGATAATTTGAACTTATTTTGAGTAATGTACAAAAAAAATACTGTAATTCTTATAATAAAAAAAAAATGTCTCTTTGTTTTAGATTCACGAGGTACCTCTGGAGTGAGACTAGTGACCCGTAAATACATGTTTGATCGTGTCCAGAGCTACCATTTGCCTAACTTGGAAGAAAAACTCGATTCCTTCAGAAGCCATCTATTGTCCAGTGAAGATTACACACAAGAACAAATTGAGACCCTAAAACGTATCTTTGCACACTTCAAATCATAAATCAAGCAAAGATGGTTAACCGCTCAGGCCCGTGGCTCAATAACGTCATCTCTCAATCTCAAAAAAAACATTTTTATTCGATAACTACTTTCAAATCGCGCGCCGCGAGGGCTCCTATTCGGAGCCATTGGGGCTTTATCGGTTAAGGGCACATAAGAAAGAGGACGTGTTTCTTAAAATTAACCACTCACTGGTTAATTTGAAATGACGGGTGTCATTTCAAAAAATCGACCAGGACGGCCATGTAGGTTATTTAACGAATCGAGTGAAAGGACCAAGAGGAGGAAAACTGAAGAGCTTCGGTCTGTTGTGGCGCAAGATGTTATCATTCGTGCAGCTCAGATTGAGTTGCGGAAATCGGGAAAAAGAGATGCTTCCGAAATACTTAAAGAGATCACGAGAGTACTCCAACTCGAGCATCAAGGGTGACGAGTACCTATGCTGAAACCAATTTACAACCTTTGATTGCCATACAGTTAGGCGTTTATCTATTTTCCTAGAAGAGGTTCTAACAACATTAAAAGAACAAGAACGAGAGAGCTTAAAATTAATTTCTAAATGGGGATGTGACGGCTCACAGCAATCACAGTTCAAACTAAAGTTTACAAATGATGCAGACTCTGATGCCAACATATTTCAAAGTAGTTTCGTGCCTCTACGATTAGTTGCTGGCTGTGAAGGTGAAAAACTTGTATGGGAAAACCCAACACCTTCTTCTCCGCGATTTTGCCGCCCTATAAGATTCCGTTTTGCTAAAGAAAATACAGATGTAACGGAAGAGGAAATCAACTTCGTGAAAAATTCTTCTAATTAGCTAAGCGCCATAGAGGTTAACATGAATGGGAACAAGTACTCGGTCTCTCATGTCTTTATCACGACAATGGTGGATGGCAAGGTCTGCAATGCGGCTACTGGCACGAAATCTACAAGTCGATTCTACATATGTGGTGCAACTTCTAAGGACTTCAACAAGATTGATAATCAAAGAGAAATCAATCCCGGGGCTATTGAGTTTGGACTCTCCATTTTACACGCTCGGATTCGTCTATTCGAAAGCATTCTGCATTTGGCATATAAATTGCCAGTAAAGAAGTATAGAGAGAGGAAGACAGAAAACGAAAAAGAAATTAAACACGAAAAGAAACTCGAAATCCAGAAAAGATTTCGCGAAGAAACTGGATTATTGGTGGACATACCAAAGGCAAATTTTGGGAATACCAATGATGGTAACACAAGTAAGAGATTTTTTGAAGATCCAAATTTGGCATCTGACATAACAGACATAAATTATGACTTAATATACAGACTTAAGGTCATACTAGAAACTATTTCAAGCGGCCATATAATTAATTCGAAAAAATACGACAAATACGCTTTAGATACTGCCCGCTTATATGTCGATTTATACCCTTGGCACCCAATGACTCCAACAATGCACACAATTCTAATTCATGGTGCAGTGATCATATAAAACGCGCTGTTACCTATTGGGCAGCTATCAGAAGAGGCCGCAGAAGCGCGTAATAAACATTTTAGATTATATCGCCAGGATTTTGCCAGAAAGTTTTCAAGAGAAAACTGTAACAGAGATATTTTGAATCGGTTGCTTTTGACATCAGACCCTCTTATAAGTTGTATGAGAAGCATAAAAAGAAGAAAAATGAACTGTTTTTTGCAAGAAACTATCGCGCTTCTCATGCCTGGGGAACCCAATGTTGATTCTTCAGAGAGCAAGGAAGAAAACTAATAATAATGCAAACTAAACTCGACAGATTTTTTTTTTTACATTTACTTCTAGAAATTATTATTATAGGTAGTGAATATTTAGCAATAAAACCTCTTTATAAATCACAAAAAGTATTTTTTCTACTAAGTTATATTCTTTAGAAAAGAATAAAAACATAAAATAATTTTGGCCGCGTAGATTGTCAAAATACCCGTCTGTGCATCGCTATCACGAGAAGTCTTATGAGAATAAAATTCTTCACATATTTTATCATCTGTACCGGAGGAACGATCACTTCCTCCAATTCCCAGAATTTTCGAATAGCTGAGTCCAACGGATCAGCTGTACAACAATAAGACACTGTCTCGTTTCTATCAACGCAGATCGGAGCGTCACCTACAATGACATAGCCAAGAACAGTTTCTAAAGCGAGAGGCGAAAGATGCGGGGACAGTCCTTGGACCTTATGCGACAAAACTAAATGCGGGAAAAGCGAAGCACCGATCAGTAACTGAATCGGGCCAAGGGAAGAGTAAGTATCGTCAGCCAACGCCAAATTAATAAAATTCGACAGATGTGAAGCATTAACCGCGACAGTCGGCAAATGTTCGGTTCTTTTATCAACTACTAATGACTCGATACTATAATTAATATTACAATCAAAACGAGATTAGAACTTTAGCTTTACGGAACCCTGAATATGTTTGATAGAACCACCTATTCCCTTTACTACTGAACAAGCTGGTCTAGTATTTACATTTAAACCTAAACGTCGACAACAATCGCTAGTAATAAAGTTACTTTGAGAAGCGCTATCTAAAAAAGCGCGTACAGTATGTTCTAAACCACGATTGTCTCTAATAATAACAAGCGCAGTTGCGATTAGTACGGTGGTAGCCGTGCTGTCTGACAACGCGCAAAGGGATACGTCATCAGTGTGAGCGGAGCGCGTGGCGCAGTAGTCGCGTCACTAAGTATCGCAGAAGGCCACCAGCGCGCGCGGTGTATGCGAGCTATTCACAACGGGTTCACTACTTAATCATAACAAAGTATGGTGCTTAGAATTACACCTCCTACATGAAGAATTAGACCTACATTCTGAAACACGATGACCACTACTTAAACAATTAATGCACAAATGATTTGCTTCCACAAACTTAAACGATCATTTGGTTTATCATTTTTGAAAACTGAACATTTGTAAATCTGATCGTGTTGACTATTGCACAAAGAACACGAAGTTGACTCCGAGCTAGATGTGGCATTCACATACCTAAGCACACGTAGTTGACGACTTATGCAATTTAGAAGTTGTATCCATTTTTCGAGGATAGATTTTTGTAGCTTCATACTTTACTAACGAAGTACGCTGTAATATTTTAATGTGATCGCGCACAAACGAGACTAGATTCTCGAAAGATGGCAGTTCACCGCCACGTCTGTTGGACTCAAACGAGCGTGTGGTATCAGTCTAATTTCTTAAACGCAATATACAGGAAAACAAAATCCGAGAGGTCATCGACCTTTAAATGTTTCAAAGCGGCGACAGATGAAGCGAATTTATCTAAGAAAGTTTCTAGATTTTTAGGGTTTGCAGACGAGATAGGTTTAAAATCAAATATTTGGTCTAAATATGAAGTGGCCAAACGTCGTTTGTCTTCATATTTATTTAGCTATAAGCAAATCAAATATCAACGAATAATTTTCCGAACTAGAAGTACCTAATCCCGGCACATATAAACGCGCCTTACCAGTTAATTTACCAATAATTTCTCAGAATCCGTGAGTGATACGTTATTGTGAACGGCATTCTGAAAACTAGCGGAAAACAAAGGCCAATTTTTTATATCACCGTTAAACTCGGGAATCTCAATAGGAGGCAGTCTAGGATACTTATGTTGGCTTGATGACTTACAGTCATCGCCAGTATTCGAGTTCGATTTTAACTTATTGGCAGTTCGTTTCACGCAACCTAATAGGTCTTCAAAAGACAAGAGCGCCTGGTAATTAACGGCGTAATCGGGATCCAATTTTAATTCAATAAATTTTAGTTGCAATTTTATCCAGTACACTTTCAAAATCCTCACGTAATGAATCTATGGTATCAATTTCACATAGAAACGTTTCTACGTTAAATGATTTTGTATCGATATCCCGAGTTCGATTACAAATACTTTGCATACGGGAAAATATCCCATCTCTCTTAGCTTAAATCATTTTCAAAGTTACAGATGAATCTGTAGGTGCCATTTTGGCGGAATTATACTAACCAGGTACCTTGAATTATTAAACTAACTTGTTAACGAAATACCTATTTGGTTGGTATGCGATGGAAAACCGAATACCTCAAATGTAAATGTAGACATTCAACAAGTACCCACTTCTACGTCGGTTCACCCTTGTTTGATAGAACAACGTTTGATATAATATTACTAAATCGAATTTTAGTTGCAATAAAGTCATTTCGAAGAATTATTCATTTGACTGAATAATTCATTGGTAAATTTTTATTTAGCGTAATTATTTATTTGAAATAATTTCATTTCGCCGAATTTTCAAATGCACTAATTTTATTTAAACTAATGTTTCACTAGACTAATAGTGATTTAGTCGAAGGATCGTATCGAATATTCAGTTCATTAAGATCGTTCTCAATAGCCTGCTAAAAATATTCTCTTTTTTATATATTTTTTTCTATATAATCTATTCGTTTCTGGCACTCGCCGGCCGCTGCCGCGGCACCGCTCGCTTCGCTCGCTCGGCTCGTGCGTAGGAGGTCACAGTTTTAACCTAACCTAACTTAACCATTATTTTGAAACTTACACAGAATTAGATTTACTTAAAGCGATTGCATTTAATTTAAGATTAGTCTAAGTGTTTTCTTTTCAAAATTAAAAAATTGCAAATATTTACAATGTTTTCTTTTCTGCATAACATTACACCAATTGAATATTCGATAAAATACATGGTTATACCATCTGAACATTACATCAAATGAACATTATACCTTTTGATCATTAGCGCAAATGTTGTTATAGCAAATAAATATTCGATCAACTGAAAATTCTGTCAAACGATATTATACAAAGTGATGATTTTCTTAAACATTGTTCGATTTAGTAATATTATATCAAACAAGGGTGAACCGGCTACGTCTGTTTCCTTTACGAAAAATCTATAATATTCTATTAATGTACCTAGCTTCCTAGTATCTAATTATATGCGGGTCGATCGAAATAATGTTATAATTAAATACTATTCAGGTTTGGTTACGAATGAACGATAACGAATGTAATTATACTAACTTATTACGAGGGCGGGTCAATAAGTCCGTGACTTTTGAATTTCTGACCTCTTTACTGAAACAGCAACACTGCTCCTGTCAACAGGCATCTGTCAGTTGACTCCTGTCAAAATTTAAACTTGCTGCGTCAGTTAGTTTGTGTTTGACAGCTATTTTTATCAGACTACTCACTAATTTGAGGAGAAAATGGAAAAAAGTGAATTTCGTGTGCTTATTAAGCATTATTTCTTGCGAAAAAAAACCATTACCGAGACCAAGGCTAAGCTTGATAAATACTATGGGGACTCTGCACCATCGATTTCAATGGTAAAAAAGTGGTTAACTGAATTTCGTTGTGGCCGTACAAGCACTGAAGATGCCGAACGTCCTGGACGCCCAGTTGAGGTCTCTACACCCGAAACAATCGAAAAAATTCACGATATGGTGTTGACCGACCGAAGATTGAAAGTGCGAGAGATTGTGGAAGCCGTAGGGATCTCGCATGGCTCAGTGGTTTCAATTTTGAATGATCACTTGGGCATGAGAAAGCTTTCCGCAAGATGGGTGCCGCGTTTGCTCACAGTCGACCACAAACGCAATCGTGTAACAACTTCACAGGAAGGTTTGGCGTTGTTTAATCGCAATATGGAGGAGTTTTTGCGCCGTTTTGTAACCGTGGACGAAACATGGATCCATCACAACACACCAGAGACCAAACAACAGTCAAAACAGTGGGTTTCTAAGGGTGAATCGGCGCCGAAGAAGGCCAAGGTGGGTTTGTCAGCCAATAAAGTTATCGCGCTTGTTTTTGGGATGCACGCGGGATAATCCACATTGACTACCTTCAAAAGGGAAGAACAATCAATGGGGAATATTATGCTAATTTATTGGACCGATTCAATGACGATTTGAAAAAAAACCGACCTCATTTGGCCAAGAAAAAAGTTCTTTTCCACCAAGACAATGCAAGGGTGCACACATGTGCAGTTGCCATGGCAAAAATCCATGAATTGGGCTATGAATTGCTCCCTCATCCGCCCTATTCTCCAGATTTGGCTCCGAGCGACTACTTCTTGTTCCCAAACCTGAAGAAATGGCTTGGTGGAAAAAGATTTGACTCCAATGATGAAGTCATCTCGCAAACAAAGGCCTATTTTGAGGACCTCGACAAATCATTTTTTTTGGAAGGGATAAAAAAATTGGAGAAGCGTTGGACAAAGTGTATAGAGCTCAAGGGAGACTACGTTGAAAAATAAAATTATTTTTTATCAAAAAATCTGTGTTTTATTCCAAAAGTCACGGACTTATTGACCCGCCCTCGTAACTTGACGCGGGTTGAACTAAAATAAATATTACAAGTAATTAAATTAAGTAGTTGCGGATTTAGCGATCGAGAACGATATTTTACAATTATTATCTATGATTTAGATAATCATTATGAAGCGGTTTTAACGACAATAAGTCTTGTACGTACCTACCGACCGACATGGCGCTTACGACACGCACTCACGCGGCCAGGTACTTACGAACGAACTAATTGGAATTTTACAAACTATAAATTACACTGATTCGACTTCAATTACAATATATATTATATCTCGGTTCGAAGGACCATAAATGGATGCGCGGGGCAACACGTAATCGATATTTTGGAATTAGTTTTACGACAAAAAAGTATGGACGAATGCACAACCACTGTTAGGATGGAAATTAGGTAGCGAATCAGTAGTTGGCGAAAGGAAGGTGGCACGATACCTTATTTGATGCGATGATGATGCACTTTCACGACGATACAAGCGATTTCCACGAATTTTCACTTGGTTAAATGAATTTTGGGCGCAATGGGGGTGCACGCGCGACGACGAACGAAAACCGAATCCATCTTGAATTTCGACGACATTCCGCGGGTTGGCGCTGATTGGTGTAGCGGTCTCGCTCACACGCGGGTGAAAGGCAATGTGCGGAAATGGGATAGGGGGAGAGGAGTGCAGTAAAACCAACCTAATCCCATTAATTAGTTATACCAACATCAAAAACTAAGGAAATGACAATACATAATTTCAGTCGATCAGCGCGCAAGCAAAGCCGTTTAGGCTACAGAGCGTGCCAAAGAAATAGACATACATACATACAAACCTCCTGGGGCAGTCGGGTAAAAAAAAAACGGCTGTCTGTGATATCGTAGCTCCCGAACGAATAAACCGATTTTGATTTAGTTTTTGTGTTTGAAAGGTGACGTAGTCCAGAGTATTCTTAGCTTTATTTAATGAAAATCGTTTCATACAAATAACTTGTATGAAGTGAGAATTCTTATGAATAAACTAAAGGAAAAAAAATTACACAGTAGAGACATTTATTATCAATAACACAATAGAGGCATTTATTATCAGTAAGTCACCAATCATGTTCCAACATGAGAGTGAGAATATTTTCAGCACACCTACTCGTAAAGGGTTATTTGATGCCGCATAATTATGGGACAAGTAGGACATTTTCGCCCATGGGCGGAAAATGTAACATTACCACCCATGGGATGTAATGTAATCGACGCATTTGCTTGGGCGAAAAATCCTACTTTTGCCCCTATTATGGGGGATGAAAATAACCCTTTACGAGTAGGTGTGACGAAAATAATTTTACCTGTCTCCTTCGTCTTAAAATTGGTTAGCATTGTTGCACATTGGGTTCATTGGGTGTTAATAACATTTTATATCCAGTGGAACTGAAAAAAAATGCCGTTTTGTATGAAGACGTAATACTGCTTTACTTATGTTTACTGTGACAGCTCTATGTTGTGGCATGCCACGATACAGCCATATTACCTATCTATATCAAATCTAATTATAAGTACGTAGATAAATGTGTAATTAATATTAAAAATATTTTTATAATAGTTTATTTTTTATTGTCATTAAAAATGTCAGCACTTTTTTAACACAATTTGCCAACGTAAATTCGTACGTGTCTAATAGTAACAAACTATAGATTTGCTGCATGAATTTATAGCATGTTTCTGCGCCGCTGAGTTGTAATGCCGCTCGTTTGGAATCTATACCTTGTTGCCACTATACACGTACGAATTTACGTCGGCAAATACGAAACGAAAGCACTTAGTTTCGCGTTCTGGCGAAGAAAGGTACCTAGGTAAGCTACTGCATGTACTGTATATGCAGCTGGTAGGTACCTACCTACTTAGGTACGCATATTGTTCACACGTACCTACCTATATTTTTTCAAAACGCTTGCTTGATTGTTACTAATAAAATTTTATAGGTAGTATCTACCTATACTACCTATAACAATCAATCAACTTACCATTTCATGCTTTGTATTCTCCTCTTGTATTTTAACACAAATATTCCCTATGTATTATTACTACTAACTAACTTCATAGTAAAAACTACTATAATATTTACACACACACATAACTATTGAAATCAACAAATAAGTAGGTTACCTACATACTTATTTTGTTGATTTGAATAGTTTGTATACAATATCTTCTAATGGTTATGTCACCAACAAAAAATGCGGGAAAAAGTGGTACAGGTCCGCTTAGCACTGCGTCTCGTCCCGCACTGATTTTTTAGGCGACAGAGGGGTTGCTCACGCGATTGTTTTTTTTTCTTTTTTTTTTCAATTCAATTTTTTTTTTTAAATTCAATTCCTGTGATTTGAACCCAGGCATTCTCGACTGTAGATCCACACTTCTTTTAAATACGCTACTGTATCATTTGAAAGAGGTACCGAAAATACAGACCATATGAACTGATTGCACTTACTTAGACGTTTCCAAAATTCATAGTTGGTGGTTATAAAAATAAATATTTAGTAATAATAAAATGCTCTATCTTACCTTTTAATTTCGTTCATAAGTTCGACATTTGATTTATATGAACGCTTTTTTTAATTTTTAGTCCTCGCAACGGGTTTCTTTCCCATGACATTCCATTTCTTTCTTCTTTTTTTTTTCTTATTTTGTTGATTTTTCTTTTACAAATGATACAATTTTATAACAAACTACTTTATTACGCTATTTTAACTTAAAGTATTTTATATCTAACGAAATAAAAATATTTACGCAAACAAAATATGAAACAATGAATTCACAAACAAAACTTTACAAAAACATTAAACAATCGGGGCGGAAATAATGCGGCGAAAAGAACGACACGTCTGTATAGCATCAGGCATCGGTCCAATCGGCCAGCACTATCGAGTATCGGTACACAGGCTGTCAAGGTGGACTGTATAGGTATCTTGAATTAAACTTCAGGCTTCTTGTTTCTTGTTTATTTTTCTTCCCAGGACTGGTTAGCTGCTTGGCTGAGTGACGACTGACGACTTTGCAGTTTTTTTTTTTTTTTGTGTATGGCATCTCGTAGTTGACCTTGAGAGGTCGTGACTACTTAACCGGACTTTCCTGTGGCTGCCTTAAGCGAACTCAAAGCCTCCAGCCAGGGGCGAATTTCTTATAGTACTAAGCGACTGCACGCTAAGGGCACCCCCTGTGGGGTACGGACCTCGGCTTAGGGCGTCGCTGGGGGGAGGACAGCAAGATGGGACAGGCTGGATCTGGTTAATATTATTATTATTAATCGGGGAATTTAAAGCTACAGGCTCAGCTGCGGCGCGGGCTGGCCCTTCTTCGAGCAAGGGTCGGGGGGGACAATTACGTCGGGGTTTACGCGAGGGACCTCGGCGGCGAGGTCGGAACGTAGGTCGGTGTGATTTGTGCACTGTACTGTGGGAGGGAGGGTAATGTGGTCATCGGGGTCGGAGAGGGTATGCCTTGGACGGCGAATAGAACTAATGGTGGAGGGCCTATAACTGGCGGCCTGCACAACCAGAGGGTTGCGGTGGGTGGTGGCGGAGTCGAAGAAGCGCTTCGTGATGCGCTTCATGAACTGCTTGATGGTGGGGATTCTAAGATCGAGATGGAGGATCTCGTTTCGGACGAACCAGGGGGCTTCCGTTGCCTTTCGGAGGAAACGGTTTTGGAGGGACTGCATCCTGTGGATGTGGTGGGGTTTAGCGTGTGCGAAGACTGCACAGGCATAAGTCATGATGGGACGGATGCACGCTGTGTAAATACGCAATTTGCCCTTAAGGGACAATTTGCTGCGCGCATTTAGGACGGAGTGAAGTCTACCGAGAGCGAAAGCGGCACGCGAACGCACCTGCTTGATGTGCTCTGAGAACGAGAGATGGTGGTCAAGGGTCACGCCTAGGTATTTGGCTCGCTTCTCCCAAGGGATAGGCTTGCCGAACATGGTGAGCGGTCGGGGGGCGATGAGGTTTCTACGCTGTTTGGTGAAAAGAACAGCCTGACTTTTGTCGGGATTGACCTCGATTCTCCACTTTCTAAACCAAGCGCCAAGCTTGTTGACCTCGGTCTGGAGAGTGCGAGATATGTGGTCGTGGACTAATCCGGTGTAGTAGATGGCCGTGTCGTCTGCGAACAGAGCCAACTGCGCCTTTCTACTTTTCGGGATGTCGCTGGTGAAGAGGGTAAAAATGAGAGGGGATAGTACAGAGCCCTGAGGGACGCCTGCACGGATAGGGTGAGGGGAGGATAGCGCTCCTTCGATGCGATAGCGGAAGGTGCGGTTAGACAAGAAGTCTCGTAAGATGAGCACGAGACGATCGGGCACACCGAGTTTGTAGAGCTTATATAATAAGCCGTTGTGCCAGACCTTGTCGAACGCTTTCGCTATGTCGAAGAATACAGCACCGGTCGTAAGACCACGTTGAAAGCCGTGGCTTATGTGTTCAACGATGCGGTGGACCTGTTGGACGCAAGAATGTTGGGCTCTAAAGCCGAACTGCTGGTCGGGGATGAAGCCCTTTGTTTCCGCAAAATCTCTGAGGCGCTTTAAGATAAGCTTCTCATAGATTTTGCTGAAGACATTGAGCAGACTGATGGGCCGGTAGCTGGTGGGCTCCGTTTTCGGCTTACCGGGCTTCGGTATGCCGATGACGGTGGCCTTCTTCCACTCTTGTGGGAAGATGTTATTGCTCAAGGCTCCATTGAAGATGGTGGCCATGAGCATTATGAGGTGAGCGGGGAACAGTTGGAGCACCCTATTGGTGATTCCGTCTGAGCCGGGGGCTTTGCGAGGTTTTAGACCCTTGATGATATCATGCACTTCGTCTGGAGTGACGGGAGGCAGAGGATAGTCAGGGTCTTCAACGGGCGGGAGGGAGGCTCTACGTTCGACTTCCGCGTCGACCTGGGACAGGTGAGCTTGGTCTACTGGTTGAGAGCTAGGTGAGCATTGAGCCTCAAGACTATCGGCTAGGCATTCTGCCTTGTCGACGTCATCGAAAGCGATGGTCTTGTCGGGGCGCACCAGGGGGGGCATTGAGACGACTTCGTCGGATTTGAGTTTCCTCTGAAGGTCCCAGAACGCTCGGTGAGTGGGCTCTAACTCGCTCAGCATCTTGTCCCATCCAGCGTCACGCAGCTCCGATAGGCGTGTCTTTACAGATCTCTGTAAATAGCGCATATGGGCTTTGTTCGCGTGGTTGGGAAAGTTACTGTACGCACGGACAGCCACGTTCTTCTCATTCAACAGTTCGCGTACATCGTCCGGGAGCTTCCAGCGATCGTCGTCCATCGCCGGAACCTCCCTTGAACAGTCGTTCAGGACTGATTGTACGTGCACTGTGAATGAGTCGATCGCGGCTGTCGTGTCAGCGATAGAGTCGAAGTGGTCGGGAATGGAGTCTAGTCGGGGACCTAACGTGGTGGATTTCAGGCAGTCGCTTACTTTCTTCCAGTCTGTAACTAACTTGGTGAGAGGGGGTCTATCAGGGTCATGGAGACCTAGGCGTGGTGCCAGCTTTACAACAACTGGACGGTGGTCAGAGGAGAGTTCGTCAAGCGCCTCTATAGAATCCAACCGTAGGTTGATACTCTTCAGAAGCGCTATGTCAAGTACGTCGGGGGTATGGCTAGGGTCGTGGGGAAAGTGAGTGGGAGTCATCGGGGCGATGATGTCGAAGTTGAGGATGGGACATAGGTCAAACAGGTGTCTGCCTCTGGTGGAGGTCCTGGTGCTGTTCCAAGCATGATGTTTGGCGTTGAGATCGCCCGCTATGATAACGGAGTCACTCAGGCCAAGTAGAATGGAAAGGTCGTCAGAGAGGGGGGGAAGGGCTAACTCCGATGAGCAAACGGGGGGAACATAGGCCGATACTATGGTGATCGGTTGATGGCCACGACTTTGCAGCTAACCGCCCTCTTTTTATTCCCGTCCGCGCCCAGTGTGAGCGGGCGTAGGTAGCGGGTGGGGTGCGGCGGTGGGGAGCACGACTTGCCAATCAGAGCGCGTATTTACTCGTGGTTGTGTCGGGCGCTGTCGACAGGTTTATACTTGTCGGAGTCGTGTTCCCTACCACCTTACAATAATACCACGTGCAAACTGCACCCGCACCGTACTTATGACTAGAGCATAATACCACGTGCCTTATTTTATATGTACATAGGTTCCTAATTAATTCCTAATTTAAAATCGTTTTTATTGTTTAAGCTTAAATCTAAACCTTAATTAACATTAGTGTCTAAGCTTCGTCGTCCGTAACACAGGCGTTTACGCACAAATACGTACGTATTATGCTCGGAAGTAAGAATATACGATTTACAATAAATCCATTGATTAGATAAAAATCAGAATGATTGCATGTATATTAGTATGATTTTTGCGCGTTAAAATAATTTTTTAGAGGTAACTTCATGATTTTTTTCTATCGTATCAAATTAGTTATATTATGTTTTCAACACACTGGTGCCGATTCCCTTGTTCACAAACTAAACTAAATTTAAGTTCAGTGCATCTTTTTCTTTGTATTTCATTAAGAAGAGGACAGAAGATAAATTTTAGTTTAGTCCTGTCAAATTAATCAGCGCCTGTCACTACTCCATACAAGTTTAGACGTGATTAAAAACTTGCCTACTAAAAATACGTCAATTTACGTCAAGCGCTGATTAATTTGACAGGACTAAACTAAAATTTATCTTCTGACCTTTTCTTATTGAAATAGAAAGAAAAAGATGCACTGAACTTAAATTTAGTTTAGTTTGTAAACAAGGGAATCGGCACCACTATCTACCTAGGATATATCCTGAAGAATATCATATATTTTTCTGATTTTGTTTACTGCAGTGGATCATATAAAACTTGTGTTTAGCTCCTGTAGGCCTCTTAAACAAGATTTTAAGAATCGTGTAACTGTAATAAACCAAAAGAAATATTTGCAAAAATTATTAGATTGTTATCAAATGTCAGAATGTAAAAGTTTATCAGCACAGAACACAGAAGTACAGAACTTTAATTTTGATTTGTTAAAGAGGGATTTAAAACCAGGATCTGTAGAGATATAAAAATATTGTAGAAGTTTGATAGGGAGTTTGCTATATGCGTGTGTTAGATTGTACATATTTATAGGAAAACAACTGGTGTTTATTGATGTTGTAAAACAATAACAGAAAGAACTTAGTAAATAGCAACTTGACAACGTCAGCTGTCATAAGACAGATTACGTTGACATAAGGTTACGTTTCCTTTCAACATTATTTATTCATTCTATTCTTAGTGCAAATTAATGTTTTGAGAAACGAAGAGTTTTAATTTAATACAAATGTAATCATCACTTCCTGAATTCATATTGAACAAACAGATAATTTATGTTAACAGTTAAGTCTTTTAAAGTCACAATAAATATATTGCGACTTAAAAGACTGGTTTCCGAACGAAAGTCATGATTTGCGGTTTTACCTACTCAAAACGAATGTTTATTAATTTTAACATTACAAATTGATAACATAATAATCAATAGTATGATAGATTATTATTATTTAGATTTTACATTGCAATTTCTATGTACCAAGTTGTTTCTTAAGATTCTCAGACCTTTCAAGTGAAGTTGATATTTTATCAACTTTACAATGAGGTATCAAGTAAACACTTAATAAATTCCTAAATTATCTTTTTAAGTTTTAAAACAGTTCCACTGTATAAGATTTGTTTATTATCACTTATACCTATAAGAAATTATCCAGCCAAAACTGTATGGCGCTCCGTGATTGGTGGATACTAATATCTTATCGGATCTCAATTAAAACATTATAAATAAGCACTAGCTATATTGCTTAACTATCTCATTAAGTTTTAAAGTAGTCTCACTACATAAGTTTTGTTTATTAATAGCTATGTTAATAGATATTCATCCAAAACTGTATGACGCTCTGTGATTGGTCGAAAACGGCGGGAAAGGTTTGAAATTGGTAAAGACTATAAAAAGGGCTTGGGCAGTTTTTGGGGGGATCCTTTACGCTAGCTGTCGAACGGTAAAGACATTCGGGTGTCTGTCGTAATATTAAGCTGCTAAGGAAATCCACCGCCACTAGGAGATAGTATACTGTAAAATGGAAACTCTGGCCGGTAAGCCCAAGAGAGCTGGTACGCTGTAACGCGGAAGCTCTGGCCAAATATCATCCAGGGACTTGATACAACTGTTGTGAAAAATGGACTACCTATAAGGTTCATGTAAGTTAATTAATTATATTCTTGAATGTTGCTGTTAACTATGTTTTCTTATATGTATTATAATATGCCTTATGTGTTAAATCGAATTAAGAATATTCGTGTTCTGTTTCATTCCATTGATAAATATCCATGGCTTTGAGAAATAGTCCAAGAGAATAATGTGATAAAATAATGTATACTCATTTTAAATGTGTTGATAAAATACTTTAAAACAAGATGCCATGGAGTTTCTTGTCCTTCTTCTCCATGATGACCTAGTTTTGGAACGGACAAGTAGTTTTCTCTTTAACGTATTTAACGGACAAGCCTAATTTAAATAAATGCCTACTCTTGTCTTTCTGTGCTTTTCTTCATGAAGTCCTTTCCCTACACACTATATTCGTAGATACTTCATACACAGTAAATAACTAGTAACCAGTCTGACACTCAAACTTGCTAATTATGTGGGTATCATTATCCTACACATACAGTCCTTTTCTTACTCATAATCTGACACGTGTAATACTCGACCTGATTTGTAGCAGTGAGTTTCTTGAGTAGATATTTACAATGTGCCAGTAAGGCCTTTTATCAATGTCAGTAAATTTTAGGACTAATGTAGCAGATGTATGTAGTCATTTTTATATAGAATCTGAATCAATATTATGATGTGTTATCAGTAAAATATCATGTTAAGGTGCAGATATATGATTTTAGTGACTTTTAAATCTGTTATTACGCCTTCAATTAATGCAAGTAAGTTACGCAAAAAATGTATGTTAAACTAGACCGCATACACATCAATTATATCTGTGAATATTTTAGTATTGTAGTAAAATACTTTATGAAATAAATTCAGAAAGTAAAGTCTACCCAAATATAAAAATCGAAATTACTTCGAAACTACCAAAGCTATTTTCATGGTTTTTTTTTTTTTGTATGAATAGACTATTTTGTTATCCATAATTCTATCTGTGAATTTTTTCAAGTATTCATACTTTTATGACTAAAAATAAATATTCCCTATAAAATCGAACGGAACGGCATGCGGCGCTCTGCGCGGGCGACGGGCGGCAGTGTACCGCTGACCACTGTCACGGGTAGACGCTGACACTTTGCGCGACCGTTGTACTTACGTATTTTTTCGACAATATGGGTAGAACAACTAAACTTCTGAAAGAGAAATGACGTATACATGAAAGAAACAGGATACTGAGGTAAGTTTCTCATATATTATTATAATATAATGAGGTTAGCTAAATGTTATTTTGATAATAATTTGTGCGCGAGTATATCCATTATTTACGAGTAAGTTCAAACATAACTTTAGATCTGTATCTAATTTTTTTTTTTTTTAGGAAGATAGTAAATAATACAGATTCCCGAAACGAAAATGCGGAGAGCAAGTAAGTACCTACCTAATAAATTGTAGACTACCATTTATTATGGTTTTTTGAGGACAATCCCGTTACAGCAGGTTTGAAACTTACCTAGCTTAAAAAAAACAGGTGTAGTACATTATTAAGATTATGTTTTACTATTTTAGTTGTTGCGACCCGACGGAAGTAAATAATGATAAAAATAATGAAAGAACTGACAATGATTCCCAACATGAAAAAGCGGAGACAAAGTGAGTATTAAATTGTAGATTCTAGGCATACCATTTATTATGGTTTTATGGGGACAATCCCGTTATAGTAGGTTAGAAACATGTCTAGTTTAAATAAACAGGTGCAGCTCATTGATAAGATTATGTTTTAATATTTTAGTTGTTGCGACCCGACGGAAATAAATAATGATAAACATAATGAAAGAACTGTCAATGATTCCCAACATGAAAATGCGGAGACAAAGTGAGTATTAAATAAATTGTAGATTCTAGGCATACCATTTATTATGGTTTTATGGGGACAATCCCGTTATATTAGGTTAGAAACTTGTCTAGTTTAAATAAACAGGTGCAGCTCTTAAAGCATAAGTAAAATCAAGACATATAAATAGCAAAGTCTATCGTATTTACATTTACTATATTTCCGATGGTAATGATTACAACAGTATTCTCCGTTATTGCTGTGATTGCCCCAATGTCAACCGTACAGTGGGATGCTGTTCTCGTACAACGGCTATCATTTACTATTTTTCATATGGACGATATTTGTGCAAAATTTTGCGTCCTGCTGAGGTCCTAACAAAATTATTTGCAACCCAAAGTATTCCAGTTGTAATAAATTACAACAGCGACGATGATTAATATTTTTTGTTTCTTGTATTTTGATTAACACGAATAGGAATAAAAGTTATGATAATTGAACACTGGTTGTTTTTCTTCTCATTTTGAACAATTATTCCAATTTATGATAAGAATTACATATGTTCTAAAAAAAGTGTTGCCAAACTTCGAAAAAAAAGTGTGATGTGGTGTAGACCTTAAAGTACTGTGGTACGACACTATAAGGCGCGAATCACATTTTTTTTTTAGGTTTTGTACCAACTTTTTTTTCACGTATTATGAGTAATAAATAGTGCACATAAAGGAGCATTAGATATATTATTTTCGTGATTGTAAGTCTTAGAGAACATGAAAAAAGAAATAGGTAATGTACTCTGTAATGTAACCTAAAGGTTCGCTTTTCACTTCTCTAGCTTAATTAGTTTTTGAGATATATTACTTTGAATAGTAGTCATGCGTACGGTTATTTTTTTCCAAATCTCAAAGACAAAACGGAAGCTGGTCGCGAAATGTACATACATTGTGTTTGTACATCAAGTCGATCTTAAAACATAAGTTTCGATATATTGTAACGTTACGATTGGCCGGGGGCCAGTCGTAAGTCACGTTAAAAAAAGAAAACTAAAATAAGAGTACTTACTAATAAATATTTAAAAGATAAGACTTAATATTAAAATTTTCTATGGTTCCGGTCCGAGTGCACGGGACGTTTAGACGGCAAGATGTAGCATCGGCTAGCAGCAGCTGGACAGTGTCGGCAGGTAGTTGGTCTGGATCGGCAGGCAGCAGTGGGACAGGGCTGACAGACGAGGCGGAGCACGAAGACGAGGATCTCGCCTTCACAGTCAGTCGGCAACTCTGTCCCAAGGAGTAAAATGTCTTTTGTAAGACAAGAGGTTCTGTTCTATAGTAGGTACTTAAATTAGTGGTATTGTTGGTGAGGTTGGTGGTATGATGTGTAGTCGGAGTTAGTGTCCAACGCCACGTTGATAGAATGCCCCAATAATGATAGAGCTCTCAGTCACGGAGCGGGCTAGTAAGACGGTGGCGTAGTCCGAATCTCGCCGATACGGCCGACTGCGGAGGCACTCCACAGCACCCCACGCTCCACGAGACGAGTTTCTGGACCTCCTAAGACACACGGGAGTGGTCGGCTATGGCGTCCTAAGCCACGCGACTATAACGCCTTCGGCCTTAGAAATCTCCCAAAGGCGGAAGTGAGAGGGCCGGCGGCTATGTAAGGTGAATCACAAATCACACACACTATGAGATTCTTTAGATATTATATTTTTTACACGTTACAATTATTAGTACCTACAAGAAATAAGTAAGTAAGTAAGTAAGCTATAGAACTGAACTGAACTGTCTGACTGAGTCAGTCAACCGAGTGAACTAAACTGACTGACCTAAACTGACTGAACCCTTGTCAGGTCCGATCACCGCTTTTATAGATCCTGGCAAAGGTTCTAGAAGTTTCTGTGAAACATAATTCAAATGATTAATTTGAATGCCTGCCAGGATCAATAAAAACGGTTTACATAGCGAAGTAAGTCTGAAACTAGCTTTATCAAGGCCGGTACGATTCATAGAGAAAGAAAATATTAGACAGATGACAATTTATGATTGAAGATGTCAATGGATAAAAATATGTTATTTTACAACAAGAGAAAATTAATAATATAAAATACAGTATTCGATGTTAAAAACAGTTCATTGTGATGTTGCTTTTCAGCTGTGGTGTTCAAACATATGTAAGAAAGTTAGAGAAATAATATGATTTCATATGTTTGAAGCAAGGAAAATAGTACAGGAATTATAACAAAGGTAATTTTATAATTATTAACATAAAGATGTGGCTTTGAGTAGCAAAATACCACATTTCCCCGACAACCCCGGAAAATTTTCAACTCCATTGAAAATTTTGAAGGTTACAAATAATTCCTTAATCTAGCATACAACATCTTTTATCCTTTCATCAAACACTCTCACTCAATCACACGTAGGGGATATGGTTCACATTCAATGACGCATACTCCATAAGGAAATATTTAATTATAGTTACTAAGGCTTATTTTTTTAATTAGGTGTCGTAACCCGCACCTGTTTGAAGACCCATTGGCATTGGAGGCTTCTTTTACGAGTTGCGAACCGCTCGAAGAATTTAGGAGAGAAATCCAAGTTTAAGGATTTAAGGGAAATCCTAAGTTAAGGATAACCTAAGTTTAATGAGAAACTCATTAAGAGTTTAAAGGAAACTGAGCTTAAGAAAAACTCAAGTTTAAAGAGAGGTTAAGGAACACAAAGGCTTATTTAACGAGTTGTGTACCGCTCGAGTAATAGTTAAAGAGTTTACCCTTTAAGGGAAGAGAACGCAAGACAAGAGTTAAGAGAACTCAAGTCAAGAGTTAAAGAGAGCTCAAGAGTTAAGGAAACTCAAGAGATAAGAGAGGAGAGAGTTAAGAGAAGAACTCACTCAAGAGTTAAGAGTTAAGAGAACACAAGGGCTTATTTAACGAGTTGTGTACCGCTCGAAGGAGAATGGCTGAATAGCCGAAGATTGAAGCAAAAAAAAAATTGTGGAATACAAAATTTGCCTAATGGGTTCGGTTGTTATGAGAAAGTTTATATTGAAATATTAAAAGTATAAGAAAGTAGATAAATAATATCTAAGAAACAAAAATTGTTATCTAAAATAATAGTTATATAAAGAGT
Source organism: Atethmia centrago (assembly GCA_905333075.3). Taxonomy (NCBI): domain Eukaryota; kingdom Metazoa; phylum Arthropoda; class Insecta; order Lepidoptera; family Noctuidae; genus Atethmia; species Atethmia centrago. The sequence continues at coordinate 14,681,881 of HG995393.1, forward strand.
CAGCCAGTTTAGGTAGTCTGCACTGTTCAAGTTAAATAAAGTTTGAAGGTAAAGTCAATTGATCATTTAGAGGTCCCCTTGGGAGAAAAATACTCCAAAGAAAAAGTAAGTAAAGGTAGTAAAAAGGTTTACTACAAGAAAGTTTCAAAGTAAAAAGCTCAAGGGTAGATGATCGTCTAGGGTCCCTTTAAGAGAAAGGTACTCTTAGAGGTAGTATATTTAGGCAATTTGAAAAAAAAAAAATCTAGGTCAGAGGGAGAGTTCCAGCTCAGAGGGCAAAGAGGGAAAGAACTAAGTCCATTTAATTAATAGATTGTACAAAAGTTACATACTAGAGGTAGTATGTTTATAGAATGTAGAAAAAAAAATTCTAACACAGAGGGAAAGAAGCAGAGAGGGAGGCAGGCAGAGAGGGAGAGGGAGAGAGGCTGAGAGGGAGAGGGTGACAGGCTGAGAGGGAGAGGGAGAGGGAGACAGGCTGAGAGGGAGAGGGTGAGGGGGGAGGAGAGGGAGAGGGAATATTTTAAGTTTATTTGATAAATAGGTTGTCCAAATGTTTTATACTAGAGGTAGTACTATTTTAGAAATTTGAAAAAAAATTCTAACACAGAGGGAGAGGAGGGAGACTGCCAGAGAGGGAAGATATTAAGTTTATTTAATCAATAGGTTGTCAAAATGTTTTGAACAAGAGGTAGTACTATTTTAGAATTTTGAAAAAAATTCTAACACAGAGGGAGAGGAGGCAGAGAGGGAGACTGCCAAAGAGGGAAGATGTTAAGTTTATTTAATCAATAGGTTGTCCAAATGTTTTGTACTAGAGGTAGTACTATTTTAGAATTTTGAAAAAAGGTCGAGCCCACGCTATATATATAATGTGAGGTCTGACGATAACGAGTAAGAGAGAGGGTTTAAGAAGGGTGTAGGTTCTAGAAAGGGGTGCTAAACTGTAACTTTAGGACTACTTTCTATAACGTTAGGGCGCCAAACTGTAACGTTACGATTGGCCGGGGGCCAGTCGTAAGTCACGTTAAAAAAAGAAAACTAAAATAAGAGTACTTACTAATAAATATTTAAAAGATAAGACTTAATATTAAAATTTTCTATGGTTCCGGTCCGAGTGCACGGGACGTTTAGACGGCAAGATGTAGCATCGGCTAGCAGCTGCTGGACAGGGTCGGCAGGTAGTTGGTCTGGATCGGCAGGCAGCAGTGGGACAGGGCTGACAGACGAGGCGGAGCACGAAGACGAGGATCTCGCCTTCACAGTCAGTCGGCAACTCTGTCCCAAGGAGTAAAATGTCTTTTGTAAGAAAAGAGGTTCTGTTCTATAGTAGGTACTTAAATTAGTGGTATTGTTGGTGAGGTTGGTGGTATGATGTGTAGTCGGAGTTAGTGTCCAACGCCACGTTGATAGAATGCCCCAATAATGATAGAGCTCTCAGTCACGGAGCGGGCTAGTAAGACGGTGGCGTAGTCCGAATCTCGCCGATACGGCCGACTGCGGAGGCACTCCACAGCACCCCACGCTCCACGAGACGAGTTTCTGGACCTCCTAAGACACACGGGAGTGGTCGGCTATGGCGTCCTAAGCCACGAGACTATAACGCCTTCGGCCTTAGAAATCTCCCAAAGGCGGAAGTGAGAGGGCCGGCGGCTATGTAAGGTGAATCACAAATCACACACACTATGAGATTCTTTAGATATTATATTTTTTACACGTTACAATTATTAGTACAAGAAATAAGTAAGTAAGCAAGCTATAGAACTGAACTGTCTGACTGAGTCAGTCAACCGAGTGAACTAAACTGACTGACCTAAACTGACTGAACCCTTGTCAGGTCCGATCACCGCTTTTATAGATCCTGGCAAAGGTTCTAGAAGTTTCTGTGAAACATAATTCAAATGATTAATTTGAATGCCTGCCAGGATCAATAAAAACGGTTTACATAGCGAAGTAAGTCTGAAACTAGCTTTATCAAGGCCGGTACGATTCATAGAGAAAGAAAATATTAGACAGATGACAATTTATGATTGAAGATGTCAATGGATAAAAATATGTTATTTTACAACAAGAGAAAATTAATAATATAAAATACAGTATTCGGTGTTAAAAACAGTTCATTGTGATGTTGCTTTTCAGCTGTGGTGTTCAAACATATGTAAGAAAGTTAGACAAATAATATGATTTCATATGTTTGAAGCAATGAAAATAGTACAGGAATTATAACAAAGGTAATTTTATAATTATTAACTTAAAGATGTGGCTTTGAGTAGCAAAATACCACAATATGTAGGTTCCCAATTGGGGGCCAACTCATCATATGTACTTATCCGGCTAGACCCTTTATCAAATTAGTTTAAAGATGACCGAAATATCACTAGATAAGTCAGATCGAAAAATCACTTGCTTACTTTAAAACTAAAAGATTCAAGTGTAAAAATAAACAACTTTCGGTTTTCCTAATTATCTTTAAAACAATTGATTTTCTTTTAATATTTTATATTAAAACAAGCCTGAATCAAATAACAATGAGATAAAATCATAAATTCAGAAATATCTAATGTCTAATTCTCATTAGACATTAGATATTTCTGAATTTATTGTGGTTGTTTGTTTTTCTTTTTTTTTTCTTTGAGGCCTCTTATCTCATTTTGATCATTTTCGACTTAATGACATCGCTCTACGGAGACGATATAATAGCTCAAAAACATGTTGGGTCATAATAGTATTACTAACAAGTAACACACGTTAGTAATACTAATAAAACACGAGTTATAAAGCATCCTTACAGTAGTCGCATAATTATGCCACCTTACCATGTCACCTTGGTAATAAGCGACTGAGCAGCGATAGAAATGGACGTCTGAATTTAGAAAAGCTAAATAATGAAGTAATTATTCATTGTTAGTGGTCGCCCACTGGTCGAAATTTGACCCGCTACTTACAAATCATATAGTACCTACTAATTCCATGCTCAAACTGTCACTTTTTGTAAACACTTCCGTTCCTTTTCCAGGAATAACTCCCACAGAAAGCGAGAGGAAAGATAATACACATCAAAAACACTGCTTCTTTTGTCCTTGTGTTTCCCTGTTGGCAATATAATTTATCTTGCTGAGCTAAATCATTGACATATAAATATATGGACTGGAAATACCTACAAAAAAAAAGGTGCATACCTACAACTCTATATTGGCGCATAAAATGGCTGCCGTTGCTAGGGTTGTGTCAATCAAGGAACATGGGTGTTACTATAACTAGTATCGATACTAGTCTTACTAGATATCACGTTTGGATCATAATTATATAAAGTCCGTTGTAACAGAAAAACATGAGTAGGCTAACTTAAGTTCTGTTACCTGAGAATAAAATTTAGGTCGTGTTGTTTTCTGCACAGAAATAAAAAACGCTTCTTAATTGCATCACGTTTACGTATTTAAGTGAACAGCAGGAAGAGATAGATCCGTTGGAAGGCCATTCTATTTCATTAAGAAACGGACAGAAGATAAATTTTAGTTTAGTCCTGTCAAATTAATCAGCGCTTGACGTAAATTGACGTAATTTTAGTAGGCAAGTTTTGAATCACGTCTAAACTTGTATGGAGTAGTGACAGGCGCTGATTAAAGTGACAGGACTAAACTAAAATTTATCTTCTGTCCTCTTCTTAATGAAATACAAAGAAAAAGATGCACTGAACTTAAATTTAGTTTAGTTTGTGAACAAGGGAATCGGCACCAATGATTATAGTATAACGTTTGATTAGAAAAGTAGGCTTACACTAGTACATTATGATACAAGTGTGTAATGATCAATACAAAGTAATGATCATTGCAAGGAAATGTGAAATATGCACCCTGTCCACAATTCGATGGGGTAACTGCAGTAGAGACATTACAGTAGATGTACCAGAAACATCCGATTTTTAATGTTGCTTGTTTCACACAAAACATTTATGACTCTTGATATTGTATTATGGCGGGCACCTGAAAGAAATTGGTACCTACTAACATTATGATGATCAAATTAATTTATTTCAGGCCAAAGGGCCGGGCAATTATTAAATTAATTAGCATTAATCAATCATTTTAATACACACTTAGCGAAAATACTGTGGGAACAGAGTTATTATGTAATCTCATTACACCAAGTGTTCTATTGAAACAGCTTTCTTCAAAGTGAAGTGAACACAGGTAGCTACCATTCTTTATTTCGGGGATTAATATTTTTTTCACCAATAGCCTCTAGCCACTTTTTCTTTAACCCTTTATTTTTAGGAAAGCTATAAAAAAGGCAAGTATTTTTATCAATAATTCATTTTGGTTAGAGCTGCGCAACCAAACAAATAACAAAATGCTGACGTCTTGTTTTAGGATCACTTAAAACTCTTTGGGACGGTCTCTCAGACCGTAAACCACGGGCCGGACCTAACAAGGTCACTCGGACCGATTAAGACACGCAGAATAATTTCTGTTAACATCGCAGATTATAACCGATATCGTTTCAGCGGAGGAACTAGTTTCGGAAAGTATTACGGTACGGCGTCGCTTCGCATCGGTACAACACTATATATTATGACATATTATTGTAAACAAACGAATGAAATAATAAACATTAAAAAAGGTCTGGTATAGGGAAATGAACCCAAATATCAATAAATAACTTTAGCAATAAATTCATGATCCCGTAACATTTTTTTCATGGAATGTGTATTATTGTATGTACTATTGCATGAAAACCGGCTACTAACCTGTTTATAGACGACGTTGATTTTCATTCTTTCTTGCACTACTCTTGTTTATCTTTATATTATCACTTGTCTTTTGTCACTTCTTTTAACTTTTAGTTAATACGTGGACAATGGCGCCGATTCCCTTGTTCACAAACTAAACTTTTAAGTTCAGTGCATCTTTTTCTTTCTATTTCATTAAGAAAAGGACAGAAGACACATTTTAGTTTAGTCCTGTCAAATTAATCAGCGCTTGACGTAAATTGACGTAATTTTAGTAGGCAAGTTTTTAATCACGTCTAAACTTGTATAGAGTAGTGACAGGCGCTGATTAATTTGACAGGACTGAACTAAAATTTATCTTCTGTCCTTTTCTTAATGAAATAGAAAGAAAAAGATGCATTGAACTTAAATTTAGTTTAGTTTGTGAACAAGGGAATCGGCGCCAATGGTGTGGGTTGCATGTTTGACAATTCCTAGCTTAAGTAAATCTCTGTATTTTGTAGCATGTAACTGTTTTTTGTCCCTAATAAATAAAAAAATACACTTCACAAAACAACACACAGGCATATAATTGCTGTTTTCTAACATTCACATGCAGTTTTAAAGGTAAACTCCTCGTAATTTTCTGGCAAATCTCAATAATACAAAAAGTAAACAACCATTTGACAGCAAAGCTGCCTAAAAACTTTTTTTTTTTTGTATGGCATCTCGTAGTTGACCTTGAGAGGTCGTGACTACTCAACCGGACTATCCTGTGGCTGCCTTAAGCGGACTCAAAGCCTCCAGCCAGGGGCGAACTACTTACATTACTAAGCGACTGCTCGCTAAAGGCAACCCCTGTGGGGTACGGACCTCGGCTTAGGGCGTCGCTGGGGGAGGACAGCACGGTGGGACAGGCTGGATCTGAACTATATTATTATTAAGCAGGGAATTTAAAGCTACGGGCTCAGCTGCGGCGCGGGCTGGCACTTCGTCGAGCAAGGGTCGGGGGGGGCCAATTACGTCGGGGTTTACGCGAGGGACCTTGACGGCGACCTTGGTCGGAACGTAGGTCAGTGTGATTTGTGCACTGTACTCGTGGCCTTACTGCTCTCCTCCAAACGCCTCCTGCCGGAGGCTCTACGCGGGGGTCGTGCGGTCCATGGCCCTCTACGGGGCACTTGTATGGGCGCGCTCTCTGGCGCTGCGGCCAGCCCGCTGGTTGAGCGCGGCCCAAAGGGTCATGGCCATCCGGATGGTCCGGGGATACCGCACGGTCTCCTGCGAGGCAGCGAGCCTCCTTGCCGGATTGCCGCCATGGGATCTGGAGGCAAAATTCCTCGCGCACGTATGGGAGTGGCACGAGGAGGCGAAACGCCGGGGCGTAAGTCCGCTGCCGCAAGAAATCGCGGCACAGCGGACGGAGCTCCGGCGGGATCTCATGGCGTCATGGAAAGTCGCAACCCAGTGCTGGGCACGCCACGATTGCGGCGATAAGTCCCCTCTTTGAGGAGTGGCTGGAGAGGCGCCACGGCGTCCTCACCTTCCGCCTGACACAGGTCCTCACCGGACACGGCAGCTTCGGGAGGTTCCTGTGTCGGATAAGGCGGGAGGAAACGTCCGGGTGTCACCACTGTGTGGATCGCCCAGAGAACACGTTGGAGCATACGGTGGAGGTCTGCCCGGCTTGGGCAGAGCACCGCCGTGTCCTCGTGGAGGCGATCGGCGGCAGAGACCTCTCGCGTCCGGCCCTGGTTCAGGCCATGGTACGGAGCGAGAGGGCATGGGCAGCCGTCACCTCCTTCTGCGAAGCAGTAATGCTCGCGAAGGAGGAGGCGGGACGGTTGAGGGAAAGGCAAGTTTCGCGCCCTCTCGCCCCTAGCCGCCGCAGAAGACGCCCAGGGCGTCGGGAATCCCGGGCGGATTTCCGGCCACCGTAGGCGCGGGCTTGCGGACGGTGAGCAATGGGTAGCTCACTGTCCGGTAAGGACCAGGCCCGGGTCGACGGCGCGTCGTATTCCACGCGCGCCTCAAAGAGATGTCGTCAGCACATATAGTAGGGGTCCACTAGGGCCGATGCCTGCTGGGGTCGCGGGAAGGTACTTATGGGTCACCGAGGCCCCCGCAACACAGGCAACAGGAAGGAATACGGGTGGGTTTTAGTCAGTAAGAGTCTGACACACCCTCCCGCTCCGCCCAGAGCGGGAGAAGTTATTTGATGATTTCCCACCCTAAAAAAAAAAAAAAAGGGCGTCGCTGGGGGAGGACAGCAAGGTGGGACAGGCTGGATCTGAACTATATTATTATGAAGCGGGGAATTTAAAGCTACGGGCTCAGCTGCGGCGCGGGCTGCCACTTCGTCGAGCAAGGGTCGGGGGGGGGGGCAATTAGGTCGGGGGACCTTGGTCGGAACGTAGGTCAGTGTGATTTGTGCACTGTACTCGTGGCCCTACTGCTCTCCTGGAGGAGGGTAATGGGGTCATCAGGGTCGGTGAGCCCACGAAACTTGGCGCATAAAATGGCTGATATGCCACCTACCTACAACAGTCACTACGTCACGAAAAAATGTTACCATAATGAGCTACAACTTAAATAACGTTGTCTCTTTTTATCAAATACGATTATTTTATTAGAAAGAATGAGACAAAACGATATTTCACATTCTGTATCGTATTTCACTCATATTTGTATAAGCAAATGTATCTATAGAATAACGCGGCGCCTCCATGTTTTTCCTATCTCAATGAGCTAAATAGAGAATATTTAGCTCAGCAAGGTAAATTATATTGCCCGATCATTGTCATTGCGCGTTTCTAACGTCCATTATCGAATGTGACTTATTGACGTGAGAGATGCAACCATTCACCCTCGACGATCACATAAATTAAGACACATTCTGACATCAAGCGAATACGCGATCGTGATTTTGCACGATGATCGCTTTAAATAGGAGGACGGGGTGTTAGACCATTTGAGTGACATAACTGAAATACAGGTTTATTCCTAGTTCAGGTAGAATCTACATATTATTGACCAACCTCCATTTTAAATATAAATCAATTACTTAAATAAATAATTTTACAATTTAATTTACGTTCAAAAAAACATTTTTTTAAAACTTATGTTGAAAGTCCTCTGTAGGGGGCCATAAAAATGCAAAAAAAAAAAAATCTGTCAATGGCAATTGACAGCAAGCTGTCATTGCTGTCAAGTGTCAGTCAAGTAGCTTTTCACTAATATTTCATTACATTTGTTTTGTTCGTGCTTGAAGTATTATTGAATATTAAGGAAATAAACAAGAACTTCCGGACTAAGTAGTAGTTGGCGTTATGGTACTAACAAAATTAATTCTTATGAATTACCTGGACTGTCTGCACTACATAGGAGAGATGTAATAAGTTTAACTGTCTCCGGCTGCTGCCGTCTTACCGTCGTCCACAACGGAAGTGTTTTTATTCGCAAATGTTGGTTCGAAGAACTCGTAATTAATGTACAAACCTCGTGTTTTTAACATAACTGATACTACTTCACTTAAAAGATGGAAAAGCTGCCAATGTGTAGGATATGTTTAGTGGGGGATGCTCGCATGTTTGTAGTGGTCAACAGGAACTTGCATAACCTATATGAGAAGCTGACTGGCATTCCAGTAAGTTGAATTTTGAATTAGAATTAAATTATCTATAGTTTCTGCCTAATCCAATGGCAAGAAGGCGAGAGTTTATCTAAGTATGTATGTAAATTATCTATTAGTTACAAATGCCTTTCATACACGAAGATAGATGCGGGGAACGCTGGTCTTACAATAACTATGTACTTATATTAAGTTGCCAACCTGCCGTGAGCAAGGGTGGTGATCAATGCTCATGAAGATAAACATAAAGCACATAAAGCATTATGGACCATCAACTGTTGTCTTGGACCACATTACTATATATTAATAAAATTGAGTATTTTCACAAAATAGTGTAAGACAAATTTTGTTGCAGTTTGTAACTGAAGACAGTAGACCGATTCTTGCTTGTTTCTTCTGCTGTGCTAAACTAAAGCAATGCTACCGATTACTGAGAAAATGCCTGGAAGCTGAAGAGCTGTTCGCTCAGATGATTAATGAGGATTCTAAGGTGAGGCATTCTTCAATAACCATTTATTCTCATAATTTCGAATTCAGCATAAAGTGGAAGTGATTCCTTTCAAGCTCATAGCTATTCTGTTTGTGTGTCACTCCAACTTTATTGATATGTATGTTTTTGTCAAATGTAGGTGTTTACAATTATTACATGTTAAATACTCCACATAATACTGACAACTTCTGTATGAAATTTGTATGTGGCAGTTCTATAATGGTCCTCTCTCATGTCAGCTCGAGCTATGCAACAATAGCTTATGCAGTGGTCAGGTTATGGCCGAGTGTCCAGGGTATATTGAAACTACTGTAGATTCGTGCAGCGCCCGGCGACACAACAGTTCGCCCGTAGCCACCGTAAACTACAGTCGCACTCTTAAACTAGGGCTTACTTTTTTTATGCAACCTACTGATGTCTATGAGATTGACAAACTGATTGTTAACCTTAAGGGTGACAGTGCTGCCGGAGTTGATGGTCTTACACCCAAAATTATCAAAGAAATTAGAAGTGAAATTTTAACTCCACTAACCTACATCATCAACCTTAGCCTAAGTTCAGGTATATTCCCCGATAAATGGAAAGAAGCTAGAGTCGTCCCTATATTTAAGAATGGATCAAAAGATAACCCTGCGAACTATAGGCCTATATCACTATTAGGAATCTTCTCCAAAATTCTAGAAAAGGTAGCGAATAAACGCTTAGTTTCCTTCTTAGAGTCGAACAAGCTGATCTCCAATAAACAATTTGGTTTTAGGAGTGGAAAATCTACTGAAGATGCAGTGAGCCGCCTGACCAAACTAGTAACGTCTTATCTAGACAATAATAAAAAGTGCTTGGGAGTGTTTTTAGATCTTGCCAAGGCGTTTGACACCGTTGCAATACCTATACTCCTAAAGAAACTTGAGGTCATTGGTATCAGAGGACTGTCATTAGACTGGTTTAAAACCTATCTAACTAATAGACGCCAGTGTGTGAAAGTGGGTGGGAACACCAGCTGTCAGAAAAATATGATCTATGGAGTCCCACAGGGTAGTGTTCTCGGCCCGACCTTGTTCATCATCTACATAAATGATATACATCGCACATTAACACAAAATGCAGATATCATATGCTATGCTGATGACACGGTTATTCTCCTTCATGGCAAATCGTGGGAATCAGTGCATATAGAGGCTCAAAATTGTTTGGCTAGTATCAAATGTTGGCTCGATTACAATCTTCTTTCGTTAAATATCGACAAAACGAACTATTTGTGTTTCCATAAAACCCAGGCCTCAGCGCCTAAACTACCACTTGACATCATTATCCACTCTGCAACCTGTAACTCTTTCCAGTGCAACTGCCAGAAAATTGAAAGGGCAGAATGGATCAAATATTTGGGGGTTATAATAGACCAGCGGCTCTCTTTCAAGCCCCATATTGACCTGGTGGCCAAACGCACTAGAAAATTAATTCACATAATGAAACTCTTGCGTAACTCTGCCAATAAAAACACTCTTAACATGGTATATGTGGCACTATGTGAGTCAATTCTGTGTTACTGTATAACCGTATGGGGTGGAGTTGGAATCACCACCATGATCCAAAGCGAACGAGCACAACGATCGGTTTTGAAAGTCATGCTCAGGAAGCCTTTTAGATACCCCACAGCCCTTTTGTACAAAGAAGCCGAATTACTCAATGTCCGACAATTATATATATTAAAAATGGTACTGAAACAGCATAAAATTATAACACAGACCCCGGAATGCTCGCAGCTTCTCAAACGCCGAGTTTTCAAGTGTCCTTCAATAAGGACACGTACAAATTTTGCACAACACATGCAAGAATTCTTGCTCAGCCACATATACAACAAAGCGGAAAGAATGTGTGGTATCAGTAACTCTAGAACAAGCCAAGTAAAAAAGATTGTTCGCAAATGGCTGCTAGCCCAATCATATGGTGAATCTGAATCTCTTTTAAAGGTAATTTCATAGTACACTAGTAGTAGGCATGTGTCTACACACACTCACACTCTCTTTCACTCACAAACACTCACTCACATTCTTACACATAGTGCACATTCCCATAATGGTATGTTTACCTACTTTTTGTTTTAATCAAGAAAGATTAATTTTTATTGTTTTAATTGCACTTTTAACCTAAACAATGTTTTAATTTCCCTAATAATTAACGATTTTCATATGTATCAATGTAATGCGCATTTTCACTATATGGTAATACCACCCATTGACTCCACGAGACAGGCTCGACCTAGTGTGGAGTTCATAAGCAAAATGCTTCCTTTGCGTCTTATTTTGTTTTTGTAAACCTAGTTATTAATGTAGACTATAAGGAAATGTAATCACTGTGTTTGGCAAATAAACATTATTATTATTATTAAACTGATAAGCTACTCCTCTGTAATATTTCGTAACAAGTTTAATAAGTAAAGTTACCACAGAGTCTTCGCAGCATTTCATTTCTCTCCGTACAGACAACCCAAAGCTCACACAAAACTACCAACGTATCCTCGCTTGTGAAGGCTATTAGGGTGACTTTTGTGTAACGAAAAAAGGGTTATGCTCATGGGACTGTGATCACCAACATATTTCCCTAATACTATAATCATCTTTTTACAGCCCTATTGTTTAATAAACCAAGACCACTTTGAGCGTTACAGTGGGTTTATTAAATCTCCAACAGAGATCATAAGTATAGTTGATGAATGTCAAACAGAAAGCATTGCTATCAAAGAAGAGTTACAAAGAGAGCAACATCGAAGTAATGGTATGTTTTAAGAACATTAATAATATTATCAATGAATAGTATCATAAAATAAAAGAACCATAAAATTATTTATTTTATAGTGATCAAAAAATGTTTTGAACTACTTCAAAGTTTTGTCAATGTTTAGTTCAACTTAATGGTAACCACATAATGTTGTGAAATAAAACAAATATTATGACGAGTACCTAATACTCTTCACTGTTTTTGTTCACTTACAGAGCTAGAACCTGAAAATCTAGACAACAGCTGTCTAGATGTAGCTGATATACCACCACACCACACAGAATCAGATTCAGAAGGGGATGTGCTTTTAATGGAGCTTAAAACTAAAAAAGGATCTAAGAAAAAACTACGAGCCAGGGGGACGACAAGTAAGTATTAGTTATATAATGTATAGGTAAACAAACAACGTCCGTGTGATGCCGGACGTAAAGAATAGCACCATCCCATTTCTTCCCATGGGTGTCGTAAAAGGCGACTAAGGGACTTACTAGAGAATGGGCAGCAGCGTTCTCTATGCATATTAACACCATACTGCGATCGCCAACCCGTCTGCCAAGCGTGTCGATTATGGCAACCCCCAAATGACAAGCACTAAAAACCGGTCGAAGTGGCGGTGCTTGGGGGAGGCCTAGGTCCAGCAGTGGACGTCTTTCGGCTGAAATGATGATGATGATGATGATGATGAAGCAAACAGGCCAATGGTTCACCTGATAGGAACTGGAAGTGGTTAGAGTTACCAAAAGGGTGTGCCTGCTTACATGTACAACAGTACAATGTTGAATTCTATCAATAGGACTATATCTCGAAGTCACAAATGATAAACATCGTAATTAAATAAAATTTCTAATAACAATAACAAAACCATGGCCAGCAAGACCACTCGTACAAGCAGCACTCATTCACGTGCTCACGCTTGTGCCCCGACGCTACTGCAAGCAGTGATAAGTAGGGAGCATGACGAGCTTGCTGCCAGTTGCTCAGACAAGGATAATTAATACAAGACGCACGCAGGACGCATGCGGGCCTATTCCGCGTGCGGGAGCAAATCCGCTTGACACTTTAAAACGCCCCAACATATTAGGACTGAGTGACCCAAACTACTTTAGTAATAACTAGAGATCAGATATTCGGATGCATATTCACCTACAGTTGAGATGTTGGCTAATATGGAATGCGTTTTTGTATCGAAAACATCCCGCGGTTCCGGAATCTACAAAAGGTTTCTGATTATAGAATCGAATGTATATTTTCAAATTTTGGTCTAAATGGAATGCACTTGTTTCGATTGTAATAATTCCGCGATTCCGGAATCGACAAATTTTGTGTTATTTTCTGACTATACAGTATGTTAATTTAAACGAGGGACGTAGTCAAACCCACAATAGTTCACGCTTACATGATGCTAATAAAAATATGAACAAAAAAACACTAATAAATAACAGACAGACCATACCAAAAATTTCGCAAAAAGTCTCGCAACGTGCGTCCACCCTTGCACTAGTGATTTAATCTTATCGCAGGACATTTGCGCGGTTGAATGACTTTTAGGTATGATCAATTTTCCCTATCATACTTTAACCTGGCTTAGGACAGGCAAAAATATCTAAGTACTAAACAAAACATTAAAAAATCTTCATTTCAAATGTGAATTTTAACAACAATAATTAAGAAAAAGATATAATGAGACAAAGTGCTAAGAGAAAAAATACTAAGGTGCATAATTATTAAATTATGCACCTTAGTATTTTTGGCGTATCTAAAAAATTGGAATCACACCTATTTACAACGATTAACTTGATTGACTATTTACACATTTTTAGATGAATCTTAAAAATTGTTCAAAATGAGCACCTCCTCGTGTTATGCATAGTTCAGCACGTCTTCGCATATTGTCCTTTACGCGGTTAAGAATAAACGGATCACTTCTTACACTATTAAAAGCGTTCGTGATACGCACCTTTAATTCTTCCCTATTTGAGTACTCCGTAGCGTACCTACCTACACAATTATTTTTACTTCACCCCATAAATAAAAGTATAATGGAGTGAGATCTGGAGAGCGTGCGGGCCATGGCACGGGCCCACCGCGACCTATTTATTCACCTGTCACCAAAATTATTGTTTAAAAACTCACGTGCGCGGGCGCTCCGGGGTTGGATCTAGTATCGTTTGGCAGAAGTTGGGGGGTAAAAGGGGCTAAAGTTGGTAGGGGTTGGGTCTCCGATTACAACGCTACCACTCTTATTAAAAGTTAATGCATATTTTTCGAGAAATTAATAAAAAATGTTTCTAACCTCAAATCAGATAAGAAGCGAAAACAAAACGTTAAAATGGGCGATTGACAACCAAATCTGTCCCAGTATCTGTAATTAGTATCCAGTATCAGTATTTGTAGTCAGTCCTTGGTATAAAATGTCGGGCGAAATCGATAACACGGACCGTAAACAAAAAAACAGGTATGCCATTTGCGTCATGTGTCACTGTCATTCGTTTTCGATCATTCCGTTTTTCTTCGAGTTGCGTGAATTTTTCTGTGTTTGTACTCCCACTGATCGTATTGTAAGGGCCTACTAAACAATTATTTAAAATATCTGCCCACACATTTACACTAAACCGGTTCTGATAAGCGTCCTGTCGCGTAACATAGGGATTTTCATTACTCCACCAATGTTCATTATGCACATTAAATATCCCCATTCGTGTAAATGTGGCTTCATCGGTAAATAAAATGTTTTTGTCTAAATTAGACAAAAACCAGCGGCAAAAATTCACCCGTGGTTCGTGGTCGTTGACTCCGAGTTCCTGAACTTTAACACTGACAAGAATCGAATACTGAATACCATCCCTCAATAAGTATCCCTCGTTTATCCTAACATACAGTAGAGCCGGATGCATATCCTCCTACATAATATTGTAAAGTAGGTAGGTAGATGCCAAACTGCCATAGCAAACAACGTCAAGATGAGATAACGGACTACATAATATATTTAGAATAATTCATGTAGGTACCTATTAAAACAAATTGTTAAAAAATATTATGCTTAGTGAAATTCTGTTAATTTTCTTACATACAAAAAAAAAAAGTATGTTAGCGCCATTACATTAACAGAAAGAGACGGTAAGCATTTTACGAATGTGCGAGTGAGACGGCAAATTATACCTGCTTGTGCGCAAGTAGCTACCCCGACAAATAGTTCCCTGGCCGGTTTTTTGATCCGTAGTTAAACACCGTATAACAATTTGTTAGAATAACCAGCAACTACATACACACAGTCAACTGGTCAACTAATGGTTAAAGGGCTATTACGTTTTCAGGGTTCCGTAGTAAACAAGGAACCCTTATAGTTTCGCCATGTCCGTCTGGCTGTCTGTCTGACCCCACTGTAGCTCAGAGACGCTTAGTGCTAGAAAGCTATAATTTGGCATAGGTACCTATACATATTAATCACGCTGACAAAGTGCTAAAACAAAATCTTAAAAAAAATAATTTTCGTAAAAGATAATATCATCCCCCCCACATTACGTGCAAGGGAGGTACCTTGCACGTAATGTGGGGATATTACTTTAACTCATACACTGAGCTATTACTTTATTTATTATTTTTAGGAAAACGTATACTTTTACAATGTTTGTGAATATGTGAGCATCATGTACCTATCACATAATCAATTTATCTGTCATTGCTTTATTTTTCATTCTTTTTTTACCTATTTTGGTAGGATTAATTAGTAATTTTATTTTAGGTGCATCGTCTTCACATATAATTTTAAAATGTACATTATTATACAACATTTTGTAAAACATTTTAAAAGAGTAACGGTGGAGTTTTTGCCCATTCTTCTCCGTACGACTACCTTTTGGAAGGGGCAACTAGAATCAATTCAATTTTTTTGGAAATTTTAACGTTCTAAAGTGCCTTTTATGTGCCTATTCATTTCGGTTCAAAAATATTGCAAGTCTGTGAACACCACTGTTCTATTCAGTAGAGTTAGAGATTTAGTAAAGTGCTAATAGTTGAATGCCCCCCCTCCCCCCGCCAGCTAAACGGTTGTTTATGGAAATGAGAAAAAAATCATGGCAGTAGTACATATAATGAAATTAAAAGGAAAACTATCACGTCTAAGTAGGCTTTACAAGTTAACGCGTTATAGTGGACCAACTTAAATTTGCAGTTGGAGAATTGACCGTGGCATATATCGATGTATGGGAGAACAGGTTTTTCAACTACAATGTTAAGTTTGTTTTTGGAATAAATTCGTCCGAAGTAATCCCAGGTAAAAATCTAGTATCGTTTGGCAGGAGAAGGGGGGTGGGAGTGGGGGAGGGGAGGTTGGGGGGTGGTGCCCCTTGCCCCCTGGCACCATTCCCATGAAAAGGTAACGCACCGTTCTTGAGAAAAACAAATTATTGTAACCTAACCTCAAAACATTTAAAGTCTTAAGGGTTTAAAAAAAAATAACCTCGATGGGGATGGCGGGTTCTGAGTTCGCTTGCTCCGCTCGCTCACTAGACCCCGCCATCCCCTTCGAACCTAATCTGTCCGAGTCGGGGTGCCCCAAGTCCCGAGCTCGCTTCGCTCGCTTTTGCATCCTAAGTTCTCCTAGTAACAGTAGCAACATTGCCTTTTGTACACACATACGGTCAGTGGAAGTACAAACACAGAGAAAAAATTCACGTAACTCGGGAGAAACGGAACGATCGAAAACAAACGACAGTGACACATGACGCAAATGGCATACCTACCTGTTTTATTGTTTACGTTCCGTGTTATCGATTTTGCCCGACATTTTATACCATGGACTGACTACAAATACTGATACTGGATACTGACTACAGATACTGGGGCAGATTTGGTTGTCAATCGCCCATTATAACGTTTCGTTTTCGCTTCTTATCTGATTTGAGGTTAGAAACATTTTTTATGAATTTCTCGAAAAATATGCATTGCTTTTTAATAAGAGTGGTAGCGTTATAATCGGGGACCCAAACCCTACCAACTTTAGCCCCTTTTACCCCCCAACTCCTGCCAAACGATAACGATACTAGATCCAGCCCATGTCAGCAAACAACCAACGATCAAACAAGTAAGTAATACAATGTTTTATGTGTTTACTTTCGAGTTATATATCATCGAAATCATCAAGAGTTATCTCATGTTTTATTTACTTAAATAATTGTAGATAAATAGACATGTAACTGGTGGGAGACCAGCCCCTCCGCCGCCGTCAGAAACCACCGAATGGTTAAATTTCATTATGGGAGAGTTCATATCTGGTCTTCCAGCAGTATATGACAGTGATGCTTTGGGTATGGATTTACATACTTATTAAAAAAATTGGTATTTAGCATGTATTTTCTTCGAATTGCTTGTGATGGGGTTTATATTTTACAGAAAATACACTTTAGATGTGGTGCCAGACAACAGCAAATGTTAATTTGAATTTGCCAGGTAATAAATTTGATGTAGAGTTTAAGTATTAGGGTGTCGCAGTTCTATCACCTCGGTATTGGATAAACAGGATCTCGCCTCATTTCTTCATAATTCACTAACCTGTCCCGAGGTAAGGTGGAGGGTTAAAATAGTAAATATTATAACATTTTATTATATTAATTACAGATATGCCTAAAACAAGTTTTGTTGAGACTGATGAAGATATTGTGTTCTCCGAGTCTGAGGACCTCTTGAATGAAAATGTACCCAACAATATTGGTAAATATTATTATTTGATTGATGCATATTCTTTTGGTTCAAGAAAACGGTTTTACAACTTTAAATTTAATCCAGGACTATCAAAGTTAAATAAATTTGACTCGTCTACGCCAAAGTCTATGCTGCAAAAACAATTGTCGAAAGAGCTGTGTAAGTTAAATGTAATATATGTATAATTACGAAAAATTTCCAAAGCAAGTCCTTTATTATGTTATTTTACGTTTCAGTTTTCAAAGAAAAGAAAGAATGCATTCACTCCATTGGAAACCCGGAAGCGTATTTTTTTGCATACTGATAGGAAAATAGATGTTTATTACTCAAAAGCAGCTGCGAGCGAGTGAACATGAAACACAAACAAGACTACATGAACAGGAGTTACAATTTAAGAAAAAAATGTATGAATTAATATTAGAAAAATGTAAATATGATACTGAGAAGGCTAAAGAAGATTTAAATAAAGCAAGGAGGTACTCCTTAAAACAACTAAACTAAGTTTTATTTAATCAAGTTGTTGATCAATAGGAAAATAAAGCTCAGTATTATTAATCAAATTATATTTATTGAGGTCCTTCAGAGTTTGGTAGTGAGGACAAATATGTTGTTATGAGATCTCTTCTGTATTGCTGATCATTTTCTGTCAAAAGCACTTCCACTGTTGGGTAAATCTTCTCTATTTCTATTGCATATATTATGCAGTATTGCAGTGCTGACAATAATAGCTTGCACATAATCCAAAATAACTCTTAATTGAGAGCCTATACATGCAAATCTCCTCTTCCAAACACCAAATGTTCTACATTTCTGGTTCTGATTTCACTCTAATTGTAGAGCTTTTCAGCAGCGGTTTAGGGATCTGCCATTGGTGTTAACCTTTTGACCGCCACAGTCATGTATAGATGACAAACCAAAATGTAAGTCATCGCACCATGTGGCATGTTGTCATGAATTTAAAATATTTTTGACCGCTTCCAAGTACGGGGCGGCTGCTCTGTGCTTCTGGTCTGCCATAGCCTGTGGAAGTGTACCATAAATTACAACATGCCACACGGTGCGTTTCGATGTCGGCGGCCGGTAACGCACACGAGACACCCCTGTTGCCCCACTCCTAATAATAGTGGTTTGATTCTGTTTTCTGTTTTTTTATACCTACCTATTTTATGATTGTAAATAAATCGGTTTAAGTAATAATATTCTGTACTCTTTTCATTTCCATTTATCGTTTCACAGCAGCCCTCATTGCGTACAGGGATCGGTTTGGAACAAAATATCCACATTCTTCACAAATCCCACAAATTGCTATCGCATTGTGAGATCGCTCGGAATAAGCCTCGAAAGAGCGTCTTATGAAGCCCCACGCCAACGCTCGGGACGCACGATGATAACGCTACTGAGGTGACCGTGTGATGTCTGTAGTTTATTCCAAAAGTACCTATCTGATAAAAATGTTTAAACAAATAGATCACAACACAAATGTACCTGTGGATGTCAATTTGTGGTGCTCCTTACAAATTGAGTGCTTTGATTTGATCATTTGAATAGGTACTTAAAACCCGAAATCCAATTCTAATATTAAATCACCTTAAAGATATTTTTATTTTATATTGTGATTATTTTATAACCTCAATTTTCGTGGCTAATTTTTGAACTACAATTGTGTTTCATTGAAATAACGCAATAATTATTTTTGCTTGCATAACATTGTTAAATGGCCAATTTTCCATCAATTATTTTTGGTAAAAGTGCTGAGATACAAAGTTTGATGCCTTCTCATAGATGGCTTCCCATGAACAAGGCTTGTTTAAGACTGTGCCGAGCAAAAGCGGTAAGCGCTAATTAGGTATTTAACTTCATGCGCTCTATGCGCGATTGTAAGTGAATATAATTCTAGTAAATTATTTTTTCCTGAGCTTCATATTTTTTTCTAATTTGGTTTGAAATAAAAACAATATGTGCAATCTTTTATCTTTTAATCAATGCCAAAATTAAAACAAACAAACAAAATTTATCAAATGCTATTTATTTTAAGCTTTATGTCGATTTGTACAGAATTTATTTTGAAACAACTTTATATTAAAGTTTTCAATATATTTTACGTTTTAAATATGTGCCATAAATGTATGGGTACCTACATTATATTAAGTCAAGTAAGAAAAAACACCGGCCAAGTGCGTGTCGGACCACGCACAATGAAGGGTTCCGTAGTTGGGAAGTTGGTATCAATTTATCCCAAAACAAACTTTGTAGTTGAAAAAAATGCTACATAACATGTAACATACATCGATACACGTCACAATCAACTCTCCAACTGCAAATTTGAGTTGGTCGACTATAACTCGTTGAGTCTACTAAGCTGTGATAGTTTTCATTTTAATTTCATTATATGTACTACTGCCATGATTTTTTTCATATCTAAATCATCATAATCATTTTTAATAACCAACCATTTAGGTGGCCTCGGACACTCGACTCTTAAATTAGCACTTTAATGCTTAATGTTGCGCAAGTGGATCCTTAAATCGAATAGTGGTGTTCACAAACCCACAATATTTTTGAACGGCCTTTCTAACGATACTCAACACCATAGGGTAGACGAGAAAAAAAATATAATCTCCACATTAAAAGTGCCCTAAAGCCCCTTCTCAAGATTTTATTTTAGCACTTTGTCGGCGTGATTAATATGTATACCTATGACAAATTTCAGCTTTCTAGTACGAAGCGTCTCTGAGCTACAGTGGGGTCAGACAGACAGACAGACGGACATGGCAAAACTATAAGGGTACCTTGTTTACTACGGAACCCTCAAAATCCGTTCTGTTTTATAATAATGTTTTTTTTTATTTTCTCACCACAATATTACAAAATACATATTACATGGTATCAGAGTCAGACAAAATTTTAATATTGTGGGAGACTGGTGCCTAAACTAAGCTCTAGGCCTGTATTTCAGATCACCAGGTCTCCGCCCTTTTACAAAATTATACATTTTATTTTTTTTATGTACTTGTACACTGACAACCTAAAAGAAAACAACATTATAGAAAGATTGGTGGCTCGGATGTAAATTTTAAACTTTACATATTATAAACTAAACTTATTTTAAATAGGTTATTTGTGATGGAAGTGTGTGTGTGTGTGTGTGTGTGTGTGTGGAGTGGTGTTGGTCAGTGCGAGCGTTATATTTTTTATTATGTGACTTAAAGGTAACTTGAAGACTTGAGAAGGATGATGTAGATAGGTTTTTATTTTGTAGGGATATTGCTACAGCTGCGATATTACACCATAGAGGTAAGTAAGTTTTCAGTATCCTCATAGTTTAGTTGTTGTAGTAAGGCTGTAACTTTCTTTTTGCACATAGTTCTAGTGAGGTTAACTATGGGTGACATCCTGTTTATTTTATTATATAGAAAACCACCCAGGTGGCAAAAAAACCGCTTTGAGAATTGGGTAGTAGATAGGTGTTTAAGACGGCGGTCTACAGGGT
Organism: Atethmia centrago; assembly: GCA_905333075.3. NCBI lineage: Eukaryota > Metazoa > Arthropoda > Insecta > Lepidoptera > Noctuidae > Atethmia > Atethmia centrago. The sequence goes on from HG995393.1 coordinate 14,702,675, forward strand.
TGTACCGTCTTTTTCGATGTGAGGCCGTGGGATGATAAGTAAGTAATGAGTGCTGTTTTAATATGATGTTAAGAATAAAAAGTTGACGCACTGTCAAAACTTTAGCCTCCTTGTATAGGAGCTCTGTGGGATAGCGGTAAGGGAGGAATGAGGACACTTTCAAGATAGCTCTCTGGGCTCTCTCCAGTTCAATAATTGTAGTTTTCGGAGCACCTCCCCAGACAGAGATACAGTAGGTTAACAGTGACTGAGCAAGGGCAAAGTACACGGATTTTTTTAACTTGTCATCAGCTACTCGTCTCAAGGTTTTGAAAATATATATCAACTTGCGTAACCTGGTTTTAAGTGTATCAATGTGTTGCTGGAATCTAAGGGTACAATCGATTGTAACTCCCAGATACTTAACGTGTCTAGTGGCGCAAAGGTGAGTGCAGGTACACATATTCTCTTCGTGTGGTTCTGGACAATTGTGTGTTATTATTGTGTAGGGCGCTGATGAGTTTGGGACGTTAACGTTTGCTTTAAGAGAGAAGGTCATATAATTGGTTTTCTCCGCGTTGAGTGTCAGAACATTACTGCGTAACCAATTTGACACCATATTAAAGCCCGATTGTGCGTATGAGAAAACTTCATCCCATGTATCAGCGCTAAAGAGGAGCGCCGTGTCATCTGCAAATGTAATTATCCTACCCTCGGGGAGTGTGAGCATACCCAGGTCATTAATATACATAAGGAACATAGTGGTTTTATAGGTACATTATGGACCGTATCAAACAGCAGGGTGGTGTGATAATAAATACAGTATTCATATGTTAGATTTTATAACAAGGGACGTAGCTTACACTAATATTTATACTATCTACTAATCATTACAATATTATTTTAAATCCACGTCACCGTTGCTTATAGCTATGGCATATTCCTCTTTAGCTGCGTCCGCGATGCTTTGTTCCTTGGCCAATTCCCATAGCCCACAAACCTTACTATGGCATTTTGCATACAATTAATCACTCATACAAGGTATGTCAAGAGAAGCTGCAACTTAGTCCAGACCAGAGAATCCCGTACCTATAGACATAAAACTGCTTACTGCGTGGTCATTTAAATTGAGGTCTGCGGAATTTTCTAGAACTTTACAATTTTTGACTTCAAGTTTTATGTTGCACATTTGACAAGTGAAATGAAATTTTGAAAGAAACTCTTTTCGTATCTCTTTAGTCATTTTTAAATAGTTTAAATTACAACCAAAGGCCGAGTTCTGATTAGCAATATATTGAAATTGTTCATAAATATACGCAAAATCGACTATTCTGTTCCCATTTGTCACAAAAACTTCTTCTTGGTTGTCGGTTTCTTTCTTTATAATTATTTCAGAATTATAACTATGTCTTCTAGCAATTTCTGAAATTAAAAAAAATAAATTGTGAAAAACAATTAAATAAGTTTATCATATTACATTTTTTTTGACCCATTGTCAAAGTCTACAAATGCAGAAGGTCCCATAAAAAGCTCAATCGGATCCTAAACTTACATTAAAATGATTTTCGCGTTGCTGTACAAATACATTTACGTTTGACTGTTCTTCATTTTCATATTTTCGGACTCTTTGAGTTGGGTATACTCTTTATCTTCTTCTATATCATTCCAAACTATTGACCTAGATTAAAACAAGAAAACATTGTCAATAAAGTAGAAGTGCAGAAACAATATACACTTGATAATCATTAGTGCCATATCGCTATAATATAAGAGTACAAACAATAGAACCGCCTCAAACAGTCAAAGGGCCCCGCCGGTTGGCTGTGCGTCTTGCAACTAGTAATTGCAAACATTCTTTACATAAGGTATCTATGCGATACATAGGTGCTTACCGTTTTAAGTAAGATTATCAATAAATAATAGTATTTATAGGATTTGTGAATCTAGCTCCAAGAGACAGAGAATCAAAAACTGGAAGATGATACATACCGATTTAGAAGAACCGCTTTTTTCTTGAATTGGGTTCTTTTCTTTCTATAATACCTCTCCTTTCGCTTTCCCATTTTTTCTAATACAATGGTTAAATATTTACTAAAACAATAGTTGATACTATAAAACTTATGTAAGTATACAAAATTTCAACTCATTCGATTTACAGAATTACTTACAAGATAAAAATCAAATTAAATTCAAAATATCGAAAATGTCACGTACCTTATTATTATTTTTTTTTTTATTTGTGATGGGTTTGCTCTTGACCTTAGTCTATGTCAGAGGCGACAGAAACAAAGTCGACGATGGAGCGAGCTTACCCAGAAGAAGCCTGTTCACTCTCACTTTGAAGAGATTAGGGTTATATGCGTTCGGAAACACAGACGCAGGCAGAGAGTTCCATTCCTTTGCTGTGCGCATTATAAAAGAAGTTTGGAAACGCTTAGTGCGAGTTGGTGGGATAGCCACCAGGAAGGGATGGTAACCTGAAGTGCGCCTAGATGACCGATAATAGAAGGGGGCCGGTGGAATGAATTATTATGCTATGCAGCAGCGTGTGTTTACACTATAATTCGCGATCGATGCGCTCGCTCTGTAAAGTGACGTGACGACGCTCTGAGCTCTCGAGGACGACTGAATTGCTAGTGGCGCGTGCCACCGTATTTAGGCGGCGCAGCGCGTTCATAGTAATTTTGTATGGCAAATTCGGAGCGCGTTTTGAATAAAATTATATTAAATTTTCTAGACAATATTATAAAAATATGAGACGCAAAATTTTAAGATAACATATTAGATATTTGGTTGAATTAACATAGTAACATAATACACAATATCTACAGAATATTTCCATTGAAAAATACATGAAATCCCCTGAATGCCAACACGCGTTTTTGTAGATTTTTGCTCAACTTCATATGAAGCCATTTAAAAAACTATACCATATTTCATATGTTTGTTGCGCAAACATTGTAAACACATTATCCATGGTAATAATTATGTAGAGTTTAATTGTGTAAGTTAACAATTTTAGTTAATATCAACATAACCCTAACTGTCCTATTTTCGCTTTGTGCTCGGTGTAGACTTAAATCAGTTACTACTTTTGGAACAGACAAACAATACAACAGACAGTTTGTAAAATGTTGTACTTCATGTCTTTGATGATAAAGTGTATTATTTAATGTCACCAGAAATTCTTCCTTTTTGGTCCTAGAGTGAATCATGCAACCCACTATTAATTAGATTCGTGTGCATGTCAATCTTCTTCCTACATTGTACTTACCATATTTTTTTTACAGGAGTGGTGGTTGCGAAGAAACAAAACCTAGACAGACGAGAAATAAAACTAGAAGATGCAGTAACAGCCGAGCAAACGAAAAAAGACAAGTTTGACTCGAACGTTATCCCGACATCGACAACTCAAAAACGTACGTCCAAACCTGGCACTTATTTTAAAGAGCGTTACAAATGTGATCAGCTTGTTTTTAATCGAGTAAAAAAAGTCATACTAAATACTCGTACACATAGTGGCGAAAAACCTTACAAGTGTGATGTATGTCAGCGCAGTTTTATTCAAAACAGTTATTTATCACGACATATTCGAATACACACTGGTGAAAAACCCTATAAGTGTGATGTATGTCAGCGTAGTTTTAGTCAAAAGAGTAATTTAACAAAACATATTGGTATACACACTCGTGAAAAACTTTACAAGTGTGATGCATGTCAGCGTAGTTTTAAAAGAAAGGGTGGTTTAACAAAACATATTCATGTACACACTGGTGAAAAACCTTACAAGTGTGATGTATGTCAGCGTAGTTTTAGTGCAAAGAATAATTTAACAAAACATATTCGAATACACACTGGTGAAAAACCTTATAAGTGTGATGTATGTCAGCGTAGTTTTAATAGTAAGGTTACTTTAACACAACATATTCGAATACACACTGGTGAAAAACCTTACAAGTGTGATGTATGTCAGCGTAGTTTTAGTGTAAAGATTAATTTGACACGACATAGTCGAATACACACTGGTGAAAAACCTTATAAGTGTGATATATGTCAGCGCAGTTTTATTCAAAAAGATCATTTAACAAAACATATTCGTATACACACTGGTGAAAAACTTTACAAGTGTGATATTTGTGGTCGTAGTTTTAGTCAATTCCACCATTTGAAAAAGCATATTCTAATGCACATGGGTGAAAAACATGTAGAAGTGTGATGGTAGCATGATGTTAACCTTTCAAATGAATGTGAGAGTAGTTTTAACCAGTTCTGTCATTTGAAAAGTCGTATTCTAATGCACACTTTTGTAATGCAAATCTTATAAGTGTAATGAATACCAGCGTAGTTCATAAGGTTCATGTAATAAATTGTTTGTCTCCATGGTAAATAAAATATAATATTTCAGTCATACGTTTATTTCTTGGTTTTTTTTACTTTACAATTTCCGTTGCTCACCTTCATTTTTGACTCATATCTTGTCCCTGTCAGTTATTGTCTATCATAGACAAAACTGGCTGTCACCCATAATCATCTCCCTCCCCCCCTTTTTACACAACAAAGTATTCTAATAAACTTCTATTCTTAATCTAGACCATCCGCGAAGTCCTTAAATTTAGTGGGTTTCCTAATGCGACGTCCACTACGGCTTACATTAACAACATCACTATGATTTGAGCTGTCAACTAATACTTTAAGTGTCCTAGACACATTGTTATATATAGGATGGCCAAAAAGTCGTGGATCAAACGCAACTAGGGGTAAGATGGGGTCATCAGTTGCAAAAAAATGTTCTACGGGAACTGTCCCTTTGAACGCCAGACTCCGGGTACCTAAGTTCTTATACACCAATGGTGTATAACGCGACATTTAAGAGATTACGTTCAACCCCGTACGTGCAGAGTTATAATTGATTTTGTGTTTTTATGAGAAAATTGACTTTTTTTACTAAGTCTTATTAGAATTCGAAAAAATCTATATCCTGTATCTTTTATACTTATAATTATCACTAGATTGGTACTGATGAATCCTTGCGTTAGACATGCTATTTATGGTTGTTTATTGGGTGTGTTGAAGATAATATTAAGTTTTACGAATTTTTTTTTCTCAAATCATAACTTTTTATTTACTTTGGACCCCACTGTGAAAAAAAAATACTTTACCGAAAAGTGACCCTATATTACAAGTTTTGGCGCATGCAATAGGTATTCTGAAAAGGTATAATACATGGACATAAGTGGCTCTAATATCTTTCTAGGACGAAGAAACAAAACAACGATTGTGAAATAATTGTTTAATAAAACAACATTTTACAATAAATGCTCAAAATTCCTGCCCATAATACATAATCTGCACCGTCTAATAAAATTCCTACGTAACCTACGGAATGCACCTCTGTTGTTAATACGAAGGCGGTACTGAAAAATTTCGGGAATCAAGGAAGTGACACAACATTACTATTTAAAAATGTATTTATTGTTTTTCGAAGTATTCTCCGCGAAATTTGACACATTTTTCCATACGATGGAACCAATCATTGAAGCAACCATTCCATTCGGAAGTTGGGAAAGTATAGAAATCATTAGGGCTTAGGTCGGGGCTGTACGGCGGATGGTCTAATAATTCTATGTTTTCTTGCTCTAAAAACTCTTTTGTTCTGTGCGCGGTGTGAGAACTCACATTGTCGTGATGGAGGATGATGCGGTGGTTGCAGTTCTCTTTACGGAGTTCAGAAACGACCTGTGGCAAACAAATGCTAGCATACCATTCTGCATTAACCGTTCTTTGTCCCTCAAGAGGAATAGTCGTAACATGGCCGGTTTTGGAGACAAACGTGGCCACCATTTTTTTTGCAACACTCCGTGAACAAACAATTTTTGTTGGCTTTAACTCATTTTCGAACACCCAAACTCGTGACTGGTTTTTAGTTTCGGGTTCGTACGCGTATATCCAGGATTCGTCACCTGATACGATGTTGTATACAGCATTTGATGATCCTGCGGATCCTGCGTGGAATCTTTCGAGAGTTTTGACGCACCAAATAACGCGAGCCGCTTTTTGCTCTTCACAGAGCGAATGCGGTACCCATCGGGAAAACAACTTTTTTACACCTAATTGTTCATGCAAGATTATTTGTATTTGACTCATGCCAATGTCTAAAGTTGCCTGAATTTCGCGGTATGTCACATATCGATCTTCCTCAATCAGCTTACGCACAGCATCAACGTTTTCTTGGGTGACTGCAGTTTTTGGACGACCTTGACGGGGATCATCACTGAGCTTGACACGTCCACGTTGAAATTCAGCAAACCAGCGATAAATTGTGGTTTCGGATGGGGCTTCATCACCAAATGCAGAAATCATCCGGTCAACACACTGTTTTTGTGTTAAACCACTTCGAAAGTCATAATAAATCATCGCTCTTGAATTTTCTCGAGTCAATTCCATTTTCTCAACGACTAAACAAGTTTGACAAAACCTTGTGACAAGACCGAGAATCTTTTTTTAAATAAATAAATAAATGGTATTCGATTTTTAAAACCAAGGAGTTTTCAATTAAAAAGTTTTTAATATGACAGGAACAGTGGAAATATTCCATTCCCGATACTTTTAGTGCAGCCCTCGTAACTTGTACCCTAGCAAATTCGAGGTTTTGTCGTAGTTGTTCGATATTGTTCTTACCTTGATAAACTATTTCTTTAAAATAGCCCCAAAGAAAAAATCGAATGTATTTAAATCAGGCGACCGGGGTGGCCACGTAATAGGTCCGCCTTGACCAATCCACCGGTTGGGGAAGCGCTCGTTCAAATGTTCTCTAACTGCTCGAGCGTAGTGAGCCGGGGCGCCGTCGTGTTGCAGCCACATTTCTGCTATTCTTGCTTCTGGAACCTCAGCTTCGTAAAGAATTTGGTTTAAATTATTTTGTAAAAAAAATAAATACAGAGCACCATTCAGCCTTGCTGGCATTTCATGCAGAACCAACTGCTGGCCAATTATACCAGCCCACATGTTTATACCAAACAGATGCTGGAATCATTTCATAATAATAATAATTAATATGGGGGTTCACTCTGGAGTAAAAATGTAAGTTGTGGATATTGAATTCTACCATTCTTCTAAATTTGACTCATCTGTCCATAATACCCTTAATATCCTTGTTGAAGAACTGCAAATCCTCTCTGTGGTGGTATCTCAACATCTCTCTGCAAAACCTCACTCTAGGTTCATAGTCACCGGGCAGCAAAGCTTGCACACTTTACACGTGGTAGGCGTGATATTAGTTTCTTTTAATGATATGTTGCACCGTCGATATTGGAATCCCGAGATTACGGGATATTTGGCGTTGTCTTATACCAGGATCCAATCTTAATTCTCTCAGCACTTCATCTTCATTTTCAAGTCGCACCACTGGTCTGCCTGCTCTCGGAGCATGCTGACCGGGTAAGACTCCCTCCATGTACGAATTATGTACGCGCATAAAAACTCTGTAGTCCGGAAAACGATCACGTTTAGGGTAGCGTTGACGATATTCCCTGGCAGCAGCCCGGGCATTGCCGTCGCAAAAGCCATACAGGTAATGCATTCTTGCATACTCCCGTTGGGTGTATTCTCTCCTCGCAACAGCCATCTGTCCACTTTTGTAGCCAATCCGTCTGATTCCGAATCTAGTCGGATTCACACAGCACTGGTCACAGGTAGGCAATCTATCACAAGTCCGAAAAACAAAGCGTAGGTCAAAGGAAAGAAACTGATCACAAGTCGTCGTAAAACCGAGAAACAGGATACGTGCGTAGTCATAGGCTGGAAGCGAATCACTAAAGAACACTAAATATTCTAAAGGAAGATGCTCTCGCGCATACCCCGGCCACCGCCCCGCCTAGCCCGGCCTTTTGTTTCCTAGAAAAGATATCGCTACCTGAACCGACGGGCGAACTAGCCTTTTATTGACAAAGGATGAAATGGTTAGTGTAAAAGAGAGGCAGAGACTTGTCATTAATTGTATTAGTTCCAGTTTATTTTTAAATAGGCTTAACCGAGTTTTATGGTTAGGTTAACTTTGGCCTTACTACGAATGATCGTCCTCGAAAGATATCAAAGCCACGCATAGCCATGTGTAATACCCACGCAATAGAAAAAAACAGTGGAAGTGCCCTTAGACTTTCTTAGTACGGGAATCAGTGTCGCAAAACTCACACAGTTGCTAATTAAAATGTACATTGCAATACACAGAAAACGATGATGATGGCTACGAATTATAAATGCAACTTTGGCGAAAAAATTAAGTCTTATTACAACTCATGAACGTTGTTTTTATTTTACATGTCAAAATTAATGAAGACCATGTTTCCATTTAACAATCAAATTCGAGCAATCAACAAAGAGTTCAGCTTTTCAACGCTAGAGGGCGCTGTAAAAAATTTACTCTATTTGGCACGCTAATGTCATTGAAATAGATGTCATATTCGTATGCATCTGTTATGTATTTTTCTACTCAGCTATGGATGAGGACAAGATATCGATAATTTAATGTAGATGTTTGTACAATGTAATATTCAAATCTTTTATCTTATGTAATGGACTAAATTTTATGAATAGGAATTGCGTTATCATTTAAAAATCTGTAGCCTTTTTTTGAAGTTTGTAAATTGTTTTCATCAAAATGCTCGGAACAGATTGTACTTGATTTTGACGGCATCCAGTTCTGTCTTCCCGTGCTATCTATTTCTCCTTGGTAAAAGGATCTTTGGGAAAACTGAAATATTTACTTATTAGTATTAGGTTCTTATTTTTGAGCCCTACGTCCAGCCGCGTAAATAATGATTGGGTTATTTGTCAGAATATAAGTACTCAGACTCAAACAATTTATTTCAATTAATCGAGAAGAACAACGACGAGTACGTAATATGTCATGGTTTTTTTTCTTTGTGTATGGGAAATCATCAAATAACTTCTCCGGCTCTGGGTGGAGCGGGAGGGTGTGTCAGACTCTTACTGACTAAAACCTACCCGTATTCCTTCTGTTGCCTGTGTTGCGGGAGCCTCGGTGACCCATTAGTACCTTCCCGCGACAATATGTCATGGTAAGGTATAAGGTTTCACTATATTCGACATTGGACTTCATTTACGCATAATTTGATACTAATTTCTCGTAATTTTATTTGCCAACGAACTCGTTGCCGCCCGAAACTCCTGCGATCTCTCTCAGATCCAGAAGATATTCTACGCGTATCCGGAGATTACGCAAGCCCTTGAATCATTCGCGAAACCCAACCTGTAATGGATATACGAAACCAAGCACGAACCAAACCCCGATCCCTAAAGTTCGGTAAGGCTTCTTTGCAAATGGCATTCAAGGCCAACGCGATGAAATCGCTGCGATCCTCCGTGACCATCAGATAGATATTCTCCTCTTACAGGAAACTTTCTTAAAACCCAGCCTCCGAAACCCGTCAATTGCCAACTATCGCATAGTTCGCAATGACAGGACGAGATGTCACAAGGGTGACACCCTAATTTATTATAAAACATCCTTGCACTGCATCCCATTAGACCCGCCCCCTCTCTCACGCTTAGAAGTGTCTATCTGTAAGCTAGGCATGACTGGCCACCAACCGATCACCTTAGTATCGGCCTATCTTCCGCCCGTTTCCACATCAGAGCTATCCCAACCCCTCTGACGACCTTTCCGGCCTACTTGGCCTAAGTGACTCCGTTATCATAGCGGGCGATCTCAACGCCAAACATCCTGCCTGGAACAGCACCAGGATCTCCACCAGAGGCAAACACCTGTTTGAACTATGTCCCATCCTAAACTTCGACGTCATCTCCCCCGATGTCTCCCACTCACTTTCCCCACTAGCCTAACCCCTGACGTACTTGACATAGCGCTTTTTACCCAAGTAACACATCATAGCAGTATAACGGCCGACTTACAGCATTTCTGTACCGTTTTCGCATTTTGAGTTAGTTCCATAGTAGCAATACAAACGTTTATACGGCTGCTGTAATGCTTATTTGGGCACAAATTATATGGCTTGAGATCCTAAATAGGTTCACAATAGTTATTTAATTGCATTACAGGCGCATTATATTAGCATTATTGTGGTCAAACGAGGTATCAAGCGCATTAAATAAGCATTATTACGGTCAATGAAGTTGGCAATCGCATTACAGAAGCATTATACTAGCAATATGATTGATAATAAAGACGCTAACAGCATTACAAAATCATTGGACTACCATTAGAATGTAGTAAAAGAATGATTGGAGCTATTTATGTGTTTACAGTTAGAACTTAAATAAACCCTAATCATTGCAAAAACATTTATCTGACGGCGGGAGCGTGGGCGTAGCGATGATAGGGTCACCATCATCGTTCCTTGGTGCGGGTTCCATGAGGTAGGTGGGTACTCAGGCAGACCAGTAAAACGTAAGTTGGATTACAGAATCACAGTATTCACGTTTAATTAACAAGTAGTAGCAGTAGCAAGGAACAAGGGCTTGTACGGTGAACGTGACAGTTTCGATCGTATGATCTGCACTATATGACGTCAGCTACAGCAATGTGTTTGGGAATCTATCCCGCGTTTTTGAGCGACTCTGTCCACGTGTAGGTATGGCGGGAAAAAGCGCCACCTCACGGCGTTCACTGTACTAATAATAATAATAATTTTTGTTTTATATATTTTTTTATATCCTAATATTTAAAAATAAAATTATAATATGTGTGTGTGAAATAAAAGATAATAATAATAATAATTTATTTCAGATTTCTCCATATAAATTGTTAGTAATACGAAAATTCTTAAGAGCTAATGTTGAAGAAATAATGCCAACTGTCAACGTTTCGGCACAACGATTGTCGGATCAGGTGCGGGAAATGCAGAGTAGCCATGTCACCCCCCCGTCGCAGACTGTTGTAATGAGGGGATTGATGACAGGGCTACAAACGTAAGTACCCAGTGCAATGAGGAATTGAGGAGTGCTTCGAGAATATCGGTTTATGTCGCCCGAACTTAGACCACGCTTACCTCGTTTACCCATGCATAAGAAAAATAGGGCGCTGGTGGCAGTTCTGGATTCGTAGTTGTCAAACTATTTTGATGACTGCGAAGACCTTACTGATACTCATTCGATTCTGTACTGCGCAGCTGTATCGGCATGTCGTGTAGCTCACGTTAAATTTGCTAATGATTGTAGAGCTACACGACCGAAACCAACCGTACCAGTTTGGCAGTGCAGAATTGAGCGTCGTATTGGTGAGGCCAGAGTGCTTATCGGCAAACTAATCTGCTTTAGGGAGGGCAATACTCGCCCTAGAGTGATGCGCTTTGTGAGGCGGTCGTTCACAGGGACTGATATCAGCCCTCAGGACTATATTTCCCGTGTCACAGAGCGCATCAACTTCCTGAAGCAGGAAGTATATGCATGGGCGAACCGTATTCGTAGGTATAAGCGGCGAGTAGAACGATACACTCAGAATCGCACCTTCCAGAGCGATGAAAGGTGGGTTTATAGGGGTTGGGAGCGACCGGACCAAGGTGTGACTGACACGCGCCTACATGATACAATGTTTTCTTTCTGGCGCAGTATCTGGTCGGTGCCTGTCAGTCACACCGAAGGTGATTGGGCTCGAGAAGTCGAGCGAGCTTGCGATCCAATACCAGAAATGGGGGCTATTACTATCTGCCCCCAAGATGTAGCGTGTGTAGTCCGTCCGTTACCTAACTGGAAGTCCCCAGGGCCGGACGGGCTGCACAATTTCTGGCTCAAATGGTTTCTAAGGTCGCACGTTCGCTTGGCGGCTCAGTACCAGACTGCTTTGGAGTCTGGTTCGCTACCCCAATTTCTAACGACAGGAGTTACCCACCTGCTCCATAAATCAGGTAGCACCGCGGAACCCAAAAATTATAGGCCGATCATGTGTTTACCGACGGTCTATAAAGTTCTTACATCTATTTTGAGAGCTAAAATTAACAAACAGACACCAACTCCATCATGTCTGCCTCTCAGAATGGATGTAAGAACGGGTCCCGCGGTACTAAGGAGCTAAGGAGCTACTCCTCATTGATATGGCCATTAGCCAACAGGTTCGTCGTTCCAGAAAGGATCTGTCGACATGTTGGATAGATTATAAGAAGGCCTATGACTCGGTGCCACATACATGGCTCATAAGGGTGCTGGAGTTATATAAAGTAGATGGCCTCTACGCACCTTCCTGATGTCATGTATGGGGCAATGGAGGACGGTCCTTCGCTATCCAGGATGTCGAAATATCCAGAGGAATAGCGAGCCGATAAGGGTCGAGCGAGGCATATTTCAGGGCGATAGTTTGAGTCCGCTTTGGTTCTGCTTAGCCTTGAATCCTCTAAGCACACTGCTGGAGGATTCAGGTCTAGGCTATCGGTTGAGGAGAGGTGGTCAGGTTATATCTCACCTCCTCTACATGGATGACCTAAAACTCTTTGCTTCTAATAATTTGCAACTGATGGAGCTACTGAAAATAACTGAAACTTTCAGTAGCGCCATCAGGATGGAATTTAGAGTGGATAAATGTGCGGTCATGCATGTAAAGCGAGGGAAGATTGTGGAATCCGTGGGAACCCAACTCTCGGATTCCATAAACCTTAGAGCCCTCCCCGCATCCGAAACCTACAAGTATTTGGGTATGTCGGAAGCGTTGGGCAATGTTACTGACATGAAGCAATCGTTGAAGGAGCGCTTTTTTGGCCGCCTGAAGAAAGTATTTAATAGTCTTCTATCAGGCGGAAACAAGCCTTCAACGATGGGGTCATGCCCGTTTTGATGTACTCTTTCGGCATACTCAAATGGACTCAGACTGAACTCGACGCCCTGGATAGGAGGGTCCGTACGCTGCTGACTGCATATCGAATGCATCACCCACGGTCGTCGATAATGAGACTGTATATCCCGCGAAAGTGTGGAGGTCGAGGCTTTTTAAACGCTAAGACCCTCCACAATCGCGAGGTATGCAGTCTCAGGGAATATTTTCTAGAAGCCGACGTGGGGATGCATCGAGATGTGGTCGCGGTGGATAAGGGCCTCACCCCACTCTCCTTGGCTAAAGAGAGCTGGCGCAAGCTTGTAGTGCTTGACACTAACGATCGCAGGGAGGTATGGCAGAGTAAGGAACTTCACGGACGCTTTTTCGGGGCCCTACATGAACCTTATGTAGATTTCCAAGCGTCCGTAGCCTGGCTACGTTTCGGTGACCTCTTTGGGGAAACTGAAGGTTTTGTCTGTGCCATTATGGACGAAGTTATCATGACGAAGAATTACTGGAGATTTATTGTGAAGGACGGCACGGTTGACGTGTGTCGGGCATGCCACCGTGCGGGAGAATCAATCCGACACTTTATCTCCGGGTGTTCTCGTCTAGCTAACGAAGAGTATTTGCATAGACACAACCTTGTAGCCAAGATTATCCATCAGCAACTTGCTCTGAAATACAGCCTTGTAGAATCTGAAGTGCCGTACTACAGGTATGTGCCCGACCCAGTTCTCGACAATGGAAATATCACATTGTACTGGGATCGATCCATCATCACTGACAGGACTATTGTTGCCAATAAGCCTGATATAGTGGTGGAGGATCGAACAGAGCGGCGCGCAATGATTGTTGACATAACAGTCCCTCATGACGGGAATCTCGTGAAAGCCGAGAAAGATAAACAGATCAAGTATCTTGACTTGGCTCGCGAGGTTGTCGACATGTGAGATGTGGATTCAGCAATCATTGTGCCTATAGTCGTATCAGCTAATGGCTTAATTGCCAAGAGCCTCGACCAACACCTAAAGAGGCTCACGTTGGACGGTTGGATTAAGGGCTTGATTCAGAAAGCGTTACTTCTGGACACGGCTCGCATTGTCAGGAGGTTCCTCTCTCTGGAGCCCTGACCGCCGGTAGCTTGGACCCTGTTCCCGATACTGGTGGGCTACCATTTTTTTATATTTTTAAATGTTTTTATATATCCTAATATTTAAAAATAAAATTATAATGTGTAAATAGTGAAATAAAATATATAATAATAATAATTTATTTATTTCTCAGTTTATGGTACATTGAGATCTTAAATTGAACATTGTTTCACATAAACTACCATTGCTGGTGTAGAAATATTAATTATCAAGCTAGGTACATGCGGATCAGAACCAGGTACATTATACGAATATTATATAAAATTATGTTTTGTATTAAGAGCCATTTCACAAAATTATTGCGCTCGAGTTTAGGTAAAAGACGGCAGTATTGTGTATGTGTGCGCAGCTATCCACACATACACAATGCAAGCAGCGTAGCGCGAGTGTTGAGATGGACTAAACGGTCTTGAGCCTTTATAATCGTAATGCACCATGGTTAGAGATTTATGAAAAAAGTTGTTTTATTTATTCAGTCTACTAAAGCTTTCTAGACTAATAAAAAAAACACAAATATATGTTATGTAAAGTATGTAATAAAAATGAACTGGGAAAAATCACATATCATTTACATTATATGAATTCGTAAAAGCATTGATTTTGCCTTTCTAGGGTCTATGATTTCGGCGGCAGAGACCTCTCGCGTCCGGCCCTGGTTCAGGCCATGGTACGGAGCGAGAGGGCATGGGCAGCCGTCACCTCCTTCTGCGAAGCAGTAATGCTCGCGAAGGAGGAGGCGGGACGGTTGAGGGGAAGGCAAGTTTCGCGCCCTCTCGCCCCTAGCCGCCGCAGGAGACGCCCAGGGCGTCGGGAATCCCGGGCGGATTTCCGGCCACCGTAGGCGCGGGCTTGCGGACGGTGAGCAATGGGTAGCTCACCGTCCGGTAAGGACCAGGCCCGGGTCGACGGCGCGTCGTATTCCACGCGCGCCTCAAACAGATGTCGTCAGCACAAAGTAGGGGTCCACTAGGGCCGATGCCTGCCGGGGTCGCGGGAAGGTACTTATGGGTCACCGAGGCCCCCGCAACACAGGCAACAGGAAGGAATACGGGTGGGTTTTAGTCAGTAAGAGTCTGACACACCCTCCCGCTCCACCCAGAGCGGGAGAAGTTATTTGATGACTTCCCACCCTAAAAAAAAAAAATTCTAGCAATACACAATCTTGGTAAAACTTTGGTAAAACCTTTTCAGTCGGTCGATATTTAAAAGTTTACGTTCGTTTAGAGGTATAGCTGTATCTTTTTGAAGTAGCAAGTTACAAACATACAATTTCTGTTATCGAATCTGACGTTCCACTTGTACCCGGTACGGTGGTGGCGTGTCTTCTAAAGGTACTATCCTCCTCTACTCGATTCATGCGATTTCTCATTCTGAAATGAAAACAAAATAGCTGTCAAGTTTCAATATCTACGAATAAATATTTTTTTTTATCAATAAATGATTATCAAAAACATCAATATTTTTATATGTCGAAGTGTCAGTGTATACAAATCCTTAAAATTGTAATTACGGTTTTATAGTTCATGTCGATATGTACTTATTTGATCGATTACTGTGTACATAATATCGCAATCGAATCGCAAATTATATATATCTCGCTTCTGTTGCTTTCTTTAAGGCTGCAGAATTTTTATTTTTCCTTTTTTTGACACAATGGTATACACAACCCTTTCGCTCCATTGCTAAAACTAATAAAACAAAAATGTGTAATTATTCTCAAACTACTAAACTAATACTTAACTTGATAATAAATTAAACTCTTACCTTATGCAAAATAAATACGAAGTGAATCAAAATGTTGTAGTCGTAGTATAATAATTCGTTCACAATACGTGCGCTCGAAAATCGAGACGCTGGAAAATTTGGCGCAGGTCCTACCTCGACCGGCACTCACGCCGTACTAAACGGTTGCCCGCTTAGTATCGGAATTTATTCTAATTTAGAGTGATTTTAATAACGATATTATGTCTAATTAAATGAAGGGATTTTAATAAAACTTTGGAATTCGGTTTGTTAAAAACCATAGTTTATTTCGCCAATAAAAAAAAATGTAATTACGCTTTATTTAAACCAAAAAATCACGATTTATTAGCGATACAAAACCTAAAAATTGGCATAAGACTTTATTTTTTTACTAATTAATGTTATTAAGAATCGATATTCTAGTACTGTATGTGTCGATCAAATTATATTTCTGATGCTTTATGTATTTTTTTCAGTTAAATTTATAAATATTAATGATAGATATAGGAGTTTGAAATTGACTCGGCGATGATATTTCAGTAAACTGGTTGTGGGAGATTAATCACCACAAAGTAAACAAATAAGTTTTTGTAAATGTGTTACATGAAGTGTCAAAAAGAAGGATTAGTCTATTTTTTACATGTATCCACCAATGTCAGAGTATTACCTAAGATGGTAAATTAGGCGACTGAAATCTGCGATATTCGCGCGAAAACGTGAAATGGCTCTTAAGTTCATAAAAATTCAATAATTTTAGTGATAAATTAAAAGACTGGTTATATTACAAACTGCATTATTTATAATGTCAAAATATTAATAGTTAAAAATTTAAAATATAAATCGAACGTCGAAAAAATAAATCATAATGTCAAAATATAAAAGAAAATGTCAGAATAAAAATTACAATGTCCAAGAATTCATAATAATGTCAAAGTACTAATGTCATTATTAAGATCTTATTAACAATGTCAAAAAGTATGATTTAAAAATTCATTGACGGAATAAAAACACATGTCTAAGAGCCAAGCAAACATCTTACATTTAAACTTATTAACACCAGTAACATTCTCAGGGCAGGTGGTAATTTATTATAAATTTTAATTGTCATACAACTGACATTTCTTCTGTATAATTGCAACCTCTGAGCAGGTACTAGTAATTTTCCGGCATTTTTTTTGTTCAGTCTTTCGGAGATTTGTTCATTCAATGGAAACAAATGCTGGTATTTTTTTACAAATAGACAGACTTCTAAAAAATACAAACATGGGAGTGGGAGAATTTTTAATTCCTAAAATAATGGCCTGCAATGATCCAAATATTCTGCTCCACTCATGGCTCTGACACATTCTTTTTTGTACTATGAATGCTCTTTCCACTTCCACTGAATTACCCCCTATCACTAGGCCATAACGCAATACTGACGAAACATTCCTATGATATGCATTTAGGACTGTTTTTTTACTGGACACTAGGTCTTAACTTGCGAAGGGCATATACAAACTTATCAAGCTTACAGCACACTCTGACTACATGTTCCTTCCAGTTCAATTTGTTGTCAATTACTATACCTAAAAATAAAGCTGATGATTCTGGTTGCAGAATTACATTATTATGTGTAATTGCTGTTGGTATGACTGACAAGTTACATGTTTGAAATTGAATTATTTTAGTTTTTGCAATATTAACATGAAGATTATTCTCCCCCAGCCATCTTATCACATTACTTAATTCATTGTGAGTATCGATTTCTATGTCAGTTTTGTTGGAACATTTTATTGTCAAAGTAGTATCGTCAGCAAATTGGATACATTCATATTTTAAACATTTTTTGAGGTC
Source organism: Atethmia centrago (assembly GCA_905333075.3). NCBI lineage: Eukaryota > Metazoa > Arthropoda > Insecta > Lepidoptera > Noctuidae > Atethmia > Atethmia centrago. The sequence goes on from HG995393.1 coordinate 14,720,168, forward strand.
ATTAATATATACTATAAATAGTGGTGGACCCAGTACACTTCCCTGCGGGACGCCAGAACAATTAATTTTTAATTCGAAGCAATATGTCGTCATAGTATTATTTTCTATCCTAGAGATAACAGTTCTCTGTTGGCGATTAGATAAATAGCTTTTAAGCCAATCATGCGCTTTACCTCTTATGCCATATTTCTATAGCTTGTAGAGTAGTCGCTCGTGTGATACAAAATCAAATGCCTTGCTCATATCTAAGAATACCGATAAAGTAGTAATTTTTTTATTAAGAGCTTCGGTAATCAGTTTCACTAAAGCAAAACAGGCTAGAGTACCTACTTTTTTTAACTGTTTTTCCTAAAACCAAACTGACTCTCCACAATTAAATTGTATTTAGTTACAAAGCTATTTATTTTGTAATGCATTGCTTTTTCAAATATTTTTGCAAAGATTGGGATCAGTGTAATAGGCCTATAATTGCCCATATCAGTACAGTTGCCCTTTTTGAAAAGTGGTTTAATTATAGACTCTTTTAGTCTAGATGGGAACACACCTTTTTCAAAAGAGAGGTTTATTAGATAGCTAAGTAGGGATGCTATAATTTTCGCGCTTATTAATTTAATTATTTTAGTGGTTACTCCGTCATATCCGGTAGAGTTTGTATTGTTTAATGAATTAATTATTTTAATAACGTCAAATTCATTTACGGGAGTCAGAAATAAAGTATTAATATATTTATTTACATAACCAAATTACAAGATGATTATCGACATTAACTAAATTAAGCTTAAAAAAGGCCCTCGGGGCATTGTACCGAGGATGCTGGCGGCATTTCCTCGCTGAATTGCAATGCTGATGCGTTGCGCGAGAAAGCCGCCAGCTTTTCGGTCACCAGTTACATCAACTAGACGTTTCGCGATTTCCGCAAATAACTTATGCGCACTGGGACCCCACGGACCGAGGGTCTCGACGCCAAAGGGCACAAAGTTGTACTCTCTGCCAAGGCCTCCATATTTAATAACTTTCAGATTTTCGGCATTTTCTGCCGCTGCACCCGCTTTAGAAAAGTATTTATACTATTGTCAATGTTAATGTTGTTTACGTCATGATCGTTATTGTTGGTTTTTTGTGTCAGCTCAATGAAATAAGTGTTAAATTGGTTACATATGTCATTAGGATTATTATTTTTTTTTATCAAGGATTGTTAATTCATTTATATAGTTGCTATTATTAGGTTTGTTTAAATTATTTTTTATGATTGACCATGTTGCTTTATATTTATTTTTTGAATTATTTAAAAAAATGTTGTTGTTTATCTACTGGGATTTTGATATGCATTTTTTTAAGATTTTAGTGTAATTAAGGTATTTTTTCCTGTGATAACCTTTACTTATAGCATCATGTTGATATTGGTAATATAATGCTCTCTTTTTAATGCATGATATTTTTAAACCCGTTTTTTATGGGTTTATTGTTCTTTTTAACGAGGATTTCGGGAAAACACAATTTATAGAAGAGCGTCAATAGGTCGTGGAATGTATTGAAAGCCTTATTGCAATATGTCACTTTGTAAATTTCAGTAAAACTTAAGGCTGTTAAGCAATTTAAAAATTTTGTTATGTTGTCCTTACTCTAATCCCTCTTCTTATCATACCAGAATTTTATAGGTTTTGATTTATTATTCGTCTCTTGGAGGTAAAAGGTTAACGTTTGACCGGAATCGTGATCGGAGAGAGCTAAATTATGTGTACTGCATTTCAAATCAAAAGAGGGAACATTACTGACTATTTGGTCTATGCTAGTATTTTTCCTAGTAGGCATTCTAACATGTGGTTAGTACCACATGTTAGAACCGTTCAACCAATAAGAAATAAGAGACAGTTTGACAAATATATAGAAACCAACAGGTTGTAATTATTCGATAATGTTGTTGACTTGAAATCGCTTGCGACGACACGGCCAAATTGATGAGTCACACGTCCTCGTGTGTATCTGTAACAAAATTCTCATTTGTAGCAAAACACTTGCTCGGCTTAACTTGACTACAAGGTAAACATAAAAAAAGAAGTTTGAAAGATACCTCACAATCACAAGTAAACTTAAGAGCCATTTCACAAAATTATTGCGCTCGAGTTTAGGTAAAAGACGGCAGTATTGTGTATGTGTGCGCAGCTATCCACACATACACAATGCAAGCAGTGTAGCGCGAGTGTTGAGATGGACTAAACGGTCTTGAGCCTTTATAATCGTAATGCACCATGGTTAGAGATTTATGAAAAAAGTTGTTTTATTTATTCAGTCTACTAAAGCTTTCTAGACTAATAAAAAAAACACAAATATATGTTATGTAAAGTATGTAATAAAAATGAACTGGGAAAAATCACATATCATTTACATTATATGAATTCGTAAAAGCATTGATTTTGCCTTTCTAGGGTCTATGATTTCGGCGGCAGAGACCTCTCGCGTCCGGCCCTGGTTCAGGCCATGGTACGGAGCGAGAGGGCATGGGCAGCCGTCACCTCCTTCTGCGAAGCAGTAATGCTCGCGAAGGAGGAGGCGGGACGGTTGAGGGGAAGGCAAGTTTCGCGCCCTCTCGCCCCTAGCCGCCGCAGGAGACGCCCAGGGCGTCGGGAATCCCGGGCGGATTTCCGGCCACCGTAGGCGCGGGCTTGCGGACGGTGAGCAATGGGTAGCTCACCGTCCGGTAAGGACCAGGCCCGGGTCGACGGCGCGTCGTATTCCACGCGCGCCTCAAACAGATGTCGTCAGCACAAAGTAGGGGTCCACTAGGGCCGATGCCTGCCGGGGTCGCGGGAAGGTACTTATGGGTCACCGAGGCCCCCGCAACACAGGCAACAGGAAGGAATACGGGTGGGTTTTAGTCAGTAAGAGTCTGACACACCCTCCCGCTCCACCCAGAGCGGGAGAAGTTATTTGATGACTTCCCACCCTAAAAAAAAAAAATTCTAGCAATACACAATCTTGGTAAAACTTTGGTAAAACCTTTTCAGTCGGTCGATATTTAAAAGTTTACGTTCGTTTAGAGGTATAGCTGTATCTTTTTGAAGTAGCAAGTTACAAACATACAATTTCTGTTATCGAATCTGACGTTCCACTTGTACCCGGTACGGTGGTGGCGTGTCTTCTAAAGGTACTATCCTCCTCTACTCGATTCATGCGATTTCTCATTCTGAAATGAAAACAAAATAGCTGTCAAGTTTCAATATCTACGAATAAATTTTTTTTTTATCAATAAATGATTATCAAAAACATCAATATTTTTATATGTCGAAGTGTCAGTGTATACAAATCCTTAAAATTGTAATTACGGTTTTATAGTTCATGTCGATATGTACTTATTTGATCGATTACTGTGTACATAATATCGCAATCGAATCGCAAATTATATATATCTCGCTTCTGTTGCTTTCTTTAAGGCTGCAGAATTTTTATTTTTCCTTTTTTTGACACAATGGTATACACAACCCTTTCGCTCCATTGCTAAAACTAATAAAACAAAAATATGTAATTATTCTCAAACTACTAAACTAATACTTAACTTGATAATAAATTAAACTCTTACCTTATGCAAAATAAATACGAAGTGAATCAAAATGTTGTAGTCGTAGTATAATAATTCGTTCACAATACGTGCGCTCGAAAATCGAGACGCGGGAAAATTTGGCGCAGGTCCTACCTCGACCGGCACTCACGCCGTACTAAACGGTTGCCCGCTTAGCATCGGAATTTATTCTAATTTAGAGTGATTTTAATAACGATATTATGTCTAATTAAATGAAGGGATTTTAATAAAACTTTAGAATTCGGTTTGTTAAAAACCATAGTTTATTTCGCCAATAAAAAAAAATGTAATTACGCTTTATTTAAACCAAAAAATCACGATTTATTAGCGATACAAAACCTAAAAATTGGCATAAGACTTTATTTTTTTACTAATTAATGTTATTAAGAATCGATATTCTAGTACTGTATGTGTCGATCAAATTATATTTCTGATGCTTTATGTATTTTTTTCAGTTAAATTTATAAATATTAATGATAGATATAGGAGTTTGAAATTGACTCGGCGATGATATTTCAGTAAACTGGTTGTGGGAGATTAATCACCACAAAGTAAACAAATAAGTTTTTGTAAATGTGTTACATGAAGTGTCAAAAAGAAGGATTAGTCTATTTTTTACATGTATCCACCAATGTCAGAGTATTACCTAAGATGGTAAATTAGGCGACTGAAATCTGCGATATTCGCGCGAAAACGTGAAATGGCTCTTAATCAGAATAAACTTCAATTATTGTACAGTAAACAATACACAAAAGCACACAACACTAATATGATCCGGCCGCTCGGCAGCGTAGTCTTATTGAGACCCAAACAATAGTCTTATTCAGACCCAGACAATAGTCTTATAGACCTAAACAGTAGTCTCACAGAGACCCATTATTAGTCTTATTAAGACCCAAGCAATAATCTTATAGACTCAGCCACCATACATCTAGCCGCGCATTGCACCCTGAACGACTCATAAAATCGCAGTTACAACTACGACCAGACTGTACAGTTTGATTAAGAAGAGGGCAGGTAGTTACTTAGTCATTTTAGTCGTGTATTCCCGTTCGTCCCACCGACTTTCGTCCCCGTCGTGGGACGAACGGGATTTACAAAAATAATATTAAATTTGTTCCCGATCGTCCCATTGGGGATTTTAGAGGGACGAATGGGAATATGTTCTTAGATTAGTGCCATTCGTCCCACTAAATCATTTTGTACGTAAAATGTTTAATCGTTGTTTCGTAGTTTACTTTCAAATTTGTCGTGATAATACATGGCTCTGGTGGGATGCGTTTAGGGCTTTCATCCCGGGAGTCTCGGTCTCGAAAATTTCGAGAGTCTCGACGATTTTTTGATATTTTCGAGACTCGAGACTAACAGTTTCGGTCTCGGGAATAACTAGACTTTTGAGACTGGAGTCACATAATTAACAGTATTAAATAATCTACTAAACCAATATTATTTTTTTTATTATGGTTACATTTATATGGCAATGGTAACACTGTAAAGCTTAGTTATCTGTGGAGATTGAATAACCTTGTTGACGAACAACATTATGAACATTATAAACATTATGAAAGTGTGAAGTTATTAGCTGCCATGTATTCGTTAGAAGATAAATTAAAAAGTATGTTAAACATGTAAAAAGCATAAGCTATCAACTAAATATTTTCATTGAGTTGTGGCATTTTATGTTGTACCTACTTAAGTTTTCGCAGTAATTCTATGGCATGACGGCGTTTTAATTATTTTCCTTTTTCTTAATCAACTAACCACCGATTTAACATGGGCTATTTGACACATTATTGATTTTTGCTATTTTGAGGTTATATTGTGGCCGAGTGGACGTATTCTGGTGGGCTTTTTTTATCGGTTTTGTGTGTGGTAATGGGCTTTTTTTTATTGTTTTAGACAAAAGCATGTCTTATTGCGATGTAATTGCTAAAATGCATGGTAAGTCTTCGGTATGGTGCTATTTTTTGCGAGCCAATGATAATGCTTCTGCTAAATGCAAAACATGCCACAGAATATTAAGGACTTTAGGAGGGAATACTAGTGGTCTTCATAAACATCTTAAGAGTACGCATAACATGATATTGGAATAAGGAAGGAATAAGGAAGAAATACAACTTGCTTCATCATCTGATTATATCGCTTGCACACCTTCAACAAGCAAATGCACGAGTGAAGAGTGGAGCTTATAAACCACCCGAAAAAAAAAGCTGAGATGACGGATTTCTTTCAGAGAGTTGACGGTATTGAAGTTAAAGTTTCGAGAATGGCTTCCCTGGATGGAATACCATTTCGAACTTTTGTCGAATCTAAAGATTTACGCGAGTTGTTTAAAAAAGCTCAATACACTTTCACTGCGCACCCGCATAAAGGGGAATAGACTGATTGAGGCAAGTATGTTACAATACTTGTTCAGTCCTTCTCAGTTTTTCGAAAAGAAGCTTGATGCAACAGCCTTTCAAACATTAAGCAACAACGAAATTAATTCTAATTCGAATTAGTCTTTAAAGGAATTGTACGAAAGGTTAAATAAATCCACAACCAAATGCAAATGATTCGTCAATTGTGAAGCTCACAAGTTTGTCCTCGGAAGAACAGCTGGAATATGAGTTTCAAAATTTGTTAAAGAAAGGAAAGAATACGACATCTACGTCTAACCATGATTTGCAAACAACTCTTCACGTAGGAAAAGCTCTCTTTGAAAATGAGGGCGACAGAGGGAAATACCTAAATTATTGCTACAACTATTGAATATCAATCCCCCCACAAGCGTTGAAGCAGAGAGAGCTTTTTCCAACGCGGGTTACTTTTGCAATAAAATTAGATCTTCTCTGTCAGAAACCACACTAAATGCCCTTTGTTTTTTACGTGTCCATTATAAAAATGAAAAAAAGTACAATAACTCTTTAATTTTTAATTCGCGTTTGTTAATAAAGTACCTACTTCATTGAAATATGTTGTTTTGACTGTCTATTTGCATAACCTATAAGTAAAAATCCTAGTTTTGAAATGGTCTCGAAAGTCTCGTTTTCTCCGGGAATTTCGAGACCGCATCGAGTCTCGTTTTTTTTTCCCGGGACTTAGTAATGCATCGAGACTGAAAGCCCTAGATGCGTTGGTGATGCCGCTAGTTAACAAAAGAGTGCCGATAACATTGTGTTATTTGCGTAAACCCTGTTGGTTTACCTGACATTCTCTCCCTTTAGTATCCTTAAATTAGACCGGTCGGGTTAGTGTTGACAAAACAATGGAACTGCACGGGTGTGAATGTAATAATATATATTTTACACGAATTCTGTGGAAAACTACTGGTGTAAGAACATTTTTTTAATAAATATCATTAGATAGCCTACTTAATTAATACTATTTGGTCTCATGTCTTATTAATTTATGCTACTCGTAATTATGTTGGTATCATGTTTGTATTCTATTTTATTATACACATATTATTAAATACCAGATGTGAATTGAGTGCTTTCTCTATAATTTTAGATATTGACCACAATTTCTAAAATTATAGAGAAAGCACTCAATGCACGTCTGGTTGACTTTCTGAATACAAATAAAGTTCTAGCACATAATCAATTTGGATTTAGACGTGGTAGGTCGACTGAAGATGCAATTATTGATCTGACTGAGCATATCAGTAGGACACTAGACCATGGCAACAAATGCATCGGCTTATTTCTTGATTTGTCTAAGGCTTTTGACACTGTCTCGGTGCCCATCCTCGTCGATAGACTAGAATCCATAGGCATAAGAGGAATTGTTCTTGATACTTTTCGTAATTATCGAGCGGAACGAAGTCAGTCTGTTAAGATTGGTACTCTTGCCAGCAATGAGCAGTTTGTCAGTTACGGTGTACCCCAGGGCAGCGTGCTGGGTCCAACGCTGTTCTTAATTTACATTAACAATTTATGCACGTTAGCTCTGCCTCATACCAAAATCTTGTCATATGCCGATGACACAGCACTTCTCATTGATGCTCCGAACTGGGAGCAGGCTAAAGTTTATGCGGAATACATTTTTAGAGTTGTTATGAATTGGCTATCTGGCAATCTCCTAACACTTAACCTAGACAAAACATCATTTGTATCTTTCTCCCTTTCGCAAAAAAGTCAACCTCAACCAGAGACGTACACAATTCGGGCGCATTGCTGTGACTCTGCCAACGCCTATTGTGACTGTCTCCGCATTAAAAGGATCTCAAATGTAAAAATTCATTGATGAACTCGTCCCCCGTATTCGTAAACTCGTTTTTGTTTTCAAGAAACTCAGATCAGCGGCAGATCTTAAAACACTGAAAACAGTTTACTTTGCGCTGGCTCAATCTTTGCTAGGCTACTGTATCTCCGTCTGGGGTGGCACCTTTGCAGTTAGTATGTTACGTCTGGAGAGAGCACAAAGAGCGGTCCTTAAAGTCATGTGCGGGAAACCCTTCAGGTACCCTACCGCACATCTCTATAAAGAGTGTGAGATCTTAACTGTTAGACAACTCTTTGTGCTTCAAATAACATTGTGCAAACATGCCACTACTCCACACTACCTACGGCTACGAGAAGGCAAGCGCAAAAGAACGAGACTGTGTAGTACGGAGATACATAGAACTGCTCTTGCTCAGCGGCATTATTTATCCAATACTGGGTGAGTTTATTGTAAACCCGTGAAGGGTTTACAATAAACTTAATGCTGTTCTGGATATATGCCTACTTAACTGACAGCAATGCAGGAACGCTGTAAGTGACTGGCTGAAGGGTCTCACCTACGAAGAATCTGAGAGTATTTTACAGTTAGTGGGTTGACTGACTTTTGCACCAAGGCATATTCACTCATACCTTCTGAACTTTTGGACACACAATACAAAACACACACACACACACACACACACACACACACACACACACACACACACACACACACACACACAAACAAACAAACACACACACACACAAACAAACAAACACACACACACACACTTACTCCGTTTGTTTATATCTTTATTTGTTTATGTTAATTGTAATTTTGTATTGATTAGAATTTATTCAAAATTTAATAATTGTTTAAAGAACTATCCATGTTGGTCCGGAGGAAGGTGATGGCATTCGTGATACAGGGTAATCCTAGTACGAGTGCCAAAGCACTCCTTTGACGACTAAGTACACATTGCATACGACCAAATTAGTTTTAAGGAGATTTACTGTACCCCTTGTTCTAGTAATAAAGATTATTATTATTATTATTTCCTTTATTCCACTTAAAAACATATCATTTACATTTTTAAATATTTTTATAAAAATATAAAAAAAAACATTTAAAAATATAAAAAATAGCAGCCCACCGGTATCGGGAACAGGGTCCAAGCTACCGGTGGTCAGGGCTCCTGAGAGAGGAACCTCCTGACGATACGCGCCGTGTCCAGAAGTACCGCTCTCTGGATTAAGCCCTTGATCCAGCTGCCTAGCGAGAGCCTCTTCAGGTGTTGGTCGAGGCTCTTGGGTATTATGCCATTAGCCGTCACGACTATCGGCACAATGATTGCTGTATCCACATCCCACATGTCGACAACCTCGTGAGCTAGGTCAAGATACTTAATCTGCTTATCTTTTTCAGCTTTTACGAGGTTCTCGTCATGCGGGACCGCTATATCAATAATCATTGTGCGACGCGTTAATCGATCTATCACCACTATGTCTGGCTTATTAGCAACAATAGTCCTGTCAGTGATGATAGATCGATCCCAATACAACGTAATATTGCCATTTTCGAGAACTGGGTCGGGCGCATACCTATAGGTATGCGCCCGACCCAGTTCTCGAAAATGCGTACTATAGTACGGTACTTCCGATTCCACAAGACTGTATTTCAGAGCAAGTTGCTGGTGGATAATCCTGGCTACAAGGTTGTGCCTATGCAAGTAGTTTCCGTTAGCCAGACGAGAACAGCCAGAAATAATGTGTCGGATTGATTCCCCCGGACGGTGGCATGCCCGACAGATGTCAACCGTGCCGTCTTTCACAATATATTTCCGGTAGTTGTTCGTCATTATAACTTCATCCATAATCGCAAAGACAAAACCTTCGGTTTCCCCAAAGAGGTCACCGAATCGCAACCAGGATACGGACGCTAAGAGGTCTACATCGGGTCCATGTAGGACCCGGTAAAAGCGCCCGTGTAGCTCTTTGCTCTGCCATACCTCCCTGCGGTCATTAGTATCTAATATTATAGGTTTGCGCCAGTTCTCGTCAGCCAAGGAGAGCGGGGTGAGGCCCTTATCCACTGAGACCACATCTCGGTGCATCACCACGTCGGTTTCTAGGAAGTATTCCCTGAGACTGCATATCTCACGATTGTGCAGGGTCTTAGCGTTTAAAAAGCCTCGACCTCCACACTTCCGCGGGATATACAGTCTCATCACCGATGACCGTGGATGGTGCATCCAATTTGCGGTCAGCAATGTGCGGACCCTCCTATCCAGGGCGTCAAGTTCCGTCTGAGTCCATTTGAGTATGCCGAAAGAGTACATCAAAACCGGCATGACCCAACCATTGAAGGCGCGCACCTTGTTTCCGCCTGATAAAAGACTATTTAATACTTTATTCAGGCGGCCAAAGAAGCGCTCCCTCAGCGATTGTTTCATGTCGGCGGCGTTGATGCCTAACGCTTCCGACATACCCAAATATTTGTAAGTTTCGGTTGAAGAGAGGGATCTCAGGTGTATGGAATCCGAAAGTTGGGTTCCCACGGATTCCACAATCCCCCCTCGCTTTACATGCATGACCGCACATTTGTTCACACCAAATTACATCCTGATGGCGCTACTGAAAGTTTTGGTTACCTTCAGTAGCTCCATCAGTTGCAAATTATTGGGGGCAAAAAGTTTCAAGTCATCCATGTAAAGGAGGTGAGATATAACCTGACCACCTCTCCTCAATCGATAGCCTAGACCTGAATTCTCCAGCAGTGTGCTTAGAGGATTCAAGGCTAGGCAAAACCAAAGTGGACTCAAACTATCGCCCTGAAATATACCTCGCTTGATCCGTATCGGTTCGCTATTCCTCTGGATATATCGACATCCTGGATAGCAAAGGACCGTTCTCCACTGCCCCATACATGACATCAGGAAGGTGCGCAGAGTTGCATTTACTTTATATAACTCCAGCACCCTCATGAGCCATGTATATGGCACCGAATCATAGGCCTTCTTATAATCTATCCAACATGTTGACAGATCCTTTCGGGAACGGCAAACCTGTTGGCTAATGGCAATATCGATGAGAAGCAGCTCCTTAGTACCGCGGGATCCGTTCTTACATCCATTTTGTGAGGCAGACATGATTAAGTTGGTTTCTATATGTTTGTTAATTTTAGCTCTCAAAATGGATGTGAGAACTTTATAGACCGTCGGTAAACAAGTGATTGGTCTATAATTTTTGGGTTCCGCAGTACTACCTGATTTGTGGAGCAGGTGGGTTATTCCGGTCGTTAGGAACAGGGGTAGCGACCCTGACTCTAAGGCTGACTGGAACTGGGATGCCAGGCGGGCGTGCGATCTTTGGAACCACTTTATCCAAAAGTTGTGCAGCCCGTCCGGTCCTGGAGATTTCCAGTTAGACAACGGACGGACTGCATGAGCTACATCTTGGGGGAGGATGGTAAGTGCCCCCATTTCTGGTATAAGATCGCACGCTCGCTCGATTCGCTTAGTCCAGTCACCTTCGGTGTGATTGACAGGCACCGACCAAATGTTTCGCCAGAAGGAACATATGGGCGTCATCATCCGGTAGGCGCGTGTCAGCCACACCTTGGTCAGGTCGCTCCCAAGTCCTATAAACCCACCTTTCATCATTCTGGAATGTGCGATTCTGAGTGTATCGCTCCATTCTCCGCCTGTATCGACGAATACGGTTCGCCCATGCACAGATCTTCTGCTTCAGGAAGTCCATACGCTCTGTGACGCGGGTCAAATAATCTCGAGAACTTAGAATATCAGTCCCCGCGAACGCCCGCTTCACAAAGCGCATCACTCTAGGGCGAGTATTGCCCTCCCTGAAGCAGATTAGCTTACCGATGAGTGCTCTAGTCTCACCGATACGACGCTCAATCCTGCTCTGCCAAGCTGGTACAGCTGGTTTTGGTCGTGGAGCTCTGTCACTGTTGGAAAATTTGACTTGAGCTACACGACATGCCGCTACAGCTGCACAGTATAAGATCGAGTGGGTATCGGTGAGATCTTTGCTGTTGTCAAAATAATTTGACAGCTGCGAGTCTAGAGCACACACCAGCGCTTTGTTTTTCTTGTGCATAGGCAAACGAGGTAAACGTGGTCTAAGTCCAGGTGGAGTGGAGCGGTACTCCCGGAAAGCATCATCTAAAGCACTCCTCAATCGTACGTTGCATTGAGAACTCACGGATATAGCCTCATCATCATCCTCTTCATCAGCGTGATCGGGTCGCGGTGAACCGCCGGGTAAATTTTGCATTTGCACCGCGACCAGTGGCGAAGCAGGCGAAACATGGCTATTCCGTGATTCGATACGTAGTCGATCTAGTACGACGTCATCCAGCATATGTTTACGTTGGATGACCCGCACCTGATCCGACAGTCGTTGCGCCGACACGTTGTCAGCTGGTTCAAGCACCTGAAACAGAGAGAGCATCCGACCACGGTACGCAGTCAAGTTACTTCCCCCCTCTGTAGCCCCAAAGAATGCGCGCATGACATTTTCGTTGAGAGCTTGTGTCCATCTCATGCGCTGCACACTTCCACCGGGAGCGGGGACCCTATCAGAGGCCGGTGGGCCTCGGAGTCCTAAGCTGGCCGGTGGTCGGCCTCTTCCGCGCGGACGTACTGGTGGTGGTGTCGTCGGCGGCGAGAAGTATACGTCGCTCGACCTCGACGCAACTGCAGCGGCCGGTATCACTGGAGCAGGATCTGGTAACTGCGAGGCGGAGCTGAGCGACGAAACCGAAGATGTTGGGTGTGTATCTTGTCTTAGTCGTCGTGCCCGATTTCTCGTCAGCATTGTTCTGTATTATCTATTCTCCTCGTCATAGTCTATTTCGTTCTTCCATCTTGGTATCTTACAGTACGTTTTGGTTTATTGTTTTTTTTTTTGCCAATTTTGGGTTTTTCAGGAATGCATTATATGTATTACACAAACAGGAAAGGAAAGTAAAGTTTAAAAATACTAAAAAAATACTCGGAGAAAATTTTCTTTTACCGTCAACTTGACAGTCGGGCCACAGATTATTATTATTCGGATTATTATTATGTTAATTTGCCGGTAATATCGGCATGCACTGTATGCCAGGGGACGGTAATTTTAGGGATGGGGTTAAGCTCTGCTTGGATACTGCCGGAATGAGACTGAAACTTTGCACGTGATGCAATTTGTATACGAATCTACGTACGTACATAGGCATACCGTCAAACCAGTAATGTTCATACACCGTCTCTAATGTTCTTTCCGCGCCAAGATGCATTATCGACTCATGTACGTGAATTATAACGGACCATCGAAACGCACGCGGTACTATCGGCAGACAACGCGTGCGATAATTTGTTTGTACTTTACGATGCAATACACCCGATCGCAGCTCATACGTCTTGGCAATGTCGACAGGGAGTTGATTTTCTTTGAGCTTTATGAAAACAGCTTGAATTTCGTCATCTCGCAACTGTTCAGCTAATAGCCAATTTTCTGACAGAATTTTAAGGTCAATTCGTTTTTGTTCCAGTCATGAAGGAAACTTCCCCGCAAATCGGGGAATTCTCCAAAAATTGGGAACCCTGGTCTTCAATATTTTTCATTCATTAAATTTTCACTTTACACACGACCAATAAGGACCAAGCTCCTGCCGCCGGAGTTACGCCCCTAATTTAAACCATTTCACTATTGTGTGCCGTTCATACACACGAAAATATACACGAGTGTGCGTAAATTTATCAATGAAATGTAGGCGAAACGAATGCTTGCCTTGCGTACGTAAGCTCCGTCGAACTGTGAGTCACGTGGCGTCTGCGACAAGTTGCTATAAGAGTTTTAACAGGAGTTTAACTTTTTTTTTTAATATTTTGTATTATTGTATTACATAGTTAAAATAAATGCATTTGGCGTTGTTGGTAGGGTAGGCTAGGCCTAATTGCTCTATGGACGGCACGCCCCTGCCTGGTCTGTATAGCAAACTCTTTGAGTGACCTGTCAAACTTCCGCACACATGTCCCATAGCCTCTTTGAGTTTCGTCATTCCGAGTCGACAAAATGGCGCGATTCTGTCTGTTTACGCGATTCTGCGTTCCCCTTGCGCGTATTTATAATGTAGAGCATTAACAAGGCAACGCAAATAACATCACATGTTAAACATCTAGCAACGTTTCGCTCCGGAACGTATTTTAGTAAATTCTATAATAATCTGTGGTCACGCCCACATTTTGGCATTAGTCGACCGCGATGTTATGTTGTCGATTTGGTTAATGTTTTTGCTATGCAACATAGTTGTTTTGTGTTTTTCCATTAGTGAATATCATACTAGTGTAGAATGCAAAGTTACATTTAAAATAAATACAACAATGTGTGAATTGTGTCATTAAAAGTATGAGACGGTCGTTCATAACGGGTATTTTGAAGTGTTTTCAAGTGGTTCAATTGTTACTCAGTGATCGTAAATTAAACATTCTTATCAGCTAAAGATTTATTTGTGTTATGTTGACGTATCAAGCATAGTGATAATATAAGAACCGAAGCTAAGGGGCTTACAGAGTTCCCGGAATAATTGTGTAAGCATAACTTTTTTTTTTGCAATAAGGTTATTTTTTGATAAGCTTGTCATTTAAAAAAACGCATAGAGATCTCTGTTCTTTCTTTGAGTATTATAAAGAAGTGTGGTTTTAAGAAAGTTACGTATTATATTTTGGACTTATTGCTTTTGTTTTATAAATATGACGATATTTGTACGAAAAAGTCGCTCACGCTACTTTCAACTTCGAATTAGCAATATATTGCAAGGTGAAACTGCACTAAACCCTATATTACCTGGTAGCTTATTTCATATAACAACTTCAATGACTAGGGGTTTGTAGAGCTAAGATCCGTATTTTCTGAGTTGTCGTAGTTTTAGTGAACGCTCGCGTGTCAATTCTACCGACTATGGTGACATCGGTACAGGATATCGATTTGGAGAATTATAACAGTAGAGGGACAATTTTTATTTAACATGAAAGAATTTGAATTATTTTTTTTTTTTAAAACATTCGCGTATATTTTTCAAAAAACCGATATTTTATACGATATTATACAGAAAAAAACTTGTGACATCGCGTATTGTGTTAAAAAGATAAATCAATTCGAGTCATTTGTAGCTCGTTACAGAGACAGGTTCGAGATCAATTATGATGCAACTGCTCTCATAACCGGACCACCTAAAAGAAAGCGCAATGTCGATGATGTAAAAATACACTATCGGTGAATTTTTACCGAAATAATTGATAATATACTTAGCGAATTAAGAGATCGTTATCTGAATATTAAAAAATTAAAATTCTTTGACTTTGACTTTCTTGTGAGAATTTTAATAAATATAGTGAACAATTCCCTGAAAAGGAAATCAGAGAGTTCACTAATACTTATCAGGCAAATTTTAATTTTGATAGATTAAAAAATGAACTGCGCTGTATTTATAGATCGCCTGAATTTACGAATTGTAGCATATATAGTATCATTCAAAATTTGTATAAAACTCATTTAGATAAAGTTTTTTCAGAAGTTTTACGTTTGGCGAAGTTTATTGTTACTATCCCAGCAAGCAGCGCATCGGCAGAACGTTCATTTTCGTACTTAAAACGTATCCACACCTATCTAAGAAACACACAAAGTCAGCAACGACTCACAAATCTATCTTTAATTTCTATAGAAAAAGAATTAATGGTCGAACTACGACGCAAGCCTACTTTTTATGACGAGGTCTTAAAATCATATTTGAAAAAGGATAGGCGCGTAGATTTAATTTATAAATGAGTTGATTTTTTCACTAATTTCAAACCCGTAGTTAGCTTATTAAATATATTTATACATGCGAATCACATGAAATAGGGCCTTTAAAGGCCACTTCGGATATCTTGCAAGTGACGTGTTCTGTAATTATCACCCACCCACTTGGTTATGATATTTGAGGTGGCCGAATCTTTCTTCTGTTTGCATCGTCAGAAAATCGTGTTTTGAACCTTGAATAATGTGGTGAGTTCTTGTATTTATAACTTTTGTTTTTACAGGATTATTTTCAATGTTTTTTTTTCCAAATTTTTAAATCAATGACTTTGAGGGTCACCATATGTTGACCGACGCTGGGATGTTGCGCGAATTGGTTCTTTTTTTTTGGTGTCTATTTGCGTGGCCTACCCTTCGTGGAGAACCACTGCACGCCACTGATATCCCCTGAACGTTTAACGGACGTTTGATTTAATGACTGTCGATATGAAATGTATACCAAAAGACGATTCTGACTGTGAACTTTCTGCGGTATGGTGGTTCTACTGTTTAATTATAGTGGATATAAAATTTATGCCTAAAGATGATTCGGACTTACAAACTTATGAGTTTTGAATGTATGATAAAAGAGTGTCTGCCAAACGATTTTCTGCGAAATGATGTTTATGCTGTCCGCTGTTTAGCAAAATAATATTATGACAAAAAAAGTTCTGCCATAAAGGGTAGACCCACATGAACCCAAGAATTATAAACCATTTTGAGAACGAATATTAATAAACACGTTGACAGAAATACGATTATGTCTGCCTCTCCAAATGGATGTAGGAAAGGATCCCGCGGTACTAAGGAGCTACTTCTCATCGATATGGCCGTTAGCCAACAGGTTCGTCGATACCGCAAGGATCTGTCGACTTGCTGGATAGATAATAAGAAAGCCTATGACTCGGTACCACATACATGTATCTACACGGGCGCTTCTATCGGGCTCTTCATGAGCCCGGTGTAGATTTCTTAGCGTCCTTATCCTAGCTATGTTTCGGGGAAACTGAAGGATCTGTCTGCGCAGTTATGGACGAAGTTATCTTGATGAATAACTACCGGAGACATATTACGAAGGACGGGACGGTTGACGTGTGTCGGGCATGCCACTGTCCGGGTGAGTCTATCAGACATATTATCTCTGGTTGTTCTTGTCTGACTTTAGGCGAGTACTTGCACAGACTTAACCAAGTGGCTAGGATTATTCACCAGCAACTTGCTTTGAAATATAAACTTGTGAACTCTGAGGTACCGTATTACAAGTACGAGTATGTGCCCGACCCAGTTCTCGAAAATGACTATGTCACGTTGTACTGGGATCGGTTTATCATTACTATTATTATTTGGTTTATTTATTATTATTATTTATTTTATTACTGAGAGGACTATTGACGCCAATAGGGCGGATATAGTGGTGATAGATCGATTAGCGCGCCGCGCAATGATAATCGATGTTACCATTCCACATGACGAGAACCTCGTGAAAGCTAAGAAAGAGAAACAAACACATCTCGACTTGGTACACGAGGTTGAATGTGAACTCGGCTGTCATTGTGCCGATGGTCGTAACGGCCAATCGCCTGATGGCCGAAAGCCTCGACCAACATCTCTCGAGGCTCTCGTTAGGCGGCTGGATCAAGGGCCTGATTCATTCCTGACTCCGTATCCGCCGGTAATCCCCTTATGGCAATCTTTAAGCTTCACTGCGCCGACGTGTCCCCGGACACGACCCCACGATCCGGCTAGCGGCCCAACGTGGGAGGGACTGATGCGATGGCCATGGCACCGGCGTGCGTGCTGGCGGCGCGGAGTACGCGTGCGGCGCAACAGTGCGCGCGGCTGGCGCGGAAGTGCGCATGAATGCGGGTGCGCGCGCAGGTGGCACTGGGCGTGTGCATTAGGCTGCTATACATTCTTATTCCATGCGAAATCCATTTTACATTAATCAATTGTTTTGGAAAGCATAAATCATAAAATAAACGAAATAATCCTATAAACTTATCGTATGCCTCATTAGGGTTGCCTGTTTCGAACACTTCTGAAAAATACAGACGATTGGAGATGTTTTTTAAATAATGTTAAATTTTCTTTATATAAGTTACGTTTATGAAAGTGCCAAGAATGTAGTACGCATGTTTTGTTCACTTGTATTTTAAAAATCTGAGAGGTGTGGTCGGATAATGCAAAATCGATTACTTTACTCACACATTTTTGTTTGGAATTATAAGCAAAATTATCTAGACAACTGCCGCTTTTAGGTCTAGTCGGTTGCTTGAATTCTAATTTAAGATTATAGGTAAGTAATAAATATTCAAAGTCCAATTTTTTTTTTTTTTGTGTGTTAATGTTAAAGTCCCCGCACAAAACAATATTTTTACTGTAGCAATTGTGAGCAATTGCTTCAGTAAGATGTTTAAATTATCCATAAAAGAATTTATACATGACATATTCGGAGGTCTATAAATGCATACAATAATTAATCCTTGTTGAGATAATTCTATTGCACAATATTCAAATACACCTGCGATAGACGTCCACTAGGGCCGATGCCTGCCGGGGTCGCGGGAAGGTACTTATGGGTCACCGAGGCCCCCGCAACACAGGCAACAAGAAGGAATACGGGTGGGTTTTAGTCAGTAAGAGTGACACACCCTCCCGCTCCGCCCAGAGCGGGAGAAGTTATTTGATGATTTCCCACCCAAAAAAAAAAAAAAAGACGTCTTAGGGAGTTCCTTATTTATATTCGTACCTATTTCTGATGAAGGATAACGCTCCTCCACGTTTCTGATGGGTTCTTGAATAACAAGCATCCCTCCCTATTCTGTTTGGCGGTTTAGGAATCCGCAAAGTTTCGAGTGTTGCTTCCCCAGCCTTTTTGTCGTCCACCCATAGCACGTCAAGTCTCATAGGTAATATCCATAAGGGCTTTTCCCACAAACTATGAGACTGCCGGCTTTGAGCTTGCCGAGAATGCTTTTAAAATTGCTTGCCCGGGTAAAGAATTTCCAGACAAACCAAAATCTCAAAGGAGCTGGGACGATATTTATTGCGATTTAACATACAAATCGATTCTGAGCCGCAGTTCAGGTCCGGATCGCGTAAGACTTTTGGCGGTCGGAGCCAGAGACGCTAGTCATTGGCTACGTGTCCATCCTTCTCCATATACCGGAAAACGGGGTGAATAGGGATACACGGGTGAATTGGGACGAAACTTTAAAATGGATTTTAACGTTGAAATCATACAGTTTGCTGCCAACAAGGAAAGTTAGTCATTAATTTATTATACAGTAAACACATAGAGTTCTTTTTGGCCACAAACTATATTATTTCAACCTTTGAAGCGTGTGAGTTATTTTATTCTAATTAGAGAGATAAAAAAAAACTCATTAGAGGCTTTCAATTTAAATTTATTTTAGGTCGTAGGTACAAAAAGGCCCGTCATAAATTTTCCGTCCTAAGGAGGTAGGCGCGTCAAGTACTGTCCTGGCTTTACGCGAACTTGGAGATGACGCAGGAGCCGAGGAGTTGACCCTGAGTGGTAGAGGACCCGCAGGGTTGATGAAAGTGGTGCCAGATGTCGTCAGCCTTGTGTTGACCACCCGATGTCACGGCTACTGCTGTAGCAGCGACAGCGGCAGCGGTTTTCTCGGGCAAATGAACCCGGAACATGAAACCCTGGAATTTATGTCCAGGAAATAGATAACTGAACCCTCTGCTAATCCTCTCCTGATGGTGACCACGGCGGCGTAAGCATAAGCGTAAAGCGGATGAAGTACTATTGCGCTTAAGGCGAATGTGTGTAAAGGTCACCTTCAGAATCGGAGTTTACAAGGTTTAAACAAAGGAGTGTGAAGCACTTTTAAATTAATACGAACACAAATAATGAG
This sequence comes from Atethmia centrago, assembly GCA_905333075.3. Lineage (NCBI taxonomy): Eukaryota > Metazoa > Arthropoda > Insecta > Lepidoptera > Noctuidae > Atethmia > Atethmia centrago. Next base: position 14,739,655 of record HG995393.1, read on the forward strand.
GTAAGCTAAGGTTTATGGTTAAAAGAAATGATTGAAATTAGAAATGAGTGTCAGGAAAAAAAGATGATGAAACACAATTTTGCAAATCACTGACCACCATTACACATGAGAAAGCAAGCTTAACTTAATTTTGCAAACACTTACCCAATACGGGGATAACACAGTTTATATTTTTATTGTATTCACTTTTTAGCTTTAATAACGAGTTAAGTATCTCATAGGCAAAAATCTGAGCTTCAGAAAGTTTACGGTGAAACTGCACGTGTGACGTCACGCACAAATGTAGTATGCGCGAACGGGCGTCTCAACTGACCGTCCTCGAACCTGCTCACCGATCGCGGCTCGCGGCGCGAAGAGGTCGTATGGAGTGGGAAGTAAACTGTTTCCTAAGATAGTGAGCGAGTGAGACAAAACAAAGGCGCATTAAGGATGTGAACGGTTTGGAACTATATTACAATGACTTGACGATTTGTTGCTTGCCTATTTACTAAAATAATAGTTTACAACGTTACAATACCCCCGCGCGCAATCAAGGATTTTGTTCATATCTTAAAATGAAAGAAAATCCGCATTGTGAACTAGAGTTTAACTATTAGTTTACCTTTTTAAAAATCATCTTTCATACTTCTCGCAAACATAAACTAGCAGCAGTTATTGTATATATCCGATACAAACATAACTGACGCACAATAACATAAAAAATATAGGTATCTTGTTTTCTTTAACCCGATACCTTACCAATAGACGTTCCAATAGAAGGTGGAATATATGCGAGAGGAATTGTAAATCAAGAATCCCAAATGAAAAACAAAATGGGCGTCTTTAAATGTATAATTGTTTAATGCTATTTATTTTTACCTACTAATTTTAAATCTTTAATGTGCCAAGAGCCTAAATTTTTGCCAGACATGTCTTGTAACACATAGACGAGAGGGGACTTTTTCTCAATTATCTTAGCTTTTATAAATTTTGGAGCCAGCTTCTTTGAGAATCTGCTCTCTTTATCACTTAAAAAGTAAGCTCGTTTCATGACTACGTCTCCAATATCAAATTCAGCAAACTTGCGTCTCAAATTATAATGTGAAGTGTTCTTAACATGGGCTTGCCATAACTTCGCTTGTACGTTGTCAAAGATAGAAGACAAAACACCCAAGTTTTCTGCATATACGTCTCGTGGCAGGAATAGTATTTCGTCACCGAGGTCATTATCAGTATAATGTGACCCACATGTAACAAGCTCACGGCCGAAAACTAAAAATGAAGGTGAAAATCCTGTAGCCTCGTTCACAGAGTTATTTATAGCGAACTGCACCTTAGGAATAAATATGTCCCATGATCTATGATCATTATCCACGAAGGTAGAAATGCAAGTGATAATAGTTCTGTTATACCTCTCTACTAAGTTTACCTGAGGGGTATATTTAGGTGTATAATAAATATTTGGGATATTATATTTCTTAAACAGTGCCTCTGTCACCTTGCCAGTAAACTGAGTTCCATTATCCATTAACACGGTTTGAGGTATGCCGTGAGTTAGGAATACAGAATCTTCTAAAATTTTTGTAATTATATCAGCAGTAGCCCTTTTAATTGGAAAAATTAAACAAAATTTAGAAAAACAGCAAGTTACGACTAATATATAATTATTTTGCTTTTTTGAAGTAGGAAGAGGTCCCATGAGATCAATTGAGATCATTTGGAATGGTCGCATACAGTGTTTAGGACGACCCATTTCTCCTAAAATTTGATGATTTTGGGACTTGTAAGCTAAACATTTTTCGCATGAACCAATAAATTTGACGACATCTTGGTACATGCCAGGCCAGTAGTAGCGTAAGGCAAGACGTCTGTACGTTTTGAAAATACCCATATGTCCAGCTGTAGGCTCGGAATGATTTTCAGTCATTATGGTCTCGCGATATTCAGTAGGTACGACCTCTTTCCACGAGAATTCTGAAATTAGTTCGTGCTTATTTTTAGATAACCTAAATAATGAATTATTTTTAATAGTAAAATTTGTAAATTTGGAAGGATCATTTAAACAACCGTTATATATATTTTTGTACCAGCAGTCTTTAGAAACTAAATAAGAGTTTGCAATATTGATGGCACTAACCGGAACGATTAGGGACAGCGCGTCAGGAATAACATTATCAACGCCTCGTCGGTGTTTTATGACGAAATTAAATGCTGAGAGACGTACGCCCCATCGAGCTAGTCGACCAGTAGGGTTACTTAAGGACAAAAACCACTTAAGAGCGCTGTGATCCGTGTAGACAGTAAACTGTTGACCGTTTTCAATGTAGCAACGCCAATGTTCGAGAGCGGTAAGAACGGCTAAGGTTTCGCGTTCGGTTATGCTGTAATTATTTTCAGCAGCGGTAAGTGACTTACTCATATATGCAATTGGGTGCTCTTTTCCATCTATCGACTGAGTAAGCATTGCACCGACACCGTAACTGCTAGCATCCGTATGCACTTCGAAAGGCCTGGTATAGTCTGGACAGGATAGAACTGGTGCAGAAATTAGACATTCTTTTAAATTTTGAAACGCAGCATCAGCTTCAGGGGTCCATTTAAAAGAAGGGGTGCCTTTCTTGGATGAAGTCAACTTATTTAGGGGACCAGCGATAGTGCTAAAGTTAGGAACAAAACGTCTGTACCACGTCGCAGTTCCTAAAAAACGTTTGAGGTCCTTACGACATTTAGGTGTCGGATAATTAAGTATGGCCTCAACCTTGGCTGGATCTGTACGTAAGCCAGAGCCATCAACGACATACCCTAGATATTTAAGCTGAGAGCTGAAGAATTTTGACTTTTCAAGGTTAATTGTTAGGTTAGCTTGTTTCAACTTGTCAAGTACACGTAAAAGTAGTGTCACGTGACTATTAAAGTCTTCAGATATGATGATTATGTCATCCAAATATGCGAACACCTTGAGATCAAATTTAGAGAATAGTAAGTCAACCAATCGCTGCTGAGTAGCTGGTGCATTGGTAAGGCCAAAAGCAGTCCGTTTGAAACGAAATGTGCCTCTGCCGGGAACGAAGAACGCAGTCTTATCGCGATCCTCAGAAGCGATCGAAATCTGCCAGAATGCTTTGGATAGATCAATACTGGTCAAATAGCGCGCATCTCGTAAATTATCTAAGATCTCGGAAATGTAAGGAAGATTGTAAGCATCTCGTTTAGTGACGGAATTGAGTTTACGACTGTCCAGGCAAAAACGAGGTTGGCCGTTCTTCTTGGTCACGATCAGAACAGGGGATGACCATGCACTCTCGCAAGGTTCGACCACGTCAAGGGAAAGCATCTCGTCAACCTGTTCCACCAAGATACGCTGCTTCTCCGGTGACAAACGATAGTACCGCTGGCGAATTGGTTCCGAGTCACCTGTATCAATGCGATGCGTGATAAGACTTGTTACGCCCAAGCCCTTGCTCTGATATGAAATGTCTTCGAACTGCTTAATAACATTATCAGCCAGTTGTTGTTGTGACTCTAGGCTCTCAACTCAAGGTTATCATAACCTTGTATGAAGGTTGAATGAGAAGTGACTAAAGAACTATTATCAGACTTGGCCATAGCAATGCGGCCAATAAACTTTGGGCATAGTTTAAACTTACGCCAAAAATCTAAACCTAAAATAAGATTACGTTTAATCTCCGGAATAACAAAACCTTTTAAAATGTGAAATTGATTTTCGAAATTAATTGGAATGTTAATATAACCTAAACTCTTAATATTCTGACCTCCCGCAGCTGTTACTGTTATACGGTCAGATTCGACAAGTGGCAAGCCATAAGCACCTAGCACTGAATGAAAACCGTTACCCAAAATAGTGACAGCAGAGCCAGAATCTAGAAGTCCCGAAACAGTGAGGTCGTTAATCTTAACAGATAAGTAAGGTCTATCATCGAGATCGTCTTTATCATCGAGAATTGTGTAGATGTTATACGATTTGAAAAATAATTTGATAGTTTGTAACCAGTTTTTCCAGTCTTCGCTATCAAATTTGCTATTTGCACAATTCTCATTAATTAATTTTTTGGGTTGGTTTGTTTGGTTTTACCACAATTAGGACAGTCTGGTGCTTTTACACCTTTGTGGCCACATCTAAAACATACCACCTCATCTTTGCTAGCAGTACACTGCCTCAGATTATGTGTATTATTACGACAACGGGGGCAGTAACGCTGTTTCATGCTAGACTTAGAGCTATCAACTGTATCAACCAAAGTAGGTTCCGTATTGTTATTGGATATAAGTTTATTATGGTTATTATTATGTTTAGAGTAGTTTTTATGAAAAGTGTTGAAATTATTATTATATTTAGAGTAGGTTTTATTATTAGACTGTCCTGAATATGCAAATTCTGGAGCTAGTGTATTCGAGCACGGTTTTGGAGGTTCCCTAAATTGAGAAAATCGTGATTGAATAGCCTCATAATTTCGGCACAAGGTTCGCAACTCATCAATAGATTTGATGTCTGATACAGAAGACAGGGTGTTAGCGTAGATAGGACGAATGTTGTGGAGTAAGATTTCCAATTTATCTTCCTCTGATATTTTTTTCGTCAGACGTGAAAAAAGTCCAGACATAATGGAAAGGTAAATAATAATATTTTCAGTTTCTCCCTGTGTGCGAGATCGAATTTCTGCAAGCAATCTATAATCGTAATCAGACTGATCGAAATCACGTCTCAAAGACACTGTAAGATCGTTCCAACCCGTAACCGTATTCTTAATACTCCTGTACCAGTGTAGTGCGTCACCTGTAAATATGTCGGTAGCGTTTGTCACAATTTTATCTTGTGAGATATTTTTAGTGACGCAAATTTCCTCACAACGTTGAATGAACGCCCGGACACATGACTTGCCGTCGAATTTTAATTTCGAGAACCTATTATTGTTACCATCACAAGTAACGGAGACATTAACCGGTGTAGAAAGAGTAGCTGATAAGCAATCACTACTAGTAGTAGCTAGGGGATCTAAGACTGAATCACCAAGTGACGTAAGCTTTATTGTGGCCTTCTTGAAAAGGCTAACACATTGTTCATAGTCCTCCCTTAATTTGTCATCACATGTAATGCGGTTTAGCCGGTGGTATAAATGATTAACTAAATTTTGGGTTCGTAGCAATGTGTTTTTATCTAATGACGTAGTTTCTAAAGTGAGGTTAACCTTTTCAAGAACATCCAGCACACCATTTAAGTCGTCCGTCGGTTCGAAGGGGCTAGTGAGAATATCCTCTGAAGGAAATAATGGTCCACACTTAGCTATCTGTTTGCGCAACTCCTGCACTGTGGCAGCTGGTAATTCACCCCTAATGGCAACTTCATACTCAAGCTCAGACTTTTGAAGCGACATAAACTTCACGGGATAAGTCATTATGATAATAATTTTAAATAACAGAAAAGAGAAATAAAAATAAAAATGTTGGGTAAGTGTTGAACAATTTCGGAAAGTGAAAAAACAACAAATACTAAGTACTCCGTCTGTTACAATTTTAATATTAAAGTAACGTCTTGGTTGTTCTTCCACTAAAAATAACAGAAACACAAAAACAAAAAAAAAACATTTTTTTTTTTTTTGCAACAATACTGTAAAAAGCTCTAAAATTAAAATAAAAATGCAACTAATGTGTACGCACAATAAAACGAAACTCGATAAAAGTTCTTTTTTTTTTTTTTAACTTATCAAAATGATGTTGTTTACTGTACTTAAGAATTAAGTAACGTCAATAAGTAAAGTTAAAAAATTATTGAAAATGCAAACAAAAAAAAATCAAATAAAATTTGCAACTTATATCGTGCGCTGACTGTACATCAAAATTGTTACAACTTTTTAAACATGACTGTACTTTATGAGTAATTACTAAATTAGTTTTCTGTAACGTACACCTTAGTTACTACGCAACCAAAAAAAAATAAAACGTTTCACAAAAATAATAAAAAGCAAATCACAAAACACACAAAACACCAAAGAAAAACATCTACCTCCATAGAAAAAGAAAAAATATGACCATTAAAATACCACGATAAGGGCGCCAATGAAGCGTGTGAGTTATTTTATTCTAATTAGAGAGATAAAAAAAAACTCATTAGAGGCTTTCAATTTAAATTTATTTTAGGTCGTAGGTACAAAAAGGCCCGTCATAAATTTTCCGTCCTAAGGAGGTAGGCGCGTCAAGTACTGTCCTGGCTTTACGCGAACTTGGAGATGACGCAGGAGCCGAGGAGTTGACCCTGAGTGGTAGAGGACCCGCAGGGTTGATGAAAGTGGTGCCAGATGTCGTCAGCCTTGTGTTGACCACCCGATGTCACGGCTACTGCTGTAGCAGCGGCAGCGGCAGCGGTTTTCTCGGGCAAATGAACCCGGAACATGAAACCCTGGAATTTATGTCCAGGAAATAGATAACTGAACCCTCTGCTAATCCTCTCCTGACGGTGACCACGGCGGCGTAAGCATAAGCGTAAAGCGGATGAAGTACTATTGCGCTTAAGGCGAATGTGTGTAAAGGTCACCTACCTTCAGAATCGGAGTTTACAAGGTTTAAACAAAGGAGTGTGAAGCACTTTTAAATTAATACGAACACAAATAATGAGGTAAGCTAAGGTTTATGGTTAAAAGAAATGATTGAAATTAGAAATGAGTGTCAGGAAAAAAAGATGATGAAACACAATTTTGCAAATCACTGACCACCATTACACATGAGAAAGCAAGCTTAACTTAATTTTGCAAACACTTACCCAATACGGGGATAACACAGTTTATATTTTTATTGTATTCACTTTTTAGCTTTAATAACGAGTTAAGTATCTCATAGGCAAAAATCTGAGCTTCAGAAAGTTTACGGTGAAACTGCACGTGTGACGTCACGCACAAATGTAGTATGCGCGAACGGGCGTCTCAACTGACCGTCCTCGAACCTGCTCACCGATCGCGGCTCGCGGCGCGAAGAGGTCGTATGGAGTGGGAAGTAAACTGGTTCCTAAGATAGTGAGCGAGTGAGACAAAACAAAGGCGCATTAAGGATGTGAACGGTTTGGAACTATATTACAATGACTTGACGATTTGTTGCTTGCCTATTTACTAAAATAATAGTTTACAACGTTACACCTTAAAATCCATTTTAAAATTTCGTCCCAATTCACCCCTGCATCCCTATTCACCCCGTTTTACGGTACCGGTACTTTCCTGGATCCGACTTCGCTTCGTATGGCGACAGGTCTGCAGCTTGGGGTTACGGTATGCACTCCACACTGCCACACATATGCAAACACACTGGCACCGTCCCACCTCCAACGGACTACTTTTAAAGCGGGTGCAGCGGCAATACCGATAACCTGAAACTTATTAAATATAGAGGCCTTAGCAGAGTACAACTTTGTGCCCTTTGGCGTCGAGAACCTCGGTCCGTGGGGTCCCAGTGCGCATAAATTATTTGCGGAAATCGCGATACTTCTAATTGACCCCGGTGCAGTGGAAAGAACATTGATGAGCTTAAAGTCAGATAGTGCTCCTGGCTGCGATAATATAATATTTCGACAGATTTTTAAAGTTAAAGCAAGAAATGTGTCCCCATTATTATCCATCTTGCAAACCTCTGCTTTAGATACGGGATCTTTCCGGACCCTTTTAAACAATCGATTATTACTCCGGTTCACACGGGTGGGGGCAGAGACGATGTCAACAATTACAGACTGTCCTTCCAGCTATTTCCAAAATACTAGAAAAATATTAAACATTAGGCTCCTTAAATATCTAAATACATTTAATTTACAATCCTCGACGCAATTTGGTTTTAGACAAAATATATCCACTGAAGATGCTGTTACTGCTCTTACCTCACTTATAACTTCATCTTGTTAATGGGGACAAATGTCTGACCATCTTCTTAGACCTCAAAAAATTTGACACCGTCTTTGTCCCAATCCCGGTAAACAAACATGAGAAAATCGGAATAAGGGGACCTCCACTCAATCTTCTGAAAGATTATCTTTCAAATAGGAAGCAGAGGGTTAGGCTGGGGCAATACATCAGTGATGATGCAGTGGTATCATACAATATGTAACAAAAACCCTGTTGTTCCTTCTACCTACGTTTTAAGAATCGTTTCACTAAGCGATAAAGCAAGTCATTTATAAAAAACTGTTCAATAAAATAAATTAAAATAAATATTTAATTATTAAATTTGTAATGTTTAATCGATTTGTTACCTCTGCAATTCTGCATGAAGCGATGACGCGAAACCAGAAGTAGATAGAACGTTCCCGCCCTCTCTTTGATCGCACCGACCGCCGCATATCTACCTATTTTTCTACACAAGTTCGTGACCTTGTCAGCTGTTGTTTATCAGTATCATTTTAGCAAATGAATCTTTGAAAATCTTGGTTTACACAGTATTTTTAAGCACAATTGATAATTGTTAAAACGACATTTAACCGATAAAGCCCCAATGGCTCCGAATAGGAGCCCTCGCGGCGCGCGATTTGAAAGTAGTTATCGAATAAAAATGTTTTTTTTGAGATTGAGAGATGACGTTATTGAGCCACGGGCCTGAGCGGTTAACACTTCACTACGTTAAAAAAAACAAATTCGCCGCGTTCGTCACATAAAACCTGATGTACCTATTTACATTTTAATGCATTAATTTATTATGATATCTACTTGACGGCCACGGAGTTGCTGTTCGATATGACCACCTTGTACCTCTACACTTCTTGGCTCATAGTCGGAGGGAAGTAGTGATTGGACGCGACAATAGTGTAATGGGTGCTGGCCATCTTCTTTGAGTACTCTCCTAATGCGCATATGATTTACTCCGAGTTCGTGTCCCACTGAGCGTGTACTTCGCGTTGGATCGTGCTCAAACAAGTCCAAGACTTCTGTCTCGAGTCCTCGGTCTGCCTGCGTCAGCTCGATGTCAGGTCTCGCCCGTGCACATTGCCGGTATTGTACGTACGTATGTGCAAACGTTGGAATGCCATCGCCGACGGTAATGATCGCAAAACGTTCTCGGTAGAGTCTGCGTGCTTCTGCATAATTGCAGTCACATTTCCGAAGACACATCAATATCATATATATATAATATACTTTTATTTCAATCCACTTAGTTTTTTGCATTCATAATATTTTTTAGAGTATAAATGTAGTTCTTTGTTTAATTTTTTATACAGGCGGGATGCACGTCTGTCATATTTCATACTACAAAAACTGGTTTTAGTTTGTAGAATATGCGCCACAAGATCTTTCCTTCTTTTTGTTAGATTGCCAGCATCATAAGGCAATATCTTGTGTTTTTTTGAAGCAATTTGAGCAATATATAATTTTCTCACTGAGAGTAGATCACTAATTTGATAAAGTCTATAAGTGGGGTACCTTGTACTCTTAAAATACATTGCTTTGATTACAGCTCTGAGCTCGTTCTACTTCTATAAATTTGTACTTGGCTGCAGTGGCGTGCCTAGGGTTTCAAAATAACGCAAGCCCAATAAAATTTTAACCGATTTCATCTTTCACATTTCCGAAGACACATCAACATATTAAAATATTCTACGTTAGAATAAGACATTGGTGCCGATTCTGTTGTTCACCGAACTTAACTAAACTATCACTAAAAGTTCTTATTTTTGGTTAAGAGAATCCTAAAAGCTATTCTGCAAATAAGTTTCACTCACTAAAATTAAAAACAATTTTGACACAACTATATTCGAGTTTGACAATCGTAAGTTGAGTAAACCATAGGCCAAAATAGAGGTGACAAAATGCTTTCGGCACAGATTATATTCAAAATAGTCGAATAAAAACCAGAATAACTCCATGATTTTTGTTGTGATTCTTCGACATAGCGAAAGCGTTCGACAAGGTCTGGCACAACGGCTTATTATATAAGCTCTACAAACTCGGTGTGCCCGATCGTCTCGTGCTCATCTTACGAGACTTCTTGTCAAACCGCACCTTCCGCTATCGCATCGAAGGAGCGCTATCCTCCCTTCACCCTATCCGTGCAGGCGTCCCTCAGGGCTCTGTACTATCCCCTCTCATTTTCACTACCAGCGACATCCCGAAAAGTAGAAAGGCGCAGTTGGCTCTGTTCGCAGACGACACGGCCATCTACTACACCGGGTTAGTCCACGACCATATATCTCGCACTCTCCAGACCGAAGTCAACAAGCTTAGCGCTTGGTTTAGAAAGTGGAGAATCGAATTCATCCCGACAAAAGTCAGGCTGTTCTTTCGTGACCCTTGACCACCATCTCTCGTTCTCAGAGCACATTAACCAGGTGCGTTCGCGTGCCGCTTTCGCTCTTGGTAGACTACACTCCGTCCTAAATGCGCGCAGCAAATTGTCCCTTAAGGGCAAATTGCGTATTTACACAGCGTGCATCCGTCCCATCATGACATATGCCTGTGCAGTCTTCGCACATGCTAGGCCCCACCACATCCACAGGATGCAGTTCCTCCAAAACCGTTTCAAGGCAACGGGAGCCCCCTGGTTCGTCCGAAACGAGATCCTCCATCTCGATCTTAAAATCCCCACCATCAAGCAGTTCATGAAGCGCATCAGGAAGCGCTTCTTCAACTCCGCCGCCACCCACCGCAACCCTCTGGTTGTGCAGGCTGCCAGTTATAGGCCCTCCACCATTAGCTCTATTCGCCGTCCAAGGCATACTCTCACCGACCCCGATGACCCCATTACCCTCCTCCAGGAAAGCAGTAGGGCAACGAGTACAGTGCACAAAACACACCGACCTACGTTCCGACCTCGCCGACGAGGTCCCTCGCGTAAACCCCGACGTAATTGTCCCCCCCCGACCCTTGCTCGACGAAGTGCCAGCCCGCGCCGCAGCTGAACCTGTAGTTTTAAATTCCCCGATTAATAATAATAATACTAACCAGATCCAGCCTGTCCCACCTTGCTGTCCTCCCCCCAGCGACGCCCTAAGCCGAGGTCCGTACCCCACAGGGGGTGCCCTTAGCGTGCAGTCGCTTAGTATTATAAGAAATTCGCCCCTGGCTGGAGGCTTTGAGTTCGCTTAAGGCAGCCACAGGAAAGTCCGGTTAAGTAGTCACGACCTCTCAAGGTCAACTACGAGATGCCATTCACAAAAAAAAAAGATTTTTGTATCTGTCGTGACTTCGACAGACAAAAGTAAAATATTTCATTGGAAAATTCGAATTTCATTTTATTAATAAAAAAAGTTTATTTCAATGTGTTTGCGATGGTAGCAAAGAAAATAATAAGCTCCAATAAATCGAATCTCCATTAAATACAAGTGCCTCAAGCTGACCATGTGAAATACCTTGGAAAAAACACATTTTCTCTAAGAAATTTCTACTGGTCACAATTTGACCTGGAAAATAAAGCAAAGCTATAATCGAGCATTTATCCCTATGGCATTCAGCTATGGGGAACAGCATCACACTCTAGCATAGAGATCATACAGCGATTTCAGAACAAGCTTCTAAGATCAATCACAAACGCCCCATTGTTTGTACCAAATGAAGCTCTACACCATGATATAAAAATACCGACAGTAAAGAGGAAATAAAAAGCTATCTCAAGTCTTATAAAGAAAGAATTACTCTGCACCCATATATCCTGACTAACCACCTAATGGATAAAAAAGGAATACACAGGCTAATACACAAAATTCCACAGGATTTCATCGGACAAACAGCTTGTTGTTTCATAATTACTAGGATGTGTCAAAGGACACATACCAAGCAAGACATTAGAACATGTTATAAAAAATACCGAATACATAGTGACAGATTGTAAGAAAAAGGTGACTTAAAGAAATTGTCCAACATGAAAAGGTACTTATCTCTGATTTTATATCTACTTACTAGAACTGTCTTACTTAATGTAAACTGACCAAATAAAGTTAAAGCAGTAGCTGATAATAGTTATGTATTTACATGTTCTTTGAGCTTGTTAACACAAATATACTATTTAGAAGTATATGTAGGTACTAATGTCTATTTTATAATGCTTCCTATTGCTTTTGCACCAGGGATTCAGTGCCTTTTAATAACAAATTACACTTTTTTACAGGTACGAGTTTGACTGCTGCTATGAAAGCCACACCAAGCACCAATACTATTCAACCTCACAAAGACAGCGAGGGAGGAGAGCATTCTATGTGAAAAAGATGAGGAATGAGGGTGACATGAGAAAAGATTGGCACCCATGTCTTTGGAGGAAGAATATTGGAAATAAAAACTTAATCAATTTATAATAAAAATGTAGCTTTATTATTTATAAAAATATATTGTTTTCTAGAAAAATGTCTCTTGTTATTTGTGTGTAACTACCACAACGTGGCTTTTCTTTAGTTCTACTGTTCTGTTGAGATGGCGTCATAATATGGGTACATGGGATAACACATTGGAAAATCACTATCTCCGATGAACTTAAACACACACTCATTCCATTCAAACCTTCGGAGCACCTACTACTGAGCGTCCTCTGGATTGAGCTTTCTCTATAAATCCAGTTTCTCGTACACTAAAGTCTCCGGTATTCTCGTCGCCGTAGGAAAGCCCTATCAAGGACATCTTGAATTAGTCTGTCCCAATCTAGGGAGTAAGTATAAAAATCTTTTTTCAGCCATTTGGAATGGGTTGGAACGGTCTCGCAATGTTTCCAACTGATAGTTGAACTCTAATAATAACTTAACTTTCTTGATAATTAAAAAAAATCCACTTGTTGTCCAAATTATAATGAAGTCATTAGATGTTCAGTACAAAAATACCTCTAAGTTTTCAGGAATGAATTTCGTATTGTGTTCTAATAACAACAATTTTGTTATTTCTTTCTGCCGCATGGACAACTGCAATTACATACGCGTCCTTACTGATCTAAGATTTTCCAAACCCACAAGCATCCAAACTTTCAAGAAATCTATGAGAAATATGCTTTGTAAATTTTAGTTCATGACAACTAATTTTATTCCACACCTTTTTAATCGCGATTAAAAATAGCCTGATTTAGTTTGAAAATTAAATTTTAGATGAAAAACGTCAAATTAAGAATAGCAAAATTGCCATTTTCACTAAATTATGTAACTAAAATGACACTAGTGCTGTCAAACTAAAGTATAGTTAATTTATGTCACTTTAGTTAATTTCAGAATGGGAAACGTCGTTTGACAGGAATAAACAAAATTTTGGTGATTTTTGGTCTAGTTTAGAGAAATTTGTGACAAGAGAATCGGCACCAATGTCAACGTTTACGTAAACAAAATACAATTCACTCACTACGTAGGTCAACAATAACATCCATTCGAAAGCAAGCTGCGCGGGAGACTGACTAAGGAAGAGATTCGCAGGGAGACGGGTGGCGGGGCGGCGGGGTAGGTAGGCACGTGGTACCGACCCGCCGACATGCGCGGCGGGAGTTTTTGGCGGCATCTTTTGTCGCATTCAAAGAAAGCCGCCGAGCTAGTAGGCTATTTAGCGAAATAAAGATGTACTTGTAAAATCAGATACTCTAAACATTTTTTTGAATGTGGCGATTTTAACGGTTATTAGATTTTGACCTCTCGACTAGCCAATGCTTAATTTTTTAAATTATAATTTCATCAATGTTCTGCCTATAGGTAAATGTATACGTTCCTAAAAGGAACAACAGGGTTTTTGTTACATATTGTACATTATATATGGCGTGCGTCAGGGTACCGTTTTGGATCCCAGCCTCTTCCTAATATACATTAATGATTTCTGTAACATAAATTAATACGATGCTAGTCTTTTCTTTTACCAGTGACACAGCTATTGTATTTTATGGAGGACCCTGGGATGATGTTAAGTAAAGTGCTTCCACAGGTATGGCTCAAATTGCTAATTGGTTAAATAACAACTTACTCACTTTGAACACCTCAAAAACCAATTACATATGTTTCAGTATTAGCAATCGTACACAACTTAAGAATGACGTTACTATCAAAATTCACGTATGTGGCGACACACAAAACCAAAACTGTACGTGTTCTAACTAAGGTGTCACACACCAAATACTTAGGTGTTATTCTTGACCAGAGATTATCCTGGTACCCCCATCTTGAACAGATTGTGGGAAGGATTAGAAATTTGAGCTGGATATTCAGGACACTAAGACACATTGTTCCATCTGGGGCTACTAGTAGCAATAACAGAAACCTATTAAAGGAAATTTATTACGCCTTAGTTCAACGTCTTATTGTATTCCAATATGGGGAGGTGCAGCCAAGCAGTGGCGGTACCTTCATATAAGCCCAAAAGCCTATAGCCTATACTAAAATGCTCGATAGAGAATTTATTGTACCTAACCAGTAGTTTATGAGAAAATTGCGATGATACATACGTAGATACGTAGGTACCTACATACTCAGTCGAAAACTGAACTTTCTTTTTTTGAAATCGGTTAAAATTTTATTGGGCTTGCGTTATTTTGAAACCCTAGGCACGCCACTGCAGCCAAGTACAAATTTATAGAAGTAGAACGAGCTCAGAGCTGTAATCAAAGCAATGTATTTTAAGAGTACAAGGTACCCCACTTATAGACTTTATCAAATTAGTGATCTACTCTCAGTGAGAAAATTATATATTGCTCAAATTGCTTCAAAAAAACACAAGATATTGCCTTATGATGCTGGCAATCTAACAAAAAGAAGGAAAGATCTTGTGGCGCATATTCTACAAACTAAAACCAGTTTTTGTAGTATGAAATATGACAGACGTGCATCCCGCCTGTATAAAAAATTAAACAAAGAACTACATTTATACTCTAAAAAATATTATGAATGCAAAAAACTAAGTGGATTGAAATAAAAGTATATTATATATATATGATATTGATGTGTCTTCGGAAATGTGACTGCAATTATGCAGAAGCACGCAGACTCTACCGAGAACGTTTTGCGATCATTACCGTCGGCGATGGCATTCCAACGTTTGCACATACGTACGTACAATACCGGCATTGTGCACGGGCGAGACCTGACATCGAGCTGACGCAGGCAGACCGAGGACTCGAGACAGAAGTCTTGGACTTGTTTGAGCACGATCCAACGCGAAGTACACGCTCAGTGGGACACGAACTCGGAGTAAATCATATGCGCATTAGGAGAGTACTCAAAGAAGATGGCCAGCACCCATTACACTATTGTCGCGTCCAATCACTACTTCCCTCCGACTATGAGCCAAGAAGTGTAGAGGTACAAGGTGGTCATATCGAACAGCAACTCCGTGGCCGTCAAGTAGATATCATAATAAATTAATGCATTAAAATATAAATAGGTAGGAACATCAGGTTTTATGTGACAGACGCGGCGAATAGTTTTTTATTACGTAGTGAAGTGTTAAATGTAGTTTTAATAATTATCAATTGTGCTTAAAAATACTGTGTAAACTAAGATTTTCAAAAATAAATTCGTTAAAGTGATACTGATAAACAACAGCTGACAAGGTCACGAACTTGTGTAGAAAAATAGGTAGATATGCGGCGACGGTGCACCGGCGCGGTGGCACCGATCAAAGAGAGGCGGGAACGTTCTATCTACTTCTGGTTTCGCGTCATTGCTTCATGCAGAATTGCAGAGGTAACAAATCAATTAAACATTACAAATATTAATAATTAAATATTTATTTTAATTGTTTTTATTGAAGTTTTTTTTATAAATGACTTGCTTTATCGCTTAGTAAACCGATTCTTAAAACGTAGGTAGAAGGAACAACAGGGTTTTTGTTACATATTGTAAATCAATAATGACTACTTTGAGGGTCATCATATGTAGAGCGACGCTGTGATGTTGCACGAATTAGTATTTTTTTTTTGTTGTCAGTATGCGTGGCCTACCCTCCGTGGAGAACCACTGCACTCCACTGTCTACCTGAGATCACAACGGAATAAAAAACCAGAGACACTAACATTTTGTATAAATGTCTACTAAATACATATGTACAAATCAACATTGAATATACTCGTATTCGATATTTGAAAAACAAATTAATTTTCGATACTCATTAAGAATTCGCTATTAAGGGTGACCATGTTGTGTGTGTACCTGTGACAAACTAGGTAAGCCCAACATCGTTACGTTTCAATGATATAAACAAGGCTAAAAAATTGAAATCAAGTTCTTTAGATGCTATATTATTTAGTAGAAATAAATGTATATGATTCAGCCTTTTGATCGGTACAGTAAAAAAAAAAACTTTAGAGATAGTTAAGAAAATTCGGTCACTATTTTTAATGTTAGAATTTTGTAGTATCTCAGCACATTTGTCAAAATCTACATTCGATTTGCAACCTTTCGGCATATTAGTTCTGAAACAATAATATTACTAAAATATACCTATATGTCAAATTCCTTATAAAGTTAACTAATAATAATCGATACAAATACAATGTTAAATACTTACCTACATTGCAAACAGGAAATCAAACTGAAGTTAATTATCAGTCACTTATTATGCACTAATACTGTAGCAAATAGTATCCCCAAAAGTCAATTATTATGACGTGATTAATAACAATATAGTTCAATAGAACTGTAAGCTATTGGTACCGATTCCCTTGTTCCCAAACTAAACTAAGTTCAGTGCATCTTTTTATTTTAATTTCATTAAGATGAAGATAGAAGAGAAATTTTAGTTTAGTCCTGTCTAATTATACAGCGCCTGTCATTACTCCATACAATTTTATAGGTGATTAAATTCAAATTAATTTATTTTGTGAACACAGGGTACATACAGAAGATGTTATAATAAATAGGATTCGAGCTGTGTCCCGCCAAAAGGCATACAAAATATGAAGGGGTTTTAAGCCAAATACATTTTAGAAATTTTGTCAATTATAGATAAAAAATCAAATTAGATAAAGTAAAGAACCAGGCTTACAAATAAATAATAATGTCACTCATTCATAATAATAATTATTTACAAATTAACATAATCATATTCACATTAACATAAAAACAGATTATATTTATTTAGAGATTGGTTAATTAAATTTATCATTCAGAAAGTCATCTAACGTGTAACCAGTTGCTACATAAAAAATGTTATTTTTATGTAGCAGCTGGTGTAAGGCAGTTCTAAAATTTTGTACTGGCATACATTTAATTACATCAGGGCCTCAAGTCTGCTATTACAATAGTGTCAGAATGGTCTATTATTGATTTCATAATTGTTGATTTTGAAAAGTTTGGTAATCTACTAATATAATGGCGTCATTAATAAGGATCGGAACAGACCATTCTGACACTATTGTAATAGCAGACTTGAGGCCCTGGTAATTTGTTATAGACTTGGGGAGCAATACCCAAGAAACTTTAAAAGCTTGCCTACTTAAATTACGTCAATTTACCTCAAGCGCTGATTATTTTGACAGGACTTAACTAAAATTTATCTTCTGTTCTATTCTTAATGAAGTAGAAAGAAAAAGATGCACTGAACTTAAATTTAGTTTAGTTTGTGAACAAGGGAATCGGCACCATTATCTATTAAAATTATTTTTACGTCAATATGTGCGCAAACAAATGAGCTTCATTGCTAATGAATGTCAGGTTACTAAATAAATATTATTGAGGGTACGTATACGAAATTAATTTCCAGTTACCCCAAAATAATAAGACTAAATAAAATGAAAAATATTTGTGTTTCTATAAGCCACGGAACGAAAATTTTCTTTTTAAATAATGTATTCATGGTCACCCTTCAAAAGCTAATAACTATAGCTAATAACTTCGTAGATATATGTACTTTTTATGGCAGTATTATAAGTATATTTAGTAGAAATTTATACAAAATATAGGTGTTTTTTTGTTCCAAATTTCGTCACAAGTATAATGTAGATTAGAGGCAAATCTACCGAATGTCAATTGAGGAGCCACATTAAATGTGCTATATCTCCCAATTCTCCCCACTCATTTTTAATTACTGACTCTTATCCTACAAATCTAATATACTTAGGTACTACTAAATGATGAAGAAATTGCGCATTAATTGAACTACTGCTTCATTGAAAAATGATGAGTCGTACTTATGTGTATGGTCTGAGGAGCCACATATAATGTATGGTAACTTTTTAAATTTTAACACTACCGGGCTCGGATTTTTGCTACTAACTACTCTCAAATGTTACTAAATCATACCAAATTATGATGAAGGTTCATCCATGATGTTCCTAGTTCTGATGTGGTTACTCAATCCAAACATTTAGATTGAGGTGCCTTTATGTTCATATTATTTTGAAGTTATACTACAAAATCGAGGATCGAACAAACAAAATTTTTAAACTTACTAGTAAATAAGTATTTTATTTCATTAAGAAACGAAATGTGGCATCTCAATCCTTACGGACATGAAATATTTTGCATGGGCAGAGAGCTTATAGTTGTGCAATAATGTGCGACAAAAATAAAATTTGTGCGTCACCAGGTTTTCGAGATATTGCGTTTTCTGCTGGAGTAACGTTTTGCAGAATCGTGTATCTCTAAAACCATTGTATGTGCGCCTGTAGAATAAACATACACGAGTAGCTCTTTAATTGTGCGTATTTGTGACATTTCAAATAATCGCGTTTTTTGAAAACCCGTAAAAGCACGTTGAAAACTGTATTCGGTCCTTCTTGACGCTTATAATAACCATAAAAAGTTTCAAAAGTGTAGATGCATGCGTTATTGAGTAATATTGCTCAAAGTCAAAACGACGGTGTCATAACTTTGACGGCAAAATACAAGGAACCGGCTCAAATCAAGATGTGTAGGTGTAAACCAAAAATTTGTGCGTTTAGTCAAAAATGGTTTTAACTTCGGGTAATAATTACTCAGTCGGGAAAAAGGTGAAACATGGGTGAATTAATACAATTCAATGGTACTTATAAGCATATTTTATTCGTAAACCATGCACAAGTAAAATGTATCGATGTTTTATCGATATATAGTTTAGCCGTGACATTATTTTGTAGGTACGAAATAAGGATTTTGTAGCTTGGCGTAGAGAACACAGATTTTCGTTATTGACGTGGCGGTCAAAAGGTTACTAGACGCCAACAATCATAACAAAACTGTAACACTTGCATTCAATTATGGCATATTTATTCAGTTTTTAAATAGCATGTTGTCGAAAGGCTTTTCATCCATTTCCGATCTTGAATCCAAGTCATAAAAAAGGAATTCTCTAGATGTCATACACTATAGTGGTCCAGTCGTAGTAAATTATTCCACTGCTCATTAATTACTAAGAGCATATAAATGAAACTTGTCAGGGCATTGCCCTTACAATATACAAATAAACGTTAAGTATAAGTTAGGCTCTAGAGTTCCTGTTTTAAGTACTTGGACAAAAAAAAACATACCGTTCAGAAGATTACACGTAACAGTAAAATAAGGTTATTATTATTTTACATTTACGTGTAAGTAAATATATCTTCAGAACGGTATTTTTTTTTCAAATTCTGTTTTCACGAACATTACACACTAATTCAAAACACCGTGCGTAAAAAAATACAACTCTGCACTAAATCGTTTTATATGATTTTCATCAAATAGCCAAACGTCAGCGCAGCAGAAACTTGACTATCTTCGCAGTTTTATGACACAAATTTCTTTAAAATATACACGTTTACCTCTCGTTACACACTAATTATTGAGTGCATTTTTTTTCTTGTACGTCCATAGGAAAAAAAAGTGCCAGAAGGATGACGTAGTTCCAGCGGAAACAGTTTTTGTTGAATTGCTTCCCAATGTTTCCAAAATTTGTGCATGCAACCTGCACAAATTTATACTTACCATACACAATTACACGACGTCATACACAAAATATTTGCTAAACTTATCAGTTAAGCAAATATTTTTTAGTCACAGCGGAAATATGTCGAATTTCTTAAGATATTAAGAAATTCGACATTTTTCCGCTGCGACTACGCACACTCAATTTGTCAATTTTGACTAGTTTACAATTTTATTGGGGTGTGTTCACCATATCATCCTAGAGATAATCAGAAAGGTTTGTTAATTCTTTAGACATGTCTTTTATGCTAAAATTGAGTGTGTTTATCACTTTTCAGCTATTTTTCGCCAGTGTGTTCGAATATGAATCTTATCACTGAAACTACGCTGACATATACTAAACTAATAAGGTTTTTCAACAACATACATTAGAATATAACTTTTCAAAGTACAGAATTGGCTAAAACTACGCTCACATACATTTAAAATGCTTTTCACAAGTGTGTAGAAACATGATTTTATAAATGCCAATATTTACGAAAACTAAGCTCACATATATCACATTTGAGGTGTTTTACCAGTGTGTATACGAACATGTCTTAATAAATTACCCTTATTACTAAAACTACTTTGACATACATCACACTTATGTTTTTCACGAGTATGTATACGAGTATGTTGATATAAATTACCCTTCTGCCTGAAACTACGTTGACAGACCTCACACTTATATGGTTTTTCACCAGTGTGTATTCGGATATGTCTGTTTAGACTAGTGTTTCGGCTAAAACTATGTTGACATACATCACATTTATATGGTTTTTCACCAGTGTGTATTCGGATATGTGTTATTAAATCACTCTTTCCATTAAAACTACGCTGACATACGTCACACTTGTAGGGTTTTTCACGAGTGTGTATACGAATGTGTTTTCTTAAATAACAGTTTTCGCTAAAACTACGCGGACATACATCACACTTATAAGGTTTATCACCAGTGTGTATTCGGATATGTTTTGTTAAATTACTCTTTTCACTAAAACTATGCTGACATACATCACATTTGTAAGGTTCTTTGAAATAAGTACCAGGTTTGGACGTACGTTTTTGAGTTATTCGGATAACTCTCGAGTCTGGTTTTTCTTTTTTCGTTTGCTCGCCTGTCATTGCGTCTTCTAGGTTTGTTCTTCGTCTGTCTAGTTTTGGTTTTTCCACAACGGTAGTCGCTGCAATTATAAAATGGTAAGTACAATGTTGGAAAGGATATTGACATGCACACGAATCAAAATAAAAGCGGATTGCATGATTCACACTAGGACCGAAAAGGACGATTTTGGTGGCATTGAATAATTTTATCACTAGAGACAGAAAGTACGAAATTGTACTAACATCAACATAAGATCTTTTCCAAACAGTCCCAACTTTGATCAGAATCAAAGTTCAAACAAACCTTGCAGGCTAATTGCGTAACACATTTTCTTTTTGAATGCGAGCTATAAATGTAGGAAATTCTAGTCGCAAAAAAATGTTTTTTTCTTCTTCTAGGGATTTGTTTCATCATGCAAAAATAATTTGTTTACGATATTTTAGGCTCTTATTTAATTTTGTTATAATTCCAACTGATGGTCTAGTAATGCGTTTAAATGAAAACGTATGTATGTGTGTGTTAATCCAGTGTATTAACTATGTGTGCCAAATTTCACCCAAATCCGTACAGCCGTTTTTCTGTCGTAGTAATAGCAGAGAAAAAGAGACTTCCGAGCTTGCACCGCGCCGCCGTGAGCCATAATTATCACGCGTACTTTTGAATCTGTGATATCTTTTAAAATCTTCATTTAAATGTTATTAAGACATTAATAACATTGTCCCGCGAGCCCGCGACCACGCGCTCGCCCTTCGGCCGCTCGAAACAAAAGAACCGGTTGCTGTGACGCGCTCGCTGGTATCTACTGTTAATTACATTAGCGCTGTCCGTTTGTTTGTTGAAGTGATTTTTTTTATATTTTATTAATTTAACAGGTCTGTTACACACTAACACTTATTCTAAATATAAATAAGTTGGTGAGTGCCACACTGATCAAAATAGCTTCGGAAATAACAGAGACCAATTAGTTCAACCAGGTTTCAGACCAGCTAAAGCAGACTCACCCTTCATAGGGTCCTGTTTAAATATTACAGTAAAATACCTCCCCACATACTTAAACTGAATGAAACGAAATTTAAATCTTGTATAAAACGAACACTACGCAGCCAAGCATATTATGGCTAGAACCGAGGCCTGCCGGGGTCGCGGGAAAATCCGAAAGGGTTTTTATTTATTTATTTCAGTAACAATTTTTACATCATATAGAAATATTATACTAGATTTTAAAATTAAAAGAATTACAACATAAATCATTAATGTAACAGTAACCAAATAAGTGAATTAAAAGTAAAACAAAAATAAAAATACAAATAAATTTAGATTCCACCATATCACATGTCAATAAAAATAGTGATGTTATAAAGTTATGTATGTTAAATAAATAATGTAAAAACAAATTAAATCAGATTTCATCCATTACACAAAGTCACAAATAATAATGGCAAATTAAAAATATTGCCCATACAAATGTCAAAAATAAAAATATAATATCAATAAAAGTAGTATAATAGTAATTAAATAAATAATACTAATAGTTATTAAAGTCCTTGATGAGTTTCTCTGTGACACATACTAGTTGTATGTGGGTGTTATTACAACCTTCCCGCGACCCCGGCAGGGCTATTAGCCCTGCCGGGGTCGCGGGAAGGTACAAAAGGGTTACCAAAGCCCTGTTAACACAGGCAACGGAAGGGACAAGGGTGGGTTTCAGTCAGTAAGAGTCTGACACACCCTCCCACTCCGCCCAGAGCGGGAGAAGTTATTTGAAAATTTCCCACCCTAAAAAAAAAAGGGTGTAATAGCACTTTTCTGTCAAAAAATATTTTAACTACTGCTTAAACTGATTTAAGTTGTATATTGACTTTAAGTGTACAGGTAGTTTATTAATAAGCCAATAATTTCCTCGCATATTGTTCCCTCTTTAGATTTTGAAAAAGGAGGGTTTGACACGATAGTGGTGTTACGGAAATGAAAAGACGTAAGTAAACAAGCAAATTACGGTCGATTGTTGATAATTAATGCAAATCTTAGGACGAGAATGCGTTACGCAAGTAGCCAGCTGCTCAAGGGATTTAGTAATGTACTCACCCATAAATTGCTACTTATTCCAAAAAATATTTTTGGAAAAAGTGGCAATTTTTTATAATAATAATTAAATTTAAAAATCATCATTTTATATAATTAACCTCAATTATCAAATGAAAAATATCCTAAAGGTGATTTAAAATTCGAGTTTCAGGTGTAAGTATTCAATTAATAAATCAAAACAATACATTTTATAAGTGACTCCACAAATTCTCATCCATACGTTCTCTGATCTATTCGTCACACTTTCATCAGATACTTTTCGACTAGAGACATCACACGGCCACCTCACGTCAGTGGGTATCAGCGAGCGTCCAGGACGTTCTATGGCGTAAGGCGTCATAGGTAATGTGATATCGCGGAATGTAGGTGTATTATTTATTGATCTGTAGGTGTGATCAGCGATATAGGTGTACATACCACACACCTCTGACCCTGCGAGTGATACAGACGAGATGTGAGTTATTACTAAAGTGGTTTACTAAGTCCTAGTACGTTTGGGTGATTAGTGTTATGCGAATTTGCTCCCGTACGCGGAATAGCCCCGCATGCGTCCCGTGTGCGTCACGCATGCGTCCCACGTGCATCCCGCGTGCGTCCCACGTGCATCCCGCGTGCGTGATTGTATGCATTACTAGTTTTTGACCGCAGCTTCGCTCGGGTTAATGTAGATTTTGTAAAGTTAATTTTCTATCCCTCGGGAACAGTACTTATTTCTGTATGAAATGTACCCTATGTCCTTTTCTGTACCCCTGACCGTTGTCAGGGGTACACACGTACCCCTACACACAGACACACACACACACACACATACACGTTACACATACACACACGTACACACACACGGCACGGCACGGGGGCATACACGTTTGTATGCATAATTTCATGATGATTGTTTGAGTAGTTAGGACGAGAAAGCGTAACAACAAACAAATAAACTTACTTTCGCATTTATAATATTAGCTGCGCCCCGCGGTTTAACCCGCGTAAGTCTCCGTGGGAATATCGGGATAAAAAGTATCCTGTGTCATAATCCAGGTCATCTTCTACCCATGTGCAGACTTTCATCCAAATCCGTTTGGCCGTTTTAACAAACAAACTCACTTTCACATTTATAATATTAGTAAGGATCAGATTCTTGTCTGAGCAACTGGCAGCAAGCTCGTCATGTCCCTAGTCGTCACTGGTTGCGGTAGCGTCGCCGTCGGGGCACACAAACAGCGAGGGGTAACGGCTGATCTTAGCATTATGCTCGTGGATGAGTGCTGCTTGTGGTGACTGGTCGTCTTGCTGGCCATGGTTTTGTTATTGTTATCAGAAATTAACAGTTTGTATATTTAACTACGATGGTCCTAGTTTATTATTTCTGACCCAAGTTACAGTTCTATAGATAGAATTCAACACCGCACATGTAAGCGGGTACGCCCTGTAGGTAACTCTAATCATTTCCTTTCAAGTGAACCACTGGCCTGTTTGCTCACCTGTACATTAACTAACTTATACTTACTTTTCGTCTCCTTGGCTCTTCGTTTCTTCTTAGATACTTCTTGTTCTTCCACTTCAGTTTTAAACTCCATTAAAGTCACATCATGTTCTAAATCTGATTCAGAGTTGTGTGGTGGTATATCGGCTACATCTAGACAGCTATTGTCTAAATTGTCCGGTTCTAGCTCTGTAAGTAAACAAAAACAGTCAACACGTTTATTATTAGCTAGCTTTTGCCCATGGCTTCGCCCGCGTGTGTGTCGGAAAAATCTCACGGGAACGTACTACCAAAATTAAAAGTATACTATTTGATAATCTAGGTTATAGACTATATGTGAGCCAAATTTCATCAAAATTAGTTCAGCCGTTTTTGTGTCATTCCGGAACACATCCATCCAGACAAACGGACGAAAATTCTAATAACTATATTTTTTTGGCATCAGACTCGTTCCCACACCTCGTAGCAATTACTTTTTAGATGGTATATGAATACCGACTTAGTTTTGAACACACATTTTCAATATACGTGTCCTCGATGTTCTGAGATTATTTGAAAAAAAAAAGAAAAAGAAATCCTATCCTAGATTTTTTTTACTGTTTATTTTTTCTTTGAAAAAATGTTTTCCCCTATAAACTTAACTAAACTTAACTTTTTTTTTCCGTTAGGGGTCGATTCTCTCGGAAAAGTAGTACACAGCATCATTTACAGAAACTGCATGTTTTATTAATTGACACTTTATTTTTTTCTTAAATTGTATTGAATTAGTGGCTTGTGGCTAAATAAGAACAGTCGCACGGGTCAATCGATCAGGTCAAGCTACGCTTGCCGCGGTTGGTCCGTAGATGAGTGACCATCTTTACATACCAAGACCCTTCCATGCCTCGGAAAGTACGTTAAGGCGCTGACAAGACTCAATTGACCAAAATTAGCTTCGCTTAAGAAAAAAATTGCCAAATCTGTATAGTTTGTGGTAGCGGAAAAATATATGTTAATTTTGAACATATTTCCCAGAACTTGGTTGTTACCAAAACACATTTTGAAAAAAATCTCGATAAACTAACCTCTTACCTTGAGTTCTAATCCAAAATATCTGTATTAAATATCAACATACATAATATATTTAATTAATAACAAGAACGTCTTATTTGTATACAGAACTTGGTTGTATTTTATTTTCGCTTACTCAACTCAATTTTGAGTAAATAGATTATTGCTCATATTTTGCAATAAATTACAAGCGTTGTGTCATCGCGCTTCTCTTCCTTTTCTATGCAATCTGACAGTGACCGCGGTTTAGGTGTTGTGTGCGTCTTAAGCCGTTGGTCCCGGCTGTCATTCGTGGATTTTTGACAGTCGTTACAGGTCGTCCGAAGCCCGAAAGTCTGACAACCAGTCTAACCAAGGTGTATCATATTACCAAGTAACTGGGTTGTGGAGGTCAGATAGGCAGTCGCTCCATGTAAAATACTAGTATTCAGCTGTATCTGTTTCAACTGGAAACCGACCCCAATATAGTTGGGAAAAGGCAGGCAGAGGATGACTTATTTTTTTCTTAACAAACTAGATTGGTATTCAATCTTTTTGCTCTCGGAAACATACTGGCTGATTCAAAAAATAGAAACTTTTCGATTGTGTTTTGTTTCAATTAATATAAAAGCTATTTTTTTCCGATTTCATGTTGTTTTCATTTCTATATAAATTGGGTATTTATCTCACTTTTATCATTAAACACTGTTTTTAAAAAAATTGAGTGGTGTAATTTTTTATGTCATTGAGCGACGCCATTTGACTGCTGATGAAATGCAGAGAGCTATAGGAATGCTACAAGCGGGAAGAAATCAGACCTAGGTATCTCGGCATTTTGGTGTCAATAGGAGCGTGATTTGTCGTCTGTGGCAGCGTTACGTTAATACAGGGGATCCTGCTGAGCAGCACCCAGGACGTGGAAGGAGTATAACTGTTCGACAGGACCGATACATACAACTGACTGCAAGACGTCAGCCGATGTTAACCGTCCGGGAAATAGGTTTAAAGCTACAATTCTGAAGAGGTGTTGTTGTTAGCCACCAAACCGTGCTCGTCGGCCGCATGAATACGGCCTACGAGCACGACGCCCAATTAGGTGCCCACCTAATACGTCATGGAAATCGCGCCCGTCGAAACGATTGGTCTAGGGAACACTTGACATGGACTCAGGAGCAATAGGATATAATATTATTTTGCGATGACTACCTGTTTGGATTAAGCCATGATACGAGAAGGGTAAGAGTGTATCGTCGTCCCAGAATTCCTGAACGGCTGAGATGCGTCCAGGAAGTGCACCCTTACAGTGTCTTTACAGGGATGGTATGGGCGGGTATTATGAAGAACAGACAAACTGAGCTCCTTTTTGTAGATGGCAATATAAACGCTGAAAGTTACGTTAAACATGTCCTCGGGCCTTATGTTCACCCATTTGCACAAAGACTTGGCTCAGATTTCACGCTGATGCATGACAATGCGCGTGGGCACACAGCTCGAAGGTCCAGAGTACTTGGCAATGGAAAACATCCGGGTATTGCCGTAGCCGGCACAATCGCCACACCTCAATCCCAGAAACATGTTCTAGAGAACCTGGACGGAATGTCGACAACCCAACAACTGAAAGACTTATTTTATTTTATACTACGTTTGTTACGGTACACATATTGTTAAGACGCTGACAACACCTAAACCGCGGTCACTGTCAGATTGCATAGAAAAGAAAGAGAAGCGCGACGACAAAACGCTTGTAATTTATTGCAAAATATGAAGTAATTATCTATTTACTCAGAATTGAGTTGAGTAATCGAAAATAAAAAAACAACCAAGTTCTACATTAGAATAAGACGTACTTTTTAATAATT
The DNA here is from genome assembly GCA_905333075.3 of Atethmia centrago. Lineage (NCBI taxonomy): Eukaryota > Metazoa > Arthropoda > Insecta > Lepidoptera > Noctuidae > Atethmia > Atethmia centrago. The sequence continues at coordinate 14,766,981 of HG995393.1, forward strand.
AAATACGTAATGTATGTTGATATTTAATACAGATATTTTGGATTAGAACTCAAGGTAAGAGGTTAGTTAAACGTTAGTTTGTATCGAGATTTTTTTTCAAAACGTGTTTTGGTGACAACCAAGTTCTGGGAAATATGTTCAAAATTAACATATATTTTTTCCGCTACCACAAACTATGCAGATTTGGCAATTTTCTTTCTTAAGAGAAGCCTATTTTGGTCAATTGGGTCTTGTCAGCGCCTTAATTACTGTGATTAAATGAACAATTGAATGAAGGATTTTGTTGCTTTAGTCTAGTGCTTTAGTCAAAAATGAATAGTTATTATTTATAAAAGAAAAATATATTACAATAGTAAAAATCGTTTAAAAGTTCAAAACCGTACATGTTGCTTAGAATTTTTTGATGTGTGTTTGAGTTAAAAACCCATATACTCGTAATTCAATTGTTTTCTGTCAAAAATATGAGCACCTAGTTTCGAGTTAATCGGACCGTGCGTTGAGATTCTTCTACACAAACTTTAACACTCCCTAAAATGCTTTTGAAGGGTAGTTTTGAAAAACGAATTATGAATAACTATGTTATTTATTCAAGAACATATTCTCGCTGAGTTTCTAGTTTATTAACTCAAGAAATAAGATCTTTCATACAATCTAAATGCCCCCTTCACCCCCTTTAAGGTCAAATTTTAAAAAACCCTTCTCTGGTCTCGCCTACAATGTAATGTACTGAAGTAAAATGTTTAAGAGCCATTTCACAAAATTATTGCGCTCGAGTTTAGGTAAAAGACGGCAGTATTGTGTATGTGTGCGCAGCTATCCACACATACACAATGCAAGCAGTGTAGCGCGAGTGTTGAGATGGACTAAACGGTCTTGACCCTTTATAATCGTAATGCACCATGGTTAGAGATTTATGAAAAAAGTTGTTTTATTTATTCAGTCTACTAAAGCTTTCTAGACTAATAAAAAAAACACAAATATATGTTATGTAAAGTATGTAATAAAAATGAACTGGGAAAAATCACATATCATTTACATTATATGAATTCGTAAAAGCATTGATTTTGCCTTTCTAGGGTCTATGATTTCGGCGGCAGAGACCTCTCGCGTCCGGCCCTGGTTCAGGCCATGGTACGGAGCGAGAGGGCATGGGCAGCCGTCACCTCCTTCTGCGAAGCAGTAATGCTCGCGAAGGAGGAGGCGGGACGGTTGAGGGGAAGGCAAGTTTCGCGCCCTCTCGCCCCTAGCCGCCGCAGGAGACGCCCAGGGCGTCGGGAATCCCGGGCGGATTTCCGGCCACCGTAGGCGCGGGCTTGCGGACGGTGAGCAATGGGTAGCTCACCGTCCGGTAAGGACCAGGCCCGGGTCGACGGCGCGTCGTATTCCACGCGCGCCTCAAACAGATGTCGTCAGCACAAAGTAGGGGTCCACTAGGGCCGATGCCTGCCGGGGTCGCGGGAAGGTACTTATGGGTCACCGAGGCCCCCGCAACACAGGCAACAGGAAGGAATACGGGTGGGTTTTAGTCAGTAAGAGTCTGACACACCCTCCCGCTCCACCCAGAGCGGGAGAAGTTATTTGATGACTTCCCACCCTAAAAAAAAAAAATTCTAGCAATACACAATCTTGGTAAAACTTTGGTAAAACCTTTTCAGTCGGTCGATATTTAAAAGTTTACGTTCGTTTAGAGGTATAGCTGTATCTTTTTGAAGTAGCAAGTTACAAACATACAATTTCTGTTATCGAATCTGACGTTCCACTTGTACCCGGTACGGTGGTGGCGTGTCTTCTAAAGGTACTATCCTCCTCTACTCGATTCATGCGATTTCTCATTCTGAAATGAAAACAAAATAGCTGTCAAGTTTCAATATCTACGAATAAATATTTTTTTTTATCAATAAATGATTATCAAAAACATCAATATTTTTATATGTCGAAGTGTCAGTGTATACAAATCCTTAAAATTGTAATTACGGTTTTATAGTTCATGTCGATATGTACTTATTTGATCGATTACTGTGTACATAATATCGCAATCGAATCGCAAATTATATATATCTCGCTTCTGTTGCTTTCTTTAAGGCTGCAGAATTTTTATTTTTCCTTTTTTTGACACAATGGTATACACAACCCTTTCGCTCCATTGCTAAAACTAATAAAACAAAAATATGTAATTATTCTCAAACTACTAAACTAATACTTAACTTGATAATAAATTAAACTCTTACCTTATGCAAAATAAATACGAAGTGAATCAAAATGTTGTAGTCGTAGTATAATAATTCGTTCACAATACGTGCGGTCGAAAATCGAGACGCGGGAAAATTTGGCGCAGGTCCTACCTCGACCGGCACTCACGCCGTACTAAACGGTTGCCCGCTTAGCATCGGAATTTATTCTAATTTAGAGTGATTTTAATAACGATATTATGTCTAATTAAATGAAGGGATTTTAATAAAACTTTAGAATTCGGTTTGTTAAAAACCATAGTTTATTTCGCCAATAAAAAAAAATGTAATTACGCTTTATTTAAACCAAAAAATCACGATTTATTAGCGATACAAAACCTAAAAATTGGCATAAGACTTTATTTTTTTACTAATTAATGTTATTAAGAATCGATATTCTAGTACTGTATGTGTCGATCAAATTATATTTCTGATGCTTTATGTATTTTTTTCAGTTAAATTTATAAATATTAATGATAGATATAGGAGTTTGAAATTGACTCGGCGATGATATTTCAGTAAACTGGTTGTGGGAGATTAATCACCACAAAGTAAACAAATAAGTTTTTGTAAATGTGTTACATGAAGTGTCAAAAAGAAGGATTAGTCTATTTTTTACATGTATCCACCAATGTCAGAGTATTACCTAAGATGGTAAATTAGGCGACTGAAATCTGCGATATTCGCGCGAAAACGTGAAATGGCTCTTAATAATAGTTATTAAAATGTCTTATGGCAGTCAGAAATGCGTCAGCTACTTCATTCGCATGGATTTCGTACTTTCCTCTACAAATTTCAAAGGAGGTGGAGGGGTGCTGGTATATTATTTATATAAGTATCCGGGCCAAATTCCAAGTTTATAGTTCAAAAGAAATAAGATTTTTCATACAATATGTCAGTCAGTCAGTTTCTCCTTTAACATATAGATTTTACATTTAACATATAGACTACGTTTTGCTACTAACTTTTTTTTTTACCGTGGCTACGCCTACAAAAATATCCCACGGGAACTTACTACCGGAATTAAAAGGAAACGAAAGCGATCGCATACGTCATAGTCGAGCGCTGCGCCCGCCGCGTCAACCATCATTATTTAGTTACGCGTAATTTTTAAAATCTGTGATATCTTTTAAAGCATTCATTTAAATGATATGATGTAAAGGTATCTTTTAATCTAAATTAAATGCCCAATTCAAATAACATATTTTATTGGATTAGGATTAATATAATACCGGTTAAAATAGCTTCGGAAAGGACAATATTTTTTTAATAAAATTCTGAAAGATAAAAATGGTTACTGTGCGTCATCCTTTAAAGATAAGACTTATGCCCACGCTAGTAAAGCTCCCAGTCGGCATGATTTTTTCCGTCAACTTCAACAATAAATCGTCGACTATAAAATGTTGCTCTGGCACAAGACCAGCAATAGAAGTCAAATATATCGTTCTACTCGTAATAATAATTTACTGGCCCCGCAAAAAACACATTTGTCGTGGATAATTATTTTCTCCCGGTTTCTATAAAATCCATTTAGAACTATCAATAAAGATTAAAAAGAATAATAAGATTGTAATGTAATTATGATATTTAATAAGATGAAATAAGATGTAATTTTAACACAAAATTATATTAACCAACTGAATGGTTCTTAATTTACAATTTGAAAAAATATTGAAAAGTATCAATTTTTGAATACCATAAATGAATACCAAATAATATCTCAAGTTCAGAGCTGTAATGAACACCGGTATTCCGATCCCTGCTTGTTCGTTGGTGAAAACCGTTTGAAAATCCATTCAGTAGTTTTTGAGTTTATCGCGTTCAGACAAACAGACAGACGTGACTTTGTTTTATAATATTTAAAGATATTATTTTTGTTCTTAAAAACATACCACCATTTTGATGTTCCACTTTTGTCTCAATAGTATCATCTAGTCCCTCACAAACAGCTGGTAACTCTTCTTTGATAGCAATGCTTTCTGCTTGACATTCATCAACTATACTAATGTTCTCTGTTGGAGATTTAATAAACCCACTGTAACACTCAAAGTGGTCTTGGTTTATTAAAGGATTGGGCTGTAAAAGGTGATGATAGTGTTAGGGAAATATGCTGGAGATCACAGTTCCATGAGCACAAACCTTTAATACATATAAACTAAGATCATTCAGAAGACCATCCACAAGTGAGGACACCTAAATATAAATATACCCTGGAGTGTCGGCCATAAACTCACTGACCACTGCACAAGCTATTGTTGCATAGCTCGCACTAACATGAGAGAGGGCTGTATTCAAACTGCCACAGACTAGTTTCATACGTAAGTTGTAACAGTACTATGTGGAGCATTAACTAAATAATTGGAATCACCTGCATCTGTCAGTTGCATACATATCTACATTTGACACAATGGTATGGTAGGCGTGAAATCCAGACACAATAGGTATGAGCTTGAGAGGAATCACTTCCACATTATACTGATATAAGAATAAATGGCTGTTGAAAAATACCTCACCTTATAACCCTCATTCATCATCTGAGCGAACAGCTCTTCAGCTTCCAGACATTGTCTCAGTAATCGGTAGCATTGCTTAAGTTTAGCGCAGCAGAAGAAACAAGCATGAATCGGTCTACTGTCTTCAGTTACAAACTGCAACAAAATTTGTCTCTAATAATGCGGTCCAAACCAACAGTCAGTCCTTAATGCTTTCTGTGCGCATCTTACAGAGAAGGCTTGAGCATAGATCACCACTCTTGCTCAAGACAGACTGGCAACTTAATATAAGTACATATTTATGGTAAGTCCAGCTTTCCTCACTCTGTTTTCTTTCAATAATGTCATCTTCGTGTAGGAGAGGCATTTAAAAATAGGTAATTTACTTAATTCTTAATAAAAATATAAACTTACTGGAAAGCAAGTCAGCTTCTTATAAAGCTCACGTAAGTTCCTGTTGACCACTACAAACATGCGGACATTCTGCACTAAACATATCCTACACATTGACAGTTTTTCCATCTTGTAACTCAAAAAGTATCACTTATGTTATTTAGCTAAACATTACATTAATTTATATTGTAGATAAACACAGTTGCGTTGCGTACAAATAATGACTAAACGTCTACGGCAGCAGCCGCACAGAGCCTAACTTATTATATCGCTACTAGGTAGTTGAGACAGTTCGGAATTTATACTAGGTACTTTTAAACCGGCAGTTCTTTAATTCGATATTCACAAAAAAGCGCATTTTAGCACATACTATAAACAACTTCCTTGACATTAGAGGTGGGTAACTCCGGTGGTACTGATCCAAAGGTGCCGGTTCCGAACGCGGATCCGGAAACCTTATTGACTCCTCACAATCCTTATCGGCACCGCGGTACCAAATGATGAACCCGGTCCCGAGAGACGGAGCGGCGGAGCGGCGGAGCGCAGGTTCGGACTCGTTCACTTAATAAACTTATCACTACTCGCTCACTCGCTCACTCAGTGACTCGGTGCGTCGTGAGTCGTGTCGATGCCTATTGCCTACTACTGGTTTGGTTGGTAGACAGACAAGACACGGACACGAAACAACATGATAAGCGTCCTTGGTACTATGAAGTTAGAGTTCAAAATTGTCCAAGAGCTGACGATTTATTTTTTTATGAAAAAAAGATTATGCGTGGCTGCAACGTCAGTTCCATGCGAACGATTATTTTCTAAAGCGGGTCTAATTATTATCAATGAAAAAAGATCAAGAATAACTTCTTCAAAAGTTAGAAAGCTTCTATTTTTAAATCATAACATGTAAAGTAAAGTAACCAAAACATTTTTTTTATTATAAGAAAGATATAGAGAAAAAAAGAACTGATTAAAAAGTAGTAGGTACTCATAATAAAGACTTATTTTAAAATTATTTTTATTTCATTTCTTTCTTTCCTAACAATTTACGCTGTCCGAAATATCGTATGAATAAAATAAAATAAAATGTCCTACTGTAAGTTCTGTGATGTAAACTGTTCAATTCAAAATGTGCCAAATGATCCAAAGTATTCCAAAGATCCGAATGAATAAAATGTTCTGGTCGAACCGCGGAACCAAAATAACCGAGTGAGTCCCGGTGCCAAACGGAACCGAAGGAGCCGATAAGGTGAACCGGTACCGGAGTCGGAGTCGGAATAAGTGAATCAATTCACTTGTCGGAATAAAGATTACCCATCTCTACTTGACATTGACATGACAGATGCTAGTATAGATGTAGCAAGGTATGAGACTGTGATAAAATATCGATATATCGATATTATTCTTTAGAAATGTCGATATTTATTAATATTTTTTGTACGATATATCGATAGTTCGATATTGAAATATAGGCATCGACGGTCGAAATAGTTTTTATTAATCTTTATTCATCATATTTTCTCGTAAATTACTTAAACTACAACATCATGGTAAATTTAATCGACGGTACTTTATTTACACTACATTATGTTTTTCCTCTTACCCAAGTTTATTTATTTGCTTATTGTCTTAAAGTGAAATGTGATTTTGTATATAATTTGATCTACATCTATGATACCTAATACCTATTTTCTTACTGTTGTTCTTACTTGTCACTGTCAGCGTTAACCGCTTAGCATCACTACCGCTACTAAGTAGCGGTAGTGATGCTAAGCGGTTAACGCTGTGGTTAAAAGCGAGCGAAGTTTGAACGAGAGGTTATGAAAAATGTTCATCTTATTTAAATTAAGGTGGATTCGCAGTGATAGCCCGTGAAATTCAAATCTTCTATTATGGTCGCAAATCATATTTTGATCAAGATACAACCTGACCTGCAAATTACAAATAACGTAAGAAAATTTTAATCTCTTGTTTAAACTTAGTTCGCTTTTAGGCGGGTTTGGATACGCGGGGGCCCTGCTGCTGCTCTTGCTACGTGGTTAAAGGTACCGGCACTGTTTATAATTTAATAAATATACTGGATTAACCATGTAACTCATTTTTAAGCTGACTTTCGGTTGTTTTTCTTTTAATAAAGCCGATATATCCAAATATCGATATTTTTTCCAGTATATCAAACTCTAATATTGGTATATCTAAAATACCAGAATTTAGCAAGCTACTTTGACATTGACAGATGAATAGTTTTTTTTTTTTTGGTAATTTATTGGCCTACTGAAATCTATTTAGTCAAACCTTTTTTTAAGATTATGAATTCGTTTTTTGAGTTATTCGGCCTATTATTTTACATAAATTGTTTTCACTGTAATTTTATTGATTTTGTTTTATATCACTAAATTTAAAACAATTCTCCAACACCAAACAAATCCAAAATAGATGTTTAATTAGCGGTCTATCACACAATTTTTAAATCACTTTTTACTAATTATTCTTATAAATAATTAGTAAGAAAATAATGTTGAATAATTGTTGGTTTTTGCGTCGTGCGACAGCGCTGTCCTCTCAGGTATTCCTCGAATATGAACCACCCTTCTCGTCAGTGTGTTCCTGTCGACACGAAGTTCGTAGGTGAAGCAAGTCACCCGCGCGAGCTCTCAAGGAAGTTTTAAATATAGCAGCTGGAATACACCTCTTCACGTAAGTTGTATAAAACTTCTTCTTCGGTCTTATTTTATAATTTAATATAAGCTATTTACTGATTTAAACAAAATTGTGTAATTTTAACTTATGTTACAGAGTGATAGTACCAATATTGATGTACATTTTCGGTAATAATGGCGCCGACGTCGAACGACTTGACTATAACCAGGTGGTTAGAGAAAAGTGCAATACAAAAGCAGCGTATGGCACCGCAGGCACAACATATATGTCGCGGGAAGGTACTAAAGGGTCACCGAGGCCCCTGGCAACACAGGCAACGGAAGGAATACGGGTGGGTTTTAGTCAGTAAGAGTCTGACACACCCTCCCGCTCCGCACGGAGCGGGAGAAGTTATTTGATGATTTCGCTTCGCACGAGAACCGTAGAAAACCGTTTTGTCGGCGGAAGAGTAGACAAAAATGACGTTGCCGTGTAAACAGTTGACAGTTTTCTACCGACAAAGGTAGTTAAGCGATTTCTATTCTACAGTAGACTAGATATATAAAGCGTCATGCAGACACATAGAACAGCATACATAGATACCGGTAGTTGAATCTTCTTTCTATAACACAAGTTGAAAAAATACAAATTTTAATTGACTAAGATACATAGTATCTGTATGAAACATGTAGTAACTCAGTGATTTATGGTTTTATTTAAAGGATGGTTTTCGGGCTTTCAAATGTGGTTTACCATTTTATCATAATTCTCAGCATTACACGGTAATTATGTTTAAAATCTAAGTCTAGAATCGAATCTCTTAGTGATTCTTTGTCACAATATAATAAAATGCTGGTAAATTCAAAATACGAATTAGTCCAAATTCATGAAAGTCATTCAATAGACCAAATCTAACTTATCTACGAAACTGCGGCACCAAAAAAAAATGCAGAATGTAGTTCTTTACTTTAGAGGAAAACCTATAAGAAGTCTATGCTCTTAAGAGCCCGTATACGAAATCGAGATAAGCAAAATTAAGTAGCCGAAATCAAAAGCAATACTTTGCCTATTTTCTGTAAAATTTGACTAAGTTAATTTTTTTTTACTCAACATTTTTATATGAAAGTAGTAAAAAGTGGTGCATACATTCTATAGATGACTTTCTCAACAATACATGGTAATTTTTTCATACCGTTTAGATTTCAAAAGAATTCGTAAATATGTGATATTCTAAACCTCTTACAGTAAAAAATCACATAACAGTAGCTGGTATGAGGTCGATTAATCAACATTGACTAATGAATGGACAACTTATCTATTTTTAATATTAATTAAAAATAGAAAAGTTGTCCATTCATTAGATCATAATTGAAATTATCTTTCATTTTGTGCATTAAAACTTATAGAAATACTGTATTTTAACTGTAAAATCACGTCTGTAAAATCACGTAAATCAGCGAAATCTGCAAAATTTCGTATACGGGCTCTTAAAACAACATGGTAAATCTCTCGATGTTGTGCGTACAAACTTACATTTGCAGTTGTATTGTATGAGGGAACATATTTTTCGAATACAATGTTAAGCTTGTTCTTAGGATAAATTCATCCCAACTACGAAACGTGTCATTTTGCGTGGTTCGACAGGCACTTGGATTTATTAATCATTTTAGTGATTATAATTCTGTAAATACATATTTGTTAGTGTCAGGTTGTATCTTATTCGCGACCATAACAAATATGTACAGAAATTCTATAATAAACTCCATACAGACACAGGCAGTAAAATAGGTTTATTATGCAATATCAAGCAGTAGGCGGTTTAATACCAATTATTTATTGAAGTGAAAAACACACAATGGGTACTGTAAAATGGCCCAAAAACACTTTGATACATCATTATTAAATTATATTTTAAAACTAGAGATGAGTTCGGTGTTTCTTATCTGACTACTCTGAGAAGAACGACCGAAACAAACTCACTTCACAGTCTCTTGTTAAGTCCAGACATAATCTTGGTCCAGCCATAGGAGGACCATGCAGATTAATGTATGAGATTGTCTTTTGAAAAAAAAACCACACAGATTTGAGTGGACCTGCCGAGTCAGTGCACGCATTTTGCCTTGTCGTGTAGCTCAGAACTTAACCTATTGACCGCCACGTCAAAAAAGCAGAGGTGCCCTCGGCGCCTAGCTACGAATTATTCCTTAAAATCTGTCATGTTGTCGTGACCGTGGCGTGCTGGGCACATTTTGCTCTGTCATCTATACATGACTGTGGCGGTTAAAAGGTTAAGGAGCTCAACAACTCGACGAACAATAGCAAAGAAAGAACATTTGGGTAGGCCGCATAAAGTACTCAAACTGCCAGATTATCATTAAAAGTAACTAAAAAAACCCACAGTCTTCACATTAACTATATTAGTAGGATACCATATTAAGTAGTCAATTTAATACATTATTTGTTAGTGTATTGCCTTGAAGAGGGTCTCGCGGCTAAATAATAACAGCCGCACGGGTCCATCGAAGGTTAAGCTACGCTTCCCGCTTTCGGTTCGTGGATGGGTGACAATCTATTACAAATCGAGACTCCTCCGTGCCTCGGACTGTAGATTTGTTGACCATTTTATACTTTGTTAAGTACCTGGTTCTTGTTGACAGGCCTTCACTGTCCTCTCATACCTATTAACACTGTGATTTGAAAACATTGTAAAAACCAATTATTTTTAAAAGAGTAACCTCGACTTGGATCGACGTTACTCTTTTGTGCTAGCTTCTGACGTTTCATAAGTGCCCATGTAGGTTTAGGTATGTGGGATAAAATATTTTGATTTTGAACCGGGTTGTGAAGGTCAGATAAGCAGTCGCCCCATGTAAAATAATGGTATTTAACTGCATCCCGTTATACTAGAAGCCGACTCCAACGTAGTTGGGGAAAGGCGGGCAGATTGATTTTGAGTGTATTGCACAGATTACTAATATGTAGCAAACTAGTGTATTGCCTTCAATTACGACGTTCGGTAATTATGTGTTCAAGTTTGAGGAATTTATGTAGCTTAAATAAAAGTCTGAATTAAAAAACTCATTTTATATTTATATAATATTAACAACAGGGTCAAGTCACTAGTATTTACAATACATATAATCTTTGGTTAAATTATTATTCATAGTAGCTATTCGTACGTAACTTAAAAACATTATATACCTAAGTATAAAAATGATACCTGAAATGTTATAATTAGTTAATGTTAATTAATTAAGTGTAGGTTGTAATATATGTAGGTACATTGAATTTCAATTCTGAATAATAGTAGATTGTACAACTAGTGGTCGTTTATGCTCGAGATACACATTGCTTTTCACGTCGATTGCGAGAAAATGAAACAGGCATAAAGTATATAACAGTATTTTCACTGTTCCTAAATGTTGCAAAATTGAAGAAGAGAATAGCAAATTCCCGCCACGAAACTTTAAAAAAGTTATATTTTCAACATGTGTTCGACTTGGGTACTTCATACTGCCAAGTCATAAAAACGTTTTATAAAATTAACGACAGAAAACACGGAAGTGATATAAATTAAAGCAAATGAAATGAAATAACGACCTTAATCTGCGACGTTTTATTGTGCGTGTGGCTGTTGAGCCTGAATATCTTAGTCTTAGAAAAAAAAAATACTTTATGCACTAGAGGATAAAAAGTAGCTTTATGTCGCCTACGCACAACATAAGGGCTCCCACACAAAACTGCGAATTCGCATCTCATTGCAAAAATCTGCGAGCTCGATATTATTTTATCATGTTATTCGTAGCGGCGTCGTATAGCATCGCATGGCAGTTTTGTGTGGGAGCCCTAAAGACGAACTTTTAGAGGATGAAAAGTGAAAATACAATTTTTATCACATTATTTAAAAAAGTTACTTTTATTCTTCGTAAACAGGGGCTAAAATAGCTGTTTAATCCCTAGGGACAAAAATTTTCTCATAGAAGGTGATAAAAAGTTGTGTCCACGTCGGGAGCAACACTATTTTAAAGTCGAATGATTTAAATCCCTCGCTGCGCTCTGGGTTCAAAGAAACACTCGCCTTTAAAATAGTTGTTTGCTCCCTGGGCAAACAATATACTATTTTTTGTTATTATACAAGTTCCAGATTGACTGCATTCGATTCCCAATATATCTGAAGGGAGAAAAATGATTTTTCTTGCTTTTCCTAAACCGATACCAATAAGTCGGCCGCTGTACCGACACCGATTCGATACCGATATTATTATTATCGGTCCAATTACACTGGTAAATATCTCTGACCATCGCGACGCACCAAACGACCACAGTATTAAGTATCGAAGTCGGCAGTGCGAAAAAGTGTGTTCAAGTAAAAGAATGCTACTCTCACCCCGCACTATCTTCGCCAGTAGATATCGTGCCGATCTCGGTGTGGGTTGCTGTCTGCGACGATATAGGTGGCAATAACAACACAAGGTGCCGATTCCCTTGTAAATTTTGTTTAGTTTGTGAAAAAGGGAATCGGCACCAATGTGCGTTTAGTAGGTACAGTCGCCAGCACATCAATTTACCACAAATCGTCAAATTTTCTCATTTTATTTTGAAATTAACCATCAACTTTTTAAAGTTTAAAATCATTTGGAGAAATTTGAGGTTTAGTATAACCCGATGTGCTGGCGACTGTACTAAAGTTATGAGAATATCTGTCTGCCGACATCGTGCCGGTGTCGGGTCGCTCTCGTTATCAGCTAATGTGCTGTGTTGTAATAACCAACTAATTTTGTTAATGAAACAAAACCAGAAATGTATTTTCATATAAAACTAGATTTTGCCTGCGCTTGCGCGGCGTGGGGATCGGAAATTATCCCACGAGATCATACTACCAGGATTCAAAGAATACTATGTCCTAATCCAGGTCATGGTGTTGCAAATGTAATCTAAATCCGTTCAGCCGTTAAGACGTGAAAACAGACAGACATACTTACAGAGATACATACAAATCATTGATTCACATCTATAATATTAAGTATGGAAATATGGATAAGCAGTAACAAAACACAACGTGGAAACGTCATCGCACAAAGTGGTAGGAATAATAAGAATTTAACCACAAATATTATGTAACAAAAAATATTCGTAGGTACAAAGCTGAGCTACCTATCTGTCGAAAAAGAAAGTAAGTCAACGCCAAAATACTTAACATTTACCTAAGGGACCTTAGCACAAAAACACAAAAACAACACTTTTTCAACGCCTGTCTAATTATTTCATTCTTGCGTCAAACTCCATAAATTATTTATATCGTGTTGAAAAATTGTTTAGCCTTTTTATTATTGCATCCGCAAGCTTGTGGAAGCCTATGTCCAGCAGTGGACGTCTTTCGGCTAAAATTATGTTGAATGATTATTATTGGAACAAAGGTCTTTAACGCGGCTTTTGGCAGGAGTAAACTGGCAGAGTTTGTGACGTAACGAACAAGCGTTATGCCGTCAGTTTCAAATGTCAATAGTTTTTCTTTTAAATAAAAAAACATTTGGTAATTTCCATTACAAGCAAGCATTACAAGCATTTATTTATGACTTATATTTATTTCAGGACCTAAATACACTAATTTGATTCTTTAAAATTGATTCTAAAACATGCAAATTCGGATAACTCCCCGTTAAAGTGAGTCTTATAGAGATGTCAGATATTTTTTATCACAACGAGGTATCACATTCTTCTGAAATTAACTAAGTACCTAAGCAGAAATTTGTAACGTAAGACATATCTGGTATTATTGCATTCTAATGGATTACCAGAATCATTCAAACCAGATTCAATTTGAATACCAGATTTCCACACAGGGCCTGCCTTGACCACAAGCAAAGCCGCCAGAAAAGCCGCAAGTGGCGCCGGCAAGCACGGCTCTGAGTGATATTCGCAGTTGTCGTAAGTGCTGTGACTTTGAGTGAAGTTGGAAGTATACGCATAAAATATACTGGAGGCAAAAAATGTATGATAACATCGCAATTGCTGTTGCAACTGTGTTGTATATTCTACATCCCAAAAAAAAAAATAGTAAGAGAAGATTTTGGATGAGACCAAGTTTACGAAATAGAGCCAGCATTTATTAGAAATGAGCTGAAGAGTTACTCTTTATCTGAAAAAGGTCAATATAAGGAATGTGTTAAAGTATTTAAGTAGATGCGTACTTTGTAATAAAACCACTACACGTGTGTATTTAATAAATGGGTTTATTAAAATAAATAGTTTTCTATGCCATTTAGTACCATAATAGTCAGAAGACTCACTACTATTGATATCCAGGCTCTTGCATTGTGTAATAATCTTGGACAGAATAGGATTGTGACCATTTGTGACGTTGAAGTCGTTGATAGGTTGCCGTATAAAACAACTTGAATGAGTATTTGAAGAAGTAAGGAATTCACGACGAGTATCCAAAAACAAATTCATTTCAGCATCAAAAATTATGGATTTGATTTGTGCCGAAGACTTGGTATAATTATCCATTTTCCTCAATTTGCATGCTATGAACTCCACAAACACATGAATGTCATCGCATTTTTTGGATTTTATGTGTCGTAACAATTGTAAAGCTTCAGAAATTTCTGGATCAGGGTCGGCATTTGTCTTCCGCGTAGTTTGCCACTGTCAGCAGGAGCAATCTGAAAGAAAACACCCGATGTCGAAATTCTGGTGCTCATTTCTGCCTGATATTTTATCAGCTTTTCAAAATTAAAACTCGACTGCATAAACGATATATATTTTCGGAATGGCAGCTTCGAGCTCTTTATTCTAATATCAAACTTGATATGGTTTGAACAATACTGAAGGTACCTACGCTAGCTAAAATACAAAACATACAAAATTACTTACGATTAAAAAAGTAGCTGGGTATAAATGTTGTAGGTACTTATGAAAGTATCTTTATTGTTTAAAGTAGAAACAAGTTTATTCTTCTCTTTTAAAAATGACATAGCTTTGTAAGCAAACCACTTTTGCGATTGAATACCATCCATTCCTGTTCCACTCTTTTTAGATTTTTCAAATTTTCGGTGTTCTCAATAAAAAATGGCTAGTTATTTTTTTTTCTAATTTTCTTTAATTTTTCGACGAGTAAATATTGGATTCCAACGAAATATTTTTCAACGCATCATTTCTCTTAATACGGTTTTTATAATTCGGGTACCACAGTGCACAGTAATCCACATTCGTGAAATTGTTCTTTCGTCGTCCCAATGAAAATCAGTCATTTTGCACTAAATAACCAAACGACACTAGCACTCTCACTGAGAGCCCCGAACGAACAGTCCCCCCGCTGTCGGCGGCCAGGAGTAGATCCACCTTAGACATCTTTATGAAGCCAATGCAGCATCCAATATTTTGGCATCGCTTGTCTCGTCAGATAGTATTGGTGTTCCCTTGATGTCACATATTTGTGCCACTTGTATATGCCTTCCACAAATGATCACATATTTCTGCCGTCATCTTAACGACAGATATTTATTATTGAATCATGAAATCAAATGTTATTGCCGAACTGTACACGGCAATATATTTATGCTCGCGACTGTATAGTGATATGATTTCTTAGATGAACCTTTTCACTAAAACTACGCTGTCATTCGTCACACTTATGAGGTTTTCCACCAGTGTGCATTATAATATTACATTTTCATTAACAAATTGGTTAAAACTACGTTCACAAACATTCGAAAGGTTTTTTCACCTGTGTATAAGAATATGTTTTTTTAAATGACTACTTTGACGAAAACTCAACAGACATATATCACATTTGAAAGGTTTTTCACCGGTGTGTATACGAATATGTCGTGATAAATGATCCTTCATACCAAAACTACGCTGACATATTTTACACTTATAAGGTTTTTCACCAGTGTGTATTCGAATATGTTGTGATAAATTACCCTTTTTACTAAAACTACGCTGACATACATCACACTTGTAAGGTTTTTCACCAGTATGTATACGAATATGTATGGTTAAATCACCCTTTACTCTAAAACCATGCTGACAAACATCACACTTGAAAGGTTTTTCACCAGTGTGTTTACGAACATGTTTTGTTAAATCACCCGTTACTCTAAATCTACGCTGACAAAAATCACACTTAAACGGTTTTTCACCAGTGTGTATACGAATATGTTTAGTTAAATCACCCCTTTCACTAAAACTACGCTGACATACATCACATTTGTAACGTTTTTCACTTATTTGTTTACGAGTACGTTGTGTCATTTTTTTTACTCGATTAAATGTACGCTGATGAGACGTCAGAGGTTCTTCAAAATAAGTGCCAGGTTTGGACGTAAATTTTTGAGTTGTCGGGATAACTCTCGAGTCTGATTTGCCTTTTCTCGTTTGCTCGGCTGTTGGTGCATCTTCTAGTTTTGTTCTTCGTGTTTCTAGGTTAGGTTTCTTCGCAACGGTCGCCCCTGCGATTATAAATCTAGTAAGTACAATATTGGAAGAAGATTGACATTCACACAAATCAAAATAATTGAGTGATTAATTCACACTAGGACCGAAAAGGAGGAATTTCTGGTGACATTGAGAATACACATTATCACATGAATTATCATATTGCACTAAAATCTACAAATAATATTTTCAAGCAATAATTATTATTGCGTAATCCATATTATTATAATAAACATTTATCCTAACTAATATTATGAATGCGAAAGTGAGTTTGTTTTGTAAGTTATGCTTTCACGCTAAAACGGCTGAACGGGTTTGGATGAAACTTGGCACATGGGTAGACCATGACCTGGGTTTGGTCATCGGATAATTTCTATTTCGGTATTACGTTGCATGCATACAAGACGGTATTCTGTTCACGACACGTTGTGCACAATTTAAGTGCAGTAACCTAACAAAAAGCACTAGGTTTGCATGAATTCTATAACCTGAATTCTATATTCTAATACCCCACGGAAACGTACTACCGCGATAAAAAATATCCTATATGTTTTTCAATACTATTAGTATAGTGTTTTTATCTCATGAAGCGACGTGCGCTTTACTTGTGTTTACTTGTGTGTTTCTCCCAAACTGTAACGTGCGTCATATCAAATGAAAGGGCTTGTTGTGAGATTCTCAAATATTTTTATTTATAATTTTTAAATAATCAGTTTTAAAGTTATTTAACCGCTCAGGCCCGTGGCTCAATAACGTCATCTCTCAATCTCAAAAAAAACATTTTTATTCGATAACTACTTTCAAATCGCGCGCCGCGAGGGCTCCTATTCGGAGCCATTGGGGCTTTATCGGTTAAGAAAATAGATGAAAATTGAACATTCTCCCCACCCGATTCCATTCCATTCCATTTCCGATTCCAATTTCGATTTATTTTTTTATGGATTCCGTAGTTGGGATGAATTTATCCCAAAAACAAACTTAACATTGTAGTTGAAAACATGTTCGCCAAAACATCGATATACGTCACGGTCAATTCTCCAACTGCAAATTTAAGTTGGTCGACCATGACTCGTTAACCTGTAAAACCTACTTAGCTGTGATAGTTTTCCTTTAAATTTAATTATATGTGCTACTGCCATGAATTTTATCACATCTCCATAAACAACCATTTAGCTGGCACGGGGAAAGACACTTCTTGACTCTAACAAACATTAGCACTTTAAAGCTTAATATTACGCAAACGGATCCCTGAATCGAAAAATGGTGTCCACACACCCGCAATAGTTTTGAACGGCCTATCCAACGATACCCCACACTATGGGACAGACGAGAAAAAAAAAATTCAAAATTTTTTTACCGCTTTGTCAGCGTGGTTAATATGTATACCTATGCCAAATTACAGCTATCTAGTAGTAAGGGTCTCTGAGCTAAAGCGGGGACAGACAGACAGACGGACGAAACTATAAGGGTTCCTCGTTTACTACGGAACCCTAAAAGATAATAACCGAAAAGTAGCCATTTTTAACTTACTGTCAAATAAGTCAAACAACATTTAAGAGTATTTTTACGCCTTGTTTACATTTTAACAAGCCGAGCCCGAGGAGGCAATACCTGTACTGCCTCCTCGGGCTCTGCTTACAGCTTCGAGCCAATTTGGCATACTGGAGACTAGGTTTCGGACGCAATGCTGGGGAATATTCTCCCATTCTACCATCAGGCCCCCGAGGTTGATAGAGGCGGTGGTCTGCGGCTTCTTACTAGCCTCCCGAGCTCATCCCAGGCGTGCTCGATCGGGTTGAAATCACGAATTCTTGATGGCTAAGCCATCAAGTTGATATCAACCTCCTGAATGTACTCTTTTACGACCCTGCTCTGTTATCCTGCAACCGTATCGATCCATCCCACCATGACCCATATTTAATAAATATGGCCCAGTATATACTATATGGCTATACTTAAGGATCTCTTGAGCATATCTTTCCCCAGTCAGGGTGCCATTTTCTACAGCCACTAGCTCTGTGCGACCTTCTGAAGAGATGCAAGCCCTTACGTGTACAGAGCCTCCAGCGTATTGGACTTTTTCTGTGAAGCAGGCTTGAATGTATCGCTCACCAGGTCACCTGTAAATTCTTCGCCTTCCATCGGAAGTGAATAGTGAGAATCGAGACTCATCAGTGAACAATCACCGCGAGGAGGCCTGTGTCACAGCAGTGTGATCATTATTGGCTGATTATGCTCATGCTTTATGCAGTGAACAAAACTCTTGCCCGTGCTTCTTCACTCCACTGTATGTGTTCACGGACGTAGCGCAGTCTTGCTACTCGATGCTCTCTCGAGTTTAGGTCCACTTGCTGGCCTTTGGGGCTCAAGTTTGCTTCAGCAAGTCTTCTTCTCACTTTACTGTCACTAATGAGGGCTCTTCGGGTCTGAAGAAGCTGTTGCTGTACTTCAAGTGCATTAAGGTGGCGACTTCACAACCGAGTGGAGACAATATAGCGGTCTTCTCCGGTACTAGTGCACCTGGGTCTGCCATTACATGGTCTCCTGAGATGGTTTCAAGTTTTTTCGTACCTTCGGTTTACCTGCCGGACCATTCTTAATGTTACACCCACCATTCTTGCAGTTTTTCTAACTAAACAAACAGGTGTGGTGCTGGGGAGTTTGTTGCGCCAATTCTTCTTCCCTGCTAAAGCACTAGGAAGTGATGAAGGGCGGGAGTTTTTGGGGGACTGTCTTATGTAATTTTGACGTTCGAAAAGTGCTGATTTTCATCCTAGTTTGAATAAATGACTTTTGATTTTTTTTTTTGCTGATTCTCAACCTAGTTTGAATAAATGACTTTTAAGTACAATGCTTACTGATACCTAGTTCCAAAAAAGCCATGACTCTTCAGGTGAAAGAGACATGATAAGTAGTGTACATGCTGTAGACACCTTGGCTTTTGATTCAAAATTCATCGATCTAGAAATAAATGTGAAAACAAAGATAGAAACTAAAAGTCAAAAGTAAGACTGCAATTTGAAAAGGAGTATTTTTATTTAATAAGTTTTTTTCAGCCATTCCTTAAAAGAAGGTTATCGACTATAAAGATTTTAAATAAAAAAATAATTCTTTTTGTAATCCTTTTTATTTCGAAAGTATATTTTGTATACTTTAAGTTATTGCAATGTTTGAAGTGTGGTACTAAGTTTTGAAGGCCCGTGTATTTCCCCTTATTTGCTATCTCAGTGGAAGTTCTAGCCTTTTTCTGGTGTAATACCCTATTTTATTAGTCGTGGTGTCGTAGGTGTAAAAAAACAGTTGAAAAAGGGCCGCTTCCCTAGGCATGCGTGCTTTCGTGTGCTTTTACCAGCCGCATAGAATCCTTGGAGTTCGAGACCGGCAAATCCATTATGGTGCTCAACACATGACCGCCACATCGACTGCGATTCTGTCGCGGGCCACGCGGCCACGCCCAGAGGCAACAGTTCGTCAGGACCGACTAGTTATTTAAACCATCACACACTTGATTATTGTAGTTATTAGTATACCCAGGGTTAACATTTTTAAGCAGGACTGTTTCTATAGGAAAAACTTTGGTTTGTCTTCATAAGATAATATTCATTAGAAAGTTTACGTAATTTTGTGATCACGAACCTAAAATCGATTGAAATCGATTCCTTGGTTCGGAAACCACATAAGTTTGGTTAATTGAACCGTATGAACTAAACGTTATCATTCTTAATTTCTTATATTGTTCTTAATTAATATACGAAGTGTATACGAATGTTTTGTTAAATTACCCTTTTCACTAAAACTACGCTGACATACATCACATTATAAGGTTTTTCAGCAGTGTGTATTCGGATATGATTTGTTAAATTACCCTTTTCAAAATAACTACGTTGACGTACATTAAATTCATAAGGATTTTCACGTGTGTACTCGAATATGTCGTGATAAATTAACCTTTTGACTAAAACTACGGTGACATACACCACACTTATAAGGTTTTTCACCAGTGTGTATTCGAATGTGTTTTGTTAAGGATCCCTTTTCACTAAAATTGCGTTGACACACATCACAATTATAAGGTTTTTCACCAGTGTGTGTTCGATTATGTTGTGACAAATGAGTCTTCTGACTAAAACTACGCTGACATACATCACATTTATAAGGTTTTTCACCAGTGTGTATACGAATATGTCTTGATAAAATATGTTTTGAACTAAAACTACGCTGACATATATCACACTTAAAAGGATTTTTACCAGGTTGTGAACAAGTATGTTGTGTATTTTTTTTACCTCGATTAAAACCGCGCTGATCAGGTTTGGACGTACGTTTTGGAGTTGTCCGGATAACTATCGAGTCGGATTTTTCAAGTTCCGTTGGCTCGGCTGTTATGGCATCTTCTCGTTTTGTTCCTTGTGTCTCCACTTTTGGTTTCTTCGCAACTGTCACCCCTGTGATAAAGCTGGTAAGTATAATGTTGGAAGAAGATTGACATGCACACGAATCAAAATAATAGTCGATTGCATGATTCACACTCGTACCGAAAAGAAGGAATTTCTGGTGACATTGAATCACCAGAGACATAAAGGAAAAAAAATTACTAACATCGACATAATATGGTATATTCCAAAAGTATCTGATCAAAGTTTAAACAAACCTTGATCAATGGAATAAGCAACATATTTATCTGCTTCAACTTTATATCTCACTGAATAAAGTAATAATGATTATTGCGTAGTTTTATATACAGGCACTAAGGGGTGTTAGCGAGCACAGCAATCTCATTTTGTGAGCATGTACCTTGTACATATCAAGACATGCTCATTACTATGAAACCCGACTGATTGGAATGTTAATTAGTATAAAACACAATCAGTCGGGTCCCTTTAGATAATATGTGTATCTTCTAGAACGAACGGAGCAGGTTTTGACCAGAAACAGGACTGGTTGAAACTATAATAACGCATAGTATATGGAATATTGCACCATGATTACTCATGCAAGCTATATTGCAACATTACATGAGATATTGCACCATAATTACTCATATTTAATTATGTTGCAATAGTACGCGACAAGTCACAACCTGATCCGTTGGGAAAGTCCATTTCTACAAGCTCTGTATGGAATAATGCCCGGGGGTACGATATAGGTGCTCCCGCAACTTGTATGTACGTAGAAAACTACTTAAGGTACACCACTTTGGTGTATCAACTGTATATCAATATTAAATCAAACAGTAGTCATTAGGACTCAGTTAGCAACGGTGCGTTATGCATCAGATGTCCATCAGTCCTCAGCTGGCATCTGTTCCCATAGATTCTTCAGATTATAGGACCTATATTTAGTTAGGGAAGTAAAGTATTAGTTAGTAGCTTACGTGTATAAATTGTGTTCTCTGTGTTTTACGTGATAGTTTTAGTGATAATAGATGATTGTTGGTGACTTTAATTATTGTGTATTGTGTGTGCGAATATACCGTCTTTTTAAACCAACCCCTGGCTCATTTGATTTGGCAAATATTTTACCCCGCACCTGAATAGCTTACAATTTAGTAATTTAGACACGGATTTGCTAAAATCAATATGAGTCAAAGAAGCACTATCACGACTAGGAGTAAATTGCGTAAGTTACAAGAAATAAAAGAGCGGCGAGCAGTAGAAGCCGATTCTGGAGTGCCTTCTGAGATGGCACCGGGCTCACCTTCAATCGCACCTACGACAATGTCGGTTCCTGCACCTGTGATCCCACTGGCTGGCCCCGGTCGTATTATAGATTACCGGATAGCCGCCACGCCAGTGAGATCGGAGATACAACACAGGGTCAGGTCCGGGAGAAGCCACGACTCCTCGAAGAGCGGCCAGAGAAGTGCCGACTATCTTCGAAGGAGGGTCGAATACGAGGCAGAACGGGAGTTAGTGCGCCTGGAGGGGAACCTGGTCAAGAAGAAGCTCGAAGTCGATCTCGCTGAAATTGACGCCGCCGAAGACGATGACTCATGTTCCGATAGAGAAGGAACAACGCGTCGCGTGGAAGAATGGGTTACAGAAACGACGCCCGTTGTTATTATTGATACACCCACACCCGCCTTGTGTAGTGATCCGCCGCCGCGACAAGTGCCGCCGCCCGATTCAGCCGTGACCGTGTAGTGTCCATACCGCCACCCGCGACCAGCCGCGACCAAGTGTTATCCGTACCGCCTTTCGACCGTATACCTGCGCTCCAAACACAGTGTGCGCCCACGTCAGTGCAGTTTCGCGAACCCGCGTACCAAACGTTCGCGACGCCAGCAGCGACGGCCGACGCCCCGCGAGTGCCGACCAGAGAAACACCTACATGGGAAAACACGAAAGGAGCAGGTCCCGAGACAGAAAAATAGACCACCTGGCGGACGCTATAACCAGGTTGGCGCGCCCGCGGCCGGTACCTAGGCAAGGCAATAAATAAAGAAAGTACAACTCGAACTCTCACAACATACAAATAACATTCAGTAATATATACTAGCCTGAAAATGGCAAATAAAACAAAGACAAAAAGAAAAAGCTACGAATTCTACGGATAACAACAATAAATCTAATTAATAGGCCCACATTATTATTTACAATCAAAACAAATCTAAAGATATGAAGAAAGACCTAAGAAAGCTATTCAAAAGAGCTAATAATGTCATAAGAAGATTATATTAACAATAGAAGAAAACAATAGAGAAGAATTTAAATAATTATAGAAGTTCCAGGTAGTAGTGGGGTTGTGCTTTCAAGGAATTTAACACACATAACGTCTGGATTCAGAAACTTAAAAAAGGTTCGGAAGAAACTAAAACAAGAAAGGGCATAACACAACAGGCTACTGCGTATTACAAAGAACTATACAAGAAACCAATAGAAGACACTCATAACGATATAGAACAAGAAAAATATAACCTATCAGCAATAACAAAATAATAAAGCATATAGAGAGATTACAACCTAAATAACTACATAAGTAATGAAGCTCTAACAACAGGGGCAGCTGTCTTGGCTCCTCATTTATCACAACTGTTTAATGTGGTCCTTAAAAGTGGCAAAGTGGCAAAGTTCCCAAACAATGGTGCAGCTCACAAATAATACTTCTCTATAGCAGATATCGGAAAACACAGCCCGACTAGTCTACTGTCCGCATCTACAAACTTTTCACATCCATATTATTGAGCCAAATAACATACAAAAAATAGATAAAAATCAAACAAGCAGGCTTCCGTTCTAGTTTCTCAACTATACACACATTAGACCAAATACTTGAGATAAAGAATTTTATCAACCTGTATTGATTGCTCGAAAGCATTTGACAGCATAATTCATAGCTCGATCTGGAAAGCATTGACATTATGTCAAATGAACACAACATAATATATACATATCATAAAGAACAAAGTATAATCAAAGAGGCAGAGAAAATACTGGAACACAAGGGAGAAGAAATAACAATAGGAAAGGGCGTCAGACAAGGTGATTCCTTGGCACCAAAACTGTTCAGAGCTGTGCTAGAAGGAATATTTATAGAGAATAACTGGGGAAACAGGAGACACAGGATAGAAGGCCAAAGTCTAAGCCACCTTTTTCTGATTCGCTGATGACATCGTCCTCTTTGCGGAATCAGCAACTGAGTTAGAACAAATGATGCAAACTCTGGATATTGAAAAGCTCTGGAAAGCAAAAAAGCAGGATTACATATGAATGCAAACTAAAACAAAGTCATGACGAACCATAGGGAACAACGAACAAGTGTATTGGGTAACCAGATCAGGATCAATGAAGCACCTGGAAGATAGTCTGGGCGCAAAATAAAATCCTAAAAGGAGACTACCACCTAACGTTAAAAAGAATAGTAATGGACACCTGTTTTCTACCCAGCTTGACATAAGGAAGCTGAACATGGATATATAAAAAATAAAATTGTAACATGTCAACATTCTATGGAAAGAAATATATTAAAACTAAGAAAAATACAGAACACAAGAAATGAGGAAATTATAAAAAGTACCAAACTCACAGATGCAACATGCTTTACGACTCAAACGGCAATGGGCCGGTTACATTTCAAGGTACAAAGAGTGAAGATGGACACTAGACACATTGACCCAAATAAGGCTTTCAATAATTTTCATGACTTATTATGTCTGTTATATACCTAAGTTATGCTTCCCAAAAATAAAAATAAAGATTAATAGTTCTCTAACACACACAAACAACAATGGATAAGTAAGGGTCTAAGAAATAGCTCGCCGTCCGACATGGATCAGGCCCGGGTCGACGGCGCGTTATGTTCCTCGCGCGCCTCATAGAGATGTCAGCATAAGTGTAGGGGTCCACTAGGGCCGATGTCTGCCGGGGTCGCGGGAAAGTCCGAAGGGGTTACCGAGGCCCCTGGCAACACAGGCATCGGAAGGAACACGGGGGTTTTATTCAGTAAGAGTCTGACACACCCTCCCGCTCCACCCAGAGCGAGAGAATTTATTTGATAATTTCCCACAATAAAAGGGTCTAAGAAATAGTTGCAAAACTAAACGATCTTTACGATATCTTTACTACAAAAATAAAACTTTATTTTACAAAACGAAATAATTATAAAAAAAAATATTTAAATATACAATTATGAATATTTTTTATAATTATTTCGCATTTTTCCAGTACCTACATACTGGAAAAGTGCATTATTAAATAAAAAAATAATTCTAATATTAATAAAATGCCATGACAAATGTAGTGCAACGTGTCAGTGCAGTCATTAATCACGAAGCTCGGAATACATAAAATAAAATAAAGTACAAAATGTGACAATAATATTTCTAAATTACAATTTTATTAGACAAGCATACTGACGAACCCCACTGACATAGCGAACGCTTTTAATAATTACGTTATTGACTCGACAAACACCTTGATATTTATTTATTTACTTATTAACTCAAATAAGATGTCAATTCCTAATTCCATGTTTCTTAGGTTCATGACTGAAATTGACACAAAAATAATTAAAACGTGTAACACTTAATTAATTTCTATATTGACATATCTAACTATATTGACTCGAACTCCTTAACATTTAATTATTTACTTATTGACTCAAATAAGATGTCAAATCCTAATTCCATGTTTCTTCTTCTTTACTGAAGATGAAGTCAAAAAAGTGATAATAGCTTTAAATAATCTAACCCCGAAGAAGGCTATGATGGAATTGGCACAAAAATAATTAAAACGTGTAACACTTAATTAATTTCTATATTGACATATCTAATAAGCCTTTCATTTTCATCATGTACTTTTCCTGTTGCTTAAATTTATCAGTATAAAAATGACGTAAAAACTAGCGCCCGAAAGTATTCGAAAAATGTATGCTCAACAGACTTGTCGACTTTTGTAGCAAATATGACATCACAATCTCTCGACCAACAAGGGATCCACATAGACTTGTATTAAAGGATAATCCCAAGTCAGCCAGGTATTTTAAAAGCTGTCTTGTGACGTGTGTACGTATATACAATACCTCATTAAAAAACAAACTATATAAATGGCTGAATGCACATAACTTTTATGTCATTAAAGATTTAATTAAGACGCTGACAACAGCTAAACCGCGGTCTCTGTCAGACTGCATAGAAAAGAAAGAGAAGCACGATGACACAACGCTCGTATATTATTGCAAAATATGAAGCAATTATCTATTTACTAAAAACTGAGTTGAGTAATCGAAAATAAAAAACAACCAAGTTCTGCATTCAAATAAGACGATCTTGTTATTATTAAATACGTAACGTATGTATATTTAATACAGATATTTTAGATTGGAACTCAAGGTGAAACGTTAGTTTACCGTTAATTTGTATCGAGATTTTTTTTCAAAACGTGTTTTGGTAACAACCAAGTTCTAAGAAATATGTTAAAAATAAACATATATTTTTTCCGCTGCCACAAACTATACAGATTTGACATTTTTTTTTTCATAAGACAAGCCTACTTTGGTCATTTGCCTCTTGTCAGCGCCTTAACTTGAAAATATAAAATAATTATGTAATTACATACAGGTATTAATGAAAATGTTTGTGATGTATGATCCGAATGACTATTATAGTATTACCAATTAATCTAAGACAATCTATAGTCCACCTTGTTTATTAATTATTTTGCATGCAATTGTAAATAAGTTAATTTTAAGACCGCGCTATCGCATTAGGTATCCACCTGTAATGATAGTTTTAAGGGAGATTTTGAAAATAAATAAATAATATTCTACAGCTAAACATGTGGACATTCAAAACTAGACTTTAACAACGTTATACCGTGTTTAAGGCAAATAAAGACTTATATAGAAACAACTAAATATTTGGGACTGCAAAGGAAAATATGCATTGGTAAACATAGAAAAAAAAACGTAACAATTTAAATGTAAACGTTGGACTGTTGACATTATTGCAGTCGTTCGGAAAACCTTGATGAAGACTGCCAAAGACAGGGAAAAATTGCACAGGATAGAGGTGGGTTTTACCTTTTTGAGAAAAAATTACAGACGTATCCAGAGGCGGAGTAAGGCGTGGGCGACGGGGGCCCCCGCCTACGGCCTCGCGGTACGAGGGGCCTCGCGCCTCGAACGAAGGCTTATGCATTACTTAAAACCCGCGAAGGTCGCGGTTAAGTAATAATATTCCAAAAAACCAAATATTCAAAAATACAGTCAAGATGTGTATATAGTCAGGACTATATACACATCTTGACCGAGTGGGTGAGAGCAGTGACTTCCAACCTTACAAATTATATAAAGAACAAGCTGTTGCCCGCGGCTTCACCCGCGCGGCTTTTTATAAAACTAGCCTACGTTACTCCTTATAACATCATCAGCTATCTGCCAGTGAAAGTCCCGTCAATATGAGTACAGCCGTTTCAGAGATTAGCCGGAACAAACAGACAGACTGACAAAAATTGTAAAAAATGTTATTTTGGTATATGTACCGTGTATACATCCATATGCATTTAGTAAAAAGCGATTATTATAATATTACAAACAGACACTCCAATGTTATGTAACTTTAATTTACTTTTTCTCCTATGTTAGTCAAAGAAAGTGTTTTTTATTTTATAAAGTCCGTCTTCACGCACCACCAGAGGGCCTCGCGAAATGTACCTGGCCCACATCAAATTTAGATCTTGCCCCGCCACTGCTTGTATCACAAGTCTGACACTAGGTAATTAGAAAATATTAAGTGCTTACAATACTAACACTACATTTGATTTATAAATTTAAGGCACTGACAAGACCCAATTTACCAAAATAAGCTTCTCTTAAGAAAAAAAATTACCAAATCTGTATAGTTTGTGGTAGCGGAAGAAATATATGTTAATTTTGAACATATTTCCCAGAACTTGGTTGTTACCAAAACACGTTTTGAAAAAAATCTCGATACAAACTAACGTTAAACTAACCTCTTACCTTGAGTTCTAATCCAAAATATCTGTATTAAATATCAACATACGTTACGTATTTAATTAACCTGTAAAGCCCCGCGCGACTCCGATTCGGTGTCAAACAATAGAAAATCAATTGTGTCTCATTAGCTGTCCTTGACCAATTAATAACAAGAACGTCTTATTTGATTGCAGAACCTGGTTGTTTTTTATTTTCGATTACACAACTCAATTTTGAGTAAATAGATAATTGCTTCATATTTTGCAATAAATTACAAGGTCATCTCGCTTCTCTTTCTTTTCTATGCAGTCTGACAGTGACCGCGGTTTAGCTGTTGGCAGCGTCTTAAATGAATTAACGAAGCTTCATTATTATATTATATGTAGTTCAAGACAATGCCTTGTATGTTGTAAAAGTGATGTCTGTAACAACGCTGTCACTTTTTAAATTAAAATTTTATTTATTATTTAATTTAACATAACATCACGCTTTTTTCCCCGAAGGGTTGGGCAGAGGTGTACCTGTAGTACACCCACATTTCGCCAGTTATACAGTGGCATAGGTGGCGAGCTTATTGCCATCAAACGGGCACAAATCCAGGCCCCGGGCTGCAACTGAGAAATTCCAGATAGAAAAACTCAATAACACTTTGCCCGACCCGGGAATCGAACCCATGACCTCATGCTCAGCAGTAAGTAGCGCTTGCGAACAATAGACCAACGAGGCAGTCCGAGGTGTTTTTTATTTGATTAAACTATTCAACCTCTACAGCACGTTAAGGCGTTGGTACCGGGTGTCATTCATGGATCTTTGACAGTCGTTAAGGATCATCATCATCTAGCATTTCGAAATTAAAAAGGACTCTTATAATTTATTTTTTGATAATGTTAACTAATTTGATAACAGGGGCTTGTGGCTAAGCCACACGGGTCGATCGATCAGGTTAAGCTACGCTTGCCGCGGTTGGTCCGTGACCGTCTTTACATACCAAGACCCCTCCGTGCCTCGGAAAGCACGTTAAGCCGTTGGTCCCGGCTGTCATTTGTAGATCTTTGACAGTCGTTACGGGTCGTCAGAGCAGTGTTGGCCTAGTGGTAACGGTCGCGACTTACGAGTTTTAGATCGTAGGTTCGAACCCGGACAGGCGCTTTACTTTGTGTAAATAATTTCATCACCACTGCTCTCAAAACGGTGAAGGAAAACATCATGAGGAAACCGACATGTCCTAGAACCAAAAAATTCCAAGACATGTGACATCTACAAACCCGCACTGGGCCCGCGTGGTGGATTACGGCCCACTCCCTCTCACAGAGAGGAGGCCTGTGTCCCAGCAGTGGGAACATTATAGGCTGATTATGTATGTATGTACGGGTCGTCAGAAGCCCGAAAGTCTGACAACCAGTTTTACCGAGGGGTATCGTGTTGCCCAGTAACTGGGTTGTGGAGGTCAGATAGGCAGTCGCTCCATGTAAAATACTGGTATTCAGCTGTAGGTATCCGGTAAGACTGGAAGCCGACCCCAACATAGTTGGGAAAAGGCAGGCAGATGATGAAACTAATTGATTACAATTTATGTTGCTTGAAACACGTGTTTACTTAAGAAACTGTTTGTACTTAAAACACTGGTGCCGATTCCCTTGTTCACAAACTAAATTAAACTTAAGTTCAGTGCATCTTTTTCTTTCTATTTCATTAAGAAAAGGACAGAAGATAAATTTTAGTTTAGTCCTGTCAAATTAATCAGCGCTTGAGGTAAATTAAAGTAATTTTAGTAGAGAAGTTTTTAATCACGTCTAAACTTGTATGGAGTAGTGACAGGCGCTGATTAATTTGACAGGACTAAACTAAAATTTATCTTCTGTCCTTTTCTTATTGAAATAGAAAGAAAAAGATGCACTGAACTTAAATTTAGTTTAGTTTGTGAACAAGGGAATCGGCACCATTGTCTACCTTCTCAAATATTTTTATTTTTATTATATCTTATAATTGTGAACATTTTTAATTGGCTTTATTTTTGTTACTCTCAATCGTGCAAAGATGTTTAGTTGTAAGTTTTCCTAAAACTGTAAAATAAATAAATAAAGCAGAAGCTCAAGTCTGACAACCAGTCTTGCCAAGGGGTATCGTATTAGGGGCTTGCGGACGGTGAGCAAGGGGTAGCTCGCCGTCCGATAAGACCAGGCCCGGGTCGGCGGCGCGTTCAGAGATGTCAGGACAAGTGTAAGGGTCCACTAGGGGCGATGCCTGCTGGGGTCGCGGGAAAGTCCAAAAGTGTTACCGAGGCCCTTGGCAACACAGGCAACGGAAGGAACACGGGTGTGTTTTAGTCAGTAAGATTCTGACACACCCTCCCGCTCCGCCCAGAGCGGGAGAAGTTATATGATAATCTCCCACACAAAAAAAAACGTGTTATCGTATTACCCAGTTACTGGGTTGTGGAGGTCAGATAGGCAGTCGCTCCATGTAAAATACTAGTATTCAGCTGCATCCGTCCGTCCGCTGCTAGTCTGGAAGCAGACCCTAACAGAGTTTGGAAAATGCTAGGCAGGTTTATCGTCTATACACCTCTGACCCTTCGGGTGATACAGTAGTATTGTTATCTGTTATTACCGAAGTGGTTTGGGGTACTCACTCCTAGTACGTTTGGGCGTTTTTGAGTGTCATGCAAATGTGTCCCGCGTGCGTGATTGTATTCGTTATTCTTGTCTGAGCAACTGGCAGCAAGTTTCTCATGCTCCCCAGTTGTCACTGCTTACAGTAGCATGCTCGTGAAGTGCTGCTGGTGGTGACTGGTTGTCTTGCTGGCCGAGGTTTGTTATCAGAAAATAACAGTCTATTGATTTAGCAGAGGTGGTCCTAGTTTATCATTTATGACTTGGGTTACAGTGCTATTTATAGAATCCAACATTGTACATGTAATCAGGCACCCCGTTTAGGTAACGCTAACCACTTAATATCAGACGAACCATTGGCCTGTCAGCTCACAAAGAAATTAACCAACTAATACATACTTTTTGTCTCTCTGGCTCTTCGTTTCTTCTTAGATACGTCTTGTTCTTCTTCCATTTCAATTTTAAACTCCATTATAGGTACATCTGCTACATCTAGACAGCTATTGTCTAAATTTTCCGATT
This sequence comes from Atethmia centrago, assembly GCA_905333075.3. NCBI lineage: Eukaryota > Metazoa > Arthropoda > Insecta > Lepidoptera > Noctuidae > Atethmia > Atethmia centrago. The sequence goes on from HG995393.1 coordinate 14,797,737, forward strand.
CTACTCCTGTAAGTAAATAAAAACAAGAGTATTACTGAATTATAGTTAATATTTGTTATATTTCACATTATATTATTACTGTTAAATTAAATTAAACTAAACATTGCCAAACTTTGTATTAGTAAAAAACAATGTTTGATCAATAAATAGTTTAGTTATTTTAAGATATTATTTATTGACACATATTATTATTGTTCTTATAAACATACCATCACTTTGATGTTCCTCCTTCGGCTCAATAATATCATCTCGTCCCTCACAAACAGCTGGTAATTCTTCCTTGATAGCAATGCTTACTGTTTCATATTTATCAATTATACTTAAGTTCTCTATTGGAGATTTAATAAACCCACTATAAAACTCAAAGTGGTCTTGGTTTAATAGATTGAGCTGTAAAAAGATATATACGATATGGTACACGGTATACGGTATGATATTATTACGAAAATATGCTGGTCATCACAGTCCCACAAGCATAAACCTTAATTCATTATACTAAAGTCACTCAAAAAGGCCTCTTACATAGTTAGTTAGGTCCAATATACCCTGCAGACTCAGCCATAACATCACGGACCACTGCCCAAGCTACTGTTGCATAGCTTGCAGCAACATAAGAGGACTAATATCAAACTGCCACATACAAGTTTCATACAGAAGTTGTAACGGTCTTATGTGTGGAGTATTTAACATGAAATAATTGTAAATGCCTACATTTGACAATAATGTACATATCAACATTCAACACTCAATAGTATGCTTGGCTTGAAATCCACACACAGTAGGCATGAGCTTCAGAGGAATAACTTCCAATTTATACTGAAATTACAAATTATGAGAATAAATGGCTGTAAAAGAATACCTCACCTCACAATCCTTGTTAATCATTTGAGCGAACAGCTCTTCAGCTTCCAGACATTGTCTCAGTAATCGGTAGCATTGCTTAAGTTTAGCGCAGCAGAAGAAACAAGCAAGAATCGGTCTACTGTCTTCAGTTACAAACTGCAACAAGATTTCTCTTACACTATCATGTGAAAATACTTCATCTTCTAATACACAGTAATGCGGTCCACACCAACAGTTGGTGGTCCATAATGCTTTCTGTGCACATCTTAAAGAGAATGCTTGAGCATTGATGACCACCCTTGCTCAAAGCAGATTGGCGCCGGTGTCAGTAATTTCCATTTTTCCCTAAGATAAACCAAAATTTTCGTATAGGAGAGGCATTTAAACCATAATAGGTACTTTACATAACTCTTTTTAAAAAAATCAACTTACTGGAATATCAGTCAGCTTCTCATATAGTTCATGCAAGGTCCTGTTGGCCACTACAAACATGCGAACGTTCTGCACTAAGCATATCCTACACATTGACAATTTTTCCATCTTTTAACTCAATAAGTATCACTTAAGTTAAATAGTTCAATTTTTATTATTTTTTATTATTGAAAAACACTGTTGGGTTAACGACAAATAACGAGGGAGGCTTATATATTAATATTATGACTTCTTCTAGTAATCTACGAATATTTGCAAATAAAAGTTAGTAAACACTTCCTTTGTGGACCACGGTAAGACGGCAGCAGCCGAGAGCTAAACTTTTTATGCCTCTTATTATTGTAGTCCAGACAGTCCAGGTAATTCATAGGAATTAATTTACCCGCCCTATAACACCATCTACTACTTTTAAACCGGTAGTTCACCTTTATTTCGTTACTAATTCCCAAAAAAAAACAATAAGCTACTTGACAGCTTGCTACTTGCCATTTTGACAAGTGATTATGACAGATAAATTCTACTACTTTTTTGACTAGTTATTAGGATTTTTGTAGCCAGAGGCCTTTAGGTAGTTCTTTTTTTAAATTAATGTTAACTTTCGGCACATAAATGGTCTAAGAGTACATAAACTCAGGCCAACGATACGAGGTAAATATTTATAATTGCAACTTATTCAAATATCAACTTTAAACTCGTATAATCTAGGTTGATTTTTAATGAAAAAAACTATAGCTAAACGTCATAAAATAATTTTAGTAGCAATGGGAATTAACGCCATACACGATTAAGTTAAAGTTTTTAATCATAAAGCATGAAAATCTCGTCTTGTTGACTTTAGCTCAGGGTTGCCATTCGTTCCGATACGTCGGGCTCCGCTAGGAGTAAAAAATATCAGTGAAAAATGAGTGACGGTGTTTAATAAAACTGAAACGTCACAGGAGCTTACACAATTTAAGAAAATATGTGAATATGTTTTCAGTATTGGGGCCATAACGCAGCTATGGAGCGCGTATTTTCATTGATGAGAGCTTGAGCGTCGACACGGCGGAAGCTATTCCTCAACGTAAAATTAATTTTGACAGGAGTTGTGAAGAATTCTATAAATTCGTAAAAGGTAACCGACAATTATTGTCCCAAATGAAATAAAAAAGAATGGTTGTATCCACAGTTATGAAACATAAATATTTCCCAAATCGTTTTTTACTTTATTTCAATAATTTCCTTTCATTAAAAATGTCCCGACCGACGGTGTCTCGGGAAAATATGGCAGCCCATCAATAGTATCAGACTTTTAACAGAAAACACTATTTTAAGAATTTCATTTAAATTATTTTCACTGTGTCAATTATTTCAAAGTGCCTTAAAAGTGCTTATTTGAAATATATATTTTTGACTTTGACTTCAAAGTCAAAGTCAAAAATATCTATTTCAAATAAGCACTTTTGAACGTCAAAATTTACAAAAAAATAGAATTGATTCTAGTCGCCCCTTCCAAAAGATAGTTTCGTATGGAGAATGGACAAGAAAATCCACCGTTACTCTTTTAAAATGTTTTACAAAATTTTGTATAGGTAGGTACATTATACAGCGTGTTTGGTGCATCGTGTGCCAAATTGAAATGGTCGACTGAAGGGGTCATCCGCTAGCCTTTCAGACCCCTTAACACCCCTCATGCTCTGTGGATTTTTTTTTATCGACTTTTTATTGTTTTCCAAAAAAAGACCCAAATTATACATTAAAATATAGATTTAAAAAAAAATATAAGGCGTAGACTCTGAATTTTAATTTTATTTCGATGTGTATTGTTTAGGAATACTTTTAAATACAAAATTAGTGATATTAGTCACCTAGTTTTTTTTTTTAATTCAATCGTATATTATAATAGATTTTACTGTGAAAGAGTGAGAAAACAAATTTTACCTCTTTCTCAAGTAACAGTTCCGCAATAAATATTTTTTCATTAGAATTTGGAATGTAGTTTTATGTTTTAATTGTGAATTTAGGAAGGTATTCACCTCAAAAACATTGCCTGTTTATGATCGCGTTATATTTAGTGATTGGGCAACACCAGGTATTTACAAAAGTAGGTTGAGGTTATATGAACTGTATCATGAAAAAACATATAACCATGATGAAACTTTTAAAGAATTTGTTAAGAATTATTCTAAAACTTTTAAAAGAGCCCGTTCCTCAGCAAAAGCCATACACATTAAAAATAAAATAAAATCTTCTGGAAATAAAATTAAAACAACTTGGAATATTATTAATTCTGAAACGGGAAGAACGACAGTACGGAATCGTGACTTCCATCTAAAAATCGATGATGCAGATATTAGGGCAGACGTGGAGGTGGCAACAGAGTTTGAAAACTTCTTCACTAATATTCCCTTTTTAACAACCAAAACTCTGTCATCGTCGTCCTCCACTTCTGCTTACTCAATACTAAAAGAATGTGTACCAGAATGTGATAAACACTTTAAATTCACAGTTGTTAGCCCTAAAGACATTTTGGAATCTTTTAAAGAACTTGATGTAAAAAAAACTACTGATCTTTGGGGATTATCAGTAAATACAATGTCTTCAATAATTGATGTTATTTCACCCTTTTTAGCAATTGTTTTTAACTCTTGTATTGCATCTGGTATATTTCCTGATCTGATGAAACTTAGCAAAGTGATTCCACTGTTCAAATCTGGCAGCACAACTGATCCCACGAATTTTCGGCCTATTTCGATATTACCTACATTGAGCAAAATCTTTGAAAAAATAATTTTAAAACAAATGTTAGGACATTTCAATAAATGTAATTTATTTCATCTGAAACAGTTTGGTTTTACGAAGGGTCGTTCAACTACAGACGCGGGCGTGGAATTGCTGAAGAGCATTTTCGAGGCTTGGGAGGAGTCGCAGGATGCTCTTGGCATTTTCTGCGACTTGTCTAAGGCCTTCGATTGCGTCCATCATGATACTCTCATCAGGAAACTGCACCACTATGGTATGAGGGACAGGGCTCTCGACCTTCTGACTTCCTATCTTAATAATAGAATTCAGAGGGTTGATATAAATGGCAAGAGATCTGCAGGATCTGTGGTCACTATGGGCGTTCCGCAGGGTTCAATTCTAGGTCCATTCTTGTTTCTAATCTATATAAATGACTTACCTTATCACATAAGGGATAATCACAAGATTGTATTGTTCGCAGATGACACTTCCCTCATTTTTAAAATTAAACGACTGCTTGTCAACTTTGAACATGTTAACGATGCACTCTCTAAAGTTGTCCATTGGTTTAATGTAAATAATCTTCTCCTGAACGAAAAAAAGACTAAACTTATTAAATTTTCAACGCCAAATGTCAGGCAGCTAACTACCAATGTTCAACTTAATGGAATAGAGTTGGACCCTGTTGAGTCGACAGTTTTTCTTGGAATAACTATTGACGCTAAATTACAATGGCGCCCACACATAGAAAAATTGTCAGGAAGGCTAAGTTCGGCCGCCTATGCTGTTAAAAAAATTCGACAGATAACCGATGTAGATACGGCCAGAATTGTTTATTTTAGTTATTTTCATAGTCTTATGCCATATGGGATTCTTCTCTGGGGAACCTGTGCGGACATTAATACCGTCTTTGTTTTGCAAAAAAGGGCTGTTCGAGCCATTTACAACCTAGGTCCAAGAGATTCCCTTCGAGAAAAATTCAAAGAAATAGATATTCTGACTATAGCCTCTCAATATATATTTGATAATCTTATGTATGTACACAAAAATATATCAAATTTTAAGAAAATGTCCGATATCCACAGTTTAAATACCAGGAATAAACATAATCTTGCTGTACTTCACACTCGCCTCCACAGAGTAGGCAACTCGTTCATGGGTCAATGTATACGCTTTTACAACAAACTTCCTATTGCTATTCGAAATTTACCCATTAAACGATTTAAAAGCTGTATTAAAACCAAACTTTGTAAAAAAGGGTACTATAAAATTTCAGATTATTTAGAAGACAAAAAAGCTTGGGATTGAGCTGCTCGCTCTGATAAGCTTTGTGCTAAAACCATAAAATTTGAAGTTTAAATTATGCAAAATCATCATTATATACAACTATATGTACATATTGACATTGATGAATATTATAAGCAAAATTACGTGAATATTTATGTACCAAAAGTATTATACGAGTATTACTTTAATTATTGTGAATGTGAGCACTATGTGGGTCATTTTTATTTATTTCTTGTTGTTTTTTTTTCTCTTAGTTTTAATGATGGTCTGGCATTTTGAGTTCTTTATGCGGCCAACCCAATTGTCCTTTCCTTGGTATTGTTCGTCGAGTCGTTGAGCTCCTTAAGTTTTGAGTTGAGCTACACGATTACTGACAAATGCTTGCACTGACTGGACAGGTCCACTCAAAATTGTGTGGTTCTTTCCTCAAAATACCATTTCAGACATAGATCTACATGGTCCTCACATGATCTGACCAAGATTATGTCTGGACTTTAAAAGAGACTTTGACCCTTGAGTTTGTTTCGCCATTTCTTCTCAGGGGTAGTCAGATAGGAAATGTCGACTCCATCTAGCTTATTTTTTAATATGACGTGTAAAAGTGATTGTCATATCCTATTTACAGAATAAACAATTTCATTTCATTTCATTGTGACTTGATTCACAATTCTAGCGAATTCACAAAGTTGTTAAAATACTTCTATGGCATGTGGCACATCATTAGAAAGAGGATAGACTGGAGAATTAATGAGGGAGTTGGAAGATCCCGGTCACTTTTGATTTTTTTTTTTGAAGCCTTATAAACAGCTGTAACATGTACAGCTTTAATTTAAGTTTTACCTTTGCGAGTGAATTAAAAAAGAACTAGGTGACTAATATCACTAATTTTGTATTTAAAAGTATACTTAAACAATACACATCGAAATAAAATTAAAATTCAGAGTCTACGCCTTATATTTTTTTTAAAATCTGTATTTGAATGTAAAATTTGGGTCTTTTTTTTGGAAAACAATAAAAAGTCGATAAAAAAAAATCCACAGAGCATGAGGGGTGTTAAAGGGTCTGAAAGGCTAGCGGATGACTCCTTCAGTCGACCATTTCAATTTAGCACACGATGCACCAAACACCCTGTATAATTATGTGTAAAGACGATGCACTTGGAATTTTAAATTCTTTTTTTACCTGTTTTGGTACGGTCATTCCCACTGGTTAATACCCCGTGGTTAACACTATTAACTACTGGGAATGATGCGTTCTACTGGTTAACAGTGTTGACGAACGTGTCATTTTTTTCCCAATACTTAATTAATACCCTCGTCTCGCGAATAGTTCAGGAGTCAGGTTAAAGAAAAATAAAAAGAAATCTATATCTATACTTCTATACTAATATTATATTTAATTCGTTTGTTTACTCAAACAATAGTAACGTCAGTCGCTCTGATTGTGTTCAACATATCATGGCGGATTGCCGTATTTTTTAGTTTTATTTTATCAAACTAATTATCGATCTCGCTCTTGATAAAAAAAAAAAAAACTTGAGATAAATGCGCGTTTTTTATTCTATGAGAATAAAAAACGCGCATTTATCTCAAGTTTTATTACAAAAATACATAATATTAGTGATTTTTAGTTACTTTTAACATGTCTATTATATGTTACATTAGCATCGATAATAGTAAGAAACGTCGATAATTTTTATCTTAAATATTTTGAAGATTAGAGTGGAACAGAAGACGAAGACTACCCAAAAAGAAACACGTATATTCACAAACTTAGAATATAGAAAGAACCAGAATCCGGGTTCAACTGTCATTGCAAGCCGTACGCTGTGTCCAAAATCAAGACAAGCGTCCCGCGCCCGCCTCACTTCCCACCCGCGTAATGTTGCTAGCTCGGACATTATGAACCCTTTTTTTTTTTTAATAAAATAGCAAAACAGAAATTCAGTCAGAAACTCAATTTGGTTTTTTTATTCCAAAAGGATTGGTAATTTTCGCAGCCGCCATCTTGCTTTTTAGATTTGACCTCACTATCGGCTTTAGCACCCCCGAAAACCATGAAAACGACACCCATGATGAAAAATCTGAACATTTTCGCAGCCGCCATCTTGCTTTTTAATTTTGACCTCACTATTGGATTTAACACCCCCGAAAACCATGAAAACGATACACATGATGAAAAATCTGAATATTTTCGCAGCCGCCATCTTACTTTTTAGATTTGACCACACTATCGGCTTTACCACCCCCGAAAACTATGAAAACGACACCCATGATGAAAAATCTGAACATTTTCGCAGCCGCCATCTTGCTTTTTAATTTTGACCTCCCTATCGGATTTAAAACCATGAAAACGATGAAAAATTTTTGTGGCCGCCATTTTAGATTTTGGTAAAACCAAATTTTTGTTTGTCGCGCATTTAAAAATAAAAAATGGCAAATTAAAAAAAAACTCAACTTGATATTATTAACAGCTCCTCACGCGCAAGCGCGGCGTGATTCTCGTAACTATAGTAACCACTCGCGCCGGCTAGATGAAGTGAGTCGGTAAGCGTGACGCGCGAGTGTCGTGATCTTATCTTATCTTATCTTATCACTTCACTCGATTCTGGTTGCCATAGCAAAATCACTTCACTTGGGCTGGGTGAAGTGAGCCTAGCCGCCCGCCGGCCGGCCGGTGCGCGCGCTGCGCGAGTGTCACTTGAACTGTTGAATTTTGTTACAGTATTGATGACGGTGATTTTATGAATATTATTTTATTATTGGCAACGCGTAGGTCGGTATAAATTTACCTACTTAAAATAAAATATTAGAAAGGTACTTAAATAATCAGCACGTTTTTTATTCAAATGGCTTATGTATACAGACACACATATCGTGTAGTTAGGTTTCCACATAGTTTGTGAGGGGATAAATTCTATGGTCCGTCAGCCAGGCACACTTTTAGCACTCGATCACTTGACACACTCGGTTATCTCTTCTTATTGAAAAGATTTGGGTTAATAACAACGCTGAATAACGTCGCACAGGCTTTAGTCGACTCAATCCACTATCGCTTCTTCAAAACACATCGCAGTTGGGTCATGGGATTGCGTTTATTTAATCAGTTAAAACACATCGCGATTGGGTCATGGAATTGCGTTTATTTAATCAGTTAACTGATTATGATCAATAGAATTAGCATAAAAATATTATTAAAATCTCGATTATGATTGTAAATGTAATCCTTGGTCCATCCCTAGTATCCGGTGGAATGACACTGACAATTCACTCCACGTTCACTTCACTTATGTTTTCACGGTGAGAAGGTTACAGAATAGCACTGCAGTTCGAGGATCGAGGTAGCATAGATTCTTGACTAAGTCGGGACAATCAAATTTATTGCGGCATACATTAAACAAAGTCATGACATCCAGGAGCAGTCGTCTTGACTGCAAGGTTAGAAGATCGTATTTTTCAAGAAGAAGGTGGTATGAGGCTTTTTTCCGAAAACATCTGTAATTTATAGCACGAAGGTACTTTCGTTGTACCAGCTCCAAAATATCATTATATTTTTTGTACAGAGGGTTCCATATAGGTACTGCAAACTCTAGCTGTGGCCTAATTATGGATTTATATAAATGCAAAAAGGTCGTCGAAATTCCCTGGAAGCCCTCATTACAAAACGAAACATTTGGTAAGCCTTACTAAGCTCTATCTAGATGTTCATATAGATAAGAATCTATATGAACATCTAGATAGAGCTTCGAATCCAGCTGGACTCCAAGATCACGGAGAGAAGTAACTTTATCTAGAGATGTATTAGCAAGGCAGTAGCGAAATTCAGTTTTATTTTGAATTGTGTGATTAAAAGTATGAGACGGTCTTTCATAACGGTTATTTTGACGTGTTTTCTAGTGTTTCAATTGTTTCTCAGTGATCGTAAATTAAACATTCTTATCAGCTAAAGATTTATTTGTGATAGGTTGACGTATCAAGCATAGTGATAAGATAAGAACCGAAGCTAAGGGGCTTACAGAGTTCCCGGAATAATTGTGTAAGCATACCTTTTTTTTTTGCAATAAGGTTATTTTTTGATAAACTTGTCATTTAAAAAAACGCATAGAGATCTTTGTTCTTTCTTAGAGTATTGTAAAGAAGTGTGGTTTTAAGAAAGTTACGTATTATCTTTTGGACTTATTGCTTTTGTTTTATAAATATGACGATATTTGTACGAAAAAGTCGCTCACACTACTTTCAACTTCGAATTAGCAATAGATTGCAAGGTGAAACTGCACTAAACCCTATATTACCTGGTAGCTTATTTCTTATAACAACTTCAATGACTAGGGGTTTGTAGAGCTACGATGCGTATAGTCTGAGTTGTCGTAGTTTTAGTGAACGCTCGCGTGTCAATTTTACCGACTATCGTAGCATCGTGACAGGATGTCGATTTAGAGAATTATAACAGTTCAGGGGTTAATGATATTAAAAACTGCTTTCAACATTAAAAATTTCATTTTTATGTGGATGATTTAAAGGTTTATATTATAATCTCAAATAAACAAGATTGCACGGATTTCCAGCAAGATCTGGGGGGTTACCATCACCTCTTATAGCAGTATTATTATAATATTACTTCACAGTGGGAAAGTGATGGAGCTATACAGGACTTATAGCTCCATCTCTTTCTCACGCTAAGTAATTGTAAGAACAATAGTTAGAAAAACGGTCCAGGGGGGTACCCCCTGGACCGTTTTTCTAACTATTGTTCTTCCAATAAGCTTCATCTTAGTCTTCCGAAGTGTCATGTTATTACGTTTCACTAGCAAGCGGACCGCACTAGCGCCGGCGCAGCACTACGGTGACATTTCTTTTATCTTTCTTCCCTCCTACGAACAAGCCGTCTACGTTAGCCTAAGTTTTTCATAACATCTTGTGGAAAGTAATTATAACATGTATCTGAAACTGAAGCTGCAATTAATTCAACCCGAACCAAGTTTACTAAAACCTTAATCTTTTGTTCCATCGCGAACATATACTATAATGCGAAAAGACTTTTTCCCCAACCTAATATATAGGAAGACTGGATGTAATCTGTACGGTTTTGTTGATGCTAACTGCATCAACAAAACCGTAATGATTATGAAAAAAACCCAGTATATGATCGTCTTATCTAGTGCAGGCCGCTGGCACTAGATAGACGATCATATAGGTACTGGGTTTTGCTTCATGTCGGGATCACTTGTTTCTTATGAATCTAAAAAACGAAAATCTGTAGCACTCTCCAGTACAGAAGCTGAGTATATGGCCCTATCTGAATCCTGTAAAGGCAAATATCTAAGGAATATATTAGGTTAATTGATTGTGTTAAATGAAAATGTGACACTGTATTTGTGTAGTGATTTATTTTTATTGAAAGGAACAGCAAACAGTTACATTATAAGAACTTACAACTAATTTAACATAAACAATTTTAGTAATAATATAACCCACAACGCTGTCCACAGGTAAAAAAAGAGTGTAATCGCTAGGAGTTTTAGTAGCAGTACGCGCAGTAAATAGTTGTATAATTAGTACGAATAAAGTTTTAAACATAGATAAAGATTACATAACATAAAATTAAGAAGAGTTGCAGAAAGGGTGTGTACCCTTGGTTTTATTTAATAAAGAGGAGTAGGTGAGGCTTTTGAATCTACTCACTGGACAATTGAAGATGTCAATATTTTCAAAAGTGCTAATATGTTGACTCATATATTAGCACTTTTGAAAATATTGACATACGGCGGACTGGTGAGCGCTGGCCAGAGTTGGTTCGGCAAGAGTTCACTGCAAAAAGAGTACCTGCGCGTACCTGTCGCCTGTGAAATGTTCTAGGTACAGCATAACTAATCAAGTTATGTAGATTTATACAATTAAATTTATTTCTAACAATTTTATATAAAATAATGGCTTCCAGGTATTTTCTTCGAGAGCTAATGGGCAGGAGCTTGTACTTGCTGAGTAACTGAGAGTAAGTTAGGTAGGATTTATGGCATCTATAATGCATGGCACGTAAAAATTTGTACTGAACATTTTCAACAATTTCAGCATATTTTTTGTAGAACCCTTCTACAAAAAATATGCTGAAATTGTTGAAAATGTTCAGTACAAATTTTCAGTTCCATACTGACACTGCATACTCCAATTGTGAGCGAACTAGGGATTTATACAAACATAGATATGACGACGTTCTCTTGAAGTCAAGGGTAGATCGTATAACAAAGCCATACAATTGGTAAGCTTTACTTACAATTTTGTTAACATGTAGATCTAGGCATAGTTTGGAATCGAGAATGACGCCGAGATCGCGAATTGAGTTTAATTTATTGAGAGGCACGTGACAAGGGGTGTACGCGAAGTTAATAATGTGTTTGTTTTTGGTGAACATAAGGTAATTGCATTCAGGTATACTTAGCTTTAGTTTGTTCCTATGACAATAATCTGTTAGTCTATCCAAGTCTTGCTGTAATAGAATGCAATCGTTAAGGGTTTGGATGGACTTGTAGACCTTTAGATCATCTGCATAGAATAGGAACTTTGTGTTGCGAAAACAACAACCTATGTCATTAACAAATATGTTAAATAATAACGGCCCAACACCGGATGTAACTTCGATAGTGTTTGATATGAATCCGTGTGCGAAAATAGTCATTTAAATCTTACAGATTATTAGTTGCCCAGCTTCTGTAATTGTTGCGCACATTTATAATTTCTTGCACTTATAGTTTTTTTTAGTTATTTCATAAAAACATTTCCTGCTGGGGTTTTTTTTTTAATGGGAATATTAAAACAAATATTAGCTATATAATTAGTTGGCTAGACGAGGTAAATGTTGCACCTTATTTTGTATTTGTCCTTTCTTCGGCTGCGAAGTTATTCGAGATCCTGCTGGAGTAATGTTTGTGGTTTTGCTGGATCTCTGAAACGGTTAAGCGGATTCTTATCATATTTTTTACTTACCTTCTTAGGAATTAGTTGTGCAATAAAAGAATCAAAATAATGCACCGTTTCAAGGTTATTTAATTAAAAATAAAACACTTCAATAGGTCCTCACGCTCTAAATAAGAGCTCTAAAGGCTTACTTTAAACGTTATTTTGTAGCTTGTAACTGCCTTCAAATGTATGTGAAGTTTCATTAGTATCCTGTAAGTAACTAACAAATTATGATGATATTCAGTTCTCCACGTTCACGGTCAAAATGCGCGCGGAGTTATTTGGCCACCGATAAACCTGTATGTGGATATATAAACTGAATTGTATATCAATAATTAGTTGCATAGTTCAGTTTTATACCTGTAAAATTTCAGCGTAGTACATACAATAATTAACGAGATAATAAAATATAAGTCATTAGGAAGTGCAAGACCGTGATGATCAGACCAAGTTTAGGTGGTTACAAAAGAGCGACCGCGTAGTACATTATGCTATCTTTTAAAATATGTAGAATAGTGTTACAAGTTTAGTACAGATGTGTACACAAGTGTTAAAAAAAAACTACATATTTCTTAAATAATATTTATTTACAGGTAAAAATAATAATCATTTCAAATGAACTTTAACTGTAACTGGGTTGTGGAGGTCAGATTAGGCAGTCGCTCCATGTAAAATACTGGTATTCAGCTGTATCCGGTAAGACTGGAAGCCGACCCCAATATAGTTGGGAAAAGGCAGGCAGATGATGATACCTATCGCTTAAAAATCACAGATCAGTTGTAATATTAAATAATATCACAATGTAGTAAAATGCTTACAGCAAGTCCTACTGCTTCGTAGTCTCATTTCAAATACTGATCACATAATTCTTCTAGGTATTTACAGATAGTTGTATTCTAAAGTTAACTTAAATTAATTAAAAGTCACAGATCTAAAATAATAAAACTAAGTATATTAAACTGCAGTCTAATAATTATGTCAGTTTTACTTTTAACTGATCCACCTTAAATGGTAATATCTAAGCGAGTGTCACAACAAGATAATTATGAATTTCTTATAGACAGAGTTACTTACCAAGGAGTTTGTGGTAATAAGTACCTGGTAATAACTAGGTACGCAAGTTGAGGTAAAATCATGGTAAAATGTTTGCTTTTAAATACTAAGAAGTATGTACGTGAACTCATCGAGCCACACACAATAATTATGGTCCTCAAGAGGAGCAGTCCACATTTATTATAAAAGTAATTAGGTACACACTTACAGCCTTAGTAATAAAAATATTTTAAACACTTGTTTAACAACTGTATACTTATAAATTGTGTAAGCTATGGATAAGAGTTACACACTCCCTTTACCAATAATGGGTGTGTAAGCATTGTATAGTTATAAATTCGTTATAACATAAGTCACTGGCAACATTCTTCGGAAACGTTTTGAAACTAAATTACCATTTAGAAAACCTTGTAAACAGCATAAATGTGTTTATTTTTAATAAATAATACAAATTGTGCCCAAAATTTTGTTTCGAAATGTATTTAAAACTAATTGTATGGTTTTTTATGGTAAAATGAAAGAAAGACATACTTTATAAGTTCGTCATTGAGTTTAAGAACGCACCTTTCAAATGTCAAACTAACTAGTGTCCCAACGAAATTTGTATCTATAAATAATTTGTAAATAATGGCGAATAATAACATAGTTGAAGGCAAAAAGCAAAAGTATTGACAATCATAACTTTTTGAATAGCTGATGATAAGACAAGGATATTTTCCTAGTAATTTTTTTTCGGATGTCATCCAGTGCGCGGACTGCAAAAGAAGCCATGCCGTCTCGTTCGCGTACAAGCACTGTTGAGTTTTTAACCCACACATACTTAAAATCGTGTTTTTTAGCGGCCTATTTACATTTCCGAAATAACTGCTTTGTTTTCAGGGTGAATGTTCATTTAGGTATATTCTAGTTGTTAACCCTGTTATGCCAATTTGATCGGACTTCAGTTCCTTAGCCAGACGGTATGCGCTCAAAAGATTATCGCGTATAATTCGTGTAGTGAATTAAACAATAATATTCTTCGGTCTGTTACTGGTTACAGTCCGCCATCCTTTGAGTGTATTGGTTACTTCCTGTGATATTATATTAAGGCTGTCAATGGCGGTGGAGTTGGATATAGCACCCGTGACAATCGTTGATGTGGAACTCGTTGACGAGTTCGGTGATGCGGACTGTTGTTCCAAATATCGCAGGACATATTCATCGCATCTTCGCAGTTCGCGCGGATGTAAACAGAGCGGTTTAGCGAAGCCGAGGTGGGGCGATCCCGCTGCGTTATTATGTTACTACAGGGAAGACACTTCCACTAGGCTTTTTGTTCGTGGGTAAAGCTTGAGAATTGTTGTTGTGTGACGTTAAGGCACTCACAGTGGTATATACATCGTCACATATATAACACTTTAAAAACAATGCCAGCAGTCCAACAACTCCATTACAATGAAAACAGGAACAATTATTATTCATGTTCGTAGGAATTGTTTAAAATGTTTGTTATGGTACCAGTGGCGCCACCTGTTTTAGTTATAACTATTATGGGTTGAATGCGCGGTACGTAGAATTGATCACAAAAAGATCAAGGATGTGATAACCAAAGTTCAATTAAATTAGCAATTAATCCATTGTTTTACAATAAGCGCACCAAACATATTGACATAAGACATCACTGTTAGTAAATGTGTTTTAGTGAAGAAATTAGAATAAAATATGAGCCAACCTTGGAAATGCCAGCAGACATATTCACAAAAAGTTTGAGTGCCAAGAAACATTACAAGTTTTTAAAATTGCTAGGCTTGTCTGAAGTTTAAATTGTAATATTAGATTATTTTGTTAGGTCAGGATGTTAATAAGATATTATAAGTAACGTAAATAATCTGTGGTAAGAGTAATATTAGTTATCTCTGCAATAAAAGTTAGTTGATTCCAAACCACCATTGTGTTAATACATCACACTAGGAATGTTTTTCACCAGTGTGTATACGAATATGAATAGATAAAGAAACTTTATGCCTGAAACTACGTGGACATACGAGGGCTGCACTAAAAGTATCGGGAATGGAATATTTCCACTGTTCCTGTCATATTAAAATCTTTTTAATTGAAAACTCCTTGGTTTTAAAAATCGAATACCATTTATTTATTTAAAAAAAGATTCTCGGTCTTGTCACAAGGTTTTGTCAAACTTATTTAGTCGTTCGAGTCGAGAAAATTTTAAGAGCGATGATTTATTATGACTTTCGAAGTGGTTTAACACAACAACAGTGTGTTGACCGGATGATTTCTGCACTTGGTGATGAAGCCCCATCCAAAACCACAATTTATCGCTGGTTTGCTGAATTTCAACGTGGACGTCTTAGTGATGATCCCTGTCAAGGTCGTCCAAAAACTGCAGTCACCCAAGAAAACGTTGATGCTGTGCGTAAGCTGATTGAGGAAGATCGACATGTGACATACCGCGAAATTCAGGCAACTTTAGACCTTGGCATGAGTCAAATACAAATAATCTTGCATGAACAATTAGGTGTAAAAAAGTTGTTTTCCCGATGGATACCGCATTCGGTCTGTGAAGAGCAAAAAGCAGCTCGCGTTACTTGGTGCGTCAGAACTCTCGAAAGATTCCACGCAGGATCCTCAAATGCTATATACAACATCGTATCAGGTGACGAATCCTGGATATACGCGTACGAACCCGAAACAAAAAACCAGTCACGAGTTTGGGTGTTCGAAAATGAGTTAAAGCCAACAAAAATTGTTCGTTCACGGAGTGTTGCAAAAAAAATGGTGGCCACGTTTGTCTCCAAAACCGGCCATGTTACGACTATTCCTCTTGAGGGACAAAGAACGGTTAATGCAGAATGATATGCTAGCATTTGTTTGCCACAGGTGGTTTCTGAACTCTGTAAAGAGAACTGCAACCGCCGCATCATCCTCCATCACGACAATGCGAGTTCTCACACCGCGCACAGAACAAAAGAGTTTTTAGAGCAAGAAAACATAGAATTATTAGACCATCCGCCATACAGCCCCGACCTAAGCCCTAATGATTTCTATACTTTCCCTAAAATAAAGAATAAATTGCGTGGACAGAGATTTTCATCACCTGAACAAGCTGTGGACGACTACAAAACGGCCATATTGGAGACCCCAACTTCCGAATGGAATGGTTGCTTGAATGATTGGTTCCATCGTATGGAAAAATGTGTCAAATTTCGCGGAGAATACTTCGAAAAGCAATAAATACACATTTTTAAATAGTAATGTTGTGTCACTTCCTTGATTCCCGAAATTTTCAGTGCCGCCCTCGCACATAACACTTATATGGTTTTTCACCAGTGTGTATACGAATATGTTCAGATAAAGAACCCTTTTGCCTGAAACTACGTTGACATACATTACACTTATATGGTTTTTCACCAGTGTGTATACGAATATGTTCAGACAAAGAACCCTTTTGCCTGAAACTACGTTGACATACATCACACTTAAATGGTTTTTCACCAGTGTGTATACGAATATGTCTTGTTAAATCCCCCTTTTCACTAAAACAACGCTGACATACATCACACTTATATGGTTTTTCACCAGTGTGTATACGAATATGTCTTGTTAAATCCCCCTTTTCACTAAAACAACGCTGACATACATCACACTTATATGGTTTTTCACCAGTGTGTATACGAATATGTTGAGTTAAATGACTTTTTCTACTAAAACTACGCTGACATACATCACACTTATATGGTTTTTCACCAGTGTGTATAAGAATATGTGTTGTTAAATGACCTTTTCTACTAAAACTACGCTGACATACATCACACTTATATGGCTTTTCACCAGTGTGTATACGAATATGTTCAGATAAAGAACTCTTTTGCCTGAAACTACGTAGACATACATCACACTTATATGGTTTTTCACCAGTGTGTATACGAATTTGTCTTGTTAAATTACTCTTTACACTAAAACAACGCTGACATACATCACACTTGTAAGGTTTTTCACCAATTTGTGAACTAGTATGTTGTGTCACTTGTTTTACTCCATGAAAAGAACTACGCTGATCACATTTGTGAGGTTCTTTGAAATAAGTGCCAGGTTGGGACGTACATTTTTGAGTCTTCCGGATAACTCTCGAGTCTGATTTTTCTTTTTTCGTTTGCTCGCTTGTCATTGCGTCTTCTAGGTTTGTTCTTCGTCTGTCTAGTTTTGGTTTCTTCGCAACGGTCGCCGCTGTAATTATAAAATCTGGTAAGTACAATGTTAGAAAGAATATTTGGTGGCAAAAGGACGATTTGGTGACATTGAATTTGACGTTTTATGACTAGAGACAAGAAGTACAAAATTGTACTAACATCGACATATGATATGTTCCAAACTGTTCCAACTTTGATCAGATTCAAAGTTTAAACAAACCTTGAAGGCTTATTGCGTAACACATTTTCTTTTTGAATGCGAGCTTTAAATGTAGGAAATTCCAGTCGCAATCACTTGCCATATTTCGAATTGTCTAACAATTTTTTTTCAGTTTAGCTTAATTGGCTAGAGAGGTACCGAAACATTTGTCATTTTTAGGGTTCCGTACCTCAAAAGGAAAAAACGGAACCCTTATAGGATGACTTCGTTGTCCGTCTGTCTGTCAAGAACCTTTATCTCGGGCACGCGTGGAAGTATCAAGTTGAAATTAAAAACATATACTCAAGTCTTCAGTCTCTTGAAGCTTGAGAAAAAATCAAACTTCTAAGTTAACGTTAAAAAATATACAGCCGTTTATGCCGCAATAAACGTATATTTCGACACTCTCAAGGGAATCAAAATTTATAGGGTACTTTCCGTTGACCTAGAACTATGAAATTTGGCAAGTAATTTCTTATACTACAAGTACAGGGAAAAACTGAAAACCATACATTTATAATGAAATCATAAAAAATATAGTCTTTATTTAAAGTACGTAATCAATCATCGAGGTTAAGCAACGGAATTAACTAACTTTTACTCATTTGTAAAGAAAAGAAATTCTGAAAGCCGTGTATTTTGAATTAAATCACAAAGACCGTGTTTTTGTGATTTAATTTTAATAACCTTTTCCCTCTTTTATATGTATAGGTACCTAATAACTTTGGTGTATGTAGTACCTAACAGTTTGCACTGTTATGCGTACCTACGTAGTCCTTTTTTAAATATGAGGGTCACTTTTTGGGGAGCAAATTAGAAAATTACAAAAAAAGTTTAGCAAACTGTACCGTGTGACAGGGCTTCTTGTGAAGGTCTGAAATATATTTTATAATGGTGAAATACACAGTTTTAAAGTTGAAAAAGTGGAAAAATACAGAAAATAGATCTTTACTTTAATTATAGATTAGAGGAAAACCTATAGTAAGTCTATGGTGTTTAAATAACATGGTAAATCTCTCAATAGTGTGCGTACAAACTTACATTTGCATTTGGAATGTATGGAAGAACATGTTTTTCAACTACATTGTTAAGTTTGATCTTAGGATAAAAAACATGGTAGATAACATATTTTTTGTACGTTACCCACACCACGCGAGTTTCAATCGCGCTAGTCCGGTTTTTTTCTTCTTCTAGCCATTTGTTTCATAATTCAAGAATAATTTGTGTCCGAATTTTTTCATATTTAGAGAAAAAAGACTAGATGAGCTCGGCGTTTTCACTCTGACTACTCTGAGAAGAACGGCCGAAACCAACTCAGAGGTCACAGTCTCTTTTAAAGTCCAGACATAATCTTGGTCAGATCATGTGAAGACCATGTAGATTGGTGTCTGAAATGGTCTTTTGAGGAAAGAACCACACAGATTGAGTGGACTTATCCAGTCAGTGCACGCATTTGTATTTGCAACCTCTACAGAATTTCCCCATAGATCAGCAGATTTTTTAACATTGAGTGTATTGAAAGTTTTAATAATATCCCGAGCACTAACATAGTTGTGATTTAATTCATGGTTACAAATATCAATATTTTCTTTCAATATGGAATCGGCAACAGTGGGTGATGACTTTAAAGATTTAGTGGTTGAGACTGGAATATCTGTAAATAAATTTTCAAAAACTGTGGCACCTTCTAAATCCGTTTTAATAACTGTATTGTTAATAATAAGGATGTATTCATAATAACGCTTTCTATCTCTTCCAGTCTCATTGTTTATAATTTCCAAAGTCGTTTTTATTTTATTTTGACTATTTTTTTTTTGAACCTTAATATCGAAATTTAGCTTCGCTACAAACTTGTTTAAATAATTTGGAATAGTTCTTAATTTACTGATAAAATTCTTTACTTTTATTATTATTTCTTTCTTCATATACGAGTAGTTCAAAAAGTTTGATTCTACTATTATATATCCCTTTAGTCGCTCATTCAAATTTTGCGCGATCAATCGCTTGACTGCGTGGACGTATCTTGCTTAACTTATTATGACACTTTTAATTAATTATAAATAATATTGTTCGAATTATTTGCGTCGTCACTCGTCAGTGATATAAGGTGTCGCGAATGATTAGTACTAGGTTACAGACTTTGTGCAAGAATGAACTAATGTACATACTTTTTAAGACAAATAGTGTTACTTTGTTAGATAAATGTCTAACGCACGATCTATCCCGATTGGTCGTAGTCAACTATTACGACGAAGTCCTCCGCCGACACCAACTTAAGATTTCCAGCCTATAGACCCAAATCCACCAGTTCCATTGGAGAACGAGCTACCGACTGAAGTTATTTCTACGCCGGAGATTCAGAAATGGATGGGGGCAATAGATAACATCCTAACTGAATTTTGCAGTTTAGTCGCTGAGGGAAAAATTATCGCGGAACAAAAGGTTCGTGTCACCAATCTTTGCCGTCAGGCCTCAAATGGCGCATCTCAGATGGCTGTTTTGTATCAAGCCTTAAAGCAAAAAACCATTCAAGCCCATAATACCATTCCGCACTTACAGCAACAACAGAACATCGCGAACTCTCTCCAGCAGGCTTAGCATGACGCTTTCTATTTCTTCGAAGAATAGACAAGGCTTTTTTTATACAAAGGGACATTTCGTTTCTCCTTTTTTGACATCCCACCGTAGAAATCCTTCTACATAAAAAAGGACCTAGACAAAGATCGTTAGAAACGAAAGACAAGATGACAGATTGTAGAAGGATTTCTACGGTGAGATGTCAAAAACTGAGAAACGAAATGTCACTTTGTATAGAAAGAGCCGTGTCCGTTCTTCGAAGAAATAAAGTGTCATGCTAAGCCTGCTGCAGTTCAAAGGAAGGCATTTCAAAGCCTCCAGAACCCTTTTCGTACGCTAATATGATCAAAAAAGGCTCGGATAACTTTGTGCGCTCAGCAAATTTAAGCTCCGTGGCCATATATCCCAGCTACAAAACCAAATCTAGTGATGATACCAAGTTTCTCGTACAAAAAATTATTTCACCCGGGGAACTTAAACTACATGTTCGTGGCCTTAAGAGCCCGTATACGAAATTTTGCCGATTTCGCTGATTTACGTGATTTTAAAGACGTGATTTTATAGTTAAAATACAGTATTTCTATAAGTTTTAATGCACAACATGAAAGATCATTTTATTTATGATGTAATGAATGGAAAACTTTTCTATTTTACCACTTTTTAAGACTTTCATATAAAAATCATGAGTAAAAAAAAAATTACTTGGTCAGTCTTGGTTCAGTTTTTACAGAAAATAAGCAAAGTATTGCTTTTGATTTCAGCTACTTAGAACTCTCGTACAACAAAATTAAAACAACAGAAATAAACTTCAGTTCAACATCAATTTATTACCTAGAAAAAAAAATGAAACATTTTAAAAAAATGGCAATAAAAAATATTTTAAAACAACCTAAATGTCGCAATATACAAGGTGTTGCTTTGGACCTGCAAAACATTTTAAGAGGTAATTAGGTTAGTAATTCTCGACCCGAATCAACAATAAAATGGGCAGGTATTTTTTTTTCATTTTATTCTTATTTACGGAAATCGGTAAGTGAGAACTCCCCTTTTTAAAACGCGGCCAGTCTGTACGTGTCCTTAAACTGCGCTTTCACACAAACACAAACAAACGCAACCGACATTTCTTTCATAGATCCAAAGCACCAACCACCGCACGCTCCCACTACCACTAGCCACGCCCCCGCGGCCATCACAAGCACATAAATCGGGTTCAATTTATTAGTGTGATTTATGGCGCCGGCGCGTGCTTACGCTTGCAAATTCCGCCCGTTAAGTGCGCCTTCGATTAACGGTCGCGATAGGTACCTACTACCTAGTTGTAAAAATGACAGACCAATACTCCAATGTAGTTGGCGGAGATGGTACGCTTGTATGCCATCAGCGGAGACAATGTATCTCGTGCCATCGATATGTTCGCGGAGTTATTTCCCAATCGGCATCGTCCCTTACAGAGGGTAATGCTGGCTGCTTCGCAGAGACTCGATCATCGGCAGTTCGACGTTCCCCAGCATGCTTAAGGTCGCGACAACGAAGGCCTGCCTGTCGCCTTGCAGGAAGATATTCTGGAATTCTTCCGGTGAAAGCCACGGTCAAGCAAACGGGAGGCTGGTCGACGGTTTGGAGTGCACCACTTCACAGTGTGGCGGAGGACTTCGTCGTAATAGTTGACTACGACCAATCGGGCTAGATCGTGCGTTAGACATTTATCTAACAAAGTAACACTATTTGTCTTAAAAAGTAGGTACTTTAGTTCATTCTTGCACAAAGTCTGTAACCTAGTACTAATCATTCGCGACACCTTATATCACTGACGAGTGACGACGCAAATAATTCGAACAATATTATTTATAATTAATTAAAAGTGTCATAATAAGTTAAGCAAGATACGTCCACGCAGTCAAGCGATTGATCGCGCAAAATTTGAATGAGCGACTAAAGGGATATATAATAGTAGAATCAAACTTTTTGAACTACTCGTATATGAAGAAAGAAATAATAATAAAAGTAAAGAATTTTATCAGTAAATTAAGAACTATTCCAAATTATTTAAACAAGTTTGTAGCGAAGCTAAATTTCGATATTAAGGTTCAAAAAAAAAATAGTCAAAATAAAATAAAAACGACTTTGGAAATTATAAACAATGAGACTGGAAGAGATAGAAAGCGTTATTGTGAATACATCCTTATTATTAACAATACAGTTATTAAAACGGATTTAGAAGGTGCCATAGTTTTTGAAAATTTCTTTACAGATATTCCAGTCTCAACCACTAAATCTTTAAAGTCATCACCCACTGTTGCCGATTCCATATTGAAAGAAAATATTGATATTTGTAACCATGAATTAAATCACAACTATGTTAGTGCTCGGGATATTATTAAAACTTTCAATACACTCAATGTTAAAAAATCTGCTGATCTATGGGGAAATTCTGTAGAGGTTGCAAATACAAATGCGTGCACTGACTGGATAGGTCCACTCAATCTGTGTGGTTCTTTCCTCAAAAGACCATTTCAGACACCAATCTACATGGTCTTCACATGATCTGACCAAGATTATGTCTGGACTTTAAAAGAGACTGTGACCTCTGAGTTGGTTTCGGCCGTTCTTCTCAGAGTAGTCAGAGTGAAAACGCCGAGCTCATCTAGTCTTTTTTTTCTAAATATGATTGAAGTGTAAAAGTGTTTGTACAAAGCTACTTACCTACTTACAGAAAATAAAATAATTTCATCATCATCCGCCTTACATAATCAGCCTATAATGTTCCCACTGCTGGGACACCAGCCTCCTCTGTCAGAGGGAGTGGGCCGTAATCCACCACGCGGGCCCAATTGATACCTTACACGTGAAAATAAAAACGTTTCGATACGTAGTTAAATTCCGGTAGTTTTTGGTAGAAAGTGTTTTATAATTGATTCTTTACTTTTCGGCGATCAATGTACATTTTCATTTAAACGCATTACTAGATCATCAGTTGGAATTATAACAAAATTAAATAATAGCCTAAAAATTCGGACACAAATTATTCTTGAATTATGAAACAAATGGCTAGAAGAAGAAAAAAACCGGACTAGCGCGATTGAAACTCGCGTGGTGTGGGTAACGTACAAAAAATATGTTATCTACCATGTTTTTTATCCTAAGATCAAACTTAACAATGTAGTTGAAAAACATGTTCTTCCATACATTCCAAATGCAAATGTAAGTTTGTACGCACACTATTGAGAGATTTACCATGTTATTTTAACACCATAGACTTACTATAGGTTTTCCTCTAATCTATAATTAAAGTAAAGATCTATTTTCTGTATTTTTCCACTTTTTCAACTTTAAAACTGTGTATTTCACCATTATAAAATATATTTCAGACCTTCACAAGAAGCCCTGTCACACGGTACAGTTTGCTAAACTTTTTTTGTAATTTTCTAATTTGCTCCCCAAAAAGTGACCCTCATATTTAAAAAAGGACTACGTAGGTACGCATAACAGTGCAAACTGTTAGGTACTACATACACCAAAGTTATTAGGTACCTATACATATAAAAGAGGGAAAAGGTTATTAAAATTAAATCACAAAAACACGGTCTTTGTGATTTAATTCAAAATACACGGCTTTCAGAATTTCTTTTCTTTACAAATGAGTAAAAGTTAGTTAATTCCGTTGCTTAACCTCGATGATTGATTACGTACTTTAAATAAAGACTATATTTTTTTATGATTTCATTATAAATGTATGGTTTTCAGTTTTTCCCTGTACTTGTAGTATAAGAAATTACTTGCCAAATTTCATAGTTCTAGGTCAACGGAAAGTACCCTATAAATTTTGATTCCCTTGAGAGTGTCGAAATATACGTTTATTGCGGCATAAACGGCTGTATATTTTTTAACGTTAACTTAGAAGTTTGATTTTTTCTCAAGCTTCAAGAGACTGACAAAAAAACAAATAGAGTATTTAGTTAAACGTACTAAAGATAAATTGTCTCAAATTTTACCCTTCATAGAAACAAACGAGCTTTGTTTAACCCACTGGGATCAGTTATAAAAGCTATAACTGGTAATTTAGATGAAGATGATGCAATTAAATATAATAAAGAAATCCTGTTACTCCAAAATAAAGAACATACAGTCGAACGTAAAGTGTCATCAATGCAAAGAGCTTTCGATAAACTAGTAAATGACTCAGAAATCATAAATTCAAATATTAAAAACTTAGGCTCACACACCAATGAGATACACAGACTAGTTGAAAACGCATCCAAATTTAACAAGTTACTACAAATAGTAAATACTATGTATCAAATTTTAAGTAACTTTCGAACTTGTTATGAGAACATACAAGAAATTGAGTCTGCAATCGCCTTCAGCAAATTAAATGTATTGCACCAGTCCATTATAAATAGCACAGAACTATACAGTACTTTAGTAATAATTCGTAAACATGCTAGGACAATTTATACTGTTAGTAAAAATAATTTAATAAAACTAGAACGTAATATCATAGTTAAATCATATTTAAATAATAATAGGTTAGTCTTTGTGTTAGAAGTCCCTTTAATAGACAACGAGACATATAATTATTACAAGGTTATTCCCATTCCTATTTTCCATTCTCCAGATACTTTTACCATTATTCCCAAGTATCCCTATCTAATGGTGAATCGATTGAAATACATGCCCGTGGTAAGCTCATGTACTGAAATTGAAAATGACAGATTTCTTTGCACTGAAAATAATTTAGCACAGTTCCCAGTTGAGACCTGTATAGAACAAATCATGTTGATGAAAAACAACTACAATAGCTGCATAAAGAATCGTATCAAGATAGAGAAAACCAAGGTACAGGAGATAACTGATAGTCAATGGTTGATCTACTCAGAGGAGAATCTGATCATTACTGAAAATTGCAACGAGGAAATCCGCAAATACAACATCATTGGGACCTATATCGTAACACTGGGTCAACAATGTGAGACACAAATAGAAGTAATAATCGTTGGCGCTGCCACAAACACCACAATTTCCAGTTTCAAGCTTCCATTGGTCGAGATGCCAGAACTGCAACAGGACATACAGACAAGGATGGATAAAGTCGATCTAAGAAACGTGGACTTTAGTGATGTGAAAGAAATATTACAAAGTGCCAAATTCAGTGAAAATTACGATACAATCCAATTAGCGTATGGACCATTTTAGAATATATCATTATCATAATAATTATTGTCGTCATCTCATACAAATGGAACATTTTTCGTTTTTGTCGAAATTCTCCGAAGTCATCTGCGACACCTTCGGATAATTTCTCTCTTAGGGAGGGAGGAGTTAAGGAACTCCAATCCCCCAATATTAGCTTCATCAGCTAATAATTATATTATTTTAGCATATTAAGTACAAATCAGCAGATGCTATCTAGGACATGCGTCACTAGCATAGATGCTTGGTTAGCAATAAGATTAGTATATAAGATCAATATTTTGTAGAATTAATTAATTAATGTTATGCTGTAACTGGGCTTAAATAAAGTTATTTTTTTTAAACTCCTTCGTGGTCGTTCACTTAATTCGTGCCACGTATTTAGACAGCACGACGCGTTCATAGTAATTTTGTATGGCGAATTCGGAGCGCATTTTGAATAAAATATATTAAATCTTCTAGACAATATTATGAAAATATGTGACGCAAAATTTTAAGATAACATATTAGATATTTGGTTGAATTAATATTTCTATTGAAAAATACATGAAATCCCCTGAATGCCAACACGCCGTTTTGTAGATTTTTGCTCAACTTCATATGAGGCTATTTAAAAAACTATACCATTTTTCATATGTTTGCCTTGCAAAAATTGTAAACACATTATCCGTGGTAATAATTATGTAGATTTTAATTGTGTAAATAAACTATTTTAGTAAATATCAACATAACCGTAATTGTCCTTTTTTCACTTTTTGCTCGGTGCAGTCTTAAATAAAAGAATAATGCAACGAGTAATATTTTATTTAAAAAATATGTAACGAAAAGCAATAATTAATTGGTTATCGATAACTTATCAATAAGATGTTGGAATCCCTATTCTTTTTGTAGGTATTTGCGTCGAATTTGTGGCTTGTCGTAGCAGTGGCGCCGATGCGTTTACGCTCTGGCATTCAAAAGGTTAAAGTGGGCTCACTGGAAGTATTCATTCGAGAACTTTATCGCGCTAGAAGCTTCCTCGGCAAAAATTTCTTGTCAACCATATATCGTCATCGATATTTAACTATATCCGCGGCTGCGCTACGTACGATGATGCAATTACTACTCTAAACACCGCCTACGAAAACAGGCAAAATATTATTCTTGCTCGCCACCGCTTGAATACCAGAAAACAACAGTCTGGCGATTCGTTGGCGGAGTACTCGAGAGATCTTAATATAATCGCTCGTGACTGCCTCTTTAAGGATGTGACTGCCAATGAACACCAAACTGAAACTGCGCGACGTATTTATTGCCGGAATATTATCAAAAAAAATTAAAGAAAGACTTTTAGAGAAATCCACTAAGACTCTCGATGAAACCTTGAACTTGGCTATAGCTTTAGAAACTGCTGAAAATACAAACTCACTTTGAATACTAGCAAATGCACTTTTGAAACAGACTCGATCAATCTTCTTGATTACACCATTCATCGTAACATCATCAAACCTGACAAATCTCGTTTGGAACCGCTAATGAATCTTCTAATCCCAAACGATACTGCTACTTTGAAGAGATCACTTGGACTATTTGCCCACTACTTAAAGTGGATCTACAACTTTTCTTCTAAAATAAGACCACTGATTGAAGCTACCCTACCGTTAACTGAAGACGCTATCAATTCATTCAATAACCTTAAAACTGATATTTGCGAGACTACCTTGGCTGGAATAGACGATAACGAGACATTTTCCGTTGAAACCGACGCTTCCGACTTCGCAATCGCAGCGACATTGTCTCAGAAAGGTCGTCCGACGTAGCGTTCTTTTCGCGATCTCTTAACGATTCTGAAAAGCGACAACCCACAATTGAAAAGGAAGCTAGTGCAATTGTCGAAGCTTTTCGCAAATGGAGACATTTCCTACTCGGAAGACACTTTCTACTAATTACTGACCAACAGTCAGTTGCGTTTATGTTCAACCAAACGCATTCAAATAAAATTAGAAATGAAAAAATAGAAAGATGGCGTCTAGAATTGTCATGTTTTAGATACAATATTGTCTATCGATCTGGTAAACAAAACTTAGTCGCTGACGCACTCTCGCGAGTATGTATGCACATAGACACTGCGACCTCTCACTCCAGACTCGTCGAGCTCCATCGTTCTCTCTGCCACCCAGGTACCACTCGTATGGTTCATTGGGTCAGATCGAAAAATTTGCCATACTCGATTGAAGAAGTAAAGAAAATTACGGCAGCATGGCCAATCTGTGCCGAAATTAAACCACGTTATGTTGGTCATCAAGGATACCTCATAAAAGCAACTGCACCGTTCGAAAAATTGAACTTAGACTTCAAGGGGGCAATCCCTTCTAACACTCAAAACCGATTCCCCTTTGCTTATGCCTGTAAAGATATGACCTCCGAAACAGTAGTTAGATGCCTGAAAGACCTATTCTCCACGTTCGGCACACCAGCTTACATTCATTCGGACAGAGGGACCTCATTCTTATCTGACGAATTAAGACAATTCTTAACTTCACTAGGTACATCTTGTAGTCGCACAACGCCCCACAATCCTCGAGGAAATGGCTTGGTAGAGCGCTTAAATGGTACACTGTGGCGCACAATTCAATTACATCTCAGATCCAACAACGAGGATATCGCAAACTGGGAAAATGGGAAAAAGCTATACTACTGGCGCTAGACTCCATTAAATCTCTTTTGTGTACAGAAACCAATGCGACCCCGCATGAGCGTATGTTCAACCATCCTCGCCGCTCGATAAATGGCTAATCTTTACCGTTATGGCTTCATTTGCCTGGACCTGTTTATATGAAGAAAAATGTAAGGAAATCTAAATACGACCCAGCTGTAGAAGAAGTTCAGCTACTACAGAGCAATCCTGAATACTCCTTTGTTCGTTTACCAGATGGTCGTGAAACGACGATCTCTAACAGGTCTCTAGCACCACTGCCAAGGACCTTAAACGATGATTCGTCGGATGAAAAAGAGCCTGAGCAGCCTATTACGGTTACAGACTCGCCTGACAACCTAAAAACGAGTGGCTCTCAAGTGCGCCACTCTACACGCGAACGTAGACCTCCAGGCTACCTCCATGATTACGTTTCTTCTTAGGGGGGGTGAATGATATGAACTCCTTGCTTACTTAGAAGATTTTATGATAGATTGTCATACTATATGTTTGTCACTACTGTCTGTTATTTTCTCATGCTGTATTTTAATGTTAAATAAAGTCAATATTCCATTTGGTTTTGTCTTTAGCATGTAACAAAAGATTTGAAAAATACAGCGCTGGTTTTAAGTAAATACTTAAAACGCATCAGTTTTCAGAAAAACTTGCAAGCAACAGCTACAATCAAAAATATTAAACGGCAACAGCCAAGAATTAGATTACAGAAGAAATTCTTAAAAATATTAATTTCAGCAAAATTCCAGCAATTTTCAAATATGTCTACCGGTACACAACACGCTCTTAACCAGGTTTTATATGAAGGTGCAAATATTTACACTGATATTGTTGATATTATCATAAGACTTAGAACCTTTAAATTTGTA
The DNA here is from genome assembly GCA_905333075.3 of Atethmia centrago. Taxonomy (NCBI): domain Eukaryota; kingdom Metazoa; phylum Arthropoda; class Insecta; order Lepidoptera; family Noctuidae; genus Atethmia; species Atethmia centrago. The sequence continues at coordinate 14,826,737 of HG995393.1, forward strand.
TTGTCATGTGGTATAGTAAAGAAGAAACATCAATGTGACAGAAGAACATAGCAATTTACAATGTATATTGTGGAGGAAAACACCTGATGATGAACTTTGTGGCATCAGATTAAACACGGTTACATAAGGAACTAGATGTGTCCCTTTCTAGCATTTAGGACACTACATGAACTTGCAAAACAAGATGGACATCTGTATCCACTGCATTCAATACTAAACTTTTATGGATGATGTACCTACATTGTGGTGCTAACACACTTTCGGAAGCTATAGAAACATGCAACCAGTTAACATCATTATTCCAAAGAGGTGGTTTTCAATTAAACAAATGGTCAGCGAATAATCCACAAAGGCGAACGGCAGGCTTGTATGGGACTTTCGTACAGCTAATAAAATTTCGTGTTTTGGGATATTTTTTGTTTTAATTGGTAGTTAATACGATAGAGAAGCCCTTTTTAAATTCTTGTATTTTTAGAACTTGGGACGTAAAAGTTATAACTAGTTTTATTTTTTAAGGTTATGTACTAGTGTACCAATGTAGATTGTTACTTAATTATAGGCACATAAACATTGTTTCGGTAATAAAGTACATGTTCTAGATTGCTTGTCGCTATTTTTGTAGTGTTTTACTTACTAACAAGTAGGTAAATTGAGATGAGGATCGTACCTACTCAGCGGAGTGCCTTATGAGACACCTATGTCCAGCAGCTGACTGCAACAGTTTGATATTGATGAAGTCCTGATGGGATTTGAGTGTAGTTAAATAAAACAATACAGTTAATAGTTGTTTTTAAGTACATTTATTTTATTTATAATTAATTAATTAATTAATTAATTAATTATTATTTCATTTATTTTTTTGTTGAGGGGCTTGTGGCTAAATAATAACAGCCGCACGGGTCAATCGATCAGGTTAAGCTACGCTTGCCGCGGTCGGTCCGTAGATGGGTGACCATCTTTACATACCAAGAAAAAGCACGTTAAGCCGTTGGTCCCGGCTATCATACGTAAATCTTTGACGGTCGTTACGGGTCGTCAGAAGCCCGAAAGTCTGACAACCAGTGTTACCAAGGGGTTTCGTATTACCCAGTAACTGGGTTGTGGAGGTCAGATAGGCAGTCGCTCCATGTAAAATACTGGTATTCAGCTGCATCCGGTTAGACTGGAAACCGACCCCAACGTAGTTGGGAATAGGCAGGCAGATGATGATGATGTTATTTATAATTAATTAATAGTTAATATTACTTCATCTAAGTGGGCGCAGGTCGGTAATACCCTCATGGCGAGCATAGCTAAAATACCAACATAACTGCGTTTAGTTTACGACTACATTAAGTGTAGTTATTAAAATCCTTTTTTTTTTAATATTATGAATTAATCCGAACTTCTAAAAATATTACACTTACATGAAAATAAATGGCTTAGTTGCCATAATATGTGGTACAAATTCTTTAGCAAAACAACAAAAAAAGTAAGCCGTACGAAATCTGCCGTTCACCTTTACAGTGTTATTCAAAATAAAGACAAACATTCACCAAATAGCTTAATTATTGGTGATGAAACAAGCACACTTGATCTCAAATGGGATCCAGTGACTGATGCATTTAAGGTTAATATTCCCTCTCAACAACAAACATTACAGTGTACTAAAAGAACAGTGTTATCAATTATTGCTAAGATTTATGATCCGATTAGTTATTTAGCAGTAGTTACAATAAATTTAAAACTTTTCATGCAATGTCAATGGAAGGAAAGTAGTTTAAAATGGGATACACCTTTCCCTGCTCATTTACTAACAGAATGGTTACCATTTTACAACAATCTGCACATTCTAAACAATATTACCATACCTAGATACTGTTTCTCAGACATACCAAATAATGTTTACCTAGTTGGTTATAGAGATGCTTCACTTGTGGCATTTGGATGTTGTATTTACATTGTAGCAGATTATCCTAACAAACAACCTACTTCAAATTTGTTAATTAGCAAAAGCAGAGTAGCTCCTTTAAAAACAGTCTCCATTCCTAGATTGGAACTTTGTGCAGCAGTATTACTCTCTAGATTAATGCAAAAGATAAAACCTGCACTAGAAATAGCAATTAAAATAGATTCTGTGTATTTTATACTGACTCTACCATTGTTTTAAATTGGTTAAGGTGGGGACCTTATAAGAAATGGGAAATTTATGTAGCAAATAGGACCTCACAGATATTACAAAACACAGACTCAGCTTCATGGAATCATACTAGAACTCATGACAATGCTGCTGATCTGCTAACATGTGGCATACAACCTAAAGATTTACAAAATCTTTCATTATGGTGGCACGGTCCTACTTATCTATTAACACCACCAATTGAGTGGCCTCATTGCAATAATACATTTGAAAATAATGATATGATAGACGTGGTGTCTGTAATATAATCTATTCCGATAATGCTAGTTATTTCCATTGTGCTAGTAATGAATTACATGATTTATACAAAATGTTTAAGAATGAGACATCATACAGTCAAATCATGGATTACACAAATAGCATATGTATAAACTGGAAGTTCACGGTTCCACTCGCAAGTCATATGGGTGGACTCTATGAAATTTGCATAAAACAAACTAAACATGTGTTAAAAAAGAAATTAGGTAATTGTAGAATGACTTACAGTCAATTGTATACCTTAATGTGTCAAATTGAGTCTATTCTGAATTCCAGACCGCTGTGCGCTATTTCAGATTTACCTGATGAATTGAATTACCTTATTCCAGGTCACTTTATTATAGGTTCTCCTAGGTTTCCTCATTAGATATTCCAGAACCTAGCTTAATCCAAATTTCAGACAATAAACTTAACATTTGGCAGAGAATAACCTCAATTAAACAACAATTTTGGAAAGAATTTTATAAGTCATATTTATCTGAAATTCAGAGTGAACAAAAATGGTTTAAAGAATCTGGTAATTTAGTAATAGGAGATTTAGTAATTATCAAAAGTGAATGTACTCCTCCAGCATCTTGGCCTGTTGGCAGAATAATTAATGTAAACATATCTGACGACCACCTAACCCGGTAAGTCACAGTAAAAACAACGAAGGGACAATATATGCGCCCTATACACAATCTTGTTCTTTTACCCAGGGACGGATTTAAAGTTGTGGCGGCCCTGGGGCAACCAAGAAGTGGAGGCCCCGAAAAATTTGTGAAACAGATAAAAAAAAACAATTCAAAGAAGGAACCTTACGAAGTTATGATTGTGGACTCTTTTTTTTTTGAAGGACACAAACGAAGTATTTTATTCATATAAAAATCAATGAAAAATCTAATTGTGGAGGCCCCTTCTTTGTGGAGGCCCGGGGCCAGTGCCCCTGTTGCCCTGCCCTAAATCCGGCCCTGCTTTTACCCATTGAGTAATTCTGTATGATTATAATTGCAAGCTAAATTGCCAAAAAGGTATCTAATTAGAATCATTTATAATATTAGCCTATTATAATCCTACCAGGAGATAGCGCTAAAAGATACTTACCACCATTTAGTATTAGTCTAGATATAAGGTATACTACCTAATGTATTAGAAAATAAGAAATCCACACTTAGTCTTGACAACATTTAATTTACACTTGATTTGTAAACAATATAATTGTTAGTCTTCTTTGCATATTCAGTCTTCAACTGCATTTTAATTCAGAGCTACTGCCTCATTATTTCTCGTAAATTGTTTAACGCCTCATACCAATTTGTAGATTTATTTACAGTCTAATTATTCTTATATTCACTCTTTACAGCTTCTCTTTATGTTTATCCTAACATTAACGTAGCAAGGAACGACTGACATTTGATTTGACAACTGACAGTGACATTTCAAAATTACACTGACAGATTGAACGTTCGGATACACCATCAATCAACATAGACTGACACGTTACACGACTTCGTTTTAGTTTTAAACTTTATTATATTCAGACTTCGTCAGCGTGGGGGTGTATGTTTAAGATTTATTTTAATCGACTATGTATCGATTACTTTATATTAATTATCTATGACATTTCTCTTTTTTATGTGTCTTTTTATTAGTGCAATGTACAATTTTTATTATTACATTTAATATTACAATTGACGGAATTGAATTAATTGAAAATTACTGACGCCACTGAATTTCAACCACGAGCGAAGCGAGAATATAAACCCGATACCTATTATAGAAACCCGAGCGTAGCATTTCAAAGCTACGAGACGCAGAATAACTTTACTGCCGAGCGATACACAACTTTTCACCTCACCAGCGAAGAAAATACGAGCGACGTGATGACAACCGCTGCAGCATTCAGTGGAATCGTTTATTTACATAACCAAATAACCAAATTACAAGACTTCCAAAAACAAGATCAACATAAAAAAAGAAGACTGCAACCTGCACGCGCAGCGCCGCGGTGCCCTAGGCCCGCGCCAGTGTGTCACAGCCGTCACGCTGACACCAAGTTGTCAAACATTTTTATAGTTGTGTTTTTGTGTGTGAATGTTTCATATTTGTAAATAATTATTTAAGTGTATTGTGCATAGTTATTATTTATTTTAGGTAAGTCGTTTTACATATATGTTTAACGCCGGCTGTAGCGACGCCGGATATAGTGCCAGTCAACCTGCCACATCGCTTGATGTCCAGGTGAGATGTCCCCATTGCTCCCAGCCACGCTTCTTTAAAGGCGAACGGGGGCTACGGATACACTATGGCAAGGTTCACAAACCTCATAGTGTAACTTTGTGCCCCCCAGCCACATCCCCAACATCAACAACTCCTGATCAAAGTTTGTGGAAAACGTTGGCAAAATTCAAAAATTCTACCCCTGTATTAAAGAGAGTTCCCCGGGGCGCGAGACGGTCTGTTGCACTGAGTTTGGCGCAATGTCTCCGTCTTGCGACCCAGGAGAACTCACAAAGTGCCTGGGAGCAATTACTTACCTTCCCTTATAGGATTCTGCATGTTCAAAAAAATTTGGCAACTAAAAAAACCTTAACGAACCAAATTAAAGAAAATTGCAACAATTCGACCCTAACTTTAGATACAAAATTACCTGCTTTCAATAATTCATCACGAAAAGGATTATGTTCACATGTGGAATCCAAATTAGGTGAAGGTGACATCAGGGGTGCGGCCAGGATACTTTTCAGCAGCGATGTGGTGGCGCCTTACTCTCCAGAAACGGTAACAGCTCTAGAGAGTAAACACCCAGCGCCTGCGGATGGTCTCACCTTTCCCGATCCTCCCGACCTTCCCAACCTAAATTCAACCTTCCTAAACGTTTCGGCCCCCCAGTTGATTGCAGCCGTGAGCTCCTTCCGAAGTGGTTCAGCCGGTGGCCTCGACGGTCTGACTCCTCAACATCTTAAGGATCTTTTGAGTTCAGGATCAGGCGCCGGGGAAGCTGGTGAATCGCTTCTAAAGGAGCTTGCAGCCCTGATTAACCTCATGCTCACCGGCGGTGTGAACGAGGCCGTCGTCGATGTCTTATACGGGGCCAACCTATGTGCCCTGCGTAAGAAGGACGGCGGTATCCGTCCCATCGCCGTTGGCTGCACTTACAGGCGTACGGCAGCCAAAATATGCTGTAAGTTATATAGCGAACCGCTTATAGCTAAGTTTCAGCCCCTGCAGCTTGGTTTCGGCTCAAAAGGGGGCTGTGAGGCTGCCGTGCATGCCCTTTGCACCTTTTTGAATTCCAACAAAGGTCAGGTCATCCACAAGGTCGACGTTAAGAATGCCTTTAACTCTGTCAACAGGGACACTTTGTTGGCTGAAGTCAAAAAGGAATTACCCGAAATTTATGGTTTTATGTGGCAATGTTACAGGTACCCTTCTAAATTATTATACAAGGACAATGTTTTGGAATCTGCAGTAGGATGCCAACAAGGTGACCCTCTCGGACCAGTCATTTTCAGCTTGGCTATTCATCCAATTATTCAGAAACTAAATTCAAAATTTAATGTGTGGTATTTAGATGATGGAACGCTAGGAGGTGATGTAGACACCGTTTTGAAAGACTTAAAATTCCTTAAACAGCAATTTAAATCTATTGGCCTGGACCTTAACCCATCTAAATGTGAAATTTACCTTTCTGACATTACCGACAGACAATTGACCCTAGAGAAATTTAATGAAATAACCCCACAAATCAAAATTTTAGAAAAAAGTTCACTGCACCTCCTAGGTTCCCCAGTTTTAGAAGACAGTTTTTCTTTTTTTATCGACGAAAAAATCAAAAACTTCAACGACATTTCAGACAGACTCTCCAAAATTAATTTACATTCGGCATTCACCCTGATTAGATACTGTTGTTTTGGCCCAAATTTTATATATTTTCTACGTTCTTCGCCCTTATGGAAGCAGTCACACCTCTTGGACAAAATTGACCAAATTATTCGCAATACATTAACTTCCATTTTAAATGTGGCCTTGGACGACCGAGCGTGGTTGCAAGCCACACTACCCATTCGTTTTGGTGGCCTCGGTGTCCGTAAAATTACTAATATTAGCTTACCGGCGTTCCTGTCCTCTGTCCACAGCACTGAAAAGCTAACCAGGGAAATTTTAGCCCCCTCCCTGGTTGACTCTGAAGTGCCGTGCTTGACCGACGCAGTGAACGCCTGGAAAATGGCTTGCCCGGATACAGATCGTCCCGTGAACCCATCTTCCCAGAGACAGTGGGACGAGCCGCTCTGCAGGTCGGTACGGAATAATCTTATTAATACGTCCACCAATACTGCTGAGCGTGCCCGCCTGCTGGCTGTGGGTGAGTGGGAGTCGGGCCTCTGGCTTCAGGCGCTACCGTCACCCAACATAGGCACTATGCTGGGTGACACCACCTTCCGGCTCGCTACTTGTCTGCGTCTGGGCGCTCCTTGCGTAGCTCCGCATCGCTGCCAATGCGGTGAAGGTGTCGACTGCCTCGGACACCATGGTCTATCCTGCAGTAAAAGCGCAGGGCGGATAGCACGGCACGCCAGTATCAACGACATCATCCGTCGCGCTCTTGGCACCGTCGGGGTGCCCGCTGTTTTAGAACCTAATGGTTTGGCACGCGAAGATGGGAAGAGACCAGACGGAATGACCATAATGCCTTGGAAGGTAGGTAGGCCTTTGGTGTGGGATGCCACGTGTGTCGACACCCTTGCGCCATCCCATCTTCCTAGCACGGCGGGCTGTGCTGGGGCGGCTGCTGCAGGTGCGGAAAACCTCAAACGGCGCAAGTACTCAAATCTTTTTGGGACTTATATGTTCGAGCCGTTTGGGGTTGAAACACTAGGGCCATGGGGTCCGAGTGCCCACTTAGTTTTTAGAGACATCGCCAAGCGGTTGGTCGACTCCTCACGTGACCAGAGGGCTGGTCTATTTTTAGGCCAAAGAATCAGCATTGCCATACAACGTGGTAATGCTGCCAGCCTTTTGGGTACTTTTCCTGTTGACAGCGATGCGGACGAATTTTTTGACGCCCTTTGATATTTTGCCCTCCCTTTTTTATAATTGTACATATAATTATTATTATTTTAAGTTTGTTAGTTTTTAAATGATGTAGATATTACCAATAAATAAAACTAATCCAAATGTACAATTACTTAAGTTAATAAAATTACTTGTGGATAATCCATATCAATCAAATCTTTTTATTTAATCAAAATCCAATACAATATCTTTGCATAAATTGGCTGTAAGATTCATCTTCCATCTTAAAAAAAAACTTAAATTGTTTCAGAGATCCAACGGCAGACTCAATTAAAAATGATACGAACCAGGACATAAATAACAATAAAAATAATCCAACATTTAATTCTAAAGAGGTATACTTAATAATCGATTTTTGAAGATGGCGGCTGCGACACTTACCAAACCTTTTGGAATAAAAAAACAAAATTGAGTTTCTGTTGAAAATAATAATAATAATACCTATTGGTCAAATCATATCTAATGACCCGAAACAGACACGGATTTGGTTGAAACGCGAAATTTTGTGGAACAATTCCAATTTGGCAAGCGTTGTGCTATTGTGTTGAAGGCGGGTGATGTATTGTTATACAAGAGAAAATATTTTCAAATAAATGAACAAATTTGGGCCTAATTGGCCTCATCTTCGGAGAACAGCCTCTGGACAGGAGGATTGATAGAGGAAAGAATCCGAGAATCGTGTAATCGGATTGTTGAAGGTTTATTTTATACTATTGTGATTGCTTTACCACAAGTTGCTGATTCCAGCATTTACTCTGCCACCTCAGTGAGTCCAAGAAGCTGGCTAGTTCTATTGAACCGGTGAAAAAATAACAATTTTACTTGACATTTCATACATGACATTTTGTAAATATTGTGAAAAATAGGGTCTTTTTAGTTAATGTTTTGAGTGCTTGTGTATATAGTTTATTTTTATATTTTTAGGTAAGTTTAAGTGTTTTATATATGTTCAATGCCGGCTGTAGCGACGCCGGAAACTGTGCCAGTCAACCTACCACATCGCTTAATGTCCAGCTGGTGAGATGTCCACATTGCTCACAGGCACGCTTTTTTAAAGGCGAACGGGGGCTGAAGATACACTATGGCAAGATCCACAAATCACATAGTGTACCATTGTGCCCCCTAGCCACGTCCCCAACATCAACACCTCTAGAAGAAACCTTGTGGAAAAGGCTAGCAAAATTAAAAAATTCTACCCCAGTATTAAAGAGTTCCCCGGGGCGCGAGACGGTCTGTTGCACTGAGTTTGGCGCAATGTCTCCGTCTTGCGACCCAGAAGAACTCACAAAGTGCCTGGGAGCAATTACTTACCTTCCCTTATAGGATTCTGCATGTTCAAAAAAAATTGGCAACTAAAAAAACCTTAACGAACCAAATTAAAGAAAATTGTTACAATTCGACCCTACCTTTAGACACAAAATTACCTGCTTTCAATAATATATCACGAAAAGGATTATGTTCACATGTGGAATCCAAACTAGGTGAAGGTGACATCAGGGGTGCGGCCAGGATACTTTTCAGCAGCGATGTGGTGGCGCCTTACTCTCCAGAAACAGTAACAGCTCTAGAGAGTAAAGGCGCTGGGTGTTTACCCAGCGCCTGCGGATGGTCTCACCTTTCCCGATCCCCCCGACCCTCCCAATCTAAATTCAACCTTTCTAAACGTTTCGGCCCCCCAGTTGATTGCAGCCGTGAGCTCCTTCCGAAGTGGTTCAGCCGGTGGCCTCGACGGTCTGACTCCTCAACATCTTAAAGATCTTTTGAGTTCAGGCGCCGGGGAAGCTGGTGAGACGCTTTTGAAGGAGCTTGCGGCCCTGATTAATCTCATGCTCACCGGCGGTGTGAACGAGGCCGTCGTCGATATCTTATACGGGGCCAACCTATGTGCACTGCTTAAGAGAGACGGCGGTATTCGTCCCATCGCCGTTGGCTGCACTTACAGGCGTACGGCAGCCAAAATATGCTGTAAGCTGTATAGCGAACCGCTTACAGCTAAGTTTCAGCCCCTGCAGCTTGGTTTCGGCTCAAAAGGGGGCTGTGAGGCTGCCGTGCATGCCCTCTCCACCTTTTTGAATTCCAACAAAGGTAAGGTCATCCTCAAGGTCGACGTTAAGAATGCCTTTAACTCTGTCAACAGGGACACTTGAAAAAATCAAAAACTTCCACGACATTTCGGACAGATTCTCCAAAATTAATTTACATTCGGCATTCACCCTGATTAGATACTGTTGTTTTGGCCCAAATTTTATATATTTTCTACGCTCTTCCCCTTTATGGAAGCAGTCACACCTCTTGGACAAAATTGACCAAATTATTCGCAATACATTAACTTCTATTTTAAATGTGGCCTTGGACGACCGAGCGTGGTTGTAAGCCACACTACCCGTATCCGTTTTGGTGACCTCGGTGTCCGTAAAATTACCAATATTAGCTTACCGGTTCCTGTCCTCTGTCCACAGCACTGAAAAGCTAACCAGGGAAATTTTAGCCCCCTCCTTGGTTGACTCTGAAGTGCCGAGCTTGACCGACGCGGTGAACGCCTGGAAAATGGCTTGCCCGGATACAGATCGGCCCGTGAACCCATCTTCCCAGAGGCAGTGGGATGAGCCGCTCTGCAGGTTGGTACGGAAAAATCTTATTAATATGTCCACCAATACTGCTGAGCGTGCCCGCCTGCTGGCTGTGGGTGAGTGGGAGTCGGGCCTCTGGCTTCAGGCGCTACCGTCACCCAACATAGGCACTATGCTGGGTGACACCACCTTCCGGCTCGCTACTTGTCTGCGTCTGGGCGCTCCTTGCGTGGCTCCGCATCGCTGCCAATGCGGTGAAGGTGTCGACTGTCTCGGACACCATGGCCTATCCTGCAGTAAAAGCGCAGGTCGGATAGCACGGCACGCCAGCATCAACGACATCATCCGTCGCGCTCTTAGCACCGTCGGGGTGCCCGCTGTTTTAGAACCTAATGGCTTGGCACGCGACGATGGGAAGAGACCAGACGGAATGACCATAATGCCTTGGAAGGTAGGTAGGCCTTTGGTGTGGGATGCAACGTGTGTCGACACCCTTGCGCCATCCCATCTTCCTAGCACGGCGGGCTGTGCTGGGGCGGCTGCGGCAGGTGCGGAAAACCTCAAACGGCGCAAGTACTCAAATCTTATTGGGACTTATATGTTCGAGCCGTTTGGGGTTGAAACACTAGGGCCATGGGGTCCGAGTGCCCACTTAGTTTTTAGAGACATCGCAAAGCTGTTGGTCGACTCCTCACGTGACCAGAGGGCTGTTCTATTTTTTGGCCAAAGAATCAGCATTGCCATACAACGTGGTAATGCTGCCAGCCTTTTGGGCACTTTTCCTGTTGACAACGATGCGGACGAATTTTTTGACGCCCTGTGATATTTTGCCCTCCCTTTTATATAATTGTACATATTATTATTATTAATTGTAAGCTACATATTATTATAATAAAGTAAAGAGGTATACTAATTATTATAATTTGTGTCTTAATTTAAATTTATAACGCAAGTTAGATTAGCTAGCAATTCGTTTATTTCAAATTATCGTATTTTTTCTATATTATTTTAGGAAATAGAGGGTGTAACGTATGATGAACCTGATGATGACCAAGGTGTGCCATCGTTTGACAAGAACTTAGATAACCATGATAATATGATTATCTCCGATGATCAGGTCAGTTGAAATATGTATTTAGTGTACTCAGTCGTGTAGTTTCAATTTTTATTATTACTATCGCAACTATTTAATTTCATAGGAAAAAAGTAAAGCAGAAGTCAGGGCCATACCTATCGAAGGAAGGAGGATAGTTGATATACAATATCTTATTAATCAACTGCTTGAAATGTCACAGCATAGCTTAAGATTTGACTGTCAGTTGAATCATTTAAAAATAGTAAAAGAAGTTCGTCATGGATTATCTTCACGTTTCAAGATGCGTTGCTCCATGTGTGGAAGTAAATTTCAGCTAAATACCAGTGATAATGATAGCAAGTTTGATGTCAATCACGCTACTGTTGCTGGTATAATACTGATTGGATGCGGACTCACTAATTTTAATGAACTGGCTGCTACAATAGATTTGCCTACATTGACTGGTGCTCAATACAAAATGTGTCATGACGATTTGCACGAGTGGTGGAAGGAAACTGCAGAAGATACTATGAAGGATGCAGCAGCAGAAGAAGCGGTAATGGCGACAGAGAAAAGTTCCACAGGAAACCCAATGATACCTGTAACGGCAGACGCCTGTTGGAGTAAAAGGTCAATTTCAAGTAAAGGTAATATTTAAAAAAATGCTATTTGATAAGTTTATGAAGTAACTATTAAAGTAAAAGTTGCACGAAAACATGTTATTCGAACATCACTTTTGTTTTACAGAGCTGAGCAACTCAATTCTTTAGTTGCGAAGTACGCTGGAGGCAAGCGCATCAATTACGCTTTGAATAATTCATATGCGTTACGGTGCTACGCTGCTGTCGTTGCATTCAACACTGGTACTCCAATAGCTATGTTACATAAAAAGGTTACTGCAAAAAGTCCATCACTCGCTGATAAACATTTTGAGATGAAGAAAAGGAAAAAAAAAAATCAAAACGAAAGATTTGGAAACCCAAACGGCGCATCGATTTTAATAGTGAAAATGCAGATTATGGAGAAATACGAGTATGCCAAAAGCCGGATATGACACCCGATGAATATGAAACTACCAAGGTTCTTTTCAGCAATATCTTTTTATTTATCCCTTTAATAATTAAATACTTTTGAATTAACAAAAATGATTTAATTATTTAAATTACAAATTAATTATTTCCCAGATCGAGTATGTGGATCACCTTAAACATCAATTGGCTGACAAAGAAGCAATTGAAAGGGAAACACATCAACAAGCTGAATGTGCACTGTGGCACGAGATGAGACGGAGCCAGGTCGCTGCATCAAATTTTGTCAAGGTGTGCAAAAGGCGAAAAATAAGTTCAGCCGCACTGGTTAAATCAATGTTATATTCGTACTCCTTAGATCATGTACCCGCTATATTATACGGAAAAACCAATGAAGCAACTGCACTTTTGCAACTGGCAGAACAGGAAAACATTACTTTAAAAAAGTGCGGTCTGTTCATAGACGAAGAATACTTTTTTAGGCGCCACCCCCGATAGTATCTATGCAAATGGGATCATCGAAATAAAATGACCTATAACAGCAGTTGGCATTAGCGCGGATGAGGCAATTCGTTAAAAAAAAAAAAAATATTTGGAAGGTTGATAAAGAAGGGAAAATAAAATTGAATACGAACCACAATTGGTATTACCAAGCTCAAGGGCAGTTACATATTACCAAAAAAGACATCTGTTTGTTTGCTCAGTGGACTGGCCCAGACTTTCCTTTGAAAACTGCGATCATCACGAGGGACGACCATTTCTGGGACACAAACATTAAAAATCGGCTTGTTGATTTTTATTTCAAGTGCATGCTCCCAGAAATGATCGACCCTCGAAAATGCCGTTCTATGGAACTCAGAACTTCTGTATATTAATTAATAAATGCTTAATTTTATACCACCAGACTTTTTATTTCAATTGACAAGAACCACGGGAGACAAGTAAACACCACGTAAAAAATATCAAAGGTTCAAATTCGGTTAATCGCCGTAGTGGCACGCGACCGCGCGCTCTCGCGTGTGTGCGTGTCGAATACCTAATTTTACTTATCTCGATTTCGTACACGGGCTCTTAAGAAAGTCAAAAATGGAGGTGTTCTTATTAGTACTGACTCCAAAGAGGACATTGGAAAGCTCAGAAGCTTAGAAATACTTGTTTCTTTGGGCCTTAAGGTTGTAGAACCATCCAAACGGCGCGCAAGAATCACTGTTATTGGTGTCCCGGTAACCCTAACTGATAAGGTCTTTGACTGCATTTACGAGCAAAACCTCTCAGATAAGATGACTACTAAAACCAACCTAAAACATTCCCCAAACTCAAATCGTTTGTCTTACTAGATACAGATGTCGATGAAGTACTAACAATTATTTCTGGATTAAAGGACGTTTGTGCTGTTGGATGGGACGGTATTTCAAACAACATACTTAAACATTTCAAATACATACTTGCTCCGCCGCTAACTCATATTTTTCAGTTATGTTTAAGTAATGGTATATTCCCTAAGTCGCTTTTTCGCTAGAGAAAATCATTATTATTAGATTAATTAAATACCTAGAAGATAACAATTTACTTTCAGAAAGCCAGTTTGGCTTTAGGCCCAAAAAATCAACTAACCAAGCAGAATGCAGAATGGTATGCTAGCATTTGTTTGCCACAGGTCGTTTCTGAACTCCGTAAAGAGAACTGCAACCGCCGCATCATCCTCCATCACTACAATGCGAGTTCTCACACCGCGCACAGAACAAAAGAGTTTTTAGAGCAAGAAAACATAGAATTATTAGACCATCCGCCGTACAGCCCCGACCTAAGTCCTAATGATTTCTATACTTTCCCTAAAATAAAGAATAAATTGCGTGGACAGAGATTTTCATCACCTGAAGAAGCTGTGGACGCCTACAAAACGGCCATTTTGGAGACCCCAACTTCCGAATGGAATAGTTGCTTCAATGATTGGTTCCATCGTATGGAAAAATGTGTCAAATTTCGCAACTATATACTTATGTAATACTTCGAAAGGCAATAAATACATTTTTAAATAGTAATGTTGTGTCACTTCCTTGATTCCCGAAAGGACATTGACCGGTTCTGGGCCATATGCTGCCCAGACATGGGAGTACTTCCAAATGATTACTTGCATTAACATATAATTTTATAAAATATAAAAAAAAAAATCGGTCCCAGGGTTTTTTTTTAGTTTTGTTTTTAAGATTTTCGGGACGATTTTAGTTAACTATTATTTTAATAAAATGTTTTCGCATAAAAATAATATGTAACTCCATGACAATCAGATTCCATCAAAAGTAATCTCGCTCGGCTCGAAAACCAGTTCTAATGAATGCTTACCGGCTGAGAGTTGCAACACAATCAGTGTTGTGAAAAAAATGCTGTCTCGCATGCGCACATTTAGATTATGTATATGTTTGTCTCTCTCATGCATATACCTGCGTCTGTACCTGCTTGCGCGGGCGCCACTGATTTCGCACTGCAGTCTAACTTCACCCGTGATCCGGCTTTACTTGGACTTTTGTATTGTTTCACCCATTGACCTGGCTTTTCATTTGGACTATCGTAGTGCTACATATTGCGTTTAGATTGAGTTTATTTTCGAAGTGCTAAGTGTTCTGAGCAATGTATCAACCACACAACAGGGTATGTTTACTTTGTAACCGTTCTGTGGAAAGAACCAGAAGACACACGTTAACTCGTAATCTACAGAACAACCATCATCATACGGTTCAATACATAATTCAAGCTTTAACTCCACATGAGGTAAGTACTTTTTAAGTATAACATCACTAAGCGGTAGTCAAATCGAATCCACTGAACACTGTCAGGACCGTTAATGTAAATGTCACGTGTTAATTATTATGATCTTAGGGCTACCAAAACGACTTTCGACTGTCGTGATCGTTTCGTAACGCATGGTGATTGCCATAGGTGATTAATTGGACTAAGTGATTGATTGCGATTTTTGTAGGCCCAATTATTCACTTTTGACTTGTACGACACGATATCTAACTTGAGTACTATTTTCACGGCCTTGAGTTTGGCTGTTACGGTATTCAAGTTTTTATTTTTATTTTCAGATAACATTCGATAACAGCGAACATATCTGCCATGGTTGTTGGACAAGAGCTCGACGAGGAAGGCTATCGCTCCCTGCAGTGGAAGGTGTGCCTGCAGTGGAAGATGTGCCTGCTGTAGAAGGTGTGCCTGCTGTGGAGAACATAACTGCTGTGGAAGATATACCTGCTGTGGAAGATGCGCCTGCTCTAGAAGATCCGCCGGCAGTGGAAAACGTAACGTTTAGGCTTCCTGAGAATTACTGCCGAGCCCCGAACACATCAACTACTTGTATGGTATACAATTGTACAAACAATACTCGTCTTCGAGTTCCGAAAAGTCTAAAAGTGCAATTGCTCATAAACAACAATTACTTTATTCCAGCACATGCACGCGTGTGACAGGAACATTTAGAAGACAACTCCTGGGATGATCTTTTCACTGCACGAAATCGTTGTTTTCATTTTAATCCCCAACAAGTCTTCGAAATGTTGGAATTATTAAAACTACCCAGAAGCCACATTATAGATTTTGAAAATCTTAATCAGCAACATGATGCCGAATTATTTTATTGGACTGGTCTCACTCGTGACGAATTCGAAAGGCTGTTCAATGAAACTACACAATTAGCACAAAGATGCCGATGTCCACGGACAGCACTAGGTATACTTCTGTCTAAACTTAGAACTGGGGAATCGAATGAAAGACTCGCCACGTTTTTTAACATGTCGCGAACGACTCTCGAACGGAAGATGAAAACAGCTAGGGAATGCCTAGAAAGTGATTTTGTTCCTCGCCACTTGGGTTTCGATCACATGACCAGAGAACAGATAATAGAAAGAAATCTAGCGGTTCCTAATGCTTTGTTCGCTAATAATGAGAAAGCTATTATAATCTGCGATGGAACTTATATGTACATCCAAAAGAGCAGTAACTTCAGATTTCAAAAAGTCACGTACAGTCTCCACAAGTACAGAAACCTACTTAAACCATTTTTATTTGTTACATGTGATGGGCACATTATCGATATTTCTGGACCTTATCAAGCGACTCAAAATGACGCTACTATTTTAAATAATCTTTTAGATGGTCCAGGTAGAGTTATTCATTGGCTGTTACAGTTCGGTGATATATTTATTTTAGACAGAGGGTTTCGTGACTCTATACCCATGTTGGAATCCCATGGATATGTTGGCATAATGCCAGAATCTCAGGCAAGAAGAGCTACTCAATTGAGTACAGTCCAGGCAAATAAATCAAGAATGTGCACCATTTGCCGGTGGCCTGTTGAGGTAGTAAATGGGAGGCTGAAACGTGATTTTAAGATTTTTCGTCATGAATATTGTAATGTAGCCATGAGCCATTTTTTCACAGACCTTAAAATCGCTGCGGCTTTAACGAATGCCTTTCACGTCGACATAATAGACAGTCCCCATGCAAGCGATTTTATAAACATAGCTAGAGAGCGACTGAATGTTGCCAATAACTTGGCAGATTACGTGGACGAAAAAAGATTAAACCGAAATAGAGCCCATTTCGAAAATATTACTGTTGAGCAGAATAATGTTACCGCATTTCCAATATTGACCGCTGAAGAATTGACCCTTTTCGCTGTAGGCACCTACCAAATAAAACTTGCACCCAGTTACTACAGTGAACATGTACGCAGCAGTGGATCATTTCTTATCCAACAATATAACGGAGATCTTAACGATCTGTCAGCATTTACTATGCCTTCCAGTAATGTCCAACTCATAAGAGCACACATAAAGAGTAGACATGTATCGTCGAAAATGTACCACTGCTACATATTGATACATCAGGACAATCCTGGAATAGAGTGCATAAGAAACTATTGCTGCTCATGTTTCACAGGTCGCAGAACAATTGGCAGTTGTGCCCACATTATGTGCCTAGTTTGGTTTTTAGGCTGGGCTAGGCACCAAGACGTTATTAGGCGTCCTGCTCTATTTTTATTATAGATCATACGATGTAAACGAATAATGTAATAATATCAATGTTAGTAATTCATTGTTTAATGTCAAGTAGATAACTGTGAGTATTATTAATGTAAATCAATTCTGAATGTCAGAAATCATGAAATACTTGATTGTAATAATAAAGTGAGTAATTTTTTAAAATAATTACTGCGGTATCCATTGGATTTCATTCTTCACCAATAAAAAATCTTAACAAAAAATATTTTTTTCTCATATCTCCTCGAATAGATTTTGATGAGCTTTCGTTTACAGAGTAGTGTTAGCCTAAGGTACGAGGTGCATTCAATAAGTACCTAGCCTCATCGCCAGAGGGCGCTGTAGTTTCAAAAGAGTTTTACCACAGTGTAGCACATTCTTTTTTAATTCTTTTTTCAAATTTTCATTCCAATCCCTTCATTTGTTTTAATTTGACAACTTATGGAAGCGAACGTGTCGATCGGTTTTACAAAAATGGAAAAAGAGCAATATCGTTCGGTGATTCGATTCCTATTTTTGGAAGGGAAAACGCGCATCGAAACCAAAGAGCGCTTGGATGCTGTGTACGGTGACTCTTCTCCATCGATGGCCACCGGCAAGAATTGGTTCAACGAGTTTGCACGTGGCCGTACGTCGGTTTTTGATGAACCACGTCCAGGTGCACCGAAAACAGCTGCTACGGAGGAAAACATTAAAAAAATCCATGATTTCGTATTGGCAGATCGCCGATTGAAGGTTCGGGAGCTAGCTGAGACTGTAGGCATTTCAGAAGGAACAGTGCATCATATTCTTCACGAGGACCTCAAGCGCAACCGTGAGACCACATCGGAGACGTGTTTGGCGCTGTTTAAGCGGAATCCAGCGGAGTTTTTGCGTCGTTTTGTGACCGTCGATGAAACCTGGATCCACTGGTACACACCAGAGACCAAGGAGCAATCAAAACAATGGATCCAGACCGGGGAACGTGCTCCAAAGAAAGCGAAAACTGTAAAATCGGCCGGATAAGTTATGGCCACCGTTTTCTGGGATTCACAAGGTGTGATCTACATCGATTACCTCGAGAAGGGTAAAACAATTACAGGGCTTTACTATTCCGATTTATTGGGCCGATTCGACGCCAAATTAAAGAAAAAACGACCCCATCTGGCGAAGAAAAAAGTGCTGTTTAACCACGACAACGCACCGGTTCACACGTCTGCCGTTGCCATGGCCAAATTGGTCGAATTACGCTACGAATTGTTGCCCCATCCACCGTATTCTCCAGATTTGGTCCCTTGTGACTTCTTTGTTTCCTAATCTGAAAAAATCACTCGCCGGGAATAGATATGGATCGAATGAGGAGGTCATCGCCGCCACGGAGGCCTATTTTGCAGAGTTTGACAAAAACTATTTTTCGGACGGGTTAAAAAAGTTGGAGCATCGCTGGGCTAAGTGTATCGAACTAAAAGGAGACTTTGTTGAAAAATAAATTGCCACTTTTCCAAAATTTTCGTTTACTTTTTGTAGGCTAAGTATTTATTGAATGACCCTCGTACATAATGCACTATGTGTTCATTCTGGGCAACACAAGGCCCAACTCCCATACATGGATGGTCAATGTCCTTTTCAGTGCCGCCCTCGTACATAACACTTATATGGTTTTTCACCAGTGTGTATACGAATATGTTGAGTTAAAGGACCCCTTTCCCTGAAACTACGTGGACATACATCACACTTATATGGTTTTTCACCAGTGTGTATACGAATATGGTCAGATAAAGAACTCTTTTGCCTGAAACTACGTTGACATACATCACACTTATATGGTTTTTCACCAGTGTGTATACGAATATGTTCAGATAAAGAACCCTTTAGCCTGAAACTACGTTGACATACATCACACTTATATGGTTTTTCACCAGTGTGTATACGAATATGTCTTGTTAAATCACTCTTTTCACTAAAACAACGCTGACATACATCACACTTATATGGTTTTTCACCAGTGTGTATACGAATATGTTGAGTTAAATGACTTTTTCTACTAAAACTACGCTGACATACATCACACTTATATGGTTTTTCACCACTGTGTATAAGAATATGTGTTGTTAAATGACCTTTTCTACTAAAACTACGCTGGCATACAACACACTTATATGGTTTTTCACCAGTGTGTATACGAATATGTTCAGATAAAGAACTCTTTTGCCTGAAACTACGTAGACATACATCACACTTGTAAGCTTTTTCACCAATTTGTGAACGAGTATGTTGTGTCATTTGTTTTACTCCATGAAAAGAACTACGCTGATCAC
The DNA here is from genome assembly GCA_905333075.3 of Atethmia centrago. NCBI lineage: Eukaryota > Metazoa > Arthropoda > Insecta > Lepidoptera > Noctuidae > Atethmia > Atethmia centrago. Next base: position 14,846,238 of record HG995393.1, read on the forward strand.
ATTTGTGAGGTTCTTTGAAATAAGTGCCAGGTTGGGACGTACATTTTTGAGTCTTCCGGATAACTCTCGAGTCTGATTTTTCTTTTTTCGTTTGCTCGCCTGTCATTGCGTCTTCTAGGTTTGTTCTTCGTCTGTCTAGTTTTGGTTTCTTCGCAACGGTCGCCGCTGTAATTATAAAATCTGGTAAGTACAATGTTAGAAAGAATATTTGGTGGCAAAAGGACGATTTGGTGACATTGAATAATACGTTTTATGACTAGAGACAAGAAGTACAAAATTGTACTAACATCGACATATGGTCTGTTCCAAACTGTTCCAACTTTGATCAGATTCAAAGTTTAAACACACCCTGAAGGCTTATTGCGTAACACATTTTCTTTTTGAATGCGAGCTTATATGTAGGAAATTCCAGTCGCAATCACTTGCCATATTTCGAATTGTCTAACAATGTTTTTTCCAGTTTAGCTTAATTGGCTAGAGAGGTACCGAAACATTTGTCATTTTTAGGGTTCCGTACCTCACAAGGAAAAAACGGAACCCTTATAGGATAACTTTGTTGTCCGTCTGTCTGTCAAGAACCTTTATCTCGGGCACGCGTGGAAGTATCAAGTTGAAATTAAAAACATATACTCAAGTCTTCAGTTTCTTGAAGCTTGAGAAAAAAATCAAACTTCTAAGTTAACGTTAAAAAAATATACAGCCGTTTATGCCGCAATAAACGTATATTTCGACACTCTCAAGGGAATCAAAATTTATAGGGTACTTTCCGTTGACCTAGAACTATGAAATTTGGCAAGTAATTTCTTATACTACAAGTACAGGGAAAAACTGAAAACCATACATTTATAATGAAATCATAAAAAAATATAGTCTTTATTTAAAGTACGTAATCAATCATCGAGGTTAAGCAACGGATTTAACTAACTTTTACTCATTTGTAAAGAAAAGAAATTCTGAAAGCCGTGTATTTTTAAATGAATCACAAAGACCGTGTTTTTGTGATGTTTCAAGATGCGTTGCTCCATGTGTGGAAGTAAATTTCAGCTAAATACCAGTGATAATGATAGCAAGTTTGATGTCAATCACGCTGCTGTTGCTGGTATAATACTGATTGGATGCGGACTCACTAATTTTAATGAACTGGCTGCTACAATAGATTTGCCTACATTGACTGGTGCTCAATACAAAATGTGTCATGACGATTTGCACGAGTGGTGGAAGGAAACTGCAGAAGATACTATGAAGGATGCAGCAGCAGAAGAAGCGGTAATGGCGACAGAGAAAAGTTCCACAGGAAACCCAATGATACCTGTAACGGCAGACGCCTGTTGGAGTAAAAGGTCAATTTCAAGTAAAGGTAATATTTAAAAAAATGCTATTTGATAAGTTTATGAAGTAACTATTAAAGTAAAAGTTGCACGAAAACATGTTATTCGAACATCACTTTTGTTTTACAGAGCTGAGCAACTCAATTCTTTAGTTGCGAAGTACGCTGGAGGCAAGCGCATCAATTACGCTTTGAATAATTCATATGCGTTACGGTGCTACGCTGCTGTCGTTGTATTCAACACTGGTACTCCAATAGCTATGTTACATAAAAAGGTTACTGCAAAAAGTCCATCACTCGCTGATAAACATTTTGAGATGAAGAAAAGGAAAAAAAAATCAAAAAGAAAGATTTGGAAACCCAAACGGCGCATCGATTTTAATAGTGAAAATGCAGATTATGGAGAAATACGAGTATGCCAAAAGCCGGATATGACACCCGATGAATATGAAACTACCAAGGTTCTTTTCAGCAATATCTTTTTATTTGTCCCTTTAATAATTAAATAGTTTTGAATTAACAAAAATGATTTAATTATTTAAATTACAAATTAATTATTTCCCAGATCGAGTATGTGGATCACCTTAAACATCAATTGGCTGACAAAGAAGCAATTGAAAGGAAAACACGTCAACAAGCTGAATGTGCACTATGGCACGAGATGAGACGGAGCCTGGTCGCTGCATCAAATTTTGGCAAGGTGTGCAAAAGGCGAAAAATAAGTTCAGCCGCACTGGTTAAATCAATGTTATATTCGTACTCCTTAGATCATGTACCCGCTATATTATACGGAAAAACCAATGAAGCAACTGCACTTTTGCAACTGGCAGAACAGGAAAACATTACTTTAAAAAAGTGCGGTCTGTTCATAGACCAAGAATACTTTTTTTAGGCGCCACCCCCGACAGTATCTATGCAAATGGGATCATCGAAATAAAATGACCTATAACAGCAGTTGGCATTAGCGCGGATGAGGCAATTCGTTAAAAAAAAAAAAAAAAATATTTGGAAGGTTGATAAAGAATGGAAAATAAAATTGAATACGAACCACAATTGGTATTACCAAGCTCAAGGGCAGTTACATATTACCAAAAAAGACATCTGTTTGTTTGCTCAGTGGACTGGCCCAGACTTTCCATTGAAAACTGCGATCATCACGAGGGACAACCATTTCTGGGACACAAACATTAAAAATCGGCTTGTTGATTTTTATTTCAAGTGCATGCTCCCAGAAATGATCGACCCTCGAAAATGCCATTCTATGGAACTCAGAACTTCTGTATATTAATTAATAAATGCTTAATTTTATACTACCAGACTTTTTATTTCAATTGACAAGAATCACGAGAGACAAGTAAACACCACGTAAAAAATATCAAAGGTTCAAATTCGGTTAATCGCCGTAGTGGCACGCGACCGCGCGCTCTCGCGTGTGTGCGTGTCGAATACCTAATTTTACTTATCTCGATTTCGTACACGGGCTCTTAAGAAAGTCAAAAATGGAGGTGTTCTTATTAGTACTGACTCCAAAGAGGACATTGGAAAGCTCAGAAGCTTAGAAATACTTGTTTCTTTGGGCCTTAAGGTTGAAGAACCATCCAAACGGCGCTAACCCTAACTGATAAGGTCTTTGACTGCATTTACGAGCAAAACCTCTCAGATAAGATGACTACTAAAACCAACCTAAAACATTCCTCAAACTCAAATCGTTTGTCTTACTAGATACAGATGTCGATGAAGTACTAACAATTATTTCTGGATTAAAGGACGTTTGTGCTGTTGGATGGGACGGTATTTCAAACAACATACTTAAACATTTCAAATACATACTTGCTCCGCCGCTAACTCATATTTTTCAGTTATGTTTAAGTAATGGTATATTCCCTAAGTCGCTTTAAAAGGCAGTGGTTACTCCTGTTTATAAATCTGGTGACAAAAATGTGCTAATAACCACAGACCCATTTCCTTTTTAACAGGGATCTCCAAGATCCTAGAGAAAATCATTAATATTAGATTAATTAAATACCTAGAAGATAACAATTTACTTTCAGATAGCCAATTTGGCTTTAGGCCCAAAAAATCAACTAACCAAGCAGTACATCAAATGATAGATTATATAACGACTAATTTGGATAAGGGCATGCACACCATTGGGATCTTCCTAGACCTCGCCAAGGCCTTTGACACAATTTCTTGTCCTTTACTATTGCACAAGCTTGAAACACTGGGAATAAGAGGAACAAGTTTTTCACTACTTTCTGATTATCTGACTGACCGCGAACAATGTGTCAAAATTGAGCAGTACGTTAGTTCTGCGCTTCGAAATAGTAATTACGGAATACCACAAGGTAGTATTTTGGGTCCTACTTTATTCCTAGTATATATAAATGACCTGTGCAGCTTGTCACTCCAAAATGGTGTCATAATGTCATATACAGATGACACAGCTCTATTGTTTTCAGACGATTCTCAAGATGAGGTGTATAAACAAGCCCAGAACGGTTTTAATATAGTGACCAATTGGCTACATGTAAATCTTTTAACACTAAATGCAGATAAAACCAAACACATTTTATTTACTATTAGAAATACTAACCTGTCAACTACTAACATAAACATTTATGCACATACGTGCAACACGTATGCTGACAATGCATGTCGTTGTCCTACCTTAGCAAAAACCAATCATATGAAATATCTAGGTGTAACGATTGACACAAATCTGAATTTCCGTAAACACATCGATTTATTATGCACATTATGCACATACATTTTTAAGAATTTACGATACATATCAGAGTACAAATTAATTAAACAGGTATATTTAGCTTTGTGCCAATCCATTCTCACTTATTTAGAAGTTATACAACTTCATGGGGTGGGGCTGCTAAATCAATCCTACTGCCATTAGAACGTGCGCAGAGAGCTATCCTTAAGGTAGCCACCTTTCGCCTATTTAGATTTCCTACACACGAGCTTTACACGGCATGTAAGGTGTTAACTGTGCGTCAACTATTTATATTGAATATAGTACTACTCCAGCATAGCAAACTTCCTTATATCTATAGATAAGAGAAGAAAAGACTTGGTTTGCATAAAGTCTCAAACTAAACATACTTTTATAAATAAATTTTATGTATTTTTAGGTCCGTTATATAATAAAATCAATAAGTCTCTAAGTATCTATAGTGTAAGTCGTAAAAATGTAGTGAAATGTTGTGTGAATATTTAGCGACATTTAATTACTCAGACACTGAAAAATTGCTAGATGTAATGCAATAAGCTTATTAATGTTAAATCAATATTTATTTAAAAATATAATTAATATGTGCTAGCTATAGAGCTACATAGGTACAGTGTACATAGGTACAGTAACATTTTGTCCACTAAAGCACTCAGCGTTGTTAGGTGATGGCCTGAAACACAGGTTTGACCTACATCCGGCAGGTCGCTATTGGTGCCGATTCCCTTGTTCACAAACTAAACTAAATTTAAGTTCAGTGCATCCTTTTCTTTCTATTTCATAAAGAAAAGGACAGATGATCAATTTTAGTTTAGTCCTGTCAAATTAATCAGCGCTTGACGTAAATTGACGTAATTTTAGTAGGCAAGTTTTTAATCACGTCTAAACTTGTATGGAGTAGTGACAGGCGCTGATTAATTTGACAGGACTAAACTAAAATTTATCTTCTGTCCTCTTCTTAATGAAATAGAAAGAAAAAGATGCACTGAACTTAAATTTAGTTTAGTTTGTGAACAAGGGAATCGGCGCCATTGTATTCAATTAGACCCATAAACAATCTATATAAGTTATACACTAGATTTATTTTAGACATAGTTTAACATTTTCTTACTAATATTAATATGTAACTTTGTAATGATGTAACTTCTAGTAATTTCTATGTGAACTTATGAATAATATTATTATTATTCTCTTTTATTTCATTATTTACACAATAAATTATATTTTTAAATATTAAAATATTTAAAAAATATAAAAACATTTAAAAATATAAAAAATGGTAGCCCACCGGTATCGGGAACAGGGTCCAAGCTACCGGCGGTCAGGGTTCCAGAGAAAGGAACCTCCTAACAATGCGAGCCGTGTCCAGAAGTACCGCTCTCTGAATCAAGCCCTTAATCCAGCCGTCCAACGAGAGCCTCCTTAGGTGTTGGTCGAGGCTCTTGGCAATTAAGCCATTGGCTGATATGACTATCGGCACAATGATTGCTGAATTCACATCCCACATGTCGACAACCTCGCGAGCCAAGTCAAGATACTTGATTTGTTTATCTTTTTCGGCTTTCACGAGGTTCCCGTCATGAGGGACTGTTATGTCAACAATCATTGCGCGCCGCTCTGTTCGATCCACCACCACTATATCAGGTTTATTGGCAACAATAGTCCTGTCAGTGATGATGGATCGATCCCAGTACAATGTGATATTTCCATTTTCAAGAACTGGGTCGGGCACATACCTGTAGTACGGCACTTCCGATTCCACAAGGTTGTATTTCAGAGCAAGTTGCTAATGGATAATCCTGGCTACAAGGTTGTGTCTATGTAAGTACTCTTCGTTAGCTAGACGAGAACACCTGGAGATAATGTGTCGGATTGATTCTTCCGGACGCCCATAATTGCCCAGACAAAACCTTCGGTTTCCCCAAAGAGGTCACCGAAACGTAGCCAGGCTACGGACGCTTGGAAATCTACATCGGGCTCATGTTGGGCCCGGAAAAAGCGTCCGTGAAGCTCCTTACTCTGCCATACCTCCCTGCGATCGTTAGTGTCAAGCACTACAAGCTTGCGCCAGTTCTCTTTAGCCAAGGAGAGTGGGTTGAGGCCCTTGTCCACCGCGACCACATCTCGATGCATCCCCACGTCGGCTTTTAGGAAATATTCCCTGAGACTGCATACCTCGCGATTGTGCAGGGTCTTAGCGTTTAAAAAACCTCGACCTCCACACTTTCGCGGGATATACAGTCTCATTACCGATGACCGTGGGTGATGCATTCGATATGCAGTCAGCAGCGTACGGACCCGCCTATCCAGGGCGTCGAGTTCGGTCTGAGTCCATTTGAGTATGCCGAAAGAGTACATCAAAACGGGCATGACCCAACCGTTGAAGGCGCGCACCTTGTTTCCGCCTGATAGAAGACTATTAAATACTTTCTTTAGGCGGCCAAAAAAGCGCTCCTTCAACGATTGCTTCATGTCAGTAACATTGATGCCCAACGCCTCCGACATACCCAAATACTTGTAGGTTTCGGATGCGGAGAGGGCTCTAAGGTTTATGGAATCCGAGAGTTGGGTTCCCACGGATTCCACAATCTTCCCTCGCTTTACATGCATGACCGCACATTTATCCACTTCAAATTCCATCCTGATGGCGCTATTGAAAGTTTCAGTTATTTTCAGTAGCTCCATCAGTTGCAAATTATTGGAGGCAAAGAGTTTTAGGTCATCCATGTGAGATATAACCTGACTACCTCTCCTCAACCGATAGCCTAGACCTGAATCCTCCAGCAGTGTGCTTAGAGGATTCAAGGCTAAGCAGAACCAAAGCGGACTCAAACTATCGCTCTGAAATATGCCTCGCTCGATCCTTATCGGTTCGCTATTCCTCTGGATATTTCGACATCTTGGATAGCGAAGGACCGTCCTCCACTGCCCCATACACGACATCAGGAAGGTGCGCAGAGTTGCATCTACTTTATACAACTCCAACACCCTCATGAGCCATGTATGTGGCACCGAGTCATAGGCCTTCTTATAATCTATCCAACATGTCGACAGATCCTTTCGGGAATGACGAACCTGTTGGCTAATGGTCATATCAATGAGGAGTAGCTCCTTAGTACCGCGGGACCCATTCCTACATCCATTTTGAGAGGCAGACATGATGGAGTTGGTGTCAATATGTTCGTTAATTTTAGCTCTCAAAATAGATGTAAGAACTTTATAGACCGTCGGTAAACACGTGATCGGCCTATAATTTTTGGGTTCCGCGGTGCTACCTGATTTATAGAGCAGGTGGGTAACTCCTGTCGTTAGGAATTGGGGTAGTGAACCAGACTCCAAAGCAGACTGGTACTGAGCCGCCAAGCGAGCGTGCGACCTTAAAAACCATTTGAGCCAAAAGTTGTGCAGCCCGTCTGGCCCTGGGGACTTCCAGTTAGGTAACGGACGGACTGCACGAGCCACATCTTGGGGACTGATGGTAATAGCCCCCATTTCTGGTATTGGATCGCAAGCTCGCTCGACTTCTCGAGCCCAGTCACCTTCGGTGTGACTGACAGGCACCGACCAGATACTGCGCCAGAAAGAACACATGACATCATCATCCAGCAGGCGCGTGCCAGTCACATCTTGGTCCGGTCGCTCCCAACCCCTATAAACCCACCTTTCATCGCTCTGGAAGGTACGATTCTGAGTGTATCGCTCTACTCGCCGCTTATACCTACGAATACGGTTCGCCCATGCATACACTTTCTGCTTCAGGAAGTCGATGCGCTCTTATTATTACTATTATTATTCACTGAAGGTTTCAGAACCATTAACTGAGATCTGCTTGGGTATAAATGTTGAGTTAAATTCTTTACAATACAGGGGAAAAAAGGAATTGTACAGTTCATTAGGATCATCAAAATAAGGCAAGTAGGCTAATTGACTATTAAGTTTGTTTTTAAAGCTTTCCAAGCGACCGGCAGTTTTTGGCACTAAAGAAAGAAAAATATTTTATTTGGGACACGCACAAGAAATACAAAAAGTAAAAAAGGAGCATTTAAAACTAACAAAATTTACATATTTGTTCGATTAAAAACAACAGAGAATAAATAAAAACGATTTGTGAGACGCCAAAAAGGCTCCTATCTCAGCATAATGCTGCTATATTTAAAAAATAAATACCGCAGCGCTGGTATTCTACAGTGATATCTCTCTTAGCCACTTTTCTATCTTGCTTACTAAATGTAATCAGCTGACCACAGTGGTCAGAATCCAGTTGGCTTATATTTTTTTAGTAATAGGTAATATGTTAGTAAATATAATATATTATCTAAACATGTAGCTGTGGTGAGGTGGATACACAGACTTATAGAGAATAGGGGCCAATCAGACGGGCCGCGAGGCCCGCCTTTGGCTCATAATGTGCCCAATGAATAATAACTAGGTAAACGTTTTAAAACAATTTAATTAGGTATCTTTTTTGTAAAACTTACAATATTTAGTTTGATAAGTGTCATTGCATTGCCGTGACATTTTTTTTTGCCCGCCTCGCCCCACCCCGCTCGCCTGAACTCACTTAAGTGCAATGTGAGCCGAATATTTCGACGACCGCAAGCTAGCATTACATGCACGCATAATATAGGTAATTAGATAAACAACATTGTCAGCACTTTATTTTATAATTTTATTTTATTTTCGGCATAATTTTTAATTTGTTGGCGGGCCGCGGTCTGTGCATCGCTGATGTCTGAATCTTTTAAACAATTTAAGTTTTGCCTTGAACTTTATTTCAATTCATAGTTGCTTTGTATTTTTTAACATACAAATTATTATATATGGCGGGCAAAACTAGTAATAAATAGCTTTTGCCTGCGGCTTCGCCCGCGTAGAGGGCGGAAATTATCCAACGGAAATGTACTACCGGGATTAATTTATCCAATGTGTTAATCCAGTTTATTAACTATCTGTATGCCAAACTTCACCCAAATCCGTTTAGCCGTTTTTTTCTGTCGTAGTAATAGCAGAGAAAAAGGTCATTAACCCCGTACTCGCACCGCGCCGCCGTCAATCATAATTATTTAACTACCCGTAATTGTTAATCTGTGATATCTTTTAAAATATTCTATTAAATGTTATTATGTAAAGGCACATTTTAATCAAAATTAAATGCCCAATTTAAAAAATATATTATATTGGGTGAGGATTAATATACCGCAGTAGGCGGAGCCATGGGCGGGGAGATGTGTTCCCTCGCGAAGGGAACCGAGCGCTCACCACGTCCTCCACAAGCTGGGGCCGGAGATTCTGCGTCAGCTGTGGAGCCAATGGGTGGAGTTTATCCCGCAATTTATATAGAGCTGAGTTAGTCGATTACTAAATGAATAATACTTTTTTTGTAAAATGGCAATAATAGTTATGCCAACACCAGTATAGTTGATGCTAAGTTTTTAGATTATTAATTTTGTTATTAATTTTGTTTGCTTATTGATTTTTGGAGATTAAAATATTATTTTTTTGTGGAAACAACGCTCAATCTAATAAAAACGAGTTTAATTTTGAAACTATTCCGGCGTATTTTCCAAAATAAAAATTGGCTGTCTGTAAAGTCGGTTTACGGATAACGAGAGAGAGTTGCGTCACAAGCCGAACGCTTAGGCCGGTCGTACCTCTCTATCTCTAGTCCCGCGCTCTCGCTTGCATGCTCGGCTCAGGCAGAACGTGACAATGAGTAATGCTTTTTCGTGAAAGCAGCCGGCGTTCATCGAATTTTAAGACGTTATCGAGTCGAACGAACGAGTTGGACTCGCCCACCGAGGGTTCCGTACAAATTTGTAGGTACATATTATAAATAGTTCAGGAATCGAGTCCCGCAGTTTTCACTACTTTTTTAAACTTACTTTCGCATTTATAATATTAGCTGCGCCCCGCGGTTTCACCCGCGTAGGTTAGGATTTAGCGTGACATCGTAACAAAGAAACGAACAAACTCACTTTCGCATTTATAATATTAGTAAGGATTAGTTAGGATTCTTGTCTGAGCAACTGGCAGCAAGCTCGTCATGGCCCTAGTCGTCACTGCTTGCGGTAGCGTCGGGGCACACAAACAGCGAGGGGTAATGGCTGATCTTAGCGTTATGCTCGTGGATGAGTGCTGCTTGTGGTGACTGGTCGTCTTGCTGGCCATGGTTTTGTTATTGTTATCAGAAATTAACAGTTTGTATATTTAACTACGATGGTCCTAGTTTGTCATTTGTGACTTGTTACAGTCCTATACATAGAATTCAACATCGCACATGTAAGCGGGTACGTCCTGTAGGTAACGCTAATCATTTCCTTTCAAGAGAACCACTGGCCTGTTTGCTCACCTGTACATTAACTAACTTATACTTACTTTTCGTCTCCCTGGCTCTTCGTTTCTTCTTAGATACTTCTTGTTCTTCCAGTTCAGTTTTAAACTCCATTAGACGCACATCATGTTCTAGATCAGAGTTGTGTGGTGGTATATCTGCTACATCTAGACAGCTAATGTCCGGTTCTAGCTCTGTAAGTAAACAATAACAGTCAGCTGGTTTATTATTAACTAGCTTTTGCCCGTGGCTTCGCCCGCGTGGATGTCGGGAAATATCCCACGGGAACGTACTACCGGGAGTAAAAGGAAACGAAAGCGATCGCATACGTCATGGCCGAGCGCTGCGCCCGCCGCGTCAACCGTAATAAATTTTTAATCTGTGATATTTTTACAGCATTCATATAAATGATATGATGTACAGGCATATTTTAATCTAAATTAAATTACCAATTTAAATAACATATTTTATTGGATAAGGATTCAATATAATAACGGCTAAAATAGCTTCAAAAAATATTTTTTAAAAGAATTTGATAAAAACAATTTTTTATCAAATTCTAAACGATAAAAATGGTTTCTGTGGATGACCCACAGATGGATGACACACATATGCCATCGCGAACTTTTTGTTGAAACAAAATAATATTATTAACCAACTGAATGGTTCTTAATTTACAATTAGAAACATATTGAAAACTATCAATTTTTGAATACTAAATGAATAGCAAAAAATATTTCAAGTTCAGAGCTATAATGATGACCACCGTGATTCCGATCCCTGCTCATGAATCACTTCGTCCATTGGTGAAAACAGTTTAATAATAACCGTTTTAAAATCCGTTCAGTAGTTTTTGGTTTTACCACATTCAGACAGACAGACGCGGCGGGGGGACTTTGTTTTATAATATTTAAGGATATTGTTTTTGTTCATAAAAACATACCACCATTTTGATGTTCCACTTTTGTCTCAATAGTATCATCTAGTTCTTCACAAACAGCTGGTAACTCTTCTTTGATAGCAATGCTTTCTGTTTGACATTCATCAACTATACTAATGTTCTCTGTTGGAGATTTAATAAACCCACTGTAACGCTCAAAGTGGTTTTGGTTTATTAAAGGATTGGGCTGTAAAAAGATGATTATAGTGTAAGGGAAATATGCTGGTGATCACCGTCCCGTGAGCACAAACCTTTTATACAGATATACTAAAGTCATTCAACAAAAACTTTTTTTTTTGGGTGGGAAATCATCAAATAACTTCTCCCACTCTGGGCGGAGCGGGAGGGTGTGTCAGACTCTTACTGACTAAAACCCACCCGTATTCCTTCCGTTGCCTGTGTTGCCAGGGGCCTCGGTAACGAGGCGAGAGGGCGCGAAATTTGCTTTTCCCTCAAACGTCCCGCCTACTCCTTCGCGAGCATTACTGCTTCGCAGAAGGAGGTGACGGCTGCCCATGCCCTCTCGCTCCGTATCATGGCCTGAACCAGGGCCGGACACGAGAGATCTCAGCCGCCGATCGCCTCTATGAGGACACGGCGGTGCTCTGCCCAAGCCGGGCAGACCTCCACCGTATCCTCCGGGCGATCCACACAGTGGTGACACCCGGGCGTTTCCTCCCGCCTTATCCCACACAGGAACCTCCCAAAGCTGCCGTGTCCGGTGAGGGCGCCGTGGCGCCTCTCTAGCCACTCATCAAAGAGGGGACCTTTCGCCGCAAAAGTGGCGTGCCCAGCACTGGGTTGCGACAACCGTATTCTCCATGTCGCCATGAGATCCCGCCGGAGCTCAGTCCGCTGTGCTGCGATTTCTCGCGGCAGCGGACTTACGCCCTGGCGTTTGGCCTCCTCGCGCCACTCCCATGCGCTAGGGTTTTTGCCTCCAGATGCCATGGCGGCAATCCGGAAGTTCGCTGCCTCACAGGAGACCGTGCGGTATCCCCGGACCATCCGGATGGCCATGACCCTTTAGGCCACGCTCAACCGGTGGGCTGGCCGCAGCGCCAGGGAACGCGCTCACACAGGATCCCCGTAAAGGGTCATGGACCGCACGACCCCTGCGTAGAGCCTCCGGCAGGAGGATTCATTCAAGAGTCTCTGAGTGTCGGCCATAACCTCACTGACCACTGCACAAGCTATTGTTGCATAGCTCGCACTAACATGAGAGAGGGCTGTATTCAAACTGTTACAGACTAGTTTCATACAAAGCTATAACAGTACTATGTCGTGTATTTAACTAAATAATTAGAATCACCTGCATCTGACAATAGCATACATATCAACATTCAACACACAATGGTACGATTGGCGTGAAATCTAGACACAATAGGTATTGTTAGTACGATATTATATGTAACGTAAATCATTGGTGGTAAGAATAATATTAGATTAGTTATCTGTGCAATAGAAGTTAGTTGATTCCAAACTACCATTGTTTTAATAGGTATGAGCTTGAGAGGAATCACTTCCACACACTGATATAAGAAATTATGAAAATAAATGGCTGTTCAGGAATACCTCACCTCATAATCCTCATTTATCATCTCAGCGAACAGCTCTTCAGCTTCCAGACATTGTCTCAGTAATCGGTAGCATTGCTTAAGTTTAGCGCAGCAGAAGAAACAAGCAAGAATCGGTCTACTGTCTTCAGTTACAAACTGCAACAAAATTTGTCTTACACTATTTTGTGAAAATACTTTTTACTAATATATAGTAATGCAGTCCAAGCCACCAGTTGGTTGTCCTTAACCTTTTGACCGCCACAGTTCTGTGTCGACATGTGTCGGTCGACAGACCAAAATGTGCCCAGCACGGTCACGACTACATGACAGATTTTAAGGAATAATTCGTAGCTTGGCGCGTTTTTGCTTTTTTGACGTGGCGGTGAATAGGTTGATGCTTTTTGTGCACATCTTACTAAGAAGGCTTGAGAATAGATCACCACTCTAGCTCAAGGCAGACTGGAGAATTAATATAAGTAAATATTTATGGTAATTCTAGCTTTCCTCACTCTGTTTTCTTTCAATAATGTCATCTTCGCGTAGAAGAGGCATTTTAAACCTATTAATTTACATAATTCTTTATAAAAAATATCAACTTACGGGAATGTCAGTCAGCTTCTCATATAGTTCATGCCAATTTATGTTGATCACTACAAACATGCGAACATTCTCCGCTAAACATATCCTACACATAGGCAGTTTTTCCATCTTTTAACTCAAAAAGTATAACAGCATATGTTATATAATTTAACTTTACATTAATTTCAATTGTAGAAAAACACAGTTGTGATGCGTACAATATTAGTGACTTGTTTATAACTATTACGTCAATGACAGCAACTGGAGAGAGGTAAACTTATTGTATCTCTAAGTAGATAGTCCAGGTAATTCATAGGAATTTGTTTATTAGTTCCATAACACCATCTACTACTTATAAACCGGCAGTTCTTTATTTTGATATTCCTTCACAAAAAATCACATTATTTTACACAGAAATTTCGAAAACATGCTACTACTCGCTTGACATCCGTTGACATTATCAATATATTAATCCACAGAGTACTATAATAATACGAATGTATTAATCTATGGTTGTCATCACAGATTAATAATATTATGTATGTAGCAAGCTAGAACTGTAGATAAAATATCGACATATCGAAATATCGATACAATGCCCAAAAAATATAAGTAATAAATATCGATGTTTCTTAAGGATTATCGAAACATCGATATATATTACTTATAATTTTTTGGGCGTTATATCGATATTTCAATATTAAAATATAGGTACCGACAGTCCATTTTTTTTTTTTAATAATTCATTATCTTTAATTTTTTCTCGTTAATTATTTAGAACTACAACATCGAAAAAAAAGCGCTGGAAACATAACTTTGTGGACGTGTACTTTTTTACTTATATTGAAAATTATTAATTAACTTGTATTATAGGATCAGTAGTAGTAGTTTTAGTGTTTTATCTTCTTTCACTTATATTTTAATTTTAGTTTTGTATATTTTCTTCAGTAGGGTAGGTAAGTTTTTTTAACTACACTTCTGGACACATCTATTGGCCCACCTTGTATTTTCAGTTTCGTTTGGTCCTAGCTAAAATTTTATATTAGGTCGAGCAAAAAGTTTTTATGCAGTTTTGAACCTGGCACATTCACAATTTCATTCAATAGTCTTTTTTTGAATTTCGAACACAGAATTTAAAGAAACAAAAGACAATTTGGAGCCTGTTTGTTGATATCAAACAATCGAATACTAAGAAAACTTGGTTTTATTGGTTTACTTGGATTTAATTCTTGAAAAAGTGATTGATATCTTTGGTTTTGCAACAAACATTACTTATTCTTAACATTAAGGTGAGGTTCTATCAATAATCTATGGATACTTCACCTGAAGTCGCCGCTCAAGCTGTGGCACTTATTCAGGCCGGACACAGCCAAAGAAACGTGAGTGCTCAACTTAATTTAAGTCGATCTGCGGTCCGAAATGTTTATCGGAGGTACCTAGAGACTGGCGGCTTTGTTCGTCGCCAAGGAAGGCCACGATCTCGGGTCACAACTGAAAGGCAGGATCGATTCATCGTGACGACCAGCTTGAGAAATCGTCACCTTACCTCCATTGAGATACAAAACCAACTTCGCGACTTCCACGGAGTATCTGTGAGCGCTCGAACTGTTCGGAGAAGGTTAAAAGAACGCGATATGGTACCACACAAGCCAGCTAATGGGCCCAAACTAACGCGAGCCCACCGAACAGCGCGCCTTCATTTCGCACGCAGTCATTTAAATTGGACACAGCAAGATTGGAGCCGTATACTCTTTTCTGATGAGTCTAAAATTGTGTTACATGGCAATGATGGAAGGAAGAAGGTCTACCGACGTAAGGGAGAGCGTTTCGCACAATGCTGCTTTGAAGAGAGGGTTGCTTATGGCGGTGGCTCATGGACTGTCTGGGGCCGTATATCCGCGAGCGGCAAAACTCAACTTGAGGTTGTTACAGGACCACGGCTGCCAACATTAAATGCTGAAAGGTACATTCGTGAGTGCTTAGAACCTCACGTGATACCATACGCGGACTATGTGGGTTCAAATTTCCTTTTTATGCATGATAATGCAAGAGCCCATGCGGCCGGCATCGTCAGGGAATATCTTCGGGATGTGAACATCACAGTTATGGACTGGCCAGCCAGAAGCCCAGACATGAACCCCATTGAGCACATGTGGGACGAGCTAAAAAGACGTGTTAGGGCTCGTCAGCCAGTTGCCCAGACGATGCAGGAGTTGAAAACTGCCATAGAAGAGGAATGGGAGATGATCCCTCAAAATTTCATAGAGCGGTTGATAAACTCTATGCCTAATCGTATGAGAGCTGTGGTAGATGCCCATGAAGGCAACACGCGTTATTAAATTAAACCTTTATTTGATAAAACATGTTTTTTATTCAAAAATCAATTGCCTTTAACAAGGCGCATATCCGACTTGTTAGGCGTAACTCCATGTCGTATGGTATTCTGAATTCAAATTTAAAACAATACGATCGAAAAAGATGGTAAAATGTATCAGGTTTAAAACTGCATCAACAGTTTTTGTTCAATCTGGCAATCATATTTCGGTAGGGGCCATCGAAACCTAAACTCTAAGGTGGGCCAATAGATGTGTCCAGAAGTGTAATATTTTATAGCGCGGGAAAATGAAAGGCCCGCCTGACCCGGGGGACTTTCCGTTCCCCCGGCAGGCAATTTTGTCACTATAATGTCCAACGAATCGGGCATGGATACCGATGGGTCGTCGTCGGCTCGCCATCTTAAAAGAAGCCGCGTGCATGTGTGCAAAAATTGCAATAAACGCCGTCGTACCCGAAAAAACCTAGGTTCCGAGTCTTTGGGTTGTGGTTGCTTGGACTCTACTCCTCCCTCTCTAACTCCATCGGAGCCTAAAAGCTCTGAAACAATTATTGTATGTAAAGATATTCCGGATATTTCTGCTCCGCCTTCAGTTATTCCCACTCAGATTGGTCGAAAAACTTATGATAAAACTGACAGCGCGCCATACGTTGTTCACGTAGGTACAAAAAATATTAGTATCACCAGATGATGGAACGTCATTGCACCCTATTACATTTGGCAAGTTCCTAAAACACAACGCTTTCCAAAATATTATAAACGGTAGCGTCAAAAAAAAATCGGACGTAATAAAATATCTATTTCTTTTTCCAATTTCCTGGACGCTAATTCTTTTATTACACATAATAGCCTTGAAACATACAATTATAAAGCTTTTATACCTACTTTTAATGTCACTAGAATGGGTTTAGTGCGTGGTGTTCCTGCGGAATGGTCTCCAGAGGAAGTTATTGATAATATAACGGTACCAATTGGTTGCGGTCCAATTTTAAAAGTCAGACGTCTCAATTTTAAAACTGTTGTTGATGGTACAACCATTTGGAAACCATCCCAATCTATAGTTATTACTTCTGATGGGCAGATTCTGCCTAAAAGAATTTTTATGTGTTGTATTGCATTACCTGTAGATTTATATATTTTCCCTACTGTACAGTGTTTCAGTTGCTGTCGTTTTGGTCACACAAAAATTCAGTGCAGGTCCAAACCACGTTGTTATAAATGTGGCCAAGGACATACGGGGGACAGTTGTGAAAGAGAACAAGAAAGTGCATCTTGCTGCCTTTGCTCCGGTTTTCACTATGCTACTAATAAATCTTGCCCAGAAATGTCTAGGCAAAAATTAATTAAAACATACATGGCACAAAGTTCAGTATCTTATGCTGAAGCGGCAAAAATGTATCCCCCAGTTACTAAATCGTATGCCGATACACTTTTATCTTCTCCTTCCAAAAACTTTGCAGATACTCCATCTTTCCCTTCAACTAATAGAGTACCTGTTTCAAGTAGCTATAAAAAAACTGTCTTCCTTAAACCACGCTCACCACCCAAATCTGTACAAGGATATAATAAAGAGGCTCACAATGCCATTATTAAAGATTTCAACATTCCCCAACCATCAAATGGTTGTGCTTTTTCTAATCACAATAATGGACAAATTGAAGCAAGTTTTTCCATAAACGATTTTCTTTCTGCATTAGGTACACAATCTTCTGTCTCAGTTCAACATTTCACCGCCCAACGTTGCCCCATCTTTCAATGTATCTCAATCCATTCATAATGGACAACACATCCAAAGTAATCCAGTGGAACTGCCGCAGTCTAGTAAACAAAAAGAGTGATGTTATATATCTTATAAATAAATATGAACCTTTGCTTTAGCAGAGACTTGGCTCAAATCTAATCATAGTTTTAAAATTAATGGTTATTTAACCATTAGAGAGGATAGATCTGATGGGTATGGTGGAGTAGCTATACTTATCAAGAATTCTATCTCTTTCTCCACCATTACGTTAGGTACCTCCTCATAGTGAGGAAATTTCTATTGTAGCTATTAAAGTGCATCATACTTGTCTTGTTTCTATTTACATTCCTCATCCCTCTTTTTCTGTTCTTCAAGAGATGAATAATCTTGTTTCTTTTCTTCCAAAGCCATTATTAATACTGGGGGATTTTAATTGCCATCACCAATCATGGGGTTGTGCAACTTCTACCTGAGTTACTAGATATGGCGATGAGTTACTAGATATAATAGACTTACATAACTTATGTATTTTAAATTCAGGAGCTGCCACACGTCGTTCAGATCCCAATCAGAACCAAAGCTCAATTTGACCTTTCTATCTGTTCTCCAAACTTAGCCTCTTCATTAACTTGGCATACTTTAACCTCTACTCATGGTAGTGACCATTTTCCAATAGTTATTTCTTATCCTCTTTCCAAACCAAATGCACCATTAAGGAAATCAAACGTAAAATATAAACTACCTAATAGAAATAGTAATGACTGGGACAAATTTAGGAACATTGTTGACAGTAAGCTTTGCTCCTTGCCTGTAATTTCTGATGGCAATGAAAATAGTTGTGCTGAAGGTTTAGCACTCATATTAATTGCAGCGGCAGATGACGTTTTTCCTGTAAAAAATAACAACATTAGTACAATTCCCTCGCCTCCGTGGTGGGACTCTGAGTGCACTGAATTGATTAAAAAACGTAAAGAGGCTGAATACAATTATAACCTTGATATGTCTGATATTAATTTTGATATAGTTACTAAGTTAATTAATGAAACATACAAACTTTTTAAAAAGAAAAAATTTGATTCTTGGCGTAACTTTTGCTTATCAATTTCACCGAATACTCACCCTACGATTGTCTGGCGCAACATTCGTAGATTTAGGTCCATTTATAACAACTCTTCTCCTATCCCTGTTTCTTTAGCCAGTGAATTTTTGGATAAATTAGCTCCGCCTTGGGTTCCTGAGGCTATTTGTACTAATAATAGCCTGTCTCGCGTATCCAATAATCAAGACACTCATTCGACGCTAGATCTTCCATTCACTCTCACTGAATTAAAGGTTGTTATTCATAAGACTAATGATTTTGCACCAGGCATGGATGGCATCCCGTATTCCTTTTTTTCTAATTTAAATGACGACGTCCTCAGCTATTATTTAGAACTTATTAATTCTATTCTTTAGACAGGGAACATCCCTGTTGAATGGAAACGTCAAATCGTGTTGCCATTCCTTAAACCAAATAAAACTCCTTCTGATGCTTCTTCCTATCGTCCCATAGTTTTGTCTTCAATTCTGATGAAATTAGCGGAACACTTAATAAAAAATCGCCTAGAATGGTATGTTGAAAGTAAGGGTCTTTTGACAGAATCACAATATGGCTTTAGAAAGGGTAAAAGTACAATTGACTGTTTATGTATTTTAACATCTGATATTCGGTTATCCTTCTCTAATAACCAATCCACCGTTGCAGTTTTCCTTGATATTAATGCGGCATATGATAATGTTGTATTATCGGTTTTACAAAATAAATTAAAAGCCTTACAAGTTCCTTTGAATTTGTCGAATTTCATTATTAATATCTTGACTGAACGCTCTGTTAACATGTTAATAGGAGACCATGAGATATCACATCTTGTATGGAGGGGTCTCCCACAGGGTTCTATAGAATATTTACACTTTTGATTTAGATCTATCCTTAACTAGTCACGTTACGGTTCTTCAATATGCCGATGATTTATTATTATATTCTTCAAGTCAATCTGTTGAGCAAGCTAGCTCTGCTATCAATTCTGCTTTATCTATTTTGGAGTCATGGTTACATCTAAAGGGTTTGGATTTATCCACATCTAAAAGCGCGGCTGTTTTATTCACCCGGAAGAGAAATATTCCCTTAGTAAATCTCTTTTATAAGGAAATACCTATTCCAGTTAAAGATAAATTCAGATATCTAGGTATAATACTTGACTGTAAATTAAGTAGTGTCCCTCATTGTGAATATATTGTTAACAAATGCGACAATCATCTAAACATGCTTAGATGCCTCTCTGGTGTGTGGTGGGGTGCACATCCCTTTTCTTTGAAACTCATTTACAACGCAATCATCAGAAGCACTCTGGATTATGGATTGTTCGCTCTAGAACCTGGTAGTGTAATGGCTTTTAAAAAATTGGATCGCATCCAGTCTAAAGCATTACGCATCATTTAAGGTGCAATGAAGTCTAGTCCCATTAATGCACTTCAAGTGGAATGCGGGGATGCTCCTTTAAGCATTAGAAGACAATTCCTATATTCTGACAAATATTTGTTCCGGATTCTTCAATTCTCAACTCATCCTCTCATTCCTAAACTGGACGCTTTAGTGTTGCAGATTGAATCTTCAGATTACTGGTCCCATAAACGTGCTCCTTGTTTAGTTGTAAGTTATAAAAAATTTCTTTCACTTTCTTCTCCTATTTTCCGTTCCAATAAACTTCCCCTATTTAGCAGTAGTTATGAGAGTTTACATTTCAGTCCCTCTATAAAATATAACAGACTGTGTAAGTAAATCAGATCCCGATTGTCATTTAAGTTTGAATCATTTTCTGTCAGAACACTTAGAGTACCACCATATTTTTACGGATGCTGCCAAGCCTTCTCCGATGGGTTGTGTTGGGATAGGTACTTACCATTCCCAATACAACATCGTACAAAAAATAAAACTACCTCCGGAGACTTCTGTTTTTACCGGGGAATGTTTTGGCATTTTTAAAGCCATAGAATATATCCGTATTTTGAAGCTCAAAAAATCTATAATTTTTACTGATTCTCAAAGTGCTCTTCTAGCCATTAATAAATCTGCTTTCGAACACAAATCGCAGTTACCTATCATTTATTTAATAAGAGAATTTGCGTTCAGGACCATCTCTGAGGGTAATTCACTACAATTTGTGTGGATTCCGGCCCATGCTGGAATCCATGGCAATGAAGTAGCTGATAAACTTGCCGGTGATGCGGTGCAGTGTGGGGACTTAGTTCCATATATAAATTTTAGTTATGATCTCGCGTCGTTACCAAAGACTTTTCTTCGGGAAACCTGGAAGGTAGCTTGGGATATCGGAAGCAAATCGAAGGGACATTATTTCTCACTTATCCAACCTGATATACCAGAAAAACCATGGTTTGGCAAGGCCAAGTTTGGCAAGATGGAGACCTCCATTCTAATACGGATGAGACTGGGTCATGTTTGTTCTCCAGCCCATCTTGCCAAACAGACTGTCTATCAGCGACGATCCCATTTGCTTATGTGGCACAGATGTAGGCGACTTAGATCATATATTTTTATCCTGTCCTTTAAATGACCGTTCTTCCTTTCTTAGTAGAGTCCGTCAAGCGATTCTAGTCCCATGAAAAAGGCGGCAAATTCAAAAATCTTTCAGGTGTCAACACTGATATAACACGCTGAAAACTTGTTGATACTTGAATTTTGATAAAAAAATTACTTGGGATAAATTAAAAAAAAAGCATTTCAATGTACGTATTTATTCATCAGAACTAAAATCAGAATCAAGAAATTCAATGCCTTCAAATGAGAAATCACTGTCAGTAGAATCATTACGCACAGAAATGATGAAGGGTTCCAACTCGATTTCGGATATCCTGTCTCTTACTTTATACTTATTGTCGACACTAATAGTGTGATCTGTGCATTTTTTCCAATCATTGGCTGTGACACTATTAAAGCATTCTTTTATAAGGTTCTCCATTTCTTTACCTGGAATCCCTAAGTTTTTGCTGGCTATTTTTCTTTTAGCCAAACTCCATATGAGTTCAATTGCGTTCAGGTCACAATGATATGGCGGAAGTTTCAAAACCTCATGGCCATGTTGTTTCAAAAATTCTTCAGCTTCATACATTGGAGTTGTTTTATGTTCATTCACAAGGCACATAAGCTCAGCCTTTGTAAAGAATTCTTCATAATGAATTCCATTTTCAGTTAGCCATTTCTGAATGTCAGCCTTTAAATCATTCATAGATGGTGGCTTATTTATTTGTGTTACATGGTAGCTAGCGTTGTCCATAACAATGACACTGGGCTGACTTAAATTGGGTATTAATTTTTCACATAACCATTTCATAAAATTATTTCTGTTCATATCATCATGATAATCTGCCATTTTTGATTTAGTACTGAATACCAATAATGCATTGGGAACAAAACCTTTTTCGGATCCAGCATGAACAACAATATGTCTTTTGCCTGACGATATTTTGTCAATTACACCGCTTGTTGATGGCCCTTGCCATGATTTTTTAACTTTATAATTTTGGTGGACATAGGTCTCATCAAGATAAACTATTAATTTTCCTTGTTTCCGCTTTTCATCAATAGCTCTGAGATACCTATGTCGCCATGCAGCTAGTTCATACTTTTCAATAAGAAGAGATCTCTCATTTTTATTTTTTTTGAATTCAAATCCATTTTTGAGTAATAATTGTCTCAATGTTTCATGACATCCAGTAAATCCAATTGACTCTCTTAAATCTGCAAGCAAACTTCGTAGAGTTGGAACTTGCTTTTTCACACAGTAAAATTCATTAATTTTATTGCGTATGGCTGATAAGTCAAAATTATCCAGATTGGCTACAGTTGGCTGTCGTGGACGTTTTTTCCCCGGTGTGTTCCACTCGCCTTGGTTAATAGCACCTTCTTTTTTAATTCTTCGCAGTGTTTTCACACTTAAATCTGAAAGTTCAATATGTCAGTTCAGTATCAAACGCACAAATTTTATGATAATATTTGTAGAAAATGCAAACAATGTAAACAAATAAATCTGTACTAACCTGTCATAGCAGCAATTTTTGTCAAATAGTCTGTTTCAGATTTCATTTTTTTATTCTCATCTATGGCTATGACTTTCTTAACTAAATTATCAATTGTGCTTTTTATTAATTCATCATCCAAGGTGGCTGAAAAAAGATGACAACAATCTCTTATAATACTTTTCACTTATAGGTGCCCCATTGAGATTCAATGTCATGTATACGACGTCTGAATCTAAACCAAAACCGAAATCGTGATCACATCATAGTAAAATAAACAAAATTAGACAATTGTGCTAAAAGTATCAACATTTTGTAGCCAACCTACCTGTTGTTGAAACAATTTCATCCAAAAGTCGTCGTTTTTCTGTTAACACGTCATCAGATTCAATCTTTACATGATTATATTTATTAATCATTGTAAACAGCAGGCTCCTGACACTACTTTTAATAGGTTTTGGCATTATAACATTAAAAAATTCAACAAAAACCGGAATGCTCGAGGTTGAACAGAAATTGTGACAATCTGTTTGACAGATAATAGTATTGCCATTATAAGAAATCAGTAAAATGGTTGTGGACTCGACTCGCTTGACAGACTCTAACCTCTTATCCCTCCGTACCCCTTTTCCTACCTCAATACTTTCCTTACTTTGTACAAATAGCTCTCTTGTATATAAATGTATAGTCTCATTCATTATTCTGAATAATATCAAGTTGTAATTTTTTTGTTTTCATTTATGCATATGGTATCCTTGTTACTTATAATTATACTGATCCTATTTTTCCGTCCTATCCTAAATCCCGTTAAAATATTTATAATAATGTTGTTTCCCTCCCTTTAAATAAAACTAAACGTGACATTGGCTAAATGCACAAACCGTGCGAAGCCAATGAAAAAAAAAAAAAAAAAAAAAAAAAAAAAAAAAAACTACATCATCATCGTAAACTTAGGAAAAAGCGCGGGAATCATCGAATTTGGCGGGCGTGATTTTTCTTTCGTTTTCTTTTTTAAATTAAAAAACACTTAATATTGGAGATAAGTTGTGTAAATATATGTAGATATTCATTAGATTAGTTAATTTTATTGTTTGTGTATATTGTACTTCATATTTAGGGTAAGTTTTTTGTATTTTATATTTTTCTGGTCACAATGGACAACGAACCGCCTGATCCGGGGGGCACAGTCCCCTCGGTCGGGCATAATACAGTGTGAGTCTTTATAATCTGCACATACTGAATCGAGGGAATCTTTGCTTAATTATATCGACGGAAAAAATGATAAAAAAAATCTAAATATTTTATTGAAATTTTTAATGGATTTTTTATTTATTTTTTCGCTTCTGTGACTCCAGTGTATACAAAACGGTGTAACTTTTTAACTCGATGTTTTATCACGATGAAACAAACTCCATAATGATTGGAAGTAATTAGGTGTCCGCATTAAATGAAAATTGTGTAAAAAACTGCCACCAATTAAAAATTAACACGTTTTTTCCGCAAAAATCTGATTTTTTTTCATCAATTTTTGCAATAATCGTAAAATTTCTCAATAAGATGCCCGATTACCTTCATTTTTTATTACTTTAAATTATTCTTCATCGTATTAGCTATCCAATAGTAAAAATTGCAAGGGTTTAACTCAATCCCATCATTTCTTATCAACAGCCAAAGAAAGGCCTAGAGCACGGCTACGCACTAATTGTTTAGCAGGTAGACGTCCTTTTTTGTTGAGAATGTGCGCGGGTCGGGGTGCGGGGAGGTAGGGCCAGCTGAAGGGACCAGAAGGGATGACAGACAGGCAGTCGCTCCGAATTATTCGCCGCTGCTACATGTGTTTCGTTACTTTCATTCACTGCTACCTGAGTTTCGTGACTTTCGTTCGCTGCTACGTGATGCCGCGCTTAAGTGAATTCTCCCCGGCACACATTGCCGACATTCATTTTTACTATGGGATGGGACGAGGAAGTGCCAGAGCTGCGCGCGCAGCTTACATAGCTGCGTTTCCTAACAGGCAACCAGTGCCATCTGTCCGCAACTTCCAGGAAGTTCACAGAAGATTGTCGATCACTGGACTTGAATCAAGTAGAGATCGTCGCGAGCCGCCTCAAATAATTATTGATGTGGTTCTGGAACAAGCAGTACTGAGCGATTTGTTTGCTGATCCATCCATAAGTACTAGACGACTGGCTCTTCGTCACGGAATATCACAAAAATCAGCGTGGCGTATTTTAAAGAAAGAAGGATTGCACCCTTACCACTACCAAAGAGTGCAACATCTACATGAAGACGTAGATTGGCGTCCAAGGTGTGTGATGTCCACCTGGATTCAAAGAAATACCAGAGCAAACCCAAACTTTCCGAAAACCATACTATGGATGGACGAATCAACATTTACCAGAGATGGTATTACTAACTGTAGAAATTTACACAGATGGTGCCCTGGAGGTCAAAACCCGAAATTGAAACGTTCATCGACTTTTCAAGTAAGATTTTCAATAAATGTTTGGGCTGGTCTTATCGATAACATGTTGATTGGACCAGTCATACTGCCGAGAACTTTGAACAGTGAAAGATTTTTAAGTTTGTTGACTGACGATCTACCTGAGTTATTGGAAGATGTACCACTGTCTTTGCGTCGAAGGATGTTTCTGCAGATGGACGGATGCCCTGCCCATTATGCCACAAATGTGAGATCATTTTTAAACGAAATTTATCGTGATAAATGGATTGGACGACTAGGACCTGTAGGGTGGCCTGCGCGTTCACCCGATTTAACGCCCCTTGATTACTTCCTGTGGGGGACCATGAAGCAACGCGTCTACAGTACTCCCATCAACAGTGAGGTCGATTTGCGTGATCGCATAATTAACTGTGCAAATGATATTCGCAATGATCCCGAAATGATAAGGAGAGCGACACAACAAATTTTAGTTCGCGCGGCTTTGTGCCTACAACAACGAGGTGGACATTTTGAGAACCTAATGCATTAAATTTTCTTTAAAATAATAAATGTTTTAATTGAACTCTTTTTCATTCATTGAACCCAAATAAATCATCCTTAAGAGAACAAAAATAGCGCGTTCGAAGTGCCATCTTTAACACTTGATAGAAAGTGTTTTGTCTGAGCTAAAAGCATACAATTTTTATTATTAGGTAGCTAATACGATGAGGAATAATTTAAAGTAATAAAAAATGAAGGTAATCGGGGCATCTTATTGAGAAATTTTACGATTATTGCAAAAATTGATGAAAAAAAATCAGATTTTTGCGGAAAAAACGTGTTAATTTTTAATTGGTGGCAGTTTTTTACACAATTTTCATTTAATGCGGACACCTAATTACTTCCAATCATTATGGAGTTTGTTTCATCGTGATAAAACATCGAGTTAAAAAGTTACACCGTTTTGTATACACTGGAGTCACAGAAGCGAAAAAATAAATAAAAAATCCATTAAAAATTTCAATAAAATATTTAGATTTTTTTTATCATTTTTTCCGTCGATATAATTAAGCAAAGATTCCCTCGATTCAGTATGTGCAGATTATAAAGACTCACACTGTATAACCATCTACGAATCCAGTATGGATACCGATTCATCCATAACCAGATCGGAGCGGAAAAGGACTAGAGCTCCACGTAAAGTGTGCAAAAATTGCAATAAAAAAAGGCGAAATAGTCACTCTCACACTACAACAGAAATAAATAAAGGAGCACAGTGTCATTGCGACAATGACTCAGCCACTAGTTCAAAAATAGCATCAGACGTACCGGTTCATTCAATTTTAGTTCATCAAGAAACCTCTCCACGTTCTGTGGATGTTCCCCAGACTGAAAACCTCATAAAGTCAGATCTTCCCCAGAAGCCACAGGTTACTAGGACTTTGTATGAGGCCACAGACCTGTCGCCATACGTTGTACACATTCAAAAAATGTTTGATACACAAAACTCTGCTCAAACATTACACCCAATAACTTTAGGACATTTTCTTAAAAAACGCATGTTTAACAACATCATTAACGGTTCATTAAAACGCATTGGTCGTAATAGAATATCGCTAAGTTTCTCTCGTTACGTAGATGCTAACTCTTTCTTAGATGACCCAAGTTTGGCCAAAGAAAAGTTGAAGGCATTTGTTCCATCAATTAATGTGTGTCGCATTGGAATTGTTAAAGGCGTACCTACCGAATGGTCTCCGGAGGAAATACTGGAAAATATATCTGTCCCCGCTGGATGCGGGAAAGTTATCAAAGCAAGGCGTCTCAATTATAAAGTGCACGAACCGACCCCTGTGTGGAAACCATCGCAAACAGTCGTGCTCACCTTTGACGGACAAATTTTACCAAAACGTGTGTTTTGTTGTTACAATTCTATGCCAGTGGAATTGTATACATTCCCAACAATTCAATGTTTTAATTGTTGTCGTTTTGGCCATACAAAGGTACAATGCAGGTCGAACCCTCAGTGCTTCAAGTGTGGGGAGAAGCATTCTGCTGACACTTGCAGTATTGAAGATGAGAGTAATAGTAAATGCTGTCATTGCGGTGGCATTCATTACGCCATTAATAAAAAATGCCCAGAATTTGAGAGGCAAAAAGCAATTAAGCATTATATGGCCCATAGCTGCGTGTCATATGCGGAAGCGTCACAGCTACATCCACCAATCTCAAAATTGTATGCCGATGTGGTCACATCTGCCCCATCACATACCACTAAAAATTCTTTCTTTTCACAACCTTCGCCCCAATCACGTAACACACCAATTGTCTCCTCACAAAGAAAAACCGTATTTCTTAAACCTCGGGATCCCCCAAAAACAACTAAGGGGTATGACCGGGCAGCTCATCAAGCATTAATCACTAATGATGTTTCTGTGTCAGGGAATGGTGTTGCATTCCAAAATAAAACAACAAATAATAATGAGAGCCAAATTTTTAATTTAATAATTATGCTTATTAATACTTTATCTAAAAATAATAATATTGAACCGTCCAACGTTGCTACTTTAATTGATACTCTGTCTAACTTATTTAACCTTAATCATAATGGATCTAAATCTACCCAAGATTGTCCAGTGGAACAGTCGCAGCATTGTGAATAAAAAATCTGATCTGTCCTACATATTGAACAAATACGATCCCTTTGCAGTCGCTCTCTGTGAGACATGGCTTAAACCAGGGTTTTCTTTTAGATTTCCTGGCTATGCGTGTCTAAGAACAGACAGAAGCGATGGGTATGGCGGTGTCGCCATACTTATTAAAAATAACTTGTCTTTTCAATCTTTTCCTCTTCCAAGTCTCAGTGACGAAATATCTGCTGTCGCTGCTATTGTAAATAAAATCTGCTTAGTATGTATATATTATTCTCGTCCCACTATAGATATTCTTTCTGAAATAAGTAATCTTCTTTCAGTTTTACCTAAACCATTTTTGGTAATGGGAGATTTTAACGCACAACATCAGTCCTGGGGTAGTTCTAATTCCAATTGCTATGGGGAAAAGTTATTAGAAATTCTAGACTTTAATAATTTGTGTATTTTGAACACATGTCTCCCAACACGCCGAACAAATCCAGATGAGGGAATAAGTGCCCCTGACCTCTCAATCTGCACACCTGAGTTAGCATCAACATTATCCTGGTCTCCTTTACCGTCTTCTTATGGTAGTGATCATTACCCTTTAATAATTTCTTTTCCACATAAAAAACCAGTTGCTAGCAATCCAGCACCACGATTAAAGTATAGACTTCAAAATGCAGATTGGGATACATACAAAAATGATGTACAAGAAAGAATTCTTGGTTTATCTAATTCCTTACAACTACACGATCCTCAGTTATTATCTAATCAAATAACAAGAATTTTAATAGAGGTGGCAGATAATACTTTCCCTATTAAGAATGGTGTTACAGGCAAAATTCCTTCACCACCTTGGTGGGATGCTGAGTGCACTCAGGCCATTAAAAAAAGAAAAGAGGCAGAAAAAAATTATGGCCATACTATGACTCGTCACAATTTTGAGATATACCTAGAAGCTGCTCGTACAACTCGTAAGCTCCTTAGGAAAAAGAAATTTGAAGGTTGGCAAAGATTCTGTGCATCTATCTCGCCAGAAGTTAATGCATCTCTAGTATGGCAAAATATTAGGCGATTCAGGTCAGCATTTAGTGACACAACAGCCTCAAAACTGCCATTAGAATTAGCCAATGAGTTTATGGATCATTTAGCTCCTCCTTCAGTCCCAGAACAGAGATCTTTAATGCACTATTCCTATGTTCCTATTCCTAATTCTGAGTTGAATTCCCTGTTCACACTAAGTGAGTTGAAGGGAGTCCTTTCACATGTTAAGGATTCAGCTCCTGGTGAAGATGGTATACCATATTCATTTATATCTAATTTATCCGACTCTGTTCTTTTAATATATTTAAATCTCATCAATACAGCTTTGATATCTGGC
The DNA here is from genome assembly GCA_905333075.3 of Atethmia centrago. Taxonomy (NCBI): domain Eukaryota; kingdom Metazoa; phylum Arthropoda; class Insecta; order Lepidoptera; family Noctuidae; genus Atethmia; species Atethmia centrago. The sequence goes on from HG995393.1 coordinate 14,875,323, forward strand.
AACATACCATCAAGTTGGAAGTCTCAAACAATTATTCCCATTCTGAAACCAAACAAACCTTCCTCTAATGTTACATCTTATCGACCAATTGCACTTTCTACAGTTCTTGCTAAAATTGTTGAACATCTCATTAAGAATCGTTTGGAGTGGTTTTTGGAAAGCAAAAACTTGCTAGCTACGTCACAGTTTGGTTTTCGGAAGGGTAAAAGTACGATGGACAGCCTTAGTGTATTCACAACTGATATTCGCTTAGCCTTCTCTTCTAATAACTCTGTAATTGCTGCTTTCCTGGATATTAGCTCAGCTTACGATAATGTCCAGGTATCAATCCTAGAACAAAAGCTGAATTCATTACAAGTTCCATTAATGCTGTCTAAGTTCATAATTAACATGCTTTCAGAGAGATCTTTAAATCTTCATATTGAAGGGTATACATTTACCCGTTTAGTATGGAAAGGTCTCCCTCAAGGTTCTGTAATTAGTCCAATTCTCTACAATATTTACACTTATGATTTGGAATCCTCCCTAAATGAGTCAGTACAAGTTCTTCAATATGCAGATGATTTACTTCTTTATTCATCTGGTCATTCTGTTGAGAATATTTGTACTTCCTTAACCTCTTCTTTATGCTTACTGAAGACTTGGCTAGAAACCAATGGTCTACACCTGTCAATTGATAAAAGCAACATTGTCTTGTTTACTAGAATGCGTAAGCCCCCTATAGTTATAGTAAGGTATAATAATATCCCTATGCCCGTTAAAAACCAGGTAAAATTTTTAGGCCTTATTTTGGATACACATCTTACTGGTTTACCACACTGTGACTATATAGCTGCTAAATGTGAACGAAATATCAACATAATTAGATGTCTTGCTGGTGTTTGGTGGGGAGCACATCCCTTTTCATTAAAACTATTGTACAACACCTTGATTAGAAGCGTATTGGACTATGGGACGTTTTTGCTGGAACCTGCTAATGTTGCTGGTCTTAAGAAACTTGACAGTGTTCAGTCAAAGGCACTTAGAGTAGTTTCAGGTGCAATGAAAAGCAGTCCTATTAATTGTCTTCAGGTGGAATGTGGAGACCCTCCACTTCATTTACGACGTCAATTTTTAGCTGATAGATTTATGGCTCGGTGTCTGCAATTTACATATCATCCTTTGCGAAATAAACTTTTCATTCTCTCTGAAGAAGTAATTTCATCCACTTACTGGAGGCACAAAGCTACTCCGTGTTTAGTTAAAAGCTTTAGAAAATTCAATTTAATTGAAGCTCCCTGTCACCAATCTCAATTTCTTCCTTTATTTCACTGTAATTACAGTTCATTAATTATGTCACCAAATATACATTATAACCTTAACATTTACCGAGATGACGTATGTCACAACCATATCTTCAACTTCACTATGGATAGAGACTGGAAGGGCTGTCAGCTCTTGTTCACAGATGCTTCGAAGCATGGAAGAGACTCATGTGTGGGAGTAGGTGTATACCACTCCCAATTTAATATCGTCCAAAAAATAAAACTCCCGCCCGAATCATCTGTTTTTACGGGAGAATGTTACGGTCTATTCAAAGCTGTCGAATATATACTTCTAATGGGCTTACGGAATTCACTCATTTTGACTGATGCAAGGAGTGCCTTACAATCTTTGGCCAGATTCCCTTTCTATTCTCATAATCCTTATATTATATTTGAAACACGTGAACTCCTTTATAGGTGTTCTATTAAGGGGTATTCAGTGCATTTTGCGTGGATACCCTCGCATTGTGGCATTTTAGGTAATGAGAGAGCTGACCAGATAGCTAATGATGCCGTATTGTGTGGAGACGTTTTTCCGAACAAAAATAACACCCAAGATCTGGCAGCTCTGCCTAGGGTTTATCTACAGGAATCCTGGGGTCAGCTTTGGTCCGGGCAATCAGTGAAAGGGAAATTTTATCGTAATATTCAGCCATCCATTTTTGTTAAACCTTGGTTTAGCAAATACAAACTAAACAAAAAGATTACAACAATATTCATACGTACGCGATTAGGTCATGTGTGCACTCCTGCTCATCTTACCAGGCTTGGCATTGTGCAGAACCCTGCGTGTGAATGTGGCGCTGAAGTGGGTGATCTGAACCACCTTATTTTTTCCTGCCCCCTTTATGACCACTCCTCACTTTTCCAAAGTCTTGTTTCCCTCCGAGTCCCTTTTCCCACTTCTATTGCATGTATTTTATTTAATTTTAATGTAGATATCTATAAAACCATAGCTCTTTTCCTTGTAAATAATGATATATCTATTTAAACATCATTTATAAACCTCTTTTATTTACCATGTAGCTCTTAGTTTACGCATCGAGTCGGCCTTTTTGCTGGGTCACCTGGTGGCGTTAAAACGTTAGTTTTCTGTTAAATTAAATTCCCATAGTGTTAATTTGTTATATTTTATTATTTTTATTTAATAACATCTAATCTCCTTTCCATTTCCAAATTCCCCGTTATAATATTTTATCATTTCGCGAGTACTTGATTCTTACGTTTTGTTAACAAATAAAACATTGTCAGTGGCAATAAGCATGAATAGTGCAACGCCAAAACAAAAAAAAAAAAAAAAAAAACTTAATATGTCAGCTGTGTACTTTGTGGTAAATAATAAACAGAGGTAAATAATGAGAGAATGAGTAATCCGCGCTGTGCTCTATAGAAATGCTTAGGCTTACCGAGAGCGAAGACCGAATAGAGCTATTAGAACTAATAGAATGAACTAGTTCACTGTCCGAAATGAACTAGTACGGAGCGATCTTAAAAATGACCGAGCAGGCACAAGACTAGCTTACACCCTTTTTTTTTTAAAGCACTAAATTCACTAGCCAACTATCAATTAAACATTTTTAACACTGGAAGAATAGATCGCCCATGGTGCATGGTGCTTTCTTCTTGACCACAATGTGTACAAGTATTGTTTACAATAATGCTAAGTTTTGCAAGGTGTGACGGTCCAGTGTGCTTTTCTTTTCTTCACTTTTACAGATGCAGTTATTATTGAAGGTTCGTGGGGATCACCCTGATTAGGATAGATTTATTGGATGGAATCAAACAAGGCAGATGGTAGCATGATGGCGAGGCTTTTTATTATTGACAGATGTCACAGATAGACCACAGATTACACAGTTCATTTTGACACGGAGTACACTTCTGTTACATTTGAATGAATATGCCACAGGCTGACTTATATATACATTAGATGATTACAGAGCAATATTATGTTCCATTACATTCGGACTTCGGGGAGGGAAAATATTCAAGTGTGATTTTTTCTGATAATGATTCTATCTCAATTCGTCTAGCGCCACACACTTTTCTGTGTCAAAAAACAGGAACTAATGAATGTTGCCACTTAATTTTTAACAGTTATTCCTGAAGAATTTTAGGACACAGGTTTGTGTGTTCTGGACAGGTACGTGTGGCGCGGACGACAGCCATGGCTGCTGGCGGAGCCGCGCGCTCTGACCAATATTTTAAGTCAGGCGCCACTGACGCGCGCACTTCGCACTCTCAACCTCATAGCTAGTGACACGGGCCTATTCTGTTGATCTCTGAGTGAGTTCACAAAAGAATGGATTATCTGTAGTTACAAATATTATGTTAAAAATAAGTTAGGATAAGACTTTACATAAGTACACTATTACAATATGCTACCCTGTAATGATAGATGTAAGTTGGAAACCAAATAAATAAATACAGAATCCGTTTTTTTTCACAGTCGGTTAAGTTGCTTAAAAGCGTAGTATTGTAACTATTAAAGGCTTGACAAACCCCGGCAAAAAGACTCGGTCTCTTGGCACAGCGACAAATAGTGCGATAAAATTAAAAAAATACCAAATGTCACAAAGCTCCAGCGTTGCCAACTCTGTCTTTTTAGTAAATCTATGTATTTTAGGCTTTTGTTGCAAACTTACGAACTTCAGTCACAGAATCTACGTATTTTAATAAAATTTTACAAATTTGCAAAATGGCGTGACTAATTAGGCTGAGTGATCATAATTTCCAGTACCTTCGCTAAAAAGGTTAATAAACGTTCCGTTTAATATAAACGAACACTTGCCTAGCCACACAACAATACCTACAAAGTGTGCAATCCATAGAGCTGTGACTCTGACTCAGCTCATCTCATGGTTGTGTAAAACGAAACGTCTCATTGTTTGAGTTTCATTTGTTTGGAAGCGAAATTTTCAGCTTTCTGCTCAGTTTCATTGACTTGAATTGTCTCAAATGTTTCCCTTACTAACCCAATTTGCACACAATTTATTAACATTACCAGTTTGCCACATAGCGCAGTGTAAATGTCGAGCGTCTGTTTTCTGCGATCAATCTGACACGCTTACTTTTCACGAAAATAGGCTTAAAAATAAACCGCGAGTCTATACAGGAACACGTTCGCTATTTAATAAAAATATGTATAAATTTAGTTTGCCTGATGATAATTAATAATTTAAATAAATTGTGTAACAAAACACTCGTTTTGTTCAGTTTCACCTACCCCTTTTTTTAAATCCGAGTTGGCAACACTGTAAAGTTTGCAAACACAAATTCTATAACATATCGATTCTTCTTGGGAGATGGAATATGGGAGATAGATTCAAAGAGTAAAGTAATGATATAGGGATTGATTGCTGGATAGATTGCCGTATCGTCCGTAGATCGTCGAGTTTCTAAAGGAAAGTAATGTATCGGGGTCTAGTATATACCACTTAGTCTGTGGTATTGGTGCTTTTTGTAAAGTAATATCGAAATAAACGTGAACTAAGTACCGGTATTTATGTAGTAGATGGTGTTAAGGGACCTAATAAACTAATTTCTATGAATTGTCTTGACTACTTAGGAGACACAAAAGTTTAGCTGCCGACTGCTGCCGTCATTATATACGTAGACTAGTAGTACTGTAGTGTATCGTGGTCCACAACACAAAGGAAGTGTTTACTAACTTTTATTCGCAAATGTTCATAGATTACTAGAAGTAGTGGTAATATTCATATTCAAGCCTCCCTCGTTATTTGCAACAGTGTTTTTCTTTATTAAAAAAGCAAATTTGAACTCTATAAATAAGTGATACTTTTGAGTTGAAAGATGGAAAAATTGTCAATGTGTAGGATATGCTTAGTACAGAATGTCCGCATGTTTGTAGTGGTCAACAGGGCCTTGCGTGAACTATATGAGAAGCTGACTGACATTCCAGTAAGTTGATGTTTTTAATAAGAGTTAACTTAAATGGCCTATAAGTATTGACCATGAGTTTTCGGTCAGAGGTTCCTTTTAAGGGAAAACGGAAATCACTGACATTGGCACTCAAAGCTTGGTCGATATTATGCCTTCTCTATAAGACGTGCACAGAAATCATTAAGCACCACCAACTGTTGGCTTGGACCGCATTTCTATATAGAATAGAAGGATTTTCTTCATGAAAAAAAATAGTGTAAGTCAAATATTGTTGCAGTTTGTTACTGAAGACAGGAGACCAATTCTTGCTTGTTTCTTTTGTTACGCTAAACTAAAGCAATGCCACCGATTACTGAGACGATGCCTGGAAGCTGAGGAGCTGTTTGCTCAAATATTAGATGAGGATTTTGAGGTGAGGTATTCTTCAACAGCCTTTATTCTCATAATTTTAATTTCAGTATAATATGGAAGTGATTTCTCTCAAGCTCATACCTATTGAGTCAGCATTTCATGCAACTGCACCAGCAAGTGTGGAATGTTGATATGTATGCTATTGTCAGGTGAAGGTGTTTACAATTATGATCTCTCAGTTCGGTGCACGCTATGCAACAGTAGCTTGTGCAGCAGTCAGTGAGGTTATGGCTGAGTCTGCAGGGTATATTGGAGCTAGGTGTCTAAGAGGCTCTTTTGACTGACTTTAGTATAATGAAAAAAGGTTTGCTCTCGCGGGACTGTTATTACCAGGATATTTTCCTAATATTATGATTATCTTTTTACAGCCCATTCCTTTAAACCAAGACTACTTTGAGTTTTATGGTGGGTTTATTAAATCTCCAACAGAGAACATAAGTATAGTTGATGAATGTCAAACAGAAAGCATTGCTATCAAAGAAGAATTACCAGCTGTTTGTGAGGGACTAGATGATATTATTGAGCCGAAGAAGGAACATCAAAGTGATGGTATGTTTTTAAGAACAAAAATAATATCAATAAATAATATCTTAACTTCTATGATCCAGTGTTGCCACTGGGATCTGAAATGTTAAAATAAATTAAAGTATATCTTTAATTTATTTTAACCGATAAAGCCCCAATGGCTCCGAATAGGAGCCCTCGCGGCGCGCGATTTGAAAGTAGTTATCGAATAAAAATGTTTTTTTTGAGATTGAGAGATGACGTTATTGAGCCACGGGCCTGAGCGGTTAATGTTTCAGATCTATTTATTTTATTTTAAACTTTTTTTCCAAAAACTACTAAGAAGTTTTGGCAGTGTTTAGTTTAATTCAATTTAATGGTGCTCATAATATATTATGTTGTCAAATAAAACAAATATGAACAATAAATGAGCAATATAAGAATATTGACTATTTTTGTTTACTTACAGACCTAGGATCGGAAAATTTAGACTATAGCTGTCTAGATGTAGCAGATACACCACCACACCGTTCTGAATCAGATTTAGAATATGATGTACCTTTAATAGAGTTTAAAATTAAAACTGAGGTGGAAGAACAACAAGACGTATCTAAGAAGAAACAGACAACCAGAGAGATGAAAAGTATGTATTAGTTAGTCGATCTATAGGTGAGCTGACAGGCCAATGGTTCATTTGATATGAAGTTGCTAGCATTACCTGAAGGACGTCCACCTGCTTACATGTGAAAGTCACAAATGATAAATTAGGACCATCTCTGCTAAATCAATAAACTGTTAATTTCTAATAACAATAACAAAACCATGGCCAGCAAGACAACCAGTCACCACAAGCAGCCCTTATTCAGAGCATAACACTAAGATCAGCCATTACTCCCTCGCTGTTTTTGTGGAGCATTACGAGCTTGCTGTCAGTGTAATCTTGCTGAATGTAGTGTTAGTATTGTTAGTACTTAATATTTTCTAACTACTAGTGCCAGACTTTTGTAAGTTGTAATTTTTCCCTATATGGGCCCCTTTTTTTTTGGGTAAAAGCCACCTCCATCTCGTGCCATTTTTCCCTGTCTTTGGCAGTCTTCATCCAGTTTTTCTGAGCAACTTCAAATAATGTCATCAGTCTAACATTGTTTTGGTTCACCAATCAATCTTTTCACTTGTGGTCCCAGCCGTTTCGTGATTGTGACCGGCCAATTTCCGTTGAGTCGTAAAGCACGTTGAATCTGTGAGTTTGGTACTTTTCTAATTTCCTTATTTCTAGTTTTCTGTATTTTGTCTTACTTTTAATATACTTCTGTCCATAGAATGTTGACATGTTGAAATATTATTTTTATTTTGTATATATATCCATGCTTAGCTTCTATAGGTCAAGCTTGCTAGAAGTCTCCTTTTAGGATTTCATTTTGGGCCCAACATATCTTCCTGTTGCAGTTAAACATTCTATAACCTTCAGCTATTTCTTCATTGTTTTTTGTACCAAACGACATCGGTTTTCCATGGGTGTATTCATTTACATATTCGATCTGGTTTCCCAATACACTTGTTCAATGTTCCTTATGGATCCTCATGACTTTGGTTTTGTTTGCATTCATATGTAATGGCGCCGATTCCCTTGTTCACAAACTAAACTAAATTTAAGTTCAGTGCATCTTTTTCTTTCTAATTCATTAAGAAAAGGACAGAAGATAAATTTTAGTTTAGTCCTGTCAAATTAATCAGCGCCTGTCACTACTCTATACAAGTTTAGACGTGATTAAAAACTTGCCTACTAAAATTACGTCAATTTACGTCAAGCGCTGACTGATTTGACAGGACTAAACTAAAATGTATCTTCTGTCCTTTTCCTAATGAAATAGAAAGAAAAAGATGCACTGAACTTAAATTTACTTTAGTTTGTGAACAAGGGAATCGACGCCAATGTGTTTTATATGTGTTTTGGGCCGGTGTTTTGTGATTTAAAAGTGAAAGCTGATCTTACTAATCTGTGGTCTGACGGATAAGGAACCCTATTTAATACTTCTAAATTATTATATGATTTCTATTCGTAGGCGTATTAGGTAAGGTAAGCCTATAAAGGCATTAGGAACAGGGTGTAAAGTTCACTCATCCTCCACAGTAACGGGAGGATCCTCCGACTAGGCGGGTTCGCATGTGGCGATGTAGTTGCCGCCACAAACCTCTTTCATTTCGTTTCGTTTCCCAGACCCATAACTTCCAATTATTAGGATTTCATGATTTTTGGTTGTCCTATGTTGGCGTTGAAATCTCTTTAAACTAATACTATTTTGTTTTGGATTTGATGAGCTCTTCTCAGATCATTATACAATTTATTAAGTTCATCTTCATTTGCTTTCTGGTGAGAGCGTAAGTTTGTATTATTGATATTGAATCTTCTCTAAATTTCAGTTTTAGCATAGCTACTTGTTCCGATATTCCAATATACATAGTTAACAATCTTTGTTTGTAAGGTTTTCTGACTAGGAATCCCAGTAGGAAGCCCGCTCGTTTTCCTTGTGTAGTAAAGTATGTGTGCGACAAGAATAATTAATACAATCACGCACGTGGGGGGCTAGGGCTCCCTCGAACCCAATACCGCATGTATTGGGTTTGAGGGTAGTAGTACCGTTATTATTCCCGTATTGTAAATTTTAAAACCGGGTTACCGGTACTTCGGTATTATTTCGATATTCGTTTATATTTGCCTTATATCATTATTTTGTTTTGTTTTATTGAAACAAAAACAACTATAAATGTAAAATAAAAGTTTTAATAAACTTTCCTTTCATAGTAAATAATCAACAATTCGATCATCTAACTACACAATAATGATTAAAGAATCACAACTGCTAACGCCTACACGACAAGTACAAACAAAGCGAGCTCGTTCGCGGTAATTTACAAATTTAAAGGTATATTAGGCGAAAATTCTATTGTCCTTTTTTACATACAATTGCACATTAGTGTTATTATTTTAAAACTTAGTTGAATGAATTAAATATAGTGATGAAACTGGTAAGTTGTTGTGTGCGCGCCGGAGAAGGTTCCTAAAAAAAAACAAAGTCATCGCGCGCTTGGCATTAGCTATAGTAGTAATACGTATATGTTACTAATATGTAAATATTATCTTAAACAAAACATAATTATCTAGATCAGGGATTCCCAAACTATTTTGGGCAAGAGACCTCTTTACCAAAATGTACTGATACCTCAGACCCCATAGCCAATTTTGTTCATCTTGTACGAACTTATGCACGCTTATCGACTTGAGTTTTTTTAGAATACAACAATGATACTTCCTACTAAAATATTAGTCATTCTTACTTCTCTTCTTCTTCTTCTTCAAGATACTGTATAAGTTGTGTTCAACTTATACAGTATCTTGAAAATTTCGAAATGAAATGAAATGATTTTATTTTCTGTAAGTAGGTTTGTACAAACACTTTCAAATAAGAACTTCGATTAATTAATAGGGGTCGATTTTTAGACCTCGTCGATCCCCAAAATCAGTTTTTGTTTATGTCGACCCCTGGGAAACCGACCCCTAAGGGGTCGGATATCGACCACTTTGGGAATCCCTGATCTAGATCATCAATCAGAGAGTTGCTTGACAAAACTAGTGGTTTGATAAAAGTGACGCTTGTGTTTCTACGTTGATAAAAACACTGAAGCAACGTCAAAGCATCATCATTTATCAAAGTGAAAAGTAATTTATAAACCCACAGAAGTCTGAAGAAAGTGCATGCTTGTTTTAAATATAAGTCGACTACTATTTAACCGACTTCAAAAAAGGAGGAGGTTATATGTTTGTTCGTATGTATTTTAGTTTTGTTGGGATCTCCAGCGCGCACACAACAACTTACCACAGTTTCATCACAACCGTTCGAGCCATTTGTGAGTGTTTGCGAGACTAACGCAAGGCAACTAATTTTTATATAAGATATATACATATAAGATATAAGCTTCGCTCTTGACAGAGCGGTCGTGGTCACGATGAGTTTTGTCCAAACGCAGGTGTAGGCGCAGCTCGCCTCACGACCTGCCTCCACCTGGTTCTGTTAGATGAGAGTCTGGCGCATTCATTAACAGGGCCTCCAACCGTGGATTTATTTTAATCGGGCCACTTCATCGGTGAGCCTCCCGCGTAGTCTTTTACCTTCTACTTTGCTCTGAACCACTAGACGATCTATGGAGTCATTATTCCGTCTCGCGTCATGACCAAAGAACTTCAGTATTTGAGACTGTACTAGTGCTGATAGACGCTGTTTGATGCTGAGTTCTTGGAGTTAGGACACGTTTGTGTGCAGTTTTGTCTACGAGATCCCAAGTATTTTTCTCTATTACCACATTTCTAGAGCATGTACTTTTTCTTTTCCATTTCTCGTAATGTCCACGTCGTAGCTGCGTACATAAAATCTCGTCGATCGTCTAGCACAAGGTTAGCCATTGCATATAGTCTAATGCTTTTGAGAAATCAACAAAGCGTATGTAGGTTGGCTTGTTGAAATCTCGTGCGTGTACCTCGATTATCTGGCAAACAATGAGAATCAGTTACCGGGTTTCCCTTTCCTTTCACAATCCCACAAATTTCTCGCGACAGGTGTGCTTTCTGTCGTTCGTTGAGAATGTGTAATATTTTGCTTGTGTGGCTGATCAGAGCAATAAGGCACTTTTTAATAATACACTTTTTGGTGGACCCCTTTTTGTAAAGAGGAATGAAAAATGTGTGAGCCCATTCCGACGGCCATTTTCTTGTCAATACTGAAATACCGGTTTTACAAATTTCAATCCCGGTATTAAAAAACGGTAAAAAATACCTGTTTTCCGGTAATACCGAATACCGGAATCCATGCTCTACGCGGGACACACTATTCCGCTTGCGGGAGTAAATCCGCATGACACTTAAAAATGCCCAAATGTACAAAGACTGAGTAACCTAAATCACTTTAGTCATCACACATAAAATCACGTGTGTATCACCCGCAGAGTCAGAGGTGTATAGTGTACATACTATGCAGCTATAACCAATAAATAATACACCTGCATTCTGCGATATCACATTAATAATAACCCTCGAGAGCGCGCCCTTTGTCACCTCACGCTTGATGATATAAGAACGTTAGTAAGGTGACCGTATGATTTCTACAGTCTATACCAAAAGTATCTGATAAAAATGTAAACAAATAGATCAGAAAACGTGCCTGTGGATGCCAATTCATAGTGCTACTTCATTGCTTCATTCTTACATTGCCAAATTAATTGCTTTAATTTGATTTTTGAACACTTACACCCGAAATTCTAATTTTAAATCTCCATAAAGATAATTAATTAATTAATTTCATTAGATAATTGAGGTTAATTTTTTGACCTCAATTATGGGTTTGTTTAAAGTTTGATCAGATACTTTTGAAACAGACCATATTATGTCGATGTTACCTCAATTTTGTTCTTGCATGTCTCCGATGTAAAGTGTATTATTCAATATCATCAAAAATTCCTCCAATTCGGTACTAGTGTGAATAATGCAATAGGGTATTATTTTGATTTATGTGCATGTCAATCTTTTTGGACGAGCTCGTGGCTAAGTTATAACAGACGCACGGAGCTATCCATCAGGTTAAGCTATGCTTGTCGGGATTGATCCATGGATGGGTGACCATCTTTACATACCGAGACTCCTCCGTACCTCGAAAAGCCGTTGGTCCCGGCTGTCATTCGTATATCTTTGACAGTCGTTAGGGTATCTCAGAAGCCCGAAAGTCTGACAAGCAGTCTTACCAAGGGGTATAGTATTACCCAATTACTGGGTTGTGGAGGTCAGATAGGCAGTCGCTCCATGTAAAATACTGATATTTAGCTGCATCCGGTTGTACTGGAAGCCGATCCCAACATGTAGTTCCTCGTTGTTGTGTGGAAGAGTTTAGGGAGATTGATTGTGCGTGTCAATATTCTCCCAACATTGTACTTACTAGCTCTATCACAGGGGCGGCCGATGCGAAGAAACCAAAACTAGAGACACGAAGAACAAAACTAGAAGATGCCATAACAACCGAGCAAGTGAAAATAGAACAATCAGACTCAATAGTTATCCAGACAACTCAAGAACGTACTTCCAAACCTGATCAGCATAGATTTAATCGAGTAAAAAAAAAAATGCAACAGACTTGTTCACATACTGATGAAAAACCTTATAAGTGTCATGTATGTCACCGTAGTTTTAGTGCAAAACATATTTTATCAAGACATATTCGTATACACACTGGTGAAAAACCTTATAAGTGTGACGTATGTCAGCGTAGTTTTTGTGAAAAGGGTAATTTATCCCGACATATTCGAATACACACTGGTGAAAAACCTATTAAGTTTGATGTACGCCAACGTAGTTATTGTGAAAAGGGTCCTTTATCAAAAAATATACGTATACATACTTGTGAAAAACCTTATAAGTGCGATGTTTGTCAGCGCAGTTTTAGGGAAAAGGGTGCCTTAACAAAACATATTCGAATACACACTGGTGAAAAACCTTATAAGTGTGATGTATGTCAGCGCAGTTTTTGTCAAAAGATCCATTTATCACGACATATTCGATTACACCCTGGTGAAAAGCCTTGTAAGTGTGATGTACATCAACCTAGTTATTCTGAAAAGGGTCCTTTATCAACAAATATTCGTATACACACTTGTGAAAAGCCTTATAAGTGTGATGTATGTCAGCGCAATTTTAGTGAAAAGTGTACCTTAACAAAACACATGCGAATACATACTGGTGAAAAACCCTACAGGTGTGATGTATGTCAGCGTAGTTTTAGTGAAAAGGGTAATTTAACAAATCATATTCGTATACACACTGGTGAAAAACCTTACAAGTGTGATGTATGTCAGCGTAGTTTTAGTGAAAAGAGTAATTTAACGAGACATATTCGTATACACTAGTGTTATACTACTAAAAATACAATTCAAAATTAATACCCATTGGAAATAATTATAAGAACGATAAGCGATGAGTAATTCAAAACACATTAGAATAAAATTAAATCGAAAAAATCTAGCAACTACTGCTACTAAAAAGTTCAAAACAAGCTCACTTTTCAAGCAGTCTGATTCAGTTGGTGGCATCAAATCTTGTTGAACTAAAATAACTGCCCCCAAACGATTTTTTCGATTTTGTTTTATTTATTATGTCGTTTTCAGTTTTATTTTTAACCTTTTAGTGTTATATTTTTGGAATCGTCTTCTCCAGCCTTTTCTATGTAGACATGTGACTCATAACATCGTGTTGGATGAGTTTGTAAAGGTGTTCTAATTGTGATTTAAATAAATACATAATATTGATACCCCCTACGGTCATGGTACTATTTTATTTTTCAAGACATTACTTATTCACGTCTTTAATCTGTTGCCACCTCATGCATTAAAATACATCCAGCCGCTAGCCGCTAGGACCCTTCGACTGTATAAAGAATCTCACATACAAAGATACGTAGATACGCATGAAAAACTTAACCTTCTCTGTCTCTTGTCTGTGCTGTCGCGCAATATCACCCGCAGGGGCGAGGTGTGCCTTTTTATCAACAAAAAATAATATGATCAATAAATTACTCATATATTATGATACCGAAGAACAACACTGGAGGTGGCCGTGTGATGTTTATAGTCTATTCCAAACGTATCTGATGAACATTTAAACAAATGGATCAGAATACGTACCTGTGGATACGAATTTGTGGTTCCACTTACAAATAAAGTGCTTTGATTGGATTATATGAGTACTTAAACTTATATAAAATTAGGGATTAAACGAGCTTAACTGTTAGCGAAGTCTTAATTCAAATTTCATGAGCTGCAATCTGAAATATATATATATATATATATATATAACAATTTAGTATTTCTAAATATACTGTCAACTAACGCGATGTCTACAAGTGTGTGAAGGATATACTACATTGGTGCCGATTCCCTTGTTCACAAACTAAACTAAATTTAAGTTCAGTGCATCTTTTTCTTTCTATTTCATTAAGAAAAGGACAGAAGATAAATTTTAGTTTAGTCCTGTCAAATTAATCAGCGCCTGTCACTACTCTATACAAGTTAGACGCGATTAAAGACTTGCCTACTAAAATTACGTCAAGCGCTGATTAATTTGACAGGACTAAACTTATATTTATCTTCTGTCCTTTTCTTAATGAAATAGAAAGAAAAAGATGCACTGAACTTAAATTTAGTTTAGTTTGTGAACAAGGGAATCGGCGCCATTGTTTAATAATTATTCGTAAATTGCAGCTCCTAAAAACTTTTTTACAAAAAAGTGACCGACTTCCTAAAACAACAACACTACAAAGTGAAAAATAACTTTAATTTCAGAAGTCGCAGACTAAAATGTCTCAACCACACTGTGCAGTACTACACAGGGAAGCGTACACCTGTGTATGCATGTTTCCTCGACCTCTAAAGCGTTCGGCCTTGTATCTTAAGATAGTTTATGGCAAAAGTTAAAACGACCGGAAGCAGCCGGCAGCGACGCGACGCGGGCAGTACAGCTGACAACAAGCGCAGCCGCCCGCGGTGCTGCGAGCGGCCTCGCGGCACCGCGGGCGTCCTTTCGACCTTTTCGTGCTTTTCAAGCGATACTGGTCTTTTAACTATGTAGCTAAAGTTTAATCCAGCTGCCCAACGATAGCCTCCTTAGGTGTTGGTCGAGGCTCTTGGCAATTAAGCCATTGGCTGATACAACTATAGGCACAATGATTGCTGAGACCACATCCCACATGTGGACAACCTCGCGAGCCAAGTCAAGATAGGTACTTGATTTGTTTATCTTTCTCGACTTTCACGAGGTTGCCGTCAAGAGGGACTATTATGTCAATAATCATTGCGCGCCGCTCTGTTCTATCCACCACCACTAGTTTGTAACGTTACGGTAGGCCGGAGGGCCAGTCGTAAGTCTCATTTAAAAATTAAAATGATTAACAATGATTATAAAAAAAAGTAAGTACCTATGAATAGAGTTCCAGGCTTCAGTGTCGTAGCTCGGGATGCTTGGACAGCAGACAACAGGATTGGTAGGCAGTAGTGGAACAGGGCTGGCAGATGAGGTGGACCACGAAGACGAGGCTGGTATTTCCCACGTCGTAGCGGATCAAGCAGCCGCAGTCGGCATATCTGTCCCAAGGAGTGAAACGTCCGTTTGTAAGCAAGAGGTTTATTGTTTTATTGTGGTCTGGGGTGTATTGGTGTGTGTTGTTTCACACTAGCAGGAGAGTTGTGCTGGTGTCAAACGACACATGGTTAGAATGCCCTAGCGTCAGAAGGGCTCTCCGTCCAGGAGTGGACGAGGAAGAGGGCGGCGTTGTCTAGATCCCGCCGATATGGCAGACAGCGGAGGTGACAGCACCTCGCGCTCCACAGGACGAAGTCTCTCGACCTCCCATGGTACGCAGGAGTGGTTGGTTATGGCGTCCCACGCCATGCAACTATAACGCCTCTGGCATTAGAGACCTCCCAAAAGGTGTAGATGTAAGGGCCGGAGGCAATGGAGGGCAAGTCACAAATCACACACTTTTTACAGTTTCTTTTGCAGAACAGTCTTTTATCAGCATATTGCAACGCATTCTCAGGCATTCAAACGTTCGCGAGAAGGTACTAAAGGGTCACCGAGGCCCCTGGCAACACATGAAACAGGAAGGAATACGGGTGGGTTTTAGTAAGAGTCTGACACACCCTCCCGCTCCGGCCAGAGCTGGAGAAGTTATTTGATGATTTCCCATCCAAAAAAAAAGTAAAAAAGGCATTCAAACGTGCTTGATTGCTGCTGGTTCCCGGCGAATACGTTCGGGGGAAAGAGCAGTCGTTGGGCCGCACCCTGGGTACGGCCTATAGTTTCTCCAGGTATCGGAGAGGATCGTTACCCCAGCAGGAAAGTGGCTCCTAGAGTGATATGAGTGGTACGTATAATTAGTGCGTAATCTGCTGTAAATGTGCGCCAAATAAAAAAAAATGTGCGCTTTGTCGTTTTGGAAAAAAACGGAAAACGATTCCTGCTGGAGTAACGTTGTTCCAGCGGGATAATTCTAAACGAATGATCGGAGAGAGAAATATTGAGCATGGGCAGATAGCTTATATTTGTGCAAAAAATGTGCGCCGAAAATATAGTTTGTGCGTCTTCAGGTTTTCAAGATATTGCGTTTCCTGCTGGAGTAACGTTTTGCAGAATCGTGTATCTCTAAAACTATTGTTTGTGCGCCTGTAGAATAAACATACACGAATTGCTCTTAATTTGTGCGTATTTGTGACAGAATTAGATTTAAGAAAATATTTATAATTTTCAAGTGATATAAGCTATATGCCCATGCTCAATATTTCTCTCCGATCATTCGTTTAGAATTTTCCTGCTGGAGTAGCGTTCTTCCAATTCTTCCAATTTTCCTGCTGGAAGAACGCTACTCCAGCAGGAATGGTTTTTTCCGTTTTTTTCCAAAACGACAAAGCGCACAAATTTTTTATGTGGCGCATATTCACAGCAGATTACGCACTAATTATACGTACCACTCATATCACTCTAGGAGCCACTTTCCTGCTGGGGTAACGTACACGGGCAGAGGTCGCCCGTTTGACAGCCGCCATGGAGCTTCTCCAAAAGGAGAATAAGGAGCTCCAAGCGGACCTGGCCAGGCTCAAAAGAGTCGACCCCCAAGTGGAGCCACAGGGGGCCAGCAGCATGGGCAGGGGCGGCCCGTGCCTGCTGAAGACCGTGTATTGACCCTGGTGCGGCAGGAGATGGCTTCTTTGCGAAGTCGTTTCTCCGCTCTAGAGGCCATAGTCTTGCGCCCCCCGTTGGCGGCGAGCCAGCCAGCCTCGGGCCAGCGCAAGGCCCTATCGTATTCTGCCGCCACAGCTGCCACGGCCAAACCGGGGTCGTCGGGGCACCCAAAGGGCGGGGCGAATGCGCGGATCGCGAAGGCTCCAGCCTCAGCGGCAAGGAATCCGGCCCCGGCGGCGAGGGCCCCAGCCCTGGCGGCGAGGGAACCGGCCCTGATGGCGAGACGGCCGCTCCCGCCTCCTAAATCTCTTCCAGCCGATGCCGAATGGCAAGTAGCCGGGGAGAAGAGGAAGGCAGCTAAGGCAAAGAGGGTGGCTTTTGGCCACCCTCTTCAAGGAGAATCGACAGCGGCGCAAGGAGTGAACCGCCACGGCTAGGCTCCACGCCCCGAATTCCACAGCTGTAGTGATCACACTACAGCCGGATGCGGAAAAGAAGGGCGTGTCCTATAAGAACGTTATGGCAAAGGTGGGTGAGGTGGTGCGCCTTGAGGAGCTCGGCGCTGCCAATGGCCTCAAGATGAAAATAATGGCGACTGGGGCCCGAATGGTGCAGGTCCCCGGTGCGGCCAGTGGCCCGGCCGCTGACACTCTAGCCGAAAGGCTTAGGGCGTCCCTAAATGCGGACTAGGTCCAAGTGTCCAGGCCCACCAAGTGCGCTAGCATGCGCATCATGGGCCTGGACGACTCCGTGACGGAGGAACATGTGGTCGCCGCAGTGGTTAAGACTGGGGGGTGCTCTACCGAGCAGGTTAGGGCAGGCACCATCCGTCCTGACTCCACGCGGCTGCAAACCGTTACGGTGAGCTGCCCCGCGTCGGCGGCCAAAAAAATTGCTGGAGAGGGCCAAAGGTTATTGGTGGGCTGGGTGTCCGCGCCGGTCAAACTGCTGGAGCCCAGACCTCTGAGGTGCTTCCGCTGCCAGGAGGGCAACCAAGTGGGAGCTAATTGCACCTCGGAGGTGGACCACAGCGGTCTCTGCTACCGCTGTGGTCAGCCCAGGCACAAAGCCGGCTCCTGCAACGCCACGCCGCACTGTGCCGTATGTGCGGCGGCTGGCAATCCGGCTGAGCACCGGATGGGGGGCAAGGCATTACGCCTCCTCCAGGCATAAACCACTGCGCCACCGCTCAGGATCTGTAGCTCCAGAGTATGGCGCAGTGGTCGATTAACATCGCCGTGGTCGTTGAGCCGTACTTTGTCCCACCTAGGGATGACGGGGTGGGACCTGAGCGGCTCAGTGACCCTAATTTCGTCGGCCGCCGCCGGTATTCCGTCCCTCGAGGCTGTCAAGAGAGGACGGGGCTGCGTAGCAGCACGGTTAGGGGTCTACTTCTCTCCGAACCGAACTCTTGCCGAGTTCCACAACTCCCTTGCGGAGTTCGAGTCGTTGTCGTCGGGTTCGGTTCCCTCCCCGTGTTCATGCTCGGGGACTTCAATGCCAAGAATTTGGTTTGGATTCCCGGTTAACGGACACACTGGGCAGGATGGTGGAGGACTGGGCTCTGGAGACAGGCCTGGTCGTCCTAAACCGGGGTTCTGTCCCCACGTGTGTGCGGATGCGGGGTGAATCAGTGGTGGACATCTCCATAGCCCCGCTCTGTCGCAGCGTGTAGTTAACTGGCGCGTCATGGAGGGGGTGAAGACCTATTCCGATCACCGGTATATCTGGTTTTACGTCTCCGCCCAGACCTCGAACGCGCCGGTCCGACGGGCCGAGTGGTCCGCGGTGGGCGCTGAAGCACAGGCCTGCTGACATCAACGACGAAGGCGGAGTGGTTCCGGGAGGCCATGTCCGACATATGTGACGTGGCAATGCCACGGGTCCAGCCTGGACGTGCCTCGCGCCAGGTGTACTGGTGGTCGCAGGAGCTGACGGCTTTGCGCACTGCGTGTGTTGCTGCGCGACGCCGGTTCACCAAGCACCGCAGGCTCCGTATCAAATCTCCGGATACGGAAGCCATTCAGGCGGAGCTATACGAGGGGCGGAGATCCTACGGGCCTGGGGGTTGGCCCGCGAGGAGTTGGTGGGGACCCTGGACAGGGACCCGTGGGGACGCCCGTACAAAGTGGTGCGGGATAAGTCTCCGGCCTCAGCTTGTGGAGGACGTGGTGAGCGCTCTGTTCCCTTCGCGAGGGAAACACACCTCCCCGCACATGGCTCCGCCTACTGCGGTGGCCAATGCGGACCACACCACTGACGACGACGACGACGACGATGCTCCGGAGGTGACCGAGGTAGAAATGAGAGCGGCGGTACGCAGGCTTAATGCCAAAATTACCGCCCCAGGACCCAACGGCTTACCTGGAAAGGTCTGGGTCCTGGCCTTGGAGGCTCTCGGACCTCGACTTAGGAGGCGGGCCAGTTCCCGCTTCGTTGGAAGACGGGGAAACTGGTCCTCATAAAGAAGGCAGAGTGCCCTGCTGACTCTCCGTCCGCTTATCGGCCCATCGTGCTGCTCGACGAGGTCGGCAACCTCTTTGAAAGAGTCATTGCAGACCGCCTCGTCGGCCAGCTGGTGCGGGTGGGACCGGGTTTGGCGGAGAGCCAGTTTGGTTTCCGCAGGGGGCGCTCTACGGTGGGCGCCATCATGCGCGTGCGAGTCCTGATGACGGGGAATGCTGTTGCCCAGGGTGGGGTCGTCTTGGCGGTGTCTCTAGACATCGCCAATGCCTTTAATACCCTGCCCTGGAGTTGCATCAGGGAGGCGCTCCGGTACCACCGGATGCCGACCTACCTCTGTCGTGTGGTCGAAGCCTATCTGACGGACAGGGCTGTCATATACCCCGGTCACCAGGGAGTGTGGAACCGGCAAGAGATGTCGTGCGGTGTCCCACAGGGATCGGTCCTGGTGCCGCATCTCTGGGACATCGGATACGACTGGGTGTTGCGTGCCGACCGTCAGCGTAGCGGCGTCAGCGTAGTGTGCTACGCTGATGACACGTTGGTCCTGGCGCAGCGGAGGTCGCGCACCAGGCTGCGGCCGAAGAAGCTGCACGCGGGGTTGGGTTATCGTCGAAAGGATCCGTCAATTGGGACTCGAGGTGGCCCTGCACAAGTCCGAGGCCATGTGTTTTCATGGTTTTCATCCTCGAAACGCGCCGCCATTGGGGTCCCAAATAACGGCTTATTCCACTTTTCCCCGTTGGATGATCCCCATTGATGGGGATTAGTGAACTTTTTGTTCACTATTCCCCGTTGACAGTAGGAGGGGTTTCCATCGGCGTCGAGTCGACGATGAAGTACCTGGGACTCGTCCTCGACTGCCGGTGGAACTTCGTGTAGCATTTCCGACGTTTGGCTCCCAAACTGGAGCGGGCAGGCGCTGCATTGAAGCGGCTCCTGCCCAATCTAGGGGGTCCAAACGCCTCCTGCCGGAGGTTCTACGCGGAGGTCGTGCGGTCCATGGCCCTCTGCGGGGCTCCTGTTTGGGCGCGTTCTCTGGCGCTGCAGCCAGCCCGCCGGTTGAGCGCGGCAAAGGGTCATGGCCATCCGGATGGTCCGGGGATACCGCACGGTCTCCTGTGAGGCAGCGAGCCTCCTTGCCGGATTGCCGCCATGGGATCTGGAGGCAAAAGTCCTCGCGCACGTATGGGAGTGGCGCGAGGAGGCAAAACGCTAAGGCGTAACTCCGCTGCCGCGAGAAATCGTGGCACAGCGGACGGAGCTCCGGTGGGACCTCATGGCGACATGGAGAGTACGCTTGTCGCAACCCAGTGCTGGGTACGCCACGGTTGCGGCGATAAGAACCCTCTTTGAGGAGTGGCTAGAAAGGCGCCACGGCGTCCTCACCTTCCACCTGACGCAGGTCCTCACCGGACACGGCAGCTTTGGGAGGTTCCTGTGTCGGATAAGGCGGGAGGAAACGCCCGGGTGTCACCACTGTGTGGATCACCTGGAGGACACGGTGGAGCATACGGTGGAGGTCAGCCCGGCTTGGGCAGAGCACTGCCGTGTCCTCGTGGAGGTGATCGGCGGCAGAGATCTCTCGCGTCCGGCCCTGGTTCAGGCCATGGTACGGAGCGAGAGGGCATGTGCAGCCGTCACCTCCTTCTGCGAAGCAGTAATGCTCGCGAAGAAGGAGGCGGGACGGTTGAGGGCAAGGCAAATTTCGCGCCCTCTCGCCCCTAGCCGCCGCAGAAGACGCCCTGGGCGTCGGGAATTCCGGGCGGATTTCCGGCCACCGTAGGCGCGGGCTTGCGGACGGTGAGCAATGGGTACCCTCACCGTCCGGTAATGACCAGGCCCGGGTCGACGGCGCGTTGTATTCCACGCGCGCCTCAAAGAGATGTCGTCAGCACAAATGTAGAGGTCGACTAGGGCCGATGCCTGCCGGGGTCGCGGGGAGGTACTAAAGGGTCACCGAGGCCCCTGGCTATACAGGCAACGGAAGGAATACGGGTGGGTTTTAGTCAGTAAGAGTCTGACAAACCCTCCCGCTCCGCCCAGAGCGGGAGAAGTTATTTGATGATTTCCCATCCAGAAAAAAAAAAGGCTTTTGCTCTTTTTGTTAATTAATTCTGTAAAGTTTCGAAATAGTGCATTGATATAGTCTAGTCTGATTGGGGTGGAGGAAGGTGAGATATAAATTGCACAAATAATAATATTTAAGCCACTGTCACACTTAATTGTTACCCACAATTCCTCGCAATGGGACTCCCAATTTAATTGGGCTTGCGTCTCTCAGGACACGCGTGGAATATCTTCTGGATCTGAGAGAGATTGCAGGAGTTTCGGGCGGCAACGAGATCGTTGGCCATTTTTCGCGCACGGGGCGTGAAGAAAATAGAGAAGGACCCAGAGATCACGCTGATGGATCAACTAGGTTCGGAGTCAGTTCGGACCGACCACTGGAGTAGTTGAAGCGACGGGTCGTGTCGCAGCGGTAGCGGCAACGGCCTTGGGAGCGGGCGCGGGTTGGACGGGAGCGGGCGCAGGTTGGACGGGTACGGGCGCGGGGACGCAGATGCGGGGATCCATCAGCGCTCTGATGAGTAGCGGAGTGGGCTTTAGCTGAGCCATAGCAAGGAAGGTCTGCTGATGGTTCAGGTAATTCCTGAGACTAGGCCTTTGGGACTTAGTCTCTGGGGAAGTTGGGAGAGGATCTGAGGTGGGGGGAAGAACCCCTCTTATGGGTTCTTCCCCCCACCGTTCGTCAGCTTTGAGGAGGTGGATTTAGGGGCCTTGGGGTAGCCACGGTAGTTGGCTGGGTGTCCCGACTGGCCACATAACACGCAGCTAGGTGGTTCGATGCAGATTCGTGTCCTTAGGGCGGGGGCAGTCAGAAGTGTCATGCTCGCCCAGGCACTTGACGCACCTAGGTTTGGCATGGCAGTTTTTCTGGGCGTGCCCGTATAGTTGGATACGGTGGCATGGACCAACGATGCCGCTCTTTATGGGCTTTTCGATTACGAGGCCCATGAGTTGGCAGATGCTGGTCACTTTGAAGATGGGGTGATGCCCATCGGTTAGGGGACAGATGACGAAGACCATGTCGAATGCTTTCGGTGGACCTCCTCGAGGTGGGGATTTCTTTTGGGATCCTGCGGATCACCACTCGGATCTGGCGGTCCTCAAGGAGTGAGTAGGTGTGGAAAGATACACCTCTTGCTCTGAGGACTCTGGTTAATTCCCTGTAATCACGGGACGTTGAGAGTCGTTGAGACAGACAGACTTTGATGCCCTGTTGGGTTGACAGGGCTTTGGTGAAGGCGATCGCCACACCATTTGAACACCTCTGTCCACTTCGATTTGTCTTGGATGAACACAGGAGGGTAGGGGGGACCTTCCTTGGGGCGGAAATGGACAGGGGGGTGGGGGGAAGAGCCTTTGAAGAGGATGTAGTCGGGGTGGGGTTAATGACGGTGGGAGTTACGGGGGTTGAGGGGGAGGGGGTAGAGGCTACCTCCCTGGCGGCGATCTTCGTCGCCTCCGATGAGGTCGCTCTCTTCTGCTTCCTCTTTTCCCTCTTTCCGGTAACGGGCTTAAAGCCGTCGTCCTCGGAAGAGGGATTGGAGTGAGCCGAGGAAGAGTGCTCTGACTCTATGTCGCTGTATAGAAGGGGGTCGGGCAGCGTTTGTCCTGAGACGCGGCTTCGTGTGTGTCCATGGACACTGAGGGAGTTGAGAGGTAGGGTAGCGGGGGCCAAGGCATCGCTGAAGTCAGCGATAGTCTGGTTGCGGGGGCTGCTGAAGAGCAGCGAACTTTGAGCCGTACTTGGCTAGAAACTCGAGGTCCTTAAAAAGAACCTTGCAGAATTATAGTGGCGTTCTTCAAGGAGGTTCTTTTTCCAGGCGTCCTCCATGGCGGGGAAAGGGGGGAGTTTCACGGGTGCGAAATTTTGGAATGTTAATTCCTCCTACTAAAGTAGCCTATCGGCCCTAAACCTAACTCCCCGGGTGGATGGGCCCGGGGATGAGTCGCCCTCCCTGTTGGGTGCAGACTGCTAGGTGTGTACCTATTTGTGAGCCCTAAGCTTGTAAACCCGGTGCCAGTCTTATTGTGCAACGGGGCCCTGACCAGTCTAGCGCGAAGGGTGTAGACACACCCTAAAGACACTAAGTGAGTAGCTGTGGAAGGAATATAGTGCGCCAGAGCCAACTAGGAGATACCCCAAGGCCGGTTAACTCTGGGACCCGTGATGACCCATCCAATTGACTGCCTAGCCCTGAAGGGGTTCGGCGGGTGTAATTGGGTCAACACCCCACTCGGTTTCGTTGGCACCGTATGGTATCCACCGAGGACCACGAAACAGTGGTTTTGGCCCAGAGGGGGCTAAGGAAGCTACTCAGACGATATTTCTCAAATTTAAAGAATCTGCCTTGAAAAAGGCACTTTTTATGATCAATACGGTCAATTAATAAAATTAATTGATCGTGGATCGGTAGTAGTCAGGCGACTACTGGAGGTTACGGCAGCGTAACAATCCGGTTCGGCGGGAGTGGTGAGCGAGTGCAGCGAGCGGGAACAGCGGCAGCACGTCCGTTCACGGCGGGTGGCGAGTTCGGAATCATAAAAAAAAACCGGCCTTTTTGTACCTGCGGGTAAGGGTGCAAGTAGTGACAACGCAAACGGGTGAATTTGGGGACTTTGGTGTACGGTTGGTTTTTGTAAGTAACGTGAAGGTCAATAATTTTAATTTTGTGTCTTTGTAAAGCTAAGCTTGTATGATTTAATTTTGCCTTATGATTTGTCTTCAGTATCTTTAGATTCAAGAGAGAAAAAAAAACAGTTATAAACCGAATTACAAGGGGTGTGCGGTGGAGGAAACGCCCGGGTGTCACCACTGTGTGGATCGCCCGGAGGACACGGTGGAGCATACGGTGGAGATCTGCCCGGCTTGGGCAGAGCACCGCCGTGTCCTCGTGGAGGCGATCGGCGGCGAGATCTATTGCGTCCGGGCCTGGTTCAGGCCATGGTACGGAGCGAGGGCATGGGCAGCCGTCACATCCCTCTGCGAAGCAGTAATGCTCGCGAAGGAGGAGGCGTGACGGTTGAGGGAAAGGCAAATTTCGCGCCCTCTCGCCCCTAGCCGCAGCAGGAGACGCCCTGGGCGTCGGGCATCCCGGACGGATTTCCGGTCACCGTAGGCGTGGGCTCGCGGACGGTGAGCAGTGGGTAGCTCACACTCCGGTAAGGACCAGGCCCGGGTCGACGGCGCGTTGTATTCCACGCGCGCCTCAAAGAGATGTCGTCAGCACAAGTGTAGGGGTTCACTGGGGCCGATGCCTGCCGGGGTCGCAGGAAGGTACTAAAGGGTCACCGAGGCCCCCGCAACACAGGCAACAGGAAGTAATACGGGTGGGTTTTAGTCAGTAAGAGTGACACACCCTCCCGCTCCGCCCAGAGCAGGAGAAGTTATTTGATGATTTCCCATCCAAAAAAAAAGGGGTGTGCGATTTTATTGTAGTAAAAAGTGTATTAATTGAAGTAAAAAGATATGGCTTAGATAAAATAATATTTATTTGTTTACACATGTGTCATATATACAAGAAAAAACATGCATGCAGATGGTAACAACATTATTAATTAAAACATTATCTTAAAATAACAATACATTAAGTAATTAAATAATAATAATAATATTGTAATAAAAATAACAAAAATATCAAAGAGAGAGGACTCATACAATAATCATGTCATCAATAAATTAAAAAGATCCAAATATAATTAAACTACGTCAGTTTAATTATATTTGGATCTTTTTATTTTATGGAAAGACAAAACTGGAAGTTAACAAACACAAAACATAAATAATGTAATAATTAAATCAAATAAGCTATTATGTCGATACAAATCGTTCCTCTAGGAACTTGTTAATGTTATAGTGTACTTTATTTACTAAATATTTCTTATTTTTTCTTTTTAAGTGTACTTCAACTTTTAGGAAACTCCTTTTAAACAATTGAGCCATATGAAAAACCCTTGCGCATAAGTGCACTCCTACAGGGAAGCACACATAGTTTGGCTTGATTGAATATAGGTCTTCCTGGATTTCCTAGAGGCTCCTATTCTACCTAAATATAAAGACAGATAGATAGATTCCTTTATTTGCTTGAAATATGGTATTTTTCAGATTTTGTAACACACACACAACAGTTCTTCATATTTCGCCTAGTTAATTCGGTATG
This sequence comes from Atethmia centrago, assembly GCA_905333075.3. Lineage (NCBI taxonomy): Eukaryota > Metazoa > Arthropoda > Insecta > Lepidoptera > Noctuidae > Atethmia > Atethmia centrago. The sequence goes on from HG995393.1 coordinate 14,900,906, forward strand.
AAAATGTTGTGACAATAATAATGATTCTAATTTAATCAATTTAAACAAAAAAGGCCAGCCCTCTGGGTCACGTGAAGACTCTACCAACCGTTTGGCGATGTCCCGAAATACTCGATGAGCACTCGAACCCCAAGGCCTTAGTGTTTCTTATTATTATTGTTTAGCCCAAAGAATCAGCATTGCCATCCAACGTGGCAATCATGTGGGCACTTTTCCCATTGACAGCGATGCGCAATGAGCTCTTCCGCGTTTTTGTTTGTGTATAGTTTTAGTTAAGTTAGGATATCATTTTCTTATTTTTATTAATTAATTATGTAATTTAAACAAAACAATTATATTCCAATGTCAAAAAAAAGAAAAGTACTAAATCAAGAATTGTCTACATATCAAATATCAAATGTCAAAGAATAATAAGTAAATTACAAATTGTCTTCAAATGACAACCAAAGAAATTAAATAACAAATGTCAACAGCTTAAAATAAAAATGTCAAATTTAATTTTCATGTCATGCCACTTTCCCGTTTGTTAGTATAAAAACAATTTTCACACACTTCAGACACTCAATCAATAACCAAATCGGTCTAGGTTTATATGAAACTAACTTTAGCCAGCGGCTTCGCCAGTGTACCTAGATGTCGGAACAGTAGGTTCTCGTGGGGATTAATTATTCCACGGGAACCTACTACCGGGATAAAAAGTATTCTATGTGTTAGCCAGCTCGTTAACTATAATGTTACCGCTGGAACACAGGCCTCCTCTCTTCAAGAGGGAGTGGGCTGTAATCCAACACGCGGGCTCAGTGCGGGTTAATAAATGTCACACGTATTCGAATTTTTGGTTCTAAAACATGCCGATTTCCTCGCGATGTTTTCCTTCACCGTTTTGAGAGCAGTGGTGATGAAATTATTTACAAAAAGTAAAGCACCTGCCTGGGTTCGAACCCACGACCTACAACTCGTAACTCGGGGCCATTAATACTGGCCCAGCACTGCTCACACATATAACGTTATTTACCAGTGTGAAATAGGATATGTTTTGTTAAATTACTCTTTTCACTAAAATTACGCTTACAAACATGACACTTATAAGGTTTTTCACCAGTGTGTATACGGATATGTTTTGTTAAATTACCCTTTTCTCTAAAACTACGCTGACAAAAATCACACCTATAAGATTTTTCACCAGTGTGTATTCGAATATGTTTTGTTAAAGTATCCTTTCCACGAAAACTACGCTGACATAAATCACACTTATAAGGTTTTTCACCAGTGTGTATACGCATATGTTTTGTTAAACCACCCTTTTCACTAAAACTACGCTGACATACATCACACTTATACGGTTTTTCACCTGTGTGTGTACGAATATGATTTGTTAAAAGTTTATTTCGACTAAAACTACGCTGACATACATCACACTTTTTTTTACCAATTTGTGTACGAGTATGTTGGATAACTGTTTTTACTTCATTTAAACTGCGCTGATCACATTTGTGAGGCTCTTTAAAATAAGTGCCAGGTATGGACATACGTTTTTGAGTTGTCCGGATAACTATCGAGTTTGATTTTCCTTTTTTCGTTTTCTCGGCTGTTATGGCATCTTTTTTTTTTGTTCTTCGTATGTTTGGTTTTGGTTTTTCCACAACCGTCGCCCCTGTGATTCAAAGGGAAATCTGGTGAGTACAAAGTTGGAAGAAGATTCACATGCACACGAATCAAAATAATAGCGGATTGCATGATTTACATTGTGACCGAAAAGGTGGAATTTCTGGTGATAAATCACTAGAGAAATCTGGATGCTTTAAAACGATAAAAGCGTGCAGAGTTCAGCAAATAGAAAGAAAATAAAAACAATTAAATAATTAAAATAAGCCGTGGCAACTTAGAGATGACCAGTCGCAACTGGCGGTGCCGGTTCACGAAAATGATGCATGGATCAGCACCATTCAGCTCAACCATTTTGAAGGGAGCTGTTCAATACACGCACCATCATCAGCGAGACATTTGATTGAGCATGATATAAGCTCAGCCACCAGGGCACATTCAAGTTAATGAAAGACATATTACCGGTAAATGGTAGCTCTATAATACATAGTACTTACACCTGTGCTATGCAATTATATAATACAAAGGAGATTGAGTTTATACAAAGCAAAGGTAGTCTTACAATCTTCAGCGCCTCCAACAGTATTTCCGAATGTTAATCAATTAGTTGTGGTTGTGGAGCCAGACCAGCATTGCGCCAAGCATTTTATCAGCGATGTAATACTTATAAAATGCCTGCCTGCATAGTGTGCGTTTTATACAATGTTTAAACTTCGTTTTATTCAGTTCTAGTATGTGGGGAGGAGTTTTATTGTAACTTTTTGAGTCTACTTTAACCAGCACGATGAAACCTGGTTGAACTAATAGGTACCTATTTCTAGTACTAGAATTATGTCTTTCACCTCTTTTACTATTTTTTTTCTTACATGCATGATGCTTTCATAGATATATTGCCAAGGAACCGTTATGATTTTATCCTTAAACATCTTAGAGAATCGCGCCTGCGGAGATTATTTATGGCTCTTTTCTGCAGAATAAAAAAAGACTCAATGTCTGCAGCCCGTCCCAAAAGTAAAATACTGTAAGACATAACACTATGAAAGTAACTAAAATAGACTAGCCTCGCGGTATCTACATAATTAAATTGATGGATTTTTCTGACAGTATATGCTGCTGAACTTAAGACGTCCTGCAAGAGAGGTTAAATGAGAACCCCATTGTAGCCTCGAGTCAATCGTGATCCCCAGGTTTTCAAGTGAACCACTGGCCTGTTTGCTTACATATACATTAACTAACTAATACTTACTTTTCATCTCCCTGGTTCTTCGTTTCTTCTTGGATACTTCTTGTTCTTCTTCCACTTCAGTTATAAACTCTATTAGAGGTACATCATCTTCTAAATCTGATTCAGAATGGTGTGGTGGTATATCTGCTGCATCTAGACAGCTATTGTCTAAATTGTCCGGTTCTATCTCTGTAAGTAAAAAAAAAACAGTCAAAGAGTATTACTTGTTTATTATTAAACACACACACAGTTACAGTTTTGTGTTTAACTTCACAACATAGTGTGTTTACTGTTAAGTTGAATTAAACTGAACACTGCCGAAACTTTGAAGTAGTACCAAACATTTTATGATCAATATAAAATAAATATATTATATTTTAATTTATTTTGAGATATTATTTATTGATAATATTATTTTTGTTCTTAAAAACATACCATCATTTTGATGTTCCTTTGACTCAATAATGTCATGTTCTCCCTCACAAGCAGCTGGTAATTCTTCTTTGATAGCAATGCTTTTTGTTTGACATTCATCGTCTATATTTATGTTCTCTGTTGGAGATTTAATAAACCCACTGTAAAACTCACAGTGATTTTGGTTTATTAAAGGATTGGGCTGTAAAAAGATGATTATAGTATTAAGGAAATATGCTGGTGATCACTGTGATCACCCATGAGCACAAACCTTTTTTAAATATATACACTAAACTCAAGAGAGCCTCCACAAGTGAGGACACATAAGTAGGTCCTATATATATACCCTGGAGAGTCGGCCATAACCTCACTGGCCACTGCACAAGCTATTGTTGCATAGCTCGCTGACTCGCTCTTAACATGAGAGAGGACCGTATTCAAACTGCCACATACTAGTTTCATACAGAAATTGTAACAGTATTATGTGGAGTATAACTAAATAATTGGAAACACCTTCATCTGACAATAGTGTACATATCGACATTCAACACACAAAGGTATGATTAGCGTGAAACCAAGACACAATAAGTATGAGCTTGAGAGAAATCATTTCCACATTATACTGAAATTAGAACTTATGAGAATAAATGTTGAATGTTGAAGAATACCTCACCTCATAATCCTTATTTACCATCTGAGCGAACAGCTCTTCCGCTTCCAGACATTATCTCATTAATCGGTAGCATTGCTTAAGTTTAGCGCAGCAGAAGAAACAAGCAAGAATCGGTCTACTGTCTTCAGTTACAAACTGCAACAAAATTTGCGTGTATTCCCGTTCGTCCCCTCGACTTCGTCCACCTAGTGGGACAAACGGGAATTTACAAAAATAATACTCAATTTGTTGCCGATCGTCCCACTCGGGATTTTAGAGGGACGAATGGGAATATGTTCTTAGATTAGTGCCATTCGTCCCCCTAAATAATATTGTGCATGAAATGTTAATCGTGTTGTTTTACAGTTTACTTTTCAAATTACTTGGTTGGATTTAATAATTATTTTACAAAATAAATTGTTCTGTATAAATATTACATGGCTCGGGCGAGATGCACCGGCTGGCGATGCCGCTACTCAACAAAAGAGTGCCAATAACATTGTCACATTTGAGTGAACCCTATCGAACAACCAGTCCGAAATTATTTGGTGGGACCAATGGGACTCAAAAAAAAATTAATAAATTATTCCCGTTCGTCCCACCAACAAAATCAGTGGGACGATCGGGAAAAAAAACAACGAATTCCCGTTCATCCCACTAGGTGGACGAAATCGTGGGGACGAACGGGAATACACGAAAATTTGTATTACACTATTTTGTGAAAACACTTCTAATCTTATTAATATACTTATAGTAATGCGGTCCAAGCCAGCAGTTGGTAGTCCTTAATGCATTCTGTGCTCATCTTACAGAGAAGGCATCAGCATTGATCACCACTCTTGCTCAAGGCAGTGTGGCGACTTAATATAAGTATATATTTATGGTAAGTCCAGCTTGCAGTGATTTTGCCCTAAGGCGACACACTGTCCGGAGATGCATTTAAAACCTAATAGGTAATATACTTAATTCTTATAAAAAATATCAACTTACTGGAATGTCGGTCAGCTTCTTATATAGTTCATGCCAGTTTCTGTTGATCACTACAAACATGCGGACATTCTCCACTAAACATATCCTACACATTGGCAGTTTTTCCATCTTTTGACTCAAATAATAGCACATAAAATTGATTCAAATTTATTTGATTTATATTGTAGAAAAACACAGTTGCGTTGCGTACAAATAACGACTTGTATATTATTTTTACGTCTGACAGAGCTAAACTTATTATATCCCTAGCAGGTAGTCCAGACAGTCCAGGTAATTAATAGGAATTTGTTTATTAGTTCCGTAACACCATCTCATCTACTACTTATAAATCCTCAGCTATAATTCGATATTACTTCACAAAAAGCACGTATTTTTGCAAAGCTTGCCTTTACCTTGAGAGGTCGTGACTACTTAACCGGACTATCCTGTGGCTGCTATAGATAAGCGAACTCAAATCGTCCAGCCAGGGGAATCGGAATACCTATAATACTTTACTCTTTGCGGAATACTTGCTACAGTTGCTAGTTGCTTTGCTACGCACTTGACGTTAGAGGTGTGACTAATATATTCGTAATTGATACAGGTATTATAATTACAAGCCATGTATATTCATATTAGGATAAGCGAATATAAAGTAATACTAATAGGTTACCAGGTATTAGTCAAATAATAGGGACGCATAATAGCGAGGCGACTCGTCTGGCTATGCTATTATTATTTGCCAACCGCGGTCATGTTACTCACTCACTGACTCTCGGCACCTGACGAGTGAGCGAGATGACTAGACTCGCCTAAACCGACCCCAGATGGGCGACTGAGTGAGATGAATATTGTATTGTCTAAATAGAACCTGGCTGCTCGCTTGTCGTTGTGCGTGCGTAATGTGTGTATTGTAAAGACATAGATATACACGTCGGGCTTCGTTTGAAAGCTGCATGAGTAGATTACCAAGTAAGCTAGCAATGAAAGCTATTGTTTTGTATTAAACGTAGGTACCATCTTTGCCTATTTTGACTGTATAATGTATATAAATTATATAACATAGTAAAACTTATGAAAACAGAACCAAAAAGAAACAATAATCACTGTACATAGGTGATTAACTTACAACTTAAATTATAATCAACGTTGACAGTCCAAAGCCTGTTAAAGTATGAAGGAAAATTAAATCACCGTTTAATTTAATTGGAAGTTAATAGCCATATGCGAATAATAAACATGCATATTCACGAGAATCTTGTATTCCATATTCATTATTATGGAGAATATTACGCAGGTATCAATATTAATTGAGTAGCTAATAGTTCAGTAATATTTGACTAGTACCCAATAATAGGTATGGTATCATAATATGCTATAACTAATATTTATTAATAGGATAACCTAAAAATGACCTGTAGAACATCTCTATTTTTACTTGACACTTGAGAGTTATAGATAAATTCTACTAGTTTTTTTGGAAATTTGTTGGTCTGGTAACTGAAGCTTTTAAGTCAAACCTATTTTTTAAGTTCTTTTAGTTTTAGTTTAAAGTTTTTTTAGTCACCCAGACTATTATTTCACTTTGATTGTTTTCACTGTGTTTTATAGAATTTGTTGTAAATCACTAGATTTAAAACAATGTATTTCTTTTATTAGATGGTCAAGTAGCGGTTTATCACTAGAGATCGGATATTCGGATGCATATTAACCTAAAGTTGAGATGTTGGTTAATATGGAATGCGCTTTTGTATCGCAAAATCCCGCGGCTCTGGGAATACAAATTTAGGTTTCTGATTATAGAATCGAATGTAAGTATATTAACTTACTTTCAAATGTTAGCTTATATGGAATGCACTTTTATATCGATCGTAAAAATCCCGCCCGCCATTCCCGAATCGACAAATTTTGTTTTTTTCTGACTACATATGTAATTGATGCATATGTACCTACTAAATATTATGATTTAAAAGTAGGTAGAAACATTAATTTTAAATAAACATGCAATCCAATAATCCTGGATTTTTTTTTAATAAATATTATTTTAGAAGTCGCTTCCATAGTATACACCGGACTAGTTATGCATTCCCGTTGTTCGTGGCCTCTGTTAAAAAAAAGATGTTTAAGACGCTGACAACACCTAAACCGCGGTCACTGTCAGATTGCATAGAAAAGAAAGAGAAGCGCGACGACAAAACGCTCGTAATTTATTGCAAAATATGAAGTAATTATCTATTTACTCAGAATTGAGTTGAGTAATCGAAAATAAAAAACAACCAAGTTCTGCATTAGAATAAGACGTACTTGTTATTAATTAAATACGTAATTTATGTTGATATTTAATATAGATATTTTGTATTAGAACTCAAGGTAAGAGGTTAGTTTAACGTTAGTTTGTATCGAGATTTTTTTTTCAAAACGTGTTTTGGTGACAACCAAGTTCTGGGAAATATGTTCAAAATTAACATATATTTTTTCCGCTACCACAAACTATACAGATTTGGCAATTTTCTTTCTTAAGAGAAGCCTATTTTGGTCAATTGGGTCTTGTCAGCGCCTTAAGAAGCCGCTTTCATACTTTCATAGCTAAAAATTAACTTTAGGTAAATATGCATCCGAATATCCGATCTCTGTTTATCACACACAAATTTTGAATCACTTTACTAGCCATTTCTTATCTGGCAATTAAGACTTTTTAACTCTCTAAACGCCGAGTCTTGCAAGGTATGAAGGTGTGGTATGATGGCCTACGCGTAGTCTATTATTTGTAGTGATAATGCCAAGGTCTAACTAATAAGTTTTGTCGGTTGTTTCCACACCACTTTCCATTCTTGTCTTGGTCTTTCTCAGATCTCCACATAAAGGTAATAAAATATTTAATCATAGCATAGGTATATTTAAAATGTTAATCTATTTTTTATTTTTAAAACCAAAGCCGTTTAGTACCTAGGAGTGGGGATATTAGCCTAAAAATTGCGTTTTAGTAATTATTTTTTAAGGCAAAAGTTTTAGGCCTACGGAAAAATCCTGTTATGGAAATGTTTAACATGAATCTATAGCAAAAATATATTTTTTTCAAATCATTTACTTACCCCATCCGTTAATGAGAAGTTGGCTTTATACAGTGACCGTGTTACGGTACTAAACGAAACTAAGGACCATAATAAGTTAATCGACCGTGGATCGAGTGTAGTCAGGTGACTATGAGACGTTACGTAGTGTAACGATCAGCATGTCAATTCTGTAAAAATCTCACAAAAATCTCAAGAGTGAGCTGTCAGTGTCATCCCACTGATGCTAGGGAGTGACCAAGCATTACATTTATAATCGTAATCGATTTTAATAATATTTTTATGCTAACACCCCCGAAAACCATGAAAACGTCAAAAAAGGTTTGTAGCCGCCATTTTGATATAAAGGTGGTAAAACCAAATTTGTTTGGCGCGCATTTTAAAATAAAAAACGGCAAATTAAAAAAAAAAACACAACTTGATATTAAGAGCGGGCTGTACGCCGTTAACTTTGCTCGAGTGGGCGTTACCGATGAAAATGCGCTGCGCAGTCCCCTCAAGCCCCTGATAATAATTACGCACTGGAGAGAAAGCGCGGGAAACATAACTTTGTGGACGTGTCCTTTTTTACTTAAATTGAAAATTATTAATTAACTTGTATTATAGGATCAGTAGTAGTAGTTGTAGTGTTTTATCTTCTTTCACTTATATTTTAATTTTGTATATTTTCTTCTGTACCTAGGGTAAGTTTTTTTGTACTAATATTTTATAGCGCGGGAAAATGAAAGACCCGCCTGACCCGGGGGACTTTGTTCCCCCGGCAGGCAGCTTTGTTACTATAATGTCCAACGAATCGGGCGTGGATACCGATGGGTCGTCGTCGGCTCGCCATCTTAAAAGAAGCCGCGTGCATGTGTGCAAAAATTGCAATAAACGCCGTCGTACCCGAAAAAACCTAGGTTCCGAGTCTTTGGGTTGTGGTTGCTTGGACTCTACTCCTCCCTCTCTAACTCCATCGGAGCCTAAAAGCTCTGAAACAATTATTGTATGTAAAGATATTCCGGATATTTCTGCTCCGCCTTCAGTTATTCCCACTCAGATTGGTCGAAAAACTTATGATAAAACTGACAGCGCGCCATACGTTGTTCACGTACAAAAAATATTAGTATCACCAGATGATGGACCGTCATTGCACCCTATTACATTTGGCAAGTTCCTAAAACACAACGCTTTCCAAAATATTATAAACGGTAGCGTCAAAAAAATCGGACGTAATAAAATATCTATTTCTTTTTCCAATTTCCTGGACGCAAATTCTTTTATTACACATAATAGCCTTGAAACATATAATTATAAAGCTTTTATACCTACTTTTAATGTCACTAGAATGGGTTTAGTGCGTGGTGTTCCTGCGGAATGGTCTCCGGTGGAAGTTATTGATAATATAACGGTACCAATTGGTTGCGATCCAATTTTAAAAGTCAGACGTCTCAATTTTAAAATTGTTGTTGATGGTACAACCATTTGGAAACCATCCCAATCTATAGTTATTACTTTTGATGGGCAGATTCTGCCAAAAGAATTTTTATATGTTATGCATTACCTGTAGATTTATATATTTTCCCTACTGTACAGTGTTTCAGTTGCTGTCGTTTTGGTCACACAAAAATTCAGTGCAGGTCCAAACCACGTTGTTATAAATGTGGCCAAGGACATACGGGGGACAGTTGTGAAAGAGAACAAGAAAGTGCATCTTGCTGCCTTTGCTCCGGTTTTCACTATGCTACTAATAAATCTTGCCCAGAAATGTCTAGGCAAAAATTAATTAAAACATACATGGCACAAAGTTCAGTATCTTATGCTGAAGCGGCAAAAATGTATCCCCCAGTTACTAAATCGTATGCCGATACACTTTTATCTTCTCCTTCCAAAAACTTTGCAGATACTCCATCTTTCCCTTCAACTAATAGAGTACCTGTTTCAAGTAGCTATAAAAAAAACTGTCTTCCTTAAACCACGCTCACCACCTAAACCTGTACAAGGATATAATAAAGAGGCTCACAATGCCATTATTAAAGATTTCAACATTCCCCAACCATCAAATGGTTGTGCTTTTTCTAATCACAATAATGGACAAATTGAAGCAAGTTTTTCCATAAACGATTTTCTTTCTGCATTACACAATCTTCTGTCTCAGTTCAACATTTCACCGTCCAACGTTGCCCCATCTTTCAATGTATCTCAATCCATTCATAATGGACAACACATCCAAAATAATCCAGTGGAACTGCCGCAGTCTAGTAAACAAAAAGAGTGATGTTATATATCTTATAAATAAATATGAGCCATTTGCCTTTGCTTTAGCAGAGACTTGGCTCAAATCTAATCATAGTTTTAAAATTAATGGTTATTTAACCGTTAGCGAGGATAGATCTGATGGGTATGGTGGAGTAGCTATATTTATCAAGAATTCTATCTCTTTCTCCACCATTACATTACCTCCTCATAGTGAGGAAATTTCTATTGTAGCTATTAAAGTGCATCATACTTGTCTTGTTTCTATTTACATTCCTCATCCCTCTTTTTCTGTTCTTCAAGAGATGAATAATCTTGTTTCTTTTCTTCCAAAGCCATTATTAATACTGGGGGATTTTAATTGCCATCACCAATCATGGGGTTGTGCAACTTCTACCTGTTATGGCGATTTGTTACTAGATATAATAGACTTACATAACTTATGTATTTTAAATTCAGGAGCTGCCACACGTCGTTCAGATCCCAATCAGAACCAAAGCGCAATTGACCTTTCTATCTGTTCTCCAAACTTAGCCTCTTCATTAACTTGGCATACTTTAACCTCTACTCATGGTAGTGACCATTTTCCAATAGTTATTTCTTATCCTCTTTCCAAACCAAATGCACCATTAAGGAAATCAAACGTAAAATATAAACTACCTAATAGAAATAGTAATGACTGGGACAAATTTAGGAACATTGTTGACAGTAAGCTTTGCTCCTTGCCTGTAATTTCTGATGGCAATGAAAATAGTTGTGCTGAAGGTTTAGCACTCATATTAATTGCAGCGGCAGATGACGTTTTTCCTGTAAAAAATAACAACATTAGTACAATTCCCTCGCCTCCGTGGTGGGACTCTGAGTGCACTGAATTGATTAAGAAACGTAAAGAGGCTGAATACAATTATAACCTTGATATGTCTGATATTAATTTTGATATAGTTACTAAGTTAAATAATGAAACATACAAACTTTTTGAAAAGAAAAAATTTGATTCTTGGCGTAACTTTGCTTATCAATTTCACCGAATACTCACCCTACGATTGTCTGGCGCAACATTCGTAGATTTAGGTACATTTATAACAACTCTTCTCCTATCACTGTTTCTTTAGCCAGTGAATTTTTGGATAAATTAGCTCCGCCTTGGGTTCCTGAGGCTATTTGTACTAATACTAATAATAGCCTGTCTCGCGTATCCAATAAATAATCAAGACACTCATTCGACTCTAGATCTTCCATTCACTCTCACTGAATTAAAGGTTGTTATTCATAAGACTAATGATTCTGCACCAGGCATGGATGGCATCCCGTATTCCTTTTTTTCTAATTTAAATGACGACGTCCTCAGCTATTATTTAGAACTTATTAATTCTATTCTTTCTTTAAACAGGGAACATCCCTGTTGAATGGAAACGTCAAATGGTGTTGCCATTCCTTAAACCAAATAAAACTCCTTCTGATGCTTCTTCCTATCGTCCCATAGTTTTGTCTTCAATTCTGATGAAATTAGTGGAACACTAAAAAATCGCCTAGAATGGTATGTTGAAAGTAAGGGTTTTTTGGCAGAATCACAATATGGCTTTAGAAAGGGTAAAAGTACAATTGACTGTTTATGTATTTTAACATCTGATATTCGGTTATCCTTCTCTAATAACCAATTCACCGTTGCAGTTTTCCTTGATATTAATGCGGCATATGATAATGTTGTATTATCGGTTTTACAAAATAAATTAAAAGCCTTACAAGTTCCTTTGAATTTGTCGAATTTCATTATTAATATCTTGACTGAACGCTCTGTTAACATGTTAATAGGAGACCATGAGATATCACATCTTGTATGGAGGGGTCTCCCACAGGGTTCTGTGCTCAGTCCCCTTCTATACAATATTTACACTTTTGATTTAGATCTATCCTTAACTAGTCACGTTACGGTTCTTCAATATGCCGATGATTTATTATTATATTCTTCAAGTCAATCTGTTGAGCAAGCTAGCTCTGCTATTAATTCTGCTTTATCTATTTTGGAGTCATGGTTACATCTAAACGGTTTGGATTTATTCACATCTAAAAGCGCGGCTGTTTTATTCACCCGGAAGATAAATATTCCCTTAGTAAATCTTTTATAAGGAAATACCTATTCCAGTTAAAGATAAATTCAGATATCTAGGTATAATACTTGACTGTAAATTAAGTAGTGTCCCTCATTGTGAATATATTGTTAACAAATGCGAAAATCACCTAAACATGCTTAGATGCCTCTCTGGTGTGGGGTGGGGTGCACATCCCTTTTCTTTGAAACTCATTTACAACGCAATCATCAGAAGCACTCTGGATTATGGATTGTTCGCTCTAGAACCTGGTAGTGTAATGGCTTTTAAAAAATTGGATCGCATCCAGTCTAAAGCATTACGCATTATTTCAGGTGCAATGAAGTCTAGTCCCATTAATGCACTTCAAGTGGAATGCGGGGATGCTCCTTTAAGCATTAGCAGACAATTCATATCTGACAAATATTTGTTCCGGATTCTTCAATTCTCAACTCATCCTCTCATTCCTAAACTGGACGCTTTAGTGTTTCAGATTGAATCTTCAGATTACTGGTCCCATAAACGTGTTCCTTGTTTAGTTGTAAGTTATAAAAAATTTCTTTCACTTTCATCTCCTATTTTCCGTTCCATTAGACTTCCCATATTTAGCAGTAGTTATGAGAGTTTACATTTCAGTCCCTCTATAAAATATAACTGTGTAAGTAAATCAGATCCCGATTGTCATTTAAGTTTGAATCATTTTCTGTCAGAACACTTAGAGTATCACCATATTTTTACGGATGCTGCCAAGCCTTCTCCGATGGGTTGTGTTGGGATAGGTACTTACCATTCCCAATACAACATCGTACAAAAAATAAAACTACCTCCGGAGACTTCTGTTTTTACCGGGGAATGTTTTGGCATTTTTAAAGCCATAGAATATATCCGTATTTTGAAGCTCAAAAAATCTATAATTTTTACTGATTCTCAAAGTGCTCTTCTAGCCATTAATAAATCTGCTTTCGAACACAAATCGCAGTTACCTATCATTTATTTAATAAGAGAATTTGCGTTCAGGACCATCTCTGAGGGTAATTCACTACAATTTGTGTGGATTCCGGCCCATGCTGGAATCCATGGCAATGAAGTAGCTGATAAACTTGCCGGTGATGCGGTGCAGTGTGGGGACTTAGTTCCATATATAAATTTTAGTTATGATCTCGCGTCGTTACCAAGGACTTTTCTTCGGGAAACCTGGAAGGTAGCTTGGGATATCGGAAGCAAATCGAAGGGACATTATTTCTCACTTATCCAACCTGATATACCAGAAAAACCATGGTTTGGCAAGGCCAAGTTTGTCAAGATGGAGACCTCCATTTTAATACGGAGGAGACTGGGTCATGTTTGTTCTCCAGCCCATCTTGCCAAACTTTCTATCAGCGACGATCCCATTTGCTTATGTGGCACAGATGTAGGCGACTTAGATCATATTTTTTTCTCCTGTCCTTTAAATGACCGTTCTTCCTTTCTTAGTAACCTCTTATCCCTCCGTACTCCTTTTCCTACCTCAATACTTTCCTTACTTTGTACAAATAGCTCTCTTGTATATAAATGTATAGTCTCATTCATTATTCTAAATAATATCAAGTTGTAATTTTTTTGTTTTCATTTATCCATATGGTATCCTTGTTACTTATAATTATATTGATCCTATTTTTCCGTCCTATCCTAAATCCCGTTAAAATATTTATAATTATGTTGTTTCCCTACCTTTAAATAAAACTAAACGTGACATTGGCTAAATGCACAAACCGTGCGAAGCCAAAGAAAAAAAATAAAAAATTACGCACTGCCCTAACGATTTGCTCGCATTGCACCGAGCGGATTGGCATACGTGCGAGTACCTACCTATGCGCACGGCCGCAGAATTGGCAAGTAAAGCAGTATTACGTCTTTATAAAAAATAAGGGCCAGCTGTGCTATCGTAGCTCCCGAACAAATGAACCGATTTTGATTTAGTTTTTTTTGTTTGAAAGGTGATGTAGTCTAGAGTATTCTTAGCTATATTTGATGAAAATCGTTTCATACAAATAACTTGTAGGAAGTGAGAATTTTTATGAATAATCTAAAGGAAAATAAAAACCATTTTAAACAATAGAGACATTTATTATCAATAAGTCACCAATCATGTTTCACCATGAGAGTGAAGATTATTTTCATCATACCTACTCGTATACCTACCAAATATATATATACGAAACGTGTATATATACCAAAGCACTTCTTGCGGCTTACTACGGCATAGCTGAATCTCACTTGTGCTACGGTGTCATTTTCTGGGCAAACGCCACCGATAAAGAGATAGCATTTAAGGCTCAAAAAAGATGTCTCCGGTCAATATTCAAACTTAAAACCACCGACAGTTGCAAGCCATATTTTAAGCAGTACAACATTTTGACACTTCCCTGTATTTATATTCTCGAAGTAGCTGTGTTCGTAAAGAACAATCCAAATCGTTTTGAACGTTTGTCCGATGTATTCCCAAGAAATAGGCGAGACAATACAACATTAAATCAGGTATCGTGTCAAACTACGATGATGCGCAAAAGTATTTATTACATGGCCCCAATTGTTTATAATAAATTGCCAAGGGCTTGGAAAGATTTGAAAACGGTGCATTTCAAAAGTACACTTCGAAAAATACTGATAGATAAAACATACTACAGTGTAACTGAGTTTTTAACGGACAAAACGTTTTCTGAATAGGTACCTGTAATGTTTTAATTAATTTATTAGTGATTTATTTGAGGAATGCTACATACAGGGTGGACTCGGGGCAAGCTGAATCTCTCCAACACAAATCTAAACGTACATCTGTGGTGGGGAGACCCAGACAGCCAGGCACTTCTTCTCTTGCAACCGAGCGGGTGGGCAGGTTGCGGACAGCCCAACTCCGGCTGCGGGACCGACTGTTATTGTCGATCCCGCATCCGGAGCATCTCGAAAGAGATCCCGGACATGAGAAGTTCCTGAAGGCAAAATCCCAGGCTCAGGGAAACCTATTACCTTCGTCCTATGCACCTATAGCCAAACCAACCATCCCTCCTTATCCACACTTCACGTCGGACCCCAAATCCCTAGGCCAAATCCCAGGCGCAGGGTGACCCCAAGAACCCACCCCACTTCACCTCACCATGCCTTCCCTCCTATCCCTACATCCCATCGGTCCCCGAGGAGGGGCAACCTCAATTCCTTAAAAGCCCACCCCCACAACCATGCAGCAGAAAGAGAAAAATACTACCCAGGTGGGTCCCGGCCGAGCCGGGGAATCCCACACCGCTTCGGCGGTCAGCCCCCATCGTAATCTGGGGGGGGGCATCTAACTGCTTTTTGGTGCCGCGCTCTTCAGCGCGGCTGGCTGCTGACTCAGCGCCCATAACACAGGCTGCGACTCACGCGCCATCTCACCCTACCACGGCTGCGACCAGCGCGCCAACAGACACAACTTTGGCTGCATCTCTCGCGCCAACACCCACTACGACGTGTATGCCTACCACAAGCATCTGGCAACAGAGTCTCGTGCGTAACAGCATCACCAACCCGGACAAGGACCAAGAACAACACAGACAAAGAGTGACGGGGAAGGGTGACGGACCTGGCAGCTCTAGCACTTTCTCGGCCGACGGAGTACGCATGCTGCACAAGCGCGGAAAAATCATGGCTCGGGGAAAGAAAGTAGGCGACCGAAAGCACGGCAACCGCGATGGCTTTAGCCAGCGCGAAGTGCAATCGGACGCCGAAGAGGCAGTACGCGACCAGCCACGAGAACGCGAAGGAGCAACCCAGCGCGAAAAACGGCCGGACGCGGAATCACGTGACCAGTCGCAAGTACGCGAAGGGGAAACCCAGCGCGAAAAGCGGCTGGACGCGGAACCATGCGGGCGGGGGCCAGTACGCGAAGGGGTAACCCAGCGCGAAAAACCTCCGCACGCGACAGAGCCTGCCGGGACCGCCAGTCGACCCCGAGACACCGACTTGACCCACGACCGACCGCGGCCTCAACGGAAAAGGGGTAGGCGGGCTGGATCCTCACACCAACCGCTACCGGCAAGAAGCACTCAGCCGGGCGCCTCCAACCCGCAGCCTGGACCAAGTGGTACAGGGCCGGTGAAGAGGGAGCGCCCGAATGAATCGGCCTCACCGAGCACGCTTCAGGGGGATGCCAAACGTGTGAGGGTCCAATCCGCTCAGGGCGAGCAGAGGACCTACGCGCGAGCCACAAAGGACATCCCGGCGCGGCTGGCCGTAGCAATCTGCCTACCTCCCCCTTCCAGAGACCTGACTAAGGAAGAGACCGCACATATAAAGACCGAACTAGAGAGCCTTATGCTGGACACGGACTCCACAGCACAGCTCCCTGCCTTCCGCGGATACCCACGGGTAGCGGAAGGCACCGTGCAGCTGTGGTGTGAGGACGACCATGCTCTGACCTGGCTGACCCACAACGTGCCCCGAATCCGACTTCCAGACACTGATCTTAACCTGACGGTGATAAGACAGTCCAACGCACCGACCCGTGTCCGAGCCTCACTCTTCGTCCCATGTTATAAAGGGGACATTGTCCGGCTCCAAAGTATTCTGACTCGTCAGAATACTTGGTATGACATAGGGAAGTGGTCGCTGTACAGGGCAACTACCGTCGGTGGTGACAACTATGGGACATATCTGACCCTAGGTGTGCCACCGGAGGAAGCTGAGAGGGTCCTAGCCCGGGAGCGTCGGATATCGTACCTTCTTGGGTTGATATACGTACGCTTCTGGCCCACGACCCAACCCCCTGACGCGACTCAACTCCCCGCCACCCTGACCGATCCCACGACGAACCTGACTGTAACGTTACCGACGTCGACGGACACAATAGACGCGGATATGGACAAGTTGGAGGAGGTCATGGCCCGAGCGGCAATGGCCGACGAAGACGAGACCATACCGCTATCATCACCTGGCTGGAACGAGCAACTTTTAGCCTCGCCACCGGGCGATCGACACGACGACCAGCACAGGGTGGAGGCAGTGGAGGGATTGTCCAATGGATCCAGCTCCGACTAACCCCACCCCACCGTCGCCATCGCCCCCCCTCAACATCATACAAGCAAACCTCCAGCATAGCCAGACTGCCACGGCTAGCTTACGCAGGGCACTGGAGGTAAAGCCCCAATCAATTGCACTGATCCAAGAGCCGTGGATCAGAAATAACAAAATATGCGGCCTCGGTAACATCGGAGGTAAGCTGATCCTAAACACACACAGCGCAGACAAGCCAAGAACCTGCGCCTACATACCACAAGGGATTCCTATCACACCCCTCACTCAATTCTGTTCTAGAGACCTAACAGCTGTCAGGCTCCACAGTGATGGTAGCGCTCCAGATGTTGTACTAGCCTCGGTGTACATGCCAGGCGAGGATGTACACTGCCCTCCAAAAGAGATGGCCGACCTGGTGCAGCACTGTGAGCGCGCCAAACTGGAACTGATCATCTGCACCGACTCGAACGCCCACCACCCTCTATGGGGCAGCGATGCACCGAACTCCAGAGGAGAGGTACTATCCACCTATTTATTCTCTACTAACCTTAACATCATTAACCGCGGCTCAGAACCCACTTGGGTCACAGTCCGAGGACAAACGATCATAGACCTAACACTCGCTACAGAAAACGCGACTAACCTTATTACAGACTGGCATGTATCGGACGAGCCATCTTGCTCGGACCATAGAAGGATATGCTTTAAAATAACTACCAATACAAAGAAACCTGCACCAAGGCGGAATCCGCGGCGCACCGATTTCCCCGGGTTTAAACGTCTCCTAGCCTCTCTATTAGATAGGCACCTATCACAGGTAACCCTAAGAGACCAAGCGCAACTGGAATACACCGTGACAAAACTATCAGAATACCTAACCGAAGCATACCATGCATGCTGCAAACTAAGAGCGCCACAAACCAAGGGCGAGAGGAACCCCTGGTGGAACGCAGAACTTAGTAAACTCAGAGATGCATTACGTAAACAATTCAACAGAGCTAAAAACACTAGACTCCCGGACGACTGGGACCTATACAAAGAAACCCAATACGCATACAAAAAACAGATTAGAACCGCCAGGAGATCAGCATGGCGGAAATTCTGTGAATCCATCGAGACAAATAATGAAGCCGCTAGGGTAAGGAAGATTCTGGCAGCAGATCAGGACCGTACTCTCGGCGCGCTGAAAAAGCCTGATAATTCATACACACTAACCGACCAGGAAACCAGTAAGGTCCTTCTCGAGACCCACTTCCCAGACTGCAGACTCCTGGAGGATGGGAGGTGGGAGGCTGAACCAGAATGGACCCCAACTGATCAGGACTGGTCCAGAGCCTGCAACATAGTAACAGAAGATCGGCTAAGGTGGGCTATTGACACCTTTCAGCCTTACAAGTCCGCGGGGCTGGATGGCATTTTCCCAGCCCTGCTGCAGTGGGGGGTGAATCATCTGATGCCAGTGCTGACGGAGATCTATCGAGCCTGCATGGCACTCAGATACATACCCCTCGCATGGCGCGAAGTGAAAGTCATTTTCATACCCAAACCTGGCAAAACCGACTATACACAACCCAAGGCTTACAGGCCTATAAGCCTCACATCCTTCCTACTGAAGACCCTTGAGAGACTCTGCGATAGACACATCCGAGACGGACCTCTTCGGGCAAAACCCCTTCCCAAACAACAGCATGCGTACACCACAGGCAGATCAACAGAATCGGCGCTGCACAGCGTGGTTTCTAAAATTGAATGCGCAGTGGACCACAAATGCTCGGCACTGGCCGCCTTCATTGACATCGAGGGCGCCTTTGACAAAACAATGTTCAATAGCATCAACACGGCGCTTGACAGACATAGCATAGACCCCACCATAAGTGGCTGGATCACAAACATGCTTAAACTGAAAGCTGTACAAGTCACAGTGAACGACACTACCAGGGCCATAGTGGCGAAAGGCTGCCCACAAGGAGGCGTCCTCTCGCCGCTTTTATGGAACCTGGTCGTCGACAACCTCATCAAAACACTCAACGATAAAGGTTACTTCACCGTAGGCTACGCGGATGACATAACCATAATAATAAATGGCACCCACGAAAATACCCTATGCAACCTTATGCGCCAAGCCTTAAAAATAGTAGAGGATTGGTGCAATAAGCACCAACTATCAGTAAACCCTACAAAGACCGAATTAGTTCTATTCACAAAGAAGAGGAAACTGCCAATTTTGCAGCTACCACGATTCTTTGGGACCACCCTAAGCCTCTCAACTGAAACCAAGTACCTGGGCATCTTCTTGGACAAACAGTTGAACTGGGCAAAACATACCAACTACATCATCACAAAAGCCAGCATATCCCTGTGGCAGTGTAAAAGACTGCTCGGCAGGAACTGGGGAATTAACCCCAAGATTACCTACTGGCTGTTCACCACGGTCATCCGGCCAATTATCACATATGGCTCACTAGTCTGGTGGCCCAGGACAGACCTGAGCACAGCCCAAAAAGATCTCGAAAAACTGCAACGGTTTGCTTGTGTAGCAATCGCAGGCTATATGAGAACTACGCCCACCGCCGCCCTACAGGCGATGCTTGGATTGCCGCCTCTGCACCTTATCGTGCGGGAGGAGGATAACAGGAACCCTGAGCAAAGACTCTAGAGTCAAACACATACGCATAAGGGAGGATGCGATCAAACGAAGACCGATGATGGCATCACCCTGCGACAGAGCCCCAAAACTACACTGTTTCCAAAAGCACTACAACATAATACTCACAGAGGAACGGTGCGACTATTCAGGCCCGTATGAGGTAAGAGTATACACCGATGGATCAAAGACCAACTCCGGAACCGGAGCTGGCGTTTTCTCACACGACCTTAACATAAACATATCCTGCCCGCTGGGAATGTTCAACACCGTCTACCAGGCGGAGTGTGTGGGCATTATACAAGCGGCGTATGCCATAGAAGCCAGGAGAGTCACGGACACTCATGTACGTATACTCTCCGACAGCGCCTCAGTTCTCCAATCCCTAGGAAAGAAACACAGTACTTCGAGATTAACACAAGAATGTCACATTGCGCTAGAACGTATAACGGTATTCAACCGCAACACAGTGACACTGCAATGGATAAAAGGACACAGCGGATCGCTGGGCAACGACGCAGCTGACGAACTAGCCAGGAGAGCATCTGGCACGTCAGTCTGGGGACCGGAGCCGATCGTGCCCATCCCCTTCAACCAACTACGCAGGTGGCTACAGGAGCTCACCCACACACAAGCGGAGAGCTGGTGGTCCTCGGCACAGGGGTGCAGACAGTCCAAGGAGGCTATGCCATCCTTGGATAGTAAGTTAACCAGGCGTTTGTTACGCCTGGACCGGACCGGCCTGCGCCTGTTGACGGGGACCATCACGGGCCACTGCTCGCTAAACAAACACTTCCACACAATAGGCATAACGGACAGCCCTCTGTGCAGGGCTTGCATGGAGGCAGAGGAAACCGTTGCGCATGTGCTCTTCGAATGCACAGGCGTCACCCACATTAGAACAGAAACCCTCGGGGCACCCAGATCCTACACAGAAATCCTAAACAGACCAGGAGATGTTATCAACTTCTGGAGGGAGGTGGGCTGGTTGGGATAACCACCAAAAACGGCCGCCATGGCCCACGCACAATGGTCCACCTGAAGGACTAATGCGGAAACCAAACCCTCTAACATAGAACATAGAACAGGGTGGAATTTTGTAATGCCACCTGGAGGGAAAGTACTCTTAGTACTGCAGATAGAAAGTTTTACTCAAAGGAAACATTCCTTTATTTTTGAATAGAAAGCAAACTGCATTCAAAGATTTTCGAAAATTCTTTTCTCCCACACCCGGGAATCGAACCGGCTAAAATCTGAAAAAAATATACCCTGTACTTTTATTGCATCGATCGTTAGGGTCAATTATAAGGATGAAATCTCTCTAACAAACATAAATTAAATGAAAGGAAAACCAGGAAATCTGAAGTTACAAATTCAATGAGTCAAGTTAAAGCTCTAAGACTAGTTACCCAAGTAACATTTTAGGTTTTAGAAAGGTTTTGAAAAGGTTCTAGAACCTTTATATGGAAATCTGCTCGTAAGTCTTAATAGGCTCAATAACGTTATATTAACCTTATATTAACCTCCTGAGTGCAAAAAGGGCCCACGTTTTAGAACCTTTCTGAGAGCTACAGCAAAACCTATAGCTCAAATCCAGAACCTTTCGAACTGCTTACACAGTACCCAATTATAACCTTCACAACCTTAATTTAACGTTAATATAACCTTGCAAGGCAGCTTTTAAGTTCTAAAGTAGTCTTGGATGTAACCCTATGACAACTTAAAACCTTTTTGATGGACATGAAAAAATACCTTTCCAGGACTCTCGGGTTTTAAAATGTTTCTGTGTAAGATTTGTTTACACAGAAAGGCCAATCGTGAATATAAATAGGTACTTATTTATAATGGCGCCACATTCCCTGACATTATACCAAGTTTCAAAATGGCTAACTACGTAGTATTTATAAAAAAATATAAGTATCTTGCTGAAGTACGGAAAATATAAAAAAATTGTGCGACTGGCACTTCATCGTGAAACTTTAGGATAATAGTGCTGTATACGAGACGGGCCTTGCGTTAGTTTATAATTTTGAAGATATTTTAATGAAATAAACATTATAAAATTATACGGTTGGTGGTAAGTTGCATTAGAAATAAAACTTCTGTTCATCTAAAAAACATATATTGTAAATGGTATAGCACAAGTTACTTAATTTAGCCTTATTGAATTAAAATATTGCCTTTTGGTACGTTTTTTTTTTAATTCAGTGAAAAACAATGGCTGGCGTTAGGAAATTACTAGAAAGCATTAAAATTAACCTTTTCAGAACTGTTACAGCTAAAAGCTCTTAATTTTTGCCAAAATAAGAGCTAAAGGTAATCTCGCAGAGCTACTCAAAACGCATAGGCGGTTTTCGCAGCTTTAAGGCAATCGCCAGGAGTAGTTCAAGACTTGCTAGTCGCGAAAACAACCCCTGCGCACAATTAGTTGCTTTTAAGTTTTGGTTGAAGGAGGGCGTGCGTTCCGGTTCAACAAGAGTGCTGAACAAACAGCTACAGGCTGCTCTAAGAGTGCAAGTAAGTTCCTATTTTTTTTAAATAATTGTTTGTTAGGTACAGTTTAACTAACTTATCGCTACCCTTACCTACCTATGTCGACAATATGACCGATGTTATTCGACAGTAACTGTAGCCGAGGTATATTCTAACTGCAAACAGACTGTAGGTATGTACTTATTTTAGTATTTTATCCATACAATGTGCACTTTACACTCGCACACAAAGACCAGCACCAAATCAAGCAAACAAAAAAAAAACTAAACCAAAATCGTTCGATATAGACTGGCTGTTACGACTCGATTACTAAAATATATTATAAACGTACCTACATGAAGAATGACGTCGTAAGTTAGTTTACTTAGTTAGTTTGCTAGATTTAATACTTGTCATTGTGTGTGAGTGCACGTTGTAAACTACTAAAGTGAGTAATACCTATAAGTAGGTAGCCCGAAACTCTCCAGCTTTATCCATCAAAACATACCTACTCCTACCTTAAGCAGCTACTCTGCCTAGCACGGCCTGATTTACCCACAGGCTAATAAGGCTACAGCCTAGGGCGCAAGGACCGAGGGGTCACCGCCGGGCGCGGCGCTGAGTTGAGACTTACTTACATGATAATATTTGGTAGGTACCTAAGTTTTATGAAAATACGTGCGTTAAAATAAAATTCCTACGTGCGCTCTCACTCACACTAACCCCCACACCCGGCTTCGGCGGCACGGCCGCGCCACGCGCCACGTTCATTGCACAGCAAGTTTAAACCGGTTTTTTCGTAGTATAAAGGGTGTAAAATACCTCTTAACGAAGCCGAAAGGCACTTGTTCTCCTCGTCATTGCGATAATTTTTTTTGTTTTACACCATACCTGGGAACCTTCTAGTTACAGAGATATTGGGGTTCAAAGTTCCAACTTTTTGACAACTTTTTTTTAAAATACAAGTTTTTAATGTAAGATTTTTACTTTAAACACCTCCACGACCCCCGTACTATTCAATCCATCCATCAGCACAATGTTTTGAGTGCGTTACATTGAGTTCTACCATAAAACATAATTTTTCACCCTAAAAAAAGTCGTTTCCCAGCAATAATTTTTGCGTAAAGTTACTTAGTTTGATGTACAGAATGCTTGGTTGACGGCTTCGTGATGAGGTGGTTTACACCCTGTATTGTTTTGAATATGCAGCAACGTTTTTCGTGTAGGTATTTTTACTTCTGTCTGTTCCGATAAAAGCCGCGAAATGCCGAGCGGTAAACTCTAACTCTCTATTCATAAACAACTAAAACATAATGTAATTAAAATAGTGTTTTGTTTTCTTCTTTCAAACTCAAATCATAGGTACTTAATTCTAAAGAAATTGTTAAAACACTATTTTAACTTTGTAGAGCGTTTTAGTTTTTTTTTATGAATAGGAGTTAATACGTAACTGTATCTTATCGGCTCTTTCATTAATTTAAATTTGTGTTTTGTTTTCAGTATGGCTTACAAGATCGTCCAAACCATAGAGAATGGAAAAATATGCCTTTCCGTTATACCCAACAACTGGGAGAAAGAGGGCACTCTGTCTTGGCCCCCAAGGTCAGAAGCCAGTAGCATGTTGGATGAAAATTCTGTCCCTGGAAAAAATTGGTCGACCTTTCCGTGTATCATCATAAGGATATGCAACACATATAAGGCGGCTCGTCTGGAACTCAAGGCCATGGAAAATGTGACCGACACGGAAGAAGAAGTCACTCAAGTCATTCAACTTCCACAAGAAAACGATGTTGTTTTGAATTTAAACCACATAATGCAACTTGATGACAATATAGTGACACCAATTACTGTGACCACAAGTGACAATGCGATGGTAAGCTTTTCATTAACTTTACAAGAATTTTTACATGGATTGCATTTATAGGTGAATATCAAAATGGCTGCAGAAAAAAATGTCAATTATATCACTGGTGCTAATAGGTATAAATGTGCGCCATGCTGACATTGCTTTTTATTTTTCAGATGGACCTTTCCCTCAATGATGTCAACGCTTCATTTTTACTGAAAAATGATAACGATGAAGTGGTGAAAAATCAAACAAAAATATTAGAAATACTTTAAGATGTGCAAAACACCCAAAAAAAAATATTGCAACAACTCGCTAAACACGATGTACAGTACAACGACTATTTGATATTTTCGCGTCGCGTCGCGTCGTATTGCCGCGTTTGTCGTACACCTAGAACAACGAGTGACGGTCGCCGACGGTCGCTGACGGTCGCGATCTGTAAGAGCCAGAGCCAGAGTTTACCAGTCTTCTTACACACACTTCCCACACTTCCTACCTTAATAAATAATAAAAATAATAATAACTTACCGATGTATTTATTATTCGTAAGAAATTTTTACGCACTTTACGTTTAATATTTCCACTCCGTTTTTTTGATATCACCCTGTGTAGATCTTGCAAGACAACGTAGGTAATGCTTTGAAGTCGCGGAGACAACTGATATTTTTTGAGGATGCCTCTAAAGCTTTAAAATATTCTTGTAGGACGTTTATCATGCTTTCAGCTCATAAAAAATAGCTTATTGGTTTGAGTTATCACCACGCACTCCTAATTTGTTTGCCTAGACACTCTAAAACAGCCTTCAGGTTTGAGGTAGGTTTTAAAAATTACTTATAAGCAATTTCAACATTCCATAACTTTATGGTCATATCAAAGTTAAAAATTAAACCTTTAGATCTCATTTCAGCATAATGCTAGCCTTTTCAGAACTTAATCAGGAGTCTACGACAACTATAAGATCCTAGGACTATATGCTCTTGAAACACAAGTCAAAATAACGTTAATGTAAACTCTTGTCAGCGGCTCCAAGGTTGTAATAAAAAACAACTAGTTTTAAGACCTATTAATCATTCTCAAGTACTTAATATGACCAGATAGCAAAACATTAACCTATTTACGGCCTTTAGAAAACCTAAAGGTATTTTTTGCAACCTAGGCCCGAATGAAATGTTACTTGGGTAACTAACATCCATCTTTTGTAATGCAGACTCCTTTGCGACATACTCGTAGCTGCGTGTATGAGGTAATTTAAATATGGAATGTTAGATTAAAATTTAAAATTAGATTGTCATAGTTGTTATTCACATTTGATTGTTTTTACAACTCATTATTGCTGAAGTTGGTTTCGTCAGACCATACAATGTTACTCAAAAAATTAGGGTTTCGGTCAATTTCTCCAAGCATGTTTTCACAAAATTGTAATCGTCTGTCACGATCCCCAATATGCAATTTTTGCACCAACCGACCTTCACGATAGCATCTTATACTTTTTCAGCACTTTAAGTACGCGAGTGTGGGTTGTTCCTAATTCATCGGCAGCATCTCTACTTGAAGCCTTTGGAAACGATTCAAAGTATGTTAAAACATCTAGTTCAAAATCGAAATAGTTTTGCTGAATAGTTTGCCGTCTCTTCTTGAAACCACTCGTATTCTTTAAATTTTCTACCATTCTTTTCAATACGAACCGAGTTGGTGCCTGTCGGTCTTGATATCTCTCTCCATACCACCGCAGAGCTAGATTCACGTTTTTGTTATTTAAAAAATAAGCTTCCATTAAATCAAACTGTTCTTGATAAGCCATTTTCACCGTGAGACAAAATGTGAAATGAGTTGTAAAAACAATCAAATGTGAATAACAACTATGACAATCTAATTTTAAATTTTAATCTAACATTCCATATTTAAATTACCTCATACACGCAGCTACGAGTATGTCGCAAAGGAGTCTGCATTACAAAAGATGGATGTTAGTTAACTAGTCTTAGAGCTTTAACTTGACTCATTGAATTTGTAACTTCAGATTTCCTGGTTTTCCTTTCATTTAATTTATCATGTTTGTTAGAGAGATTTCATCCTTATAATTGACCCTAACGATCGATGCAATAAAAGTACAGGGTATATTTTTTTCAGATTTTAGCCGGTTCCATTCCCGGGTGTAGGAGAAGAGAATTTTCGAAAATCTTTGAATGCAGTTTGCTTTCTATTCAAAAATAAAGGAATGTTTCCTTTGAGTAAAATTTTCTATCTGCAGTATTAAGAGTACTTTCCCTCCAGGTGGCATTACAAAATTCCACCCTGTATATTTGGAATTCGATCAACCAACTAGGCTGAAAAGTAACACATGTATTGACAACTTTGTACACGTTACCCCAGCAGGAAATGTTTTTGTGAGATAACTAAAAAACTATAAGTGCAACAAATTTAAAAATGTGCGCAACAATTACAGAAGCTGGGCAACTAATTGTCTGTATGTTGGCGCCACTATTTCCGGTGACTAAAAATAGCGCCAGTATGACGAGTCAAGCGACGCACTGTGGGGTCCAGTGCTGCCATCTGTGCCGGACCGGACGTTAGAACGTTGCTGGCGAGGGATTGGCTGTTTGCATCGGCTGACGTCATTCGGGTGGGGGGTACACCTAGTATTTAAAAACCCCGAGCTCAGTGGGCGCACTCACTTGCCACCCGCGTTTTGTCGTAGAAACAACACGTGCATTGTAAATTGCATTGTCGCATACTTATTGTAATTTATTAATTGGTCGTGAATTAAAAAGTGATTAAGTGTATTGTCTATTTATTCATTTATTCTTACTCAAAGAAGATTAAACTTACATCAGAAGTGCTTCGAATTCAAGCCTACAAATGGGCCGAAAGTCACGTGCCCGTCAACGGGAACGAAAAAGGAGGAAACGTACAAAATCTTCATCATCGTCAAGCAGTAAGTCCAGTAGAAGCTACACGCCTTCACCCATTCGTAAAAAAGTAAAAAAATCAGTCGATAGTCAAGTAGCGGGTTGCTATAGTATGGTTTTGAACTCAATGGTTCCAGAATTTGACCCTCTTACAGATAAAGTAAATAATTGGCTCAATATTGTTGATTTGCATGCTAAAACATTTAATTGGAATGATCAGGTTATAATTTACCAGGCTGTCAATAAATTGAAAGGAACGGCAAAAACGTGGTATGACTCGTTTTTAAAAAATGAGAGTTGTTGGTCTAGTTGGAAATGGAAACAATGGCGAGATAAAATATCGTTTACATTTCAAACAAAACGTAACATGTTCGCGTTGCTTAAAGAAATAATTGATAGTAAACCTTTAGCACAGCAACATTTGTATGAATTTTTCTTTCAACAAAAATGTAAAATTGATAAGTTAAGTGTGAATTTTACTGATCGAGATATTATTTCTATCATTACGGGCAACATCGGCGATCCTAACATAAGTGCGTCGGTAGATGCCGGAAGTATAAATACGACGGACTACTATACGAGACGCACGCGCGAACGCTAAGCAAACTTATACGAATACCCCCAGCCCTAATAAAAATGTCTAAGTGTGATATTTGTAAAAAAAATATAACAAAAACTTCACCGGGGTTAGAGTGCAGTAAGTGCGAGCGGATAGTACACCTGAATCCAAAATGCACAGGATTAACTAGCAAACAGATCGCTGCATTAAAAGCTGCATCCAGTCTGGAGTGGACATGCCCCGAATGCCACCAAGAATCCCCGAGACGTAACTCATCCATCATTTCACCTGAAGATGACGATGAAGAGGAGGATACGCCCGTCCAAATAAATGCAAAAACTTTATTAAGCAATATCACTAAAGAGGTTGAAAAAGCCATTAAAAGTGAAATGGCACAACTAAGCGATTCCTTGCAGTTCCATAGCGACAAACTTGATGAAGCAATGGAGTCCATGGAAGCTTTTAAGCAGACTATAAAGGCTCTCGAACGTAAGAATGCGGAACTAATTAATAAAAATAATAACATGGAAACCCGTGTAGGTGCCTTAGAACAACGGCTGCATGAAATTGAACAAGAGAAGCTTGCAAAATACGTGGAAATCGCAAATGTCCCAACTCAAAATAATGAAGATGTCAGACTTCTAGTGGATAAAATTGCAATTAAACTGAACCAGTCGAAAGAAACGATCAAAAGTGCACGAAGACTCCATGGATGGAAAGATCAGTCGGCCAACATACTAGTGGAGCTCAAAGACGAAGAAGTCCAAGAAAACTGGATTATTGCCGCCAAAAGTGTAAAGCCAACTGTTTCCGATGTAATTCCTAGCGAAGAAAATAACAAATCTGTCGTATATTTGAGAGAAGCCATGACTAAACATCACAAGCAACTATTCTGGAATGCCAAGCAGGAGCTGAAAGTCAATCACAACTACAAGTACGTTTGGTTCAAAAGAGGACTGGTCAAAGCTCGCAAGGAAGACGGCGAAAAAGTGTGTATCCTACGCACCATGAATGATATACGCGGATTAGCTATCAACAAGGAGTAAGACGGCACGACATCGCAAGTAAATATAAATCAAATCATTATACGAATGTCATAAATATCCAAAAATGGCGAATTCCTTTAATGATATTAATGAGATGAATGACTGTATAAATGTAAATGATTTCATAAACTGTACCCCTAACAATCAACTTAATCTATTGTGTATGCATATTAATATTCGCTCAATAATCAAAAACTTCTCCGCATTAGAACAAATGATTCTTATCTCAAAAAAATGTATTGATGTCATTATTCTAACTGAAAGTAATATATCAGAAAACTTAAGTGTTTTGTATCAAATAACCGGGTACCGAATGTACACAGCCTTACGTAAGTCTCGAAGAGGTGGTGGCATTATAGTGTATGTGAATAATAAACATAAATGTAACATCATTAATATAAAAACTATACACTTTGAAAGTGTATTCTGCACAATCACCACACATTCTAACTATACTGCGAACCTGTGTGCGGTATACCGACCACCAAGTTCTAGTAAAATTCTATTTATTGACGAACTACAAACTACGCTGCAACAATTCACTAAAAACACAGAACTATACTTGTTGGGAGACACTAACATAGATTTAAAAACGGATAACCCTGTAAGGCATAAATACAATAACATGTTATGTAGCATGGGCCTTTTGTGCGGGATCACTGAACACACTAGAATAGCAACATGTAACGAAAAAATAAGTAAATCTTGTATTGATCATATTTATGCTCGATCCCGTACACAAGACCTATTTACGGCAACACTCGGTACCACACTGGCTGACCATCGCGCTGTGATGCTCGCATGTTCTGGCGTGCAAATACAGGATGTCCTTAAATACAAGACCTGCATAAATAACCAGCAACTCATTAAATGTTTCGATGAAATCCAGTGGGAAAAATCACAGGATATAAAATGCCCAATAACCCTATATAACTTCATGCTTACACAGTTCAATGAATGTTATAAAAAATCTGAATATAAAATCAAAGTC
Organism: Atethmia centrago; assembly: GCA_905333075.3. Classification (NCBI taxonomy): domain Eukaryota; kingdom Metazoa; phylum Arthropoda; class Insecta; order Lepidoptera; family Noctuidae; genus Atethmia; species Atethmia centrago. The sequence continues at coordinate 14,930,659 of HG995393.1, forward strand.
AAAAGCAGATCATCACGTAGTAAAAATGAATGGATAAATAAAAAAATAATCAACGCCTGCGAACATCGGGACAAGTTATTCATGAAATGGATAAAAGACTCTAATAACGTAATCTTAAAACAAACATATAATAAATCAAGAAACTATGCAAATATTTTAATACACAAAACTAAAAACAATAATATAAAATCTGAAATTTCATCAAATAAGAACAATATTAGACAGCTGTGGCAAATTCTTAATCGAATAACAGGTAGAATAAAAAACTCCATTGATGATGCTATTGAGAATTCATTTAATAAAACAAGTTTATCTTCTAAGGATATTGCTAATAATTTTGCACACACTTTTGATAAAAGCGTGAAACAAATTATTCCTAAATGCTCAAAACCACTGTTAAATAAAACAGAGTACACAACTCCAGCTAACGTTACTATGCGTGTAAAGCCTGCAGAGCCTGACTCAGTTAAAAAAATTATTATGTCTTTGAACAATAATAAAGCCCCAGGAATAGATGGAATTAGAGCCATAGATATCAAAATGTTGTGTACGAAAATCACCTCAGTGATTTCTAACTTAATTAATTTATGCATACAAACATGCAAGTATCCATCTACACTTAAAACAGGGATTGTCAGACCGATTCATAAAAAAGGAAGCAGGCTAGATTACAAAAACTACAGACCTATTACTATATTGCCTACAATTGATAAAATAATAGAAAAATTTATTTGTAAACAAATACACGAATTTTATGAAAAACATAAAATACTAACAGACAAACAATATGGCTTCCAACCAAAAAAGAATACCACTCAGCTGCTATCAAGGTTCACAGATAGTATTCATAAACACTTAGATGAAAAAAAGCACATTCTAGTTGTATTTATAGACTACAGCAAGGCATTTGATACACTCAGACATGACCGACTACTAGAGTGTCTTCAGGACAGCGGAATTAGAGGCAAACTACTTGATTGGTGCGGAAACTATCTTGATGACAGAAAATACATGGTCAGAGTCAGTGACGCGACTAGTGAACCAGTCATCGTAACGGAAGGAACGGCGCAAGGCTCGGTCCTTGGGCCACTGCACTACCTCACTTATGTTAATAGCCTAGTTAATGTGATAAAAATGTGCGTAATGTATCAATTCGCCGACGACACCTGCCTTATAGCCGCTGGACATAGTGTTAGTGATGCCCAAAAGCAACTACAAGAGGACTTTGATTTGCTAACTAAATGGTCCCATGACTCTGGCTTAGCATTAAACGCTAGTAAGACCAAATTAATGTACATCAGTTCGAGTCAAAATAGAAGCTCTGTCTTGCCTAAACTAACAGCACACTGCCATGAGTGTTTGCATGACAACTGCCGTAATAAAGTAGCCAAGCCTTGCAGTTGTGACGCCATAGATCTCGTGGAGACCCAAACATACCTAGGGCTTACCATTGATAGCCGACTTAATTGGAAGGAACACATTAATGGGGTGTGTGATAAACTGAGATGTATGTTAGCAAAATTCGCTATTATAAGATGCAAAATTCCATATCAAACACTGTTAACGCTTTACAAAGCCCTGGCTGAATCAACGATATCCTATGGCCTGTCGAGCTATGGTAGGACATATAAAACTCACCTAGATCAAATTTACGCACTTCAACTACGTATATTAAAAGCAATTGTCCCGCATAACATTAAGAAGAAGTACAAGAATGACTACGGTAAATTATTTGAATTCTGTAAAATAATACAAATACATGAAAAAATAAAATTTACATTATTAAAAGAAGAATTTTTTAATGAAAATCTTAAGAAAACAAAAATCATAAATAATAATGAAATTAATACCCGTAGTGTCATCAATGCTAAGTTGTTGCTTCCTAAGTACAACAATTTACACGGCAAGAGATCGTTAAAGTATATAATACCATATCTTATTAATCAACTACCTATATCATTGAGGGACAAAATAACTGCTAAAAACATAAAGTACAAATTAAAGGAACATTTCTTACTTTATATTAAGTGAATAAATGTTATAAATGAATATAGTTAAATAGTAAATAAATAAACATAATAGCCAACGATACCATTGGAAAATTAACTATTACTAATAATAATATACTTTTAGGAACAACCTGTATCAAACTAAATCACATTCCTCCACCACTTTTTGTCTTAAGGACGGTCAGATTGGTCATCGATGTTCGCTCGTAAGTAATAGATAAATATTTCGCTAATTACCCACGATGTTGTTTTTGTTACTGTATCATTTTATGATTATGAACTTAAGTTTGTTTTGATTGTTTAAATTATGTGGTCGATGATTTTGGTGCACGGTAAAACTCTAATGAGTTTATGTTTGCATCAACTTATTATGTATAAAGATGTAAGTACTGAATGAATGAATAAATAAATAAATAATAATAAATAATGCGACCAACTTGCATCTTTTCTACATGGTCGTTTAAGTAGTTCTCATAATACGAATCACGGCGCTGTCAGTGAACATAAGGTGTCTCAATCCTCATCTAAACGAATCGATCTAGGAAATTTATTGAAATCGGAACAGTCGAGTCGTATTGCTGTGTCAAATCAAAGTTTAACAGCTATCAGAACCACAAAGCAGATAACTTGTTTCGGATGTGGGGGTAATCACAAACGTAATGAGTGTACAGAAATTTGTAACTATTGCAGTAAGAAGGGACATTCAGAAAACTATTGTCGAAATAAAAAATCTGACGAAGTTAAAAAAGAAGTAAAATTTGTAAAGTCTGATGAAAATCAAAATAAATTTAATAAAATTGCCTGTATAGGGGGCTCTTCCCAAAAAGTTTTTATTGATATGGGCAGTGATTGTTCCATAATAACGTCAGATTTAGTAAAACAATTAAAGTTAACAAAATTAAAGTTGGCTATACCGGTACAATTGCAGGGATTCTCGAAGTGTTCTGTGGTTTTGGTAGAAGATTACGTAACGACTTCTCTAATTTTAGACGGTATAAAATTCGAAAGTGTAGACTTCTATATTATTGACGTGTTATCGGGTTGTGACGTCCTGATAGGGCGGAATGTGACCGAAGATACGTCAGTTATGTATATGAGAATTGGAAATCAACTGACTTTTCAGAAAACCGTGAATGTGTCTGCAGTTTTCTCTAGTGAAGTAGAATTCAATGTACCGGATAAATATCAAGAGGATTTAAAGGATTTGTTTAAAAAATATCCCGAAACAATCGCGGCTGATTTAAGTTCTTTAGGTAAAGTTAAAGATTTTAAAATTGAGATTGAACTTGAATCGAACAAGCCTATATACACCAGACCATACAGGTTATCAGAGCCTGACAGGACATTGTTACGTAATATAATTGACGAGCTGCTAAAAAATAACATAATTCGCGAAAGCAAGTCCCCATTTGCTAGTCCTGTACTATTAATAGAAAAAAAGGGGGTGAAAAGCGTCTATGCGTGGATTACAGATCATTAAATAAAATATCTATTAAAGAGAAATACCCTATGCCACGCATAGAGGACTTGTTAGATAGATTAAAAGGGTGCAAGTATTTTACCAGTTTAGATATGAAGAGTGGTTATTATCAGTTATTTGTAAATGAGAATTCAATAGACAAAACTGCATTCATAACGGAAGATGGACATTACGAGTTTTTGCGTATGCCATTTGGGCTGACAAATGGACCATCGGTTTTTCAACGCATGATGAACCAGATTTTGGGTAACTTACGTTTCAAAAATGTCATTGTTTATTTAGATGACGTATTAATCGTATCAGAAACCGTTAAAGAAAACATCAACACTCTGGAATTGGTACTTAAAATATTTAAAGAACACGGTTTGACTCTTAACATAAAAAAATGTTCTTTCTTTTTAACTGATATCACGTTTCTTGGATATGAAGTAAATGGTAATGGTATCAAACCCACACCAAAGAAAATTGATGCTATAAAGCAGTTCCCAATACCCAAAACGGTTCATCAGCTGCGTCAGTTCTTAGGCTTAGTTAATTATTTCCGTAAATTCATTAAGGACTGTGCAATACTAAGTAGCTCTCTTACAAAATTATTAAAAAAAGGCCAAAAGTGGCAATGGACAGACGAACAAGATCGTACGGTAAATTTATTAAAGGAAGCCTTAACTTGCGATTCAATCTTGGCTCTCTTTGACCCTAAAAAAGAAACCATACTTTATACAGATGCAAGTAGGGAGGGGGTAGCTGGAATTATGATACAAGTGCATGAACATGGTGAGCGACCGGTATACTACTATAGCAGGCAAACGACCAATGAGGAAAAGCGTTACGTCCACTCGTTTGAACTCGAGCTTCTTGCTATTGTGGCGTCACTTCAAAAATTTCGTTTATATTTGCTGGGCCGTAAGTTTAAATTAATTACGGACTGTAATGCCGTCAGATACTCGCTTACAAAAAAAGAAGTGTTGCCACGAATAGCCAGGTGGGTGCTCCTGACTCAAGAATTTGACTTTGAGATTTGTCATAGACCCGGCGCTAAAATGCAACATGTTGATGCACTTAGCAGAAACCCTTCCTATAGTGGTGAGCTTTGTGAAAAACAAATAGTAATGTCGATCTCCGAAGCTGACTGGCTTTTGACTGTTCAGGAACAAGACCCAAATTTAGTTAAAATCAGAGATATTTTACTATCAGGAGAGGCCGATGCGAATCGGAATGTTTTTAACGAGTACGAATTGCTCGGAAACAAAGTCTACCGTCGCACTGAAATAGGACGTAGGTGGGTTGTACCAAAAAATTGTATCTGGCAAGTAATAATGTACAATCATGACAAGATAGGTCACTTCGCTGTAGACAAAACATTGGAAAGAATTAAACATAAATATTGGTTCCCTAAAATGAAAAAAACAGTAACTAAATACATAAAAAATTGCTTGCACTGCTTATACAATAAAAACAAAAGTGGTAAAAAGGAAGGTCAGTTGTTTCCAATTCCAAAATATGCTCGCCCCTTTCATACCCTCCATATGGACCATGTGGGTCCATTTGTAAAATCATCAAAGGGCAATTGTCATATTCTGGTACTTGTTGATGCGTTTACAAAGTTTGTCTTTATATTTCCGGTGCGTGACACAAGCACTGCTTGTGTCATAAAAGAATTAGACCACTTGTTTAAGATTTTTGGCAATCCGCAAAGACTTATTACTGATGCTGGTCCTGCTTTTACGGCAAAAGCATTTCAAACATATTGTGACAGCAAAAACATTCGTGTACACACTATAGCAACTGGCATGCCGAGATCGAACGGACAAGTCGAACGCTACAATAAAACAATAGTAGAGGCCTTGCGTTCATTGGGTGCAGATAACGACTACACACACTGGGATGATGTTTTAACGTGTCTACAACAAGGTATGAATAGTACATTGCAGAAAACCATCAATGCAGTTCACAGTGAATCATTTTTTGGGTACCGCCTTAGAACAGAGAGCGACATATTTTTACCCGAACAAGAAGAAATTATAGATGTCACACAGCTACGACAGAATATCGACACACGAATAAAACGAGATGCTAGAAATCAAAAAGAAAGTTTTGATGCAAAACGTCGTGTGGCCAAACAATATGAGATTGGAGACTTGGTTCTCGTAAAGGTGTCTAGCCAGACTGGTAATGGCAGCAGTACCAAACTCCTTCCGGTGTTCAAGGGCCCTTTCAAAGTTACAAAAATACTCGGGAAAGATAGATACCACATAGAAGACATAATAGGCAGCGAGCGATCACACAAGAAATATTCTGGTACTACCTGTGTAGAAAACATGAAACCATGGATTAAGATAACCGATTGGGATGAGGATGTTGGCGTGGTTGGTATGTACAAAATACTAATTTAATAAAACATCAAAAGGTAAAATTATTGTTTACTTATAATTTAAAACTTGTAAAAAGTAATTGCAGAAAAAATATTTTGTTCCGCAATCATTACTTTACCTAATAACACTTTCATAAAAATGTTTGCTATTGTAATGACGTTTTCACTACAGAAACAAGTGAGGTTCGACCTTGAGCTTGTTGTGGGCGAAAATGTGGTTCATGCAAATAAAAGTGGATGAACTGGAAAGCTTCGGCTATCATGTGGACTGTGAGTCTGAGCATGGTGGTTCGAAGTCAGGGATCACACTTTTGCATGTGCTATTCATTGGCTCAGTGGTGGGAACTCATTCAACATAAAGTAACATAATACCTATTATAGTCATCAAAACTAATAAATGTTTATTCTTGCAATTGCAGGTGACGGTGTGTCTAGGGACAGACACAGTTCAGGAGGGCCGGATGTTGGCGCCACTATTTCCGGTGACTAAAAATAGCGCCAGTATGACGAGTCAAGCGACGCACTGTGGGGTCCAGTGCTGCCATCTGTGCCGGACCGGACGTTAGAACGTTGCTGGCGAGGGATTGGCTGTTTGCATCGGCTGACGTCATTCGGGTGGGGGGTACACCTAGTATTTAAAAACCCCGAGCTCAGTGGGCGCACTCACTTGCCACCCGCGTTTTGTCGTAGAAACAACACGTGCATTGTAAATTGCATTGTCGCATACTTATTGTAATTTATTAATTGGTCGTGAATTAAAAAGTGATTAAGTGTATTGTCTATTTATTCATTTATTCTTACTCAAAGAAGATTAAACTTACATGTAAGATTTAAATGACTATTTTCGACATTATTTTGCTGGGGTAACGCTCACACCATGTAACAACCGAATAACGTATGTAACAATCGAAATAGGTACCTCGTGTGTAGACACCTTTACCGACCCTTATTTTACGATGTTTTCGAAACAATAGAGATGCACAATGAACGCACAGGTGCGGCGTGCCGCGCTACAAGAAAGTTACGTAAATTGTATGGACGCGCCGCCAGCACATGGTAAAAGTTCGAAAAAAGCATTTTAATTACATTTGCCTACTTTGTGTTTCCATTTAGTTTTGTAATTGTAAATATATTTTTTTTTTATATAAACAAATAAAATACTTTGTCAATTGAATAGTAAGTGTCCAATAAAAATGCGTGTTGTTTTTTGATTGGTAGATTTAATTAAAAAAACATGTTTATGTTTGAACAACAAACTCGTAGGAAGTAAAGTTAGGTTTGTTTTCCAAATCATCTCGACGTATCAGTTGCAACCATTGAAGACGTCTGAAAAAAAATCCTTTTATAGGGAAAAAAATTCCGCTGTCGCCTTACTGCCACGTTACAGAACTCCAATCCTTACAAACTGCAACACCTACCTATTCAACTAAAATGCAAGAAACAGCTGACTAGTAATTTTAATAACTCTTATTAACGTCTCTATAAATTAGGTACCTACAACCTCGAAACAAAAATTCTTTGGTCACCAATGCCAAGCGGAACAGCTGGCTACGAATGTTTTAAAATCACAACCCTCTCAAACATCTAAATATTCTGTGAATATTTCATGAGTCTAGCTATTGTTGTTGTTATTAATACCGAGAAAAAAAAAAACGGTTTTTAGTTATATATGTTATTATAGCAGCAGCAGAAATACTTAATCTGAGAAAATTTCAGATACAACTACACACAGACGGTCAAATTATTTTTTTTTTGTATTTTTCATACACACAGTACAATAAACAACTATTATTAATAATAAAATACCACGTCTTTACTTTAATTATACAAACTAACAAAACAAAACACACATGCCCCGAGGTTTAAAAACAAGCGTACCAACCGTATCATGATTCATGAACCGCCTTTATCTAATTATTACACTTGTGTCAATCACTTTCCTTTACTCTATTCACTTTATTTATTAATCCAGACATCTTTTTTTTTCGGGAGATTAAAGGAAATACTTGTCCATTAAAAGACACACATTATGTACCTACCTTTAAGCAAAATTATTTTAGTCTTACCTTTCAGTTTCCAGGTAATCTAAAAAAGTTATCTCTGGATGCGTTATTGATGAATTCATGCAACCAAAAACAGCACAATATATCCTACTCGTATGTACTTTAACCCTTTATAAGGCACAGAAAACTGCTAAGGGTATGGAAATAAAAAATTGATAAATATGATAACTAGGACCTCTTTATTAAGAATATGAGTTTTTTTTTTTTATGTTTTTTTTAAACATGGTGTCCATTATTTGGCCAGAGCCTTACTAGGGCTTATGGAATTCGGCAAAGCATGGAACCACACACAAGGTTATTGCTAACAAACTGTCAAATCACAGAGTACAAAAACTGAATTTGACTGACGTTTCATTCAGCCGCAAAAATTTAAAAAGTATGGTGTCCAAAATATGGACAGAGCCTTATAAAGGGTTAACTTATTTTTAGTGAAAAAACCGCGCGGTTTTTGTTAAAAAAAACAACACACCGTCCGTTCGTCACTGCGGCACAGTCGCGTAGAGGTGGGTAACTCCGGTGGTACTGATCCAAAGGTGCCGGTTCCGAACGCGGATCCGGAAACCTTATTGACTCCTCACAATCCTTATCGGCACCGCGGTACCAAATGAATCCGGTCCCGAGAGACGGAGCGGCGGAGCGGCGGAGCGCAGGTTCGGACTCGTTCACTTAATAAACTTATCACTACTCGCTCACTCGCTCACTCAGTGACTCGGTGCGTCGTGAGTCGTGTCGATGCCTATTGCCTACTACTGGTTTGGTTGGTAGACAGACAAGACACGGACACGAAACAACATGATAAGCGTCCTTGGTACTATGAAGTTAGAGTTCAAAATTGTCCAAGAGCTGACGATTTGACAAACATAATAAACATTACGGTGCGCTCTTATTTCTATTGCATTAGAGTTTAATATGGATTGACTGGCACGCATAAAGCACGCATGTTTTTTGTGTTATTGTTGTAGTGTAGTCGCTTATAAGAGTGACCACGCTTTTACTAATATCTATTCTATTATATTAGATATTCTTCTGCCAACTTTAACATTTTACTGTCGTATTTATTTTTATTTTGGGGAAAGGAATTGAAATGGATATAATAAAATTATGATTGTAATTATATTTTATTGAAAACAAGATAGTTTATTAAACTTTTTAGCTATGATCCCGTAGGTACGTTATAGATTCCAATAAAAGTAGTAACGGTAAGTATGGTCACCCGATTTTTATTGTAGGTACCGATGCACTAGCGGAAATTTTTATATTTTCAAATATTTTGCGAGTAATGTATTTTTTTTAAATGTTAGTTTTCAAAACAGCATTATCCCGTACGCGCGTGTTTTATTTTGCTGTACCTACTTTTGTTTCATAAATACTGAGTTATTTCTGAATAATATAAGTTGAGTGCAGTTTAGTAAATATATTTAGTTCATGGACTTGGTTGGTCTAATGTGTCTGTAAATATATAACGCTAGTTAAAACTGTTGTAAATAGACTTAGTGAACTTAGTTTAAAAAAGAGCTTGTCAAAAAGACTATATAATAGAACTAAGCACCTCATCAGTTGATTTTTTGTGAAAGTCAACAATGAGTGATCGAGTGCAATTAAGAAGAAAACGAAGTCCGGTTTGGGATCATTTTACTCAAATAGACGAAAAAAAGGCAAAATGTGTGTATTGCTCCCAAATACTTAGTATATCGATGGGATCGTCTGGAAATTTAATGAGACACATGGGACGTAAGCATCCCACAATTAGCATTGTAGCGGAGAGACAAGCGAGACAACCCACTGAACCCACTTCAGCTTCTACAGTAACAAATCCTGAATGTATGAACAGGGAACAAACCCACACTGACTCTACGGCTCCAGTCCCAAGCACATCAGCTCAAGTTGACCCGTCGCCAACTGCCTCCACTCATTTAAATAATATAGCCCCGACAATTACAGATTATTTTATTCAAAAAAAACCGTTAAGTGTAAGAAAATCGGCTGAACTTGATCGCCAGCTTGTTAAAATTATATCAAAAGAGTACCAACCTTTTAGACTTGTTGAAGAAGTAGAATTTAAAAAATTTGTGGAAATGTTGAATCCGAATTATAGCTTGCCTACAAGAAAAACATTATCAAACAGCCTCTTGACTAAATATTATTGCGAAGTGCAATCATGTGTAAAAGAAGATATCTTAAAGGCACAAGCAGTGTGTATTACAACAGATGGATGGACTTCTATGAATAATGATTCATTTATTGCGGTCACAGCCCATTTTATTGATGACAAAACAATTTTGAAAAATTATGTTTTAGACTGTGTGCAATGTTCAGGTAATCACACGGCCAGTAATTTGACTTCTTTTTTGAAATCTGTTTTCCAAGAATGGAATATAGAAGATAAAATTGTAGCTATCGTCAGCGACAACGCCGCGAACATATTAGCAGCTGTAAGAAATGGAAATTGGCAATCAATTGGCTGTTTTGCCCATAAGATAAATCTTATATTGCAGGATGCCCTGGGCACTAAATCTTCAGAGCCTATTCCCAACACAATTGGCGAAACTATATCTAAAGTGAAAAGTATAGTGCAATATTTTAAGAAAAGTGCTCAAGCAAAGGCCAAATATATAGAAATGGCAAAAAATATGGGTACACCAGAACTTAAATTAAAACAAGACACACCTACCAGGTGGAATAGTACGTATGAAATGCTAGATAGAGTTCTCAAAGTAAAGGAATGCCTAATTTCTACTTTGGCAATAATTAGACCTGACTTATCACTATCTCTGCACGATTGGGCAATAATAGAATGCGCAGTACCTATTTTAAAAAAATTCTATGAGGTGACCACAGAGGTATGTGGAGAAAAATATGTCACTCTGTCCAAAGCGCCATTATACTACAGAATAATGATAGACCATACTAATAAACAAGAGGCAACGATACTAGAAAATACTCATACTATACCCATAGAAATTGTACAATTAATCGATAATTTAAAACAAGGGCTTATTGGACGGTCTGGAAACAGATATGATAATATCCGAGGCAACGGTTTTGGATCCACGATTCAAAAAGAAGGGGTTTAAGTTCCCACATAATTATGATCGCGCTGTAGATCGTCTCAAGACTAAGCTGACTGCTCTCATACGCAAAGAAACGCAGGATAATTCAATCATAACAATAGACAGACCATCTACAAGCGGATCCACATCCATCCAATCCAAACTGCCGTCAATATGGGATGACTTTGACTCAGAAATTGAAAACTTAGTACCGGAAAATCCTACAGCGGCTGGCATCAGAGAGTTACAAAAATATCTTCAAGAAGATTACCTGCACCGCTCCAAAGACCCGCTAGTATGGTGGGAGCAGAGGAAAACCATGTACCCGCACATTTATTTTTTTATGAAAAAAAGATTATGCGTGGCTGCAACGTCAGTTCCATGCGAACGATTATTTTCTAAAGCGGGTCAAATTATCAATGAAAAAAGATCAAGAATAACTTCTTCAAAAGTTAGAAAGCTTCTATTTTTAAATCATAACATGTAAAGTAAAGTAACCAAAACATTTTTTTTATTATAAGAAAGATATAGAGAGAAAAAAAGAACTGATTAAAAAGTAGTACTCATAATAAAGACTTATTTTAAAATTATTTTTATTTCATTTCTTTCTTTCCTAACAATTTACGCTGTCCGAAATTTAAATCGTATGAATAAAATAAAATAAAATGTCCTACTGTAAGTTCTGTAATGTAAACTGTTCAATTCAAAATGTGCCAAATGATCCAAAGTATTCCAAAGATCCGAATGAATAAAATGTTCTGGTCGAACCGCGGAACCAAAATAACCGAGTGAGTCCCGGTGCCAAACGGAACCGAAGGAGCCGATAAGGTGAACCGGTACCGGAGTCGGAGTCGGAATAAGTGAATCAATTCACTTGTCGGAATAAAGATTACCCATCTCTACAGTCGCGACTGTCTCCATGCCAAAATCGAGGTGCGTAGGCATAGCTCGCGCTTCGTCCCTTTGTATGAAGTTGGAATACTGTACAATATGTAACAAAAACCCTGTTGTTCCTTTTAGGAACGTATACATTTACCTATAATAAGAACATTGATGAAATTATAATTAAAAAAAAATTAAGCATTGGCTAGTCGAGAGGCCAAAATGAAATAACTATTAAAATCGACACATTCCAAAAAATGTTTAGAGTATCTGATTTTACAAGTACATCTTTATTTAGCTAAAAAGCCTACGAGCTCGGCGGCTTTCTTTGATGCGACAAAAGATGCCGCCAAAAACTACCGCTGCGCACGCGCCCCAGGTCGGTACCACGTGCCTACCTACCCCGCCGCCCCGCCACCCGGCTTACTTCCGAATGGATGTTATTGTTGACCTACGTAGTGAGTGACTAGTGTTTTGTTTACGTAAACGTTGACCATGTCTTATTCTAACGTAGAATATTTTAATACATATGTTGATGTGTCTTCGGAAATTTGACTGCAATTATGCAGAAGCACGCAGACTCTACCAAGAACGTTTTGCGAGTCTACCATTACCGTCGGCGATGGTATTCCAACGTTTGTACATACGTACGTACAATACCGGCAATGTGCACGGGCGAGACCTACTTCGAGCTGACGCAGGCAGACCGAGGCCTTGAGACAGAAGTCTTGGGACTTGTTTGAGCACGATCCAACGCGAAGTACACGCTCAGTGGGACACGAACTCTGAGTAAACCACATGCCCGTTAGGAGAATACTCAAAGATGATGGCCAGCACCCATTTCACTATTGTCGCGTCCAATCACTACTTCCCTCCGACTATGAGCCGAGAAGTGTAGAGGTACAAGGTGGTCATATCGAACAGCAACTCCGTGGCCGTCAAGTAGATATCATAATAAATTAATGCATTAAAATGTAAATAGGTACCTACATCAGGTTTTATGTGACAGACGCGGAAAATTTGTTTTTTTTTTAAACGTAGTGAAGTGTTAAATGTAGTTGTGCTTAAAAAGAGTGTAAACCAAGATTTTCAAAAATTAATTCGTTAAAGTGATACTGATAAACAACAGCTGATAAGGTCACGAACTTGTGTAGAAAAATAGGTAGATATACGGCGGCGCGCGGCGGTGTGTACCGGCGCGGTGGCACCGATCAAAGAGTGTGGCGGGACCGTTCTATCTACTTCTGGTTTCGCGTCATCGCTTCATGCAGAATTGCAGAGGTAACAAATCAATTAAACATTACAAATATTAATATTTAAATATTTATTTTAATTGTTTTTATTGAACAGTTTTTTTTATAAATGACTTGCTTTATCGCTTAGTAAACTGATTCTTAAAACGTAGGTAGAAGGAACAACAGGGTTTTTGTTACATATTGAATAGATAATATTACCGTGACCACGTGTCATGATATGGTGACTGTGGCGCTGAGGGCACTATGTTTTCGAACTTTATTATGGGTTTTGTCATCTTATATTAGATGAAATATAAAGAAAGAAGTTCAACTAATCTAAATTAGGATGAGTCAAGGAACATAATTAGCAAAGGAAATAAAAAAAAAACAACGTTGTTTTATAAGCTTTATTTATGTGTAAAAGTCTGTCGTGTAGTCGTGCCCGTGACGTGCTGGGCACTTTTTGGTTTATCATCTATACATGATTGTGGCGGTCAAAAGGTTAATAAACAGGCTTTTCGTCATCACAGGAAACGGCTTAGATCAGAGGACGAATAAAGTCACGCCACTGTAGTATTAGTGTATTACACATTGACATATATTTTATTAAAAGTGGCAGAGACTAGTCGGCAAAGTTGTATTTCTGATTATTACTGCAGTTGCATTATTGGAACAAAAGGAGTGTTGGAAGCTGTGCTCAGGTGATGACAATTGTCTGTTATCTTGAATGGGCTCGGAATCAAAATGATTTAGGTATCTCCACCTGCACAGTGTGTTCGAATATGTACCTTATAACTGAAACTACGCAGACATATACCAAACTTATAGTTTGGCAACAGTTTGATCATTTGAAAATAACTTTTCAAATTACAGAATTGGCTAAAACTATGCTCACATACATTTTAAAGGGTTTTTACAAGTGTGTACAAATATGATGTTTTAAATGCCAATTTATACGAAAACTACGCTCACATTTCAAAGATTTCTCGCCAGAGTGCATTCGAAAATGATTTGTTAAAGTACCCCTTTCACTAAAACTACGCTCACATACACACTTGGGGTTTTTCACCAGTGTGTATACGAATATGTCTTGATAAATAACCCTTTTTATTAGAACTACTTTGACAGACATCACTTATATGGTTTTTCATCAGTGTGTATTCGCATGTTTTCTTAAATAACTCTTAATACTAAAACTACGCTGACATACATCACACTTATATGGTTTTTCACCAGTGTTTATTCGAATATGTTTTGTTAAGGATCTCTTTTCACTGAAACTGTGCTGACATACATCACACTTATAATGTTTTTCACCAGTGTGTATACGAATATGTCTTGATAAATAACCCTTTCTATTAAAACTACGTTGACAGACATCACACTTATAATGTTTTTCACCAGTGTGTATATGAATATGTTGAGAAAAAGAACCCAAATGCCTGAAACGACGTAGACATATATCACACTTAAATGGTTTTTCACCAGTGTGTATTCGGATATGTGATGTTAAAGCAGACTTCTGATTAAAACTACACTGACATACATCACACTTATATGGTTTTTCACCAGTGTGTATACGAATATGTCTTGATAAATAACCCTTTCTATTAAAACTACGTTGACAGACATCACACTTATAATGTTTTTCACCAGTGTGTATACGAATATGTTGAGAAAAAGAACCCAAATGCCTGAAACTACGTAGACATATATCACACTTAAATGGTTTTTCACCAGTGTGTATTCGGATATGTGATGTTAAAGCAGACTTCTGATTAAAACTACACTGACATACATCACACTTATATGGTTTTTCACCAGTGTGTATAAGAATATGTCTTGTTAAGGATCCCTTTTCACTGAAATTGTGCTGACATACATCACACTTATAATGTTTTTCACCAGTATGTATACGAATATGTTTTGTTAAAGTACTCTTTCTATTAAAACTACGCTGACATGCATCACACTTATATGGTTTTTCACCAGTGTGTATACGAATATGTTTAGATAAAGAACCCTTTTGCCTGAAACTGCGTTGACAGACATCACACTTATAAGGTTTTTCACCAGTGTGTATACGAATATGTGTTGTTAAATTACACTTTTCACTAAAACTACGCTGACATACATAACACTTGTAAGGTTTTTCACCAATTTGTGTCCGAGTATGCTGTGTCATTTTTTTTACTCCATGAAAAGAACTACGCTGATCACATTTGTGAGGTTCTTTGAAATAAGTGCCAGGTTTGGACGTACGTTTTTGAGTCATCCGGATAACTCTCAAGACTGATTTTTCTTTTTTCGTTTGCTCGCTTGTCGTTGCGTCTTCTAGGTTTGTTCTTCGTCTGTCTAGTTTTGGTTTCTTCGCAACGGTCGCCGCTGTAATTATAAAATCTGGTAAGTACTATCTTGGACAGTATATTGACATGCACACGAATCAAAATAAAAGCGGATTGCATGATTCGCACTAGGACCGAAAAGGACGATTTGGTGACATTAATACATTTTATCACTAAAAACAGGAAGTACGAAATTGTACCAACATCGACATATTATGGTCTGTTCCAAACTGTTCCAATTTTGGTTAAACTTTGACCTGCGTAACACATTTTCTTTTTGAATGCGAGCTTTAAAATGTAAGAAATTCTAGTTGCAATCACTTGCCATATTTGGATTTGTTTAACAATTTTATTTCCAGTTCAGCTCAATTGGCTACAGAGGTACCTAAAAATTGGTAATTTTTAGGGTTCCGTACCTTAAAAAGGAAAAAACGGAACCCGGATCAATTTGTTGTCCGTCTGTCTGTCTGTCTGTTTAAACCCTTTATCTCGGGAACGCGTGGAGGTATCAAGTTGAAAATAAAACCATATAATAATAATAATAATATAATAATAATCATAGAGCAAACAGGGATAATCTTCGGTTGGTGCCTCATCCCACTACAATTGTCCAAGGGGCCTCTGCTAGTTGCGAGTTGGCTTCGGCCCCTCGTACGCCTTCCAAAGGTCCGGGACCGCATGGTCCCGAGATATGTAAGGATAATAATAATAATAAGTGTTGATTCGCAAAAGCAAACGTGCTCGGAGGAAGGAAATATTCCAGTAAGATGCTGTTAGGGATCTTGACCGTACTTCCGGGATTGTCCTGATAACCGTGGAATACCTCTCCACTCCTCAAGCACCTCAGGAAGTGTTGCCCCCTTGTCACTACGTCACTATGTGCTAGCGGCCGTTTTCGGGGGCCCATTATTGAGTGTGCAAGTCACCCCCTGCCATTTTGTCGGTGTATTTTATATGAAGCATTGGTCAGGTAGGGGCCATAGCCTTTCTATAGTCTTAGGAAACTGATCCACTATAGCCTCTCAAACCCATAACCCAATATTTTTTGTTCCCATGTTCTGCAATAGTCTTGCATCAACCGGGGGTTGTCCTTGGGTGCACCTTCATAGAGCAAACAGGGATAATCGTCGGTTGGTGCCTCATTCCATTAAAATTGTCCAAGGGGCCTCTGTGAGTTGGCTTCGGCCCCTCGTACGCCTTCCAAAGGTCCGGGAATGGTCCGTGGTCCCGAAATATGTAAGGTCATAATAATAAAACATTTAATTCAGAATCACTTCTATATTTGTTAGTAACAGTATAAACTTATAAACTAGTGTTAGTGTACTAATAATAAAACATTTATTCAAAGCTGCGTGAGGCACGCCGATCCTGGGGAATGTCTACTTGACTGCGTGCAGTCTTATCCACCTCCCCAAGATCGGAGAGTCCCACCTATCAGCCAAAGTTCTAAGAATGGTGTTGGGGCTGGCGCGAACACGGCCTAGCAGAGATGCGCATCTCTTGCGCATGATGGCCGAAAAAATATCGACATCCGCGTCGGCAAACATGCCGGACGCGCTACAAAAACGCGGCAGCCCCATCAACACCCGGGACGTATTGTTATATTGTGTGCGCAGGCCATTATATGCCCTTTGTGTAAAGTTCACCCACAGGCTGCACGTGTAAAAGGATTGGCAGTAGGCTTTGAAAAGCGTCACCTTAACCTGAGCCGTACAACGTGCAAACCTTTGGGCCAACATCCCACATCGAACTGCCAGCGACCTGCGCTCCCGCTCTACATCAACGTTATCATTCAAAACGTCTGAGACCCAATGACCCAGATATTTCAAGTTTGCGACTCTTTTTAGAGGACTGCCACACAGCATAACTGGTGGAACTGACTATAGCATTTACTGCCAGTATATAATCAAGTCGCGTGGAGGTATCGAGTTGAAAATAAAACCATATAATCAAGTCTAAAGTCCCTTGAAGCTGTGAAAAATCAAACTTCTAAGTCAACGTTAAAAAAGCACACAGCGGTTTAAGCCGCAAAAAACGTATATTTCGACACTCAAGGAAATCAAAACAAAACTTTATAGGATACTTTCCGTTGACTTAACTATAAAATTTAACTAACTAACTATAAAATTTAGCAAGTAATATCGTCTTATACTACAAGTACAGGAAAAAATCTGAAAACTATACATTTATAATTTAATCATAAAAAATATAGTCTTTATTTAAAGTACGAAGGTGACACTGAAAGGTTTTAGAACTGGCCACTTCTAAACGATATACTAAAAAAAAAAGTTCAAATTTTGAAAATGGAAATCTTTGCCAATATTATTGTGTATGTATTTTATTAATTTAGCATTTGTTTACGATTTGGCGGCAAATTGAAAATTGTCTGTGTCACGTCAGCATGAATTTAACGCGAGAAAATTTTCGTACAATGATTTTTTATGACTTTCGATGTCATTTAAGTCAACAAGAAAGTTATGATATACTTCGATTGGCCTTTTACAATGAAGCCCCATCTCGTGCCACTGCTTACAACTGGTTTAATGAGTTTAAACGTGGTCGCACTAATCTCACCGATGATCTACGTGAGGGACGGCCTTCTACGGCGACGATTGAAGATAACATCAGTGTTGTGCGGCGTATGATAGAGACTGTCAAAAGAGTGACTTATCAGCAGATTCGGACAAGCTTAGGCATCGGTATGAGTCAAGTGCTGTGGTATTTTGCTACACAAAACCACATCTTTGTTTTATTTATAAATTTACCTGTGGTATAATCTCTATACTGTTTTCCTTGCTTCAAACATGAAATCTTATTATGTCTCCAACTATCTTACATATGTTTGAACACCACAACTGAAAAGCAACACCACAAGGAACTGTTTCTAAGACTGAAGAGTGTATTTTATATTATTAATTTTCTCTTGTTGTAAAATCATAGAATATTTTTATCCATTGACATCTTTCATCATAAATTGTCATCTGTCTAAGTTTTTCTTTCTCTATACATAGCGGCCATGATAAAGCTAGTTCCAGACTTTATTTTAAGCTATGTACTCATGTAAACCGTTTTTATTTCAGCAAGTTCAAATAAATGGCGTCAATTCACTAGGCTTAAAAGTAGAAATGGGTGTACCACAAGGCTCGATATTGGGTCCTTTCCTCTTTTTAGTATGTATTAATGATCTACCCCGCTTGTTAAAAACCCAACCACAAATGGTGTTATTTGCTAACCATACTTCCTCAATTTTTAACATTAATAGACGTGCAACAAATTTTGACGACGGAGATAACGCCCTATTGCAGGTCCAAAATTAGTTCACTGCTAATAATTTAGTATTAAATGGAAAAAAAAACGAATGCATAAGATTTTCTTTCCCAAATGTCAAAAGTAGTATATGTGAGATAGTATTGAATCAAGAGAAATTAGAATTCGTCGATAAAACTGTTTTCCTGGGGATTACGCTCGACTCAAGGCGTCAATGGGGGCCTCATTTAACTTCCCTTGCAGGACGGCTAAGTTCTGCAGCATAGGCTGTGAGAACAAGCCGTCAATTTACTGATACTGATACAATACTATGAAAGTAACTAAAATATATTAGCCGTGCGGTGTAGAGACCGCACGCATATTTTAGTTACTTTCATAGTATTGTCGTACGGTATTTTACGATGGGGTCGGGCTGCAGACATCGAGTGTATTTTTATTCTGCAGAAAAGAGCCATCAGAGCCATAGATGGCCTCCGCGGGTGCGACTCTCTAAGAGAACTGTTTAAAGAAATTAACACCATGACGGTACCTTGTCAATATATCTATAAAAACATCATGTACGTAAGGAAAAATTTACATCTTTTTAGTAAAAGAGGTGAAAGACAATTATATCACTAGATATAGGGACCAATTAGTTCAACCAGGTTTCAGGCTGGCTAAAGTAGACTCATCTTTCATGGGGTACTGTTTAAAATGTTACAATAAAATACCTCCCCACATACTTCAACTGAATGAAACAAAATTTAAATCTTGTATAAAACGCACACTATGCAGCCAAGCATATTATAAGTTGGGGGATTACATCGCTGATAAAAATGCTTGGCTCAACGCTGGTCCTGCTCCACAAGGGCGCAAAAACTAATTGATCAGCATTTGAAAAGTGTTGGAGCTGCTGAAAATTTCAAAAACTATCTTTGCATTGCATAAATTCAATCTCTTAGTATTGTATAGTTGCACAGCACATTGTTATGTGAGTACTATGTACTATGAAGCTGCCATTTACTGAATACGTCTTTCATTGACTTGAATGTGCCCTGGCGGCTGGGAGTATGTCGTGCTCACTCTAATGTCTCGCTGATGGTGGCGCGTGTGTTGGATCATTTAGCTCCCTTCAAAATGGTGGAGCTGAATGGTGCTAATCCATGCGTCATGTTCGTGAACGGGCGCCGTCAGTAGACACTGGTCATCTCTTAGCTGCCACGACTTACAGTGCGACATAAAAGAGTAGAAATTAAATATTTGGGAACTAATATGTTTTCATTTTCTGGCAACACCTAAAATAAGTACTTGAGCTATCAATTCTTCCCGATCGGTTTCTTTTTGCGTTAAAATGTTGGTTATTGTTTGTTATTTCTAAGTGAGGACTGGAAAACAGTGATATATCATGAATAAGATCATTCGTGGTGGTGCCCGTGAAATAATTTATAAAGTTTTCGTACGGTGTATGACAGAATTTGAAGCTGGAAAGCTGCTTTCCAACTTAGAAGATATTTACAAACGTACAGCAGATTTTACTGGTAAGTAACTATTGAAAGTTGCATCATTGCTATATTTTATGTTAATACCATGTTTTGTTTGTTGTAGGGGTTTCTGTAAGCACAGTGCGCAGAATCGTGCAACACGGCAGGGAAAACGGTGGGAAATTCTCGACGCCAGCTAAACATAGAAAGGGTCGGCCTTCAAAGGTATTGGACGACTTCGACACATGAGCAATTCGGCAGGAAATGCATTTTTTTTTATATTGTAAAGAAAGAGGTACCAACAATTGGTAAATTGTTAGTTCAATTAAGGGAAGATATCGGCTATGACGGAAGTCGAGAGCATTTGCGGAAACTTCTAAAAAACCAGAATATGAAATTGATAAGCTTATAGGGCAATACGGTCACACAGTAGTAAGGCTACCACCATACCACTGTGATCTTAACCCCATAGAGTTAATTTGGGCACAGGCAAAGCAAAAGGTTGCTTCACAGAATGTGGGTGCAAAAAACATTAAGGAGCTAACCGAAGAGGCATTCAATTTAATAACAGCTCAAGATTGGAAGAATTGCTGTGAGCAAGTTAAGAAAATTGAGAAGGAATATTATGATCGTGGAAGAACATTGTACAATGACATAGACCGTTTAGTTATACAGGTTGTTGCAGACAGCAGTGACGATGATCACGGAGCAAATACAAAGAGGAGACGGCCTAAGCGACTGTGCACTGTGATTCTCAACTAGGTCCTGACGTCATCATGTGGGCGTGGCCTTAGTCAGTGTATTGTTGGCGTTCGTCCTGTGCACAACTTTGTAAACGTTCGTATTTTACAGCATATTCGCGCTAGAAGAAAAAAAAAATGAAGTGTTGTGTTTTATCTTGTAAAACCTACTCGGATAGACGTTCTGATACTATGGATGGCATCACATTTCATTTGTAAGTAATTTTATGCTTAAATTTATTAAAACAGTTCTAGAAAATTCTCTTAGTGACAGCGTTTCCAAACATAATTCTACCCGACACTAGATGGCAGTACTTGGTGTCATGGGAACTAAAAATATTTAGGTATGTAAAACTCAGTATTAACATATTTTAATAATCATATGTACTGAAATTTGTTCAACATTCATTCCTAAAGACCCTTTAATGGCCAAAATATTATTTTTGTAGTTTTTATATCATTTTATAAACAGGCCGCCATCTATCGTCAACTATGAAGAACAACATAAACATAACAAAAAGACAGGGCCGTAATTAGAATCCAATTATTTTACCGAATGTCTGTCTCATAATGGAAAGTACCGAAAGTACTTAAAACATTAAATACGCTGGACATAAAAATACAATCTCCTATAAATTAAATAATAGAATATTTAATTACTACAATAATTTATTTAAAGTACTTTCCCTCCCTGAAACAACTAGTATGGTAGTTGTTGTTTACTTAATATAAAGTACTTAAAGCCCACCTAGTTTATTTAGTTAAATTTTAAATGATATATGTATGTTCTAGATTTCCATCCGAAGATAATCTAAGACGGCAATGGATTACAAAAATGAATAGACAAGACTGGTCTCCGACTAAATATACAAAAATTTGTTCGTGCCATTTTAATGATGAAGACTTCATAGTGACAAAAAAAGGCCTTAGAAAATTAAAGAAGGGAACTTTACCTTGTTTAAAACTGGATATATCGGTTCGTTTCAATGCAGTTTGTATCAGTTTCAATTGTTTTGGGAATTTGGGTATTTTTTTATTTACAGCTTTATGTTACAGCTTAAAAGAAAATTTACAGAGCCAACAATATCATCACCAAAGCCTACTACACCTACAAGTGATTTAAATGAATTTCTGATACTGCATGATACGCCAAAAAAGAAAAAGTTAAAGGAAGAAATAGCACAACTTCGATGGAAAGCAAGAGCAGATAGATTAAAGATCAGAAGACTTCAAATGAAAGTTAAGCGTTTGAAGAAGAAGGTACCCCATATAGCGGCGCTATTTTCACGAAGTGCGTTAAGATGTTTTTGTTTTTCTAAATCAAATATTTTTCAACTTTTGTTTCAGGTTCTAAATTTAAGTGTCTTAATTAAAGAATTGGAAAGCAAAAGTCTTCTGTTGGGAGAGGAATCCGAAATTTTAACATCAATAAATGTTAAGTTGAAAGACTTGGTTGGGCGTCACTTGGCAAAAAATAAAAAAAAACCATTGACGAAGGAATATTCTCCAGCTCTCCGATCATTCGCTTTGACACTCCATTATTTTTCGCCTAATGCTTACTCATACGTCAGAAAAACTTTCGATACTTGCTTACCGCATCCGAGAACTATTTCTAAATGGTATGAAAGTGTCAATGGTGAAGCCGGATTTACAGCTGAAGCTTTTAACATATTAAAGCACAAAACTAACTCCTCAGGCAAAAACGCTCTGTGCAGTCTTATGATGGATGAGATGGGAATTAGGAAGCACGTTGAATGGGATGGAAAAAAATATCACGGTTATGTTGATCTCGGGCTTAATGACGTACAAAATGATAACTCGGATCAAGCTTCTCAGGCTTTAGTTCTGTTGCTTGTATCTCAAACTGAACGCTGGAAATTACCTGTGGGTTTCTTTCTTATTCGTTCTATGACCGGAGAACAACGCGCTTCAATAGTTCAACAGTGCCTCTACAAATGTCAAGAAAATGGTGTAGACGTTGTTTCACTTACGATGGATGGCTGCGCTGCAAATATTGCTATGATTAAAAAATTAGGATGTTCGTTAGAACCTAAGAATATGAAAACTACTTTCAAACACCCTAGTACTGACTACGAAGTAGCAGTATTCCTGGACGCTTGTCATATGCTAAAACTTGTGCGCAACGCATTTGAAAATAACAAGGAGTTTCTTGATTATCAGGGTAATATTATTGAATGGTCTTACCTCGTCAAGCTCAATAACCTACAAAAGTCAGAAGGCCTCCACCTCGCGAACAAGTTAAAAGACAAACACATACATTTTCAGCGACAAAAAATGAAAGTAAAATTAGCCAGTCAACTTTTTAGTAATAGCGTAGCAGATGCACTCCATGTTTGTTAAAAAAGTAATGTTGAATTTAAAAATGTGGCGGCTACAATTGCTTTTATCCGTTTAATAAACAACATCTTTGACATTCTCAACTCACGAAACATGCGTCAGTTTGAATACAAAAAGCCCTTATTTGAAAGGAATATTTTGAAAACAAGGGAGTATTTAGAATATGCTAAACATTACATAATGTTTATAGTAGCTCCTGATGAAGGGAAGCCCGTTATCACCACAAATCGTAAAACTGGTTTTGTGGGCCTTTTAACATGTATTAATAGTACACTTTTCTTGTATAACCGCCTGGTTGAAAAAGAAAAGGTCCTTAAATATCTAACAGTGTACCAATTTTCACAGGATCATTTGGAACTATTTTTTGGGGTATTAAGAGCACATGGAAGGGTCAATAATAATCCAACATCACGTCAGTTTAAATCAGCTTACAAAAAAACCCTGATAAATACAGAACTGAAAGAGGGTTTCACAGGAAATTGTATTCCTTTAGAGGATATTTCCATTTTGAAGGTATCCTCTGTAAACAAAATAAATATTACTTCAGAACGTTATCGAATAGTGCAAAATGACTTGAGCGAGGCATCATTAGATGACGAACCCATGCCTGATGATTTGTTGTTAGAATTTGATGAGCAGTTAAATACAACGATAGGTGATTATTTGCGCCGTCAAATAGTTGCATATATTTCTGGGTTTGTTGTCAATTATTTACATCCCAAAATTAAATGTGAGAGCTGTCTTTATGAATTATATGCTGATAATTACGATGATGATGACCTTTATTTGATAAAAACTAAAAATAAAGGTGGTCTTACTTTCCCATCTAAAGATGTCATAAATATATGTATACGAACCGAATGTAGCATCCGTTCTGTGAAATCGAAATCTTTAAATTCTCCTGTTTTCCGTAAACATAAAATTGTATCGAATACACTAAAATCCCATATTGGACAAAATTATTTCAAACAATTGGTGAATCATATGTTCGACCAATCACCGACTGATAATCATATTATTCTTCTGACTAAATCTATTGCTGAAAAATATATAGATATTCGTTTTAAGCATTTTGCAACCTTAGAAAATGATAGAGCAACCAACCGACAACAATTAACAAAAGCAGTTATTTTTGCAGGAAATTGAATTTTGCTAATAAATTTTTTTCGTTATACATATTTTGTCTATTATTTATTCTAACGCTGAAATTAGTTTTACCTACGTGACCATATCCAAAGAGTCATGTTAAGTATGAAGCTTCTTTCATGTCATGCGGCTTTTGATTTAGTCTGGTATCACTTATTTATTTGACATTCATGGTTTCGGATGGATTGTCACGTAAACGGGATAAGGTGTTTTTTTTATTTTCTTAAAAGTCTAGATTTGTAAACCATCTTGATAAGTCTTTTTAACAAAATAAGTCATTTCAAAATAAGAGAAAATCTAATAATCTTTTTCGTCATTCATTAAAAACCTTTTTATTCTATTTTTTTTCATAATAATATCACTATTTCAATAAAAAATACGCATCGACATGGTTCGCAAAATTAATTCATAGCAAAATTCTGAGTACGACCCTGGTGCATCCTGTACGTAGTGACATCTAGTGTGAGATAGTTACGTAACTACAAAGTAAAATCAACAGGACGAGCGAATAGTTTTGCTATTGACTAGTAGATGGAAAATAAAGAAGTGGGCGGGATCTAACACCCCCTCACCCCGTAAAGTGTCACCCGTTGTTTCATAGGGAAATCTAATTACAACATCTCTTCTTTGTATTTGCTCCGTGGACGATGATATTGGTTCAGAAAGCAGTGGCGAATCAATGTCAGAGCTGAAAATAGACGAAACGAACTTAAGTGATCCCATGGAAGGTGTAGAATATTTAGATTTTAATTTATTAGATTAGTGTACATCCTTAATTATAGTTTATATTTGAGTGGAGTTGTTGTTTTATTACTACTACATACTAAATCTATTATCTATCTATCTATGGAGTTATTTTATAACATTTACTATTTAAAGCTAATAAATAAATAATACAAGTATCAATATCAGCTGGGTCGTACTAACTGGGTTGCTACCTGAGCAATTGTGGCGACCTCATTTATTT
Source organism: Atethmia centrago (assembly GCA_905333075.3). Classification (NCBI taxonomy): domain Eukaryota; kingdom Metazoa; phylum Arthropoda; class Insecta; order Lepidoptera; family Noctuidae; genus Atethmia; species Atethmia centrago. The sequence continues at coordinate 14,956,032 of HG995393.1, forward strand.
TCTACTCTTCTATGTCGCATTGTATTTTTGCTTTTATTTGTTAATCTTTTTATTACGGACGCTTTTACGTTTTGCATCGATGCAAAAATGAATGATGTAAACAATATTTTGTCACCATAATACGTTGATTTAAGAGTGTCCGTGGAGTTTCTTGCCCGTTCTTCTCCATAGGTACCTACTACGCTTTGGAATGGGCAAATAGCTTCATCTTTCTGACTGGCCGACCCCTTGATAATTCAAAAATGCCTGGATTTGGTTTATTGGAAATAAATGCTTTAGGTGTGAGTTCAATTGAATGTTTATCAAATTCTGAAAGTTAAAAATGGTTACTGTGGGTCATCCATAATAATATGGTACCGCGGACTTTTTTCTTGAACTTTTACGGTTTACGCGGCGCACGCCAGTAAAACTCCCAGTCGGCATGATTTTTCCGACATATTTTAGCCAATTTACACAAAACTTTATAGAATTATACACCTAAACCTTCCTCATGAATCACTCCGTCCATTGGTGATTTGAGTTTATCGCATTCAGACAGGCAGACAGACAGACAGACGCGGCAGGATACTTTGTTTTATGATATGTAAGGATTAATTCTGTATTAATTATTGAAGGTAAGCTTTTGACACATAGTTAAGAATCAAGTAAGTAAGTATTTATTAGTGTGATTTTTGGTGATACAGTAACAGTAGGTCTTAATGTTAGGTTATGGTAACTCAAAAAAAAACTACCCATTAGGGCATACACTACTTAACAATACAAGAATTTAATTTATATTTTTTGAATACAGTATTTTTTTATAATAAACATTCAGAACACAATTATTATTATTAACATTAATTTCAAGAAGATGATGAAGATGTCATAATAATATATCAAATGTCACTGTCACTGGCTACAATAATAAGTATGTCAATGGATACATTACAAGTATGTCACTTTAAATACGTAAAAAAAAAGAAATAATTTATTTTATCAATAAGTCAAATAACCAATTGTATTTTAATTAGGAAATATTATTGCAAAAGAGCATGTGAACATTAAAACTTAAAACAAAATCAGTACCAATTAAAATTGGAACAACATCGACACTTAGGTCCCACAGATTTTTTCGGAAAGGAACTCCGAGATATTATACGAGTAGTACGATTTACTAAGAGAAAGTTTTTTAAAAATTTAAAAAGAAATAACATGTAAGATTTTAATTAAATCTGGTATGTGATCATTGGTGCCATGCAGAAAACACTTTTATGCATCAGAGTCATCATGTTTTTAAAAAGGTTTGAACAACTGAGGCTATTTTTTAATTTTTTTATTATGACGTAAACAAAACATTTTCTTGATATTTAAAAGTTTCTTAAACTTAAATATGGCGTAGAATGTTTCTCTGATGACACAGATGCTTGTGATTTATTTTGTTTGAGTAATCACACATTACACAAATAAAAATAATAACATAACAGCTTTTACTGGACACTATTAACAATTAATTGAAAAAAAAAATGGGTTTTATTGTTAAAAACCTTACAAGTTTAAAAAAAAATACAAGGAACAGACTTCGTCTAAGACAAGTTTAGCTTAATACGTTCTAAGTGGTCTAAGATATCACCCCCTTCAGACTTTGGACCCATCTACCAAACACCCTGTATAAAGCATACGTCGATTTCCTTTCCAATCCAACCGTTGGTCTATGGTTAAGCCTAAGAATTTGGAAGTGCTTACTTGATTTATTTTGTCATTATTATAGTGAATATCCATTGTTATATTTTTGCGTTGACTGAAGGCCATCAGTTTGGTTTAGTCAATATTTATTTTGAGATTGTTATTGTTGAGCCATTTTATTATTGAAATAATAGTATTAGTTACTTCATTATTATAATTTTGTTTGTTTGTGCAGTCAATGGTAACTGTACTGTCATCAGCAAGAGTCATGTGATGTTTCATCACTTTGGGCAAGTCATTTATATATAGTATAAATAGAGGGGGGCTAAGACGCTCCCCTGTGGTACACCATATGATATTGCTCTATCAAGTGATCTATAGACCCTTTCGTATTTAGTTTTCAGATCAACCTGTGAAATTTTTACATATTGCTTTCGGTTTTTTTAGGTACGATTCGATTAGCTGCAAGACATTTCCTCTTATTCCGTAAGCTTCTAATATATCAAGCAAGATATTGTGATCTACGTAATCAAAAGCTTGAGTCATATCACAATATATTGAACAAACATGTATTCTCTGCTCAACATTTGCAATTACTTTATTTAAGAAGTCATAAATGGCCATGTTAATAGATTTATCTTTTCTAAAGCCTTTTTGTTCTTCAGTCAAGGTGTTATGTTTAACTTAATATTTATGAATTTGTTCATATATGTATTTTTCAAATACGAGGGTGGCACTGAAAATTTCGGGAATCAAGGAAGTGACACAACATTACTATTTAAAAATGTATTTATTGCTTTTCGAAGTATTCTCCGCGAAATTTGACACATTTTCCATACGATGGAACCAATCATTGAAGCAACCATTCCATTCGGAAGTTGGGGTCTCCAAAATGGCCGTTTTGTAGGCGTCCACAGCTTCTTCAGGTGATGAAAATCTCTGTCCACGCAATTTATTCTTTATTTTAGGGAAAGTATAGAAATCATTAGGGCTTAGGTCGGGGCTGTACGGCGGATAGTCTAATAATTCTATGTTTTCTTGCTCTAAAACTCTTTTGTTCTGTGCGCGGTGTGAGAACTCGCATTGTCGTGATGGAGGATGATGCGGCGGTTGCAGTTCTCTTTACGGAGTTCAGAAACGACCTGTGGCAAACAAATGCTAGCATACCATTCTGCATTAACCGTTCTTTGTCCCTCAAGAGGAATAGTCGTAACATGGCCGGTTTTGGAGACAAACGTGGCCACCATTTTTTTTGCAACACTCCGTGAACGAACAATTTTTGTTGGCTTTAACTCATTTTCGAACACCCAAACTCGTGACTGGTTTTTTGTTTCGGGTCCGTACGCGTATATCCAGGATTCGTCACCTGATACGATGTTGTATACAGCATTTGAGGATCCTGCGTGGAATCTTTCGAGAGTTCTGACGCACCAAGTAACGCGAGCCACTTTTTGCTCTTCACAGAGCGAATGCAGTATCCATCGGGAAAACAACTTTTTTACACCTAATTGTTCATGCAAGATTATTTGTATTTGACTCATGCCAATGTCTAAAGTTGCCTGAATATCGCGGTATGTCACATGTCGATCTTCCTCAATCAGCTTACGCACAGCATCAACGTTTTCTTGGGTGATTGCAGTTTTTGGACGACCTTGACGGGGATCATCACTGAGCTTGACACGTCCACGTTGAAATTCAGCAAACCAGCGATAAATTATTGTTTTGGATGGGGCTTAATCACCAAATGCAGAAATCATCCGGTCAACACACTGTTTTTGTGTTAAACCACTTCGAAAGTCATAATAAATCATCGCTCTTGAATTTTCTCGAGTCAATTCCATTTTCTCAACGACTAAACAAGTTTGACAAAACCTTGTGACAAGACCGAGAATCTTTTTTTAAATAAATAAATGGTATTCGATTTTTAAAACCAAGGAGTTTTCAATTAAAAAGATTTTAATATGACAGGGACAACAATATGAGTGGAAATATTCCATTCCCGATCTTTTTAGTGCAGCCCTCGTATTATAATTAAGCAAGACATTTTAGGTCTAGTGACATATTACTACGTTTTAATGTTTTAATATTGAAATCACCACATATTACGTTACGTTTCTTTGTTAACGACTGTAACAATTTTTCTAAACGCTCAAAAAACGTAGTTAAATTATTTGATTTTGGTATTCTATTAATACAGCTAACAATGGTGCCTGTTTCCGTTAATTTGATAGCACAACATTCAAATGAGTTACTTATTGCTAATTTGTTTGTATCAGGTAGCCATGAAGTCCTTTTTTTAATAAAATACATGTTCCACCTCGTTTTGTCTTTTCTACTAAAACAGGCATCTAGCTTGTAGTTAAGGATGGAGAGATAGTCTTCATAGCCTGACATAATGAAATGTTCAGAGATGCATATGACGTCAATATTGTCTTTCTTCAGTGTAAGTTCTTCTAAGCATACAGTAAGAGCATCCGATTTATTCAAGAGTCCTACAATATTCTGATGTAGTATACGTAAATAACTGTCATATAAATAACTGGTTATTCAATACGTGATTTATTTGGAGTGGCTCGTGAATAGTATTGGTATTCAATAGATCGTATTTCTTTAGTCCCTGAATGAAATCGTCAATATCTATAAAAATGGTATGCATGCCATAGTTGTTAATGCATCCAGTGCGTTTCTTGAACATTGTGTAGTCATTTTTATCCGAGTCCAATAGGTATGCATGCTCATGTGTACCTATGTCGAGATAAAGCAGGTTGTTAAAATTCTCCACTCTCCAATTATATATTTTTTTTATAATAGCTGTATCTAAATGTCGGAGTACAGATGATAACATTGGTGATTTTTTTTTTTTTAAGTCCGTCCTATACTAAATTCCAACTGGAAATTCAACCAACTGGTCATTTGTGGTGCTAAAATCTTCCTATCCTATTAATATAATACAAAAATCATTGTATGTGAATGTTTTTAATTTTATTTCTAAGTCACATAACAAGTTTTCGGTTTTACAGTTTGGCATTAAATAATGACTTATGTTTTTCGAATGTTTGCTGAGTGTAGTTTCTGCAATATCCCTTACTTAATTTTTGTTGTTGGTACTAATTTTGACATTATACTGTTATTCGATACATAATTTGTAGGGGATTCATCAGTCTGTGTTGTTTGGCGACTGCTTTTTTTGGGAGTTTTCTGCAAGGGAGTAATATCTTTACTTAGTGTCGACTTTTTACCTTTAAGCCATTACATTTAAGTAGTATCAGGAGATACTACTTGGTGATATATGTGTATTATCTGATTGGTCAATTAGTTTGTGAGTACATTTATCTTTTCATTTAATTCAATGTTTAACTCTCATTAAATGATGTATTCGGGAGGCTTATCATAGTCGTATCAAAAAGAGAATACTGATCAGTTCTTGAAAGATCACTAAATGAGCATGCTCTTTGAGGTTTGTTTTTCCGTTATGTGATATTTTGCTCAGAGTCCATGATGAGATATTACGTATAAGGTTTTGTGTGATATGTTGATTTCCTCGTATAATTTGCATTACAGTTATTCCTGCGGTTACGTAGTGCTGATGCCCACAGTGGCAGATAGCGCAACTAGGGTGATAGCTCAGCGACTGGGGTTCGAACTGATGTCAACATGCAGTTGTGTCACTTCTGGATAGATGGCGTTATATCGATCAATAAAACATGATGACTTTCAATTTTCTATATTACTATTTTGATATTGTCACGAATTATCGATTGTCTGACATCACCTTCACATCCCAGTTTTATATATCAACACTTGGACTGACCTTCAAGCTGTATTGAGGCGATTCGTATCCGTTTGATCACATTATTTGAATTCCTAGTGGAAATCCGTTATGAATGGTTATTCGAAGATTTTGCACTTATCTTAGGGTTTTCCCATCCAATAACAATTCTGCAGATGTATCGCTGCATATGTCACCGAATTAACACTGATAAAGACGGAATTACTTTATTTTTCTAAGCGCAGCAACTCAATTATGAATATATTTCGCTGGGCCAAATTTCTACATTCTAGCTCCTTATTGTTAGTGCTCGTCTCGTATACACCAACGGCAGAGGATACTTGCAACTGTCGACACTAGTCGACGGCAGCCGCGAGACAACCGCTGCCAACTCTAAATTGCAGATTTTTTTGTTCTAACACGCTTCTTGCCAATGAGCGATATACAATATGTAATAAAAACCCTGTTGTTCCTTTTAGGAACGTATACATATACCTATCTGGTTATAGGTAAATGTATACGACATTGATGAAATTATAATTTTAAAAAATTAAGCATTGGCTAGTCGAGAGGTCAAAATCAAATAACTATTAAAATCGACACATTCCAAAAAATGTTTAGAGTATCTGATTTTACAAGTACATCTTTATTTCGCTAAATAGCCTACTAGCTCAGCGGCTTTCTTTGAATGCGACGAAAGGTGCCGCCCAAAAACACCCGCCGCGCATGTCGGCGGGTCGGTACCACGTGCCAACCTACCCCGCCGCCCCGCCACACGTCTCCCTGCGAATCACTTCCTTAGTCAGTCTCCCGCGCAGCTTGCTTTCGAATGGATGTTATTGTTGACCTACGTAGTGAGTGAATTGTGTTCTGTTTACGTAAACGTTGACCATATCTTATTCTAACGTAGAATATTTTAATATGTTGATGTGTCTTCGGAAATGTACCTGCAATTATGCAGAAGCACGCAGACTCTACCAAGAACGTTTTGCGAGTCTACCATTACCGTCGGCGATGGTAATGGTTCCAACGTTTGCACATACGTACGTACAATACCGGCAGTGTGCACGGGCGAGACCAACAACGAGCTGACGCAGGCTGACCGAGGACTCGAGACAGAAGTCTTGGACTTCTGTCTCGAGCACTTCAGCACGATCCAACGCGAAGTACACGCTCAGTGGGACACGAACTCGGAGTAAACCTTATGCGCGTTAGGAGAGTACTCAAAGAAGATGGCTAACACCCATTTCACTATTGTCGCGTCCAATCACTACTTCCCTCCGACTATGAGCCAAGAAGTGTAGAGGTACAAGGTGGTCATATCGAACAGCAACTCCGAGGCCGTCAAGTAGATATCATAATAAATTAATGCATTAAAATGTAAATAGGTACATCAGGTTTTATGTGACAGACGCGGCGAATTTGTTTTTTTTTAACGTAGTGAAGTGTTAAATGTAGTTTTAACAATTATCAGTTGTGCTTAAAAAGAGTGTAAACCATGATTTTCAAAAATTAATTCGTTAAAGTGATACTGATAAACAACAGCTGACAAGGTCACGAACTTGTGTAGAAAAATAGGTAGATGTGCGGTGGCGCGCGGCGGTTTGTACCGGCGCGGCGGCACCGATCAAAGAGTGTGGCGGGACCGTTCTAACTTCTGGTTTTGGCTGAAAACGCGTAAAATTATTTCCGGATACTGAATGGGCAATTCACTCAAACATTTCAAAGGTACAAGATAATATAGAAAATAACACAAAAAAGATAATTATACCCCGTAAACGTAGGAAAATACAGTTAGTTTAACAAAAACCATTTGGTATTGATTTTGTTAAAAATAAGTACTAATAATGTATGTACAAAAAGTAATGATATCCCATCAAAAACATAAATGTGAAATGAGAGCCAAGTTCAATATTATGATATATGCCTTCGTTGTTGACTTCAACGACAAAAGAAGTGAGATCTAAATGGGTGCCAAGTTCAATGGTCAGTACTGAAATTTATTTATAACAACATAAAATATAATTTCTTCTTATAACTTAGGATAATATTATATATTGTAGCCTAAGGTCTGACTTGGCTAGTTTTCATACAGGGGTGATAGATCGCGGGCCCAGTGCGGGTTGGTAGACGTCACATGTCTTCGCATTTTTGTTTCTAGGACATGCCGGTTTCCTCACGATGTTTTCCTTCACCGTTCTGAGAGCAGTGGTGATGAAATTATTTACAGAAAGTAACGCGCCTGGTTGGGTTCAAACCCACGATCTGTAATTCGTAAGTCCCCCGGGTCGTTACCCCGGTCGGTACGTACACCATCACTGCATAACCGTGGACTTTGAAAGTTCAGATAGTTTTTAAAAGACCAAAAATAGAAATGGCGCAATAATTAAGAAAGGTCCTCCTAGTTTGAAGTTCAACAATTTGTTTGACTGCACATTACAATATTTCCCTATTTAAAATAACACTAATTGTTGTTAAGAATTTATGTTTCTTACTATTTGTAAAATGTTTATGTTAATATTGTGTTCATTTATATCGAGCTGAGTTAGTCGATTACCAAATCGATTACAAGGTTTAATTAGTTAAGTAATGTTTAAGACGTTGATTAAGGATTCGTTATGAATAAGCCCGTAAATGAATAATACTTTTTTTGTAAGATGGCAATAATAATCTAGCCACAGTTGATGCTAACTTGTAGATAGATGGTTATTGATTTTAGGAGGTTATTGCAAAATATTATTTTTTTGCGGGAACAACACTCAATTTAATAAAACGAGTTAAATTTTGAAACTGGTTGTTCGCGTCGCCGGGTGATTTCCAAACTTTTTCACTCGCCCACCGAGGGATCCGTTCAAATTTGTAGGTACATATCATATATCATATTATAAATAGTTCAGGACCGAGTCCCGCAGTTTTTACTACGTTTTAAAAACTTATTTTCGCATTTATAATATTAGCTGCGCCTCTCGGTTTCACCCGCGTAAGTCTCGGTCCCGTAGGAATACCAGGATAAAAAGTAAGTGTGCAAACATGTGTCAACTTTCATCCAAATCCGTTTAGCCGTTTTACGGTCAAAGCGAAACAAACAAAAAAACTCACTTTTGCATTCATAATATTAGTAAGGATTAATTAGGATTCTTGTCTGAGCAACTGGCAGCAAGCTCGTCTTGTTGCTAGTCGTCACTGCTTGCGGTAGCGTCGGGGCACACAAACAGCGAGGGGTAATGGCTGATCTTAGCGTTATGCTCGTGAATGAGTGCGGCTTTTTTTTTTGGGTGGGATATCGTCAAATACTTTCTCTTTGAGGCGCGCGTGGAATACAACGCGCCGTCGACCCGGGCCTGGTCCTTACCGGACGGTGAGCTACCCATTGCTCACCGTCCGCAAGCCCACGCCTACGGTGGCCGGAAATCCGCCCGGGATTCCCGACGCCCAGGGCGTCTCCTGCGGCGGCTAGGGGCGAGAGGGCGCGAAATTTGCCTTTCCCTCAACCGTCCCGCCTCCTCCTTCGCGAGCATTACTGCTTCGCAGAAGGAGGTGACGGCTGCCCATGCCCTCTCGCTCCGTACCATGGCCTGAACCAGGGCCGGACGTGAGAGATCTCTGCCGCCGATCGCCTCCACAAGGACACGGCGGTGCTCTGCCCAAGCCGGGCAGACCTCCACCGTATGCTCCACCGTCTCCTCCGGGCGATCCACACAGTGTTGACATCCGCGAATGAGTGTTGCTTGTGGTGACTGGTCGTCTTGCTGGCCATGGTTTTGTTATTGTTATCAAAAATGAACAGTTTGTATTATATTTAAGTACGATGGTCCTAGTTTATAGTCACTTCCTTTCAAGTGAACCACTGGCCTGTTTGCTCACCTATACAATGTTGCCGATTCCCTTGTTCATAAACTAAACTAAATTTAAGTCTAGTGTATCTTTTTCTTTCTATTTCATTAAGAAAAGGACAGAAGATAAATTTTAGTTTAGTCCTGTCAAATTAATCAGCGCTTGACGTAATTTTAGTAGGCAAGTTTTTAATCACGTCTAAACTTGTATGGAGTAGTGACAGGCGCTGATTAATTTGACAGGACTAAACTAAAATTTATATTGTCCTTTTCTTAATGAAAAAGAAAGAAAAAGATGCACTGAACTTAAATTTAGTTTAGTTTGTGAACAAGGGAATCTGCACCATTAACTAATTTATACTTACTTTTCGTCTCCCTGGCTCTTCGTTTCTTCTTAGATACTTCTTGTTCTTCCATTTCAGTTTTAAACTCCATTAAAGGCATATCATGTTCTAAATCTGATTCAGAGTGGTGTGGTGGTATATCTGCTACATCTAGACTGCAATTGTCTAAATTTTCCGGTTCTAGCTCTGTAAGTAAACAAAAACAGTCAACTCATTTATTATTAACTAACTTTTGCCCGTGGCTTCGCCCGCATGGATGTCGGGGATATCCCAAGGGAACGTACTACCGGGATTAAAAGGAAACGAAAGCGATCGCATACGTCATGGCCGAGCGCTGCGCGCGCCCCGTCAACCATAATTAATTTATAATCTGTGATATCTCTTTCAGCATTCACTTAAATGATATGATGTACAGGCATATTTTAATACAGATTAAATGCCTAATTTAAATAACATATTTTATTGGAAAAGGATTAATATAATACTGGCTAAAATAACTTCGGAAATAACAAACAAATTTTTATCAAATACTGAACGATAAAAATGGTTACTGTGGATCATCCATAGAGGATCATCCTTAAAAGATAAGACAGATGCCATCGCAAACTTTATGTTGAAACAAAATAATATTATTAATCAACTGAATGGTTCTTAATTTACAAAATATTGAAAAGTATAAATTTTTGGATAAGTACCATAAATGAATACCAAAAAATATTTCAAGTTCAGAGCTGTAAAGACCACTGATATTCCAATACCTGCTCATGAATCAGTTCGTCCATTTGTGAATAGCGTTTGAAAATCCATTCAGTAGTTTTTGAGTTTATCGTGTTCAGACAGACAGACATGGCAGAGGAAATTGTTTTATAATATTTAAGGATATTATTTTTGTTCTTAAAAACGTACCACCATTTTGATGTTCTTCTTTTGTCTCAATAGTATCATCTAGTTCTTCACAAACAGCTCGTAATTCTTCTTTGATAACAATACTTTCTGTTTGATATTCATCGATTATACTTATGTTTTCTATTGGGGATTTAATAAACCCACCGTAAAACTCAAAATGGTCTTGGTTTAATAAAGGATTGGGCTGTAAAGGGTGATGATAGTGTTAGGGAAATATGCTGGTGATCAGTCCTATGAGCACAAACCTTTTATACATATATACTAGTCATTCAAAAGAACCTCCACAAGTGAAGACACCTAAATGTATAAATTTACCCTGGAGTGTCGGCCATAACCTCACTGACCACTGCACAAGCTATTGTTGCATAGCTCACACTAACATGAGAGAGGACTGTATTCGAACTACCACATACAAGTTTCATACATAAGTTGTAACAGTACTATGTGGAGTATTTAACTAAATAATTGGAATCACCTGCATCTGACAACAGCATACATATATCAACAATCAAAAATCAAAATCAAAATATTTTATTTCATATAAACCTACATGGGCACTTATGAAACATCAGAAGCTAGGTGCATGGTTCCAATAATAATTGGTTGTTTCCTATGGAGAAGAGCCGGCAAAACTCTTTTAATTTCAGAGACAATAGGTATATGAGGACAGTGTAGGCCTGTCAAGAAGTACCAGGTACTTAATAAAAAATAAATGGTCTATAAATCTAGTCTATTAAGCCTACAACGTTCTAAAATTTACAAAATATTTAATAAAAGAATCTATGTAAAATATTAATCAAATAATAAAAACCTATTTAAACCAAATGACATGTTTGCCATTACAACTGTAACAAGTCTAAATTAGCATCCTGTACACAAAAGGTTCAACACACAATGGAATGGTTGGTGTGAAATCCAGAGACAATAGGTATGAGCTTGAGAGGAGTCACTTCCACTTTATACTGGTATAAGAAATTAAGAGAATAAATGGCTGTTCAAGAATACCTCACCTCATCATCCTCATTCATCATCTGAGAGAACAGCTTTTCGGCCTCCAGACATTGTCTCAGTAATCTATAGCATTGCCTAAGTTTACCACAGCAGAAGAAACAAGCAAGAATTGGTCTACTGTCTTCAGTTACAAACTGCAACAAGATTTCTCTTACACTATCTTGTGAAAATACTTCTAATCTTACTAATTTATAGTAATGCGGTCCAAGCCAACAGTTGGCGGTCCTTAATGCTTCCTGTGCGCATTTTCCAGAGAGGGCTTGAGCATAGATCACCACTCTTGCTCAAGATGGACTGGAGACTTAATATAATTACATATTTAGGTAAGTGGGTCGTTTTAGGCAAGTCCAGCTGTCTGTTTTCTTTCAATAATGTCATATTCGTGTAGGAGAGGCATTTAAAACCTATTATGTAATTTACTTAATTCTTAATAAAAATATCAACTTACGGGAAAGTCAGTCAGCTTCTCATATAGTTCTTGCCAGTTTTTGTTGACCACTACAAACATGCGAACATTCTTCGCTAAACACATCCTACACATTGGCAGTTTTTCCATCTTTTAGCTCAAAATGTATCACCTATGTCATTTAGTTCAACTTTACATTAGGTTATATTGTAGAAAACACGGTTGCGTTGCGTTTAGATAATGAGTTGTTTATAACTATTACGTCTACGGCAGCAGCCGGACAGAGCTAAACTTATTTTATCTCTAGTAGGTAGTCCAGACAATCCAAGTAATTCATAGGAATTTATTTATTAGTTCCTTTACAGACTTTACACCATCTACTACTTAAAAAACCGGCAGTTCTTTAATTCGATATTACTATTACTTCACGAAAACAAAAAAGCACATTATTTTAAAAAGAAGCTTCAAAAATAAGCGGGAACTTCGAAAAAAGAAATAGTACATTCTGTTTCTGTACTTGCTGGTCATCACAGATTACTATTTTTTTTAATAATATTTAATGGCCTATGTATGTAGTAAACTCATTGTGATAGGAAAAACATGGAGGCGCCGCGCCGCTTATTCTATAGATATCGTATTTGATAAAAGAGACAACAATATTTAAGTTGTTGCTCATTTTGGTAGCATTTTGTCGTGACGTAATGACTGTTGTAGGTAGGTGGCATATCAGCCATTTTATGTGCCAAGTTTCGTGGTAGCTTTGCTGTCACATGTTTGTTTACTTTTGTATTATTGAGATTTGCGAGAAAATTACGAAGAGTTTACCTTTAAAACTGCACGTGAATGTTGGAAAACAGCAATTCAACATGCCTGTGTATTGTTTTGTTAAGTGTAGTGCAAGAAAGAATGAAAATCAACGTCGATTATCTTTACGCAGGTTAGTAGCCGGTTTTCATGCAATAGTACATACAATAATACACATTCCATGAAAAAAATGTTTCAGGATCATGAATTTATTGTTAAAGTATTGATATTTGGGTTCATTTCCCTATACCAGACCTTTTTTAATATTTATTATTTCATTCGTTTGTTTACAATAATATGTCATAGTGGAGTAGTGTTGTACCGATGCGAGGCGACGCCGTACCGTAATAGTTTCCGAAACTAGTTCCTCCGCTGAAACGATATCGCTTATAATCTGCGATGTTAACAGAAATTATTCTGCGTGTCTTAACGGCCGGACCTAAAAAGGTCACTCGGACCGACCGAGTGACCTTTTTAGGTCCGGCCCGTGGTTTACGGTCTGAGAGACCCGCAGGGTCTGACGTCTTGTTTTAGGATAAGTGATCCTAAAACAAGACGTCAGCATTTTGTTATTTTTTTAGTTCCGCAGCTCTAACCAAAATGAATTATTGATAAAAGGGAATTTTCATTTTAAATGGCGCAGGTCGTTTTTCGGTTGTCGCATGACACCAAAATTATAAAAAAAATATTTGGAAACAATTTTTTTAAGAAAAAGCGTATGTGCAATGAAGGTATTTTTATAAATCTGTGGATTTGGTTTATTGCTTCCTGATAGAAACCCCTTCCTCGCTCGTTCCTTGATCGCCCGCAGATTTGCGCGGTGCTCTAGAGATGTTAAGGTTACGCTGTTTAGGGCGTACTGCACATCGCTGTACTCATGCAGTCTGTGGGCTCTCTACTCTAATAGAAGTTACAGCGCCATCCGCGTCCAGTAAAATAATGCTTTTAGGGCGGTGATGGGGCTACCCCGATACTGCAGCGCATCGGGTATGTTTGCTGAAGCGCGTACCGTTTGCTTTCACGCGACCATGCGCAATCGCGCCGCGTCCTTTGTGCGTAGGGTACGGGAAGGCCCTAACATCGTGCAGCAGGCTTAGCATGACACTCTCTATTTCTTCGAAGAATAGACAGGGCTCTTTCTATACAAAGTGAGATTTCGTTTCTCAGTTTTGACATCTCACCGTAGAAATCCCTCTACAATCTTACATCTTGTCTTTCGTTTCTAACGATCTTTGTCTAGGTCCTTTTTAATGTAGAAAGATTTCTACGGCGGGATGTCAAAAAAGGAGAAACGAAATGTCACTTTGTATGGAAAGAGCCGTGTCTATTCTTCGAAGAAATAGATAGTGGCGCCGATTCCCTTGTTCACAAACTGAACTAAATTTAAGTTCAGTGCATCTTTTTCTTTCTATTTCATTAAGAAGAGGACAGAAGATAAATTTTAGTTTAGTCCTGTCAAATTAATCAGCGCCTGTCACTACTCCATACAAGTTTAGGCGTGATTAAAAACTTGCCTACTAAAATTACGTCAATTTACGTCAAGCGCTGATTAATTTGACAGGACTAAACTAAAATTGATCTTCTGTCCTTTTCTTAATGAAATAGAAAGAAAAGGATGCACTGAACTTAAATTTAGTTCAGTTTGTGAACAAGGGAATCGGCGCCAATGTCATGCTAAGCCTGCTGGCGATGATTGCAGGAAGACTGGACTGTCCCTTCATCCGGCATTGTTCCAGCAGACATGTTGCTGTACCAGTGTCGAAGAGAAGGTATTAATTTTATTATTTTTCAATTATGTATTTATTTTGACTGCGTTTCATTTCATTTTATTTTTATTTTACTTTTTACGATTTATTTTTGATTTTATTTAATTTAATTTGATTTATTTAATTTATTCTGATTGTAATTGGTTGACAAAGATTTTGGAGTTAATGAACTATCCAGCCACAGACCCAAATATTTCACATTATTAACGACTTCCATTGAAACATCATCAAAAACAAAATTGATAGATCTCCTAAAGCAACCTTTTTTAAAAACAAAATCTTAGTTTTATTTGGAGACATAGTTAAACCCAGCTTATCAATTAACACTGGTATATCGTAAAGCAGACCGAAGTTCTTCAAACTAAATTATTTTTTGTTGAATATAACACAAAGTCATCAGCATATTGAGATATATTAACTTGGCGAACGTGCTTACATATATGTAGTGTTAGAATATTAAATAAAAGAGGAGCCAACGGATCTCCTTGAGCTAGCCCGCGGCCAGTAAATCTAACAATCTCACAATCGTACGTCACCACTTGCTACTACAGATGTCTATTTGATAAAAAGGACCACAAATAACCACAGACTTTTGATCCAACCCCAAACTGATCCAAAATATGTAACAGGCAAGGAATATCAACATTATTATATGCGCTTTCGATGTCTATAAAACACGCCGCTGTAACCAAGTTTTTAGAGAATCCTAGTTGAATTTCAGAAACCAACCGCGTAAGATTATCCAGACAAGATCGTGCTTTACGAAAACCCACCATGTCCTCAGGAAAAAGACATTGTTTTTCAAAGAACCACTGTATACGTTTTTTAAAATAGCATGAAAAATTTTACAAATACAAGATATCAGTGAAATAAGACGTAGAGATGAAGATAAACTACTATGTTTGGGAATTGGAACTATTTTGATTTGTCGCCATTGTAAGGGAACAAAACCGACAGAAATGCATTGATTATACTAGGGTCATTCAATAAATACTTAGCCTACAAAAAGTAAACGAAAATTTTGGAAAAGTGGCAATTTATTTTTCTACAAAGTCTCCTTTTAGTTCGATACACTTAGCCCAGCGATGCTCCAACTTTTTTAACCCGTCCGAAAAATAGTTTTTGTCAAACTCTGCAAAATAGGCCTCCGTGGCGGCGATGACCTCCTCATTCGATCCATATCTATTCCCGGCGAGTCATTTTTTCAGATTAGGAAACAGAAAGAAGTTACAAGGGGCCAAATCTGGAGAATACGGTGGATGGGGCAACAATTCGTAGCGTAATTCGACCAATTTGGCCATGGCAACGGCAGACGTGTGAACCGGTGCGTTGTCGTGGTGAAACAGCACTTTTTTCTTCGCCAGATGGGGTCGTTTTTTCTTTAATTCGGCGTCGAATCGGCCCAATAAATCGGCATAGTAAAGCCCTGTAATTGTTTTACCCTTTTCGAGGTAATCGATGTAGATCACACCTTGTGAATCCCAGAAAACGGTGGCCATAACTTTTCCGGCCGATTTTACAGTTTTCGCCTTCTTTGGAGCACGTTCCCCGGTCTGGATCCATTGTTTTGATTGCTCCTTGGTCTCTGGTGTGTACCAGTGGATCCAGGTTTCATCGATGGTCACAAAACGACGCAAAAACTCCGCTGGATTCCGCTTAAACAGCGCCAAACACGTCTCCGATGTGGTCTCACGGTTGCGCTTGTTTTCTGGTGTGAGTAAACGCGGCACCCATCGCGCCGACAGCTTTCTCATGCCGAGTTCCTCGTGAAGAATATGATGCACTGTTCCTTCTGACATGCCTACAGTCTCAGCTAGCTCCCGAACCTTCAATCGGCGATCTGCCAATACGAAATCATGGATTTTTTTAATGATTTCCTCCGTAGCAGCTGTTTTCGGTGCACCTGGACGTGGTTCATCAAAAACCGACGTACGGCCACGTGCAAACTCGTTGAACCAATTCTTGACGGTGGCCATCGATGGAGAAGAGTCACCGTACACAGCATCCAAGCGCTCTTTGATTTCGATGCGCGTTTTCCCTTCCAAAAATAGGAATCGAATCACCGAACGATATTGCTCTTTTTCCATTTTTGTAAAACCGAACGACACGTTCGCTTCCATAAGTTGTCAAATTAAAACAAATGAAGGGATTGGAATGAAAATTTGAAAAAAGAATTAAAAAGAATGTGCTACACTGTGGTAAAACTCTTTTGAAACTACAGCGCCCTCTGGCGATGAGGCTAGGTACTTATTGAATGCACCTCGTATATTAAAAGTAACATGTTTACCGGAAGGCGGAAGGTGTTTAATCATGGTAAAGGAAATTTGATCTGACCCAGGAGCTGTGTCGGTGGTTTTAATACAGTTGATTAATTCTGCCATTGAAATTGGCGCCTCCAACATTGCATTATTAGAATTAAAGGTAAGCTGCGACGGACAAACAAAATCTGGAGTAAGGTCACTAAGCAGGCGTTCGGCTTTTTCTTTATCTACAGACGTTGGGAGTTTGCCGACCTTTTAACCACCTCATCTTGCGCCACATTTCGGATGCTGAAGAGGTTTCATCTACAGATGAACAAAACTCTCGAAAAGATTTACACCTGGCCCTACGAATAAGCCTTTGAGCAGTGCTAATTTTTTCTTGAAGAATATCTAAATTCCTTGGAGAGGGGCAACCTCTCAGACTCGCAAGAGCCAAACGCCGCTCCGCAACAGCTCTGGACAACTCTGAAGACCAATATGGTTTTGGCTTAAATCTGTTGCAAATATTTTGAGGGATTTTAACGTAAGGAATATACTTGCCAGCGGCTTTTTGCATTATATTATATAGGAGCTCATATAACTCCTGAGGATCCTGAGGAGATATGCAGTTTTGTAAATAATCGTCTTTAAATGCAGCATATAAAGTCCAATCAGATTTTTTAAAGTTTCTTCTATTTTGATATGCACGGTTAATACTAAGTACACAGTTTAATTTAGTAATTAAATGATCACTTCCGAGAGATTCGTTTGTTGGTTTCCACATAAATAATAAAGATAGATTCGAAGAAACAAATGAAATATCAGGGCTAGATTGCTGGAGAACTCCATCAACCACTCTGATTCTAGTGAAGCTACCATCATTCAAATTAATGAAATTATAATCCAACATGGAGTCAAATATTTCAGAACCGCGTCGATCAGTTCTTAGAGACCAATTCGAGTGATGCGCGTTAAAATGTCCCAAGATAAGAGTTTTACTGTTCCCAATAGAAAAGATCGCGTCCCAGTCACTTTGAATGGTGTATACTGTCGAAGGGCAATAAATGGAAATTATATTCTCAATATGCTGACAATTCAGAATTCTAATATGTAACAATTCAATACCAGGGTTGCGACTTTGCGTTCTGCAAACGACAGATTTAACAGAACGATGAGTCATAATGGTAACATTACCGTAACCGTCTTCTCTGTCCAATCTAAATGTATTATATTCACTAATTCTAAAAAAACTCTCGGGTTCCAACCAAGTTTCACTCAACACGGCAATGTGGATTTTTTCTTGACTTAAGTAATTCAAGTGAACGCGATTTGGGCTTTATACTTTGGCAATTCCATTGTATAATGTTTAAGTTCATACAATCATTATTATCAGCCATTTCCAACAAATACATCTAATAACGAATCAATAGATAAGCTACTTACAATTTTATGTGTCAGCCACTCTGAAAATATGGAAATTGATTGCTGGATTTTAATCTGAAGGGATTCTTTGCTTTTTATAATATTTCTTATTTTCCTAATTAAATGCCAAAAGTTTAGATTATGGGAAGACTTATTAACAGAATTATTGTTTTCTGCAAATAAGGTGCGTTAATTTTTTCTGAAGAATCTGAAGATTCCGAAACTTGATGCCATATTATTGTCCTCGGCAGGCGTAGGGGTTCCTGGTCGACGGTGCTGCTTCTTTAAATTACGTTTAAGCATAGGTTTCGTTCGTTGATTTCCTTAAAATATGGGCATATTTTATGAAATGCCTTAAGACGACCTGAACAATTCGTACAAGTGTATGATGTAATTATACAATTTTCGTGTTTTTGAGAGCATTTCGGACAAACGGGTTTCTTTGATGGACATCTTATCTTTAATTGGCCGAATTTCCAACAGTTGTGTGACCGGGAATATAAACCGCTCCACTGGAATCCTCATACTGTAAATATAGACATAAGCCGGAAGAGGTCCTTTAAATCCTAGCCGAATCGTTTCACTTGGGGTCCAGCCGTTACCTTCAGGGTCCTCCGAGCACCGTTTATTTAACCTCTTAATATATGTTATTTCCGCACTGCTAGACAAATTAGCTTTAAGATCTTCATCAGATATATCCAATTCCATAGATTTAATAAGGCCGTAAGACACACCTACTTCGGATGTTTTTTGACAAGACCAACCCATGTCAGTAAACACCGAACAACTTATAAATGCATCTGATAACGATATCGGTGTCGTTATCAAACGTAATCAACATTTTATTTTGATGCACGTATTTAATTCTATAAATCTTGCCACTGGCAATGTTATGCGTCGTAAGTAATCGCGCTAAAGCGAATTGTTTCGGCAAAGGTTCTTTACAAGTCACGCATACCTGTACCCTTTCTTCTTTTTCCATCTCACCTTGGTCTCCTCTACAACATATCAGTTTGTTTCGTCCTCTATTCATTACGGTCCATCCTTCTTCAGAAGAGTTTTCATGTCTTGGCCTTTTCCCTCCTATCGACTCAGTGTCATTCTGTCGTGTATTGTCCTCCACTTCCATATTAGTACCGTGCTCGAACTCGTCACCGCTCGACAGTGAATTGATGTTTACATTACTTTTATTTGATTCGCACATGTGAACAAAGCAATAGCTGCAGGGACCGACCGGCAAAAACCGGTTGGCCCGCGCGCAAACAAGATAAAAACAATACGCACTCAATTAGCTTAGACAAGATTAATAAACGTCCGCTCACAAGGATAGCTCGCGCGGCAATGATAAATGAAAGTTAATTCAATGACTCCTGCGCCATTCCATGACAAATGGCTCAGCAATGATTGATGTAATCACAGTCTAGCCGACTAGCGATCATGCTAAGGATGCTGTTGGCGCTGCCACGTACTCTACGCACCAGGGATGCACACCTTTTACGCATCGTAGCGTAAAAGCAGTCTACGCAATGTTCAGCAAACATCCCTGATGCACTAATGAATCGCCGCAGCCCCATCAGCACCCTGAACGCATTATTAAATTGGACTCGGAGGGCACTGTAAGACTTTAGTATAGTCAACCCACAGGCTGCACGTGTAGAATGATGTCAAACTAAATAACAAACCAAGATATAGCACTGACCAAGTGAGGTGAGACAGCATATTTCAGGTTTCATAAACGTGTGCACATAATGAGGTGTAGTTTTGATTTAATGTGAGCGTGTATGCTCAGAGCGAGGTGTAAAAAAAAAAGTTTTGCACAGTGCTTTGTCTGGGTTTTTTATTTAGTCTATGGTCTAACGTATGAAGCCCGGGGCGCGACAGAGATTTGGTGTCAAACAATAGAAAATCAATTGTGCCTCATTAGCTGTCCTTGACCGATTACATACCATGTTTTTGGATTTTGAAGTTTTGTAATCTGTTTATGGTGAGTAATCCTAACCAATATTATAAATGTGAAAGTGATTTTGTTTTTACGCTTTCACGCTAAAAATATGGCACATGGGTAGACCGTGATTTGGATTAGGACATAGGATACTTTTATCCCGCTAGTACGCTCCCGTGGGATAATTACCGACATTCACGTGGGCGAAGCCGCTAGCAAAAGCTAGTAAAACCATAAACTAAGTTTGTTTTTAGATACTCCCGGGAGATAAAGTATGCTATGCTTGCTGGGTATCTGCTCAAAGAAGTGTCCACCGAGCAAACAACCCCAAGCAATACAAAAGAATTGGTTGTATAGTGTGTTCTACTTCAACTGTGAGAAGGCGAACACATCTGTTACCTACTGGTCCAGTGAGTGATGTAATTTCAAGGAGAATATATCCAAAACAGGTATGTGTAATTACTATAATTATACATGATTTCACTATGCTACATTGTGTAATGTTCGAGTATAATTATTTAATTACTTCTTAATTTTTATTGATCACTAATCATGCATTGGTATGTCATGAATGTTGGACTTGGGTTCAAAATGCTGTTCAGCAAGAAATCAATGACCCCCTTCAGCCTGAAAGTGATCAAGAAAGGCCTCTGCAAGATTTGGGCAATTTGCCCCGTCATATAGAACTAAACTCTTATAGAAAAGTTGGTATGTCTAGTGCGAGTTGTTTTGTACCAGGATGCACTAACATCGAACGGTACCCTGTGCCCAGGTATCTAAGAAAAAATATGCTGTCAAATTATAAAATATATACTATTTGCGAAAATGGAAGAGTTTGCATGTATCACAAAACTATTTATGATTGGGTCAATGTTATTGATTTTGATGATCTTAATAACGTATTTAGTGCAACAGAGATTGAAAAGATGATGTGTGTCATAGATAATGATAGATAGATAATGAAAATGTACACTTAACTTTTCGAGAATGGAAAATATTGATGATGGTTCTTTTAAATATTGGACAGGGCTAACCAAACAACAATTTTTAACAATCTTAAATGAAATCCCTTTGTTGATGCAAATTAGCAAGTTACCAAAAACAGCCCTCGACTTATTTTTAGTTAAAGCTCGTACTGGAGACTCACATGGGAGATTAGCCAGTTTATTTGTTACGACAAAATACCTTGTGATATGTTGCAATTAAATGAAAGAAAGAAGAAAAAAGAAGTTTTTTGATAAAAGTAATAAATCAGTGTTGATTTTACTTTCTGTGATTACTTTATCTCATACACTGACCTATTACTTGCTACGGGCTCAGCTACGGCGCGGGTTGGCACTTCGTCGAGCAAGGGTCGGGGGGGACAATTACATCGGGGTCTTCGCGGGGGACCTCGTCGGCGAGGTCGGAAGGACGGTCTGTGTGTTTGGTGCACTGTACTCGTGGCCCTACTGCTTTCCTGGAGGAGGGTAATGGGGTCTTCGGGTCGGTGAGCTCCTGTCCTGTGCCGTGCGGAAGAATTTATACAGTATAGCGACGTGTGGGGGCGAGGGAGTGGTGGTCCAGAATATCAGCCTATGAGGGTGTGTCGCTTGCGGTTTACGTATCACATAATTAATTTATCTGTCATTGCTTCATTTTTAATACTTTTTTTTTTTTACTTAATTTGGTATAGTCACTTTATTCTATTATATAATTAATGTACCTATAAAAAATATTGTAAAACATTTTAAAAGACTAACGGTGGAGTTTCTTGCCCATTCTTCTCCATACGAAACTACCTTTTGGAAGGGGCGACTAAAATCAATTCATTTTTTTTGTAAATTTTGATGTTCAAAAGTGCCTTTTAGGTGCCTATTTGAAATAAATAATTTGACTTTATTTCGTATGAGCAAAGCTCAAATAACTCGTCTCCTTAGAAAGGCCCGAGAAGCCTTAAACAAGAATATGCCCCCAGACATTTAGGTTTAGAACACATAAGTCCTAAAGAAATAATAATAAAACCTGTTTATACCATAGGGCTTGTTCTCAAACCAAGTAAAAAGCCAATAATTATTTTTGAAGGAAAAAAAAAGGAAAAAGCCAATAATTATTTTTGATGGCACTTATATTTATATTCAGAAGTAATCCAATTATCTTTTTCAAAAGCTGACATACAGCCTCCACAAATACCGCAATTTGGACAAGCCGTTCTTAATCGTAGCAACTGATGGTCACATTATCCTTCTGACCGCTACGGACGTCTATAGAAGTATAGACGTCAAATCAAAACGTGCTCACGACGACACCGACGGCATGGCACGTCGAAAATACCACTTTTTTACAGTTCAAAATAAACATACAATAATGTTTGTAGTGTTTCTTTTTTCCTATTATTAATTCTTAGACATATTTATTGTAATATTACACAAAGATATACATAACAGTTAGCCACTCTGTAATGGGAAAATATCACAATGAAAAACACCATGCAAAATGTATCATTTGGCGTGCAAATCCACGCCACGGACGTGAAGAGACAGGAAGTGATGGGTAAGGAAAGCAATTACGATAAAAGCTTTATGAAATATTTTACGAAAACAAATAAAAATACTACTCTACTATATGACGTGTTATTACATTTTACATCAGATTAAATACAAAGCAAAACATAAAATACCATATCTAAGTAGTGACAAACTCATGAGTAAATAAGTGTAAATCAATAATTTTGGGGCCACTTGCGCATCCCTGTCAGGGGAATCCTTTAAAGTACTTTGTACGCCACAGACGGGATTGGCCGCCAGTTATAGGCCTTCCACCATTAGCTCTATTCGCCGTCCAAGGCATACTCTTACCGATCCCGATGATCCCATTACCCTCCTCCAGGAGAGCAGTAGGGCCACGAGTACAGTGCACAAAACACACCGACCTACGTTCCGACCTCGCCGCCGAGGTCCCTCGCGTAAACCCCGACGTAATTGTCCCCCCCGACCCTTGCTCGACGACGAAGCGGCAGCCCGCGCCGCAGCTGAGCATCTAGTTTTAAATTCCCCGAATAATAATATTTCTAATCAGATCCAGCCTGTCCCACCTTGCTGTCCTCCCCCCAGCGACGCCCTAAGCCGAGGTCCGTACCCCACAGGGGGTGCCCTTAGCGTGCAGTCGCTTAGTAATGTAATTATTCGCCCCTGGCTGGAGGCTTTGAGTCCGCTTAAGGCAGCCACAGGAAAGTCCGGTTGAGTAGTCACGACCTCTCAAGGTCAACTACGAGATGCCATACACGAAACAGAAAAGACGGGATCAGATCAGACGGCGCGCTCGCGCTATGACGTCAACCGCGCTGCCGGACATTGATAGGATAGTGTTGTGCAATATTTTAATAGGAAATAATTGATACATAAGTTATTAATTTGTAAGACAAAATATGTGTCGTTTATTATCCCTAAATTCACAAAATAAAAATATCTTCAAGTCCAATGACAACAGCTCCTTCGAGTGTTAAAAGGTGTAGAAGACGATGATATGTATTGTCTTTAAACATTGATGATTTTGAGGATTTTAGATTTAGTTTTCTCTATTTTCACACGAGCAGAGCTCGGTTAACCAGGTACCAACTATAACTTAATTCAGATGAATTATTGTAGGCAATGAACACAATTAGTTAGTTAGGTAGTTAAAATAATAATTATACATATATTTAACACTTAATTATAGTATTCTAGTAATATAATAATCACGTTTTTATATTAATACCTATCATGCAATAATATCGTTAATTAAAAATATGTCACACTGGTAGGTACATCTCTAACTCTGAGGCGGAAAAGTGGGTCTCTCTTGTTTCATCGAAAAGAAATTGCCAAATTATCACTTCCCAAACAATTTTCCGCATAATTTCATTTGCTAATTATTACTTAGCAAATAATCTTTTCACAGATAATTGTAACGTAAACCTAATGTTTGGCAAGTGAACGTTTAAACAATAACTTGTTTACCAACTGGTACTTTACCAATTTTTATGTAGTCAAATATTTCAGTTGGAATTCATTTATTATTACATTTATTCATTTTACGCAAAATAAAATTTCTATGTCGTCTGACTAGTTCGGTTCTCGATAGCCTGCTAAAAATAATCACTTTTTTTCCATATTTTTTTTTATATAATCTATTCGTTTCTGGCACTCGCCGGCCGCTGCCGCGGCACCGCTCGCTTCGCTCGCTCGGCTCGTGCGTAGGAGGTCACAGTTTTAACCTAACCTAACCAAACCATTATTAAAAATAATTAACCTACTCTAACTAGTTCCAAAAGTAACCATAAATTTGACTTGTTTCAGACAAATTCAAGCACATCTCATTCACACAACACATTCTCTAACGTTTATTGTCTAAAGATTGTTTGCTGTAATAAATCATTTGATTAATGACCAAATGCCTAAATGACATTATCCTTTATAATATTCTGCCAAGTAAAAATTTGACCAAATGAAAATGTGCGTACTAAAATCATTCCAAACATTGCATTGGTATAAAAAAAGGTTGCTTAAATTTGTTTGGGTAGTGAAATTTTGGCAAAATCTTTTCGGCAAAACGGCAGGATCCCGGAAAAGTTTATAAGCGCAGTGCTGGCCACGCCAGTGACGGCTTATAACGTCAGTGGATGCCGTCACAAACGAGATTAGTGCTGTGACTTTGTTATTTAAAATACCGTAAAACGGGGTGAATAGAGACAAAACCGAAAAAGTTTTTTTGTCTCGACCTCCAGTCTTTTGAAATAAAAATGTTACCATTTTTTTTATTTTTAAAAAAACGGCAATATTTTTTTTATAAGATGGTAATTCCAGTTCACCGTGAAGTTAGAGGAAAGTAAAAAAAAACTCATTCGAATATCTACCGTCCTACGGTGACAATTTGGCCTTTTAAAAAGTTGGTGATTTTATATAGGAAATACAAAATATTGTGTGATAAACGTTATTTTAAATTGTTCCTTAGTTTATTAGGATCAAGTTTTTTATACAAGAAAGTACAATTTTGATTTGAATTCATTGTTATAGATGAAAATTTTACTGTTGTGTGATTTTACTTAGGTTTGAGGTTAATAGAAACGGTAAAGGGGCGAATAGATACGTAGTACGGGTTCAATAGATACGTCGTATGGGGCAATAGAAACGAATAGGGTTTAATGAAAACAAGAAAGGGGTGATTAGAAAAGGTCTGACAAGGGTTGCCACCTAGCCTTAGTTCCTATAAATTTACATTTAGGTAATATTTTTTGTTATAGGTACAAATTGCCTCGTTTGTATAAGCCGAACCCAAGAGGAAAAATATACAAAAAGTATGATGAATCTTTAATACAACAAGCGGTCGAAGAATATAGCAAATCGAAAGTGTCTTTAAAGATTGTAGCTGACAAGTATAGTATAGATAAGTCAGTCTTGTATAAGCATAGTACAAGGACAATGCGAAAACAAGGTGAACAAACTATTTTTTCGGAAGAGGAAGAAAAGAGTATGATAAAATATATAAATGTATGTGCAGAGTGGGGCTACCCTCTAGTTTCTGTAGATTTAAGATACACGGTGAAAAGTAACTGGATAAACAAGGAAGGACTGTACTGAAATTTAAAAATAATTTTCGGTGCAAAAAACTCGGTTTTGTTCTATTCACCCCGTTTTACGGTACCTAAATGTTTGAAGTGAGACAACCCTACTGATTTTTTCTATTTACCCCATATGTTATATCTATTGACCCCGACTCATGGGTAAATAGAGATGGCTAATATTTATGCGTTTTTTGTTCAAAATAAATAATAAAAATAGGTTTTGAACATTAGAAATTTTAATACCAACCTTGACTCATACTACATATAATTGCTCAAACTCAAACTCAAACTCAAAGCATTTATTTCAATTAAACCATTTACAGGCACTTTTGAATTGTCAAGGAGTCGGTCAGTTAGAAATATGAAGCTAGTTGCCCATTCCAAAGCGTAGTAGGTACCTATGGAGAAGAACGGGCAAGAAACTCCATGGACACTCTTTTAAATTAAATTGATACATAAAGATTAGTACAAAAATAATGTTGAAATTATAACTAAATGTGAGGACGATGTAAAATAAAAAAACGCGCCCATAGTAAAAAGAGAAACAAAAACAATTTCTAAATAAAATAATTACAAATAAGCCGAGGCCGCTAAGAGGTGACCAGTCCCAACTAACGGCGCCCGTTCACGAGCATGACGCATGGATTAGCACCATTCAGCTCAACCATTTTGAAGGGAGCTAAATGATCCAACACACGCGCCACCATCAGCGAGACATCTGAGTGAGCATGACATACTCTCAGCCGCCAGGACCCATTCAAGTCAATTACATAACCGGCAAATGGTAGCTCTATTATACATAGTACTCACACCTGTGCAATGCAATTATACAATACAACGTAGGTTGAATTTATACAATGCAAAGATAGTCTTACAATGTTCAGCTGCTCCAACAGTATTTTCAAATGTTAATTATTCAATTGGTTGTGGTTGTGGAGCGGGACCAGCATTGAGCCAAGCATTTTTATCAGCGATGTAATCACCCAACTTATAATATGCCTGCCTGCATAGTGTGCGTTTGATACAAGATTTGAATTTCATTTCATTCAGTTGAAGTATGTGGGGTGGAATTTTATTGTAACATTTTAAACAGTACCCCATGAAAGATGAGTCTACTTTAGCCAGTCTGAAACCTGGCTGAGATAATAGGTCCCTATTTCTAGTACTATAATTATTATAATTATGTCTTTCACCTCTTTTACTAAAATGATGTAAATTTTTTCTTACGTACTATCGGCCAAAGTTCCGCATGCTCACCTTAAAGGCGATAATCGCATAGCACGACTCACGACTCGATCGCACAATGCACGAGTTTTGACCAATAGGATGCACAAAGCGTATTTTAGTGGTGTTCGTATTAGTATAATCATGTATAGAATGTGTGACACTCACACTAGGAGCGTACTATGCTCACTTGTTTCTGTTAAGAGACGAGTTTTTAATGGGCACGGCCAGCGCGGCTCGGCGGCGGCGTGAGCTCTTTGTTATTGAATTGAATTGTTATTTTATTATTGACAAGAATTAATTTTAGTACTCATATCTTCTGTTTGTTTGGTTTAGAAAATGTATTATTGATATTGCAGTATTTACAAAAATAATTTGTAATAACTAATAAACTACAATTTATATGTATTAATCCACTTTAATATTTTCCTCTCTCTATCGGGTCTATAGATATAGGTTATTTATGAACACTTTCACTGCCTCTCCAATTTTCACCATATCCTATGTGATGCCGCATGCCGCAGCAACCGCACCATATTCCCTTCACAATAAGATGAGACATTGAAACGAACCGTTTTATTACAGTCCGTTCCACCGATTTTGACTTCTATTCCGTAGGCTTATGGATGGCATTAAAGGCAAAAAAGTGGTTACAATACCAACTGTTTACTGCAGCTGCCATTTGTCATGCCACCAACACAATAGCATTCAAAATCGATTGAACGGACATTTATGGTTTGTTTACCTTTTATCTCACGGCTCCCTGAATACGTTAGGTATAGGTGCGTTGACCGGCACTGCATGAAGGTATCAAATGTTTATATTGAATTTTTTTGTGTTTAATCGACTTTATTAAAAGTAAATAGCTATCTAAATTTCTATGTGTTTGTTTATACTTGGGCAATTTGGGAATACTTGAAAATTACAGTAATATTTGAACCAATACTCTGCGCAGTTCATACAATGTTATCAGAGCTTTTTGTTTGTAGCTAACGCAAGGCCGCAAGCCGCACAACTCTTGCAACTGAAATAAAAATAAGTTCATTATCTAAGACCCATTGTTATTTAGTGGGAATGTCTGGAAATTCGGTTAAACAATAGAGGACGGCTTAATACAAGGGCCATACGTTTTTTTATTACCTTAGGATTATCTCAAATGTTTTGCAGTTGTTCCTTGTATTTGGTTTAATACTTTTAACAGTAGGTAATTGTAATATTACCTTTTATTCATTAAAATAATACAGGGTGAAATTGAATTCATGGGCATCCTTTTAAGGGGTCATTGTACTCATCATTATGAACAACTTCAACTATGAGACCATACCTGAAATCGCGAAAAAAAAATCAGCTGTTCCCTACATTTATGTTTGCGTAACTCGACAAAATGTAGGGAACAGCAATTTTTTTTTCTCGATTTCATATTTGTTCCCATAGTCAAAGTTGTTCATAATGACGAGTACAATGACCCCTTAAGAGGATACCCATGAATTAAATTTCAGCCTGTATAACGAACAAGGTATCGTTGCAATTAAAATGCCCAGGCATGCCGTGCAGGATGAGCACTTTAAGACTGGATTATAATCAAACCAACACTTTACTCTTTTATAATTCATGCTCTAGTCATAGTTTGACAATTCATGATTTTAAGCGAAATCATGCATGTCAAGTTTTTTTTTGACAAATCTAACAATGATTCAGTTCCTACGCCACTTTAAAATTCAGAAGCTTATCAAGTAATTAAACTGAACTATAATTTGTGCCTTGGCAGCAGTGAGAGTGAAAGGATTGAAATAAAATGTTGGGTACTAGTGAAATATATATTTTTAGTTTGTGTTCATTTAACATTATGCAGGATTAAAGATTTATTTAGGTTGATATTTAAATCTTATCTGTATAATAAAAGATGTATAGTAAGTGCTTTTTGTATGAAACTATCGGCTGTAATCTCAGTGTGAAAAAATAAACAGTTAGTTAAAATCTACTTGAGAACAATTTTAAGGATTTGCTGTTGTAGAAAAAAAAACAATATAAGTAACTTAATTTATTTTTAATAGACTTTTTCAAAACATTAAAGATTCTTCCAGAAATTAACATATTATAACAAAAAATTACACAGAAATTATCATCAAAATGCAAAATATTATAAGTGGAAAAGATTCTTACTCATAATATCATTTATAAACTGTATTTATCTACACTTATATCGTAAAGTTCAAAATATGAAATCAACACAACAATGACAAACAGACAACACAACAACAACAGGCAAAAAGCCTGTCAGTAAATAAGATTAGGAGAATATTGCTCGTGCAGTTCTAATGAAATTGAAAAGTTTTAAGATTAGTACAATTTAAGAATCTTAATAATTTTTATAATTTGCAATAATTACATTACACTACAGACTAGGTTTATCAAGCAAATGAGATCAATTATTTATGAGGTGGACGGATATGATGACACTACTGAATATGTAAAATAACAAACTAACGAGATCGGGGCTTATGACAACATTGATTGTAAATAAAACAACAAATCCACCAATAAAGGCAACATGACACTAAATTGACATCAATAATTTTACAAGAAGACTTCAAAATCGTTGGCAATATTTTAAACTATGATTACGGTCTACAGTCTACCCTGTGACATTAATCAACGAAGTAATATAATACAAATTGGAATAATAAAAATAAACCTAATAAAAATAGCTATACAGGGTTATTTGCAAGCCGCCGGAGTCGCGGGTTGTTCGAAAGAGATACCATGGCCCTGGCACAGGCAACTGAAGGAACACGGGTGGGTTTTAGTCAGTAAAAGTTTGACACGACCTTCCGCTCCGCCCAGAGCGGGAGAAGTCATTTGATGATAAAACACTAATAAGCTCGTAGGACTATAATACTAACATCATAAATAACAACTTTTGTTGTATGACTTTTAATAATTCATAAAAAAATAATTTCATAATACAATTAAAAATATTTATTTTGATCGCTCTAAATTTGAACAACTCTACGCGGTACCAAAATATGTAAGTAGTTAAATAAACAAACAGTGCGTTGCGAATGCAGGGTCGCAGCGGTACTTACTACAAAATACAGATCTAAAAAGTGTTATTACAAATATTACAACAAAAACTTGAAAGTTTACTTTTGGTATTCTAAAAAGTCATAGATCAAAAGTGGTTGTACTAATATAGTCCTACCAGGTGTTAGAAAAATAACCCTGTATAATGTAATTATACAGTATGTTAATTAACGAAAGGCGTTCCCGTTAACCCGCAATAGTATAGCGTCCACATGCTACCAAAATATGACCATTCGAAAATTCACTAAAAAAAATCTGCTGTTCATTACATTTATGTTCGCATACCTAGCTTAACAAAATGTAGGGAGCAGCTGATTTTTTTTCGCGAATTTTTAAATGGTAATATTAATTGTAGCATGTTTGGACTATTGCGGGTTAACGGGAACGCCTTTCGTTAATTAACATAGTGCATGTTAAAAATTATATTAACTTAATATTTCGTCGCTGCTCCTCCCGCATCTATCACAGCATCGCAACGGCTACGCATGGACCTAGCCAGGACTTCGCACAAATTCGAACCTCTGAATGTGTCCCAAACTTGTTCGCAATGTGTGACAAGTGCTTCCTTCGTTCTTTCTGCTCTACTATCCCATCTCTGGACCATTAAACCCCACAAATTTTCAATGGGGTTTAAGTCTGGCGATCGGGAGGGCCATGGCACTGTTTTAATTTGTGTTGCCCTCGCAACCACTCTTGAACAACCCGCGCACGGTGTATCGGGCAATTGTCCTGGAAAAAATAAAATTCTGGCACGTCCAGTTGTGGATACACCGTGCGCACTGTGGGTACCATGATGGTTTGTAGCACCTCTAAATACGTTTGGCCGTTTGCCCTCCCTGGTATAAAAGCGAGCTCGCCTGGTCCAGCAGCACTCATCCAGCCCCACATGTTCACTACAATTCTTCCCGATTCTGCATTTGGGTTCACATTTCGAGGTTCGTATCTTGTGTTATCTACACGCCATAAATTCCGACGACCTTGTTGGCTAGACCTAAAGCACTTTTCATCAGAAAATATGGCGTAAGAGAAATCGAAGTCCCTGTAGTCACGAGCGAATCGCACGCGAGCAGCTTTCTGCTCCTGCGTCAAAATAATTTTTTTTGCGGGACGTCTGTGATGGACTCCAGCTCGATGCAACTCGTTTCTAATAGTTTGCATCGAAACTTCGTATTCTTGTGCGAAACTGCGAGTGGGTGTGAACGGGTTCTCTTCATACGTGGCTATCATATTATTTAACTCGTTTTCGTTTATAGCCCGGGGTCGAGGTGCACGAACGCGTTCTGTAATTTCTCCTTCTTCATATCTTCGCACCCAGCGGCGCACCGTTGTTCTCTAACGAAAAAAAAAAAAAAAAACAATCAGCATCGATTTTTTACATAATATAGGAACTAAGTATAATAATACGAGTACACTACAAAAGTCTTATTCAAAGGGCACAACTAGTACACTATAAATAAAAATTATAAGTATTGAAATACTTAAGGTGTGCATTTTGGTTGACTTCATGATAAATAAACTCTTAACTTTTCTATAACTAATTTAAGTAGTTATAACATTCATAACTATATTTTAAAATACAAGTTGTAAATGCAATAACTGAAAATCTCTTAAGGGGTCATTACTCATCATTATAAACAACTTTTACTATGAGAACCAAACCTGAAATCGCGATAAAAAAGCAGCTGGTCCATACATTTTGACGAGTTACGCGAACATAAATGTAGGGAACAGCTGTTTTTTTTTCGCGATTTCAGGTTTGGTCCCGTAGTAAAAGTTGTTCATAATGATTAGTACAATGACCCCTTAAGAGGTTTTCAGATATTGCAATTTACACCTCGTATACCTATGAGTAAGAAAAATGGCATAGCGTAAATTCCAACATTGTATGAAACTGTCCCAAGCAAATTTGTGCTTTATCTCTACTATTTAAAAGTGTTTATCCCGTGCGGGCTGGCAACGTGGCATTTCTAAAGGTTTTTCGTGGTTAAATACCAACGATCTAGTGCTTGGCCGAAAAAATAGTAAGTACTTGCTATTTTATCGGCCAGCCAAGCACTAAATCGTTAGTATTTAAAACTATGTGTGCAATTTTTTTTAAGTTTTTTTGGTAAGTATTTACGAGCACTACTAACAAAAATTTACATTATTGTCAATTACTTTCCATCTGCAGTATTATGATAAAATAAATGTTAAAAATAATTATAAAAAACAATTATCTTGTGCTTGGGCGAAAAAAAAATTGTAGTTTGAAATATAATGATCAAGCCTCTAGAAATGCGACGAATGCGCTCTGGTTTTTCTAATTAAAATGCGGCAACGACGCTGTGAGATAAGGCACCATTGTTTAGGTTGTTTTGGTTTAGGATTTATTATCGGGTCATAAAAGGCTCCAACAACGTCTTTGAAAGCAAAAATAAATAAAAAGAACAATCTTATTTGAATGCATTACTATAAGTAGGTAATATCTTATGAGACTTTTAAAAAGAATCCATCTGAAAGTTATAATAATTTTATTATTTTTATATATAAATCTGCCTAGCCTTTTCCCAACTATGTTGGGGTCGGCTTCCAGTCTAACCGGATGCAGCTGAATACCAATATTTTTCATGGAATTTGTTTTTAAATTGCAATATAAGGAAAAATGCAAACTATGAAATAATAATATTACTATCACTTTATTTATTTCTATATCTCTCCCTCTATCTGAATACAAAAACATAACTTACTTGCATGTTCAACTCCACTGCTATTTGGGATATATTTAACCCTTGTCTATGCAAAACAATAATTTGATTCCTTTCTTCCTGAATCAGGTTTCGGGTCGTCATGGTTGCACCACGTTAGTCACAGCCCACACACAATACACACACAGTCCAGGATACAAGCTAGGGTCAAGAAGAGGCTTTCGATCACAGTCCGGTATACAAGGAGGTCACAGTTAGGCAGGCAATCAGTCCGATAGAAATAAACAGGTCGTAAAATGAAATGGCGATAGGAATTTAAGGGAAGCGTCAACAATTAGCGAGAGCAATTTGGCACTGCCGCGCTCTAGCTAATGTTTGTTATTTTATGTTACTCGCTCATTACTCACACAAATGCATATTGTCTCTAATTGGGGGAAACTAGGAAGGGGTGTGGTTTTTCACTAGCTGCGCTCTCGCAGGAATATTTTCTTAAGTGAGCATGCTTAACTTGGGCCGATAGTACATGATGTTTTCGTAGATATATTGACAAGGTACCGTCATGATGTTAATGTCCTTAAACCGGTCCCTTAGAGAATCGCACCTGCGGAGATTATAAATGGCTCTGATAGCTCTTTTCTGCAAAATAAAAATTCCCCAAAGTAAAATACCGTAAGACATGATACTATGAAAGTAACTAAAATAGACTAGCCTCGCGGTATCTACATCAGTAAATTGACGGATTTTTCTGACAGCATATGCCGCTGAACTTAGCCGTCCTGCAAGAGATGTTAAATGAGGACCCCATTGTAGCCTTGAGTCGAGCGTGATCCCCAGGAAAACAGTTTTATCGACGAATTCTAGTTTCTCTTGATTCAATACTATCTCATAATCACCACTTTTGACATTTGGTAAAGAAAATCGAATGCACTTAGTTTTTTTCCCATTTAATACTAAATTATTGGTAGTGAACCAGTTCTGTACCTGCAATAGGGCGTTATTTACGTCGTCAACATTCGTAGCACGTCTATCTACCTTAAAAATTAAAGAAGTATCATCAGCAAATAACACCATTTGTGGTTGATTATTTAATAAATGGAGTAGATCGTTAATATACACTAAAAAGAGGAAAGGTCCCAATATCGAGCCTTGTGGAACACCCATTTTTACTTTAAAACCGAGTGAATTGATACCATTAATTTGTACTTGCTGTTGTCTATCATTTAAATAAGATTTTACTAAGCTGAGCGCATGTTTTCCAAGTCCGTAATGCTCAAGTTTCAAGAGTAAGGTTTCGTGGTCGACGCAATCAAATGCCTTGGAGAGGTCACAAAAGATTCCTATGGCGTCTTGCGCTTCTTCCCTGCTGCATTAAGGTACTTACAAAGAAACGAATCGAAAACAATATAATTTCAATTTAAAAGTTCCAAACTGTGTCTATTCACCCCGTTTTACTGTATTTGTATTATGTACCTTTTTATTATAAAATCTGCTCTTATCTAACTTTGTAACTAGTGATGGGTAACTCATCAATTTTATTTGAGATTGAGGGGCACCCCTCATTTGAGGTGAGGAATCGTCAACGGCGTATACACCTCACGACTCGTGAGCCCGAGCCGAACTCAGCCGAACGTACGAGGGATCGAGGCGGGCGGGCACTACGACGACTCACGAGTGCTCACGACTCCGTCGTATTATTCACATCTCTCACACACATCATTTTCTTTCGCTCATAATTTTTGGACTGCCAAAATAAACACTTGATTACTAATCTAATGCTAATGCTTTTAGAGTTCATTATAATTAACCATAGCTGAAATAAAAAAAAATCTCTTAAATTCGTTTTGACTTATTGTACAATGCCGTACCAAGATGCTGAACTTTGTAGGGATTTTAGCAATGAAACAAGACGATGCTGATTTGAGTGTGTATTTACAGTGGGATGTCGCTGCGTCCCCGTAAGGGGGCGCGGCTAGCGGAACCAGGGCGTCGCCCCTCGGCCGCGGAGTCTATACGTTGGCCCGTAAATACGGGCCCCTCATTGTTTATGTCATTAATATGACGCCTAGATGATTGGGCGCGTTAACTAATAACGCGCCCATGTGAGTGGTTGCTATTGTGTTACTGTAGGCGCATCACGACGCTAATACTGTTAGCGCCGCTTTCTTCACGACACCCCGGCGGTCAACCCCCGCCAGGTGAGACCCCCGGTTACCCGGGGGAGGCCCAGTGAAGGCGACCAGCGACGTAGGTGCCGACTCGACGCTCCTACAGTATAGGTGTTTAGTTCCCGCCCGCCCCGCTTTCAGATCAAGCCGATTACGGTCCGGGCTAAGGAACTGTCGTGTGTGTGTGGGCGGCATTGTAATTGCGTAACACCGCCCAGTGTCTACACATATCGCTTAGCCCGCGCTACGCGTATGTGTGTGAGTTAGATGTCTGTTTAGTGATGAATGTCTGTGTTAATTGCGTGACGCGCCTATATTAACTTAGCACACGCCACGCAATAGATGTATGTTATCTGTAGAGTACTATTGAAACGAGTAAGCCGCGTGTAACCTGGATGCAGCTTACTCGTGGCGTCCAGTCCGGTGCGATGGGGTCAGTCGTCCGCTACCAGGTCGCGGGGCAGGGGTCTCGCGTCAGGGGGGCGCGTATGCCATGGCGCTATCTGCTTGATATGAGGCCAAGCAGACGCGTCGGCACGCGCGAACATCCCTTTCGCGAGACGCCGCACATACTCATCCAGGCTCTCAATCCCGAGGTCCCTCTGGATGATGTCGTTCCTCACGAAGTGAGGGGCGGCAACTATGGTCCGCAGCGCCAGACTCTGTTGCGCGCGGAGCAGCCTGCGGTTCGTCTCACTCGTGAGGGCGAACCATGCCGGGGCGGCGTACGTCAGAATGGGGCGTATGTACAGCTTGTACACGCCCAACTTGACGCGCGCCGGTATGCGGGATGAGAGCACCGGCCTGAGTAGGTTGCGGGCTACCCTACCTTGTGCGGCGACCTTGCGGACGTGTGTCCCCATCGAGAGCCGACGGTCGATAGTGACTCCCAGGTACTTTACCCGGGGCGACCATTCGACGTCGGCTCCTTGAAGCTTCAAGGGTGGTGGGAGGGGCGCGGATCCAGTGACCAGCGCCTGCGTCTTACCCACGTTAACCGACAGCCGCCACTTTGACAGCCACTCGGGAAGTAGGTCGAGGGCGCGCTGCATCTTGACGGCCGCGTACTTTGCGTTCAGCGAGGTGGTAATGTACGCGGCGTCGTCAGCGTACAGCGCGAGCGTCGAGTCTGTCGTGGTGGGGATGTCGTCGGTGTAACGTGAGTAGCACGCCGGCGATATGCAGCTGCCCTGCGGCACGCCGGCCAGCACCGGGCGGGCGCTAGATAGCGCCCCATCGACCACCACCCTAAATGTCCTATGGGAAAGAAAAGTAGAGACCACTTGTACAACGCGACGGGGCGCATCGGACGTGGCCAATTTATAAATTAGGCCCTCGTGCCATACACGGTCGAAGGCCTTCTCCATGTCGAGGAATACTGCCACCGAGTACTCCTTCTTGTTCAGCGCGGCTGTGAGGTGGTGCAGTACCCTCGACAGCTGGAGCGTCGTGCTGTGCTCCGCCCGGAACCCAAACTGCTCAGGACGCGGCGCTATGTGGGGCTGGAGATGTCGCAGCAGGAGTGCTTCGAACACCTTGGAGACTGTCGGCAGCAGCGTGATCGGCCGATAGCTCTCCGGCTTCAGGATGTTCTTCCCCGCCTTGGGCAGCATTATGACGCGCCCTTCCTTCCACGAAGCGGGGAAGGCCCCCGTGCGCAGTATCGCCGTAAACAGGCGCGCCAGCGCCGCGACCATACGGTGCGGCAAGTGGCGCAGCGCTGCGTTGGTGATACCGTCAGCACCGGGGGCCTTCCTAGGCTTCGTTCTTAGGATGGCGCGTCTGACTGCGCCAGGCGAGAAGAAGATCGGGTCCTCATCGGGAGCTATCGGCGTTGCGAAATAGTCCCCTAGGTGTTGCTCGACTGCTGCGACATGTTCGGTGTCAGCAGTCGGGTTGGGGCGGAACTGACGCTCCAGGTGTTCGGCGAAGACCTCCGCCCGGTCCTCCGCTACAAACTTAAGCGCCCCGTCGCTGTTGAGTATAGGGCGCACCGGGGCTGGGGTATTCGTCAGTTGGTGGCACAGCTTATGAATCGACGGCCAACTGTCCGTAGTGGCGTCGATTCGGTCCTCCCAGCCCGCGGCGGTGTGCGCCTGTAGTTCGGCCTTCACCTTCTCCGCGAGACGGTTGAGCTGCGTCTTTAATGTAGGGCATCTCAGCTGTTGCCACTGCTTGCGTAGGCGCCTCTTCGCGGCGATCATTGCACTGATACGGGTCGGCAGGGGCGGCAATAGCCCTCTCCCCTGCGGCTGCACGGTGCTAGTCGCCGCTTCCAGGGCGCTTTGGATGCAAGCAGTGACGTCATTCGCCGTCTGGTCAACGTCCGCGGCGGTGGCAATAGGCCGAGTCGGCGCGGTGGTCTCTACTTTTTCCCGGAAGGAGTCCCAGTCCGTGGATCGACGTGGCGCTAGGGGCTTCAGTCGGGTCGGCATACCCGATAGGACGACGAGTACAGGTTGGTGGTCCGACTGTAACTCGTCGTCTATGACTTGCTGTGTAGTCTGGCAGTGTAGCCCTCGGTGGACTACGATGTCCAGCACATCCGGCATGTACCGGGTGGCCTCGGGGTAGTGGGTAGGCGTCTCCGGGCCGGACACCGTATAGCCGAAGGCTTCCGCGTCCGCAAAGAGTCGTCTCCCCTCGGTATTCGTACCGTACGAGTTCCACGCTGGGTGTTTACAATTAAAATCACCGGCGAGGAGTGTAGCTTGCGTCGAGTTGTTTAACAAGGCCCGCAGCTCTGTCAGGTCCAGGTGGGCTGCGGGCGGCTTGTAGCAGGCGTAGATGTTCATGTCCTCGCCGGCTACGTGTAGCTGAACACCCAGCGCGTAAAAAGAGCTGAGAGACGGCAAGGGGACTTCCTGATGGACGACCCTTCGCTTCACTAGTACCGCCAGACCACGGTATCTAATGTTAAGAGCCGACCGTTCATCCTTCCTATAAACGAGATATCCCGGGAACCTAATCCTGTCCTCGGGACCCAGGAGAGTCTCGCTTATGAGCGCCACGTCGATATTTTGTTCCCGAAGGAGATGGCGGAGGGGGGCGACCTTATCCCTAAGGCCGCGGGCGTTCCAATGGATCACCCTTAACGACCTAGCCATGGTAAAGCGTTAATAGTGTGGCCAGGCCGTCAAGGATGACCGTCTCTATGTCCTGGCCCTGCCTGATGGCCTTTATAAGGTCCATCAGTAATTGGATGGCGCAGGCTGTAAATTCACTTTTGTTATGTGATTTTTTCTGTTCTAATGATTGGGCGCCGGTAGCGCCGCCACTCATCTTTACGGGGAACTTTTTTCGTTCCGCCTGTTGTCGCCGCGCTGAGTCGGCGCTAGCGTCGACAGGCGGTATTTTATTTTCCCGCGGCGCTATGCCGGCGCCAGCGGTAGCTCCCCCGCTACTCTTTTTAGCCTGCGCCTTGTCGGTGGCAGGGCCGGCCTTAGGGGTATCTTCTTCTAGGTTCGCCTGGGGGAGGGGTTTCTTCCGTTTTCCCTTCCCCCCGCGCTTCGTCTTCCTCCGCCCCGAGGAGGTGGCTTGCCTGTCTGTAGGCCCATTGGCTGCCGCCATCAGCGTCATGCCATCGGCCTCGGCTTCAATGTTGGCCCCCTGTGACCTCTCAGCGGCCATTTGGGGCCGGCGTGTTGCGGCCGTGGTGGCGACAGTCCCCGCTCGCCTGTTCCTGATCTCCGTCTGAAACACGGGGCACTTAACGTTGCACGCGGGGTGCGGGCCACCGCAGTTTGCGCATGTGGCCGGCTCCTCCCGCGGGCGTGGGCAGTCTCGCGCCGCGTGCTCCCCGCCGCATCGGACACAGGCGAGCGGTCGGTGGCACTGGTGCGAGCTGTGCCTAAAACGCTGGCACCGGTGACACTGGGCGGGCCCACGTTTTCCTCGCCAAGCCTCGATCTTGACACCACGCATGTACATGAACACGGTGGTGTCAAAGATGGCCCGGACGTCTGGGGTCTTCTTTAATATGGCGTGGAATACACAGCCGGGTCGTCCTTGTGCGCCCTTAATGTGGCGCACATACTCCGGCTGGTATCCCAGCGTCCGGAGCTCCTCCTCGATCTCCTTGGGGTCTGTGTCTGCTGGCAGCCCCCTGATGGCGATCTTCAGATTCTTATCCGCCGGCAGCGAATAGGCGAACCAAGAGACGCCGCTGTCCTTTTCCAGGCCCGTCAGGTACCTCTGGACCAGCCTGTACTCCTCTTCGCTGTCGGGAGTGAAGCGAACCCCACTCCCGTATGGTCGAGCGTTCGGAGGCCGGCCCAGTTTGGCACTGATGGCCCTAAAGTGGGCGGCCCAATTGGGCAGCCTTTCCACCACCAGCGGTGGGAAACGCAGTTTCTTCTTCTTGTTCCCCGGCTTCTGCTTGCCTGGAGACGACGTTGTCGCTGCTGGAGCGGTGCCGGGGGTGGCCACAGGGGGCGCGGTAGTAGCAGAGGGGGCAGGGGGTAGGTGGGTGGTACTTACCCCCGCAGTCGTCTGCGTTGGTGGCGGCGAGCGGCGCGCCGCGTCGGCAAAGGTAGGCGATGCAGGCAACCCCCGACCCCGCGGCGCGCTTTCGCGCTGGGGCCGCGGTGAGTCGAGGCAGTGCCGCTTCGCTTCCTCAGCCACGGCGTCGCCTGAGCTCCTCCTGCGCCGCTGGGGTCTGGCCTCGAGAGCGAACTCAAAACCGAACCCCAGCGACGGTGTTGGTGATGCCGGCGACATTGGCTCGGCGTCCTCACCCACTCCCACGTTGGGCCGCTGGCCGGATCGCGGGGTCGTGTCCGGGGACACGTCATCGCGACCGGACGCGGCCGAGCCCACCGAGGCCAGCGACACGCTCGACCCCACACGGGAGGAGCATGCCGACAGCATGGCGGGCGAATCATACGCGGAGGTGCGGGGGGGCGCCGGCGAGGCGGGCACCCTAGGCATCGAGTGAGTTTGCCGGGTAGATGGGCCGGCACTTACTGGCCGCTCCTGCTCAGCCGTCTCCGGTCCCGCCAGCGAGCGGCTGGGAGCGGAGCTGGCGGTGCTCGGAGCTGGCACAGCATGCTGTTTCGCCTGCGTTTGCACGGCCGCAGCCCTGGAGGGCGCGGGCGGTGACGCAAACCGCGGCGGAGGCGCAGTGGTGCGGGTTGGGGGCGCGCGGGGGCGCGCGGTTGGCGCCAGTGGGCGCGTTGGTTGTGCGGCAGCGGGCCGCGTCCGTGACGCGTCAGCGCGCGCAGTGGGCGCAGCTGGTGGGCGCGCCGGCGGCGCTAGGGCGCGCGCATGCGGCGCGCGGCCCGGCAGGCTGGCAGTTGGTTCCGGTGCCTGGATTGGCACCGGACGAAACGCAGCGGGGCGGATAGGTACCGCGTGCTGCCGGCTCGACGACGGCGTCGGCGCAACGCGCGCAGGCGCCGGTGTCGTCGGAGGGCCGGCAGCTACAGCGGTCCCCCCTCCCCCTCCTCTTCTGTCTTCGTGGTGGCGGCGATCTCCCTCTTTCTTCGTGGGTGGAGGCCTGACCGGCGGTGCACCGGACGACCCGGACGATGCGTCACCAATGTTAGGCAGCGACGTCGCCCGGTCCAGCGCCGGACGGTCCTCCGGCGACCCGGCATCGCGGCCCAGAGAGCCGCGCTTGCCGGGTTTCGGCATCTTGACGGGGGCGTGGCCTCCGCGACCGCTTCGGTGGGGCTCCACCGGGCGGCACGGCAGGCTCCCCCTGTGTCCGCACAGGTACCTTTACGTAGCCTGTGCCCACACAGAGGAAAACTTAAAACTTTGGCGGTCCGCGCGGGTTAAAAACAATAAAAACAATAGAAACACTGTGGATATTGCTCCTGGCCACGAGCTAATCCCCGTGTGTATTTAATAATTTTCCTTTTCCTTATAGCTAATCGTGTGTAACGAAACCATAGCGCGCATTTAAACAGGGCAACGCCATCTATCGAGCTATGAGACAACTTTTGCGATTATTGACTTAACATGCCGCCCACCATGGACAAAATGTGGGCTTGCCCATCTTGACCTAATATTTTGTCCATAATACTTTATAGTAAACTGAAATACAATACTGACCGATACAAAACTAATTGAGACAATAGTCTAACAAACTAAATTTACACAAGGTTTATTTTATAAAGATGAAGGTTGTCTTGTTACACACTTTACAAAACACTAGAGGATTGTAAAACTTTCAACACCGTAGGTGCATTACAATAAAATCAAACCGCAACTAAAAACACGGTCGCAGCCGCTACTAAAAACAAAAAAAGAATAGTTGCTTGTTAATAAAATAATATAATAGGTATAACTAGAATAGTATAGTTTATACCTTGAACTATAGTTAAAATAGGCAACACAATAATAACAAATTGTTCGTTATTATTTAACTACAAACAATAATTATAAAAAACTCTCCCTTATTTACTAACTGGAAGCACACATATCTTCGATACTGGTCTTTTAATTTGCGACCCTTTACATCTTAAACTAACCACGCGCGTAATTCCGTCCAACCCGGGGTGTTTTTGGGTAATGATACCATAAAGCCACCTAGCTGGAGGTAAATCGTCCTCTTTCACCAGAACAATATCACCAATAGCTGGTTCCGGAGTCTGATATGCCCATTTGTACCGATTCATGAACTGAGTTAAATACTCTTTTGACCAGCGTCGCCAGAAATCTTGAACTATTCGCTGGGTCAATTGCCATCGCTTTAGACTAGTTAGGGTCGACTGTTCATAGTTAAATTCCGGTACAAGCACGAGAGGTTCTCCTACTAAAAAGTGGCCAGGAGTTAAAGGAGTTTGGTCTTGACTATTGTCACTTAGCTGTGAAATGGGACGGGAATTTAAACATGCTTCTATTTGAGACAAGACGGTAGCCATCTCCTCGTAAGTTAGAGTGTTGTTTCCAACAACTCGCTTAAGATGGTGTTTAGTGGACTTTATACCCGCTTCCCACAGTCCACCAAAGTTTGGAGCGTGGGGTGGGATAAAGTGCCAGTTAGTCCCATTATTCGATAACCAATCTGCTATTTCTGTTGTCACACTTGATTTTTCAGCAGCCAGCAATGCCTTCAACTCTTTCGCAGCACCCACGAAATTGGTGCCGTTGTCGCTATAAAGATCCGCACACTGTCCACGTCTGGCTACAAATCGTTTGAATGCTGCCAAGAATCCTTTAGACGTTAAATCGCTGACGGCCTCGAGATGTATAGCTCTTGTAGCCATGCACACAAAGAGGCAGATATACCCTTTGTATGAATTATGACCTCTTCCCTTGGACGTTCGTATATTTATAGTCCACTCCGGTTTGGTGGAAAGGTCGGCTAGCATTCACTCTTGCTTTGGGCAACTGACCCATGAGCTGTTCTCTTATACGAGCTGCATGACGAACACAAGATACGCAGTTGCGTACATAGAATTTATAGCGATTTTTTGCATTAAGAACCCAATATCTGGACCTTAAATGATGAAGCATTAGTTGGGGTCCACCGTGTAAAGTCTTCTGGTGGGTATCTGCTATTAACAAGTCAGCAAAATGAGACTTGGCTGGTATAATAATCGGATGTTTAATGTTTTCATCGATTGTGGCTCTTTCTAAGCGTCCCCCCACTCTGAGCACCCCTTCGTGATCGACGAATGGATTAAGCGAGGTAAGTACACTTTTCTTTTGAACTTTTCCTGTTTTAACGAGGTCTTCTAATTCTCTACTAAAGTATTGCCTTTGACACTGTTTAATACATACCGTTAACGCTTCGTTAAGTTCTTTAGCAGTTAACCATGAAGGAACTTGTTCAGAGTTGTCGCTTCTTCTCTTACGATAAATAAAGCGCCTGCAATAAGCGATTACTCTGATCAATTTTCTTATTGTTGAGAATTTTGTCCACACTGTTAACGCTGAATATTCGTCTGTTGTAACGTAACTCACCTTTTGTGCCTTTTCTTCTAACACTGTCTTGCATTCAGTCCTTTTGCTGTAATTAATGGTTTTGTTTTTCAGCCACTCTGGCCCTTCCATCCACAACTGGTTAGAGATTAGTTCAGTTGATTTTAATCCCCGTGACGCGCAATCTGCCGGGTTGTCCGCTGATTTCACATGAGCCCACTGGCTTCTGTCTACTACTAACAAAATCTCTGACACTCTATTTGCTACAAATGTTTGCCAATTAGAAGGATGTTTACTCAACCAAGCGAGTACTACTGTGGAATCGGTCCACGCATGAATCTTCTGCTTTTCAATTTTCAATACTTCGGCTACTTCACTCAATAACTTTGACACTAAAACTGCACCACACAGTTCCAGTCGCGGTATTGAAACTTGTTTAATTGGTGCAACCTTCGTTTTGGCTGTCACCAGGCGAGAATAAATGACCTCCTGCTGATCCACCACACGCATGTAAACTACTGCTGCGTAAGCTTGATTCGAGGCGTCACTAAATCCATGCAGCTCTAACGAATCACCGCGGCTGGTTGATAACCACCTTGGAATCCGATACTGTACGAGTTGTTCCAGTTCATTGCGGTAAGTAAACCATTCTTTTAACAATATTGATGGTAACTCATCATCCCACTGAATTCCAGACAGCCACAATTTTTGAATTAATATCTTGGCTTTTATGATTGCAGGTGCTAGCCAACCCAATGGATCGAACAACATTGAAATATGCGAGATAACACTTCTTTTAGTTACAGGTATCTTCAAAGGAGGCAGCGTCACCGAGTATACAAATTCATCAGTTTCTCTGGACCAGGTAAGTCCTAATATTTTCATTACTATATCTGTTTTCAATTCTAGGTTTTCTTCTTCTTTATCTGTTCTTATATGGTTCATCAATTCTGCACTATTGGATTTCCATTTTTGTAGCTCAAAGCCTGCTTTTCCTAATAATTGTGTCATTTGCTCATATAACTCTTTTCCTTCCGATATGTTTTGACAGCCAGTCATCAGGTCATCCATATAAAAATCCGTCAGAGTCCTGTCACGTGCAATAGGAAAGCATTCTCCCTCATCTAGCGCTATTTGGTGCAAAGTTCGGACGGCCAAATATGGAGCTGACGCCGTGCCAAATGTTACCCTCAAAAGCCGCAGGTGTTGAATTTTGTCCTTGGGATCTTGCCTCCACAATAATCTTTGGTAGTCAATATCTTCAGTAGAGACGATCACCTGCCGGTACATTTTTACAATGTCCGCA
The DNA here is from genome assembly GCA_905333075.3 of Atethmia centrago. NCBI lineage: Eukaryota > Metazoa > Arthropoda > Insecta > Lepidoptera > Noctuidae > Atethmia > Atethmia centrago. The sequence continues at coordinate 15,000,053 of HG995393.1, forward strand.
ACTATACAAATAGGATGCATTCGCCATCTCATTATGGTGTGTCGTAAATCAGCTTGTAAGGTTGGCCCCACCATTAGTTCGCTGTTTAACGACACGCCATTTTTTCCTAAGCTGGAGGCGTCAAATACAACCCTTACTTTAGTAGTAGCTTTATCTTCCCTGATCACCGCATGATGGGGAAGGTATACGACATCAGACTTGTTAATTTCCTCCAAAGGAATAACTTCTGCATGACCCAAATCGATGTATTCATTAATTACATCGACATATTGCCTTTTCAACTCCGAGTCTCTGGCTAACCTTTTCTCCAAATTAAAATATCTGCGCAATGCAATATCTTTAGTTTGACCATGTGCGCAGTGTGGTGTAGCCGTTTTAAACGGCAACCTAACAACATAACGACCTTCGGGATCCCGTTTCGTTGATTGCTTATAAAATTCTTCACATTTTTGTTCTTCCTCCGTAAAGTGCTTTTTTTGCACTACTGGTTCCTCTAATTCCCAAAACCTTTTTATAAGATCATGATCACCTTCCAACGTTAAATAGTTAAGACTCTGTGCGTATTCTTCCTTTCCCGTAATCTCTCCCGAAAGTATCCATCCTAATTCAGAATTCTGCGCTATTAAAGATCCCGGAGGACCTTTACTGAGTCCTTGTTTGAGGACTTTGCTATACACCGAGGAACTTAAAAGCATGTCAATTTTCCCTGGTGTATCCCAACTAGGATCTGCCAAATTGTACTGTTTCAGTTCTTTCCACAAAGGGAACTTTATTTTATTAGAAGGAAGAATTGACGTCAATTTCTTCTGTACGTGAGCCTTAACCGACAAAACAAAGTTAGGATTGTACATTGATTGTAATCTTAAGTAAACAACATATTTTGAGGTCAATGCACAACCCTTATCATCTTCGCCTAGCCTCAGTGATGATTTATAGCTGATATATTTTTTCAGCCCTAAAAGTTGAACGGCTGACTCCGTAATATACGAAGCCTGCGAACACTGATCCAGCAAAGACCGCAGAGTTGCCTCTGTGCCTGTACCGGAGGTAACCTTCACCAAAGCCGTAGGCAACAAATCATGGCTACGGGAAGTCGCAGCACAGTTTGTTACAATATTATTTGCATCGTCTTGTGTTTGTTTTGTATCAACTGATTGCTTAGGTTCTACTTTAGGGTCAGTTGATACGGTCGCATCTTTAGTATGGAGTAAAGAATGATGTTTTCTCTTACATAACCGACATCTAGTCGGCAAACGACAGGCATATACTGCGTGGCCTGACCCGAGACAATTAAAACATAATCCATTGGATTGGACGAAACTACGCCGTGAGGTGACATCTTCGCTACTAAATTTCTTACAACTACCAAGTTTATGATCAGATTTGCAAAATACGCATGACAGAGTAGCTGTAGACACATGTAGTGTCTTGGCAGGAACATTTTTTGGAACAGTATTTTTATAAGACTTATTGTCTAAAAATTCTAGTGAACGGAACCTTTGTTCTAAAAACTTATTAAACTGTTCTAGAGTAGGTAGATCTTCCGAATATTCACAGATTTTTGCTTCCCACAATTTACGAGACTCCGAATCTAATTTTAAGCTTAAAATGTATATAACAATAAAGTCCCAGGTGTCTACTTTTATTCCTAAATTTTTAAGAGCATTTAAACAATCGTTACTTGTATCCAATAATTCTTCAGAGATTGTGCTGACTCACCCGATATATTTTTCTGACTAAGAAACCGTTTAAGAATGCAACTTGCCATATACTTTTTATTATTGTAACGCTTGTTTAATTGCTCCCAAGAAGTCTGATAATTTGAACTACAAATAGGTATATTTCTCAGAAGTTGATCCGCCTCTCCAGACAAATGACTTTTTAAATACTGCAGTCGCTGAACATCATCTAAAGACTTATTACTGTGTATAAGTGATAAAAATAAATCACGGAAGGTGATCCACTCCGAGTATTGTCCAGAAAACATAGGTAAACTAATTTTAGGTAATTTTATATTGTAAGATTCATCTGAGTTTCTTTCTGCACAAGACTGTGATACATTTTGAGAAATTTCTGTTTTACACAAATTAGTAAGTATTTCTTTTAAATCCGTTTTATAGTCCAAATATAAATCTTCCGTAACCTCATACACTTCCGATGAACAATAATGCGATTTATTATACTCAGCTTCCTTTATTTCACTTAATATTTGACGATGTGTGTCGGAAAATGATGTCCACTGTGACTCTAAACTCTCCAATCTTACTTCAATATATGACTTAGAAATTCGCTCCTTGGGCGATTTTTTGAAGTTAGACCTGGCGCGCGATATGGCCTTATTAGTGTCCATTTGAATTTTATTGTAGACTTCCATCTTGTGTAGATATCAATACAAAAAGTTTACACAGATACAATGTCTACCAATAACCCTTTGGTAGATGGGAACACTTAAGCCGAACCTTCGTGGGCCGAACCCAATCTCTCAAACTAAATGTTGTCTTTAAAGGTCCAAATTATCGCAAATTTTCTAAGTCACTGTAAGGTTCATCAAATATTTTCTAAGTCGCTGTAGAAATCTTCGAAATTTTTCTAAGTCTTTAAACTTTAACTGACTTATAAAATTTTGGGCATGGATTCCCCGCCACTTCACTTTTTCGCAAAATTTTCTAAGTCCATGCAAAATGCTTCTAAACTTCTAAGTTAATTTGCTCAAGAGAATAAGGCTTAAACTCGAATCGGAAAGTACTCACAGTTTTATGTCCATTCACTGATACACGTCACTCACACTCACGTACGACGTCACTATGCTTCGTCTCGTCACCGATCCGTGCTGCCAAATCACTCCGCTAGGTGGCGCCACTGCAGATTCGGTTTCCGCCGGGTCGCTCCTCTGGTCACCAGTCTGGTGCTCCCACTGGAAGGTTGCGCCCCGAGCAGCGATCCACTGCTCCTACTAGGTGCGCTGATGACACAAGTGGTTCTCGGGAACCAACGACCACACACTCCACTTCACTGACTCTAACATCCGGCTCGAAGGACCATGTACAATGCCGTACCAAGATGCTGAACTTTGTAGGGATTTTAGCAATGAAACAAGACGATGCTGATTTGAGTGTGTATTTAATAATTTTCCTTTTCCTTATAGCTAATCGTGTGTAACGAAACCATAGCGCGCATTTAAACAGGGCAACGCCATCTATCGAGCTATGAGACAACTTTTGCGATTATTGACTTAACACTTATAATGTCAGATAAAGTACTAGTTTTAATTTAATAGTTTACCTAATGTTGACTTTAGAGGTGCACGTGAAATGAATTGTTGACATTTTTTTGTAACAATTACGTAGACCTAGTTATGCAACCTGAACCGCAACGAGTGATCACCGTGAGAGCATAAACTGCATGATTGCTGTTCAGGGTGGGCCCTTCCAGACGGTTCCATGCATTTTGTCATGTTAGCACTTTAAGTAGGAGTAAGTCCAACCATGTGTGTGTGTAACCGATAGGATAAGTTTTTGAGATCATTACACGAGAGCATCCGCTTCTGCTCAAACGTATTCGAACTCTTTTATTTTCATCGCTCCCAAAAACTTGACTGGCGCAGCCGGTAGGATCGCCGAATAGAGCTGCGCTGTCCTTCGCGTTTTACCGGAATAAAACTTTTTCGTGTTACGCGTTCGGGTGGCCCTGAAGGCAGCTGTGGTGATTCTACGAACCAAACAAATTTGTCATGGTGGAGCTGAAAATGAGAAAGGCGAGCTGGTGAGTACAAATTTTCACCTTCCTTTCCAATTTCCCTTTTTAGTTATTTTGCGATTAGAAGTCTCGCGTTATAACGTTATCTGGTTTTGCATAAAATCTGTAAGCCTAGTTTAGTAATAGAAAAAGTTAATGAAAGTATTATATTATAACAATAATTATATTAATTTGAATAGTGTTAAAGATTACCAAAAATAATTAATTCAGGTAAATTGTTTAAAGTTTTATTTGATTAATGATTACTATTAGATTCGTATACATTATTTTATGTTAAAAAGTGTTTAAAGGAACTATACTTTTTGATTTTGTACTTTATATTATTATTGTGTGTTTAAACTAATTGATAGTGTTAAAAATGGAAGATCACGAAAAATTGTCATGATTCCAAATGAAATGATTAAAATTATTCCGCTTTTTGACGGCAATAAGCGCCATTTAAATCTTTTTATACGTAAGAGTGAATATATTATAAATAAATACAGGGGAAGCGACGAGCAAAACTTGTATGTAATGCATGCTATAACGAGTAGATTAGCGGGGAATGCAGCCGCGCTTATCAGTGAGCGCGAGGATATTGTTACATGGGAAGAGTTCAAGGAGTTATTAATACAACATTTTGGAGACCCCAGAAGTGAAAAATGTTTAGCAATTGAATTGGAAACTTTGCGTATAAGAAATGGTGAATCATTTTTGGATTCTTGCAATCGTATTCAATCAGTGCGTAGTATTTTAATATCAAAAGTTAATAGATTATCGAGTAGTATGCGCGAAAGTAAAATAACTATTTATAATAATACGTCATTAAACGTGTTCCTTTATAATCTACCGGAAAATATGGTGCGTATTGTGAGATTAAAAGCGCCGTCTACTTTGGAACAGGCTTTATCTTTCGTATTAGAAGAGGTCAATTTCCATGACCAATATAATGCCCGAAATAAAATAATGCTGACGTCCTCCAGTAAACATGCTATACCAAATAATACTCGAACGTTTAAATTCGGCACAAATGATTTAAATACGCCTATAAATAGTAATAAACCTATTTTTACGCAACCAAATACACAACCCAAATTTTATTTTGGTAACTCCCAAGGTCAACAATTTGGGATGCGTCCTTCACAATTTGGAGTTCAAGGCCAACCATCTGGTTATCGCCCGCAACAATTTGGAAATCAACAACAATTATCCAATAGACCTTTACAGCCATTTGGCAACCAGAACCAATCGTTTAATAGACCTTTACAGCCGTACGGTATTCAGCAACCAAAAATTCAATCCAGTGACGTCACAATGCGTACGGCACCTCAGGCCAAGGTCCATATAAAAGGATTTAAATTAAATGAGCTTGACCTTGACCATAACGATGATAGTCAGTTTTCCAGCGACTACCAATGTAACGATGAATATTATCACGATTATTGCCCTCTTACGGAAAATCAGAACGGGAATTATTCGGAAGAAATTAAAAAAGAAGTTTCATCGGAAAATAATGAGGATTTTCAATTATTGGCCTCGGAAAACATAGCAGAATAATAAATTTAAATTGCGATACATGTCTTAAATTGCCATACATATATATACCAGAAATAGATGCCAAATTTATGATAGATACGGGAAGTACAAAATTATTTATAAACCCGGAAAAGGCCTATTACTACTTTTACGATTATATTTATCACGAACCATTTGAGGTTAGAAGTACGCACGGTACAAGCCAACATGAACGAGTTCTTTCGATTCCAGCATTTCCGATTTTTAATATTAATGAGACTTACAAGTTTCATATCTATGAAGTCGACCCTATCTTCGATGGTTTACTAGGTAATGATATTTTACATAGCGTAGGGGCATTAATAGATCTTAAAAATGAGGTCCTGAATACTAAAACTACGGTGATACCGATTATGCGCGATAAGAATAAACATATATTAGAGTTAGCACCTCGATCAGAACAAAGAGTTAGAATTCCTGCAAATTATCATTCTGGTAATGCTTTAGTGGATTTTAGAGAATTTACAGAAGGCGTGCGTATAGCGCTTTAGTTAAATGTAAAGACGGTTACTTTACTACCGTCATTCAAAATACCCTTGACAAACCAATTAAATTAGCAATTATTAAACCATTTGAAGTAGAACCGTATGAAAGTCACATAAATGATTGTGATGTTAATAATCTAAAAGAAATTGAAAATATTGAAATAGAAAAATTATTAACAGATAACTTACAAAAGCTTCGTCTAAATCACATGTCAGTTGAAGAAAGTAAAGCCATTAGTACATTATGTTTAGAATATAAAGATATATTCTATTGCGATGGCATTCCATTAAGTTTCACGAACCAAGTCAAACATTGTATTAGGACGAAAAACGAAGATCCTATTTACGTCAAACCAAACAGACAACCCCCTAGTCAGTCTCAAGAAATAAAAAACCAAATCGAGAAGTTACTTAAAGAAAATGTAATTCAGGAATCTCATTCACCTTGGTCAGCCCCAGTTCATTTAGTTCCAAAGAAGAAAGATTCATCGGGAGAAATAAAATATAGAATGGTAATTGACTACAGACGGCTAAACGAAATAACAGTTGACGATAGATACCCACTTCCCAATATCACTGATCTGTTCGATAAATTAGGTAAAAGTACATACTTTACGACATTAGATTTGGCAAGCGGCTACCATCAGATTGAAATTAATAAAAATGACAGAGAGAAAACAGGATTCAGCACTGAAAACGGACACTTTGAATTTTTAAGAATGCCGTTTGGTCTTAAAACCGCTCCAGCGACTTTCCAGCGAGCGATGGACAATGTTCTAAGAGGGTTACATGGAATTCATTGCCTGGTTTATTTGGATGAAATTATAATCTTCTCAAACTCGCTTGCAGAACATATCCAGAAGTTAAGAGCAGTTTTTGATCGTTCGAAGTCAAATAATCTTAAAATTCAACTTGATAAATCCGAATTTCTTCGAAAAGAAGTCCTATACTTAGGTCATGTTATAACAAAGGATGGCCTTAAACCTAATGACGATAAAATTAAAGCAGTTCTAAACTACCCACTGCCAAAAACTGTTACAGAAATAAAAAGTTTTTTGGGCTTGAGATTTTGCCAAGGTAACACAACCACTAACTAATTGCTTAAAAAAAAGAAATAAGATTATCATAAATCAAACATACATAGATGCTTTCTAAAAATGTAAAGAGCTTCTTACAAATGCTCCTTTACTCCAATATCCCGATCCAGATAAGCCTTACATCTTAACGACAGACGCTTCGTCAAACGCCTTAGGCGCAGTACTTTCGCAAGGTGCCGTAGGGTCTGATAAACCAGTAGCTTACGCCAGTAGAACCTTAAGTGATACAGAGACCAGATACAGTACTATAGAACGTGAACTTTTAGCGATCATTTGGGCGGTAAAACATTTTCGGCCGTACCTTTATGGTAATAAATTCATTATTTATACCGACCATAGACCCTTAGCCTGGCTCTACTCCCTTAAAGAGCCAAATAGTAAGCTTACCCGTTGGCGACTTCGTCTTCAAGAATATGATTTTGAAATTAAATATAAAAATGGCAAGCAGAATACAAACGCTGATGCCCTATCTCGTATGAAATTATATGCATTAGGTTCAGATGAGGATGGATTATCTATGGAAGTTAATGTAGGTGAGAAAAAACAAAGACCAAAAAAATTCCAAACTACTCACAAAATAGAAAATTTAACTGAAAACGATAGTGACGACTCTAGAACAATTTCGATCTCGGATTTGTCTGCTACTGTAACAGCCAGTTCTGAATATGATACAAATGAACCCATCCCACTTATTCCTGCAAAAGATGAAACATTCACAGTACATTCAGCTGAAGATATGGAATCAATTGGTATTCCAATATTACATGGCATAAAAATGATGTTCAAGTTAGAGATCTTTCCCATGAAAAACAAAAAATTCTTGAAGTATTTCTACCAATAAATAATGATGAATTAATTAAACAGTTTTTAAAAGAATATATTAAATATAAAATTAAATACTTTATATATTTTGAAAGCAAAGAGCATAGGAAACAATTTAGCAAAGTTATTATACAGTTATTTAAAAAGGGAATGGTAGAATTCGTGGAATGTACAGAGCGTGTAGTTTTTATAAATAACTGTGAAGCATGCCGTAAAACCAAGTATGACAGAAAACCCAGAAAGCCTTTTCTACAGCTAACTCAAACACAAAATGCACCATTTCAGGAAATTTTCATAGACATTTTTGCTATAGAATCTGCATACTATCTTACATTAGTCGACGCGTTCAGTAAGTTAGGACAAGCAATAGAAATATCAAATAGATCTACACCCGAAGTAATACGTGCGCTTATTAAATATTTTTCCATTTACGGTACCCCCAAAAAAATTAGTTGCGATCCGGGCAGTGAATTTAATAACGAATTACTGAAGGAATTAATGATAATGTACAACATACAATTACATATCGGTACGCCTAATAATCCTAATTCAACAGGCATAGTAGAGCGTTTCCATTCGACAATCATAGAAATATACCGACTTGCTAAATACGATCGAAGATGCACCGATGCAGCCTCCGTTATGACCTACTCAATAATGGCTTATAATCATACCATACATACAACGACAGGTTTGACACCATTTGAAGTTGTTTTCGGTCATACCGATTCAAATTCTATATTAAGTGCAAATTTAGAAAAAAACTTTACTCAACAATTATTGAAAGATCATGCGAAGCGTACTAAACGTCTCTATAGTTACATATCAGATCAGATGATAGAAAGAAAGGAAAATATTAGAAATAGCAAGGGCGGTGAGATAAGTCAAAAGTTTGAAATAGGCGACGTAGTTTATGCAAAAGAGGTTAACACCAGATTAAGTAAAGACAAGCCACGTTATAGGAAGGCAACTGTCAGCGGTGATGTAGAACATAATGTTATCCCTATAAAAATTGGAACTAGAAACACAAAAGTCCCAATTAAAAATATTAAACGTCCTCCGCAGGTGGTGCCTCACGCTATTGGCAGTAGCGCAAATAACACGGGCCCTTCAACTTCAAAAGGTTGAAAAAAACCCTGGTATCCTTCCCGTGAAACAAGGACAAGCGTTTAAACAAGTAGATAAGTGGTTAATTATAAAACTTTTAAATTTAGATAGTTTAGGTAATGATCTAGAATTAACTTTAATTAAATATAATGAATTCAGTAAATTAGTAGATGTTAACAAACCTTACATCCATGAGTTTCTAGGGATTCGTACTCAAACGGATTATCTAAAGGACAGAACTATAGAGAAATTTCAGCAACTCGTACCAGCCAAAAGATTTAAGCGAGGACTAATTGATCCACTTGGCTCTATGATTAAAATTGTTACAGGTAATTTAGATCATAGTCATGCAATCCGATATGATTCTCTTATTTCTCAGTTAAAAAGCAATCAATTAATAATAGATAGGAAAATAACTTTGGTCTTTTGACAGTACAGAAATCTTACATAATAATACATTAATTTTAGATGAACGTTTAAAAAGGATTGAGAGATTAGTTAAAAATATAATTACCAAAGAAGAAAATTCCATTTACTCTACTTACATCTTAGGAATGTTTAATATGTTTTTAACAAATTTCAGAACAATTGATATAATTTTAAGTGAGATTGAAACGGCCTTAGCCTTTAGTAAGGTGTCTGTACTGCATCGAGCGATTGTTAATTCTACTGAATTATTGCACATGTTGCAATCTATAGCCAAGACAGAAAATCTGTTATATGCTGTAAATGAAAATAATTTAGTTAAGTTTGAAGATTGTATTACTGTTAAAGCTTTTATTAAACAAAACCAGATTACGTTCATATTAGAGATTCCATTAATTGAAAACAGTACTTATAGTTATTTTAAACTTTACTCTTTACCTGTTTTTAACACAGATTTAAACGAAAATGTAATAGTAGTCCCTAAATATCCCTACCTTTTGGTGAAAGACTCAGATTACTCACCAGTTGTGAGAGCCTGTGCACAGATTGCAATAGATGACAAATTCTTATGTACCGATGATGATGTGTTGACCAATCTAGAGCCATTATGTGAGGAACAGTTGATGAAGTTCCATTCTAATGCCAGTGCATGCGAGCAGCATACAGTTGACATTGAAGATTTGAAAGTTCAACGAATTGGCCGTGGAAGTTGGATTTTATATACAAAGAATAACATTATAGCAAGTAAAAAATGCTATGATGATGTCATGAGCCACGAGTCTCTACCTGGAACATACATAGTTACCCTGGACGATGCTTGTAAGGTTAACGTCGGGCAGATACATCTACAAAATTATCAATTTTCTCTTACACACCTAAACATGATTTTTGTCTTTATAAAAATGAAGATACATGGCTATTGATATTTGTAGATGATATATTATTACTTGGAAATGAAAATATATTAAAGAAATTAAAAGAAGAATTCAAAGTAAAAGATTTAGGAGAAGTAAAGAATTATCTAGGATTGGAAATTGCAAGGAAAAATGATTAAATGGAAATTAAATAGACAAAAATGATAAACAGAATTCTAGAAAAGTTTAAGATGCAAGAATGTAAAGGAATAAATACACCAATGGAGACCAACTACTGTGCAATAAATGAAGAAATCATTGATGTACCATATAAGGAATTGATAGGATGTTTGCTATTTATATCTATGAATAGTCGACCTGATATAACTTACCCAGTTGCATATTTATCTAGATTCTTGGACAAACCAACAGCATCTTTATGGACAGCAAGCAAAAGAATTTTAAGATACTTAAAGAATACACAAGAAAAAGGATTGATATACAGAAGGTCAAAAGAAGAGAAGAAAATAGTTGCTTACGCAGATGCAGATTGGACAGCAGACGGAGCAGACAGGAAGAGCACGAGTGGATGCGCAGTATTTTACTGTGGAAACCTTATACATTGGTTTTCCAAAAAGCAGACTTAGTTGCTCTATCTACAGCGGAGGCTGAATATATTGCAGCAGCTCAAGCAGTCAGCGAGTTGATGTACTTAAAAGGCATACTTTATGATTTGACATGTTTGTCAAATATGCCTACAACATTGTTATTAGATAATCAGAGTTCTATAAGATTAATTAAAAACTTTGATAATGGCAAAAGGTCCAAGCATATTGACATTAAAGCTCATTATATTAAAGATATAGTACAAAAGAAATTAGTATCAGTAAACTATGTTCCAACTGATGAAAATGTTTCAGATTTGTTCACAAAGGCTGTACCAAAAATAAAACACAATTATTTTGTTTATAAACTGAATTTACTATAGATATGTAAGCAAGTTATAACACAAAGTTCTGTTGTCATGTTTAACTCAATAAATTTGTACTCTTGTATACCTAATTACTTAATATTGTACCTAAAAGTACTTACCTGTTATGATAATTTGTTAGTTACTTAATGTTATATCCAATTTAGGACTTATTTTCGAAAAATGTCTAAATTGAGGGGGAGTGTAAAATATTGTGTGTACTACCAGTGTTATTATCTGTGGTCAACTCTCCAAACACTATGTAAGATGACAACACTATACTCTGAAAATAAAATGGCGAACGAACAAACGCGTCTTTTAATCTATCGCCCCTAACAATTGTGCATCAGTTTAATAGACGCCGAGCTAGTTTCGTCCAGACACATTCTCAAATACCACAGCTGAATAAGTGCTTAGGAATTTATCAAATTAAATAGGCTCACTCTTATTAAGGGAAACATATTCGGCCGAGTGGTACTGTTACTGTAGAAGTGAAGATGTACAATTAATAAACATTCCAGACGTTTCGTCATCACTGGAAACAGCTTTGATCAGAGGACGAATAAAGTCACGCCACTGTAGTATTATAGTATATTACACATTGTCATATATTTTATTGAAAGTGGCAGAGACTAGACGTCAAAGTTGTATTTCTGATTATTATTGCAGTTGCATAATTCGGAAAAGGAGTGTTGGAAACTGTGCTCAGGTGATGACAATTGTCTGGTATCTTGTATGGGCTCGGCATCAAAATGATATAGGTATCTCCACCAGCTCAGTTTCTCGACAATATTTTACTAAGAAGACATTGAAAATTAAGCAAATCAATAAATAAACATTCAAAACTAAAAAAAATAATAACAAAACCGTAACACTGCGTCCACTTATGGCATATTAATTGAGTTTTTAAATAGCAGGTTGTCGAAAAAGTGTTGTGCTGACGTTTTGTGTGTTTATCGCATTTCAGCGATTTTTCGACAGTGTGTTCGAATATGAACCTTATCACTGAACCTACGCTGACATATACCAAACTTATAGTTTTTCAACAGTGTGCATTAGAATATAACTTTTCAAATTAAAGAATTGGCTAAAATTACGCGCACATACATTTGTAAGGCTTTTCAACAAGTGTGTACAATTATGAAGTTTTAAATACCAAATTTTACGAAAACTAAGCTCACATACTTCATATCTGAAAGGTTTCTCGCCAGTGTGCGTTCGAAAAGGATTGTTTAAAGAACCCTTTTCCCTGAAACTACGTGGGCATTCATCACACTACTATGGTTTTTCAGCAGTGTGTATTCGGATGTGTTGTTAAAAAAAACTTTCGATCATCATGTTAATAAGATATTATAATATTAAGTATAACTAATGCACACTTAGAAGTGTAATAAGGTGATGAGAGGTACTAGATTGAATGATCAGATTGAGAAGTATAGAGAGTATTGTAATAATAAGCTAAAATTGATAAGACTTTCCAAAATAATGTACGTGTAGTTTTAACATTTGTACGGATAGGGAACACAAACATATTTTGGACTTAATGTATAAAAGTATAACTATTATACTTTTATACATTAAGTCCAAAATATGTTTCAGTCGCCCGGATGCTACAGGTTGTTGCGCACGTGTCACTTCCCGTTCAATTACATAACGCGATCGCGCGACCGCCGTAGGCCTTACAGTTGTGTTTAGGTTGATAGTTCAACCATGTCTTTCTCATACACAGTGGCGGTACCTTCATATAAGCCCAAAAGCAAAAGCAATGCCTTACTAAAATGTGTGCGTACGCGCAGCGGAATGTTGTTGAATTTAAAGATTTTAATTATGCAGATATTTAGTGTATGACGTCGTATAATTGTGTATGGTAAAAAAAAATTTGTGCACGCAACCATTGTGGAGAAATTCACCAAAAACTGATTCCGCTGGGCGAACGTTGTCCTGGCGGAACTTTTTTTAATCCATAGACTTTAGAAGAAAAGAGATGTGTCCAAAAATTAGTGTGTATTTGTGTGTAATTTGTAATAACAGTTTTTCATTCAAGAAATGCAATTGTTTTATTTTTTCCTAACGCTTGTGTACGCAACTGTACCATATTAATAAATACTATATTGGAAGGTTAAAAACGTTTCTTAGATATATGGCACGGCCGCTTTTTTGTAGCCATCCGAACTTGGTCGGGTTATGTAGGTTTTCGATGCTTCGTCAGTATTATAATTGTTTTTCTTTAATTACTGAATTTAATGACATGAAATTTTGCATAAGAATAGTTGAATGAATACACTAATTATTGACATACATATTACCATGCAATTCCTTCAGAACGTCGTGATATTTGACTGCTTTGTAAACAGTGATCTGTTCATGGTAAATTTGTCCTATAACTCTTTAGTTACTAACGGAACATCATTGATACTTGGCAACATGTTGCAGACACTTACAAGGTTTGTATAAACGTGAAAATCTAGACCCCCAAAGTGCATACTTTAAGAACTAAGACCTAATAAGCGTATTTTACGTTTATATTTTTATCTTTTAAGCCCTACGATTTTTTCTAAATCTGTTTTTTAAACAAATATAAACAAATTCAAAACAACGTATGTAAAAATCTACAGCTCTCTATGTAAGCGCTTTATATGAAAACTAGCTAATGCCCAAACGTTCGCGTAGCGGAAACTTGAATTTCTCCGAAGTTTTTGCATGCACTAGTTTTATTCATACATACACAATTACACACAAATACACACTAATTTTTGGACACATCTCTTTTCTTCTAAAGTCTATGGATTAAAAAAAGTTCCGCCAGGACAACGTTCGTCCAGCGGAATCAGTTTTGGTGAATTTCTCCACAATGGTTGCGTGCACAAATTTTTTTTTACCATACACTATTATACGACGTCATACTGTATTACTGTACTATATCACTAAATATCTGCATAATTAAAATCTTTAAATTCAACAACATTCCGCTGCGCGTACGCACACTACTAAAATGCTCGATAGAGAATTTATTGTACCTAACCAGTAGTTCATGAGAAAATTGCGATGATACTTACGTAGATACGTAGGTACCTACATACTCGGTCGAAAACTGAACTTTCTTTTTTTGAAATCGGTTAAAATTTTATTGGGCTTGCGTTATTTTGAAACCCTAGGCACGCCACTGCTCATACACAAATGTTCAGTACAGAAAAATGGTACGTACACTAGCGGTTTGTGGTGATAACGTATCCAGTGCAGTGCGGCTGTACGAGGAGCAATTCGGCATCAGAGTATCGTGGACCATTTAACAGTGTTAAAAACAATCATTACGTTTTAAGTAAATTAAATAGAAATTTGCGTAAGCGCGCCCGTCTGTGCATAAGACAAAGAGGGAGACATTTCGAACAATTGTTACGATGTGTTTGAGTAGTAACACATTGTAAATAGTGAAGAATAACATTTTTAAACACGCCAAGATGGTTAATTGTAATAAGTTATTATTTGTACCTACGGCTACGTACATACAACCTGCTGTGGTTAAGTAATGCGATGTTTAACACTTTTCATCCATTTTGAACTTTAAATGGTTGGCATAAGGTGCAACAATCGCATTGACTACATTTTATCACTTTTTTTTTTTTTTGATGGTGGGAAATCATCAAATAACTTCTCCCGCTCTGGGCGGAGCGGGAGGGTGTGTCGGACTCTTACTGACTAAAACCCACCCGTATTCCTTCTTGTTGCCTGTGTTGCGGGGGCCTCGGTGACCCATAAGTACCTTCCCGCGACCCCGGCAGGCATCGGCCCTAGTGGACCCCTACTATGTGCTGACGACATCTCTTTGAGGCGCGCGTGGAATACAACGCGCCGTCGACCCGGGCCTGGTCCTTACCGGACGGTGAGCTACCCATTGCTCACCGTCCGCAAGCCCGCGCCTACGGTGGCCGGAAATCCGCCCGGGATTCCCGACGCCCTGGGCATCTCCTGCGGCGGCTAGGGGCGAGAGGGCGCGAAACTTGCCTTTCCCTCAACCGTCCCGCCTCCTCCTTCGCGAGCATTACTGCTTCGCAGAAGGAGGTGACGGCTGCCCATGCCCTCTCGCTCCGTACCATGGCCTGAACCAGGGCCGGACGCGAGAGGTCTCTGCCGCCGATCGCCTCCACGAGGACACGGCGGTGCTCTGCCCAAGCCGGGCAGACGGGCACCGTATGCTCCACCGTGTCCCCCGGGCGATCCACACAGTGGTGACACCCGGACGTTTCCTCCCGCCTTATCCGACACAGGAACCTCTCGAAGCTGCCGTGTCCGGTGAAGACCTGCGTCAGGCGGAAGGTGAGGACGCCGTGGCGCCTCTCCAGCCACTCCTCAAAGAGGGGACTTATCGCCGCAATCGTGACGTGCCCAGCATTGGGTTGCGACAACCGTACTTTCCATGACGCCATGAGATCCCGCCGGAGCTCCGTCCGCTGTGCCGCGATTTCTCGCGGCAGCGGCCTTACGCCCCGGCGTTTCGCTTCCTCGCGCCACTCCCATACGTGCGCGAGGACTTTTGCCTCCAGATCCCATGGCGGCAATCCGGCAAGGAGGCTCGCTGCCTCACAGGAGACCGTCCTCGGACCATCCGGATGGCCATGACCCTTTGGGCCGCGCTCAACCGGCGGGCTGGCCGCAGCGCCAGAGAGCGCGCCCATACAGGAGCCCCGTAGAGGGCCATGGACCGCACGACCCCCGCGTAGAGCCTCCGGCAGGAGGCGTTTGGACCCCCTAGATTGGGCAGGAGCCGCTTCAATGCAGCGCCCGCCCGCTCCAGTTTGGGAGCCAAACGTCGGAAATGCTCCACGAAGTTCCACCGGCTGTCGAGGACGAGTCCCAGGTACTTCATCGTCGACTCGACGCCGATAGAAACCCCTCCTACCGTTATTTGGGACCCAACGGTGGCGCGTTCCGAGGACCATGAAAACACACATTTTATCACTTACGGTTGCATTTACGAATACAGTACATAATAATATCTACCTACACTTGACCATTACGACAGTCCAAAGCCTGCAAGTGTGATGGAAAATGTTATCACCAGTTAATTGCAATACAATCGCCGTACGGTTAGGTACGGTCTACTTCTGATATATTATCAACGAGCGCCCGACGACGCTGGAGGCGGCCCGCGCGGCCGCCGCGTGGTGACTGGTGAGCATGTTTTTGTACGGACAAACAAGTAACATAACAAGCTTATAACTTTGTGATTTTTCATGCTACGGGTTTAAAATTTGGTACATAGATTCTTTACATAAATATACTAGACACGTGTTTCGGGTTTCGCATATACTAAAACTAATGTTGTATATACATGGAATTGACTCATTACTAGCTATTATTTGATATCAATATTGTTACAATTTAATTTAAAAAAACCTTTCCCTCCCTTTTTTCGTATTTTCAGATGCAATATATAAATATTATATAGCTTATGTCACTCCTACAATTAAGACGAATCTGACGACACCTCTTAAGTTAAAATCCATCAAGCCGTTTAGGCTACAAAGTGTGCCAAAGAAATAGACATACATAGGTACTCTCGAAAAACATTACCCTCCTTCTGGGGCAGTCGGGTAAAAAGTCAGACTATGACCCATGTCTCTTTATAAATAATGATCATAATGTAAAGATTTATGTAGCATTATTTGTAGACTTTTTTTTTGTTTTCTATAATTGTCAGAATACTTATGAAGAATTGATAAATGAGTTAGTAGCAAAATTTAGAAAAATAGACTTTGGTCAGATCAAACATTGTCTGGGAATGCATGCAAATGTTTATAAAGATAGTATTACTGTTGACCAAAAACAATTTTTAGAGACTATTCTAAAGAGATTTAATATGTTAGATTGTTCACATTCTGATACTCCAATGGAAAATAGTTTGAAATTAGAAAAAAATTTAAACAATATGCTTGTTAAAAAATATCCATACCAACAATTAATTGTCAGCTTGGTGTACTTGTCTGTACTCACCAGGCCAGATATTACGTATAGCATAAGTTTTCCGAGTTAATATAACAATAGCTTTAATGAAACTCATTGGAAACATTTAAAACGTTTGTTAAAATACCTAAAGAAAACTATTAGTTATGGTTTCGTATATAGGAAGACTGGATGTAATCTGTACGGTTTTGTTGATGTCGACTGAATCAACAAAACCGTAATGATTATGAAACAAAACCCAGTATATGATCGTCTAACTAGTGCCAGCTGCCTGCACTAGATAGACGATCATATACTGGGTTTTGTTTCATAATGTCGGGATCACTTGTGTCTCATAAGAAAGAAGTGATCCCGACATTATGTTTTTTGATTTTTATATTCATAATTCTAAAAAAAAACAAAAAACTGTAGCACTCTCCAGTAAGCTGAGTATATGGCCCTATCTGAATCCTGTAAAGAGGCAATATATCTAAGGAATATATTAGGTGAATTGATTGTGTTAAATGAAAATGTGCTACTGTAATTGTGTAGTGATTTTTTTTATTATTGTTTTATTGAAAGGAACAGCAAACAATTACATTATATGAACTTACAACTAATTTAACATAAACAATTTTAGTAATAATATAACCCACAACATTGTCCACAGGTAAAAAAAGAATTTTAATAATTGTATAAATAGTTGTATAATTAGTATGAATAAAATTTTAAACATAGATAAAGATTACATAATATAAAATTAAGAAGTCTGATGAGTTTCAGAAAAGGTACACACATTGGTTTTATTTAATAAAGAGGAGTAGGTGAGGCTTTTGAATCTACTCACTGGACTTATTGAAGATGTCAATATTTTCAAAAGTGCTATTATATGAGTCAACCATACGGCGGACTGGTGAGCGCTGGCCAGAGTTGGTTCGGCAAGAGTTCACTCCAAAAAGAGTACCTGCGCGTACCTGTCGCCTGTGAAAGGTTCTAGGTACAGCATAACAAATCAAGTTATGTAGATTTATACAATTAAATTTATTTCTAACAATTTTATATAAAATAATGGCTTCCAGGTATTTTCTTCGAGAGCTAATGGGCAGGAGCTTGTACTTGCTGAGTAACTGAGAGTAAGTTAGGTTGGATTTATGGCATGGCACGTAAAAATTTGTACTGAACATTTTAAACAATTTCAGCATATTTTTTGTAGAAGGGGTTCCATACTAACACTGCATTCTCCAATTGTGAGCGAACTAGGGATTTATACAAACATAGATATGACGACGTTCTCTTGAAGTCAAGGGTAGATCGCATGATAAAGCCATACAATTGGTAAGCTTTACTTACAATTTTGTTAACATGTAGATCTAGGCATAGTTTGGAATCGAGAATGACACCGAGATCGCGAATTGAGTTTAATTTAATAGGGTAGATTTCATGTGCCATGTTGCTTCTGGAAGGTTATAATCTCCGACTAAGTAAAAGAATTCGACACTAGGATCACCCAAAACGTCGTAAAATAAATCGAAGAGTTTTTCAGAAACAAGCGTGGGAGTCTTAGGTGGGATGTATGCAGTAGCCACGATGTGACGCTTTAGATTTTAACCACTAGGTATTTCGACAGCAATTTGCTCGATGTAGTTGTGTAACGGAGTGACATTAGCCAAAGATTTTAAGTCAATTTCAATAGGTCGGAGAGTTTTTAAGATTGCCACTAGTACACCGCCACCATCTAGTTTCTTTGTACTAGCCCGATCGCGATCACACCTATACAAAATGTAACGCTGGTCAATGAATTCATTGTTATTCATATATGTTAGTCATATGTTCTCGTGAGGATGTTCATAAGTAAAGTCTGCAGTTTCGATACAGTTTTGATAATAAATAGTTAAGTGTTTGTCAGTCACTGGTAATGGTAGAATCTGTATGTGTATTAGTATTATGTATTTATATAAGGATGGCAAAAAAATAGATGCTAAACGTAATTGGTGATAAATGTCACTTTAAAATAACATAAAATAATGATTTAACTCCAGTTAACCAGTTGCAGTACAAACGCATATTAGGTAAACATACTAACTCATTTTTACAATAAGAGCGTAATTTTAGCATTTCGTTTCACTCAGTTTTGAGTTTAACAGAGAAGAAATATCGTGTGTTATGTTTCAGGTGTAAACTTCACAAACCCATTTTTTTTAAAGAAAATAATAACAATAGTAGCCTCCATGAAGTAGTATATATTTGAAGTGGAAATAAGTTAGAGAAAGGAAATTCATCGCGTAACACAAGTGTTAAAAAGTTCAAACTATAAACAATCTTAATTCTAATAATACTGTGAACATCAAACGTCAGACATGGTGTACTGAATAGAATCATAGAGTATGACGTATCGTAGCAGTTATCAAGCGCTGTGATTTTGAGTATCAATCCGCAGGGTTTTGTCACCGCTTTAAATTTTTCGGATGTCATCCAGTGTGCGGACTGCAAAAGAAGCCATGCCGTCGCGTTCGCGTACAAGCACTGTTGAGTTTTTAACCCACACCCTTTACATTTCCGGAATAACTGCTTTGTTTTCAGGGTGAGATGTTCATTTAGGTATATTCTAGTTGTTAACCCTGTTATGCCAATTTGATCGGACTTCAGTTCTTTAGCCAGATGGTATGCGCTCAAAAGATTATCGCGTATAATTCGTGTAGTGAATTTAACAATAATATTCTTCGGTCTGTTACTGGTTTGTTGGGCGTGTTGTACCCGATGGATAGAGATGATGTCTTTCTGTGATGTTGGGAAATTGATGGCATTGCCCATCAATTCAATCATGCGAACTAAGTTTTCACCGCGCCTTTCAGGGACGTTGCAAATTTCAATATTACAGTTCCTCGCTGGCTGCTCTAAGGAATCAATTTTTTGCTCGAGGTTGCTGACTAAGGTCTGAGATTGGTCAGAGCTGTGACGGGCAATGGTATCAACCCGTTTCCTAAGGTCCTTTTGCTCGGCTGCTTGGAACTGTGCTGAGGATTTCTATTCTGAAACATCATGAGCCACTGAGCTAACGCATTGTCTTAATTCCTCGTGTTCGCTGCGGAGTGTTAATTTCCTGCTTCATTTCAGATAGAGTACATTTAATACCGTCATTGAATTTGGACATGCTTATCTCCATTTCCTCACGCCAGCTGCGCAGCGTGCCTTTAATATCATCCGTAAACTTGGCCATGACGTGGTCCATGTCAGTGCGCCATCCTTTGAGTGTATTGTTTACTTGCTGTGATATTATGTTAAGGCTGTCAATGGCGGTGGAGTTGGACATAGCACCCGTGACAATCGTTGATGTGGAACTCGTTGACGAGTTCGGTGATGCGGACTGTTGTTCCAAATATCGCAGGACATATTCATCGCATCTTCGCAGTTCGCGCGGATGTAAACAGAGCGGTTTAGCGAGGCCGAGGTGGGGCGACCCGCTGCGTGATGTTACTACAGAGAAGACACTTCCACTGGGCTTTTTGTTCGTGGGTAAAGCTTGAGAATTGTTGTTGTGTGACGGTTAAGGCACTCACAGTGGTATACATATCGTCACATATATATGACACTTTAAAAACAATGCCAGCGGTCCAACAACTCCATTACAATGAAAACAGGAACAATTATTATTCATGTTCGTAGGAATTGTTTAAAATGTTTGTTATGGTACCAGTGGCGTCACCTGGTTTAGGTATAACTATTATGGGTTGAATGCGCGGTACGTAGAATTGATCACAAAAAGATCAAGGATGTGATAACCAAAGTTCAATTAAATTAGCAATTAATCCATTGTTTTACAATAAGCGCACCAAACATATTGACATAAGACATCACTGTTAGTGAATGTGTTTTAGTGAAGAAATTAGAAATAAAATATGAGCCAACCTTGGAAATGCCAGCAGATATATTCACAAAAAGTTTGAGTGCCAAGAAACATTATAAGTTTTTAAATTTGCTAGGCTTGTCTGAAGTTTAAATTGTAATATTAGATTATTTTGTTAGGTCAGGATGTTAATAAGATATTATAAGTAACGTAAATAATCTGTGGTAAGAATAATATTCCTCTGCAATAAAAGTTAGTTGATTCCAAACCACCATTGTGTTAATACATCACACTAAGAATGTTTTTCACCAGTGTGTATACGAATATGTTGAGTTAAAAGACCCCTTTCCCTGAAACTACGTGGACATACATCACACTTATATGGTTTTTCACCAGTGTGTATACGAATATGTGTTGTTAAGAGATCTTTTCTATTAAAACTACGCTGACATACATCACACTTATATGGTTTTTCACCAGTGTGTATACGAATATGTGTTGTTAAATGACCTTTTCTATTAAAACTACGCTGACATACATCACACTTATATGGTTTTTCACCAGTGTGTATACGAATATGATCAGATAAAGAACCCTTTTGCCTGAAACTACGTTGACATACATCACACTTATATGGTTTTTCACCAGTGTGTATACGAATATGTCTTGTTATATCCCCCTTTTCACTAAAACAACGCTGACATACATCACACTTATATGGTTTTTCACCAGTGTGTATACGAATATGTTGAGATAAAGCACCTCTTTCCCTGAAACTACGTGGACATACATCACACTTATATGGTTTTTCACCAGTGTGTATACGAATATGTGTTGTTAAATGACCTTTACTACTAAAACTACGCTGACATACATCACACTTATAAGGTTTTTCACCAGTGTGTATACGGATATGTTGAGATAAAGGACCCCTTTCCCTGAAACTACGTGGACATACATCACACTTATATGGTTTTTCACCAGTGTGTATACGAATATGTCTTGTTAAATCCCCCTTTTCATTAAAACAACGCTGACATACACCACACTTATATGGTTTTTCACCAGTGTGTATACGAATATGTTTAGATAAAGAAACCTTTTCCCTGAAACTACGATGACAGACATCACACTTATATGGTTTTTCACCAGTGTGTATTCGGATATGTGATGTTAAAGCACACTTTTGACTAAAACTACACTGACATACATCACACTTATATGGTTTTTCACCAGTGTGTATACGAATATGGCTTGTTAAATTACACTTTACACTAAAACAACGCTGACATACATCACACTTGTAAGGTTTTTCACCAATTTGTGAACGAGTATGTAGTGTCATTTGTTTTACTCCATGAAAACGCTCGCTACGCTGATCACATTTGTGAGGTTCTTTGAAATAAGTGCCAGGTTGGGACGTACATTTTTGAGTCTTCCGGATAACTCTCGAGTCTGATTTTTCTTTTTTCGTTTGCTCGCCTGTAATTGCGTCTTCTAGTTTTGGTTTCTTCGCAACGATCGCCGCTGTAATTATAAAATCTGGTTAAAAAGTACAATGTTAGAAAGAATATTTGGTGGCAAAAGGACGATTTGGTGACATTGAATAATACGTTTTATGACTAGAGACAAGAAGTACAAAATTGTACTAACATCGACACATGGTCTGTTCCAAACTGTTCCAACTTTGATCAGATTCAAAGTTTAAACAAACCCTGAAAGCTAATTGCGTAACACATTTTCTTTTTTAATGCAAGCTTTAAATGTAGGAAATTCCAGTCGCAATCACTGCCATATTTCGAATTGTCCAACAATTTTTTTTCCAGTTTAACTTAATTGGCTAGAGAGGTACCGAAATATTTGTCATTTTTAGGGTTCCGTACCTCAAAAGAAAAAAACGGAACCCTTATAGGATGACTTTGTTGTCCGTCTGTCTGTCAAGAACCTTTATCTCGGGAACGCGTGGAAGTATCAAGTTGAAATTAAAAACATATACCAGTCTTCAGTCTCTTGAAGCTTGACAAAAAAATCAAACTTTTAAGTTAACGTTAAAAAAATATACAGCCGTTTATACCGCAATAAACGTATATTTCGACACTATCAAGGGAATCAAAATTTATAGGGTACTTTCCGTTGACCTAGAAGTATGAAATTTGGCAAGTAATTTCTTATACTACAAGTACAGGGAAAAACTGAAAACCATGCATTTATAATGATATCATAAAAAATATAGTCTTTATTTAAAGTACGTAATCAATCATCGAGGTTAAGCAGCGGTATTAACAATTAACAAACTTTTACTCATTGGTAAAGAAAAGAAATCCTGAAAGCCGTGTATTTTTAATTAAATCACAAAGACAGTGTTTTTGTGATTTAATAAAAAATATACGGCTCCAATTTTTTAAAGAGAGTTAACCGTGCCATGTGGGGTATCATATGAAAGGGCTTCATTAGCACAAGCTTAAACAGATTTTTAATTATTTTTATGATGTATAGTTTTCGATTTATGACGGAGAATAAAAAAAAAACCTTTTCCCTCTTTTATATGTATAGGTACCTAATAACTTTGGTGTATGTAGTACCTAACAGTTTGCACTGTTATGCGTACCTACGTAGTCCTTTTTTAAATATGAGGGTCACTTTTTGGGGAGCAAATTAGAAAATTACAAAAAAGGTTTAGCAAACTGTACCGTGTGACAGGGGTTCTTGTGAAGGTCTGAAATACATTTCATAATGGTAAAATACACAGTTTTAAAGCTGAAAAAGTGGAAAAAAACACAGAAAGTAGTCCTTTTTTTTTGTCTATGGTGTTAAAATAACATGGTAAATCTCTCAATAGTGTGCGTACAAACTTACATTTGCATTTGGAATGTATGGAAGAACATGTTTTTCAACTACATTGTTAAGTTTGTTCTTGGGATAAATTATCTTGGAATAAAAAACATGGTAGATAACATATTTTTAGCACGGAACCCACACCAAGCGAGTTTAAATCGCGCTTGTCCGGTTTTTTTTTCTTCTAGCGATTTGTTTTATAATTCAAGAATAATTTGTGTCCGAATTTTTAGGCTTTTATTTAATTTTGTTATAATTCCAACTGATGATATATAGGGTGTTTGGTAGATGGGTTAAATGATTTATCTTTTTGCGATGTTTATCAAGCTGTTGATCCAAATGTGGCGTACGATAATTTTATGGAAATATTCCAGATGTTTTATAATTTATGTTTCCCCATAGTTAGTAAAACGATTAAGTCAAAAAGGAATCCGACACCCGGTATCAGGGTGTTTGGTAGATGGGTGCAAAGCCTGAAGGGGGTGATATCTTAGACCATTTAGAACGTATTAAGCTAAACTTGTCTTAGACGAAGCCTGTTCCTTGTATTTTTTTTGAAACTCTAAGATTTTTAACAATAAAACCCATTTTTTCTCCAGTAAAAGCTATGTGTGATTACTCAAACAAAATAAATCCCAAGCATCTGTGTCATCAGAGAAACATTCTACGCCATATTTAAGTTTAAGAAACTTTTAAAAATCAACAAAATGTATTGTTTACAGCATAATAAAAAAATAAAAAAAATTGCCTCAGTCGTTCAAACCTTTTTAAAAACATGCTTGGTTATTGCCCTTTCTTTTGAGGTACTACTTACGCAGATATCTCATTAGCTCTTGGAATTAGGATGTGTACAAAGCAAATTGAGTATGAAAATTGTTATTTCGAACAGATCAATAAAACAACATTTTTGTTAAAATAATTTATTGTTCATGTTCAAAATGTTGACCGCGGTTTCTTATACAAGCGCGTGCCCGTCTTCTCACTTCTGTAGTGGTGATTTTTAATTTCATCTCCTGCTTCATGACTTGAAAAGCCGTTTGGATTCTTTCTATTAATTCTTCTCTAGTTGAAATTTCAACGTGCGTGTAGACGAGCTCCTTGGCCCGTCCCCAAACAAAAAAAACCACAGGAGTTAAATAGGGTGCTCGAGGTGGCCAAGGGATGGGCCCGTCTCTGCCAATCCAGCTATCTGGGAAACAATTATTTAAATGTTCTCTCACGTTTAGGGTTCAGTTTGCTGGACAACCATCTTGTTGAAAAATCATTGGTCTTCTCATTGCCAATATTGGTATTTCAGTCTCGTCCAGAAGCTCTGGGAGATAGTTTTGGAGGAATTCCAGGTAATTTTCTCCATTTAAATTATCTGGCAGGAAGTGGGGACCAACCAACGTTCGGCCGATTACTCCTGCCCACACGTTAACTGAAAATTTCCTTTGGAACGACGCTTGCTTCTTCCAGTGTGGATTGTTGTCCTTGTCGGTCCATCGATGAAGATTATGAAAATTAGTAATTCCTACTTTCGAAAATTTTGACTCATCGGTCCACAAGATGGATTTTAAAAACCATGCTTCTTCAATGTCACTATTTAATAAAAAGCGACAGAACTGAATCCTTCGTGGGGGATCTTCATTTTCCAAACCTTGTACACCCGTGCCGTGGAAAGGATATTTGTTTTCTCGGTGCATCGTATTCCACACCTTCCATACCGAAATGTTGAGGTTTCGAGCTACTACTCTGACGCTCGTAGTAGGATCTGCATCAAAAGCTGCAATAATGTCTTCCTCGTCACTTGGGTGATGTCTTCCCGGGTTGAGTCTAGATTCCGCGTGATGGATTCCATCTTTAGAAAGCCGACGAAATGTGTTGTAAAACACTCTGACATTAGGTAATCTGCGATTTGAATATCTCTCTTGGTACATTCGTCGCGCCAAAGATCCATACGAATCCGCATATTCTTCATTCGAAAAAGTAGCCATAGTCGATTGATCACACAAACAAGTCCAAAATCAGTGAAGGAGCTCACAGCTAAGGCTCAACACCTTAAACACCTCCAAAATCAACACGTGAGGGAGCGTATAACCTCATGCGGTGAATTGTGTAAACACGAATTTGTAATTAAAACGTCTTGTTACAAGCGCAGTCGTTACTTGACTAACTGAGGGTCCGAAGATGTGACGAGTCCACCCGACTACTCGGGTACGAGTACTAGCGTAAATAAATAACGACTTTATATCATCAGCAACTAAGCTGATATTTCTATTGAATAATAACAATTCACTAGACGCTACCAGAGTCGTAAAAGGGCAAGTTTGTTATCGTTGCGCGGCGGCTTTTGTTATGCGAGTTCCCAGAATTTGATTGGTGTGCGTGCACCATAATTCTGAGAATTAATTAGTTATCAGTTCTAACAAAAAACAATAGTGCATTAGCAAAAATGTTGCATTATTTTGGTCTGTTTAAAAAATTAAATATTCGACCTCAATTTGCTTTGTACATCCTAATTCCACGAGTTGATGAGACATCTGCGTAAATAGTACCTCAAAAGAAAGGGCAATAACCAAGCATGTTTTAAAAAGGTTTGAACAACTGAGGCTATTTTTTAAATTTTTTTATTATTACGTAAACAAAACATTTTGTTGATTTTTAAAAGTTTCTTAAGCTTGAATATGGCGTAGAATGTTTCTCTGGTGACACAGATGCTTGGGAATTATTTTGTTTGAGTAATCACACATTACATAAATAAAAATAATAACGTAACAGCTTTTACTGGACACTATTAACAATTAATTGAAAAAAAAAATGGGTTTTATTGTTAAAAACCTTAGAGTTTACAAAAAAAAATACAAGGAACAGACTTCGTCTAAGACAAGTTTAGCTTAATACGTTCTAAATGGTCTAAGATATCACCCCCTTCAGGCTTTGCACCCATCTACCAAACACCCTGATACCGGGTGTCAACCAATTCGGATTCCTTTTTGACTTAATCGTTTTACTAACTATGGGGAAACATAAATTATAAAACATCTGGAATATTTCCATAAAATTATCGTACGCCACATTTGGATCAACTGCTTGATAAACATCGCAAAAACATAAATAATTTAAGCATGTTCTGAATTTAATCAAGTTATTGTGACTGTAGTCACGCGTTGTAATATTCCAACTATTTATTGTACAAGTTTTCTTTTCAGGAATCTTTAAAATTGGGGCTGTGTGATCTGACATGTTGAAGTCCATTATTTTATGATTGCATTTTCGCGGAAAATTGTGCGCAAAATTATCTATGCATGTGTTGCTTTGTAATCTGGAAGGCTCATCAATTTGTAATTTTAAGTTAAAGCTTAATAAGTAATTGGTAAATTCCTGAGAAATTCTATCTGTTTTCAACGTGTTAATGTTCAAGTCACCACATAATATGACATTTTTGCGCGCTTTGTAACATATTTTTGGTAGAAGAATGTTTAATTTCGAATAAAACGTGTCAAGATTACTAGATTTCGGTATTCTATAAACACATACAATAATAACGTTATGCTGTGTTAATTCGATTGCACAGCACTCTAAAATTCCCTGAATTGAAAGTTTCTTGATTTCGTTAAGCTCTCTATATTGGTAGTCAATTTTTACCAATATGCATGCTCCTCCTCTCTTTGTGTCCCTGGAGTAACAAGCTGCTAATTTATAGTTAGGTATGTTGAGGAAAACTTCATATCCAGTTTCCATGAAGTGTTCCGTTACACAAATTATGTCTATGTTGTTTTCAACTACATGTAGGTGCAATAGTAATTGGTCTGACTTATTAATGAATCCTGCGATATTTTGATGCATTATTGTCAGATAGTTATAGAAAAAATGGTTTGATGTTTCTTCCGATGTGTCCTTCATATCAGTGTCTGTATTAATCATTTGGAATTCACAAATAGTTATTTCGTGATTCATAAATATATTTTTCATACCTGCATCGTTCAGGAGTCCTTGACGACCCGAAAACATTAAGTAATCGTATGATTATTTTTTTTTTGGATGGGAAATCATCAAATAACTTCTCCCGCTCTGGGCGTGTCAGACTCTTACTGACTAAAACCCACCCGTATTCCTTCCGTTGCCTGTGTTGCGGGGGCCTCGGTGACCCATAAGTACCTTCCCGCGACCCCGGCAGGCATCGGCCCTAGTGGGCCCCTACATTTGTGCTGACGACATCTCTTAGAAGCGCGCGTGGAATACAACGCACCGTCGACCCGGGCCTGGTCCTTACCGAACGGTGAGCTACCCATTGCTCGTCGTCCGCAAGCCCGCGCCTACGGTGGCCGGAAATCCGCTGGAATTATTGAACTAGTGAAAATGCAGATTATGGAGAAATATGCCAAAAGCCGGTCATGACACCCGATGAATATGAAACTACCAAGGTTCTTTTCACCAATAACTTTTGATTTGTCCCATTAATAATTAAATACTTTTGAATTAACATTAATGATTAAATTATTTAAATTAAAAAAATATATTTATTTACATAACCAAATTACAAGATGATTATTAACATTAACTAAATTAAATTAAAACTAAGTTAAGCTTAAAAAATATTATTTCCCAGATCAAGTATGTGGATCACCTTAAACATCAATTGGCTGACAACGAAGCAATTGAAAGGGAAACATGACAACCAGCTGAATGTGCACTATGGCACGAGATGAGACGGAGCCTGGTCACTGCATCAAATTTTGGCAAGGTGTGCAAAAGGCGAAAAATAAGTTCAGCCGCACTTGTTAAATCAATGTTATATTCGTACTCCTTAGATCATGTACCCGCTATATTATACGGAAAAACCAATGAAGCAACTGCACTTTTGCAACGGGCAGAACAGGAAAACATTACGTTTAAAAAGTGCGGTCTGTTCATAGACGAAGAATACTTTTTTTAGGTGCCACCCCCGATAGTATCTATGCAAATGGGATCATCGAAATAAAATGCCCTATAACAGCAGTTGGCATTAGCGCGGATGAGGCAATTCGTTAAAAAAAAAAATATTTGGAAGGTTGATAAAGAAAGGAAAATAAAATTGAATACGAACCACAATTGGTATTACCAAACTCAAGTGCAGTTACATATTACCAAAAAAGACATTTGTTTGTTTGCTCTGTGGACTGGCCCAGACTTTCCATTGAAAACTGCGATCATCACGAGGGACGACCATTTCTGGGAAACAAAAATTAAAAATCGGCTTGTTGATTTTAATTTGAAGTGCATGCTCCCAGAAATGATCGACCCTCGAAAATGCCGTTCTATGGAACTCAGAACTTCTGTATATTAATTAATAAATGCTTAATTTTATACTACCAGACTCTTTATTTCAATTGACAAGAACTACGAGAGTAACACGTAAACACCACGTAAAAAATATCAAATGACCAAATTCGGTTAATCGCCGTAGTGGCCAGCGACTACACCAGACTCACACACACACGCGACCGCGCGCTCTCGCGTATGTGCGTGTCAAATACCTAATTTTGCTTATCTCGATTTCGTACACGGGCTCTTAAGTCAAAAATGGAGGTGTTCTTATTAGTACTAACTCCAAAGAGGACATTGGAAAGCTCAGAAGCTTAGAAATACTTGTTTCTTCGGGCCTTAAGGTTGAAGAACCATCCAAACGGCGCCCAAGAATCACTGTTATTGGTGTCCCGGTAACCCTGACTGATAAGGAGGTCTTTGACTGCATTTACGAGCAAAACCTCTCAGATAAGATGACTACTAAAACCAACCTAAAACATTCCCCAAACTCAAATGGTTTCTCTTACTAGATACAGATGTCGATGAAGTACTAACAATTATTTCTGGATTAAACGACGTTTGTGCTGTTGGATGGGACGGTATTTCAAACAACATACTTAAACATTTCAAATACAAATACATACTTGCTCCGCCGCTAACTCATATTTTTCAGTTATGTTTAAGTAATGGTATATTCCCTCAGTCGCTTTAAAAGGCAGTGGTTACTCCTGTTTATAAATCTGGTGACAAAAAATGTGCTAATAACTACAGACCCATTTCCTTTTTAACAGGGATCTCCAAGATCCTAGAGAAAATCATTAATATACGATTAATTAAATACTTAGAAGTTTCAGATAGCCAATTTGGCTTTAGGCCCAAAAAATCAACACCAAGCAGTACATCAAATGATAGATTATATAACGACTAATTTGGATAAGGGCATGCACACCATTGGGATCTTCCTAGACCTCGCCAAGGCCTTTGACACAATTTCTTGTTCTTTACTATTGCACAAGCTTGAAACACTGGGAATAAGAGGAACAACTCTTTCACTACTTTCTGATTATCTGACTGACCGCGAACAATGTGTCAAAATTGATCAGTACGTTAGTTCTGCGCTTCGAAATAGTAATTACGGAATACCACAATGTAGTATTTTGGGTCCTACTTTATTCCTAGTATATATAAATGACCTGTGCAGCTTGTCACTCCAAAATGGTGTCATAATGTCACATACACAGCTCTATTGTTTTCAGACAATTCTCAAGATGAGGTGTATAAACAAGCCCAGGACGGTTTTAATATAGTGACTAATTGGCTACATGTAAATCTTTTAACACTAAATGCAGATAAAACCAAACACATTTTATTTACTATTAAAAATACTAACCTGTCAACTACTAACATAAACATTTATGCCCACACGTGCAACACGTATGCTGACAATGCATGTAGTTGTCCTACCTTACCAAAAACCAATCATATGAAATATCTATGTGTAACGATTGACACAAATCTGAATTTCCGTAAACACATCGATTTATTATGCACACGAATGCGTAAATGCTTTACACGGCATGTAAGGTGTTAACCGTGCGTCAACTATTTATATTGAATATAGTACTACTCCAGCATAGCAAACTTCCTTATATCCCAATATCTATAGATAAGAGAAGAAAAGACTTTTATACGTTTATAAATAAATTTTATGTATTTTTAGGTCCGTTCTTATATAATAAAATCAATAAGTCTCCAAGTATCTATAGTGTAAGTCGTAAAAAATGTAGTGAAATGTAGTGTGAATATTTAGCGACATTTAATTACTCAGACACTGAAATATTGCTAGATGTAATGCAATAAGCTTATTAATGTTAAATCAATATTTATTTAAAAATATAATTAATATGTGCTAGCTATAGAACTACATAGGTACAGTGTACATAGGTACAGTAACATTTTGTCCACTAAAGCACTCAGCGTTGTTAAGTGATGGCCTGAAACACAGGTTTGAATAAACCTACATCCGGCAGGTCGCTATTGTATTCAATTAGACCCTTAAACAATCTATATAAGTTATACACTAGATTTATTTTAGACATAGTTTAACATTTTCTTACTAATATTAATATGTAACTTTGTAATGATGTAACTTCTAGTAATTTCTATGTGAACTTATGAATAAAATTATTACTATTATTATTATTGTTCACTGAAGGTTGCAGAACCATTAACTGAGATCTGCTTGGGTATAAATGTTGAGTTAAATTCTTTACAATACAGGGAAAAAAAGGAATTGTACAGTTCATTAGGATCAACACTATAAGGCAAGTAGGCTAACTGACTATTAAGTTTGTTTTTAAAGCTTTCCAAGTGACCGGCAGTTTTTGGCACTACAGTGATATCTTTCTTAGCCACTTTTCTATCTTGCTTACTAAATGTTATCAGCTGACCACAGTGGTCAGAATCCAGTTGGCTTATATTTTTTTAGTAATAGGTAATATGTTAGTAAATATATTATCTAAACATGTAGCTGTGCCTGTGGTGAGGTGGATACACAGACCTACAGAGAATAGGGGCCAATCAGGCGGGCCGCGAGGCCCGCCTTTGGCTCATAATGTGCCCGAAGAATAATAACTAGGTAAACGTTTTAAAACAATTAAATTAGGTATCTTTTTTGTAAAACTTACATTATTTAGTTTGATAAGTGACATTGCATTGCCGTGACATTTTTTTTGCGCGCCGCGCCCCACCCCACTCGCCTGAACTCACCTAAGTGCAATGTGAGCCGAATATTTCGACGACCGCAAGCTAGCAGCACATGCACGCATAATATAGGTAATTAGATAAACAACATTGTCAGCACTTATTTTATAATTTTATTTTATTTTCGGCATAATTTTTAATTTGTTGGCGGGCCACGGTCTGTGCATCGCTGATATCTGAATCTTTTATACAATTTAAGTTTTGCCTGGAACTTTATTTCAATTCATAGTTGCTTTGTATTTTTTAACATACAAATTATTATATTATATATGCGGCTTCGCCCGCGTAGAGGGCGGAAATTATCCAACGGAAATTTACTACAGATGTTCTATGTCACGAAGTCCGTTTGGCTATGAATGTTGTCAAGCGTGCACATGCACATTGTTTTTGTGTGCGTAACCTCGAGAGCGCTCAGTGTCGATCGGGACACGGTCCGGATCAGTAGTGGTTTTTAGTTCGCGCCAAATTGTTTCACGGAGTAAGGTCAGCAAGGCAACAAAACGAAGAAGAGTTGTCCATAGTGAGGTAATATTTATTTATACGTTTTCAATTAAAATGTTATACAAAGATACTTAATATAGCAATAGAAGTATTTATAAAATGAATGTTTTTTTGTGTTATAAAATGTTTATATTACTTAATTATTTTGATTACATTTTGTTTTAGGGTCGAAACATGATAGCTAGTGTTTATCATTTTCTGCGAGAAGAATATGAATTTACAAAATCATTAATGGAACTCAACTGTGATTTGTCTCATTTACGAGACATTACACGCCGTACAGCTGAAGCTACGGGTGTGAGCCAAAAAACAGTTCAAAGAATATTAAAAGAAGAGAAGGAATTGCCATCCACTTCATCAAAATTCACTTCACCTATGAAGAAAAGGAGAAAGCGAGATAATAAAGTGGATATAGATAATTTTACAGCCGATGTGGTTCGCAGTACTGTACAAGATTTCCATTTTGTCCATAAAGAAATTCCAACATTAGCTAAGTTAAGAACAGCATTGAATCAAAAAATCGGATTCGAAGGTTGTTTAGAAACTGTTCGCAAGTTACTGTTGAAATTAGGTTACAAATGGCGCAAAACAGAGAACAAGCGTAAAGTCTTGACGGAGCGTCATGCTATACAAATGTGGCGTTTAAAATATTAAAAAAAATAACAGAGTACCGCTCTCAAAGTCGGCCCATTGTCTACACCGATGAGAGCTACGTCCTTTCGACACACGTGCGAAACAACACCTGGGCAAAAAAAAAGGAAAGAACTCCGTTTTAAAAAAAAATTTGCACAGGCACTCGCTTTATTTTAGTGCACGCGGGAACCAAGGATGGTTTTATTGAAAATGCTTCCTTGGTTTATAAGGCCAACTCAACAGCTGGTGATTATCATTCAAATATGAGCTATGATAACTATGTAAAATGGCTAAATGAAAAGTTGCTACCCAATTTACTTCCGCGCTCTGTCATTGTCTTAGACAATGCATCTTATCACAACACACGGGCTGAACGACTACCGACGCAATCTACAAAGAAAGCCGATATGCAGCAATGGCTCAGGGATAAGGGCATAACATTTGATGAATCTCTTCTTAAATTGGAATTGTACGATACAATAAAGAAGTACAAAGCCCAACACGTAATCTACAAGATTGACGATTTTATAAAAAGCAAGGGTTTTGATGTCTTACGCCTTCCCCCTTATCACCCAGAATTAAATGCGATCCCCCCAAATATTTGGGGAATCGTTAAAAATTATGTCGCATCTAAAAATATCGAGCAAAACATGACGAATACGGAAAGACTGATCAATGAAAGTTTGGTCCAAGTTAGCAGTGAAACGTGGCAAAAAACTTGTGCTCATGTTGAAAAAATTGAAAAAGACTACTTGAAATATTTTGATCTCGATTTTGAATTTATAATCAATGTACAAGATGATTCTGACGACAGCAAAACGGAATCGGAAATCGAAAATTTATCTGATAGTGATTGAAAATACTGAATAGTCCTACTTGTTTCGTTTCCATTCTGTAACACCAATGCTTAATTAAATGCCTACATATTCTTAATATTTTTGTATTTATTGCAGCCTAATCTAATTTATTTACAAAATGTATATACTTTTAAAACCAAAATTTTATTTAGATTATTAAATCTCGACTTGAATATATATCAGATTTTTTTGCTAACGTTACCTACTTTTACACACACAAGCGCGCTTGTCGGGATACGTCACTACTACAATCAAAGCCGAACGGACTTCGTGAAATAGAATATCTGTACCGGGATTAATTTATCCAATGTGTTAATCCAGTTTATTAACTATCTGTATGGCAAACTTCACCCTAATCCGTTCAGCCGTTTTTTTTCTGTCGTAGTAATAGCAGAGAAAAAGGTTATTAACCCCGTACTCGCACCGCCGTCAATCATAATTATTTAACTACCCGTAATTGTTAATGTGTGATATCTTTTAAAATATTAATCTAAGTGTTACTCGTATTACGTCAAGGCACATTTTAATCAAAATTAAATGCCCAATTTAAAAAATATATTTTATTGGGTGAGGATTAATATACCGCAGTAGGCGGAGCCATGGGCGGGGAGGTGTGTTCCCTCGTGAAGGGAACAGAGTGCTCACCACGTCCTTCACAAGCTGGGGCCGGAGATTCTGCGTCAGCGGTGGAGCCCATGGGTGGAGTTTATCCCGCAATTTATATTGAGCTGAGTTAGTCGATTACTAAATGAATAATACTTTTTTGTAAGATGGCAATAACAGTTTTGCCAACACTAGTATAGTTGATGCTAAGTTTTTAGATTATTAATTTTGTTATTAATTTTGTTTGCTTATTGATTTTTGGAGATTATTAAAATATATTTTTTTTGCGGGAACAACGCTCAATTTAATAAAAACGAGATTAATTTTGAAACTATTCCGGTGTATTTTCCAAAAATTATTGGCTGTCTGTAAAGTCGGTTTACGGACGATAATTTTACGTGATAACGAGAGAGAGTTGCGTCACAAGCCGAACGCTTAGGCCGGTCGTGCCTCTCTATCGCTAGTCCGGCGCTCTCGCTTGCACGCTCGGCTCAGGCGGAACGTGACAATGAGTCATGCTTTTTCGTGAGTGCAGCCGGCGTTCATCGAATTATAAGACGTTATCACGAAAATATTTCAAAATATATCATCTTGTCATGACAAGACGATATATTATGAAATATTTTCGAGTCGGACGAACGAGTCGGACTCGCCCACCGAGGCTTCCGTACAAATTTGTAGGTACATATTATAAATAGTTCAGGAATCGAGTCCCGCAGTTTTTACTACTTTTTTAAACTTACTTTCGAATTTATTATATTAGCTGCGCCCCGCGGTTTCACCCACGTAGGTCACGTGGTAATATCGGGATAAAAGTATCCTATTATGTCATACCATCTGCCAAAGTTTCATCCAAATCCGTTTAACCGATTTAGCGTGACATCGTAACAAACAAACGAACAAACTCACTTTCGCATTTATAATATTAGTAAGGATTAGTTAGGATTCTTGTCTGAGCAACTGGCAGCAAGTTCGTCATGGCCCTAGTCGTCACTGCTTGCGGTAGCGTCGGGGCACACAAACAGCGAGGGGTAACGGCTGATCTTAGCGTTATGCTCGTGGATGAGTGCTGCTTGTGGTGACTGGTCGTCTTGCTGGCCATGGTTTTGTTATTGTTATCAGAAATTATTTCTATATTTAAGTACGATGGTCCTCGCTTATCATTTGTGACTTGTTACAGTCCTATAGATATAATTCAACACCGCACATGTAAGCGGGTACGCCCTGTAGGTAACGCTAATCATTTCCTTTCAAGTGAACCACTGGCCTGTTTGCTCACCTGTACATTAACTAACTTATACTTACTTTTCGTCTCCTTGGCTCTTCGTTTCTTCTTAGATACTTCTTGTTCTTCCACTTCAGTTTTAAACTCCATTTGACGCACATCATGTTCTAGATCAGAGTTGTGTGGTGGTATACTAGATCTAGTATCTGCTACATCTAGACAGCTATTGTCTAAATTGTCCGGTTCTAGCTCTGTAAGTAAACAAAAACAGTCAGCTCGTTTATTATTAACTAGCTTTTGCCCGTGGCTTCGCCCGCGTGGATGTCGGGAAATATCCCACGGGAACGTACTACCGGGATTAAAAGGAAACGAAAGCGATCGCATACGTCATGGCCGAGCGCTGCGCCCGCCGCGTCAACCGTAATTAATTTTTAATCTGTGATATCTTTTACAGTATTCATATAAATGATACAGGCATATTTTAATCTAAATTAAATTACCAATTTAAATAACATATTTTATTGGATAAGGATTCATATAATAACGGCTAAAATAGCTTAAAAAAATATTTTTTTATTTTATTTTATTAATTTGATAAAAACAAATTTTTATCAAATTCTAAACGATAAAAATGGTTACTGTGGATGACCCAAAAATGGATGACACACATATGCCAACACATTATTAACCAACTGAATGGTTCTTAATTTACAATATGACAAATATTGAAAAGTATCAATTTCTGAATACTAAATGAATAGCAAAAAATATTTCAAGTTCAGAGCTATAATGATGACCACCGTGATTCCGATCCCTGCTCATGAATCACTTCGTCCATTGGTGAAAACCGATTAATAATAACCGTTTAAAAATCCGTTCAGTAGTCTTTGGTTTTACCACATTCAGACGGACAGACAGACGCGGCGGGGGGACTTTGTTTTATAATATTTAAGGATATTGTTTTTGTTCATAAGAACATACCACCATTTTGATGTTCCACTTTTGTCTCAATAGTATCATCTAGTTCTTCACAAACAGCTGGTAACTCTTCTTTTATAGCAATGCTTTCTGTTTGACATTCATCAACTATACTAATGTTCTCTGCTGGAGATTTAATAAACCCACTGTAACGCTCAAAGTGGTTTTGGTTTATTAAAGGATTGGGCTGTAAAAAGATGATTATAGTGTTAGGGAAATATGCTGGTGATCACAGTCCCGTGAGCAAAAACCTTTTATACAAATATACTAAAGTCACTCAAAAAAGCCTTTTTTTTTTGGGTGGGAAATCATCAAATAACTTCTCCCGCTCTGGGCGGAGCGGGAGGGTGTGTCAGACGCTTACTGACTAAAACCCACCCGTATCTTGCGTTGCCTGTGGCCTCGGTAACCCTTTGGTACCTTCCCGCGACCCCGGCAGGCATCGGCCCTAGTGGACCCCCTACGCTTGTGCTGACGACATCTCTTTGAAGCCCGCGTGGAATACACCGCGACGTCGACCCGGGCCTGGTCCTTACCGGACGGTGAGCTACCCATTGCTCACCGTCCACAAGCCCGCGCCTACGGTGGCCGGAAATCCGCCCGGGATTCCCGACGCCCAGGGCGTCTCCTGCGGCGGCTAGGGGCGAGAGGGCACGAAATTTGCCTTTCCCTCAACCGTCCCGCCTCCTCCTTCGCGAGCATTACTGCTTCGCAGAAGGAGGTGGCGGCTGCCCATGCCCTCTCGCTCCGTACCATGGCCGGACGCGAGAGATCTCAGCCGCCGATCGCCTCTGTGAGGACACGGCGGTGCTCTGCCCAAGCCGGGCAAACCTCCACCGTATGCTCCACCGTGTCCTCCGGGCGATGTCACCACTGTGTGGGGTGACACCCGGGCGTTTCCTACCGCCTTATCCGACACAGGAACCTCCCAAAGCTGCCGTGTCCCGTGAGGACCTGAGTCAGGCAGAAGGTAAGGACGCCGTGGCGCCTCTCTAGCCACTCCTCAAAGAGGGGACTTATTGCCGCAATAGTGGCGTGCCCAGCACTGGGTTGCGACAACCGTACTCTCCATGTCGCCATGAGATCCCGCCGGAGCTCCGTCCGCTGTGCTGCGAATTCTCGCGGCAGCAGAGTTACGCCCCGGCGTTTCGCCTCCTCGCGCCACTCCCATGCGCTAGGGCTTTTGCCTCCAGATGCCATGGCGGCAATCCGACAAGGAAGCTCGCTGCCTCACAGGAGACCGTGCGGTATCCCCGGACCAGCCGGATGGCCATGACCCTTTAGGCCACGCTCAACCGGTGGGCTGGCCGCAGCGCCAGGAAACGCGCCCACACAGGAGCCCCGTAAAGGGCCATGGACCGCACGACCCCTGCGTAGAGCCTCCGCAAGAGGATTCATTCAAGAGCCTCTGAGTGTGGCCATAACCTCACTGACCACTGCACAAGCTATTGTTGCATAGCTCGCACTAACATGAGAGAGGGCTGTATTCAAACTGCCACAGACTAGTTTCATACAAATTTATAACAGTACTATGTCAAGTATTTAACTAAATAATTAGAACCACCTGCATCTGACAATAGCATACATATCAACATTCAACACACAATGGTACGATTGGTGTGAAATCCAGACACAATAGGTATTGTTAGTAAGATATTATATGTAACGTAAATCATTGGTGGTAAGAATAATATTAGATTAGTTATCTGTGCAATAAAAGTTAGTTGATTCCAAACTACCATTGTTTTAATAGGTATGAGCTTGAGAGGAATCACTTCCACACACTGATATAAGAAATTATGAGAATAAATGGCTGTTCAGGAATACCTCACCACATAATCCTTATTCATCATCTGAGCGAACAGCTCTTCAGCTTCCAGACATTGTCTCAGTAATCGGTAGCATTGCTTAAGTTTAGCGCAGCAGAAGAAACAAGCAAGAATCGGTCTACTGTCTTCAGTTACAAACTGCAACAAAATTTTGTCTTTTTGTCAACACTATTTTGTGACAATACTTTTACTAATATATAGTAATGCAGTCCAAGCCACCAGTTGGTTGTCCTTAACCTTTTGACCGCCACAGTCCTGTATCGACATGTGTCGGTCGACAGACCAAAATGTGCCCAGCACGCCACGGTCACGACTACATGACTGATTTTAAGGAATAATTTGTAGCTTGGCGAGTTTTTGCTTTTTTGACGTGGCGGTCAATAGGTTAATGCTTTCAGTGCACATTTTACTAAGAAGGCTTGAGAATAGATCACCACTCTTGCTCAAGGCAGACTCTAGAATTAATATAAGTAAATATTTATGGTAATTCCAGCTTTCCTCACTCTGTTTTCTTTCAATAATGTCATCTTCGCGTAGAAGAGGCATTTTAAACCTAATAGGAAATTTACATAATTTTTTATAAAAAATATCAACTTACGGGAATGTCAGTCAGCTTAACATATAGTTCATGCCAATTTCTGTTGATCACTACAAACATGCGAACATTCTCCGCTAAACATATCCTACACATAGGCAGTTTTTCCATCTTTTAACTCAAAAAGTACTAGTAACTTTACATTAATGTAAATTGTAGAAAAACAGTTGCGATGCGTACAATATTAGTGACTTGTTTCAAACTATTACGTCTATGGCAGTAACTGGAGAGAGCTAAACTTTTATCTCTAAGTAGGTAGTCCAGGTAATGCATTGGAATTTGTTTATTAGATCCATAACACCATCTACTACTTATAAACCGGCAGTTCTTTATTTTGATATTCCTTCACAAAAAAGCACATTATTTTACACAGAAATTTCGAAAATAAGCTACTAGCTACTACTCGCTTGACATCCGTTGACCAGTGTTGCCAGTCGGTCATGTCAGAAATCACCTGAAATATAAAAAAATGTAACCTTTTTGTATAAAAAATAACCTTTCATATTTTTTTACTGGAAAGGTATTATAAATTGATAGAATAGAATATTAGTTGTATTGATTTACAAAAACATCGATGAGTATTTGAGCACTTGCCCGCATTTCTTGATTTATTCATATTGATCCTTTATAATAAAATTGATGCATTAAGAATTGATATGAAGTTAATCCACTGACCGCTATTATAGTACCAGGGCCTCAAGTCTGCTATTACAATAGTGTCAGAATGGTCTATCATTAATTTTATTATTTTTGATTTTGACAAGTTTGGTAATCTACTAATATAATGGCCTCATTTATGAGAATCGGAACGGACCATTCTGACACTATTGTAATAGCAGACTTGAGGCCCAGGTCAGTGGTTTAATCTCAGTAACTTCTTATATATTACTGACTTGTACCTACTTACTATTTTATTGTCTAACTAAAACCAACTTAAACCAACTTAACAAAAAAAAAAAAAACAAAGCATTCATGGTGTGTAATAGGTACCTACTATATTGGTCTGATTCAAATTCATCGTTAATTATTAGTCCATAACCCTAATAAAGTATATAGAAAAAATACAAAGTGAAACACACAGTAGGTACTAGTGATGAGTCCCTCACTCATGAGGTCCCTCGTTTGAGGTCCTCGTGATCGCAAATTGAAAGAGTTACTCGATTTTCAACAATGAACCACCTCATTACCTCACCTCACCTCATTCGTTCACGCGTCCTCAAAAATTGACATTGACAATATGAAATTGTGGCGAGGGGTGAGGCGAGCGAGGTGAGGCGTGAGGCGTGACTCGCGAGTGAGTATTGAGTGGTTGAGTGATGAGCTCCTCAACGAGTGAGCGAATGAACCGATTTAAAAAATTGTATAGAATTATAGAATGTGTGAGGTGAGGTCTGGTCTCGAAATTTTGGCAGCATAATAAACATTAACATTATGATTTTGGTATGTACCTAATGAAATAATGTACCTAAGTATGTAATGATGTTAGTTATGTCATGTGTGTGTGTTGAGTGTGATACTGATGTTTGGTAGGATATTAATTATTTAGATTAAAGTACGAACACAAACAAAACAAAAGTCTACGTAATTGTTACAAGAAAATCACGTGCACCTCCAAGGTCAACATTACGTAAACTGTTAAAATTAGTATGTAACATTATTAGTCAAAACGAATTTTAAAGAAAATATTTTTATTTCAGCTATGATTAATTATTATGAACTCTAAAAGCATCAGCATTAGATTGATAATCAAGTGTCATTGATTCGTTTATTTTGGCGGTCTAAAATTTATGAGCGAAAGAAAATGATATGTGTGAGAGGTGAGAGAGATTTGCTTAATCGGACGGAGAGTCGTGAGTACTCGTGAAAGTCGTCGCGCCCGCCCGCCTCGCTCCCTCGCACGTTCGGCTGAGTTCGGCTCGGGCTCACGACTCGTGAGGTGAATACGCCGTTGAGGATTCCTCAAATCCTCACCTCAAATGAGGGGTACCTCGTGAGGACCTCACGAGGCAAAATGAGGTGCTCCCTCATCCTCAAATAAAATTGATGAGTTACCCATCACTAGTAGGTACACAAAACATGCACTGTCATTGTAGATACACTTACCAAGCTTCCAGTAAATGTCCAGTAGGATTATGTTGTATTGTAATTAATAATTATTAATAATCAAATCACAAAATACAAACACTAATCTTTCGGTGACAACAAATTGAAGTGGCGGCGCGGCGGCAAGCAAACGAACAACAACGAATGAATCCGAAGATCCGATCCAATCCGACTGATCAAGCGAGTGAGCGAGATACAAGTGGTGTAAGTGTGTAAGTGTGAAATAGGAAAGAGTACAACGTGTTGTTCCAATAGAGACAGCTATGATTGGGTATGAGCACTTTGCCATTAAGAGCCATTTCACAAAATTATTGCGCTCGAGTTTAGGTAAAAGACGGCAGTATTGTGTATGTGTGCGCAGCTATCCACACATACACAATGCAAGCAGTGTAGCGCGAGTGTTGAGATGGACTAAACAGTCTTGAGCCTTTATAATCGTAATGCACCATGGTTAGAGATTTATGAAAAAAGTTGTTTTATTTATTCAGTCTACTAAAGCTTTCTAGACTAATAAAAAAAACACAAATATATGTTATGTAAAGTATGTAATAAAAATGAACTGGGAAAAATCACATATCATTTACATTATATGAATTCGTAAAAGCATTGATTTTGCCTTTCTAGGGTCTATGATTTCGGCGGCAGAGACCTCTCGCGTCCGGCCCTGGTTCAGGCCATGGTACGGAGCGAGAGGGCATGGGCAGCCGTCACCTCCTTCTGCGAAGCAGTAATGCTCGCGAAGGAGGAGGCGGGACGGTTGAGGGGAAGGCAAGTTTCGCGCCCTCTCGCCCCTAGCCGCCGCAGGAGACGCCCAGGGCGTCGGGAATCCCGGGCGGATTTCCGGCCACCGTA
This sequence comes from Atethmia centrago, assembly GCA_905333075.3. NCBI lineage: Eukaryota > Metazoa > Arthropoda > Insecta > Lepidoptera > Noctuidae > Atethmia > Atethmia centrago. The sequence goes on from HG995393.1 coordinate 15,041,950, forward strand.
GGCGCGGGCTTGCGGACGGTGAGCAATGGGTAGCTCACCGTCCGGTAAGGACCAGGCCCGGGTCGACGGCGCGTCGTATTCCACGCGCGCCTCAAACAGATGTCGTCAGCACAAAGTAGGGGTCCACTAGGGCCGATGCCTGCCGGGGTCGCGGGAAGGTACTTATGGGTCACCGAGGCCCCCGCAACACAGGCAACAGGAAGGAATACGGGTGGGTTTTAGTCAGTAAGAGTCTGACACACCCTCCCGCTCCACCCAGAGCGGGAGAAGTTATTTGATGACTTCCCACCCTAAAAAAAAAAAATTCTAGCAATACACAATCTTGGTAAAACTTTGGTAAAACCTTTTCAGTCGGTCGATATTTAAAAGTTTACGTTCGTTTAGAGGTATAGCTGTATCTTTTTGAAGTAGCAAGTTACAAACATACAATTTCTGTTATCGAATCTGACGTTCCACTTGTACCCGGTACGGTGGTGGCGTGTCTTCTAAAGGTACTATCCTCCTCTACTCGATTCATGCGATTTCTCATTCTGAAATGAAAACAAAATAGCTGTCAAGTTTCAATATCTACGAATAAATATTTTTTTTTATCAATAAATGATTATCAAAAATATCAATATTTTTATATGTCGAAGTGTCAGTGTATACAAATCCTTAAAATTGTAATTACGGTTTTATAGTTCATGTCGATATGTACTTATTTGATCGATTACTGTGTACATAATATCGCAATCGAATCGCAAATTATATATATCTCGCTTCTGTTGCTTTCTTTAAGGCTGCAGAATTTTTATTTTTCCTTTTTTTGACACAATGGTATACACAACCCTTTCGCTCCATTGCTAAAACTAATAAAACAAAAATATGTAATTATTCTCAAACTACTAAACTAATACTTAACTTGATAATAAATTAAACTCTTACCTTATGCAAAATAAATACGAAGTGAATCAAAATGTTGTAGTCGTAGTATAATAATTCGTTCACAATACGTGCGCTCGAAAATCGAGACGCGGGAAAATTTGGCGCAGGTCCTACCTCGACCGGCACTCACGCCGTACTAAACGGTTGCCCGCTTAGCATCGGAATTTATTCTAATTTAGAGTGATTTTAATAACGATATTATGTCTAATTAAATGAAGGGATTTTAATAAAACTTTAGAATTCGGTTTGTTAAAAACCATAGTTTATTTCGCCAATAAAAAAAAATGTAATTACGCTTTATTTAAACCAAAAAATCACGATTTATTAGCGATACAAAACCTAAAAATTGGCATAAGACTTTATTTTTTTACTAATTAATGTTATTAAGAATCGATATTCTAGTACTGTATGTGTCGATCAAATTATATTTCTGATGCTTTATGTATTTTTTTCAGTTAAATTTATAAATATTAATGATAGATATAGGAGTTTGAAATTGACTCGGCGATGATATTTCAGTAAACTGGTTGTGGGAGATTAATCACCACAAAGTAAACAAATAAGTTTTTGTAAATGTGTTACATGAAGTGTCAAAAAGAAGGATTAGTCTATTTTTTACATGTATCCACCAATGTCAGAGTATTACCTAAGATGGTAAATTAGGCGACTGAAATCTGCGATATTCGCGCGAAAACGTGAAATGGCTCTTAACTAGGGCTTCTTAAAGGTTTTTGTTCTTCTACTACTGCTAACGAAGCTTACCAACATGAAACATTCTAAAACGAGCGTTCCGTTTCGCGTTGCTTTTATGTAAAAAATTAAAAGTTAATTCTACAAATCCCGAAAAATCACCTAAAAGTAACCTTTTCATTAGTGTAACCTAAAAGTAACCAATGCAGTTGAAAAATAACCTAAAAGGTTATAAAAGTAACCTTCTGGCAAGACTGCCGTTGACATCACAGATTAATAATATTATGTATGTAGCAAGCTAGGACTGTAGATAAAATATCGAAATATCGATATATCGATATAATGCCCAAAAAATATAAGTAAATATCGATGTTTCTTAAGGATTATCGAAACATCGATATTTATTACTTATATTTTTTTGGGCGATAAATCGATATTTCAATATTGGAACATAGCTATCGACAGTCCATTTTTTTTTAATAATTCATTATCTTTAATTTTTTCTCGTTAATTATTTAACTACAACATCATTGTAAACTTAAGTTAAAGTCGACCAACTTAAATTTGCAGTTGGAGAATTGACCGTGGTATGTATCGATGTATGGGAGAACAAGTTTTTCAACCACAATGTTTATTTGTTTTTGGAAGAAATTCGTCTCAAGTAATCCCAACTGCGGAACCCTTCATTGTGCGTAGTCCGACACGCACTTAGCTGGTTTTCTTTTAATAAACCCGTTACAAACTCCGAAATTAAAATATACAGATATATCGAAATTCAGATATTTTGTTTAAATAATAACAGCCCTATTGCAAGCTACTTGCCATTAATAATAATAATAATAATAATAATTGTTTATTTCAGGCATTAGCACCCATAAAATTAAAATTGAAAACTTATCCTAAAAACAAAAGTTATACTAAACAAGTGAACATAAAAATAAACAGTAAAGAAAAACAACAATAGAAATAGCCCACTATTTCACACCAAGGAAGCCGAAACAAATGTACCCCGTAACATTGTTGAGTACATTTATTTTGTCTCCCTCAGTAAATGCACAGTATGAAAAACAGCTTTGACAATACTATTTTTACTTGCCACCACACGCGAAAAGAACGACGTCCTGAGCTTCCCCATGAGCTCAAAAAAGTCGGTTACTCTGTTCTCAGCAAACATCTCAGTCGCACTACACCGCCAGGGCAGGTTGAGCATGACCCGAAATGCGTTATTATATTGTACACGAAGAGTGTTGTATGCACTCTTCGTATATTTGTACCAAAGTTGACTGGTGTAGAACGATTGACAGTATGCCTGGAACAGAGTTATTTTTACTTGCTTCGAGCAATGGAAGAAACGCCTATTTAGCATGTTACTTCTACATGCAATGCTACGTCTTTGCCTCTCCAGGTCATCGTCATCTTTTAAGTTTTCCGTTATGATGTGTCCGAGATACTTAAATTGACTAACTACTTTTAGTTTTGAGCCACACAAGGTAATTGGCAAGACCTTATTAGGACCGTTGCCATGTTTAAAAATCATTACTTCTGTCTTTTTAACATTATAGCTTAATTGGTGTCGAGCTGCATAATTCTCGCAAAGGGCTATGAGTTTTCTGAGGCCGTTGACCGAGGGGCTGAGCAGAACCATGTCGTCTGCATAACTGAGGTTATTTAAACATTCACCACCAATATGACATCCGACTCTAGTGCTGCTCAGTTCCTCGATCAGGTCGTTGACATATAGGTTAAACAGCACCGGGGAAGTCAAGCCACCCTGTCTCACGCCACTGGTCAACCTATACGTCTCCGAAAAGGCGTTATCCCATCTGACTTGGTTACTTTGGTTGTTATACCAATATTCAAACAGGTCTACTATTTTATTCGGCACATGGGTTTGTCTCAGCTTGTTCCAGAGTATATTATAATTAATTGTATCAAAAGCTCGGCTGAGGTCTAAAAAACATGCGTATACTGTTGTATTTCTACTAATGTATTTATAAATAGTATTTTTTAGAGCAAATATAGCTAGGTCAGTGGACAGGCCCCGACGAAACCCAAACTGTGCGTTATTAAGCGGAATGTTCGTTTCATTTAGGTGTTTCATAATCAGGTTTTCGAAAATTTTTGATAATATGGTTGCTAGTGATATTGGGCGGTAATTAGACAGACTGGACACATCACCGGTTCTGTTTTTTACTATGGGTACAACGGTGGTTTTCATAAAGTCTTGAGGTAAGTAACTGTGGTCAATACAAGAATTAAATAAGGAAGCAATTTTATCAAATACCAAAACAGGTGCAAACAAAACGTGTTCGACACTGAGTCCATCGTGGCCCGGGGACTTGCCACGCTTCATATCTTTAACACATTGAAATACATCCTCAGCTGTGACGTGTAACCCACTAAGTTCAGCGGACGGCGTCACCTCCGTCGCGCTCGCCGCCGGCAGCGACGCCAGCGACGCGCGCGGCGGCGGCGGCGTCCCCGCGCCGCCATGGGCCGAGCGCGACACGTTCGAACAGCTGGCAGTAGTGGTCGAAGGTGGCGGAGGGGGCGGATTAAATTTATTTACAAACATATTTGCAATATTAACAGGATTCTGATCACCATTTATGGACAAAGGGAGACTAGATTTATAATTTAATTTATTAGTTTCTTTCCAGAAGTTTCCGAAGTCTTTATTGTATCTGTGTGTAGCTACAATATCCATTTTTATTTTATTTTCATTTAACTGGCACCATTTTAACTTATTTTTGAAAACTTTTTTACTGTGAATCATGTCATCATAAATCCTTCCCTGAGTAGGGCGTCCATAAAATATCCATAATTGATAATACTGTCTAGCTATTGTGTGACAATCTTTAACATGGTAGTTCCAACCAACAACCGTGTTTTTGGTGTTACAGGTTTTGCCCTGATACGAGTATTTAGCAGCTTTACATATACTCTTAACTACTTGGGAATAAAACTGATCAATCAGTTGAAAGTGATCATTACTTTGGCATGAGACACCTTGGCAAGGAATACTAGGCCAATCACAAGAGTTGAAATACTTATCACATAATTTTGCATAATTACATTTCTGTTCAAAAGTTCTAGAACCCCAAATTACCTTATTATTTTTCTGACAATGTGATTTATTAATTTTAGGCATAATAGCATCGATATTGCAACTAATTACTAATGGGAAATGGTCTGAGTAGTAAACATCGTTTAAAATCTGGACATTATCAATTACAGTCAACCCTGCTGAGGTAGCTAAGCAATGATCGAGCCAGCTTGAGGTGCCATGCGCATCACTTAAATATGTAAAAGAATCTGAGGACAAACCAAGCATTGCAAGATCCGCACAAACCCAGCCCAGATCATGGCAGAACTCCATCAGCTTACACCCGAATAGACTGCTTGAGCGCGAGACGTCAGCATTAAAATCACCGAGCACAAAAACACTCTCTATATCGTTCACTTCCATAACCGCACTGATCACACCTAGGCATTCCGTAAACAGAGGCAGGTTGTCCGCGCCCTCAGTAGGCATGTATACCGACATTACGACGAAACTCCGTCCGCCGTCGAGCTGCATACACACGGCCGCCACGCGCGTTGAGCCAGTGTCGATCGGTGTAACGTTGACAAACAAAGATTTCTTCCATAGAATTGCAACGCCTCCATACGGCCTTCCTTTTAACACACCCGCGCTCGTGTCCACTGCCGATACTCCGTGGTATGAAAAGTCAGGGTGAATATTATTAAGGTACCCTAACTCATCAGGTAGCAGCCAATGTTCTTGAAGGGCAACTATTTCGTGAGTTTTACAAATGTCTGTGACATGGTTACATGATCGCTTTATAGATCGGCAGTTAAAAGAGACTAGGTTAATTTTCATTACTTTTAAGCGCGGGAGGCTTATTCCGATCTGTATAAACGCGTTTCACTCTAAATCTTCTATACTCCACACCACGAGGCCAGAACTCTGCGTCAAGGAAGGTGGTCTCCTGATCTTGTTCGGTGGTAATTTTGAAAGATGAAAATGCCGTTTCTTTATATTGTGAAAGTTTTTCAACCTTCACAGCCGTGTGTCCGCAGTCTGTTATAAAATCCAAAATATCTTTTTCTGAGGTATGTGTATCAAAGCGCGACGCGTAAATGTAAGCAAACTTAGGCACTATTTTAATTTTATTAGAAGTTAGTACAGCTTTTCCCTGCTGATTTCTATTTCTCTTTCCTAGTTTATACTTCTGTGACTTATTTACTACAGTCGTAAAACTGTCGTCGTTGTCGTTTTCTACCAGTGTATTAGTTAGTATAGGACTGCTAGTCCGTTGTATCGGATTAAGTTTGCAGCTCAGTTGGTGCTGAACGGTTTCTGCAAATGTCCTATCCGTGTTCGAGCGATCAGCTGGCGAGCGGTCGGGGTCACGCACCTGCGAGTGCGCGGGGCGCGGGGCCGGAGACGCGGAGGCGGCCGGCGCGGGGGAGTTGTGATTGCTCGCTGTTTTCAAAAGTAAATCGTTAGATGATTTAATAACTGAAGATTGTTTACTGTGTTGGCTGAGTTGCGGGAGGGTCTTGATATGTTGTATTTCCTGTCGCAAATTAGTTAACTCGGTTGATTTAACGTAATCACTCTGAATTCGGTGGACGTCTTGTTTTAACATTAAAATGTTTCTAAGTAGGCTCGTGACGTCTATGTAATCGAATGTTACTGGCGGCAGGCGGTGTAGATCTTTAGCCACGAAAGTAGGGAGTGTGTCGGGTTCAGATTCTTTAAGAATCTTTATGATGTCTTGAAGGATACGCTTGTTTTTGCCGTCCCCCTTTCGCGTAGAGCGAGAGTTGGTCGACTCTGCGAGAATAGTTTTAGCTTTTATAATTTCGTTTTCGTTAAAATTAGATTCACAAATTTGTAGCAAGCTAACTTCGTCCATAATATCAATTTTGCACTGCAGAAAGCATAGTAGCTCATTGATCACCAGGTTATTGCATTGATTCGACATTGCTAGCATTAAAGCACGTTAAAAAGCGAATAACACGATGCGATGCGGCACAGGCGCTGCAGCGGAGTTGCGTTTAATCATGAAAGCTGCGTAAAGCACTTGACAGCGCTTGCCGCGGGCCGTTGTAATTTGAAAATTGGAGCTGACGGAATGTTATTTTGCTGTTTACACTAAAATCACAGATTACTTCCACAAACAAATTACACAGTGGGTTTGTTTACTTCCTTACGAATAAAAAGATGTATGTTACACTATTAACAGTTCACTTTACACTACTTTTTGCAAATTTATTGACTGGATGAAAAACGGACGCGATGTCGCTCCTAGCGCCGCGCGCATAAGAAACAAGATAAATAATTGTTCTAGTTTTTTTCTTGGAATTTATTGGTTTGGCTACTGAGCCGTTTAAGTCGAACTTGTCTTTTTAAGATTTATAATTAGTTTTGTGAGTCACTCAGACTATTATTTTACATAGATTGTTTTCACTGTAATTTCTTCAAGGTTCAATCTTTGGTTTTCAAGTACAGGTCTAGACAAAAATATTCACTTTTATTAGCCAACACTATCTGTCAATTATTCTTATCATTGAAATAGGAAAAACATGGAGGTGCCGCGTTATTCTATAGATACATTTGCTTACACAAATATGAGTGAAATACGATTCAGAATGTGAAATATCGTTTTGTCTCATTCTTTCTAATAAAATAATCGTATTTGATAAAAGAGACAACAATATTTAAGTAGTTGCTCATTATGGTAACATTTCGTCGTGACGTAGTGACAGTTGTAGAAAAGTGGCATACCTATCAGCCATTTTATGCGACAAGTTTCGTGGTAGCTTTGCTGTCAAATGGTTGTTTACTCTTTGTATTATTGAGATTTGCGAGAAAATTACGAGGAGTTTACCTTTAAAACTGCATAAACAGCAATTCAACATGCCTGTGTGTTGTATAGTGAAGTGTAGTGCAAGAAAGAATGAGAATCAACCTCGATTATCTTTAAACAGGTTAGTAGCCGGTTTTCATGCAATAGTACATACAATAATACACATTCTATGAAAAAAATGTTACGGGATCATGAGTTTATTGCTAAAGTACTGATATTTGCGGTCATTTTCATATACACCAGACCTTTTTAGTATTTATTACCTATTTCATTCGTTTGTTTACAATAATATGTCATAGTCGAATAGTGTTGTACCAATGCGAGGCGTACCGTAATAGTTTCGGTAATTAGTTCCTCCGCTGAAACGATATCGGTTAAAATCTGCGATGTTAACAGAAATTATTCTGCTTGTCTTAATCGGTCCGAGTGACCTTGTTAGGTGCGGTCCGTGGTTTACAGCACTCTGTGGGAATATTTAGTTTGGTGGGTAAATTTAGTTTAGTTTGTGAACAAGAGAATCGGTACCATTAGCAGCTCTAACCAAAATGAATTATTGATAAAAATATTTACCTTTTTTATAGCTTTCCTAAAAATAAAGGATTAAAGAAAAAGTGGCTAGAGGCTATTGGTGAAGAAAATATTAATCCCCGAAATAAAGAATGGTACCTACATGTGTCCACTTCCCTTCGAAGAAAGCTGTTTCAATAGAACACTTGGTGTAATGAGATTACATAATATCTCTGTTCCCATAATATTTTCAGTAAGTGTGTATTAAAATGATTGATTAATAATAGTCCGTAAATTTAAATGTCTATGTCTAGAATGCACGCGCGGTTGACATATGTCACCCAGGTTGTATTATTGTTCAATATTTTTTGTAATATTGAACTGTGCTGTCCTCTAAGTTATTCCTCGAATATGAACCACCCTTCTCGTCGGTACGTTCCTGTGGAGGTCGACACAAAATTCGTAGGTAACGCATGTCACTCGCGCGAGCTCTCAAGAAAATTTTTAAATATCGCAGGTGGAATACACCTCACGTAAGTTGTATTACACTTCTTTTTTGTCTTGTTTTATAATATAATATAAGTAATTTACTGATTTAGACTAAATTGATGTCCTAGATATGTACATTTAGAAAGTACTTACATCATTATGAATTAAAAAATAACACAGTGGTACTTCCTCAGTTGCGAACCCGCAACCTCATGCATGAGAGGAGAATGCCTTAACCACTGGGCTATTACGATAAATAATAATAGTAGGAAGTAGATACTACTGCGCCAAAAAAAAGTTCACGTTGGCATCGTTAGTTACCTATCAGCTGATGAATAAAATAATAGGCGGAGATAAATAAACCTTACATAGCACGTAAGCAGTTCCTGTTGCACTACTGTGAAATTATGATCGCGAGCGCGTGCGCGGGCTTTAGGTAGGCATCTAATAATAATAAGGCTATGTAGGTACTGGGCACAGTCGGCGCGTTCTGTAGGTAAATTCAGCCCCAAGGACGGCTTTCGTTTTTATTTGTAGATTAAATTGGTTGATTTGAGATTTTCCTTTCTGCTTTTTAACGGGGTGAGGACCGACAAAAATACCTCAAGATAATTTGTGCTAGTTAAGTTGGTAGGTACCCATGTGTTATGGATTTTAAGTGATTTATTTTGTCTGATATTTTTGGCGTAGTTAAAAATTTTAAATCAACTTATTTACACTTATCAAGTTGATTTAGCTAACATCGTATTTACAAATTATTGTCTATGTGCAAATAAATAAATTGCCTACTTATGTTACCTGGAGGTATTGTTCAGAGTTTCCACCTTCACACTTCAAGCACAGTCTAGCACGACGTTACTGATTTTCTTTCACCTTACGTAACACAAACACATTCGTTTTTATTGTCTCGAAAGCACTGATCACTTTTTGTTCGTTATGAACATTGTAGACGCCAATTGTGTCGAGTAAATAAACACTCGTCCGTCCACAGGATGTTGGCGTCTTGGTGTTCCGGCAACCACTGACAAAATGAAACTCGCGCGGCATTATCAAGTTGGTGGAGATCCTGTACCTTGCGTAATGAAAAGGATGCTGCATTTCTTTGTGCAGTAGCCGCCACACTGTAAAGTGGTGCACTCCAAACCGTCGACTAGCCTCCCGCTTGCCCGTGGCTTTCGCCTTCTTCCTGCAAGGCGACAGGCAGGCCTTCGTTGCCGCGACCTTCAGCATGCTGGAGAACGTCGAACTGCCGATGATCGAGTCTCTGCGTAGCAGCCAGCATTACCCTGTGTGAGGGACGATGCCGATTGGGGAATAACTCCGCGAACATTTCGATGGCTCGAGATACATTGTCTCCGCTGATGGCATACAAGCGTACCATCTCCGCCAACTACATTGGAGTATTGGTCCGTCATCTTTACAACTAGGTAGTAGGTACCTATCGCGACCGTTAATCGAAGGCGCACTTGAGGGGCGGAATTTGCAAGCGTATGCACGCGCCGGCGCCATCAATCACACTAATAAATTGACCCGATTTATGTGCTTGCGATGGCCGCGGGGGCGTGACTAGTGGTAGTGGGAGCGTGCGGTGGTTGGTGCTTTGGATCTATGAAAGAAATGTCGGTTGCGTTTGTTTGTGTGAGTGTGAAAGCGCAGTTTAACCGCTCAGGCCCGTGGCTCAATAACGTCATCTCTCAATCTCAAAAAAAACTTTTTTATTCGATAACTACTTTCAAATCGCGCGCCGCGAGGGCTCCTATTCGGAGCCATTGGGGCTTTATCGGTTAAGGACACGTACAGACTGGCCGCGTTTTAAAAAGGGGAGTTCACACTTACCGATTTCCGTAAATAAGAATAAAATGAAAAAAAAAATACCTGCCCATTTTATTGTTGATTCGGGTCGAGAATCACTAACATAATTACCTCCTAAAATGTTTTGCAGGTCCAAAACAACACCTTGTATATACATTAGATGATTACAGAGCAAATATTATGTTCCTTTACATTCGGACTTCGGGGAGGGAAAATATTCAAATGCGATTTTTTCTGATAATGATTCTTCAACACGTCTAGCGCCACACACTTTACTGTGTCAAAAACTGGAACTAATGAATGTTGCCACTTAATTTTTAACACTTACCTAGTCTATATTATTTTATTAAATTGTGTAATGATTTTAATACCTTGAGTACACTAATTCCTTGCTATTATAACACGTACTAATTCCATGCTCAAGCTGTCACCTCGTGTACACACTTCCTCGCTTTTCAAGTTGAAGATGTTACAAATCAAAAACACTGCTTCTTTTATCCTTGTGTTTCGCTGTTGGTTTCTCTATTTAGCTCAGCAAGGTAAATTATATTGCCCGATCATAAAAATTGCGCGTTTCTAACGTCCACTAACGAATGTGACTTATTGACAAGAGCGATGCAACCATTCATCCTCGACGCTCGCTTATATTAGGACATACATTCTGACATTGAGCGAATACGCGATCGTGATCCGCACGACGATCGCTTTATAGGAGGACGGAGTCTTAGACCACTTGAGAGAGATACCTGAGATACAGGTTTATTCTTAGTTCAGTTAGAATCTACATATTATTTACCTTAAGCGAACTCAAAGCCTCCAGCCAGGGGCGAATTACTTATAATAATAAGCGACTGCACGCTAAGGGCACCCCCTGTGGGGTACGGACCTCGGCTTAGGGCGTCGCTGGGGGGAGGACAGCAAGGTGTGACAGGCTGAATCTGATCAGTATTATTATTATTAATCGGGGAATTTAAAACTACAGGCTCAGCTGCGGCGCGGGCTGACGCTTCGTCGCGCAAGGGTCGGGGGGGACAATTACGTCGGGGTTTACGCGACGGACCTCGGCGGCGAGGTCGGAACGTAGGTCGGTGTGTTTTGTGCACTGTACTCGTTGCCCTACTACTTTCCTGGAGTAGGGTAATGGGGCCATCGGGTTCGGTGAGAGTATGCCTTGGACGGCGAACAGAGCTAAAGGTGGACGGCCTATAACTGGCGGCCTTTACAACCAGGGGTTGCGGTGGGTGGTGGCGGAGTCGAAGAAACGCTTCGTGATGTGCTTCATGAACTGCTTGACGGTGGGGATTTTAAGATCGAGATGGAGGATCTCGTTTCGGACGAACCAGTGGGGCTCCCGTTGCCTTTCGGAGGAAACGGTTTTGGAGGCTCTGCATCCTGTGGATGTGGTGGAGCCTAGCATGTGCAAAGACTGCACAGGCATATGTCATGATGGGACGGATGCACGCTGTGTAAATACGCAATTTGCCCTTAAGGGACAATTTGCTGCGCGCATTTAGGACGGAGTGTAGTCTACCGAGAGCGAAAGCGCCACGCGAACGCACCTGCTTAATGTGGTCTGAGAACGAGAGATGGTGGTCAAGGGTCACGCCTAGGTATTTGGCTCGCTTCTCCCAAGGGATAGGCTTGCCGAACATGGTGAGTGGTCGGGGGGGGGGGGGGGGGGGTTACGCTGTTTGGTGAAAAGAACAGCCTGACTTTTGTCGGGATTGACTTCGATTCTCCACTTTCTAAACCAAGCGCCAAGCTATGGAGGATAGCGCTCCTTCGATGCGATAGCGGAAGGTGCCGTTTGACAAGAAGTCTCGTAAGATGAGCACGAGACGATCGGGCACACCGTGTTTGTAGAGCTTATATAATAAGCCGTTGTGCCAGACCTTGTCGAACGCTTTCGCTATGTCGAAGAATACAGCACCGGTCGTAAGACCACGTTGAAAGCTGTAGCTTATGTGTTCAACGATGCGGTGGACCTGTTGGACGCAAGAGTGTTGGGATCTAAAACTGAACTGCTGGTCGGGGATGAGGCCCTTTGTTTCCGCAAAATCTCTGAGACGCTTTAAAATAAGCCTCTCATAGATTTTACCGAAGACATTGAGCAGACTGATGGGCCAGTAGCTGGTGGGCTCCGTTTTCGGCTTACCGGGCTTCGGTATGCCGATGACGGTGGCCTTCTTCCACTCTTGTGGAAAGATGTTATTGCTCAGGGCTCCATTGAAGATGGTGGCCATGAGCATTATGAGGTGAGCGGGGAACAACTGTTCCCCGCTCACCTCATAATGCTCATGGCCTAGCACCCTATTGGTGATTCCGTCTGAGCCGGGGGCTTTGCGAGGTTTTAGACCCTTGATGATGTCATGCACTTCGTCTGGAGTGACGGGAGGCAGAGGATAATCAGGGTCTTCAACGGGCGGGAGGGAGGCTCTACGTTCGACCTCCGCGTCGACTAGGGACAGGTGAGCTTGGTCTACTGGTTGAGAGCTAGGTGAGCATTGAGCCTCAAGACTATCGGCTAGGCATTCCGCCTTGTCGAAGTCATCGAAAGCGATGGTCTTGTCGGGGCGCACCAGGGGGGGGCATTAAGACGACTTCTTCGGATTTGAGTTTCCTCTGAAGGTCCCAGAAAGGTCGGTGGGTGGGCTCTAACTCACTCAGCACCTTGTCCCAGCCGGCGTCACGCAGCTCCGATAGGCGTGTCTTTACATCTCTGTAAATAGCGCATATGGACTTTGTTCGCGTGGTTGGGAAAGTTACTGTACGCACGGACAGCCGCGTTCTTCTCATTCAACAGTTCGCGCACATCGTCCGGGAGCTTCCAGCAATGGTCGGCCATCGCCGGAACCTCCCTTGAACAGTCGTTCAGGACTGATTGTACGTGTACCGTGAATGAGTCGATCGCGGCTGTCGTGTCAGCAATAGAGTCGAAGTGGTAATGGCAGCCGGGTTATCAATAGGTATTGTGACATCCAGCCAATAATTAATCTATTAAAACAGCTCAATATACAACATTAAAACAGCTCAATATACAACATTCGTGTGGTTTACGATGATTTGTCCTATTTGTCGCGCTTGATCAACGCGTTCGTTTTTACTGTACAAAACTGTTATTTTCAGAATTAATTACGGGCTGTTTTTTGTTTACGAATAGTGTAGTTATTGGTGTTGTAATTAGACTTGGTCAGGTAGTCACTTGGATACTTGTGATCGCGACAGTGAAGTTCGTATTTCATAAAATTTGTGATTAAAAAAATATTCGTTTGCTGGCTATCAACTGTCTGCATTCAGAGCCATTCCATCGTAATTTTTAAACATTCTGATAAGTTTATGAAAATAATCACCAAACTTGCAACAGAAGTGTTTTCAATCCTTCACCACACTCCAAACACTGTCCAAAGGCCGTACTCATCAGCAAACATGTGTTAATTAAAATTAATTCATTCATGTCTGAGCGTTAAATTATTCACAATTATAATTGTAATAATCAGGAGTAAGAACTAAGACCGTCCGAACCAAAAAGCTGGAGCCGGCCGTATTAATATTATCACATATCCGGGCAGTGGAGCTCTCTGGAAGAATTTTTAATGCTACGCTTTAATTATTTTGCCGTTGGCCCAGTTGGGCCGGAGAGAACATTCTACTACTAGACTACTCACAGAACATTCTACTTATCGCAGTTGTATGCAGATCATTAGAGACAATACTAGTCACCATTAATAATCAGAGAGCTGCTATTTGACAATTGACATTGACAGATACATTCCACTAGTTTTTTTTGGATTTGAATGGCCTGCTACTGAGGCCTTTAAGTTATATATTTAAAAATTAATATTTTTTGGCCCTTTGTGTAATTTATTTGCAGAAATCGCGAAACGTCTAGTTGATGTAACTGATGAACGAAAAGCTGGTGGCTTTCTCGCGCACCGCATCAGGATTGCAATTCAGCGGGGAAATGCCGCCAGCATCCTCGGTACAATGCCTCGAGGGCCTTTTTTAGGTTTAACTTAGTTTAAATTGTTTTTAGTTAATGTTAATAACCATCTTGTAATTTGATTATGTAAATAAACATCTAGTTCATTCGTTTTTGAACATACAGAACTGGTCTAAGGGTACATAGTCATACTTTTAACAGAATGCGTGACGATTAACACATCGGCCAGCTAAATGATCAAGTAACATCACTACGAGAGTGACACATCGCTATGGTTGTTGACAGCAACAGACAGAATTATTTTTCCGAAGTTTAGCTAAATAATTTATTCATTTTATCCCCTCAATATTTATATTGTGTGGCTATCACTGGTTTTTTTATTGTATCAAGGTATATAGAGTACGTAACAACTTCGTGAGCGTTCCTGGCTGATTAAACTGTATAACTGGATCACAGTGATTTAGTTTTATTTCGTATATTCAGCAGCAGCTAACTCCCGCAAATGCACTATTATTTTATTAAGATTGTTTTCAATTTGTTTTTAATGAATTTGTATAGTGGTGTATGTCTGTTACAATGGCAGTGGGTAGGAGCTTACACCCTTTGTTTTTTTATAGCACTAAATTCACTAGCCAACTATCAATTAAACATTTTTAACACTGGAAGAATACATCGCCCATGGTGCATGGTGCTTTCTACTTGACCACAATGTGTACAAGTGTTGTTTACAATAATGCTAAGTCTTGCAAAGTGTGACGGTCCAGTGTGCTTTTCTTTTCTTCACTTTTACAGATGCAGTTATTCCTGAAGAATTTTAGGACACATAGGTTTGTGTGTTCTGGACAGGTACGTGTGGCGAGGAAGACAGCCATGGCGCTCTCTGACCAATCTTTTAAGTCAGGCGCCACTGACGCGCGCACCTCGCACTCTCAACCTCATAGCTAGTGACACGGGCCTATTCTGTTGATCTCTGAGTGAGTTCACAAAATAATGCATTGGTGCCGATTCCCTTGTTCACAAACTAAACTAAATTTAAGTTCAGTGAATCTTTTTCTTTCTATTTCATTAAGAAAAGGACAAAAGATAAATTTTAGTTTAGTCCTGTCAAATTAATCAGCGCTTGACGTAAATTGACGTAATTTTATAAGGCAAGTTTTTAATCACGTCTAAACTTGTATGGAGTAGTGACAGGCGCTGATTAATTTGACAGGACTAAACTAAAATTTTACTTCTGTCCTTTTCTTAATGAAATAGAAAGAAAAAGATGCACTGAACCTAAATTTAGTTTAGTTTGTGAACAAGGGAATCGGCACCAGTGCCTGTAGTTACAAATATTATGTTAAAAATAAGTTAGGATAAGACTTTAGATAAGTACACTATTACAATATGCTACCCTGTAATGATAGATGTAAGTTGGAAACCAAATAAATAAATACAGAATCCGTTTTTTTTCACAGTCGGTTAAGTTGCTTAAAAGGCTAGTATTGTAACTATTCTAGGCTTGACAAACCCCGGCAAAAAGACTCGGTCTCTTAGCACAGCGACAAATAGGTAGTGCGAAATATTTAAAAAATACCAAATGTCACAAAGCTCCAGCGTTGCCAACTCTATGTCTTTTTAGTAAATCAAAAAATATTTTAGGCTTTTGCTGCAAACTTACGAACTTCAGTCCCAGAATCTACGTATTTTAATAAAATTTTACAAATTTGCAAAATGGCGTGACTAATTAGGCTGAGTGATCATAATTTCCAGTACCTTCGCTAAAAAGGTTAATAAACGTTCCGTTTCATATTAACGAACACTCGCCTAGCCACACAACAATACCTACAAAGTGTGCAATCCATAGAGCTGTGATTCTGACTCAGCTCATCCCATGGTTGTGTAAAACGAAACGTCTCATTGTTTGAGTTTGATTTGTTTGGAAGCGATATTTTTCAGCTTTCTGCTCAGTTTAATTGTCTTGAATTGTCTCAAATGTTTCCCTTACTAACCCAATTTGCACACAATTTATGAACATTACCAGTTTGCCACATAGCGCAGTGCAAATGTCGAGCGTCTGTTTTCTGCGATCAATCTGACACGCTTACTTTCACGAAAATAGGCTTAAAAATAAACCGCGAGTCTATACAGGAACACGTTCGCTATTTAACCCTTAGGTGCATGATTTTTTATTTTGGAATGAAAAAAATATATGTGACAGAAAGTAAGCCAAATTTTCAAGAAAAAATAATTTAAAAAATCCTATATCTCTTATTGGTATTAATACTAATTAAAAAAACTTATTATCATTTTTGATAGTCTATGCATTAAGCATTGCATTTTAGTATGAAATAAGAATACAGACTTCTCTAGTGAAATATCAATTTATTATGTAAATATAAAATAAACAAACATAGAAATGGCTTACATAAAATGAAAAAGATGAAAACAATTGTTATTTCTGTTGTCACAAAGAGAAACATTGCATTTTGCACATATAACTGAAGTTAATTTTTTACAATTTCCATATTTGCACTGGTTCCTTTTTTCGTGATATGTTTTATCATGACCCACACCATCCTTGCGTACATCCTGAGGGGGTAATATTTGGGCACCAACTCTCTGCTTCTTCGGGGTAGCACTTGGTGGTCTGTTGAGACTTGGTCGGCCTCTTTTAGTCTCGGACACGGCTCCATACCGACACAATGTGTTCGCTAATTCTGTTCTAAAGTCGACTAACTTCAAAATATTTTTGGGATTGGTGTTTTTCTTCACATTAACTTTTTTATAAAGAACCCAACTGTTTATGACGGCCATATCCAGCATGTGATGGAACAGTCTATTAGTCCACTTTTTTGATTTCATACGTATTCTGTATCTGCCTAAGTAGCTGTCCATGGTATCAACACCGCCCATGCCGCTATTATACTCTTGTATTGCTTTAGGACAAGATATAATCACGTTCGTTTTCTGTTTCTTATCAAACCGGGTGATAGTGCCAACAGGTTCCGCACCAACATACGTAGACAGCAGCAAGACCTGTTTATTGTCTTTCCAGCTTATAGCTGAAAAATCAACCCCTTCGAAAGTAGTGACATGTTCTTCGTAAGACCCTCTTGGTACCGATGTTTTGAGGACCTCTTTCTTGTCTGGCAACTTGCATGCTTTTCCTAATCTGTTTCTTTGTACTGTTCCCAAACAATAGATACCTTCATTATATAAATAATGAAACAGTGACAAGTTGGTGTAAAAGTTGTCAAAGATTACTATATGGTTTACTTGTCTCGGTACAGGTCGAAGCAAGCGTACTACAGTATTAGAAACAGCTCCCAAATCTGGTTCATTGGGTCTCCTTTCAAAATTGTGTGTCCCAGAGTATATTTCGAAAGAATAGGCATAACCCATGAGACAACAAAGCACGTAAAACTTGAATCCCCATTTGTGGGGCTTGTTAGGGAGATATTGCTTCATAAAATGGGACATCTTAGTGGAACACATCTGTTCATCTAGTGACAGACGGTGATCAAAAGGAACAGATTTGAATCTTAGATTGAGGTGGTCTACAACTGGTCGTATTTTATGTAATCTGTCATGGTTATGGTGCTCAGGAGGAAGGTGTAAACTGTTATCATTGAAATGAAGAATTTGTCTTATTTTCTCAAACCTGTTGACAGTCATTGTGTCTGCTATTGGGTGAAATCGTACATTCCCGGCCCAATAAGACCTAATGCTCGGGTAGTGATAAACAGAAGTATAAATTAAAATTCCAATGTATTTTCGAAGCTCTAAGAGGGTAACAGGGTCGGAAAAATTTGGATTGTTCTGTATGGCATATTTATTGCTCTCCTCAACAATGAGTTCTAGTAGGCTTTGCTCGAAAAAATATGTAAAAAACTGGTAAGGTGTAGTCAAATTCATAATACTTTCAGGGTAGTCTGTCACACCTTGAAAATCGAAAGCTCTTTCAACAATGGCCATATTCTTTTTTTTCCAGAGTAAATGACGAGCCGTCGTATAGTTGATGGACGGATTATCAGGCACAGAGTCAGGCAAAACTGGAGCCTCAGAATTTAAATGAATTACATTAGGCTCTGGCGCTTCCTCTAATTCCTCTATTTCCTCAATATCCTCAAGATCTGCAACCAACTCACCCACATTATCGTAATAATCAATAGAGTCCTCGTCAACATCGCCTTCATCCTCTGATACATCCCCATTTTCCAACTGCCAAAGAAGTTGTTCAATGCGATTTTCGTCCATGACCAGTCTTGCTAATCTAAAAGCAAAATAAAACCATGCAAAACCACAACCAAAGCATACAAACGCGGTGCAATTTGATTTCAAACCAAAACAGCAAAAAGAAACGTAAATATTATAAACACAACTTTTTTTTAGCAGGAATGCATGCATTATCAATTTTGATAACAAAGTTCAAAGCAGAATTAGTATTCATTATCAAGGATTAGTAAAAAAATGAGTTATTTTTATTATAATAAGTATCCTTACCTTACTAAATATACTTTTTTCCGCAGGAAAAATACGCAATTTTATAGCGATTTAGAGAGATGAAATTTTTGAAAACGGTCACTTTACGAACTCTGTGGCTCATTCAAAGAAATGTCAGATTTCAACCAATTACGTGCAAGCTATCTTTTTTTTTTCTTTACGTATTGAAGGACGACAGGTTATGGATACGTTCAGAAACTTTATCCCGTGTCAAATAATATTTCGTTCAGAAGTTACGGGCACGTAAATTTCTGTTATCAATTTTGATAAACTATGCACTTAAGGGTTAATAAAAATATGTATAAATTTAGTTTGCCTGATGATAATGAATAATTTTAAATAAATTGTATAACAAAACACTCGTTTTGTTCAGTTTCACCTACCCCTTTTTTTTAAATCCGAGTTGGCAACACTGCAAACACAAATTTTGCTGCAAACACACTTTTTGGCAGGAAGTCAAACGAGGCGGTAATTTTGATATCGCAGAAAGTTTATTAAATAAATAATTGTACGAAAATATCATTTAAATAACGTTTGCTAAGACCTCGAACTACCATGAGTGTCACCAGTGGCGGTGAGGAGCCGCCAGAACCAGGGGAAAATAAGAAAAGAAATAACAACAATTCTCGGAATTCTGAATCAATTAATAAGTATAACATTTTTATTAAACCAAATTATAAAAGACTGTTCATAGAAAACACCAATTCTGAGTATGTATTATACGTCGAGTCAACAGAGCAGGAGAAGGTAGGGAATAAAAATCCTATCACGCTCACCAATTTAATATCGGATAATGTGAAAGGAGTCGTAGGAGTACATAGAATAAATGCGCACAAAATTGGAATAACATTCAGAACGGCGGCTGCGGCCAAAAATTTTCTGAAGATGGAAGACTTGCTATGGAAACATAAGTTTAAAGCCTTTATACCATCGGATGTGACAAAGGATTGGTGTATTGAGGTTTGTGCCCAAAGAACTCTCCAATGAGGAAATATATAAAATATAATTTGCGACTGAAGTTACTTCAATTAAAAGATTAATGCGTAAAGTAGGAGGAAAATTGGTACCTCTCAATACATACAGTTGCTTTGCATCAACATCTTTACCACAATACGCATATATAAAACTATTTAGATACGAGGTGAAAGTATACATCCCACCACTATTACAATGTTTTAAGTGTCTTAAATTTAACCATTCTGCTAAGACTTGCAGAGGCGAGCAACACTGCTCTTCTTGAGCTGGTCGTCACTTCTACAAAGAATGCGATGTTGAAGAGATCACGTGCATCAACTGAGCAGGTAATCACCTTGCCATTTCACGAGACTGTCCCATTAAAAAACAAAAAATTGAAG
The DNA here is from genome assembly GCA_905333075.3 of Atethmia centrago. Classification (NCBI taxonomy): domain Eukaryota; kingdom Metazoa; phylum Arthropoda; class Insecta; order Lepidoptera; family Noctuidae; genus Atethmia; species Atethmia centrago. The sequence goes on from HG995393.1 coordinate 15,062,031, forward strand.
AGAAAAAGGCCAAATTTCTTATGCAGCAATCATATGCCACTGTTGTGAAACCACCCCCTACTCGTACATTTAATGAGAAATCTTTCCCTGTTTTACCCAAGGTCATTGAAAAGGCTAAAATCAATGACACTTTTGATATGAAACAAGTAGCAAATAATTATATTATAATAAACGCATGTAGCCTCCACCCGTTCGATTCCCACCTACTAATTGGCGTCTGAATAAAAAAACGGGTGTGTACCTTTAAGTGTTTAATTATAAAAAAAAAAACCAAACTGGTTAAGTCGGAGGCACACATAGATTTGTAGGACGTGGGTAGCGGACGTCTGTTGTCACTCCTGCAGGGATAGGTACTCCCCTGTAGTTGCAGGCGAAATCCCGCTGCTGGCCGGAGATGGAAATTGGCCGAAGTTCAGTGCTGTGCTGTACGGTGACGTCACTGGTAAATAAAACGGGCCGGCCGTTCGACTTGCTCAGCACTCCCGTGGCGAAGCGTCAAAATGGTCTTCGGTCCTAGTTGCTGGCGTTGATGCCTTGCAGTAAAACATGAAACCCTAAATCGGGATTATCGCTAGTAACTAACACTAACTTGATTGGCACTTTTCAACTTGTTATATAATTTGAATAAGTTTATAATTCAAATAATGGTCGTGTCTGCTAGGGCGCTCGACAGGACACAAAGCCATACGTGGACTCTCACATCAGCCTAGAAGCGACTCGCCACAGATCATACAATCACTCGCGTGGACTCGCGTCAGCTCCGCGAGCGCAATCCGTTCACCTCATTCGTTTTATCCGAACACAATGAACAAAGCATTCATTTATAAACCTTTGTCATTTACCAGTCCATAAACAAAACATGATTGTTCATGTAACGTTCCGTTACATTACCCGCGGTTCCCTCATAAGGATTTTATTTCAAGAATAAAATCCGCATCATAAACTTGTTACAATAACCCTTTTACTCATTCTTTCATTTCAGTCATACCTCATCACTCAAAAACCTAACATATAATACATCACACAATATAAAAAAAAATGTGGCGTGTCCTAACTTACTGAAAATCAAGTGACTAATAACCGTCACTGACTTTTGTAACGGTTTTAAAGTCGTTTAGTAGTGAATGGGAAAATGTAACGAAGACAGAATTCATGTATAGGTAGATATTTTCAGGTCCTTAATATGCCAAGACCCTAAGTTTTTTCCTGACATATTCTCTAAGACATACACAAGTGGTGATAGCTTTTGAATAACCCGGCACTTAATGTATTTGGGAGCTAATTTCTTGCTAAAGTGCTTATCCTTATCGCTCAGGACGTAAGCACGTTTGTATACGATATCACCGGTATTAAACTCGAAAGCTTTACGTCTTAAATTATAATATGACGTGTTTTTTACATGGGCGTGATACAAAGATTTTTGGACTTGATCAAAGATAGAACTTAGGCAACCAAGGTTCTCCGCATACACATCGCGAGGAAGAAACAAAACCTCTTCGCCCAAGTCTGTATCTGCGTAATGGGAACCACACAATATTATTTCCCTTCCAAAAACTAGAAAGGAAGGGGTAAATCCGGTAGCTTCATTAACTGAATTATTTATTGCAAATTGTACTTTCGGAATAAATAAGTCCCAGGATCGGTGATCACCATCTACGAAAGAAGAAATGCAAGTAATAATAGTTTTATTGTAACGCTCCACAGTATTAACCTGAGGGGTATACTTCGGTGAAAAGAATATGTTTGGTATTTTATATTTTTTGAATAAATCCTGAGTATGGCCGCTAATAAATTGAGTACCATTATCCAGGAAAATACTTTGAGGAACACCGTGAACTAAGAAAATGTGTTCTTCCAAAATTTTAACAATAATCTGAGAAGTTGCTTTTTTAATTGGGTAAACATGGCAAAATTTTGAAAAACAACAGGTTACTACTAGTATATAACTATTTTGCTTCCTTGTGACAGGAAGAGGTCCCATTAAGTCGATGGATAACATTTGGTAAGGGCGAGAACATTGCTTTGGGCGTCCCATTTCACCAAGAGTAGCATGGTTTTGAGTTTTGTACTGAAGACAATTACTACAAGATCCCACGTATTTTGCTACATCTCGATGCATGCCCGGCCAATAATATCGGAGTGCAATGCGCCTGTAGGTCTTAAAGATGCCCAAATGACCTGCAGTTGGTTGATCATGGTTAACCATAATAACTTTATCCCTCAGCTCAGATGGAACAACCTCCTTCCAAGAAAATTCATTGGTAAGCAAGCACTTATTCTTACTAAGGCGGAAAAGAGTGCCATCCTTAATTTGGTAATTGGGAAAATTTTCAGGTTTGGTGACACAGTTGTTATAAATGTTCCTATACCAATCATCACTAGAAGTCGCAAATGAATTAGAAGTGACCATAGAGGAAACAGGAACAGCTCTTGACAACGCATCGGGGATAACGTTGTCGACACCCCGACGGTGCTTTATATCAAAATTAAACGAAGACAAACGCACACCCCAACGTGCGAGCCTTCCCGTAGGGTTATTTAATGAAAGAAACCATTTTAATGCACTATGATCTGTGTAAACCGTGAAAGTTTTCCCATTTTCCAAATAGCATCGCCAATGCTCTAGTGCCACGAGAACTGCCAGAGTCTCCCGCTCCGTGATGCTGTAGTTCTTTTCTGTCGCCGTTAATGATTTGCTCATGTAAGCTATGGGATGCTCTTTTCCGTTTATAGATTGAGTGAGCATACCACCTATCCCATAGTTACTCGCATCCGTATGTACCTCGAAAGGTAGATTGTAATCCGGGCAAGAAAGGACAGGCGCGGAAACTAAACATTCTTTTAGTTTTTTAAATGCGACTTCTGCCTCATCAGTCCACTTGAAAGGTGGAGTGTTCTTTTTATTCGAAGTCAACTTGTTGAGGGGCCCTGCAATTGTGCTAAAATTGGGAACGAACCTACGATACCATGTAGCTGTGCCTAGAAATCGCTTTAACTCCTTGCGATTAATAGGAGTTGCGTAGTTAAGGATAGCTTCCACCTTTTCTGGATCTGTTCGCAACCCATTCGCATCAACCACGTAACCTAAGTACTTAAGTTGACTTCGAAAAAACTCACACTTTTCCAAGTTAACTGTTAGACCTGCTTTACGCAATTTGTCTAAAACGCGAAGTAGGAGAGACACATGCTCATCAAAACTATAGCTGACAATAATAATATCATCCAAATACGCGAATATACGGTGATCTACATTACCTAGCAACTTATCTACAAGACGCTGTTGTGTAGCGGGAGCATTTGTCAAGCCAAATGCTGTGGTCTTAAATCTAAGTGTTCCTCGTCCTGGGACGTAGAAGGCCGTCTTATCTCTGTCCTCCTCTGCAATAGGTATTTGCCAAAAGGCTTTAGATAAATCAAGGCTAGTAAGAAAACGGGCGTCGCGTAGACTATCCAAAATTTCAGCAATGTAGGGCAAGTTGTAGGCATCTCGTTTTGTGACCGAATTTAACTTCCTACTGACCAGTAGTGATGCTGAGGTCACATATGGCGTTCCCCAGGGCAGCGTACTGGGCCCTACACTATTCCTGGTATATTTAAATGATCTCTGCAACATGCATATCAATAATGCAAAAGTTTTTTCATACGCCGATGATACCGCTGTCGTTTTCTCTGGGAAATCCTGGCAAGACGTGAAACTCAAAGCAGAGATGGGCATGGCACAAGTAACTAATTGGCTAAATAATAACCTGCTCACTTTAAATACGTCAAAAACCAATTACATTTGCTTCAGTATTAACAAAAGTAGTCAACCAAGCGAGGATCTCAATCTAAGAATACACACATGCGGTGATACCAATAACAGATACTGTTATTGTTCATGCATAAAACAAGTAATTCAAATTAAATATCTAGGCGTGATAGTCGATCAGCGGTTATCCTGGTATCCACATCTAGAACAGGTCTCAAATAGGGTTAGGAGATTAAGCTGGATCTTTAAAACACTTCGACATGTTGTTCCAAATAATATTACGAGTAAACGAGACCCCCCAAGAAATGTTCTTAATGAGATCTACATGGCTTTGGTGCAGTCTGTCTTGTTATATTGCATCCCTATTTGGGGAGGTGCAGCGAAAACTAATTTTATAGACGTGGAGCGATCCCAACGAGCTCTGATAAAGATAATGTACTACAAAAGTAAAAGATATCCTACTGATATCTTATATAAAATGAGTAATCTGCTTTCCGTAAGAAAACTGTACATTATCCAAATAGTTTTAAAAAAGCATAAAACCCTGCAATATGATCCACACTTATTACGAAAAAGGAGGACCGACATTGTTGCACAAATTCCTAAAACCAAAACCATGTTTGCTTGTAGACAATTTAATAAACGGTCTGCTCAACTGTACAACAAAATAAACAGACATATTAACATATACTCAAAAAAAAGTTATGAATGTAAAAAAACAATAACCAGTTGGATAAAGACACTTACATATGATGAAACGGAGGCACTTTTAGAGCACATAAAGTAGCAGATACACTCACACATACACTCTCACTTACACTTTAACATACACTCCTTATACTCTAACATTCACTCTCATTCACTCTCGCATACACTCGCGCACACACCCCCATTCACTCTCACATACAATTACACATACAGACACACTACGCACTGGTATTCACACTCGAATCACACTCTCACTAACATACTTGTTTTTATTTGATATTTTAAGATATTTTAGGTAGGTACCTACAGAGTTGTTTTATAGATTAAGATTATGCTGTACTATGGAAGAGCGGAGTCTCCTAACACAGGCATTGTTTGCTTAAAAGGAGGCTCCAGACATGAAACCCTTTATATGTAAACTGAAGCATAAATAAAAACATTTTAATTTTTTTTTTTTTTTTTTAACTGTCCAGACAAAAACGAGGCTGGCCATTTTTCTTAGTAACGAGGAGTACCGGAGACTGCCAGGCACTTTCGCAGTGCTCCACCACATCTAGATTTAACATCTCATCTACCTGTTCGACAAGGATTCTCTGTTTCTCAGGAGACAGCCTATAATATCTTTGTCGAATAGGAGGAGAATCGCCAGTATCGATGCGATGGGTTAAAACGTGAGTACGGCCTAAGCCTTTACGCTCAAATGAAATGTCCCTAAATTGCTCAACAACATTATCAGCTATAGCACGTTGAGACTCATCTAAACTATCATAAGAACGAATAAAAGTTAGATGATTATTACTATTTAAATCTATTAATGGAGTATCTGACAAATTAACAGAGCCTAAATATTTCGGACATAAATGAAAGGCGCGCCAGAAGTCAATACCTAGAATAAGCGATGATTGAACTTCTGGAACTACATAACACTTAATTATGTGAAATCGTTCATCTAAATGAACTGGAACATTAATATAGCCAATACTCTTAAGTGTCTGACCACCAGCGGCTATTATAGGAGGTGTATCATCAGTACATAGCTTAAAGCCACGACTAAGTAGCGTGTTATGTGCATAATTACCTAATATTGTAACGGCTGACCCGGAATCTAGGAGGCCAGACGCTGTAATATCGTTGATCTTAATAGTTAAATATGGTCGCGAGTCACCCAAAGGGTTAGTTTGCAGAATCGAAGAAATTTTGTAACTGTTGAAAAATAAATTAATTGTTTTCAACCAATTATTCCAATCTTCTCCATTAAAGCGACCTTCTATCGAAGATGGGTTGATACAATCCTGCAAACCTAGTTTTTTGGTTTCTGATCCCTGTTACATTTCGGACAATCTGGTTTCTTCACACCTTTATGACCACACTTAAAACACAAAATTTCTTTATTCTGACAATCTTTGAGGCTATGCGAATTATTACGACATCTAGGACAATAAGGCAGCTTCGCATCAGGAACTGGATTGTTTGTATTTATGGCATGTAAATATTTTTCATTGACATTATCGTTTTTGGAACTTTGTTTATTATTATCTAAGTTGACTTTATTGTTCACATTCTTACTGTTAATGTATTGATTTTGTTTGTTGGCTATATCTGTTCTTTGTTTGTATGCAAACTCTGGTGCTAATGTGTCAGAAGTAGCAGCGGATGGCTCTCGAAACTGTACCATGCGTGACTGAACGTTTTCGAAATTCCTACAAAGATATCTCAACTGCTCAATCGATGTGATTTGAGATGCCGAGGCCAGAGTGCTCGCATAACATGGTCTAATGTTGTGTAAAATTATTTCCAGCTTGTCCTCCTCTACCAAAGACCTCGACAAGCGTGAAAACATTCCCGAAATAATGGATAAGTAAATTGTAATGTTTTCCGTTTCCCCCTGAGTCCTTGACCGAATCTCAGATAAAAGTCGGTAATCGTAATCCGCCTTGTCAAAGTCTTGTAGTAGAAGAACGACAAGTTCATCCCAAGATGATACTTGTTGTCTTACGCTTCTAAACCAATGGAGTGCGTCGTCCACAAAAATTTCAGTGGCAAACGAAATAAACTTTGCGTTTGTAATATTACGAGCTACACTATATTCGTTAGCTCGCTGAATAAAAGCACGCACGCAAGTTTTGCCATCATATCTCAGTTTAGCTAACTCGGAATGTTTAGTATTTCCCTCACAAGTCACTGAAATATTGATTCTCTCAGGCGTGACTTGTGGATCAGAAATGGGGGTGACAGCTATGAGAGGGTCAATACTCTTTGCCTTTAGAGATACGAAAATTTCATAATATTCCCTAAACATTTTCGTACATTCCGTATGCACATCCATTAATTTCTCATCCATATTGATTCTATTGAGCCGATGATAAAGATGATGGAAAAGATTTTCAATTCGCCCCAAAACATTCTTATCCCTGGTATCCACATCAAGACTAGATTTTATTTTATTTAAAATTTCTAAAGAATTATTCAAATCGTCAAGGGGGTCGAGATGGGAACACAAAATATCCTCAGATAAATGAACTTGACCGAGCTTACTAATCTGCCGCCTAAGATCCGCCACAGTACTACCCGGAGTTTCACCTCGTACGGCTACCTCGTATTCTAATTCTGATTTTTGCAACGATAAATATTTTATAGGGTATGCCATTTTAAAAGGATAAAAAAAAATGGACCAATATCACAAAGTTGTAAATAGCACACAAAATATTACTAAGCAATGATGAAAATACTCCGTTCCGTTACAATCTACTCTAACAGAACGCTGTGTTATATATTCTATGGATGGTTAAACCAAAAAGTAAAGGAAAGAAACAAAGAAGCCAAAAATATACGTAACAAAAAAAAAAAAAAAAAATCGCAACTGGTGTGAAGGCAGTGTTACAATAAATTTGAAAAACAAAACGACTCTAATTTGAAACAGACAATAGAATAATAAACAAAAAAAAAAAAATTTGATGTTCACCCGTTATAATAAACAAAACAAATATTATTCACCCTTATAAAAAAACGAATATGCCAATGCTAACTTTAATTGTCAAAGCAATCTGAACATTAATCTTCACTCCAGCTACTGCACACACAAAAAAAAACAAAGCGTTTTACAAAAGAAAAAAAAAAAACAAAATACCTACTCAACGTACAATAACTAACTACAAACTACAGAAGCGAAAACAGACAGAACCACGTAATTGGGCGCCAGTGTAGCCTCCACCCGTTCGATTCCCACCTACTAATTGGCGTCTGAATAAAAAAACGGGTGTGTACCTTTAAGTGTTTAATTATAAAAAAAAAAACCAAACTGGTTAAGTCGGAGGCACACATAGATTTGTAGGACGTGGGTAGCGGACGTCTGTTGTCACTCCTGCAGGGATAGGTACTCCCCTGTAGTTGCAGGCGAAATCCCGCTGCTGGCCGGAGATGGAAATTGGCCGAAGTTCAGTGCTGTGCTGTACGGTGACGTCACTGGTAAATAAAACGGGCCGGCCGTTCGACTTGCTCAGCACTCCCGTGGCGAAGCGTCAAAATGGTCTTCGGTCCTAGTTGCTGGCGTTGATGCCTTGCAGTAAAACATGAAACCCTAAATCGGGATTATCGCTAGTAACTAACACTAACTTGATTGGCACTTTTCAACTTGTTATATAATTTGAATAAGTTTATAATTCAAATAATGGTCGTGTCTGCTAGGGCGCTCGACAGGACACAAAGCCATACGTGGACTCTCACATCAGCCTAGAAGCGACTCGCCACAGATCATACAATCACTCGCGTGGACTCGCGTCAGCTCCGCGAGCGCAATCCGTTCACCTCATTCGTTTTATCCGAACACAATGAACAAAGCATTCATTTATAAACCTTTGTCATTTACCAGTCCATAAACAAAACATGATTGTTCATGTAACGTTCCGTTACACGCAATTGTTAAATCGTTGGTTGCATTAGGAAAGAAGAGTGACTCTGATGGGCCACTCACACATAAGAAAATAAAAGAAATATTTTTTTCAAATTTAATTTAAACATGGATAATTATCTAAATATTTTACAGTACAATATAGTATAGAGTTTACAGAGCAAAGAGAGCCTATTACAAAATGTATTAATTGAACAAAATATAGATGTCTGTCTTCTTAATTTTGTCTGTGTGTGTTTTCAATTTAATAATGCCTTCAGGATGCTGTTGGGACTGCCATGGCGCTGTAGTGCGTCGGGAATGTTCGCGGAGGCTCGGACAGATGGTTTCCACGCCATCATGCGAAAGAAAGCAGCCTCCTCACTACAGCGCCTGCATGGTAGTGACAACAGCATTTTGAAAATGATTGCTGCCAGACCAGACTGCCCCTTTCAGAGACACTGGGTGGGAACAGTATTAAACCTGAAAATAAATAAAATGTAAAAACTAACAATACTAACCTATTTATTTAAGCACTATTGTTACTAACACTAAAATACTAACAAAACTATGGACTGAAGTCTGAAATAAATTTATTATTATTATTATTAATGAGACTTGGTTCAAATCTAATTCTATAATTTCACACTTTCCCACATATAATTTAATCCACAAAAATTCCATTAATTCTCATAATGGAGTAGCCATTTTGGTGAACCATCGTTGAAAGTACACAGTTTCTAATACACACTTCTCAGAATCTATTCAAAACTTATGTATCACCATAGAAACACAATTTGGAGCAGTGGCAATACTTTGTATATACAGCCCTCCAAGTATCAGGTTTGACTCAGCAAAGTTAAAGGACTTAATCAATAACATAACCAAACCTTGTGTATTTATGGGTGATTTTAACGCTCATAACATAGCCTTTGGATGCCATAGTGATAATAATAGAGGTAGATGTTTATATAATATAATTGATGAATTTGACTTATGTATTTTGAATGATGGATCACCAACAACTGTTCCTTATCCTAATAGACAAGCTTCAGCGATAGATCTTGCCCTTGTTAGCTCTTCAATAGCTCATTTGTGTAACTGGTATCTTCATGACGATCCCATGGGTAGTTATCATCTTCCAACATTACTTGAGATCAACATCCAACCATCTATGTATGACACGTCACCTCCTGTAGATCAAGAGAAATATATTTATAGTAAGGCAGATTGGGACGAATATTATAGTCTATCAGAAACTTGTTTTTCCCACTTGGACTCAATAAATGATTCTCCTATCAATTTATATAACAATTTTATAGGAACATTAACTGATTTAAGAAATAAAACAATTCCAAAAAGAATATTAGATGCAGACACGGCTATTAAAAAACCAGTAGGTACCATGGTGGAATACAAAATGTGTTGAGGCTGTCGAAAAATCAAAAAATGCATTAAAGGATTATTTTTCTCAACCCAACATTGAAAACTGGATAAGTTATATAAAACTAGATGCAAAAAGAAATGAATATTGAAGGAAGAAAGTTCTTCTTGGAAAAAATTATGTAGTAGCTTCAATAGATTAACTCCAGTTTCTAGGATATGGGGGATACCTACATTAAAAAAAATTGGAACAAATCAAAACAAAATCATCAATGGTGTGAGTGAGTGGGTTCCAACCTTTTTAGATAACTTAGCAGATTCTACTGAAATAGATGACAATAAGCTTGAGTATTTGTTCGAAAATGCTATAGAAAATAATGTAAATGTATTTCTCAAGAACAATTTCACTATAGAAGAGTTGAAATCATCCTTAAAGAGTAGGAAAGATACCACACCGGGATTGGATGATATACCTTACATGTTAATAAAAAAATACATTTAAATGCTCAAACAACATTACTTCATATTTATAATAAACTATGGGATGAATTAGTAATACCTGAGTCATGGAAAACACAGTGTATCATTCCAATTTTAAAACCTAATAAACCTGTAAATAACGCTTCTTCGTATAGACCTATTTCCTTATCATCTTGTTTGGGTAAACTCTTTGAAAATATGTTGAAGTTAAGACTAGATTATTTTGTTGAATCGCAAAGCTTAATTCCTTCTATACAGTTTGGCTTCAGAAAAGGTAAAAGTTGCTCTGAAAGCCTTGTATCTTTATTATCTGATGAAAGACAGGTTAAATTAAATCACTCTAATGCAATCTGCGTGTTTTTAGATGTAAAAGGTGCTTTTGACAATGTAAACATAGAAGAACTGATTCAAGTATCTCACGATATTGGTATACCTGGTCATATTCTAAAATGGCTTTATTCTTTTTTAAATAATAGAACTGTATTTGTTAAATATAATAATAAATTGCATGGACCTAGGATTGTCAACAAACGCACAATGCAAGGGGCAACTTTGTCTCCTTTACTTTATAACTTGTATACTTCTGAAATATTAAAATATGTAGATGTACCAGGTGTAAATATTCTGCAATTTGCAGACGATTTATTTTTGTACAGCATAAATCAAAACATAGATATTGCAATGTCTAATATCAATAATGCTTTGTCTCAATTATACAGCTATTACTATAGTAAACTTGAATTAGAAATAAGTCCAGAGAAGAGTTCAGTTTTGATTATCAGTAAAAATATAAATTCTCATAGTAATGTTAAAATTTCATACAATAACATAGAAATTCCTGCTGTTAAGCAACATAAATTCCTATGTGTCATTATTGATGATAAATTAAAGTTTGATGAACATATTAAACATATAAGTAGCAAAGCGCTGAATGGAATTAATTTATTGAGACATTTAGCAGGAAGTTTTTTGGGATCTGACCCCAAAGTTATGAGTATGCTGTCAAGTCATTTTGATTACAGCAGTTTAGCTTACATGAATGCCAATAGCACCTTGTTACGAAAATTAGATGTAATTCAAAATATAGGACTGAGACTTATTTGTGGTGCTATGCACTCCACACCTATTAATTCCTTAGAAATTGAGACATGTATACCTCCCTTGATATTATGAAGGTTGTTGTTGGCTGAGAGATTTTTATTAAAAGTCATGTCATCAAACGATAATCCTTTACTTAGGAATGACAATACATCCTGAAATCTCACAGTCAATTGCTTCCAACGCCATCTCTGCTTCTGCTTTGATTGGTGGAACTCTACCTGAAATGACAACAATATTTGAGCATGTAAATAATAATTCAAAGGATATTGCTAAAAACGATATTTGGCCTATATTTGAAATTCCTTATAATTGTATTATTAACAGCTCTGCAATCCATTTAGACACGGTGCACAGTAAATCTGATTTTTTACAGTTTAAAGACAATAGACCAGAACATTATGTTTTATACACAGATGGATCTAAAACAGACCATAATGTAAATGCAGCTTTCTATGATTCACAGCTAGACTTAACTAAATGTGTTAAATTAAACAGGATGTGTAGCATTTTCACTGCAGAATGCTATGCAATTTGTTGTGCACTGCAGCATGTAAATAGTCTTGTAAATAATGTATATAATATTTTGATAGTTACAGATTCTAGAAGTGTTTTGTCTGCTCTAAATAATGTAAATATTTCTTTTAAGTTAAATTATATGATTTATAATATTAAACTTATAATCCAAAAACTAATTGATAAAAATATTAAAGTAGAATTTGTATGGGTACCTTCACAAAGTGGCATTCATGGAAACCAAGTAGCTGTGTTAAAAATTAAGTGGCAACATTCATTAGTTCCTGTTTTTGACACGGAAAAGTGTGTGGCGCTAGACGTATTGAGATAGAATCATTATCAGAAAAAATCGCACTGGATTATTTTCCCTCCCCGAAGTCCGAATGTAAAGGAACATAATATTTGCTCTGTAATCATCTAATGTATATATAAATCAGCCTGTGGCATTTTCATTAAAATATAACAGAAGTGTACTCCGTGTCAAAATGAACTGTGTAATCTGTGGTCTATCTGTGACATCTGTCAATAATAAAAAAAAGCCCCGCCATGTAGCCGTCATCTGCCGTGTTTGATTCCACCCAATAAATCTATCCTAGTCAGGGTGATCCCCACGAACTTTCAATAAGCTGACACTGCGGCCCGTTCAAATCATGACGAAGATCGAACTGAGTTGCTCAAGTTCCATTCACTGATTACTACAGCCTTTTTGGGGAGGGTCTAGATTTATGCTTTTGCGGTTGCACAACGACATGCTTTGCTTGCTTGGTAGTATAGATACAGGCCTATCCTGCCGCCTCCTTCAGAGGTGGTAGGGTGGCGGGGTCTTGAGGGAGAGCGCTACAGTCGTGTAGATCCTCAAGGCAAGTCTGGCGGATACACCTTTCCGAGGTTGCCACCCCGTTTCTTGGTCTAGTTCCATAAGAAATAAACGTAACAAAAACCACCAGGCGTCATCACTTCCTTTCCCCAATTCCCCCCATTCTCTCCCGTCTTTCACCCTCCTGCCCTAAATCTCCCAATCCCTCCTTACCCCATCCTACCCACATCCTTATCTCCATTCCTTCACCAGTCCAATTTCCACTCCGAACCGTGACCCCTTTGTGATTGGGTGGTTGCGGGCTCGACTGTCACTAAATTCAGCTGATGGCGAGTAGGAGTAAGAAGTCACCTGCGCTAGGACCTGCGCAGTTGAGCGCCGTGAGCGGGGATGAAGGAGTCCTGGGGGGTTGAGCCGAGCGGCTCTGGCGGTAATGTGCCCGTAAGGCAACACGCCCTCTTTGGTCCAAATTTCAAGCAAAACGGTGGCCCTACCCAATAGCCAGGGGTAGGAAAATGGTCATAGTGTCCCGTCAGAGGGCCACAGGCGAGGTGCGTGAGGTCCGCTGAGGTCGTCCTCGGACGGCTGAAGCGGTAGGTAAAGGTCATGCTGACGGTGTAAGTGAGGGTTGATCAGTTCGTTGGGGGTGGGCCTTTCGACCCCCTACGCCAACCCGATCGAGCACCCGATGTCGCACTGTAAGCCAGCCTTGCGCCCCTATATCTCTCTGGTAGTCCTAACGTTCGAGCTTTTTCATAGTGAGACGTTCCCAGGTGCGGGCTCCATGGAGGGTGGGAGCCAGAGAGATGAATCCAAAAACCAATTTAACATGGATCAAAATAGGCCTGTTAAAAAAATAAACACAGGAATGGAGGCGAAAGTCAATGAGACTCCCAATGGAGGTGCTAGCACTTCCCTCGCCCCTGGTGGCCTTGCAGCTAACGCTGCGGGTACCAGCGCGGGCGTAGGTCCGGCTGTGGCGAGAACCACAGCCAAGACCAAAACAAAACAGTCCCAAAATATACAAAGGACGTCGGCGCTGATTGGGACCAGTACCGACCCTTCCCATACTAAGGCGACGACCCCGGTGCTGGGTAACACCGGTACCAGGGTTCCAGCCAAACACCCTCCTCCTCCTGAGGCTCCTCTAGCCTCCTCCCACCAGATGGCCGTCACCGGTCAAACGGAGACGGCCAGCTGCACACAGGATGCGTTTTCGCATGCCTGGTAAGTGCAGAAACGCAAGGGCAAGGGTAAACGCACTCAACAAGCCCGTTGCCCTTGCACTGACCCTTCAGGTCAATCACCTGCTGCAGCTAAAGGCAAGCAGAGGGACGGAGTGACTAGGAAGGAGCGACGCCAAGCCCGCTGGAGGCCAGGTAAGGGCTCCCGCACCAAACAGGCCACTGCCACTAGCAAGGACAAACCGACGAGCGGCCAACTGAGCTTCTCCGCGGGTAAGAGGTCACAGACAGAGGCCGGCACAAGCCGACCAACGCCCAGTCAACCGCAAACCAGTGTTCCGGGTGCTGGCAATAAAAATAAACAGCGATCCGATTGGAAGGATCAGGCCGCGGCCAAGCGAGCTCTCAACGAGTCTTTGACACCTCGGGGGGAGCATAAGCGGCCGCGTCTTGACCAATCCAAACGGGTCGACCAACGAAGCTACGCCCAAGCTGCCAGCTCAACCCTGGACGTCGCGATCACCGAATCCTCAGCAAGGACGTATCGGTACTCGCTGCTATCCAGAAGCAGATCATTCTTGAGGCCTGCTCCCCCAAGCAAGACACTCCAGGACCGACCTTCAACGCCAAGCCGCTGTTCGCCGGAGGTGTTCTTAAACTGTGGTGCGGTAACGACCACACCTTAGTCTGGCTAAGGAAAACAGTCTCCGACTTGTCTCTCCCATCTAGCATCCCGCTAGTTGTCAAGAGCCAGTCGGAAATCCTGAAGCGAGCACGATGTGGCGTCATGATTCCAGACGAGCAGGGAGTCTTCGGAGAGCCGACCAATATTGGGCGCGCTCTCAGTTATCAGAACCCCTGGGTCGACATAAAGAGGTGGGTACTTCTGCATGCCGACAAACAGGCCGCAGCATGGTTTGTGGTGGTCTGTGTCCCTGTGGACCAAATCCGGATCCTGATGGAAGCCGGACGCCGTCTCTTAATTGGATTGGGGACGGTATACGTGAAGTTCCAGGTTCGGAACGGTAGGTTCACCGACGTCCCTCAGGGATGGGACCCTGCCACTGGGACCATCTGCGAGGCGCCAAAGCAGCTGCCCCTCCAACGGGAGAGGAGCTGGACGACATACTCCTGTCACCGGCTTCGGGCCCGGGGGGGGACGGCTTCGACAAGGGCGACTTGTCTGCCGGGCTCAGACTTAGGGGGGACGAAGAGGGTTCGACCAGCGATGGCGTCCCTTTCGTCAACATGTAAAGTCCTGCAGGCAAACTTCTACCACAGTCAGACTGCGACGGCTCAGCTTCGCAAGTGGCTGGAGGCGCAACACACGGCCATTGCCTTGATCCAAGAGCCGTGGATTAGGGCGGGCCGCATACAAGGACTTTCCAATCTTGGCGGTAAGCTCCTGGTCACCACAGAGCACGATCACCCCAGAGCGTGCATCTATGTCACAGGTAACCTTAAAACACATCTTTTAACTGACTTCTGTTGCAAAGTTGTCTCTGCAGCAAAGCTGGTAATACAGCGTGACGACACCACGATGATGGCGATCGTTTTCGCCTCGGCCTACATGCCCGAGGCGGAGGCGCCGCCTCCGCACGACCTCGCCCGCCTCGTGAGCCTTTGCGAGGGATGTGGGTTTGAGGTCGTAGTAGGGGCCGACGCCAACGCTCACCATCAACTGTGGGGTATGGACACGCAAAACGAGAGGGGTAAGGCCTTGGTTGAATACTTGTTCTCGACTAACCTATCCCTACTAAACACTGGCTCCGAACCAACATTCGTAACCAGGCGTAGCCGAACAATCATAGATCTCACTCTGGCAACAGAGGGCGCGGCGGAAATCACTGCTGGGTGGCAGGTCTCCAACGAGGCCTCCTGCTCTGATCACAGGTGGATCCGCTTCGACATCCAGGTCTGTGTTTCTCCAGCCCTACCACGGCGCAATCCGCGAAACACGGATCGTGCCACTTACACACGCAACCTTGAATCCAAGTTTGCGACAATAAGCGATCCGGCGACGTTTGCGGACACGACACAGATTGAGGTACAAGTGAGCTATCTTACCAAAACAATGATAGATAGCTACCAAACTGCCTGTCCAGATACCACCCCGCGCAGCACACCGGGCAAACAACCATAGTGGGGCGCTGATCTAGAGCGCAAGCGCGGCAAGGTAAGGGCAGCTCTGAACAGAGCCATGAACACATGTGCGGATGAGGACTGGGATAATTACTACGCAGCCAAGTCCAGTTACAAAAAATGCATTAGATTCAGGAGTACCGCGGGATGGCGCAAATTCTGTGGTAGCATTGAATCTTGCCAGCAAGCTAACAGGGTAAGGAAGGTACTGGCGCAACAGAAATCTCCTGGGCCCACTACCCTCCGCAAACCTGATAACACACTCACTTCCTCGCCAGAAGAAACGAGACGCGTCCTTATCGAGACTCAAGATGTAATTCAAACGCCATCAGACAACGATTGGCATTACGCACGCAGGGTGATCACGTTGGAGAAACCCCAATGGCCCATCCGGAGCTTCCATCCTTTTAAGGCAGCTGGTCCTGATGGAGTGTTCCCCGCCTTACTACAATGGGGCGGAACCTCTGTCGCAATAAGACTGGTGCCACTAATGAGAGCGTGTCTGGCCTTTAGATACGTTCCCAAAGGATGGGGGGAAGTGAAAGTCACATTCATCCCTAAGCCAGGTAAGGGGGACTACACAAACGCCAAATCCCATCGACCAATCAGCCTGACCTCCTTTCTACTAAAGACTCTGGAAAGGCTGTGTGATAGGGAGTTGAGGGACGGCGCTCTAAAAACCATACCGCTGCACGGTAACCAACATGCATACAGCTCGGGTAAGTCGACCGAATCCGCTCTTCATCTAGTGGTTAGACAGATAGAGGAAGCGATTCATCAGAAGGGCACCTGCCTGGGCACTTTCATTGACATCGAAGGAGCCTTCGATAAAACAAACTTCTCCAGCATCAGCAGCGCCCTCTCTAGACATGGAGTAGAACAGGTACTAACGGACTGGATTACAAACATGTTAAGCAAACGTGTGGTTCGCCTTGAGGATGAGCGACAGCTGGCCATGATGGCCAGAGGCTGCCCCCAGGGTGCTGTCCCCCCTTTTATGGAATCTGGTGATAAACGATCTCATCACCAAACTCAACGCGAACCACTATTACACAATAGGTTATGCAGACGACCTTGCAATCCTTGTTTCGGGGAAAGTAACGGGAACAATCTGCAACCTCACTCAGCAGGCACTACGTATCGTAGAAAAATGGTGTAGGGATTTCGACCTATCGGTGAACCCCACCAAAACTGAACTAGTTATGTTTACCCTTAAATGAGCATTAGGCCCTTTCCGCCTACCAATACTGTTCGATACAGAACTTCAGTTAGCCAACGAAGTCAAGTACCTCGGGGTCATTCTAGACAGTAAGTTAAACTCGAGTAGTCATTTAGACAACAAAATAAACAGGGCTTGCATCACCTTTTGGCAGTGCAAGAAAATGATAGAAAAGAAGTGGGGCCTATCCCCCAAAATTATACTATGGCTGTACACGGCGGTAATCCGCCCCATGATCTCCTACGGGGCCGTGGTCTGGTGGCCCCGCACCCAGCTAGTCACAGCCTCCAATAAACTACAACGCATGCAAAGACTTGCCTGCATGGCGACCACGGGCTGCATGAGGACAACTCCAACTGCAGCAATCGAAGCCATGCTGGGACTGCCGCCGCTCCACCTGTTCATACAGCAGGAAGCGACGATGGCGGCAGTACGCCTAAATGCACTGAATCTCTGGGGCAAGAGAGACACACTACACACTGCGCTGCTTGAGGGACTCAATAAAGAGTTCCCCATCACGAAAGCAATAAATGACCAGGTACCCAAACAATTTATATTTGATAAGAAATACAAGATCCAACTCCACGAGGATCGCCGATGCGAGGGGTTGCGCCCCGCAGAGCTGCGCATCTTCACAGATGGATCCAAAACAGGTAGTGGCACAGGTGCTGGAATCTTCTCGGAGGACTTCAACATACGCATAGCCACACCATTGGGGGTCCATAACACAGTGTTCCAGGCCGAGTGCTTAGGTATTTCTCTGGCCGCCTCAGCCATCATGGCCAGGGAAGTTAAGGAACATTCAATCCGCATACTCTCAGACAGCATGGCTGTCCTGCAAGCGCTAAACAGTCACACAGTTGACTCTGGGCTAATATACGAGTGCCACCAGCGCCTCAACCAGGTGGGTAGTCTCAACAACATAACCATTCAATGGATTAAAGGACACAGCGGTTCGCTAGGCAACGATGCAGCCGATGAACTTGCCAGAAGGGGGTCGAGCATGGCACCAGTGGGACCTGAACCCATCGTGCCACTTCCCTTCGGGTACCTACGCACTCTGGTAAGGAAACGCACCAGATAAACATCTCAAACTATGGTCGGACCAAGGTGAGTGCAGGCAGGCCAAGGAAGCTCTCCCTACAATTGATGGTCGCCTCACGAAACGGGTTCTCCGACTAACTAAACTACAGCTGCGCACTGTTACAGCAGCTATAACAGGCCACGGGTCATTTAACAAACACCTTTTTATCATAGGATTCACAGACAGTCCGCTGTGCAGGGCCTGCACGAAGGACGACAAGACAGCAGCTCATGTGCTACTAAACTGCCCGGTCGTCGCCACATACAGGGCAAAGTACTTCGGTAACCCAGGTACCCTCTGTAAGATGGTCAGTAACACCAAGGCGTTGCTGGCCTTCCTTGAGGAGCTGGGGTGGATCGAATAATCGATTTCCCACCCGTACGCAAAATACGCGCATTGACGTGGAGTTGCGGACACCGGCCCGTTTTACCTATTTACTTATTTACCTACAGCCTTTTTAAAGAACTTAACAGACAGATATCGAAGGAGTATTGGGACATAACACTGGAAACGAAAGGCAGATGGTATGCTGGAATACAAAATGAATTACCGATTAAACCTTGGTACCATAGCTTCAAATACATCACAAGAAGATTTATAACTATTATAACACGTATGAGATTGGGACATTGCTTAACACCAGCACACCTGAATAGGATTCGCATAGTAAACAATAGCCGATGTCATCATTGTGGAGCAGAGGATGCCGATTTGGATCATACTATTTTACAATGTTCAAGTTTTAACATTCAACGTTTGATTTTAGTTAGTGAATTGAGTGACGTAAATGACAATGACATTGAAAGTGAGCGTCATCCAAGTGTTCCCCGCCGTGTTCAGGATTTATTAGAAAATAAGAAATATTTTAGTTTGTTGTTTATGTATATTTGTAATACGGTAGAAAAACTTTAATTATTTTTGTAATATAATTTATAAGTATAAATATACTTAGTATAAAGTTAATTAGTTGTAAATTGATTTAGTATGACGTTGAAAATGATGATGTCACCACTGAGATGTACCCAACCCGAAAGGGTAAGTTTTAGAGATGAGGCGTATATACTAGAACAGATCCAGGGACTAGGTATTTAATGAGACTAGGTAGCACCTATTCCAACTTTTAAAATACTCGATCCATCTAGTCTCACTGTCCATACGCGGCACACTCGGTCGGCACCCGCGTGGCCCACTCGATTCGAAGTACCGGCGCGGCGAGGCGAGATATTGCTATCTCGCTTCGCCGCGCCGGTACTTGCTGGCTGCTTTGCCGCTCAATCGTGTTTGCTCTTTACAGATCATTCGTATGTCAGTCATTTGAATTTAAACCATATTTCAATGCAATTAAAAGTAACGCAAAGCGCATTCGGGTTTGCCTAATTCATTCGTGTGTCAGTCATTTGAATTTAACCATAATTCAATAGACATAAAAGTAACGCAACGCGCACTCCTGTTTTCCAAGAATACATTCTGACCTTTTTTATCTACACTATTCCGCAGTCTTTTCATCTTTGTCTGTCAATACTCGACACTAGTCGGGACTTCATCAACGAATTTACTAGGCAGATTTTATACACTAGGTATTGTAAATACTCGATGCGAATGAAGACTTTAGACTAAATGCAATGCAGTCGAGTATCAAGTACGGACTCGTGCGGATGTGATCCCGGCTCGCCACCGTCGTATTTGGATACGCGTATCGGACTTATAAAATCGGTTTTCATAACGAAATTTAAATAATTAGAAAACCTTTGATTTTAGTTTTTATTGTTTAAAAAAATGGCTCCCAAAGGAAGTAGTGTCGCTTGGGATCATTTTACGGAAAAAGGCCAACAAATGGCCGAGTGTAACATTTGCAAGATACAATTAAGTTTTAAAAGTTCTGTTTCAAACCTCACTAAACACCTCAAACGTAAACATCCGTTCATAAGTTTAGTTCAGAAGAAATGATCCAGCTCCAGTGACAACCCAGACTAACCAGCAACCGCCACCATCAGACCAGGCGCAATCCCCATCTAGTACTCAACCTGCTGGAATTGTTCAACAATCTGAAGATGAGCATCGGCCGTCCACTAACTTGGTGCGACCAGTACAGCATGATTCGAGAACTATAGCTAATTATATATATTAAAAAAATGCTGATAAATGTAAATCTGACATAGATAAGCTAATTATGGACTTATTTATTATGGAATTCCAACCATTCCGTATTGTCGAAGATAGAGGTTTTAGACAGTTAATTCAGTCTGCTTTTCCTTTTTATGTTATTCCAACTCGTAAATACTTTGCAAACAATTTATTGCTAAGTCGCTACGAAAGTTTGCGAACTTCAAAAATGGCGGAACTCATAAATGATGTTGAATCGATTTCTATCACAGCAGATTTATGGACATCAAGTACAAACGACTCGTACATGGGTATTACTGGTCACTATATCAATAAAAATTACTGCACCCTAAAATCCATCTTGTTAGATTGTGTATTTTTAGAGGGATCACATACCAGTGCTAACTTAGCTAGGGAACTGTTACGAATAACAGATGAATGGAAAGTGTCAGGAAAAAATTTGTTAGCAGTGTCAGATAACGGCGCTAATATTAAAAAAGCCATGATGGATTTAGGTTGGAAGCATTTTGGTTGCTACGCGCACACGCTAAATTTAGCTGTCCAAGAAGGATTGTCTGCGACACAAGAATTAGTTGATTTGATTAATAAGGTAAAAACTACTGTTGCTTACTTCAAAAGATCCGCTCAAGCCTGGGAAAAATTAAAAAAATACCAGGAACAGGCTGATAAAACTCCTAAAAGACCTCTGCAATGTGTAAGCACGAGGTGGAATTCTACTTTCTACATGTTGCAGAGATTTGTAGAATTAAAAGAAGAGGTAAATAGTGCGCTCTCTAACTTAAACGCCAATACTCTATCTTTAACTGCAGTTGATTGGGAACTTTGTGAACACATTTGCAGCATTTTAAAACCCTGTGAAGAGGTTACAAGGGAAGTAAGTGCTCAAAAATATGTCACAGGAAGTATAGTAATACCTATAACGACAGGGTTAGTTAAATCTGTGGAAAATATTAACACTAGTGCATACCTCGACACCGCTCAAAAATTACAACAAGACTTGCTGGCCGCTATAAAAAATAGATTTGTAAATTTAGATAAGAGTGGCACATTTACAACCTATATGTTCATGGATCCAAGATTCAAATTGTATTTTGAGGATCAATATGTAGCTGACACTACAAAACAAAGAATTATAGAACTTATTACGACTATTATAAATAAAGAGGATCGAAATAATCCCCAAATTCAAAACGAAGAGCAGCAGCTATCGGATCAAGAAGCAAATCCTCCACCTCTGTGTCAAATTAATTTAGTATGGCAGCACTACGCCGAAAAAATGAAAAATATTCAACCCAAGGGCACGGCAATTTTAGCGATTCGAGCGATTTTAGAAGTACAAAGATACCTGGACGATAAAGTTGTGTTGCCGGGTGAGAATATATCACCACTAGAGTGGTGGAAAAAGCGGAAAGATGTGTACCCACATTTGTGTGCTCTGGCACTCACCAAGTTAAATGCAATGGCCACGAGTGTCCCTTGTGAAAGATTACTTTCGTCCTGTGGATTATTATTAAATGACAGGAGAAGAGCTAGGGACCCGAAAAGTCCAACAATTA
Organism: Atethmia centrago; assembly: GCA_905333075.3. NCBI lineage: Eukaryota > Metazoa > Arthropoda > Insecta > Lepidoptera > Noctuidae > Atethmia > Atethmia centrago. Next base: position 15,083,976 of record HG995393.1, read on the forward strand.
ATGTTCCTAAATCAAAATTCTTAAAGCTGATTTTCTATATGTATATAAAAAAAAAACAATGACTGTAGATAGGTGATATAAAAAAAAAACAAAAAAAAAATGTGATTACTCTGAAAATTCATTGAAATCTTTTAAATACGCCAACAATCTTTAATGTAGATAAATCTTTACGTTGACAGTCCTAAGCCTGTGTAAAGTATGAAGGGAAGATTACAATTCATTACTGCGTACGTACGTACTTAGACGTATCGGTGGTACGCGAAGGCTAAGCATACTGTAAAGTATGCGTACTTCGTGGACTAGGTGGAACAGGTATTTGGATCGAGTATTTATACGGAATCGGACCAGGTGCACCTAGTACAAAATTTACCTAGTATGACCCATCTCAAGTTTTTTTTTTTTTTTGACTTCGCACGGTTTGTGCATTTAGCCAATGTCACGTTTAGTTACATATAAAGGTAGGGAACTTTTATTATTATAAATATTTTATCGGGATTTAGGATAGGAGTTATAAGTAACAAGGATACTATATGAATAAATGAAAACAAAAAAAAATACAATTTGATATTATTTAGGATAATGAATGAGACTATACATTTATATACAAGAGAGCTATTTGTACAAAGTAAAGAAAGTATTGAGGTAGGAAAAGGAGTACGGCGGGATAAGAGGTTACTAAGAAAAGAAGAACGGTCATTTAAAGGACAGGAGAAAAAAATATGATCTAAGTCGCCTACATCTGTGCCACATAAGCAAATGGGATCGTCGCTGATAGAAAGTTTGGTAAGATGGGCTTGAGAACAAACATGACCCAGTCTCATCCGTATTAGAATGGAGGTCTCCATCTTGCCAAACCATGGTTTTTCTGGCACGTCAGGTTGGATAAGTGAAAAATAATGTCCCTTTGATTTGCTTCCGATATCCCAAGCTAGCTTCCAGGTTTCCCGAAGAAAAGTCTTTGGTAACGACGCGAGGTCATAAGTAAAATTTGTATATGGAACTAAGTCCCCACACTGCACCGCATCACCGGCAAGTTTATCAGTCACTTCATTGCCATGGATTCCAGCATGGGCCGGAATCCACACAAATTGTAGTGAATTGCCCTCAGAGATGGACCTAAACGCAAATTCTCTTATTAAATAAATGATAGGTAACTGCGATTTGTGTTCGAAAGCAGATTTATTGATGGCAAGAAGAGCACTTTGAGAATCAGTAAAAATTATAGATTTTTTGAGCTTCAAAATACGGATATATTCTATGGGTTTAAAAATGCCAAAACATTCCCCGGTAAAACAGAAGTCTCCGGAGGTAGTTTTATTTTTTGTACGATGTTGTATTGAGAATGGTAAGTACCTATCCCAACACAACCCATCGGAGAAGGCTTGGCAGCATCCGTAAAAATATGGTGGTACTCTAAGTGTTCTGACAGAAAATGATTCAAACTTAAATGACAATCGGGATCTGATTTACTTACACAGTTATATTTTATAGAGGGACTGAAATGTAAACTCTCATAACTACTGCTAAATAGGGGAAGTTTGTTGGAACGGTAAATAGGAGAAGAAAGTGAAAGGATTTTTTTATAACTTACAACTAAACAAGGAGCACGTTTATGGGAGCAGTAATCTGAAGATTCAATCTGCAACACTAAAGCGTCCAGTTTAGGAATGAGAGTTTAGAGTTGAGATTTGAAGAATCCGGAACAAATATTTGTCAGATAGGAATTGTTTTCAAATACTTAAAGGAGCATCCCCGCATTCCACTTGAAGTGCATTAGTGGGACTAGACTTCATTGCACCTGAAATAATGCGTAATGCTTTAGACTGGATGCGATCCAATTTTTTAAAAGCCATAACACTACCAGGTTCTAGAACGAACAATCCATAATCCAGAGTGCTTCTGATGTTTGCGTTGTAAATGAGTTTCAAAGAAAAGGGATCTGCACCCCACCACACACCAGAGAGGCATCTAAGCATGTTTAGGTGATTTTCGCATTTGTTAACAATATATTCACAATGAGGGACACTACTTAATTTACAGTCAAGTATTATACCTAGATATCTGAATTTATCTTTAACTAGAATAGGTATTTCCTTATGAAAGAGCTTTACTAAGGGAATATTTCTCTTCCGGGTGAATAAAACAGCCGTGCTTTTAGACGTGGATAAATCCAAACCGTTTAGATGTAACCATGACTCCAAAATAGATAAAGCAGAATTGATAGCAGAGCTAGCTTGCTCAACAGATTGACTTGAAGAATATAATAATAAATCATCGGCATATTGAAGAACACTTACGTGACTAGTTAAGGATAGATCTAAATCAAAAGTGTAAATATTGTATAGAAGGGTGCACATACAAAATGTGATATCTCATGGTCTCCTATTAACATGTTAACAGAGCGTTCAATCAAGATATTAATAATGAAATTCGACAAATTCAATGGAACTTGTAAGGCTTTTAATTTATTTTGTAAAACTGATAATACAACATTACCATATGCTGCATAAATATCAAGGAAAACTGCAACGGTGGATTGGTTATTAGAGAAGGATAACCGAATATCAGATGTTAAAATAATTAAACAGTCAATTGTACTTTTACCTTTTCTAAAGCCATATTGTGATTCTGCCAAAAGACCCTTACTTTCAACATACCATTCTAGGCGATTTTTTATTAAGAGTTCCGCTAATTTCATCAGAATTGAAGACAAAACTATGAGACAATAGGAAGAAACATCAGAAGGACTTTTATTTGGTTTAAGGAATGGCAACACCATTTGACGTTTCCATTCAACAGGGATGTTCCCTGTATAAAGAATATAATTATTAACTTCTAAATAATAGCTGAGGACGTCATCATTTAAATTAGAAAAAAAGGAATATGGGGTGCCATCCATGCCTAGTGTAGAATCATTAGTCTTATGAATAACAACCTTTAATTCAGTGAGAGTGAATGGAAGATCTAGCGTCGTATGAGTCTCTTGATTATTGGATACGTGAGACAGGCTATTATTAGTACAAATAGCCTCAGGAACCCAAGGCGGAGCTAATTTATCCAAAAACTCACTGGCTAAAGAAACAGGGATAGGAGAAGAGTTGTTATAAATGGACCTAAATCTACGAATGTTGCGCCAGACAATCGTAGGGTGAGTATTCGGTGAAATTGATAAGCAAAAGTTACGTCAAGAATCAAATTTTTTCTTTTTAAAAAGTTTGTATTTTTCATTAATTAACTTAGTAACGATATCAAAATTAATATCAGACATATAAGGTTATAATTGTATTCAGCCTCTACGTTTTTTAATCAATTCAGTGCACTCAGAGTCCCACCACGGAGGCGACGGAATTGTACTAATGTTGTTATTTTTTACAGGAAAAACGTCATCTGCCGCTGCAATTAATATGAGTGCTAAAGCTTCAGCACAACTTTTTTCATTGCCATCAGAAATTACAGGCAAGGAGCAAAGCTTACCGTCAACAATGTTCCTAAATTTGTCCCAGTCAGTACTATTTCTATTAGGTAGTTTATATTTTACGTTTGATTTCCTTAATGGTGCATTTGGTTTGGAAAGAGGATAAGAAATAACTATTGGAAAATGGTCACTACCATGAGTAGAGGTTAAAGTATGCCAAGTTAATGAAGAGGCTAAGTTTGGAGAACAGATAGAAAGGTCAATTGCGCTTTGATTCTGATTGGGATCTGAACGACGTGTGGCAGCTCCTGAATTTAAAATACATAAGTTATGTAAGTCTATTATATCTAGTAACTCATAGCCATAACAGGTAGAAGTTGCACAACCCCATGATTGGTGATGGCAATTAAAATCCCCCAGTATTAATAATGGCTTTGGAAGAAAAGAAACAAGATTATTCATCTCTTGAAGAACAGAAAAAGAAGGGTGAGGAATGTAAATAGAAACAAGACAAGTATGATGCACTTTAATAGCTACAATAGAAATTTCCTCACTGAGGAGGTAATGTAATGGTGGAGAAAGGGATAGAATTCTTGATAAGTATAGCTACTCCACCATACCCATTAGATCTATCCTCTCTAATGGTTAAATAACCATTAATTTTAAAACTGTGATTAGATTTGAGCCAAGTCTCTGCTAAAGCAAAGGCAAATGGCTCATATTTATTTATAAGATATATAACATCACTCTTTTTGTTTACTAGACTGCGGCAGTTCCACTGGATTATTTTGGATGTGTTGTCCATTATGAATGGATTGAGATACATTGAAAGATGGGGCAACGTTGGACGGTGAAATGTTGAACTGAGACAGAAGATTGTGTAATGCAGAAAGAAAATTGTTTATGGAAAAACTTGCTTCAATTTGTCTATTATTGTGATTAGAAAAAGCACAACCATTTGATGGTTGGGGAATGTTGAAATCTTTAATAATGGCATTGTGAGCCTCTTTATTATATCCTTGTACAGGTTTCGGTGGTGAGCGTGGTTTAAGGCAGACAGTTTTTTTATAGCTACTTGAAACAGGTACTCTATTATAGTTGAAGGGAAAAATGGAGTATCTGCAAAGTTTTTGGAAGGAGAAGATAAAAGTGTATCGGCATACGATTTAGTAACTGGGGGATACATTTTTGCCGCTTCAGCATAAGATACTGAACTTCGTGCCATGTATGTTTTAATTAATTTTTGCCTAGACATTTCTGGGCAAGCTTTATTAGTAGCATAGTGAAAACCGGAGCAAAGGCAGCAAGATGAACTTTCTTGTTCTCTTTCACAACTGTCCCCAGTATGTCCTTGGCCACATTTATAACAACGTGGTTTGGACCTGCACTGAATTTTTGTTTGACCAAAACGACAGCAACAGAAACACTGTACAGTATGGAAAATATATAAATCTACAGGTAATGCATTATAACACATAAAAATTATTTTAGGCAGAATCTGTCCATCAAAAGTAATAACTATAGATTGGGATGGTTTCCAAATGGTTGTACCATCAACAACAGTTTTAAAATTGAGACGTCTGACTTTTAAAATTGGACCGCAACCAACTACTGGTACCGTTATATTATCAATAACTTCCTTCGGAGACCATTCCGCAGGAACACCACGCACTGAACCCATTCTAGTGACATTAAAAGTAGGTATAAAATCTTTATAATTATATGTTTCAAGGCTATTATGTGTAATAAAAGAATTTGCGTCCAGGAAATTGGAAAAAGAAATAGATATTTTATTACGTCCGATTTTTTTGACGCTACCGTTAATAATATTTTCGAAAGCGTTGTGTTTTAGGAACTTGCCAAATGTAATAGGGTGCAATGACGTTCCATCATCTGGTGATACTAATATTTTTTGTACGTGAACAACGTATGGCGTGCTGTCAGGTTTATCATAAGTTTTTCGACCAATCTGAGTGGGAATAACTGAAGGCGGAGCAGGAATATCCGGAATATCTTTACATACAATAATTATTTCAGAGCTTTTAGGCACCGATGGAGTTAGAGAGGGAGGTGTAGAGTCCAAGCAACCACAACCCAAAGACTCGGAACCTTGGTTTTTTCGGGTACGACGGCGTTTATTGCAATTTTGGCACACATTCATGCGGCTTCTTTTTAGATGGCGAGCCGACGACGACCCATAGGTATCCATGCCCGATTCGTTAGACATTATAGTAACAAAATTGCCTGCCGGGGGAACAAAGTCCCCGGGTCAGGCGGGTCTTTCATTTTCCCGCTATGAAATATTAGTAGTAAAAAAAAACTTACCCTACTGAAGAAAAAATACAAAACAAAAGTGAAAGAAGATAAAACACTAAAACTACTACTACTGATCCTATAATACAAGTTAATTAATAATTTTCAATTTAGGAAAAAAGGACACGTCCACAAAGTTATGTTTCACGCGCTTTTTTTTTTCAAAGGGTAAGTTTTTTTTCTTTTTTTTTTTCTTTGGCTTCGCACGGTTTGTGCATTTAGCCAATGTCACGTTTAGTTTTATTTAAAGGTAGGGAAACAACATTATTATAAATATTTTAACGGGATTTAGGATAGGACGGAAAAATAGGATCAGTATAATTATAAGTAACAAGGATACCATATGGATAAATGAAAACAAAAAAATTACAACTTGATATTATTTAGAATAATGAATGAGACTATACATTTATATACAAGAGAGCTATTTGTACAAAGTAAGGAAAGCATTGAGGTAGGAAAAGGAGTACGGAGGGATAAGAGGTTACTAAGAAAGGAAGAACGGTCATTTAAAAGACAGGAGAAAAAAATATGATCTAAGTCGCCTACATCTGTGCCACATAAGCAAATGGGATCGTCGTTGATAGAAAGTTTGGCAAGATGGGCTGGAGAACAAACATGACCCAGTCTCATCCGTATTAAAATGGAGGTCTCTTGCCAAATTTGGCCTTGCCAAACCATGGTTTTTCTGGTATATCAGGTTGGATAAGTGAGAAATAATGTCCTTTCGATTTGCTTCCGATATCCCAAGCTACCTTCCAAGTTTCCCGAAGAAAAGTCTTTGGTAACGACGCGAGATCATAACTAAAATTTATATATGGAACTAAGTCCCCACACTGCACCGCATCACCGGCAAGTTTATCAGCTACTTCATTGCCATGGATTCCAGCATGGGCCGGAATCCACACAAATTGTAGTGAATTACCCTCAGAGATGGTCCTGAACGCAAATTCTCTTATTAAATAAATGATAGGTAACTGCGATTTGTGTTCGAAAGCAGATTTATTAATGGCTAGAAGAGCACTTTGAGAATCAGTAAAAATTATAGATTTTTTGAGCTTCAAAATACGGATATATTCTATGGCTTTAAAAATGCCAAAACATTCCCCGGTAAAAACAGAAGTCTCCGGAGGTAGTTTTATTTTTTGTACGATGTTGTATTGAGAATGGTAAGTACCTATCCCAACACAACCCATCGGAGAAGGCTTGGCAGCATCCGTAAAAATATGGTGGTACTCTAAGTGTTATGACAGAAAATGATTCAAACTTAAATGACAATCGGGATCTGATTTACTTACACAGTTATATTTTATAGAGGGACTGAAATGTAAACTCTCATAACTACTGCTAAATAGAGGAAGTTTATTGGAACGGAAAATAGGAGAAGAAAGTGAAAGAATTTTTTTATAACTTACTACTGAACAAGGAGCACGTTTATGGGACCAGTAATCTGAAGATTCAATCTGCAACACTAAAGCGTCCAGTTTAGGAATGAGAGGATGAGTTGAGAATTGAAGAATCCGGAACAAATATTTGTCAGATAGGAATTGTCTTATAATGCTTAAAGGAGCATCCCCGCATTCCACTTGAAGTGCATTAATGGTACTAGACTTCATTGCACCTGAAATAATGCGTAATGCTTTAGACTGGATGCGATCCAATTTTTTAAAAGCCATTACACTACCAGGTTCTAGAGCGAACAATCCATAATCCAGAGTGCTTCTGATGATTGCGTTGTAAATGACTTTCAAAGAAAAGGGATGTGCACCCCACCACACACCAGAGAGGCATCTAAGCATGTTTAGGTGATTTTCGCATTTGTTAACAATATATTCACAATGAGGGACACTACTTAATTTACAGTCAAGTATTATACCTAGATATCTGAATTTATCTTTAACTGGAATAGGTATTTCCTTATAAAAGAGATTTACTAAGGCAATATTTCTCTTCCGGGTGAATAAAACAGCCGCGCTTTTAGATGTGGATAAATCCAAACCGTTTAGATGTAACCATGACTCCAAAATAGATAAAGCAGAATTGATAGCAGAGCTAGCTTGCTCAACAGATTGACTCGAAGAATATAATAATAAATCATCGGCATATTGAAGAACCGTAACGTGACTAGTTAAGGATAGATCTAAATCAAAAGTGTAAATATTGTATAGAAGGGGACTGAGCACGGAACCCTGTGGGAGACCCCTCCATACAAGAAGTGATATCTCATGGTCTCCTATTAACATGTTAACAGAGCGTTCAGTCAAGATATTAATAATGAAATTCGACAAATTCAAAGAAACTTGTAAGGCTTTTAATTTATTTTACATAATCAGCCTATAATGTTCCCACTGCTGGGACACAGGCCTCCTCTCTGTGAGAGGGAGCGGGCCGTAATCCACCACGCGGGCCCAGTGCGGGTTGGTAGATGACACATGTCTTCGAATTTTTGGTTCTAGGACATGCCGGTTTCCTCACGATGTTTTCCTTCACCGTTTTGAGAGCAGTGGTGATGAAATAATTTACACAAAGTAAAGCGCCTGTCTGGGTTCGAACCTACGACCTACAACTCGTAAGTCGCGGCCGTTACCACTGGGCCACCACTGCTCGCTTAATTTATTTTGTAAAACCGATAATACAACATTATCATATGCCGCATTAATATCAAGGAAAACTGCAACGGTGGATTGGTTATTAGAGAAGGATAACCGAATATCAGATGTTAAAAAAATGAGGGATTAGGAATGTAAATAGAAACAAGACAAGTATGATGCACTTTATAGCTACAATAGAAATTTCCTCACTATGAGGAGGTAATGTAATGGTGGAGAAAGAGATAGAATTCTTGATAAGTATAGCTACTCCACCATACCCATCAGATCTATCCTCTCTAATGGTTAAATAACCATTAATTTTAAAACTATGATTAGATTTGAGCCAAGTCTCTGCTAAAGCAAAGGCAAATGGCTCATATTTATTTATAAGATATATAACATCACTCTTTTTGTTTACTAGACTGCGGCAGTTCCACTGGATTATTTTGGATGTGTTGTCCATTATGAATGGATTGAGATACATTGAAAGATGGGGCAACGTTGGACGGTGAAATGTTGAACTGAGACAGAAGATTGTGTAATGCAGAAAGAAAATCGTTTATGGAAAAACTTGCTTCAATTTGTCCATTATTGTGATTAGAAAAAGCACAACCATTTGATGGTTGGGGAATGTTGAAATCTTTAATAATGCCATTGTGAGCCTCTTTATTATATCCTTGTACAGGTTTGGGTGGTGAGCGTGGTTTAAGGAAGACAGTTTTTTTATAGCTACTCGTACTCGTACTTGAAACAGGTACTCTATTAGTTGAAGGGAAAAATGGAGTATCTGCAAAGTTTTTGGAAGGAGAAGATAAAAGTGTATCGGCATACGATTTATAACTGGGGGATACATTTTTGCCGCTTCAGCATAAGATACTGAACTTTGTGCCATGTATGTTTTAATTAATTTTTGCCTAGACATTTCTGGGCAAGATTTATTAGTAGCATAGTGAAAACCGGAGCAAAGGCAGCAAGATGCACTTTCTTGTTCTCTTTCACAACTGTCCCCCGAATGTCCTTGGCCACATTTATAACAACGTGGTTTGGACCTGCACTGAATTTTTGTGTGACCAAAACGACAGCAACTGAAACACTGTACAGTAGGGAAAATATATAAATCTACAGGTAATGCATTATAACACATAAAAATTTTTTTAGGCAGAATCTGCCCATCGAAAGTAATAACTATAGATTGGGATGGTTTCCAAATGGTTGTACCATCAACAACAGTTTTAAAATTGAGACGTCTGACTTTTAAAATTGGACCGCAACCAATTGGTACCGTTATATTATCAATAACTTCCTCCGGAGACCATTCCGCAGGAACACCACGCACTAAACCCATTCTAGTGATATTAAAAGTAGGTATAAAAGCTTTATAATTATATGTTTCAAGGCTATTATGTGTAATAAAAGAATTTGAGTCCAGGAAATTGGAAAAAGAAATAGATATTTTATTACGTCCGATTTTTTTGACGCTACCGTTTATAATATTTTGGAAAGCGTTGTGTTTTAGGACTTGCTAAATGTAATAGGGTGCAATGACGTTCCATCATCTGGTGATACTAATATTTTTTGTACGTGAACAACGTATGGCGCGATGTCAGTTTTATCATAAGTTTTTCGACCAATCTGAGTGGGAATAACTGAAGGCGGAGCAGAAATATCCGGAATATCTTTACATACAATAATTGTTTCAGAGCTTTTAGGCTCCGATGGAGTTAGAGAGGGAGGAGTAGAGTCCAAGCAACCACAACCCAAAGACTCGGAACCTAGGTTTTTTCGGGTACGACGGCGTTTATTGCAATTTTGCACACATGCACGCGGCTTCTTTTAAGATGGCGAGCTGACGACGACCCATCGGTATCCATGCCCGATTCGTTGGACATTATTGTAACAAAATTGCCTGCCGGGGGAACAAAGTCCCCCGGGTCAGGCGGGTCTTTCATTTTCCCGCGCTATAAAATATTAGTGAAAAAAACTTACCCTACTGAAGAAAATATACAAAACTAAAATTAAAATATAAGTGAAAGAAGATAAAACACTAAAACTACTACTACTGATCCTATAATACAAGTTAATTAATAATTTTCAATTTAAGTAAAAAAGGACACGTCCACAAAGTTATGTTTCCCGCGCTTTTCAAAAGGGTAAGTTTTTTTTTTTTCTTTTGCTTCGCACGGTTTGTGCATTTAGCCAATGTCACGTTTAGTTTTATTTAAAGGTAGGGAAACAACATTATTATAAATATTTTAACGGGATTTAGGATAGGACGGAAAAATAGGATCAGTATAATTATAAGTAACAAGGATACCATATGGATAAATGAAAACAAAAAAATTACAACTTGATATTATTTAGAATAATGAATGCGACTATACATTTATATACAAGAGAGCTATTTGTACAAAGTAAGGAAAGTATTGAGGTAGGAAAAGGAGTACGGAGGGATAAGAGGTTACTAAGAAAGGAAGAACGGTCATTTAAAGGACAGGAGAAAAAAATATGATCTAAGTCGCCTACATCTGTGCCACATAAGCAAATGGGATCGTCGCTGATAGAAAGTTTGGCATGATGGGCTGGAGAACAAACATGACCCAGTCTCATCCGTATTAGAATGGAGGTCTCCATCTTGCCAAACTTGGCCTTGCCAAACCATGGTTTTTCAGGTATATCAGGTTGGATAAGTGAGAAATAATGTCCCTTCGATTTTCTTCCGATATCCCAAGCTACCTTCCAGGTTTCCCGAAGAAAAGTCTTTGGTAACGACGCGAGATCATAACTAAAATTTATATATGGAACTAAGTCCCCACACTGCACCGCATCACCGGCAAGTTTATCAGCTACTTCATTGCCATGGATTCCAGCATGGGCCGGAATCCACACAAATTGTAGTGAATTACCCTCAGAGATGGTCCTGAACGCAAATTCTCTTATTAAATAAATGATAGGTAACTGCGATTTGTGTTCGAAAGCAGATTTATTAATGGCTAGAAGAGCACTTTGAGAATCAGTAAAAATTATAGATTTTTTGAGCTTCAAAATACGGATATACACGGTGACATTTGAATCACAGTTTTGCTAGAACAAACGTTGTTCAGACCATGGTCTACTACCAATCTATAGCATCAAATATGTTATTAAAACAAACTAAACTAGGCGTTCTCAAATTAGTCTTATGTTGCTCAAACGTGTTCAAACATTAACCGTAACATCTAAGTATTCATCGCGGTAGCGATATAGCATTAAAAAGAGTTATGAGGAATGCACGTGGACTACAAGGATGTCCAGCCAATGCGTGTCGATGTGCAAATAAATCATTAGCCAATGACATGCACTTGCGCGAAATACCGCTCCGCCCATTTCTTTTGTTGAACGCCGCGAGCCGCGCGAGCCGTCCCGGCGGTAGCCAGTCTACCGAAATCTCTCGAGCGAGCGAAGCATACGCATTCGATGTATTTACGTCACAGGCACGCATCGCACGTTTTTTGTTAAAATGAGTTCTGGTTATTCGAATGTGGAGTGGTTGGATATGGTGCGTTTTTACGCAATTGCTGGTGACAATCTGGCGGAAGCTAGGCGCATGTACTCTCAACCAGAACATTTAGCGGCGTTGCGCACGCGAGGGATCTTGAACCCGCAGATTCCCACACTTGCTACAATACTGGCAGCTACACAGCGGCTACTGGATCACGGCCAATTCACAGTGCCGAATCATGCCCAAGGACGTGGTATTGGTCCTCAGTACTCAGCCGCATTCGAAGAGCAAATACTTGAGTACTTCGCACGCAACCCACGGAATAGTACCAGAGATGCAGCAAGGCTATTTAATGTCAGTCAATTTTACGTATGGAGCCTGCTGAACCGATTGGGAAAACATCCATACCATTTCCGTCGCACGCAAGGACTTTATGACGCTGACTCCCGAGCACGCGTAGCTCTGTGTACATGGCTGCTGGATAATCCAGAAGCGAACATTCTGTGGACGGATGAGTCTACCTTCACGCGCGTAGGAATGTTTAATATTCATAATGAACATTATTGGGCGTTTAACAATCCACACGCAATTAAACAACACTCTCACCAAATTCGGTTTAGTGTCAATGTCTGGGCCGGGATTATTAATGACATGTTAATTGGGCCAGTGTTTATCGACGGAAATTTAAATGGTGGTACCTACTTGGACATGCTCACAAGTGTGATACCAAACCTCATGGAAGACGTTCCCGTAATTTACCGTCGGGCATTGTACTACCAACATAATGGCTGCCCCGCACACTATACGACTCAAGTACGTATGTACTTGAATAATGAATTTTGTCAAAGGTGGATCGGGAGTGGTGGACCTGTGGCATGGCCAGCCAGAAGCCCCGATTTAACTCCACTAGACTTTTATTTGTGGTCGGAGTTAAAAAGGCTGGTCTACACTGATGAAGTCACAAGTAGGGACCAGCTTAAACAAAAAATTGAAAGTGCGTTCGAAACAGTGAGGAGTGATACAAACATTTTGCGAAAACTAAAAGACAACTTGCAAAAACGTGCCCGTCTGTGTATTGAAATCAATGGACAACATTTTGAGCAATTACTTCAATACACGTAAGAAGTGTAAATACTGTTATTTATTGTGTAAATACCTAGTTGATTCTAAATTAATCGTTGTAAATAATCTGATTCCAATTTTTTAAATACGCCTGAAATACTCGCTGTCGAGTAAATGGAAATTTAGTACCTACATTCTGAACTGTGATGTAAGAAAGTTAATAATTAACTTCAGCTAGAATTTCTGACGGTCCTAAGCCCGATAAGTATGAAGGAAAAATTGGAGTTAATGTTGTCTTGGTGAACACAGAGCTAACCCGGTTTTGTGGTAGGTAAGTTTTGATTTTGTCTTGTTATTGCAATATCCCAATAAATAAATAATACATAATAATGTCACGTTGGATACAATAGGTACCCGTACTTTGTACCTACAGGAAATAATTAAAATCGTGTAAGAAAGTCCGTAAGTTTGCACCTAGAACGAAATGATAACATTTGAGGTCAGCCACCTCGCCGCGTCGCGACGTGCAATCGTGCATAGTCTTGCCATAAACATCTGTTTTGAAGTAGCCACTTATCAGTGATAAAATGACTACCGAAGTTAACTTCTAACTTTGGTATTTTCTAGTAAGACTTACAAAAATAAGTTCTTACTAAATTTCGTTTATTGAGGTACATTTCCCTGTAGAGTGTAGACAATGCTATGTCTCGTGCGTGAGCCGCGCGCCGCAACTACTTTGAGACGCGAGCGGCGCAGTATCTATGTTGTAGGGAGTAACGATAATCCCGACTTTTTTAATTATGACTTTTTTCGAAAACTATTGACGTTATTTTTTTATTGACTGCTATAGAATGATAGTAGACCATGGTCTGAGCAACTTTTGTTCTAGCAAAACTGTGATTCAAATGTCACCGTGTATACTATGGCTTTAAAAATGTCAAAACATTCCCCGGTAAAAACAGAAGTCTCCGGAGGTAGTTTTATTTTTTGTACGATGTTGTATTGGGAATGGTAAGTACCTATCCCAACACAACCCATCGGAGAAGGCTTGGCAGAATCCGTAAAAATATGGTGGTACTCTAAGTGTTCTGACAGAAAATGATTCAAACTTAAATGACAATCGGGATCTGATTTACTTACACAGTTATATTTTATAGAGGGACTGAAATGTAAACTCTCATAACTACTGCTAAATAGGGGAAGTTTATTGGAACGGAAAATAGGCGAAGAAAGTGAAAGAATTTTTTTATAACTTACAACTAAACAAGGAGTACGTTTATGGGACCAGTAATCTGAAGATTCAATCTGCAACACTAAAGCGTCCAGTTTAGGAATGAGAGGATGAGTTGAGAATTGAAGAATCCGGAACAAATATTTGTCAGATAGGAATTGTCTTCTAATTCTAATTAAAGGAGCATCTCTGCATTCCACTTGAAGTGCATTAATGGGACTAGACTTCATTGCACCTGAAATAATGCGTAATGCTTTAGACTGGATGCGATCCAATTTTTTAAAAGCCATTACACTACCAGGTTCTGGAGCGAACAATCCATAATCCAGAGTGCTTCTGATGATTGCGTTGTAAATGAGTTTCAAAGAAAAGGGATGTGCACCCCACCACACACCAGAGAGGCATCTAAGCATGTTTAGGTGATTTTCGCATTTGTTAACGAAATTTTTTATAACTTACAATAAACAAGGAGTACGTTTATGGGACCAGTAATCTGAAGATTCAATCTGCAACACTAAAGCGTCCAGTTTAGGAATGAGAGGATGAGTTGAGAATTGAAGAATCCGGAAGAAATATTTGTCAGATAGGAATTGTCTTCTAATGCTTAAAGGAGCATCTCCGCATTCCACTTGAAGTGCATTAATGGGACTAGACTTCATTGCACCTGAAATAATGCGTAATGCTTTAGACTGGATGCGATCCAATTTTTTAAAAGCCATTACACTACCAAGTTCTAGAGCGAACAATCCATAATCCAGAGTGCTTCTGATGATTGCGTTGTAAATGAGTTTCAAAGAAAAGGGATGTGCACCCCACCACACACCAGAGAGGCATCTAAGCATGTTTAGGTGATTTTCGCATTTGTTAACAATATATTCACAATGAGGGACAATACTTAATTTACAGTCAAGTATTATACCTAGATATCTGAATTTATCTTTAACTGGAATAGGTATTTCCTTATAAAAGAGATTTACTAAGGGAATATTTCTCTTCCGGGTGAATAAAACAGCCGCGCTTTTAGATGTGGATAAATCCAAACCGTTTAGATGTAACCATGACTCCAAAATAGATAAAGCAGAATTGATAGCAGAGCTAGCTTGCTCAACAGATTGACTTGAAGAATATAATAATAAATCATCGGCATATTGAAGAACCGTAACGCGACTAGTTAAGGATAGATCTAAATCAAAAGTGTAAATATTGTATAGAAGGGGACTGAGCACAGAAACCTGTGGGAGACCCCTCCATACAAGATGTGATATCTCATGGTCTCCTATTAACATGTTAACAGAGCGTTCAGTCAAGATATTAATAATGAAATTCGACAAATTCAAAGGAACTTGTAAGGCTTTTAATTTATTTTGTAAAACCGATAATACAACATTATCATATGCCGCATTAATATCAAGGAAAACTGCAACGGTGGATTGGTTATTAGAGAAGGATAACCGAATATCAGATGTTAAAATACATAAACAGTCAATTGTACTTTTACCCTTTCTAAAGCCATATTGTGATTCTGCCAAAAGACCCTTACGTTCAACATACCATTCTAGGCGATTTTTTATTAAGTGTTCCGCTAATTTCATCAGAATTGAAGACAAAACTATGGGACGATAGGAAGAAGCATCAGAAGGAGTTTTATTTGGTTTAAGGAATGGCAACACCATTTGACGTTTCCATTAGAGATGGGCTGAGTGATGATTTTATTGTATCAATGACTGCATGACAATGACAAAAAAATATCGGTGACGGGGACAATGACAAAATCAATGATTTTTATTTGAGTATTAGATCTCGTCACTTCAATTGTGAGTAGATACTGAAATGATCGCGGAACGGCTTAGTGACATTATCATTAGTTATGTATGTAGGCATGGATCGAGTTTGTCAGTTAGCCCGCGTAATTCAAATTTTCTTAGTTTGTGACATTCATGGCAGGGTATTATTTAGGCATTGATTAATAATCATGGAAATCATCAATATGATTCCATTAGTGATATTTGCTGCAAGATATGACTATTTAGTATATCATGGCAATCTGGCGTTCTTGCATACGTTGGATGTTTTTCTTACAGTTGAAGCCATTTTTGAATATTTAGGTACAAACTGAGAACCTACCACTAAACGTTTCTTGCCTATAAGATAGAAAAATATAGTAAGTAAGTACACCCACTGTAGAACGTCACGTTGTCTTTCGTCTCGTCGTATCAAAACGTATTTTTTATATTAACAAACTGCACGAAGTACTAAGTACCTAAACAAATGTCTTAACTTGGTTTTAAAATCTATGGTACACTTCACCAAACTAAATTCACTAAAACGTATCAAAAATCCAATTATAGTGAGTCAACACTACACTACATATTTCGTATGCGTAAAATTAAATTAGGTAAGGGTGGTTGGTCGTCCTCGTCTAACCAAAACAATGATTCGCGAAATACTAAATGCTAGATAAATAGCATTCGTGATTTGCCGCGCATATAACAACGCAAGTGAAAGCATTGTTGCCATTCGCCGTCGCAAATCACACCGCAGCGCCCGTGACGGCCCGAGCCCATCCGATCCGAATCACCGAAGTCCGCGTTCATTCAGGTAATGATTTAAAAGCATTGATGATTTTGTCGTTGTCATTGCATGATAAAATGATTTTAAAATATCGATGATTTTAACATGTGACATGATATCGGACTAATTTGTATGAATAAAATTTTAAACATAGATAAAGATTACATAATATAAAATTAAGAAGTCTGATGAGTTTCAGAAAAGGTACACACATCGGTTTTATTTAATAAAGAGGAGTAGGTGAGGCTTTTGAATCTACTCACTAGACAATTGAAGATGTCAATATTTTCAAAAGTGCTATTATATGAGTCAACCATACGGCGGACTGGTGAGCGCTGGCCAGGGTTGGTTCGGCAAGAGTTCACTCCAAAAAGAGTACCTGCGCGTACCTGTCGCCTGTGAAAGGTTCCAGGTACAGCATAACAAATCAAGTTATGTAGATTTATACAATTAAATTTATTTCTAACAATTTTATATAAAATAATGGCTTCCAGGTATTTTCTTCGAGAGCTAATGGGCAGGAGCTTGTACTTGCTGAGTAACTGAGAGTAAGTTAGGTTGGATTTATGGCATCTATAATGCATGGCACGTAAAAATTTGTACTGAACATTTTAAACAATTTCAGCATATTTTTTGTAGAAGGGGTTCCATACTAACACTGCATACTCCAATTGTGAGCGAACTAGGGATTTATATAAACATAGATATGACAACGTTCTCTTGAAGTCAAGGGTAGATCGCATGATAAAGCCATACAATTGGTAAGCTTTTCTTACAATTTTGTTAACATGTAGATCTAGGCATAGTTTGGAATCGAGAATGACGCCGAGATCGCGAATTGAGTTTAATTTATTGAGAGGCACGTGACAAGGGGTGTACACGAAGTTAATAATGTGTTTGTTTTTGGTGAACATAAGGTAATTGTATTTAGGTATACTTAGCTTTAGTTTGTTCCTATGACAAGTAATCTGTTAGTCTATCCAAGTCTTGCTGTAATAGAATGCAATCGTTAAGGGTTTGGATGGACTTGTAGACCTTTAGATCATCTGCATACAATAGGAACTTTGTGTTGCGAAAACAATAACCTATGTCATTAACAAATATGTTAAATAATAACGGCCCAAGGATAGCCTTGTGGTTCCACAAGGCTCTATCCTTGGGCTGTTATTATTTACCGGATGTAACTTCGATAGTGTTTGATATGAATCCGTTGATTACCACCCTTTGGGACAGGTTTGAAATATATGATGCAAACCACCGCAGCGAGTTACCTCGAATTCCGTTGAAGGCAATTTTATCCAGCAAAAGTTCATGGTCCACCTTCTCCAAAGGCCTTGCTAAAATCTGTGTAAACTGCGTCTACTTGCAGGCCGTTATCAAAAAGTTGGCAAAGGACAGAAGGTTTGTGGCAGTAGATCGCTGTTTAACGAAGCCGTGTTGTTGCTGTATAATGGATGTGTGCAACGATGGATATAAATATTTCATTATGAACGAGTCTCTCAGAAACCTTTGACAAGGTGGAGAGAATAGAGATGGGACGATAGTCCGACCACATTACCCCTTGTGCCACCCTTATGTACAGGTGTTATGTTTGCACGTTTCCACTCTTTTGGAAACACTCCCTCAGTAACGCACATATTATAAATTATACTTAACGGTTTGCAGATGTGAGCAGCAGTGTACCGTAAAAAATATGCAGGTATGCCGTCAGGCCCTGGACCTTTGGAAGGATCCAGAGACTTAAGTTCTTTTAGGATCTTATGTTCATCAAAGTGTAAGTTCGAAATTATATAATTAGCTGAGGAAGTTGCTGCAGACGGTTGCCATTGAGATAATAATGGAGAGGCAGGTTCGTAAACTGAGTGGAAAAAAATTGAGACCATATCGCAGATTACTTCTGGTTCACTAGATTGGGTGTCTTTGTAGTGGACTTTTGCTGGGATGCACGGTTTGTCTTTTCGGTTTGCTACGTATGTCCAGACGTGTTTAACGTTTGTGTGTAGGCTATCTTCTACCGAGTTAATGTACGTAGAAAAACATCTACCGTACATATCCCTGAAACTAGCTCTATGTGATGTGAATGTTTCATAATCAGATATATTTTTAAACTTCTTCCACTTGATCCAGGCTTTCTGTTTCTTTTTAAATGTACTGATTAAGGGACGTGAGAACCAGGCTGGAAAAGTGGAGGATTTAGAAGTAGTCAGAGGAGTGTGTAGCTTAATAATCTCGTCTAGTTTGTCATAGAACATACATAGGGCTTCTTCAGATTTTCTATGTGTAAAAATTTCGGGCCAATCAGTTTTCTGTATCGTATTATTTATTTTTTCATAGTTCGCCTTGTAAAAATTGTATTTCTGCAACGATTGCCTGTCCAGGGGAAGATATTTAACGTTAATATTTATGTCGCAGACAAATGGGGGCTGGTATACGTCAGGAGGTAGCAGAGGAGAGGGCTCCTGATGCACATTACAGGAGCAGTTAGATATTAAAAGGTCTAATATTTTCCCTTTAGTATTAAGTGTGCTGTTATACTGAGAGGCGATTAGAAGCGACAAGAAGTTGTTTAGATGATCACAAGACACAGGTGATCCAGAACACAAAGGAGAACTTGTTGGCGTATTTAGGGTAGATGTCATGTGCCATGTTGCTTCTGGAAGATTATAATCTCCGACTAAGTAAAAGAATTCGACGCTAGGATCACCCAAAACGTCGTAAAATAAATCGAAGTGTTTTTCATAAACAAGCGTGGGAGTCTTAGGTGGTATGTATGCAGCAGTCAAGATGTGACGCTTTAGATTTTGACCACTAGGTATTTCGACAGCAATTAGCTCGATGTAGTTGTGTAACGGAGTGACATTAGCCAAAGATTTTAAGTCAATTTCAATAGGTCGGAGAGTTTTTAAGATTGCCACTAGTACACCGCCACCGTCTAGTTTCTTTGAACTAGCCCGATCGCGATCACACCTATACACAATGTAACGCTGGTCAATGAATTCATTGTTATTAATTTCCGCCACTAGTCATGTTTCTGTGAGTATATGCGTCATATGTTCTCGTGAGGATGTTCATAAGTAAAGTCTGCAGTTTCGTACGGATACCCCTACAGTTTTGATAATAAATAGTTAAGTGTTTGTCAGTCACTGGTAATGGTAGAATCTGTATGTGTATTAGTATTATGTATTTATATAAGGATGGCAAAAAATAGATGCTAAACGTAATTGGTGATAAATGTGACTTTAAAATAACATAAAATAATGATTTAACTCCAGTTAACCAGTTGCAGTACAAACGCATATTAGGTAAACAAACTAACTCTTTTTTACAATAAGAGTGTAATTTTAACATTTCGTTTAACTCAGTTTTGAGTTTAACAGAGAAGAAATATCATGTGTTATGTTTTAGGTTTAAACTTGATAAACCCATTTTTTTTAAAGAAAATAATAACTATAGTAGCCTCCATGAAGTAGTATATGTTTGAAGTGGAAATAAGTTAGAGAAAGGAAATTCATCGCGTAACGCAAGTGTTAAAAAGTTCAAACTATAAACAACCTTAATTCTAATAATACTGTGAACATCAAATGTCAGACATGGTGTACTGAATAGAATCATAGAGTATGACGTATCGTAGCAGTTATTAAGCGCTGTGATTTTGAGTATCAACCCGCAGGGTTTTGTCACCACTTTAAATTTTTCGGATGTCATCCAGTGTGCGGACTGCAAAAGAAGCCATGCCGTCGCGTTCGCGTACAAGCACTGTTGAGTTTTTAACCCACACATACTACACTCTTTACAATTCCGAAATAACTGCTTTGTTTTCAGGGTGAATGTTCATTTAGGTATATTCTAGTTGCTATCCCTGTTATGCCAATTTGATCGGACTTCAGTTCCTTAGCCAAACGGTATGCGCTCAAAATATTATTGCGTATAATTCGTGTAGTGAATTTAACAATAATATTCTTCGTTCTGTTACTGGTTTGTTGGGCGTGTTGTACCCGATGGATAGAGATGATGTCTTTCTGTGATGTTGGGAAATTGATGGCAGTACCCATCAGTTCAATCATGCGAACTAAGTTTTCACCGCGCCTTTCAGGGACGTTGCAAATTTCAATATTTCAGTTCCTCGCTTGCTTTTCTAAGGAATACATTTTTTGCTCGAGGTTGCTGACTAAGCTCTGAGATTGGTCAGAGCTGTGACGGGCAATGGTATCAACCCGTTCCCTAAGGTCCTTTTGCTCGGCTGCTTGGAACTGTGCTGAGGATTTCAATTCTGAAACATCATGAGCCACTGAGCTAACGCATTGTCTTAATTCCTCGTGTTCGCTGCGGAGGGTGTTCATTTCCTGCTTCATTTCAGATAGAGTACATTAATACTGTCATTGAATTTGGACATGCTTATCTCCATTTCCTCACGCCAGCTGCGCAGCGTGCCTTTAATATCATCCGTAAACTTGGCCATGACGTGGTCCATGTCAGTGCGCCATCCTTTGAGTGTATTGTTTACTTGCTGTGATATTATGTTAAGGCTGTCAATGGCGGTGGAGTTGGACATACGAGTAGCACCCGTGACAATCGTTGACGAGTTCGGTGTTGCGGACTGTTGTTCCAAATATCGCAGGACATATTCATCGCATCTTCGCAGTTCGCCCGGATGTAAACAGAGCGGTTTAGCGAGGCCGAGGAGGGGCGACCCGCTGCGTGATGTTACTACAGGGAAGACACTTCCACTGAGCTTTTTGTTCGTGGGTAAAGCTTGAGAATTGTTGTTGTGTGACGTTAAGGCACTCACAGTGGTATATATATCGTCACATATATGACACTTTAAAAACAATGCCAGCGGTCCAATAACTCCATTACAATGAAAACAGGAACATATTATTATTCATGTTCGTAGGAATTGTTTAAAATGTTTGTTATGGTACCAGTGGCGTCACCTGTTTAAGGTATAACCCATAATTATGGGTTGAATGCGCGGTACGTAGAATTGATCACAAAAAGATCAAGGATGTGATAACCAAAGTTCAATTAAATTAGCAATTAATCCATTGTTTTACAATAAGCGCACCAAACATATTGACATTAGACATCACTGTTAGTGACTGAGTTTTAGTGAAGAAATTAGAAATAAAATATGAGCCAACCTTGGAAATGCCAGCAGACATATTCACAAAAAGTTTGAGTGCCAAGACACATTATAAGTTTTTAAAATTGCTAGGCTTGTCTGAAGTTTAAATTGTAATATTAGATTATTTTGTTAGGTCAGGATGTTAATAAGATATTATAAGTAACGTAAATAATCTGTGGTAAGAATAATATTAGTTATCTCTGCAATAAAAGCTAGTTGATTCCAAACCACCATTGTGTTAATACATCAAACTAAGAATATTTTTCTCCAGTGTGTATACGAATATGTTGAGTTAAAAGACCCCTTTCCCTGAAACTACGTGGACATACATCACACTTATAATTATGGTTTTTCACCAGTGTGTATACGAATATGTGTTGTTAAGAGATCTTTTCTATTAAAACTACGCTGACATACATCACACTTATATGGTTTTTCACCAGTGTGTATACGAATGTGTTGTTAAATGACCTTTTCTATTAAAACTACGCTGACATACATCACACTTATATGGTTTTTCACCAGTGTGTATACGAATATGATCAGATAAAGAACCCTTTTGCCTGAAACTACGTTGACATACATCACACTTATATGGTTTTTCACCAGTGTGTATACGAATATATCTTGTTATATCCCCCTTTTCACTAAAACAACGCTGACATACATCACACTTATATGGTTTTTCACCAGTGTGTATACGAATATGTTGAGTTA
The DNA here is from genome assembly GCA_905333075.3 of Atethmia centrago. NCBI lineage: Eukaryota > Metazoa > Arthropoda > Insecta > Lepidoptera > Noctuidae > Atethmia > Atethmia centrago. The sequence continues at coordinate 15,106,479 of HG995393.1, forward strand.
AAAGACCCCTTTCCCTGAAACTACGTGGACATACATCACACTTATATTGTTTTTCACCAGTGTGTATACGAATATGTGTTGTTAACCTTTCGGATGTCGACCTCCGTACACGCACAAGACGTCAATGTCAACGCTTTTACGAGTAAGGTAATAACGTTAGGTAGGCCTTCAAAAAAACGAAGATTATACCGTTAAATCGATAATAACAAAGTATAAATTATACCTTCCCGGAATCCTCATTAGTTTTCCTATCTACTAAAACTGCTACGTAATGAAATAAAACTGACCTGACATTGCAGTGACGTGATATTCTTTCATTTTGATAATTTTCATTCACATAACCTTCACATTTTATCACAATACGTCGTATCCACAAATATATTCACTAAAACTACACTAGAATACGATGGCACATATGTTTACACATTCATAACAAACTAAATATCACTACTAAATACACTATTTGCATAACACAGCAACTTATTCTGTCAACCGATAAAAAATCTGCGAACGCCGGCGTCGTGCCGGCGGCCATATTGACTGCTATTACAAAGTACTCTATGATTGGCTGGCCGGTAATGTTTGCAAAAAAACGCTAACGAAAATAATTCAATGTTATTATTTTACTATTATTTTCAAGGAAATCTTGTTATTATGATTATTATTGATACATTTTCTGTTTGTCATGTCAATTTATTCTAAATAATGTTATTATTTTACCGACTTCAGGATAGTAGGAGGTTCGTGTGTATTGTTTTTTTTATCAATGTAGATATTTACTTATGTGATTTATGAACCGATTTATTTATATGTACTAGTTGTTGCCCTCGGATTCGCTCGTGGTTTCGATCAAGTCTTTTTATAGCTCATTTTTAGGGTTCCGTACCTCAAAAAGAAATAAAACGGATTACTTTTTGTCCGCTGTTTTGTTGATGTGGCGTCAACCTTGCTTACGCAATCAAAAGATATAGACGTTTATGTCACATTTCTCACACATTCGCAAAGGGAATCAAACCAACAGGGTACTTCCCGTTGACCTCGGATCATGAAATTTGGCAAGAAGCAATGATAAAAGCTGCTATTAAAGCGCAACCACATCATTGTATACACAGGGTGTAAGGGACAGCCCTCCCCGCAAACCTTTATTATCTCAAAGTACCTAAAGTACCTAAGCAATAATTGCTAATTTATGTTTGAAAATAAATTAATAATTATTATTTGTTCACTTATTTACTTACTAACAGCAAATCTAAGAAAAGGCTTCGAGAGGTTTGAAATAAAATGCATTTTCTTTTCAAGGAATGTTTAAAATTATTTAATAATAAAACAATAAAAATATACAGTTTTGTACACAGAAAAACCATAAGATAGGTACACTTTATTGTAACAGCTATTATAATGAAAAGTTTGCCTAGATTTTACCCAGACTTTAGCAAAATTTACCAATGTTTTCATACATATAAGAACATAATTTGCTGTTTTTAAAAGAAGAGTGAAAGAACACTATCTTTCCACTTTGCCATAGTTGCATATTATGTATTTATTATTTTATACTATTAATTATAAGTATATAAGTATTTTAGTGATATTTATTTTAGAAGTATGTATTTATGTAAGTATATTCTCATAGTGTATAATTAAATTAGTGAATAGTTTTATTTTGTTTTTATGTATTTTGTTTTCTCTTTTACCTTGCACACGTTGTCTACATCTCTCTGTCTACTGTCCTATTGCAGGTATGCTGGAAGAGATTTCATTAGAAATAAGCATCACCTTTGTACGTTTTTTTCTGTTCCTTTCTTTTTGTCTGTTTATATGTGTGTACATAAACTGTTAAATAAATAAAATAAATAATTATGTTGTGAAAAAATAAGATAGGTACACTTTATTGTAACTGAAGGGTTTGTCCTGATTTTAGCCAAACTTTAGCAAAATTTACAAATGTTTAAAAAAAGGTTTGTGCCGTACCAAGATAGGTACACTTTATTGTAACAGCTAGTAAATTGAAGGGTTTGTCCTGATTTTAGCCAAACTTTAGCAAAATTTACAAATGTTTAAATAAAGGTTTGTGCCGTACCAAGATAGGTACACTTTATTGTAACAGCTAGTAAATTGAAGGGTTTGTCCCGATTTTAGCCAAACTTAAGCAAAATTTACAAATGTTTAAAAAAAGGTTTGTGCCGTACCAAGATAGGTACACTTTATTGTAAAAGCTAGTAAATTGAAGGGTTTGTCCTGATTTTAGCCAAACTTTAGAAAAATTTACAAATGTTTAAAGAAAGGTTTGTGCTGTACATATCGTGGGTTTTATTTACAAAATCAGATTTGTTCCGTAAGATATTATCCACAATGCACAAACCCAGACTGATATCTGCCCCGTAAGATATCATTCGCAATGCACAAACCCAGTCTCATATGCGTCCCGTAAGATATCATTCACAATGCACAAACCCAGACTGATATCAGTCAGATATCAATGCAGACGCCAAAAGGCGCTACCACGCTACCGTTTCGTCCCCGATAGCTGTAACGCCCCCGATAATAGCAACGAAAGAAGTAGTAAACGAGATACATAAACGGTTAGGCGTCCCGTCAAAACGTGACCCTCATGCGAGAGCCCCGGATCACGATCACATTCAAACACAGTCGTAATCCACACCCACACCCCAAAAACGTTTACTCTTTGCGCTTCCGTTTCCGCCCACGTATATCTACGCCTGGGAGCTCTTTTGCAGAATGCCAAATTCTCTAACAGTCCCCAAAACAAAGATATGCGTCACACGTGATGCACCTTGAGTGAACGGCTTTGGATTTCTTCTGCCGTTGACAAATCACACATCTCTTTGTATTCTCACGTCCCATCAAGTGCTCTGGCTCGTGCATGATATTTCGCCTCAGCCTCACGTTTTCCACTGGTGCCTGACTGATCCCTATTGAACAGGGGCGATGCCGTTTAAGTAGAGATTCAGCAAGTGCATAGCGGAACTCACGATGCGTCACGGGCAATTTATCAGTTGTACTTTTCAGAGAACTTTGGTACATCACAAGCGCATTATGTATACTCACATTCAGTAGCCTTTTAAACATTTTCACATACCATTTCACGCCTCTGTTTCGCTCCAACAGATACATGGAGAGTTTTTGATCTTTGAGATCAACACCTCCCATGGATTTGTTGTAATCTTTTATACATAAAGGGTTTCTCCGTCGGTTTACCAGCCCTAGTTCCATTATAGGTATCGGGTCTGTGATAGGTGGATATTATATTCACCATCTCGGAGTCCATCCATGCAATGATGGATACGTCTCCAGAATGGCGAGATATAATAGTCCCCTTCTTCACTTTCTTCGACACCTTGAAGTCACTAGGGACGTTTCGACGGCTTACACGAAGGGTTCCTAAACAATCAAAGCCCAAACTCTTGAGGTATCGTGCTAATGATGGACAATTATAATAATTATCCATCACCACACAATGCCCCCGATGTTCAAGACCTTGCAATAGTTCAAGAACCACTTTCGTGCTCTTCCCCCCCAAATCGACGCCAAGTGATAGATCACCGTCGGAACTGTCATCCTTGCCCGTGTAGATTTGGAACCTAGCCATATAGCCAGTGCGGGACTCACATAACTCATATGACTTGATTCCAAATCGCGCAGCCTTTGACCTTATTGTTTGGGCCCAGGACAAGCGGCCCTTGAATAAGGTCAAAGACTCGTCGATGCTGATGTCAGGTCCTAGGTTGTACAAGGCTTTGAACTTTTTTCCGAGATGTTCAATAATAGGTGCCAACTTACCCAGCCTACGTGACACCCCTGCTGAAGAAGATACTCCAGATTGAGACAACTGCTGACTCTGGACAGCGACATTGTCTACAAAGTGAAGACACTTATTCAGCAGAGTATACCGATTAAAGGACATAAGACTTTTGAACCCCGGTAATTGGAGAACTTCGTCTGATGTCCAATATTCAGTTATCGACGTACGCGGGTCGATAGCCATATACATCAACATCGCGAAAAAAACCATTATTTCGTCTGCATTAGTGTCAGTCCACGAATGAAGGCGAGATGATGGATTCAAAGTCCCTGCGTTACGCATGGTCTCGATTGTCTGATGGGCATATCGGTTAGTTTCCGTGGCGATCAACCTTATGATATCCTCATCCCATATGTCGGTGAAGGCATCATAAGGCGTCTCGTAGTCTTTGATTGGCCCAGGGGTAGGACCTGAGAACTCCCCACGAACACCCCTAAACGAATCAAAGTCCGGTGACCACGTGAAAATAGCCGACGTACCCAAAAGAGAATCGGCAGCGTCATCCATCCCCGTATCGATCTCGTTTACCAAATCTTGTAACGGTTCGTCTAACTCCTCGGTGTCAGGAAGATCCCTCCCGACAACTGGCATGTCCGGGACATCGAATTCGTCATCGAAGTCGCTGTCCAATTCACTGCCATCACGCCTAGGCACCGTCTGTGAAAGTGCTGTGACCGTCGAAGTTGATGGACGAACGTCAACTTCGGCAGCGACAGTCACCTCAGATCTGGCGCTAGGCGCGAGAGGAGCAAGAAAAACCGTGTTGCTGCTCGGCGTGTCGCTGGCTCCCGGCGTCTCGCTGGCCCTCGGAAGCTCGCTGGCCCCCGGCAGGTCTCGCATCCACCTCTTCACATGCCAGGGATCCGACTGCAGCAGCTCCGCTGCTTCGTCCTCTGAAAAAAACGGAACCCTTATAGGATGACTTTGTTGTCCGACTGTCTGTCAAGAACCTTTATCTCGGGAACGCGTGGAAGTACCAAGTTGAAATTAAAAACATATACTCCAGTCTTCAGTCTCTTGAAACTTGAGAAAAAAATCAAACTTCTAAGTAAACGTTAAAATAATATACAGCCGTTTATGCCGCAATAAACGTATATTTCGACACTCTCAAGGGAATCAAAATTTATAGGGTACTTTCCGTTAACCCAGAACTATGAAATTTGGAAAGTAATTTCTTATACTACAAGTACAGGGAAAAACTGAAAACCATACATTTATAATGAAATCATAAAAAAATATAGTCTTTATTTAAAGTACGTAATCAATCATCGAGGTTAAGCAACGGTATTAACAATTAACAAACTTTTACTCATTTGTAATGAAAAGAAATTCTGATAGCCGTGTATTTTTAATTAAATCACAAAGACCGTGTTTTTGTGATTTAAATAAAAATATACGGCTCCAAATTTTGAAGAGAGTTAACCGTGCCATGTGGGGTATCATATGAAAGGGCTTCATTAGCACAAGCTTAAACAGATTTTTAATTATTCTTATGATGTTTTCGATTTATGACGAAAAATTAAAAAAAAAAACCTTTTCCTTCTTTTATATGTATAGGTACCTAATAACTTTGGTGTATGTAGTACCTATCAGTTTGCACTGTTATGCGTACCTACGTAGTCCTTTTTTAAATATGAGGGTCTCTTTTTGGGGAGCAAATGAGAAAATTACAAAAAAAGTTTAGCAAACTGTACCGTGTGACAGGGCTTCTTGTGAAGGTCTGAAATACATTTTATAATGGTAAAATACACAGTTTCAAAGTTGAAAAAAACACAGAAAATAGTTCTTTTTTTCTTTTTTTGTCTATGGTGTTAAAATAACATGATAAATCTCTCAATAGTATGCGTACAAACTTACATTTGCATTTGCAATGTATGGAAGAACATGTTTTTCAACTACATTGTTAAGTTTGTTCTTGGGATAAATTATCTTGGAATAAAAAACATGGTAGATAACATATTTTTTGTACGGAACCCACACCACGCGAGTTTAAATCGCGCTTGTCCGGTTTTTTTTTTCTTCTAGCGATTTGTTTCATAATTCAAGAATAATTTGTTCCGAATTTTTAGGCTTTTATTTAATTTTGTTATAATTCCAACTGATGATATATAGGGTTTTTGGTAGATGGGTGCAAAGCCTGAAGGGGGTGATATCTTAGACCATTTAGAACGTATTAAGCTAAACTTGTCTTAGACGAAGTCTGTTCCTTGTATTTTTTTTGAAACTCGGTAAGGTTTTTAACAATAAAACCCATTTTTTTCATTTAATTGTTAATAGTGTCCAGTAAAAGCTGTTCTGTTATTATTTTTATTTATTTTTTATTTATGTAATGTGTGATTACTCAAACAAAATAAATCCCAAGCATCTGTGTCATCAGAGAAACATTCTACGCCATATTTAAGTTTAAGAAACTTTTTAAAATCAAGAAAATAATTGTTTACAGCATAATAAAAAAAATAAAAAAATTGCCTCAGTCGTTCAAACCTTTTTAAAAACATGCTTGGTTATTGCCCTTTCTTTTGAGGTACTACTTACGCAGATATCTCATTAGCTCTTGGAATTAGGATGTGCACAAAGCAAATTGAGTATGAAAATTGTTATTTCGAACAGATCAATAAAACAACATTTTTGTTAAATTAATTTATTGTTCATGTTCAAAATGTTGACCGCGGTTTCTTATACAAGCGCGTGCCCGTCTTCTCACTTACAGAAGTGAGAAGACGGGTGATTGTTATTTTTAATTTAATCTCCTGCTTCATGACTTGAAAAGCCGTTTGGATTCTTTTTATTAATTCTTCTCTAGTTGAAATTTCAACGTGCGTGTAGACGAGCTCCTTGGCCCGTCCCCAAACAAAAAAAAACCACAGGAGTTAAATCGGGTGATCGAGGTGGCCACGGGATGGGCCCGTCTCTGCCAATCCAGCTATCTGGGAAACAATAATTTAAATGTTCTCTCACGTCCAGTTTGCTGGACAACCATCTTGTTGAAAAATCATTGGTCTTCTCATTGCCAATATTGGTATTTCAGTCTCGTCCAGAAGCTCTGGGAGATAGTTTTGGAGGAATTCCAGGTAATTTTCTCCATTTAAATTATCTGGCAGGAAGTGGGGACCAATCAACGTTCGGCCGATTACTCCTGCCCACACGTTAACTGAAAATTTCCTTTAGAATGACACTTGCTTCTTCCAGTGTGGATTGTTGTCCTTGTCGGTCCATCGATGAAGATTATGAAAATTAGTAATTCCTTCTTTCGAAAATTTTGACTCATCGGTCCACAAGATGGATTTTAAAAACCATGCATCTTCAATGTCCTTATTTAATAAAAAGCGACAGAACTGAATCCTTCGTGGGCGATCTTCATTTTCCAAACCTTGTACACCCGTGCCGTGGAAAGGATATTTGTTTTCTCGGTGCATCGTATTCCACACCTTGCATACCGAAATGTTGAGGTTTCGAGCTACTACTCTGACGCTCGTAGTAGGATCTGCATCAAAAGCTGCAATAATGTCTTCCTCGACACTTGGGTGATGTCTTCCCGGGTTGAGTCCAGATTCCGCGTGATGGATTCCAACTTCAGAAAGCCGACGAAATGTGTTGTAAAACACTCTGACATTAGGTAATCTTTTTTTTTTTTGGGTGGGAAATCATCAAATAACTTCTCCCGCTCTGGCCGGAGCGGGAGGGTGTGTCAGACTCTTACTGAATAAAACCCACCCGTATTCCTTCCTGTTGCCTGTGTTGGCAGGGGCCTCGGTGACCCAATGTGCGATTTGGATATCTCTCTTGGTACATTCGTCGCGCCAAAGATCCATTACCGTCAGCTCTGCTATACATGAAGACGATATCCGCATATTCTTCATTCGAAAAAGTAGCCATAGTCGATTGATCACACAAACAAGTCCAAAATCAGTGAAGGAGCTCACAGCTAAGGCTCAACACCTTAAACACCTCCAAAATCAACACATGAAGGAGCGCATAACCTCATGCGGTGAATTGTGTAAACACGAATTTGTAATTAAAACGTCTTGTTACAAGCGCAATCGTTACTTGACTAACTGAGGGTCCGAAGATGTGACGAGTCCACCCGACTACTCGGGTACTAGTACTAGCGTAAATAAATAACGACTTTATATCGTCAGCAACTAAGCTGATATTTCTATTGAATAATAACAATTCACTAGACGTTACCAGAGAGTCGTAAAAGGGCAAGTTTGTTATCGTCGCGCGGCGGCTTTTGTTATGCGAGTTAAAAAATCCATGATTTCGTATTGGCAGATCGCCGATTGAAGGTTCGGGAGCTAGCTGAGACTGTAGGCATTTCAGAAGGAACAGTGCATCATATTCTTCACGAGGAACTCGGCATGAGAAAGCTGTCGGCGCGATGGGTGCCGCGTTTACTCACACCAGAAAACAAGCGCAACCGTGAGACCACATCGGAGACGTGTTTGGCGCTGTTTAAGCGGAATCCAGCGGAGTTTTTGCGTCGTTTTGTGACCGTCGATGAATCCTGGATCCACTGGTACACACCAGAGACCAAGGAGCAATCAAAACAATGGATCCAGACCGGGGAACGTGCTCCAAAGAAGGCGAAAACTGTAAAATCGGCCGGAAAAGTTATGGCCACCGTTTTCTGGGATTCACAAGGCGTGATCTACATCGATTACCTCGAGAAGGGTAAAACAATTACAGGGCTTTACTATGCCGATTTATTGGGGCGATTCGACGCCGAATTAAAGAAAAAACGACCCCATCTGGCGAAGAAAAAAGTGCTGTTTCACCACGACAACGCACCGGTTCACACGTCTGCCGTTGCCATGGCCAAATTGGTCGAATTACGCTACGAATTGTTGCCCCATCCACCGTATTCTCCAGATTTGGCCCCTTTTTTTTTTTTTTGAGGGTGGGAAATCATCAAATAACTTCTCCCGCTCTGGGCGGAGCGGGAGGGTGTGTCAGACTCTTACTGACTAAAACCCACCCGTATTCCTTCCTGTTGCCTGTGTTGCGGGGGCCTCGGTGACCCATAAGTACCTGCCCGTGACCCCGGCAGGCATCGGCCCTAGTGGACCCCTACTTTGTGCTGACGACATCTCTTTGAGGCGCGCGTGGAATACGACGCGCCGTCGACCCGGGCCTGGTCCTTACCGGACGGTGAGCTACCCATTGCTCACCGTCCGCAAGCCCGCGCCTACGGTGGCCGGAAATCCGCCCGGGATTCCCGACGCCCTGGGCAGATTTGGCCCCTTGTGACTTCTGTTTCCTAATCTGAAAAAATCACTCGCCGGGAATAGATATGGATCGAATGAGGAGGTCATCGCCGCCACGGAGGCCTATTTTGCAGAGTTTGACAAAAACTATTTTTCGGACGGGTTAAAAAAGTTGGAGCATCGCTGGGCTAAGTGTATCGAACTAAAAGGAAACTTTGTTGAAAAATAAATTGCCAATTTTCCAAAATTTTCGTTTACTTTTTGTAGGCTAAGTATTTATTGAATGACCCTCGTACATCCTAATTCCAAGAGTTGATGAGACATCTGCGTAAATAGTACCTCAAAAGAAAGGGCAATAACCAAGCAAAAAGATTTGAACAACTGAGGCTATTTCTTTAATTTTGTTATTATGACGTAAACAAAACATTTTCTTGATTTTTAAAAGTTTCTTAAGCTTGAATATGGCGTAGAATGTTTCTCTGATGACACAGATGCTTGGGAATTATTTTGTTTGAGTAATCACACATTACATAAATAAAAATAATACGTAACAGCTTTTACTGGACACTATTAACAATTAAGTGAAAAAAAAAATGGGTTTTATTGTTAAAAACCTTAGAGTTTACAAAAAAAAATACAAGGAACAGACTTCGTCTAAGACAAGTTTAACTTAATACGTTCTAAATGGTCTAAGATATCACCCCCTTCAGGCTTTGCACCCATCTACCAAACACCCTGATACCGGGTGTCAACCAATTCGGATTCCTTTTTGACTTAATCGTTTTACTAACTATGGGGAAACATAAATTATAAAACATCTGGAATATTTCCATAAAATTATCGTACGCCACGTTTGGATCAACAGCTTGATAAACATCGCAAAAAGATAAATAATTTAAGCATGTTCTGAATTTAATCAAATTATTGTGACTGTAGTCACGCGTTGTAATATTCCAACTATTTATTGTACAAGTTTTCTTTACAGGAATCTTTAAAATTGGGGCTGTGTGATCTGACATGTTGAAGTCCATTATTTTATGATTGCATTTTCGCGGAAGATTGTGCGCAAAATTATCTATGCTTTGTAATCTGGTAGGCTCATCAATTTGTAATTTTAAGTTATAGCTTAATAAGTAATTGGTAAATTCCTGAGAAATTCTATTTCTTTTCAAAGTGTTAATGTAATGTTAATGTAATTATGTGGTGACTTTAGTCACCACATAATGACATTTTTGCGCGCTTTGTAACATATTTTTGGTGGAAGAATGTTTAATTTCGAATAAAACGTGTCAAGATTACTAGATTTCGGTATCCTATAAACACATACAATAATAACGTTATGCTGTGTTAATTCGATTACACAGCACTAAAAAATTAATGAATCCTGCGATATTTTGATGCATTATTGTCAGATAGTTATAGAAAAAATGGTTTGATGTTTCTTCCGATGTGTCCTTCATATCAGTGTGTGTATTAATCATTTGGATTTCACAAATAGTTATTTCGTGATTCATAAATATATTTTTCATACCTGCATCGTTCAGGAGTCCTTGACGACCCGAAAACATTAAGTAATCCTATGATTTTTTTTTTTTTGGATGGGAAATCATCAAATGATTTCTCCCGCTCTGGGCGGAGCGGGAGGGCGTGTCAGACTCTTACTGACTAAAACCCACCCGTATTCCTTCCGTTGCCTGTGTTGCGGGGGCCTCGGTGACCCATAAGTACCTTCCCGCGACCCCGGCAGGCATCGGCCCTAGTGGGCCCCTACATTTGTGCTGACGACATCTCTTAGAGGCGCGCGTGGAATACAACGCACCGTCGACCCGGGCCTGGTCCTTACCGAACGGTGAGCTACCCATTGCTCGTCGTCCGCAAGCCCGCGCCTACGCTGGCCGGAAATCCGCTGGAATTATTGAACTAGTGAAAATGCAGATTATGGAGAAATATGCCAAAAGCCGGTCATGACACCCGATGAATATGAAACTACCAAGGTTCTTTTCAGCAATAACTTTTGATTTGTCCCTTTAATAATTAAATACTTTTGAATTAACAAAAATGATTTAATTATTTAAATTAAAAAATAATTATTTCCCAGATCGAGTATGTGGATCACCTTAAACATCAATTGGCTGACAAAGAAGCAATTGAAAGGGAAACATGACAACCAGCTGAATGTGCACTATGGCACGAGATGTGACGGAGCCTGGTCACTGCATCAATTTTTTGGCAAGGTGTGCAAAAGGCGAAAAATAAGTTCAGCCGCACTGGTTAAATCAATGTTATATTCGTACTCCTTAGATCATGTACCCGCTATATTATACGGAAAAACCAATGAAGCAACTGCACTTTTGCAACGGGCAGAACAGGAAAACATTACTTTTAAAAAGTGCGGTCTGTTCATAGACGAAGAATACTTTTTTTAGGTGCCACCCCCGATAGTATCTATGCAAATGGGATCATTGAAATAAAATTCCCTATAACAGCAGTTGGCATTAGCGCGGATGAGGCAATTAGTTCAAAAAAAAAAATATTTGGAAGGTTGATAAAGAAGGGAAAATAAAATTGAATACGAACCACAATTGGTATTACCAAGCTCAAGGGCAGTTACAAAAAAGACATTTGTATGTTTGCTCTGTGGACTGGTCCAGACTTTCCATTGAAAACTGCGATCATCACGAGGGACGACCATTTCTTGGAAACAAAAATAAAAAATCGGCTTGTTGATTTTTATTTCAAGTGCATGCTCCCAGAAATGATAGACCCTCGAAAATGCCGTTCTATGGAACTCAGAACTTCTGTATATTAATTAATAAATGCTTAATTTTATACTACCAGACTTTTTATTTCAATTGACAAGAACCACGAGAGTAACACACGTAAACACCACGTAAAAAATATCGAAGGATCAAATTCGGTTAATCGCCGTAATGGCCAGCGACTACACCAGACTCACGCACACACGCGACCGCGCGCTCTCGCGTATGTGCGTGTCGAATACCTAATTTTGCTTATCTCGATTTCGTACACGGGCTCTTAAGAGAGTCAAAAATGGAGGTGTTCTTATTAAGTACTGACTCCAAAGAGGACATTGGAAAGCTCAGAAGCTTAGAAATACTTGTTTCTTCGGGCCTTAAGGTTGAAGAACCATCCAAACGGCGCCCAAGAATCACTGTATTCAATTAGACCCTTAAACAATCTATATAAGTTATACACTAGATTTATTTTAGACATAGTTTAACATTTTCTTACTAATATTAATATGCAACTTTGTAATGATGTAACTTCTAGTAATTTCTATGTGAACTTATCAATAAAATTATTATTATTATTATTCACTGAAGGTTGCAGAACCATTAACTGAGATCTGCTTGGGTATAAATGTTGAGTTAAATTCTTTACAATACAGGGGAAAAAAGGAATTGTACAGTTCATTAGGATCATCACTATAAGGCAAGTAGGCTAATTGACTATTAAGTTTGTTTTTAAAGCTTTCCAAGCTACCGGCAGTTTTTGGCACTACAGTGATATCTATCTTAGCCACTTTCTATCTTGCTTACTAAATGTAATCAGCTGACCACAGTGGTCAGAATCCAGTTGGCTTATATTTTTTTAGTAATAGGTAATATGTTAGTAAATATATTATCTAAACATGTAGCTGTGCCTGTGGTGAGGTGGATACACAGACCTACAGAGAATAGGGGCCAATCAGGCGGGCCGCGAGGCCCGCCTTTGGCTCATAATGTGCCCGAAGAATAATAACTAGGTAAACGTTTTAAAACAATTTAATTAGGTATCTTTTTTGTAAAACTTACAATATTTAGTTTGATAAGTGACATTGCATTGCCGTGACATTTTTTTGCGCGCCGCGCCCCACCCCACTCGCCTGAACTCACCTAAGTGCAATGTGAGCCGAATATTTCGACGACCGCAAGCTAGCAGCACATGCACGCATAATATAGGTAATTAGATAAACAACATTGTCAGCACTTATTTTATAATTTTATTTTATTTTCGGCATAATTTTTAATTTGTTGGTGGGCCGCGGTCTGTGCATCGCTGATGTCTGGATCTTTTATACAATTTAAGTTTTGCCTGGAACTTTATTTCAATTCATAGTTGCTTTGTATTTTTTAACATACAAATTATTATATTATATATGCGGCTTCGCCCGCGTAGAGGGCGGAAATTATCCAACGGAAATGTACTACCGGGATTAATTTATCCAATGTGTTAATCCAGTTTATTAACTATCTGTATGCCAAACTTCACCCTAATCCGTTCAGCCGTTTTTTTCTGTCGTAGTAATAGCAGAGAAAAAGGTCATTAACCCCGTACTCGCACCGCGCCGCCGTCAATCATAATTATTTAACTACCCGTAATTGTTAATCTGTGATATCTTTTAAAATATTAATTTAAATGTTATTATGTCAAGGTACATTTTAATCAATCAATAAAATGCCCAATTTAAAAAAAAATATTTTTTTGGGTGAGAATTAATATACCGCAGTAGGCGGAGCCATGGGCGGGGAGATGTGTTCCCTCGCGAAGGGAACAGAGTGCTCACCACGTCCTCCACAAGCTGGAGCCGGAGATTCTGCGTCAGCGGTGGAGCCAATGGGTGGAGTTTATCCCGCAATTTATATTGAGCTGAGTTAGTCGATTACTAAATGAATAATACTTTTTTTGTAAGATGGCAATAACAGTTTTGCCAACACTAGTATAGTTCATGCTAAGTTTTTAGATTATTAATTTTGTAGTTTTGTTATTAATTTTGTTTGCTTATTGATTTTTGGAGATTATTAAAATATTTTTTTTTGCGGGAACAACGCTCAATTTAAAAAAAACGAGTTTAATTTTGAAACTATTCCGGTGTATTTTCCAAAAATAATTAGCTGTCTGTAAAGTCGGTTTACGGACGATAATTTTACGTGATAACGAGAGAGAGTTGCGTCACAAGCCGAACGCTTAGGCCGGTCGTGCCTCTCTATCGCTAGTCCGGCGCTCTCGCTTGCACGCTCGGCTCAGGCGGAACGTTACAATGAGTCATGCTTTTTCGTGAGTGCAGCCGGCGTTCATCGAATTATAAGACGTTATCACGAAAATATTTATTATAATATATATAAAATATTTTCGAGTCGGACGAACGAGTCGGACTCGCCCACCGAGGGTTCCGTACAAATTTGTAGGTACATATTATAAATAGTTCAGGAATCGAGTCCCGCAGTTTTTACTACTTTTTTAAACTTACTTTCGAATTTATTATATTAGCTGCGCCCCGCGGTTTCACCCGCGTAGGTCACGTGGTAATATCGGGATAAAAAGTATCCTATTATGTCATACCATCTGCCAAAGTTTCATCCAAAACGGAAAATCCAAATTTAATTAACATATTTTATTTGGATAAGGATTCATATAATAACGGCTAAAATAGCTTCAAAAAATATTTATATTTTATTTTATCAATTTTAAGAATTTGATAAAAACAAATTATTATCAAATTCTAAACGATAAAAATGGTTACTGTGGATGACCCAAAGATGGATGACACACATATGCCATCGCGAACTTTTTGTTGAAACAAAATAATATTATTAACCAACTGAATGGTTCTTAATTTACAATTTCAAAAATATTGAAAAGTATCAATTTTTGAATACTAAATGAATAGCAAAAAATATTTCAATTTCAGAGCTATAATGTTGACCACCGTGATTCCGATCCCTGCTCATGAATCACTTCGTCCATTGGTGAAAACCGTTTAATAATAACCATTTAAAAATCCGTTCAGTAGTTTTTGGTTTTACCACATTCAGACAGACAGACGCGGCGGGGGGACTTTGTTTTGTAATATTTAAGGATATTGTTTTTGTTCATAAAAACATACCACCATTTTGATGTTCCACTTTTGCCTCAATAGTATCATCTAGTTCTTCACAAACAGCTGGTAACTCTTCTTTTATAGCAATGCTTTCTGTTTGACATTCATCAACTATACTAATGTTCTCTGCTGGAGATTTAATAAACCCACTGTAACGCTCAAAGTGGTTTTGGTTTATTAAAGGATTGGGCTGTAAAAAGATGATTATAGTGTTAGGGAAATATGCTGGTGATCACAGTCCCGTGAGCAAAAACCTTTTATACAAATATACTAAAGTCATTCAAAAAAGCCTTTTTTTTGGGTGGGAAATCATCAAATAACTTCTCTTACTAGGGTGTGTCAGACTCTTACTGACTAAAACCCACCCGTATTCCTTCCGTTGCCTGTGTTGCCAGGGGCCTCGGTAACCCTTTGGTACCTTCCCGCGACCCCGGCAGGCATCGGCCCTAGTGGACCCCTACGCTTGTGCTGACGACATCTCTTTGAAGCCCGCGTGGAATACACCGCGACGTCGACCCGGGCCTGGTCCTTACCGGACTACAGAATACACCGCGACGTCGGCCCGCGCCTACGGTAGCCGGAAATCCGCCCGTGATTCCCGACGCCCAGGGCGTCTCCTGCGGCGGCTAGGGGCGAGAGGGCACGAAATTTGCCTTTCCCTCAACCATCCCGCCTCCTCCTTCGCGAGCATTACTGCTTCGCAGAAGGAGGTGACGGCTGCCCATGCCCTCTCGTTCCGTACCATGGCCGGACGCGAGAGATCTCAGCCGCCGATCGCCTCTGTGGGGACACGGCGGTGCTCTGCCCAAGCCGGGCAAACCTCCACCGTGTCCTCCGGGCGATCCATACATTGGTGACACCCGGGCGTTTCCTACCGCCTTATCCGACACAGGAACCTCCCAAAGCTGCCGTGTCCCGTGAGGACCTGAGTCAGGCAGAAGGTGAGGACGCCGTGGCGCCTCTCTAGCCACTCCTCAAAGAGGAGACTTATCGCCGCAATAGTGGCGTGCCCAGCACTGGGTTGCGACAAACGTACTCTCCATGTCGCCATGAGATCCCGCCGGAGCTCCGTCCGCTGTGCTGCGAATTCTCGCGGCAGCAGAGTTACGCCCCGGCGTTTCGCCTCCTCGCGCCACTCCCTTGCGCTAGGGCTTTTGCCTCCAGATGCCATGGCGGCAATCCGACAAGGAAGCTCGCTGCCTCACAGGAGACCGTGCGGTATCCCCGGACCAGCCGGATGGCCATGACCCTTTAGGCCACGCTCAACCGGTGGGCTGGCCGCAGCGCCAGGGAACGCGCCCACACAGGAGCCCCGTAAAGGGTCACTAACATGAGAGAGGGCTGTATTCAAACTGCCACAGACTAGTTTCATACAAAGTTATAACAGTACTATTATATGTCAAGTATTTAACTAAATAATTAGAATCACCTGCATCTGACAATAGCATACATATCAACATTCAACACACAATGGTACGATTGGTGTGAAATCCAGACAATAGGTATTGTTAGTAAGATATTATATGTAACGTAAATCATTGGTGGTAAGAATAATATTAGATTAGTTCTCTATATAGTGGTGCCGATTCTGTTGTTCACCGAACTTAACTAAACTATCACTAAAACTTCTTATTTTTGGTTAAGAGAATCCTAAAAGCTATTCTGCAAATAAGTTTCACTAAAATTAGAAACAATTTTGACACAATTATATTCGAGTTTGACAATCGTAAGTTGAGTAATGCCCGGTTTACATTATTCCAGTCCAGTGATCTAGCGAGATTCCAGTCCAGTGCTGGACTGGATCTGTAACGTCTACATTATTCCAGTTATTTAGAAGCCGTTGAAGTGTGAACACTATAGTGACAATGATTCAAGAAGAGATCAGTTTCGAAAATGTTTCAAACGTGCTCAATCACTCTTGCTACAAGAAGTTATTAATGAGGTTGATAAGGAACTAAAAAAAAAGGAACGGATTTGGGTGAGAAATTGGATCAGCGAAAGAGATCAAAAAGGAGGGTCAGCAATACTTTTGCAACAACTGAAGATAGAAGATCCCAATGAATATAGACTGGCACTGAGAATGACAGCAGAAAACTTTGAAGAACTGTTATCATTAGTTTCGATTAATATCTAGCGTAAGAATACGTTGTTCAGAGATGCTATACCCGCAAAATTAAAATTAGAAGTCACTCTTTCTTTTTTAAGTACTGGAGATAGTTACAGAAGCCTCAGTCGTATGTTTCGATTGCCAAAACCAACTATTTCAAAAATTATACCAGAAGTCTGTCAAGAAATTAAAAGGGCATTAAAAGACCACATCAAGGTAATATTTTTTTTATTAAGTATCATATCTATGACAAATTAAGCATTATTGAAAGCATTCATGATTATATTCATGTATTCTGGGTCATCGCTTACTACATTTAACGAGTCCTCGGTGGTTTGTGTATCTACAGACGCTGGACTATTCAATGGCATATAAGTACTACTACTCGTGCTTGGTCTTGACGCATAATTGTAATTTGGTCTATTCGGTTTTATAGGACTATTCAAATCGTGTAGTCGACATCTTGTTATCACACTCTGTATTTCTTCTTGGCCTAGGATAGCCTGTTCTGTAGAAAGGGTTCTTAATTGCTTCGCAATGTGTTTCCCGAAGATGTCGAATTCATCTTCCACTGTTTCTGATTTGGATAAATCGTATTGCATATCTTTCATGCTACTGACTATTGTAGACAGCTGTGAAATTTTACTTCTTTTCTTTCGCGGTTCTGATAGACTTACTTCTGGGTTTGTATGGGTAGGGTTGGTCCCACATTGGTCACTAGGTTGAGTATTGTCAGTATTTTCTTTATTTTGAGCATCATCAGTATTTTCCTGAAAATAAAATATTTTTACTTTCTTTTTGCAGATACCCACTGCGGAACAATGGAAACAAGTCGAGGAAGGCTTTCGGAATAAGTGGAACTTTCCTTTGTGCTACGGAGCGTTAGACGGAAAACACATAAAAATTACTGGCTCCTATGAATATGGAAGTACGAACTTTAATTATAAAAAAGAAAACAGCATAGTATTGATGGCTCTTGTTGACCATTTGTGCCTTGGAGCCAGTGATACTTGAATAAAACGCAGTACCTCAGAGCGAGACAACTTTATTTTATTAATCTTGAGCCTACTATACCTTGCCGTGTAACGAAACCATACCGAGAGTTAATTCGATCCCAACGCCATCTATCGAGCTAGCTGGTAGTTTTTGTAACTAAATATTGATTAAGTTTGTGGGATAACGTTGAGATCGATCACACATTTATTATTATTATTTTTGCATTGAACATTCCGCCCACCAAAAGGAATATGTTCCTTTTAGTACCGCCCACTATGAACAAACTCAGAAACTACAAGAACAATGGACTGTATGATAATTACAAATACTAAATAGTGGACGGCTTCATTACATATGATTGCAATATGGTTGACAGATATGGTTCCGATCAAAACATGACAAATACAACTAAATTTTATCTACTTGACAAGATAGAAAACAACATACAAGTAAAACATTATCATAACATGATTGAGTTCGTTTGAACTCCATCAACACAAAGAATAAGTTCAATGATACACAAAATATAACATGATATTTTAAACAATAGTGCAACATAAGGACAATGTAGAGGGTGGACCAGTAAAAAGAGTACTCAGGCTTAATTTCGTGCAAGCGGGGTGAAGGAGGCGCGTACGTGCTCTCGTTTGATAGCTTTGTAGCCGACTGCATGCGCCGCCGCGCGCGCGGCGGCGTCGCTCTTGGCGCGAGCGGTGAGAACCCCGAGTGCCCCCGCGCCCCTCTAAACGTGTACGCCCCCTTGACCGCGCTCCACTGTTTATTAAAATCAAAATCACAATTTTAGGTACTCGCGTCGCCTACATTCCCCTCCCCAGTGCTGACGCAGCACTCATCACCCATCGCGATTCGTGCGACGCGTGCCGCGGTCCTCCGCAGCACCCCCGTTCTTGTTTTAATATCAACGACTCTGATGCGGCCGTCTTTTCCTGGCAGTACATCTTGAATGACGCCTCTCGGCCACGTATTTCTAGAGGAATTGGGGTCGACAACCAGTGCGAGATCTCCCACTTTCAATGGTCTCCGCTCTTCGTTCCACTTCTGCCTGGGTCGCATGTCCGGAAGAACTTCACGAACCCAGCGTCTCCAGTACATATCAGCCAGCCTCTGCGATATGCGCCACTGCTTTCTCAGGTATAAGTCGGAGTCATCGTAGGTACCAAGGACCGGTAAGTTTGAAGCCGCGCCCAGTAAGAAATGGTTGGGTGTCAATGACTCATCAGTGTTGGGTTCCACCGACACATGCGTAAGTGGACGGCTATTCACAATATGCTCCACCTCGGCCATCAATGTGTGCAGTGTCTCGCAACGTGGTGCTCGTTCCTTTAAAATCACTTTCAGTGAACACTTGATGTTCCTGATTAATCTTTCCCACGCCCCTCCCCAGTGAGGACTAGCGGGAGGGATGAAGGTCCATGTTGTGCTCAAACTATAGTTGAGAGCTTCTTTCTTTAATTGTTCCTCGTTTAATTCTAGGATACATTTTCTAAGCTCCGTGTCGGCGCCTTTCAGATTAGTGCCGTTATCTGAATATAGATGTCGCGGCCAGCCTCGCCTCGCCGCCATACGTCGGAGAGCCATGATCAGGGCATCTGTTGTCAGGCTAGAAACAAGCTCAATATGTACCGCCCTTACGGTTAAGCAGGTAAAAATCACGCCGTATACCTTCTCCCTGCGACGGCCAGTAGTTGTCTCCATGGGGCCAAACAGATCAACCCCCGTGAAAGTGAAGGGACGCTGATGATGGGCCATTCGCGCTTCCGGTAAGTCACCCATTCTAGGTGGAAGAGGTTGTGCCCTTTTGATTCTACAGAACATGCATTTTGAAGAAATGTATTTTACCGTTGGTCTTATCCTAATAATCCAATATTTCTGTTTCAGTTCGTTTACAACCATTTCCTGATTCCCGTGGTTAGCCTTTTTGTGATAGTGTTTAACTATGAGGTGAGCAATGTGGCTTCGTCCGTCCAATATTACTGGTTGTTTCATATCTTTCGTTATTGCAGGAGCGGCGTTTATGCGACCGCCCACACGGAGAACGCCATCATCATCAACGAACGGTGATAAGGTAAGCAATTTACTTTTCTTATCTAATGCCCTTTTCTTTTGCAGGTTTTCTATGTCTTCAGGGAAAGATTTCATCTGAGAGTATTTCAGTAGCAACGCTTCTGCTCGTCCCATCATCGCGCCATCGACGTCACCGGTAAGTTTTTACATTTTTCTATGAAAGATAAGACGACACACGTAGACCTCAAGATGCGGAGCCAGGAGGAGAACCTGCTAGGTTCTGGTACAGCCGGTAAACATATGGGCGTAACACGAAGAGTATTTATGCATTCTAGGTCCATGTTACTAACTTCAGGTAACTGTAATTCCGCTTCCAAAGGCCATAAACTTTCGTCCTTGTATAAAAATGATGGTCCGTATAACCACTCATTTTCCAATGTTTCTACTTCGCAAAACTCTCGCGTGGCGGCATCGGCGACATTCATCTTTGTAGGTATGTATCTCCAATCCTTCATCTGTGTGTACTCATCAATCTCGCCGAGTCGATGAGCAATATAGGCTTTATAGGTACGCCTATCGTTGCGAATCCAATGTAATACAGTAGCTGAGTCGCACCACATATATTTCTTTACTGTTTTTATTCTGTGTTCATTAATCAATGTTTCAGTCAATCGTGAACCAATCAATGCCGCTTGTAGTTCCAGGCGCGGCACAGACACGTACTTCACAGGTGCCACACGACATTTACTAGAGACGAACGCGACTCGAACTTGTTTATCATTATCAAGCCACCGCCAGTAAGCGACGGCGCACATCGCTTTAGTCGACGCATCGCAAAATACGTGGAGCTGTAGGTTTGTATAGCCAGAGCGCTCGTAGGTCGCGCTATTCAGTGCACATGCACTCGGACCGTCGGCTTTCTCACTCGCCCTCGCGTCATCGCCCATAGTTGCTGTCTCCGCGCTACGCGTACTTGCCGTAGGCCGCGTAGCAGTCGTAGCGGTGATTCTCGTAGCCGATACGTAATGCCTAGGTAGGCGTATGTTATTTATGTATTTTAATACATCTAGCCATTCTGACCATTTTGTAAATATTTCATTTGGTATCTCATCATCCCAGCTGATACCAGACCTCCATGTGTCTTGTAACATAATTTTTCCTTTTATGGTAAACGGTGATAAAAACCCGAAGACGTCGAATATTGACATTATCACTTTTAACATTTCTCGTTTCGTAGGTTTCTTTTGTCCAGCTACTATGTGGGCTGGTATTCGTTTGAATGAGACGTCGAATCCCAACGTGTCGTCTTTTGGATTCCACATCAGGCCTAGTGTACGTTCGCCGTCGTATTGCTGGCCGACTTTGAACTTCACTTCTGTAGCTCGCAGACTTTCTTGTGGTAAGTTATTTAATACGGCCTGATGGTTACATGTCCAATTTCTGATGTCAAATCCACCTTGACTATGTATGTAAGTAACTTCGTTAACTGTTTTAGTGGCGGTTTTCTCGTCTTCAAAACTATCTATGTAGTCATCCATGTAATGCTGTTTTTGTATGGCTTGCACAGCGCTCGGCATAGACGACTTATAAAGTTCAGCATTTTTGTTTTTTATATATTGCGCAATAAAGGGTGAGCAATTTGCGCCGAATATTAATGAGCTCATGGCGTAAGTGTTGACCTCATGATCAGGTGACTTTCGCCATAAGAAGCGAAGCGTATCTCTGTCTTCTTTGATAATTTTTATTCTTAAAAACATGTCACGGATGTCGCCCGTCACCGCGATTTTGTGTTCTCTGAATCTCAGCATGGTACCATATAACGAAACCAGCAAGTCGGGTCCTTTCAATATGTAATCATTTAGACACGCACCGTTTGATGTTGCGGCGGCGTCAAATACCAATCTCAGTTTCTGTTTGTTGGGGTTATCGACCCCGAAATGCGGTAAGTACCAGGTTCTTTTTGCGTCTTCTTTGGTTTCAATTTGCGAAGCGTAATCATTAGTGAGTAGATGAACAATTCTTTCTTGGTATCGAGTAGCATAGCCATCACTGGACTTCATCTTCTTCTCAACTCCACAGAGTCTTTTCATTGCATTGGTGCGCGAGTCAGGCATAGTGGACTTAGAATCTTTCCACGGTAGTCCAACATACCACCTCCCGTTTATTAATTGAGAGGAGCGTTCCAGGTGTTCCCAAGCTCGGGCGTCGTCTGCGTTTTGTCTAGGTTTATTAGAGACACCTAGTGACTCAAGTGAATAGGACCGGCGTATTTCTTCATGTATGTCTCTTAGGATACGCTCAGTTTCTGATGGCTCACTGTCTTCTTCATTTATGAAAAGTGTGGATTGCAGAGTCGACGTTGCTTTCACGTCAAGCGACGACGCGCGCACGCAGCCATGTATGCACCACCCTAACGGAGTACGCGTGATGTATGGCTCGGTCAATTTGCCTTTTATTATTTCCAACGGTAAGAGCAAATGATAGTTATCTTGCCCTATCAATATTTCTGGTTTACATTGTCCGTCACTTATCACACTTTTTATTTCAGGTCTCAGTTCGTAATCGTTTAAGTTCACTGAAGATTGGTTTTGCACAGGTAAGTTTAGATTTTTAACACTACGCGCTTTTATTGTAAACTTGTTGTTGTTCTCAATGTTAGATAAGTTTAAGTTTATAATCTCACTGTCGCACACTAGTTCGGTACCGTCCCACGCGCCGCACACACGCATAGACTGCTTATAGCCGCGCAGCCCTACGCGCGACGCTAGCTCGTCGCTTATCAATGTCACTGTCGAGCCATCGTCCAGAAGCGCAACACTGCGCGACGTTCCTTTTGGTCCGTGAATTAAGATAGGCACGGTTTTTAACAACACTTTGTTGCATTTGTTTACGTATGTTACGGTTTCCACAGATGTATCAGTCTCTGGCGGTTTACTTTCACTGGTCGACGGCACTTCTACATTGTTTTTATTCACTTTATAGTGTAACAGCCGATGATGTAATTGTCCACAGTTGTCGATATCACACGCGGTAGCGGGGCAAGATTCTTTGTTATGTCGTGACGTCAAACACTTAAAACAGACACCATGACGTTTCACATAGGTCCATCGGTCTTTACGTAATGCCCTTTTAAACTTCTTACAGTCTGGTAATGCGTGATTTTTTAATGGACAAAACCCGCACTTGGTACTTCTGTTTTCATTTTCACTGTGTTTGTTTTCGTTTAACAAAACTGTTTGCGACTTATGTTTATCGTTGTAACTGTTCTTAGAGTTTTGCACATACGATATATTCACTGAGCATTGTGTTATCTTCTGGGCTTCTTCACTTAGGAACTCGGATAATATGACGAGCTTAGGTTTTGTGTTTTCATTGAGAAGCAGATAACAGTAATCAGTCCATTTAGAAATCAATATTGTCGGTAATTTAGACAGCACTGTAGACACTATGTTCATTCCTTTTACATAATCTTCGCAGCCGATGGCAGTCACCGCTGCGACACAGTTTTTAACTTTGATCGAGAAGGAAACAATTTCTTTATGATATTCCTGTGACATTGGGCGTAACTTGCTGATGTCTTGCATTATTTTTGATATTATTAAATCATTATTTCCGAACTGAAGTTGAAGCGTGGACATCACGACGTCAGGAGTGGTGGCGCCGATCAGCAGCGCTGTGACTGCTTCTTTGGCACGTCCGTGGAGACTCTTTCTCAGTCGCCATAAGTTTTCTTGGTCGGTGAAGTGGCAGACTTGAGACGATTCCT
Source organism: Atethmia centrago (assembly GCA_905333075.3). NCBI lineage: Eukaryota > Metazoa > Arthropoda > Insecta > Lepidoptera > Noctuidae > Atethmia > Atethmia centrago. The sequence continues at coordinate 15,130,281 of HG995393.1, forward strand.
CATATGCTAGCTTAAACTGTAGCCACTCGAGCGGGTCTCCATCGTATTTAGGTAAGTCCTTTGGCGTACACAATCGGTTGAGCATTTTCACGTTAGTTTCTGGCTGGTTGGCGTTGGTAGTTGCGGCAGCGGCTAGGTCCTTGAGTGCACACGCCAGCATGTGCATGGTATCTTCAGTGCCACCCCGCATCGCAGTCATCGCTGGCAGCGATCTGTGTTGTTGGGATGTGTTTTCTGTTACAGGTGGTAGTGGGCCGGCGTCCCCCATTTGCTGCAAGATAGCGTCTTGCCGATGTGCCGGGCGCAGCGCGTCGTCGTTACCAATAGTGACACACTGAGTTTTCACCTCCTGACTCGTTTGTAACCACTTTTCCACTCGGGAACCAACTTCACTTTCAGCAGGCTCAATATCTGCCAGTGACTGTGAGCTGTTGCTGTCCAGCTCCGCCAGGTCGACGGCCAGCTTTTTATCTATCAATTCCATTTGTAGCTGCGTTTTTTCTTGTGCAGCTTCGAAAAGCAGCTGCGCCCTCCTCGCCTTCACTGATGTGCTCGCAGAAGGTGATTTTACCATGATGTTTCTGCTGCCAGGTTTTTTACTTGAACTAGACGAAGGATGAGCTGGTTGTTCTTCAGGTTTCACATCACTTGCGATCGCTAATTGCTGTTCGCGCTCCCGTCGCACCGTGCTCCGCGTGCCCACCATCTTGTTTTTCACGGGCGGCGTGCGATACATGCATGCGTTGTGCGTGAATTAGTTGAAGCGAAGCAAATAAACGGATGAAGCTTGGCTAGTGTTTCTGATTGCCGATCCGGCTCGAAGGACCACTGATGTAGAGGGTGGACCAGTAAAAAGAGTACTCAGGCTTAATTTCGTGCAAGCGGGGTGAAGGAGGCGCGTACGTGCTCTCGTTTGATAGCTTTGTAGCCGACTGCATGCGCCGCCGCGCGCGCGGCGGCGTCGCTCTTGGCGCGAGCGGTGAGAACCCCGAGTGCCCCCGCGCCCCTCTAAACGTGTACGCCCCCTTGACCGCGCTCCACTGTTTATTAAAATCAAAATCACAATTTTAGGTACTCGCGTCGCCTACAGACAACATACTAAACCAATACAAATTTTAGCACGAAATAAATGCTTACAATTTCAACAACTTGTGGCTTATTCCGTAACAGGGAGGAAACACAATTTTGAAGTTGGACGTTTAAACGTAGTGCCTTTACTACGAATAGTGACAACGCGCGTCAGGCTATCTTTACCCGGATGTAGCTGTATAATTCTACCATATAACCATTTAGCTGGAGGTAAGTTATCTTCTTTTATTAATACTACATCACCTATTTTATAATCAGGGTTGCGGACATTCCATTTGTGTCTTTGGAAGAAATGTGTTAAATATTCCTGTTTCCATCTACGCCAAAAGTGCTGCACCATACGTTGCACCAATTGCCATCTGCGTAAAGTACTAACTGTAGCGTACTCGTAATTATAGTCGGGTGCCACTACCAATGGATGACCCACTAAAAAGTGGCCAGGAGTTAAAGGTACAGGATCCTCTGGATCGCTACTACCCTGAGACAAGGGCCTAGAATTTAGGCATGCCTCAATTTGAGAAAGAACTGTGGACAGCTCTTCGAACGTCAAAGTGGAGTCACCTACGACGCGCTTCAAATGATGTTTTACACTTTTTACTCCTGCTTCCCACAATCCACCAAAATTTGGAGCGTGGGGAGGAATAAAGTGCCATTCGGTTTGAGAGTTTGCAAGAGCAGCTGCAATGTCTTTAAACATTGAACTCTCTTGCTTAAAAAGTATCTGTAGCTCCTTTGCAGCGCCCACAAAATTGGTGCCATTATCGCTCCAGATATGCCGACAATGACCACGCCTGGAAACGAACCGTTTGAACGCTGCCAGGAAACTCTCAGTTGTCAAGTCCGAAACAGCCTCAATGTGTACTGCGCGCGAGGCCATACATATAAATAAGCAGATGTATCCCTTATACGATCGCTGTCCACGACCTTTAGAGACCCTCATATTAATAGGGCCCGCATAATCGACACCGGAGTTAAGAAACGGTTTACTTGGGGTCACTCTGCAAGCTGGAAGCTCTCCCATCAACTGCTGTTTTGTGGTCGCAGCATATCGAATACAGGGAACACAACGACGTATATGAGCTCGTACAATATTTTTTACCCGACTGATCCAGTACTTGGTGCGTATAAAATTGAGTACCAGTTGCTGTCCTCCATGAAGTCTTTTCATGAGCGTCGGCTACAATTAACTTGGCCAAACTTGAATCATGAGGAATAACAACCGGGTGCTTTGTATCATCAAGTAGTTGTGAATAGCGCAGTCTTCCCCCAACGCGCAATATCTCACATTCATCAATAAACACATTTAATTTATATAATGAACTCGTTTTGTGTAATGAAACTTTATTTTTCAGGGCTATAAATTCTTCATGAAACCATTGCTGTTGGCTTTGCCTGATACATACATCTAAGGCATCACGAATTTCTGAAGCTGACAGGTACGAGTATGCTGTAACTTTAATGCTTTTTGCTTTACGAACTCTTGTTGACTGCAAAAACCTTTTACAGTACGCAACAATCCTCACTAAACGTGTAAGTGATGAATACCTAGATCCACAAATGGCTTCAAACTCAGACACGAGGTTGGCAGTGTGAACCTTAACAGTTTTCTTCTCCTCATTAGTGAGTATTGCGCTAGGTCTAGTATATTCTATATGATCATTTCTTAACCAACATGGTCCTCGTTTCCATAGATCATCATTAAGTAGAACAGCTGAAGAAGCTCCACGGGAAGCGATATCCGCTGGATTGTCCTTGGATTTAACATAGGCCCATTGTGTATTGTCTAGCAAACTAAGGATTTCCGAAGTGCGGTTGGCCACGTAAGGTTTCCAACGACTTGGATGATCATTTAACCAGGCCAAAACAACAGAGGAATCTGTCCAAGCATGGATATTAGCCTTTGGAATGTTCATTACTTCCGCTACTTCGATCAATAGTTTTGCTACTAAAACAGAACCACACAACTCCAGCCGTGGTATGGATATCTGCTTAATAGGAGCTACCTTTGTTTTTGCGGTTATGAGGTGTGAGTGTATTTGCGCAGTAGCATCGATAATGCGACAATACACCACAGCCGCATAAGCTATATTTGACGCATCGCCAAATCCATGCAGCTCTATTGCAATGTCCTCTTCCCTTTTGCCTATCCATCTGGGAATGTGAAAATCCACCAGTTTCTCTAATTCTGATCTGTAATATCTCCACTCTTGTGAGAGATCTGGTGGCAGTTCATCATCCCAGCCTATACCACTAATCCATAGCTTTTGTATGAAGGCCTTCGAGGTTATAATGCACGGCGCTATCCACCCTAACGGATCATAAAGCCGTGATATTTCTGATATGACCGTTCTTTTTGTTTCAGTTGCAGGTGGAGGTGACATCTTTACAGAATAATCAAATTCGTCAGTGTTCCGGTTCCAGGTAAGTCCCAAAATCTTAGTTACCCTATCAGTTTTAATTTCCAAATCTGTACCAGAACTTTCCTTTAACTTTTCCAATAAACACATCCTATTGCTTGTCCATTTTTGCAATTGAAATCCTCCTTTCTCTAATAAACTGTTCATTTCACTATATATTCTTTCTACTTCTGTTTCAGATTGGCAGCCAGTCATCAGATCATCCATATAGAAGTCTGACTTCACCCTTTCAGCAGCCAATGGATACATGTTACCTTCATCGCATGCAACTTGATGCAATGACTTGACAGCCAAATAAGGGGCGCATGACGTGCCAAAAGTGACCGTCAGAAGTCGGAAGTTCTCTATCTCTTTGTTAGGATCTTCTCTCCAGACAATTCTTTGGAAATCCGCATCCGACCGAGCTACTTTGATTTGGTGATACATTTTTATTATATCTGCTGCTAGACAGATCGGATGCTGTCGCCATCTCATGACAATATGTCTCAAGTCTGCCTGAAGAGTGGGGCCTACCATTAAGGTGTCATTTAAGGAAACCCCGTTTGTTCCCTTACATGACGCGTCATAAACCACTCTTACCTTAGTGGTTAGTTTATCTTGTCTAACCACTGCGTGATGGGGCAAATAAACCGCATCACTTTTATTTATTTCAGACTCGTCGATGATTTTCTCCAAATGGCCCAACAATAAATATTCCTTTATCACATCAGTATATTGTTGTTTTAATTCATGATCCCTAACCAACTTCCTTTCTAAACCTAGCAATCTTTTTACAGCTATATTTTTAGAGTGACCGTATTTACAAGGCGGATCTTCTGAACGAAAAGGTAATTTTACGACATAACGCCCATCTTCATCTCTTTCCGTCGTATTTGCGTAAAACTCCTCACAAGCCTGTTCTTCAGGCGTAAGAAGCCTTTTCGTTAAAGCAGGCTCAGAATCTAGTTCCCATAAACGTTTTAACATTTCGTTCTCTTCCATTTGAGTGTACATCGCGATCACAGTATTATGGGAATCCAGAGACCTATCTGCTTTACTAACATGGCCTGATACAATCCAACCTAAATGCGTATCTTGTGCGACCGGAGAGCCCGCGGGGCTCTTGATTAGACCCTCCTTTAAAATACGGCAATATGTTTCAGCTCCTAACAAAATATCGACTTTATTAGGGCAATTGAACTTTGGGTCGGCTAGACATCTACTGTGAATTTCTGGCCAATTCTCGAGTTCAAATTTTGTATTTGGCATAACTGAGGTCAGTGAGCTTAATACATGCGCAGTTACTTTTAGGGTAAAAGAGGGATCATGCAACGATTGTATCATAAGATTAACCACATGTCTAGAGACGATATCGCCATGACCACCTCCTATACCTGTAATAGTAGTCTTCGAGACTACTCTCTTTAAACGAAGCAATTGCGCTGCTGCCTCAGTTATAAAAGATGCTTGTGATCCTTGATCCAACAAAGCTCTCAAAATTTGATAGGACCCATTTTGTGATTCGGCCTTTACTAGAGCCGTGGCTAACAAGACTTGACCCTGTGCTTGTCCATTCACAAAATGAGTTACTATATTTGCACTAACATCATGTACTGGCTCTGAAGTACATTCATGTGGGGTTGCAGGCACCATTGGCGTAGTAGCCCCACTGGCTCCACTAAGGTTCTTAGGATGCAACAACGTATGGTGCTTCCGCTGACATATACGGCATTTTGAAAGAACACGGCAAAATTTGGAAAGGTGGTGACTGCCCAAACAATTAAAACAGACACCCAAAGATCGTGAAATGGCACGACGTTCGTCAATATCTAGTTGACAAAACTTTTTACAATTGGTGAGCTTGTGACTCTCAGAACAATGTGGACATGAAACATTAACAGTACCATGCATTACTTTAGCATGAGATGTAGAATTAATATCGCCTTTTGGTTTATGTTTAGGTTCTACGCATTCTAGGGCTCGAAAACGCGTCTCTAAAAACTCGCAAAACTGTTTAAAGGAGGGTAGATCGTCGGATGATTTACTAACATGCAGTTCCCACTGCTTCCTAGATTCTACGTCCAACTTCAAGCTTACAATATAAACGATAATAACGTCCCACGAACTAACATCAATCCCAATATTGGCAAGTTCGTGCAAACAATCACTTGTAACATCAAGCAAATCTTTAAGTGCCTTCGATGATTCGATTCCAATATTACGTTGGCCAAATAGTCGGTTTAATATACATGTTGACATAAATTTCTTATTATTGAACCTATGTTCCAACATTTCCCAACATTTTTTATAGTTAACATCAGTTATAGGAACATGTCTTATAAGCTGCTCTGCTTCACCTGACAGCTGAGTTTTTAAATAGTGGAGACGTTGCACGTCCTCAAGTTTTTTATTATTGTGGACTAATGATATGAACAAATCTCGGAACGATGACCACTCTGTATATTTTCCACTAAAAGTAGGTAAAACTATTTTTGGCAATCTTACCAGACTGTCAGATGAACCATCACAAACTTCTTTATTGGAACTATTTACTTTTAATTGAGACAAAGCATTTTTTAAGTCAACCTTATACATTAAATATGTTTCATAAACCTTTTCATAAATATCTTCCTGAAAGTATTCATACAACTCTTCACCCTCACATTCGCCTACAATTCCTTCGTATTTTGCAGTAAAATTCCTGAATTGGTTCTCCAACATCTCTAGACGTGTATCCACATAATTGTAATTTATCCGATCTTTCGGAGACTTTTTGAAGTTTATCAAGCCCTTCTCAATCTGTCCTTTGACATCCTTCAACTTTCTCAATTCCTTTTCCATGTTTTTTCCCAAGTGTCAACAAGTGTGAATTTTCTAAGTCCAGTTAAGAGTAATTTTTCTAAGTCCAGTGAAGAGTAATTTTTCTAAGTCCAGTGACGAGTAATTTTTCTAAGTGCCGCTAAGCGTAAAATTTCTAAGTGTTTTGGACACTTGTAAAATCGCTTCAAAATCGGGCATAGATTATACGTCTGGTCGTTTTTATCGAAACTATTCTAAGTCCCTGACCACACTGTATTTTCCCAATTCATGCAATGACTAAGTTCCTTAACTTTGCACTTTTATAATTAACACTTAAATGTACTCACAGTTTTTCTCCACTTATGCACTTCACTACTCACGTGATCCAGTCTAGTTTCAAAGTTATCCTCAGCAAAATAATCCGATAACTAGTTCGTTCACCGACAACTAGCGCCACCTCGTATCAAGTAGCGTAACTAATCTTTGTTACTTGTGTTCTTCCAAAAACGCCCTTCGGCTCGAATGGACCATGTACTTTACGGTACAAGGTGCCTTGGAGCCAGTGATACTTGAATAAAACGCAGTACCTCAGAGCGAGACAACTTTATTCATGGGGATGTCGCTGCGCCCCCGCAAGGGGGCGCGGCAGCGGAACCGGAGCGTCGCTCCCTGGCCGCGGAGGGTATACGGTGGCCCGTAAATACGGACCCCTCATTTTGTGCGCCTATGCGGCGATTTAAAAACTTCGGACGCGTTTTACCGCGTCCGTGTAACTGGTTGCTATGAGTAAATCTGTAGGCACGCCACGACGCTAGTACATTAGCGCCGCTTTCTTCACGACTCCACGGCGGTCAGTCCCCGCCAGGTGAGACCCCCGGTTACCCGGGGGAGGCCCAACGAAGACGACCAGCGACAGTGGAGCCGACTCGACGTTCCTACAGACTAGGTGTATAGTCCCCGCCCGCCCCGCTCTCAGATCTAGCCGATTACGGTCCGGACTAAGGGACGGATGTGTATGTGTGAACGGCATTGTGTTGTGTGTAACACCGTTCAGTGTCTACATGCGTCGCAGCCCGCACCGCGCCCGCATGTGTGAGTTGGCTGCTTGTCTAGTAGTGGGTGTCTGGTTTAATTACGTGACGCGCCTATATTAACTTAGCACGCGCCACGCAATAGATGTGTGTCATCTGTAGAGTTCTATTGAGTCGAGTAAGCCGCGTGTAACCTGGATGCGACTTACTCGAGGCGTCCAGTCCGGTGATGGGGTCACTCGTCCGCTACCAGGTCGCGGGGCAGGGGTCTCGCGTCAGGGGGTCGCGTATGCCAGGGCGCTATCTGCTTGACATGGGGCCAAGCAGACACGTCGGCACGCGCGTACATCCCCTTCGCGAGGCGCCGCACAAACTCATCCAGGCTCTCGATCCCGAGGTCCCGCTGGATGACATCATTCCTCACGAAGCGAGGAGCGTCAACTATGGTCCGCAGCGCAATACTCTGTTGCGCGCGGAGCAACTTCCGGCTCGACTCGCTCGTGAGGGCGAACCAAGCGGGAGCGGCGTACGTCAAGATTGGGCGCACGTACAGTTTGTACACGCCCAGCTTGACGCGCGCCGGGATGCGGGACGAGAGCACAGGTTTGAGCAGGTTGCGGGCGACCCGGCCCTGCGCGGCGACCTTGCGGACATGTGGCCCCATAGTGAGCCGACGGTCGATGGTGACCCCCAGGTATTTGACCCGGGGCGACCAATCGATATCGGCTCCTTGTAGATTCAAGGGTGGCGGGAGGCGCGCTGATCCTGTGACCATCGCCTGCGTCTTACCCACGTTCACCGACAGCCGCCACTTCGACAGCCACTCGGGTAGGAGCTCTAGCGCGCGCTGCATCTTGACCGCCGCGTACTTCGCATTAAGCGATGTAGTAATGTACGCGGCGTCGTCGGCATACAGCGCGAGCATCGCGTCGGAAGTGGTGGGGATGTCGTCGGTGTAACATGAGTAACACGTCGGCGACACACAGCTGCCCTGCGGCACGCCCGCCAACACTGGGCGCGCGCTAGACAGCGCGCCGTCGACCACCACCCTAAAGGTCCTATTTGAGAGAAAACTGGAGACCACCTTAATAACGCGACGGGGCGCGTCTGAGGTGGCCATCTTGTATATGAGGCCGTCGTGCCACACACGGTCGAAGGCCTTCTCCATGTCGAGGAATACTGCCACCGAGTATTCCTTCTTGTTGAGCGCGGCTGCGAGGTGGTGCAGTACCCTCGACAGCTGGAGCGTCGTGCTATGCTCCGCCCTGAACCCAAACTGCTCAGGGCGCGGGGCGACATGTGGTTGGAGATGTCGCAGCAGGAGTGCTTCAAACACCTTGGAGACAGTCGGCAGTAGCGTAATGGGCCGATAGCTCTCCGGCTTCAGGATGTTTTTCCCCGCCTTGGGCAGCATGATGACGCGCCCTTCCTTCCACGAGGCCGGAAAGGCCCCCGTGCGCAGTATCGCCGTATACAGGCGCGCCAGTGCCGCTACCATTCGGAACGGCAAGTGGCGCAGCACTGCGTTGGTGATACCGTCAGCACCGGGGGCCTTCCTCGGTTTCGTTCTCAGGATGGCGCGTCTGACTGCGCCCGGCGAGAAAAAGATAGGATCCTCATCGGGAGCTATCGGCGTGCCGAAATAGTCCCCGAGGTGTCTCTCGACTGCTGCGACATGTTCGGTGTCGTCGGTCGGGTTAGGGCGGAACTGACGCTCCAGGTGTTCGGCGAAGACCTCCGCCCGGTCCTCCGCTATATACTTAAGCGCCCCGTCGCTGTTTAATAAAGGGCGCACCGGAGCTGGGGTATTTGAGAGCTGCCTACAAAGTTTGTGTATCGACGGCCAGCTATCTCTAGCGGCGTCGATACGGTCCTCCCAGCCCGCGGAGGTGAGCGCCTGCAACTCGGCCTTCACCCTCTCCGCGAGACGATTTAATTCCCTCTTTATGGTAGGGCATCTTAGTTGCTGCCACTGCTTGCGAAGGCGCCTCTTCGCGGCGATCATCGCATGTAGATGCGTCGGCAGGGGCGGCAATAACACTCTCCCCTGCGGCTGCGTCGTAGTCGCCGCTTGCAAGGCGCTTTGTATGCAAGCAGTGACGTCACAGGCCATCTGGTCCACGTCCGCGGAGGTAACAATAGGCCGAGTGGGCGTGGTGGTCTCCAGCTCTTCCTCAAACCTTGTCCAATCCGTGACATGACGTGGCGCTATGGGCTTCAATCGGGTCGGCACACCCGATAGGACGACGAGTACCGGTTGATGGTCCGACTGTAACTCGTCGTCTATCACTTCTTGTGTGATCTGGCAGTGTAGCCCTCGGTGGACTACGATGTCCAGCACATCGGGAATATGGTGGGACACGTCCGGGTAATGTGTCGGCATCTCCGGACCGGACACCGTATAGCCGAAGGCTTCCGCGTCCGCGAAGAGCCGTCTCCCCTCGGTGTTCGTAGCTAAACTGTTCCACGCTGGGTGCTTACTGTTGAAGTCACCGGCGAGGATGGTCGCCTGCTGTCCGTCGCCTATAAGCGCCCTCAGCTCCCGTAGGTCGATATGAGCCACGGGCGGCTTATAAGCGGCATACACGTTTATATCCTCGCCGGCTATATGTAGCTGTACACCCAGCGCGTAAAAAGTGTTGAGTGTCGACGAGGGGAGCTCTTGATGGACGACTCTTCGCCTCACAATGACCGCCAGACCACGGTAGCGGATGTTGTGGGCCGACCTTTCATCCTTCCTATAAACGAGGTAACCTGGGAACCTAACCCTATCTTCGGGTCCCAGGAGCGTCTCGCTTATGAGCGCCACGTCTATGTCTTGTTCCCTCAGGAGATGGCGGAGGGGGGCGACCTTTCCCTTGAGGCCGCGGGCATTCCAATGTATCACCCTTAACGACCTAGCCATGGTACAATGTTAGTAACGCGGCCAGGCCGTCAAGGATGATAGTCTCCACGTCTTGACCCTGCCTGATGGCCTTTATCAGGTCCATCAAAAGCTTGATCGCGCAGGCTGTGAAATCTTTTTTCGTGCTAATTGTTGTTGCAGGCGTACCGGCGCTAGAGGCGCCACTGTACGTCAGCGGCGTTTTGATTGGCCGCTTAGATTTTTGTTCTGCGACTTGCCGCTGAGGTACAGTGGCGCTAGTCGCAGCGGTGGCGTCGCCCCGCGGATGACGGGCGAACTTTTTATTTTGCGAAGTTAGCCGCTGCGCTATGCCGGCGCCTGCGGACACTTCTTGTCCTCCATGGGTCACAGCCCGCGCCTGCTCTGTGGCAGGGTCGGCCTCGGGACCCTCTTCCTGGGTCGTCGCGGGGGTTTTGGGTTTCCTACCCTTACCCTTCCCCCCGCGTTTGTGCTTCCTCCGCCCCGAGGAGGCGGCAAGGGGGATTGTCCTTTGTGAGGGCCCATTGGCCGCCGCCATTAGCGTCGTGCCCTGGGCCTCTGGCTCCACATTCTGTGGCCGTTCTGCGGCCGTGTGTGGCCGGCGTGTGGCCGTAGTGGCGACGGTCCCCGCCCGCCTATTTTTAATTTCGGCTTGGAAGACGGGGCACTTTATATTACACGCGGGGTGCGGGCCACCACAGTTTATGCAGGTGGCCGGCTCCTCGCGTGGGCGCGGGCAGTCGCGCGCCGCGTGTTCGCCTCCGCATCTCACGCAGGCGAGCGGGCGGTGACACTGGTGCGAGCTGTGTCTAAATCGCTGGCACCGGTGGCACTGGGCGGGCCCTTTTTTACCCCTCCATGCCTCTATCTTGACACCACGCATAAACATGAATACTGTGGTGTCATAGATAGCCCGGACGTCTGGGGTCTTCTTTAGGATGGCGTGAAACACGCAGCCGGGTCTTCCCTGTGCGCCCTTAATATGGCGCACATACTCCGGCTGGTATCCCAGCGCCCGGAGTTCCTCCTCGATCTCCTGGGGTTCCGTGTCAGCCGGTAGTCCCCTTATGGCGATCTTCAAACTTCTTTCCGCTGGCAGCGAATAGGCGAACCACGAGACGCCGCTGTCCTTCTCCAGGCCAGTCAGGTAGCGCTGGACCAACCTGTTCTCGTCCTCGGTGTCAGGCGTGAAGCGGACTCCACGCCCGTAGGGACGAGCGTTTGGAGGCCGGCCCAGCTTGGCGCTGATGGCCCGGAAGTGGGCGGCCCAGTTGGGCAGCCTTTCCACTACCAGCGGTGGGTATCTTAGTTTTTTCCCCTTTTTTTTGTCGCTCGCTGTCGGCGCCGTGGGGGCGCCGGGGGCGGCGGCAACGGGGGGGGCAGTAGATGCCATAAGGGGAGCAGGGGGTGTGGTACTTACCCCTGTGGGTGACTTCGGCGGTGACTGGCGCACCGCGTCGGAGAAGGTGGGCGATGTCGGCGCACCTCGACCCCGCGACGCGCTTACGCGCTGTGGTCGCGGCGGGTCGAGGCAGTACCTCTTCGGCTCCTCCGACACGGCGTCGCCGGAGCTTCTTCTCCGCCGCTGGGGTCTGGCCTCGAGAGTAAACTCATAATCGAAGCCCAGCGGCGGTATTGGTGACGCCGGCGACATGGGCGCGACGTCGTCATTTCCTCCCACGTAGGGCCGCTGGCCGGATCGCGGGGTCGTGTCCGAGGACACGTCGCCGCGACCGGAGGCGGCCGAGCCCGCAGACGCCAGCGACACGCTCGACCCCACACGGGAGGAGCATGCCGACAGCATCGCGGGTGAGTCGTACGCGGAGGTGCGGGGGGGCGCCGGCGAGGCGGGCACCCCTGACATCATTTGAACCGGCCGAGAAGATGGGCCGGCACTAGCTGGCCGCTCCTGCTCAGCCATTACCGGTCCCGCCAGCGAGCGGCTGGGGCCGGCGCTGGCGAGGCTTGGAGCTGGCACAGCTTGCGTCTTCTTATGTTGCGTCTGGGCCTCCGCAGCCCCGGAGGGCGCGGGTGGCGACGCAAACCGCGGCGGAGGCGCGGTGGTGCGGGTGGGGGGCGCGCGAGGGCGCGCGGAAGGCGCGGTCGGGCGCGCCGGTGGTGCGGCGACATGCCGCGCCCGCGGCGCCTCAGCGCGCGCAGTGGGCGCAGCTGAGCGCGCGGGCGCGGGTACATGCGCCGGCGTCGCCGGGGCACGCGCCAGCGGCGCGCGGCCCGGTGGATTTCCGATTTGTTCCGGTACCTGAATTGGTACCGGACGGAACGCTGCGGGGCGGATAGACACCGCGTGCTGCCGGCTCGACGAAGGCGCCGGCGCAACGCGCGCAGGCGCCGGTGTCGTCGGTGGGCCGGCAGCTACCGCGGTACCCGTTCCCCCTCCTCTTCTTTCTTCTTTTGGCTTCCTGGTGGACGGAGGCCTGGCCGGCGGTGCACCGGACGACCCGGACGACGCGTCACCAATGTTAGGGAGCGACGTCGCCCGGTCCAGCGCCGGACGGTCCTCCGGCGACCCGGCATCGCGGCCCAGGGAGCCGCGCTTGCCGGGTTTCGGCATGATACGGGGCGTGGCCTCCGCGACCGCTACGGTGGGGCTCCACCGGGCGGCACGGCAGGCTCCCCCTGTGTCCGCACAGGTACTTTTTCGGTATCCTGTGCCCACACAGAGGAAACTAAAAACTTTATGGCGGTCCGCGCGGGTTAAAAACAGTACTAGTTTTACTAGGATAATGCTCCTTAGGCCACGAGCTAATCCACAACTTTATTTTATTAATCTTGAGCCTACTATACCTTGCCGTGTAACGAAACCATACCGAGAGTTAATTCGATCCCAACGCCATCTATCGAGCTAGCTGGTAGTTTTTGTAACTAAATATTGATTAAGTTTGTGGGATAACGTTGAGATCGATCACACATTTATTATTATTATTTTTGCATTGAACAATTACTGTTTTACGTATATCAATGTGGGCGCAAATGGAAGTGCTTCGGATGGTGGTATTTTCAAAAACTGTTCCATTTTTACTGAATTAGAAAATGGCAGTTTTATTCCAGAAGATGGAGTGATTGTGGCTGATGCAGCATTTCCACTAAAAACATACTTAATGAATCCTGGGGCTAATTTAACTTTTGAACAAAAAATATATAATTACAGGCTGTCCCGTGCTAGACGCATTGTAGAAAACGCTTTTGGAATATTAGTAAGTCGATTCAGAATTTTCGAAAAAGCTATTTCAACTAAGTTACATACTGTGGATCACATTGTGTATGCAGCTTGCTCTCTACACAATTGGTTGAGAAAAAAGTCAAGCAATTATATGACTACTTCTTGTGTAGACCATGACGATCACAACGACCATCATTTGATTAATGGAACATGGAGATCCGAAATAACCTCACAACTCAGCAACACATGCCAGGGAAAAAAGAACTCAATTTACTAATTATTTTGTGAACGAAGGAAAAGTACCATGGCAAAATCATATGATACGTTGATAAATTTGTGTGTTTTAACAAATAATATGCTACTAAAATAAAAATAAATAAAAATCTTAAAATAAATACCTGTGTTTTACGCTTCACCATCACATTTTTAATAAATGAATTGAATTCGGCGAACCATTTCACTTTAGGTTGGTAAACATTGCCACTAGCACCAGATGTGGATGATTTCTTAATCTTGTCTAGTTCAAGGTAGTATGTCGAACGAATGCTTTTTATTTTGTTTTTCACATCTTCCGGTGTGAATCCTTCAATTTCCATACCAATGCACAGATTTTGCAAAGCAGTTTGGCGCATAGGTTTGTTTTTATAATGTTCTGATGTTATATCCCATAAACACGGATTTTCTCTGTATATAGTGACAAACTTTACAGTTTCGTGTTCAGATAACTTCTTCACCATTGTTAAATCCTTTTTCTTTGCAAAAAAGTCCGCAAAAACAACCAACACGTGTGTACTTCGTCAGCACTGGAATGGCACTGGATTGGCCGTCTACATTATTCCAGTTGCACTGGATTGGTCGCACTGGATTCAAAAGTAGACCGCGAATCCAGTTACTGGACTGGAATGCTTACTGGATTCAGTTCATTCCAGTGCCGGTTTACATTTTTCCAGTAAGCAATCCAGTACTGGACTAGATCGCTGGACTGGAATAATGTAAACCGGGCATTTACCATAGGCCAAAATAGAGGTGACAAAATGCGTTCGACACAGATTATATTCAAAATAGTCGAATAAAGAACAATAAATTTGTCAAATCCATGATTTTTGTATCTGTCGTAACTTCAACAGACAAAAGTAAAATATTTTATTGAAAAATTCGTATTTGATTTTATTATTAAATAAAGTTTATTTCAATGTGTTTGCGATGGTAGCAATGAAAATAATAAGCTCCATTAAATAGAATACAAGTGCCTCAAGCTGACCATGTGAAAGACCTTGGTATAAACCTCGACAGACGTCTTCCTTGGAAAAACACATTTTCACTAAGAAAGTTCTACTGGTCACTATTTGACCTGGAAAATAAAACAAAGCTATAATCGAGCCATTATCCCTATGGCATTCAGCTATGGGGGACAGCATCATACTCTAATATAGAGATAACACAGCGATTTCAGACCAAGCTTCTAAGAACAATCACAAACGCCCCATTGTTGTACCAAATGAAGCTCTACACCATGATATAAAAATACCGACAGTAAAGAGGAAATAAAAAGCTATCTCAAGTCGTATAACGAAAGAATTACTCGGTACCCATACATCCAGGCTAACAACCTAATGGATAAAAAAGGAATACACAGGCTAAAACACAAAATTCCACAGGATTTCATCGGACAAACTTAGCTTGTTGTTTCATAACTGTGTTTTTTTTTTTTTTTTTTTTAGGGTGGGAAATCATCAAATAACTTCTCCCGCTCTGGGCGGAGCGGGAGGGTGTGTCAGACTCTTACTGACTAAAACCCACCCGTATTCCTAATACATAGTGGCAGATTGTAAGAAAAAGGTGACATAAAGAAATTGTCCAACATGAAAGGTATTTATCTCTGATTCTATATCTACTTACTAGAACTGTCTTACTTAATGTAAAGTGACCAAATAAAGTTAAAGCAGTAGCTGATAATAGCTATGTATTTTCACGTCCTTTTAAGAGCTTGTTCACACAAATATACCATTTAGAAATATATGTAGGTACTAATGTATATTTTATATTACTTCCTATTGCTTTTGCACCAGGGTTTCAGTGTTTTTTAATAACAAATTATACTTGTTTACAGGTACGAGTTTGACTGCTGCTATGAAAGCCACACCAAGCACCAATACTATTTAACCTCGCAAAGACAGCGAGGGAGGAGACCATTCTATGTGAAAAAGATGAGGAATGAGGGTGGCATGAGAAAAGAATGGCACCCATGTCTTTATAGGAAGAATATAGGAAACAAAAACTTAATGAATAAACAAAAATGTAGCTTTATTATTTATAAAAATATATTGTTTTCTAGAAAAATGTCTTGTTATTTGTGTGTAACCACCACAACGTGGCTTTAATCCTGCTGTTCTGTTGAGCTGGCGTCATAACTCATAATATGGGTACATGGGATAACACATTGGATAATCACTATCTCTGATGAGCTTTTTCACTAACTCATTCCATTCAAACCTGAGCGCCTACTGAGACTCCTCCTGAGCTTTCTCTATAAATCCGGTTTATCGTTCAGTAAAGTCTCCGGTATTCTCGTCGCCGTAGGAAAGCCCTATCAAAGACATCTTGTTCGTCTGTCCCAATCTAGGGAGTAAGTATAAAAATCGTTTTTCAGCCATTTGGAATGGGTTGGAACGGTCTTGCAATGTTTCCAACTGATAGTTGAACTCTAATAACTGAACACTTTCTTGATAGTTAAAAAAAAATAGTTTCTTATTTCACAGAATCTGGAAATGGATTTATCCATTTGTTTTCCAAATTATACACATACACACACGTACATAAACTCACGCCTTCTTCCCATGGGGGTAGGCAGAAACTATAGAATGCCACCTGCTACACTCCTTACATACTCCTACTGCTTCGTTTACGTTCATACATTTAAGTTTGGTCATACACCCACGCCGCCGGTTGCGAGTACTACGCACCTGACCTTTTTGACAAACATCATTATTGAGGTCACTTTAAGTCTTTCTGGGGCGTCCCCTCCTGGCGTTTCCACTCACATCTGCCTTGTAAATACCTTTTGTTCATTCATCCTCTCAACATGACCAAACCATCTAAGCATACTTTTTCAATTTTTGTCACTACATCTTCCTTTAAACCGCATCGTTGCCTTATCACATCAATTTTCAGCCTATCATTTATAGTCACACCACACATGCTTCTCAAGGAACGCATTTCCACAGCATTTACTCTACTTTCATGCTTTTTCCAAATTATAACTAAGTCATTAGATGTTCAGTACAAAAATACCTCTAAGTTATCACGAATGAATTTCTAATATCAATAATTTTATTTCTTTCTGCCGCATCGACAACAGCTGCAATCACATAAGCGTCCTTACTGATCTAAGATCTTCCAAACTCACAAGCATCCAAACTTTCAAGAAATCTAAGAGAAATATGGTTTGTAAATTTTAGTTCATGACAACTAATTTTATTCCACACCTTTTTAATCGCGATTAAAAATAATCTGATTTAGTTTGAAAATTACAATTTTAGGTGAAAAACGTCAAATTCAGAATAGCATAATTGCCATTTTCACTAAATTGAATAACTAAAATGACATTAGTGCTGTCAAACTATAATATAGTTGATTTATGTCACTTTAGTTAATTTCAGAATGGGAAACGTCGTCTGACAGGAATAAACGAAATTTTGGTGATTTTTGGTCTAGTTTAGAGAAATTTGTGACAAGAGAATCGGCACCAGTATCTGTGCAATAAAAGTTAGTTGATTCCAAACTACCATTGTTTTAATAGGTATGAGCTTGAGAGGAATCACTTCCACACACTGATATAAGAAATTATGAGAATAAATGGCTGTTCAGGAATACCTCACCTCATAATCCTTATTCATCATCTGAGCGAACAGCTCTTCAGCTTCCAGACATTGTCTCAGTAATTGGTAGCATTGCTTAAGTTTAGCGCAGCAGAAGAAACAAGCAAGAATCGGTCTACTGTCTTCAGTTACAAACTGCAACAAAATTTGTCTTACACTATTTTGTGAAAATACGTTTAACTAATATATAGTAATGCGGTCCAAGCTACCAGTTGGTTGTCCTTAACCTTTTGACCGCCACAGTTCTGTATCGACATGTGTCGGTCGACAGACCAAAATGTGCCCAGCACGCCATGGTCACGACTACATGACAGATTTTAAGGTATAATTCGTAGCTTGGCGCGTTTTTGCTTTTTTGACGTGGCGGTCAATAGGTTCATGCTTTCTGTGCACATCTTACTAAGAAGGCTTGAGAATAGATCACCACTCTTGCTCAAGGCAGACTCTAGAATTAATATAAGTAAATATTTATGGTAATTCCAGCTTTCCTCACTCATGTTTTCTTTCAATAATGTCATCTTCGTGTAGAAGAGGCATTTTAAACCTAATAGGAAATTTACATAACTCTTTATACAAAATATCAACTTACGGGAATGTCAGTCAGCTTAACATATAGTTCATGCCAATTTCTGTTGATCACTACAAACATGCGAACATTCTCCGCTAAACATATCCTACACATAGGCAGTTTTTCCATCTTTTAACTCAAAAAGTACTAGTAACTTTACATCAATGTAAATTGTAGAAAAACAGTTGCGATGCGTACAATATTAGTGACTTGTTTCAAACTATTAGGTACGTCTATGGCAGTAACCGGAGAGAGCTAAACTTATATCTCTAAGTAGGTAGTCCAGGTAATTCATTGGAATTTGTTTATTAGTTCCATAACACCATCTACTACTTATAAACCGGCAGTTCTTTATTTTGATATTCCTTCACAAAAAATCAAATTATTTTACACAGAAATTTCGAAAATAAGCTACTACTCGCTACTCGCTTGACATCTGTTGACATCACAGATTAATAATATTATGTATGTAGCAAGCTAGGACTGTAGATAAAATATCGACATATCGATATATCGATATAATGCCCAAAAAATATAAGTAAGATGTTTCTTAAGGATTATCGAAACATCGATATTTATTACTTATATTTTTTTGGGCGTGATATCGATATTTCAATATTGAAATATAGGTATCGACAGTCCATTTTTTTTTTTTAATAATTCATTATCTTTAATTTTTTCTCGTTAATTATTTAACTACAACATCATCGTAAACTTAAGTTAAAGACGACCAACTTAAATTTGCAGTTGGAGAATTGACCGTGGTATGTATCGATGTATGGGAGAATAAGTTTTTCAACTACAATGTTAATTTGTTTTTGGAAGAAATTCGTCTCAAGTAATCCCAACTGCGGAACCCTTCATTGTGCGTAGTCCGACACGCACTAAGCTGGTTTTCTTTTAATAAACCCGTTACAACCTCCGAAATTAAAATATACAGATATATCGAAATTCAGATATTTTGTTTAAATAATAACAGCCCTATAGCAAGCTACTTGACATTGACAGATAAATTGTTCTAGTTTTTTTCTTGGAATTTATTGGTTTGGCTACTGAGGCGTTTAAGTCGAACTTGTCTCTTTTAAGATTTATAATTAGTTTTGTGAGTCACTCAGACTATTATTTTACATAGATTGTTTTCACTGTAATTTTATTGTTATTTTTTTAATTTTTGTCATAGGTTTTCAAGTAGCGGTCTACACAAAAATATTCACTTTTTTATTAGCCAACACTTATCTGTCAATTATTCTTATCATTGAGATAGGAAAAACATGGAAGCGCCGCGTTATTCTATAGATACATTTGCTTACACAAATATGAGTGAAATACGATCCAGAATGTGAAAAATCGTTTTGTCTCATTCCTTCTAATAAAATAATCGTATTTGATAAAAGAGACAACAATATTTAAGTAGTTGCTCATTATGGTAACATTTCGTCGTGACGTAGTGACAGTTGTAGAAAAGTGGCATACCTATCAGCCATTTTATGCGACAAGTTTCGTGGTAGCTTTGCTGTCAAATGGTTGTTTACTCTTTGTATTATTGAGATTTGCGAGAAAATTACGAGGAGTTTACCTTTAAAACTGCATGTAAATGTTAGAAAACAGCAATTCACATGCCTGTGTGTTGTATAGTGAAGTGTAGTGGAAGAAAGAATGAGAATCAACCTCGATTATCTTTACACAGGTTAGTAGCCGGTTTTCATGCAATAGTACATACAATAATACACATTCCATGAAAAAAATTTTACGGGATCATGAATTTATTGCTAAAGTACTGATATTTGCGATCATTTTCCTATACACCAGACCTTTTTAGTATTTATTACCTATTTCATTCGTTTGTTTACAATAATATGTCATAGTGGAATAGTGTTGTACCGATGCGAGGCGACGCCGTACCGTAATAGTTTCGGTAATTAGTTCCTCCGCTGAGACGATATCGGTTAAAATCTGCGATGTTAACAGAAATTATTCTGCTTGTCTTAATCGGTCCGAGTGACCTTGTTAGGTGCGGTCCGTGGTTTACAGCACTCTGTGGGAATATTTAGTTTGGTGGGTAAATTTAGTTTAGTTTGTGAACAAGAGAATCGGTACCATTAGCAGCTCTAACCAAAATGAATTATTGATAAAAATATTTGCCTTTTTTATAGCTTTCCTAAAAATAAAGGATTAAAGAAAAAGTGGCTAGAGGCTATTGGTGAAGAAAATATTAATCCCCGAAATAAAGAATGGTACCTACATGTGTCCACTTCACTTCGAAGAAAGCTGTTTCAATAGAACACTTGGTGTAATGAGATTACATAATATCTCTGTTCCCATAATATTTTCGGTAAGTGTGTATTAAAATGATTGATTAATAATAGTCCATCTATTTAAATGTCTATGTATAAAATGCACGCGCGGTTGACATATGTCACCCAGGTTGTATTATTGTTCAATATTTTTTGTAATATTGAACTGTGCTGTCCTCTAAGTTATTCCTCGAATATGAACCACCCTTCTCGTCAGTACGTCCCTGTGGAGGTCGACACAAAATTCGTAGGTAACGCATGTCACTCGCGCGAGCTCTCAAGGAAATTTTTAAATATCGCAGGTGTAATACACCTCACGTAAGTTGTATTAAACTTCTTTTTTTGTCTTTTTTATAATATAATATAATATAAGTAATTTACTGATTTAGACAAAATTGAGTCATTGTAATTTTATTGACGAAGTTTAAGTTTGTAGTTATCAAAAATTAATTATAATTTCTTAAAGTGTTTGAGAATATTGTACGTTTGTGTTGTTGCTGATGACTGTACTTGGGTAAAAAGTCGGAGGAACAAACAAAAGTGAATTTCGAGTATCCACCCCGTTTGGGGGGTATATGTGAACACGCGTTTCCGAACATCTACCCTAGGGTGGCTGTTTTAGGGTGGATACACGGAATAACCGGTTACAAATTAAAAACCAGTTTTGTTATTTTTCTCCCATTTATAGGGTTCCGTTGTCAACAAGGAATCATATTATGAGAAATGATTTTGAACTGTATACCAATCTTTTCAGCGAAGCCGGGGGACCTGTAAAGAACTGTTCCAAGGAACCGTCCCGCGACTTTGCTGAAAAATTTGGCTAGTTTATAATTTTTTAGTTCAATTTTAGTAATTAATTTTTTGTTAAGGCAGGCATGTTATTTTTTTAAATTATTTATTTTTATTTTATACCTTTTTGTTAGATCGCCGTACTCTTTTGTAGGGCAATCTTACTATTGAAAGTTCGTGGGGATCACCCTGATTAGGATAGATTTATTGGATGCACAGATTACTAATATGTAGCAAGCTAATTGGATGGAATCAAACACGGCAAATGCGACATGACGGGAACTTTTATTATTTGACAGATGTCACAGATAGACCACAAACTACACAGTACATTTTGACACAGCATTACTGGTACTTTTTTATGAATATGCCACAGGCTGACTTATAACATTAGATGGTTACAGAGCAAATATTATGTTCCTTTACATTCGGACTTCGGGGAGGGAAAATATTCAAATGCGATTTTTTCTGATAATGATTCTTCAATACGTCTAGTGCCACACACTTTACTGTGTCAAAAACTGGAACTAATGAATGTTGCCACTTAATTTTTAACACTTACCTAGTCTATATTATTTTATTAAATTGTGTAATGATTTTAATACCTTGAGTACACTAATTCCATGCTATTATAACACGTACTAATTCCATGCTCAAGCTGTCACCTCGTGTACACACTTCGTCGCTTTTCAAGTTGAAGATGTTACAAATCAAAAACACTGCTTCTTTTGTCCTTGTGTTTCGCTGTTGGTTTCTCTATTTAGCTCAGCAAGGTAAATTATATTGCCTGATCATAAAAATTGCGCGTTTCTAACGTCCACTAACGAATGTGACTTATTGACAAGAGCGATGCAACCATTCATCCTCGACGCTCGCTTATATTAGGACATAAATTCTGACATCGAGCGAATACGCGATCCTGATTCGCACGACGAACGCTTTATAGGAGGACGGAGTCTTAGACCACTTGAGAGAGATACCTGAGATACAGGTTTATTCTTAGTTCAGTTAGAATCTACATATTATTTACCAAACTCTTAATAATTTCACAATTTAAATTACATTAAAAAAAACTTTTTTTTTACACTTTGCTTAAAAGTCCTTTGTAGCAGGCCATTAAAATCCCCAAAAAAATAATTTCTGTCAATGTCAATTGTCAGTAAGCTGTCAAGTAGCTTTTCATTCTTATTTCATGGCGTTTGTTTTGCACAGTGTTTTATTGTGAAGTATTACTGAATATTATCGAAATAAATGTGAACTACCGGACTAAGTAGTAGATGGCGTTATGGTACTAATAAATTAATTCCTATGAACTACCTGGACTGTCTGGCCTACCTTTGAGATATGTAATAAGTTGAACTGTCTCCGGCTGCTGCCCTCACAAAGGAAGTGTTTACTAACTTTTATTCGCAAATGTTGGTTCGAAGAACCTGTAATAAACGCAATAGTGTTTTTTCTATACTATAAATAAGTTGAACTAAAGAATAACAGATATTTAAAAGATGGAAAAACTGCCAATGTGTAGGATATGTTTAGTGGGGAATGCTCACATGTTCGTAGTGGTCAACAGGAACTTGCATAACCTTTATGAGAAGCTGACTGATATTCCAGTAAGTTGAATTTTTCATAAGAATTAAATAAATTATCTGTTAGGTTTCAAATGCCTATCATACACAAAGATAAAAAGCGGGATGCGAGGAAAGCTGGTCTTACAATAAAAATGTACTTATATTAAGTCACTAATCTGCCTTGAGCAAGTTGATCAATGCTCATGCCTTCTCTATAAGATGCGCGCATAAAGCATTAAGGACCATCAACTGCTGGCTTGGACCAGATTACTATACATATATTAGTAAGATTGACTACTTTCACAAAACAGAGTAAGACAAATTTTGTTGCAGTTTGTAACTGAAGACAGAAGACCGATTCTTGCTTGTTTCTTCTGCTGTGCTAAACTAAAGCAATGCTACCGATTACTGAGACAATGCCTGGAAGCTGAAGAGCTGTTTGCTCAGATGATGAATGAGGATTGTGAGGTGAGGCATTCCTCAACAGCCATTTATTTTCATAATTTCTAATTCAGTATAATGTGGAAGCGTTTTCTCTCAAGCTCATACCTATTGTGTCTGGATTTCACGCCAGCTGTACCATCAAGTGTTGGATATTGATATGTATATTGTATGCTGTTGTCAAATGTAGGTGTTTACAATTATTACATGTTTAATACTCCACATATTACTGACAACTTCTGTCTGAAATTTGTTTGTGGCAGTGCGATAATGGTCCTCTCTCATGTCAGCTTGAGCTATGCAACAATAGTTTACGCAGTGGTCAGATTGTGGCCGTGTGTCCAGGGTATATTGGAACTACCTAAGTGTCCTCGCTTGTGGAGGCTCTTTTGAGTTACTTTAGTATAAGGAAAAAAGGGTTATGCCCATGGGATTGTGATCACCAGCAATTTTAATAATACTATAATAATATTTTTACAGCCCAATCCTTTAATAAACCAAGGCCACTTAGAGTTTTGCAGTGGGTTTATTAAATCTCCAATAGAGCACATAAGTATAGTTGATGAATGTCAAACAGAAAGCATTGCTATCAAAGAAGAATTACTAAGAGAGGAATGTCAAAGTGATGGTATGTTTTTAAGAACATTAATATTATTATCAATAAATAATATCTTAAAATAAATGAATGATAAAATCTATTTATTTTGTAGTGATCAAAAAATGTTTTGAACTATTTCAAAGTTTTGTCAATTCAACTTAATGGTGACATTATGTTGTGAAATAAAACAAATATTAGTAATACTCTTCACTGTTTTTGTTTACTTACAGAGTTAGAACTGGAAATATTAGACAATAGCTGCCTAGATTTAGCAGATATACCACCACACCATTCTGAATCAGATTTAGAAGATGATGTGCCTTTAACAGAGCTTAAAACTAAAAAAGGATCTAAGAAAAAACGAAGAGCCAGGGAGACGAAAAGTAAGTATTAGTTAGTTAATGTATAGGTAAGGAAACAGGCTGGTGGTTCACCTGATAGGAACTGGAACTGGTTAGCGTTACCTAAAGGGTGTGCCTGTTTATATGTACAACTGTACAATGTTGAATTCTATCAATAGGACTATATCTCATAGAGTCAAATGATAAAATAGGACCATCATAGTTAAATAAATAAACTGTTAATTTCTGATAACAATAACAAAACCATGGCTAGCAAGACAACCAGTACAAGCAGCACTCATTCATGAGCATAACTCTTGTGCCCCGACGCTACTGCAAGCAGTAACAACTAGAGAGCTTGACAAGCTTGCTGGCAGTTGCTCAGACAACAATAATAAATACACCACGATTGCGGGAGCAAATCCACATGACACTTTAAAATGCCCCAACATACTACTTCATTCGACTGAAGCAGTATGTAGAAAGAATGTTGATAGAATGTTGTGTGTTATTACACACAACATTCTTTCAACATTCATTCTTACTAATTCACAATCTCACAAGGTCAAGAGCAAACCCATCACAAATTAAAAAAAAAAAAAAAAAAAAAAAAAAAAACACATCCTCATAGAAGTGTCAAGTGCACAGTCGTCCAAGCGTCATGTCATCAGTGTCGCATATATACCTCCTAGAATGGCTACCTCTGTATATGAGCAATATTTTGAAGTCTTACCGCTGGTTCTGGGTCACCTTAGTGTTGACTGTTTTTACATAATAAGTGACTATAATCCCCCAGAAATAACTTGCATCACACTGGGCCCAGCTGGACCTCTTATCGGCAGTGGGCTGGGCACAGGTGCTTTCATAACTTGTAGCCAGTTAAATAACTTAATGTCATTACTTGGTGCCTTGCAATATAATGCAGTGGCAAATACTAATGGCAAAATTCTTGACCTTACTTATATCCAACCACCATTGTAAGGTACGGCTGCATTATTTCCTCTGTTTCCGATCGACACGCATCACCCTTATATCTGTGACATAAGTCCAAAGACTATAATAACTTTATAGGACGTAGTCTAAATGTAGGTGTTCAACCTATGCAAAAGCGACCGCTACAAAAATATATTTTTTACAAATCTGACTAAGCACATTAACCGCAAAATTCAGGATACTGAATGGACGGACTTTCTTGCCCATTTGGGATCCGAAATTTTTTTTTTTGATACGGGCTGATTTGCAGATATCCTTGTGGATTCTATCTGCTTCATCTGGCTTCGGTGGGGCCAGAAGGGCCTCTCACCTAGCAAAAAATGGAAAAATTAGGTAGTACAGCTAAGGGCGTCCCATAGTGGGACTCGAACCTAGGCTTAGAGCGCTACCGATTTTGAGTAAGTGGGGACTTGTCATATCTGAGAGTTATTATTATTATGGATATTTAGTTTACTTGCTCCGCGCGGGCGGGTGGGTTCAAGAGACAGGGGGGAGTATTATGTTACTCTACTTCGCGGAGGTACTCGCCGTCGAGTACGGGATGTCTGTGTGGGTGTGTTCTACGGTGTAAAGTTAATGTAGAATGAAGATAGGTCTGAATATTCGGACATAAGGGCCATATTGGCCTGGAGATTGCCTTTAGCTGCGATGAGCTTGGCATGTAAAATCATTGCTTCGGGCAATGATGTTGGGATCGAAGAATCGCGCTAGCACGTCGAATGTGCTAGGGCTGTAGGGGGCCGGTGGAGGCGCGAATGATGGCGCGGACGCTCTGGGGTTATTAGTAACTGGCTTGGGGGCCTGTTTTAAAGGCGGCGCGGGAGCGCTGAGGGGTTTTGTTTGCTGGTTTGCAAACATACCCATTGGGGGTGGTATGGAGTAGTTCATCGCCTGGGAGATGGCTGTTGGGGCTGCCTGGGTGGGCTTAAGAGCTGGGAACGCTTGCACGAGGTTCTGGCGGTTCCACGGCGTGGGACGCTGCGGTCTTAGCTCATCGGGGAGTGCGCTACCCGGTGGGTAGCTGATGGGGTTTAGCGCGCGGGGCTCGGGGGCACCCACGGTAGTTCGCGGGGTGTCCGGACTGGCCGCAAAGGACGCAGCTAGGGGGCTCGGTGCACGCGGCCAAGTCCTTGGGTCGTGTTGTCACACACAGTCAGCTGTTGCGTGGTCGCCTAGGCACTTTACGCACCTGGCTCGCGCGAAACAGTTTCGCTGTGCATGCCCGTAGAGTTGGCAGTTGTGACATTGCCCGGGTAGTCTATTTGGGTACGGTTTTTCAACCTGAAACCCGGTTAAATTACATATCGACTCAATGTCGACAATATCCTGACCGGCCTTTGTATGTTCTAGTGCGACCAGAATCATGTCGTATGGGGCTCCGTTTCGACCGCGGTGCATGCGGTGAACTTCGATGATGGGGTATTTCTGGGCTCGGAGGTCCGCAGAAATTTCGTCGATTTTAAGTTCTTTAAGGATGCGTTTAATGACGACCCTAAATTGCGGGTCCACTCCGAGGGCGTAGGTGTGGAATGCCACCTTACGCTCCTTGAGTAGTTTGGTCAGCGAACGAAAGTCCGCTGAGGTAGGTACTTGGACCTTGATTCCCACTGCCGTAGTGCGGGCGTGGGTGTAACTGATACGTTCGTCGGCGCAGGCCTTGGACACTGTGGTCCATAGGTGTTTGTCGTGGATGTATAGTGGTGGTGGAATGGGGGCCTTGGGGGCCACGACGTGGGTCGGTTTTGGTCCTGACTTGGAGGAGATAGGGCGGATGCTCGACACGTGGGCCGCAGCGGGGGATGCTGAGGCGAGGGCCAGCTTTTTGGCGGCCTTTTTGGCCTTTCGGGCGACGGCATTGCACTTCCTTTTTCCTTCGACAACGGTGTAGTCGTCGGAGGAAGAAGAGCGGGCCGCTGCGTGAGCTTGGGAATTACGAACCGGGGCGTCCAGTTCGTTATCGGTCGCATTAGAGACGTCTTCCCATTCTTCCATCTCACAGTCACCAGTTGGTGTTGAAGGAGATGGGGAACGGGGGCGCATAGAGGCCCTCTGGGTGCCGCTTGGGCCTGGTGAGCCAGTGGGGCTGGCAGGGCTATCGGGTTTGGGTTTGGTAGGTAGTTTGCAGTCGGCTATTTCGCACGCGTACTTCTTGGTGATGTATGGTTCGTTTAGGAGGATAAAAAATAAAATAAAAACTAAATCTGGACTTATTTTACAATCATAACCATCCCAAGTGATTGCTCATCCCATTATCAAGTGTTATTCATATTAAAAATCATCAAAAAGTGTGTAAAAGAACAATTTGTGGTGTTAACTGTTCAAAATTTTAAATCACGGCTGGTCAACCGGTGAGTGCATGACAAGACTTTTTTCGCACAGCGCAAGCTACTCTCGCGGTTACACAGCGTGCATAAGTAGCATATCGGCGTGCGCCCGCGCTCAGTGACGCATGCGAGCGCTCGCACCAAAGATTATTTATCGAAGACGGCGCAGTGTTTCCTACCGACTTTGCATTGCCTCTGGGACGATATATAATTGTTTTTCCAAGTCTGTTTTTTTTAAATTTACCATTATGGCCAGTGGAGCGGAGCAATCCAAAATCTTTAAAAATGATTCGACCGCTTCCCGTAATGTGTGTACGAATAGAGGAAATAAGAGGCAAGCTAGTGGATCTCCATCTCCATCATCACCTATTTGTAATAAAGAAGATATTCGGTCTATTATTCAAGAGATAATTAAGGCAGAATTTAGTGATATGTTGACACAATTTAATGAAAATCTGGTCAGCACTATGAACAATGAACTGGAAACAGTTAAGACAGAAATGAAAGAGATGGTTAAATCTATGCAATTTATCAACAAACAATTTGAAGACTTTGAGAGTAATCAGAAGGCATCAAATGAAACCATAAAGAAGCTAGAAAAAGAAAACATGGAACTGAAAACAATTATTGCGAATATTAGCGTCCGAATTAATAACTTAGAGCAGCAATCTCGATCAAGTAATCTTGAGGTACAATGTATGCCAGAAACAAAAAACGAGAATGTGTACACTATTGTCACACAACTCGGGAAAGCTGTCAACTGTGCTGTTCAAGAAAAAGATATATTGAATTGTACGCGAGTTGCCAAAACCAATCCATCCAGTACCCGTCCTAAATCCATAGTAGTACAGCTGGCATCACCTAGGCTGCGCGATCAACTCCTAGCGTCTGTTATTAAACACAACCAAAATAACCCGCAGGATAAACTTAACTGTGGACACCTTGGATTTACCGGTCAGAAGGCACCTGTCTATGTGGTTGAACATCTCTCACCAACCAACAAAACTCTTCACGCTGCGGCTAGGATTAAGGCTAAGGAAATGAAATACAGGTTCGTTTGGGTCAGAAATGGCAAAATATTTGTGAGAAAAGTCGACAGCGCGGAATACATACTCATCAAAAACATGAATAGTTTGAGTAAAATAATATAATTTGTTTCATATTATTGTAGAAGCATGTATAAGTACCGAACTATGTTTTAAAATTCAACTATTTAACAATCTATTATCAGAATTGTAGAGGTTTGAGAACTAAAACGAACACCTTTTACAGTAACCTTTGTTGTATGGATTATGATGTATAAATTTTAACCGAAACTTGGCTGAATAGTAATGTACTTAGTAGTGAACTGTTTGATGATAGGTATGTTGTATACAGAAGAGATAGGGAGACTACAGGTTTCCATCCCAATAAAGAGGGAGGCGGAGTTCTGATTGCTGTTTCAACCAAAATCAGTTCAAAGTGCATTGATACATGGCACAGTAAATGTGAAGATCTTTGGGTTACCATAGATATTTCGACTGCACATAAATCACGACAGCTAGCACTCTGTGCAGTCTATCTTCCTCCGCCTGTATGTCTTCCAACAATTGAGCACTTTATAGAACGCTGTAATAACGTGTTTGAGACAACAAATATCCCGGTTTGTATAGTGGGGCATTTAATTTGGGCAAAATAGATTGGGCTCAAGGTTCCGTTAACAGTACACTACCTAACACTTGTTTAAGATTATTAGAATTTATGAACGTTAGTGGTCTTGCTCAGTACAATTCCGTAAAAAACTGTTCCGCGCGTATTCTGGATCTAGTTTTGTCCACAATATCTTCGAGCACTGTGAGTGAATCTAGTTGTTCTTTAATTGCTGTTGATAACCTCCATCCTCCGCTTGATATTACTATATCATTATTAAAAGAATCCAATCTCCCATACAATTATCTCAACAAAAGAAAAAACTTTTTTAAGGCAAATTATGAACATATTACTTCTTATATAAACGAACATGACTGGCTTCAACTTTTTGCGAACAATAATGACGTAGATAGTATGTTAAAAGTATTCTATGGAGTGTTAAACACTGCAATAAGTGCATTTGTCCCAAATTGTAAGTCAATGACTGAAAATTGAAAGCAATTATAAGAACACTCAAAGAGAAAAATAAGTTAAGATTGCGCTTTAGGAAATATAAAAACCCGTTAGATGAATTGGAACTAAAGTTAGTTTCAAAACGTTGTCAAAACCTGGCCAAATCATTGTACAGTACATATATGGAAAATTTAGAGTCAGAAATTAAAGAAAATCCTAAACTATTCTGGACTCACGTAAAGGCTAAACGCGGTGGGTCTAGTGTATATCCACTAACAATGACTGACGGACAAACTGTTGCATCTAATGGTTCGGATATTTGTGATCTTTTTGGTACTTATTTTGCATCTGTTTACACCCCTGAACATGGCACAAAATTTAAAAACGACTCAAGTCTGGACACATTGGAAATTAATAGCCAGTGTCTAACAATACCAGAATTGGATAGTGATTCCCTTCTCAAAAAGCTACAATGTGTTAACACCAGGAAAGGAGCAGGTCCTGACGGAATCCCACCCTTATTTATTTCTGCCTGTGCATCGGCCTTGGTTACCCCGCTCTTAATCATATATAAGTTGTCGCTAGCTACTGGAACCTTTCCATCCGAGTGGAAAACGGCCAAAGTCGTTCCTGTGTACAAGTCGGACAAAAAAGACACTATTTCCAATTATCGGCCTATTGCGATTCTCTCCACGTTTGCCAAGATATTTGAGTCGATGATCTGTCCTTACATCCAATGCCATTTCAGACTTTATCTTGGCGATCAACAACACGGCTTCGTTGCGTCAAGGTCTACTGCCACAAACGTATTGTCTTTCTCGGAGTCCCTAATAGAATCTGTCGACTCTAACAAACAATTTGATGTGTTGTACACCGATTTTAGCAAGGCCTTCGACAAAATTCCTCATTCTATACTAGTTCACAAGCTAGCAACGTATGGTATCACTGGTCCCTTGCTGAAATGGCTGAAATCATATCTATCGAAGCGTGAATTTTATGTTGTTGTTAACGGCTTTCGATCTGCCAGTAATTATTACATGTCTTCCGGTGCCCCACAGGGATCACATCTGGCTCCTATATTATTTATCATATATATTAATGACCTTACCCACTGCTTTCACTTTTCCGAGTGCTTTCTTTACGCTGATGACCTAAAGTTTGCTCGAAGAATCGAATCATCGAGCGATATCGCGCTTCTTCAAGATGATCTGAACAGACTTGTTGAATGGTGTGAGATAAACAAAATGGAACTTAATTTAAAGAAGTGTTACCATCTGTCATTTTCAAGAAAGTCACACCCTATACACTCGGAATACATCATAGGCAATAAGAAAATAAAGAAGTCGATGCAATTAGGGATCTGGGAGTATTGTTTGATAAAAAAATTACTTTTGTCCCCCATATCGAGACTATTATCAAGAAAGCATCGAAAATGTTAGGGTTTCTGCTAAGAAACACAAGGGGCTTTAAACAGGTTGGTACTAAAATAATGTTGTACAATAGCCTTGTACGAAGCGTCCTGGAGTATTGTAGTGTTGTATGGAGACCACACTTCGCCACACATAAGTTACTTTTGGAAAGAGTTCAAAAACGGTTTCTATGGCACCTCGCTTTTTCTAGAGGGAAAAGTAAACAGCTTCTCTCCTATAATACCAGACTCAAATATTTCAAAATGCACTCGTTATTAACTCGTAGAGAAGTTATTGATGCCTTGTTCTTCTATAAGTTGCTTAGAAATAAAATTGACTGCCCAAACCTACTGAGTCTCCTGAAGTTTCGTGCCCCAGTACGATATTCCGCGAAATCCTATCACACCACTTTACCCACCCTTGCGCAGAACGGTTCTGGGTGCTAACTCACCGATTTCTCGCCTGTGTAAAAATTTGAACAGTTGCAGTGATCTCACTGATACATGATGACAGCATAGGACATTTTTATAAAATAATTATTAACTACCATTCCAATAATAACCAATGATCTCCTTAGCGAATGTTAATTTTTAATTTAAATTTTTATTATTTTAGCTTTTTTTTTTTTTTGTTAAATTAATGTTAATGTTTTAATCTTATTGTTATATTATTTTGAATTAAATTTTTGATATTTTTATTTTTACTCGCAAATCACCAAAATTATTGAATAACTTTAATTGTATATTATATCCTTTTTGGCTTTGTATTAAAATTATGTAAAACCATAAAATGGTGCATGTTGTGTTAGCCTGTAAGTGATTGTTGCACTTATAAATGTATCTATTATGTAAAATATTATTGTTAATGTATTGTGTAAACAATTGTTGGCTAACCTAAATAAATAAATAAATAAATTAATACGTAAGGTCTCTGCTTACAAAGTCAGAATTTTCACTTCTTTGTTTCGCTGGAACACTAAACAATGTCACTGATCAATGTCTACGAACAAATATATCACTGTATTAATTACGCGCACAAGTAAATTAGTTACGCGGGCGCGAACCGGTTTCGCGCCTTTTCTAACTGTCACGCTTCGATGCGTGGACACTAAGCTAACTAACCGACGTCGACGAAAGCGCGGGAAAGGCGGTGGTTCCTGGCGTCGCTCTGCAGTCCTGGTTGGTGTGGTTCAGGTTCTGCTTCTTCTTGGATGGCTTGAGGCTAGCTTAGGTCTTCGAAATCTTGAATTGCGTTTATATAATATCTGGATCAGGTATTTAAGAGCGGGCGTACGTGCTGGCGAAACGGCGTTCACAAGTCGTATATGGGATCCGAAGAGGCACTAAGCACGTTTTATAATAAGATTGACAATATACTTAAACAGCACACACCACTATCAGCATATTGGACCGCTGGTTGTCCGGTCTGGTTTTCTAAAACATTAATTTAGCTCACTCAGTTAGACATGAACCGTAATACTAGAACAGATCCAGGGACTAGGTATTTAATGAGACTAGGTTGCACCTATTCCAACTTTTAAAATACCTACTCGATCCACCTAGTCTCTAGTCTCACTGTGACTGCGCGTATCCTATAATATATTGCAGTCTGTGACTGCGCGGTCCGCTCGTATCGAAGAAACGAAGTACCCCCGCGACGAATCGAGACAGCAAGTCTGCTTTGCCGCTCACTCCTGTTGGCCTAAATCATGTATGTGTCAGTCATTTCAATTTGAACCATATTCCAATGAACATAAAAGTAGTGCGACGCGCACTCATGTTGTGCTAGAATATATTCTGTCCTTTTTTAACTACACTATTCCGCAGTCTTTCCATCTTTGTCTGTCAAAACTCGACACTAGTCGGGACTTCAACCAACTTACTAGGCAGATTTTATACAATAAGTACTTGTAAATAAATACTAGATGCGAGTGATGACTTTAGACTAGATAGTACTACTTAGTCTGTGGACTAGATGCAATGCAGTCGAGTATCAAGTAGGGATTCATATTGAGAATGTGATCTCGGTGGACGCCGGCTCGCCGTGTTGATACCTACTCGACGTTGTTATCGGATACGCGTATCGGACTTATTTTGCAATCGATTTTCGTTTTGTTATGTGGTTAAAGAACTTTTGATATTATTTTACATTAAAGTGTTTATTGTTTTAATAAATGATTCCCAAAGGAAGTAGTGTCGCTTGGGATCATTTTACGGACAAAGGCCAACAAATCACTGAGCTGATTTTTTACGTGTATACAGGTCGAAATTGAAAACTTGCGACAAACTGAAATGGGACATTGTATACGTCATTATTAACAACTTTTACTAAGGGACCAAAGCTGTAATCCCAAAAAAAAAAATCTGCTTTTCCTACATTTTGATGAGGTATTGCGAACATAAATGTAGGGGACAGCAGTTTTTTTTTTGGGATTGTAGCTTTGGTCCCTTAGTAAAAGTTGTTCATAATGATGAGTACAATCTCCCATTTCGATTTGTTGCATGTTTTCAATGTCACCCTGTATACAAAAAAACTATGTTAGATAAGTGATTTAAAACCCAAAAGTTTTTTTTTAATGGCAAAAAATTTGATTACCTACTCTGAAAAATTGATTGAAATCTTATAAATACGCCAACAATCTACAATGTAGATAAACGTTTACGTTGACAGTCCTAAGACTGCATTTCATTACCGCTTACGTGCATACCTATAAGTATCGGTGGTACGCAAAGAATAGGCATATTTTAAAGTATGCTAACTACGTGGACTAGGTGGAACAGGTATTTCGATCGACCATTTGTACGGAATAGGATTAGGTGGACTTAGTACAAAATTTACTTAGTAATAATAATTTAATTTACATAATTTTTTAATTTATATTTTTTATTTAATTTATTTTAATCATCCCTACACTCAATAGAAAACAATAGACATGGGTTAAATCACAGAAAACTATATACTAGTCAGAGACAGATAGGTCAGTACAATGGTTGACGATTAGTTCCAAAAATATGCGCCAAGCGCTAGTGTCGAAATGTCACCGAGTGATTACCCACAGCGTAATAGAAAAGTGACGATAACCACCATAGAATATCGATAGCGTAGTGATGTGCCATGGAACATTCTTATAGAGTTAGTTTTATTAT
The DNA here is from genome assembly GCA_905333075.3 of Atethmia centrago. NCBI lineage: Eukaryota > Metazoa > Arthropoda > Insecta > Lepidoptera > Noctuidae > Atethmia > Atethmia centrago. The sequence continues at coordinate 15,164,092 of HG995393.1, forward strand.
TTGCAAGGTACAATAATAATACAAATGTAAAAATAAAACGACTTTTCAGATTTTAATTTTTATATTTTTTTCCTCTTAATCTATGGACTTTATATTTGTCAAAAGCAATTTGTTGAGGTGCACATATCTGTTTCACAAGTTTTTCTTGTACACCAGGAGGTGTGGTGGTTTAAAATTTTATTTAATATGTTGCACCAATTATGAACTTGGGTGCATATCATTAAATTAAGCCACCATTCTTTAACTTCGGATTTGTGATTTGTACACCGCAACCAATTTACATCAAATCGCTTTATTATATATTTTAAACTATTTATTTTACATATATTTTGTAAGTATACTCATTCAAGTATTCATGTATAAGACCCGAGATATCCCTGTATACTTAACATTAAAAACTTCTTCGATGGATATGTCAAATTAATTTGTTTCAAAAGGGTGTACGAGGGCGGCACTGAAAATTTCGGGAATCAAGGAAGTGACACAACATTACTATTTAAAAATGTATTTATTGCTTTTCGAAGTATTCTCCGCGAAATTTGACACATTTTTCCTTACGATGGAACCAATCATTGAAGCAACCAATCCATTCGGAAGTTGGGGTCTCCAAAATGGCCGTTTTGTAGGTGTCACCAGCTTCTTCAGCTTCATCATTTATGAAAATCTCTGTCCACGCAATTTATTCTTTATTTTAGGGAAAGTATAGAAATCATTAGGGCTTAGGTCGGGGCTGTACGGCGGATGGTCTAATAATTCTATGTTTTCTTGCTCTAAAAATTCTTTTGTTCTGTGCTCGGTGTGAGAACTCGCATTGTCGTGATGGAGGATGATGCGGCGGTTGCAGTTCTCTTTACGGAGTTCAGAAACGACCTGTGGCAAACAAATGCTAGCATACCATTCTGCATTAACCGTTCTTTGTCCCTCAAGAGGAATAGTCGCCATTATATAGGCTACCACTTTTTTTGCAACACTCCGTGAACAAACAATTTTTGTTGGCTTTAAATCATTTTCGAACACCAAACTCGTGACTGTTTTTGTTTCGGGTCCGTACGCGTATATCCAGGATTCGTCACCTGATACGATGTTGTATACAGCATTTGAGGATCCTGCGTGGAATCTTTCGAGAGTTCTGACGCGCCAAGTAACGCGAGCCGCTTTTTGCTCTTCACAGAGCGAATGCGGTATCCATCGGGAAAACCACTTTTTTACACCTAATTGTTCATGCAAGATTATTTGTATTTGACTCATGCCAATGTCTAAAGTTGCCTGAATTTCGCGGTATGTCACATGTCGATCTTCCTCAATCAGCTTACGCACAGCATCAACGTTTTCTTGGGTGACTGCAGTTTTTGGATCATCACTGAGCTTGACACGTCCACGTTGAAATTCAGCAAACCAGCGATAAATTGTGGTTTTGGATGGGGCTTCATCACCAAATGCAGAAATCATCCGGTCAACACACTGTTTTTGTGTTAAACCACTTCAAAAGTCATAATAAATCATCGCTCTTGAATTTTCTCGAGTCAATTCCATTTTCTTAACGACTAAACAAGTTTGACAAAACCTTGTGACAAGACCGAGAATCTTTTTTTTAAATAAATAAATGGTATTCGATTTTTAAAACCAAGGAGTTTTCAATTAAAAAGATTTTAATATGACAGGAACAGTGGAAATATTCCATTCCCGATACTTTTAGTGCAGCCCTCGTATATGCAGAAGAGTCACGCGCAACCTTTCATTCACTGGATTTAGCGATTGGTTGCAATTACTGTTAATGTTTTGGGTCATCATGGGTGTACTACATCAAATGTTAATGAGGAAGTCTCACCAACATTGGATGAGGATATAAGTTTAAAAAAATCTACAACTGTGTCTCCTATATCATCCTCACAGTTTGCGTATATTGAATGTGGACCCATAACGTTGGACATTAACAGTGATTTAAACGCATTCAGAAAAGTATTTGCATCAGGATTGACGTTCCTGTAGTTAATGGCTCTGATCCTACCAAAAAAAATCTTGAGAGGATCCTGATTTACATTTCTAGGACAAAAATATTGTGTCGTTATCATGTTTTTCGAACAATAGTTTAGACAACCTTTCAAAACTTTCTATAGTTGTAACCCATCCATTAATTAAGAGAAGGAACTCGAACCTTATAGATTTTATTATTTTTGAGGGCTTTCTTGCTACTTTTATCAATGTATTCTATACTTTTCAATATATACTTCTGTCCAAAAATTGTAGAGTTGATGGGCGTTTGGCTTTATTGGTCCATGCAGTTTGCCCCGGACAGTGCTCCCTCGAGATCCGTTCACACTATCAAAGAGCTTATCGATGAATTCCACAGCTTCGCCTGTTGTAGCTATTGTCTCACTGACAGTTTGACCCGAAGCTGTAGTTTTTGAAATATTACATGTGTTGGCGCCACTGCTCGCCAATTAGACGCTGTCAATGTCATCGACGTCAATGTCATCCATCTGTCAAACCAGCCGCGAGTGCCGGCCGGCTCTTCTCGTTCATTCCAAAAATTCATACTAATGGCGTGCGTTACCGTGTCATCAACGTTCGTTAAATTTTCATTGTAAAGCATCATTAAAACTGCTAATCAACAACAAAAAGGAGTACGTTATTTTAACTCCCCAACATTGGACCTTCGTCGCCGGATTATCGTCAGCGAAAGTATCGTTCCAGAAAAATCTAGAATATAACCACAACCCACGCGCACGTTTTCCTGCTAATGAAGACATTTTGAAATTGAGACTCAACAAAGAGGAATCAACACGAAGCATTGTTAGAGGCGTAGCGCGTGCGTGGATAAGGGATAAGTTCAAAGTGTATTAATACCGTGTCTTTGTATTTTAGTGTCCGTATCAGCTACCAGTGCACAATCGCCGTGAGTTACTTCATACCAGGTGCTACTTGTAAGTACTCTTTTCCGTTTCCTACACAGCCATCATAATGAGTTTAGGAACTAAATCACCTCTTGCTAGTTCCGATAGCGGCAATCTCGATATTCGTGAATTAATTAGAAAACGAGGTACTTTACGCGGGAGAATCACTCTCTTTGGTAAATACATTAGTTCGTTAGAAGACATTTCACTAAGTGAGCAACAAATTGTTGAGCTACAGTTACGAATATCTAATACTGAACAAGTTTTCCATGAATTCCAAATTGTTCAATCCAAAATCGAGAATACTATCGACGAAGAAGAACTGGATCCACAATTGGAGATCAGAGAATTAGTTGAAACACAATATTTCAAAATAGTTTCTTTAGCTAAATGTATTTCAAACAAACATGAGGAGAGATTTGTGACCGGCAAATTATGTTCTCATAGTGGCAGTGCAAATAATAATACAATTAAATTACCAACCATATCGTTACCATCCTTTGACGGATCATATGAAAACTGGCTAGAGTATCGTGACACATACATGTCGTTAATCCATAATGCACAAGAAATTAATACAATTCAGAAATTCCATTATCTACGTTCAACATTAAAAGGTACAGCATTACAGGTTATAAAATCATTAGAATTTACTTCAGACAACTATCAAGTTGCATGGGATCTGTTGACTAATAGATTTGATAATAATAGGTTACTAATAAGCAATCACGTTAAAGCTTTGTTTTCTTTACAATCTATTACAAAGGAATCACCCACTCAAATAAGAAAGTTAATCGACTCGGTGTTAAAAAACTTGAGATCATTAAAAATTATGGATGAGCCCACTGAACATTGGGATACTATAGTTATTTATTTAGTAGTTACCAAGCTTGATCCAGTTACGAATAAAGAATGGGAAAATATAAAAAGTTCCATTTGTAAGGGTTCCGGGAAAGTAAAATTAGATGATTTAATACAGTTTTTAAGAGACCGTTCTGATGTACTAGATATGATACAAAGCGGTCATAAACATACTAATGAATTATCAAAAAAGTCAACAAATATTAATAATACACAATCTTTTACGCAACTTCGTTCTTTTATTCCAAATAACAAACAACCGTCTCGGTCGGGTAAGTCTGCAGCCAAGCCCGCAACCACTTTTAAGTGTCTTATGTGCGAAGCTAATCATGCATTATACTCATGCTTTCGTTTTCTTAATTTACCTGTCCAAGATAGGTACAAATTTGTTTCTGAAAAAGACATATGTAGTAACTGTTTACGTTCTAGTCATACCATTGAGGAATGTCAGTACGGTCCATGTAAACAATGTTCACAAAAACATAATAGTCTGATTCACATAGATAGCAATGCAAGTTGCAATTCTATTAGTTGTGTTCCTGCTTATACGCACACTGACGCGGCCGCTAGCGTGAATGGCGCGTTGGACGGTGCTTGCGCAGATTCACATTCGTTAAACGCACATACCAATGACTTAAAACAAGCCGTGCATTCTATCCCATTAGAACAGGTTTTGCTTTCAACTGCGGTTGTTGAAGTATGTCATAACAACACGTACACCGTTGCGCGCGCCCTTCTCGATAGTGGCAGCCAACGATGTTTCATTACCGAATCACTTTGTAAACGATTACGTTTAAAACCAATACAGTCCACACTCACCATCACTGGGGTAGGAAACACTGTTACGCGTTCACAACAGTCTTGTGACCTCCTCATGCGATCGAAGATTAGTAATTTTAGCACTCGTTTAAATTGTTCCGTTTTAACTAAGATTACTTATTGTCTCCCGAACTCAATCATAGATGTTCACTCGTTACAAATACCACAAAACGTTACACTTGCAGATCCGAACTATCACATTCCATCAAACATAGATTTGCTTATTGGCGCTGATGTGTTTTGGAGCTTGCTACAGGAAGGTCGGATGCGTTTATCCAATGGGCCTTACCTACAAAATACTCACTTAGGGTGGATTATTTCTGGCACGTTAACCCGTAATATTCCAACTAATGTAAGTAACATGGTTTGTTGTACACTCACAAACTCACTAGATGACCAATTAAAACGTTTTTGGGAACTAGAGGAGGTTGATAGCGGCAAATCAACACATAATGTTCTTACAGCTGATGAAAAGGTTTGTGAGGAACTTTTCACGTCTACCACCACTCGCGATAGTGACGGTAGGTTTGCGGTGCGAATACCTATGTGTGAATCAGCTGATTCGCTCGGCGATTCATATGAGCTAGCAAAAAACAGGTTCTTATCATTAGAAAGAAAGCTGGATCGTTCGCCTGAAGTAAAGCGTATGTACTCAGATTTTTTAAATGAATATTTATCGTTAGGTCATATGAGCCGTCTCGAAACATACAATTCACCGTATTATTTTTTACCCCATCATTGTGTACAGCGTGAAAGTACGACAACTAAGTTGCGAGTTGTATTTGATGCGGGTGCAAAAACGACTACAGGTAAATCATTTAATGATATACAATTAATTGGTCCTCCGTTATTAAATGATTTAGTGGGTATACTTCTACGTTTTAGACAATTCGCGTTCGTTGCTTGTGCGGATGTAGAAAAAATGTACCGACAAGTTTTAGTTCAGCCTGATCACCGTACATTACAACTAATTCTATGGCGGGAAAATAAACGTGACTCATTACAAGTTTATCAGCTGAACACCGTCACTTATGGTACTGCGTCAGCTCCGTACCTAGCTATGAGATGTTTACGACAATTAGCGTTAGATTGTCCTAATGAGCAAATATCTCAAATAATATCAAGTTCATTTTACGTTGACGATTTAATATTCTCTTATAATAACAAACAGGAACTATTGTCGATTTGTGAAACCATTAGTCAAATTTTAAATTCCGGTTGTTTTCCGTTACGAAAATGGGCATTTAATTTCGATAGTTCATCAAATAATTTAACAAAATCATTGTCACTCGACAAAACTGCCCAACATAAAACACTTGGTTTAGGTTGGTGTAATAACAGTGATGAATTAAAATTTTATACTAAAATTAATTCTGGAATTGATGTTTCACAAATAACAAAACGAAAAATACTTTCTGTCATATCACAGGTATATGATCCATTGGGATTATTAGCGCCTATTATTATTGTTACTAAAATACTCATGCAAAAGCTTTGGCTGTGTAAAGTCGGATGGGATGACCCTGTTCCTACTAACATCGCAAATACATTTATACGAATATTAAATTCATTACAACATTTACAAAAAGTTCGTATTTCACGACATGTTACCACGCAGTACGCATATCAGTTACAACTGCACATTTTTACGGATGCCTCTCAGGAAGCCTACGGTGCCTGTGCGTACATACGAAGCGTTTGTGAGCATTCAAAGGAAGTTAATGTAAAGTTATTATGTGCAAAAAGTAAGGTTGCGCCGTTAAAGCCGGTTAGCATTCCGCGGCTTGAGCTGTGCGGAGCGTTAGTGGGTGCACGTCTTTATAAAAAGATCATAGACTCAATGAATTTAATATTCGAGAAGGTATTCTTTTGGACTGACTCAACGATTGTCTTGGGGTGGTTACGCACTCATCCAACGTTGATAAAAACTTTTGTTCAAAACAGAGTTGTTGAAATCAATGACTTATCTAGTAATTGCATTTGGTCACACGTGCATGGCGTTCACAATCCAGCTGATTTGTTATCGCGTGGTGTCAACCTACCTGAGCTCCTTCATAACGATTTGTGGTGGTTTGGTCCTACGTTCATTAGTGAGGCATCTGACATAGAAAGCAATCAAGCTGATGTACCGTCTGTTTTACCCGAATTAAGATCACATATAATGTCAGATTCTTGTTGTAACGGGTTTCCGTTTGAAAGATTTTCATCATTCAATAAAATGATAAGAACAGCTGCTTACGTTAGGCGATTCATTCACAACATTCAACATAAAACAGAACGTAAACAAGGGCCGTTGTCTGTGAATGAATTACATGAGTCGATTATTTTACTCGCACAGTTGTCTCAAATAGAATCATTTCCTCTTGAATGCAAGTATTTATCAAAACAATCCTCAAGTATAAAATATTCACGGAATATGTCAGGACTCAACTTATTCTTGTGTAAAAGATCTTTGATTAGAGTAGGAGGTAGGTTGGATAATTGTAACGATTTCAGCTACGATAAAAAACATCCCATACTGCTTTGTAGTAAACACAGATTCACTTTTCTTTTATTCCAGCATAAACATAAACAACTATGTCATGCTGGCCCTCAACTATTACTTTCAACCATTCGTGATGAATGGTGGCCACTTGGTGGTAGAAATTTAGCGCGTTCAGTCGTTCATAAGTGTGTTAGATGCGTTAGGTTGAGTGGGAAAACGTTTAGCCCAATAATGGGCAACCTACCAACTGAAAGATTATTATCAGGTTTTCCGTTTCTACGTACTGGTACTGACTACTGTGGTCCGGTTTTCATTTTGAGCCGTCAAGGGAGAGGCTCAAGGTTAATAAAATGCTACATTTGTATATTTATTTGTTTTGCGACTCGAGCAGTGCATCTTGAGTTGGTCACAGATCTCACCACGAATGGCTATCTTCTTTGTTTAAAGAGGTTTATTTCTCGAAGGGGAAAACCTTTAGAGATATATTCCGATAATGGAAAAAATTATGTTGGAGCGGCTAACGAATTAAATAACTTTTTAACTAAATTTTCAAACGAAATTATCGAGAAAGTTGCTATAGAAAACATTAAATTTAAATTTATTCCCCCATATTCTCCTCATTTTGGTGGCTTGTGGGAAGCGGGAGTGAGGTCTTGCAAGTATCATTTGAGACGCGTCGTTGGGAACTCTAATCTCACGTTCGAAGAGTTTAACACGATATTAATACAAGTTGAGGCTGTCCTGAACTCTCGCCCGCTAACACCTCTTTCTTCAGACCCGAATGACCTCCAAGCATTGACACCGGGGCATTTCCTGATTGGGCGTCCGCTCACAGCACCGGCCTGCGACGACATCACCAACGCAGCTACCAATCGTTTACCACGTTACGACCGCATTGAGCAAATGCGTCAACATTTTTGGCAGCGTTGGTCAAAGGAGTATATCAGCGAGCTCCAGACTAGAACAAAATGGAAGTCCAACAAGAGTGAAGTCACTATCAACCAACTCGTCCTCATAAAGGAAGACAACGTCCCACCGTTAAAATGGCGCCTCGGGCGAGTCATCCAAGTCTACACTGGAAGAGATGGAGTTTCACGCGTTGCCACTATCCGAACAGCCACCGGAGACGTGCAGCGTTCTTTCTCAAAAATATGTCCTCTACCTGTTGAGATACCTGGTTCAGCAACTGAAGCCACTTAAAGTCCTAGAACCAAGGCCTTCCAGAGGGGGGAGGATGTTGGCGCCACTGCTCGCCAATTAGACGCTGTCAATGTCATCGACGTCAATGTCATCCATCTGTCAAACCAGCCGCGAGTGCCGGCCGGCTCTTCTCGTTCATTCCAAAAATTCATACTAATGGCGTGCGTTACCGTGTCATCAACGTTCGTTAAATTTTCATTGTAAAGCATCATTAAAACTGCTAATCAACAACAAAAAGGAGTACGTTATTTTAACTCCCCAACACATGATTATATATAATCATGTAATATTTACACATACACATAAGCAAACAAACATGTTCTAAGAAAGTGCAACAAATATTATTCTTAGTACATTAGTTTGAATCAAACGTCTTATTAGTCCTAAGGGCTAAATTGAAATTAAATTATTAAGAATCTAATTCTTTTTAAAAAAGATTTAATAATTATATAGTGTAGATTCATGTTTCTTTTGTTGGTTAGTGTATTTAATTCAGCATAAAAAGCATTCCACGGTTGTTCCTCAGGCCCATAAGTAGGTGCTCTATTGACATCTCAATAGTTACATCTGCAAACAAAAAGAAAAAACTGAGTTCAACAAGTTAATTTGAATCCCATCCTGCATTGGAAATCTGAGTTGGAAATTAACTGGAATAACAAGTATCCTTCATCAATGGCTATTTGTAAAGAGAGTTTATCTACTCACCATTATATTTGTTATTTAAAACCCTTCTGCGTTCAGTTTCCAATTTTAGCATATTTATGGCTGTTCAAACTGTCGAGCCTTAGTCACATACAATAGCTAAAGCTATCAACTCTGACACTTTAGTGACCACTTCCTTTAAAATCCTTACTACTGTAGCAGCTGCAGTTGTTCCCTCACAAAAATAAAAGCAAATAGGCTGTCTCCAGTTTGAGCACACTCCTTTTAGCAGGGATACTAAGGCATGATCGCAAAACCTTTATTCTCTTTCATACCCAAAGTCTTTAAAGCCTCTTATCTCATCTTGGGACTCAACATAAGTGAGATGTGGTGTAAGAGCAACTTCATCAAACAAAATAGAGAATAATAATTAATAATAAATAATAATAATAATCTATCCCACCGCCGTATCTCGGAGGAAGGAAGTATTCCAGTAAGATGCTGGTAGGGATCATGACCGTACTTTCGAAAGGTACTGGGTCAAAAGGAAGTGCTGTGTGCTGGTATAGTACTATGCTCAGAATAAATAATTGCCGCACTGTTAGCACATTACATGCTATGTAAAGCTGGTGCGTAGGAAATCTAAAAGGGCGAAAAGTAGCAACCTTCAGAATTGCTCTTTGAGCGCGCTCTAGCGGGAGTAACATTGTTTTAGCAGCACCACCCCAAGAAGTTTTGCAATAGGTATGAATGGATTGACACAAAGTTAAATAATCCCGTTTAATTAACTTATAATCGTCTATGTTCCGTAAATTCTTAAAAAGTTGTTAATTTGCGCACTCTAGCACATAGTAAATCGATATGTTATCGGAAATTTAGATTGGGGTCAATAGTGGCCCCTTAATATTGCAAATGGTCAGCTTTAGCTAAAGTGGGGCAAGAACATGCAGTGTCAGCGCACGTGCTGCAATTATGTGCGTTAACGTTTAGATTAGTAAGCGGTATGTTAGTATTTCTCACTGTAAATAAAATGTGTTTCGTTTTATCTGGATTTCAATGTTAGGAGATTATTATGGAGCCAATCAGACACAATGTTAAAGCCGTCCTGAGCATGTTCTCAACTCTTGATTTAGCGGAGAACAATAAAGCGGTGTCAACCGCATAAGATATTATGATACCATTTTGGAGTGGCAAGCTGCACAGTTCATTTATATAGATTAAAAATAACGTGCTGCCTTGTGGAATTCCAAAACAAATATTTTTTAGTTCAGAACTTGTATACTGACCTATTTTTACACATTGATGACGATCGCTGAGATAATCCGAAAATAGTAGAATTTGAGCTCCTCTTATCTCAAGTGTTTCAAGCTTGTGCAAAAGTAAAGTACAAGAATTAGTGTCGAAGGCCTTGGCAAGGTCTAGAAAAATTCCAATTGTGTGCATACGACGGTGACACTGAAATTTCTTAGAAATCAAAAACTGAACAAACTAGGAAGTTATTAATTTTATTATATCTTTTCAAAATAGTGTCCATTTACATCAATATATCGCTGCATCCGATGGAACCACTGAGAAAAGCACTCTTCGACGGCATTTTGAAACGCAGTCACCGCTTCTTCGGCGTCCATAAAACGTTTTCCTCAAGTTTTTATTTTATTTTCGGAAATAAATAAAAATCCAAGGTGCGAGGTCGGAGCTATAGGGCGGGTAACACGTCTGACATCGCCAAGTAGTCGATTGTTTGCTTGGCGGTGTGTGACGAGGCGTTGTCGTGGTGAACGAAGATCCTACTGCGAGGTCGTTTCTCCCGAACTTTTTCCAAGACAAGTGGCAAACAATTGTTAGTGTACCACTCTGCAGTAACTGTTTTTCGATCCTCTAAAACAATTGTTGCGTAATAACCTGTCTCTCTTCACTTTAGTTGGCAACTCCTCGGAAGGAAACACCCAGACAGCAGACTGTCTCTTAGTTTCAGGATCGTAACAATATATCCAGCTTTCGTCACCCGTAAGTATATCGAACACAGCATTTGAGTTACCTCCGTTAAATCTTTGAACCATTTCACGACAATCAACACGACGGAGTTTTTGGGCTTCTGTCAAATTATGAGGCATCCACGGGGCACAAAGCTTCCTGACCGCTAAATGTTCATGGAGGATTTTGTGCACTTGACTCATACCAATGCCTAAGCTTGTCTGAATCTGCTGATAAGTCACTCTTTTGTCAGTCTCTATGTTGTTTATGTGTTTGTTTATTTATTATATCGTTTACAAAAAAAAACCAGCCAGTTCAGTTCTAAAAACTTTCAGTGTCGCTCTCGTACCATTATCTAGATTAGTAGTAATATAATTAGTTAATTTGTGTACTGTTTGGATAGTTGATCTTTTGGGCCTAAATCCAAATTGATTGTGTCCAAGTAGTCTACAATTTCTTCTTTGTGTCCCTTTTTGTGTTTTGTGCTTTAGTACTCTTAAAATATTACCATTTAGCCCCACATTAAACATTATATTTTCAGCAAGACGGTTTAATGTTCTTTTACTGGGCAAATTGAATATTTTTTGTAACAACCTTATATCCTTTCGGACTTTCCTTCATTAGTGTCAATGCCAAATGCTTTTCACTGGTTCACTACACTTCTTTCTGTTTGCCATTTTTAACTGCATGAGTTGAAAATCTTGGGCTTGTTGTGACATTTTATCAATTTCGTAATAAACAATTGGCTGCAGCTTAGTTTCTTAGCAGCATCCAATCTTTACGAAAATGACTTCTGAGTCTTGTTTTCATCAATGGCATTTTTTCTATTTTTTTTTATAAAGCACCTGTAGCTTGTGGGCAATTTATTAGCTGTAAAAGAATAATTACATTATTTAGTTTATTAACTGTTGTTATAGGCTTTGACACAATACTTTTTTTTTAGATTGTTTCCATGAAGCAAAACAAGTGTAAAGAATTTTGTCATGTTAAATTTAATTTATCATTTTAAGTTTATATTAGAAAAATATATAATATATTTTACCTTCTCTCGTAGTAATTTTTTTTTTTTGGTGCTATATTTTTACATTGAGTTGGGTCCACACTGTGAATCACATCTGTGAATAGAAGAAACATTCAATTCTAAGTAAGGGAGAATCAGGTAGCTATTTAGGGATCCCGAGCAGCATTTTAATGTTTGCCGTCACAATAAGTATTAAATTTCTTAAGTAATAATATTCTGTACTCTTTTCATTTCCATTTATCGTTTCACAGCAGCCGTTATTTCGTACAGCGATCGGTTTGGAACAAAATATCCACATTCCTCACAAATCCCACAAAATGCGATCGGATTGTGAGATCGCTCGGAATAAGCCTCGAAAGTGCGTGCTATGACGCCTCACGCCATAGAACGCTCAGGATGCTCGATGATAACGCTACTGAGGTGGCCGTGTGATGTCTGTAGTTTATTCTAAAAGTATCTGATAAAAATGTAAACAAATGGATCAAAACACAAATGGAACAAACCTGTGGAAGTCAATTTGTGGTGCCCCGCACCCCAAATTGCCCTCGCCCCCCTCGCCTTTAAGATATTTTAATTTTATAATTATGGTTATTTTATAACCTCAATTTTCATGGCTATTTTTTTTTATTTCAATTGTGGTTCATTGATATAACGCAATAATTATTATTGCTTGCATAACATTGTTAAATGGCCAATTTTCCATCAAATATTTTTGGTAAAAGTACTGAGATACAAAGTTTGATGCCTTCTCATAGATGGCTTCCCATGAACAAGGTTTGTTTAAATCAGCTACTTTTGGAACAGACAAACAACACAACAGACAGTTTGTAAAACTTTATACTTTACTATGTCTATGATGATAAAGTGTATTATTTAATGTGACCAGAAATTCCTCCTTTTTGGTCCTAGAGTGAATCATGCAACCCACTATTATTTGGATTCGTGTGCATGTCAATCTTCTTCCAACATTGTGCTTACCAGATTTTTTTTACAGGGGCGGAGGTTGCGAAGAAACCAGAACTAGACACACGAAAAATAAAACTAGAAGATGCAGCAACAGCTGAGCAAATGAAAAAAGACAAGTTTGACTCGAACGTTAACCTGACATCGACAACTCAAAAACGTACGTCCAAACTTGGCAGTTATTTTAAAGAGCGTTACGACTGTGGTCAGCTTATTTTTAATCGAGTAAAAAAAGTGATACTACATACTCGTACGCATAATAGCGAAAAACCTTACAAGTGTGATGTATGTCAGCGTAGTTTTAATCAAAAGACTCATTTATCAGAACATATTCGAATACACATTGATGAAAAACCTTACAAGTGTGATACATGTCAGCGTAGTTTTAATAGAAAGAGTACTTTAACAAAACATATTCGTATTCACACTGGTGAAAAACCTTATAAGTGTGATGTATGTCAGCATAGTTTTAGTGAAAAGAGTAATTTAACAAAACATATTCGTATACACACTGGTGAAAAACCGTACAAGTGTGATGCATGTCAGCGTAGTTTTAATATAAAGAGTACTTTAACAAAACATATTCGTATTCACACTGGTGACAAACCTTACAAGTGTGATGCATGTCAGCGTAGTTTTAATATAAAGAGTACTTTAACACAACATATTCGTATTCACACTGGTGAGAAAGCTTATAAGTGTGATTTATGTCAGCGTAGTTTTAATCAAAAGGCTCATTTATCAAAACATATTCATATACACACTGGTGAAAAACCTTATAAGTGTGATGTATGTCAGCGCAGTTTTATTCAAAACAATAATTTATCACGACATATTCGAATACACACTGGTCAAAAACCTTATAAGTGTGATGTATGTCAGCAAAGTTTTAGTGAAAAGAGTAATTTAACAAAACATATTCGTATACACACTGGTGAAAAACCTTACAAGTGTGATGCATGTCAGCGTAGTTTTAATAGAAAGAGTACTTTAACAAAACATATTCGTATTCACACTGGTGACAAACCTTAAAAGTGTGATGCATGTCAGCGTAGTTTTAATATAAAGAGTACTTTAACAAACCACATTCGTATTCACACTAGTGAAAAACCCTATAAGTGTGATTTATGTTAGCGTAGTTTTAATCAAAATGCTCATTTATCAAAACATATTCAAATACACACTGGTGAAAAACCTTACTAACGTGATGTATGCCAGCGTAGTTTTAGTCAAAAGGGTCATTTATCATTAGATATTTCGTATACGAATTATGTCGGTCGAGCAGGCAGGTTGCAAGAAAACTCGAGGTACTGGAACAGGTTTAATGAAGAGATTACAATTTTGTTCTAAAAATAGGATAATGGTGACAATCGTTCGATGTATGAAGCGAAAGTGAGTCCGTCATGGAGCGCGGCGTCGCCGTCCGCCGCCGATGCACGTCACGTTGCGCCGACTCAGCACTAGACTTTGTGTCGCCGGCTGATGCAATAGTTGCGAGGATTCGGGTCAGTTCCGGTGGAATGCGTAGTTCGTGGATTATTGGTAGGTAGCCTTAACATCTTCCCCCTGAAGATCAGCGACTATTAGAGGATTGGTTCGAGAATAGCGCTGATAATCTTGGTTGAGCACTTGCGGTGTGGTTGTTAACCTCGGTATATATATCGCCATGGTCTGTTTCATCGTTAGTTCGTTCTGGTGCTGTTTCCAGAGTGCGCCGTCTTATGTATCTTCGTAGCGCGAAGGCGATTCCCATTACGCTTGTACCTAAGAGTACTAGGTAGAGCGGTGTGATAGTGTAGTACACGCCATGAATGTCAGCTGTATTCAGGGTCAATGGTGGTTCTATGGTTATCTCCTTATTAGCAGTATGGAGGCTGTGGAGGTTGACAGAGTTGAGTGTTAATTTCCTATCCTCAGTATTGTGGTTGGTTCCGTTGCTGAGTGGGATGTTCATAATTTTCAGTACCTGTCCTTTTAATCGGTCGTCCCTGTTTGCTAGGATTAGGTCCGGGGTTTGTACATCGCAGCCTTTCGGGATTGTGATGAGGTAGCTTCCTCGTACTGTGTTGTATTGAGTATCGGTGCAGGCCAAGCGAATGTTTGTAGGTGCAGGAAAGCTCGCTACATAGTGTCGGTCGTCGAGGGCTTCCACGGCTTCAGTTTTTAATTTGGCTATGGTGAATAGGCAGGATTTGTCGACTTGCTGGGTAGAGATGAGGTGGTGAATGCAGTCGCCTTGATTTTGGTAGTGTTGATTGATGCTGTCCTCGCAGAGATAGTATTGGCTGGACTTCGGGCATTCTGCCTCTATGTACATAAAATCTTCATCGTGAATTGCTAGGAAGGGATAGGATGGAATTAGCACTTTGTCATCTTGATTGGGAACTGCGGATAATTTATAAAGGTTGTAGGTGTGGGGAAGGACAACCGGGAATTTAAATACCAATACTAAATTTTGACTATTATAATAGTACCCTAACTTAATTATGTCGAAATACTCCCTGTAACTAATGTTTAGTATATGTTCCCTACCATAGAGGGCATTTAATTGTTCTTTCATCCTGTTGAATGTATTTAATTTAAACATAAGAAAATGTGTGCTCTTGGCACGTATGAAAGCTAGTAAGTTTTCTAGTTTAAGCATTTCGTCGGACAATGATTCGATGTTGTCCGCTAGCATTATTATGTATTGAGCCAGATGGGCATACCTAACTAAGTCTTTTTCCTGACGTAAATCATTAATCATGATTTCATCTACCGTTTCCCTAATCTTGTTCTGATTCTGGAGTAATTTGCCGAAAATTTTGGAATTTTCCGACATCCAGTGTTTATTTAAACTAACTCGGTTATTTAGTTCTGTGACCATCTTATTTTCATTCTCCTGCAGGGTTTTAATTGCATTATCATAGCGGATAGCGTCCGTATAATCCAAGTTTCCGGAAATGCTCTTAACAACTGAACCTAGCCCATCAATAAGGCCTCTCTTGACGCGGTTAGACTGGAACAATTCTAACTGGTCGGACAGCTCCGTGATCTTGTTACGAAGATGTTCGATATGTGGTTGGTATAAAGAGAGCGTTCTATTGTGGAACTCAGGTGACATAGTATCTAATTGTTTCCTTACTAAGTCTATATTACTACGAATAATGTCTAAGTTAACCGGTTGGACAAACGAGTGGTAATGGGATATAACTTTTGTTTTCCCTAGCATGAAAGGTAAGATGCCCGGTCCATTGTCCAGACTACTTAGCGTAATTTCCTCCGCTTGTGTCAGGCCCAGGGCCAGGAAGATGATCCTGTAACAAGTGGTTGCTATTAGGGACCCGTTTCAGGCGCGACTTGGCAATGGGACCACGTTTCTTTTTGGTGTAAATGTGGATCGGTAAGTTGGCTAGGACCGTGTCGCGAGTAAATCTAGGGGCCAGTTTTTGGCGGCTGGCCATTGGATTCTGTACAAAAATCTGCTGATCTGCGGAATATTCTTGTTCGGATTCCCTATCTTTGTTGATATTTTCGATAATCCGTGTTCGATCGTGCAGGGATGAACTATTAATCATCTCGAAAACTCTTTGCATCTTAGTGCGATGTTCTTGTGTATATGACTGTAGCATGTTTTCTGACAGGTTAATATCTAATGGATCGCGGGGGTCTAGGTGACCAGTAATTATATCCAAAGGTCTGCATTTGGTAAAACTATGAACAGAACTATTGTAACCTAGAATTGCATAAGGCATTAAGTTCATAGCGGAGTTTCCACGGTGCTCTAATTTTAAAATACGCAAGTGTTCCAGAAGTGTGGAATGCAGCCTCTCCACCATGCCATTTTCATTAGGCGTGCATGCTGAAATTTTGTGGTGTTGTACTTTATGAATTTTGACAAATTCCGAGAATAGTTGATTTGTGAATTCTGGGCCTCTGTCTGTGACAATAGTTAAGGGAAATCCATGGTGGGTACTAAATGTTAGGAGAGCTTGTACGACGCTGATTGCTGTCGCGTCCCTTAAGTAGTAAGCTTGAGCATATTTTGAGAATGAGTCGATGATTGTGAGATATTTTTGCGTTTCGACACTCAGTAAGTCAAGATGTACTATTTCAAACGGTTTGGTTGGAGGTGGTACTATATTAAACTTTTGTTTCACGGGGTTTCTATCGTATTTGGCTTGACCACACACGTCGCATTCGTTTATATATTTTGTTATGTGTTCCCTCATTTTCGGCCAGTAAAATTTATTGGATAAGGACGTGTAGCACTCATTAATTCCACGGTGATTGGTTTTACCCTCGTGGTACTTGCGAATTATCTCCTGCTGCTTTAAATAATCCTTGACATTTTCTAACTCTACTTTTGTTAAGACTAGGTCCATGGATGAACTTTTAAATTTACTTTGGATAATGGGAATAATTTCGTACATGGCTAATGGGGGATTAATGAGAATACCGGTCCTTACCTTGGGGTTAATGTACTCTTTCACAGCGTTTTCGTCATCCTCTTCGAGATTACTCTTGGAAATCTGAATATGTGTTTTGACGTGTGACTCAAACGGTTTTGAAACTGAAGGGCGGCTTCTTACGTCATCGACCAACGTGAAAATGATTTGTCTATGGTACTTGTTAAGTGGGAAATCGGTTATAGGAACTTCTAATATCGGGTTTTCGGCGTCAGTGTGAACTGTATCAGTCTTTGAACTATTTAATAATGAGGACGGTCTTTCAGTAGGGTTGGCTATAAGAGAGCTAGTCTCTTCGTTGTGTAGTTCGATGCGGGATAATGCGTCAGCGTTAGTGTTGGACTTTCCTTGCTTGTAAACTACGGAAAAGTCAAATTCACTTAGTTTTAGTCGCCATCGAGTAAGACGCGAGTTAGGTTCTTTGATGTTCATTACCCATTGAAGTGGCCTATGGTCTGTGACAATTTTAAATTTTCTGCCGAATAAATACGGTCTAAAATATTTGGTGGCCCAGACTATCGCAAGCAGTTCCTTCTCGATGGTGCTGTAGTTGATCTCACTACTGTTCAATGTCCTAGAGGCGTAAGCAATAGGCCTATCCGTACCTATGGTCCCCTGAGACAAGACAGCTCCTATTGCTAAATTCGACGCGTCCGTCGTTAAAACAAATTCTTTAGAAAAATCAGGATATTGTAAGATGGGGTCGTTAATTAAGAGCGTCTTACACTTCTCGAAACAGCCCGTGTAA
This sequence comes from Atethmia centrago, assembly GCA_905333075.3. NCBI lineage: Eukaryota > Metazoa > Arthropoda > Insecta > Lepidoptera > Noctuidae > Atethmia > Atethmia centrago. Next base: position 15,182,147 of record HG995393.1, read on the forward strand.
TTTTGGTCTAACGTAATTTTTGAGCCCTTTTTCAAGCATTGCGTCATAGGTTTTGTTACTTTCGCGAAATCGGGTATGAATTTTCTATAGTAGCCAAGAAGACCCAGGAACCTTTTAATCTCGGTGGAGGTTTTCGGAAGTGGATAATTCTTTATTGCGGATATTTTGTCGGGGTTTGGCTTAATGCCCTCTTTGCTAATGACATGGCCCAAGTAGGCTGTTTCCAGTTTGAGAAACTCTGACTTGTCCATTTGAATTTTAAAGTTGGACTCACGTAGTCTATTGAATACTTTTTCCAGATTGACCATGTGTTCCTGTAATGACGTAGAAAAGACTATGACGTCATCTAAATAAATGAGGCATATGGTGTTTTGTAGGTCTCTGAGAACGTTATCCATTACGCGTTGGAAAGTGGATGGGCTATTCTTCAAACCCATGGGCATTCTCAAAAACTCAAAATGGCCATGTTCTACTGTGAATGCTGTTTTGGGAATGTCTGCAGGGCTCATCTCTACCTGGTAAAAGCCACTGGCTAAGTCTAAGGTCGTAAAATAGTTACAATTGCCTAGTTTATCCAAAATATCCGCAATATTTGGAATGGGGTATTTATCATCCAAGGTTTTTTCATTTAACTTCCGAAAGTCTACCACTAATCGCCATTTGGTCTTACCTGAAGCGTCCGCCTTTTTAGGGACAACCCATATAGGAGAACTCCATGCAGACTCTGATGGTTGAATAATTTGCTGGTCTAGCATCATACTAATCTGATCCTGTACCTCTTGTCTGTGCACAAAAGGATACCTATAGCTTTTGGTATATATAGGGATTTCGTCACTAGTTCTAATTGAGTGTTTTATTTTATTGGTAAAACTCAATTTCTCCCCTTCTAAATAAAATATGTCGGCATAGCGCGCGCATAACAACTCCAAGTTAACGCGTTCCTCGTTGTTCAAATGATCCGTACGTAAGCGCGATAGCACTTCCTGTACACGTCGAGGCGCTTGCTCGGTGCACGTGTACTCGGTATTATAAAGCTGCGCACACACCGGGCGGTCCATAGAAAAAATAACGTCGCTACGATTCGGGTTATGAATTTCTAATATGCCCCTCTGGTTTTTTACAGTAGTTAAACACTCGCTAATATGACAGTTGGATATGATCTGTTCCGGGATAATTACTTCTCCGTTTCGGATATTAATTGGTAATTTCACTAACTTTGAAGAACCGGCGGGTATGATATCTTCGTATAAGTTAGCGTTTCGTGAATCATAAACCCATATAGGATTTACTGCATTTTTTGTTACTAATGACTTTGTCTTAAAATCAATGGCGGCCTCCCACTTGTCTAGTAAATCTGACCCTATCAATCCGTCGAAATAATCGTGAAAGTTATATACAAAAAGTGTAACGCAATCCTTATCGTTCAATTCAGAGAAGCAAGGTAGTGTTATCGAGTAATCGCTACGTGTCACAGCGTGCACATTACAAACTTCGAAGGGGTCATAGTTCAACTGTATGTTATTGAAATAAGCTCCGACCGCATTAGGGCTAATAAAAGATTGGTTAGCGCCCGTATCTATTAGAAGTTTTAGAGGAGGATCTTGGATTTGCAAGTAGGGGAGCTGGCGTTGCGTTTGAAGGTTGACCTCTATTTTGGTTTGTCTAATTTTTGAGGGCTCTGAAAATCCTCGTTTGGACAAGCCGGTTTAGCTGGCTCATCTTTTACCGTGTCGTTACTTACCTCCAGCTGTGGGTGATGCATTTGATCATTATCGATGTAATAGTATCCTTCATCGTACTCGTTAGGTTCGTAAAACATATAGTTGTCGGTATCATAATCTCCGTAACCGTAATAAGAGGAGCAATCGTTGAAATTCATCTCCTTGCTTCCGAAATTGTGATTAGCCGGGGAATTACCAAATTTAGCCCAGTCATGTCCTTTTGTTGCGTTACTGGGCGGTAAAAGTCTAGGCACGAAATGGCTGACGCCACTCATTGGTCTAGGCTGTTGAAAGTTACTTTGCGGTACGATATTACGCGGTACAAATTTAAATGCATTATTTTGGTTGTAATTAGGAGGGGGAGCACGAAACATCTGTTGCGTGCGTGATGGTCCGGCCTGATTTTGATTATTGAAATTAGGTCGCCATGGTACGGGTGCATGTGGCATCATTGGGTGACCGAATGGACTCCTAGAGGGTCCAGGCATATTAAAGGGGAGCGGTCTAGGCTGCGGTATATTAAAACCCGTTGCTAAAGGCAGAGGTCTAGGTGGCACGGCTTGGGGTGTCGATTTCTTATCCGGAACTTGACTATTACGCTGCTGCAAGTACACTACGTTTTGTTCCTCATGAACAAACTCTAAGGCTTTTTCAATGCTTTCGGGGCGCATACACCTAATCCGTGAACCTAGTGGGTCCTTGAGCCCACGTACAAATGCCTGCAAGGTCAATTTTTTATATAGGTCCCTTTTCGCATTGATAGTAGTTGCTACTTCCTCATGTAGAGAGACATAAGTCATTAACGTGCTGAACAGGTTTTGGCACTTTTCATAAAACTCGTGAGGGCTGTCAGGCCCCTGTGACAGTAACGCTAAGTCATTGTATAATGCCGTCTCATCGCGCTGATCTGAGAAATTGTTTACGAGAGATTTGCGTATACCCGTCCAGTCGGACGGGATGCCGTTCGAATTGATCAATCGGGCCGCGGGACCAGTTATTTTGTTTAATATACCGTTGATAAGAGCAACTTCCGAAAGTATGTTAGGCGGCTCTGGTTTTTTTACAAATTCGTCCACCAGCTCGTCACACAACTGTATGAACCTAGTTAATACGTTAACGTTACCATCAAACTCGGGCACCAACCGAAGGGCCTTAAAAATGCCATCTAAATCTGCCATCCTATTCTGTGGACTATCTGACCTAGAGTCTAAGCTAATTTCTCTGTTTAAATCTAAAGCACTATTCCTACTACTATGCCTAATCTCTAACCCTACACTCCGTGATTCTCGTGGATGGAAAATCTTGGAAAATTCGTGGACACAGGAAACTTAAGGACTAGGGTGAGCAATTCACTTAAAAGATTTTAACGTACTCACATGAACTGCATATCTCGTCTTCTCGCTGTATCGATGGCTGGATACCCCTGCTGCAAGTCACGACGTGTAGATTCGGGTCCTCGAACGGCCTTGATGACCGCCACGCCAACTCACAGGTGCGTGAAGTTGATTCTCGAGGATCCTACCGACTGCGCCAATTATGTCGGTCGAGCAGGCAGGTTGCAAGAAAACTCGAGGTACTGGAACAGGTTTAATGAAGAGATTACAATTTTGTTCTAAAAATAGGATAATGGTGACAATCGTTCGATGTATGAAGCGAAAGTGAGTCCGTCATGGAGCGCGGCGTCGCCGTCCGCCGCCGATGCACGTCACGTTGCGCCGACTCAGCACTAGACTTTGTGTCGCCGGCTGATGCAATAGTTGCGAGGATTCGGGTCAGTTCCGGTGGAATGCGTAGTTCGTGGATTATTGGTAGGTAGCCTTAACTGGTGAAAAACTTTACGAAGTGTAATATTTGTGGTCGTAGTTTTAGTCATTTCCGCCATTTGAAAAAGCATATTCTAATGCACACGGGCGACAAACATGTAGAAGTGTGATGTATGGTAGCATTGTTAACCTTTAAGATGAATGTGAGAGTAGTTTTACCCAGTTCTGTCATTTAAAAAGTCGTATTCTAATGCACACTGTTGTAATGTAAATCTTATAAGTGTGATGAATGCCAGCGTAGTTCATAAGGTTCATGTAATAAATTGTTTGTCTCCGTGATAAATAAAATATAATGTTTCAGTGATACGTTTATTTCTTGCTTTTTTGCTTTTACATTTTCCGTTGCTCACCTTCATTTTTGAATATCTTGTCTCTGTCAGTTTTTGTCTGTCATAGACAAAACTAGATGTCAGTCATAAACATCCCCCCCCCTCCCAAACACAAAAAAAATACATTTAGATTAATGAATCTAAATTTTTTTTTGTGTCATTAATTTTAATGAAATTTAATGCCATTTTTTAATGCAAAGGCCAATACTTGTCTTAATTTTTCATTTAATTCCTTCACTGACTGGGCATAGACGCATATGGCCTCTATGTACAGTAACAGTCAGAAGTCTAAACTATGGAATAGCAACATTAGTTGTACTTATGACCTTTTTCTATAAGACAACACTACACATTGGCATCTTGTTGCCCGTATAGCGCAGGCGATAATGGTCATTGCGGTGTAAGTGGACTTCTGGACGTTGACTGTACATATGAGATCACTCCATCCACATTTTCAAACATTTGAGTTATTACTCTACTAAATTCCTCTGGTGAGGAAGTTATGCCAAATGGTAATCTTTTAAATCTATACATACCAAATGGTGTTATGAATGTGCATTGATCTGAACTTTCTTCATTTACATTAAGCATCCAAAACCCATTTGCTGCATCTAGTAATGCAAAATCTTTAACGTTTTGCATCTGGTTTTTAATTTCATCCAAAGTAGGCAATTGATATTTGGCCTGAATGATGTGTTTGTTTAGTCCTTGGGTCAATGCGTATTCTCAATTTACCATGTGGTTTTCGAACAGGAACTAATTTATATACCCATTTTGCTGGCTCAGATACTTTTTCAATAACACCTAATTTATCTAGTTCCTGGCGCAATTCTGGCAGTAATGAAAACGGAACACGTCTTGCAGCTTGTACAGTTGGGACTGCTTCACTATTCAGTTGAATATTCACTGATAAGTAAATGCAATCAAGACCAACATTAAATAGCTTATTGAAATTCGTTTTCAAAGTTTTAATTAAACCGCTAAACGTATCATTCTCAAATGTCACGTTATGTATGTTCACAAGATTTGTTTTTGCTGAAACAAAATTATAGGTTAAACATGTTCTATAACCCAGTAACGTTGAATTTTTCCTTCAATTATGATGAATTTAACATTATATTTCATTTTACTTGGGTGAGCAATTTCCAACCAACAAGTTCCTCTGACTGGTATACGTTTCTCATCAATTTGTATCACCTTCTTGTAACAAGGTAAAATTTGTGAATTTTTTAAATCAAGTTGTTTACACACGAGAGCAGTTTGTGTGTTTGATTGGAAGTGAGGTATTCACTTCCAATCAAACACACAAACTGCTCTCGTGTCCATTTTTACAGGATTTTTTTTTCTCACTGTAAATGCCTGAATTATCTCATTGCCAACATATCCAACTAAAAAAATCACCCGTTTTCGTTTTCTTCTGTGCTTTGAACCTCTTCAACTACATACATTTACCTGTTTTCTGAAGTTTTGTTTCCTGGTGCCATGACACACCGTGCCGAAATGGTTCTGTTTCTCGCATTTGTAACATGTTTTTCCAAAGGCTGGGCATTGGTTTTCATTATGAGTGGAGCTACAGTTCCGACAGTTTTTTATAAGTTTGGTGGACATCTTTTTGTTTATAAACAGTACTTCATTCTGATTTGTTTCTTGGCTCTGTAGCTCATTTTTTTCTTGTAAATATCTACTGGAAGCCTCCTCACTCAGTAGATACTTCATGACATAGTCCGAAGATAGCTTACCAGCGTCTGCTGCCATGAGTTTAGTTTTTAGTCCGTTGTATTTTGAGTCAAGTCCAGCTATTATTTTCGACGCCGTTTAACTTATTATTTTTGAGCTATTAGAGCTATTATTTTTGACCATGTGGATGTAACATGTAACCTGTCTCCTAAAAGTAATCTTAACCTCGTAAGGCCCAACGACCTAATTTAATGACAAAAAAATTTTGACACTCCGGCCCGAGACACTATTTAAAATCATTTAAATTATATATCTAATCATAAAAATATATATCGACCTAAATTTGGGTTGGGCCTTACGAGGTTAAAACTGGAAAACCAGATCAGCGCTTTAGAAGATAATACCGTATATAAGGAGCAGTTTCTATCGCTCCAACTAGAGGTGACTAGACATCTTTAATACACGACACTCCTACTGTTAAGATTAGTACTTAACATAAATGCGAGAAGAGGAGCATGTTTACAAAACAAATCAGAAATCGAAAGTTATCATAGGATGTGTTCTGATAAACTGCGAGAGATAAACCCCCCACAGGAGTTTGCGGTGTGCAGTCACAGGTCTTGCAACTTGGATGATCACAAACTTGTCCTTGATAAGCTTTAAAAGAATATTGTAGATGTTCTGTGTGAGGCAGCGAGGGAATCTAATAAAGTACACCAGAGACCTAAGCGGGGTAGTCCGTTATGTGGGTGAAACAAACATGTTCGAGACGCGCACCGCGAGGCCAGGCTTGGTTTCTAATCCTGGATTTTGGCTGATCGACCAAACTCTGGTACTGTTTACGATCAAATGTACGAGACGCGTAAAATTTTGAAAAGTCGGCTAAAGTACTGCTAAAATAGGCAAGATCAAATTAAAATGGACGTATTAGCAGAACAACGAGCAAATAATAATTTCGTTGCATCTTGGAAGTCCACAGGCAAGTTGAATGTCTTGTGGCGGATGTGGGTGGGTTACTGAGCATAGTACCACACATATGTCAAACACCGCTCTGTGTTATTTAAACAAGAATTATTAAATTTTGACAATTTATAAGGCCTAAACATATAATAATAAACTCGGAGTGAGTAGTAATACCAGTGAAAGTGTTATCTAAGTTTAAAACGGCTTCCACTAGATAAATACGACGAAAACAGTGCAATTACGAATACGCTGGGGATTAACGAGATCCTATAACAACACCATCAAAACAGGTTGGCTATAAATAATTATGAACTACAAATTGATAATAAGCTAAGAAACACGGAATTCTGGGCCACAATAATGAAGCATATTCTCAAAAGAACAGTTGGAAATTAAAAGTCTGTTTCTTTTTAAATGTAAACAATAAAACAAGGAATAGCTGACTCATTTAGCCAATCGGCAATCACCAATTAGCTCACGAACGTGACAGGATAATTTTCGTTTGGAAACTTTACTTGTTAAATTTGAATACTAGCGTTTACGGTTACGTTACGTTAGCGGTTACGGCATACAAAATATATTTAATAATTTAAAACTTTATTATGTTATAAATACTGACATTCAGGAAAACAACGACAATGTTCCCCGCAATTTTTTCGTGAATGAAAAAAACAAACAGTATTCAAGTCTTAATATTTATTATCAAAATATATGCGGCATCAATAGTAAAAAAGATGATCTTGAAATGTATTGGCGAATTGTCACGAGAACTGAATGTCTTATGTATATCTGAACATTTTCTGAACGACACTCTGGCAAAACAATTCAGTTTTATTAATTACAAAATGGGGTCTTACAACACTAGACTCAAAAAGAATAGAGGAGGTTCGATGATTTTGACACCTCAGGATAGAAACATCGATGAACTTCAAGTACCTATGTAAGCTGTTGTATAAAACTGATTGTTTCGAAGTATGTGGAGTTAGAGATATTGAGACTTTGTGTGTTGTTTGTTGTTATAGAACTCCTACAAACAGTAATCTTGATAACTTCATGGAGAGGCTTGAAAAACTGTTGCAGCATTTCTTCAATAGATTATGTATAATTTGTGGTGACTTCAATATTAATGTATTAAAAAAAGACACGAGACACACTTCTTTCTTATCGTTATTAAAGTGTTACAACTTTAGGTATCTAATAAATACTCCCACTTTCAGAAGAAATAAATCGGAATCATGTATAGATAATATTTTAACTAATTTACCTGACACTTTTATAGAATTTACAAATGTTGATCATAATGGGTTATCAGACGGTCACGCGGGTCTGTTGTGTTCACTACGCTTGGAAAAGGTTGTGTTTAAGAAGCGAATAAATTATATGCGTCTTTGCAGAAGAAAGTATAATGACAAGAACAAAAGTGACTTCAGGAAAAAGCTGTTAGAGACTGACTGGAGCACAGGTATTAACACTTTTATAGGTCAATTGAAAAAAATGCATTCTTCATTCTTTAAGAAGTGTACATTTAAAGTTACTGTTAAGAGGAATAGGAAATCTAAATGGATAACAAATGGAATAAGGACTGCCAGCAAAGTAAAACGTTTCCTTAACACCATAGATAAAACACATTGTGACAATTCAATTCTAGAATATCGAAACAAGTCTAACAAAATGTATAGAAAAGTAATAAATTTTGCTAAAAGGAATGATGTCAGAAAACAAATAGAAATGGCATCTGATTCCAGTAGGACGATATGGAAAATAGTAAATCGACAGCGCAATGTAACTAAAAACTTTGACAATGAACAAATTATACTTAAGATTGACAACACAGTTACTAATAATGCTTTAGATGTGGCTAATATATTTTCAAAAAGGTTCGACAACATTGTCCACCTAAAAGCTTGTGACCAAAAATTAGCAATGATATATCTGACTGAAAGTGTTAGCAGAGAAGATTCTAACATGAGTTTTGACGCAGTCACACTCTTAGAAATTTTCAAAATGGTTAAAAATATGCCAAATAATACCACTGCTGGTTATGACGAAATCCCCCTGACTATTATTAAAGATAATATTGACCTATTCGCAACTCCATTAGCGTCGCTTTATAATGAGTGCATTGAGGCAGGCCTATTCCCTGATCAGTTTAAAATCGCTCGTGTGCTTCCAATTTTTAAGAAAGGTTCAAAAACAGACCTGCTAACTACAGACCGATTTCTCTATTGCCTGTGTTATCAAAAATCTTTGAAAAAATAATGAAGAATAGGCTTATGAGGCACTTAAATTCTCACAGTATATTAAATGGTCAGCAATTCGGATACCAAAAATCATTAGGTACCACCGATGCTATTAAGGCGCTAATTGATGAGGTTGTCTGTAATTTGAATGACAAGCATAAAGTGGCAGGTATTTTTCTGGACCTTAGTTCTGCCTTTGATACCGTAGACCATGAAATTGTTCTGGCCAAATTGGAACATTATGGCATAAGGGAGAATGTGTTGAAGCTATTCGGATTTTATTTGCATAATAGACGTCAGTACATAGAGATTAAGTCGGTTGTGGATGGAGAAAAAAAATATTATAAATCTGACCTAGTCACTGTATCACGAGGTGTCCCTCAGGGCTCCGTTCTGGGGCCAATTTTCTTCATCCTATTCCTAAATGACTTGATTGAGTATATCAAAAAACGACTAACTGACACAACACTAATTATTTTTGCTGATGACACTAATGCAATAGTTTCTGCGGATAATATCATTAATTTCGAATATAAGGTTAATACTGCCTTGAAAGCCTTTGAAAACTGGTTTGGTACAAATAATTTAAAACTTAATGTAGATAAAACAAAATGTTTATTATTCAAGTCAACGGTACAAAATAATGCTAGCCTTAAGGTTGTATCTTGTGGTAACAATGTCGAAGTAGTAGATAATGATGCCGATTCCCTTGTTCACAAACTAAACTAAATTTAAGTTCAGTTCATCTTTTTCTTTCTATTACATTAAGAAAAGGACAGAAGATAAATTTTAGTTTATTCCTGTCAAATAAATTATTGCTTGACGTAATGTTAGTAGGCAAGTTTTTAATCACGTCTAAACTTGTATGGAGTAGTGACAGGCGCTGATTAATTTGACAGGACTAAACTAAAATTTATCTTCTGTCCTTTTCTTAATGAAATAGAAAGAAAAAGATACACTGAACTTAAATTTAGTTTAGTTTGTGAACAAGGGAATCGGCACCAATGTTAAATTCCTGGGTGTCTACATTGACGCGTTATTAAACTGGAAAGTTGAGACATTGTCTGTAACGAAGTCTGTTAGCTCTGCGTGCTATGCACTCAGAAGCCTGAGAGATGAACTGACTTTGGCCAAACTTAGGACGGTATACTTTGCTTTGGTTGAGTCAAGGCTCAGATATAGTATTGAGTTTTGGGGCAACAGCTAGAAGTACAACGTCGACTCGACATTTGTAATTCAAAAAAGAGCCTTAAGGACAATGCTCCGCATGAAACACAGAATCGTGCAGGGACCACTTCATCAGACTTAACATTTTAACAGTGCCATGTCTCTATATTCTAGTGTTGTTATCCAACTTTGTTAAGAATTTACACGAGACAGATGAGGAAAGGCAAGCTAGACAAAATACTCGTAGGAAAGACTTACCTTCCACAATCCAACCAAAATTGAACGTCTTTTTATACAACAAGTTGCCAAATGAATTCAAAAGCATTAACAGCATAAACTTATTTAAAAACAAATTAAAAACATATTTATTGGGGAAGGGCTACTACAGTATCGATGAGTTCATTGATGACAAACGACAGCCGCGATTAAATGATTTGTGAATTGTTATTTGTGTTTATATAATTTTCTTGTATATTATTTTTTAATTTTGGTTAATGAATTTTTAATTTAAATGTAATGTTGCTGGTTATATAATTATTGTAACTGAATTACTGACATATGTATTTTTTTTTCTTGTGTATTTTTATTATTATTATATGTCTTCGAAAACACAGCAATGATATGAAGAAGCAGTCCCATGATTCTGTAGAAAATCGAGAATATCATCCCTTACCGAGAATATCTTCCCTTTTTGTTTCCTTTTCTTCCACCAGAGGGCGGTCCATTAGGCACCTTACCGCCAATTTAGACGTTAGGCGCCATTGCATTCTTGTGATTATTTCTAAATGCCACGAAAACTACTATTATTGTGATATAAAGTGGTAATAAGTGTGTTGTTAGTGGTGAAAGGAAACACAGCAGTGTATTTCATAATAAAAAATGGAGCCGGTAAGTAAGGGTAACGAGAATCGTGAGCAGGACGTTGTTGTTGCTTCGGAGGGAGGACAATCAGCGTCATCGAGCTCTAGGGCATCGGAAAGCAGCTCCTCCTCATCCTCAGAGTTTGAGGAGGGCATAACGTCACCTTTGCCCAATAAACGTTCTCGTACCTCGGCCAGGAACCGTAAGTACAAGTCGAAACCTGTTCGTACCGATCCTCGTATTGATACCTTAATGTCTCAAATGTCATACGTTTCGAATTATTTGAATCAGTATCCTATCTATTGTGTTAATAGCGATAAAGTTTTGCCCAGTAGTACAATTACGAGCACCCAGAATTTTAATAGGACTGCAGAGAGTGGGTCAGGGCAGTTCATCACTTTGCCTGCTCAGCCTGAATCTCTCTCTCAATTGGGGTTCTTTAATTACCAATATTGATGATAAAAAGATTATTCCAGCAAGTGATAAAGATAGATTTGCAGAATTAAATAAGTTACAGCAATTTGACTCTCAGGCTTGGAAGGGTATAAGATACAAGCAAGCTTTACAGAGTTGCTTGGCAACTCCAGGATTTACAAGTCTTCATATAAATGATGAACTATGTCACTTTAATAAAAATAAAGACTATTTGGCATCAACGGAGTTGCTGTTAGCTGGCTTATCCAATAAAGTTTTGGAGCAGAGACAGTTATTAAAATCAGGTTTACAGTCTATTGTTGATTGGGCTAGTGCGGAACCACAAAGCTTAAATCCAAGAACTTTATTTGAAAAATTTTGTGATCTGTTTGAACCGAGTTCTTTATCTCATAAAAATTCAGAAACTACCATGCAGCTTATATGTGGAAAACGTTCTGAGTGCATTGAGGTTAGGCGTGACCGCATTTTAAAAGAAATTCCTAATTCAAATCTTAGAAACACATTAAGAAATGTTCCACCCAGCTCGGAATTCTTATTCAGTAGGGAGGCCTTACAACCTATTATTCAGTCCCTCGGAGGGTCTCAGGTGTGGCTCAATACACCAGCCTATTTAAAAGAAAAGAAAGTTCCAGGGCAGGGGGAATATGTCCAACATTTCCATAATAATAAAAAAGTTTATAAGAACAAATTTAAAAAATCAGATAAGAAATTTAAACATACAGTTAATAAAAGTCGGCCCTTTCGTAAACGTCACGGCAATACAGAAAAGTCCGCTAAGTCCAAAGAAGATTGACTCACAACGGATTTTCAGAGGGGGGTGTCTAAAATTTTACACAAAAATATGGGCTCAGCTAGGAGCAGACCATTTCATATTAAATACAATAGCAAATTACCGTTTACCTTTCAAAGAGAAGCCTCCTCTGAAATATCCAACCAAAAATTTTGTAAAATGCCTAACTACCCAAGTTACCCCGGAAATGACCCAAGTAATACAGGATTTAAAAAATCAGGGAATTTTGGAGAAACCACCATTGCTAGACCCAGGTTTCCTATCAAAAATGTTTTTAATAAAGAAAACGGATGGTGGGTTACGGCCAATTTTCAACCTCAAGGCCTTAAATACGCATATTGCAACAAAACATTTTTATCTGATTTCACAACCAGACATAGTCAGTTTTCTCCAACCGGACGATTGGTTGGTGAAGATAGATCTTCATCAGGCTTATTTCCATCTGGGGGTTGCGGAGACCCACAGAAGGTTTTTAAGGGTTGCTTACAACGGAGAGATTCTCCAGTTGACAGCGTTACCGTTTGGCCTGTCTTCGGCACCCCGAGCGTTTGCAGCAGTTTCAAACTGGGTGTCCGAAATCCTCCGGGGCAGGGGCATACGCCTTTTAGTTTACCTGGACGATTACCTTCTGGCTTGTCAGGACAAATCCAAGTTAATGGCACAGGTTGCGGAAACGCTGACCATCTTGGAATCACTGGGTTGGCACATAAACTACCTGAAATCGGTAACGGAGCCCACACACAGATTGGAATATTTGGGCCTGGTCTGGGATACACAGAACCAGAAAATAGCTTTGCCCACCCGAAAGATACAGGGCATAAAAAAGTCTCTGACAAAAATTTTAGATCGGGACAGCTGCTCTTTAAGAGAGTTCCAGAGTTTGTTGGGCACGCTAAATTTCGCCAATTATGCGGTCCCCCAGGGCCGTCTTCACTGTCGCAGAGCACAGCTTTTTCTGGGAAGATTTTCCCAAAAAGGCCAGAAAAAGGCACTATGTCCCAAAATGCGGGAGGACTTGCGGTGGTGGTTGGATGCAGTAGAGGGCAGTCCAACCCCCCTACACAAGAAAGAAGTAACTCATTTCTTGACCACAGACGCAGCGGATGCGGGCTGGGGAGCGAATCTAAACAGTCAGTACCTTTCGGGCAAATGGGCCAAAAACCAAAAAGCCTGGCATTCGAACATGAAGGAGATGTATGCTGTTTTTGCCGTAATAAAGTCCCAGGGTGCACTATTACAGAATGCCCATATCTTAGTCCAATCGGACAACAGGACTCTAGTAGCATACATCAGGAATCAGGGCGGAACTCGCTCCTTAAATCTATTGGGTCTGACATCCCGGTTGCTGGAGTTGACAGGTCAGTTAGACATTATGATGACAGCTTATCATCTGCCAGGGAATCTAAACGGCATCGCGGATTGCCTGTCAAGAGGAAGGTTAGTCCCCGAGTGGTATCTGCTGCCAACAGCCACGGAGGCTGTATTCAGGCAGTGGGGTATTCCCGAAATAGATCTCTTTGCAACAAGAGACACCGCTGTAGTCTCGAGATATGTAAGTCTAGACTCAAGGGATGGTTCCACAGAATTCTGCGACGCCTTCAGCCGAAAGTGGGAGTTTCGGATAGCGTGGGTGTTTCCACCTCCAAGCATGATGCCCAGAGTCCTTGCACACTTGAACAAAGCGGTAGGGACATACCTGGTGATAGCACCACAATGGACCCAGTGTTTCTGGTTCCCCGATCTCAAAGCGCGCGCGCTAGCTCCCCCGCTACCGATAGAGAATCTGAAAACGGTCCTGCTAGATGTGACAACGGGGTTGGCCCCACCTCAAGTGGACAGGCTGGTACTTCATGCCTGGAAAGTTGGGGGTGAGAAGATCAAGTGAAAGACTGGAGTAGGGACGAACAACAATCGCTGAAAAACAGTTGGCGTCCTTCTACTATTAGCACCTATAATGCACCCTTAAAAAGGTGGTTGCACTGGTGCGAATCTCATAGCGTAGATAGCAACCGCCCAGAAGGTAAGGACGTAGCTAGATTTTTGGCTAGCTTACGAGTATATCTTAAAAATAAATTTGCATACAGCACAATTCTGTTGCACAAATCGGCGATCTCAACTTATTGTGCATTGAAAGGTGAGGATTTAGCAAAAAACTTCTTCATCCAACAAGTGTTAAAAGCTGTGAGTTTGGACAAACCACGCCCAGCCAAGCCCCCAATATGGGATGTAAAAATCTTATTTGACTGGCTAAAGTTGTCTGAATTTCCAGACACTTTATTTTACCAAAGCAGACGGACTGCATTGATTTTTCTACTGGCATCTGGCCGTAGATTGCATGACCTTACCCTCCTAGAACTCAGTGAGCAAAGTTTTGCTGAGACTGAGGATACAGTAACATTTTGGCCAAGATTTGGCTCAAAAACTGACACAGGTTCTCATAGGCAATCAGGCTGGCTTCTTTTGAAGCACCAAGACCCTAAAATTTGCCCAGTCGCTAATATAAGGAAGTTGATTAGGCTGTCAGAAGCCAGACGCTGCCAGGAGAAAAATATTAAATCTCTTTTTATATCAATCACTGGTTGCATAAGGCCTGCTTCGAAAACCATGATTTCGGGTTAGGTGAGATCAGCTTTCAAACTAGCTAAGATAGATGGCTACTCCCCAGGCAGTATAAGATCAGCAGTAGCCTCCAGGGGTTGGCTGGACAATAGGCCTATTCAGGAGATATTAGAAAGAGGAAATTGGAAGTGTATAGAGACCTTTTCTAAATATGATTAGGATTAAGGATATAAATAGGTCTGTCAGTGAAGAGGTTCCAGCAGATCTACTATATAACAATTTCAAGGCAGTTTGATTGTATGCCGTTATTGTGATAATATGATTTTGATCTCAAGATTTATGCTTAAGTTAGAGTTTATTTTATAATTATTTTTGTTTTTATGTAAGAAGGTAATAGCAGAGTTCCAACTGCTATTGGCATATTTTCGTTTTATAAGAACTTTAAGTTTTTGTTTTATGTTAATTTTGTGGAAGTAAAAATAAATATTTTATACTTCAAATTATTGTTAAATTCTTATTCATTTTTATGATAGAAAACCCAGAGGTTAGTTAGTAAAAGTCATCTTGGTTTGATTTAACAATTTACTTTCACATTGCATTCTTGTGTTTTACTTTTTCTGAGCACCAGCAGATATCAGACAGGTCTTCATATCATTGCTGTGTTTTCGAAGACATATAATATGACTGTTTTGCATTAAGACAAAACAGGTATTATATGTTGAAGAAAACACAGCAATGAAACGAGGAGCTTGCTGATGATGAAGACTGCAATGGCGCCTAACGTCTAAATTGGCGGTAAGGTGCCTAATGGACCGCCCTCTGGTGGAAGAAAAAGGAAACAAAAAGGGAAGATATTCTCGATAAGGGATGATATTCTCGATTTTCTACAGAATCATGGGACTGCTTCTTCATATCATTGCTGTGTTTTCTTCAACATATAATACCTGTTTTGTCTTAATGCAAAACAGTCATATTATTGATACAATTTTTAAATATGTAATGAATTTTAAATATGAATGTAATGTTTCTACTTTTTTATTATTATTGTTTCTATCATCACTAAAATGTTTCAACACAATGTATTTTGTTAAGAAATAAATGACTTATGACTTATGCCTATTTATTTAGAGACCACTTCAAAGTCAGGTCTCCGCTTGGCCCCTCAGTGTCGGGAATCGGCTTTGGCTCTCATGACCGAGGGGAGGAGCCGCTACTGCGCTTCACCACGGTAAGCAAGCAAGTAAGCAAGTAAGGTCGGTGATAAATAGTATGAGTAGGGGCAAATCCCCTGGGCATGATGGGCTGAGCATAGAACTATTGAAATATGCAGGCATGCATATGCCGAGGGTCCCGTCCTTGTTCTATACGATGTGTCTCAGCCATTCGTATTTACCGGCAGACTTAATCAAGACCATTGTCGTACCCATCGTGAGGAATAGGACAGGAGACATCTCGGACATAGACAATTATCGCCCGATCTCTCTTGCAACTGTTGCGGCTAAGGTGTTGGACAGTATGATTGACTCTTATTTGGCAAAATATGTAAAGTTGCACGATGCACAGTTTGGCTTTGATCCTGGACTATCTACCGAAAGTGCTATCTTAGGTGTCAAGCATACTGTCAAGTACTACACTGACCGTAGGACGCCGGTGTACGCCTGCTTCCTTGATCTCTTCAAAGCTTTCGATTTCGGTGAACAAGGCATATGCATCTACAATTCATTTAACTGTGGCGGAGAAGAAACTTTATCAGAAGTTATCGAGAAATTCCAAAAATATTTCGCCCCAAAGATCAATTTCCATTGTTCTACCGGTGTCACGTCACGCCAGTCTGCATGAGCATTTAGAACCTTATATTCTATCATAACGTTCATTATAGCACAATCACGCAAATAAATACATTTATGATAAGATTCGTTTATTTGTATAAACATGGTATACACATACAAGAGCATGCATGATCTTATTCAGTTACATTAAAGTCCAATCATGTTTAGCCTTATAATATGTTGGCGTACAAATATTTTAGTCACATTACTACTTACAATCAATAGATAAAATTAATGACAAACAAGTTTTTGGGCAAAAAATTCAGACACACTATAGTAAAAGTGCTCCCACACAGCAGTTATATAACGTTATACAACATTGTGTAACACGATAACATTTATAATAGCGTGTAACAATACTCTACAACATGTTAAGAAATGTTTTATGTTATAAACGCTCCCACATTGGTTGAACTCGTTGTATAACATCGTATAACATTATGTTCAATCAGTTTGGGTTTCTCTTTCGAGGAAGGTGGTAGCGACCCAATAATGGAGGACGTGCTGATAGGTTTGGCGTTTATTTTGTGTTTGAAAAAAAAGAAGAAAAGGCGCTCTTACTGGATGCGTCGAACTTTGAAAGCGAGAGAACAGTACAGTGCTACAGAATATTTGGAAGATTTGGGCATTGATGGCTGTTTGAACGATTTTTTAAGAATGAACAGTTCAGAATTCGAATTTGTCCTGAATTTAGTCGGCAAGAATATTGCTAATTGCTAATATTGCTAACTAATTGGAGAAAAGCAATAAATTATACAGAAATATTAGCAGTTACATTAAGGTTTTTAGCAACCGGTAGCAGTTATGGTAGTCTTGGAGATGTGTTCAAAATATCACACCAACTTATAAGTATGATCATACCAGAAGTGTGCGAGGCTCTCAACGAGGGATTAAAAGAATATTTACACGTAAGTACAAATCAGTTCTTTTTATTTCAATGTTAACATTAATAATATTTTTTCAAAAATTGTCAATGAAAATACAGTAAGCTAAACAATAATTTTTGCAGTATTTTTTGACAAATACAGCAAGCAAACTAAAAATCAATGTTGATCCAAAGTTATCATTTGTTTTGGATTGATTGCAACAAATCATCGAATGATTGCGTAGAATCTTCACTGAATTGTGTGGCGTTAGTAATTGAACAATTATCCGATAAAGTGGATGGACTTGGTGTATGGATGTGTTCTCTGCCACCAGTGCTAATATTAACCGCGGAAGTGGATGGACTTGGTGCACTGTTGTATCCTTTGAAAGCAACAGCAGCATTACTGGGTGTTTCCATCGTATTGGTTGGCCAATCATATTCTCCCATGGAAGCATTGAATAAAATATTATTAATATGATATTATATACGGTATTTCTGGCATAAGTATTTTTGATTTCTTTAAGTTTGCTTGCGACATATTCTCCAAAAATATCAGTTTCATCTCTGTCGCGTCGACTCTCATACATGTCTTTCAAGAGTTTCAAAGCTTCCTCTGATGTTCTGTCTTGTGTAACTTGTGGCCTGAATCTTTTACGAAATGTTTTCGGGACAGTGAATGTCTTCTCATTTGGTATGTCGGATTCAGTATTTGTGTCACTCATTTGATTTCCGCTTTGAGTTTCGTTGACCTGAAATGAATAATAATTAAAAGAATTTACAGGAATAGCAACTTTACTACCTACAATATAGAAGGTTCAAATTGTAGTGGCAACGAAATTAAGATTATAATTTATTCTGTAACTAGTACTACCCTACCTGGCAGTTATCGCTTTCAATTCCAAAAAGTATTATCTCACAGCTGCATTATTCTTGTTATACGTGTCACATCAGTGGCTAGTTTAATAAATAAAGCTAGTGTGGAATGTTTACTATGAAACAATTTAAACTTCATGTTTTATTTTATTTCAGATACCAACTTCTGCTCAAGAATGGTTACAGGTTGCAAATAAGTTTTTTAAGCAGTGGAATTTTCCCCATTGCTTGGGAAGTATCGACGGAAAACACGTAGCCATACAAAAACCAATAGGAAGCGGAAGCGAATATTACAATTACAAAGGATTTTATAGTGTTGTTCTTTTAGCATTGGTTGACGCAGAATATAATTTTTTATACGTAAACATTGGGTGCCAAGGACGTATAAGTGATGGCGGAGTATTCGCAAACACACCATTTCGAAAAAATATAATTGAACGTAATTTGAATTTACCAAGAGATTGTCCACTTCCAGGAAGAACCACATCTGTTCCTTATGTATTTGTAACAGATGACGCATTTCCGTTAGAAAAGCATTTGCTGAAACCTTTTGCAGGACCCCAGGATAACAATACTAAAGAGAGAACATTTAATTATAGAACGAGCCGCGCAAGAAGAACGGTAGAGAATGCATTTGGAATTTTGTCAGCCAGATTTAGAGTATTACAAAGTATAATTTTATTAGATCCACAAAAAACTACTACTTTAATTATGACATGTGTGCTTCTACATAATTTTTTGAGGAAAACCAAATCAAGCACTATTTACGCCCCACCTCAATATTATGATAGGGAAAATTCAGGTGCTGCGCATACTTCTGGAGAATGGAGATCAGAAACGCAGCAGTTAACATCTCTGGAACCAGTTGAAGCACAGACAGAAGATGGGAAAGTGATAAGAAATGAGTTTGCTGATTATTTTTCACATGAAGGTTTACTGGATTGGGCATCTAGCTATTATTAACCATAGTCAAAATTATTACTCACCGACAATCCACCATCAACAGTTTCTTCTGGCTTGTTTCGATCCTTTAAAAATAAAAGATTTTTATACGCAAACCATTTTGGTATATCGTCAGCCCCCGCACCTGATTTAGGCTTCTTAGTCTCTCTCTGAAATTGACCTATAAGTGACCGCATTTTTTCAATCGACTGTTTATCCAAATTAAATTCAGCCGCAATTCTCATCCATGCGTCATGTTTTTTTATTTCGATCCTTGTATTCATCCATCTGCGTATTCCACAAGACTTGTTTCTCTTGAAATAGTTCAATCAATTTGATCACATTTTCATTAGGTACTCCAAGTAAAACGAGACATTTTGACAAATCACATATAACACGTGCTTCACCATTGCACCGAATGCACCGACTAAAGCTGTGTACGTGACGGACACAAACGCTCGCGCAACCCCCCCGTGCCCTTCCGCTAACGTCCCGCTGAGGCTCTGATGATGTTATACAACAAAAGTTATATTTTGTTATATCATATTGTAATCCGTTGTAAAACATTTTGTTAAATGAAGTTGTATAACATCAATAACAATATATAACTTTTGTTATAATTTGTTTAAAAACAAATGCTAAATGTCACTCTCTAACGTTATATAACTGCTGTGTGGGAGCACCTTTAGCCTTTTGCGATAAAAACACTATCAACTGACGTTTGAACGCATTGATACTTAGCTCCTTCCAACGCTTTGGTAGCTTGTTAAATATAGTTGGAGTCATGCAGATGACACTTTTGCGCATGAGTGCAGTTTTAGCAGGATATATGCGAATTATGCTCATATCCCGTCTATTACGTGGGACAGCGTCCTGTAAACGTGGAAATAATTTGGGATTCGCTTTAACAAACATAACAGTTTCGAGGATATACAGACAAGGCAAAGTTAATATCTTGTATCTTATAAAATACGGTTTACAAGTATCATCAGTCTTCAACGTAAACATTGACCTAATGCATCTCTTTTGGCCCTTGAACGCGATGTTGAAATCGGTAGACATCTGACGCGCTGTATTTTTTTTTCAATATACCCTCTCTTTGGTAAGTTTTAATAGACGTGTTGCTTATTAATACTCTAGTCTTTCAACCTTAACGACAACCATCTAATTATTAAAGTTGCTAACATCATGATTTATTCAAATGCATGAAGGAGTATTCCAAATACGCGTTAAGGTTCAAATTAGTTAAAACTAAAGGGAGTAAGGTAGTGTTGATAACAGACTGTACCATCTGTTTCCCACCTGCTTTTCTGTACGCATTGATCTCCAGATGAACTTGGACAAAACACAGGTTATATTCGACGAACCCCGGGACCGATTGCTGTCAATGGCGGTGCTCTCGAGGTTGTTCAAGAATACGTTTACCTCGGGAAAACTGTGCAGTTTGGTAAGAACAACTTTGAGTGGGAGGCTAACAGAAGAATTCAGCAGGGCTGGGCAACGTTTGAGAAGCTTCGTCGAGTCGTCTCGTCTCGTATTCCACAGAGCCTTAGACTAAGATCTTCAATCAGTGCGTCCTGCCTGTTACGACTTACGGAGCCAAAACGTGAACATTTAGCTGGCAGTGGGTGGCACTTGATTCTAACCAAAATTAGCACTTTAATGCTTGAATTTGGCCTATTCAACGATACCCCACACCATGGGATAGACGAGAAAAAAAAGTATCATCCCTACATTACGTGCAAAGGACGTACCTACCCTAAAACAAAATGTAACACTTAGTCGGCGTGATTACTCGTAATATGTATAGCTATGCCAAATTACAGCTTTCTAGTACTAAGCGTCTCTGAGCTACAGTGGGGCAGACAGACAGACAGACGGACGTGGTGAAACTATAAGGGTTCCTTGTTTACTACGGAACCCTCAAAAAGGCCTCTTCAACTGGTTTTAGACCAGAGAAAAGACTAAAGCTTGAAGGAAGGGTGAAGAACCGTGCCATGTAATACGTACCATTAGACGAAATCTTGCACCATTCGTAACAGCACTGCAGAATTCATTAAACTATAGGATATACGAGTAACTATGCTAGCTTGTAATTTCACATTGTATACCAAAAGTTTTTATATTGATATTTTTCCACGACTTTTATTTTTATGGGGAAAAAAATACTATAAACTTTTTAAGTCATACCTACACTCGAGAGCAATGAAATAGGGTCACATAAAGATACATTAACTGTATGGAGTGGCCAGCACGCAGCCCGGACCTCAACCCAATCGCGCATGCTTGGGACGAGCTCGGACGATGTGTGAGACGCCGAAACCCTTCCCCGATCACGCTTCAAGAGCGCAGAGGAATGGAAGAATATTCCCCAACATCGTATAAGAAACTTGGTACACAGCCAAACCGCATAATCGCAGTGATGACAGCACGTGGGGGTAATACAATGTAGGTGCGTACAACTCAAGAAAATAAAGTGGTAGAATAAAAAATATTTTCTGATTTTGTTTTAAGATGAGATTGTTTATTATATTGTGTTTGTATTTTTTAATTGCTTATATTAAAAAAAAATCGAAGAATTCGATTCAAACATTCGCGGTAGATTAGCAGTTTTATCCTGACTTTTATCCTGATTTCCTATTATTCAAAATACTTTTGCTAAAGCAACTACTCTTCCGTGAAATAGAGATTAAGTTATATCATAAATACTTTATACATGTAGATACAATCGATTGTTTAAGAGGGCTATCACTATTTTTCTCGTATTTGAGTGTTGGACTCGAATTTTGACGTGTGACTATATAGGGTTTAGTTAGAGCCACAAAGTAAAATAAAAAATATGCCTGAAAATGTTTAATTATTTCTCTTGGAAGTGTTCTAAACAGGTACATATTTTAATTTGTTTACACAAATCAGTTAGAACCTTGTCTCTGTAAAGGATGTTTCATCAAATTTTACTTTTGGGCATCTTTTGACGCATGGTTAAATCGAAGATATAATTATATAAATATATCCACAGTACAACAACTGACAGTAGGTATCTTGTACTTTGGTATGCTCAATTCAATTTATTATGTTTCATAGCCTGCCTCGTTGGTCTAGTGGTCGCAAGCGATACTTGAGGTCCTGGGTTCGATTCCCGGGTCGGGCAAAGTGTCATTGTGTTTTTCTATCTGGAATTTCTCAGTAGCAACCCGGAGTCTGGATTTGTGCCCGGTGATGGCAATAGGGTCGCCCCCTATTACATGGGACTTAACATAACTGTTGAAATGTGGGTGTACTACAGGTACACCTCTGCCCTACCCTTCGGGGAAACTATGTTTCATACAGTAATACACCAAAAATAATTCTGTATAACAGAGAGTTACTGATATTTTTTAGTTCCAAATTATATTTTTATCTGAATATACAGGGTGTTTGGTGCATCGTGTGCCAAATTGAAATGGTCGACTGAAGGGGTCATCCGCTAGCCTTTCAGACCCCTTAACACTCCTCATGCTCTGTGGATTTTTTTTATCGATTTTTTATTGTTTTCCAAAAAAAAGACCCAAATTTTACATTCAAATACAGATTTAAAAAAAAATATAAGGCGTAGACTGTGAATTTTAATTTTATTTTGATGTGTATTGTTTAAGAATACTTTTAAATACAAAATTAGTGATATTAGTCACCTAGTTTTTTTTTTTAATTCACTCGCAAAGGTAAAACTTAAATTAAAGCTGTACATGTTACAGCTATTTATAAGGCTACAAAAAAAAAAACCAAAAGCGACCGGGATCTTCCAACTCCCTCATTAATTCTCCAGTCTATCCTCTTTCTAATGATGTGCCACATGCCATAAAAGTATTTTAACAACTTTGTGAATTCGCTAGAATTGTGAATCAAGTCACATAAAACTACATTCCAAATTCTAATGAAAAAATATTTATTGCGGAACTGTTACTTGAGAAAGAGGTAAAATTTGTTTTCTCACTCTTTCACAGTAAAATCTATCTTCTATCTCTTTCTTGCATACCTTAAATCGGTTTGAACAAATCGCGCCGCCAGACCCGCCATTTTTTTAGTCGAGACATCACTGCCTCTGCTACCTAACGTGTGTGCTAGTTCACCATACTCCGCGATTCTTTTATTACTTTGTTATCGTTAAGTTTTGTTGGTTCTTGTTACATTTGTTTAATTTTTGTTGTTATTGTTAAACTTTGAGTTTTTTGTTATTGCAATGGCGACATTCTCTAACGAAGAATATGCGGACATCATGATGGCTTACGGAGCCGCTAATGGCGTCGCTCGTGCAGCGCAACGACTTTACCAGGAACGCTTTCCTGGTAGACGATTACCTGGCCGCAGAGTCTTCCAAGACACATACCGACGCATACGCGAGACTGGCAGTGTTACTTTTAATGAACCAAGGGGCCATATTGTGCGACATAATGTTGAAGTAGACGAGAGAATACTGGCACTTTTTGAGGAAGACCCTACAAGAAGCATTAGAAATGTGGCATCACATCTTGATATTTCAATATGGAAAGTGTGGAAAGTACTTCGTCAAAACAAAAAGCATCCATTCCACTACACTCCGGTGCAAGGTACGTAATTTTAAACTATCTTTAAACCCGTGCAAGCTTTGTTTGACCTTGCCTTTGTTTAGCAGGTAATGGGTATGGTATGGCGTCACTTCCAGGTAGTGAATCTATTAGCACGAACAGCGGGTCCTTTCTTGTGCAATTACTTATTGCCCAAGAGAAATTTAAAAGAGTTTTTTGTTTGTTGCATGTCTTGAGGGTGGCGACTTTGAGAGCCGAGTGGCTTTTTGTC
Source organism: Atethmia centrago (assembly GCA_905333075.3). Classification (NCBI taxonomy): domain Eukaryota; kingdom Metazoa; phylum Arthropoda; class Insecta; order Lepidoptera; family Noctuidae; genus Atethmia; species Atethmia centrago. The sequence goes on from HG995393.1 coordinate 15,206,039, forward strand.
GGTTTCTTTTACACACGGATGTGGATGATCCTGATTTTTTAAAAGAATACTGTGGACGGATGAATCCAAATTTACCAAGGATGGCATCCTCAATTTACACAATTTGCACCACTGGACAACGAAAACGCAAAACCCACGTGTTAAAAGACAGAAATCTTCTCAAAGAAGGTTTAGTGTAAACGTTTGGGCAGGAGTGATTGGGAATCAGGTAATTGGACCGCATTACCTGCCCGATAATCTCAATGGCGAAGACTACCTGGAATTCCTACAAAATGACCTGCCCGAATTAGTGACCGATGTGCCCGTATTTAATGAACGTGTGCCCATTGTATTTCAAAATGACGGCTGTCCCGCGCATTGGCGATTGACTGTGAGGGAATATCTCGACAATGTGTTCCCCAATGCATGGATTGGACGCGATGGCCCTATTCCATGGCCGCCACGTTCCCCAGATCTAACTCCGTTAGACTTTTATGTCTGGGGACGTGCCAAAGAGTTGGTATATGCCACGGAGGTTCCAACTAGGGAGGTATTAGTCCAACGCATAGAAGCGGCATTCAATACTATTAAGGAGGAAATACGATTTCGTACAACAACTGTTGAAATACGAAACAGGTGTCGGGCCTGCATTCGCAACAGAGGCCAACAATTTGAGCAAGATTTGTAACAATGATTAAATAAATGTTAAAAATGCAATTTTGTTTTTTTTATTTCAAGTAAATCCCACGACAGATACAGATATGAGACACGAATTTACCTAACCATAAGAATGAGATAGCAGATTTATAGGTTTGACAGGTATCATTTAAGAGATTTTTTTTAAATCATAATTTTGAATATTAGCCTTAGGTGACTCGATTCACAATTCTAGCGAATTCACAAAGTTGTTAAAATACTTTTATAGCATGTGGCACATCATTAGAAAGAGGATAGACTGGAGAATTAATGAGGGAGTTGGAAGATCCCGGTTTTTGATTTTTTTTTGTAGCCTTATAAACAGCTGTAACATGTACAGCTTTAATTTAAGTTTTACCTTTGCGAGTGAATTAAAAAAGAACTAGGTGACTAACATCACTAATTTTGTATTTAAAAGTATTCTTAAACAATACACATCGAAATAAAATTAAAATTCAGAGTCTACGCCTTATATTTTTTTTAAATCTGTATTTGAATGTAAAATTTGGGTCTTTTTTTTGGAAAACAATAAAAAGTCGATAAAAAAAATCCAGAGAGCATGAGGGGTGTTAAAGGGTCTGAAAGGCTAGCCGATGACTCCTTCAGTCGACCATTTCAATTTGGCACACGATGCACCAAACACCCTGTATAATCCAAATTCAAACAATAATTATTTAATATCTAAGGTTACAGATGTTCTATGTCACGAAGTCCGTTTGGCTATGAATGTTGTCAAGCGTGCACATGCACATTGTTTTTGTGTGCCTAACCTCGAGAGCGCTCAGTGTCGATCGGTAGTTGTCGGATCAGTAGTGGTTTTTAGTTCGCGCCAAATTGTTTCACGGAGTAAGGTCAGCATGGCAACAAAACGAAGAAGAGTTGTCCATAGTGAGGTAATATTTATTTATACGTTTTCAATTAAAATGTTATACAAAGATACTTAATTATTTTGATTACATTTTTTTTTAGGGTCGAAACATGATAGCTAGTGTTTATCATTTTCTGCGAGAAGAATATGAATTTACAAAATCATTAATGGAACTCAACTGTGATTTGTCTCATTTACGAGACATTACACGCCGTACAGCTGAAGCTACGGGTGTGAGCCAAAAAACAGTTCAAAGAATATTAAAAGAAGAGAAGGAATTGCCATCCACTTCATCAAAATTCACTTCACCTATGAAGAAAAGGAGAAAGCGAGATAATAAAGTGGATATAGATAATTTTACAGCCGATGTGGTTCGCAGTACTGTACAAGATTTCCATATTGCCCATAAAGAAATTCCAACATTAGCTAAGTTAAGAACAGCATTGAATGAAAAAATCGGATTCGAAGGTTGTTTAGAAACTGTTCGCAAGTTACTGTTGAAATTAGGTTACAAGTGGCGCAAAACAGAGAACAACCGTAAAGTCTTGACGGAGCGTCATGATATACAAATGTGGCGTTTAAAATATTAAAAAAAAATAACAGAGTACCGCTCTCAAAGTCGGCCCATTGTCTACACCGATGAGAGCTACGTCCTTTCGACACACGTGCGAAACAACACCTGGGCAAAAAAAAAGGAAAGAACTCCGTTTTTAAAAAAAAATAGCACAGGCACTCGCTTTATTTTAGTGCACGCGGGAACCAAGGATGGTTTTATCGTTTCCATTCTGTAACACCAATGCTTAATTAAATGCCTACATATTCTTAATATTTTTGTATTTATTGCAACCTAATCTAATTTATTTACAAAATGTATATACTTTTAAAACCAAAATTTTATTTAGATTATTAAATCTCGACTTGAATATATATCAGATTTTTTTGCTAACGTTACCTACTTTTACACACACAAGCGCGCTTGTCGGGATACGTCACTACTACAATCAAAGCCGAACGGACTTCGTGAAATAGAATATCTGTACTTAACTTAACTTGCTTGAAATAAAAATTGTCTATTTAAAAGTTAAATAATATTTTTAAACAGTTGTTGTATGTAATGCTATAAATCAATATAAATCTCGAGACACGCGGTCTTAAGCTTTAGGTTTCATTCATTCCGTGCTCGCCACCCGCCGTGATCGGCCGTGCTGCCGCTGCTCACGCTCGCTGCACTACTGTCACCGCTCCCGCCGAACCAGCAGTGCTATTCTGTAACCTTCTCACCGTGAAAAAGGTGTGCCTGGCTGACGGACCATAGAATATATCCCCTCACAAACTATGTGGAAACCTAACTAAACGATGTGTGTGTCTGTGTACATGAGCCATTTGAATAAAAAACGTGCGGATTATTTAATAAGTACCTTTCTAATATTTTATTTTAGGTAGGTTTTATAGCGACCTACGCGTTGCCAATAATAAAATAATATTCATAAAATCATCGTCATCAATACTATAACAAAATTCAACAGTTCAACTGACACTCGCGCAGCGCGCGCACCGGCCGGCGGGCGGCTAGGCTCACTTCATCCAGCCCAAGTGAAGTGATGTTGCTATGGCAACGAGAATCGAGTGAAGTGATAAGATCACGACACTCGCGCGTCGTGCTGACCAACTCACTTCATCTAGCCGATTCACTTCGGCGCGGGTGGTTACTATGGTTACGAGAATCCGGTGAAGTGATAAGATCACGCCGCGCTTGCGCGTGAGGCGCTGTTATTAAGGCCGTGATGTACGTGAATTGGGCTGGAACTGAAGAAAATTAAAACCTTTTTTCTCCATAACCCGTACCGAAAAGGTTTAAAAAAAAAAAAATATATGTTAATCTACTCAATACAAAACCTGTCCCCTTCATTTAAAAAAATATAAAAAATAATTTTAAATGTCAGTAATATACATGCAAAGTAACCCCTGTTTTAGAAATATAAAACCGTTTTTCTTCTAAACTAATCGCTAGGTTTTTTTATAGTCATCATGATATTACACAATAGAATACCTAGGGAATCTTTGGCTTATTTTGTTAAATAACTTTTTTATTAACTTATGTCATTATTTTTTACATTAATCGCGTGAGCGTCCCCTCTCTCTGTCGCCTAATAAATCAGTGCGGGACGAGACGCAGTGCTAGATGGACCTGTACCACCTTTTCCCGCATTTTTTCGTGTGACATAACCATTAGAAAATATTGTTAACAAACTATTCAAATCAACAAAATAAGTAGGTTTGTTAGTTTGTGTGTGCAAATATTAGAGCAGTTTTTAGTATAAAGTTAGTTAGTAGTCATAAATATAATAGATAATAGAGATTATTTTTGTTATTATTAGGTATAAGTTTATTTATAAAATCAATATAGGTGACAAAAAAAGACTCAATAAGCTTAATTAGAAAATAAAAAATACAAGAATGAAATAGTAAGTAAGTTGAGTACCTGTCTAATATTTTATTAGTAACAATCAATCAAAAGTTTTCATAAAAAATAGGTAGGTGCGTGTAAACAGTATGCGTACCTAAGTAGGTACCTTCCTACCCGCTGCTTATGCTTCCCTAGGTGCCTTTCTTCGCCAGAATGCGAAACTAATAAGCTTTCGATTCGAATTTGCCAACGAAAATTCATACGTGTATAATGGCAACAAGGTATAGATTCCAAACGACCGGGCGGCGTTATGACTCAGCGGCGCAGTAACAAGCTATAGATTCGCATGCAGCGAATCAATAGCTTGGTACTATTAGTCACTTACGAATTTACATTGGCAAATTTGAAACCACATTCTATGCGGCTAGTGGATATATCGTGGATCTTTGACAGTCGTTACGGGTCGTCAGAAGCCCGAAAGTCTGACAACCAGTCTTACCAAGGGGTATTACCCAGTAACTGGGTTGTGGAGGTCAGATAGGCAGTCGCTCCATGTAAAATACTGGTATTCAGCTGCATCCGGTTAGACTGGAAGCCGACCCCAACGTAGTTGGGAAAGGCTAGGCAGATGCTGTGGTTAAGTAATGCGATGTTTAACACTTTTCATCCACTTTAAGTGGTTGGTATAAGGTGCAACAATCGCATTGGCTACATTTTATCACTTACGGTTGCATTTACGAATAAAGTATATAATAATATCTACCTACACTTGACCATTACGACAGTCCAAAGCTTGCAAGTGTGATGGAAAATGTTATCACCAGTTAATTGCAATACAATCGCCGTACGGTTAGGTACGGTCTACTTCCGATATAATGGCGCCGATTCCCTTGTTCACAAACTAAATTAAATTTAAGTTCCGTGCATCTTTTCCTTTCTATTTCATTAAGAAAAGGGCAGAAGATAAATTTTAGTTCAGTCCTGTCAAATTAATCAGCGCTTGACATAAATTGACGTAATTTTAGTAGGCAAGTTTTTAATCACGTCTAAACTTGTATGAAGTAGTGACAGGCGCCGATTGTCAAACATCTACGTACTTATAATTTAGATTGGAAATAGGTAGGTAAATGAAGTGAATCAATTAGACCAATGGCACGCAGTGCCGCCGTGTCGTGGCATGTCACAACATAGAAATGTCACAGTATTTATAAGTAAAGCAGTATTACGTCTTCATACAAAACAGCATTTTTTCAGTTTAATTTTTTTTCAGTTCCATTGACAATAAAATTTTATCGTCACCCAGTGAACCCAATGTGCAACAAAATGCACATGTGTTATATGAAGAGGGAGCCAGGTAAATTATTTTGATCCCGCATAATAGGGGAAAGTTGGTATTTTTCGCCCAAGGGCGGAAATGTTACATTACCGCCTGCGGGAGGTAATGTAATCGACGTTTTTGGTTGGTCGTCTAACATTACTGTACACTAAAGGAGGCCTTTGATTGGTTTGGGCTACAATTTATGTTTTCTTTTATTTTGTTTTTGACGTAACGTTTCTGTAAATAGGTTTTACCTAGATTTGCAAAGCCACAATGTTGAATTTCATTGGTCTACAAAAATCTAGTAGGCTACGATTTTTTTTCTTTTAATTTGTTTTTGTCTTGTTGGTTGGTTTTGATAAATAGGTTTTAGTTTTGGAGAACGACAGGGTACTTTAACCAACTCAAAAAAACAAGAGTATCATGACTTTTACAATGCACTATACGTACAACTAATTATTATTAGCTGATTTCATTAAAATTTAGCATAGGTGGTTTAAAGGGTGAAAGTGTGGACAGATGAAGTACTTTAACGACTTTAAATAAATAATTAAAAAAATAAAACACACACCTGCTTTGTCAAAAAGTTAATTACAAAAATTTAACTAAAAGATTAAAAACAAGCTAAATGATTTTGAACTGCATACCTTTCAGCGAAGTCGGGGGACCTGTAAAGAACTGTTCCAAGGAACCGTCCCCCGACTAGCGACTGCAATGAACAGATTGATATTCAGTTCAAAATCATTTAGCTTGTTTTTAATCTTTTGTAATAAACTTTTTGACAAAGCAGGTGTGTTTGTTAATTTTTTTTTTTTATACCTTTTTGTGATAAAACGATATTATTTTTTATAAGTTTTTCTATGGGATATTGAGTAGTACCTACTGTTATATGTATTTAATTTCTTTTGTTATGTTAATAGTGAACGAATGTATATTGAATACTACTGTTATATATTTTATTATGTACTAAGCAAGCTCTAGACGATGATAGTATAAGTAGTAAAAATTTTAAGAAAAAAAATGTTTTTTTTTTTCATGAACCATGGCTCCCATTACATTGCTTAAATTTTCACTAACCTATGTTACCCGGGATAACGCAACGCTTCTAACTATACCACATACATTGATATCGGTTAAGCCGTTTAAAAGTTATGTTTGAATAAAGAAACTCACAAACATACATGAACCCTGAAAACATAACACTCCTTTTTTTTGGGCAGTCGTGTAAAAAGGAGTCCCCATCATTATAAATGTAAAATTCTGTTTATTTGTTTGTGTGGTTTTCACGGCCAAATGACTCGGCCGATTTGGATTAAATTTTGCATGGGTAGTTTAGGGGAAAGGGGTCATTCATGTATTACGTAATCAGCGTTTCAGTCATTTTCAACCCCACCTTGCCAGCAATGGTAAGCAAAGCGCCTATTCTTATGTAAACGTCACCAACAACGAATAATATTGTGAACCAGAACCAAAGCGAATGTGTTTTAGTTGAATTTCTTTGAATTTTAAAATACTCGCTTCATTTCTCGTTGACAAGATTGTTCGTTGGTGTTTTCATTTAATATTACATTGTGTCACAAAAGGCCAAAGCTTAGAATATAGTAGTAATGGCAATTAATGCGATTTCGAATGAATTTAATTAACATGTTAATTCGTAAGTCTTAGCATGATAATTGCTATTGCTATGCTATTTGCTAATATGACGATAATTGATAATAATGAAGTATGTGAATTTTGCAAAATTTTGCGAATTAAAAAGCGCGTTTGCCTTAGGACGTCTCCTAGCGTGCGTTTAGTTTACTCGCCGATAACGTTTTATTTGTGCTAGTACACTTGCTTATGTAATGTGTTAAGATTGGTCACATAATTATCAGCATTCTGCACCTGACGCACCTGTACCGAACGGGACAGAGTCGGTTCACATTCGACTAAAAAGTTATTGTAATGGCCAATGTGTTTAAGTTTTAGATGGGTTTTTAAATTGGTGATTGATGTTCGGTAAGAAAGGTTTTTAGAGCACTGCAATTTTATTTTCACTAACAATATTAGAAAAATAATTCAATATAGGATTAGTTCGGTGAGACATCACGTTCAAGTCCGTTCAACAGTTTATTTACACTAAAATATTTATATACTAAACTTAAAATTATTATTTACACTTTTATACGTGCCACTTCTCATTACTGTTTACTACCTCCTATTATTTACAGGTAGGTATTGAATTCACGCTATTATCTATATAAGTACAATATTATGCCCAAAACGAAAGAATGTAAGTACTGTATAACGAATACGTAAACCAAAATCTCACAATCACTTGCCAAAACGTACTGAACGAACACAAAGCCAGTGTTGCGATTGTAAAAATTTGAGTTGCCGTATCTAAGAACTAAAATTGCCGTATTTATGAAAAAAACACAAAATTGCTGTAAAGAATTTATTTATATGAATAATTAAATAAATCACAAAATATCTTCAATATCTTCACCGTATAGGTTTCTAATTGATTCGAAAAACCTCACTCTCTTTTCTATGCAATGAATATTTTTCTTTCTTTACTTTTCATTTCCTTAAACATATTATTTGACACTTGAAATTTCGTACAGCCTCCTTCATTTGTAATTGTCTGTCCTTAACCCTCCTTTTAATCCTCCTTCATTTTAATGAAAGATGAAACGGTAATTCCCCTCATCATAAACAACCACACTATACGCGTATTCTATCATTTGTGACGAAAGCGAAAAAAATATCGATATCGATAGAGGTATTTATGTTTTTACGTGTTGCATATAATATTAAATCAGCCTACTGATTAAAAAGCGTTTTGTTCATACTTTGCCATTGTGATTTATCGCAAAGCTGAATTGCCGTAATACTTGATACGGTAATGAAAAGCCTGCCGTATGCCGTAAAATCTGAAAAAATCATGAATTACCGTATATTACGGCAATTACCGTATCAATCGCAACACTGCACAAAACGACGCGCGCCACGCGCGTACCACGCAAATATATTATTCAATCAATACACGACTCTAAGTACGAGCAAATCAAAAACAATAAGGTAATAATTTCTAAACATCATTCTTCGCACCATCCATAATTTAAATACATTAAACAAGCACAAGCATTCATTCAATATACAACCTTAAGTACGCACAAATCAAAGATAATAAGATAACAATTGCTTAACCCATTATTCGTAAGTTCGCAGCGAACAAGGTCACTGTCACGTGAAACCGATATCGTCGCTTAAGTTCTAACACCGCGGAAGTCAAAATACGCAACTTTTCAGGAGAGCAAAAAATCCGTTTTATTTAGCCTCAAACAACTGTTCATATTTAGGTTTATTCAATATAGAAATTAAAATATGTTTCATTCATGTAGACACATCCAATTTTAAAATTCGTCAAACGATGCGCCTTGCGATTCTCTATCGAATGACATACAATACGTATTTTGTCAAAAAAATGACTTCCGCGGTGTTAGAACTTAAGCGACGATATGTTTAGTATTCCCGACTTCCCGTGGGTGCGACGGAGAGCGCACGAGTCTGACGTATGATAGTCATTAAATTAAAAAATTACGAAAATTTAAACTAATTTTCGTAATTTTTTAATTTTACAGAATTTCGCAACTACATTTAATTTGCTAAATGCTAAATGAGCTTTCGCAAGCTAACAATGAATGCTAATGCTAATTAATCCATCACTAGAATATAGAAAGAACCAGAAGCCGCGAACACGCCTCATACTGAAGCGTCAAAAACTACTCTTAAATAGAGTAGTTTGACGCGCAGCCGATCAGTTACTCTGCGAACGTCGTATCGCGTAACGTGTTTTACCGGTGTGCAATTTAATTTAATTATGCCGTCTTGTGTCGTTCATGTCTGTAAAAATGCAGTGGGGCTAAAAAATAAACAGGATGGGATCACATTTCACTTGTAAGTAGCGCATTCAAATGTCGTCATATTTAATTACTGATTAAATTGTTCAGTTTGTAATAGTCATAGTGACTGATGCATCCATCTTGTTAGTGTTGCCAATATAATAGTTTTGATTTTCCCTTCTTTTTATTACCTACTGAGGGCTTTTATTCGTTGTAGTATTAAATTAATAACCACTTTAAATAAAAAACTCGACTTGAAAAAGAAAGGTTATCATTGCGACCCGTATGTATACGTACGATTATGTATATGATATTGTTAGAATTGCATAACATTCATAATAGGTATATTACACTATTAGGATTTCTAGAGAGGAAGGAACACCCGCCCCGGGTGTGTGAAATTATGTATCCATGTAACATTATAACTACCTATCTCAAATTTTAGCTTCCCTGCTGATGAAGAAAGGAAAACGGACTGGACAAAAATAATACAAAGAGCAAGGCTGGAAGAGTTATGGAAACCTTCAAAGCGAACTGTAGTTTGCTCGATGCATTTTGAGGAGAAATATATTTATGAGACAAAATGTGGTTTAAAAGGATTTAAGAAAGAAGCTTTTCCAAAAAGGTACACAATTATAGTCTCTCTTGTTACAAAAATTATATTTTATCTAAGTTCGTAGATGTGGTGTGACTATAAATGATAGGCTGAAAAATTATGTGATAAGGCAACGACGCGGTTTAAAGGAAGATGTAGTGACAACAATTGAAAAGAGTATGCTTAGATGGTTTGGTTATGTTGAGAGGATGAATGAAAGACGACTAACAAAAGGTATTTATAAGGCAGATGTGAGTGGGAATTCCGGGAGGGGAGCCCAGAGCTGAGATGCCTATGTTTTCCAGAGGTATACAATTGCTGCTATCGGGAGCTTTAAGTTCTAGGTGACAATACTTTTCGATAAATGCCTTTAAAATGTTTTGCATTTGGGTTGTCGTTATGGCCCCCGTGCATTCGTATAATTCCGAAGAGTAGTTCCAAATGGTCTTGGCTGCATTTATATGTTGGTATAAATAGCTCATTCGTTATTTCAGTTTACAAGGAATTCATCGGAAAACATTGCATATTTCAAGTTGACAAAAGCCATATAAATTGTTTAAGCCACAGAAACAATCTCATAAGGGCTGTGACTGAAAAATATCTAGACGTGAGATTCCATCATTTATCTAAATAAATCTTAAAGACAATATTTTAAAAAGCTTACTCAGAAAGAAAAAAAAAAGAAAGAAAATACATTTATTTACCACAGACTAAAAGGCACACAATTTAAAAAACAGCAGATAAAAAAAAACATATATATCTATATAAAAAAAAAACAAATAAAAAGCCTAAAGCACGGTATAATAAAGCAAAAAGGAAATTAAATATTTGTTTATCTAAACCTTGTTTTATTTAAACAACCTCTCTATTTCTTGAGATTATCGGGTACATAAGCATATAAAATATTAAACATCTTTTTTTTTTAACAGAAGCCACGAACAACGGGAATGCATAACTAGTCCGGTGTATAGTATGGAAGCGACTTCTAAAAAAATATTTATTAAAAAAAACCCGGGATTATTGGATTTCACGTTTATTTAAAATTAATGTTTCTACCTACTTTTACATCATAATATTAAGTAGGTACAAATGCATCCAATTACATATGTAGTCAGAAAAAAACAAAATTTGTCGATTCGGGAATGGCGGGCGGGATTTTTACGATCGATATAAAAGTGCATTCCATATAAGCTAACATTTGTAAGTAAGTTAATGGCGCCGATTCCCTTGTTCACAAACTAAACTAAATTTAAGTTCAGTGCATCTTTTTCTTTCTATTTCATTAAGAAAAGGACAGAAGATAAATATTAGTTTAGTCTTGTCAAATTAATCAACGCTTGACGTAAATTGACGTCATTTTAGTAGGCAAGTTTTTAATCACGTCTAAACTTGTATGGAGTAGTGACAGGCGCTGATTAATTTGACAGGACTAAACTAAAATTTATCTTCTGTCCTTGTCCTAATGAAATAGAAAGAAAAAGATGCACTGAACTTAAATTTAGTTTAGTTTGTGAACAAGGGAATCGGCGCCAATATCATTCGATTCTATAATCAGAAACCTAAATTTGTATTTCCAGAGCCGCGGGCGGGATTTTGCGATACAAAAGCGCATTCCATATGAACCAACATCTCAACTTTAGGTGAATATGCGTCCGAATATCCGATCTCTAGTGATAAACCGCTACTTGACCATCTAATAAAAGAAATACATTGTTTTAAATCTAGTGATTTACAACAAATTCAATAAAACACAGTGAAAACAATCAAAGTGAAATAATAGTCTGGGTGACTAAAAAATATTTAAACTAAAACTAAAAAAACTTAAAAAATAGGTTTGACTTAAAAGCTTCAGTTACCAGACCAACAAATTTCCAAAAAAACTAGTAGAATTTATCTATAAGTGTCAAGTAAAATTAGAGATGTTTTATAAGGTCATTTATTTTTTAGGTTATCCTATTAATAAATATTAGTTATCGCATATTATGATACCATACCTATTATTGGGTATTAGTCAAATATTAGTGAACTATTAGCTACTCAATTAATATTGATACCTGCGTAATATTCTCCATAATAATGAATATGGAATACAAGATTCTCGTGAATATGCATGTTTATTATTCGCGTAAGGCTATTAACTTGCAATTAAATTAAACGGTGATTTAATTTTCCTTCATACTTTAACAGGCTTTGGACTGTCAACGTTGATTATAATTTAAGTTATAAGTTAATCACCTATGTACAGTGATTATTGTTTTTTTTATGTTTATGTTTTCATAAGTTTTACTATGTTATATAATTTATATACATTATACAGTAAAAATAGGCAAAGATACAAAACAATAGTTTTCATTACTAGCTTACTTCGTAATCAACTCATGCAGCTTCCAAACGAAGCCCGACGTGTACATCTATGTCTTTACAATACACACATTACGCACGCACAACGACAAGTGAGCAGCCAGGTTCTATTTAGGCAATACAATATTCATCTCACTCAGTCGCCCGTCTGGGGTCAGTTTAGGCGAGTCTAGTCATCTCGCTCACTCGTTAGGTGCCGAGAGTCAGTGAGTGAGTAACATGACCGCGGTTGGCAAATAATAATAGCATAGCCAGACGAGTCACCTCGCTATTACGCGTCCCTATTATTTGACTAATACCTGGTAATCTATTAGTATTACTTTATATTCGCTTATCCTAATATGAATATACATGGCTTGTAATATAATACCTGTAAAAATTACGAATATATTAGTCGCACCTCTAACGTCAAGTGCGTAGCAAGCCCGTCAGGGTATATATGTTCTGTGGTAGCAAGTATTCCGATTCCCCTGGCTGGCTGGAGGCTTTGAGTTCGCTTATTTAAGCAGCCACAGGATCCCTTTAGGGTATATATGTTCTGTGCACAGGATAGTCCGGTTAAGTAGTCACGACCTCTCAAGGTAAAGGCAAGTAGCTTTGAGTTTGCAAAAATACGTGCTTTTTTGTGAAGTAATATCGAATTATAGCTGAGGTTTTATAAGTAGTAGATGGTGTTACGGAACTAATAAACAAATTCCTATGAATTACCTGGACTGTCTGGACTACCTGCTAGGGATATAATAAGTTTAGCTCTGTCAGACGTTGAAATAATATACAAGTCGTTATTTATACGCAACGCAACTGTGTTTTTCTACAATATAAATTAAATAAATTTGAATTAATTTTATGTGATATTATTTGAGTCAAAAGATGGAAAAACTGCCAATGTGTAGGATATGCTTAGTGGAGAATGTCCGCATGTTTGTAGTGATCAACAGAAACTGGCATGAACTATATAAGAAGCTGACCGACATTCCAGTAAGTTGATATTTTTTGTAAGAATTAAGTAAATTACCTATTAGGTTTTAAATGCATCTCCGGACAGTGTGTCGCTTTAGGGGAAAATCACTGCTCGCAGCACTGCAAGCTGGACTTACCCTAACTATATACTTATATTAAGTCGCCAGGCTGCCTTGAGCAAGAGTGGTGATCAATGCTGAAGCCTTCTCTGTAAGATGTGCACAGAACGCATTAAGGACTACCAACTGCTGGCTTGGACCGCATTACTATAAGTATATTAATAAGGTTAGAAGTGTTTTCACAAAATAGTGTAATACAAATTTTGTTGCAGTTTGTAACTGAAGACAGTAGACCGAATCTTGCTTGTTTCTTCTGCTGCGCTAAACTTAAGCAATGCTACCGATTAATGAGACAATGTCTGGAAGCAGAAGAGCTGTTCGCTCAGATGGTAAATAAGGATTATGAGGTGAGGTATTCTTCAACAGTCATTTATTCTCATAAGTTCTAATTTCAGTATAAAGTGGAAATGATTTCTCTCAAGCTCGTACTTATTGTGTCTTGGTTTCACGCTAATCATACCATTGTGTGTTGAATGTCGATATGTACACTATTGTCAGATGAAGGTGTTTCTAATTATTTAGTTATACTCCACATAATACTGTTACAATTTCCGTATGAAACACTAGTTTCATACGGGAATTGACACAAAAAATTGTATATAGAATTGTAGAAATTGTATTCAAGCTGCCACATACTAATGTGGCAGTTTGAATACGGTCCTCTCTCATTCTAAGAGTGAGTCAGCGAGCTATACAATAATAGCTTGTGCAGTGGCCAGTGGGGTTATGGCCGACTCTCCAGGATATATATATTGGACCTACTTAGGTGTCCTCAGTTGTGGAGGCTCTTTTGAGTTTAGTATATATTTAAAAAAGGTTTGTGCTTGTGGGACTGTGATACACAGCATATTTACCTAATACTATAATCATCTTTTTACAGCCCAATCCTTTAATAAGCCAACATCACTGTGAGCTTTACAGTGGGTTTATTAAATCTCCAACAGAGAACATAAGTATAGACGATGCATGTCAAACAAAAAGCATTGCTGTCAAAGAAGAATTACCAGCTGCTTGTGAGGGCGAACATGACATTATTGAGCCAAAGGAACATCAAAATGATGGTATGTTTTTAAGAACAAAAATAATATTATCAATAAATAATATCTCAAAATAAATTAAAATATGATCTATTTATTTTATATAGATCATAAAATGTTTGGTACTACTTCAAAGTTTCGGCAGTGTTCAGTTGATCAACTTAACAGTAAACACACTATGTTGTGAAATTAAACACAAAACTGTAACTGTGTGTGTTTAAATGTGTGATTAATAATAAACAAGTAATACTCTTGACTGTTTTTGTTTACTTACAGAGATAGAACCGGAAAATTTAGAGAGTAGTTGTCTAGATGCAGCAGATATACCACCACACCATTCTGAATCAGATTTAGAAGATGATGTACCTCTAATAGAGTTTATAACTGAAGTGGAAGAAGAACAAGAAGTATCCAAGAAGAAACGAAGAACCAGGGAGACGAAAAGTAAGTATAAGTTAGTTAATGTATATGTAAGCAAACAGGCCAGTGGTTCACTTGAAAACCTGGGGATCACGATTGACTGGAGACTACAATGGGGTCCTCATTTAACCTCTCTTGCAGGACGTCTAAGTTCAGCAGCATATACTGTCAGAAAAATCCGTCAATTTAATGATGTAGATACCGCGAGGCTAGTCTATTTTAGTTACTTTCATAGTGTTATGTCTTACGGTATTTTACTTTTGGGACAGGCTGCAGACATTGAGTCTTTTTTTATTCTGCAGAAAAGAGCCATATATAATCTCCGCAGGCGCGATTCTCTAAGATGTTTAAGGATAAAATCATAACGGTTCCTTGGCAATATATCTATGAAAGCATCATGTATGTAAGAAAAAAAATAGTAAAAGAGGTGAAAGACATAATTCTAGTACTAGAAATAGATACCTATTAGTTCAACCAGGTTTTATCGTGCTGGTTAAAGTAGACTCAAAAAGTTACAATAAAACACCTCCCCACATACTAGAACTGAATGAAACGAAGTTTAAACATTGTATAAAACGCACACTATGCAGGCAGGCATTTTATAAGTATTACATCGTTGATAAAATGCTTGGCGCAATGCTGGTCTGGCTCCACAACCACAACTAATTGATTAACATTCGAAAATACTGTTGGAGGCGCTGAAGATTGTAAGACTACCTTTGCATTGTATAAACTCAATCTCCTTTGTATTATATAATTGCATAGCACAGGTGTAAGTACTATGTATTATAGAACTACCATTTACCGGTAATATGTCTTTCATTAACTTGAATGTGCCCTGGTGGCTGAGCTTATATCATGCTCAATCAAATGTCTCGCTGATTATGGTGCGTGTGTTGAACAGCTCCCTTCAAAATGGTTGAGCTGAATGGTGCTGATCCATGCATCATTTTCGTGAACCGGCACCGCCAGTTGCGACTGGTCATCTCTAAGTTGCCACGGCTTATTTTAATTATTTTTTTTTTTTTTATTTTGTTTCTATTTGCTGAACTTTGCACGCTTTTATCGTTTTAAAGCATCCAGATTTCTCTAGTGATTTATCACCAGAAATTCTACCTTTTCACAAGTAACAAGTAAACAAGTCACAATGTAAATCATGCAATCCGCTATTATTTTGATTCGTGTGCATGTGAATCTTCTACCAACTTTGTACTCACCAGATTTATAATCACAGGGGCGACGGTTGTGGAAAAACCAAAACCAGACATACGAAGAACAAAAAAGAAAGATGCCATAACAGCCGAGAAAACTAAAAAAGGAAAATCAAACTCGATAGTTATCCGGACAACTCAAAAACGTATGTCCATACCTGGCACTTATTTTAAAGAGCCTCACAAATGTGATCAGCGCAGTTTAAATGAAGTAAAAACAGTTATCCAACATACTCGTACACAAATTGGTAAAAAAAAGTGTGATGTATGTCAGCGTAGTTTTAGTCGAAATAAACTTTTAACAAATCATATTCGTACACACACAGGTGAAAAACCGTATAAGTGTGATGTATGTCAGCGTAGTTTTAGTGAAAAGGGTGGTTTAACAAAACATATGCGTATACACACTGGTGAAAAACCTTATAAGTGTGACTTATGTCAGCGTAGTTTTCGTGGAAAGGATACTTTAACAAAACATATTCGAATACACACTGGTGAAAAATCGTATAGGTGTGATGTTTGTCAGCGTAGTTTTAGAGAAAAGGGTAATTTAACAAAACATATCCGTATACACACTGGTGAAAAACCTTATAAGTGTCATGTTTGTAAGCGTAATTTTAGTGAAAAGAGTAATTTAACAAAACATATCCTATTTCACACTGGTAAATAACGTTATATGTGTGAGCAGTGCTGGCCCAGTATTAATGGCCCCAAGTTACGAGTTGTAGGTCGTGGGTTCGAACCCAGGCAGGCGCTTTACTTTTTATAAATAATTTCATCACCACTGCTCTCAAAACGGTGAAGGAAAACATCGCGAGGAAATCGGCATGTCTTAGAACCAAAAATTCGAAGACATGTGACATCTATAAACCCGCACCGGGCCCGCGTATTGGATTACGGCCCACTCCCTCTTGAAGAGAGGAGGCCTGTGTACCAGCGGTAACATTATAGTTAACGAGCTGGCTAATAGAATACTTTTATCCCGATAGTAGGTTCCCGTGGGATAATCCCCACGAGAACCTACTGTTCCGATATCTACACTGGCGAAGCCGCTGGCTAAAGTTAGTTTCATATAAACCTAGACCGATTTGGTTATTGATTGAGTGTCTGAAGTGTGTGAAAATTGTTTTTATACTAACAAACGGGAAAGTGGCATGACATGAAAATTAAATTTGACATTTTTATTTTAAGCTGTTGACATTTGTTATTTAATTTCTTTGGTTGTCATTTGAAGACAATTTGTAATTTACTTATTATTCTTTGACATTTGATATTTGATATGTAGACAATTCTTGATTTAGTACTTTTCTTTTTTTTGACATTGGAATATAATTGTTTTGTTTAAATTACATAATTAATTAATAAAAATAACAAAATGATATCCTAACTTAACTAAAACTATACACAAACAAAAAGGCGGAAGAGCTCATTGCGCATCGCTGTCAATGGGAAAAGTGCCCACATCATTGCCACGTTGGATGGCAATGCTGATTCTTTGGGCTAAATAATAATAATAAGAAACACTAAGGCCTTGGGGTTCGAGTGCTCATCGAGTATTTCGGGACATCGCCAAACGGTTGTTAGAGTCTTCACGTGACCAGAGGGCTGGCCTTTTTTTGATTAAATTGATTAAATTAGAATCATTATTATTGTCACAACATTTTCATACCGAATTAACTAGGCGAAATATGAAGAACTGTTGTGTGTGTGTTACAAAATCAGAAAAATACCATATTTCAAGCGAATAAATTAATCTTTCTCTCTGTCTTTATGTTTAGGTAGAATAGGAGCCTCTAGGAAATCCATGAAGACCTATATTCAATCAAGCCAAACTATGTGTACTTCCCTGTAGGAGTGCACTTATGCGCAAGGGTTTTTCATATGGCTCCAATTGTTTAAAAAAAGTTGAAGTACACATGAAAAGAAAAATTAAGACATATGTATTTAGGTAAATAAAGTATACTATAACATTCACGAGTTCCTAGAGGAACGATTTGTATCGACATAGTAGCTTATTTGATTTTATTATTACTTTATTTATTTTTTGTGTTTGTTAATTTCCAGTGACATAGTTTAATTATATTTGGATCTTTTTATTTTATTGATGACATGATTATTATATGAGTCTTCTCTCTCTTTGATTTTTTTGTTATTTTTATTACAATATTATTATTATTATTTCATTACTTAATGTATTGTTATTTTAAGATAATGTTTTAATTAACAATGTTTCTCGACATTTGTACGTCACATTATCTGGCAAACATGTCTGTACCTAATAATGTTGTTACCATCTGCATGCATGTTTTTTCTTGTGTATATGACACATGTTTAAACAAATAAATATTATCTTATCTAAGCCATATGTCTTTTACTTCGATTACTACACTTGAGAGCAATAAAATCGCACACCCCTTGTTATTCGGTTTATAACTGTTTTTTTTTTTCTTGAATCTAGAGATACTGAAGACAAATCATAAGGCAAAATTAAAGCATACAAGCTTAGCTTTACAAAGACACAAAATTAAAATAATTGACCTTCACGTTACTTACAAAAACCAACCGTACAATAAAGTCCCCAAATTCTTAAAATGACCCAATTACACCCGCCGAACTCCTTCAGGGCTAGGCAGTCAATTGGACGGGTCATCACGGGTCCCAGAGTTAACCGGCCTTGGGGTATCTCCTAGTCGGCTCTGGTGCATTATATTCCTTCCACAGCTACTCACCTAGTGTCTAGGGTGTGTCTACACCCTTCGCGCTAGACTGGTCAGGGCCCCGTTGCACAATAAGACTGGCAACAAATTTACAAGCTTAGGGCTCACAAATAGGTACACACCTTCCAGTCTGCACCCATCAGGAAGGGCGACTCATCCCCGGGCCCATCCACCCGGGGAGTTAGGTTTAGGGCCGATAGGCTACTTTAATAGGAGGAATTAACATTCCAAAATTTCACCCCCGTGAACCCCCCCCCCCCCCTTTCCCCTGCCATGGAGGACGCCTGGAAAAAAACCTTGAAGAACGCCACTATAATTCTTCAAGGAGGTTCTTTTTAAGGACCTGGAATTTCTAGCCAAGTACGGCTAAAAGTTCGCTGCTCTTCAGCAGCCCCCGCAACCAGACTCGCTGACTTCAGCGATGCCTTGGCCCCCGCTACCCTCTCAAGTCCCTCAGTGTGCATGGACACAGACGAAGCCGCGTCTCAGGACAAACGCTGCCCGACCCCCTTCTATACAGCGACATAGAGTCGGAGCACTCTTCCTCGGCTCACTCCAACCCCTCTTCCGAGGACGACGGCTTTAAGCCCGTTACCGGAAAGGGGAAAAAGAGGAAGCAGAAGAGAGCGACCTCATCGGAGGCAACAAAGATCGCCGCCAGGGAGTTAGCCTCTACCCCCTCAACCCCCGTGACTCCCACCGTCATTAACCCCACCCCGACTACATCCTCTTCAAAGGCTCTTCCCCCCACCCCCCTGTCCACTTCCGCCCCAAGGAAGGTCCCCCCTACCCTCCTGTGTTCATCCAGGACAAATCGAAGTGGACAGAGATGTTTAAATGGTGTGGCGATCTAAAGATCGCCTTCACCAAAGCCCTGTCCACCCAACAGGGCATTAAAGTCTGTCTGTCTCAACGACCCATAATTACAGGGAATTAACCAGAGTCCTCAGAGTATGAGGTGTATCTTTCCAAATCTACTCACTCCCCGAGGACCGCCAGACCCGAGTGGTGATCCGCAGGATCCCAAAAGAAATCCCCACCTCGGAAATCAAGGCCGACCTAGAGGCCCAAAATGTCCCAGTCGAGGAGGTCCACCGAATGCACTGCGCCAGAGGCCGGGAAGCGTTCGACATGGTCTTCGTCACCTGTGGGCCCAACCGATGGGCGTCACCCCATCTTCAAAGTGACCAGCATCTGCCAACTCAAGGGCCTCCTAATCGAATTGCTCATAAAGAGCGGCATCGTTGATCCATGCCACCGTATCCAACTATACGGGCACGCCGAGAAGAACTGCCATGCCAAACCTATGTGCGTCAAGTGCCTGGGCGAGCATGGCACTTCTGACGGCCCCCGCCCTAAGGACAGGAATCTGCATCGAACCACCTAGCTGCGTGTTATGTGGCCAGTTGGGACACCCAGCCAACTACCGTGGCTGCGAGAATCTGAGGCGCCCCGTGCGCGAAAAATGGCCAACGATCTCGTTGCCGCCCTAAACTCTTGCGATCTCTCTCAGATCTAAAAGATATTCCACGCGTGTCCGGAGATTACGCAAGCCAAATTAAATTGGGAGTCCCATTGCGTATCCGATCTCCCACAGATGCGGCCCCAGGATCAGCCCTGGGACACAGGGATCGGCCCTGTGGGACACCGCACGACATCTCTTGCCGGTTCCACATTCCCTGGTGACCGTAGAGCGCCCCCTGCGGAAACCAAACTGGCTCTCCGCCAAATCCGGCCCCACCCGCACCAACTGGCCGACGAGGCGGTCTGCAATGACTCTTTCCTTTGAAGAAGCTCTTTAGCTTGCCCACTTCGTCGAGCAGCACGATGGGCCGATAAGCGGACGGAGAGTCAGCAGGGCGCCCTGCCTTCTTTATGAGGACCAGTTTCCCCGTCTTCCAACGAAGCGGGAACTGGCCCCTCTCCAAGCATGCGCTTAGGAGCCCCCTAAGTCGAGGTCCGAGAGCCTCCGAGGCCAGGACCCAGGCCTTCCCAGGTAAGCCGTTGGGTCCTGGGGCGGTATTTTTGGCATTAAGCCTGCCTACCGCCGCTCTCATTTCTACCTTGGTCACCTCCGGAGCATCGTCGTCGTCGTCGCCGTCGGCGATGTGGTCCGCATCGGCCACCGCAGTAGGCGGAGCCATGGGCGGGGGGAGGTGTGTTCCCCTCGCGAAGGGAACAGAGCGCTCACCACGTCCTCCACAAGCTGGGGCCAGAGACTCTGCTTCAGCGGGGGAGCCCATGTGCGGAGTTTATCCCGCACCACTTTGTACGGGCGTCCCCACGGGTCCCTGTCCAGAGTCCCCAGCGACTCCTCGCGGGCCAATCCCCTGGCCCGCAGAATCTCCGCTTGGAGGGCAGTCTTCGCCGCTCTGTACCCCACGTACAGCTCCGCCGTATTCGGAGGTTTGATAAGGAGCCTGCGGTGCTTGGTGGCTCGCGCAGCAACGCACGCAGTGCGCAAAGCCGTCAGCTCTTGCGACCACCAGTACACCTGGCGTGAGGCACGTCCAGGCTGGACCCGTGGCATTGCCACGTCACATATGTCGGACATAGCCTCCCGGAACCACTCCGCCTCGTCGTTGATGTCAGCAGGCCTGTCCGGTGGTGACACCCAGGCCTGCACGATCGAGGCTTCCAGCAGGCTTAGCATGACACTCTCTATTTCTTCGAAGAATAGACACGGCTCTTTCTATACAAAGTGACATTTTGTTTCTCCATTTTTGACATCGCACTGTAGAAATCCTTCTGCAAGCTGTCACTTTGTCTTTCGTTTCTAACGATCCTTGTCTCTACTAGGTCCTTTTTTATGTAGACTATTTCAGAAGAAAGTTTCTATACCCAACTGTCAAAATCACACTGACAACTGACAGTTGTCTAAGGCAGTGAAGACAATTTGCACTTTTCTAGTCGACGGCCACAAGGTATATATGGTTATCTACAAAATCATGATTTCACAGGAGAGCGTTTTGAACGCAAAACTGTGATAATTAATAGAAGAACAAGGCTATCTTCTCCTATTTTACATCATTTTGTTAATAGGGCACTACCAAGGAAATGGTGAAGGCCAATATTACTATTATAATTTTTTGTTCCAAAATACGGTGTTCGACACTTTAAGAAAAAAAATATAGTTGTCTTTATATACGTGACTTAATATCAGTAAAAAATGTGAATCAAACAGAAAAAAAATCGTATGACAAAACTAAGAATTCTGAGTCGAATTATGTAAAAGAGTGAATTTCGTAAAAAGTGCAGTTGACTCTTTCGATTTTGCTGCCGTCGTACTTTCTACACGGAACGTCATTTTTGTCTATTCTTCCGTAGACAAAACAGTGCTCGTGCTAAGCCTGCTGGAGGAGCTCCCGGTCCAGCTGCTTCAGCGCCCACCGCGGACCACTCGGGGCCCGTCAGACCGGCGCGTTCGAGGTCTGGGCGGAGACGTCAAACCAGATATACCGGTGGTCGGAATAGGTCTCCATTCCCTCCATGACGCGGCAGTCAACTACACGCTGCGACAGAGTGGGGCTAGCGAACGACATGTCCACCACTGATTCACCCCGCATCCGCACACACGTGGGGACAGAACCCCGGTTTAGGACGACCAGGCCTGTCTCCACAGCCCAGTCCCCCACCATCCTGCCCCGTGTGTCCGTTAACCGGGAACCCCAAGCCAAATTCTTGGCATTAAAGTCCCTGAACACGAACACGGGGAGGAAACCGAACCCGACGACAACGACTCTCAACTCCGCAAGGGAGTTGTGGAACTCGGCAAGAGCTCGGTTCGGAGAGAAGGAGACCCCTAACACGACAATCTCCCCGAACCGTGCTGCTACGCAGCCCCGTCCTCTCTTGACAGCCTCGAGGGACGGAGTACCGGCGGCGACCGACGAAATTAGGGTCACTGAGCCGCTCAGGTGCTCCACTCAGTCATCCCTAGGCGGGATAAAGTACGGCTGAGCGACCACGGCGATGTTAATCGACCCTAGGCGCCATGCTCTGGAGCAACAGATCCTGAGCGGTGGCGCAGTGGTTGATGTTGAGGAGTTGGCCTGGAGGAGCCGTAATGGTGCCATTATTGGCACTCCATGTTGGCGTTGGCCTCCTCCCGAACCGAGGGTCCTGCCGCGGCGGCCACGGCGGCGACGACTACGGTGGTAGGAGCGGCAGTGGCGGCGGCTGTGGCGGTGGCGGAGGGCTTGCCCCTGGCCTTGGCTTTGGCGGGTGGGGCGCAGGCCTTGACCCCCATCCGGTGCTCGGCCGGCTTGCCAGCCGCCGCACATACGGCACAGTGCGGCGTGGCGTTGCAGAAGCCGGCTTTGTGCCCGGACTGACCACAGCGGTAGCAGAGACCGCTGCGGTCCACCTCCGAGGTGCAATAAGCTCCCACGTGGTTGCCCACCTGGCAGCGGAAGCACCTCAGAGGTCTGGGCTCCAGCAGTTTGACCTGCGCGGACACCCAGCCCACCAATAACCTTTGGCCCAGCAGCTCAACGTAACGGTTTGCAGCCGCGTGGAGTCGGGACGGATGGTGCCTGCCCTAACCTGGTCGGCAGAGCAACCCTCAGTCTTAACCACTGCGGCGACCACATGTTCCTCCGTCACGGAGTCGTCTAGGCCCATGTTGCGCATGCTAGCGCACTTGGTGGGCCTGGACACTTGGACCTCGTCCGCATTTAGGGACGCCCTAAGCCTTTCGGCTAGAGCGTCAGCGGCCGGGCCACTGGCCGCCCCAGGGACCTGAGCCTACAGCTGCGGAATTCGGGGCGCGGAGCCTAGCCACGGCAGTTCCTTGCGCCGCTGTCGATTTTCCCTCTTTTTGGCCTTCCTCTTCTCCCCGGCTACTTGCCATTCGGCATCGGCCGGAAGAGATTTAGGAGGCGGGGGCGGCAGTCTCGCCACCAGGGCCGGTTCCCTCGCCGCCAAGGCTGGAGCCCTCGCCGCCGGGGCCGGAGTCCTCGCCGCTGGGGCTGGAGCCTTCGCGACCCGCGCATTCACCCCGCCCTTTGGCTGCCCCGACGACCCCGGTTTGGCCGTGGCAGCTGTGGCGGTAGAATACGATGGGGCCTTGCGCTGGCCCGAGGCTGGCGCAGGACTATGGCCTCTAGAGCGGGGAAACAACTCCGCAAGGAAGCCATCTCCTGCCGCACCAGGGTCAATTCCCGGTCTTCAGCAGGCACGGGCCGCCCCTGCCCATGCTGCTGCCCCCCCTGCGGCTCCACTCGGGGTTCGCCTCTTCTGAGCCCAGCCAGGTCCGCTCGGAGCTCCTTATTCTCCTTTTGGAGAAGCTTCATGCTGGCTGTTAAGCGGACAACCTCTGCCCGCATCTCCGACATGCCGTCTGATGGAGGCCCTAGGTGAAGGGCCTCCGCTGCCGCCACAATCGAAGCTGTGGATATGGCCTGGTCCTTAGAGGACTTGAACCTCTTCACGGCCACACCCTTGATCGCGGCTAGCACGACCTCTGCAAATCCGGCCACCACACATTCCTCCGCCCGACCCCCTCGTCGGAGGACGACCCCGAGTTGGGGCGCTTCGAGGTTCGTCTGAACTCTCGGCTCCTCCCGTTCACCTATTCGCGCTCCGAGCTCCGACCTGAGCCCTTTGCGCTAGATGCAGCGTCGGACTCCGACCCCGCATCACTCTCCTCCACTTCATTTTTTGGTTTCGGTTTTAAAATTTTTTTCCATAGTTGATCCCACGGGTGTGGGGGATTTATTCAGTCCACCTAGGTTCACACCCTGTCCCTAGGTAAGTGTGCATTTATAACCCAACCAGGGGGTCCACTGGTACCCTGGCTGGGGGTGCGCTAACGACTGATGCGCCACCTACAACTACGAAGTTGCAGATGACACTACGCCTCAGCTATTCATATCCTCGCCGCGCACCAAAACTTGACATTAGAGGAATTGTTTATAGAGGTTATCTTCCTCGCGATCCGGGCGACCAAGCCAAGATCCTCGTCCCGTTCCAAGTTACAAAACATGACTGTGATATCTTTACGGATTATAATTTCGACGGTTGCAATCAGGAGAATCAGTTCTCCCGTTGCTAGCTCGCTGGCAGGGTAAGTGCACAACGAGCGCCGTTCTTGCTTCTCCCCTATGTCCTCTGTTTGGATCAGAGAGACACGAGGAAAAACGTCGGCCCATATTAGCCCCCCCTTCGCGGACCTTCCCATCCGCCTCGCCACTCTGCGCCCACTCGACCTGCCCTCTGTAAGCAGAGGGGAGAGTGGACGACCGACGATCGAGCAATTAGCACCGCCACGCAGAAATTCGTCATAATCAATACCCTCTCCGATACCTGGAGAAACTATTGGCCGTGCCCAGGGTGCACCGGTCCGACGACTGCTCTTTCCCCCGAACGTATTCGCCGGGAACCAGCAGCAATCAGGTACGTTTGAATGCATTTTTTCTTTTTTTTTTGGATGGGAAATCATCAAATAATTTCTCCCGCTCTGGGCGGAGCGGAAGGGTGTGTCAGACTCTTACTAAAACCCAACCGTATTCCTTCCTGTTGCCTGTGTTGCCAGGGGCCTCGGTGACCCTTTAGTACCTTCCCGCAAACATTTGAATGCCTGAGAATGCGTTGCAATGTTGATAAAAGACTGTTATGCAAAAGAAACTCTACAAAGGGTGTGATTTGTGACTTGCCCTCCATTGCCTCCGGCCCTTACATCTACACCTTTGGGAGGTCTCTAAGGCCAGAGGCGTTATAGTTGCATTACGTGGGACGCCATAACCGACCACTCCTGCGTACCATGAGAGGTCGAGATACTTCGTCCTGTGGAGCGTGAGGTGCTGTCACCTCCGCTGTCTGCCATATCGGCGGGATCTAGGCAACGCCGCCCTCTTCCTCGTCCACTCCTGGACGGAGAGCCCTTCTGACGCTAGGTCAATCTAACCATGTGTCGTTTGACACTAGCACAACTCTTCTGCTAGTGTGAAACCACACACACCAATACACCCCAGACCACAATAAAACAATAAACCTCTTGCTTACAAACGGACGTTTTACTCCTTGGGAAGTTGGGACAGATATGCCGACTGCGGCTGCTTGATCCGCTACGACGTGGGAAATACCAGATTCGTCTTCGTAGTCCCCCTCATCTGCCAGCCCTGTTCCACTACTGCCTACCAATCCTGTTGTCTGCTGTCCAAGCATCCCGAGCTACGACACTGAAGCCTGGAACTCTATTCATAGGTACTTACTTTTTTTTATAATCATTGTTAATCATTTTAATTTTTAAATGAGACTTACGACTGGCCTTCCGTCCTACCGTAACGTTACAATAGTAGTGGTGGTGGATAGAATAGAGCGGCTCGCAAGGTTGTCGACATGTGGGATGTGGACTCAGCAATCATTGTGCCTATAGTTGTATCAGCTAATGGCTTAATTGCCTAGAGCATCGACCAACACCTAAGAAGGCCCTCGTTGGGCGGCTAGATTAAGAGCTTGATTCAGAAAGCGGTACTTCTGGACACGGCTCGCAGCTGACCTATCGTAGCTGTAGCTTGGACCCTGTTCCCGATACCGGTAGACTTCCATTTTTAAAAATATTTTTAAATATTTCTGATTTTATTATATAATTAAATAAAATATAATAGTAAATTCTTTATTTCTTTTTTTTTTTTTGTTAGTAACACTTTGACTTATACACTATGTAAGGGCCGATTCTAACCGGGAAAGCGGCGAGCACTTTCAGTGTGAAGTAATTTTAAACTTTAGCTACATACTTAAAAGACCAATATCGCTTGAAAAGCACGAAAAGGTCGAACGGGCGCCCGCAGTGCCGCGAGGTTGCTCGCAGCACCGCGGGCGGCCGCGCTTGTTGTCAGGTGTACTGCCCGCGTCGCGTCGCTGCCGGCTGCTTCCGGTCGCTTTTACTTTTGCCATAAAATATCTTAAGATACAAGGCCGAACGTTTTAGAGGTCGAGGAAACATGCATACACAGGTGTACGCTTCCTTGTGTAGTACTGCACAGTGTGGTTGAGACATTTTAGTATGCGACTTCTGAAATTAAAGTTATTTTTCAGTTTGTAGTGTTGTTGTTTTAGGAAGTCTGTCACTTTTTTGTAAAAAAGTTTTTAGGAGCTGCAATTTACGAATAATTATTAAACAATGTAGTATATCCTTCACACACTTGTAGACATCGCGTTATTTGACAGTGGTGCCGATTCTGTTGTTCACCGAACTTAACTAAACTATCACTAAAATTTCTTATTTTTGGTTAAATTATAGAAAATTAACATTAGAAAACGGTAATTATATTGTATAGCGATATTTACATATAGTGTACATAGAGCTGGCCCAGGCTCCATACATTTCTGGAACATCTCCTTTGGATTTGTTTGTTATTCTGAGCAATCAGGATGCTTCGTGTTTCGATCATGAAATATTGTTCAACACACTTGTTATTCGACTGGGCCCTAGCCTTTCAGATGAAGACAGTGCTACCGTGAAAGAATTTTGTCGAAGATTTACACGGTCAGTTCAAAAGAGATGGTTACGATCCCACAGGAAAAGTGAAGTTTTTAGACGTGATTACAGTAATTGGCTTGAGGCAAATATTGACTGGCCAAACTGCGTGCAAACCAATTTGCTCATTCAAGAATCAACAAGTGAAAATATTTCTACTGAACCTGTACCTGAACCTGTACCATCAACTTCAACAGTGAAATCAACTTCAACGATGACAAAAAGATCTCGAAAGCCGTTTGAAGATCTAAGTAACAAGCAGAAGAAGAGACGATCTGATGAACATATAGGCGATGACCCTAATGAAGTAGCTTATTCAGCTGCAGCACTTTTGAAAGCATCTCCTTTCGTGAGGATGTTGCGTCTGTTATTGAACATATGCTCCAAAATCCAGAAGCAGCAGCAAAAATCAAGGAAATGTTGAACAAACCAGCTCCTTTAACAATATTTTCACCAGAAAAAGCACTGGGTTTGCTACTTTCATTAAAACTATCGAAATGGCAATATATCACATTAAGGGAAACGACTATTCGAGAAGGTTCAAAGGAGATGATATCCGTCTTACTATAAAGTGCAAAAAGCTAAGCTACAGTGCTACCCTCCGAAGACATTTGTGACTGTAACGGATTCATCTGCTAAGATTGCACTACAAGCGTTACTAGATTTAACAGTGAACAGATTTTTTGAAACTATTCGTAGTCCTGATGCGATACAAGATAAACAATTGATATTAATATCAAAGTGGGGATTTGACGGTGCATCATCTAACCAAAGTAGATATAAGCAAAACATAGAGAGTGGTCAAGATGATTCCAGCATATTTATGACCTCTTTGGTTCCATTAAAGTTGACAGCTGACGGTGATACCGTATGGGTGAATCCAAAACCCTGCTCACCTAGGTATTGCCGTCCAGTCCAGTTTAGTTTTGTGAAAGAAACCAAAAACGTTGTCATAAATGAAAAAACTGCAATGGATAACGAAATTGAAGCTCTCGTTCCCTCAAAATGTCAAGGACATGAAATTAGTCACAAATTAATGATGACGATGATTGACGGCAAAATTTGTACATATCTGTCTGAAGCTAAGTCAAATGCGGCCTGTTACCTGTGTTTGGCTAAGCCTACAGAAATGAATAAGTTAGATGTCATTGCGTCAAAAACCATTTCTTCTGGTGTGTATGAGTTCGGATTATCATCACTTCATGCCCGCATTAATGTGATGGAATGTCTTCTACACATAGCGTATCGTCTCGACTTCAAAAAGTGGTCTGCAAGAGGAGAAGGTCATCAAGAGTTATTGCATTCACGAAAAAAACTCATTCAAGATCGATTCAAAGATGATCTCAACCTTTTGATTGACATCGTTAAGCAAGGATCAGGCACAACTAACGACGGGAACACAGCAAGGCGGTTTTTTGAATTTCCTGATAAAACTGCAGCGATCACTGGATTAGATGAAGACGCAGATTTGCTGTGATTCTGCAAGCTATCACATCTGGAGAGATTGTAGACGTGCCGAAATTTAAAGAATACGCTAGAACAACCGCTGAAAAATACGTGGAACTGTACGATTGATACTACATGTCATCAACCGTCCACAAATTGTTGATTCACGGAGGGGACATAATTGCAGAAAATGCTATTGTACCAATTGGAAGTCTTTCGGAAGAAGCTTCAGAGGCCCGAAACAAAGACTTTAGGAGGTTCAGAGAACACCATTCGAGGAAAAAGAGTAGACAAGCATCAAACGAGGATATCCTCAATATGCTTATCGTCTCTTCTGATCCTCTAATTTCTTCCACAAGACCAAAATTAAATGCCCACAAGAGGCAGACATACTTTAAGGAAACAGTAGAACTACTGAAACTTCAGGTTCAGGAAGCTCCGACAGAGTTCTTAGAAGTTATATCTATTGTAGAGCCTGATTCTGAAGTGGATTCTGATGGTGACGAAGTATAAAATAAGTTAACTTTTACTGTTTATGTTAGGTAAATTCCTCGTCTTCGCGTTCTATTGATTTATTAAGAGCAAACGTTTCATCCTGCCCGACTGAATTTAAATTCAAGCATATAAACCCCATAACAGTAATAAAAGCTTTCAAGCAAATCAAGATCAAATTAACAGAAGATCTATGGGGAATGTCAATCAAAGTTTGTACCTCCATTATTGAGACTATAGCGCCGTACTTAGCATTACTATTTAATTTGTGTGTTGATCAAGGAGTCTTCCCGGATCTAATGAAATATAGTAAGGTAATACCACTTTTCAAATCCGGGGATAGTAGAGACACCAATAATTATAGACCCGTATCCGTGTTGCCGGTTTTCAGCAAGGTGTTTGAAAAGGTAATGCTTAATCAAATGCTCAATCATTTTAACACCAATAGAATCTTACACGATCAACAGTATGGCTTCACCAAGGGACGTTGTACGACTGACGCCGGTGTCACCTTATTAAAACACATATTTACGGCGTGGGAAGAGGCCCAAGACGCAATAGGAATATTTTGTAACCTCTCCAAGGCATTTGATTGCGTCGACCACGAAACATTACTCTTGAAACTTAAGCATTACGGACTTGGAGACCTTGCGCTCAGTTTAGTAAAATCTTATTTATATGATAGACAGCAACAAGTTCAAATAAATGGTGTCAATTCACTCGGCTTAAAAGTAGAAATGGGTGTACCACAAGGCTCGATATTGGGTCCTTTCCTCTTTTTAGTATATATTAATGATCTACCCCACTTGTTAAAAACCCAACCACAAATGGTGTTATTTGCTGACGATACTTCCTTAATTTTTAAAATTAATAGACGTGCCTCAAATTTTGACGACGTAAATAACGCCCTATTGCAGGTCCAAAATTGGTTCACTGCTAATAATTTAGTATTAAATGGGAAAAAAACTAAGTGCATAAGTTTTTCTTTACCAAATGTCAAAAGTAGTATTTGTGAGATAGTATTGAATCAAGAGAAATTAGAATTCGTCGATAAAACTGTTTTCCTGGGGATTACGCTCGACTCAAGGCTTCAATGGGGGCCTCATTTAACTTCCCTTGCAGGACGGCTAAGTTCAGCAGCATATGCTGTGAGAAAAATCCGTCAATTTACTGATGTAGATACCGCACGGCTAGTATATTTTAGTTACTTTCATAGTATTATGTCGTACGGTATTTTACTATGGGGACGGGCTGCAGACATCGAGTCTATTTTTATTCTGCAGAAAAGAGCCATCAGAGCCATATATGGCCTCCGCAGGTGCGACTCTCTAAGGGAACTGTTTAAAGAAATTAACATCATGACGTAAGCTTGTCAATATATCTATGAAAACATCATGTACGTAAGGAAAAATCTACATCTTTTTAGTAAAAGAGGTGAAAGACACAATTATATCACTAGAAATAGGGACCAATTAGTTCAACCAGGTTTCAGACTGGCTAAAGTAGACTCATCTTTCATGGGGTACTGTTTAAAATGTTACAATAAAATACCTCCCCACATACTTCAACTGAATGAAACAAAATTTAAATCTAGTATAAAACGCACACTATGTAGCCAAGCATATTATAAATTGGGGGATTACATTGCTGAAAAAAATGCTTGGCTCAACGCTGGTCCTGCTCCACAAGGGCGCAAAAACTAATTGATCAGGTATTAAAAATAGTGTTGGAGCTGCTGAAGATTTTAAAAACTCTATTTGCATTGTATAAATTCAATCTCTTAGTATTGTATAGCTGCACAGCACATTGTTATGTGAGTACTATGTACTATAAAGCTGCCATTTACTGGATACGTCTTTCATTGACTTGAATGTGCCCTGGTGGCTGGGAGTATGTCGTGCTCACTCTAATGTCAGCTACAGGAAGTTAGCCGCAAGCTATATGCATCCGCTGCAGCTTTGAAGAGATTGCGTAATTTTCTACCGACTGCCACCAAGATTGCGCTTGCACAAACGCTTCTTCTACCCATCCTTGACTACGCTGATACCAGCTATCTTGACCTTACCCAAGACCAACTTGATAAACTTGAGCGGCTTCAAAATTTTTGTATAAGGTTCATATTCGGTTTGCGTAAATTTGACCATGTTTCCGAATTTCGTGTGAAGCTCAAGTGGTTACCAATTCGCCTTCGCCGGAATGCTCATATTCTTTCCCTTTTGTATAATGTCCTCTTTTCCCCTTCCACCCCTCTCTATCTCAAGGAACGTTTCCAGTTTCTTGGCGACTCCCACACGAAATTTTTAAGGTCATCAGATAACTTGAAGCTTAAAATGCCTATGCATTCCACAACGTTCGTCGACAAATCCTTTACTGTCCAGGCCACTCGTTTGTGGAATGCTTTGCCAGTTCAAATAAAACGCGCGCAATCGTTACTCGCATTTAAAAGACTCGTAAAGGAACATTACTTGTCGCTGTGAGCTTGTTCTCGTAACTGTAATTATCTTTAGTCTTCATTTATTTTCGTTGCTTATACATTTAATATGTATGTATTTATGTATATATTATTTAGGATATATATATATATATATATCTGTGTATCATTTTAGTATATTGTATTTATTTATTTTTTTACACCAACGACAGCCCCACTTTATGTCCAGGCAAATCACTGTCCATCCTATGTTTGCCTGCAGGGCTAACATGACACACGCGACAATTACTCACTCTCGCGTGAGTAATTTTTGTCTATTTCTGTCAATTTTCTCGTTTTCTGACAGCGCTGCCATACAAAATACTCGACTCGTTCTGTCAAACTCGATATTTTCTCGACAAACTCTAACATGGCACCTAAGTTATCTCGAATTTTGACAATTCAACACGAGATAATCTTCGATTCTGCTGTCATTTAGTCGTCCTCGATTTTGACGACGAGAAGAGTAGACAAAATTATAATACAAAAAAATATGGCATTCATGGGGACTGGTGACAGAAATGAATACTTAAAACTTTGGAATAACTTAAATAAGTATACATGTACATACACAGGCCGCTGCGCGACGACAGTCTGATGCACACGTCACATTAGCATGTCGACATGGGTAGCATGTTGGTGCCGCAGTCTGCATGTCGGTGACGCGGTGTGCATGTTGGTGACGCAAATTGCATGTCAAAAAGTAATGTCGGTGACGCGGTTATCACGGCGTAAGTCGATTAGCATTTCGTAAATCTGCTAGCAGGTCGGGCTCGCTGTTAGCATGTCGGTGACGCTGTTAGCATGTCGGTGACTCTGCCAGCACGTCGGGCACGCTGCTAGCAGGTAGGGCACGCTGTTAGCATGTCGGTGACTCGGTTAGCGTGTTGGTGACGCATTGAGCATGTTGATAACGCATTGAGCATGTCGGTGACTCTGTTAGCATGTTGGTGACGCAGATTGCATATTCAAGGGCTGCTGTTCATATGTCGGTGACGCGGCTAGGATGTCGGTGACGTGGTTAGTATGTCGGTGACGCGGTTAACATATTGGCGACGCGAACCCACAGGTTTTTCTCCTAACAAAAATGGCTCAGTCATTTTCATTTCCGTCATTTTGTATTTTAATTTCGGCATGCCATAGAAAAATATTAAATTTTAATAATAAAAGTCGGTTACACAAAAAATTACAACATAAATTAATAGAGGTGGATGTAAAATCATTATAGTACATACTAATTCCATGCGTAAAAAATAATGAATGAGCCGATGTTGCTAAAATAAAAATGATTTGTTTTTAATAATTTGCTACATCGGTCTCTCGTCGCGAGATAAAGAACTGTCAAAGTGCCTTTCTCGAGTTTACTCGAGCTTAGCGGTCATGTTAGGCATTCGGATGACGTCAGAATTGTAGACAAATTTCGACAAATCGAGAAAGAGAGCGTTCTCGCGCTTGTCATGTTAGCCCTGCTGGAAGAGATCGCAGAAAGCGATAAGGCCGCCCATTGTATATTTTGTAGTCTTTGATTTATTTTTTGTCATGTATTTTTTGTGGTGTACAATAAAGTATATATATATAAATAAATAAATAAATAAATAAATGTCTCGCTGATGGTGGCGCGTGTGTTGGATCATTTACCACGCGTCATGTTCGTGAACGGGCGCCGTCAGTAGAGACTGGTCATCTCTTAGCTGCCACGGCTTATTTTAACTTTAATTTTTGAATTGCTTTTGTTTTTGTTGTAATCTTTTTATTACGGACGCTTTTACGTTTTGCATCGTTCTCACACGTATAATTTCAAAATGAATGATGTAAACAATATGTTGTAACCATAATACGTTGATTTAAAAGAGTGTCCTTGGAGTTTCTTGCCCGTTCTTCTCCATAGGTACCTACTACGCTTTGGAATGGGAAACTAGCTTCATCTTTCTGACTGACTGACCGAACCCTTGACAATTCAAAAGTGCCTGTAATTGGTTTGTTTGAAATAAATGCTTTGAGTTTGAGTTAGGTTAAGTTAATATATTTTTTTAATAATTTGCTTTTATTTTTAGTCATAAATAGTTTACCATTTATTGTTATTGACTAATGATAAATAGTTTACCATTTATTTTTATTGACTAATGATCACGTTTATCTAATTACCCTCATTATGGTACGTATCCTTTTAACAGGTATTAAGTTTTATTAATCATTAGCTAATGTGGACTTGAGGCATTAGAAAAGATTACATATTATGTAATTCATAATTACCATGTCATTTCAAATAAGTAGGTAATACGACTTTGTGATTTCTTAGAATGTTTTGGTCTACGCATAAAAAATATTGTAAATTACACTTGGTATAGCCATATTTAAGCATTAAAATGTATCATGTACTTTTTTTTTTAATTTTGAAGATTAAAAAAAAAAATCGCAAGTGATGCCGCGATATTAAGTATGTCAAAAATTCACAAATAAATAGTACTATAACAATAACGGCCAACCTTGCGATTCCAGAGATATCCTCATTTTTCATGTCAGCTCCATAAATTTTTTTCTTATAAAAATTATAACTCTTCCATTTGTGAACACAATTACTTCATAAGACATTTTATAGAACAGTAATGATCAGCAGAAGTAATTTCCAGCAAAAAAAATAACATTTAAGAAATCGAGATCCTATGTCTTCTGCACGACCGAGTGCGCCGCGTATGGACAGTGAGACTAGATGGATCGAGTATTTTAAAAGTTGGAATAGGTGCTACCTAGTCTCATTATACCTAGTCTAATTAAAGTTTTTCTACCGTATTACAAATATACATAAACAACAAACTAAAATATTTCTTATTTTCTAATAAATCCTGAACACGGCGGGGAACACTTGGATGACGCTCACTTTCAATGTCATTGTCATTTACGTCACTCAATTCAATAACTAAAATCAAACGTTGAATGTTAAAACTTGAACATTGTAAAATAGTATGATCCAAATCGGCATCCTCTGCTCCACAATGATGACATCGGCTATTGTTTACTATGCGAATCCTATTCAGGTGTGCTGGTGTTAAGCAATGTCCCAATCTCATACGTGTTATAATAGTTATAAATCTTCTTGTGATGTATTTGAAGCTATGGTACCAAGGTTTAATCGGTAATTCATTTTGTATTCCAGCATACCATCTGCCTTTCGTTTCCAGTGTTATGTCCCAATACTCCTTCGATATCTGTCTGTTAAGTTCTTTAAAAAGGCTGTAGTAATCAGTGAATGGAACTTGAGCAACTCGGTTCGATCTTCGTCATGATTTGAACGGGCCGCAGTGTCAGCTACTTCGTTTCCACGAATGCCACTGTGTGAAGGTACCCATACAAATTCTACTTTAATATTTTTATCAAGTAGTTTTTGGATTATAAGTCTAATATTATAAATCATATAATTTAGCTTAAAAGAAATATTTACATTATGTAGAGCAGACAAAACACTTCTAGAATCTGTAACTATCAAAATATTATATACATTATTTACAAGACTATTTACATGCTGCAATGCTCAACAAATTGCATAGCATTCTGCAGTGAAAATGCTACACATCCTGTTTAATTTAACACATTTTGTTATGTCTAGCTGTGAATCATAGAAAGCTGCATTTACATTATGGTCTGTTTTAGATCCATCTGTGTATAAAACAATGTTCTGGTCTATTGTCTTTAAAAGGTAAAAAATCAAATTTATGGTGCACCGTGTCTAAATGGATTGCAGAGCTGTTAATAATACAATTATAAGGAATTTCAAATATAGGCCAAATATCGTTTTTAGCAATATCCTTTGAATTATTATTTACATGTTCAAATATTGTTGGCATTTCAGGTAGAGTTCCACCAATCAAAGCAGAAGCAGAGATGGCGTTGGAATGGCAATGGCAATTGACTGTGAGATTTCAGGATATATTGTTAGTTTCCTAAGTAAAGGATTATCTTTTGATGATATGACTTTTAATAAAAATCTCTCAGCCAACAACAACCTTCGTAATATCAAGGGAGGTATACATGTCTCAACTTCTAAGGAATTAATAGGTGTGCAGCCCATAGCACCACAAATAAGTCGCAGTCCCATATTTTGAATTACATCTAATTTTCGTAACAAGGTGCTATTGGCATTCACGTAAGCTAAACTGCTGTAATCAAAATGACTTCGCACACTATACTTTTGTACAGCATACTCATAACTTTGGGGTCAGATCCCCAAAACTTCCTGCTAAATGTCTCAATAGATTAATTCATTAATTTTATTTTTGATTAATTGTTAAAATTTTAACATTACTATGAGTATTTATATTTTTACTGATAATCAAAACTGAACTCTTCTCTGGACTTATTTCTAATTCAAGTTTACTATAGTAATAGCTGTATAATTGAGACAAAGCATTATTGATATTAGACATTGCAATATCTATGTTTTGACTTATGCTGTACAAAAGCAAGTCATCTGCAAATTGCAGGATATTTACACCTGGTACATCTACATATTTTAATATTTCAAAAGTATACAAGTTATAAAGTAAAGGAGACAAAGTTGCCCCTTGCATTGTGCCTTTGTTGACAATCCTAGGTCCATTCAATTTATTATTATATTTAACAAATACAGTTCTATTATTTAAAAAATAATAAAGCCATTTTAGAATATGACCAGGTATACCAATATCGTGAGATACTTGAATCAGTTCTTCTATGTTTACATTGTCAAAAGCAACTTTTACATCTAAAAACACGCAGATTGCATTAGAGCGACTTAATTTAACCTGTCTTACATCAGATAATAAAGATACAAGGCTTTCAGAGCAACTTTTACCTTTTCTGAAGCCAAACTGTACCTATAGAAGGAATTAAGCTTTGCGATTCAAAAAATAATCTAGTCTTAACTTCAACATATTTTCAAAGAGTATACCCAAACAAGATGATAAGGAAATAGGTCTATACGAAGAAGCATTATTTACAGGTTTATTAGGTTTTAAAATTGGAATTATACACTGTGTTTTCCATGACTCAGGTATTACTAATTCACCCCATAGTTTATTATAAATATGAAGTAATGTTGTTTGAGCATTTAAATGTAATTTTTTTATTAACATGTAAGGTATATCATCCAATTCCGGTGTGGTATCTTTCCTACTCTTTAAGGATGTTTTCAACTCTTCTATAAGTAGTGAAATTGTTCTTGAGAAATACATTTACATTATTTTCTATAGCATTTTCGAACAAATACTCAAGCCTATTGTCATCTATTTCAGTAGAATCTGCTGAGTTACCTATCTAAAAAGGTTGGAACCCACTCATCATTGATGATTTTGTTTCGATTTGTTCCAATTTTTTTAAAATTTTTAATGTATCCCCATATCCTAGAAACTGGAGTTAATCTATTGAAGCTACTACATACATTTTTCGAAGAAGAACTTTCTTCCTTCAATATTCTTTTCTTTTTTGCATCTAGTTTTTTATAACTTATCCAGTTTTCAATAATGTTGGGTTGAGAAAAATAATCCTTTAATGCATTTTTGGATTTTTCGACGGCCTCACCACATTTTGTATTCCACCATGGTACCTACTGGTTTTTTAATAGCCGTGTCTGCACCTAATATTCTTTTTGGAATTGTTTTATTTCTTAAATCAGTTAGGTAATGTTTCTATAAAATTGTTATATAAATTGATAGGAGAATCATTTATTGAGTCCAAGTGGGAAAAACAAGTTTCTGATAGGCTATAATATTCGTCCCAATCTGCCTTACTATAAATATATTTCTCTTGATCTACAGGAGGTGACGTGTCATACATAGATGTTGGATGTTGATCTCAAGTAATGTTGGAAGATGATAACTACTCATGGGATCATCATGAACATACCAGTTACACAAATGAGCTATTGAAGAGCTAACAAGGGCAAGATCTATCGCTGAAGCTTGTCTATTAGGATAAGGAACAGTTGTTGGTGATCCATCATTCAAAATACATAAGTCAAATTCATCAATTATATTATATAAACATTTACCTCTATTATTATCACTATGGCATCCAAAGGCTATGTTATGAGCGTTAAAATCACCCATAAATACACAAGGTTCGGGTATGTTATTGATTAAGTCCTTTAACTTTGCCGAGTCAAACCTGATACTTGGAGGGCTGTATATACAAAGTATTGCTATTGCTCCAAATTGTGGTTCTATGGTGATACATAAGTTTTGAATAGATTCTGAGAAGTGTGTATTAAAAACTGTGTGCTTTAAACGATGGTTCACCAAAATGGCTACTCCATTATGAGAATTAATGGAATTTTTGTGGATTAAATTATACGTGGGAAAGTGTGGAATTATAGAATTAGATTTGAACCAAGTCTCATTAAGAAGACAGACATCTATATTTTTTTCAATTAATACATTTTGTAATATGCTATCTTTGCTCTGTAAACTATAGTATATTATACTGTAAAATATTTAGATAATTATCCATGTTTAAATTAAATTTAAAAAAAATATTTCTTTTATTTTCTTATGTGTGAGTGGCGCATCAGAGTCACTCTTGTTTCCTAATACAGCCAACGATTTAACAATTGCGTTTATTATAATATAATTATTTGCTACTTGTTTCATATCAAAAGTGTCAATGATTTTAGCCTTTTCAATGACTTTGGGTAAAACAGGGAAAGATTTCTCATTAAATGTAGGGGGTGGTTTTGTTAAAGGTTGCATAGCATCAAGTGTAGACGAACTCTCTAAAGATGAATATATTTGAAAATGCTATGTGACATGAATAAAAAACAATGTACTGATGTGTCACTTGTCGTAAAAAAAGATAATTTGTGTTAAAATATAAATCGTGCTAAATACCTAATAAATATCAAAAGGACTCATATTATGGGGCTAAAATAGATTGTTCAATTACAATAAAGTAAATTAGTTGTGAATGCAAATCATCACCTACTTAGTAAATCTCTGCTTACTTAACGGAACTCAATCGACTACTTTATAGAGGTAAGTCGAGTTATCCGCAACAGGTTATGGCCCCAGAAAAGTAAAAAAAAGAGATTTGCCGAAATGGAAAATTTTACTTCAAAATTGCAAATAGGCAATCTAGAGGGGAAAGACAATTGGGGCACATGGAAATATAAAATTTCAATAATGCTACGAGGTGTAGATGGCGCAATGGAAGCAGCCGAAGGAACCCTCGAAAAGCCCTTAACCCCCGCCCAAGGAGCTGGTGACGCTGAAGTCGGCACCTATAATTTGGCCATGGCTAAATATAGGAAGGCTGAATGTAGCGCTCTGCTCATATTAACAACTAATATGTCCGAGGATACACTTAAAAAAGTAATGCGATTTGAAACGGCTAAAGAAGTCTGGCAGGAGCTACACAGATTATATGATGGACAGTCTGATGACAGAGCATACAATTTGTGTGCAGAATTCTTCAGTTTTAAACGTCATAATGAGGATGACGTATCTACCCACATGTCAAAACTGAAAAACCTCTGGACAAATTTAAATACAGAAATCACAAGGAAAGATGTCACTGTCAAGCTGCCAGAATTATTCCTTATTTGCAAAATCCTAGACACGCTAGATGATAAATATTTTGCTTTCAAATCGAGCTGGTTACTACTGAACCAAAGTGAACGGACAGTGGACAATTTAACGAGTCACTTGTGCGCATTTGAAAGAGCGCTCGGTAGTAAAGAGCACATAAAGCAGGAGGCCTTAGCGGCAACACGCACGGAACACAAGAGCAAGCAAAGCATTGATAAAGAGCTCATCTGTAACTACTGTTCCGGTAAAGGACACAAAGTACGGAAGTGCAAAAAGTGGATAAAGGATGGGAGACCGCCCAAACCCACACCAGGCACATCAGCAGCTGGTTCAACGTCAAAGCAAGTGCAACACATGTCTCTGTTAGTGAATGCCTGTTCCACTGGACGAACTCAAGACAGGGAAAGCTGGTTCGTTGACAATGGAGCCACAACTAACATTGCAGTAAGGAGAGATTATTTCCAGGAGTTTCACGAATTTGATTCAGACCATACCGTATCGACTGCGGACGGGAGCGTCATACCCGCGATAGGGAAAGGCACCGTTGAGGTGGAATCAAATGTCAGTGGCAAGAGGGAGCAAATAACACTTAACGAGGTGTGGTTAGTACCATCACTAACAAAGAACCTCTTCTCACCGCTTGCAGCACAAGACAGGATGCAGAACAGCATCTTCATTTCCACGACTAGAGAGTGCAAGCTAGATATTGGAGGCACAACTAGAGTTGTTGGAAAGTGAGTCCAATATGGAGGACTTTACAGGTTGAACATGAAGACGGTCATGCCAATTAAACCTAGGACCATAGAGGTCAACGTTGTGACTGCGTCTAATATGCTACAGCTATATCATGAGCGATTTGTACATCAGGACAAAAAACATGTGATCCGCCTCGTGAAGAGAGAGCTCGGAGTACAGTTGAGTCCTGACAACATCAAATGTGAAGGCTGCATTTATGGGAAGTCACACAGAAAACCGTTCCGAAAAAGGGAAAGAGCAACAGCTGTAGGAGAGCTGATTCACACCGATGTTTGCGGTCTCTTCGTAGATAGCATCTCAAAATACAAATATTACGTACTCTTTAAGGATGACTACTCTGGCTACCGCATGGTCTACTTCATTAGAAACAAGTTTGAAGTTAAGAATAAACTTCTTCAAATGTTGCAAGAAGCCAAGAACGCTGGATACAGAATTAAGACGATTTTTAGCGATAACGGAGGAGAGTTTGACAACAAAGAAGTACAAGATATTTTACAGAAATATGGCATTCAACACCGGCTGACAATGTCTTACACTCCTGAGCAAAATGGGTGTAGTGAGCGCGAAAACCGTACCTTAGTTGAAGCTGCCAGATCTATGATGCATGCAAGAGGAGAACTACCGCAAGTGCTCTGGGCAGAACTTGTCAATACTGCCGCGTACGTACTTAACAGAACAGGTCCATCGAGAGTTGAGGGCTTACGAGCTCTGGCATGGGAAAAAACCCAAGATATGTCACTTAAGAGTTATCGGAAGTGAATGCTTTGCTCACGTTCCAAAACAAAAACGAAAGAAGCTCAGCAAAAAGGCAATAAAAGGCAAGCTTATAGGCTATGAAAACGATGCTGGTTACCTTATTTGGGACGGAAACAAAACGCAAAGG
This sequence comes from Atethmia centrago, assembly GCA_905333075.3. NCBI lineage: Eukaryota > Metazoa > Arthropoda > Insecta > Lepidoptera > Noctuidae > Atethmia > Atethmia centrago. The sequence continues at coordinate 15,246,696 of HG995393.1, forward strand.
TCGAGGGACATAACGTTCCAAACTGACGTTGAGTTCCGGATCTGTACAGGAATTCCTACAACTTCAAGTTCAGAGGAGGATATCCAAACGTTTACGCAAGAAGCTGTGCCTGAAAGTGCTATAGAGCAGCAGGAAATTAATCATGAACATCCTCTAGAGGGAGATAGAGAAAATGATGATGTACATGTTTCGGGAGATAGTAACAAAACCAGAGAGGATGAGAGTGGTAACGAAGAGTTTGTTGACGCTGACGAGGAGTTAGAGATAGTCGAACCACCGTTGTTGGACGCAAGATCTCGATACAACTTACGCGATCGAACTTGCCTCTCGCGTCCTAAGAAGTTTGAAGACTATGTGTGTTTCGTAGGCACAGAATATTTTCCCGAGACATATAAAGAAGCTATTGAAAGGGATGACAGCGAAGAGTGGGTCAAGGCAATGACGAGTGAAATGAACTCTCTAAAGCAAAATGATGTATGGACACTCTGTAAGCTACCTAAAGAAAGAAAGGCACTCCCTTGCAAGTGGGTCTTTCGTATCAAGCGAAACCCAGACAGCAGTATTGACAAATATAAGGCTAGGCTAGTAGTAAAAGGTTTCAAGCAACGGAAAGGAATCGATTACGAACAGACTTATAGTCCAGTTGCTAGAATGGCCACCATCAGAGCCTTATTAAGTGTCGCAGCCAAAGAAAAATTATATTTGACGCAGTTTGACGTTTCAACAGCATTCCTCAACGGCAAGCTAAAGGAAGAAATCTACATGCAACAGCCGGATGGATTCAATGACGGAACTTCAAATGTATGTCGACTTAAAAGGAGTTTATACGGACTCAAGCAGGCTCCCAGATGCTGGAACTCATGCTTCGAGGAGAGTTTATTAGAGAAAGGTTTTCAGCAAAATGCAGCTGATTGTTGCCTATTTACGAAGAACATTGGTAACAAGAAAATCTTGATAACTCTGTACGTGGATGATGGGCTTGTAGCCGCTACAGATAAAGATTTGGCAAACCAATTCCTTAAAGAATTAGGGAATACTCTGAAGATCACAAGCAAGCCAGCATCTTATTACCTAGGACTTGAGATAGCACAGTCGAAAGATGGCTCCATTACAATTACACAAGAGTCGTATGCCAAAAAGATACTGGAACGTTTTAGTATGTCCGAATGTAATCCAGTTTCAACGCCAATAGAAACGACTTCTCAAGCAGGGAAAGTTAACAAGCAAAAAGAAGATAACTTTCCATACAGAGAGGCAGTAGGTGCTTTAGCGTACTTAATGACAGGGACGCGACCTGATATAGCGTATGCAGTTGGATTAGTTTCAAGAAACGTGTGTGTCTATAGTGATGCGGATCATGGAGGAGACCAGCAAACAGGACGCTCTACTACAGGAGTTGCATGTCTCTTTGCTGGAGGAATACTATCATGGTTAAGTCAACGACAATCTTCAGTCGCGATTTCAACTACCGAAGCTGAAATAGTAGCAGCAAGTGAAGGCGCTCGTGAACTTGTGTGGCTCCAGAGAGTATTCAGCTCACTTACTAACATGGACGGAGTACCCACATTAAAAGTAGACAATGAAGCCGCCATACGTCTTGCATACAATCCAGAATTTCATAAGCGCACCAACCATATCCGAGTGAGACATTTCTTCGTCAGAGAAACTGTACAAGACGGACTTGTGGATGTACAAAAGACCGGCACTGCTACTCAATTGGCAGATATTATGACCAAGGCAGTTCCTAGGCCAAGACTTGTTATAATCCGAGATGCCCTGGGTATACAATGCCATACACTTAATCAATGAGGGAAAGTGTTAAAGGTTGCATAGCATCAAGTGTAGACGAACTCTTTAGAGATGAATATATTTGAAAATGCTATGTGACATGAATAAAAAACAATGTACTGATGTGTCACTTGTCGTAAAAAAAGATAATTTGTGTTAAAATATAAATCGTGCTAAATACCTAATAAGTATCAAAAGGACTCATATTATAGGGCTAAAATAGATTGTTCAATTACAATAAAGTAAATTAGTTGTGAATGCAAATCATCACCTACTTAGTAAATCTCTGCTTACTTAACGGAACTCAATCGACTACTTTATAGAGGTAAGTCGAGTTATCCGCAACAGGTTTCACAACAGTGGCATATGACTGCTGCATAAGAAATTTGGCCTTTTTCTCTTAAATTTTTTGTTTTTTAATGGGACAGTCTCGTGAAATGGCAAGATGCTTACCTGCGCAGTTGATGCACGTGATCTCTTCAACATCTCATTCATTGTAGGAGTGACGACGACGACAATCAAAATTACCGCCTTCTCGTTAAAATATTTATAATAATGTTGTTTCCCTACCTTTAAATAAAACTAAACGTGACATTGGCTAAATGCACAATACCTGCGAAGCCAAAAAAAAAAAAATTACCGCCTCGTTTGACTTCCCGCCAAAAAGTCCATATAGAATCTGTGTTTGCAGTGTTGCCAACTCGGATTTAAAAAAAGGGGTAGGTGAAACTGAACAAAACGAGTGTTTTGTTATACAATTTATTTAAAATTATTCATTATCATCAGGCAAACTAAATTTATACATATTTTTATTAAATAGCGAACGTGTTCCTGTATACACTCGCGGTTTATTTTTAAGCCTATTTTCGTGAAAGTAAGCGTGTCAGATTGATGGCAGAAAACAGGCGCTCGACATTTGCACTGCGCTATGTGACAAACTGGTAATGTTAATAAATTGTGTGCAAATTGGGTTAGTAAGGGAAACATTTGAGACAATTCAAGTCAATTAAACTGAGCAGAAAGCTGAAAAATATCGCTTCCAAACAAATCAAACTCAAACAATGAGACGTTTCGTTTTACACAACCATGAGATGAGCTGAGTCAGAGTCACAGCTCTATGGATTGCACACTTTGTAGGTATTGTTGTGTGGCTAGGCGAGTGTTCGTTAATTTGATGAACAATATAGCTTTACAAAAGGTCGTTCGACTACAGATGCAGGTGTTGCACTGCTGAAACACGTATTTAACGCATGGGAGAACTCGCAAAATGCTATTGGAGTTTTCTGTGATCTCTCCAAAGCTTTTGATTGCGTGCAACATGACACGCTCTTGCGTAAACTACATCATTACGGTGTCCAAAATGAAGCTCTTAAAGTAATAAGTTCATATTTACATAATAGGTTGCAATGTGTAGATGTTAATGGTGTGAAATCTTCCGAGCTTCTAGTACAGTTAGGTGTACCACAAGGCTCAATACTGGGTCCATTCTTATTCTTAGTATATATTAATGACTTACCATTCTATTTAAAGGGTATCTGTGACGTTGTACTGTTTGCAGATGATACCTCTCTTATTTTTAAAGTAGAAAGGAATAGACAAGATTTTGACGACGTAAACAGTGCACTCTCAATTGTGACGGATTGGTTTACGACAAATAACTTAGTTCTCAATGCTAAGAAAACAAAATGTATAAAGTTCGCTTTACCAAATGTTAGAAATCTAGGACCCAACATCGTCTTGGATAAAGAGGTTCTTGGAACTGTAGACTCGGCAGTTTTTCTGGGCATAACAGTAGATGCCAAACTTCAGTGGGGCCCTCATATATCAAGCCTAGCGGGAAGGCTCAGTTCGGCCGCTTACGCCGTCAGGAAAGTAAGACAATACACTGACGTTAATACAGCTCGGTTAGTATATTTTAGTTATTTTCATAGCGTTATGTCCTACGGTATTCTGCTGTGGGGCAAAGCCGCTGACATTCAAAATATATTTGTTCTTCAAAAACGAGCTGTTCGAGCAATTTACCAGCTAGGTGCCAGAGTTTCTCTGAGAGATTTTTTTAAAGATATTGGTATTCTCACGGTGGCATCACAATTCATCTTCGCCAACATCTTATATATTAGGCAAAATATACACTTATACATTAAAAACAGTGATATTCACAATATTAACACCAGAAATAAGGACAAATTACGTGCTCCATTTCACCGGCTTCACAAGGTTCATAACTCGTTTGTTGGGCTTGGTATTACTTTTTATAACAAGTTACCATCTTCTTTGCTAGATTTGCCTTTTAATGCGTTTAAAACTAAAGTAAAATCCAAACTTTGTTCAAGGGCATACTATTCTATCAACGACTACTTAAATGATAAGAATTGTTGGTCGCTGTGATTAACTCAAGACAATGTTTATGTTCTTTCTCCAGAATTAGCCTACCTAGTGACAGGTTATATGAGTTCATATAATTGTTTATTTTATTTGACTGTATAAGTTAATTTATTTTAAATTTTATTTTCGTTTATTATTGACATAATCTTCTCATTACAATGTTTTTTGTTGAGTTGTATTGCAATATGTGGTTAGCTAGCGACCTCGATAACTGATTATATTATTCTTACAACCGGCAGCAAGTTCGTCATGCTCCCTTAGTTGTCACTGCTTGCGGTAGCGTCGGGGGTCGGGTTACCTCCTTCCCTCTAATATGGCGAGGGGGGTAATGGCTGATTTTTGCGTTATGCTCGTGAACGGGTGCTGCTTGTGGTGACTGGTCGTCTTGCTGACCATTGTTTTGTTTTGTTATTAGTAATTAATTGTTTATTTATTTTACTTTGATGGTCCTAGTTCATCATTTGTGACTGTTACAGCTATAGCTATATGTAAGCGGGCACGCCTTTTATGCTTGGAGGCTTTTATTTGGGCATTAAGTTCTGTTTACGTTTTTATCTCTGCTTGAGAATTAATAGTTTTCGGTGTTTTGCTTTTCTTTTTTTTTGTTGGTATAGTGGTGTGCTAGCTGACATATGGGTAATAATTTAATGTTTTATGTTGCACGTAATGTAAATTGTTTTGCATACTGTTGTATAGAATCCATTTTTTTTCCCTCTAACTGAACAGACAGCTGTGCTGCTGGGGAGTTTGTTGACCACTTCTTCTTTTTTTTTTGACTTTTTATTTGATTTGATTTGATTTGGAACGTTTATTAACTTTTTTAGCGAAGGTACTGGAAATTATGATCACTCAGCCTAATTAGTCACGCCGTTTTGCAAATTTGTAAAATTTTATTAAAATACGTAGATTCTGGGACTGAAGTTCGTAAGTTTGTTTTTTTTTAAAAAAAAAAAAAAAAAAAAAAAGCCTAAAATACATAGATTTAGTAAAAAGACATAGAGTTGGCAACGCTGGAGCTTTGTGACATTTGGTGTTTTTTTAATTTTATCGCACTATTTGTCGCTGTGCTAAGAGACCGAGTATTTTTGCCGGGGTTTGTCAAGCCTAGAATAGTTACAATACTAGTCTTTTAAGCAACCTAACCGACTGTGAAAAAAAACGGATTCTGTATTTATTTATTTGGTTTCCAACTTACATCTATCATTACAGGAACTACAGACAATGCATTATTTTGTGAACTCACTCAGAGATCAACAGAATAGGCCCGTGTCACTAGCTATGAGGTTGGGAGTGCGAAGTGCGCGCGTCAGTGGCGCCTGACTTAAAAGATTGGTCAGAGAGCGCGGCTCCGCCAGCAGCCATGGCTGTCGTCCTCGCCACACGTACCTTTCCAGAACACACAAACCTATGTGTCCTAAAATTCTTCAGGAATAACTGCATCTGTAAAACTGAAGAAAAGAAAAGCACACTGGACCGTCACACTTTGCAAGACATAGCATTATTGTAAACAACACTTGTACACATTGTGGTCAACTAGAAAGCACCATGCACCATGGGCGATCTATTCGTCCAGTGTTAAAAATGTTTAATTGATAGTTGGCTAGTGAATTTAGTGCTTTAAAAAACAAAGGGTGTAAGCTCCTACCCACCGCCATTTTAACAGACATACACCACTATACAAATTCATTAAAAACAAATTGAAGACAATCTTAATAAAATAATAGTGCATTTGCGGGAGTTAGCTGCTGCTGAATATACGAAATAAAACTAAATCACTGTGATCCAGTTATACAGTTTAATCAGCCAGGAACGCTCACGAAGTTGTTACGTACTCTAGATACCTTGATACAATCAGAAAAACCAGTGATAGCCACACAATATAAATGTTGAGGGGATAAAATGAATAAATTATTTAGCTAAACTTCGGAAAAATAATTCTGTCTGTTGCTGTCAACAACCGTAGGGATGTGTCACTCTCGTAGTGATGTTACTTGATCATTTAGGTGGCCGATGTGTGCCGATGTACCCTTAGACCAGTTCTGTATGTTAAAAAACGAATGAACTAGATGTTTATTTACATAATCAAATTACAAGATGGTTTTTAACATTAACTAAAAGCAATTTAAACTAAGTTAAACCTAAAAAAGGCCCTCGAGGCATTGTACCGAGGATGCTGGCGGCGTTTCCCCGCTGAATTGCAATGCTAATGCGGTGCGCGAGAAAGCCACCAGTTTTTCGTTCACCAGTTACATCAACTAGACGTTTCGCGATTTCTGCAAATAAATTACGCAAAGGGCCAAAAAATATTAATTTTTAAATATATAACTTAAAGGCCTCAGTAGCAGGCCATTAAAATCCAAAAAAAACTAGTGGAATGTATCTGTCAATGTCAATTGTCAAATAGCAGCTCTCTGACTATTAATGGTGACTAGTATTGTCTCTAAGACTCTAATGCAACAACATAGACATGCGCAAAATGTGTCAGTGAAAAGAAATGAATAAAGTATATCTTTTGACTCAATGAAGTAGTCCACTCATTTAGTTCAGTACTTCATTTAGTTCAGCATATCAGAACGAATCAATGAGACAACGAGCTAGGGATGTGACATTGTACATAAAAAATCGATTATTAATTAATCGATTGTTTTCCCTAGTAAAAAAATCGATTTAAAAAAAATCGATTTTTGTAGTGATAATAATCGATTTTTCTAAAGTTTTTTGGGCACAAATAACAGAATTATATTATATACTCTATTACCTAAACAATAAATTAAAACCATTGAAACAAATTGACCATGCTTTCCGTTCAACTTCTCTCCACAGAATCAATTGATATTACAATATTAATTACATTTAGCATTTTAGCTTCTTAACACACGTGTCACATTCACATTCGATAGTTAGTCCGTGCTATAATTTTTAACTACAATAGTCACCTACCTTTTACATAATATTGCAACAAAGTAGTTAGGTATATAACTCTAATAAAAGTTATCACTATATTTAAATACAAATATGTACCTCATTGTTTTCATTGCCGGTGATGATGCCAGAATGTTTTCTTTCCATGTGTTGTTTTAGATTGGTAGTATTACTACACGTTTTTAAAATTTTCGGGCAATATTTACACTTGGCATTGCCAGATTTATTGTCAACATGAAAATATTGGCGCCAACTACTCTTCGGCTTTTTGGTTGTTGACATTGTTGCTATCAAAAAGTTATCTACACAAAACTAACAACAAATACTAGAAAATAATACTCTTTAGTCTTTACTTTTTTCACGAAAAACTTTAAATTTTTTGTTGTTGTTGACACTGTTTTACCGACACCGATAAAATCTGTCATGAATGTCATGTCGGCAAAACAGTTCTTCTAGTCGCGGTAAATCGGTAATACAGTTCGTTGACACCATCTATTGTCAGGTTTGATTACTTCAACGTAACATTGTTTTCTACGTACAGAATTGATGACATAGCGTTAAAATCTCAGATGGCGTTAGCATCATTTATTGACGAACTTCGTAGTTAGTGGTTTGCGGCCGCGGCACTTTGCGGCTTCACGATCCTGACTAAAAAACTCAGTGTTGCGGCCGTTGCGGGTGAAAAAAATCGATAGTGAAAAAGAAATCGATTTTTTATTAATCGATTTTTTGTAATATGTAAATGAATTATAAAAATCGATTATTATTAAAAAAAAAATCGATTTTTAATCGATTTTTTCTGTAATCGATTATTTTTTCACATCCCTACAACGAGCTCGCGTAGTGTGATACGATGAATGAAGCACTTCACTTAGTTCACTTTTATACGTATCTGGATTTTCCTTCATACTTTATATAGGATTAGGACTGTCAACCACGAAATATGAAACCGACTTAAAAAAAAACTAAAAAAATATTAATTTAAAATTAACAGTTTCAGAAGTAAGCAAAACTACATAAGTAATTATATTATTATTAAGTACCTAGTATATTTTCTGTTTTTTTTACTGATAGTTAGATTCCTTTTTGTCTAGGTTGGCGTAAAAAAAAGTCATGTGTGTGTAAGCTTGACAAGCGACACACACATAGTATAGGCGCCGTCGTCGCTCGTCAGCCCGACTTCAGCCGACCGGCCGGCGAAGTGACACGAACACGTACGAGTCATGCATGCGAGCGAAATGAAATAAATGAATGCTGAGTTCAGTGTTGCCAGACGCCGAAGGCGTGTCCTCGTACAGATATGGTCTGAAATCTCGTATTTTGTCAACACAACCTCGTACATACCATTTATTTAATAAATTGCTTAAAATCTATTGATTTTCTTGTCAACTATCTCATAACTAAGCACTCTACAAAGCAGTTTCATCAAAAAGTGTCCAGGTGGTCGGAGGTGGCAGGTCGTACAACCGGAATTTTGCATTGGATACTGTATGTAGTATCCGAACTGTACCTACTATAGTGGACGTGGAGTAGAGTGGAATTAACATAGACATATTTTCTACGTTAACTTAACTCCTTAAAGAAACAATACAAGTAAAATGAATGAAATGAAACCTTTCGTACATACACACTTTTCATTCATTTCGTATAGTCAGAGGCGCGTTCCAAAATATGACTTGTATCAACGAATCTCGTACAAAATCGTACGAGGATGAATGTAAGCTCGTACCTCGTACCAGAACCACTAAATCTCGTACATGTACGAGAAACCTCGTATGGATGGCAACACTGGCTGAGTTAGTGCGAGCCAAAAGAAGGACTGAACTAAATGAAGGAGAGACACATTTGAATGACTACTGAAGGAAAGATAAGTTTATTTTGTGAAATGAAGTACTTCATTTCCTTCAATCGTTCGCGAACTACCCATGTCCACCAACATACAACAATGCATACAACTGCGATAAGTAGGACTTTATAATGTTCTGTGAGTAGTACTCTCGTCAGGGTGTAATTACGAGTATGTTCTGTGGTACTTGGTAGTACTCCGCTAGGAGCTTGCTACATATTAGTAATCTGTGAGTAATAGTGTTCTGTGGTAGCTTATTTTCGAAGTTTCTTTGTGAACTATGTGCTTTTTAGTGAAGGAATCTATAATCAAAATAAAGAACTGCCGGTTTATAAGTAGTAGATGGTGTTAAGGAGCTAATAAACAAATTCCTATGAATTACCTGGACTACCTACTAGAGATATAATAAGTTTATCTCTCTCCGGTTGCTGCCATAGACGTAATAGTTATAAACAAGTCACTAATATTGTACGCATCACAACTGTGTTTTTCTACAATTTAAATTAATGTAAAGTTAAATTATATAACATATGCTGTTATACTTTTTGAGTTAAAAGATGGAAAAACTGCCTATGTGTAGGATATGTTTAGCGGAGAATGTTCGCATGTTTGTAGTGAACAATACAAATTGGCATGAACTCTATGAGAAGCTGACTGACTTTCCCGTAAGTTGATATTTTTATTAAGAATTAAGTAAAATACCTATTAGGTTTAAAATGCCTCTTCTACACGAAGATGACATTAATGAAAGAAAACAGAGTGAGAAAAGCTGGAATTACCATAAATATTTACTTATATTAAATCTCCAGTCTGCCTTGAGCAAGAGTGGTGATCTATTCTCAAGCCCTCTTAATAAGATGTGCACAGAAAGCATTAAGGACAACCAACTGGTGGCTTGGACCACTTTACTATATATTAGTAAGAAATATTTTCACAAAATAGTGTAAGACAAATTTTGTTGCAGTTTGTAACTGAAGACAGTAGACCGATTCTTGCTTGTTTCTTCTGCTGCGCTAAACTTAAGAAATGCTACCGATTACTGAGACAATGTCTGGAAGCTGAAGAGCTGTTCGCTCAGATGATGAATGAGGATTATAAGGTGAGGTATTCTTGAACAGCCATTTATTCTCATAGTTTCTTATATCAGTGTGTGGAAGTGATTCCTCTCACGCTAATACCTATTAAAACAATGGTAGTTTGGAATCAACTAACTTTTATTGCACAGATAACTAATCTAATATTATTCTTACCACCGATGATTTACATTACGTATAATATCTTATTAAACAATACCTATTGTGTCTGGATTTCACGCCATTTGTAACATTGTGTGTTGAATGTTGATATGTATGCTGTTGTCAGATGCAGGTGATTCTAATTATTTAGTTAAATAGTCGACATAGTACTGTTATAACTTTGTATGAAAGTAGTCTGTGGCAGTTTAAATACAGCCCTCTCTCATGTTAGTGCAAGCTATGCAACAATAGCTTGTGCAATGGTCAGTGAGGTTATGGCTGACACTCCAGGGTAAATTTATATTGGACCTACTTGTGGAGGCTCTTTTGAGAATGACTTTAGTATATTTGTATAAAAGGTTTGTGCTCATGGGACTATGATCACCAGCATATTTCCCTAATACTATAATCATCTTTTTACAGCCCAATCCTTTAATAAACCAAGACCACTTTGAGCGTTACAGTGGGTTTATTAAATCTCCAACAGAAAACATAAGTATAGTTGATGAATGTCAAACAGAAAGCATTGCTATCAAAGAAGAGTTACCAGCTGTTTGTGAAGAACTAGATGATACTATTGAGACAAAAGTGGAACATCAAAATGGTGGTATGTTTTTAAGCAAGCAAGCAAAAACAATATCCTTAAATATTATAAAACAAAGTCCCCCCGCTGCTTCTGTCTGTCTGAATGCGATAAACCCAAAAACTACTGAACGGATTTTTAAACGGTTTTCACCCACGTACGAAGTGATTCATGAGCAGGGATCGGAATTTCGGTGGTCATTTTTACAGCTTTGAGCTTGAAATATTTTTTGGTATTCATTTTGTATTCAAAAGCTGATACTTTTCAAATCGTAAATTTTGTCGGCCTTTATCGGCCCAAGATGAATGACGTCACGCCCTCCCCACGCCCAACCTCGTTCCGCCGCCGACCGCGGAATAGTAAAAACAGTGGAAGTGCCCTTAGACTTCCTTAGTACGGGAACCATTGTCGCCAAACTCACACAATTGCAAATTAAAATGTACATACACAGAAAACGATGATATCGCCTGTCCCTATTAACATTGTCGGTGAAAATCAGCAACATTACAAGAGAGCGTCTCAAAGTTTGAGTTGCAATTTTTTTTTCATATAGAAATTAGATTGTCAAAAATCAACAGAATTTTAATAAATGTTCTTGACTCCACTAAAACAAGGGACTTTTTAAGAGTGATTAATGAAATAAAAAGAAAATGGCAAAAAAACATAAGACAATGTTAATAGGGATAAGCGATATTATTGGCTACGAAATGTAAATGCAACTTTGGCGAAAAGTTTATTTATTGTTGTTCAAAATTAAGTCTTATTACAACTCGTGAACATTGTTTTTATTTTACTTGTCAAAATCAATAAAGACCATTTTTCCATCTAACAATTAAATTTGAGTAATCAACAACGAGTTCAGCTATTCAACGCTAGAGGGCGCTGTAACCAATTTACTCTATTTAGCACGCTAACGTCATTGAAATAGATGTCATATTCGTATGCACCTGTTATCTATTTTTCTACTCAACTATGGATGGGAACAAGATATCGATAATTTAATGTCGATGTTTGTACAATGTAATATTCAAATCCTTTATCTTATGTAATGGAGCAAATTTTACGAATAGGAATTGCGTTATCATTTAAAAATCTATAGCCTTTTTTTTGAAGTTTGTAAATTGTTTTCATCAAAATGCTCTGAACAGATTTTGCTTGATTTTGACGGCATCCAATTCTGTCTTCCCGTAGCTTCTATCTATTTCTCCTTGGTAAAAAGATCTTTGGGAAAACTGAAATATTTACATACTTTATTAGTATTAGGTACTTATTTTTGAGGCCTACGTCCAGCCGCGAATGAATGAATGATTGGTTTATTTGTCAGAATATAAGTACTCAAACTCAAACGATTTATTTCAATTAATCGAGAAGAACGACGACGAGTACATAATATATCATGGTAAGGTATAAGGTTTAACTATATTCGACTTTGGACTTCATTTACGCATAATTTGATACTAATTTCTCGTAATTTTATTTATCACAGTTCAGTAAAGTTAGTTTAAAAACACACATTTTATTAAATTATCGATACCGAACTATTTGAATATGTCCCATCCCTAATCGAGTAGCGTCGAAGAGTCTAGAATGTATACGAAGATATTTAAGACAGCGAGCAAGTTGATTTAGACTTTGGTCAATGGACATAAGGTAGTTTTTAGTTCGCAACAAAGTAATAAATATGGTTTTGTCAATAAAAACAATTATATTGAAATATATCATAGTTTTATACAAACCGGTGATACGATACCCCTCCGCAAGATACATTTCTAGTCCTGCTATCATTTTTGCATGTAAAAATTGCACAATAATGCATGTTTGTAATATTTTTCGTTACGTTCGAGACGTCGTATCAGAGCAAGTAGCTAACCGCGACTGAGTCGGTGTTGCCAGTGTTGCCAACTGCACTATCATCTCTGTAGCTAGATCTTTTGCAAAAAGTTGCCAGATTCCCACATTATCTTACCCCAAAAAGTAGCTAGAAGTTGCCAAAGTTAAAAAAAAAAATAAACTAATCGTTAAAATCGTTTTTCTACACTAAAACTAATGTGTGTAATCGATAACTTCATTTTCGTAATATATTTACAGGTACATGATATGGTAAAAAAATATTACTATAACTTAATCTAGGGAAGATGACGTAGATGATTGTGCATCCTGAGAATCCAGTGATTTTGTATATTTCTCCACGGTTCCCATTAGTTGCAGAAATGTTGAATTGTATTTTAACATTCTATTTGAAGGATTAAATTTAACACAACCTCCTTGATCTTTTACACCTTACTTTGTTTTTAAAATTGCTGATCCGTTTTTGTTTATAAAACTGTTTTTTTGTTCCGTTGTTACTAAATACTAGTGCTTGTAAAAGTCGATAAAATATACCAACAAAGTATTAAAATACTGAACATGGTCACACTGAACGCCGACCTATACCCACAGAACATAATTATATACCCTAGCACCTGTACCTACCATACCATCTATGACCATAGATTCGCGTTTAGTTTTTATTTTTCTTTCGAGACTCGTTATCCTACTTTACGAATCTTGATAGCCTCACGTCTCCTAATGAAATGAAAAGTAGCTAAAAAGTTTAGCTACAAGTTTCATTAGATTGTAGCTGTCTGTCACCCAATAATAGCTAGATCTAGCTATAAAGTTGCTAAGTTCGCATCACTGGGTGTTGCGGAGCTCCGCATAATTGTGACACACGCGCGATAGCTGCGTGGCACTTCCACTGTTTTTACTATTCCGTGTGCAGAACGGAGCCACTTAACGTAAACTGATTTCGGTTCGTGAATAAACAGACCGCCTTTTAAAATATAAACAATAGTCGTATGACGAGTGTTGAATTCTATACTCATTGTTATAACAGACTATGGTTGACATTGTGTTTGTTCCTGTGTTATGTGTGACTATTTCTGATAAAAATACTGTACCAATTCACACGAAATTTTGCATGTTATACGAAATATTTTCATAATATTGAAACTCAAACTTGAGCCTTTTTTGCGTAATAATGGATTAGCATAATAAAACACATTTTTTTTTTGAAAATTCACAGCCTAGTTATATTGAGTAGTTTCTTATCAAAAATGTTACTAGTATACATAAATCTTTATTGACTGATAGCTACCTATATTTCTTATAAATACAAGGTGTTGTTTTGGACCTGCAAAACATTTTAGGAGGTAATTATGTTAGTGATTCTCGACCCGAATCAACAAAAAAAAAACAAATTAAAAAAAATAATAAAATAAAAAAAATAAAGAGAAAAGAAAATTTAAAAATCTAAAATAAAAAGTATTATTGATTATTGACTTGGTATCGTATTGTTATACGATTATTTACGAGTTTCATAACAACCTTTTGAAATGTTTTGCAGGTTCAAAACAACAGCTTGTATACCACTATAATTGTAAAATGATAAGATTTTCTTGAAGAGTGAATGAAAAAAAAAAAAAAAATTCACATAGTAATTTCACGTCATGGTATTTTGGGTTTTAGAATTTAAATATTAGTCAAAACTTGTGTAAAGAACAAACTAAACTTTCCTATTACTACAAAGACTTACTCATTCTTATGTACAAAAAACAAATATAAAAACCTCAGCTAAATAGCAGTCAACGGTGAACCACATAATCATGTAAATGATTGAAATTCATAAAATATAGTATGTAATAGACCTCAAATGACCAGAACATATAGTTATTATCAGTTTTAGAGCTTTATAGATCTTACAGATACACTCAATTCATTGTAAAACAGTCAAAATTCAACAATAATGATAACTTGTGGAACGGTAAGTTTTTCAAACATTTCATAAGTATTCATGACAGAATTAGTGCAAATATTATCTACAACGATGCAATAACTACTTATAAATGAATTTAAAAACACACATCGTTGATTACACGCAAAAATATAACAAAATATGACAAAAACAGACTTTATTTTACGACTTGAGCAATCAGTTTTCTCGGATTTTACTTTGTTCAAAAACATTATAAGATGCAACTATTTCGTGATGATATTTTATCTAAACGATGCAGTAAGTACTTATATATAAATATTGATCTATTTGCAGTCGATAACACACAAAGGCAGTCGAAAATTCAACATAATGTTGACGCGTTCTAACGATTTTGTCTCGTAACAGTAGTTTGTTCAAAACCAAGATTTTATGATGCGATTTCGTGCAATTATTATCTAAAACGATCTAATGACAACTTGTGAATGGAAATATACCCACTTACCATTGAATAGAATAGAATTTATTTCCAACGTAAGTGTTACATTGTATACCACAAAGTATTGGTACATACACACTAAGTATTAATCATAATAAGTATATACTTACAATAAGTTTCCAAAAAACGCATTCTTAAAAATAATCATCCTTAAATCCATAATTAGTAGTCATTTCGTACGCTAAAATAAAACGTTTTTCTTTGGATTTCAACTAAACAGAAAAAAAAAGGATCTGATGTTAGAACTATCATACGTTTGAACAAATAAAACTAATTGGCGGTATACTGATAAAAAATCTTTACCTGCCGCGCTAGTCATAGACTGTGTTACGGCAAGGTAAGGATTCTCGCTCTAGAAATACCAACTGTAAGTTAATTGACATAAGGACAGTTATCCAATGTTTAAAGTCATAAAGGAACATACAAAAGGTGCGATAACGGCTAATGAGTTTGGCGTAAACAAGTAGTACATGCAAAAATATCAGACTACATGACTTATAACAATCCATAAGTGTTATTGTCAGTTCATAAATCAAATACCATGTTACAAAATACTGTTATAAATGTTTTAAAACTATTGTACTCATATTAAACAAAGGTATTATGGAATTTACATTAATATGCTAATTTGACATGAAATCATCTCAGCTATACATTATTCGTGAATGTATGTTATTTAGTATAGTATTTGTGAATGTACATATTAAACAAAGGTATTATGGAATTTACATTAATATGCTAATTTGACATGAAATCATCTCAGCTATACATTATTCGTGAATGTATGTAATTTAGTATAGTATTTGTGAATGTATGTTATGTATATATATATTTTGTTTATTTATGTATTAATATTATATATATAATTACTTACATATTTGTATTATTTTTTCTGTCCGTTCATAATCTAAACTACTTAGAAACTCATCCAGTGCCCTCCTGCAAATAGAACTCTTCATGTCTTTTAAGGTCTTAACCTTACTTATGCGATTGAAGAGTAACGGGGCCAGGAAGTAAGAGAAACCCTGAGCAAAAGAAGTTTTACATGACGGAACTTTCTAAACTTCATGTGTAGCCATTGAAATCCATTAGAAGATCTAATGGATTGATTCATAGGTCTTTGGCAGAAGTGTTGTCTCAAAACAATGGTTTTAATGTAAATTTGACGAATATTAAGGACCTCAAACTCTTCATATAATTTCGACGTAGAGTATCTAGTGTTTAAATTAAAATTAATAACTTTTAAAGTACACCTCTGGGCGCGTTAAATTTTTTTAAGAGTACTTTTTCGGGCACCACCCCAAGCGGCGATACCATAAGTAGCGAAAGCTAGGTGAACCATTCTGTTAGTCTTTCTGTCTCTTAGGTTTCAATTTTTTTTGAAAATAGGTATTAGTTTGCATATTCTAGATTTAAGATTACTAATATGTGGTTTCCAATTAAAATTTTTATCAATTTCAATACAATTTATAACGGTATTTAGTACTAATAGCAAGAGAGCAATTAGAAGAATGCGCTTTCAAAAGGAAATCCGGGGGTGGCTGTAGATAGTTTATGATGCTAAAAGTTACCTATATATTTACTTTTATTTAAATTTAATGTGAGTAAATTGTAGTCGAGCCAATTTATTATTTTTTAGAGCCCATTCTCAGCTGAAGTTTTGACTTTTGCCCATGTTGAATGTTGAAAAAAAATCACCGTATCGTCGGCAAATATAATTAATTTTGATTCAGGTATTTCAGTATTGCATACATTATTAACACAAGTAAGGAACAAAGTAGGATAGTTCGTCAGACGTCGCAGTGAACGGACGTGTCGCAGTTTTTTCTCCGTCAAATCCCCAAATATATTTTTATTGTGCACAGGACCGTGCGTGACAGATGGGTCGAGTTTGACCATTCGGAACAGTGTTTATTTTGTGGTGTCTTGGTGTCGTTAAATAAAATCGCTAGAACTGTACAAGGCTGGGGCGATGTACGCTCCGGATCCCAGGCGAGCGAACCTGTCCAAGCTAATCTGGTGAGATCTTTCCATATCTGTTAGGGATCTGCTGAACCGCTTTAACTGTAATACGTGTGTGTCAATCTTAAGCAAAGGAAGGCAAACCAAAGGAAAAGAAAATGCATGAAGTCTTGGACGGAAAAACTGTAACCAAACGCATCAAGAACCACAGGATGTGCTATTTTGCACATCCTGTGTGTGTGTTAATGTGCACAGGCGCCGCGAACCACATCTGTTACATGCAGCAATGCAGTATTAGGTCAAATCCAAGAAAGTCGGCCGACCTATTTACACCTGGAATGACAACCTAAAGCAGGACATGAAGTACTTCGACATGGAAATCAACTTTTGGATGGACACGGCCGAAGATCGAGTTAAGTTCAGGAAGGCTGCTAGCGTGATTTACAAGAAATCAGAAACGGATAGTAGCGAGAGCTCAGAGGAAGGCACTGGAAACAGCAACGTGAAACACAGCATAGCAGTGACACAGAAAAAACTCAAAAAAGCAACTGGACCTGAGCCAAACTGGCAGCGACGTTGTTAAAAGATGACCAAGATGATTTCATTTCCATTGATGACCTCCCATAGATAAATTACCCGTCTCCACTATTCCATTGCTTGCTCAAGTATGCATATCCGGTAGGCTCTAATAATCCTTCCTATCCTAAGGGTACGTCTTCCTGACCATTACCGCGCCCCCCGGTCTACTCTTTGATATGCAATGGTCTCTGTAGTCCCATGAAACATGAGGCTCCAGGGACTAGTGCGAATCCTTGGGTTCATTCGAGCAATCGAGTCTGGTTTAACCACGCTGGGGAATGAATGAAATGCACCGATGCATTTCATTCATTCATTCATTCAACACAAATAAGGAACAAAGTAGGCCCAAGTACTGATCCTTGAGGTACTCAAAAATCAATTTATTGTCTTGAGCTAGTTATATCTCCGATTTTTAATGTCTGTGTCCTATTACTAAGATAATCTTTAAAAAGTTCCATTGGTACACCCCTGATGCCTATAGACTCTAATTTACGAATCAGTAAAGAAATTGAGACAGTCAAACGCCTTGGCTAAATCTAAAAATACACCTATACATTTCTTCTTGCAATCAAGATTCCCAGCTATATTGGTAACCAAGTCTTCCACAGCATCAACAGTAGATTTATTTTTCCTAAAACCATATTGATTTTTGGCCAAAATATAATTTTTCTCTAAATAATTAACTAGTCTATGATTCATTACTTTTACTCACGCACAATGGTCCACCTGAAGGACTAAGTGCGGAAACCAAACCCTCTAACAGTAACATTACTTTTACTAAAATGTTGGCTAAAGTAGGTAGTAGTGAAATCGGGCGATAGTTAGAAATATTGTTTCTTTCCCCTGATTTGAATATAGGTACAACAATGGAGTCCTTCAGTACGTTTGGGAACTTTCCAGAAGACAAACACAAATTTATTAAATACATAAGTTAGTGGTGTTATTAGTACATTAATAAATTTCTTGATAAATAGTGATGATATACCATCCCAACCAGCAGGCTTAGCATGACACTCTCTATTTCTTCGAAGAATAGACACGGCTCTTTCCATACAAAGTGACATTTCGTTTCTCCTTTTTTGACATCCCACCGTAGAAATCCTTCTACATAAAAAAGGACCTAGACAAAGATCGTTAGAAACGAAAGACAAGATGACTGATTGTAGAAGGATTTCTACGGTGAGATGTATGCCGACGATGCATACCGACTAGATACTGACAGTATCTAGTCGGTATGCTCACTACGCGCATAACTATATATTGTACCACGCGATCCTAGTTTCACCGTGCTAACTAGCAACCCTTGTGACTTGTATTTAAGATTATCTGTTTATTCGCGCTGTTCTCTGCTATCTACATTTCTAACACTCCTTAACTAAGTGTAACTATTGTGTGTGTGAACTGAAACCTGTGTCTGTGTACTTAATAAACTTTCATTCTTCTTCCTGTGTATTTGGGATTTATTACCACACATACCCTCACACACTACGAGTACAAAATGTTGTTTGATAGTTTAGCACCTGTATTTACAAAAAAAATATTAGTATAATCAGTTGATTCCTGCGGTGTCGACTTAATCCTTAACAAGTCATATGGTATTCTAGACTTATCCAACATATTCAAGTTACATACATGTTTTATAATGTTCCAAGTCTTTTTTATATCATTTTTGCTATCATTTAAGTTACGTTTATCGTGTTCATTTTTTAAATTATGCAGAATATTGTTACAATGATTTCGATAGCGTTTATAGGTAGTTTGAATGTCTTTGTCATTTGGTGATTTTAAGTGTCTTTTATGTAATGTGTCTCTAAATCTCATACAACGCAATAATCCGGGGGTTATCCATTTTTGACTGTTTGGTATTGCAGTTATCTGCGTGCTTTTTTTAATCATTTCAGATATAATTTTTATAAACAGTTCAGTTACTTTATTGGGGTCGTCTATAGATCATATACTTGAAAGATCAATTTCATTAATTAGAGTATTAGCCACATCGTAATTAAGTTTTTTAAGGTTTTTTTCTGTTTGATGTATAAAGTACTTTGTTGCGATAAAGATATATTCAAATATAAACTGCTATGATCAGTTACAGATGACTCACAAATCACAGTCAACACTTTAGATTTAGACTTTATTTTAAACAAAACAGTGATCAATACATTTGTTAAGACGAGTAGGAAGAGAATGACTAGGTAAGAGACAGTGGGTTGCAAGTAGATCTAAATACTCGTCAGATTTTGATTCATCGTTATGAGTACCAATATCAATATTGATGTCACCGGTTAAATAAACGTTGGGTATGTGTTTTTTTTTTTTTTTTGAGGGTGGGAATTCATCAAATAACTTCTCCCGCTCTGGGCGGAGCGGGAGGGTGTGTCAGACTCTTACTGACTAAAACCCACCCGTATTCCTTCCTGTTGCCTGTGTTGCGGGGGCCTCGGTGACCCATAAGTACCTTCCCGCGACTGGGTATGTGTTTGGGTATTGCTTAATGAAACAAAAGACGGTGATCTATACATACAAATAAAGGCGTTTGCTTTGTCTATTTCGACCACTAAACAATCAGCGTCTATAATATTTGCCAAATTACTTTTTGTATATACAACTACACCACTATTCTGATTGATATGTTTCTGAGTGTGGTGGGAATCATAATGTTCAATACCGGGAATTTTTGTCTGAATTTTGTAGCCAACACTCAGTTAAAATGATAATTTCGTAGTCGTAATATTACTTCTCGCCATAAAAAGTTTAAAATCTTCAAAGTTTTTATGTATACTTCGAATGTTTTGTACTATTATTTTAAGAGATGGGTCAATATTAATTCTAAATTGCAAGAACGATTCCGGATCCCCAACCAAAAAGGAATCACCAACGTTGAAATTATTATCAACATCGGTGATCACGTCCTCTATATTGTTACACATTGTTTAAAAACAACTAAAAAAAGAATTATATTATGGCTACAATAAGTTTGGTTGAGGGATAGTTTCTGGTATTCGTGAGAATAGTAGTAGATTCAACAGTATTTTATAAACGGACATGAAATATATACAGAATGGAAACCACAT
Organism: Atethmia centrago; assembly: GCA_905333075.3. NCBI lineage: Eukaryota > Metazoa > Arthropoda > Insecta > Lepidoptera > Noctuidae > Atethmia > Atethmia centrago. The sequence continues at coordinate 15,267,320 of HG995393.1, forward strand.
ATATGCAATAAATAAACCACAAGTAATACTAGCCCACAGAAGTGTAGCAAAATTAAATATTTTATGAAAAACGGTGAATTAAAAAAATGACATTTTCAAACAAAATTAACATCAAAATAAATTCAGTAAAAGTAAACACTCTGTTTAGACAACGTACCTTGACCTCGGGCAGAGTGGCAGCGATGCACGCGGGCGGTATGGCGCCATTTTTGTCGGCACCGCACCGGCGCGCGGGCATTTTGATTCATTTTGACAATGTGCGACGAAATTAACCACGTTTTTATTCCATTATAACTGAACTGAACTAAATAAATTCAAGATAGCACATTAGTTGACAAAATTTATGGAAACTTAAATTTTAAAATTTTCAAAATGTTCACCATGTTTTTGAATGCACAAGTTACATCGCCGCACAATGTTTTCTCGAAGTCTGCTCATCAAATTTCGTTCAGGATCCAGTGCCATGGCTTTTAATTTGTCAAAGGCTGCAGGTTGGGTTTCGATCGAAATGGTCTAAGACTCGTTGTTCAAAAGAGGATGGAACGTGACGCGGAGCAACTCCTTCATGAGTTTTGGGCACTATGTGCTGTTTTTCCCTGATCCTTTGGACAGCTCCCAGGATTGTACGGACACTAGTAGGGCAGATGCGAGTTGTGCCGTATCTCTCACGATAAGTACGTAGAGTTAAATCTGAATTTTGGCGGCATTCGCCATACAATAAAACCATGTCTGTATACTCTGCTGCTGGCGTCTTAGCATTTTGTTAAAAAAAAAACTCGTACCTACGCGTACACACAAAAGTCAAATAACTAATATCAATTTCACCGTAAAAAAATAAATACAAATAAACTTAAAAACACAATTTACACACACACACAAAGTCAACTACCTAATAAGTGTCTATTTCACCGTAAAAAAAATGTAGATATTAATTGTATTTATTAGTTCAATTTGCTAAAATCACTTGAAGCAATGCACGCAAGTAGGTATGAAATCTCTGCGAACGGCACACGTACACTATCCCGGAAGAATAGCGGCTAACTGACAAAGCGGAACTTCCGAAAGACCGAAAAAATTAATGTCATAAATAGGGCAAACGGCGCAATTATCGATTACCGACACTTTTTACACTTAGTTACCTACTACCTCAACAAAGCATTAGAATACAAGTATTTTTGTGTAATCTGAATGTTTTAATATTTTTAACGATTAACAAATTATTGATTAATATTTTTTTATAGTTTATCCAATCGGATAAACTATAAAAAAAAGTTTGTTTGGACGATTGAACTTACGAAACTACCGTTTTGTGTCTTCCTGAGTAGCAAACGGGTAAGTAAGGCACGATTTTTTTAATAGGTTGCTTCATACACAACATGTTAAAAGAATTCATAAATCTTTATTGTTTACTACTTTATTAATTTACTTGTTCTTCTAAATCTACTTAATACTGTTTAATAAGAACACACTTTAACAAAAAAGCTATTTAGCTTTAAATACTTGGGGCGGTATTTTTAGAGTTATCATAACAGCACGATAATTCTAAAAACACCATGCCCTGGGTATTTGAAGCTAAACAGCTTTTTTGTTATACCCTTTAAAATAATCTAATAGTCGACAACAGGTGTCCTTCCCTGGGATGGTGGGAGGGGCGCGGGCGCGGGCTCCTCTCCCACCCTCCCCACCTTTGAAGAACGCTGACTGTCACCGATTGTGTTCCTACTGATTTTACATTTTAGGCAAATAAATAGAATATGTACGTAACAGCGTCGTGATAGTTTGCACTACGTGGCAACATCGCTTTTCAATGTTCATTCAGGATTCAAGTTCATTGAATCATTGACCTAGTGGTCCAAGTCTACAGAGTGTTCAAATTTACTCAAAATTAAAACTACTTTTTGACGTAATTACTGGACCGATTTCGTTCATTTTTTGTATATCGTCAGAAAAGGCGATAACAAGTATGTGGTTTCATTTATTGCATATATGTGGTACCCATAGTGTATAATATAATAATATAGTAATACGATATATGTATAAAATCAGTATAAAATATATGTATAGAAAACAAATATTAGGGTAGAAATATAGATATGTAGAAAACTGGTAACAAAAAATAACAATACTTGTAATAAACTGGTGTGAGACATAATAATCTAGGTTTAAGCTAAAAAAAGTACAAAAGGAAAAATAATATAGAATAAGAACAAATGACAAAAGCAAAGTTGAATGATACCGTATTTTGATGAAAAGATGCCATTATATAGTCATAGAGTTGCTAAATCTTTAATCTGATTCAGGGTTTTAATAAATATGGCAGACTGGCCTTCTTCCTTGCGGAGTAAGATATTTCCTCGGGATACCCAGCAGTATTTGTACATTCCATTCTTTACTAGCTCTCGAGCAGCTGCCAACATCTTTTTTGCCATTGGCGTTAGTGCTTCAGATTCGTAAACTCGCGAAAACACTCCACTAAGTCCTAAAATTTCAGTATTCAATGGTTTTTCCTTGTTTTCAGAATTATATTTTAAGAAGCCTTTATAATTGTTTCTCTGTTTTTGGCGTCCTGATACTCCACAACGATTGGACCCTCAAAGTTTACCTCTTCTGTATATATTTGTTGTTGCATCAATAGGCGGTATATTAAGAGTATTGTATATTTTATTGACTATTTCATAGACATTTTCTTTATCGTCGCTTGGAATATTCCTTATTTCAACAGTATTCTTAACAATTTGTTTTTGCAATTCATTTAATTGAAATTCCAGTCCAGTTACCCGTGTACTTTCTGCTTCGTATTTAGTTTCAAGGTTGTGTACCCTAACAGCTATTTCCTTGTAATGTCCAGCATTTTGTTCAAGTAGTTTTATAATCTCCGAATTAGACTCAAGTATCTGGCTATTTTGTTGCTTGATCTCGTTAATGTCACTATTCATCATTAGCTTGAAAGACTCCATGAGTTGTTCCCTTAGATCCGCTAGGGATTCTTGTTCAAGATTCTTTCGCTTCCTTATGTTGATATTTTGGATAATATCCTAATCTGGTGAATCTTTAGACAAATCCGGATGCGACGAGAACTTTATTAACTGTCCAGATTTTGGAGTGCGTTGCATTTTTGTCTGGTTAATTTGCTTGTACTACAAGGTGGCCTATCAATTCAAGTTTAGATATGCGTATGTGAAACACAGTCTCCAATAGAAATTGCAACTTATTACTTAAGGAACAAGGTCTCGAGTTGCACTTTAAGATATTCGTAATAAAGTAAAACACGTCTGTCTTAGACTAACGAACGAACGAGGAATAACACATAAAAAATACACAAAACTGAACAAAACCAAAACAATAACACAACACACACTCGCGATGACAACAAACTAAAATGTCACTTTTAAACATTATTTTTAAAAGTTTTTGACGTATATTTTTGGTTTAAAATCTTGTAGTATAAGGGAATATCTTCCGGACCATCGAGTAGAATTGCTCACTAACGATATTAGCCATTGAGATAGGAAAAACATGGAGGCACCGCGTTATTCTAAAGATACATTTGCTTATATAAATATGAGTGTTATACGATACAGAATGTGTAATATCGTTTTGTCTCATTCTTTCTAATAAAATAATCGTATTTGATAAAAGAGACAACAATATTTAAGTTGTTGCTCATTATGGTAACATTTTGTCGTGACGTAGTGACTGTTGTAGGTGGCTGTTGTGGTGGCATACCAGCCATTTTATGCACCAAATTTCGTGGTAGCTTTGCTGTCAAATGGTTGTTTACTTTTTGTATTATTGAGATTTGCGAGAAAATTACGAGGAGTTTAGTTTAAAACTGCATGTGAATGTTGGAAAACAGCAACTTAACATGCCTGTGTTGTTTTGTTTTGTGAAGTGTAGTGCAAGAAAGAATGAAAATCAACGTTGATTATCTTTACACAGGTTAGTAGCCGGTTTTCATGCAATAGTACATACAATAATACACATTCCATAAAAAAAAATGTTACGGGACCATGAATTTATTGCTAAAGTATTGATATTTGGGTTCATTCCCCTATACCAACCCTTTTTTAATATTTATTATTTCATTCGTTTCTTTACAATAATATGTCATAGTGGAGTAGTGTTGTACCGATGCGAGGCGACGCCGTACCGTAATAGTTTCCGAAACTAGTTCCTCCGCTGAAACGATATCGGATATAATCTCCGATGTTAACAGAAAGTATTCTGCGTGTCTTAATCGGTCCGAGTGACCTTGTTAGGTCCGGCCCGTGGTTTACGGTCTGAGGTCCCACAGAGTTATAAGTGATCCAAAAACAAGACGTCAGCATTTTGTTATTTGTTTAGTTCCGCAGCTCTAACCAAAATGAATTATTGATAAAAAAACTTGCCTTTTTATAGCTTTCCTAAAAATAAAGGGTTAAATGAAAAAGTGGCTAGAGGCTATTGGTGAAGAAAATATTAATCCCCGAAATAAAGAATGGTACCTTCCTGTGTTCACTTCACTTTGAACAAAGCTGTTTCAATAGAACACTTGGTGTAGTGAGATTACATAATAACTCTGTTCCCACAGTATTTTCGGTAAGTGTGTATAAAAATGATTGATTAGTAATAGCCTGGCCGTTTGGCCTGAAATAAATAAATGTGATTATCATAATATTAGTAGGTACCAATTTTTTTCAGGTAATTCAGCCAATATACAATATCAAGAGATGTTTTGTGTGAAACAAGCAAAATTAAAAATCTGATGTTTCTGGTACATCTACTGTAATGCCTCTATTGCAGTTACCCCATCGAATTGTGGACACGGTGCATATTTCACATTTCCATGCATTGATCATTACACACTTGTATCATAATGTACTAGTGTAAGTCTACTTTTCTAATCAAACGTTATACTATAATCATTCAATAAACAAAGGTATAAAAATATTTCTTATTTAATTTTAAATCCACTACTCATTAACACATAATATAAGCCAAGCTATTGTAAAACAAGATAATCACTAGATTTTCTTGTTTTTTTCATTAGGCATCGCATACCTAACAGAAGCTACTGGGCTATGGCCTTCCAACGGATCTATCTATTCCTGCTGTTCACTTAAATACGTAAAAGTGATGCAATTAAAAAGCGTTTTTTGTTTCTGTGCAGAAAACAACAAGACATAAATTTTATTCTCAGGTAACAGAACGTAAGTTAACCTACTCATGTTTTTCTTTTACAACGGACTATAAGTATGTAATTATGATCCAAACGTGATATCTAGTAAGACTAGTATCGATACTAGTTATAGTAACACCCATGTTCCTTGATTGACACAACCCTAGCAACGGCAGCCATTTTATGCGCCAATATCGAGTTGTAGGTTTGCACTTTTTTTTTTGTAGGTATTTCCAGTCCATATATTTATATGACTATGATATTAGCACTTATTTTCCCCTGAACTGTTATAATACTCTAAATCGACATCCTGTCACGATGCTACGATAGTCGGTAGAATTGACACGCGAGCGTTCACTAAAACTACGACAACTCAGAAAATACGCATCGTAGCTCTACAAACCCCTAGTCATTGAAGTTGTTATATGAAATAAGCTACCAGGTAATATAGGGTTTAGTGCAGTTTCACCTTGCAATCTATTGCTAATTCGAAGTTGAAAGTAGCGTGAGCGACTTTTTCGTACAAATATCGTCATATTTATAAAACAAAAGCAATAAGTCCAAAAGATAATACGTAACTTTCTTAAAACCACACTTCTTTACAATACTCTAAGAAAGAACAGAGATCTCTATGCGTTTTTTTAAATGACAAGCTTATCAAAAAATAACCTTATTGCAAAAAAAAAAAGGTATGCTTACACAATTATTCCGGGAACTCTGTAAGCCCCTTAGCTTCGGTTCTTATCTTATCACTATGCTTGATACGTCAACATAACACAAATAAATCTTTAGCTGATAAGAATGTTTAATTTACGATCACTGAGAAACAATTGAAACACTAGAAAACACGTCAAAATAACCGTTATGAAAGACCGTCTCATACTTTTAATCACACAATTCACACATTGTTGTATTTATTTTAAATGTAACTTTGCATTCTACACTAGTATGATATTCACTAATGGAAAAACACAAAACAACTATGTTGCATAGCAAAAACATTAACCAAATCGACAACATAACATCGCGGTCGACTAATGCCAAAATGTGGGCGTGTCCACAGATTATTATAGAATTTACTAAAATACGTTCCGGAGCGAAACGTTGCTAGATGTTTATAATGTGATGTTATTTGCGTTGCCTTGTTAATGCTCTACAATAAAAATACGCGCAAGGGAAACGCAGAATCGCGTAAACAGGCAGAATCCCGCCATTTTGTCGACTCGGAATGACGAAACTCAAAGAGACTTTGGACAGGCGTGCGGAAATTTGACAGGTCACTCAATGAGTTTTCTGTACAGACCAGGGGATGTGACACTAGACTTACAAACCGCGCGCCCCGAGGGCACCGAATCGGTGTCGTTCGGGCTTGAAAAAACAATGTTTTTGATGCGATTTCGTGCAATTATTATCTAAAACGATGTAATAACAACATATGAATGAAAATATACCCACTTATCGTTGAATAACACACAAAAACCACACTAAAACTGCACAAATCCAAAACAATTACACAGCAAAAACTCGCGATGACAGCTAACTAAAATGTAATTTTTTATTTTTTATAACATTATTGTTTTAATGTTTCCATCGTATATTTTTGGTTGGAAATGGTTTAATTTCCAACCAAAAATATACGATGAAACAACGAGAATATCCTTCAGACCATCGAGTTAAATCGCCCACAGACGATATTAGCACTTACTGTATGTTATAATAGAGGTGCAAACCGAGCGCCCGAAAGGCTCCGATCTCCGATCACCACTCCGAGAGTGAAACTGCGATCCGGAGTCAATTGGTACTTAGCGGGAACCATTCAGTTGATTAATAATATTATTTTGTTTTAACAAAAAGTTCGCGATGGCATGTGTCTAATCTTCTATGGTGACCCACAGTAACCATTTTTATTTGTTCAGAATTTGTTTGTTATTTCTAAAGCTATTTTAGCCAGTATTATATTAATCAATCCTTATCCAATAAAATATGTTATTTAAATTGGGCATTAATTTTGATTAAAATATGGCCGTACATCATGTCATATATATGAATGCTGTAAAAGATATCACAGATTAAAAAATAATTGTGGGCGACGCGGCGGGCGCAGCGCTCGGCCATGACTAGGGCTTGCAAGCCGGATATTCGGATATCCGTATTATCCGGGTATCCGCCGATTTTCAAATCCGGATTTTAAGAAGGTCCAAAAGACTGCCAGGTTTTTCTCTCCCTACAAAAGGCGAACAGCAATCGTTCTGCATAAAAACAAGTTGCCGTTGCCTCGCCATTTTTCAGAAAAAAATATAAATAAATAAACGCAAACTTGGTAATAAGGCGGGAAAACGCTATAATGAAGAAGATTAATGATTCAAATTTGGAATGTTTGAGGCTGAGTGCTTTCCATCCATTATCTTAATAGGTTTCAATTGAAAAGACCATGAAGGTTATTATAACGTTCATGGTCTATTAACAAAATTTTAGTGTTTGTTTGAATATATTTTACTAAGTTATTTTGTGTACTAACTAAACCTATATCGCCAAATTAATCAAGATCGAATCGATTTTACTTAGAACTAGCTTTTTCCCGCGGTCTCGCCCGCATTGAGGTCTGAAAATATCCCACGGGAACGTACTACCGGGATAAAGAATACCTTTTGTGTTTATCCAGGTTATAATAAATAAAAACAAGTAAATAAAATTCATTTAATTCAGGCAATAACCATATTACATAAAATAAAATAAAATTTCATAATACTGCAACAGAATTGAATAAAACGTCAATGCAATTAAAATAAATGAATGAATAGATACAAATTATAAAGGTCACAGAATTATAAAAAAAAAAAAAAAAAATGTCAATTATAGCGTGCGGCAGAGCGTAATGATTGTTCTATGGCAACCCAGAGTGGTTACCCGGCCGCCCATGAGAGGGCGCCCGCGCATTTGTAAGTCGGTCGCTGCGCAGAAGATGGCTGGCTCATAAACCGGATGATTTCTTCTCGTATTTATGTTTTAATTGATACGCTTACAGTTGAGGAAGAGCAACCTTCTGTACCTTGTGTGTTGTCCGCTGAAGTTATGACTGTTTGATCTGATTGTTGTGTGTCAAAAAATTTAGAAATCATTTTAACAATCGTTAGTCTCACAGATTCGTTTGAGGGATTTTCAAAAGGATAGTCGTGTGTACTTCGCTCTACATAAAAACTGTGAGTTGTTGTGCAAATATGTCATTGTACCGATTAGTTCTGGAACTCGGATAATACGGATAATACGGATATCCGTATTATCCGGGTATCCGCCGATTTTCAAATCCGGATTTTACTTCCATCACCATCCTGATTTTTTGGATTTTACGGAGAGTTGTATTTTTCTTTTATTTATTAAATAAATAGCTGTCATATGTAAAGTACATAACTGTTATTACGTTCAGACTTAAAACTTTCTGTACATCTCAGACATTGCGTAAACTTTTTTTTAAAAGTGGTTTAAAATTGCCACAATCAGTCCACACAGTTAAAAAGATTGTTCTAAATCAAGTTAACTCATCGTAACACGCGTTAACGCTGAGTATGCAGCCACCGCCAGCATGCGTCGTATTGCAACTATGCATTTACCGGAAATTCAATAGAATTATTTTTCTTTGCATTATATTCAGTCTTGCATCAGCCATCAGCTTAATATCCTGTAATTTTATAATTAAAATAATATTGTAATAAATAAATATTTTTTTTAACAAAAATCCCGACCGCCGAAACATAACTGGCGCAGCCGGTAGGATCGCGACGTTCTAAGATCGAATCCAACTCTTCATCTTAAGAGCGACGGTTCTCAAATCGTTCTCTCGTGATCTACAAAGAACCTATCGCGCGGTCGGACACCTCTACGGTCATCGGGATAAATCTCCGGAGAATTGGAGGAAGCTGCGCTGGCCGAGACTCGACTCGACAGGAGATGCAGTGGCTACTTTGGTGAGTGCTCTTATTTACCAAGTGTCCTTGCTCGATTTCCTGCCTTATTTTAATTTGTGTATTTTATGATTAATCTGTGTGTCTGTCTATAAGCTAAAATCGCAGTAGGCAACCACAAAATTATAATAAGTAGCGTTAAGTATTCCACGAGTAAATTCCAAGTGTTTAATTTGACACCTCTATTGTTTTGCGTTAGCGCCACTAGGCAGGCAAGCTACAGAAAGACAATGTCGCTCGCGGATTACGATGCTAACTATAAACCGTACAAACTAATTGCAGATTTGATGCCAAGATACGATGGTAACCCTAAATTACTCAATTATTACATTAGAGAAGTAGAAAACTTATTACAGTTAACTTCTGAGGCAGATCGCTCGCACCCAGCATTCATTTGCTTAATTAAAAGTAGGCTCAGTGGTCCAGCCATAGACGCAATAGCGTACGAAGGCTACTTAAACTCGTGGCTATCAATTAAAAACGCGTTAACTAGGCGCCTTAGCGAACCGCGAAACGAAATACAAGTAATGCAAGAGTTAACGCGAGTGCGTAAGTCTAAGACGGAAGACGCTGAAAGCTTCGGCAAACGCCTCCGTGAGCTGTTGGATACTCTGTATTCCGTAGGGGAGCATGGTAATAAATCGTATTACGAAAAGATGGTTATTGAACAGTATATAAACCAGTTAGACTTCCACGTCTCGTTAGGCGTTCGAATCGCCAAACCGGACACCTTCGAAGCAGCCATCATAGCGGCTAGACAAGAAGAAGCAAGGCTTTCATATAATAGGGCTAACTACATTAATAATAATCCCTCAACGTCACAAGCAAAGTCAAAGGAGTTATCTAAACAACCAAGCAATAATAATCCCATCCGTAATACAGTAAACCCACTTGTACCTGGCTTTATTATTCCCCCACAAAACTTTGTACCTCAACAAAATAATATGACCCCCGAACAGCGTCAACAATGGGTACAATCCGTATTGCCCTGGAAGGCCAGACCAGCATCAGGTAACTCTAGACCAAATAGTTCAAATAACTTTAGGAATCAACCTAACATTCCAAAACCACCGGTTCCCACGCCAATATCATCGGACGTCACAATGCGTACGGCAGGTAAGCCAGAAAAACCACAGTTCGCTCAGCAGTTGTTCTACATTCCAATTCAGATGGCCACTCAAGATCAACCAGGACCCAGTGACATGGGGCTCTATGACGATGTCACAGAAGGTAACGACATTTCGGTCGAGCCGAATGCATCCATGGACGAACAACAGATAGGTGGTGACCAGGATTTTACCTTGGACACCAACCGAGACAACCAGACCTAGTTTCAATAAATTTCCAGACCAAGAAATATTTACCGTACATAATACTACCAGAGTTTGACGGTAAGTTTCTATTAGATACAGGGGCCAGTCATTCAACTATAGCAACTGACGTAGTTGCAGGCACCATATTTGAGTACTGCGTAGAAACAGAACCCTTTCAAATTAATACGGCACACAGTTCATCAGTTCACGACAAGGTAGTTTACCTTCCATTACCTCCCGCGTTTAATAGCGATATAACACATAAATTTTTAATATTCGACTTCGACCCTAAATATAAAGGTCTTATCGGAATTGACCTTCTGCAAAAACTAAAGAGTAACATTGATTTAAATAATAATGTTTTACGTACGTCTACAGCGGAAATACCGATACACTTTAGTTCTCCACCCCAAAAGATAAGTATCGAACCTAGATGCGAAAAGATAGTCAAAGTAAAAACCAACTACTTAGATGGACAATACCTTCACGACGATCTAATCTGGTCCGACGGTTTAATGTCACCAGCTGCTATAGTTAACGTTACAAACGGTTCTTTTAAAACATCAGTAATTAATCACAATGATCAAAAGAAGTGTATTCCGTTTAACCCGTCGATTGAATTAGAGAAATTTCCCAAGTTCAACGAAAAGGATAATCACGATATTAATACAGGTTCAAACTAACATTGACCAGATATTAAACGAAAACCTTCAGAAAATCCGTACAGACCATATGAACGAAGAAGAAAGGCGCGAAATAACCCGGCTATGTTATCAGTATAGAAACTTGTTCTATGCAGAAGATATACCACTCACTTTTACACACGCTGTTAAACACGAGCTCAGATTAAGCGATAATACACCAGTTTTCGTACGTAGTTACAGACAAGCCCCTCAACAACGCGAAGAAATTCGTAAACAAGTAGATAAGCTCCTTCAACAAGATATCGTGCGAGAGAGCATATCCCCTTGGTCATGTCCCGTGCATATCGTACCCAAAAAGCCAGATTCCTCAGGCAACGTCAAATGGAGACTTGTAATTGATTACAGACGACTCAACGATCGTATCATTGACGATAAATACCCCCTACCAAACATACACGACATACTAGATAGATTAGGACGCGCGCAATACTTCACAACCCTAGACCTTGCTAGCGGTTTTCACCAAGTGGAAATGCACCCTAATGATATCGAAAAAACCGCATTTACCACTGAACGAGGACACTATGAGTTCCTTAGAATGCCCTTTGGACTCAAAAATGCACCAAGTACGTTTCAAAGACTAATGGATCATATATTAAGGGGCATAGATAATGTTTACACCTACTTAGATGACGTAATAATAATATCTACGTCATTGCAGCAACACATACAAAAATTAAAGCAAGTATTCGATCGATTCAAAACACATAATCTAAAGATCCAGTTAGATAAATCACAGTTCCTACAAAAACAGGTTAACTTCTTAGGACACGAACTAACAGATGAAGGTTTAAAACCAAACAAAGACAAGATAAAAGCCGTACTTAACTTCCCCCTACCTAAGTCTCAGAAGGAAATAAAAGCCTTCCTAGGCCTAGTCGGATATTACAGAAAATTCATAAAAGACTTCGCCAAACTTACGAAACCAATGACCCTTTGCCTTAAGAAAAATAGTAGAGTCATACACTCCCCGGATTTCTTAGAAGCTTTAAATAAATGCAAACAAATTTTAACTAACGCCCCAATACTGCAGTACCCGAATTTTGATGAGCCTTTCATCCTCACCACCGATGCTTCAGATGTAGCATTAGGTGCGGTGTTATCCCAAGGAATAGTAGGATCTGACAAACCTGTAGCATTTGCATACCGGACACTATCAGATACCGAATCTCGTTACTCTACAATAGAAAAGGAGCTACTCGCCATAGTATGGGCAATTAAATACTTCAGACCCTATCTTTACGGCAGAAAGTTTACTATCTATACAGACCACAGGCCTCTCACCTGGCTAATGTCATTAAAAGATCCTAACTCTAAATTGACTAGATGGCGTTTAAAACTCTCGGAATACGATTATAAGGTTGTATACAAGCATGGTCGTCAAAATACTAACGCAGACGCTCTATCACGTGTTAAAATCTTCCATGGTAGTGTCGACTCTCTAGTTGTTAATTTAGACGATAACGAAGACGAAGAGATAATTAATAGAATATTCGAAAATGCACGTAGGGAAGCCGAACATCAAATAGACACAGTAACACCCAATGAAAATATACAATCACAAAACCCAAGCATTCCCGAATCTCATATAGGTACAGATAGCATGAGTATAGTATCAGCCGAATCTGAATTAGTGTCTACAAAACATACACAGCCTGACAACGAAGCTAGAGGCATACCTATTATTACAGACGCTATTGATAGGCAGTTGAAACAGTTCCACGTTAGGTCAACGCCCGGAACCACGTATAGAGTGGATAACAGATCCACTAACTCAAAAATAGTTATAAAAGATGTCTTTATCCCAGTAAATAATACAGAGTCCGAGATAATTAGATCCCTTAAAGAACACACCATCGCTGACCGTGTATTCCATTGTTACTTTCATAATGAAGAATTGTACCATGCCTTTTCTAGAGTTTACACAACAATATTCAACGACAGAGGTCCTAAGCTACTTAAATGTACAACACGCGTAACCCTGGTAGAAAACAAACCTGAACAGCAAGAGTTGATTAAGAAATATCACGAAGGCAAGACTGTTCACCGTGGTATTCAGGAGACGTACAAACAGTTGCACAGAAATTATCATTGGCCAAACATGCTCCTTACTATTCAAAGCTTCGTTAATCAATGTGACACTTGTTTGAAATCGAAATACGAACGCAACCCTCTTAAACCACCTTTAGTTATAACTGATACACCTCGCAAACCGATGGAACACATATTTATGGACCTATATTCAACCGGAGGAGCAACGTTCCTTACAGTCATTGATAACTTTTCTAAATACGCCCAGGCAGTCCAACTAACAGCATGCAGCAGTGTCCATATAGCTGAAGCATTACTAAACGTTTTCTCAGTTTTAGGTTTACCGGATAAAATAACCACAGATTCAGATACTAAATTCGACAACGATGTTATTAAAGAAATATGCGCACTACATAATATCCATATACACTTTACAACGCCCTATAACCCTAATTCTAACTCCCCTATTGAACGTTTACACTCTACCCTAGCTGAAATGATTAGGATACAAAGAATGACCAACAAAGATGACCCTATACAGCTAATCATGAAGTACTCTATAATAGCATACAATATCGCTATCCATTCGGCAACAGATTACACACCTCATGAGTTGTTATTCGGACATACAGCATCCAGAAACCCATTGGAGTTATACTACCCAAAAGAATTTTACCAGGACTATGTTATTAAGCATCGTGCCAATGCAGAGGCAGTTCAAGAGTGCATCGCTGCACACATGTCCAAAAACAAGGAGCAGGTAATTGCTAAACGTAATCAAGAAGCAGAAGAAATGAAATTTAAGGTAGGTGAAACTGTCTATAAACAGGTAGCTAAGTCAGCACGCAGTGACAAAACGAAGCCAGTCTTCAAAGGACCATACAAGATTATACACCTTCACCCAAATAACGTGGCCGAAATAATAGGTAACCACCCAAATTCTAAGTCCATTAGGGTTCACTTCAAGCTACTACGGAGGCCTCATCTTGTTGCAGGACCTTCATCGCAGGGGCCGTCGTGCTCAACACAACAGCAACCGTAACCATTACCCATGTAGATAATGACAATGGGATCCTCCTCCTAAAACAAGGCCAACTCCTTAAACAAGACAACTACTTTAGCCTTGCTTGCGTTTACAACATCACTAATCTGCATTTTACATCTATCCAATTGATGTCCCTTTATACAAGCACAAAAAACGCCGAGAATACAGCATCTGGAGATTTACATAAAACATATAGGAATCAAATAGAATATAGCCTTAATATTATAGGTAAGAAGATCAAGTTTTTAACGCCGCAAGTTAGAAAGCGACGCGGTCTTATAGATGGATTAGGTACAGTCGTTAAGTCTATCACAGGTAACCTCGACCATGAAGATGCAGCTAAGTTCGAAGAGGAAATCTTAAACATTAAAAACAGAGTTAAAAACGTTCATGATTCACAAAGGAAATCCTTAGTATTAGCACATAATACAATAGACGAGTTCAGTAAACAGTTAACAAAATTGAACAATAATCAGAAACATTTGGCTAGTTTGTTACAAAATATCACTAATAATTCCAATGACTTATCTAACCATTTACATTTCTTAGATATTTACATACAGATAGATTTTAGTTTACAGATAATTTTAGATAGGTTAATGTTATTAGAAGATGCTATGACTTTTGCTCAGATGGGCACCATGCATCCTAGTATTATAAGCCCTCAAAATCTAATAGAAGAACTAAGAAACTTAGAAAATATGTTTTCACTTAAACCAGTAGCTAGTATTAGTATTAGTAACATATACAGGATAGAAAAGTCAATTAAAGTTAAAGCTTACAGCACAGATCACTCTGTTAATTTTATTCTTGAAATCCCCTCAATTACCCCACAAACATATGACCTTATCCATCTTTATTCAATCCCAAATAAAAATAACCTTACTATCATCCCTAAATCCAAATACCTAGCACTTGGTAACGATGAGTACGCTTACCTGGAAGAAGACTGTCAGCCACTGACCGACAACACCCAGCTCTGCAAGCTCCTCGACACCAGAAGAATCGAAGACACAGATGACTGCATACTGTCACTCATTCAGCATCGTCCAGCCAATTGCACCCACGCTAAGATGAACTTAAGAAGAGGAAAAGTTCAGAAGATTGGAGACAACAACTGGCTACTAGTCCTCAGAGAAGACGAAGTCACCAAAACACAATGCAACAGCAAGACAGACTACAAGAAGCTATCTGGAATTCATCTCGTTACACTAACAGAAGACTGCCAGATGACCATCATGAACAAGACACTGCGATCTCACACTGACACGGTCGTCATCAACGAGGTCATACCGTTACCCGAGCAGTATCAAGCCTCCGAACAATCAATACAATACAAACTCCAATTAGAAGACATCTCACTAGACAGCATCCATGAACTCATCAATAGGGCAGGCGACATATCCGTGCCAGAAGAAGATAATTGGCAAATCATAGCAGCTACACCTAGCTGGAACACAATCATCCTATATATTCTACTGGTCGCTGCAGTATCCTGGAAGCTGTATCAATGGAAAACTAAGAAGATCCCAGAGGACACCAAAGGCAGCGCGGACGCCGCCAGAAGCAAGAGTTGCTTCTATCTTATGGAGGGAGGAGTTAACTCATCGTAACACGCGTTAACGCTGAGTATGCAGCCACCGCCAGCATGCGTCGTATTGCAACTATGCATTTACCGGAAATTCAATAGAATTATTTTTCTTTGCATTATATTCAGTCTTGCATCAGCCATCAGCTTAATATCCTGTAATTTTATAATTAAAATAATATTGTAATAAATAAATATTTTTTTTAACAAAAATCCCGACCGCCGAAACATAACTATCATTGTGAAGATTTAAAGGTAGACCTGAAGCAAGAATTGGATCGATTGAAATCGAGAGAATGCAGTTTTGCGGTAAGTCTGGATGAATGGACATCAGTTCAAAATAAAAGATTTATGAACGTAAATATACACTCTACAGAGTTTAAAAACAAATCATTTAGAAATTTAGAACTCTCGTTGATGTCAGGCAAAGGTACGGCGGATAATTGCCTTAACCTTCTCAAATCAAAGTTGACACAGTATGGTCTGTCACTGAACGATGATGTTATTTGCCTGGTGACAGATGGCGTTTCGGTGATGTGTGCTCTAGGGAAAATAACACCAGTGTACCACCAAATATGTTATGCCCACGGGATTCAGCTTGGAGTTCTAGACGTTCTGTATAGTAAAAAAGAGCCTGCTGTTGTCATACAAGACAATACTGATAATGAAGACAGTACAGAAGATATAGAAGGTTTTATTGTAGCTACAAGTAATGTACACGCAACCGGTCGTAGAACTGAAGTTTGTTTAAGAAACCAAGATTATAACGAAATAATAAAAAGAGTTAGAAAAGTAGTCAAGATGTTTAAAAAAATCACCGACCAAGTCTGAGGTGCTTTATAAATACACCGCAGAAGGAGAACAAAAGAATGTTCGTCTTATCTTAGACTGCAATACAAGATGAAGCAGTCTTGCTAATATGATGGATCGGTTTTTATTATTAAAAGATTCTGTATTCAAGGCATTAATTGATTTTAAATCTGATATATAATTTACTGATACGGAATTACAACATCTTAAAGAAATTTCGGAATCCCTTAATATAATTAAAGCTACGGTAGAAGCGATCTGTGAAGAAGATGCAAACTTACTGACTGCTGACACAGCGTTAAGATTCATGATTCAGAAATAATCGCGAAAAGATAGCATTATCAGTAATGAACTTCTGGTATCACTCAAAAGAAGAATATTACAACATCGAGTTCCAGAACTAATCGGTACAATGCCATATTTGCACAACAACTCACAGTTTTTATGTAGAGCGAAGTACACACGACTATCCTTTTAAAATTCCCTCAAACGAATCTGTGAGACTAACGATTGTTAAAATGATTTCTAAATTTTTTGACACACAACAATCAGATCAAACAGTCATAACTTCAGCGGACAACACACAAGGTACAGAAGGTTGCTCTTCCTCAACTGTAAGCGTATCAATTAAAACATAAATACGAGAAGAAATCATCCGGTTTATGAGCCAGCCATCTTCTGCGCAGCGACCGACTTCTGCAACAAATGATTTAGACACCACAATTCGAGTAGAGATGGCACTATTTGATGAGAATGGTCAGAGAAGCAGGAATTTAGAAATGGTTTACAATCTACTTGTATCAATACCACCGACCAGCGTTGAAGCAGAAAGAGTGTTCTCTGTTACAGGATATTTATGTAACCATTTAAGAACTTCCATGAAAGAAGATTCATTAGATAGTTTAAGCTTTTTAAGATCATATTACCAGAATTTGGATAAAAAATAATTTAAGAATTGATTATTTTGATCATTTTTGTTTTATTTTATTTTATATAAGCTATTGTTGTTTAATAATTGAACTGATTTGTCAGGAAAAGTGATATTTTTATTTAATTATTATGTTTTAAATAGGTTGATTTGATTGGGATGTTATGATTTGTGATAAATGTAAGATCTCATTTTTAATTAGAATTATTTTTAGTACGAGAAGAATAGATACAAATTATTTGTGCGGTATCGGTGTTTGATTGTATGATTTTAGAAAGTGAACTAGTATCTTTTATGTGATTGTTACTTAAAATATTGGTATAGTTTATTATTTCTGTCATTTTGCTTGAGATACTGATTAAAACGTGTTATAAAAGCTTATTAGTTTTATTTATAATAAAAACGAAAAATATCCGTATTATCCGCATTATCCGGATAGTAAAATTTGAATATCCGTATTATCCGGATAGTAACAATTGACGGATATTGCAAGCCCTAGTCATGACGTATGCGATCGCTTTCGTTTCCTTTTAATCCCGGTAGTACGTTCCCGTGGGATATTTCCCGACATCCACGCGGGTGAAACCACGGGCAAAAGCTAGTTAATAATAAACGAGTTGACTGTTTTTGTTTACTTACAGAGCTAGAACCGGACAATTTAGACAATAGCTGTCTAGATGCAGCAGATATACCACCACACAACTCTAATCTAGAACATGATGTGCGTCTAATGGAGTTTAAAACTGAAGTGGAAGAACAAGAAGTATCTAAGAAGAAACGAAGAGCCAGGGAGACGAAAAGTAAGTATAAGTTAGTTAATGTACAGGTGAGCAAACAGGCCAGTGGTTCACTTGAAAGGAAATGATAAGCGTTACCTACAGGGCGTACCCGCTTACATGTGCGATGTTGAATTCTATGTATAGGACTGTAACAAGTCACAAATGACAAACTAGGACCATCGTAGTTAAATATACAAACTGTTAATTTCTGATAATAATAACAAAACCATGGCCAGCAAGACGACCAGTCACCACCAGCAGCACTCATCCACGAGCAAAGATCAGCCATTACCCCTCGCTGTTTGTGTGCCCCGACGCTACCGCAAGCAGTGACGACTAGGGCCATGACGAACTTGCTGCCAGTTGCTCAGACAAGAATCCTAACTAATCCTTACTAATATTATAAATGCGAAAGTGAGTTTGTTCGTTTGTTTGTTACGATGTCACGCTAAATCGGTTAAACGGATTTGGATGAAACTTTGGCAGATGTTAGACCATGAGTCACCATGACACCCAGGTCATGGTGACTCATGGTATGACATAATAGGATAATTTTTAACCCGATATTCCCGCGGGACCTACGCGGGTGAAACCGTGGGGCGCAGCTAATATTATAAATGCGAAAGTAAGTTTAAAAAAGTAGTAAAAACTGCGGGACTCGATTCCTGAACAGCGGTATCGAGGGTGTTAGGATGCTGTCTCTGTTTCAGGAACTAGAGCCAGCCGTCAACGTCTCGGCCCAACGATTGTCGGATCAGGTGCGGGTCATCCAACGCAATCGTAGGTTGGACGATGCCGCACTTGATAGGCTGCGTTCAGAGGTACTGAGCAACCATATTATCTCGACTCCGGCACAAACCGCGGTACATACCCCAATTTTTGATCTAATCCCGCTGCGGTCCAATCACGGTGTTGAAGAAGATGATGATAGGGCTGCTACAGTAAATAGCCAGTGCAACGTCCGATTGAGGAGCGCACTGGAGGATGCGTTTCGCGAGTATAGGTCCGCTCCAACCGAACTTAGACCCCGACTACCACGCCTACCCATGCACAAGAAAAATAGGGCACTGATGTGTGCCTTGGACTCGCAGGTTAAGTTTTTTTTCGAGAGCAGCGAGGATCTCGTTGATACACACTCGTTCCTGTATTGCGCGGCTGTTGCGGCATGTCGTTTAGCGAATGTCAAGTTTCCAAACTTCGACGGAGCTACTCGACCAAAACCAGCCGTACCAGCCTGGCAGTGCAGGATTGAACGTCGTATTGATGGGGCCAGGGTACTCATCGGCAAACTATACTGCTTCAGGGAGGGCAATACACGACCACGTGTGATGCGCTTTGTAAGGCGGCATTCTCGGGGACTGGAATCTGCCCTCGAGAATACATGTCCCATATCACAGAGCGCATCGACTTCCTGAAGCAGAAAGTTTGTGCATGGGAAAGCCGTATTCGGCGGTATAAGCGGCGGGTTGATCGATACACGCAAAATCGCATGTTCCAGAGCGATATACCCACCTCTCATCGCTCTGGAACATGCGATTTATATCTCATCGATCTGGGACATGCGATAGCTTGGGAGCGACCTAAACAAAACGAGACAGACGTGTGCCGCCCGGATGATGCCACCACAACTGCGTTCTGGCGCAGCATCTGGTCGGTACTTGTCTGCCATGCTGAGGCTGACTGGATGCGGGATGTCGAGCGAGTGTGTGAAACTATACCAGAATAGGAAGTAGTCATTATCACGCCATCAGATATAGCTAGAGCGGTCCGTCCGTTACCGAATTGGGAATCACCGGGACCGGACGGACTGCACAACTTTTGGCTGAAATGGCTAACTAGTTCACACACTTGCCTGGCATCTCAGTTCCAGTCATCCTTAGAGGCTGGGTCGCTACCGCAGTTTATGACGACAGGCATTACCCACCTGCTCCATAAGTCAGGTAGTCCCGCGGAACCCAAGAATTATAGACCGATCACGTGTTTGTCGACGGTCTATAAACTTCTTACATCCATTTTGAGAGCGAAAATTAACACACACATTGACAGTAATTCCATTATGTCTGCCTCTCAAAATGGATGTAGGAACGGGTCTCGTGGCACTAAGGAGCTACTTCTCATCGACATGGCCATTAGCCAACAGGTTCGTCGATCCCGCCAGGATCTGTCGACTTGCTGGATAGATTATAAGAAGGCCTACGAGTCGGTGCCACATACATGGCTCACGAGGGTGCTGGAGTTGTACAAAATAGATACGACTCTACGCACCTTCCTTGAATCGTGTATGGGGCAATGGAGGACAGTCCTTTCCTATCCGGGGTATCGACAGATCCAGGGGAATGAGCCTGTATGGATTAAACGGGGAATATTTCAGGGCGACAGTTTAAGTCCACTTTGGTTCTGCTTAGCCCTGAATCCTCTAAGCATGCAGCTGGAGGATTCAGGTCTAGGCTATCGGTTGAGGAGAGGTGGTCAGGTCATATCTCACCTCTACATGGGTGACTTGAAAATCTTTGCCCCCAACAAATTGCAACTGATGGAGCTACTGAAGGTAACTGAAACTTTCAGTAGCGCCATCAGAATGGAGCTTGGTGTGGACAAATGTGCAGTCATGCATGTGAAGCGAGGGGAGATAATGGAATCCGAGGGAATTCAACTTTTGAATTCTATACACCTTAGATCCCTCTCCTCACCCGAAAGCTATAAGTATTTGGGAATGTCGGAAGCGTTAGGCATCAACGTTACTGACATGAAGCAATCGTTGAAGGAGCGCTTTGTTGGCCGCCTGAAGAAGGTATTGATTAGTCTTCTTTCAGGCGGAAACAAGGTGAGCGGCTTCAACGGTTGGGTCATGCCGGTTTTGATGTACTCTTTCGGCATACTCAAATGGACTCAGACCGAACTAGACGCCCTGGATAGGAGAGTCCGTACACTGTTGACCGCAAACCGGATGCATCACCCACGATCATCGGTGATGAGACTGTACATCCCGCGGAAGTGCTTGGTTCGAGGCTTTTTAAATGCGAAGTCCCTCCACAACCGCGAGATATGCAGTCTCAGGGAATATTTTTTGAAAACCGAAGTGGGTATGCGCCGTGATGTGGTCGCAGTGGACAAGGGGCTCATCCCACTTTTCATGGCTAAAGAGAACCGGTGCAAACCGGTAGAACTTACTACCGATGATCGCAAGGAGATATGGCAAAACAAGGAGCTACACGGGCGCTTCTGAGCCCGATGCAGATTTCTTAGCGTCCGTATCCTGGCTACGTTTTGGGGACCTTTTCGGGGAAACTGAAGGTTTTGTCTGTGCAATTATGGACGAAGCTATCTTGACGAATAACTACCGGAGACATATTATGAAGGACGGGACGGTTGACGTGTGTCGGGCATGCCACGGTCCGGGTGAGTCTATCAGATATATTATCTCTGGTTGTTCTCGTCTGGCTAACGGCGAGTACTTGCACAGACATAACCAAGTGGCTAGGATTATTCACCAGCAACTTGCTTTGAAATATAAACTTGTGAACTCTGCGGTACCGTATTACAAGTATGTGCCGACCCAGTTCTCGAAAATGACCATGTCACATTGTACTGGGATCGGTCTATCATTGCTGACAGGATTATTGTCGCCAATAAGCCTGATATAGTGGTGATAGATCGACTAGCGCGCCGCGCAATGATAGTCGATGTTACCATTCCACATGACGATAACCTCGTGAAAGCTGAGAAAGAAAACAAATAAAATATCTCGACTTAGCACACGAGGTTGTTGACATGTGGAATGTGAACTCGGCTGTCATTGTGCCGATTGTCGTAACGGCCAGTGGCCTGATGGCCAGAAGCCTCAACCATCATCTCTCGAGGCTCTCGTTAGACGGCTGGATTAAGGGCCTGATTCAGAAGGCAGTACTCCTCGATACGGCTCGCATCGTGAGGAGGTTCCTGTTTCTGGAGCCCGAGTATGTTTAGTTTGAGGCTTTATGCAAACCAAGTCTTTTCTTCTCTTATCTATAGATATTGGGATATAAGACAGTTTGCTATGCTGGAGTATAGTACTATATTCAATATAAATAGTTGACGCACGGTTAACACCTTAAAGCTCGTGTGTGGGAAATCTAAATAGGCGAAAGGTGGCTACCTTAAGGATAGCTCTCTGCGCACGTTCTAATGGCAGTACGATTTATTTAGCAGCCCAACCCCATGAAGTTATACAATAAGTGAGAATGGATTGGCACAAAGCTAAATATACCTGTTTAATTAATTTGTACTCTGATATGTATCGTAAATTCTTAAAAATGTACATTCATTTACGCATTCGTGTGCATAATAAATCGATGTGTTTACGGAACTTCAGATTTGTGTCAATCGTTACACCTATATATTTCATATGATTGGTTTTTGCTAAGGTAGGACAACTACATGCATTGTCAGCATACGTGTTTCACGTATGGGCATAAATGTTTATGTTAGTAGTTGGCAGGTTAGTATTTCTAATAGTAAATAAAATGTGTTTGGTTTTATCTGCATTTAGTGTTAAAAGATTTACATGTAGCCAATTAGACACTATATTAAAACCGTTCTGGGCTTGTTTATACACCTCATCTTGAGATTTGTCTGAAAACAATAGAGCTGTGTCATCTGCATATGACATTATGACACCATTTTGGAGTGACAAGCTGCACAGGTCATTTATATATACTACGAATAAAGTAGGACCCAAAATACTACCTTGTGGTATTCCGTCATTACTATTTCGAAGCGCAGAACTAACGTACTGACCAATTTTGACACATTGTTCGCGGTCAGTCAGATAATCAGAAAGTATTGAAAGAGTTGTTCCTCTTATTCCCAGTGTTTCAAGCTTGTGCATTAGTAAAGGACAAGAAATTGTGTCAAAAGCCTTGGCGAGGTCTAGGAAGATCCCAATGGTGTGCATGCCCTTATCCAAATTAGTCGTTATATAATCTATCATTTGATGTACTGCTTGGTTAGTTGATTTTTTGGGCCTAAAGCCAAATTGGCTATCTGAAAGTAAATTGTTATCTTCTAGGTATTTAATTAATCTAATATTAATGATTTTCTCTAGCGAAAAAGCGACTTAGGGAATATACCATTACTTAAACATAACTGAAAAATACGAGTTAGCGGCGGAGCAAGTATGTATTTGAAATGTTTAAGTATGTTGTTTGAAATACCGTCCCATCCAACAGCACAAACGTCGTTTAATCCAGAAATAATTGTTAGTACTTCATCGACATCTGTATCTAGTAAGACAAACGATTTGAGTTTGGGGAATGTTTTAGGTTGGTTTTAGTAGTCATTTTATCTGAGAGGTTTTGCTCGTAAATGCAGTCAAAGACCTCCTTATCAGTCAGGGTTACCGGGAAACCAATAACAGTGATTCTTGGGCGCCGTTTGGATGGTTCTTCAACCTTCAGGCCCGAAGAAACAAGTATTTCTAAGCTTCTGAGCTTTACAATGTCCTCTTTGGAGTCAGTACTAATAAGAACACCTCCATTTTTGACTTTCTTAAGAGCCCGTGTACGAAATCGAGATAAGCAAAATTAGGTATTCGACACGCACATACGCGAGAGCGCGCGGTCGCGTGGGTGCGTGAGTCTGGTGTAGTCGCTGGCCACTACGGCGATTAACCGAATTTGATCCTTTGATATTTTTTAGGTGGTGTTTACGTGTGTTACTCTCGTGGTTCTTGTCAATTGAAATAAAAAGTCTGGTAGTATAAAATTAAGCATTTATTAATTAATATACAGAAGTTCTGAGTTCCATAGAACGGCATTTTCGAGGGTTGATCATTTCATGGGAGCATGCACTTGAAATAAAAATCAACAAGCCGATTTTTAATTTTTGTTTCCCAGAAATGGTCGTCCCTCGTGATGATCGCAGTTTTCATTGGAAAGTCTGGGCCAGTCCACAGAGCAAACAAACAAATGTCTTTTTTGGTAATATGTAACTGCCCTTGAGCTTGGTAATACCAATTGTGGTTCGTATTCAATTTTATTTTCCCTTCTTTATCAACCTTCCAAATATTATTTTTTTTTGAACGAATTGCCTCATCCGCGCTAATGCCAACTGCTGTTATAGGGCATTTTATTTCGATAATCCCATTTGCATAGATACTATCGGGGGTGGCACCTAAAAAAGTATTCTTCGTCTATGAACAGACCGCACTTTTTTAAAGTAATGTTTTCCTGTTCTGCCAGTTGCAAAAGGGCAGTTGCTTCATTGGTTTTTCCGTATAATATAGTGGGTACATGATCTAAGAAGCACGAATATAACATTGATTTAACAAGTGCGGCTGAACTTATTTTTCGCCTTTTGCACACCTTGCTAAAATTTGATGCAGTGACCAGGCTCCGTCTCATCTCGTGCCATAGTGCACATTCAGCTTGTTGTCGTGTTTCCCTTTCAATTGCTTCTTTGTCAGCCATTTGATGTTTAAGGTGATCCACATACTCGATCTGGGAAATAATAATTTTTTAATTTAAATAATTAAATCATTTTCGTTAATTCAAAAGTATTTAATTATTAAAGGGACAAATCAAAAGATATTGCTGAAAAGAACCTTGGTAGTTTCATATTTATCGGGTGTCATGTCCGGCTTTTGGCATATTTCTCCATAATCTGCATTTTCACTATTAAAATCGATGCGCCGTTTGGGTTTCCAAATCTTTCTTTTTGAGTTTTTTTTTTCTTTTCCTTATCTCAAAATGTTTATCAGCGAGTGATGGGCTTTTTGCAGTAACCTTTTTATGTAACATAGCTATTGGAGTACCAGTGTTGAATGCAACGACAGCAGCGTAGCACCTCAACGCATATGAATTATTCAAAGCGTAATTGATTCGCTTGCCTCCAGCGTTCTTCGCAACTAAAGAATTGAGTTGCTCAGCTCTGTAAAACAAAAGTGATGTTCGAATAACATGATATCGTGCAATTTTTACTTTAATAGTTACTTCAAAAACTTATCAAATAGCATTTTTTTTAATATTGCATTTTTTTCCAGGAAATGAATTGATATTGAACTGAAGTTTATTTCTGTTGTTTTAATTTTGTTGTACGAGAGTTCTAAGTAGCCGAAATCAAAAGCAATACTTTGCCTATTTTCTGTAAAATTTGACCAAGTTAAATATTTGTTTACTCAAGATTTTTATATGAAAGTCGTAAAAAGTTGTACATACATTGTATAGATGACTTTCACAACAATACATTGTAATTTTTTCATACCGGTTAGATTTCAAAAGGATTTGTAAATATGTGATATTCTAAACCTCTTACAGCAAAAAATCATAAAACAGTCGCTGGTTTGAGGTCGATTAATCAAAATTTAATATTAAAAATAGAAAAGTTTTCCTTTCATTACATCATAAATGAAATGATATTTCATGTTGTGCATTAAAACTTATAGAAATACTGTATTTTAACTATAAAGTCACGTCTGTAAAATCACGTAAATCAGCGAAATCGACAAAATTTCTTATACGGGCTCTTAAGGCCACGAACATGTAGTTTAAGTTCCCCGGGTGAAATAATTTCTTGTACGAGAGACTTGGTATCATCACTAGATTTGGTCTTGTAGCTGTGATATATGGCCACTGAGCTTAAATTTGCTGGGCGCGCAAAGTTATCCGAGTCTTTTTTGATCATATTAGCGTACGAAAAGGGTTCTGGAGTACTACCTCTTTGAACTGGAGGAGAGAGTTCGCGATGTTCTGTTGTTGTTGTAAGTGCTGAATGGTATTATGGGCTTGAATGGTTTTTTGCTTTAAGGCTTGATACAAAACAGCCATCTGAGATGCGCCATTTGAGGCCTTACGGCAAAGATTGGTGACACGAACCTTTTGTTCCGCGATCATTTTTCCCACAGCGACTAAACTGCAAAATTCAGTTAGGATGTTATCTATTGCCCCCATCCATTTCTGAATCTCCGGCGTAGAAATAACTTCAGTCGGTAGCTCGTTCTTCAAGGGAAGTGGTGGATTTGGGTCTATAAGCTGGAAATCTTAAGTTGGTGTCGGCGGAGGACTTCGTCGTAATAGTTGACTACGACCAATCGGGCTAGATCGTGCGTTAGACATATCTAACACAGTAACACTATTTGTCTTAAAAAGTAGGTACTTTAGTTCATTCTTGCACAAAGTCTGTAACCTAGTACTACGGGGGCGGCACTGAAAATTTCGACCTTGACGGGGATCATCACTGAGCTTGACACGTCCACGTCGATATTCAGCAAACCAGCGATAAATTGTGGTTTTGGATGGGGCTTCATCACCAATCGCAGAAATCATCCGGTCAACACACTGTTTTTGTGTTAAACCACTTCGAAAGTCATAATAATTCATCGCTCTTGAATTTTCTCGAGTCAATTACATTTTCTCAACGACTAAACAAGTTTGACAAAACCTTGTGACAAGACCGAGAATCTCAAGGAGGCGAAACGCCGGGGCGTAAGTCCGCTGCCGCGAGAAATCGCGGCACAGCGGACGGAGCTCCGGCGGGATCTCATGGCGTCATGGAAAGTACGGCTATCGCAACCCAGCTTTGGGCACGCCACGATTGCGGCGATAAGTCCCCTCTTTGAGGAGTGGCTAGAGAGGCGCCACGGCGTCCTCACCTTCCGCCTGACGCAGGTCCTCCCCGGACACGGCAGCTTCAGAAGGTTCCTGTGTCGGATAAGGCTGGAGGAAACGTCCGGGTGTCACCACTGTGTGGATCGCCCGGTCGAGGTCTGCCCGGCTTGGGCAGAGCACCGCCGTGTCCTCGTGGAGGCGATCGGCGGCAGAGATCTCTCGCGTCCGGCCCTGGTTCAGGCCATGGTACGGAGCGAGAGGACATGGGCAGCCGTCACCTCCTTCTGCGAAGCAGTAATGCTCGCGAAGGAGGACGCGGGACGGTTGAGGAAAAGGCAAACTTCGCGCCCCTAGCCGCCGCAGGAGACGCCCTGGGCGTCGGGAATCCCGGGCGGATTTCCGGCCACCGTAGGCGTGGGCTTGCGGACGGTGAGCAATGGGTAGCTCACCGTCCGGTAAGTACCAGGCCCGGGACGACGGCGCGTTGTATTCCACGCGCGCCTCAAAGAGATGTCGTCAGCACATAGGTAGGGTTCCACTAGGGCCGATGCCTGCTGGGGTCGCGGGAAGGTACTAAAGGGTCACCGAGGCCCCCGCAACACGGGCAACAGGAAGGAATACGGGTGGGTTTTAGTCAGTAAGAGTCTGACCCACCCTCCCGCTCCGCCCAGAGCGGGAGAAGTTATTTGATGATTTCCCACCCTCAAAAAAAAAAAAAGACCGATAATCTTTTTCTAAATAAATAAATAAATGGTATTCGGTTTTTAAAACCAAGGAGTTTTCAATTAAAAAGATTTTAATATGACAGGAACAGTGGAAATATTCCATACCCGATACTTTTAGTGCGGCCCTCGTAATCATTCGCGACACCTTATGTCACTGACGAGTGACGACGCAAATAATTCGAACAATATTATTTATAATTCATTAAAAGTGTCATAATAAGTTAAGCAAGATACGTCCACGCAGTCAAGCGATTGATCGCGCAAAATTTGAATGAGCAACTAAAGGGATATATAAGGTGTATCTATTCATACACGAAATATTTTAAGAGATAGACCTATAGCTGGTACAAAACCTATAGACACGAAAAAAAATTTTTTATCTAAATGTTTTTTATTTTACGTAATTAATATCATTTTAAAACTGCTCCAGATATTTTGCATAAAACCTTTACTCCTCATTCTATGAATGACCTGCCCGACGCGGCGAGGGAGGCGCGCGGCGCCCGCACCGCTTCGAGCGAGGCGTCTCGGCCGGTCTCGGACTCTCGGCTATTCTGTGCCGAGCAGCGTGTTGGTGAGGTTGTGTTCGCATGCATGTCTCCGCGCGACCGCGCAAGCAGTAGTTATTTTGCGTCCTGACAGTTACCGCAATCCACAGTCTTTGTGCTGCCGAACGCAAACACCTGCCGTCACCTTTTACATGGGACCTAACAATATCACTGGTGAACTGTAGCAGACGTATGAAAATACACCTCTGCCTATCTCTACAGGGAACGCAGGCGTGGTGATATTAAAATTAGACCAACGTAGGTAGTACTCCATAACGCGATCTAGTCTTATTTTAATAGCTTATCGTTTACAAAAATAATAAATGTGAATTTTAATTACAAAACCTAAACCTAAGCAGGTACCTACATTATTAAATTCCCTCCTTAATGTTTTCCGAAAAGGAACGTAGGTGATTAACCTTATGACCGCCACAGTCATGTATAGATGACAAGCCAAAGAGTGCCCAGCACGCCACGGTCACGATTACATGACAGACTTTTATACGTCAATAAAACTCATAAAACAACATTGTTTTTTTATTTCCTTTGCTAATTATGTTCCTTGACTCATCCTAAATTAGATTAGTCGAACTTCTTTCTGTATATTTCATGTATATTAACATAAGATGACAAAAACGAATACCCATTATAAAGTTTGAAAAACATAGTGCCCTCAGCGCCACAGTCACCATATCATGACACGTAGTGATGTAGGTAGCAATCATTATAACAAGTGTTAGAGGAATTAGACTAGGGGGCGGGGCCTAGCATCGCGTCATCGTGACGTAGGATCACGTGAGCGGTGGGGCGAGCGATGCACCGGTAGCAGATCGAAGCAACCGACGGCCCTTCACTTTTGCGGTGGCTTTCGGACGGGACGGACGTATTAGTTGTAGATAGATAGTGATTAGTTTTCTTTAAAATAAAAATCGGTTTTGTTATTAATATTTCTTTTTTAAAATTAACTCCACTTCTGATTTAGAATATCAGAAGTGGGATAAAACACGACGCCTTGCTCGCTGTCGCTTCCTGTTTAGTAGTGAACTATAAAAAAAAAAAAAAGATTGGCATTTGTGTTTCTAATTTTAAATTCCAACCGCTATTTTGTTCAAATATTTTAGTGTTGTGTTCTCTTCTCAATATTTGATTTTACAATGTCGGGACGTTCTTCGGGATCGAACAAAGGAGCTGACAGCTCGCGTAAACATCGTAGCAGGTCACGCAAAGTTTGCGATCGTAGTTCTTCTAGGCGGCGATGTCGCCATGACTCGCGTAAAGACCGCGATAGCTGCCGTAATCAAGCACTTGATACAATTCTTGTTAGATTGAATGCGATTGAGAGTAGACTTACTACCTCTGTATCTATATCCGAACCGTCACGTCCAGCGCGTGAATGCTATATTCCGCCGTTGCCGGTAGCAACAAGCAAAGCCACTGCGTCGGTTGAACCGGTTTGCGGAACGACGAATAAAATCGTGAGCGCGTTAACGTCGATAATACAAGCAAAATCTAGTCGCTATTACATCTCAAATTTCGATCCCAGTATTCACGATTTCGATGTTTGGTGTGCGGAGGTAGACAGAGGTTCTGAGCTTAATGGTTGGGACGACCGCGAATGCCTGTCACGTATCGGTGGTTGCCTTAGGGGCGATGCGCCTTCCTGGTTGAACGATTGGGTCTCCAATGACCGCACATGTCAAATTTTAAATTAGAGTTCCGATCACTGTACCCGCCGAGCGTCGACATCGCGAATATTTTATTCGATGTTATGAATACAAACTCCGATAGTTTTACTTCGTACGCCGAATACGCACGTAAGTCAGTGCTACGTTTGAATATTGTAAAAGGGTTATCGGATAACCTGAAAACGGCTATTATTATTCGTGACGTTACAGATCCGCAGTTAAAAGCTGCTGCATCTAATGCTAAATTGCAACATACTGAATTAGTAGAATTTCTGTCCGTATATACAAAACCTAAAAGGGATTTTCAAAATACCCGTAACCACGTTCGTGCGACGAGTGTAGGTCAATCTAATTCCCGTAAACACAAGCCTTCGAAACCGAACATTAAGTGTTATAATTGCGGTGATATTGGTCATGCGAAGTCGGAATGTTCAAAAAGACAAAAGGTGGACTGTAAGTCGGTTGAAGCGTCTGTAAATTCAAATACAATCCACTTATCGTGTACCTACTGTAGCAAAGTAGGACATACTGCTGATAGGTGTTTCGTTAAACAACGCGTTGAATCCAAGGGTCAGGAAACCAGTAATGTAAATTTTTGTCTAACGACACCCGCTGCAGCAACACAATGACGGCGGTAATTGATAAAGTACCTGTAGACGTTTTAATCGATAGCGTTCCGATGTTTCGTTAATTTCTGATTCAGTACTCAAACATCTCACTTGTAAAAAGGTTCCCACGTATCGGTTAATGCGTGGTATAGGTAGCCAAGAAATAGAATCCACTAGTTATGTGACGACAATTGTTTAGTTCCCTGAGATAAATATTGTTCTATTGATCTATTATCTATTGATTCTAATTCCCCATCACACTTGATCAGGCTTTGGACTGGCAAATTATTGATATAATAATTTGTTTAGGTAGGTACCTACTTACCATTAGGTAACGCTATCAATAATAAATGATGAATAATACTTATTATTCTACTTTATTATTATTGTTGTTTGTCGACGTATGTAGTTAGTTGGAAACATGTCGATTCTAAATGAAATTCAGTTATCCCACTGAATAAGGTACACAGGTGCCTTTTACGAATTACTGTACCAATAATTTGGCGTGTTTAAAAATTAGAATCAACTTATTTACAATAATTTAAAATGTACATACCTAATACCTACGTAGTTATTATTTACACTAATTGTTGTACAAATTCGCCCTGTTGTTGGACGCAGACGGCTGCACGTTTTATTATGTGTCCTTGCACTAGTGACAGACACTTTAATAATGTGTCTATCACTAGCCATCACTGCAAAAGCGTTCACAATTAAGCCGATCCAGGAACACAGGTCCCAAAAGTCTATCGCCTATTAACCCAGCCCACACATTAACACTGAACCGGGTCTGGAAATGATCCGGCCTAACAACACGTGGATTTTCTGATGCCCAACAGTGCGCGTTGTGGATGTTAAACAACCCAACACGTAAAGGTGGACTCGTCGGTCCACAGGATGCGCCACGTCGGGTCTTAAAGTAACCAACGGCAAAATTCCACGCGTGAAGTTAAGTCCATCAGCTTTAATTCTTGCACCCTCGTGAAGTGGAATGGGTGCTTCCCCTCACTCCGCAGAAGGCGCCAAACGGTCATGTTCTGGTACTCCTGGTTGGTATACCTGTAGTTAGGCATTGTTGTTTCTTGCCCGAGGCCCGACGCGTGTTAACTGTGGCACGTGCGGTGCACAGAACACTTGCGTGCGGTACGGCTCGCGGATTATGTGGGACTGAAAGGTGCGGGCAGGGAAGGGAGGCGCCCTCGCGCCTGGCGCGCTCGGCGTTCGCTTCTACTCTTTGATCATTAATAAAAGCCGCGCGCCAAAATGTCGCCGCCCGCTTCAATGACAGTAAATAGTACGTAGAAACTAGCGTAATGGATGTTAAAAATAAAAAGGAGCCAGTATTTATTGTGTCAAGTAATATATAATTATTTAATTTTTTAAATAATATAGTTGATAAAAAATTTTTTTTCGTGTCTGTAGGTTCTGTACCAGCTGCAGGTCTATCTCTTAAAATATTTCGTGTATGAATAGATACACCTTATATAATAGTAGAATCAAACTTTTTGAACTACTCGTATATGAAGAAAGAAATAATAATAAAAGTAAAGAATTTTATCAGTAAATTAAGAACTATTCCAAATTATTTAAACAAGTTTGTAGCGAAGCTAAGTTTCGATATTTAGGTTCAAAAATTTAAAAATAGTCAAAGTAAAATAAAAATGACTGGAAATTATAAACAATGAGACTGGAAGAGATAGAAAGCGTTATTGTGAATACAGCCTTATTATTAACAATACAGATATTAAAACGGATTTGGAAGTTGCCACAGTTTTTGGAAATTTCTTTGCAGATATTCCAGTCTCAACCACTAAATCTTTAAAGTCATCACCCACTGTTGCCGATTCCATATTGAAATCTTAAATATGTTAGTGCTCGGGATATTATGTAGAGGTTGCAAATACAAATGCGTGCACTAACTGGATAGGTCCGCTCAATCTGTGTGGTTCTTTCTTCAAAAGACCATTTCAGACACCAATCTACATGGTCTTCACATAATCTGACCAAGATTATGTCTGGACTTTAAAAGAGACTGTGACCTATGAGTTGGTTTCGGCCGTTCTTCTCAGAGTAGTCAGATAGAAAACGCCGAGCTCATCTAGTCTTTTTTTTTCTAAATATGATTGAAGTGTAAAAGTGTTTGTACAAAGCTACTACAGAAAATAAAATAATTTCATCATCATCCGCCTTACATAATCAGCCTATAATGTTCCCACTGCTGGGACACCAGCCTCCTCTGTCAGAGGGAGTGGGCCGTAATCCACCACGCGGGCTCAATTCATACCTTAAACGTGAACATAAAAACGTTTCAATACGTAATTAAATTCCGGTAGTTTTTGGTAGAAAGTGTTTTAATAATTGATTCTTTACTTTTCGGCGATCAATGTACATTTTCATTTAAACGCATTACTAGATCATCAGTTGAAATTATAACAAAATTAAATAATAGTCTAATAATTCGGACACAAATTATTCTTGAATTATGAAACAAATCGCTAGAAGAAGAAAAAAACCGGACTAGCGCGATTGAAACTCGCGTGTTGTGGGTTACGTACAAAAAATATGTTATTTACCATGTTTTTTATCCCAAGATAATTTATCCCAAGATAAACTTAACAATGTAGTTGAAAAACATGTTCTTCCATACATTCCAAATGCAAATGTAAGTTTGTACGCACACTATTGAGAGATTTACCATGTTATTTTAACACCATAGACTTACTATAGGTTTTCCTCTAATTAAAGTAAAGATCTATTTTCTGTTTTTTTCCACTTTTTCAACTTTAAAACTGTGTATTTTACTATTATAAAATATATTTCAGACCTTCACAAGAAGCCCGGTATAGTTTGCTAAACTTTTTTTGTAATTTTCTAATTTGCTCCCCAAAAAGTGACCCTCATATTTAAAAAAGGACTACGTAGGTACGCACAACAGTGCAAACTGTTAGGTACTACATACACCAAAGTTATTAGGTACCTATACATATAAAAGAGGGGAAAAGGTTTTTTTTTAATTCTTCGTCATAAATCGAAAACTATACATCATAAAAATAATTAAAAATCGGTTTAAGCTTGTGCTAATGAAGCCCTTTCATATGATACCCCACATGGCACGGTTAACTCTCTTCAAAACTTGCGAGCCGTATATTTTTAATTAAATCACAAAAACACGATATTTGTGATTTAATTAAAAATACACGGCTTTCAGAATTTATTTTCCTTACAAATGAGTAAAAGTTTGTTAATTGTTAATACTGTTGCTTAACCTCGATGATTGATTACGTACTTTAAATAAAGACTGTATTTTTTATGATTTCATTATAAATGTATGGTTTTCAGTTTTTCCCTGTACTTGTAGTATAAGAAATTACTTGCCAAATTTCATAGTTCTAGGTCAACGGAAAGTACCCTATAAATTTTGATTCCCTTGAGAGTGTCGAAATATACGTTCATTGCGGCATAAACGGCTGTATATTTTTTTAACGTTAACTTAGAAGTTTGATTTTTTCTCAAGCTTCAAGAGACTGAAGACTTGAGTATATGTTTTTAATTTCAACTTGATATTTCCACGCGTTCCCGAGATAAAGGTTCTTGACAGACAGACGGACAACAAAGTCAATAAGGGTTCCGTTTTTTTCCTTTTGAGGTACGGAACTCTAAAAATGATAAATGTTTCGGTACCTCTCTAGCCAATTAAGCTAAACTGAAAAAAAAAATGTTAGACAATTCGAAATATGGCAAGTGATTGCGACTGGAATTTCCTACATTTAAAGCTCGCATTCAAAAAGAAAATGTGTTACGCAATTAGCCTTCAGGGTTTGTTTAAACTTTGAATCTGATCAAAGTTGGAACAGTTTGGAACAGACCATATGTCGATGTTAGTACAATTTTGTACTTCTTGTCTCTAGTCATAAAACATATTATTCAATGTCACCAAATCGTCCGTTTGCCACCAAATATTCTTTCTAACATTGTACTTACCAGATTTTATAATTACAGCGGCGACCGTTGCGAAGAAACCAAAACTAGACAGACGAAGAACAAACCTAGAAGACGCAATGACAGGCGAGCAAACGAAAAAAGAAAAATCAGACTCGAGAGTTATCCGGAAGTCCCAAAAATGTACGTCCCAACCTGGCACTTATTTCAAAGAACCTCACAAATGTGATCAGCGTAGTTCTTTTCATGGAGTAAAACAAATGACACAACATACTCGTTTACAAATTGGTGAAAAACCGTACAAGTGTGATGTATGTCAGCGTTGTTTTAGTGTAAAGAGTAATTTAACAAGTCATATTCGTATACACACTGGTGAAAAACCATATAAGTGTGATGTATGTCAGCGTTGTTTTAATGAAAAGGGGTATTTAACAAGACATATTCGTATACACACTGGTGAAAAACCATATAAGTGTGATGTATGTCAGTGTAGTTTTAGTCAAAAGTTTGGTTTAACATCACATAGCCTAATACACACTGGTGAAAAACCATATAAGTGTGATGTATGTCAGAGTAGTTTTAGTAGAAAAGGTCATTTAACAAGTCATATTCGTTTACACACTGGTGAAAAACCATATAAGTGTGATGTATGTCAGAGTAGTTTTAGTCAAAAGTTTGCTTTAACATCACATATCCGAATACACACTGGTGAAAAACTATATAAGTGTGATGTCTGTCAACGTAGTTTCAGGGAAAAGTTTTCTTTATCTAAACATATTCGTATACACACTGGTGAAAAACCATATAAGTGTGATATATGTCAGCGTTGTTTTAATGAAAAGGGGTACTTAACAAGACATATTCGTATGCACACTGGTGAAAAACCATATAAGTGTGATGTATGTCAGTGTAGTTTTAGTCAAAAGTTTGGTTTAACATCACATAGCCGAATACACACTGGTGAAAAACCATATAAGTGTGATGTATGTCAGCGTAGTTTTAGTAGAAAAGGTCATTTAACAACACATATTCGGATACACACTGGTGAAAAACCATTTAAGTGTGATGTATGTCCACGTAGTTTCATACAAAGGGGTTCTTTATCTCAACATATTCGTATACACAATGTTGAAAAACCATATA
Organism: Atethmia centrago; assembly: GCA_905333075.3. Lineage (NCBI taxonomy): Eukaryota > Metazoa > Arthropoda > Insecta > Lepidoptera > Noctuidae > Atethmia > Atethmia centrago. The sequence continues at coordinate 15,302,865 of HG995393.1, forward strand.
AGTGTGATGTATGTCAGCGTTGTTTTAGTGAAAAGGGGGATTTAACAAGACATATTCGTATACACACTGGTGAAAAACCATATAAATGTGATGTATGTCAACGTAGTTTCAGGCAAAAGGGTTCTTTACTTGAACATATTCGTATACACACAGGTGAAAAACCATATAAATGTGATGTATGTCAGCGTAGTTTTAGTAGAAAAGGTCATTTAATAACACATATTCGTATACACACTGGTGAAAAACCATATAAGTGTGATGTATGTCCACGTAGTTTCACGGAAAGGGGTCCTTTAACTCAACATATTCGTATACACACTGGTGAAAAACCATATAAGTGTGATGTATGTCCACGTAGTTTCAGACATAAGCGTACTTTATCTAGACATATTCGTATACACACTGGTGAAAAACATTCTTAGTGTGATGTGTTAACACAATGGTGGTTTGGAATCAACTAACTTTTATTGCAGAGATAACTAATATTATTCTTACCACAGATTATTTACGTTACTTATAATATCTTAGTAACATCCTGACCTAACAAAATAATCTAATATTACAATTTAAACTTCTGATAAGCCTAGCAATTTTAAAAACTTATAATGTTTCTTGGCACTCAAACTTTTTGTGAATATGTCTGCTGGCATTTCCAAGGTTGGCTCATATTTTATTTCTAATTTCTTCACTAAAACACATTCACTAACAGTGATGTTTTATGTCAATATGTTTGGTGCGCTTATTGTAAAACAATGGATTAATTGCTAATTTAATTGAACTTAGGTTATCACATCCTTGATCTTTTTGTGATCAATTCTACGTACCGCGCATTCAACCCATTATAGTTATACCTAAAACAGGTGGCGCCACTGGTACCATAACAAACATTTTAAATAATTCCTACGAACATGAATAATAATTGTTCCTGTTTTCATTGTAATGGAGTTGTTGGACCGCTGGCATTGTTTTTAAAGTGTCATATATGTGGCAATCTTAAAAACTCTCCGACCTATTGAAATTGACTTAAAAACTTTTGCTAATGTCACTCCGTTACACAACTACATCGAGCAAATTGCTGTCGACATGCCTAGTGGTCAAAATCTAAAGCGTCACATCGTGGCTACTGCATACATACCACCTAAGACTCCCTCACTTGTTTATGAAAAACACTTCGATTTATTTTACGACGTTTTGGGTGATCCTAGCGTCAATTTCTTTTACTTAGTCGGAGACTATAATCTTTCAGAAGCAACATGGCACATGACATCTACCCTAAATACACCAACAAGTTCTCCTGTGTGTTCTGGATCACCTGTGCCTTGTGATCATCTAAACAACTTCTTGTCGCTTCTAAACGCCTCTCAGTATAACAGCACACTTAACACTAAAGGGAAAATATTAGACTACTGCCCCTGTAATGTGCATCAGGAGCACTCTCCTCTGCTACCTCCTGACGTATACCACCCCCCATTTGTCTGCGACATAAATATTAACGTTAAATATCTTCCCCTGGACAGGCAATCGCTGCAGAAATACAATTTTTACAAGGCGAACTATGAAAAAATAAATAAAACTATACAGAAAACTGATTGGCCCGAAATTGTTACACATAGAAAATCTGAAGAAGCCCTATGTATTTTCTATGACAAACTAGACGAGATTATTAAGCTACACACTCCTCTGACTAGTTCTAAATCCTCCACTTTAACAGCCTGGTTCTCAAGTCCCTTAATCAGTACATTAAAAAAGAAACAGAAAGCCTGGATCAAGTGTAAGAAGTTTAAAAATATATCTGAATAAGAAACATTCACATCACTTAGAGCTAGTTTCAGGGATATGTGCGGTAAATGTTTTTCTTTAAATTTAAAGTACATTAACTCGGTAGAAGATAGCCTACACACAAACGTTAAACACTTCTGGACATACGTAGCGAACCGAAAAGACAAACCGTGCATCCCAGCAAAAGTCCACTACAAAGACACCCAATCTAGTGAACCAGAAGTAATCTGCGATGTTTTCAAATTTTTTCCACTCAGTTTACGAACCTGCTTCTCCATTATTATCTCAATGGCAACCGTCTGCAGCAACTTCCTCAGCTAATTATATAATTTCGAACTTACACTTTGATGAACATAAGCTCCTAAAAGAACTTAAGTCTCTGGATCCTTCCAAAGGTCCAGGGCCTGACGGCATACCTGCATATTTTTTACGGTATGCTGCTGCTCACATCTGCAAACCGTTACGTATAATTTATAATAAGTGCGTTACTGAGGGAGTGTTTCCAAAAGAGTGGAAACGTGCAAACATTACCCCTTGTGCCACCCTTATGTACAGGTGTTATGTGGAGAACTATCGTCCAATCTCTATTCTCTCCACCTTGTCAAAGGTTTTTGAGAGACTCGTTCATGATGAAATATATCCATCGTTGCACACTTCCATTATACAGCAACAACAAGGCTTCGTTAAACAGCGATCTACTACCACAAACCTTCTGTCCTTAGCCAACTTTTTGTTCGATAGCCTCGATAACGGCATGCAAGTAGACGCAGCTTACACAGATTTTTTGCATTATTGAAACAAATATTAGCTATATAATTAGTTGTCTAGACGAGGTAAATGTTGCACCTTATTTTGTATTTGTTCTTTCTTCGGCTGCGAAGTTATTCGAAATCCTGCTGGAGTAACGTTTGTGGTTTTGCTGGATCTCTGAAACGGTTCAGTGGATTCTTATCATCTGTTTTACATAACTTATTAGGAATTAGTTGTAATTAGTTGTGCAATAAAAAAAACAAAATAATGCACCGTTTAAAGGTACTCTAAATAAGAGCTCTAAAGACTTATTTTAATCATTATTTTGTAGCTTGTATCTGCCTTCAAATGTATGCGAAGTTTCATTAGTATGCCGGCGGCCACCGATAAACCTGTATGTGGATATATAAACTGAATTTTATATCAATAATTAATTTCCTTAATTCAGTTTCATACCTGTAAAATTTCAGCGTAGTACATACAATAATTAACGAGATAATAAAATAAAAGTCATTAGGAAGCGCAAAACCGTGGTAGCCCGACCAAGTTTAGGTGGTTACAAAAAAGCGACAGCGTTTTATTACACATTATGCTATCTTCTAAAATGTTTAGTATAATACACCTTACAAGTTCGGTACAGACGCGTACACTATTAAGAGCGGGCTTTACGCCGTTGATCTTGCTCGAGTGGGCGTTACCGATGAAAATGCGCCGCGCAGTTCCCGCAAGCCCCTGACAATAATTACGCGGTGCGCGAACGATTTGTTCGCATCGCACCGAGCGGAGTGGCATACGTACCTACCTATGCGCACGGCCGCAGTATTGGCAAGTAAAGCAGTATTACGTCTTTATAAAAAAAAAAACGGCTGTCTGTGCTATCGTAGCTCCCGAACGAATGAACCGATTTTGATTTAGTTTTTTTTGTTTGAAAGGTGACGTAGTCTAGAGTATTCTTAGCTTTATTTGATGAAAATCGTTTCATACAAATAACTTGTATGAAGTGAGAATTTTTATGAATAAACTAAATAAAAATAATTTTAAACAATACAGACATTTATTATCAATAAGTCACCAATCATGATTCACAATGACTGAAGATTATTTTCATCATACCTACTCATAAAGGGTTATGTTGATCCCGCATAATAGGGGGAAAGTTGGGCTTTTTTCGCCCATGGGCGGAAAATGTAACATTACCACCCGTAATATAATCGACGCATTTAATTATTCGTCTAACATTACTTCACGCGAAAGGAGGTCTTTGATTGGTCTACAAAAATCTAGTAGGCTACGATTATTGTTTTCTTCCATTTTGACTTTAGCGTGAGGTTTCGTTACATAGGTTTTAGTTTTGCCATAAAGCCACAATATTGAATTTCATTATTCTAATAAAATCTAGTAGGCTATATTTTTTTTTTTGCATTTTGATTTTGACGTAAGGATTCGTTAAATAGTTTTTAGTTTTGCCATAAAGTCATAACGTTGAATTTGATGATTGGTTGCAATTGACAGTAGCTAAATAGATACGCACAAAAAAACTTATTTGTCTAACCCACAATCGGCGCCATGATTGTGGCATGTTGTGTTTGCATAAAATGTTTGATTGAATATTTTTGTTTCCTCGTATGTGTAACGAAAAGCACTATGTGATACACGACTCCAAAAATATGTATTTCCACTTGTGGTTTACAGCCCACGCCTACGGCTCGGGCCATAAATGCACAATCGTGAATAAAGAACATACCATTGGCCTCTTGTGAGACAATGTACTATTAAATGAGGACACCATCGAACAATCTTGTCAACGAGAAATAAAGCGAGTAATTAAAATTCAAAGAAATTCAACTAAAACACATTCGCTTTGGTTCTGGTTCACAATATTGTTCGTTGTTGGTGACGTTTACATAAGAATAGGAGCTTTGCTTACCATTGCTGGGAAGGGGGGTTTGAAAATGACTGAAACGCTGATTACGTAATACACGAATGACCCCTTTCCCTTAAACTACCCCATGCAAAATTTCATCCAAATCGGCCGAGTTGTTTGGCCGTGAAAACCACACAAACAAATAAACAGAATTTTACATTTATAATTATGGGGACTCCTTTTTACACTACTGCCCAAAAAAGGAGTGTTATGATTTCAGGGTTCATGTATGTTTGTGAGTTTCTTTATTCAACCATAACTTTTAAACGGTTTAACCGATATCAAAGTAAGTGGTAGAAGTATCGTTAGAAGCGTTGCGGTATCCTGGGTAACATAGGTTATACTTATACTATCATCGTCTAGAGCTTGCTTAGTACATAACAAAAATATAAAACAGTAGTATTCAATATGTATTCGTTCACTATTAACATAACAAAAGAAATTAAATAAATATAACAGTAGGTACTACTGAATATCCCATAACAAAACTTATACAAAATAATATTGTTCTATCACAAAAAGGTATAAAATAAAAAACATAATTAAAAACATTAAAAAAAACCGCCTTATTTAAAAGTTAATTACAAAAATTTAACGAAAAGATTAAAAACAAGCTAAATGATTTTGAACTGAATATCAATCTGTTCATTGCAGTCGCGGGTTCCTTGGAACAGTTCTTTACAGGTCCCCCGACTTCGCTGAAAGGTCATTTCAAAATCATTTATCTTGTTTTTAATCTTTTAGTTAAATTTATGTAATTAACTTTTGACAAAGCAGGTGTTTTTTATTTTTTTAAATTATTTATTTAAAGTCGTTAAAGTACTTCATCTGTCCCCACTTCCACCCTCTAAACCAATTATGATAAATTTTATTGAAATAAGCTAATAATAATGAGTTGTACGTTTAATGCATTGTAAAAGTAATCATACTCTTGTTATTTTGAGTTGGTTAAAGTACCTTGTCGTTCTCCAAAACTAAAACCTATTTATCGAAACCAACCAACAAGACAAAAACAAAATGAAAGAAAAAAAAACGTAGCCTACTAGATTTTTGTAGACCAATGAAATTCAACATTGTGGCTTTGCAAATCTAGGTAAAACCTATTTACAGAAACCTTACGTCAAAAACAAAATAAAAGAAAACATAAATCGTAGCCTACTAGATTTTTGTAAACCAATCAAAGGCCTCCTTTAGCGTGAAGTAATGTTAGACGACCAACAAAAAACGTCGATTACATTATTTCCCACAGGCGGTAATGTAACATTTCCGCCCTAGGGCGAAAAATACCAACCTTTCCCCTATTATGCGGGATCAAAATAACCCTTTAGGTGTGACGAAAATAATTTTACCTGGCTCCCTTTTCATATAATTGGTGTGCATTTTGTTGCACATTGGGTTCACTGGGTGATGATAACATTTTATTGTCAGTGGAACTGAAAAAAAATTAAACTGAAAAAATGCCTTTTTGTATGAAGACGTAATACTGCTTTACTTATAAATACTGTAACATTTCTATGTTGTGGCATGCCACGATACGGCGCGGCGGCGGCACTGCGTGCCATCGGTCTAATTGATTTAATTAATTTACCTACCTATTTCCAATCTTAATTATAAGTACGTAGATTTTTGACACTAGCCGCATAGAATGTGGCAAATTCAAATTGCGATTGATTGAGTGTTTCAAATTTGCCAATGTAATGTCGTACGTGTCTAATAGTACCAAGCTAGCTTGTTACTGCGCCGCTGAATCATAACGCCGCCCGGTCGTTTGGAATCTATACCTTGTTGCCATTATACACGTATGAATTTACGTTGGCAAATTAGAATCGAAAGCACTCAGTTTCGCATTCTGGCGAAGAAAGGTACCTAGCTAAGCATAAGCAGCGGGTAGGTAGGTACCTACTTAGGTACGCGTACTGTTTACACGCACGTACCTATATTTTTATCAAAAAAATTGTTTGATTGTTACTAATAAAATGTTAGATAGGTACTCAACTTACTATTTCATTCTTTGTATTATCCTCTTGTATTTTATTTTCTAATTACGCTTATTGCGTCATTTTTTGTCACCTATATTGATTTTATAAATAAACTTATACCTAATAAATAACTCAAATAATCTCTATGTATTTATTACCTACTACTAACTAACTTTATACTAAAAACTACTCTAATATTTGCACACACAAACTAACAAACCTAATTATTTTGTTGATTTGAATAGTTTGTTTACAATATTTTCTAATGGTTATGTCACACGAAAAAATGCGGGAAAAACGGGTCCGTTTAGCACTGCGTCTAGTCCCGCACTGATTTATTAGGCGACAGAGGGGACGCTCACGCGATTATGTGTCGATTTCTGTTAAAAATAATGACTTTAAGTAAATAAAAAAGTTATTTAAAAAAATAAGCCGAAGATTCCCTAGGTATTGTATTGTGTAATATCATGATGACTATAAAAAAACGTAGCGATTAATAGTTTAGAAGAAAAACGGTTTTATATTTCTAAAACAGGGGTTACTTTGCATGTATATTACTGACATTTTAAATTATTTTTAATATTTTTTAAAGTGAAGGGGACATGCTTTGTATTGAGTAGATTAACATATATTTTTTAAGACCATTTCGGTACAGGTTATGGAGAAAAAAGGTTTTAATCTTCTTCAGTTCCAGCCCAATTCACGTCCATCACCGCCTTAAATACATAAGAATATTGTAATATCTGTCACCTACAGATTACGTATGAAAACATTATTATTATTATCTTTCGGCTGCTTATTAGATAGGATACGTATCTATTATTATGTGCACAATTGCACATACTTATCAAGAATCGACGATAACACGTCCAGGTGGGACGCGGAAGAGGGACTTCATTCTTGGCATAGCGCACTAAACTAGACTATTAGTCGCATAATGGCGCCGATTCCCTTGTTCACAAACTAAACTAAATTTAAGTTCAGTGCATCTTTTTCTTTCTATTTCATTAAGAAAAGGACAGAAGATAAATTTTAGTTTAGTCCTGTCAAATTAATCAGCACCTGTCACTACTCCATACAAGTTTAGACGTGATTAAAAACTTGCCTACTAAAATTACGTCAAGCGCTGATTAATTTGACAGGACTAAACTAAAATTTATCTTCTGTCCTTTTCTTAACCCTAGATCACCATTCGTATAATAGACGACGCGCACCTAGCGCTATCGCCATTTCGCCAACTTCCCGTTGCCCCGCGCCCTGCGCTCTTTTAGTACCTTTCTGGATAGTGATATTAGTGACCTGCAAGGACTCATTGCGGATGCACGATAATTAGGTGGACATATATCGCGTGTTCGTCGTCTCACAGACGAAAGGTTAGTAATGATGTAAATTGTTTTAGTAAAGTTGTACCTACATGCTTTTATGCTTCTGTTTATGTTGTTATTTGTTAGAAAAGTTAATAACTTTTCTTATTTACGAATGAATAATTACTGTTATGGTTTTGACGTAAACTCTATTTACCTATGTTGTTTTTTTTTTTATAGTTTTACAATATTTTTGTGTATTTTTCTTGTCTTAATTTTATTTATTTTCTATTTTAGATGGATTTGAGAAGCGTTGAAGGCAAAAATGTGCAATGGTTAGCTGAATCGGAGACCGAATCATTACCCGACAATGAACCTCATTCAGACAAGTAGGCACTTCGATGTTCGGCTTTGACAAATATATGACTTTAGTCTCATACAAACCAAAATCAAATAAAGTCGTATACCAACTATCTGCGACTCATGAGTAACCTGCTATTAGCAACAGCTCAAAAACTAGAAATTATTGAATTTTACAATTCAACAAAAGGAGCAGTCGATACAGTGGACCAGATGTGCTCAATTATGAGCACAAGCCGTAAAACCAACCGATGGCCGCTGTGCTTGTTTTACGGTATACTAAACATATCTATAATTAATGCCTATGTACTGAACGTTTCAAACGAGATCCGTAATAATAAAAACCTACAAAAAGAAGAGATTTTGCCTTAGCAATGGTAAATGAACTTATGGCACCTTGGCTTCGTGAGCGATATAACACTGTGACTTTGCAGCGTCATTTGAAGCAAATTATCGGAGAAAATCTAAAAATTGATATTTCTGACAAACAGTACAGTCAAGAGCAACCAAGAAACCGAAAAAGCAGTTATTGCCCAGCGAAAAAACGTCGCATGACCAAATACTTTTGCAAGGGCTGCAAGAGGACCATTTGTGGCGAACATACAGTTTCTATGTGTAATTCCTGCACTTATTAGGATATTTTTATTATTTTTATTATTATATGATACTTTAAAAGCTTAATTACTGTGAACTTGAATTTCATAAAAAAAATTAAACAGATTTTTAAAAGTAATGTTTTTTTTTTCGTAGTCTCAGAGACGAAAGGTTAGTTACAGCGTTACTCGAAAATAAGGTTAGTGAGCTAGGGTTAATGAAATAGAAAGAAAAAGATGCACTGAACTTAAATTTAGTTTAGTTTGTGAACAAGGGAATCGGCACCATTACCGGAGTTATAACGCTTACTCTACCAATAAAATATATTTAACAGTTCAGGTTGTACACATCTGTTATAGCGGGAGTTTTTATTGTATGAGAACTTACACAACTGTTATTCAGTCCTCAACCCTTATTTAGTGAGCGCGTAAACGTAGTAACCCGACATCTGGCAAATCTCAATGATGGATTATATGCATTATTTCGATGTTTTTGATGAAATGGACCGTGCAGAACCACAAAGGAAATGTTACTAAAATCGTTTCGATTCTTTTATTTTATAAGACACATACTTTCGAATGAAAAGTCAATAAAATATATGTACGTGAAATAGTTTGTCTAATGAAAGCTGAGTGAAAAAGGGCGGCAAATTTAAAAAAGTGAGGTCGTGTATCCCCAGATCAACTAGGAAAAAACGTACTTGATACTTGAATATTTTTATGCAGAATATTTATTTTTGGTTATTACAGAATAATAGCATAAAGCAATTAATTGTGTAGATCAGTTTTTATGATCATAAGCTTGTAAGTCACATAGAAATTAATATTACACAATAATTTATGTTAAATAATGTTGGTCATATTTTTTTGAATATTTGATTACATATCCTAATTCTATGCATTAATACTATGTTGTCTTCTATAAAGGTTTCCATACCAGAATACATAGGAATTTTAACTGGATTTCGTTAATAATAACACAGATTTTTGTACAAATATGTTTAATACAGAATAATATTTAAACATGTTACGAATCATAATCGAAATCTGATTCGAGGAATTCAATGTCACCAAAGGAATCTTCACTGTCATCGCGCACGGTAATAATGAACGGTTCTATTTCATTCTCTAGTATTCTGTCTTTTTTTCTATACTCGTTTTCAACACGAACAATATGGTCTGTACATTTGTTCCAATAATTTGGAGAAATACTAGTAAACGATTCTGTTATTAGCTTTTCCATTTCTTTAGCTGGTACTCCTATATTTTTGCTTGCGATCCTGCGTTTAGCTAAACTCCATATCATCTCGATCGGGTTCAGATCACATTGATATGGAGGTAGTTTCATAACTTCATGGCCATGTTGTTTAAGAAGCTCTTCTGCTTCATACTGGGGTGTGGGCTTGGTCACATTTACAAGGGAAAGGAGCTCAGCCTTTGAGTAACAGTCTTCATATGGAATTCTATTAATTGTCAACCAGTTTTGAATTTCTATTTTTCGGTTTTGAATCGAGGGTGGCTTGTTAATTTGCTTGACGTGGTAACTTGCATTGTCCATTATTACCACACTATTATGCGGTAAATTTGGTATCAGCTTCTCCTGCAGCCATTTCATAAAATTTGAGGCATTCATATCATGATGGTAATCAGCCAGCTTAGATTTTGTACTAAATATCAAGAATGCATTTGGTATGAAACCATGTTCAGATCCTGCATGAACCACTATAAAACTTTTCCCCATGGAAATCTTGTCTGTAACACCACTCACCGAAGGCCCTTGCCACGATTTGTTAACTTTATAATTTTGATGTACATAAGTCTCATCTAACAATATAAGTGGCCTGTTTTCATTTCGCTTCAGAGCCATTTTATTGTTCTCAGATATTTGTGTCTCCAAGCTGATATATCATGGCGTTCAATAAGAACAGATCTCTCGTTAATATTTTTTTAAATTCAAAACCATTTTTAAATATTTAATACATAAAAGATGATACCATAATGCAAATCTCTCTTATGCCTGCACACCATAACTTAACTTGTGCAATCAGATCAACAAACCATCATACAAACGGTGACTTACACCTTGCTTTTGCCCGGAATGTTTAAAAAACATTCTGTATGAATGTTTTTTAAACATTCATACTTTCAACATTCATTATAAATAGGTAATAAGATACACTTTAAGAATACTGACCAGTCATAGAAGAGATTTTTTCAAGTTATTGTGTTTCAGATTTTAATACTGTATCAGTTTCTTGCAAGTCTTTCAATTTATCAATTGAAGTACGGATTGCGTGAAGCTTCTCGGGATCATTCATGCATTCGTCTGCAATAAATACATGATGGATGTTACAAACATTTTATTGACGCCACGCGATTTCTCATAGCTATAATAAATAAAACTGTTATATTGATAGACCAGGTCTAATAAATATAAATGCTGTTTACTGAGTATCAAAACCAATTCAATAGCTAACCAGTAATTTCCGAAATTATTGTAAACAATTTTATTGTACTTTTTCTTTAAACGTAGCCTTGCGTTCGCTTTTCACTCGGTTGTAATTATTTATCATGGTGTATAACAACTTTCTCGCACTGCTTCTTAAAGTTTTAGGTATTGTTTTACTTGAAATACGACAAAATATACACAAAGAACAATGGCAGCCACCCATACATTAATTTAGCTGAGATTAAACTCTTGCGTCTTTAAATGAAAAATATCTTGTTAAACTCGGCGTCAATTTCTGAATTAGTTGGTGCAAGAATGTTTGTTCGAGAAAGCCGGAATTAATAGAAATTCAGTCGTGAACTTTTGTAGGTTATGTCAATGGTAATTTCAATTCGAGAAAGTTAAAAGGGCAATATTACATTAGTTTTTCCCTTACCCAGTTATTTTAGCATGCAATGCCTTGTAAAAGGTATAAATACTCTTTGGTAGGCCTTACCTTAGGTATACTTACTACATGACTGTGTACAATTATAGGACTGACTGACTGAGGCTGCCAGTCACCGTCAGCATTTTTTTAGGTATTGAAGCAATAGGATTATAATAGTATTCTGGGATTTTATAAATACTTGCTAACATTCAGATAAATAAGAATGTATAAAATCCTAGAATGCGTCTGGAATATGTTGAGTATGTTCATAACAATCAATAAAACAAGTTTATTGTTATATTAAGTAATGTTTATTCTTCGTCATCCTCTCTTATAATTATTTCATCCAGAAATTCTGCAGGTGCTGAAATATTTTGCTGATGTCTGGCCCATCCTAAATACCAGACTAGCGTCATGACATGAGCGCAACATCCTACTGTGCGCCGACCAACTAAGCAATTACAACAATACTCGCTGATTCCTGTCCTACCAGGAATATCATTTTCTATTAAAATATACACATAATATTGACCCCAGTCCGGGTCAAGTAAAAATTAAAGAAAACGGAAAGAAAACAATCGAGAACAAATACACACGAAGTACAAGCGCAAGCGTCTGTGACATGAGTAATTAACCAAACTATTGTCAAAGTCAAACCAAGTTTTTTTTTTGGGATAATAGTCTTAAAAAAGTAATTAATTTATTTTTATTTTTACACTACAATATTTTTACTTCCCTGCAAAGAACACTTCCACTTAGAAATAAACAGTATTGTTAATTCATTTACTCCATTTAATTATAATAACAAACAAAAACTGATTTTAATACAATAATGCTGTATGTACTTGCTGTCACTTGGCAGAAAAAATCTTTTCATTTCAAATATCTTTTTTATCCGGCTTTAACTAGTTAATGTGATACTTTGAAAAAACGTAGAAAAATAATAGAAATGCCTTCGTATATTAATTACTTTTAGACGCTCCAATAAATATCAGCTATGATTTCGCCATTGTTCTTTGGTTTCGTAAGAGGTTATAAAAAACCACAAGTGACATTTGCAGCAGTGTTGTCAATTTCCGAAAACGTGAAAAAATCACTCTCAGCTTTCATTAGACAGACTCTAGTTGAGTTAGTTAGAAGTGATATCGAACTGTTAGTTCGTAGTGGTGGGCTGGCTGTAGAACTTCAAGTTTGTGCTGCTCTCAGAACGTGGGCTAGGCAAGAAGTTCAAGATGACGCAGCAGGGGGGTAACCATCACCTCTTATAGCAGTGTTATTATAATAATACTTCACAGTGGGAAAGTGATGAAGCTATACAGGACTTATAGCTCCATCTCTTTCTCACGCTGAAGTAATATTGAAATAATACTGCTATAAGAGGTGATGGTTACCCCCAGACATACATGGACTTAGAAAACAGTCCATTACGAATGTATACCGACGAGTGGCTGTCAGGACGTCATAGTATAGGGTTAAAATGCAACAAATTAAACTACCAAATGTCCTACCGAAGTTCAGAGTTTTTGGGTTAGTTTGATTTTTAGTTTTTTTATGAAAAAACCAAGATTAAATCAGACTGTACCGAAATTAAAGTTTTTATATTAGCAGCAGATCTTTGATATGTTATGTAAAGATCACTAAACAAACAAACATTTAGTTTTTTCATTATAAAAAAATATTCTAAGTAAAAATAGTAGATATTTTTACTTAAAAAAGAAAAAAATACTACTCTTGATGTACAAATTACTAGGAAAATATCCTTGTATTCCAAAGTTATGATTGTCAATACTTTTGCTTTTTGCCTTCAACTATGTTATTATTCGCCATTATTTACAAATTATTTAGAGATACAAATTTCGTTGGGACACTAGTTAGTTTGACATTTGAAAGTTGCGTTCTTAAACTCAATGGCGAACTTATAAAGTATGTCTTCTTTTCATTTTACCATAAAAACATTCAATTAGTTTTTTTTTTTTTGTTTTGCATAACTTTATTATAGTAATATCTAGCTTACAATTAATAATAATAATATGTACAATTATATAAAAAGGGAGGGCAAAATATCACAGGGCATCAAAAAATTCGTCCGCATCGTTGTCAACAGGAAAAGTGCTCAAAAGGCTGGCAGCATTACCACGTTGTATGGCAATGCTGATTCTTTGGCCAAAAAATAGACCAGCCCTCTGGTCACGTGAGGAGTCGACCAACAGCTTTGCGATGTCTCTAAAAACTAAGTGGGCACTTGGACCCCATGGCCCTAGTGTTTCAACCCCAAACGGCTCGAACATATAAGTCCCAATAAGATTTGAGTACTTGCGCCGTTTGAGGTTTTCCGCACCTGCCGCAGCCGCCCCAGCACAGCCCGCCGTGCTAGGAAGATGGGATGGCGCAAGGGTGTCGACACACGTTGCATCCCACACCAAAGGCCTACCTACCTTCCAAGGCATTATGGTAATTCCGTCTGGTCTCTTCCCATCGTCGCGTGCCAAGCCATTAGGTTCTAAAACAGCGGGCACCCCGACGGTGCCGAGAGCGCGACGGATGATGTCGTTGATGCTGGCGTGCCGTGCTATCCGACCTGCGCTTTTACTGCAGGATAGGCCATGGTGTCCGAGACAGTCGACACCTTCACCGCATTGGCAGCGATGCGGAGCCACGCAAGGAGCGCCCAGACGCAGACAAGTAGCGAGCCGGAAGGTGGTGTCACCCAGCATAGTGCCTATGTTGGGTGACGGTAGCGCCTGAAGCCAGAGGCCCGACTCCCACTCACGTATTAATAAGATTTTTCCGTACGAACCTGCAGAGCGGCTCATCCCACTGCCTCTGGGAAGATGGGTTCACGGGCCGATCTGTATCCGGGCAAGCCATTTTCCAGGCGTTCACCGCGTCGGTCAAGCACGGCACTTCAGAGTCAACCAAGGAGGGGGCTAAAATTTCCCTGGTTAGCTTTTCAGTGCTGTGGACAGAGGACAGGAAGCTAATATTGGTAATTTTACGGACACCGAGGCCACCAAAACGGATGGGTAGTGTGGCTTGCACCCACGCTCGGTCGTCCAAGGCCACATTTAAAATAGAAGTTAACGTATTGCGAATAATTTGGTCAATTTTGTCCAAGAGGTGTGACTGCTTCCATAAAGGGGAAGAGCGTAGAAAATATATAAAATTTGGGCCAAAACAACAGTACCTATCTAATCAGGGTGAATGCCGAATGTAAATTAATTTTGGAGAATCTGTCCGAAATGTCGTGGAAGTTTTTGATTTTTTCGTCGATGAAAGAAGAAAAACTATCTTCTAAAATTGGGGAACCTAGGAGGTGCAGTGAACTTTTTTCTAAAATTTTGATTTGTGGGGTTATTTAATTAAATTTCTCTAGGGTCAATTGTCTGTCGGTAATGTCAGAAAGATAAATTTCACATTTAGATGGGTTAAGGTCCAGGCCAATAGATTTAAATTGCTGTTTGAGGAATTTTAAGTCTTTCAAAACGGTGTCTACATCACCTCCTAGCGTTCCATCATCTAAATACCACAGTTTCTGAATAATTGGATGAATAGCCAAGCTGAAAATGACTGGTCCGAGAGGGTCACCTTGTTGGCATCCTACTGCAGATTCCAAAACATTGTCCTTGTATAATAATTTTGAAGGGTTACAGGTACCCTTCAAAATTATTATACATTGCAATATAAAACCATAAATTTCGGGTAATTCCTTTTTGACTTCAGCCAACAAAGTGTCCCTGTTGACAGAGTTAAACGCATTCTTAACGTCGACCTTGAGGATGACCTTACCTTTGTTGGAATTCAAAAAGGTGGAGAGGGCATGCACGGCAGCCTCACAGCCCCCTTTTGAGCCGAAACCAAGCTGCAGGGGCTGAAACTTAGCTGTAACCGGTTCGCTATACAGCTTACAGCATATTTTGGCTGCCGTACGCCTGTAAGTGTAGCCAACGGCGATGGGACGAATACCGCCGTCTCTCTTACGCAGTGCACATAGGTTGGCCCCGTATAAGACATCGACGACGGCCTCGTTCACACCGCCGGTGAGCATGAGATTAATCAGGGCCGCAAGTTCCTTCAAAAGCGTCTTACCAGCTTCCCCGGCGCCTGAACTCAAAAGATCTTTAAGATGTTGAGGAGTCAGACCGTCGAGGCCACCGGCTGAACCACTTCGGAAGGAGCTCACAGCTGCAATCAACTGGGGGGCCGAAACGTTTAGAAAGGTTGAATTTAGATTGGGAGGGTCGGGGGGGATCGGGAAAGGTGAGACCATCCGCAGGCGCTGGGTGTTTACTCTCTAGAGCTGTTACTGTTTCTGGAGAGTAAGGCGCCACCACATCGCTGCTGAAAAGTATACTGGCCGCACCCCTGATGTCACCTTCACCTAATTTGGATTCCACATGTGAACATAATCCTTTTCGTGATATATTATTGAAAGCAGGTAATTTTGTATCTAAAGGTAGGGTCGAATTGTTACAACTTTCTTTAATTTGGTTCGTTAAGGTTTTTTTAGTTGCCAAATTTTTTTGAACATGCAGAATCCTATAAGGGAAGGTAAGTAATTGCTCCCAGGCACTTTCTGAGTTCTCCTGGGTCGCAAGACGGAGACATTGCGCCAAACTCAGTGCAACAGACCGTCTCGGAAAGTCGGAACTCTCTTTAATACTGGGGTAGAATTTTTTAATTTTGCTAGCCTTTTCCACAAGGTTTCTTCTAGAGGTGTTGATGTTGGGGACGTGGCTAGGGGGCACAATGGTACACTATGTGATTTGTGGATCTTGCCATAGTGTATCTTCAGCCCCCGTTCGCCTTTAAAAAAGCGTGCCTGTGAGCAATGTGGACATCTCACCAGCTGGACATCAAGCGATGTGGTAGGTTGACTGGCACAGTTTCCGGCGTCGCTACAGCCGGCATTGAACATATATGAAACACTTAAACTTACCTGAAAATATAAAAATAAACTATATACACAAGCACTCAAAACATTAACTAAAAAGACCCTATTTTTCACAATATTTACAAAATGTCATGTATGAAATGTCAAGTAAAATTGTTATTTTTTAACCGGTTCAATAGAACTAGCCAGCTTCTTGGACTCACTGAGGCGGCAGAGTAAATGCTGGAGTCAGCAACTTGTGGTAAAGCAATCACAATAGTATAAAATAAACCTTCAACAATTCGATTACACGATTCTCGGATTCTTTCCTCTATCAATCCTCCTGTCCAGAGGCTGTTCTCCGAAGATGAGGCCAATTAGGCCCAAATTTGTTCATTTATTTGAAAATATTTTCTCTTGTTTATCAATACATCAGCCGCCTTCAACACAATAGCACAACGCTTGCCAAATTGGAATTGTTCCACGTTCGCGTTTCAACCAAATCCGTGTCTGTTTGACCAATAGGTATTATTAGGTATTATTATTATTATTTTCAGCAGAAACTCAATTTTGTTTTTTTATTCCAAAAGGTTTGGTGAGTTTCGCAGCCGCCATCTTGCTTTCGTCAATTATTGTTTTAAATACATTTCGAAACAAAATTTTGGGCACAATTTGTATTATTTATTAAAAATAAACACATTTTATGCTGTTTACAAGGTTTTCTAAATGTCTTTACGATTTGGTAATTTAGTTTCAAAACGTTTCCGAAGAATGTTGCCAGTGACTTATGTTATAACCAATTTATAACTATACAATGCTTACACATCCATTATTGGTAAAGGGAGTGTGTAACTCTTATCCTTAGCTTACACAATGTATAAGTATACAGTTGTTAAACAAGTGTTTATAATATTTTTCTTAGTAAGGCTGTAAGTGTGTACCTAATTACTTTTATAATAAATGTGGACTGCTCCTCTTGAGGACCATAATTATTGTGTGTGGCTTGATGAATTCACGTACGTACTTACTTAGTATTTAAAAGCAAACATTTTACCATGGTTTTACCTCAACTTGCGTACCTAGTTATTACCAGGTACTTATTACCACAAACTCCATGGATTAAGTAACTCTGTCTATAAGAAATTCATAATTATCTTGTTGTGACACTCGCTTAGATATTACCATTTAAGGTGGATCAGTTAAAAGTAAAACGGACATAATTATTTGACTGCAGTTTAATATACTTAGTTTTATTATTTTAGATCTGTGACTTTTAATTAATTTAAGTTAACTTTAGAATACAACTATCTGTAAATACCTAGAAGAAAAAATGTGATTAGTATTTGAAATTAGATTACGAAGCAGTAGGACTTGCTGTAAGCATTTTACTACATTGTGATATTATTTAATATTACAACTGATCTGTGATTTTTAAGCGACATCATCATCTGCCTAGCCTTTTACCAACTATATTGGGGTCGGCTTCCAGTCTTACCGGATACAGCTGAATACCAGTATTTTACATGGAGCGACTGCCTAATCTGACCTCCACAACCCAGTCACAGTTAAAGTTCATTTGAAATGATTATTAATTTTACGTGTAAATAAATATTATTAAGGAAATATGTAGTTTTTTTTAACACTTGTGTACACATCTGTACTAAACTTGTAACACTATCCTACATATTTTAAAAGATAGCATTATGTTCTACGCGGTCGCTCTTTTGTAACCACCTAAACTTGGTCTGATCATCACGGTCTTGCACTTCCTAATGACTTATATTTTATTATCTCGTTAAATATTGTATGTACTACGATTAAATTTTACAGGTATAAAACTGAACTATACAAATATTTATTGATATAAAATTCAGTTTATATATCCACATACAGGTTTATCGGTGGCCAAATAACTCCGCGCGCATTTTGACCGTGAACGTGGAGAACTGAATATCATCATAATTTGTTAGTTACAGGATACTAATGAAACTTCACATACATTTGAAGGCAGTTACAAGCTACAAAATAACGTTTAAAGTAAGTCTTTAGAACTCTTATTTAGAGTGTTAGGACCTATTGAAGTGTTTTTATATTTAATTAAATAACCTTTAAACGGTGCATTATTTTGTTTTTTTTTATTGCACAACTAATTACAACTAATTCCTAAAAAGTTGTGTAAAAAATATGATAAGAATCCGCTAAAACGTTTCAGAGATCCAGCAAAACCACAAACGTTACTCCAGCAGGATCTCGAATAACTTCGCAGCCGAAGAAAGGACAAATACAAAATAAGGTGTAACATTTACCTCGTCTAGACAACTAATTATATAGCTAATATTTGTTTCAATATTCCCATAAAAAAAAAATGTCTGGCTGCGGTAACGTTAAATAACGTTACCCCAGGAAATATTTTTGTGAAATAACTAAAAATAACTATAAGTGCAACAAATTTAAAAATGTGCGCAACAATTACAGAAGCTGGGCAACTAATTATCTGTAAGATTTAAATGACTATTTTCGACTTTATTTTGCTGGGGTAACGCACACGGATTCATATCAAACACTATCGAAGTTACATCCGGTGTTGGGCCGTTATTATTTAACATATTTGTTAATGACATAGGTTATTGTTTTCGCAACACAAAGTCCCTATTGTATGCAGATGATCTAAAGGTCTACAAGTCCATCCAAACCCATAACGATTGCATTCTATTACAGCAAGACTTGGATAGACTAACAGATTTGTCATACGAGTAGGAACAAACTAAAGCTAAGTATACCTGAATGCACTTACCTTACTTTCACCAAAAACAAGCACATTATTAACTTCGCATACACCCCTTGTCTCCACGTGACAAACGGGGTAAGGCTGGGTTTAATTTAGTGAGTCTCACTAAATTAAACTCAATTCGCGATCTCGGCGTCATTCTCGATTCCAAACTATGTCTAGATCTACATGTTAACAAAATTGTAAGTAAAGCTTACCAATTGTATGGCTTTATCATGCGATCTACCCTTGACTTCAAGAGAACGTTGTCATATCTATGTTTGTATAAATCCCTAGTTCGCTCACAATTGGAGTATGCAGTGTCAGTATGGAACCCCTTCTACAAAAAATATGCTGAAATTGTTGAAAATGTTCAGTACAAATTTTTACGTGCCATGCATTATAGATGCCATAAATCCTACCTAACTGACGCTCAGTTACTCAGCCAGTACAAGCTCCTGCCCCTTAGCTCTCGAAGAAAATACCTGGAAGCCATTATTTTATATAAAATTGTTAGAAATAAATCTAATTGTATAAATCTACATAACTTGATTTGTTATGCTGTACCTAGAACCTTTCACAGGCGACAGGTACTCTTTTTGCAGTGAACTCTTGCAGAACCAACTCTGGCCAGCGCTCACCAGTCCGCCGTATGGTTGACTCATATAATAGCACTTTTGAAAACATTGATATCTTCAATTGTCCAATGAGTAGATTCAATAGCCTCACCTACTCCTCTTTATTAAATAAAACCAATGTGTGTACCATTTCTGAAACTCATCAGACTTATTAATTTTATATTATGTAATCTTAATCTATGTTTAAAACTTTATTCGTACTAATTTTACAACTATTTACTGCGCGTAGTTGTGGGATTTAAATTTAAATTAGTTGTAAGTTCTTATAATGTAACTGTTTGCTGTTCCTTTCAATAAAAAAAAAATCACTATACAAATACAGTGGCACATTTTCATTTAACACAATCAATTCACCTAATATATTCCTTAGATAAATATTGCCTCTTTACAGGATTCAGATAGGGTCATATACTCAGCATCTATACTGGAGAGTGCTACAGTTTTTTGTTTTTTTAGATTTATGAATCTAATAATCAAAAAACATCATAATGTCGGGATCACTTTCTTATGAGACACAAGTGATCCCGACATTATAAAACAAAACCCAGTATATGATCGTCTATCTAGTGCAGGCAGCTGGCACTAGACAGACGATCATATACTGGGTTTTGTTTCTTATGAAACCCCGTAATGTTTATTCATTACGGTTTTGTTGATGCAGTCAGCATCAACAAAACTGTACAGATTACATCCAGTTTTGCTATATACTAAACCATATTTAATAGTTTTCTTTAGGTAACAAACGTTTTAAATGTTTCCAATGAGTTTCAATAAAGCTATAATTATAATGACTCAGAAAACTTATACTATATGTAATATCTGGCCTGGTGAGTACAGACAAGTACCTACACCAAGCTGGCAATTAATTGTTGATATGGATATTTTTTAACAAGCTTATTGTTTAATTTTTTTTCTAATTTCAAACCAATTTCCATTGGAGTATCTGAATGTGAACAATCTAACAAGCGTTAAAATAGAAAAGTATAAAATAAAAAAATAAGTTTAAAATAATTATTGGATACTATAATTTTTTAAACATAAGTATTTTTATTTTATTTTATAAAAAAAATATTGTAACCCCACTACGGAAAAATAAAGTTATCTAAAAAGTACAAAACACAATATTTCAGAAATCAAGACAGGTACAGAAATGGTCAAGGTAAAACCGTGGTCGCATGCCTGTGTACCATGAGGGTGCCAGGAACACATACAAAATTGTAATGACATCCGACAACGGCTTCTCTTTGACCATTTTTGTACCTATGTCCTGATTTCTGTCTGAAATATTTTCTTGTGTCGTACTTTTTAGATCACTTTTATTTTTCCGCTGCTGGGTTACAGTTTTTTAAACTATTTTTTTAATTCAAGTTACAACACTGTATTTTACGTTTATTTTAAATAAAGTACAAACTTCTAAACTTTAATCACACACCAAATCAGTCAAATCACGTATTTACTTCTGATTATAAATTACAATATTTTTATATCAGGGTGAGATTTACAAACCGCACTGACAGAGCATAACAGAGATAATTCCTTGAAATCCGTCCTTACATCATTTGAAGAAATATTATAATAATCCCTTGAAGTTCGAACCCTTATGTCTTGTAATTGTTTTTGACTATAGTTTACTCTTACAGATGATAAAATAGTTACCTTTTCAGTAGTCGGGCAACTCTTGTTTATAAAGTGATGTCTCTGTACCGGTTCTTAGTCAAATATTTCTTCACATGATGAAAGCGATGTCGACTTAAATTCTCGAGGAACTATTTTGTCACTTGTCAAACTTTTGTCACATAGACTTTCCTCTGTTTGTGATGAATATGAAATGTTCCTAACACGACGTATACGCGAATATATTTCTACAGAACTTGCCGAACTTCTGAATCTTTTCTTTACTCTATCCAGTTTTAACAAATTGTGTTTATTTAACGAATAACAATCGCAAAATCCTCTTTGCGTACAATGGTCGCAAAAACAACTTAGATTTCGGTATGGAATTATATTTATATCATCATTTGTTTGAATCTGGTGAATTTTCTGGTGAAATCTTCTGAAATTTCTTCCACATCCGATTCCTCAATGCAATTAATGATTATTACAGATGTGTCTCTTTTAGTTGATGTATACGCATCCTGAGCGTCTTTAATGTCTTTACCGTGTGAAATTTTCATATCCAATAGTCTTTTTATATATCCACCTACCCCATCTGCCGCTCCCTTACCATGCGATGCTTCAAAGTAGTTCTAAGTTCCATTTAGTTCAAAACGTTGCATAATACTATTAAGACGTTGACAACACCTAAACCGCGGTCTCTGTCAGATTGCATAGAAAAGAAAGAGAAGCGCGATGACACAACGCTTGTAATTTATTGCAAAATATGAAGTAATTATCTATTTACTCAAAATTGAGTTGGAATAATCGAAAATAAAAACAACCAAGTTCTGCATTCAAATAAGACGCTCTTGTTATTAATTAAATACGTAACGTATGTCGATATTTAATGCAGATATTTTGGATTAGGACTCAAGGTAAGAGGTTAGTTTAACGTTAGTTTGTATCGAGATTCTTTTTTAAAACCTATTTTGGTAACAACCAAGTTCTGGGAACTATGTTCAAATTTAACATATATTTTTTCCGCTACCACAAACTATACAGACTTGGCAATTTTTTTTCTTAAGATGAGCCAATTTTTTGTCAATTGGGTCTTGTCGGCGCCTTAAAGAGGAAAAAGTTTTTTTCTGACGATATTGTGATGATGGTACGTCTGAATATATATGTAAATATTTAACTTCAGGATATTTATCTTGTATATAATATAAAATGGGCTGTAAGTGTGCCCATATTGCCTCAGGTGAATGACTTTTTGAATCAGAAAAAGTACAAAAGCATTAAGGTTTGTGGTCCTTTTTATACAATACACTTGTGTGTAATGAAATTTGGTTTTGTGAACTCCCAAAATGAACAGCCTGAACTTCCTGATGCATTTTACATATGTCATTTTCAGAGAAGTCACAATGTAAAACTATTTCATCGGCTTTCAGATTATCTTTCACCTCTCTGTAATCACTGTACTGATGTATGATATTATATAGATGCATCCTAAACTCGTACGCTTGAAATTCATTCTCAAACTCCTTTAGTAATGTTTTTAATGAATCTCGTTTTATCTCTTTAACCATTCTTTTTGATATTTTTTAACTCCATTCTTTTCATATACATGACTTTGGTTATTCCATTTTATCCAAGATACGAATGCGCCGGTTCAGTTTTTGAAAAATTGTATTTTAATTTCCTTTCTTTACAACACTTGAACTCAGAATACATACAACCTTTAGATTTTTCATCAGAAACTGCCGCTTTTAATGCTTCTTTCAGATCTTTATACGAGTTTAACACAGAATTCTGTTTCAAGGAAGCAAAGGACATCATCTTTTTTGGTCCAAATATGAAAGTAAGCTAATAAAAAAATATGCTGTATTCGATTAGAACTTGTCCCCCTGAGTATTTATTATTATGACACCAAAGCTGTAGGGTCATTGTCCTTGGTTTTATTGGAGTTCAAAAATTCAACATCTTCATACATTTTCAGTGAATTTAATAAACAAAAACAAATGATTTGTTCTACCATATTTTTATTTTGAACATCGTTTAGTTAGATATATTGGTTCTTGACCTATTTTGGACATGTTGATCTTGTTTTGTGTTTTTGAGGATTATAAATAATATATGTATACAGGGGTTATTTTGTTTAATTAAATACTATAAAATCATCGTCGTCTGGTACAACAATAATGATCTCCAATCCAAAGCTGGAGTGGTTATTGCTGGCAAATGTCGTGCATGGCTCATGTACCATTTATTGCACATAATATGGGAGCAGCATCCAATTGTTCGCTTTCCTATGATGCACGAACAATAATAGTGAGCGATTGCTTGTCGGCCTGATAACGACCTATCGATTATAATGTAGACATAATACTGTTTTGCTCTAACATGCCGCGATTGCAGTCGGCCTCTTATCATCCATAAATCATTGCCCTGCAATTCCGCCAAGTCTTCATTTGATAACTCATTGCTGAGCTCAATTGTGAATGCTCCATTGTCAAGGACGTGCTCACCGTAATAGCTTTTGGCCTGTTTTAGTTGATAAACGCCCAGAGCGAATAAAAATAATTCGTTCTCATCCATTCTTGGAAAATCTACGAACTCTGCCATATCTGCAGTCATTAAAGTAAACTGAGCACATCTGCGATTGTAGTTATGGCGTATTACAAGATCTGCCAATCTATTTGGCATATTAATTCTTTAGTGGATAATCTCTAAAATCGCAGAAGCATTTGGATTATTTTCAATCAAAACATGAAACCGATTTATGATCGCCGCTGCTATCTTGAAATAGTCGAACATGCTGGGAAGGGCTCTGTTATTATATACATTTCGCAACAGGCGAAAATCTCTTTTGAACCGGCCGTTGACCACTTCAACCACCCAACGACAGATTGTTATCAGTCTGGACTTATTGGCCTGATCCGTGGTTAGCTGTGTCTCATTTGAATACTTTGTTTCAGGCATATGTTGTACGTATCCGCAAGATTCCAGATTTCTTGCTGAGTCTCGAAAACCACGGTCCAGAATAAAAACATCTCCACTCCTATAAAACCAGTGGAAGGCACTGTCAGCATTATTAAGCATGTCATTCATTATATCTGCGTCAGACGTGGTGCTAGCATATGTTCCGTTAACTTCGATAATGTGTCCATCACAAGAAACCAAGAGGAACGGTTTTAGGAGGTTTCTGTATTTGTGATGGCTGTAAGACTTGCGTTGGAAAAAATAATTTCCACTTTTTTGCAGATAGATGTACGTGCCATCACAAATCGTGATCGCTTTCCTTTCATCTTCTGGGCTCGATGGGTTCCCAAACAGATTGTTGGGTAGAAAAAGGTTCCTGTGTGCTACATCCTCACGGGAAATATGGTCAAACCCAACATTTAAGGGCACAAAATCTTCTAACAGAGCGTTGCGTCCGATTTTTAACCACGTATGAAACGCTGTTTCGCTACATTTAAAAATATTAGCAAGCCGCGCGTTCGAGTCACCTGTTCTTAACTTGACTAATACTGCCGCCAGTACGGTTCTTTTATTATTTTTAGTTCTCAGACTTGGTAAACTGTCTAATAATTCAGTAAACTGATCTTGAGTCAGTCCTGTCCAAGTATGAAACTCGGCCGGTGCTATATTTTCATACTGCTCAAAATCAAGTATTTCCTACGTAATATGTCTTTGTAACATCGACACGATAGTCATTATTTGAGCTGCAGTGAATTCCTCAGAAGAGTTGTCTTGTACAGGAAGTAAATGCCACAGATTTTGCTCCACGTGTTCATTACAGACACGCGCGCTTTCTGGCACGAAATAGCTGTAGCGGCATACCATGCGAAAAATTATGTTCTTTGGAATACGACGGCGAGATTCATTTGTACAATGTTGGAAAATGCAACTATTTGCGGTGTTTGGAGCACGAAGAAGACCTGACAAAATCAGCGAAATTGGTCTTGGATTTGGAACTTCCGATGGATCACGGTCTTGATCAGCTTGCTGTTCAGCCTCCCGAATAAGTCGCTGGTGCGTTCGTTTCGTTCTTTACCAACAGGGTCGACAAATGAACGCAGTAGGCTCCAACTGTCGAGCTACTATATCTTCTATCACTATTTGGGCGATATCAAGATGTTGCATTTCTCTGGAAACCCAATCATATCTTCGCCGATTCTCTGTCGATGCACGGCACGAGATACACAACTCTGCCATGACTCGCAGCAATGTTCAAACTTAACAACGGAGATTTAAACAAAAACAAAACAAATCAAAGCACAAGAACTAGTGGGCATCACACGGACATACACGGCAGCGTTGCTTTCGGTATTAAACAATACACGCGAATGCGAGCAAACGAATGAGCATGGCGCGATGGTGGTGGTGCGCGGGAAAGAGAGGGGCATCTGCTCGCTGCACCGTATTCCATTGTTCGCGTGAGTGTTTACCTGCGCGGCCATTGTTATTGCCATTTTTTAGGAAAAAGTCCCGGCATCCCAGCCGATTATGCCACTAATGTTACTCATTAGTGGTTTAAATGAGATATTTGTTATCTTGTCAGAAATAGGTCAAGAACCACTGCATCTTACTAAAAATGTTCAAATGTCAACAAGGTATGGTAGACAAATCATTTGTTTTTGTTAGTTAAATTCACTGAAAATGTATGAAGATGTTGTATTATTGAACTCCAATAAAACTAAGGACAATGACCCTACAGCTTTGGTGTCATAATAATAAATACTCAGGGGGACATGTTCTAACGGAATACAGCATATTTTTTTATTGGCCGGCTTCATATTTGGACCAAAAATGTATGAAATCCCGATGATGTCCTTTAAAATCCATGTTTGCATTATTTCTACAAGCACAGGTATCTATGTCAGATAATTTTTGGCATAGCACGTAAAACGGCTTTTTTCTAGTAAAGGTTACATATGAAACTGATATTCCTGTGTCAACAAAAAATTTATTATATGTATTTTTTAATGTACCAAGGAGTAGTCTTCGTTGCATCTTTACTTTTTTCAAAGTCTTGTTCTCTTTTTTACCAGCTGTTGCACGACTGACGTCGTTACGTAAAAAGAACTGTTCTATTTTTTCTGCAATATATTGGCGTTTTTTTATTTTCCGTATAAGTAACGTATTCTACCTTTTAAACCAAGACAACGTGTTAGTCGCGTCTTCAGTTTGTATTTTCTGACCAAAGTGTTATTTTCAAGTTATTTTAAGACGTTTCTCTCTATGTTAGTTTTACATTTTTTATATTGTATCTCTAACACTTTTGTCAAGACATCTGCATCCGTTCATAAGGAAACAGGAACATTTTCTTTCTCTATGTCTTTCATAGGCATTGTTTCTTTCTGACATTTTACTAACATTTTATGTCTATATACTTTTTTTGTTAATGTTTCAATCCTTTTTTTTATTCCTTTAATTATTTCGTTTTGTTTTTTGAATTTATTATTATAATAATACTTACTTTATACTGCTTATATATTCTCCCCTTATTTTGGTTTCCCTCAATGCTGTCTGTTTGCTCTTCTTTGTTCATATATGTATCTCCTTGGCTCTTCTTCTTTTTACTTCTTTCTTTAAGGTTTCGCCAAGTTCTTCATTTAATCTTCTTTTGATTTCCGGATAATTTTGAAATGCTGATATAATTTCCTTTGATTCTCTCTAAATTTTTTAGCCTCATTTGCTCATATTTTTCGGGATCATTTATCTTCAATCTATCTCTGTAAAGTTTTTGTCGTTCAGCCGAAGACAAAGGCATATTTTATCCAAAAATGAAAAGAGAAAATTAGTCTGATCCAATACAGCGTCAATACCACAAAAAGCGAATACGCATGCACACAAAGACGCGTACATACACCGAAGCACGGACACTTGCAGCGCAACCAGCCATCGTTGAGATAGCCGTAGGTAAGCATCAGCTATGTGTACGTGGGTCTGTTATCGCTCGTTGTATGGAAGAAAACAATTTATTTTTTGAGGTTGAGCACATCTTGTTTAGGTAAGCAAAGTTAAGCAAAAATAAGGTCGCGAAAGAAAAGTAGTAGTAATTTGTTTGAATAAAAAAGTATTTAGGACCTAGAAGAAAAAACTTAGAAGACTAGGAAAAGGATTGTTGACTATTTGAGATGTGAATTTTATGTTTTGCAGGAATAACTTACAACATTTTATTGTTGTATGCCTTAATCTTGCTTTATACGTAATCGACATTTCATCAATACTTCCAAACACAAATCCTAACGTCTTTTTCACGAAGTAACCCAACTGTTCAATTTTATGAATTCAAAGGAAAACAAAACCATGAATAGGTGGAAAAAGAAAAAAATATTCCTGCATAATATCAAATCAAGTCTCATTTTTTATTTAAGGTTCTGTAGTCAAACAAGAAATTATAGTTTCTGACATTTGTTACACCCATTTTACTAGAAGAATGCAAGCGCTATGGAGTTGAAATTTGGCATGATTATACATTCTCAACGTGCTTACAAAGTGAAATATTTTTTTTAATGTATCTATCTCCCTTACTTGTAAATTGATAATGATGATTTTTTTTTTGGAAAATGATGATGATTTTTGTTTGACGTACCCCATGGTGTAAGGTATTCTTGAATAGGCATTTCAAAAATTATGGATAGAAGACAAAAAATATTTATATTTATAGAGTTCATTTTTTGAGTTACGTGTCCACACTGCCCACAGGAGTAAACCACTAATCCACAACACTAATCTAAAACACTTTAAAAATATAACGAATTTAAGATAAAAGTTACTGCGGATACAATAGAAAAAGTTAACCATGTAGTCTGTAAAGTTTGTAGAAATTCCGTAATTTAAACTAATCAGGCGCAAAATTGGGACGGCAAAGTCTGAGGCATAGTTGCATTTTCCAACATTGTACGAATGAATCTCGCCGTCGTGTTCCAGAGAACATAATTTTTCGCATGGTATGCCGCTACAGCTATTTCGTGCCAGAAAGCGCGCGTGTCTGTAATGAACACGTGGAGCAAAATCTGTGGCATTTACTTCCTGTACAAGACAACTCTTCTGAGGAATTCACTGCAGCTCAAATAATGACTATCGTGTCGATGTTACAAAGACATATTACGTAGGAAATACTTGATTTTGAGCAGTATGAAAATATAGCACCGGCCGAGTTTCATACTTGGACAGGACTGACTCAAGATCAGTTTACTGAATTATTAGACAGTTTACCAAGTCTGAGAACTAAAAATAATAAAAGAACCGTACTGGCGGCAGTATTAGTCAAGTTAAGAACAGGTGACTCGAACGCGCGGCTTGCTAATATTTTTAAATGTAGCGAAACAGCGTTTCATACGTGGTTAAAAATCGGACGCAACGCTCTGTTAGAAGATTTTGTGCCCTTAAATGTTGGGTTTGACCATATTTCCCGTGAGGATGTAGCACACAGGAACCTTTTTCTACCCAACAATCTGTTTGGGAACCCATCGAGCCCAGAAGATGAAAGGAAAGCGATCACGATTTGTGATGGCACGTACATCTATCTGCATAAAAGTGGAAATTATTTTTTCCAACGCAAGTCTTACAGCCATCACAAATACAGAAACCTCCTAAAACCGTTCCTCTTGGTTTCTTGTGATGGACACATTATCGAAGTTAACGGACCATATGCTAGCACCACGTCTGACGCAGATATAATGAATGACATGCTTAATAATGCTGACAGTGCCTTCCACTGGTTTTATAGGAGTGGAGATGTTTTTATTCTGGACCGTGGTTTTCGAGACTCAGCAAGAAATCTGGAATCTTGCGGATACGTACAACATATGCCTGAAACAAAGTATCCAAATGAGACACAGCTAACCACGGATCAGGCCAATAAGTCCAGACTGATAACAATCTGTCGTTGGGTGGTTGAAGTGGTCAACGGCAGGTTCAAAAGAGATTTTCGCCTGTTGCGAAATGGATATAATAACAGAGCCCTTCCCAGCATGTTCGACTATTTCAAGATAGCAGCGGCGATCATAAATCGTTTTCATGTTTTGATTGAAGATAATCCAAATGCTGCTGCGATTTTAGAGATTATCCACCAAAGAATTAATATGCCAAATAGATTGGCAGATCTTGTAATACGCCATACCTACAATCGCAGACGTGCTCAGTTTACTTTAATGACTGCAGATATGCCAGAGTTCGTAGATTTTCCAAGAATGGATGAGAACGAATTATTTTTATTCGCTCTGGGCGTTTATCAACTAAAACAGGCCAAAAGCTATTACGGTGAGCACGTCCTTGACAATGGAGCATTCACAATTGAGCTCAGCAATGAGTTATCAAATGAAGACTTGGCGGAATTGCAGGGCAATGATTTATGGATGATAAGAGGCCGACTGCAATCGCGGCATGTTAGAGCAAGACAGTATTATGTCTACATTATAATCGATAGGTCGTTATTAGGCCGACAAGCAATCGCTCACTATTATTGTTCGTGCATCATAGGAAAGCGAACAGTGGATGCTGCTCCCATATTATGTGCATTATATGGTACTTGAGCCATGCACGACATTTGCCAGCAATAACCCCTCCAGCTTATGGATTGGAGAACATTATTGTTGTAGGGGGCGGGTCCATTGGGATGCAATGCAGGGACGTTCTATAGTAAATGAGGGTACCGCCCTTGTGACATCTATACCTGTCATTGCGAACTAAGCGATAGTTGGCAATTGACGGGTTTCGACGGCTGGGCTTTAGAATGCCATTGGCATTGAAAAAACCTAACTTTAGGGATCGGGGTTTAGTACGTGCTTGGACTCATATATCCATTACTGGGGGGGTTTCGCGAAGTTTTCTAGGGCTTGCGTAATCTCGGGATACGCGAGGAAGATTCGCTGGATCTGAGCGAGATCGCAGGAATTTCGGGCGACAACGAGTTTGCTGGCCATTTTACGCGCGCGGGGCGTAAAGAATAACGCGAAGGTCGCAGAGATCACGCTGAACGGATCTACTGGGACAGACGGACCGACCACTGGAGTAGTTGAAGCGGCGACGGGCCGTGGCGCAGCGGTTGCGGCAGCGGCCATGGGAGCGGGCGCGGGTCTCGCGGGTTGTACGGGTACGGGCGCGGGGACGCGGATGCGGGGATCCATCAGCGGTCTGACGGGAGGCGGAGTGGGTCTCGGCTGAACCATAGCAGGAAAGGCCTGCTGGTGTTTCAGGTAGTTCCAGGGGCTAGGCCTTTGCGGGCTTAGCCTTTGGGGGAGTTGCGGGGGAGTTTTGGGACTGTGTTGGGGGGGGGGGGGGAAGAACCCATATGACGGACACTCTCTCTGCTGGCGGGCGTCTGCACGCTTCAACGGCTTTGAAGAAGCAGATTTGGGGGCCATACGACAGCCACGGTAGTTGGCTGGGTATCCAGCCTCACCGCACAGGACGCAGCTGGGCGGCTCGGTGCATAATGACCTATCTTTGGGGCGTGATCCAATTAACATAAAACCTGGTATTTATACTAATATTGAGTGGCTGAAGTTGTGGCCATCCCGATAATGACCTATTGTTATCCCCTCCCCCCCATTCCGCGAACTTAAAAACGCACCCTCGTAATGTCGTTGTCTTGATATTTTTAGTAAACGCTCCCTTCAAAAGTCGTTGGAAAAACTGAGTAGTTTTAAATACACGTAGTGTGCGTATGACATGCATGCACATGTGACAGAATCTGTGAATGAAACTCACCACGATGCGGCTTCTGTATGGATCATGGACGGTAGGATGTAATGTAAAGTATGGGTGAGGCATGAATATGTCGGTAGATACTCAAACCATCCTTTTCGCATTCCTGTTGCGGAAAAGGCATGTTTTTTCACTGCTTTTGCGACGTAACGTCAGAGAAGTTAATTGTTAATCAACTTGACTGCCTACTTAAATTGTCTGTATATTCAAATCACAATTGTCATCTTTGCCAGTTGTATAAAATGGCTATGACACGGTAAATAATTGATGTATGTAACCCCTGTTACGACTTTTTCACTAAGAGAACTTTTAGAAATTAAAAAAGTAAGTTGGATGTTTGCACAAACCTACTTACAGAAAAAAAAACACTTATATTTTTTTTATTTAAAAAAAATGTCCGGAATTTTATCAAGTTACACTTTTGGTATTTCAAAAGTGTAACCCTACCTATACTAAATGAAAAGTCATAAAATGTAAAAGTCTCCACTAACCATACTTAGTTAGCCCTTGTACTCTCTCGACAGATGGCGCTGTATGAAGAAATTTGTGATACTATTATTAATCCCTTTATTCCATTTACAAACATATTATTTACATTTTTAAATATTTTTACAAAAATATAAAAATAAAAACATTTAAAAATATTCAAAAATAGCAGCCCACCGGTATCGGGAACAGGTTCCAAGCTACCGGTGGTCAGGACTCCTGAGAGAGGAACCTCCTGACGATACGCGCCGTGTCCACAAGTACCGCTCTCTGGATTAAGCCCTTGATCCAGCTACCTAGCGAGAGCCTCTTCAGGTGTTGGTCGAGGCTCTTGGCTATTATGCCATTGGCCGTCACGACTATCGGCACAATGATTGCTGTATCCACATCCCACATGTCGACAACCTCGTGAGCTAGGTCAAGATACTTAATCTGCTTATCTTTTTCAGCTTTTACGAGGTTCTCGTCATGCGGGACCGCTATATCAATAATCATTGTGCGACGCGTTAATCGATCTATCACCACTATGTCTGGCTTATTAGCAACAATAGTCCTATTAGTGATGATAGATCGATCCCAATACAACGTAATATTGCCATTTTCGAGAACTGGGTCGGGCGCATACCTATAGTACGGTACTTCCGATTCCACAAGACTGTATTTCAGAGCAAGTTGCTGGTGGATAATCCTGGCTACAAGGTTGTGCCTATGCAAGTAGTCTCCGTTAGCCAGACGAGAACAGCCAGAAATAATGTGTCGGATTGATTCCCCCGGACGGTGGCATGCCCGACAGATGTCAACCGTGCCGTCTTTCACAATATATTTCCGGTAGTTGTTCGTCATTATAACTTCATCCATAATCGCAAAGACAAAACCTTCGGTTTCCCCAAAGAGATCACCGAATCGCAACCAGGATACGGACGCTAAGAGGTCTACATCGGGTCCATGTAGGACCCGGTAAAAGCGCCCGTGTAGCTCTTTGCTCTGCCATACCTCCCTGCGGTCATTAGTATCTAACACTATAGGTTTGCGCCAGTTCTCGTCAGCCAAGGAGAGCGGGGTGAGGCCCTTATCCACTGAGACCACATCTCGGTGCATAACCACGTCGGTTTCTAGGAAGTATTTCCTGAGACTGCATATCTCACGATTGTGCAGGGTCTTAGCGTTTAAAAAGCCTCGACCTCCACACTTCCGCGGGATATACAGTCTCATCACCGATGACCGTAGATGGTGCATCCGATTTGCGGTCAGCAATGTGCGGACCCTCCTATCCAGGGCGTCAAATTCCGTCTGAGTCCATTTGAGTATGCCGAAAGAGTACATCAAAACCGGCATGACCCAACCATTGAAGGCGCGCACCTTGTTTCCGCCTGATAAAAGACTATTTAATACTTTATTCAGGCGGCCAAAGAAGCGCTCCTTCAGCGATTGTTTCATGTCAGCGGCGTTGATGCCTAACGCTTCCGACATACCCAAATATTTGTAAGTTTCGGTTGAAGAGAGGGATCTCAGGTGTATGGAATCCGAAAGTTGGGTTCCCACGGATTCCACAATCCCCCCTCGCTTTACATGCATGACCGCACATTTGTCCACACCAAATTCCATCCTGATGGCGCTACTGAACGTTTTGGTTACCTTCAGTAGCTCCATCAGTTGCAAATTATTGGGGGCAAAAAGTTTCAAGTCATCCATGTAAAGGAGGTGAGATATAACCTGACCACCTCTCCTCAATCGATAGCCTAGACCTGAATTCTCCAGCAGTGTGCTTAGAGGATTCAAGGCTAGGCAAAACCAAAGTGGACTCAAACTATCGCCCTGAAATATACCTCGCTTGATCCGTATCGGTTCGCTAATCCTCTGGATATATTGCCATCCTGGATAGCAAAGGACCGTTCTCCACTGCCCCATACATGACATCAGGAAGGTGCGCAGAGTTGCATCTACTTTATATAACTCCAGCACCCTCATGCATGAGCCATGTATGTGGCACCGAATCATAGGCCTTCTCTAATCTATCCAACATGTTGACAGATCCTTTCGGGAACGGCGAACCTGTTGGCTAATGGCAATATTGATGAGAAGCAGCTCCTTAGTACCGCGGGATCCATTCTTACATCCATTTTGTGAGGCAGACATGATTAAGTTGGTTTCTACATGTTTGTTAATTTTAGCTCTCAAAATGGATGTGAGAACTTTATAGACCGTCGGTAAACAAGTGATTGGTCTATAATTTTTGGGTTCCGCAGTACTACCTGACTTATGGAGCAGGTGGGTTATTCCGGTCGTTAGGAACAGGGGTAGCGACCCTGACTCTAAGGCTGACTGGAACTGGGATGCCAGGCGGGCGTGCGATCTTTGGAACCACTTTATCCAAAAGTTGTGCAGCCCGTTCGGTCCTGGAGATTTCCAGTTAGGCAACGGACGGACTGCACGAGCTACATCTTAGGGGAGGATGGTAAGTGCCCCCATTTCTGGTATAAGATCGCACGCTCGCTCGATTCTCTTAGTCCAGTCACCTTCGGTGTGATTGACAGGCACCGACCAAATGTTTCGCCAGAAGGAACACTTGGCGTCATCATCCGGTAGGCGCGTGTCAGCCACACCTTGGTCCGGTCGCTCCCAAGTCCTATAAACCCACCTTTCATCATTCTGGAATGTGCGATTCTGAGAGTATCGCTCCATTCTCCGCCTGTATCGACGAATACGGTTCGCCCTCTGTGACGCGGGTCAAATAATCTCGAGAACCTAGAATATCAGTCCCCGCGAACGCCCGCTTCACAAAGCGCATCACTCTAGGGCGAGTATTGCCCTCCCTGAAGCAGATTAGCTTACCGATGAGTGCTCTAGTCTCACCGATACGACACTCAATCCTGCACTGCCAAGCTGGTACAGCTGGTTTTGGTCGTGGAGCTCTGTCACTGTTGGGACATTTGACCTGAGCTACACGACATGCCGCTACAGCTGCACAGTATAAGATCGAGTGGGTATCGGTGAGAATCTTTGCTGTTGTCAAAATAATTTGACAGCTGCGAGTCTAGAGCACACACCAGCGCTTTGTTTTTCTTGTGCATAAGCAAACGAGGTAAACGTGGTCTAAGTCCAGATGGAGTGGAGCGGTACTCCTGGAAAGCATCCTCTAAAGCACTCCACTACACACACTACATTGCATTGAGAACTCACGGATATAGCCTCGTCATCATCCTCTTCATCAGCGTGGTCGGGTCGCGGTGAACCGCCGGGTAAATTTTGCATTTGCACCGCGACCAGTGGTGAAGCAGGCGAAACATGGCTATTCCGTGATTCGATACGTAGTCGATCTAGTACGACGTCATCCAGCATATGGTTACGCTGGATGACTCGCACCTGATCCGACAGTCGTTGCGCCGAAACGTTGACAGTTGGTTCAAGCACCTGAAACAGAGGGAGCATCCGACCACGGTACGCAGTCAAGTTACTTCCCCCCTCTGTAGCCCCAAAGTATGCGCGCATGACATTTTCGTTGAGAGCTTGTGTCCACCTCATGCGCTGCACACTTCCACCGGGAGTAGGGACCCTATCAGAGACTGGTGGGCCTCGGAGTCCTAAGCTGGCCGGTGGTCGGCCTCTTCCGCGCGGACGTACTGGTGGTGGTGTCGTCGGCGGCGAGAAGTATTCGTCGCTCGAGCTCGACGCAACTGCAGCGGCCGGTATCACTGGACTCACGTCTGGAGCAGGTTCCGGTAACTGCGAGGCGGAGCTGAGCGACGAAACCGAAGATGTTGGGTGTGTATCTTGTATTAGTCGTCGTGCCCG
The DNA here is from genome assembly GCA_905333075.3 of Atethmia centrago. Classification (NCBI taxonomy): domain Eukaryota; kingdom Metazoa; phylum Arthropoda; class Insecta; order Lepidoptera; family Noctuidae; genus Atethmia; species Atethmia centrago. Next base: position 15,338,296 of record HG995393.1, read on the forward strand.
ACTTCTCGTCAGCATTGTTCTGTGTTATCTATTCTCCGTGTCATAGTCTATTTCGTTCTTCCATCTTGGTATCTTACAGTAGGTACGATTTGGTTTATTGTTTTTTTTGCCACTTCTGGGTTTTTCAGGAATGCATTAAAAGCATTACACAAACAGGAAAGGAAAAATACTAAAGTTTAAAAATACAAAAAAAATACTCGGAGAAAATTTTCTTTTACCGTCAACTTGACAGTCGGGCCACAGACTATTATTAATATTATTAGAATATTATTACTTATTATTACAAACAATTAAAGCATTGTTAAAACGTGTATTTAATGTAGTTTTTGGAATAGTTTTCACATTTGCAATCGATTAAGTAGCTATACCCGCTTTTTTGAAGCACTAATCTTTTGTCTGCGAGAAACTGTCACGCTGTTTGGCAGGTTTATAAAATATGTACAAGTGTTTGGTCAGAAAAAAATATATTTTTTCAGTAGTGCTTCAACGACTACAAAAAAAAAGATGAATGAGTGTCGAAGTTGTGTAATAATTGTAAATGGCCACTTGAGTCGTGTTAACAGAATCGTCTTTTTAATATGATTTGTCTACCTAGTGTAATGTTTAGTATGTAATTGTTGTTGCAGTATAATAGTCATTTAAGCCCTGCGCGACACCGATTCGGAGTCAAATAATAGAAAATCAATTGTGTCTCATTAGCTGTCCTTGACCAATTATGTACCTACTACTAAATGATTTTATTATTAAATATGTGTTTTATTTAAATGTCTGCGACCTTGGAATGATAGAACCGGCCAAGTGCGCGTTGGACCACGCACAATGAAGGGTTCCGTAGTTGGGATGAATTTATCCCAAATACAAACTAAACATTGTAGTTGAAAAACGTGTTCTCCCATACATTGATATACGTCACGGTCAATTCTCCAACTGCAAATGTAAGTTGGTCGCTTAGTACTCGTTAACTTGTAAAGCCTACTTATCTGTGATAGGCTTCCTTTTAATTTCGTTGTACAGGGTCAAATTAAATTAGTTAGCGACACGAGACGTTATTTTAACGTGCTGATAAACCATACCCATCACGTCTGCAAAGTAAAAATGGTGGTTTGAGTAGGTTTTTGTTTTATTTTTGTATTAACAGGCTTATTCATGAAGAATCAGTAATCAACATCTCAAACATTACCTAAGCGGCCGACAACACCTAAAGCGCGGTCACTGTCGGACTGCATAGAAAAGAAAGAGAAGCGCGATGACACAACGCTGGTAATTTATTGCAAAATATGAAGCAATTATCGATTTACAAAAAAGCTATAGAAAAAAAAATAATACACTATTATCTCGTATGTTGCTTGTAGAATTATCTGACAAAAATCAGAATGATTGTATGTATATTAGTATGGTTTTTAATCGTTAAAATAAATTTTTAGAGGTTTCTTCGTATTTTTTGTCTATCGTATCGAATTAGTTGTATTATGTTTTCAACACACTATCTACCTAGCATATATCCTGAAGAATATCATAGATTTTTCTGATTTTGTTTACTGCAGTGGATCATATACTTTTAGGCATTATAAAACTTACAAAATTTGCGTTTAGGTCCTGTAGTCCCTTAACTAAGTAACTAATTAACCCTTAAATACTAATTACGTATTTCCTATTTGTTGGATACGGGACACGGGGATACAAGTGAAACTAGGACGGGCTGTGAACGCACTGACTGACGCTTTATTTGTGACACGCGTGCGCGAGCCCGATCCGGGGGGCGCGGGGCGCTGCGCGGCGTCGTCTGCGCAGGCAGCCTACGTGGCCGCGCATCGCTACACACATATATCCTGCTAGTGCACAACACTATTCATTAACGATATTTAAGCATTGCTTAAAGAAAGTCTAACTTAATTCTTGTATTGTCAAAAGTGATCACTTATCTACCCAACACATTTCATTGGCCGCGGTAAATAATTACATACATAGGTACCTACCTGATGAACAAAACGGGAAAAACAAATAAACCACTATGTTAAAGTGAAATAGTTTATTAATTATCATCATTTTCATCTAAATCTCTTATAACTACGTCATCCAGAAATTCTGCTGGAGTAGAGATATTTGCTTGATACCTAGCCCATCCAAGGTACCTACCACACTAATGTCATGACGTCCAACTGTCCAACATCCTATGGTCCGTCGACCAACCAAACAACCGCAGAACTGTCAAATGTCAAAAAAATCCGTTTCAATTTTGCGAACACAAATACATACTGCATGATTAATTTACTTATTATGTTGTTATTAATTCACATTTATTATATACAGACTAATAAAAAAGTACGAACTGATTAAATAAAATGTAAAATAATGTATAAAACTCAGAAATAGAGTTGAAAAAGTCAAGTAGCAGTTTGTAAAATGGAACGTCGTAAAAAATAGGTAGGTGAGATGCGTTCAGGGTAATTGAGTTGTGTTCAAAACATGGTAAAAGGTTACCCTTGACGTAGAGTAAGCCTAAGAAAAAAAATTTTTTTTTTCCTGCGTTTCTTATAACATTGTGATAAGCGTAATTAATGTACAATCAAACTATCTGAATTTTAAGATTTATTTCATTTCTATACATAGTCAGGTGAAAAATGGTCATTCTTCTGTTTCGCTAGCGTTTGACAGTTGTTCTTTATTTATACAGATAACTAAAATTATACAGCAAACGACTATACAAAAATAACTGTAGTGTTAAAGAAACTCCTATGAGTTTCTAAGGATTAAAAATAATACTGTTGTTAATTTGAATTGTCATTTCTGTCAATAAGACTCTGTTTATTTTGCTAATTAAAATCATTATTCTAAAGGTTTTATCTTATTTTAACATAACACATCTCGACTAAAAAGGCAATGAGGGGTATATAAGTTCTGTGACGGTGCTAGAGCAAGCGAAGATGCGGAGCGAAGCTTTAAATAATTAACGAGAAAAAATTAAAGATAATGAATTATTAAAAAAAAAATGGACTGTCGATACCTATATTTCAATATTGAAATATCGATATAACGCCCAAAAAATATAAGTAATAAATATCGATGTTTCGATAATCCATATCGAAACATCGATATTTATTACTTATATTTTTTTGGGCATTATGTCGATATTTTATCAACAGTCCTAGCTTGCTACATACGTTTTATTATTAAGTGATTATTAATCTGTGATGTCAACGGATGTCAAGCAAGTAGCTTATTTTCGAAATTTCTGTGTAAAATATGTGCTTTTTTGTGAAGGAATATCAAAATAAAGAACTGCCGGTTTATAAGTAGTAGCTGGTGTTATGGGACCAATAAACAAATTCCTATGAATTACCTGGACTACCTACGAAGAGATAATAAGTTTAGCTCTCTCCGGTTGCTGCCATAGACGTAATGTTTTAAACAAGTCACTAATATTGTACGCATAGCAACTGTGTTTTTCTACAATTTACATTAATGTAAAGTTACTAGTACTTTTTGAGTTAAAAGATGGCAAAACTGCCTATGTGTAGGATATGTTTAGCGGAGAATGTTCGCATGTTTGTAGTGATCAACAGAAATTGTCATGAACTATATGAGAAGCTGACTGACATTCCCGTAAGTTGATATTTTTTATAAAGAATTATTTAAATTACCTATTAGGTTTAAAATGCCTCTTCTACACGAAGATGACATTATTGAAAGAAAACAGAGTGAGGAAAGCTGGAATTACCATAAATCTTTACTTATATTAATTCTCCAGTCTGCCTTGAGCAAGAGTGGTGATTTATTCTCAAGCCTTCTTAGTTAAATGTGCACAGAAAGCATTAACCTATTAACCTCCATGTCAAAAAAGCAAAAACGCGCCAAGCTATGAATTATTCCTTAAAATCTGTCATGTAGTCGTGACCGTGGCGTGCTGGGCACATTTTAGTCTGTTGACCGACACATGTCAATACAGGACTTTGGCGGTCAAAAGGTTAAGGACAACCAACTGGTGGCTTGGACCGCATTAGTAAAAAGTATTAGTAAAAAGTATTTTCACAAAATAGTGTAAGACAAATTTTGTTGCAGTTTGTAACTGAAGACAAGAGACCGATTCTTGCTTGTTTCTTCTGCTGCGCGAAACTTAAGCAATGCTACCGATTACTGAGACAATGTGTGGAAGCTGAAGAGCTGTTCGCTCAGATGATGAATGAGGATTATGAGGTGAGGTATTCCTGAACAGCCATTTATTCTCATAATTTCTTATATCAGTGTGTGGAAGTGATTCCTCTCAAGCTCATACCTATTAAAACAATGGTAGTTTGGAATCAACTAACTTTTATTGCACAGATACTATATAGAGAACTAATCTAATATTATTCTTACCACCAATGATTTACGTTACATATAATATCTTACTAACAATACCTATTGTGTCTGGATTTCACGCCAATCATACCATTGTCTGTTGAATGTTGATATGTATGCTATTGTCAGATGCAGGTGATTCTAATTATTTAGTTAAATACTCGACATAGTTCTGTTATAGCTTTGTATGAAACTAGTCTGTAGCAGTTTGAATACAGCCCTCCCTCATGTTAGTGCGAGCTATGCAACAATAGCTTGTGCAGTGGTCAGTGAGGTTATGGCCGACACTCGGAGGCTCTTGAATGAATCCTATTGCCGAAGGCTCTACACGGGGGTCGTGCGGTCCATGGCCCTTTACGGGGCTCCTGTGTGGGCGCGTTCCCTGGCGCTGCGGCCAGCCCGCCGGTTTAGTGTGGCCCAAAGGGTCATGGCCATCAGGCTGTTCTGGGGATACCGCACGGTCTCTGCAGGCAAAAGCCCTAGCGCATGGGAGTGGCGCGAGGAGGCGAAACGCAGGGGCGTAACTCCGCTGCCGCGAGAAATCGCAGCACAGCGGACGGAGCTCCGGCGGGATCTCATGGCGACATGGAGATTACGGTTGTCGCAACCCAGTGCTGGGCACGCCACAATTGCGGTGATAAGTCCCCTCTTTGAGGAGTGGCTAGAGAGGCGCCACGGCGTTGTCACCTTTGCCTGACGCAGGTCCTCACCGGACACGGCAGCTTCGAGAGGTTCTTGTGTGGATCGCCCGGAAGACACGGTGGAGCACATGGTGGTCTGCCCGGCTTGGGCAGAGCACCACTGTGTCCTCGTGGAGACGATCGGCGGCTGAGATCTCTCGTGTCCGGCCCTGGTTCAGGCCATGGTACGGAGCGAGAGGGCATGGGCAGCCGTCACCTCCTGCGAAGCTGCGAAGCAGTAATGCTCGCGAAGGAGAAGGCGGGACGGTTGAGGGAAAGGCAAATTTCGCGCCCTCTCGCCCCTACCCGCCGCAGGAGACGCCCTGGGCGTCTGGAATCCCGGGCGGATTTCCGGCCACCGTAGGCGCCGGCTTGCGGACGGTGAGCAATGGGTAGCTCACCGTCCGGTAAAGACCAGGCCCGGGTCGACGGCGCGTTGTATTCCACGCGCGCTTCAAAGAGATGTCGTCAGCACAAGCGTCCACTAGGGCCGATGCCTGCCGGGGTCGCGGAAAGGTACCAAAGGGTTACCGAGGCCCCTGGCAACACAGGCAACGGTAGGAATACGGGTGGGTTTTAGTCAGTAAAAGTCTGACACACCCTCCCGCTCCGCCCAGAGCGGGAGAAGTTACTTGATGATTTCCCACCCAAAAAAGGCTTTTTTGAATGACTTTAGTATATTTGTATAAAAGGTTTTTGCTCACGGGACTGTGATCACCAGCATATTTCCCTAATACTATAATCATCTTTTTACAGCCCAATCCTTTAATAAACCAAGACCACTTTGAGCGTTACAGTGGGTTTATTAAATCTCCAACAGAGAACATAAGTATAGTTGATGAATGTCAAACAGAAAGCACTGCTATCAAAGAAGAGTTACCAGCTGTTTGTGAAGAACTAGATGATACTATTGAGACAAAAGTGGAACATCAAAATGGTGGTATGTTTTTATGAACAAAAACAATATCCTTAAATATTATAAAACAAAGTCCCCCCCGCCGCGTCTGTCTGTTTGAATGTGGTAAAACCAAAAACTACTGAACGGATTTTTAAACGGTTTTCACCAATGGACGAAGTGATTCATGAGTAGGCATCGGGATCTCGGTGGTCATCATTATAGCTCTGAACTTGAAATATTTTTTAGTATTCATTTATTCAAAAATTGATACTTTTCAATATTTTTCAAATTGTAAATTAAGAACCATTCAGTTGGTTAACAATACTATTTTGTTTCAACAAAGAGTTCACGATCGCATATGTGTGTCATCCATCTGTGGGTCATCCACAGTAACCATTTTTATCGAAAAAATTGTAAAAAATAATTTTTGAAGCTATTTTAGCCGTTATTATATGAATCCTTATCCAATAAAATATGTTATTTAAATTGGTCATTTAATTTAGATTAAAATATGCCTGTACATCATATCATTTAAGTGAATGCTGTAAAATATATCACAGATTAAAAATTAATTACGGTTGACGCGGCGGGCGCAGCGCTCGGCCATGACGTATGCGATCGCTTTCGTTTCCTTTTAATCCCGGTAGTACGTTCCCGTGGGATATTTCCCGACATCCACGCGGGCGAAGCCACGGGTAAAAGCTAGTTAATAATAAACGAGCTGACTGTTTTTGTTTACTTACAGAGCTAGAACCGGACAATTTAGACAATAGCTGTCTAGATGTAGCAGATATACCACCACACCACTCTGAACATGATGTACCTTTAATAACACTTAATAACAAGCCTTTAATGGAGTTTAAAACTAAAGTGGAAGAACAAGAAGTATCTATGAAGAAACGAAGAGCCAAGGAGACGAAAAGTAAGTATAAGTTAGTTAATGTATGGGTGAGCAAAGAGGTCAGTGGTTCACTTGAAGTGGTTAGTGTTACCTACAGGGCGTACCCGCTTACATGTGCGATGTTGAATTCTATCTATAGGACTGTAACAAGTCACAAATAATAAACTAAGACCATCGTACTTAACAGTTTGTATATACAAACTGTTCATTTCTGATAACAATAACACAACCATGGCCAGCAAGACGACCAGTCACCACAAGCAGCACTCATCCACGAGCATAACGCTAAGATCAGCCATTACCCCTCGCTGTTTGTGTGCCCCGACGCTACCGCAAGCAGTGACGACTAGGGCCATGACGAGCTTGCTGCCAGTTGCTCAGACAAAAATCCTAACTAATCCTTACTTATATTATAAATGCGAAAGTTTGTTTGTTACGCTGTCACGCTAAAACGGTTAAACGGAATTGGATGAAATTTGGCACATGGTTAGACCATGAGTCACCATGACCTGGATTATGACACGGGATACTTTTTATCCCGATATTCCTACGGGACCGAGACTTACGCGGGTGAAACCGCGGGGTGCAGCTAATATTATAAATGGCAAAGTAAGTTTAAAAAGTTGTAAAAATTGCGGGACTCGATTCCTGAACTGTTTATAATATGTACCTACAAAGGATCTAGCCAGATAAGTATGACGAGTTGGCCCCCAATTGGGAACCTATATCGAAACTTATGTTTTAAGATCGACTTGATGTACAAACACAATTTATGTAGGGGAGACCCGTACAATACAAAACCGTATACCGGGGTAAAACAGTACATCATGTCTATTCTTGTCAATAATTCAAAGTTCCCGCATGCAAACTGCTCAGCGGCGTCTATCAATGGGAGCTATTTGTCAACAAACACTTGTCGCTGAATGCACGCGCATTATCATAATATTCGATTTTATTGTTTTTCGGCGTATTTGATCTTATTTTTATGAAAATTCAATCAATAATAGTGAAATTTACGTATATAACAGGTAAGTGTCCAATTAACTATGTTAAAGTGCGTGTATTTACTCGTGATTAGCAAATATTTTAGTAGGCAAAATTGGTTTGCGTATGTAGTAGTGAGTGATATATTTATACATGGAGCCGTGGGTCAAAACCGTACGGGGTAAAACCGGCCACTATACGATTTTGACCCGCATGAATGAATATAAACTTACTTACGATGGGATTTAACATGGCCAGTGTCAACAATTTTTTTGATTTGCTAGAGGGACTTATAGATCAATATCTGCCTACAAATATTTACAATGTGGATGAAACGGGCCTGACAACGGTACCGAAAAGACAAAGCAGAATAATCGCTTTAAAGGGAAGTAAACAGGCTGGCTAGTTCAGCGGAAAGAGGCCAACTGACTACTGCTGTCCTATGTGTGTCTGCTTCTGGATATTATATTCTTCCGCTGCTAAGATTTCCACGAGGTTGGATGAAAGCTGAACTTCTAGACGGTGCTCCACCAGGGACAGTTTCGGTTCATCCAAGTGATATTTTTGTTGAGTGGTTGAATCACTTCATATCATCAGTAAAGCCCAAAAAAGAAGATCCTGTCCTTCTTTTACTCGATGGACACTCGACCCACACAAAAAATCTCCCACTGATCGAAAAAGCTAGGGACAATGGAGTTGTAACTTTAAGTTTCCCCCCTCATTGCACCTACAGACTTTAACCTCTAGACGTGAATATCATGGGTTCATTGAGCACATATTACACCGTCAATATCTCCACTACTCATTGATCCGACGCCATTAACTAACACTGCACCGGCAGTTCCTACTACGTTGAATCTGAACCGTGTAACAGTTTCTCCAGCTGATATAATGCCAGTTCCTAAAATAAGCGTAAGCCAAAAAAGAGCAACCGATCACCGAAGAGGAAAAACTGCTGTTATCACTTCCTCTCCATATAAAAATGAGCTAAAAAACACCTCACAAAATATAACTCCTAAGCTTAATTTGAATCAACCTAAGACCAAAAATCCAAAACAAAAAATAATAAATGATAACATTTGCTTGTACTGCCTCGAAGAATACGGTTCAAGCCGCTTGGATGAAGGTTGGGTGCGCTGTGGGGAGTGTGAACGTTGGGCTCATGAAGGCTGTGCAGGTTATGACTCAGAGGATTTAGATAATTTTGTATGTATGGTATGCGTTGCTTCTAGATGACTCCTGGGGCAGTATCGTATATAATATACGGTTTTGCCCATGTGTCGGGGCAAAATCGTAATTAGAAGAAGTTTAATAATCTTTGGTTTTTATTGTTTAATATTTTGATTTTTCCAAATATGTGCAAGTGATTATGTTCTTTAAGAGACTGACTAATTATAATTGTTGAGTAGATAAATAAGTGTTTTGAGATGAAAGACCTACAACCCTAAACGCTTAGCTATACGATTTTGACCCGGTCTCCCCTACATTTCGCGACCAGCTTCCGTTTTGTCCTTGAGATATGGAAACAAAATAACCGTACGCATGACTACTATTCAAAGTAATATAACTCAAAAACTAATTAAGCTAGAGAAGTGAAACCAAAGCGAACCTTTAGGTTATATTACAGAGTACATTACCGATACATTACCTGATATAGAGACAGCCCGTTTAGTGTACTTTAGTTATTTTCATAGTGTAATGTCGTACGGTATTCTGTTGTGGGGAAATGCCGCTGACATTCAGACTATCTTTGTTTTGCAGAAAAGAGCTGTTCGGTCAATTTATAAATTAAGTCCGAGACACTCAGAGAGAAATTTAAGGAGATTAATGTAATGACTGTGCCCTCTCACTATATTTTTGAAAATCTTTTATATGCCCATAAAAATATAAAATTGTTTAAAAAATACAGTGATATCCATAATATAAATAAGTACTAGGAACAAACACAAATTTGTTGTACCTACAACAAGGCTCAAGAAATTAGGTGGCTCATTCAGATGTCAATGTATACGTTTTTATAATAAACTTCCAAGCCACGTTCAAGATCTAAGCCTTAATAAATTCAAATCATTTATTAAACGTAAGTTGTGCCAGAAAGCCTTTTATACCGTTAAAGATTATATTGAGGACAAAAAGGCTTGGGATTAAGCTGCTCCAATTATTGCATGCTGAAACTTTTATTTTATTTATATACACTTTTGACATATTTACTTTGTGGAGTTCAATATATTGTTTGGATTTTAATATTTACTTGTAAAGTATTATATTGTTTTCAATTATTGTGAATGTGAAGCCTATGTGGATCATTGTTGTTTTTTTTTCTCATTTAGTATTAATCATGGTCTGGCAGTTTGAGTAATTTATGCGCCCTACCCGAATGTTCTTTCTTTGGTATTGTTCGTCGAATCGGTGAGCTCCTTAAGTTCTGAGTTGAGCTGCACGATTACTGACAAATGCGTGCACTAACTGGACAGGTCCACTCAATCTGTGTGGTTCTTTCCTCAAAAGGACCATTTCAGACACCAATCTACATGGCCTTCACATTATCTGACCAAGATTATGTCTGGACTTTAAAAGAGACTGTAACCTCTGAGTTTGTTTCGGCCTTTCTTTTAAGAGTAGTCAGATAGGAAACGCCGACCTCATCTAGCTTTATTTTAAAAATATGATTGACGTGTAAAAGTGTTTGTACAAAACGACATTATTACTTAATAATTATAATAAAAATAATTTGGTTTAACAGTTACTAATAACAAAACACCACAATCCAAGTCACAAACTACCTTCTAGAGCAAAACCAAAGACAATACGACGTTAGTAAGCCAATAATTAGCGTGAAGTTTGAATCGGACTCTACGAACTTGTTTGTTTACAGTTGTGACCGCGTGCACGGGTGCATTATATCCATACATAACAAGGCGCGAATCAAATTTTATTTTTTTTCGAAATGTTGCACCAACTTTTTTTCCACGTAATTTTTATGAGTAATAGTGTACATAAAGGAGCACAACATATATTATTTTCGTGATTGTAAGTCTTAGAGAACATGAAAAAAAATATGTTTTTTATTTTTATTTAAAAAAAGTATCATAAAATAAAAATAAAAAATAGGTAATGTACTCTTTAATGTAACCTAAAGGTTCGCTTTGGTTTTACCTTTCCTAGCTTAATTAGATTTTGAGATATATTGCTTTAAATAGTAGTCATGCGTACGGCTATTTTTTTCCATATCTCAAAGACAAAACGGAAGCTGGTCGTGAAATGTACATAAAATGTGTTTGTACATCAAGTCGATCTTAAAACATAAGTTTCGATATAGGTTCCCAATTGGGGGCCAACTCGTCATACTTATCCGGCTAGACTCTTTGTACCGAACCCTCGGTGGGCGAGTCCGACTCGTTCGTTATTGTCATGATAAGATGATATAAAATATTTTCGTGATAACGTCTTATAAATCGATGAACGCCGGCTGCACTCACGAAAAAGCATGACTCATTGTCACGTTCCGCCTGAGGCGAGCGTGCAAGCGAGAGCGCGGGACTAGCGATACAGCGCCACGACCGGCCTAAGCGTTCGGCTTGTGACGCATCTCTCTCTTGTTATCACGTAAAATTATCGTCCGGAAACCGACTTTACAGACGGGCAATTTAAAAAAAATAAATAAAATGAGCGTTGGTCTCGCAAAATAAAATATATTTTAATAATCTCCAAAAATCAATAACCATGTATCTAAAAACTTAGAATCAACTAATATAATGAAATAAAAATATGGTGCGCTTAAGTTATTTGCGGAAATCGCGAAACGTCTAGTTAATGTAACTGTTGACCGAAAAGCTGGCGGCTTTCTCGCGCAACGCATCAGCATTGCAATTCAGCGAGGAAATGCCGCCAGCATCCTCGGTACAATGCCCCGAGGGCCTTTTTTAGGCTTAACTTAGTTTTAATTTAATTTAGTTAGTGCTAATAATCATCTTGTAATTTGGTTATGTAAATAAATATTTCATGAAATAAAATAATTAAAATAAAAATATATTTAAAAAAAGGTCTAACGTTAAATAACAGTTTTTCTTAAATCTATGTCACGTTCACCCATGATTTGTGCCTGAACTAGGTAATCAATTAATGTTACCTCCAATCGCCTGAAACACAGCAGGCGATTGGAGGTAACATTAATTGATTAAATAATCACATATCATATTAATCTTATTGGTACATACATGTAAAACTGTCGTCGTAAAACCGAGAAAAAGGACACGTGCGTACTCACAGTCAGGAGGAGAGTCTCTAAAGAACACTAAACATTCTAAAGAAACATGCTCACGCGCATCCCTCGGCCCCCGCCCCGGCCGGCCCGGCCTTTTGTTTCCTAGAAAAGATATCGCTACCTCAACTGACGGGCGAACCGGCCTTTTATTGAAAAAGGATTAAATGGTTAGTGTAAAAGAGAGGCAGAGAGTCTTTGTGATTAATTGTATTATTTCCAGTTTATTTTTAAATAAGCCTAACCGAGTTTTATGGTTGGGTTAACTTTGGCCTTGCTACGAATAATCGTCCTTGAAAGATATCAAAGCCACGCATAGCCATGTGTAATACCTTTTCAGAATCCCTATTAAATGCGCCAAAACTTGTAATACAGGATCACTTTTCGGTAGAGTATTTTTTTTTTCACATAGGGGTCCGAAGTAAATAAAAAGTTATGATTTGAGAAAAAAAATAATCGTAAAACTTAATATTATCTTCAACACACCCAATAAACAACCATAAATAGCATGTCTAACGTAAGGACTCATCAGTACCAATCTAGTGAAAATTATAAAAAAGATACAGTATGTAGAGTTTTTCGAATTTTAATAAGAATTGGTTAAAAAAAAGTCAATTTTCTCATAAAAACACAAAATAAATTATAACTCTGCAGGGGTTGACCTTAAGGACCTCCCGTAGAACAACTTTTTGCAGCTGATGACCCCATCTAACCCCTAGTTGCGTTTGATCCACGACTTTTGGGCCATCCTGTATTTTAACTTTTTACTACTTACCTTAAAATTATGTTTTATATTACAGTTGTATTTTATTTTAATAATTCGATCAAGGCGATCAAGACCGGGCTGCACACGGGCCCTCTCATTGGATAATGCGCGACTCCCTGACCCCGCCTACCGCTGCGGCCGCCATTGCGATGGCAGAGGATCAGTACCTAAAAACCTCGCGAACACTCGATGCGTAAAAGCGCGCCCGCGCATTCCGTTCTGGTGGTTTCATTTTCCAAAAAGTTTTTGTTTTGTTCTTATTTCTCCACTACCTAGCGACTACAATACTGCTGGACAAGTTTAATGATGATTTGAATCGGATGGACTGGGAATATATTGAAAGTCTGGAGGATGTGAACTCTATGGTAGCAACCTTTAATGAGTATATTTTGAATCTGGACTCGCGTGCATCCCAAAAGTCTTTATCAAAGAAAAGTCTTACCCATGGATAACTTATACTGTCAAGGAAATGATGAAGTTGCGTGACAAATGCTATGTAAATGTAAAGCTACTAAATCTATACATCATATTAACTCGTACAAGGAGCTTAAATACATGATTAGGGCTGCCATTGATAGTGAAAAGTGTGCATATTTTAAAACTTATATAAATGTAATATATTTCAGTGTATAGTTTTTAGTTTTTCCCTGTACTTGTAGTATTAGACGATATTACTTGCCAAATTTCATAGTTCTAGGTCAACGGAAAGTACCCTATAAATGTTGATTCCCTTGAGAGTGTCGAAATATACGTTTATCGCAATAAACGTATATTTCGACACTCTTTGACACGAAGTTTGATTTCTTCTCAGCTTTAAGGGACTGAAGACTTGAGTATATGGTTTTAATTACAACTTGATACTTCCACGCGTTCCCGAGATGAAGGATCTTGACAGACAGACGGACAACAAAGTCATCCTATAAGGGTTCCGTTTTTTCCTTTTGAGGTACGAACCCTAAAAATGACAAATTTTTCGGTACCTCTCAAGCCAATTGAGCTGTGGAATTTCCTAAATTTAAAGCTCGCATTCAAAAAGCAAATGCGATTAGCCTGCAGGGTTTGCTTAAACTTTGAATCTGATCAAAGTTGGAACAGTTTGGAACAGACCATATCGCATGCTTAATAGAATACTGACCTATTAGAGCTGGAGTCAAAGATAGGATTTCTGCAATTATTTTTGCACAGATTTGATCAATGGTTTTTTAAAAGTAGGTATTATATTTAACTATAGGTAAATTACATATTTATAACATTGGCTAATAAGCCGACTAGACCCCACCCCAATCGCAAAACATTTAACGGCGATTTCCAGAAATCTACGTTTTTTAGTTAAGGCAGTATTCTTTTAAGCATGCGATATGTCGCTGTTAGTACAATTTTGTACTTCTCGTCTCTAGTGATAAAACGTATTATTCAATGTCACCAAATCGTCCTTTTCGGTTCTAGTGCGAATCATGCAATCCGCTTTTATTTTGATTCATGTGCATGTCAATATTCTTTCTAATATTGTACTTACCAGATTTTATAATTACAGTGGCGACCGTTGCGAAGAAACCAAAACTAGACAGACGAAGAACAAACCTAGAAGACGCAATGCCAGGCGAGCAAACGCAAAAAGAAAAATCAGACTCGAGAGTTATCCGGAAGACTGAAAAATGTACGTCCCAACCTGGCACTTATTTCAAAGAACCTCACAAATGTGATCAGCGTAGTTCTTTTCATGGAGTAAAACAAATGATTCAACATACTCGTTCACAAAATGGTGAAAAACCTTACAAGTGTGATGTATGTCAGCGTTGTTTTAGTTTTAAGAGTTATTTAACAAGACATATTCGTAAACACACTGGTGAAAAACCATATAAGTGTGATATATGTCAGTGTAGTTTTAAGCAGAAGTATGCTTTAACATCACATATACGAATACACACTGGTGAAAAACCATATAAGTGTGATGCATGTCAGCGTTGTTTTAGTGAAAAGAGTGCTTTAACAAGACATGTTCGTATACACACTGGTGAAAAACCATATAAGTGTGATGTCTGTCTGTGTAGTTTTAAGCAGAAGTCTACTTTAACATCACATATCCGAATACACACTGATCAAAAACCATATAAGTGTGATGTATGTCAGCGTAGTTTTACTGTAAAGAGTAATTTAACATCACATATTCGTATACACACTGGTGAAAAAACATATAAGTGTGATGTATGTCCACGTAGTTTCAATCAAAAGGTTTCTTTTTCTCAACATATTCGTATACACACTGGTGAAAAACCTTATAAGTGTGATGTCTGTCAACGTAGTTTTAGAAGAAAGGGTTATTTAGCAACACATATTCGTATACATACTGGTGAAAAACCATTTAAGTGTGATATATGTCCAAGTAGTTTCAGGCATTTGTGTTCTTTTTCTCAACATATTCGTATACACACTGGTGAAAAACCTTATAAGTGTGATGTCTGTCAACGTAGTTTCAGGGAAAGGGTTTATTTATCTAAACATATTCGTATACACACTGATGAAAAACCTTATAAGTGTGATGTCTGTCAGCGTAGTTTTAGAAGAAAAGGTAATTTAACAACACATATTCGTATACACACTGTTGAAAAACCATATAAGTGTGATGTATGTCCACGTAGTTTCATGCATAAGCGTACTTTATCTAGACATGTTCGTATACACACTGGTGAAAAACATTCTTAGTGTGATGTATTCAAATAATGGTGGTTTGGAATCAACTAACTTTTATTGCAGAAATAACTAATATTACTCTTACCACAGATTATTTACGTTACTTATAATATCTTATTAACATCCTGACCTAACAAAATAATCTAATATTACAATTTAAACTTCAGACAAGCCTAGCAATTTTAAAAACTTATAATGTTTCATGGTACTCAAACTTTTTATGAATATGTCTGCTGGCATTTCCAAGGTTGACTCATATTTTATTTCTATTTTCTTCACTAAAACACATTCTCTAACAAAGTGATGTCTTATGTCAATATGTTTGGTGCGCTTATTGTAAAACAATGGATTAATTGCTAATTTAATTGAACTTTGGTTATACCTATACAAACACAGTGGCACATTTTCATTTAACACAATCAATTCACCTAATATTATTCCTTAGATATATTGCCTCTTTACAGGATTCAGATAGGGCCATATACTCAGCTTCTGTACTGGAGAGTGCTACAGTTTTTAATTTTTTAGATTCATAAGAAACAAGTGATCCCTAAAATAATGAAACAAAACCCAGTATATGATCGTCTATCTAGTGCAGGCAGCTGGCACTAGATAGACGATTATATACTGGGTTTTGTTTCATAATCATTACGGTTTTGTTGATGCAGTCAGCATCAACAAAACCGTACAGATTACATCCAGTCCTCCTATATACTAAACCATAACTAATAGTTTTCTTTAGGTATGTTAACAAACGTTTTAAATGTTTCCAATGAGTTTCATTAAAGCTATTATTGACTCAGAAAACTTATACTATAGGTAATATCTGGCCTGGTGAGTACTGTAGTATGGGGGACGTGCTACACTAAATAAATAATATTCCTTTTTTTTAACTGTTATATAAACAGTTTTTATCTTTTATAATACAATACACATTCGTTTGTGAGTTTTTACAAGACTGTCTCTATGACAATTCATAATTTTTAATCAATATTCTGATTTTAAATATGTATTTATATTAAGTTGCCAGTGTCAACTAGCGGCTAGGATGATGCATTATCATAGAACCTCTACACTCCTCCCGGTCTGGGGGTGAAAAATGCTCGTGAGAAAAATTCCAAACCGCAGAAGAAGAGTTCCAAAAAAAAAAGGAAACATATATTAATACAATATAGCCATAGATAATCTGGAATTGACCCAAAAAAATTGATTTGATATACAAATATACAATAATATGCATACAAGCGTACATATCACCGTGACATAAAATGCTTTAGGCGATTTGTATGGACTACAACTCCTCGGGAGCGCGTATTTAATCTACGAATCACCACGTTAGACCTTCCTACTCCGCGGGAAGGTACTTATGGGTCACCGAGGCCCCCGCAACACAGGCAACAGGAAGGAATACGGGTGGGTTTTAGTCAGTAAGAGTCTGACACACCCTCCCGCTCCGCCCAGAGCGGGAGAAGTTATTTGATGATTTCCTACCCCAAAAAAAAAAAAGACCTTCCTACTCCTTCAATAATCTTATAAGGAACATATAATAATACCAAATCAACATTGCTAACAACGTCCTATTTAATCTTTCAACCAACCCATTACATTGTGGATGAAAGGAACTCGTATGAATACACGTAGCTCCAAAGCGCTCTACAGTCTCTTTCACTATCCTCGCAGTGAAAACAGTACCACGATCCGAAATAATTTCCTGAATATCACCGAACCTACAAAATATTTCCTCTATTAGAAATCCCACTATATCATCTGCTGTAACTCTAGGAACAGCTTTACAAATGGCAAATCGCGACGCACATTTTACAGAAACGAGTATTTAAGGTGCTATAAAAATATCTGCCACGGCTTTAATGGGAGGTAGTATTGTGTTTAAAGATTACAATAGTGAAGAATACAACTTTCGTACCCCAGAATAGGTAATTCCATTTGAGAAAATAAAGTAGTTTAATAAACATTGACTCTACTCTGCTTAACGTGGTTCACAAATTACGCACGATGTGTCGCTTCGTCAATGAAAACAACTGCTATCTCTTTCTATCTGTTCTGTGAATGAAAACTGAAATCAGCTGACTAGTTCGTCACTATCTAACCTACTAGGTACGTAATAATACGCAGGCAAAAAAGTGTTTTAAAAGTGCAATTACTTACCAGCTACCGCATTCTTCAAAAAAACTGACGTAAATAAGATGATAAACTTCCCATCACACTTACGAGGGTCATTCAATAAATACTTAGCCTACAAAAAGTAAACGAAAATTTTGGAAAAGTGGCAATTTATTTTTCAACAAAGTCTCCTTTTAGTTCGATACACTTAGCCCAGCGATGCTCCAATTTTTTTAACCCGTCCGAAAAATAGTTTTTGTCAAACTCTGCAAAATGGCCTCCGTGGCGGCGATGACCTCCTCATTCGATCCATATCTATTCCCGGCGAGTGATTTTTTCAGATTAGGAAACAGAAAGAAGTCACAAGGGGCCAAATCTGGAGAATACGGTGGATGGGGCAACAATTCGTAGCGTAATTCGACCATTTTGGCCATGGCAACGGCAGACGTGTGAACCGGTGCGTTGTCGTGGTGAAACAGCACTTTTTTCTTCGCCAGATGGGGTCGTTTTTTCTTTAATTCGGCGTCGAATCGGCCCAATAAATCGGCATAGTAAAGCCCTGTAATTGTTTTACCCTTCTCGAGGTAATCGATGTAGATCACACCTTGTGAATCCCAGAAAACGGTGGCCATAACTTTTCCGGCCGATTTTACAGTTTTCGCCTTCTTTGGAGCACGTTCCCCGGTCTGGATCCATTGTTTTGATTGCTCCTTGGTCTCTGGTGTGTACCAGTGGATCCAGGATTCATCGACGGTCACAAAACGACGCAAAAACTCCGCTGGATTCCGCTTAAACAGCGCCAAACACGTCTCCGATGTGGTCTCACGGTTGCGCTTGTTTTCTGGTGTAAGTAAACGCGGCACCCATCGCGCCGACAGCTTTCTCATGCCGAGTTCCTCGTGAAGAATATGATGCACTGTTCCTTCTGAAATGCCTACAGTCTCAGCTAGCTCCCGAACCTTCAATCGTCGATCTGCCAATACGAAATCATGGATTTTTTTAATGTTTTCCTCCGTAGCAGCTGTTTTCGGTGCACCTGGACGTGGTTCATCAAAAACCGACGTGCAAACTCGTTGAACCAATTCTTGACGGTGGCCATCGATGGAGAAGAGTCACCGTACACAGCATCCAAGCGCTCTTTGATTTCGATGCGCGTTTTCCCTTCCAAAAATAGGAATCGAATCACCGAACGATATTGCTCTTTTTCCATTTTTGTAAAACCGATCGACACGTTCGCTTCCATAAGTTGTCAAATTAAAACAAATGAAGGGATTGGAATGAAAATTTGAAAAAAGAATTAAAAAAGAATGTGCTACACTGTGGTAAAACTCTTTTAAAACTACAGCGCCCTCTGGCGATGAGGCTAGGTACTTATTGAATGCACCTCGTAAAACAAGCTTAGATTAATATCAAATGGGCATTTTCACAAAAATGTACCCCCACCTTGAAATATAATGCTTTTTTGATAGTATTATATTTTAAACTGTCTTTGGTCTCTTTAGAACGGAAATTCAATAAATATCCTTTATGAAAAACTTAAATATTATGGGTTTAAAACGTAAATACTGTAAAAAATATTATTACATAACGGAAAGTCTCGCAAATTTATATCAGTTATGTGACTATATTCAGTAGCTGAGAAAACCGTGTAAATTATAAGAATTTTTAGATATTTTTTATTTAACCCTTTAACACTTTCACCGCTAAGTACATAGAATACATACAAATTGGCATGCCATATAATGTTTATTGCAAATCTATAACAATTCAATCAACAGAAGTCATCTGAACAGAAGTCATCTTTAGCTACATATAGCGACGACTCGGATGCGAGTTGTGGGCACACGAACGAATTATTTTTCGACCCATATGCTGGGTGCTTGGCATAGAAAGTGTTAAGCGCCGACACCGTAATATCACGGGCTCTGAAAACAATGCCCGAATCGCCACACACGTAATATTACGTTATTTTATTGAAAAAGTTCTTAATGAGCACAAACTACATAAAAACTGTTGTCAATTTTAAGATTTGGGGTGTATCTTTATTGATAAGTATATTTTTCAATGTTTTGAATGATAAATACTGTGAATTTTGAGGTTCAAATACAGTGTGATCACTGCGTGCCTTACCTGTATCGCCAATCACGTAATTTTACGGGTACTAGAGATGGGTGAATTCGGAAAATAAATAATAGGTTGCCTAAGAATAAACATTCATTCATTCATTTATTCATTAACAATTTACATTGTGTTGAACATTACATATTAAAAAGAGAAGTAACACATGCAGAAACAACTACATTAAGCAAATTAATACAATGTCAGCAAAATAATACAAAGACACAAATAAATACAATATCTGGTTCATAGCAGGTACAGTGTCAGATAAAAAGTCTAATTTATTATTATCAAGTAAAATATCAATTACAATGTGACATATAAAGCAAGTATAATGTCAAATTCAATGTCCAATTATTAGCAAGTATGTCAAATTCAAAGTAAAAAAAAAAAAAAATAGAAATCATTTCGCTAAGGTCTTAGTAATGAGCATAGTATAATTATATAATTAAATCTGTTCAACTGCTATTATTTTAAGTGACTACTTTTATCACTAATAAATTCCGATACCGAGTAAAAACATTTTTCCAACAAGAAGGCCTTTAATTTAGTTTTAAAAGAGTGCGAGCTATAAATTAATAATTTTAAATCAGTTGGTAACCTATTAAATAACTCTACTGCTTGGTATCTGGAACAGTGCTTAGCTATGTTAAATTTCGGTGCCATCTTGTGTTTAAATTCTTTCCTTCTTGTGCTTTCTCTTATCTTACGCTCCTCTTGAGATTCATACTCATGAATATTCCTAGCCAAGTAATTCAAGATTACCAATATATACAAACTAGGTACTGTTAAAAAGTCCAATTCTTTAAAGTGCTCTCTACATGAGTCTCTTTGTGAGATCCTGACTATAGTTCGTATGGCTCGTTTCTGTAAAATAAACGCTTTCTCACAGTTATAACTGTAGCTGTTTCCCCAAAGCATTATGCTGTATCTTAGTCTAGATTCTACCAGCGCGTAATATATAGCCTTGAGTTGCTTTATATCTAACATATCTCTAAGGCTCCTGAGAACATAACATGCTGATGATATTGAAGCGTCAATAGCAGCTAACTCCTGTTTCCAATTAAAATACATATCTATGGTAATGCCTAAAAATTTAACTTTGTCCACTAATTCGATCTTGTCTTCTTTGATTTTTACATCCAAAGTGTCATTATGGCGAGTTGTAGTTTTAAATAAAATGATGTTCGTTTTACTTGTGTTTAGCAAAAGGTTATTGGCTGTAAACCGCTCGCAGAGGTTTTGTAGGCTTTTGTTAACATTTTTGGTCAATTCTTTTAAATCATTCGCCCCAACTATTATATTTGTATCATCTGCGAATACAACCAGTTTTACATCTGGTTGAACATAATGCATAAAATTAAGCAAGTCATTTGTAAAAATAATAAATAATATAGGTCCTAAAATAGAGCCTTGGGGCACACCACGTTTTATGTTTGTAATTTTAGAGGTGTATATGACTTCTTGATTACTATCATCGATGTTTTTTATTTCGACAAACATTTGTCTATTATGTAAATAGGATCTTAAAAGTTGTGAGTATTTGCCTGTGATGCCATAAAATTCAAGTTTACTCAATAATAATTCATAGTCAATCGTATCAAAAGGCTCTAGTGAAATGACTATCACCATTTGCAAAGAAAGTGAATACTTTCATTACAAATTAACCATAATGTTACTCTAGTCCAAGTATCTGTATACAATAAAGTGCATTAAGGTTTGAAATTATTTGATTTTTACGATAAAAATATAGAAATCTCGACAACGCAGAACCTCACTAGTTCAGACAGTCGCCGGTCGCCGTCGCCGTAATATTACGTGAGGCCAAAGACATTCAAGGTTAAATCCCGCCATATTGTCAGTTGCCTCAGCGCCGTCACCGTGAAATCACGTGTAAACTTTATCGCTCTGGGTAACTAGTGTAGTAGGCCTTTTTCGTACTAGGTTAAACTCTAATAATTGCAAAAAAAAAATGCTGGAAGACGAAGAATTGTTAAATATTTTGCAATCCAATAATGATTTACCAAGTGACGACAGTTCTGCAGATAGTGATGTTGATTTGGTAAGTTTAATTCGATAATTCAACAAGAAATTTGCTCAGAAGTTTACATGAAGATAATTAATTTAATACGACATTCTCGTGGAGAATCCTCACCAACAGAAGAACGAACAACGTGCCCATCTCCTGAGTACTTATAATGGCGCCGATTCCCTTGTTCACAAACAAAACTAAACTTAAGTTCAGTGCATCTTTTTCTTTCTATTTCATTAAGAAAAGGACAGAAGATAAATTTTAGTTTAGTCCTGTCAAATTAATCAGCGCCTGTCACTACTCCATACAAGTTTAGACGTGATTAAAAACTTGCCTACTAAAATTACGTCAACTTACGTCAAGCTCTGATTAATTTGACAGGGCTAAACTAAAATTTATCTTCTGTCCTTTTCTTAACGAAATAGAAAGAAAAAGATGCACTGAACTTAAATTTAGTTTAGTTTGTGAACAAGGGAATCGGCACCATTGTCACTCTACAAGCACATGACATGTGTAAGATTAATAATAAGTAAATAAAACATTGATTATGTTTCCGACTTTCATTTTATTCATAAATAAATAATGTATGCATCGATAGTAAGTATTCCCAACACTGTTCTATCTTATACCTAAAGTGACGTGGCGCTGAAGGTAAGCCAAAGGTAGCAAATCTTGGCGGTTAAAGGGTTAATGAGTTTTAAATGCTCATGTAATTTAAAAAAAAACACCTATTCCAATGTTTGTATCTAAGCTTATTAAAAGTACAATAATATATTCAGTGTGTGACTTCTGTTACTTCAACTGTCATAATTATCTTTATTTTCAATATTTTTGATACATTTTTAGAGAAAAGGCCACAAATATTATACTAAAGAATAATTTTCCATAGAGAGTAATTTGAAGGTCATTAAATGTTAAATCTACTCAAATAATCAATAAATTCAGCTCCGTATTATAGGGACAGTCACACAACCGAATACTTAAAAAGGGAAAGGGTGCGTTTACATGGCGAAAAAAACAATTAATAATATTATGAAAATGTTGTGTACGTTTATTGACTTTAATTACAAATATAAATAATTCTGGCAACTACTACATAAATAAAATTAAATCGAATTCGAGGGACACTTGAAAATCCGGGGTTATACATTTTTGTGAAAATGCCCAAATAACAATAAATTACAGTAACTTGGCGTGTTTAAAGTTTAATCACCTTATTATTTATAATTAATTATACTTGCATTGTATTTACAGTTATTTACACACTCCCTACCTACTTATTTACAAAACTGTTGCACAAGTCCGCCTTCGAGTTGCAAACAAAAGTAGGCACGCTTACGTACATGTCTCTTCACTTTATTGAATGAGTCCGTTTCACTTTTTACTTGCCTAAATGCGCGTTTGATGCGCCTTTTTAGTTCTTCCACACTTCTAATGTCATGTCCGGTTTGGCCGTACACAAGGTCCTTTACACAACCCCACAAAAAAAAGTCTAGAGGGGTTAAATCCGGCGAGCGAGGAGGCCACGGCACTGGCCCTCCTCGTGTACCACTCACCGTTTAGAAATTCCCGTACGCAGATGGCGAAATGAGGTGGTGCTCCATCATGTTGAAAGTGCAGCCCTCTTATCTCTTCAGTTCAGTCTGTCCAAGAACACTGGTCCCAGAATTCTGTTGCCAAGTATCCCGGCCCACACATTAACACTAAACCGAGTCTGAAAGTGATCAGGCCGCACAATACGAGGATTCGCCTCAGTCCAATAATGCGCATTGTGTATGTTGAACATACCAACCCGTGTGAATGTGGACTCGTCAGTCCACAGAATGTTGCGGCGTTCTTCTCGCATCCAATTACAAAACGCGAGGCGAGCCGCGTAGTCATGTGGATGCAATTCCTGTACTCTTGTGAAGTGGTAAGGATGGAGCCCTTCCCGATTTAAAAGTCGCCACACGTAGCTGTCGCTCACGTCGAAGACTAGAGCAGCATCCCTGGTGGTCGCAAGAGGATGACGTCGGAAGAAGTCCAACACTTCCTCTTCGAGTTCGGCAGAATATGGACAGGCCTCCATATTCTGCCGAACTCGAAGAGGAAGTGTGTCTACCGGAGGCGGGTCAAAGCAGCCCTGTTCACTAAATCTGTACACGGCATCCAGAATGGTATGATGACTCACTGGCACACCAAACCTCTGCTGGTATAAGTTTACTGCATGCGCAGTTATGGAGTTACACTCGCGGTAGCACAATACCATTTCAAGATATTCTTGATTGGAATACCGTCGTCTGGGAGGCATTTTTAAAGGAAGCGCGAGAGATTTTCCCGTCGCTAACCGCTAAAACTTACTTCCGAGCGGGCGGGAGGCGACTGACTGGCGAGCGGGCGGTCGACTGGCGCGTGCGACGAACGGTGTAGTGCGGGTGAGGGTGGGGGCGCGCGGGGCTGCGCGGGCTGCGCTTTTACGACCGACGAGTAGCCGGCGCGCAGCGGCATTGTTTGATAAGAATGGCAACAGAGTATGAACGGCGCCGGCGTTTTGCGAAAAGATTGAATTTTATTCAGTGCGGTTTGGCAACAGCTTATCGTGATGGTTTTATGCGAATAAATCAATTCAAATTTATACGTACATTTTTTTGTATGAAAAAAAATATGACAAATCATCAATAATTTATCTTTACTATTGTAATCTATAAACACAATACTGTCTCCCATTGTAGCCGTGGCAGATATTTTTATAGCACCTTATATATCGATTATTCCTCGTAGAACGTGGAAAAGAACCTAACACATCGATTCCTACCTTTTCAAAAATGTTTGATACCCGGATCGGCATCAATTCTGCCACATTTTTGACCATTTTTCTTTGTTGACAGGGCACACATGATCTTACATACCGCTGTATTTCCTTATCCGCATAATAATAAAAAAATAAAATAAAATAAAAACGATTTATTTCAGACCCACGAGAGTCCATAGACTGTTGTTAGTATTACAGCATGAAAATCTTAAAAATAGTGTTAGTAACAACTGATAAAAGAATAAACAATAAAAACATACTCACTTAAAAACAACTATGTAATGATATGGGTTCTGACCCAGTGTTGGACGTAACACGAGTCCAACCTATCCGCTATAACGGCCAGGATGCTGTTGGTGCTGACGCGCAGCCTGCAGAGCGCCGCAGCGTATCGCTTGCGGAGCACGGCGTGGAAGCCGTCTACGTGCGCGTCCGCGAACATGCCCGACGCACTACACCAGCGCGGCAGCCCCAACAACGCCCTGAACGCGTTATAGTACTAGTAGGAGAGTATTGGGGTACCTGGATCAAAAGATCCAGGCACCCCAATACTCTATTCAAACTGAGTGTTGCATTCAGAATCCTCTACTCAAAATGAGTGTTGCATTCAGAATCCTCTATTCAAAATGAGTGTTGCATTCAGAAACCTCTATTCAAAAGAGTTTTGTTTTCTGAATCCTTTATTCAAAGTGAATGTTGTATTCATGTTGGTGAAAGAAGAATCGGTGCTTTTGTAATTAAAAATAAAAGTTAGTGTGATGTTGTGATTTATAAACATAATCCTGTTAAACTTTTATAAGTTTTTTTGTATGGCAACAAAATAAAATATTCATAAAATATGATATCTAAATAATCCATAGCCAAAAGTAAAGGTGTCAACCATTTACTTATTAATCTTTCGATTTGTGTATGATGCGCATGCGTTTATTATAGAAATGTGTGCATGTGTGTTTATATTGCGTGAATGGGGCGCGCTCACAAACAGCATCTGTTTCGTTAAATATAATGTGCTGTTCAGACCAGAATTAACATGCTGTTCCATGTATTAGGAAAACCATTGCCTCTGTTTTATATAAAAGCCCTTATAATTTAAAGAAGATAGGTGTTAAAAAATAAAACTAAAATGTTGGTTTACTTTTATATTTATATTGCTGCTTATTTTAAAAATACATTGGTGCCGATTCTGTTGTTCACCGAACTTAACTAAACTATCACTAAAACTTCTTATTTTTGGTTAGGAGAATCCTAAAAGCTATTCTGCAAATAAGTTTCACTAAAATTAGAAACAATTTTGACACAATTCTAATCGAGTTTGACAATCGTACGTTGAATAAACCATAGGCCAAATAGAGGTGACAAAATGCGTTCGACACAGATTATATTCAAAATAGTCGAATAAAGAACAATAAATTTGTCAAATCCATGATTTTTGTATCTGTCGTAACTTCGACACGACAGACAAAAGTAAAATATTTTATTGGAAAATTCGAATTTGATTTTATTATTAAATAAAGTTTATTTCAATGTGTTTGCGATGGTAGCAATGAAAATAATAAGCTTCATTAAATAGAATACAAGTGCCTCAAGCTGACCATGTGAAAGACCTTGGTATAAACCTCGACAGACGTCTTCCTTGGAAAAACACATTTTCACTAAGAAAGTTCTACTGGTCACTATATGACCTGGAAAATAAAACAAAGCTATAATCGAGCCTTTATCCCTATGGCATACAGCTATGGGGAACAGCATCATACTCTAATATAGAGATAACACAGCGATTTCAGACCAAGCTTCTAAGATCAATCACAAACGCCCCATTGTTGTACCAAATAAAGCTCTACACCATGATATAAAAATACCGACAGTAAAGAGGAAATAAAAAGCTATCTCAAGTCGTATAAAGAAAGAATTACTCGGTAGCCATATATCCAGGCTAACAACCTAATGGATAAAAAAGGAATACACAGGCTAAAACACAAAATTCCACAGGATTTCATCGGACAAACTTAGCTTGTTGTTTCATAACTGTGTGGATTGTTTCATAACCTTGGATGTGTCAAAGGACACTTAACAAGCAAGACAGAACATGTTATAAAAAATACTGAATGTCCTAATACATAGTGGCAGATTGTAAGAAAAAGGAGACAAAGAAATTGTCCAACATGAAAGGTATTTATCTCTGATTTTATATCTACTTACTAGAACTGTCTTACTTAATGTAAACTGACCAAATAAAGTTAAAGCAGTAGCTGATAATAGCTATGTATTTTCATGTCCTTTAAGAGCTTGTTCACACAAATATACCATTTAGAAATATATGTAGGTACTAATGTATATTTTATATTACTTCCTATTGCTTTTGCACCAGGGTTTCAGTGTTTTTTAATAACAAATTATACTTGTTTACAGGTACGAGTTTGACTGCTGCTATGAAAGCCACACCAAGCACCAATACTATTTAACCTCGCAAAGACAGCGAGGGAGGAGACCATTCTATGTGAAAAAGATGAGGAATGAGGGTGGCATGAGAAAAGAATGGCACTCATGTCTTTATAGGAAGAGTATAGGATACAAAAACTTAATGAATAAACAAAAATGTAGCTTTATTATTTATAAAAATATATTGTTTTCTAGAAAAATGTCTCGTTATTTGTGTGTAACTACCACAACATGACAACGTGGCCTGCTGTTCATTCATTTCATTAATTGAAAGTAGAGTAAATGCTGTGGAAATGCGTTCCTTGAGAAGCATGTGTGGTGTGACTATAAATGATAGGCTGAAAATTGATGTGATAAGGCAACGATGCGGTTTAAAGGAGTAATTCCACTTTGCCCCACCAAGCCCGCCACCCTGGTGTGGCAAAGTGGACTGCCTAAAATTTTGCAGTGGAATATGCCCCACTATTCTGATTTGATGGGGCGGATAACACTAGCATAAACACTTTGTGGATTCTGCCCCACTAGGGTTGGCACCTCAGGATTTGTGTATGAAGGTTAACATGTATTATTACATTTGTTTGTAAAAAAAATAAATGTATACCTATATCTGTAAGTAAAACGTTATTAGTGCTGGAAGCTTAGATTTAATACGTAGCGAAGTGGTTTAAATAAAAGTAAAAAATAAATAAATAATTTTAATGTACTATTTATTTCTGGAAGGAATCGGTTTATAAATCACAGATTAATTACCTTTTACAAATAAAATTTTACTAACTAAGATAAATCTTGATAATCACAAATTAAACAATGATTTGTTCTTATGATATGTTCTTAAAACGAAACATATTTACTACATAACTATTCAAAATCACAGATTCTTCATCATTTGGTATACCTTTTACAAATAAAATCTTACTAACTAAGATAAATCTTGATAATCACAAATTAAACAATGATTTGTTCTTATGATATGTTCTTAAAACGAAACATATTTACTACATAACTATTCAAAATCACAGATTCGTCATCATTTTGTATGGTTTGTGTAGATATAGGTATTTTCTTACTGATTACGTTATAAATAATAAAAATAAATTTAAACTATATACATACAAACAGCCACTAAATTCAGTGTTGCCAGTCGGTCATGTCAGAAATCACCTGAAATATAAAAAAATGTAACCTTTTTGTATAAAAAATAACCTTTCATATTTTTTTACTGGAAAGGTATTATAAATTGATAGAATAGAATATTAGTTGTATTGATTTACAAAAACATCGATGAGTATTTGAGCACTTGCCCGCATTTCTTGATTTATTCATATTGATCCTTTATAATAAAATTGATGCATTAAGAATTGATATGAAGTTAATCCACTGACCGCTATTATAGTACCAGGGCCTCAAGTCTGCTATTACAATAGTGTCAGAATGGTCTATCATTAATTTTATTATTTTTGATTTTGACAAGTTTGGTAATCTACTAATATAATGGCCTCATTTATGAGAATCGGAACGGACCATTCTGACACTATTGTAATAGCAGACTTGAGGCCCAGGTCAGTGGTTTAATCTCAGTAACTTCTTATATATTACTGACTTGTACCTACTTACTATTTTATTGTCTAACTAAAACCAACTTAAACCAACTTAACAAAAAAAAAAAAAACAAAGCATTCATGGTGTGTAATAGGTACCTACTATATTGGTCTGATTCAAATTCATCGTTAATTATTAGTCCATAACCCTAATAAAGTATATAGAAAAAATACAAAGTGAAACACACAGTAGGTACACAAAACATGCACTGTCATTGTAGATACACTTACCAAGCTTCCAGTAAATGTCCAGTAGGATTATGTTGTATTGTAATTAATAATTATTAATAATCAAATCACAAAATACAAACACTAATCTTTCGGTGACAACAAATTGAAGTGGCGGCGCGGCGGCAAGCAAACGAACAACAACGAATGAATCCGAAGATCCGATCCAATCCGACTGATCAAGCGAGTGAGCGAGATACAAGTGGTGTAAGTGTGTAAGTGTGAAATAGGAAAGAGTACAACGTGTTGTTCCAATAGAGACAGCTATGATTGGGTATGAGCACTTTGCCATTAAGAGCCATTTCACAAAATTATTGCGCTCGAGTTTAGGTAAAAGACGGCAGTATTGTGTATGTGTGCGCAGCTATCCACACATACACAATGCAAGCAGTGTAGCGCGAGTGTTGAGATGGACTAAACAGTCTTGAGCCTTTATAATCGTAATGCACCATGGTTAGAGATTTATGAAAAAAGTTGTTTTATTTATTCAGTCTACTAAAGCTTTCTAGACTAATAAAAAAAACACAAATATATGTTATGTAAAGTATGTAATAAAAATGAACTGGGAAAAATCACATATCATTTACATTATATGAATTCGTAAAAGCATTGATTTTGCCTTTCTAGGGTCTATGATTTCGGCGGCAGAGACCTCTCGCGTCCGGCCCTGGTTCAGGCCATGGTACGGAGCGAGAGGGCATGGGCAGCCGTCACCTCCTTCTGCGAAGCAGTAATGCTCGCGAAGGAGGAGGCGGGACGGTTGAGGGGAAGGCAAGTTTCGCGCCCTCTCGCCCCTAGCCGCCGCAGGAGACGCCCAGGGCGTCGGGAATCCCGGGCGGATTTCCGGCCACCGTAGGCGCGGGCTTGCGGACGGTGAGCAATGGGTAGCTCACCGTCCGGTAAGGACCAGGCCCGGGTCGACGGCGCGTCGTATTCCACGCGCGCCTCAAACAGATGTCGTCAGCACAAAGTAGGGGTCCACTAGGGCCGATGCCTGCCGGGGTCGCGGGAAGGTACTTATGGGTCACCGAGGCCCCCGCAACACAGGCAACAGGAAGGAATACGGGTGGGTTTTAGTCAGTAAGAGTCTGACACACCCTCCCGCTCCACCCAGAGCGGGAGAAGTTATTTGATGACTTCCCACCCTAAAAAAAAAAAATTCTAGCAATACACAATCTTGGTAAAACTTTGGTAAAACCTTTTCAGTCGGTCGATATTTAAAAGTTTACGTTCGTTTAGAGGTATAGCTGTATCTTTTTGAAGTAGCAAGTTACAAACATACAATTTCTGTTATCGAATCTGACGTTCCACTTGTACCCGGTACGGTGGTGGCGTGTCTTCTAAAGGTACTATCCTCCTCTACTCGATTCATGCGATTTCTCATTCTGAAATGAAAACAAAATAGCTGTCAAGTTTCAATATCTACGAATAAATATTTTTTTTTATCAATAAATGATTATCAAAAATATCAATATTTTTATATGTCGAAGTGTCAGTGTATACAAATCCTTAAAATTGTAATTACGGTTTTATAGTTCATGTCGATATGTACTTATTTGATCGATTACTGTGTACATAATATCGCAATCGAATCGCAAATTATATATATCTCGCTTCTGTTGCTTTCTTTAAGGCTGCAGAATTTTTATTTTTCCTTTTTTTGACACAATGGTATACACAACCCTTTCGCTCCATTGCTAAAACTAATAAAACAAAAATATGTAATTATTCTCAAACTACTAAACTAATACTTAACTTGATAATAAATTAAACTCTTACCTTATGCAAAATAAATACGAAGTGAATCAAAATGTTGTAGTCGTAGTATAATAATTCGTTCACAATACGTGCGCTCGAAAATCGAGACGCGGGAAAATTTGGCGCAGGTCCTACCTCGACCGGCACTCACGCCGTACTAAACGGTTGCCCGCTTAGCATCGGAATTTATTCTAATTTAGAGTGATTTTAATAACGATATTATGTCTAATTAAATGAAGGGATTTTAATAAAACTTTAGAATTCGGTTTGTTAAAAACCATAGTTTATTTCGCCAATAAAAAAAAATGTAATTACGCTTTATTTAAACCAAAAAATCACGATTTATTAGCGATACAAAACCTAAAAATTGGCATAAGACTTTATTTTTTTACTAATTAATGTTATTAAGAATCGATATTCTAGTACTGTATGTGTCGATCAAATTATATTTCTGATGCTTTATGTATTTTTTTCAGTTAAATTTATAAATATTAATGATAGATATAGGAGTTTGAAATTGACTCGGCGATGATATTTCAGTAAACTGGTTGTGGGAGATTAATCACCACAAAGTAAACAAATAAGTTTTTGTAAATGTGTTACATGAAGTGTCAAAAAGAAGGATTAGTCTATTTTTTACATGTATCCACCAATGTCAGAGTATTACCTAAGATGGTAAATTAGGCGACTGAAATCTGCGATATTCGCGCGAAAACGTGAAATGGCTCTTAACTAGGGCTTCTTAAAGGTTTTTGTTCTTCTACTACTGCTAACGAAGCTTACCAACATGAAACATTCTAAAACGAGCGTTCCGTTTCGCGTTGCTTTTATGTAAAAAATTAAAAGTTAATTCTACAAATCCCGAAAAATCACCTAAAAGTAACCTTTTCATTAGTGTAACCTAAAAGTAACCAATGCAGTTGAAAAATAACCTAAAAGGTTATAAAAGTAACCTTCTGGCAAGACTGACTAAATTACTTGTTACAAAAAATAGAATCACAGATTATAGAGTCACAGATTATAGAATCACAGATTGATCGACATGGTATAAAACAGTCTTATGTATTACCTTATGAATAAAAACAATTTATATGCAAAAAAAAAAAGGCCACGAAATTACTTCCGGCTAAAAAACAAAAACTAAAATTATAGAATGATAAAATTTTACATAGCAAAAAGTCTTATTAATACAAATAAGAAACATCCTAACGAAAGTAGGTAAATACTGACTGTTGACAAAATAATTATCATAACAAACAGCCACTATATTAGTTTGAGTACTGACTATTTATAAGAATTAAAATCATCTAAAATCATAGATTTTGTATTTGTTTAGTTCACATTTTTTGGAAAAACTAAAATAGATTTCTTGGAAAAACTATCTTAGTTTTTCCAAAAAATGTCCAACCGTAATGTCGCCGTTTATGAGCTCCATTTGGGCATCTTGTATATTCTGATCGTTTTGTATATATTTATCAAGGCGTAGCTTGGAAGGTTGGTTCTGCATAGATTTAACTATTGAAAGCGTTATGTCTTCGTATAAGACATTAAGAAGTCTTAATAAACTGGGGCTTTTTTTAAGAATTTTTTTGTTAAGTTTATTATGCCAACTTTCGAGGGCATTAGTTGTGCGGTGTTTTGCCCCAAATACGCACCACACTTTTAAAAAGTTATCTTTCAGCCAATTGCGCAGCATATATTTTCTAAATTCATTACTTTTTTCGTCATCTGGGCTTTGTGCGGCTATGTAAAACCAACCTTCAAAAATCTTTTCTTCTGGTAATAAGGGTAAGACTGCGCTAAGCGCTACTTGTTTTCGCAAATATTTAGATTTTGTCAACCCTAACCCTTTCCCCTTTTTCCAAATTGCTTTACAAAAATGAAAAAAGCACCCTTTGATTGATGCTGATTTAAAGACATTTTTAAAACCAGTCATAGCCGCTGCCTCAAAATCCGACTGAAAACTATGTGGTTGCCAATCCGGAATCTGTGATTTTATTACAGAAAAGAGAGCGGTGTAAGCTTTGGTTGATTTAGTACTCATAAGAGCATATACTAATGGCACAATATTTGTTGTTTGTTGGGAGCTACCCAAATCAGCATGCAACGAATACAATTGTATGAACGGTTGTGGGCAACTTTTAAAAGTGCCATCGCCAAAAAAATGTTTGCAGGTTTTCATCAAATTCTTAGCTTGCTCTGAACAAAATATTAAAATAGAAATATCTTCGTCAATATACTTGGCAAGTAAAAAAGAATGAAATTTTTCAGGAACTTCTATTTCTGATAATGTATTGTAATATATTTTTTTTACATTAGTATCTTTGTTTCTGTATTTATACAATGCAGACTTTACTTTACAAAATGGAGGAATTTTACTCACAATATTGCTGTTGCTACTTTCTAAATATAAGGAAGCTACATTTTTGTTGTATGTTGCTGGAATGCTTGGTACGTCTGCTGAAGTGATTTCTCTCTTTATTTTCTGCATTAATTTTGTCACTTTGTTTCGGTCAAAATCAGGTTGACATTGGTGAGGTTTTTCGTTTAAAAGTATATTTCCCTGAAAACAAAAAAATGTAGGTATTAGAAAATATTTATAACATAGCACAACTTCAAGTAATATTATATGTATATGTATTATTATTATTTTAAATTGTATTAGACCCGTATTACTAAAAGTGAGTCAGTAAAAAGAATTACTAATAAGTAGGGACTTACTTTCACTACAATCGACCCATTGCACTTTTGTCTCCTTCTGTTTTTGCATTCCCAAATTTCAGATGCATTTTTGTACTTTCTTTTGAAATAGTATTGATGCCCAGCTCTAATAATACATTTTCCATCATTTATAAATTCAAGGCCAGTTTGCCCACTAGAACTTCCTGCTACAGAGTCTTCTGCCATTTTTGTAAAGCTGAAAAACACAAAAAATATCTTATTAAAAAAAATCTACACAAATCATCAGCATCCATGAAAAATAAATACGAAAATACTTACAATAAACTAAATACCACTCACCACCACTCCACAAATGCAAATGTCCGTCTATTTTGTAAACAAACAGAATGAAACAAAAAATGTCAGACAAGGACAACCGATAAGTCGCGGTGGGCGAGGCAGTGGTGAACCATAACCGGTTTAGTCATTTTTACTCCAACAGCATGTTTTAATCTCAGATTAAATAAAAAAATACTAACAAACAAATGAAGCCATGATGTTTGTACGTAAAGGACCTCAAAATAATAGACCTATTTTGACATTTGTGTTCGCGGCGTAATTAGTGATGTAACCATACGACTCGTAGCTAATTTTATGAGCTTATAATTACAAGTATTTATTTACTTTTTCGAAGCCGGGATAAAATGATATAGATTTTTTTTTAAACTTAAATCCTTCCGATATTTTTATTACTTTCGAATGCATTTCAACGCATTTTTTTATTATTTAATAAGTATTTGATTTATTCAAAGATAAAAAATAATAATATGACAATAATACAAGTACATATCACAAGACTTAATAACTAGACTTAATAAATTAACATAAAACTATAACTCTCATAAAGCGTTTCTGAACGCATTCTTTCACAATCTGTGGTTACGTTACGTTTCGATACTAGTAATATAAGTATTTACGATTTCTTTTAATAATTATTATTTAAATTATCCCTTTAGTAATAGTGTTCTCGTACATTATTCTTCGTTTTTTGTTATTTAATAGTTATCAACAGTGATAATGTATCAATTTCTGGGCAAACATCTAAATATATTTTTAAATCATTTAATGTTTGCAACGGATGGATCGGAACGTAAATGGAATACAAATAGCAAATGTCACAGCTATGTCAGACTAAATTGAATAAATACAGCAAAACTATATAATGTATTTATTTAAATCCAGGAAGATTTAATATGTGACAGTTTTTTACAAAAGTAGAACCTTAATACACTGTTTAAATAACCATTTTGATGTATTTAGATTTACGTTTGCTTGTCTCAGACTTGTCAAATCCTAACTTCAGTGGTTACATTTATTTTTTTTACAAACAAATGTAAAAATACATGTTAACCTTCATACACAAATCCTGAGGTGCCAACCCTAGTGGGGCAGAATCCACAAAGTGTTTATGCTAGTGTTATCCGCCCCATCAAATCAGAATAGTGGGGCATATTCCACTGCAAAATTTTAGGCAGTCCACTTTGCCACACCAGGGTGGCGGGCTTGGTGGGGCAAAGTGGAATTACTCGTTTAAAGGAAGATGTAGTGACAAAAATTGAAAAAAGTATGCTTAGATGGTTTGGTCATGTTGAGAGGATGAATGAACAAAAGGTATTTACAAGGCAGATGTGAGTGGAAATGCCAGGAGGGGATGCCCCAGAAAGACTTAAAGTGACCTCATTAATGATGTTTGTCAAAAAGGTCAGGTGCGTAGTACTGGCAACCGGCGTGGGTGTATGATCAAACTTAAATGTATGAACGTAAACAAAGCAGAAGGAGCATGTAAGGAGTGTGGCATTCTATAGTTTCTGCCTACCCCATGGGAAGAAGGCGTGAGTTTATGTATGTGTGTGTATGTGTATAATTTGGAAAACAAGTGGATAAATCCATTTCCAGATTCTGTGAAATAAGAACCTATTTTTTTTTAACTATCAAGAAAGAGTTCAGTTATTAGAGTTCAACTATCAGTTGGAAACATTGCAAGACCGTTCCAACCCATTCCAAATGGCTGAAAAAAGATTTTTGTACTTACTCCCTAGATTGGGACAGACGAACAAGATGACCTTGATAGGGCTTTCCTATGGCGACGAGAATACCAGAGACTTTACTGAACGATAAACCGGATTTATAGAGAAAGCTCAATCAGGAGGAGGCTCAGTAGGTGCTCAGGTTTGAACAGACCAGCAGGACTAAAGCCACGTTGTGATAGCTACACACAAATAACGAGACATTTTTCTAGAAAACAATATATTTTTATAAATAATAAAGATACATTTTTGTTTATTCATTAAGTTTTTGTATCCTATATTCTTCCTATAAAGACATGGGTGCCATTCTTTTCTCATGCCGGAGGATTTCATCGGACAAACTTAGCTTGTTGTTTCATAACTGTGTGGATTGTTTCATAACCTTGGATGTGTCAAAGGACACATGTATACCAAGCAAGACAGAACATGTCATAAAAAATTCTGAATGTCCTAATACATAGTGGCAGATTGTAAGAAAAAGGTGACATAAAGAAATTGTCCAACATGAAAGGTATTTATCTCTGATTTTATATCTACTTACTAGAACTGTCTTACTTAATGTAAACTGACCAAATAAAGTTAAAGCAGTAGCTGATAATAGCTACGTATTTTCATGTCCTTTAAGAGCTTGTTCACACAAATATACCATTTAGAAATATATGTAGGTACTAATGTATATTTTATATTACTTCCTATTGCTTTTGCACCAGGCTTTCAGTGTTTTTTAATAACAAATTATACTTGTTTACAGGTACGAGTTTGACTGCTGCTATGAAAGCCACACCAAGCACCAATACTATTTAACTTCGCAAAGACAGCGAGGGAGGAGACCATTCTATGTGAAAAAGATGAGGAATGAGGGTGGCATGAGAAAAGAATGGCACCCATGCCTTTAGAGGAAGAATATAGGAAACAAAAACTTAATGAATAAACAAAAATGTAGCTTTATTATTTATAAAAATATATTGTTTTCTAGAAAAATTTCTCGTTATTTGTGTGTAACTACCACAATGTGACTTTAGTCCTGCTGTTCTGTTGAGCTGGCGTCATAATATGGGTACATGGGATAACACATTGGATAATCACTATCTCCGATGAGCTTTTTCACTAACTCATTCCATTCAAACTTGAGTGCCTACTGAGCCTCCTCCTGATTGAGCTTTCTCTATAAATCCGGTTTATCGTTCAGTAAAATCTCTGGTATTCTCGTCGCCATAGGAAAGCCCTATCAAGGACATCTTGTTAGTCTGTCCCAATCTAGGGAGTAAGTACCAAAATCTTTTTTCAGCCATTTGGAATGGGTTGGAACGGTCTTGCAATGTTTCCAACTGATAGTTGAACTCTAAGAACTGAACTCTTTCTTGATACTTAGTTAAAAAAAGATAGTTTCTTATTTCACAGAATCTGGAAATGGATTTATCCACTTGTTTTCCAAATTATACACATACACACACATACATAAACTCACGCCTTCTTCCCATGGGGTAGGCAGAAACTATAGAATGCCACACTCCTTACATGCTCCTTCTGCTTTGTTTACGTTCATACATTTAAGTTTGATCATACACCCACGCCGGTTGCCAGTACTACGCACCTGACCTTTTTGACAAACATCATTAATGAGGTCACTTTAAGTCTTTCTGGGGCGTCCCCTCCTGGCATTTCCACTCACATCTGCCTTGTAAATACCTTTTGTTCATTCATCCTCTCAACATGACCAAACCATCTAAGCATACTTTTTCAATTTTTGTCACTACATCTTCCTTTAAACCGCATCGTTGCCTTACCACATTTTTTTTTCAGCCTATCATTTATAGTCACACCACACATGCTTCTCAAGGAAAGCATTTCCACAGCATTTACTCTACTTTCATGCTTTTTCCAAATTATAACTAAGTCATTAGATGTTCAGTACAAAAATACCTCTAAGTTATCACGAATGAATTTCTAATATCAATAATTTGATTATTTCTTTTTGCCGCATCGACAACAGCTGCAATCACATAAGCGTCCTTACTGATCTAAGATTTTCCAAACCCACAAGCATCCAAACTTTCAAGAAATCTAAGAGAAATGTGGTTTGTAAATTTTAGTTCATGACAACTAATTTTATTCCACACCTTTTTAATCGCGATTAATCTGATTTAGTTTGAAAATTACAATTTTAGGTGAAAAACGTCAAATTCAGAATAGCTTAAAGCCATTTTCACTAAATTGAGTAGCTAAAATGACATTAGTGCTGTCAAACTATAATATAGTTCATTTAAGTCACTTTAGTTAATTTCAGAATGGAAAACGTCGTTTGACAGGAATAAACGAAATTTTGGTGATTTTTGGTCTAGTTTAGAGAAATTTGTGACAAGAGAATCAGCACCATTCTCAATTTTAATTATATCTTTTAACCATAACACTTTTTCATTACCTTTTGTAAATATAGAATTATTTAAAAAAAAAATTGCAAAGTTAGCTTTATAGCTATAGTATGGTACAGAGCCTTCGTTCCAGTAAATACCCCTGTTTTTTTCAATCCAAGCTACTTGTAACAGTTCTTTTTTCGTCAAGTCATAAAATGGTCGTGGTGGTTTTATCAACATTTCTTGTATGCGTCCTTCATACATCATTGCTATTTCTTTTGGAATAAATTCGTTTTCTTCATTCTTAAACCCTTGGACATCCACGATCACATTCATGATAATTTTCTCACAATATTACTCAAAGGTTTGTATTCGAAAAGTCGATCGTTTATTATTAAACAATACGCGGATGTATTATCTGGAATATCTTCGGAACATTCAATTTCTAACCGCACATCGACCGGTCCAGTTTTGAGCGATTCGTTTTGTCTTGAGCAATCAATCACAAAAAGTGGAGCAATTTCTTTAAATTGATTTAAGCTAAGCAACGGATCTATACCCAAGTTGTAATACGACTGACGAAAATTAGCATACATTTCGTATAATAGGTATACTGTATTTATTTTCATCAAATTTCAGATTAAGTGAGTCATATGGATAATATTGCGAATTTAAAAATAATTTAATATTGCATATATTACAATGATCGAATATGGAAGAACTTTTAGTTTTATTATTTTTTCGGTTAGTTTGTAAACCAAATATAACAAACCTTGGTTTCTCTAATTGTGAAGTTGTCTTCACCGACCATGAATGCTTTGTAGTTCTTGGTAACAGCGGATATTCATACAAATCCCAATTTCTAAATGCTAACTGTATGGATCGATATCTCTCCAAACTTTTAAGCAATGATAATTTGTTACGATCAGAAACTTTGATATGTGGCACGCGCCATTGTATTTTTTGTATATCCATTTCTAGGCCATCATTTTTCTCCATAAGCACAGTTTAATGCGGAACTATTTCTTTGTAAAATTAGTTCATGTTTGCAATTAATTATTATTTTGTTATAATCTTCTGCAAATCCCAGTATTCTATTCAAAGGCACAATAACGCAAAAATGTCCCTTTCCTATTTTTGTACCATTTAAGTTCCATCCCCAAATTGCTGCACCTTTGCTTTCACCTTCATTCATGGAAGCATATGATTTTAAAGTTGTTGTGATACCAGCATTTTTAATGCGATCGATTTCAACACCATTTATTTCGTACCTAATATCTTGAAACAAATATAAGATTGGGTTGTTTATGAAATCAATATCTTTTTTTATTATTTTCCCTGCTGGATCTTTAGTAGATACACTTGCATATCCTTCTATAAAAATGGAACTGTTGCAGGGCAATACATACAAATCTTGATGATGAATGGGTATTCTGATTTCATCATTTTCTTTAAAACTAGTATTATACGGATTGTAGCTATGGATCTCATAACTTTCAATAGAGTTGTCATGTTGCACTAAATCTGTGATTTGAAGCATGTTGCTATTATTTTAATTTTAATCCAATATGTCTGAGAAATCTTTTATTCTCTTTAGTAATTAAATAATAATTAAAAAAAAAAAAAATAAAAAAAAAAAAAATAATTTGTCTTTTAATGTTTATCGCGTTGACACGTCTGACTTCTTTGGAAACAGGAAGTGAAATATTACATATTCTTCTCACAATAGGCGTTTTATTAAAAACTAACATCTTGTTTCTATGTATAAACAAAAAAGGTAGTATTACTATTATTAAATGTAGCTCAATTATTCTTTACAATGTGAGTAGTGGTTAGGATCACAGGCAATCTAAGAATGTGTGTAGAGTATCAAGATATAAACTTTTATAACTCTTCCTAATTACGTTACAAGGACATCCATTATTAATAAAAAACATCCATTTTTATGTTATTTTATTGTCTTTCCAAAATGACATAAGAAATTTTAAACACAAGTGCCCACAATTATACAAATGATCACGCTGAACGTTTTCATAATTATACTGAATATTATTTCCAACATATTTCAGAAATTCTTTTGGAGGTTTTAAGTTACCATAACTGTCGAAATATTCTACGTATTCATTTATCTTGCCATAGGCTACCCAATGAGTACCAGAGTTTTTAGATGGAGAAGATTGATCACTCCACATTCTATCGGCAATACTTCATCCGGTAATTTATCTCTCATAAACACACCTCGAAAGAATGGAATCTTGTCCGAGTGTTTCATTATATCAATATTGGTTAAAGCTCTATTGGGTAGCCGAGATTTCAGTTTTTTTTCTCTGATATGTAAATCCCTAATCCATCCTTGTAATGGTTGAGATGTAATCCTCTTCCAATGAACAACGCCTCCATTTCCTTGTTGTGTCGTTCTGCTTCACACAATTGCTTCTTAGCTGTTTTATATGCGTTAATTGCTTTTGCAATACCGGCGGCACCTCCTGCTAAACTGCCAGCAGCAGATAATCCAGCAAATATTGGTACTAAAGGAAGAAATCCTCCAGTTTTTGGTACTGGTATAATCCTTGGTAATTTTATTGGTGTATCTGATGCAAATTCTTTAGCTGCTGCATATGCTAATTCCATCACTGCTTTCTTACATGATGGTTTTAATTTTCTTATGTGCTTTTTAGTATGGGTAACAATTTTTTTAAGAGTTTTCTTAAAACCAGCTCCCGTTTTTACTTTACTGATGTTTTTGTTCAATGCTGATGAAAGTGTTTTTTTGTTATCTGAAATAACTCGTGTTGTTTTCATTGCTATTTCAATATTGTTCTCCAAAGTAATAGAAATGTATTTAATAGGAACAAATACAAGTCTTTTTTGTTTTAAGAACAAATACGTAATGAATAGAAAAATATGCGTATTTGCTTAAATACACATTAGAACAAATTTTTGATTGGCCAACTTAAAATACATTTGTTTTATCTATCCAGCTATTCTCGCTAGTAGGAAGTCCGGGCCACTTCACATATACTTGATTCTCTTTTCTTTCAATACTTTTTCAACTAAGTACAAATCAGGGTGGCTGGTTTTTCGAAGTTCTTGAGCATAAAACGCTCCTAGTATTGGTCGACATCTTGCATCTTCTATCAAGTAAGTTAGCGGATTAGTTTCTTGTATTGTTTTTATCTTAAATATTTCTGTTGACCAATTGGGATAATAGCCTTTATCAAAACATCCTTTGTATTTACTTATTCTTACAAAATCACCAACACTAAACTTCCTACACTTGGTGTTTTTCTTACATGCAGCCATACGAATATATCTTTGCAGTATGTCTGTTTTATTGTCATGATTTATAGAAGCTGGAGGTTGTCCCACAGTTATATGAGTAGTGTTATTGTATTCATATACAATTTTGTTGAGCGATTGAGGCTTGAACAATTGAGGCTTTTTTAGTAGAATACGTTGAATAATGATTAATGTTGTACTTTGTAACAATATTTTTGAATTTATTATTATAAAACTCTTTTCCCAGATCAGTTTGCAAATTTCTTGGAACACGCCCTTTAAACAATAGACTTTCAAATGCTTTTGACACCTCTTGCTTATTTTTTTGTTTCAAAGGAACTGTCCAAGCATATTTGGAAAAAGTG
Organism: Atethmia centrago; assembly: GCA_905333075.3. Lineage (NCBI taxonomy): Eukaryota > Metazoa > Arthropoda > Insecta > Lepidoptera > Noctuidae > Atethmia > Atethmia centrago. The sequence goes on from HG995393.1 coordinate 15,379,646, forward strand.
TCTATGATTGCTAGTATATATTTGTAACCACCAATCACTTTTGAAATTGCTTGCATATCCATTAAATCTGCTTGCCAGAGATCATCGATATCTTTAAGTATGACCTGTCTTCTTGGAAAGTTAACTCTAGCACATTTATGAATTTCATTTATGACATCTACTTTGCTCATAATGCTTATTTAATTTTGCTGAAACTTCTTTCAACGCAATAATTTTTTCAAGTTTTCTTACTTTATCGTTTAAAATTAAAATCAGTTTATTCAGTTCTTCTATTTGCACGCAAACATTATCTTTAAGTTTTTCGATTTGCTCTTCACTAGTAGTTTTAAACAAAACACGTTCCACACTTATGTTACTTTCAGTTTTATTTGTACGAACAGAATTAATATTTTTATGTTCATTCATGTTGCATACAACTTTGATAACTGAGAACATTGCAAAGCGTTTAGTCTTTTATAATATCAGCTTCTTTTAACTCTTCTATTATTGATAGAATTTCATTGTCATGATTAGTATTACCAGCATTTGTTGAAGCAATTAGAAGTTTCAACCTTTCAATTAGTTCATTAGGGTCATCCCAGTAGACATATCAAATCAAATCAAATCAAATTAAATCAAATCAAATCAAAAACGTTTATTTGCTAGAAAATACATACAAATTCAAGGAAAGATCTTATGTCCTAAAAGTCTTTGTATTCTGCCTGCAAGCAAGCGTGCAAATTATTTACTTACGTCTATTTATGTAATTATTATCATGCAATTAATATTATTACAATTATTCTAAACTCAATTATTCATTTTCATTCAATAGTACATACCTAACATTAATTTTTAAATTCCATAAATTCCTTAATGCTATAGAAACAACTCTCTTGTAGCCAAACGGTCAATTTTTTTTTAAAATAGATTACCCTGCAACAATTTTAAACCATTTGGAATGTTATTATAAATCTGTATACACATATTAAACACATTTTTTTTATAAATATCTTTATGACTTGGTGGTTGATACAATAAGTTGTGAAACTTAGCCCTTTTTTGTCTTGGTAGAACCTCACTACGTTGCTTAAAGTAATGCGAGTGATTCTTGGTAAAAACGCAGATATCTCTTATATACATGCAGGGTAGTGGAAGAATGTTACATTTTTTAAAGAGAGGTTTACAACTATCTACGAACCATGCTTTGTTTATAACCCGAATGCAACGTTTTTGAAGTTTGAAAACTCTGTCAGAATCGGTCGAATTGCCCCACATTATAAGTCCATAGCTTAGGACAGATGACACATAGCCGTGATAAGCCGAAAGAGCAGCTTCTACAGATACATTTTGCCTTAACTTTTTCAACGCAAACACAAACTTATCAATTTTCTGACAAATATGTTCCACATGGCATTTCCAATTTAGATGTTTATCTACAATAAGTCCTAAAAATTTTAATTCATCCAATTGATGTACTTTTTCATCTTTGTAATTAATGTCCAAAGGTAATTGTTTGGTATTATAGGAGTTAAATTGTATTGATTTCGTCTTACTAATGTTTAAATTCAAATTATTACTCTCCATCCAACTTATTACATCTGATAGGGTCTTTTCGGTGACTGATTTGTAATCTTTTTTGTCGTGACATTTTATAATAACTGTAGTATCATCTGCAAAAAGGATACATTTCTGCAAAATGGCCTCCGGAAGATCATTTATATATAGCAAAAAAAGTAAAGGACCGAGAATGCTACCCTGAGGCACACCACACTTATTTATTATTGCTATTGAAGTAAAAATCTCTTTGGTATAAATTTTGTAATTATTCTTTACAAGTTTGGATATCTCGGTACACTGTTTCCTGTTTCTTAGATAGCTAGCTAACCATTCATGAGCTATTCCTCTTATGCCGTAGAAGTCCAATTTGTTTAAGAGCTTCGTATGATTCACAAAATCAAAGGCCTTGCTCATATCTAAGAAGAGACACACCGGTGGATTGCCATTATTTATGCTTTCTGTTACAAGTTTAATCAAGTTAAAGATTGCAAGAGCAGTTGAACTACCCTTACGGAAACCAAATTGCTCTTTGCATAATATTTTATGTGTATAGAGAAAATTATTTAACCTGATAAGCATTGCCTTTTCAAAAATTTTAGACATAATAGGTACTATGGTGATAGGACGATAGTTATTAGGGTCTGACTTAATTCCCGTTTTAAAAAGTGGTTTCACGATAGACATTTTTAACTGCTCAGGAAATAGACCTTCCGAGAAAGATAAATTTATTATATGCGCTATTGGATGACATATCCAGGTAGCACATGCTTTCAGAACTTGCGTGGCAATGCCGTCATATCCACTAGTCTTGCTATTATTTAGGGACATAATGATTTTATATACTTCTATCGCGTCTACAGGGTTCAAGAAAATAGTATTAAAATTTTTGTTATTTTGATTTAGCTTAACATTATTAATTGGCTGATTGGATGTCAAATTAATAAAATAGTTATTAAATAAATTACAGATGTCCAATGGATTGTTATATGTCACATTATTTAAATTTAATTCGTCAATGTCATTTTTAAATAGGTCATTAGTACTTATAGTTGAGGAAATAGCATTCCAAGTAGCTTTACATTTATTTTTATGCTTTTGTATTCGCCTTGTCATCACAATTTTATGTGCTTTCTGTGCACATCGTTTAAACACACGAGAATAAAGTTTATAGTTTTTCTCATTGTGTTTTTTATTAGTTTTACTACTTATGAATTTTTGATATAGCCGACGTTTCGTTTGACTAGACTTTTTAATGCCTTTCGTTATCCAGTTTTGTGTGACTGGTTTATTATTAACTTTAACCTTAATTACCGGAAAGCACAGATCGTAAAATAAAGTAAATGTTCCATAAAATGAATTAAAAGCTTCTGATACAGTGTCAGAGTTAAATGTTTCCAAAAATGAAAGAGACGACATACATTCGCAAAATTTAACGAGATTATCCGAACAGTAGTCACGCTTCCATTCAGACCAATAAGATATTGTTTTGTGGTTTTTCGCTTTTATAGTAATCGTTTGTGCTGTTTCGTGATCTGACAGGCCGAGGTGATGAATTTCTGCCTGAACATTCTTAACGTTACTGGCGATTTGATCAATGCAAGAGTTCGCCCGTGTTGGTGATTTTATGTGAGCTTCAAAATTATAGTTATGAAGTATGCTTAAAAGTTCCTTCGCTGCAAAGCTATGTTTTAAAATGTCGATATTCCAATCACCACAAAATATTATTTTCTTTCTTTTGTATTGGTCTGTCAAGTAATTTAACAAAATGTCAAGTTTATGAAGAAAGATACTCATTTGTGCCTTTCTCTGATCAGGTATTCTATAAACATTAACAACTATCAGGCTCAAACCAATAATCTCTACGCCACAGCATTCAAAATAAAATTTCGTAGCTAGATTTGAAGGAATACTCATTGGTTTGGTGTTAAACATCCTATTAGTCAAAATACACGTTCCCCCTCTACATTTATCTCGACTAAATACTGCAGCTAATTTAAAATTATCAAGTTTAATGTTAGCTTCCGAGCCTTGTTTAACAAAAGTTTCACTAAAACATAGTATATCAGCCTCCTTATTGTTTTCTAATAATTCAGATAAAGCTACTTCTAACATGGCTAGTTTGTTGCAGATACCGGCTATATTTTGGTGTAAGATTCGCACGTCACCATGTCGGCCATCTGGTTTTAAGTTGTCAGTATTTATTGAAGTTTTATGAATGGGGGAGTTAGGAACGAAAAAATGTATTGCTCTTCTTACTAGTGTCATGAAGTGAGTTTTGATCAATTAAACCTAATTTTGAGGAACTTTTTTCGTATTGCATAAAATCAATTTCTATATTAAGCTTAAAGGTTATTAAATCTATCTCTGAGAGCTTCTTTTCGTAATTGACATCCAACTCATTAACTTCAACAAACTTACAATTTTTAAAGTTTTTGGTAAACAATCTTAGTTCATGATTAAGTTTTTTAACATTAAGATATCTATTTTGTGAAACATTCAACAACAATATTGTACAATTGCTTAAACTACACAGTGTACTACATAGATTGGTTAACAACATGTAGGGATTTGTATCATGTTTACCAACTGACAGTATGATGATATCGTTGTCAGATAGGGTGCTTGATAGAACATCCGAATTTCGTAGGATCTCGCTCGATGAAGCATAAGGTTGGACTTTACCCTCGATGTTGTACTTGTCATTCCATTTACCAGTCTTAGTGTGCATTAGATTTGCTGATAGACCTCTTACTTTTTCGTCTCCAATTATGTAGATATTTCTTTTTGAATTACGTTTTAATTGGCTTGCGCGTTTGACGTTTACATGACGTTGTTTATTTGAGCAGTTCACTGATATCCTTTCAGTCATATCATTGTTAATTTCCTGGATTGCATTGTCTTCTTTAGCTTGTGAACATTGTGCGTTAGGACTAATTATTTGCTCTGAGAAGTCTAATTTAGTTTGTATGGAATCTTTAGTCCTTTTCTTCTGTGATGTTCTTTTGGGCGTTGATTTACAAATATCTTTAAGTTGATTAATTTGAGTGCCATACATAGACATTTGTTTTTTAAGAGAGCAGTTTTCTGATAAAAGGTTAGCTATTTCATTTTCAGCAATTTCTAAGTTTTTCGTCAGTGCAGATACTTTATTTTCTAATTCTTCTATTAAATAAAAGTGGTTGGATCTAAGATTTGGACAGCTTCTAAATAGTTGTGGATTTCTTTTCAAAGTATGAGACAAAATATCGATATCTTCATCTAGCGGCAGAGATTCGAAGGAGTTTTCCGTAGATATATTTGCCTCGAATTTATCATAGTTGTTTGCATGTTCTACAAGTACTGGGGTGGCCGGTATTTGAGAAATATTCTCATTTAATACAAAATTTTGCTTGGGAATCATCTGCTGGTGAGAAGAAGAAGGTTTACTTGATCCGTTATGCTTTCTTCTAAGTGTTATGTTAGATGTAGCTGCATCACCATTTGTGTCTGTTTTGTTTTTTATACAAATAGTGCATTTCCACTTTTTTCTTTCCTCGATGTCCTTTAAGCGATAAGTGGATTCTGGATATCCCACACAGTCAAATTCATAATCGGTATTACTGTTATATTTTTTTAATTTAGGCAAAAAACCACCGCTATTTGTTTGCATTATCTGTCCTTCATCTTGAACATAACTATTTTGCGGTTAAAACAAAGGTTTAATAATTTGACGATATTTTAAACTTTTATCACCTTTTATTTGACCATTAGGATGAAAGTCTCGTTTGTGCGCGTGTGTAATATGAAGCATATCTTTATAGACAACTTTATCTAATTCAGTGACCAAATTAAGGTTAGGTTTACTGCGTACCAAAAGTTCCTTCAGGCCTGGTGTTAATTCATATGGCCTTTTATCAATAGTGACTATATTTGTTTTGGGTGAATTACAGGTCTTATTTGCAAGAGAAAATGTAACCTTGCTGTTCCCCATCATCAACTTTTTATTTTCACTACGTATCCCAAATGGGACATTCATATTATCATAGATTTCCATCATATCTTCTTTATTTAGTGAAATCAGGGTATCATTAGAATCTTTAAACGGATTTCTTGACAGAACGTCTTTACAACACTCTGAATCTTCATTTGAATCTGTTTTTATACATCCTTTAAAACTTTCATAATCTGGAACGTAATCTGAGCTAAATTTTCCAAGCAAGTTACTCTCATCTTTTGAAATGTCAAATATTGGTTTAATTATATCATTAGCTTTAATTAATGTTTGCAGTGGATCTGTTATTGGTTTGAAGACCTTTTTAAATTTTAAATGAGCTATATCTTCTTCATTTTGCATTGTTTTAATCGTCTTGTTTGAAGATTATTAAAAGATTTACATTATCTCGTATAAGTTGTTTAGGTATTTTGGAATAGGTTTGTGATAAGTAAAAACAATCTAACTGTTTATGCCTCCCCATTGCAAAATAATTACGAATATTGATTTGATTTTCGCATGCTACGTCATCAAAAATCATTACTGCATTAGTTAAAGCATCATTTGGATGTACGACTTCTTTATTATCATTGAAAACAAAGAAGTTAGCACCTGGTATGTAGCTCATAACTTGTTTTAAAAAACAATATTTTGGCTGGAAAGCCGTCTTTGAGTATAAGTAAATATGCTTAAACTTGAGACCATTTTCATGTAATATTAAATTAAGCATTATGTTAGTTTTCCCACAGTTAGATGGACCACATATTATACATCTAATGGTATCTGGTAAGAGTGCACTATGTTTTACTTTACGTGATTGATTTTCTAATTTTATATTATTAACTTCTAAAGTCTGTGGTTGCTTGACGAACTTCATTGTGAAATGTAAGATAAATCTAAATGACCTGCGTATATATAGGGATCAATAAATAAAATAAATTTCCTTGTCATTACATAAAGGTACCTTTATTATTAAATTTAATCATACTTAATGTTATAAAATAATAGCTTGAAGTTAACTTAGGGTTTAGCTTTTAAAAGCTATAAACTAAAATACAACGTTATAGTGACCCCAAGGCAATGTTTCGATCTGATTCGAGAGTACATATCTTTTATCATCATTTCTATTCATGACCAGTTTATTTATTTGTTGTGAATATAATACATGTTAGATTGGCTTAATCATATTCATCTTACACGATCGACTTTCATCATCAAATAATGATTTATTGTAATGCGATATCTCTAACCTTCTAGTGACAGAGTTTGAAATACCTTTTGCTTTTTTTATTTCAGTTTTAGAAGCCGATAAACAGTAAAGTTTTGCTCTTAAACCAGTAAATTCACTGATCACGTCTCCACCGAGTTCATCTTTAAATAGGCCAGGTACTTTTGCATTTACCTGAGGTATTAAATATGGGTTATCTAAATCAAAATTACTTGTATCAAATTCCTTTAAATTATTTTTTTTAACACGGTAAATATCTTCAGTATGAAATAAATAAAGAAGACTGTCGGTGTCTGTGTAACATAGCCTTACATTATTCATATATTTATTTTTTATATTATAATGATATTGATAAAGATGTAACTTAGCATATTCTAAAACAGTAAAACCTATGTAGATTGGTCTGTCTAAAACAATTCTCTCGGGTTTTAGTTGCACAGCTACAAAGTTTTCCGAAAATATAGAAACACATTTTAAATTAGGTTTACAAATTAGTTTCTCAGCACAGAGTTGCTTATTTGTCACATTTTCTATGTCCATCCATTTTGTAACTAGTTTAATATCTAGCTGTTTACGTTTGTTTTCTATCGTTTTACCAAAAATAGAATTATTCAAAAGCTTAAAAAAGTCTTTCTCAAATACAGTTGCGGATGCTTGACGCAGGGTAGTGTTCAAATCAATATATTTTTTTAAATATTCTTCTTGTCTGAAAGTAAGAATTCGATGAATTTTTCTTAGAACTAACCCGTACTTCAAACACTCCTTTAAGTGAATATAATTAATTACATAGTTAAATATATTTAAAGGCAAATCACTATGAAAATCATGTACTGATTCAGGATATTCAAGATCTACCTCTAAAATGAAGCCATATTCGCTATCATCAGATACACTCATTATATCAAAACAGTTAATTTCCTTCTAAATAAAAAATCTAAATTCTGAAATTGGGATTTTTTTTTGTCATTGCATATCCGTACAAATTGTTACAATCGAGATAAATCAAATAACTAAACGGTTCTAGATCGTTGTATTCTGATAAATAAGGATTATTTGCTTTTGCATGACGTAGTGAGCACTGAGCCAGACCACCACGTATACCCTTTTCCAACATTTGATATATTTCTAAGTCATCAATTAAGTCTAGCTCAACACGCGTATACAACAACATAGCATCCCAGCTTAAACTAGGTGCCGTTACATAGTACACAGGGTCTAACTTATAACATTTTAAGCTTATATTACGAAAATTTTCAAATACCTATATCACACAGTAATAAAACATCACATTTTAAATATAAATCAGTATACTCGCCAATACTATTGATATTAAATGCATTCGACACAGTTTTCGCATGTTCATATTCGTTTTCGCTAATATGTTCCATTTTCAAAGAGTTATAGAAATATTTTTTTGAGGCAGTGATGTTTCTTCGTACTTGTCCCAAGTGCTAATATAATCATAAGGATAAATACCTTTATTTTGTAGTAAGTATATGTTTTCATTATTAAATTCTGCAGATAAATGAATAAAGTCGCGATCTGATAAACTTTTACTAAGTGCATCTAAACTAGAGCTTAAAAATTGGAACGAATCTATGAATTTTATTTGAATAGGACGGTTTCCATTCTCATTATCTATATATTTGGTAATAGTTAAATACTTTTCTTTAGTTTTAGATATAATTTTAATGTGACCTTTATGTCTCACTAATTCTTGTATAAATAGATGAGAGTCGTAATTCGACAAATTATGAAACAGTACCTACTGGTATGAATGGACATACTCTTAGCATCAAGTTACATTGAACATGTGCAGGTCCTCTATACTTTCCTGTTATATGATCGTGGTCACATACCTTATCATGAAATAATAACTGATCACAAATATGACAGATACTAGCATTGTTATAACTGGTTTGCTCTTTTTTTGTTAAAGGTATCATTGATTTGTTTATCGATAATATTTCATTTATTTTCTTCACATCTTCTATTAATCTAGTAACAAATACTTCAACACAGTTAGGACCTCTATATGTAACATATTTATTTTGGCTAGGATCGTGTGAACAACATATATAGTATCCAAAACATGAGGGCTGGCGTTTTTTGTAATTGTGTGTTTTTTCAGATTTTTTTTCGGAACAACTAAGCAATAAGCTTTCAAAGTCTGCATAAATGACATAATTAATTTTTTGCTTTCTTTCAAAATTCTTAAAACCGAGTTTAATCGTGTCGCGTCGTTTAGTTTAGTCGTGTTTCAGGCAAAATTGATAAAACTTTTGAACAGATATGAGATTTATACTTATTTTCACTGCTATAGAATTGTAAACATGATTCACACAGTAAAAAATTACCTTTGTGACATGTCACTTGCCGTCTTACTAACCGTAGCAGATTTTTTATAAGACAATGGTGCCGATTCCCTTGTTCACAAACTTTACTAAATTTAAGTTCAGTGCATCTTTTTCTTTCTATTTCATTAAGAAAAGGACAGAAGATAAATTTTAGTTTAGTCCTGTCAAATTAATCAGCACTTGACGTAAATTGACGTAATTTTAGTAGGCAAGTTTTTAATCACGTCTAAACTTATATGGAGTAGTGACAGGCGCTTAGGTATTAATTTGACAGGACTAAACTAAAATTTATCTTCCGTCCTCTTCTTAATGAAATAGAAAGAAAAAGATGCATTGAACTTAAATTTAGTTTAGTTTGTGAACAAGGGAATCGGCGCCAGTAATGACTTAGTCCTTTTCTTTCTAAATTAACATGTACAGATTTTCTATTATTTGTTAAATACAGAGGGCCAGTCACAATTTCGCTCTTATTATCTACTCCATAAATATTAATACTTATGTTGTTGTTTATTTCAAATAATTTTATGTCTTGGTATGAGACAGGAAAAGACATTCCATCGATTTTTAATACAGAGCTGTAATGTGGGTACGAATTAGTCCTGCAGACGTTCTTCTTAACAGGATACAAAGCAGCCACCACACTCCATAAAAAGCAATGATTGTCATTATTTTGTATATTAATACAACTTTTAGAATTCTTAATTTTTGTAGGCAAATCTAAATAATTGCCGCCTCTCATTGGACAATATTTATTCACATTGATTTCAAGATGACTAACTGAATGATAAGACCATCCAGAGTCTTTGTGTTCGAATTCTGACATTTTACATTTTAAAAGTTCGGTTACTTTCGAGTACAAGTCATTAATATCTGTGTTATTACAAATAATTTCATATTTCGTATTGAATGACTTAAGTTGTTGTTCACTCGTTTTTGGTAAGACAAAGTGGGCAAACAATTCGAAATTAATCTTAATACTTACAAGTATTTTTCATTAAAGATCTATGTATAAGTTTCAGGATATCATTTTTATTCTGACACAGGAATGCCTCCGGTGCACAGTGGAACGAATGTATGGGAGCGGTTGGACGTAGACATGTCCGAAAAAAAAGAGTAAAATTATGCCAAACTAATGATGCCATCTTATTCGATTACTTAATGCCTTCATAACTTGTGGTGATGAATTTCTTCATAACTCCCATATTTCGGGAGTAATTTGAGAAAATGTGAAATTTTACTATGAAAATGAGTGTATCGAGCTCTCTCCCTCCTGATTCCGGGCTTGTTTCAAGTAGAGGTCTCTAATATCATAATGCTAATACTAAGAGCTATATTTAATACTAAGACACATAGTGCGCCAAATGTGCACTTTCTGGGATAAAGAGTGATGTTTATTTTATAACACAATTTTTTTATTTTTTGTTTATTTTGTTGATTAAAACCGTTTTTCTAAAGGTTTACCTTATTACAATAACATTTCTGAGCAGCCAATTAGAGAAGATATAAGCTAATTAGGATATATAATTAGGGACTTAAGGTTTACATATAAAACTGATGCACTAATGATTACTGATAAGAACATTGCTATTATTTAATTACTAAATGGCTCTTAATACACTAATTTAGCATGCATCATTTACTAATTATCACAATAACTAATTACCTTGCAATATTTAACAAAGGATACCTGGGATACCTGGATTTTATATAAATAGGTCACTATTAGTAACTTTAAAATCAGTGTTGATTTACACCTCGTTGTATCCAAGCTAATCTCGCAATGTATTTTCCAAATTTTAATACAAATCTTGATATTCACGTTGCTTTATGCGCACGCGCACATAAAGATTTACGCGACTTTAACTATTTGTTCAGTGTTTTAAAAGATAACAGTTGTGTTCAGTTATGTGAAAGTGCTGAAACAAGTTTAAAAGACTGGTGTCGTCGATTTTGCTACCGCATTTATGCAAAATGGACACAGTCTGGAAGAAGCACAGATAAGTTTCGGAAGAAACATGAGATTTGGCTACAGGCTGCAATTCAATGGCCGGAATTACAGAATGAAAATATGGAACCTTCTACAGAAAATATAAGTGACGTCATCGAGCCCATAATTTCTCCTGCTAAATCTGATGCTTCAACTTGTACACATCCTAGTCCTCGTAAATCTTTTGAGGACCTTAGTAACCGGCAAAAAAGAAGACGCACTGAAGATAGTCTTTCATGCAGCAGTAGCAGCGCTGAAATTATGTTTTCGGCCGAAAGGGCGCTTCAAAAGGCAGGACAAAGCGATACAGCTTATGTTATGAAATACTTGACGGAGAATCCAGAAGAGGCCTCAAAAATCAAAGCCTTCATTGAAGGTAAATCAATTCAGGTACGGGAAATATCCCCTTTGAAGGCATTGACTCTTTATGTATCGATGAACTTATCGAAATGGCGCTATAACACTCTTCGGGATTTCAACACTCAAGAAGGAGCTCTTCAATACCCGAGTTACTACATGTTGGTTAAAGAAAAAATTAAGTGCTATCCGGCCAAAGAAGATCTCACAGTTACAGAGAGCTCTGCAAAAATCAAATTACAAGCCTTGATGGATTTAACCTCAAGAAGACTTATTAGGTCGTTAGAAACCCCTGTTGATCCCAATCAACAGCTCGTATTGACCAGCAAATGGGGTTTTGACGGATCATCTAGCCAAAGCATTTATCATCAAAGGACGAGTGAAGATGAGCAAATCGATCTTGCTAGTAATTTTATGATTAGTCTTGTACCACTGCGGCTCGTCTCAAAAGGTGTAACAATTTGGGAAAACGAGCGACCATCTTCCACTTCATTTTGCCGGCCAATATTGTTTAAGTTTATAAAGGAAACCAAAGAAAATGTGCAGAGAGAGATGGCTGAAATCGAAGCAGAGATTGAAGCCTTAACTCCATCCACCATCACTGATGGAATTAGTGTCAAACACCAACTGCTGTTGACAATGATTGATGGTAAAATTCATTCCATTATATCCAATACAGCAGCTTCAGTGTGTGACATATGCAAGGCTTGTCCTAAAGAAATGAATAATTTAGAGTTAATCAAAGATAAACACGCAAACGAGGACATGTATAAATATAGCTTAAGCACCCTTCACGCTTGGATTCGCTCAATGGAATGCTTATTACACATTTCCTACAAATTAGACATAAAATCATGGCAAGTAAGGGGTGATATAGCAAAAAGGCAAGTTGATGACAGGAAGAAAAGAGTTCAAGAGGCTGTAAGAAGAGAAACGGGCTTACTTCTCGATGTTGTGAAACAAGGCAGTGGATCCACCAACAATGGCAACTCGGCAAGGAGATTTTTTGAAAACTACACTAAATCTGCTGAACTGACCGGAATAGATGCTATGCTTTTAAGAAAAATCTGTGTGATCTTGCAGTGTATTTCATCAGGAGAGAAGATCAACGTAACTAAATTCCGAGAGTTCTGCTTTGATACTGCTAAGCTTTACGTGGAGTTATACCCATGGTATTATATGCCTTCTTCACTTCATAAAATTTTAATGCATGGGCCAGACATAGTTCAGAACATGTCAATTGTGCCCATTGGTTTTCTATCCGAAGAGGCATCTGAGGCTAGAAATAAAGATTTTAGAAAATATAGAGAGGGGCATTCTCGAAAGCATAGCAGTATCTCATGCAATGAAGATATTATGCACAATCTTTTACTGTCTTCTGATCCACTTGTTACAAGTATCCGTCCAAAAGGAAATAAGTTTGTAAAAAAATCTTCTTTTAAGGAATTTTATGAGCTTACGGATTCTGAGAAAAGTGATATCGAATTTGTTAACATAAATGATTTAGCGGACATCGATTCTGAATTTGAATTAATTGATGATGATGATGATGACGAAGATAATTAAATGATGTTATTGTTTTAAAATGTGTAACTTAGTAAATTAGAGCTTACATCTTAATTATTTATTGTACTTTTAATGAAACTAGGTAATTTATTATCAACTTACTTAAAAGTCATACTCTCATCAGTTCTTGTGAATATTTTTGTTAATATATATTTCTGTATATATATAATATATTTATAGACCTCTTAATAAGTCTGTCTGCGGTTTAAAGTAAATACAAATGGGGAAAAAACGTTTTTTTTTTTAAATTTTCATTTCCTTTTATCCCAGAAAGTGCACATTTGGCGCACTATGTGTCTTAGTATTAAATATAGCTCTTAGTAATAGCATTACGATATTAGAGACCGCTACTTGAAACAAGCCCGGAATCAGGAGGGAGAGAGCTCGATACACTCATTTTCATAGTAAAATTTCACATTTTCTCAAATTACTCCCGAAATATGGGAGTTATGAAGAAATTCATCACCACAATTTATGAAGGCATTAAGTAATCGAATAAGATGGCATCATTAGTTTGTCATAATTTTACTCTTATTTTTCGGACATGTCTACGTCCAACCGCTCCCATACATTCGTTCCACTGTGCGGTGTGACGTATTCAACATCTAGTGCAGGATTTAAACGATATGTTATGATTCTGTTTTTGAAAGCACTTGCAATTATGTAGGGAGACTGGGTACGGTTGAAACAATTTTGCTTTGAACGCCCGTAGCACAGCCATTTTTAAACATAACAAACAACAAAACACTTAAAATGGGAGAATAGACTTTTGTCTTCAAGAAAATCTCAGAATTAGAGGCTTAACTGCCATATTTACTAGATAGGAAGAGTTTAATAAAATAATGTGCCACTGTTTCAACCGAACCCATATCAGGGGCGGTTGAAACAGTGATGGAGGTCAGTTGAAACATAGACAAATAAGTAATATAAAATCAGTTTCTTTATTCATAATCAACAAGAAATAGTTAAATTCTGTTATGGCACCATTTCTATCATTCTTAATAATTGTTTCCTGCCTGAATGAACATAAAAAGAGCTCTTCGCTCTGGTTTAAACTAACAACTTAACACTAATAAACAAAAATAATAAAAAAATTAAGCCAAGTCTTAGTAATTAAATTAAATGATATTATAAGATTTAAATTTTTATGCATCTCTTTTTTTTTTTGTATCGCAGAAGAGAAGAGTGGTTAATTCCGTATATCTCTGCAGCTTTTCGTAAAGAAGTCCCTTTTTTGACTTCTTCATACGCATTTTCGTAGTAAGCTATATCACACTCGCCTCTTGAAGTTCTTTTTATACGTTGTCTGGGCATCTACAACAAAAAAAGCAACGAATATCATTGTTTCAATCGTACCCACAAAAAATGCTTCATCCGTCCCCATACCCGTCAATCGCTAATAACACATTCATAGCGTCGAGACTAAACAACATAAACAAAAACGAATCACGGTTTTCGAACCTTCAAAATCTAACAATAAAGCAGAAAATCACTCAAAATGCAAATGCTAATATCAACAAAGTATTTTAAAAAAGAAAACAATAGAAAATACTTACTTTTTGTTGAAAAAATATAATAGGGTCCCCTAAAACTTACACAGCGCGCGAAGTGCAACGCGTCACTGTGATTCATGTCCGAACTCGCCGGCCGCGTCTTTATCCCCTTGTACCCCTCACCACACCGCTAATAGTTTACGAGTTATTAGCGTTGCTTCAACCGTACCCTGCTTCAACCGTACCCAGTCTCCCTAAATATTTTCAAATACGCTTTGCAATAAACTATTAGACTTGTGAATATTGGTTCTCAAATGGTATTTGAATTCATTAATCGGTAATTCAATGAGACATTGTCTACATTCAATAAATTCTGGATTATTTGGATATTGCATTCGGTGAGTAGACGGGGTTTGTACTGTAAATAAAACGAAAAGATAATATTATGGTTACATTTCTGTATATATTAAGATTTGTCACCCTTATGAATATTTTATGTATACGAATACCCGATAACTATAATTAAAGTAAATAGGTAAATGATTATTATAATGATTAACAACAAGTACCTAAGTAAGAACAAGTAAGTGAGTAAGTATTATGTATTGAGACATGGACTAAAAATAACTGCTGACATAATCTATGGGACAGTGCTTGAACTCTTTATGAGTTTCTTTTAAAAAGTCTTTTATATGTTTCCATGATGGCGTCCCATCATTAGTGCGATTTTTTACACTTACAATTGCGTGCCGCCATCGATTTATAGGCGCTACACGCTCTATCTCACTATGATCGTATATCTTTAGCTCTATATAAAATCTACCCTTTTTGTTTTCACTAGTTTGTTTACTTATACCATTGGCTACTCTACGGGTATAATACGAATGCATTGGTGGTATTTTTTTACCCAAGGTGCTTGCAACGGTCTCCTCTCGGTGCTCGTCCTCGTCGCTGTCGGTCCCGAATAGATCATGCGATGTGGGTCTCATGCTGGCGCTGATAGGATTGATCGTAGTCTTCTTCTTTTTCTTCTTCTTAATCTCGGTATTCAACGTTTCTCCCTCCGCCAACCTCTTGCCAGTCAGCGATGAAGATGACGCTTTTGAGTCTTGTGGTTGTTTCAACTGCTGCTGATGTTCGACTTCATCATCGGAAGAGAAAAGTTGGGTAGCTGTTTGTCTCGACCTGTAACAATAATTATATATTTATATATACAATAAAGAAAAACATTGTCAAAGGCACTGTTTAGTGCATGCATGGATTAAATTGCTATTGAGTGAACAGATTAAATGAACAATAAAAGGTAGACTAATTATTTGACTGAAATAGATAATCGATTGATTAGATAATTTGAGAGATTCTGAATAAATTAAATAAGTAAATACTTAGATGAAATTAGAAATTCAATTAAAAAAATAAACTACTTACATTTCAAAGCCTGTAGAGTTTTGCTTGGTCTACTTATGTACTTGATACTTCTGTACTTGATGCAGAAATTCAGGAGCACCGAGTCTTTCCAGTGGTGGTTTGGTAGCGAACCTTTGTCCCGACACGTTTATATAGGCGTAAAAACGCGTCACGCATATCCAAATATGTAAAATTGCATACATGCAAAAAAAAGTTCATCAGACGGATTGCAAACGCAGCATTTTTACATCGACAAAAATCTACAGACGAGTGTTATAACCGCAGCGTTTTAAACGCTTAATTCATTGAGTGTTAGCCGCTCTCGGGTGCCACTAGCAATATAGTATCAATTGTGTCTCATTAGCAATGCTTAAATAAAAAGTAAGTATTTATATAATGTAATTTAGGTATCGTGTAATTATGTGTTAGAGGGACAAACGCAGCGGTTAAAACGCTCGTCTGTAGATTGCAATGCATCTTTGTGCACGTGTCACAAATTCCTAGCCATATGGAGACAAGAGAAGCCGTAAGTTTCGGATTACTTTTCATACATAAAAATGAAATTAAATTGAACCTTAGTGACAAAAACAAATGGAGCAGTACCTATATTTTTGGTATCTTGGATTGGATAAACCAATCCAAGATACTAAAAATAACATTCAAGTTATTTTATCTGCTCTACGATGTCGGTAAGTAAAATATCTTATCAAAAAAGTATTTTAAATTATTAATAAAAACATTAAAATGTGTAATAAAAATGAATGTTAAATATTTTCACAGGGATATTTTCTAAGATAATTAATTTGTCTTCGTAAACTTGTAATGTAATTGTTATTTAATTAATATCTTTGTTTCAGATATCCAGCGATATTTTCCCAACGAATTCTTCATACTCACCAATTCCTGCTGAACAAACCCTACGTCAAAAAGTGGCCAACTATTTGGAGAGAGAAATACCATTTCAACCGTTTCAATTTGAGGAAACACCGCCTTGCAGCAATAGTAACAACAGTAACAATAATAAAAGACGTAGAAGTGATGTTGTATACTCATATATTCAGAAACCATCAACGGGTCATCGTAGTAAAATAATAAGAATACAAGTTTTTGACGCGGAAGATTTCACAAATTCGCCATGTGATTGTAGTGCCAATATATGTGTCCAGCATGTTGTTGGGAATGAATTTAATGATGATAGGTATTTATAAATGTGTTAAGGATATTTTAAGCAAATTGCATAAAAAATTGTGAATAAACTATGAATTATATTTCAGTTGTTTCATTTCTATCACTCCTGTTGATAAAATGTACGAGTCACCAGCAGGTACCGTATACGTATAGACACCTGACAGATAGTTACATTTAGCAAATAAAAAAAATCTTATAAGTACCTACTATGAATGTGTTCCTATACACCAAGAGTCAAATTATATTAAACTAAATCAAACAAAACTTCTTTATTATAGGGTACACTTACATTTTTATACACTTCTTATTGTTCATGTCTGTACTCAGTATGTAAACCTATTTATTTGTCATAGGTACGAGTAGGAATGTGGTTTAATCATAATACTACATGCTGAATTCTGATGTAAATTAACTATTAGAACTTTATAGCTATGAGGCACACGATGGGTAGAAAGAATGCGATCTGCCTCCTTTACGGGAACGAGAATGTGTTTGTTATGTAAACAATCACTCGTGCTTAGCAACTGAGTATGAATACGATTAATTAAATGTAGGTATTTGGTATTTTACTCAGAGGCCACATTAACCCATAATAAATACACATCACTGCATCATACATAGGTACCTAAATGTAAATTTTATCGTTTTATTTTTTACCTAATAGGTAACTCGGTAACCAGCATCAGAGAATAAAATCCCAATCGTAGAAGTCTCATTCCTAATACAGTTTTCTAAATAGACGATCTTGAACAGATGTCTCATTTCGATCTGAATGGAACATTCACTTTGAATAGAGGATTCTGAATCCAACCATCATTTTGAATAAAGGATTCTGAATATACAAATCTCATTTTGAATACAGGATTTTGAATGCAACACTTATTTTGAATAGAGGATTCTGCATGCAAGCCTTCATTTTGAATAGAGGATTCTGAATGCAACACTCGTTTTGAATAGAGTATTGGGGTGCCTGGATCTTTTGATCCAGGTACCCCAATACTCTCCTACTAGTACTGAACTCGTAGTGCGCTGAACGAACGTTCCGTATAACGAGCCCACAGGCTGCAAGTGTAAAACGACGTACAGTGCGCTCTAAAGAGAGTTATTTTAACATTCGCAGCACAAAGCTTGAACTTGTGAGCTATCATATTGCCTCTGATCGACAGCGCCCTACGCTCTCTATCCATGTCCTCGTCATCTCGTAGGTGTTCCGTGACCATGTGCCCAAGATAATTAAAGCGGGTGACAACCTTCATCGGTATTCCGTTTAGAGTAACGGGAGGAACCTGCTCCATAACTGACTTGGTACCCGCCTTAAATATCATGAGCTCACTTTTTAAAACATTATATTTGAAGCCATGTCTTCGACATGAAACTCGAGCGAGTGTATGAAATCTCGTGAACCCCACGTTCAGCCTCATGAAAACATTGCAGAGAAAAGCATTGAATCTCCAGTTTCTTCACCGCTTACTCCAAGGCTCAAGCAGAGCACCAACATCGATGCCCCCTCGTCTCCTCTGCGTCCAATGTCACCAGAGACAACAAACTTATTCAATATTTTAACGGAAGAGTTTGAAAATGACTGCAGACCTCCCAAAAATACATTCAGTGTTGATGAAAACCGTCCAACAGTCTCATCAGCACCTCCCAAAAATACATTCAGTGTTGATGAAAACCGTCCAACAGTTTCATCAGCACCTTCCAAAAGTACTGAAATCATGTTAAATAGTGACGACTCAGTACAGGATCCGGACTTTGTTATAACGAGATTGGTGGCAGTGATACTAGTTCAGGATTGTCAGAATCATTGATTACCACAATAGCAGAAAACCTGTATGAATCGCCTACTGATGCTGCCCAAACCCCGCTAGTGAACACTTCTCAAAACACTAGATCATCGCAAGGTAGGCCGAAAAAGGGAAGAAAGAGAAAATATGGTGAACACAATCGAGAAGAAAGGAAGAAGAGGAAATACCAAAATTTATCCTATGTTAACTCTAGGAAACAAAACATTGACCCAAAGCCATTTGTATATTATAACTGCAATTGTCCAAAAAATGTCCAGAGAATATTTCTAGCGAGAATAGATTAACTGAATTTCAAAAATTTTATGCTTTAGGCACTTATGAAGCACAGAATATGTTCATTGCAGCTTGCGTGAAAGAAATGCCAATAAAACGTTCATACGTACTGGTATTTGGTTCATGCGTTCTGCTAGTACTGGTATTTCAAAGAAGAAGACATTTACTCGAGAATATTATCTAAAAGATGTACGTGTTTGCAAGAATATGTTTTTAAACACTCTTCAGACCACCTCCAAAAGGGTAAATACATCCCTTTGCAAGAAACGCGATAATTGCATAAAAGATAAGCGTGGAAGACAAGGTGGCCATAATAAAGCCACTTCTAAAAGCGAAGCGTTTATTATAAACGTAATACAGAAACTTCCTACTTATGTCTCCCACTATCGTCGAGCAGATTGTAACGACGCAAAATTTTTGAGATCTGACTTTTTTTTTCGAGTTCGAACTTCAACGTTTCCCTCACCTGATCATCTATAACTACATGCTGAACTGGTGAAGTTCTATAGGGATGACAATGTACCGGCTCCTCATCCGAAGTTTCAATATCTACCGGAATTATAGTCGACCTCCCTAATTGCTCATTCGAGAAAGCAAATCTATCTACATTTTTCTCTAATAAAGCTAATAAACCCCTCTTCTCTTCTAATATTAATCCCTCATTGATTATAAAACGTTTTTCTTCTGCTTGTAAGGAAAATTCCCCACTATCAGGCAACTTGTAGAAATATACATAGGTATTCATTTTTCCCTAGCTCCTGGAAAACAATAGAATCAACGGCTGCTTGACACGTGACATTCGTTGACCTATCGGTGTTTTGTTTTTCAAAATCCGATTTATTTTGTTTTATTTGTTTTTCCGGATTTTGTTTTGAAACAAATGTAGGTTCACTTTGTTTTTGTCTGATTACTTTATGTTGGAAAAAATCTATTTTCCCTTTGGAAAATGATACACAATTATTACAAAAATCCACGCAAATATTTGCTATTAAAAAATCCTGACCTAAGATTACATTACAATTTAAGTCAGCTACAATCATGATTTTTTGTTGAAATAAGAATTCCTCTAACGCAAATATTACTTTACATTTTCCCACTACTTTCATTCAACCTATTTCCGTTCACTGCTTTCAAGCATTTATTCTCTACCTCCATTTTCTTCACTTCTATCATGTTCGCAGCAGTTTGGCTGATGCAAGAAACCGTGGCTCCAGTATCTATTAATGCCAAATAATCTACATTATTAGTATTTAATTTAATTAAAGGTCTAACCTGTTGATTCGCTTCGTCCAACGATTGTGCCTCTATGTCGAGTATATGCGCTTGCAAAGGGCCTGCCAGAATCACCCCAACGCCGTCCTCACATTGGGCCCTTCTCAAATTCTCAACGTTGGCGGGGTTGAAAATTTGGTTGTGTGGGTCTGGAATGAAATCGTAAGTTATAGTTATTTCTAGGAGGGCCTCGTTGCGGTGTCGCGGGTGCAGGTCCTGGTATATCGTGGCGTGCATGTTGCGATGGACTCATCGGCGAACTAAAAGGAGTGGGTGAACTATTGTCACCTCCCCTCCTATCCGAAGTAAATTTGTGGACTAATGCAGCGGGATTGCGCATTATATTCACTTGTTTATCCTTTGTTTGTGGATAAACTTTATATATTTGTAATATATCTTTTTATATTTTTGGAATAGTGAGAATTGGCTTAGCTTATTTTTGAAATATGGCTTCAATCCTTTTAAAAATTGTATTATGAATGTTGAACCCTTCTTAATGTTGGCTTTATTGGCCAGTTCTGATAGACTATAGAAATATTCATTTAGGGTTTTTGTTCTTGCTTTGCATTATAGAACAGCTCTGCATAATCGCAGGCCTCAAACTCTTCTTTTAGTTTATTTATGACCTCCTCAAAGGTTGTACAGAAGTTTTTTATTGATCTATAGTAATACAAGGCACTGCCTTTTAAAAATGCTGGTAATAACAATAATTTGTCCTCCGGCTTATTACATCCTTTAAATATAGAATGTCCATTTCAACCGCGCGGCCAACTCATAAAATTTGATGAAACTTTGCCAGAAATTAGTGGTAATTTATGACTATACACACCTGTTTTCCTGAATTTGTTACAAAAAATACTAAGACGCTATGACCAAAAATAGTTGGCTGCTAGAACCGCCACTTGCCGTAGTCATCGCCTGTGATTACACAGAAACTAAATAATGCATATATGCGACTATTGCATCAAAAGAAAGGTCTTAATTTGTTGTATTTGTTGCAAAAATAAAAACGTCAAAACGTAAATAAACAAAAAGTTATGCTATATTTAGTTTCCAGGTTATGGGTAGGTCTATCTTGCCACAAATATCAAATTAATAGAGGCTTATGTGGATGGACAATTAGTTGCTAATTTGTTGCAGCGAATAAACAAGAAAAATACTAGAGTAAAGGTTCAATAATTTGTTAGATTCGATTTGAGTTGGCCGCTCGGACGGCAATATGCCTAAAATACAATGGCGTTTATTTCGTTATTAAAAATAGGTTCAAGCTTAGTTCATGTACTAATCGACAGGTAACGTAACCAAATTTGGATAAATGTGGCGAAAATAACGGTGAAATTCATATTTCTGGAGATATTCACTACAATATTGTAGTATGAAACTGTATTAGAGTGGTCACCCTGACCATGAATCTTCCCAATGAAGTGAGACTGGATCGTGAATATTGGAATGTTCGATAGTCATGTCTTATCTTTTTTAGGGCGAGTGCTTACACTTTAAAAAAAGCAAAGACGTGCCCTCAGCGCCAAGCTACAAATTCATCCTTTAATACCTACAAAATAGTAGTGAGTTCGGAATTATATCGATAAAACTATCTGTTTATTTTTTAACATATATGTATTTATTATTTATTTATATATACTTTATTGTACACCACAAAAAATACATGACAAAAAATAAATCAAACACTACAAAATATACAATGGGCGGCCTTATCGCTTTCTGCGATCTCTTCCAGGCAACCATATAGTATCTTAAAAGTTACTATTTACCCGAAATATATAATACAGGATTTTTATTTCATCCCGCTTTGTCCTATAAGACAGAAATGATAATGATATGTATCACAGTTTCGACGTTCTTTATAATTTAAATCCACAATTAAAATCAACAATCGACTAAATCAAGTCAATACCAGCACAGCACTATGATCAATCATGACGTACTTTTTTGTCACTATGATGACAGTGGCGTAGCAGGCACGGCTGTTTTCAATTTTCTCGCCTCTGCACTAGAGGTGTGCAACCGCTATTTATTAATAATATCGAAATAATAATAGGTATTTTATTTTTATGGTTTCGTGTTTTCTATACATTTTCAGCATTGTCAAATAATAAAATTTAAGTTTCTCTGAAATAACAACCAGTAATAATGCCTTAACGTAGCACTACGTACTGATGCACTATGACTGATATATTTGCTGAAATAAATACTATTTACTGTATATTATACTTTTCAGAATACGAGGACAATATGCGAAAGCAACAAAACTAACAAATATAATAATCGCATTGTTATTGAATTTAGGAGGAATTTAGGAGGGGTTTGTGGCTAAGTAATAACAGCCGCACGGGTCGATCGATCAGGTTAAGCTACGCTTGCCGCGGTTGGTCCGTGGATGGGTGACCATCTTTACATACCAAGACCCCTTCGTGCCTCGGAAAGCACGTTAAGCCGTTGGTCCCGGCTGTCATTTGTAGATCTTTGACAGTCGTTAGAGCCATACCTCACCGGGAAGCCATAGCGGCGTAGCCAGGTTGCGTCGCCCAGAAAATGTATGGTTGGCTACGTAACTAAACGGACGCCAGGTGAGCCACCCACCGGTAGTTTTATACATTTAGTTGGCAGCGCGACCTGGCGACGTCGCCATGGCGTCCCGGTGAGGTACGGCCCTTAAGGGTCGTCAGAAGCCCAAAAGTCTTACAACCAGTCTTACCAAGGGGTATCGTGTTGCCCAGTAACGCGACTGCCTATCTGACCTCCACAACCCGGAGATCAGATAGGCAGTCGCTCCATGTAAAATACTGGTATTCAGCTGCATCCGGTTAGACTGGAAGCCGACCCCAACATAGTTGGGAAAAAGGCAGGCAGATGATGATTGTTATTGAATTTAGAATTTACTAGACAGACGAACACCGCCATCTTTTAGAATTCTTACGAACAATCTTCGCACTTCGCGTTATTATTCTAATAAGAGCGGCTAAACAAACCTCTAAACAAAGTTTTGTACCTATTCAACGATAAATTATGCATTTTTACAAAATAAATACACATTGTTCAATGAGTCGAGTCATAAATAGGTACTTAATTTATAGAGATAAGTATGTCAGTGGTTAGTTATGCGAGGAGGTATCTAGTCTACGATGGTGAGCGACAGCGCGGCGCGCACTAATGAGACCGAACGGCGAAATCTTAGCTGATTTAAATTTGAAAAGTGATGAAAGAAATTCCATTATTTGGCTACGATTTTACAAAGTATATTTTAAAGTAGGTACTAACTAGTAGAAACTAGTTGTTAGGGCCAGATAAAAAAAATACTGTAAATGAAAAGTTATTTGATTTTTTCATTACCATTTAGTGTTGCCATTTTATATTTATTCTGCCAAGTGACAGTAAGTACAGCATTATTGTATTGTTTTAGTTTGTTATTATAATTAAACGGAGTAAATGAATTAACAATACGGTTTATTTCTAAGTGTAGGTGTTTCTTGCAGGTAGGTAAAAATACTGTGGTGTAAAAATAAATAAATTGCTTTCAATTAATGACTAGCAAAAAGACTATTAAGTAACCGAAACCAAAAAAAAATTGTTTGCTTATTGCCGACTGTTGATTGGTTCATAGTGATGCTCATGTTGTAGATACCTATTGTATACCTAAAGTAGGTAAGGCCAAAACATTTCATTATGAATTAACTATGTAAGGAAAATACGATATATGCGTTAAGGCTCTTACAGACTGGGGCGATATCACGGACGCGACAGGCATATTGCTGGCTGTCGTGCCCGCTGTATCGCCTCAGTATGCAGGAGCCTTTATTACCATTTTACTTCCTCAATTTGGAATATAAAAGTTACCATTGAAATATCCTACAAAAGTTCATGACTGAATGTTTATTATTCTCGGCTACAAACTAAATAAGAAGGTGATGATATTTTTAATTTAAAGACGTAGAAATTTAATCTCAGCTAAAACAATGTATGCCATTGTTCATTAGTACGTATGGATATTATTATTTACTATGAAGACTTAATTAACACATTATGTACGTATTACAAAATGTTACATCAAATTTTATCTTATTTAACTCATCAGTACTCATATTATTGGCATCCATTGTTATTACTATAAATAATAAAGGAACAGCTCTATTTGAACATTTTCCGCGTGTGACGTCATGGAACTGTCATGATTAGATGACTGTGGCGTTCCAGGCACAGACAATATGACAGTGTGATAGAGACGGGCGTTACAGTTACTCGTATTATGATTTATCGATAATCAACTGACACCGACATTTCCTGAGCAGAGTTCAGTAATATAAAATTTTCATGATTTCTCAATCATAAAAACTACAATATCAAAAGTTTTATTTATTTATTGAGGACTAATTTAAAGAAATTAAGTATAACATAGGTTACCGTCGAGGTCGATATGCTTGTTATATTGATTGCTACCTACATCACTACCCTTTGTTCGGTACTGGACAGATTCTTGGATTGGACAGATTAGTTAGTTCGGCAGATTCTCTACTCGACTGATTCGTGGATTCGTCATATTCTAGGGTTCGACGGATTAGCTATACGGCAGAAGTACAGGTGAAAACAAAAACAAATAAAACGCACTTTAATTAAAGAACAAAAAAATCATATTTAACTTTTAAATATAAAATTAACCTTGCACAACTGTTTTAAACAATCAATCACGCTAACTTCATTCTTCATTGCTGCAGTAACAATTTTGTTTATTTGACAATTTTTTTGTATGAGTTTTGCATTACGCTGCTTCCCGTTGCAATAAATTTGTTCTTTTTAACTTTGTGTCTTGAAAACGGGATTCTTTTTTTAGCAATTGTATAAATAGATAGAGTGGTGGCTTAGTGGGAAATCTTTTTTTTAGTCTTGCATGCCACCCTTCGATTGGGTTATTTGTACGAAAATTTTCATTATAACAAGTAAACACATTCTCGGTATATATTCCCATCCACTGAGTTGAGAAATAATTATTAAATGTATTATATTCCGGTGAGTCATTAACCAGTTCTTGTATACTTAATATTGCTTCAGGAACCAAAATCGGCGGAAGCAACGGCAGTTGCATATAAAGGCGCATGATACCTATACTCTCCATTTTCAGTTTTATCTAATCCAATATTTTGGCTCTTTTTAAGATAGAAACTGCAATTAACAAGTTAAGCTGGAGAACAAAAGAGCCGCTGAACATGTTTATATTATCGTTCAAGAATGACGAAGATGTTAGTAAAATTTACGGCATTAAACATATCCTAGGGTGTAAAGTTGAAATAAACCCGCTTAAAACGTCAAAAATAATACCGCAGTGTAAGAGATGCCAGGCTTATGGTCATACCCAAAAGTATTGCTCAAAAGAGCCAAGGTGTGTTAAATGTACAGGTAAACACCTCACAGCTGATTGCAACAAACCTGCACAAGATAAACCTAAGTGTGTCCACTGTGGCTTACCTCACCCAGCTAATTACAGAGGGTGTTTAGTCGCCAAGGAGATGCAAATGATGAAGAACAAAAATTCTAAACATAATTTACCCAATAACCTTGCCATTAAGCAAATCGTTAGTAACACCGACAAACAGACAACAAAACAAAGACCACCGTCTGCACAGACAACCGCGAAAATTACAACATCTAAAAGTGCCTCATATGCACAAGTGGTAAAACCAAGCATACAACCATCAACTCTTGGGGACAAGCTTAACCAGATCCTGAAGTGCATCTCTTCATTTGACAAGAGACTAGAAAAATTAGAATCAAGCACTACAAAAATCAATCATGAATAACACACTAAAAATAATGGCGTGGAATTCCAACGGATTGCTGCAACACCAACATGAGTTGCAAGTGGTCCTAGATACAGAAAATATTGATGTGTGTTTGATCTCTGAAACGCACTTTACTAAACAATCTTTCGTAAAGTTTAGAGGCTATAAGGTTTATCACTCGCTGCACCCCAACAACACGGCCCGAGGAGGTAGCGCGGTTATCATAAGAGAAAATATCTGTCATTACGAACAGTGTAAATATGAGGAGCCAGACACGCAAGCTGTGGCGATATCAGTTAAAACAAATAAATTTAATGTTACAGTAGCGGCCGTATACTGTCCCCCAAGACACACGATAAACAAAGAACAATATGTACACTTCTTCAGACTCCTTGGACAGAGATTTATATTAGGCGGTGACTTTAACGCTAAGAACACTCATTGGGGATCAAGATTAACTTCAACAAAGGGAAGACAGCTTCTAAGTGCAGTGAAAGACATGCGCTGTGAGGTCATAAGTACTGGAAAACCTACTTACTGGCCGACTGACCACCAGAAACTACCAGATCTTATCGACTTTTTCATAGTCAAAAATATATCGACCAATTATCTGAGTGTGGAAGAGGCGTACCACATGAACTCCGATCACTCTCCGATATTATTACAATTAAGTCACAAAATATTACTAAGAGAAAACTACCTGACATTAGCAAACAAGTTTACGGATTGGGAACGTTTTAGCTTAGACCTACAAAATATTATTAACCTAAAAACTACGTTAAAAAACAAAGATCAGCTTGATTCTGAAGTAAACAAGTTTAGCAACAATATCCAACAATGCGCATGGAACAACACACCACAGCTATTAAAAAAAATCAAAGGAAATACCTACCCAAAGGAAATAATAGACTTATTATATGAAAACAGGACTCAAAGAAAAAGATGGCAGCAAACTAGATTCCCGCAAGATAAAACTCTTTTGAATAACCTTACGAAAAGACTGAAAAGAAAAATACAAACCTTCCAAGATGAGGTTTTGAATACTAACCTACGTCAGTTAACCAGCGATTATACAACGCAATATTCTCTTTGGAAAGCGACAAAGTCACTTAAAAGGCCAATTACACCAATGCCTCCTATCAGAGATGTTAACGGAAAGTGGGCCATAAGCAATGAGCAAAAAGCTCTAAAATATGCACATTACTTAGAAGAAACCTTTCAGCCAAATGGATCTGTAGACAACCTACAGTTTGACAACATTCTGCAAGATCAAAGAATTAAGCTTGTGACCCCGAAAGAAGTTGCAAAGGAAATTCAAATCACTAGCCTAAAAAAATCCCCAGGGTATGACCTTATCACGGGAGAAATCCTAAAACATCTGCCGCGTAAAGCCATCGTTAAGCTTACTAGACTCATCAATGCTGCATTCATGCTAAAGCATGTTCCAGAGCCATGGAAAGTTGCTGAAGTGATTATGATTGCAAAGCCCGGTAAACCACCTCACGAAGCATCATCATACAGGCCCATTTCCCTGCTGCCTATATTATCAAAGCTGTTTGAAAAATTGTTTTTAAAACGCTTAAAACCTATCATAACCAAAAGAAACCTGATCCCTGACCATCAGTTTGGTTTCAGAGAGAAACACTCAACAGTAGACCAAGTACATAGAATTACCAACATCATTGAAAGAACGCTTTAAGATAAAGAAGTCTGCTCCACAGTATTTTTAGATGTGGCACAAGCTATTGATAGAGTTTGGCATAAGGGTTTGATATGCAAGCTAAGACTTATACTGCCCAATGATTTTGCCGATATCATGCAATCATACATTACAGATAGAATGTTTCGAGTAAGGCACGAGGATGCTTTCTCCACGTTAAAAATTATTAAAGCTGGCGTGCCCCAAGGTAGTGTGCTGGTCCCAGTCCTCTACCTGTTGTACACGTATGATATACCAGAGCTGGAAAATAATACTATTGCAACCTTTGCGGACGACACTGCCATTATGGCTACAGGGTCATGCCATATGGAAGCAATAACAAAGGTACAAATCGCTGTAAATAAAGTTCACGACTGGGCACAAAAATGGAGAATCAAATTGAATGAATCGAAGTCACTTCACATTGATTTCACCAACAGGAATTGTCATTACCACCCAATCTTCATAAATGGCCAGCAAGTGCCATACGCAAATACAGCTAAATACCTTGGCATAACGCTTGACGCAAAACTGCGCTGGAAAGCGCACATTAAAAAGAAAAGACAGGAACTAGACATGCGTTTTAAAAACATGTATTGGTTGATTGGACGGGGTTCCTGCCTATCGATACATAACAAAATGTTATTATATAAGCATATTCTTATGCCAATATGGACCTATGGAATCCAACTGTGGGGCTGTACTAAACGGACCAACATCAAAATTATTCAAACATTCCAGAATAAGGTACTCAGGAGTATTGTTAATGCTCCCTGGTATATAAGAAATGACGACCTCCATCGTGACCTAAAAATGGAATCCGTCACCAACATAATCCAAAAATTTGCTGAGGCCCATGAACACCGACTCCACCAACATGTGAACATCGAGGCAATCCAGCTGTTAGACCAAACAAATATAGTGCGAAGACTAAAACGAACAAAACCTTTTGAGTTAGTGTAGTGTAAACAGTGTAGACATATTAGTGACAATGACACACATATAACACATGAACAAAGTGTTTATATTATTATATCAGACTCTAAGAAAGTGGAACGAACTTGGGTAAAGTACAAACAACACTATTCTAAGTTTAAAAATAATTATCACGTTAAAAAATTAAGTTAGATTTAAATTACTTATTAGTCTTATAGGCTAGATTGTAATTAATTATTAAGAACCTGGTTCTTTTTAATAAAGGATAAAAAAAATATATATAAAGGCGCATGATACCTATACTCTCCATTTTCAGTTTTATCTAATCCAATATTTTGGCTCTTTTTAAGTATCACTTTCCAGTAATGAAAGTAGCAGCCAGTTACTTTTACACCAGGATAAACTGATTTCACGGCTTGAATGGTTGCTATTTCAAAGTCGCACTTATAATATTCAATTATCACGGAAAATTGGTCCCTTAAAATAGTGAACAATCGTTCATAAGTTGCCTGCGTTTTATTACGTAGAAGTATGTAAACTACAGGAATAAAATTTATGGTATTGTCATCGTGAGAAATATTTATATGAAGACTGTAGACTTGATAAAAAGGAGTGGGGCATGTTTTAAAGGTGCCATCCCCGTAGTAACTCTTACTTTTTTTCAGATAGTCTTTCGCCAATCTTGACCCAAAAATCAAAATTTTGTCTTCGATTCCATCATCAAATAAAAAGAAATCACCCACTAGACTGTGCGGTAGCTTCAGAGATTTCTTATATTTACAGTTTTTCGTATTAATTTTCAGGTAATTACATCTAGCTTTATACATACAACACATCCTTTTTCTGTACAAATGTTGGTTTATCTTCATAATTTAATTTGCAGTCGGCAGTGTCCATAAAATCTTCACATAATTTTGGGATTGGTTCGAGTTTTTTTGCATACTAAGTCTTTACATTCGTCTATTAAACTGTCTACTACGTTTTTGGTAAAATCGGGCATGCACATATGACTAGACTCTCTAACAATTCGGTTTAGTTTGTCCAAAGTGATAGAACTGCTGCATTCTGCCTTATTTACACATCGCCAATTTGTAACACATTTGTTATTTTTTACAAAATTGTAACTGTGTCCAGCATGTAAAACAACGGGTTTCCCCCTTTCACTTTTAATAAATTTTAAATCCACTACATCGGTGCTCGAGCCGGCAAGATCCATTTCTTGCAATATTTTTATTCATGTCTCTATGTCACTTCACAACAAACAGGAAAACAAATGCCAGTGGATTATTTGAAGTTGAATAGGTAGGCATAGGCTAAATGACAATAACAGCTTGAAGTGGCCTGTTAGATAATTGAGTACCTATTCAAGGAGTTTACATACTTAACCATACGAGTATATTAGTTGTAAATCATAGATTAAAAAAATTATAAATAAGCAGGTATACCCTGCTATGCCTGTTTTTTTGTTTAATCTTTTTGTGCACAACTGTTCATTTTCTGTCGTATAGCTAATCCGTCGAACTCTAGAATATGACGAATCCACGAATCAGTCGAGTAGCGAATCTGCCGAAC
The DNA here is from genome assembly GCA_905333075.3 of Atethmia centrago. Taxonomy (NCBI): domain Eukaryota; kingdom Metazoa; phylum Arthropoda; class Insecta; order Lepidoptera; family Noctuidae; genus Atethmia; species Atethmia centrago. Next base: position 15,410,087 of record HG995393.1, read on the forward strand.
TAACTAATCTGTCCAATCCAAGAATCTGTCCAGTACCTACCGAACAAAGGATCACTACGTGTCATGATATGGTGACTGTGGCGCTGAGGGCAGTATGTTTTTCGAACTTTTTAATGGGTATTTATTAGTTTTTGTCATCTTATGTCAATATACATGAAATATACAGAAAGAAGTTCAACTAATCTAAATGAGGATGAGTCAAGGAACATAATTAGCAAAGGAAATAAAAAAATCAATGTTGTTTTATGAGTTTTATTTACGTATAAAAGTCTGTCATGTAGTCGTGACCGTGGCGTGCTGGGCACTTTTTGGCTTGTCATCTACACATGACTGTGGCGGTCATAAGGTTAACATATCTTAGAGCATACTTTATAAAAGTCAAAGGAGCAAATCGATTAAAATTTCTTTATTCAAAATCAACACAAAGGCAAAACAAGTAATATAACAACAAGAGTCAACAAGAATAATACAAAATCTTTATAAACTAATATAACATTTATAAATTAACTGACACGAATATAAGACAGAATGTAACATATTTTCTTACAGGTACTTCTTTCGATTTTAAAAGAATTGTCGTCGTAACAAAAATATGTATTTTTATTTAAAAAATGACATTTAACCGCTATTTTGTACCTGGTATAAATTCTACAGCACTAACTAAGAAATAATAATAATCTTTAATGTTAATAGTAATCGGTAATTCAGTGAGTAAAACTGAGTCTGCAGCTCCGTTTAAATCAAATGTTATGATCTCGCCTAACCTAAGTTCACCTTTTAACTGTGTGTCACATTTTTGACACATCGTGTTCATTTTTTAATCAAAATAAATTGCTTCTTCTAAGCTGGTTTTCAAGTATTGAGCACTTGTAAAATATTTTATGAATATTTTTTCAAATATGTAAGCCACATTGCAGCTGCAGTCTTTATTTTGGAAAAAAGTTTTTGTTATTTCTGATCTACAGTTGTACATTTTCTCTATAATATCATATGCTCCGTTCAAAACCATAAAAATGTAATTAATGACGCAATATCCGTTTAAATTCTCCTTTGATATAATTTATGGATAATGTGCCTGAATTAAAGATAAAAAAGGAATAAATAACCGTAATGATGCTGCAAATATTCGTCAATTCGTTGTCTCGCTATTTTTGTTTTAAAAACGAAAGCGCCAAAATAGCTTTCTACCCATGAAGACGCCCATCGCTTTCATGTGTAGAAAGCTATTTTCTAACCTCCCGCGGGTTTTGAAAAGTTCAGGTTGTCTGGCGCCTTTTGAATGTGAGTGTTTTAAATGCTTTTATACTGCACAGAAGCAGCGTCATGCCAGACGGACAAGCGGCTATCACGGATCACCGTGAATTTCCCAAGATGCTGCATGTCGATTCTGTAAAAATCTCACCGTAAAGCTCGCGTGGAGTGAGCTGTCAGTGTCATCACACTGATGCTAGGGAGTGACCAAACATTACATTTATAATCATAATCGATATTTTCATTATATTTTTATGCTAATTATATTGATCATTTTATATTATTTCAAAACTAGTATTTAAGTGTTGAAACGTTACCATTTAGGGTTTTTAAATATAAATTCAGTCAGAAACTCAATTTGGTTTTTTTTTATCCAAAAGGTTTGGTATTTTTCGCAGCCGCCATCTTACTTTTTGGATTTGACCACACTATCGGCTTTAAGACCCCCGAAAACCATGAAAACATCACCCATGATGAAAAATATGAACTTTTTTGCAGCCGCCATATTGCTCTTTAATTTTGACCTCACTATCGGATTTAACACCCCCGAAAACCATGAAAACGATACCCATGATGAAAAATCTGAATATTTTCGCAGCCGCATCATGCTTTTTAGATTTGACCTCACTATCGACATTAACACCCCCGAAAACCATGAACACGACACCCATGATGAGAAATCTGAACATTTTCGCAGCCGCCATCTTGCTTTTTAATTTTGACCTCACTATCGGATTTAACACCCCCGTAAACCATGAAAACGATACCCATGATGAAAAATCTGAATATTTTCGCAGCCGCCATCTTGCTTTTTAGATTTGACCTCACTATCGGCTTTAACACCCCCGAAAACCATGAACACGACACCCATGATGAAAAATCTGAAGATTTTCGCAGCCGCCATCTTGCTATTTAATTTTGACCTCATTATCGGATTTAACACCCCCGAAAACCATGAAAACGACACACATGATGAAAAATGTTTGTAGCCGCCATTTTGGATTTTGATATAAAGGTGGTAAACCAAATTTTTGTTTGTCGCGCATTTAAAAATAAAAAACGGGAAATTAAAAAAAAAACTCAACTTGATGTTAATAACAGCGCCTCACGCGTAAGCGCGGCGTGATCTTATCACCTCACCCGATTCTCGTAACCATACTAACCACCCGCGCCGAAGTAAATCGGCTAGGTGAAGTGAGTCGGTAAGCGCGACGCGCAAGTGTCGTGATCTTATCACTTCTCTCGATTCTCGTTGCCATGGCAACATCACTTCACTTGGGCTGGATGAAGTGAGCCTAGCCGCCCGCCGGCCGGTGCGCGCGCTGCGCGTGTACATAGTTAAAAAGGTACGTCAGCAATGGTTTTACTAAAATCACTTACTAGGTACTGCTTCTCTCGCTCTCTCGCAATGAATTCGAGACAAGGATAGCTTGCTACATACTCGTATTAGTAATCTGTGGACAAGGAGAGACTGCCTGCTCGCCAGCAAAAGTATTTTTTTTGGATTCTAAATGTGAGAAAACTTACCTATATAATATTATAAAAATCTCGTGTCACGGTGTTTGTGGTCGCTCTCCTTCAAAACGGCTCGATCGATTTTTATGTATTTTTTATGCATATTTGGTAGGTATGAGAATAGGTCTTAAAGAAAATTTTTTACCGATATTATGAAAAACAAAATAGAAAAAATGAAATTGTAATTTTGACAGGACAACGTCTGGCAGTTCAGCTAGTATTATACGTCTAAAAAATCCCCGCAGTTTTATGATAGGTACTCATTGAATTGTTTCTCGTGGTTAATATAATGGAGAAATCACACGATAAAAAAAAATCGAAATCGTGATTGTGAAGTTATATCCATAATCTGAACATTAAAAAACATACTACACAACTTATGCTCATAATTGTCAGTTAAAACTAAAATAATAAATTTATTATATTATAATTCTACAGTAAAATCATGCATGTTTGTTGCAAATTTCGCGCCCTCTCGCCCCAAGCCGCCGCAGGAGACGCCCTGGGCGTCGGGAATCCCGGGCGGATTTCCGGCCACCGTAGGCGCGGGCTTGCGGACGGTGAGCAATGGGTAGCTCACCGTCCGGTAAGGACCAGGCCCGGGTCGACGGCGTGTCGTATTCCACGCGCGCCTCAAAGAGATGTCGTCAGCACAAAGGTAGGGGTCCACTAGGGCCGATGCCTGCCGGGGTCGCGGGAAGGTACTAAAGAGTCACCGAGGCCCCTGGCAAAACAGGCAACAGGAAGGAATACGGGTGGGTTTTAGTCTGTAAGAGTCTGACACACCCTCCCACTCCGCCCAGAGCGGGAGAAGTTATTTGATGATTTCCCAATAAAAAAAAAAATGCATGTTTGTTGCAACAAATGCCTTCAACAACTCTTAGTTAGCTCAGGAGATCTAGGACGTTAGATATGTATTCATTATAATAATAATATAAACTTGTTAGTAAGAATAATCATTATTTGAATGACCTGTGGTGTGGCACCACCCCAACCCCCCTGAGAGTGTCGTAAGAGACGACTAAGGGAAAAACCGTAGGATGGGCAGCAGCGTTTTTTCCGCGTACTGTACCATCACACTGCGATCGCCAACTCGCAATGCCGAGCGTGGCGATTACGGCAAAACCCCCTAACTTGGGGAGGCCTATGTCCTGCAGTACGTCTCAGTAGTAGTTAGTAGAAATGTAATAGACTTTTGGTCCGGATCGCGCAAGACTTTTGGCGGTCGGAACCAGAGGCCGGTCATTAGCTACATGCCCATCCTTCTCCATATACCGGTGCCTTCCTGGATCCGACCTCGCTTCGTCTAGCGACTAGTCTGCGGCTTGGGGTCACGGTATGCACTCCACACACATGCCCTTGTGGCACGGACGTGGACCGACTGGGTCACCACGGACTTTGTTGTCAAAAAAGTGCAGGCCGCTTTTCAAGACTCTTCTTGAGCCGACTGGTATTGTCAGAGATGATGGCAAAAGACCTGATGGTGTGCCTTTGGTCCTGTGGAGTTTGGGACGGATGCTTGTGTGGGACGCTACCTGTGTAGACACACTGGCACCGTCCCACCTCCAACGGACTACTTCTAAAGCGGGTGCAGCGGCAGAAAATGCCGAAAATCTGAAAGTTATTAAATATGGAAGCCTTGGCAGAGAGTACAACTTTGTGCCCTTTGGTGTCGAGACCCTCGGTCCGTGGGGTCCCAGTGCGCATACGGAAATCGCGAAATGTCTAGTTGATGTAACTGGTGACCGAAAAGCTGGCGGCTTTCTCGCGCAACGCATCAGCATTGCAATTCAGCGAGGAAATGCCGCCAGCATCCTCGGTAATACAATGCCCCGAGGGCCTTTTTTAAGCTTAACTTAGTTTTAATTTAATTTAGTTAATGTTAATAATCATCTTGTAATTTGGTTATGTAAATAAATATATTATTAAATAGTTCATTAAACGAATCAATTCAAAATATTGACGCAGAGAAATGGAAAAAATGTATAAAACATGTCATAGATATAGTTGAGCCCAAAATGGATGCCATGGACAGATCATGGACAGATTCAATATAAATGTAGGAAACGACGACAGTAGTGATAGTACGGAGAGTGATGATGATGATGATGATATGTTATAAACTTGTATAGGTAGATATTATAATATAATAAAGAAAATTTAATCATTAACTCTCCATTTTATTTCTTTCCTTCATATCCATCAGATATATAAAAAAAGTAAGTACCTATAAAAAAATTCTATCAAATAAATGTCTCTCAATTTATACGACAGACGAAGCCGCAGGAATAAACTAAGCGAACTTTTAAGAAGCGCAGTGTGAACGCACATTTACATTTCTAAGGTATTGTTAACGCCCACTGACCCTAAAAAAGTTTTTTTTTTGTTCTTTTTTTTATGATATTGTGCGATAGAGAAAGCGCTATACTAACTCGTCTCCGTGAATATACTAAAGTTATGGTTTAGTATATAGGAAGACTGGATGTAATCTGTACGGTTTCGTTGATGCTGACTGCATCAACAAAACCGTAATGATTATGAAAAAAACCCCAGTATATGATCGTCTATCTAGTGCAGGCAGCTGGCACTAGATAGACGATCATATACTGGGTTTTGTTTCATAATATCGGGATCACTTGTTTCTTATGAATCTAAAAAAGAAAAACTGTAGCACTCTCCAGTACAGAAGCTGAGTATATGGCCCTATCTGAATCCTGTAAAGAGGCAATATATCTAAGGAATATATTAGGTGAATTGATTGTGTTAAAAGAAAATGTGCCACTGTAATTGTATAGTATTTTTTTTTTATTATTTTTTTATTGAAAGGAACAGCAAACAGTTACTTTATAAGAACTTACAACTAATTTAACATAAACAATTTTAGTAATAATATAACCCACAACGCTGTCCACAGGTAAAAAAAGAGTGTAATCGCTAGGAGTTTTAGTAGCAGTACGAGCAGTAAATAGTTGTATAAATAGTACGAATAAAGTTCTAAACATAGATAAAGATTACATAATATAAAATTAAGAAGTCTCATGAGTTGCAGAAAGGGTACACACATTGGTTTTATTTAATAAAGAGGAGTAGGTGAGGCTTTTGAATCTAATCATTGGACAATTGAAGATGTCAATATTTTCAAAAGTGCTATTATATGAGTCAACCATACGGCGGACTGGTGAGCGCTGGTCAGAGTTGGTTCGGCAAGAGTTCACTCCAAAAAGAGTACCTGCGCGTACCTGTCGCCCGTGAAAGGTTCTAGGTACAGCATAACAAATCAAGTTATGTAGATTTATACAATTAAATTTATTTCTAACAATTTTATATAAAATAATGGCTTCCAGGTATTTTCTTCGAGAGCTAAGGGGCAGGAGCTTGTACTTGCTGAGTAACTGAGAGTAAGTTAGGTCTATAATGCATGGCACGTAAAAATTTGTACTGAACATTTTCAACCATTTCAGCATATTTTTTGTAGAAGGGGTTCCATACTGACACTGCATACTCCAATTGTGAGCGAACTAGGGATTTATACAAACATACATAGATATGACGACGTTCTCTTGAAGTCAAGGGTAGATCGCATAATAAAGCCATACAATTGGTAAGCTTTACTTACAATTCTGTTAACATGTAGATCTAGACATAGTTTGGAATCGAGTATGACGCCGAAATCGCGACTTGAGTTTGTTTTAGTGAGAGGCACGTGACAAAGCGTGTACGCGAAGTTAATAATGTGCTTGTTTTTGGTGAAAGTAAGGTAATTGCATTTGTTCCTATGACAGTAATCTGTTAGTCTATCCAAGTCTTGCTGTGATAGAATGCAATCGTTAAGGGTTTGGATGGACTTGTAGACCTTTAGATCATCTGCATACAATAGGAACTTTGTGTTGCAAAACAATAACCTATGTCATTAACAAATATGTTAAATAATGACAGCCCAAGGATAGAGCCTTGTGGAACACCGGATGTAACTTCGACAGTGTATGATATGAATCCGTTGATTACCAACCTTTGAGAGCGGTTTGAAATATATGATGCAAACCACCGCAGCAAGTTACCTCGAATTCCGTTGAAGATTTTATCCAGCAATAGTTCATGGTCCACCTTGTCAAAGGCCTTGCAAAAATCTGTGTAAACTGCGTCTACTTGCAGGCCGTTATCGAGGCTATCGAACAAAAATTTGGCAAAGGACAGGTTTGTGGTTTCACCACCATTACCCCTTGTGCCACCTTTATGAACAGGTGTTATGTTTGCACGTATCCACTCTTTTGGAAATACTCCCTCAGTAACGCACTTATTATAAATTATACGTAACGGTTTGCAGATGTGAGCAGCAGTGTACCGTAAAAAATATGCAGGTATGCCGTCAGGCCCTGGATCTTTGGAAGGATCCAGAGACTTAAGTTCTATTAGGAGCTTATGTTCATCAAAGTGTAAGTTCGAAATTATATAATTAGCTGAGGAAGTTGCTGCAGACGGTTGCCAATGAGATAATAATGGGAATTTTAAAGTCAGCCACTTGCCGCAGTCTCTCCCATATAAGTTTTCTAACACGGGATGCAGTCTGTTCAATGTGGGGACGCCAGTTAAGTCCCTCATCCAGAATCACGCCCAAGTACTTCATTGTCTTTTGTTGAGTAATTGGAAGACATGAGCATGGAAGACTGTTGTTGGAGTCACAGGAGTGTGCTCTAAGGCTTATTACTGTAGGTTTAATTTTGGCGAAAGTAAATTGCAGAAATGAGGTTTTCGAAACATTAAGGGTTAGTAAGTTAACTTCCAGCCAGTAGATTATTTTACGTAAACCTGTCTCTGCAGATTGCCGTACCGCATCCAAACTCTCTCCATGAAATATTAGTACGGTGTCGTCTGCATAGCTAAATACTTTACCGTTACTAAGAGACTGCTGGCATAGGTCATTCACATAGAGCAGGAAAAGACTCGGGGATAGGCAGCTACGCTGGGGCACACCATAATCAACTCGGGCTTCATTGCTAATGACCTCACCAACCTTCACTTTTTGTGAAAGTTCATTGAGAAAGTCTGTAAATATGCTTAAAGCCCTTCCCTGGATTCCAGCATGTTCTAACTTGGTCACAAGGGTTGGAATACAGACAGTGTCAAACGCCTTGGCTAGGTCCAGAAAAACACCCAGACATTTTTGTTTTTGTCAACTTTTTCGGTCACATAATCAACGAGTTGATTAACTGCGTCTGAGGTGCTCTTCCTGGACCTAAAACCAAATTGAGTGTCCGCTATTGTTTTGTAGTGCTCTAGATATTTCATGAGTCTACGGTTCAACAATTTTTCCAATACTTTCGACAGTGCTGACAAAACTGAAATAGGTCTATAATTTTTAACATCATCTTGGATTCCACCCTTGTGAACAGGTGTGATTAAAGATTTTTTAAAGATACGGGGAAAAACTCCTTGCTCAAAACAGGCTTTAATAAGCTTTGTTAAAGGTGGGACTAGTACTTCTTTGCCCAGTTTGAGGAGTTTAGCCGGAATAGAGTCCCATCCTGTGGCACAATCATGTTTTAGATTATTAATGACTGACTCTACCTCAGCCTCGTCCGGAGAAAGTAGGACCATAGAATCTCGCGCAGGGGGTGTTTCAATTTTGTATGGGGCAAGTGAGGAATTTCGCTTTTTGATTATATTGTCTGCAAATTGCTTACCAATATTTGAAAATTAATGGTTTATTTTCTCAATGGCATTAGGCGCATCCGCGTCTTCAGTGGGAGGTAGAAGTTTGTCAGCTGATATATGTTTCCTGGCTTGGTTGGTTATGGATTTTATAATATGCCATGTTTCTTTATTGTCTTTTGAAGTCTTCAAAGCGGAGCTTTCATGGTTGTTTCTTAGTTTTCTGAGCAATAGATTACAGTGATTACGATATCTTTTGTATGATAACTCGACTATTCCGTTTTTTGGGTCAGCCAGGAATTTCCGGTGAAGGTTATCCCTGTGTCGAATACACCGTAAAAGGCCCGGTGTGATCCAAGGCTTAAGGACTACTTTACGGTTGGGGACTTTCGTTACTTTTGAGTGTTGGGATACTGTGGACATGAGACATTCGACAAACCGTGTAGCGGCTTCATTTGCATCACAATTTTGTGAAATAAAATTAAAATCTGTAGTTTTTAATTGTTCAACAGCAGCCTCATAGTTTACTTTTGTAACGTATCTTTTTAACTGATTCTTATTTTTAGAGGGTGTGTTACTTAGACATAGCATTACGGAGGCGTGGTCGCTAACGGTGGAATCTATAACCAAGACTGTTGCGCAAGTAGTGGTACCAATCATTACGTGATCGAGGCAGTTGTGCAGTCTTGTAGGATGAGTATGTCCCGGTAAAAGGGCCATTACTGCAGTTAGATTTAGATAGGATGAACTATTTCTATCTGTATTATTAGGTTTTATGTCTATATTGATATCACCGATCAGAATAATGTTCTTCGCTTTTAATTTACTTAAAATGTTTTCCAATGAGTTAAGGAAGCTATCAGTACAATATATTGATGGCGATCTATAGGAAGCTAGAATACAAGTATCGGAAATTTTTATCAGAAGAAAATTTGCACCTATTTGGTCCGGTTCTTCAACCGTACATTGGAGATTGCTTTTTACAAATATTGTTATGCCGTCGTTTTGATTTAGACATTTTTTGCTAGAGTATGTCACGTAATTGTCCATAGTCGGTATCGATTTGTCATCATTTAGCCAACACTCTGTCAAGATGATGATGTCTATTTCACACGATAGCCTGGCCAATTGAGCCTGGAAACCATCTAAGTTTTTATAGATACTTCGGAATGTTTGAGTTATAATTTTTAGCGATGGCTTATGTTTTTATGATTTCATTACAGGCGGCTGCATCGCAGTGATGAGAAGATGCCACTATAAAGTTATCTATCTGTGTTGAGATGTCAGTGTTCGTATTAGCCATTGAATAACCGTATACCTTTTTCGTTGCATATTATGGTGCGTATTACTATTATATACGTGGTGAAATTATGAACTGAATTATTGATGTCAGGTATACCCACACGATAATAATTTATATTTATGTAAGTGATGTCAATGTTTGTTAGATGTATAGCGAGTAGTTGTGTTCTTGCGTTAGCTGGTTTTGATAAAATGAGTTTGATTGGTTTTTGTTTAAGTGTTTTACAATAAGAGAGCAATTGCAGATAAAAAAATAATAACAATAAAACAACTAGCAGTAAGCGAGTGGGACTTGCAACCACTCTATCCAGTCATTGTGGTAATTTGGGTTTTAGATCAGCTTCGTGTTTTACATGTATGTATTGATCTCCTTCCTTTGGTCGAAGAAAAACTTTTCCAAATGAGGTCCAGCAGAACTTTAAGGCATTCTCGCTCAGAAATTTCCTCGCAAGATAGAACAAACGTTGTGCCTTCATAGTCAAGCTCTCTGATAGATAAATCGGTTTTATTTCACCTGATATTTTTATATGGGATGTGTTTAACTTAGCGTGGGCGTTATTGCGATTGAAGTTACGCACTTTCTGCACAATATTTTCCTTTGTAGTTACGGAAACAAAGGCGACTATAATAGATGGACCTCCACCTTTTTTATTTATGCGAAAGATATCCTTAATATCGTGTTGTTCGAGAGGGATGTCCAAAACTTTAGCTGTTTCTGATACTAAATGATGCAGATCCTCTTTATTTTCTCCTTCCTTCTTTGGGATATTTCTTATCTCTATTTTTGTGAGACATAATATACGCTCCAGATTCTCAACTTTATCTTTGAGCTGATTTATGTAATTTTTCGCTCTCTATCGAGGTCATCTATTTTTAATATTATGTCATCGTATTGTTGAGTAATGAAGGGTAATGATTTTTTAATTTCTGAGTTCTGTGCTATAATTTCGCTCATTGACTCTTGTAAAGATTTAAATTTATTCTCCGATTGAGCGGTAGCCGATTGTAATAAGTCCCGTATCTCTTGCATAAAAGCGACCATTTCATCTTCACGTTTACGTTTACTGCGTGACGTAACATTTACATCTATGCTGTTTAGGTTTGGAGCAGATCCGGTTAGTGAGATAGTTGGGTTACCCACATTTCGAGTCTCAGAGTCGCTAGCCATGGACGTGGCTGGCGATTGGGGTGGTGTACGCCTCATTTTGTTCAATATAAAATGTTTACTTAGGTAAATTTGTAATACCTTGCAACGGTGGCCGGCGGGCGCGCGTAGTTCTCTCGAAGAGATGCAGTACGGTAGGAGGTGAGTCACGACGCGCTGTCGCTGTGTAAGCGGGACGGCAATTATCAGGTTTCCTGTCAGCCAAACAGCATACGAAGTGCCAGGGCAGCAGAAGTTGTGAGGAGGTGCAAATTATCCAATGTCCAGTACCCAAGGCGTCACTGTGCTAGTCATCGAATAGGGCGTGTCCAGGGCGTAGCCGAGGGCAGGTATGTTGCGAATACGCAGGCGGGGTTCAATAACCTTGGCCAATGCGCACAGGTCAGGTACCAGGGTATTATGATAAGCTACGTTTACCGCGATACACTTAGCTCTTCTTATTTTATGCACTCCTATTTTTATTATACAGGGTTACTGGTAACTCGACGTATTCCTTGCAGGACGTCATAGAAGGGTTAAAATGCAACAAATTAAGCCACCAAATGTTCTACCGAAATTCAGTAGTTTTTGAATTAGTTAAGAGTTTCAGTTTTTTAATGAAAAATCCCAGATTAAACCATTTGAAACCAATTTAAAAATGATTTACGGCGCGACTGTACTGAAATTTAAGTTATTATCATAGTTGACGCCGTAGCAGACCTTTGTTAATAATTAAAAGTTCAATAATGCCTAAAACTTTGGCAAATATCACTAACAAAACATTTAATGTTTTGTAATTTTTGCTATTACTTCATAAAAAATAAAGTCTAGTGCAAAAAAAAATACTACACCTGGTGTACAAATTACTAAGAAAATATCCTTGTCTTATCAGCTATCCAAAAACGTATGAAAGTTAATACAAAATCATGGACTACATTATGAAAATCGTTTTTGATTGAGTACAGGCGTGCGTTTCACAAAAAGGTGATTATTCGAAAAATCAAAAACAAAATCGTGAACATTATTATTCTTTTTAATCAATATTAAAAACTTTAATTACACACATTTCACACGTCTTGTTCGATGTGCTGCCCTCGGTTTCGAATACATGTTCTTATTCGCTTCCTTACTTCGGTTTTTGTTATTCTTGAGGTGATTGTTGCCCTCATCTGGTCCGCCGCATTTGTAATTCTCTCCCTTAGTTCTTCAATTGAATTTACTGGGGTCAGATAAACTAGATCTTTCATATGACCCCAGACGTAAAAGTCTAGCGGCGTCAGATCAGGGCTTCGTGCAGGCCACGGAATCGGCCCACCGCGCCCTATCCATCGGTTTGGATAGTTTTCATCCAGCAATTGTCGAATTGTGATTCGGAAGTGGGCTGGACATCCGTCATGTTGGTAAATCATGTTTGCTCTTCTTTCTTCCGGTACATCCGTGAGCAGTGCTGATAAATGATTTCTGAGGAAATCTTCATAAAGTTCCCCATTTAGTGTTCGGGGTAAAAAATGTGGGCCAATTAATTTGTCGTCAATAATAGCCATCCAAACATTAAGCGAGAACCTTCGCTGGGATGCGGTTGGTTTCAGTTTTTTAGGGTTTGCTTCTGCTTTCGGTGCCCAGTAATGTAAGTTGTGGTAATTTGTGATACCATCACGATCAAAACATGACTCATCGGTCCACAGAATGTTTTTTAAAAAGTTTTCGCTGTCGGCGTCGGCACTTAGCATAAAACGACAAAATTCAAGCCGTCTCGGCGGATCTCCTTCTTCTAATGACTGGACTGGTTGGTAATGGTATGGATGTCGGCCTGACAAGTGAACTACAGACCAGACTTTCCACTGTGACATACCAAGCTCACGCGCTACGATGTTTGTCGATATGTTAGGATCGTCAATAAAACGTTGAAGAATAAGCTCCTCGTCCTCAGCCGTGTATCTCCGGGAACGACCAGTGTCAACTTGCCTGCTTCTTTGGACGCTGCCAGTTTCAGATATTCGCCGATAAGTCCATCCGAAGAAACTAACGTGGGGGAGTCGGCGGTTGGGAAAGCGAAGTTGATATTCTCGCCGCGCCTCAGCAGCGTTACCGTCACAAAGTCCGTAACAGTACATTATGTCAGCGTATTCAGGATTAGAATATGCAGCCATAGTCAGCGCTTATGAAGGCACAGCACAGCACAAGAGCAAGATACGCAGCAACAGTTAGGGAAATAGCCAGTAACAAAACACGAGCTTGCGCGACGTAGAGTTGAAACTAACTAACGCTGACGACCAAATTTTGCAAAATCGCACCCCCTGTCATGCCGAGAGAACAATAGCGACCAATCACAAAGCTCCCCGAGTGGTTGGAGTTCAAGCGCAGGTAAAAACTACGAATAATACGAATACGAAACAATAGGTTGACCGTCTCGCAATTTTACCTGCCCCCCATAAAACTCTTCTCTTCCCTGGCACACATGCAAAAGTATTGACAATCATACCTTTCTGAATAACTGATAAGACAAGGATATTTTCCTAGTAATTTGTACACCAGGTGTAGTATTTTTTTTTGCACTAGACTACATTTTTTATGAAGTAATAGCAAAAATTACAAAAAATTAAATGTTTGGTTAGTGATATTTGCCAAAGTTTTAGGCATTATTGAACTTTTAATTATTAACAAAGGTCTGCTACGGCGTCAACTATGATAATAACTTAAATTTCAGTACAGTCGCGCCGTAAATCATTTTTAAATTGGTTTCAAATTATTTAATCTGGGATTTTTCATAAAAAAACTAAAACTCTTAACTAATTCAAAAACTTCGAATTTCGGTAGAACATTTGGTGGCTTAATTTGTTGCATTTTAACCCTACTATGACGTCCTGCAAGGAATACGTCGAGTTACCAGTAACCCTGTAGAATTAAATTTACTTAAATTATTTATATCTTTTTATTTAAATGGTCTATGGCACTGAGTACACGTCTACACCTTGCGGCGGTCCGGGGGAAGGGGGAATTTAGACATGCTTATCTCCATTTCCTCACGCCAGCTGCGCAGCGTGCCTTTAATATCATCCGTAAACTTGGCCATGACGTGGTCCATGTCAGTGCGCCATCCTTTGAGTGTATTGTTTACTTCCTGTGATATTATGTTAAGGCTGTCAATGGCGGTGGAGTTGGACATAGCACCCGTGACAATCGTTGATGTGGAACTCGTTGACGAGTTCGGTGATGCGGATTGTTGTTCCAAATATCGCAGGACATTTTCATCGCATCTTCGCAGTTCACGCGGATGTAAACAGAGCGGTTTAGCGAGGCCGAGGTGGGGCGACCCGCTGCGTGATGTTACTACAGGGAAGACACTTCCACTGGGCTTTTTGTTCGTGGGTAAAGCTTGATAATTGTTGTTGTGTGACGTTAAGGCACTCACAGTGGTATATATATCGTCACATATATGACACTTTAAAAACAATGCCAGCGGTCCAACAACTCCATTTCAATGAAAACAGGAACAATTATTATTCATGTTCGTAGGAATTGTTTAAAATGTTTGTTATGGTACCAGTGGCGTCACCTGTTTTAGGTATAACTATTATGGGTTGAATGCGCGGTACGTAGAATTGATCACAAAAAGATCAAGGATGTGATAACCAAAGTTCAATTAAATTAGCAATTAATCCATTGTTTTACAATAAGCGCACCAAACATATTGACATAAGACCACACTGTTAGTGAATGTGTTTTAGTAAAGAAATTAGAAATAAAATATGAGCCAACCTTGGAAATGCCAGCAGACATATTCACAAAAAGTTTGAGTGCCAAGAAACATTATAAGTTTTTAAAATTGCTAGGCTTGTCTGAAGTTTAAATTGTAATATTAGATTATTTTGTTAGGTCAGGATGTTAATACGATATTACAAGTAACGTAAATAATCTGTGGTAAGAATAATATTAGTTATCTCTGCAATAAAAGTTAGTCAAACTCAAACTCAAACTCAAAGCATTTATTTCAAATAAACCAATTACAGGCACTTTTGAATTGTCAAGGGTTCGGTCAGTCAGTCAGAAAGATGAAGCTAGTTGCCCATTCCAAAGCGTAGTAGGTACCTATGGAGAAGAACGGGCAAGAAACTCCAAGGACACTCTTTTAAATCAACGTATTATGGTTACAAAATATTGTTTACATCATTCATTTTGAAATTATACATGTGAGAACGATGCAAAACGTAAAAGCGTCCGTAATAAAAAGATTACAACAAAAACAAAAGCAATTCAAAAATTAAAGTTAAAATAAGCCGTGGCAGCTAAGAGATGACCAGTCTCTACTGACGGCGCCCGTTCACGAACATGACGCGTGGATCAGCACCATTCAGCTCAACCATTTTGAAGGGAGCTAAATGATCCAACACACGCGCCACCATCAGCGAGACATTAGAGTGAGCACGACATACTCCCAGCCCCCAGGGCACATTCAAGTCAATAAAAGACGTATCCAGTAAATGGCAGCTTTATAGTGCATAGTACTCACATAACAATGTGCTGTGCAGCTATACAATACTAAGAGATTGAATTTATACAATGCAAAGAGAGTTTTTAAAATCTTCAGCAGCTCCAACACTATTTTCAATACCTGATCAATTAGTTTTTGCGCCCTTGTGGAGCAGGACCAGCGTTGAGCCAAGCATTTTTATCAGCAATGTAATCCCCCAATTTATAATATGCTTGGCTACATAGTGTGCGTTTTATACTAGATTTAAATTTTGTTTCATTCAGTTGAAGTACGTGGGGAGGTATTTTATTGTAACATTTTAAACAGTACCCCATGAAAGATGAGTCTACTTTAGCCAGTCTGAAACCTGGTTGAACTAATTGGTCCCTATTTCTAGTGATATAACTGTGTCTTTCACCTCTTTTACTAAAAAGATGTAGATTTTTCCTTACGTACATGATGTTTTCATAGATATATTGACAAGGTACCGTCATGATGTTAATTTCTTTAAACAGTTTCCTTAGAGAGTCGCACCTGCGGAGGCCATATATGGCTCTGATGGCTCTTTTCTGCAGAATGAAAATAGACTCGATGTCTGCAGCCCGTCCCCATAGTAAAATACCGTACGACATAATACTATGAAAGTAACTAAAATATACTAGCCGTGCGGTATCTACATCAGTAAATTGACGGATTTTTCTCACAGCATATGCTGCTGAACTTAGCCGTCCTGCAAGGGAAGTTAAATGAGGCCCCCATTGAAGCCTTGAGTCGAGCGTAATCCCCAGGAAAACAGTTTTATCGACGAATTCTAATTTCTCTTGATTCAATACTATCTCACAAATACTACTTTTGACATTTGGTAAAGAAAATCTTATGCACTTAGTTTTTTTCCCATTTAATACTAAATTATTAGCAGTGAACCAATTTTGGACCTGCAATAGGGCGTTATTTACGTCGTCAAAATTTGAGGCACGTCTATTAATTTTAAAAATTAAGGAAGTATCGTCAGCAAATAACACCATTTGTGGTTGGGTTTTTAACAAGTGGGGTAGATCATTAATATATACTAAAAAGAGGAAAGGACCCAATATCGAGCCTTGTGGTACACCCATTTCTACTTTTAAGCCGAGTGAATTGACACCATTTATTTGAACTTGCTGCTGTCTATCATATAAATAAGATTTTACTAAACTGAGCGCAAGGTCTCCAAGTCCGTAATGCTTAAGTTCAAATAAATAAAATTAGTTGATTCCAAACCACCATTGTGTTAATACATCACACTAAGAATGTTTTTCACCAGTGTGTATACGAATATGTCTTGTTAAATCCCCCTTTTCACTAAAACAACGCTGACATACATCACACTTATATGGTTTTTCACCAGTGTGTATACGAGCATGTGTTGTTAAATGACCTTTTCTGTTAAAACTACGCTGACATACATCACACTTATATGGTTTTTCACCAGTGTGTATACGAATATGATCAGGTAAAGAACCCTTTTGCCTGAAACTACGTAGACATACATCACACTTATATGGTTTTTCACCTGTGTGTATACGAACATGTCTTGTTAAATCCCTCTTTTCACTAAAACAACGCTGACATACATCACACTTACATGGTTTTTCACCAGTGTGTATACGAATATGTTGAGATAAAGGACCCCTTTCCCTGAAACTACGTGGACATACATCACACTTATATGGTTTTTCACCAGTGTGTATACGAATATGTGTTGTTAAATGACCTTTACCACTAAAACTACGCTGACATACATCACACTTATATGGTTTTTCACCAGTGTGTATTCGGCTATGTGATGTTAAACCAAACTTTTGACTAAAACTGCACTGACATACATCACACTTATATGGTTTTTCACCAGTGTGTATACGAATATGTCTTGTTAAATCCCCCTTTTCATTAAAACAACGCTGACATACATCACACTTGTAAGGTTTTTCACCAGTGTGTATACGAATATGTTTAGATAAATAAACCTTTTCTCTGAAACTACGTTGACAGACATCACACTTATATGGTTTTTCACCAGTGTGTATTCGGATATGTGATGTTAAAGCACACTTTTGACTAAAACTACACTGACATACATCACACTTATATGGTTTTTCACCAGTGTGTATACGAATATGACCAGATAAAGAACCCTTATGCCTGAAACAACGCTGGCATACATCACACTTATATGGTTTTTCACCAGTGTGTATTCGGATATGTGAATTTAAAGCAAACTTTTGACTAAAACTACACTGACATACATCACACTTATATGGTTTTTCACCAGTGTGTATTCGGATATGTGATGTTAAAGCACACTTTTGACTAAAACTACACTGACATACATCACACTTATAAGGTTTTTCACCAGTGTGTATACGAATATGGCTTGTTAAATTACACTTTAAATTAAAACAACGCTGACATACATCACACTTGTAAGGTTTTTCACCAATTTGTGAACGAGTATGTTGTGCATGAAAACGCTCGCTACGCTGATCACATTTGTGAGGTTTTTTGAAATAAGTGCCAGGTTGGGACGTACATTTTTGAGTCTTCCGGATAACTCTCGAGTCTGATTTTTCTTTTTTCGTTTGCTCGCCTGTCATTGCGTCTTCTAGTTTTGGTTTCTTCGCAACGGTCGCCGCTGTAATTATAAAATCTGGTAAGTACAATGTTAGAAAGAATATTTGGTGGCAAAAGGACGATTTGGTGACATTGAATAATACGTTTTATGACTAGAGACAAGAAGTACAAAATTGTACTAACATCGACATACGGTCTGTTCCAAACTTTGATCAGATTCAAAGTTTAAACAAACCCTGAAGGCTAATTGCGTAACACATTTTCTTTTTGAATGCGAACTTTAAATGTAGTTAATTCCAGTCGCAATCACTGCCATATTTCGAATTGTCTAACCATTTTTTTTCCAGTTTAACTTAATTGGCTAGAGAGGTACCGAAACATTTGTCATTTTTAGGGTTCCGTACCTCAAAAGGAAAAAACGGAACCCTTATAGGATGTCTTTGTTGTCCGTCTGTCTGTCAAGAAACTTTATCGCGGGAACGCGTGGAAGTATCAAGTTGAAATTAAAAACATATACTCAAGTCTTCAGTCTCTTGAAGCTTAACGTTAAAAAAATATACAGCCGTTTATGCCGCAATAAACGTATATTTCGACACTCTCAAGGGAATCAAAATTTATAGGGTACTTTCCGTTGACCTAGAACTATGAAATTTGGCAAGTAATTTCTTATACTACAAGTACAGGGAAAAACTGAAAACCATACATTTATAATGAAATCATAAAAAAAATATAGTCTTTATTTAAAGTACGTAATCAATCATCGAGGTTAAGCAACGGTTTTAACAATTAACAAACTTTTACTCATTTGTAAAGAAAAGAAATTCTGAAAGCCGTGTATTTTTAATTAAATCACAAAGATCGTGTTTTTGTGATTTAATTAAAAATATACGGCTCCAAATTTTGAAGAGAGTTAACCGTGGCATGTGGGGTATCATATGAAAGGGCTTCATTAGCACAAGCTTAAACAGATTTTTAATTATTTTTATGATGTATAGTTTTCGATTTATGACGAAGAATTAAAAAAAAACCTTTTCCCTCTTTTATATGTATAGGTACCTAATAACTTTGGTGTATGTAGTACCTCGAAATAACAATTTTCATACTCAATTTGCTTTGTACAGATCCTAATTCCAAGAGCTAATGACATATCTGCGTAAGTAGTACCTCAAAAGAAAGGGCAATAACCAGGCATGTTTTTAAAAAGGTTAGAACGACTGAGGCATTGTTTTTATTTTTTTATTTTTTATTATGCTGTAAACAAAACATTTTCTTGATTTTTAAGTTTCTTAAACTTTAATATGGCGTAGAATGTTTCTCTGATGATACAGATGCTTGGGATTTATTTTGTTTGAGTAATCACACATTACATAAATAAAAAATAAATAAAAATAATAACATAACAGCTTTTACTGGACACTATTAACAATTAATTGAAAAAAAAAATGGGTTTTATTGTTAAAAACCTTAGTTTAAAAAAAATACAAGGAACAGACTTCGTCTAAGACAAGTTTAGCTTAATACGTTCTAAATGGTTTAAGATATCACCCCCTTCAGGCTTTGCACCCATCTACCAAACACCCTGATACCGGGTGTCAACCAATTCGGATTCCTTTTTGACTTAATCGTTTTACTAACCATGGGGAAACATAAATTATAAAACATCTGGAATATTTCCATAAAATTATCGTATGCCACATTTGGATCAACAGCTTGATAAACATCGCAAAAAGATAAATAATTTAAGCATGTTTTATTTATTTATTATTTATTAAAACTTTATGCACAAGTATAAAAAAAATAACACCGTACAAAGGCGGACTTAATGCCTGAGGCATTTTCTACCAGTCAACCTAGGGGTGATGCAGAGAAGACACATGGCAGGTGCAACTCAAGGGATAGATAACACGAAAATAACTTTACAATACAAGAATACATACGTAGATACATACATATAAACAGAATAAACTTTGTCAGGAGAAATAACGATCGGTAGTGGGGAAATAACGATCGGTAGTGGGGAAATATCGATCAGTAGAGGAGAAAACGAATCCAGCAAAATATCAGCGCTGTGATGTTTCTGCCAACTTCTTACGTATATGTTCACGTGCCTTCAGTTTAAAAGACAACCGACTGGTCAACGTTCTGATGTTCAGAGGGAGCGCATTCCAAAGAAAGACAGCCTGGACAAAGAAAGAACAGCGAATGAAACCAGAGCGGTGAGAAGGACATCGAAGAAGACGATTGTTGGTGGAACGAAGATTTTTACTATGGGCAGAGCACAAGTATTGAATATGGGAAGTCAGGTAAGAAGGAGAAGTGGGTTCGTTGAGAATAGAGAACAACATAGACAGAGCCCTCACCTCTCTGCGCTGACGAATGTGTAACCATTTTAGAAGCACACGGTGTGCGGATACATGATCATACTTACGAAGATTGAAAACGAATCGAATGCAATTATTGAGAAGTCGGTCAAGTTTATTGAGGAGATCTGCATTCAGGTCATAGTAACACACATCACCATAGTCGATTATGGGAAAGATTAAGGACTGTACAAGCATTGCCTTTATGTGTGATGGGAGAAGATTTCTCAACCGATAGAGCGACCGCAACGTTCCGGTGACTTTCTTACTAACAGTCGTCACCTGCTTTTGCCAGTCAAGACAAATGTCGACATGCAGACCAAGATCTTTAACATCGGAGCTAAACGGAATGACTGAGTTGTCAAAGATTACAGGTGGCAAAGATAAGCCATTCAGCTTCCTTATGCTGTGGGGGCTCCCTATTAAGATAGCCTGACACTTGGTAGGGTTAACCGCCACTCCAAATCGATCAGACCAGTTTTTGACCATACCTAAATCCCGGTTTAGCTCCTCAATCGCATCAGAAATGTTATCAACACTTGCATGGCAGTAAAGCTGCAAATTGTCTGCATAGAGATGATACGCAGCCCGAACAAAAGAGGAGATAATATACCGCCTTGAGGGACGCCTGCTGCAAGATCACACGAACTCGACGAAGAGTCTCCAGCATGAACAGACTGCTGACGCCCCCGAAGATAAGAGGAAAACCATTCCAATACCTCTGGAGAGACCATATGATAAGAAAGGATGGATAAAAGGACTTCGTGACTGACGGCATTAAAAGCATTGGAGAAGTCAATTAACACTAAGACTGTAACTTTGGTGTCTTCCATTCCCCGCCTTATATCGTCAGTCACTTTAAGGAGAGCTGAAACGGTACTATGCCCGGGCCTGAAACCAGACTGAAAGGGACTGATGAGGGTGTTGTGGTGGACAAAGTGGGAGAATTGTTTATGAACACTGGCCTCCAGAACTTTAGACAGAAAGGGCAGGATGGAAATTGGGCAAAAGTGACTAGGAAGAGAGGGGTTGGGTATCTTAGGCAGTGGCCGAACAAGGGCTTTACGCCAAAGGAAGGGGACAACACCGGTGTACAGGGAGAAGTTTAAGATGTGGGAGATTGCAGGAAGGAGTTGATCAAGAGCCGTAACGATCATATGGCGGCTGATATTATCGCAGCCCACGGCTTTGGATTTAATAGAAAGGATAATCTTTCTGATCTCTCCCGGGTCAACTGGGGTGAAGACAAAGGGATTAATATTAGGGCGCGTCAGACCAGCAAGGTAGTCAAGGGTTTGACATTTGGTTAGACCATCTAGCGTGGGAACAGTGGAGAAATGGTGATTTAGATCGTCTAAGCCAATTGTGTTAGGAAGGTCTGAGTGCCGCGATTTGCCGATGCCTAAAGTTCCAAGGAACTTCCAAATATCGGCAGGAGAAGAAGAAGTGATATTATTTAGGATATGTCGGCGTTTAGCGTTGCGTATCATCTGGTTACACCGATTCCTAGCAGCCTTAAAGCAGGTCCAATTGTCCTACGAGCGATCCTTTTTGAATTTCCGAAACGCGCGGTCTCTCCGTCGCATTGCCATCCGAACTCCCATGTTCATCCAAGGCGCAGGCGGACGCTTCAACTTGATTTTTCTAATAGGAGCATGTGTGTCATATAGCTTGACCACAACATTGTTGAACAAACTAACTTTTTCGTCAACTGAAGCAGCTGCTTCCAGGGGTGACCAGTCAATATTGGATGCAACTTGTTCAAGCCTCTCGCTATTCATACGTGCAAAGGCACGCCTGTACTGGAATTTTGGTTTAGGTTTAGGGGGTTTAAGGACATAGGATAGGAATATAAGGTCGTGATGGGAATAGCCAGGAGCAGCATATTAACCATGTGAGGAAACTAGGGAAGGATTAGAGGTGAGGATCAGGTCAAGCCAAGTATCATCACCGACTATATTTTGGTGAGTGGCTTGGAGAGGCAATACATGCAAACTGGCTGACTCGATTAGATGCAGGAGTTTACGGGATCGAGGGGCGTTGTGGGCAAGGAGGTTGGTATTAAAATCCCCCATAACAATGTGATGTACATAGTCCGACCCCAAAGATTCAAGTACCGAATCGAATTCAGTAAAGTAATCAATAGAAGGGGGGCAATAGACGACACCAAGGACAGTTTTAGCTCCTTTGACACAAACCTCGAGGAAAAGAAACTCTGCGGATGCATTGGAAGAAGAAGAAGAAGCTAGAATTTTAAAAGGGAAATCACCACGAAGGTAAATCGCTACACCACCCCCTCTCCTACCGATCCGGTCATTCCGAAGAAGAACGAAACCGGGGAGCGGGTAAGTGGTTGAGAGCAGGTTAGGTTTGAGCCAAGTCTCGGAAATCAGGACGGCGTGAACGTTGCTGTCAGCAAACGTGTCGTACAGTT
Source organism: Atethmia centrago (assembly GCA_905333075.3). Classification (NCBI taxonomy): domain Eukaryota; kingdom Metazoa; phylum Arthropoda; class Insecta; order Lepidoptera; family Noctuidae; genus Atethmia; species Atethmia centrago. Next base: position 15,432,823 of record HG995393.1, read on the forward strand.
CGTTGTAGTGACTGGGAATGCTCTGAGCATTGAGGTGGCATACGTTAAATAGCCGGCTAGAATTTTGACTGAAATTTTGGCGTAAAAGAACACCTAAGGTGTCAGTAAGAGAAATAAAACTTTCATCGCTGGAAGAGGTACTAAATTCGTTAGCAGAATAAAAAGATTCGTTATCAGATGTCATAAATACTATTAAAATAAATAAGATAAATATATAATAATATATAATCGCAAAAAATAAACTACACGAATAGCTGGTACGACGTTTGGATCTCTGCACCACCCGCCAGCTCACAACATCATCAAATTCTGAGCAAATTAAACATTAGTTAAACGAATTATGTGATTAAGAGCACTTTCTAAAACTAAACAGAACCATCATACACAATAAAATAGTAACAATAACAAGATAAAAAAAGTAAAAACTATGTGTACACAAATGAATTAAATTAAATAAATTAAAAATGACGGTAAGGCGAGAATAATTCTAAATATTCTAAGTAATTCTAAATTTTGAGTGCGTATCCAATTATGAATATGCCAACCTTCGAATCTACCCTAATATCTTAGATAGTCTGTGGACTTTGTTGACATATTTGACATTTTTCATTACGTACAAAAGAAATAAAAATTGAAAGGTCTTATTCTAAAACATGTTGAGGGTAAAATATTCTATAAAGCATGCCAACTTTTACAAGGGATTCTGAGGCAACTATACATATAACTAATAAACGGTAAAAATCTAGTATCGTTTGGCAGGAGAAGGGGGGTGGGAGTGGGGGAGGAATTTGGGGGGTGGCGCACCTGGCCCCCTGGCACCACTCCCATGAAAAGGTAACGCACCGTTCTTGAGAAAAACAAATTATTGTAACCTAACCTCAAAACTCTTAGTCGCTTAAAAAGCCGTAGTATGAGCCCAGCTTCGCGCGGGAGATTGGGGGAGGGGTGCTCCCTGCCCCCTGGCACCACTCCCATGAAAAGGCAACGCAACGTTCTTGAGAAAAACAAATTATTGTAACCTAAACTCAAAACACTTAAATTCGATTAAAAGGCGTAGTATGAGGCCCGCTTCGCGGGCCTCTAAGGTTTAAAAAAAAATAACCTCGAAGGGGATAGCGGGGTCTGAGTTCGCTCGCTCCGCTCGCTCACTAGACCCCGCCATCCCCGTCGAACCTAACCAGTCCGAGTCGGGGTGCCCCAAGTCCCGAGCTCGCTTCGCTCGCTCTTGCATCCTAAGTTCTCCTAGTAACAGTAGTAACATTGCCTTTTGTACACATATACGATCAGTGGAAGTACAAACACAGAGAAAAAATTCACGCAACTCTGGGAGAAACGGAACGATCAAAAACAAATGACAGTGACACATGACGCAAATGGCATAGGTATCTGTTTTATTGTTTACGTTCCGTGTTATCGAATTTGCCCGACATTTTATACCATGGACTGACTACAAATACTGATACTGTATACTAGATACTGACTACAGATGCTGGGGCAGATTTGGTTGTCAATCGCCCATTTTAAACGTTTCGTTTTTCGCTTCTTATCGGATTTGAGGTTAGAAACATTTTTTATTAATTTCTCCAAAAATATGCATTACCTTTTAATAAGAGTGGTAACGTTATAATCGGGGACCCAAACCCTACCAACTTTAGCCCCTTTTACCCCCCAACTCCTGCCAAACGATACTAGATCCAACCCTAATAAACTGATAAAAACTACTCGGAACATAAACAAGGAAATTATAACGGTAAGTAATTCCATAATACCCAATTGCATGCAACTACATAGTATGTTTAAACAAGATACCATTATTCCATTATTGACCCACTCTGTTTTGCAGGCAATCTCCTGTGCCTTGGGCCGTTGGATCTTGTACCTTTGGAAACTTCGCAAGCAGTGGACTGAGCTCATCCATTGAAGATACTTTATGCCTACTTCCGTCAAAGGCCTTCAAAACAATAACACCGTCCTGCGTCCAACAAGACCGCATTCAGAAGTGAAGACGCGCCTTCCCAAAGATTGTTTGCCGGACCCTGGTCAGGAACTGAAATGGAGGTTCCTTTCAAGCTTGTCTTAGCTTTCCACACCAATAATTTATTATCGTAGCTGGAAAACCTCACTAGTATGGGCCTGTGATGATCTTTATTGGGTGCGCCAAGTCTGTGACAGACCTTCATGGAGGACGCAGAGAAGCTCTTGAGGGCCAGCTTATTGGTAATGATATCCAGGATGACTGCAGTGCTGTCTTCACTATCAGCTTCAGCAACACCCTGAAAAATCAGTGCTTTCCGCCTGTGCCTATTTTCCAATGCGTCAACCTACTTAGCACACTCACTAATCTGAGTCCGGAGCAATCCAAGCATGCTGAAAATATGCTCCCTGAAAGTCCGGAACTCCTCAGCCACTCTAGCCACAGTATCCTTGGCAGGTCCAGCGCACTGAATCTGAGCTTCCAGTGCTTCCATCTTCCGAGTGAAGTTTTCTTCTAGGCTCTTTTGTGCCGACAATATCTCAACAAGTTGGGACATAGTGATCCACAAGTGTCAAAGTGCAAGTGAAGTTAATAGTATGCAGATGATGAGCTGGCAGGTGGTGTAATTTTAATATTTGAGTCACATAAATGTGCCACAAACGTGAGTACCCATGTAGTGGAAGTTATACACCGATAACTGATAATTTTGCGGCAAATAATTGTATATTTCAATATTAAATATAAATTCAAAATCAAAGATATGTCTGTCGTTTTTTTACACCTACCCGCGAAAAAGTTTCTTTCATGTTCTGAATTTAATCAAGTTATTGTGACTGTAGTCACGCGTTGTAATATTCCAACTATTTATTGTATCTTTAAAATTTGGGCTGTGTGATCTGACATGTTGAAGTCCATTATTTTATGATTGCATTTTCGCGGAAAATTGTGCGCAAAATTATCTATGCATGTGTTGCTTTGTAATCTGGTAGGCTCATCAATTTGTAATTTTAAGTTAGAATTTCTCAGGAATTTACCAATTACTTATTAAGCTATATCTCTTTTCAAAGTGTTATGTTAAAGTCACCACATAATATGACATTTTTGCGCGCTTTGTAACATATTTTTGGTAGAAGAATGTTTAATTTCGAATGAAACGTGTCAAGATTACTAGATTTCGGTATCCTATAAACACATACAATAATAACGTTATGCTGTGTTAATTCGATTGCACAGCACTCAAAAATTCCCTGAATTGAAAGTTTCTTGATTTCGTTAAGCTCTCTATATTGGTAGTCAATTTTTACCGATATGCATGCTCCTCCTCTCTTTGTGTCCCTGGAGTAACAAGCTGCTAATTTATAGTTAGGTATGTTAAGGAAAACTTCATATCCAGTTTCCATGAAGTGTTCCGTTACACAAATAATGTCTATGTTGTTTTCAAGTTCATGTAGGTGCAATAGTAATTGGTCTGACTTATTAATGAATCCTGCGATATTTTGATGCATTATTGTCAGATAGTTATAGAAAAAAATGGTTTGATGTTTCTTCCGATGTGTCCTTCATATCAGTGTCTGTATTAATCATTTGGATATATTTTTCATACCTGCATCGTTCAGGAGTCCTTGACGACCCGAAAACATTAATTTTTTTTTGGTTGAGAAATTATCAAATAATTTCTGCCGCTCTGGGCGGAGCGGGAGGGCGTGTCAGACTCTTACTGACTAAAACCCACCCGTATTCCTTCCGTTGCCTGTGTTGCGGGGGCCTCGGTGACCCATAAGTACCTTCCCGCGACCCCGGCAGGCATCGGCCCTAGTGGGCCCCTACATTTGTGCTGACGACATCTCTTAGAGGCGCGCGTGGAATACAACGCGCCGTCGACCCGAGCCTGGTCCTTACCGAACGGTGAGCTACCCATTGCTCACCGTCCGCAAGCCCGCGCCTACGGTGGCCGAAAATCCGCTGGAATTATTGAACTAGTGAAAATGCAGATTATGGAGAAATATCCCAAAAGCCGGACATGTCACCCGATGAATATGAAACTACCAAGGTTCTTTTCAGCAATATCTTTTGATTTGTCCCTTTAATAATTAAATACTTTTGAATTAACAAAAATGATTTAATTATTTAAATTAAAACTTAATTATTTCCCAGATCGAGTATGTGGATCACCTTAAACATCAATTGGCTGACAACGAAGCAATTGAAAGGGAAACACGACAACAAGCTGAATGTGCACTATGGCACGAGATGAGATGGAGCCTGGTCACTGCATCAAATTTTGGCAAGGTGTGCAAAAGGCGAAAAATAAGTTCAGCCGCACTGGTTAAATTAATGTTATATTCGTACTCCTTAGCTCATGTACCCGCTATATTATACGAAAAAACCAATGAAGCAACTGCACTTTTGCAACTGGCAGAACAGGAAAACATTACTTTTAAAAAGTGCGGTCTGTTCATAGACGAAGAATACTTTTTTTAGGTGCCACCCCCGATAGTATCTATGCAAATGGGATCATCGAAATAAAATGCCCTATATCAGCAGTTGGCATTAGCGCGGATGAGGCAATTCGTTCAAAAAAAAAAAAAATATTTGGAAGGTTGACAAAGAAGGGAAAATAAAATTGAATACGAACCACAATTGGTATTACCAAGCTCAAGGGCAGTTACATATTACCAAAAAAGACATCTGTTTGTTTGCTCTGTGGACTGGCCCAGACTTTCCATTGAAAACTGCGAACATCACAAGGGTCGACTATTTCTGGGACACAAACATTAAAAATCGGCTTGTTGATTTTTATTTCAAGTGCATGCTCCCAGAAATGATCGGCCCTCGAAAATGCCGTTCTATGGAACTCAGAACTTCTGTATATTAATTAATAAATGCTTAATTTTATACTACCAGACTTTTTATTTCAATTGACAAGAACCACGAGAGACAAGTAAACACCACGTAAAAAATATCAAAGCATCAAATTCGATTAATTGCCGTAGTGGCCAGCGAGTACACCAGACTCACGCACACACGCGACCGCACGCTCTCGCGTGTGTGCGTGTCGAATACCTAATTTTACTTAACTCGATTTCATACACGGGCTCTTAAGAAAGTCAAAAATGGAGGTGTTCTTATTAGTACTGCCTCCAAAGAGGACATTGGAAAGCTCAGAAACTTGTTTCTTTGGGCCTTAAGGTTGAAGAACCATCCAAACGGCGCCCAAGAATCACTGTTATTGGTGTCCCGGTAACCCTAACTGATAAGGTCTTTGACTGCATTTACGAGCAAAACCTCTCAGATAAGATGACTACTAAAACCAACCTAAAACATTCCCCAAACTCAAATCGTTTGTCTTACTAGATACAGATGTCGATGAAGTACTAACAATTATTTCTGGATTAAACGACGTTTGTGCTGTTGGATGGGACGTTATTTCAAACAAAATACTTAAACATTTCAAATACATACTAACTCATATTTTTCAGTTATGTTTAAGTAATGGTATATTCCCTAAGTCGCTTTAAAAGGCAGTGGTTACTCCTGTTTATAAATCTGGTGACAAAAAATGTGCTAATAACTACAGACCCATTATTTCCTTTTTAACAGGGACCTCCAAGATCCTAGAGAAAATCATTAATATTAGATTAATTAAATACCTAGAAGATAACAATTTAGTTTCAGATAGCCAATTTGGCTTTAGGCCCAAAAAATCAACTAACCAAGCAGTACATCAAATGATAGATTATATAACGACTAATTTGGATGCACACCATTGGGATCTTCCTAGACCTCGCCAAGGCCTTTGACACAATTTCTTGTCCTTTACTATTGCACAAGCTTGAAACACTGGGAATAAGAGGAACAACTCTTTCACTACTTTCTGATTATTTGACTGACCGCGAACAATGTGTCAAAATTGATCAGTACGTTAGTTCTGCGCTTCGAAATAGTAATTACGGAATACCACAAGGTAGTATTTTGGGTCCTACTTTATTCCTAGTATATATAAATGACCTGTGCAGCTTGTCACTCCAAAATGGTGTCATAATGTCATATGCAGATGACACAGCTCTATTGTTTTCAGACAATTCTCAAGATGAGGTGTATAAACAAGCCCAGAACGGTTTTAATATAGTGACTAATTGGCTACATGCAAATCTTTTAACACTAAATGCAGATAAAACCAAACACATTTTATTTACTATTAGGAATACTATCCTGTCAACTACTAACATAAACATTTATGCCCATACGTGCAACACGTATGCTGAAAATGCATGTCCCAATATTGTCCTACCTTAGCAAAAACCAATCATATGAAATATCTAGGTGTAACGATTGACACAAATCTGAATTTCCGTAAACACATCGATTTATTATGCACACAAATGCGTAAATGAATGTTCATTTTTAAGAATTTACGATACATATCAGAGTACAAATTAATTAAACAGGTATATTTAGCTTTGTGCCAATCCATTCTCATTTATTGTATAACTTCATGGGGTGGGGCTGCTAAATCAATCCTACTGCCATTAGAACGTGCGCAGAGAGCTATCCTTAGCCACCTTTCGCCTATTTAGATTTCCCACACACGAGCTTTACACGGCATGTAAGGTGTTAACCGTGCGTCAACTATTTATATTGAATATAGTACTACTCCAACATAGCAAACTTCATTATATCCCAATATCTATAGATAAGAGAAGAAAGGACTTGGTTTGCATAAAGCCTCAAACTAAACATACTTTTATAAATAAATTGTATGTATTTTTAGGTCCGTTCTTATATAATAAAATCAATAAGTCTCTAAGTATCTATAGAGTAAGTCGTAAAAAATGTAGTGAAATGTTGTGTGAATATTTAGCGACATTTAATTACTCAGACACTGAGAAATTGCTAGATGTAATGCAATAAGCTTATTAATGTTAAATCAATATTTATTTAAAAATATAATTAATATGTGCTAGCTATAGAACTACATAGGTACAGTGTACATAGGTACAGTAACATTTTGTCACACTAAAGCACTCAGCGTTGTTAAGTGATGGCCTGAAACACAGGTTTGAATAAACCTACATCCGGCAGGTCGCTATTGTATTCAATTAGACCCATAAACAATCTATATAAGTTATACACTAGATTTATTTTAGACATAGTTTAACATTTTCTTACTAATATTAATATGTAACTTTGTAATGATGTCATTTCTAGTAATTTCTATGTGAACTTATGAATAAAATTATTATTATTATTATTCACTGAAGGAGCAGCCAAGCAGATCTCAGTTAATGGTTCTGAAAACCATTAACTGAGATTATGAGTTAAATTCTTTACAATACAGGGATAAAAAGGAATTGTACAGTTCATTAGGATCATCACCAGTGATAGGAATAGGTAGTGCCTATTAGCCTAAACTTCGAAGAACAGAGACAAGAAACGGAGACTTCCTTAGGACTAAATTATTTCCGGCACATCTGTCTCGAAATTTCGAGACAACACTTAAATACATTTAAAAAAATGTGTTATTTGGAATAAGTAATTCGTCTATATTTATCTAAAGTTTGTCTATAAATGTGATAGTTTGTATGGATGTCCATTACTCAATGCCACTGAAAATGCTGATTTTGGTAGTGATATAGATTAAGGTGTGGAATAGCACATATGCTACTTCCTATTAAAAAAAAAGTATAGTTCCCATGGGATACAAAAACAATAGTACACGCGGGAAAAGCCGCGGGCATTAACTAGTTAAAAAAAAAACGTAAGGGTCCTTTCACACCACCGATATTGTCTGGCGATTTTTGGAGATTTCTATGCAAAAAAAAAAACGAAAGAAAAAATGCTCAAAAATCGCCGGTCGATATCGCTCTAGGTTCGTTAAATAATTAATGGGCTCTAAAGGAAAAATAAAACACATAGAATATTGTTGTAACAAATATATGTATATTTATATTATTTTAAAATATGACGTAATTGGAAACCATGAAACAAAATGTACAGAAGGAAAGATTTAAGAAACAAATTTATGTTTATCTATCTTTAAATATCTATGTCACATTTATTGAGGGATGCAATTTTTACTCAAATCAAAGTACAAATTAACCTTTGAAGTTTACAAATTAATATTTGAAGCATTTAGGACAATCAGTTTTAATACTGAACTGTTCGGTTTTGATAAAGAACTTGATGCATCAAAAATTGCTAAGAATTTGAAAATCTTTATTTGTGTTACAAATACCATAAAAAATAAAGAACGATTTTAATTTAATCATCGTGATTCGATTCGTCAAGTTCAGTATCAGAACCGAAATTTTCTTTGTCAGATGAGTCATCTAAGTTAAAATACACAATCATAATTTTTTCTATATTTTCAACTGTCAGGCGATTTCTTTTTATGTTAAGAATCCATTTATAAGTTGAAAATGACCTTTCAACATCAACTGAGGTTAAAGGCGCGTACATATAGTATGATCGCTCATCCTTTCCTGCTGTTATCGCTTCACATAAGTCTCTAATTTTATCTAAACCGGGATTTCTGTCCATGACATTTACGAGTTTATTTTTTATAAGCTCAGATGAACACCAGCTAAGCACAGTTCTCACGTGATCAAATATTTCAAAGGATTCCGTTAGAGTTAAATTCGATTTTTGTAATTTCTTTAATCCAATTTGTATATCTTTAAAATATTCCTCAATGTAGTCCAAGTCCGATTTCAAGTTTTCCTTTTGAAGAACATTTTTGGCACACCTAATAGATAGCGCGTCGGAACTTCTTAAAAGATTTACAATTGTTTTAATTTGATCATAATATTTTGCATAATATGACACTGCCTCCAACCAAGTACCCCATCTTGTAATAACGGGTTCTGGAGGAAGCGGCATGTGGGGAAAGGTGTTTTTTAACAAGCGCACTCTATTAGGTGATTTTTTAAATATTTTTTTTACGTTTGAAATTAATTCATCTACATCTGAGTATTCGTATCGTATTTTTTCTGCCACGAGATTCAGTGCATGTGCTAAGCAAGTGACGTGTATCATGTTGGGCAAATAATTTTTCAGCACACGTCCTGCTTTTAGCATATATGCTACACTATCAGTGCATAATACAGCAACGTCTCCTACTTTGGATTCATACAAATCGCACCACATATTTTCAAAGCAGTCTATTACAAATTGGGCAATTGTGCTCCCATTAACAATTTCTAGTACTTTGCAAGCAACTAAAAATGGTTTTTGTGTGATCACATTTAAAGGTTTTACAAGTAAATGTACCATGTATCTGCCTAAAAAATCAGTTGTCTCGTCTAAAGATACCCACAGCTTTTGATTTGCAATTTGTTCATAAATCGAGTCAATTTTAGTTTTAAAAATCTTATCTAAATAAACTTTTCTCAGCAATGTTTGCTCAGGAAGCTTTTGTCGATTTGTACAATTGCAGCAAATATATTTATGGAAAAATTTTTTGAAAGCGGGGTTGTTTACTTGAATCCAAGGTATATTACATAATATGAGAAATTGTACTAGGTCCAAATAAAATTCTTCATTTGGTTTTTTACTTGTCCCTTTGTGTTTCGGACCTTTAACGTGCCTCTTGACACTACTAAGGTTAGCTGTTATACTGCTCTCGCACTTAGAACAGTAAATCAAATTACTGGCCGGGTCGTAATATAATTCAGGATGAAGTCCAATCCAACTTTGTACTGTTGCTTTCTTAGGCTTGTTCGCCATCTCCAATCTTACTGGTCTCCAAAAAGATGTACGATGGCAAGTACCTAAAATAAAATAAAAATTTTAAGTTTTCCATGCCTCAAAAGGAAGTAACGAACCTTTATAGATACAGGGAGGTGGAAAGGAAAGCGGGAGAGGTGCGCGCATTCCAGCTAGGTGCATCGATTGTATCGATTTAAAGATTTTATTCTTTCATTTTACGCTCTAATAAAGAAAAACGGTTAGATAATATGAACACGCGTAACATCATTGTTATTGAAATTTTTTTTTTCGCATTTTAGTCAATGCGCAAAAGACATATTCCTTTTTGGTTCAAATATTAAAAGAACCGGCCAGAAAAATAATATATTTTGATAGAATTCGTCCACCTTAGCAATTCTTTATGACACCAAAGATATAACATTACTATGCTTGGTAGTATTGAAGTTCACTTTTATATTTGAACCAAAAGTTAAATGCGTATGTTTTTTTTCTATAACTACGTTTCATACACAATAATTATCTTAAAAACTCCACTAAAAAATATCAAGTTCATACAATTGCATATCAATCTAGACTGTCAAATTGCTAGTTTAAGATAAAATAATATATACATTAATGTTCTTCTTTATATCTAACTTACTGTTTGTTTCCCTACAAGAAATAAAATAAATAACTTTAGCCAAAACATTAAAAAGTAATAAATGTTGACTTACCGTATTATTTGATGTAGACAGACAGGAACAATGTTATTGCAGCAAATCGTAATCCATAAATTCAAGCCAAAGTAGTCGTATTAAGAAGATCCAATGAACCAAAAATCGAGCGAGGGTGAAAAACAATATTCACAAAAACAATACAGGAAGATGTGCACTTAACAAACCGAAGTACAGGATTGAAGTGAAGGTAACCTGCGCGCACGCGGGGCGGTAAGGAGTAGGGGGGGTATGTAGACCCTCCCCGCGCCGCACAGGTATGCGACCATGGCGGTTACCTTTTGTAATTTCTAAGAATAGATAACGAAACGCGCTGCCGTAAAATGTGATAATGTGATACCATTATTATGCAATTATTTTAATATCATGCACATTTTTAAATATACTTTAGAAATATATTTCATTAAGATGAAAGAAAAAAAGGTATTTGTATTTTCATTTGTAACTAAATATTTGCACATCATGTATAACGGTAGAATGTAAAGGGACCTCATTAATATTAAGATCATACCACTTTGTATACCTACATTCTGGCAAATAAATGAATTATTTATTTATTTTAAATACCGATAAAATCAAAATCAAAGCATTTATTTCAAATAGACCATTTACGGGCACTTTTGAATAGTCAAAAGTCGGTCAGTCCAAGAAAAGTGAAGCTAAATTGCACGTTCCAAAGAGTAGGTCTCTATGGAGAAGAACGTGCAAGAAACTTCATGGACACTCTTTTAAATCATATTATGTGTTACATATAATGCCTTTTTTACACTTGAACTTTAGAAATCTCATTAAACGTAGCCGAGAGTGAGCTAGAAAGAAGATATTTACTTCGAAACGTGTACGGCTTCTTATTCAAACATTGTGATTCATTGTGTATTACGATCAACAAGTCATTTACAAAATGTTCTCCAAAAAAAAATTCAGAAAATTTTATGGTTGTAACGACTGTGTATGTTATTTATTATGATATAACGAGCGAGACAATGGATCGCAAAAAACATAATTAAACATTGTACGGTAGCGTGCTGCGCGAGTGTGCCGAGTGGTGGCGAATACGTACTAAGGTTTATACATGCCGAGTGGGCATGAAAGTGCAAGCAGTGCGGGGAAACGAGGGGGTGGGCACTCACTAGTAAATAGAACAGTGTCCGAGTGACTCTCGCTCTTTAACTCGGCTGAACGTTCGGCCAACCACTCGGTGATGTGTTTAGACGTACCGAGCAGAGTGCTCTCGGCCGAGTGGCCGAAAATACTGTCTCGCGCATCTACTCGGTACGTGTGATCTATGCATTAGTTCACCTAGTCACCTGCTCGCCCACGTTCGCTCAGTCGAATCGAATATTTCACCAAGTGAACGTGTGGTGTTAACAATGGCAGCAACTTCGACCACTATTGATATTTAGAAAACGAAAATAAAGAATATTTACGCGATCCGAAAGTTTAAACGTCCTAGGACAGATTCGTATTAAGTGCTGTGATTAAAAAGTATGAAAAGTGATGATAGAGATGGTAGTGTGTACCGTACGTACCTGCTTACTCGCTTAGATTTATATGATTTAGGTATGCCTATTTTTAATTAAAAGTGTAATTTGTTTTTGTTAAAAAGAGTGTGACTATCAAGAATTACCGATTATGATCGTGTATATCCTCCGTTCGTTAATAAAAGAATATAAAGCTTTTTTTGGTAACAACAATACGTTGTTCTTTAAGTTTTTTTAAGCAATCTATCACTGATAAAAAATCTAAGGCCACGCCGCTGCGACGCTGCTGTCACCGTGGAAATTTTCAGACCACACCGCCGCCGCCGTGGAATTGGCCATCGGCGCTCATATCTAATATATATATTTGAAAATTACTCATTACTAGCTTATATTTGATACCAATATTGTTGCAATTAATTTAAAAATAAACCCTTTTCCTCCTTTTTTTGTATTTGCAGATGCAATTTATAAATATTATATAGCCTATGTCACTCCCACAATTACGACGAATCTAAGGACACCTCATATGTTAAAATCCAGAGCGTGCCAAAGAAATAGATAGACATACATACATACACACATACATACATACACACACACACATACACACATACACACATACATACATACATACATACATACATACATACTCTCGAAAAACATTACCCTCCTGAGGCATGATGAAAAGGAGCATTTAAAACTAACAAAATTTACATATTTGTTCGATTAAAAACAACAGAGAAAATAAATAAAAACGACTTGTGCGACGCCAAAAAGGCTCCTATTTCAGCATAATGCTGCTATATTTAAAAAATAAATACCGCAGCACTGGTATTCTACAGTGATATCTCTCTTAGCCACTTTTCTATCTTGCTTACTAAATGTAATCAGCTGACCACAGTGGTCAGAATCCAGTTGGCTTATATTTTTTTAGTAATAGGTAATATGTTAGTAAATATATTATCTAAACATGTAGCTGTGGTGAGGTGGATACACAGACTTATAGAGAATAGGGGCCAATCGGACGGGCCGCGAGGCCCGCCTTTGGCTCATAATGTGCCCAATGAATAATAACTAGGTAAACGTTTTAAAACAATTTAATTAGGTATCTTTTTTGTAAAACTTACAATATTATTTTGATAAGTGCCATTGCATTGCCGTGACATTTATTTTGCGCGCCGCGCCCCACCCCGCTCACCTGAACTCACTTAAGTGCAATGTGAGCCGAATATTTCGACAGTGGCGGTACCTTCATATAAGCCCAAATGCCTTACTAAAATGCTCGATAGAGAATCAATATCAAATCCGAACTATATAAAAGTTCGCGCGCTTAATTCTTATCAAAATAACACAAAGTATCTACCTATGCTACACTACCACACATCGCGATTGTTCGCGCGCAGAGTTTCGCATTTGTAGCATCTACATATAGCTATCTCGCTTACACGCACCGGCTTTTCAAATACTATATCTGTCACTTTCGCACTTATAGCGATGTGCCGTATAACGAGTTAGCCCTTGTGCATAGAACAAATCGATCAGTATGGCAGATTTAAGTCGGGCTTTCGGTATGAAGTTGCACGCGTATGCGTGACCTTGTCAGTTTGCCAACTCTGCAGTGTTGCCGTTTTAGCCACGTTGTGAGATCTTGGAGATTTTTAACGAGTTTGGAAACTTTTTTAACATTTAACAAACTAGCGACTTTTAAAATAACGAAACTAAATATTAAAGCAATATCTTAAAAATTAAAAATTTGCGACATCTAGCTAGATTTTTCATATACCTGGCGACTTTTTTTGCCTAAATGACAACACTGAGTAGTTCCCGACATCCGAGAGTGCAACTAACTTCAGTTTCATTTGCTTGAGTGGAAAAAGGTTTTGTTGTTAAAGTTTTTTGTGTGTTTTCTTAGATTTCCTCAGTGATACAATTGTTTTGGTGACTTACCTACAACAATGGAGGTAATTGTACCTTGTGAGGATTTAAAATGCGTTCAAGTTTTGATTGGCGAAGATAAGGTAAAATCTTTAAAATTTGCTCAGAAAAAACAGTTAATTTCTTCATTAAAACCGACGCCTAATCTGTGTATTTCTCAGACTAGTAAATCGCATAAACGAAAATTTAATAGATCAGTGTATAAAACTAGTTGTATTGCTGGTGCTGCATATTTTTTTCGAATGAAGATTCTGTTTGGAATACATCTGGTTATAATGATTTAAATAACATATCTGGCGCCATTAAAAGGCACGCATATTCCCATAAACACCTGTGTGCAATGGTCGGTAATTTTGGTAAACAACGAATTGAGACATCTATATCACGCCAGTTATCTGAGGAAATTTCAAAATATAACACGCGCGTTGAAAACAACCGTTGTGTTTTTCAAAGATTAGTCGATATTGTTTGTCATTTAGCACAACAGGAACTTCCTTTAAGAGGACATGATGAGTCCAAAACTTCATTAAATAAAGGCAATTTTTTAGAACTGGTCTCGTTAATTTCAAAATACGATGTCGTTTTAGAAAAACATATGCAGCATCAGGAAAGTGACAAACCAGGGCCGAGTTATTTATCTAACAAAATTCAAAACGATATTATTCATTCCGTAGCCGATGTGATGCAAACTTGCATCGGTTACGAAGTTAAACAAACAAAATTTGTTTCAATTATTATTGACGAAACACCCGATGTTAGTCATAGAGAACAACTGTGCTTGATTCTCAGATATTATTATAAAAGGTTTTTTGGGCTTTCTTAATGTGTCGGAAAGTCGCACAGCAGACTCACTCTCTAATATTATTTTAGAATTATTGAATAGACATGATTGCATCGCAAAATTAGTAGCGCAAAGCTATGACGGTGCTAGTGTAATGTCCGGTGTAAGAAATGGAGTGCAACAAAAAGTTAAAGATGCTTGTCCACAAGCAATTTACATTTGGTGTAATGCGCATATTTTGGCCTTAGTGTATATCCGGTTCGACGTCTCCGCCCAGACCTCGGACGCGCCGGTCCGACGGGCCCCGGGTGGTCCGCGGTGGGCGCTGAAGCAGCTGGACCGGGAGCTCCTCCTGGAAGCCTCGATCGTGCAGGCCTGGGTATCACCACCGGACAGGCCTGCCGACATCAACGACGAGGCGGAGTGGTTCCGGGAGGCCATGTCCGACATATGTGACGTGGCAATGCCCCGGGTCCAGCCTGGACGTGCCTCGCGCCAGGTGTACTGGTCGCAGGAGCTGACGGCTCTGCGCACTGCGTGCGTGGCTGCGCGACGCCGGTACACCAGGCACCGCAGGCTCCGTATCAAACCTCCGGATACGGAAGCCATTCAGGCGGAGCTGTACGAGGGGTACAGAGCGGCGAAGACCGCCCTCCAAGCGGAGATCCTGCGGGCCAGGGGTTTGGCCCGCGAGGAGTCGCTGGGGACTCTGGACAGGGACCCGTGGGGACGCCCGTACTAGGTGGTGCGGGATAAACTCCGCCCATGGGCTCCCCCGCTAACGCAGTCTCCGGCCCCAGCTTGTGGAGGACGTGGTGAGCGCTCTGTTCCCTTCGCGAGGGGAACACTCCTCCCCACCTATGGCTCCGCCTACTGCGGTGCCTGATGCGGACCACACCGCCGACGACGACGACGATGCTCCGGAGGTGACCGAGGGAGAAATGAGAGCGGCGGTACGCAGGCTTAATGCCAAAAATACCGCCCCAGGACCCGACGGCTTACCTGGGAAGGCCTGGGTCCTGGCCTTGGAGGCTCTCGGGCCTCGACTTAGGGGCTCCTAAGCGCATGCATGGAGAGGGGCCAGTTCCCGCTTCCCTGGAAGACGGGGAAACTGGTCCTCATAAAGAAGGCAGGGCGCCCTGCGGACTCTCCGTCCGCTTATCGGCCCATCGTGCTGCTCGACGAGGTGGGCAAGCTCTTTGAAAGAGTCATTGCAGACCGCCTCGTCGGCCAGCTGGTGCGGGTGGGGCCGGATTTGGCGGAGAGCCAGTTTGGTTTCCGCAGAGGGCGCTCTACGGTGGACGCCATCATGCGTGTGCGAGCCCTGACGACGGGGAATGCTGTTGCCCAGGGTGGGGTCGTCTTGGCGGTGTCTCTAGACATCGCCAATGCCTTCAATACCCTGCCCTGGAGTTGCATCAGGGAGGCACTCCGGTATCACCGGATGCCGACCTACCTCTGTCGTGTGGTCGAGGCCTATTTGACGGACAGGGCCGTCATCTACCCCGGTCACCAGGGAGTGTGGAACCGGCAAGAGATGTCGTGCGGTGTCCCACAGGGATCGGTCCTGGGGCCGCATCTGTGGGACATCGGATACGACTGGGTGCTGCGCGCCGACCTCCCTAGCGGCGTCAGCGTAGTGTGCTACGCTGACGACACGTTGGTCCTGGCGCAGGGGAGGTCGCACCAGGCGGCGGCCGAATTAGCGGCACGCGGGGTTGCGACAATCGTCGAAAGGATCCGGCAATTGGGACTCGAGGTGGCCCTGCACAAGTCCGAGGTCATGTGTTTTCATGGTCCTCGGAACGCGCCACCGTTGGGGTCCCAAATAACGGTAGGAGGGGTTTCTATCGGCGTCGAGTCGACGATGAAGTACCTGGGACTCGTTCTCGACAGCCGGTGGAACTTCGTGGAGCATTTCCGACGTTTGGCTCCCAAACTGGAGCGGGCGGGCGCTGCATTGAAGCGGCTCCTGCCCAATCTAGGGGGTCCAAACGCCTCCTGCCGGAGGCTCTACGCGGGGGTCGTGCGGTCCATGGCCCTCTACGGGGCTCCTGTATGGGCGCGCTCTCTGGCGCTGCGGCCAGCCCGCCGGTTGAGCGCGGCCCAAAGGGTCATGGCCATCCGGATGGTCCGAGGATACCGCACGGTCTCCTGTGAGGCAGCGAGCCAGGATTTGCCGGATTGCCGCCATGGGATCTGGAGGCAAAAGTCCTCGCGCACGTATTGGAGTGGCGCGAGGAGGCGAAACGCCGGGGCGTAAGTCCGCCGCCGCGAGAAATCGCGGCACAGCGGACGGAGCTCCGGCGGGATCTCATGGCGTCATGGAAAGTACGGTTGTCGCAACCCAGTGCTGGGCACGCCACGATTGCGGCGATAAGTCCCCTCTTTGAGGAGTGGCTGGAGAGGCGCCACGGCGTCCTCACCTTCCGCCTGACGCAGGTCCTCACCGGACACGGCAGCTTCGGGAGGTTCCTGTGTCGGATAAGGCGGGAGGAAACGTCCGGGTGTCACCACTGTGTGGATCGCCCAGAGGACACGGTGGAGCATACGGTGGAGGTCTGCCCGGCTTGGGCAGAGCACCGCCGTGTCCTCGTGGAGGCGATCGGCGGCAGAGACCTCTCGCGTCCGGCCTTGGTTCAGGCCATGGTACGGAGCGAGAGGGCATGGGCAGCCGTCACCTCCTTCTGCGAAGCAGTAATGCTCGCGAAGGAGGAGGCGGGACGGTTGAGGGAAAGGCACGTTTCGCGCCCTCTCGCCCCTAGCCTCCGCAGGAGACGCCCAGGGCGTCGGGAATCGCGGGCGGATTTCCGGCCACCGTAGGCGCGGGCTTGCGGACGGTGAGCAATGGGTAGCTCACCGTCCAGTAAGGACCAGGCCCGGGTCGACGGCGCGTCGTATTCCACGCGCGCCTCAAAGAGATGTCGTCAGCACAAAGTAGGGGTCCACTAGGGCCGATGCCTGCCGGGGTCGCGGGAAGGTACTTATGGGTCACCGAGGCCCCCGCAACACAGGCAACAGGAAGGAATACGGGTGGGTTTTAGTCAGTAAGAGTCTGACACACCCTCCCGCTCCGCCCAGAGCGGGAGAAGTTATTTGATGATTTCCCACCCTCAAAAAAAAAAAAAAAAAAGTGTTGTCTAAATCATGCAATAGAATTCAGGAGGTTAGTTTATTTTTTTCAGCCCTTCAGGCTTTGTGTAATTTTTTTACTAATAGTGCAAAACGAGATGCTTTTTACGATACTTATTGCAGCAAAAAATTGCCTAATGCTCCCGCAACTCGTTGGACATACATGTCGCGAGTTGTAAACACGGTTTTTGAACAAAAAAGTAAACTTATTGAGAGTTGTTTTCTGATCTGTGCGACAATCCACAGAACTGGGACGGGGATACGATTTTAGCTGCGGAGAATTTTGAAAACACTTTGCGATCTTTTAATTTAAATTTTTTTCTTTTTATCTTTCATCGGATATTTGAAAAAACTGACTGCTTGTACAATATTCTACAAAAATCACAAGTTGATGTCGGTTATTGTATTAATAAAATAAAGGAATTTCAGGCATGGTTACGTGCTGAATTTCAATCCGAATTTGATCATATTTAAGAGAACACGTTGCAAAATAACTCGGCTCCTCGTTTGAGACGCAACGTACGCTGTGCAAAAACGGAATACAGACGACTTTTTGTAGAAGTAATTGATAACATTAATACCGAAACTACTGACCGATATTCTGAAATTTATAAATTAAAGTTTTTCCAACTGCTCAACAACAAAAAATTTGACAATTATCACTCACATTTTCCTACAGAGGAATTAGATTCATTATTTGACATTTATGCAAACTATTTCGACAAACAAAAAGCCAATTGATTTGCTTGTATTCTAGTCCTGATCTGAAAGATCGTAATGTTTTCGAATTAATTGATTTCATTCATGAGAATAACCTCGAAGATGCCTTTCCCGAGCTGTTAAAGTTAGCGTATCTTGTTGTAACTATTCCGGCTACAAGTTCTTCCGCGGAACGTGCTTTTTCGTCTCTTAAACGTATCCATACCTATCTGAGAGATACAGAAGGTCAAGAGCGTCTTTCCGAATTATCAATGATAGCTATTGAAAAACAGTTGTTGGTAGAATTAAAACGATCACCAACATTTTACTCTGATATAATTAAATCATTTCTTAAGAAAGATAGACGATTCCAATTAGAATATAAATAATGTATTTAAATTCCTTATTACATTCTATCTAGCTATTTTTTAACTTTCGTTTTGTAACTTTTTGTTTTGTTTTTTTTTTTTGTCTGTAACCTGGGTCCTGTTACGAAGGAAGCAACTACTTACCATAACTTTGTTCCCTCAAGCAATGAAGGAAACCAAACGACTTTTTTCAAAGCCACCGGAGGTATGCAATTGCTGATATGTTCATTATATTCAATCTAGCACTAGCATGCCTTCAGTGTGCTTTGGTTACCTCATTCACCGCACGACAAGCAAGAGTGAAATTGAAGAAAGAAGAGGAAAGAAGAAGATGGATGGATGAATTCACTTTTAATTTATTGTACCTAACCAGTAGTTTATGAGAAAATTGCGATGATACATACGTAGGTACCTACATACTCAGTCGAAAACTGAACTTTCTTTTTTTGAAATCGGTTAAAATTTTATTGGGCTTGCGTTATTTTGAAACCCTAGGCACGCCACTGTATTTCGACGACCGCAAGCTAGCATCACATGCACGCATAATATAGGTAATTAGATAAACAACATTGTCAGCACTTATTTTATAATTTTATTTTATTTTCGGCATAATTTTTAATTTGTTGGCGGGCCGCGGTATGTGCATCGCTGATGTCTGAATCTTTTAAACAATTTAAGTTTTGCCTTGAACTTTATTTCAATTCATAGTTGCTTTGTATTTTTTAACATACAAATCATTATATATTATGTCGGGCAAAACTAGTAATAGCTTTTGCCTGCGGCTTCGCCCGCGTAGAGGGCGGAAATTCACCAACGGAAATGTACTACCGGGATTAATTTATCCAATGTGTTAATCCAGTTTATTAACTATCTGTATGCCAAACTTCACCCAAATCCGTTCAGCCGTTTTTTTTCTGTCGTAGTAATAGCAGAGAAAAAGGTCATTAACCCCGTACTCGCACCGCGCCGCCGTCAATTATAATTATTTAACTACCCGTAATTGTAAATCTGTGATATCTTTTAAAATATTCATTTAAATGTTATTATGTCAAGGCACATTTTAATCAAAATTAAATGCCCAATTTAAAAAATATATTATATTGCGTGAGGATTAATATACCGCAGTAGGCGGAGCCATGGGCGGGGAAGTGTGTTCCCTCGCGAAGGGAACCGAGCGCTCACCACGTCCTCCACAAGCTGGGGCCGGTGATTCTGCGTCAGCTGTGGAGCCCATGGGTGGAGTTTATCCCGCAATTTATATCGAGCTGAGTTAGTCGATTACTAAATGAATAATACTTTTTTTGTAAGATGGCAATAATAGTTTTGCCATCACTAGTATAGTTGATGCTAAGTTTTTAGATTATTAATTTTGTTATTAATTTTGTTTGCTTACTGATTTTTGGAGATTAAAATATATTTTTTTTGCGGGAACAACCCTCAATTTAATAAAAACGAGTTTAATTTTGAAACTATTCCGGCGTATTTTCCAAAATAAAAATTGGCTGTCTGTAAAGTCGCTTTACGGACGATAATTTTACGTGATAACGAGAGAGAGTTGCGTTACAAGCCGAACGCTTAGGCCGGTCGTGCCTCTCTATCGCAAGTCCCGCGCTCTCGCTTGCATTGCTCGGCTCAGGCGGAACGTGACAATGAGTCATGCTTTTTCGTGAGTGCAGCCGGCGTTCAGCGAATTATAAGACGTTATCGAGTCGAACGAACGAGTCGGACTCGCCCACCGAGGGTTCCGTACAAATTTGTAGGTACATATTATAAATAGTTCAGGAATCGAGTCCCGCAGTTTTTACTACTTTTTTAAACTTACTTTCGCATTTATAACATTAGCTGCGCCCCGCGGTTTCACCCGCGTAGGTCCCGTGGGAATATCGGGTTAAAAAGTATCCTATTATGTCATACCATGAGTCACCATGACCTGGATGTCATGGTGACTCATGGTCTAACCATCTGCCAAAGTTTCATCCAAATCCGTTTAACCGATTGAATTGATTTAACCGCGTGGCATCGTAACAAACAAACGAACAAACTCACTTTCGCATTTATAATATTAGTAAGGATTAGTTAGGATTCTTGTCTGAGCAACTGGCAGCAAGCTTGTCATGGCCCTAGTCGTCACTGCTTGCGGTAGCGTCGGGGCACACAAACAGCGAGGGGTAATGGCTGATCTTAGCGTTATGCTCGTGGATGAGTGCTGCTTGTGGTGACTGGTCGTCTTGCTGGCCATGGTTTTGTTATTGTTATCAGAAATTAACAGTTTGCTAATTTAACTACGATGGTCCTAGTTTGTCATTTGTGACTTGTTACAGTCCTATACATAGAATTCAACATCGCACATGTAAGCGGGTACGACCTGTAGGTAACGCTAATCATTTCCTTTCAAGTGAACCGCTGGCCTGTTTGCTCACCTGTATATTAACTAACTTATACTTACTTTTCGTCTCCCTGGCTCTTCGTTTCTTCTTAGATACTTCTTGTTCTTCCAGTTCAGTTTTAAACTCCATTAGACGCACATCATGTTCTAGATCAGAGTTGTGTGGTGGTATATCTGCTACATCTAGACAGCTATTGTCTAAATTGTCCGGTTCTAGTTCTGTAAGTAAACAAAAACAGTCAGCTCGTTTATTATTAACTAGCTTTTGCCCGTGGCTTCGCCCGCGTGGATGTCGGGAAATATCCCACGAGAACGTACGACCGGGATTAAAATGAAACGAAAGCGATCGCATACGTCATGGCCGAGCGCTGCGCCCGCCGCGTCAACCGTAATTAATTTTTAATCTGTGATATCTTTTACAGCATTCATATAAATGATATGATGTACAGGCATATTTTAATCTAAATTAAATTACCAATTTAAATAACGATTCATATAATAACGGCTAAAATAGCTTCAAAAAATATTTTTTAAAAGAATTTGATAAAAACAATTTTTTATCAAATTCTAAACGATAAAAATGGTTTCTGTGGATAACCCACAGATGGATGACACACATATGCCATCGCGAACTTTTTGTTGAAACAAAATAATATTATTAACCAACTGAATGGTTCTTAATTTACAATTAGAAACATATTGAAAAGTATCAATTTTTGTATACTAAATGAATAGCAAAAAATATTTCAAGTTCAGAGCTATAATGATGACCACAGTGATTCCGATCCCTGCTCATGAATCACTTCGTCCATTGGTGAAAACACTTTAATAATAACCGTTTTAAAATCCGTTCAGTAGTTTTTGGTTTTACCACATTCAGACAGACAGACAGACAGACGCGGCGGGGGGACTTTGTTTTATAATACTTAATGATATTGTTTTTGTTCATAAAAACATACCACCATTTTGATGTTCCACTTTTGTCTCAATAGTATCATCTAGTTCTTCACAAACAGCTGGTAACTCTTCTTTGATAGCAATGCTTTCTGTTTGACATTCATCAACTATACTAATGTTCTCTGTTGGAGATTTAATAAACCCACTGTAACGCTCAAAGTGGTTTTGGTTTATTAAAGGATTGGGCTGTAAAAAGATGATTATAGTGTAAGGGAAATATGCTGGTGATCACAGTCCCGTGAGCACAAACCTTTTATACAGATATACTAAAGTCATTCAAAAAGGCTTTTTTTTGGGTGGGAAATCATCAAATAACTTCTCCCGCTCTGGGCGGAGCGGGAGGGTGTGTCAGACTCTTACTGACTAAAACCCACCCGTATTCCTTCCGTTGCCTGTGTTGCCAGGGGCCTCGGTAACCCTTTGGTACCTTCCCGCGACCCCAGCAGGCATCGGCCCTAGTGGACCCCTATGCTTGTGCTGACGACATCTCTTTGAAGCCCGCGTGGAATACACCGCGCCGTCGACCCGGGCCTGGTCCTTACCGGACGGTGACCTACCCATTGCTCACCGTCCGCAAGCCCGCGCCTACGGTGGCCGGAAATCCGCCCGGGATTCCTGACGTCCAGGGCGTCTCCTGCGGCGGCTAGGGGCGAGAGGGCGCGAAATTTGCCTTTTCCTCAACCGTCCCGCCTCCTCCTTCGCGAGCATTACAGCTTCGCAGAAGGAGGTGACGGCTGCCCATGCCCTCTCGCTCCGTACCACGGCCTGAACCAGGGCCGGACACGAGAGATCTCAGCCGCCGATCGCCTCTATGAGGACACGGCGGTGCTCTGCCCAAGCCGGGCAGACCTCCACCGTATGCTCCACCGTGTCCTCCGGGCGATCCACACAGTGGTGACACCCGGGCGTTTCCTCCCGCCTTATCCCACACAGGAACCTCCCAAAGCTGCCGTGTCCGGTGAGGACGCCGTGGCGCCTCTCTAGCCACTCATCAAAGAGGGGACCTTTCGCCGCAAAAGTGGCGTGCCCAGCACTGGGTTGCGACAACCGTACTCTCCATGTCGCCATGAGATCCCGCCGGAGCTCCGTCCGCTGTGCTGCGATTTCTCGCGGCAGCGGACTTACGCCCCGGCGTTTGGCCTCATCGCGCCCTCCCATGCGCTAGGGCTTTTGCCTCCAGATGCCATGGCGGCAATCCGACAAGGAAGTTCGCTGCCTCACAGGAGACCGTGCAGTATCCCCGGACCAGCCGGATGGCCATGACCCTTTAAGCCACGCTCAACCGGTGGGCTGGCCGCAGCGCCAGGGAACGCGCCCACACAGGCGCCCCGTAAAGGGCCATGGACCGCATGACCCCAGCGTAGAGCCTCCGGCAGGAGGATTCATTCAAGAGTCTCCGAGTGTGGACCATAACCTCACTGACCACTGCACAAGCTATTGTTGCATAGCTCGCACTAACATGAGAGAGGGCTGTATTCAAACTGCTACAGACTAGTTTCATACAAAGCTATAACAGTACTATGTTGAGTATTTAACTAAATAATTAGAATCACCTGCATCTGACAATAGCATACATATCAACATTCAACACACAATGGTACCATTGGCGTGAAATCTAGACACAATAGGTATTGTTAGTAAGATATTATATGTAACGTAAATCATTGGTGGTAAGAATAATATTAGATTAGTTCTCTATATAGTATCTGTGCAATAAAAGTTAGTTGATTCCAAACTACCATTGTTTTTAATAGGTATGAGCTTGAGAGGAATCACTTCCACACACTGATATAAGAAATTATGAAAATAAATGGCTGTTCAGGAATACCTCACCTCATAATCCTCATTTATCATCTGAGCGAACAGCTCTTCAGCTTCCAGACATTGTCTCAGTAATCGGTAGCATTGCTTAAGTTTAGCGCAGCAGAAGAAACAAGCAAGAATCGGTCTACTGTCTTCAGTTACAAACTGCAACAAAATTTGTCTTACACTATTTTGTGAAAATACTTTTTACTAATATATAGTAATGCGGTCCAAGCCACCAGTTGGTTGTCCTTAACCTTTTGACCGCCACAGTTCTGTATCGACATGTGTCGGTCGACAGACCAAAATGTGCCCAGCACGCCACGGTCACGACTACATGACAGATTTTAAGGAATAATTCGTAGCTTGGCACGTTTTTGCTTTTTTGACGTGGCGGTCAATAGGTTGATGCTTTCTGTGCACATCTTACTAAGAAGGCTTCAGAATAGATCACCACTCTTGCTCAAGGCAGACTGGAGAATTAATATAAGTAAATATTTATGGTAATTCCAGCTTTCCTCACTCTGTTTTCTTTCAATAATGTCATCTTCGCGTAGAAGAGGCATTTTAAACCTATTAAGTAATTTACATAATTCTTTATAAAAAATATCAACTTACGGGAATGTCAGTCAGCTTCTCATATAGTTCATGCCAATTTCTGTTGATCACTACAAACATGCGAACGTTCTCCGCTAAACATATCCTACACATAGGCAGTTTTTCCATCTTTTAACTGAAAAAGTACTAGTAACTTTACATTAGTGTAAATTGTAGAAAAACAGTTGCGATGCGTACAATATTATTGACTTGTTTAAAACTATTACGTCTATGGCGCAACCGGAGAGAGCTAAACTTATTGTATCTCTAAGTAGGTAGTCCAGGTAATTCATAGGAATTTGTTTATTACTTCCATAACACCATCTACTACTTAACAACCGGCAGTTCTTTTGATACTTTTATTTTGATATTCCTTCACAAAAAATCACATTATTTTACACAGAAATTTCGAAATTAAGCTACTACTCGCTTAACATCCGTTGACATATGTTTGACATCACAGACATATGTTTGTTAGAATAATATGTATGTAGCAAGCTAGAACTGTAGTTAAAATATCGACATATCGAAATATCGATATAATGCTCAAAAAATATAAGTAATATGTTTCTTAAGGATTATCGAAACATCGATAATTATTACTTATAAATTTTTGGGCGTTAATCGATATTTTAATATTGAAATATAGGTATCGACAGTCCATTTTTTTTTTTAATAATTCATTATCTTTAATTTTTCTCGTTAATAATTTAAAACTACAACATCATTGTAAACTTAAGTTAAAGTCGACCAACTTAAATTTGCAGTTGGAGAATTGACCGCGGTATATATCGATGTATGGGAGAACAAGTTTTTCAACTACAATGTTAATTTGTTTTGGGAATAAATTCGTCCCAAGTAATCCCAACTGCGGAACCCTTCATTGTGCGTAGTCCGACACGCTCTTAGCTGGTTTTCTTTTAATAAACCCGTTACAAACTCCGAAATTTAAAAATACAGATATATCGAAATTCAGATATTTTGTTTAAATATCATCAGCCCTATAGCAAGCTACTTGACATTGGCGCCGATTCCCTTGTTCACAAACTAAACTAAATTTAAGTTCAGTGCATCTTTTTCTTTCTATTTCATTAAGAAAAGGACAGAAGATAAATTTTAGTTTAGTCCTGTCAAATTAATCAGCACTTGACGTAAATTGACGTAATTTTAGTAGGCAAGTTTTTAATCTCGTCTAAACCTGTATGGAGTAGTGACAGGCGCTGATTAATTTGACAGGACTAAACTAAAATTTATCTTCTGTCCTTTTCTTATTGAAATAGAAAGAAAAAGATGCACTGACCTTAAATTTAGTTTAGTTTGTGAACAAGGGAATCGGCACCAATGACAGATTTTTCTATCAGCAGCGACGATCCCATTTGCTTATGTGGCTCAGATCTAGGCAACTTAGATGATATTTTTTTCTCCTGTCCTCTAAGAAAAGAAGAACGGTCATATAATAACCTCTTATTAATCCGTACTACTTTTCCTACCTCAATACTTTCTTTACTTTGTACAAATAGCTCTCTTGTATATAAATGTATAGTCTCATTCATTATTCTAAACAATATCAAGTTGAATTTTTTTTTCATTTATCCATATGATATCCTTGTTACTTATAATTATGTTGATCCTATTTATCCGTCCTATCCTAAATCCCGTTAAAATATTTATAATAATGTTGTTTCCCTAACTTTATATGAAACTAAACGTGACATTGGCTAAATGCACAAACCGTGCGATGCAAAATTAAGAAAAAAAAAAAAATGTTCTAGTTTTTTTCTTGGAATTTATTGGTTTGGCTACTGAGGCGTTTAAGTCGAACTTATCTTTTTTAAGATTTATAATTAGTTTTTGTGAGTCACTTGACACCCGAATACTGAAACGCCACTCAAATCTAAAAATCATCTAATCATCTAATCATCATTTTACATAGATGGTTTTCACTGTAATCTTATTGTTTTTTTTTTTTAATTTTTGTCTTAGGTTTTCAAGTAGCGGTCTACACAAAAATATTCACTTTTATTAGCCAACACTTATCTGTCAATTATTCTTATCATAGAGATAGGAAAAACATGGAGGCACCGCGTTATTCTATATATACATTTGCTTATACAAATATGAGTGAAATACGATCCAGAATGTGAAATATCGTTTAGTCTCATTCTTTCTAATAAAATAATCGTATTTGGTAGAAGAGAACAATATTTAAGTAGCTGCTCATTATAGTAACATTTTGTCGTGACGTAGTGACAGTTGAAGGTAAGTGGAATAACAGCCAATAAATGCGAAAAGTTTCGTGGTAGCTTTGCCTACACAGCGTGCATCCGTCCCATCATGACTTATGCCTGTGCAGTCTTCGCACATGCTAAACCCCACCACATCCACAGGATGCAGTCCCTCCAAAACCGTTTCCTCCGAAAGGCAACGGGAGCCCCCTGGTTCGTCCGAAACGAGATCCTCCATCTCGATCTTAGAATCCCCACCATCAAGCAGTTCATGAAGCGCATCACGAAGCGCTTCGACTCCGCCACCACCCACCGCAACCCTCTGGTTGTGCAAGCCGCCAGTTATAGGCCCTCCACCATAAGCTCTATTCGCCGTCCAAGCCGAGCCAAGTCCAAGGAATCGTCCGATTCCTTGCAACAGTTCTTTACAGGTCCCCCGGCTTCGCTGAAAAGATTGGTATACAGTTCAAAATCATTTCTCATGATATTATTCCTTGTTGACAACGGAACCCTATAAATGGGAGAAAAATAACAAAACCCGTTTTTAATTTGTAACCGGTTATTCCGTGTATCCCCCTAAAACAGCCACCCTAGGGTAGATGTTCGGAAACGCGTGTTCACATATACCCCCCAAACGGGGTGGATACTCGGAATTCACTTTTGTTTGTTCTACCGACTTTTTACCCCAAGTACAGTCATCAGCAACAATACAACAGTACAATATTCTCAAACACTTTAGTAAATTATTAATTAATTTTTGATAACTACAAACTTAAAAGTTCTTCATTATATAAAATTACAATGACTCAATTTTGTCTAAATCAGTAAATAACTTATATTATATTATAAAACAAGACAAAAAACGAAGTTTTATACAACTTACGTGAGGTGTATTCCACCTGCGATATTTAAAAATTTCCTTGAGAACTCACGGCGTCGCCTCGCATCGGTACAACACTATTCCACTATGACATAATATTGTAAACAAACGAATGAAATAGGTAATAAATATTAAAAAGGTCTGGTGTATAGGGAAATGACCGCAAATATCAATACTTTAGCAATAAATTCATGATCCCGTAACATTTTTTTCATTGAATGTGTATTATTGTATGTACTATTGCATGAAAACCGGCTACTAACCTGTGTAAAGATAATCGAGGTTGATTCTCATTTTTTCTTGCACACAGGCATGCACAGCACACAACACACAGGCATGTTGAATTGCTGTTTTCCAACATTTACATACAGTTTTAAAGGTGAACTCAATTTAAAATAAAAAAAAATCTCAATAATACAAAGAGTAAACAACCATTTGACAGCAAATCTACCTTTTTTTTTTTTTTGTGTATGGCATCTCGTAGTTGACCTTGAGAGGTCGTGACTACTTAACCGACTTTCCTGTGGCTGCCTTAAGCGAACTCAAAGCCTCCAGCCAGGGGCGAATTTCTTATAGTACTAAGCGACTGCACGCTAAGGGCACCCCATGTGGGGTACGGACCTCGGCTTAGGGCGTCGCTGGGGGGAGGACAGCAAGATGGGACAGGCTGGATCTGGTTAATATTATTATTATTAATCGGGGAATTTAAAGCTACAGGCTCAGGTGCGGCGCGGGCTGGCACTTCGTCGAACAAGGGTCGAGGGGATTTACAATTACTTCGGGATTTACGCGAGGGACCTCGGCGGCGAGGTCGGAACGTAGGTCGGTGTGATTTGTGCACTGTACTCGTTGCCCTATTGCTTTCCTGGAGGAGGGTAATGGGGTCATCGGGGTCGGAGAGGGTATGCCTTGGACGGCGAATAGAGCTTATGGTGGAGGGCCTATAACTGGCGGCTTGCACAACCAGAGGGTTGCGGTGGGTGGTGGCGGAGTCGAAGCGCTTCGTGATGCGCTTCATGAACTGCTTGATGGTGGGGATTCTAAGATCGAGATGGAGGATCTCGTTTCGGACGAACCAGGGGGCTCCCGTTGCCTTTCGGAGGAAACGGTTTTGGAGGGACTGCATCCTGTGGATGTGGTGGGGTTTAGCATGTGCGAAGACTGCACAGGCATAAGTCATGATGGGACGGATGCACGCTGTGTAGGCAAAGCTACCACGAAACTTTTCGCATTTATTGGCTGTTATTCCACTTACCTTCAACTGTCACTACGTCACGACAAAATGTTACTATAATGAGCAGCTACTTAAATATTGTTCTCTTCTACCAAATACGATTATTTTATTAGAAAGAATGAGACTAAACGATATTTCACATTCTGGATCGTATTTCACTCATATTTGTATAAGCAAATGTATATATAGAATAACGCGGTGCCTCCATGTTTTTCCTATCTCTATGATAAGAATAATTGACAGATAAGTGTTGGCTAATAAAAGTGAATATTTTTGTGTAGACCGCTACTTGAAAACCTAAGACAAAAATTAAAAAAAAAAAACAATAAGATTACAGTGAAAACCATCTATGTAAAATGATGATTAGATGATTAGATGATTTTTAGATTTGAGTGGCGTTTCAGTATTCGGGTGTCAAGTGACTCACAAAACTAATTATAAATCTTAAAAAAGATAAGTTCGACTTAAACGCCTCAGTAGCCAAACCAATAAATTCCAAGAAAAAAACTAGAACATTTTTTTTTTTTTCTTAATTTTGCATCGCACGGTTTGTGCATTTAGCCAATGTCACGTTTAGTTTCATATAAAGTTAGGGAAACAACATTATTATAAATATTTTAACGGGATTTAGGATAGGACGGATAAATAGGATCAACATAATTATAAGTAACAAGGATATCATATGGATAAATGAAAAAAAAATTCAACTTGATATTGTTTAGAATAATGAATGAGACTATACATTTATATACAAGAGAGCTATTTGTACAAAGTAAAGAAAGAATTGAGGTAGGAAAAGTAGTACGGATTAATAAGAGGTTATTATATGACCGTTCTTCTTTTCTTAGAGGACAGGAGAAAAAAATATCATCTAAGTTGCCTAGATCTGAGCCACATAAGCAAATGGGATCGTCGCTGCTGATAGAAAAATCTGTCATTGGTGCCGATTCCCTTGTTCACAAACTAAACTAAATTTAAGGTCAGTGCATCTTTTTCTTTCTATTTCAATAAGAAAAGGACAGAAGATAAATTTTAGTTTAGTCCTGTCAAATTAATCAGCGCCTGTCACTACTCCATACAGGTTTAGACGAGATTAAAAACTTGCCTACTAAAATTACGTCAATTTACGTCAAGTGCTGATTAATTTGACAGGACTAAACTAAAATTTATCTTCTGTCCTTTTCTTAATGAAATAGAAAGAAAAAGATGCACTGAACTTAAATTTAGTTTAGTTTGTGAACAAGGGAATCGGCGCCAATGTCAAGTAGCTTGCTATAGGGCTGATGATATTTAAACAAAATATCTGAATTTCGATATATCTGTATTTTTAAATTTCGGAGTTTGTAACGGGTTTATTAAAAGAAAACCAGCTAAGAGCGTGTCGGACTACGCACAATGAAGGGTTCCGCAGTTGGGATTACTTGGGACGAATTTATTCCCAAAACAAATTAACATTGTAGTTGAAAAACTTGTTCTCCCATACATCGATATATACCGCGGTCAATTCTCCAACTGCAAATTTAAGTTGGTCGACTTTAACTTAAGTTTACAATGATGTTGTAGTTTTAAATTATTAACGAGAAAAAATTAAAGATAATGAATTATTAAAAAAAAAAATGGACTGTCGATACCTATATTTCAATATTAAAATATCGATTAACGCCCAAAAATTTATAAGTAATAATTATCGATGTTTCGATAATCCTTAAGAAACATATTACTTATATTTTTTGAGCATTATATCGATATTTCGATATGTCGATATTTTAACTACAGTTCTAGCTTGCTACATACATATTATTCTAACAAACATATGTCTGTGATGTCAAACATATGTCAACGGATGTTAAGCGAGTAGTAGCTTAATTTCGAAATTTCTGTGTAAAATAATGTGATTTTTTGTGAAGGAATATCAAAATAAAAGTATCAAAAGAACTGCCGGTTGTTAAGTAGTAGATGGTGTTATGGAAGTAATAAACAAATTCCTATGAATTACCTGGACTACCTACTTAGAGATACAATAAGTTTAGCTCTCTCCGGTTGCGCCATAGACGTAATAGTTTTAAACAAGTCAATAATATTGTACGCATCGCAACTGTTTTTCTACAATTTACACTAATGTAAAGTTACTAGTACTTTTTCAGTTAAAAGATGGAAAAACTGCCTATGTGTAGGATATGTTTAGCGGAGAACGTTCGCATGTTTGTAGTGATCAACAGAAATTGGCATGAACTATATGAGAAGCTGACTGACATTCCCGTAAGTTGATATTTTTTATAAAGAATTATGTAAATTACTTAATAGGTTTAAAATGCCTCTTCTACGCGAAGATGACATTATTGAAAGAAAACAGAGTGAGGAAAGCTGGAATTACCATAAATATTTACTTATATTAATTCTCCAGTCTGCCTTGAGCAAGAGTGGTGATCTATTCTGAAGCCTTCTTAGTAAGATGTGCACAGAAAGCATCAACCTATTGACCGCCACGTCAAAAAAGCAAAAACGTGCCAAGCTACGAATTATTCCTTAAAATCTGTCATGTAGTCGTGACCGTGGCGTGCTGGGCACATTTTGGTCTGTCGACCGACACATGTCGATACAGAACTGTGGCGGTCAAAAGGTTAAGGACAACCAACTGGTGGCTTGGACCGCATTACTATATATTAGTAAAAAGTATTTTCACAAAATAGTGTAAGACAAATTTTGTTGCAGTTTGTAACTGAAGACAGTAGACCGATTCTTGCTTGTTTCTTCTGCTGCGCTAAACTTAAGCAATGCTACCGATTACTGAGACAATGTCTGGAAGCTGAAGAGCTGTTCGCTCAGATGATAAATGAGGATTATGAGGTGAGGTATTCCTGAACAGCCATTTATTTTCATAATTTCTTATATCAGTGTGTGGAAGTGATTCCTCTCAAGCTCATACCTATTAAAAACAATGGTAGTTTGGAATCAACTAACTTTTATTGCACAGATACTATATAGAGAACTAATCTAATATTATTCTTACCACCAATGATTTACGTTACATATAATATCTTACTAACAATACCTATTGTGTCTAGATTTCACGCCAATGGTACCATTGTGTGTTGAATGTTGATATGTATGCTATTGTCAGATGCAGGTGATTCTAATTATTTAGTTAAATACTCAACATAGTACTGTTATAGCTTTGTATGAAACTAGTCTGTAGCAGTTTGAATACAGCCCTCTCTCATGTTAGTGCGAGCTATGCAACAATAGCTTGTGCAGTGGTCAGTGAGGTTATGGTCCACACTCGGAGACTCTTGAATGAATCCTCCTGCCGGAGGCTCTACGCTGGGGTCATGCGGTCCATGGCCCTTTACGGGGCGCCTGTGTGGGCGCGTTCCCTGGCGCTGCGGCCAGCCCACCGGTTGAGCGTGGCTTAAAGGGTCATGGCCATCCGGCTGGTCCGGGGATACTGCACGGTCTCCTGTGAGGCAGCGAACTTCCTTGTCGGATTGCCGCCATGGCATCTGGAGGCAAAAGCCCTAGCGCATGGGAGGGCGCGATGAGGCCAAACGCCGGGGTGTAAGTCCGCTGCCGCGAGAAATCGCAGCACAGCGGACGGAGCTCCGGCGGGATCTCATGGCGACATGGAGAGTACGGTTGTCGCAACCCAGTGCTGGGCACGCCACTTTTGCGGCGAAAGGTCCCCTCTTTGATGAGTGGCTAGAGAGGCGCCACGGCGTCCTCACCGGACACGGCAGCTTTGGGAGGTTCCTGTGTGGGATAAGGCGGGAGGAAACGCCCGGGTGTCACCACTGTGTGGATCGCCCGGAGGACACGGTGGAGCATACGGTGGAGGTCTGCCCGGCTTGGGCAGAGCACCGCCGTGTCCTCATAGAGGCGATCGGCGGCTGAGATCTCTCGTGTCCGGCCCTGGTTCAGGCCGTGGTACGGAGCGAGAGGGCATGGGCAGCCGTCACCTCCTTCTGCGAAGCTGTAATGCTCGCGAAGGAGGAGGCGGGACGGTTGAGGAAAAGGCAAATTTGGCGCCCTCTCGCCCCTAGCCGCCGCAGGAGACGCCCTGGACGTCAGGAATCCCGGGCGGATTTCCGGCCACCGTAGGCGCGGGCTTGCGGACGGTGAGCAATGGGTAGGTCACCGTCCGGTAAGGACCAGGCCCGGGTCGACGGCGCGGTGTATTCCACGCGGGCTTCAAAGAGATGTCGTCAGCACAAGCATAGGGGTCCACTAGGGCCGATGCCTGCTGGGGTCGCGGGAAGGTACCAAAGGGTTACCGAGGCCCCTGGCAACACAGGCAACGGAAGGAATACGGGTGGGTTTTAGTCAGTAAGAGTCTGACACACCCTCCCGCTCCGCCCAGAGCGGGAGAAGTTATTTGATGATTTCCCACCCAAAAAAAAGCCTTTTTGAATGACTTTAGTATATCTGTATAAAAGGTTTGTGCTCACGGGACTGTGATCACCAGCATATTTCCCTTACACTATAATCATCTTTTTACAGCCCAATCCTTTAATAAACCAAAACCACTTTGAGCGTTACAGTGGGTTTATTAAATCTCCAACAGAGAACATTAGTATAGTTGATGAATGTCAAACAGAAAGCATTGCTATCAAAGAAGAGTTACCAGCTGTTACGATAACATGGCGCGCCCCTCCAAATTACTGTTTTAATGTGTGTAGTCACATCCTTACGAAAGAGTTTGTTTGTAGTTGTACGTATTCGTCTTCAGTAGCAGGCCGGCAGTGGTCTGAGACAGTCAAGTTATTGTTACGACGTCGCTCAGTGACACGAAAGTACTGATTGCAAAATAATTAGTCATGGAAAATTCAAGAAAAATAATTATGCGGAGTCAGGTAATTTTGCTTGTTTGCGAAATAAGTTTACGTAATGTTTTGATTGACTTTTATGGCTATTAATGTAAAATCTTTTCTATATATTTTAGGCAAGAGAAGTGATAGCTACAGTATAAGGTCACCCGGGGCGAAAGCAACTAAAAAAAAAATTCTGAAACTTTGATTCCCTCCACCATGAGCTACTTAAATAATAGGGATATTCTAATAAACGTACTTCATTGCATAGCTTTCGATGAACAGTTTCGACATAAATTAAGTTACAAATAAACTTTGGTTTTTCATTAATTTGCATTATTGTTGAATAAGACCAGTAAAAGTTACATTCACCCCACTTTGGGGTAAATGTGACTATTCGTTATAACTCAGTTGTAATCTGTTTCTAAATGTTGATGTCAAGAGTACATGTAGATGCACACAGAATTATCTGTAAAAGCTATATAGCGTCGCCGAGATAGAGTTCAGTTTCAAGCAAATTTACTTTTCTTTTTTTATGGGGTGAATGCGACTCCAAAATGGCGGCTGACAGAAAATGATCTGTCAGTACTACAGTAGGTGAACTAGTGATGCCATCTGTACTTTATTTGAAAAAACTATGATTCCGCTTTACTCCAATAGATAGAGCTATCTACAAAAATGATTAGATTGAGAGAAAATTGAATTAGTTGCTTTAGCCTCATAGTTGCTTTCGCCCCGGGTGACCTTACCAACAAATGAAGTATGAGGCTGAAAATGGAGTGGAGCGCTTGACAGACGCTAGATGGAGAACTTCAAGAGCTGTGGGAGTTAGTGAAAGGACTATAACAAGAATTCTCAAAGAAAAAGCAAAATGTGATGCAACTGGCACAAAAATGAGTTCACCGCGTAAAAACCAAAATCCTCGAAAACGTTTAAAGCGTGACATCGATGAATTTGACAAGGGGCTAATAAGGCGTACTGTCAGTAACTTTCACAGAGAGTATAAACAATATACAACATTAAAAGCTCTGAAAAGGGTGCTTACTGAAAAGATAAATTTTGACGGATGTTTGGAGACATTACGGCGTATACTTCTTGATTTAGGATATGAATGGAAAACTACTGAAGACAATCGTCAAGCGCTTGTTGAAAAACAAGACGTACAGTTCCTCCGCTATAAATATTTAAAACAATTGAAGAAATATAGAGAAGAAGGGAGGAATATTGTTTATACTGATGAAAGCTACATTCATACCACACATGTACAAAATAAGTCATGGGGAATTAAACAGGGAACTGTAGCAAAGAAAAAAAGAATCTAAAGGGTTACGCATCATAATTGTCCACGCTGGTGGGAGGAATGATTTTGTCCCCAATGCTTCTTTAATTTACAAGGCCAGTTCGAAGACAGGCGACTACCACAACAACATGAACCATGACAATTACAAGAAGTGGTTCATATCACAACTACTACCTAACATACCAGAAAATCCGTAATTGTTATGGATAACGCGTCCTACCATAACACATTTACAGAAAAAGTTCCCACCTCCAACAGCAACAAAGCAGCCATGAAAGATTGGCTGGTGAATAAACACATCCACTTCGAGGAAGACATGAAGAAAATCGAACTCTATGATATCATTTTAAAAAATAAAGATAATTCTAGAAATTACGCCGTTGATGGCGAAGCAAAAAAGTTTAATTGCGATATTTGAAGACTTCCTCCATATCATCCCGACTTAAACCCGATTGAGAAAATTTGGGGAGTGTTAAAAAACTATGTCGCAAACAAAAATGTAGACCAAAACTACACATCTATCATGAAATTACTAAATGAACGTCTAGACATGATCAATTGCACGATGTGGACCAACACTTGCAGACATGTAGAGGAATCCAAATACTGGGAAAACTACGAGGGCGGGTCAATAAGTCCGTGACTTTTTGAATTTCTGACCTCTTTACTGAAACAGCAACACTGCTCCTGTCAACAGGCATCTGTCAGTTGACTCCTGTCAAAATTTAAACTTGCTGCGTCAGTTAGTTTGTGTTTGACAGCTATTTTTATCAGACTACTCACTAATTTGAGGAGAAAATGGAAAAAAGTGAATTTCGTGTGCTTATTAAGCATTATTTCTTGCGAAAAAAAACCATTACCGAGACCAAGGCTAAGCTTGATAAATACTATGGGGACTCTGCACCATCGATTTCAATGGTAAAAAAGTGGTTTACTGAATTTCGTTGTGGCCGTACAAGCACTGAAGATGCCGAACGTCCTGGACGCCCAGTTGAGGTCTCTACACCCGAAACAATCGAAAAAATTCACGATATGGTGTTGGCCGACCGAAGATTGAAAGTGCGAGAGATTGTGGAAGCCGTAGGGATCTCGCATGGCTCAGTGGTTTCAATTTTGAATGATCACTTGGGCATGAGAAAGCTTTCCGCAAGATGGGTGCCGCGTTTGCTCACAGTCGACCACAAACGCAATCGTGTAACAACTTCACAGGAAGGTTTGGCGTTGTTTAATCGCAATATGGAGGAGTTTTTGCGCCGTTTTGTAACCGTGGACGAAACATGGATCCATCACAACACACCAGAGACCAAACAACAGTCAAAACAGTGGGTTTCTAAGGGTGAATCGGCGCCGAAGAAGGCCAAGGTGGGTTTGTCAGCCAATAAAGTTATGGCGACTGTTTTTTGGGATGCACGCGGGATAATCCACATTGACTACCTTCAAAAGGGAAGAACAATCAATGGGGAATATTATGCCAATTTATTGGACCGATTCAATGACGATTTGAAAAAAAACCGACCTCATTTGGCCAAGAAAAAAGTTCTTTTCCACCAAGACAATGCAAGGGTGCACACATGTGCAGTTGCCATGGCAAAAATCCATGAATTGGGCTATGAATTGCTCCCTCATCCGCCCTATTCTCCAGATTTGGCTCCGAGCGACTACTTCTTGTTCCCAAACCTGAAGAAATGGCTTGGTGGAAAAAGATTTGACTCCAATGATGAAGTCATCTCGCAAACAAAGGCCTATTTTGAGGACCTCGACAAATCATTTTTTTTGGACGGGATAAATAAATTGGAGAAGAGTTGGACAAAGTGTATAGAGCTCAAGGGAGACTACGTTGAAAAATAAAATTATTTTTTTATCAAAAAATCTGTGTTTTATTCCAAAAGTCACGGACTTATTGACCCGCCCTCGTACAACGACGAGCAAGAATTTATTATTCATGTAGGAGAATCAGATTCTGAAAAGAAAGTGACATATCAAGCTTCTATGACAGCGATGAACAAAATTTTAGTTCCAGTGCCAATAGAGATCATTAAGACTTTTAATTTTATATAAATGTTGTGGGCCAAGTGATTAATGAGAGTATTATTAATAATGTTATCACTTGGATCTTTTCATACCTATAAACTTTTGTATAATGATAATGATCAGGTATGTATTTTTGTAAATGATTTTGATGTTTTAGTGACTAAAAATAAATGTGTTACAAATACTTACATTATAACAAAAGGTTTCATATTATTGAATACATTCAACATGCAAAATAGTATAATAGAGTAAATTAAATTTTAATATTTTAATACAATAAAATTTATTCATAGTTTTTGTGCAATCAGTACTCGTAATATCTTACTTATTACCAGATTTGTTGGTCAACTAATCATAACCAGCCGACCGCGCAAGACAACGCACGTGTCATTTTCATAGAGTACGTCAGTGCAGCGCCATACTAATAATAGACACTAGTCGAGCAACAAATTAGTGGATTTGTTTTGTTTTACGGCCGTCTCATTACGCACACATGCGTCGTGGGTCTTGGTGGCGCTTTGTAAGTACTTTCACAAACACTTTCAAACTTTTTGAATTTTGGAGGGACGGGCCATGTTAGTGTAGGTAATCTCTACTCATAAAGAGTATGCATTCCTTAACATTATTTTCTTCCGCGCAATATTATTGTTTCCACTAACATTGACAAGTCGGCGCGTTCCGTCCGTTTCGCCACTACTACGTTGTTGCAAATGCACCCTCCGACTTAACCTCAAAATCTGCACTCGTCACTCATGTCTAGTAGCTTCGTTTTAATAATAGCGTCCGCATTGATGCTTATGCCCGAATGCTCAATTGCCATAATCATTGCACCAAACTCCGGTAATCCAGCTACCTAAGCGACCCAATTCACTAGTTATTTATCTCGAAGCCGGTGCCGATTAAATTTTGAGCAGTTTCAATTATCTGGCTGATATAGCTGGTCATAGACTCGCAGTTTTTTAGGCGTGTACTAATAAGATTTCTCAGCAAACTGATTTTACGTGAATATCCTGAATCGTCGAACATATTTTTCAACGTCTTCCACAAGTCGTGTGTTGTTGTCGCTTGTTTGATAAGCACGTACAGAGAAGCGTTGACTGTCAATGTTAGCTTTGCTTTCGTCCTTAAATCATCTGCTTGCTGACCCGGGGTAGCTGATGACGATATGATACGAGGTGCCTTGTTGGCGTCCGCCATTCCCTCCAACACGAGCACATTTTCGGCCGCGAAACACCAGTCGTCATAATTCTCGCGACCTTCCAATTTCGGGACACTCGCCAAGTAATTGGTAGACATTTTTGATCGAACACTAAACTTGATTACTTTTAATATTATTTAGCGGGACTGGGCCCATAACCTATTAAAACAATGGTGGTTTGGAATCAATTACTTTTATTGCACTGAAGTGTAAGAATATAATATGTATGCTCCTTTACTTTAGTAAGTAAGTACACTCCTTTATAAGTGATCATGTATGCTGAGTTTGCACTATACCTCATATGCGTTTATTCTATAACTATTCATTCAGTTAATAAATAGTACTTAACAGATGTGGTTGTTTCCTTGTAACCTTGTAACCTTGGTAAACGTTTCATGCAATATTGGCCAGTATTTGTAGTGAAAGCTGTTAATTTACGACTGCTAGGCTCTAAACTTACTTGATAATAACCTTGGTGAAGGTCAAGGTGAGTAAAATAAATGGCTCCAGTAAGCGTATCTAAAATTTCATTAATATTTGGTAAGGGAAATTTATCGTCACAAATTTCTATAATCTACAACTAGACGCCATTTTTTCTCATTACCTTTTCTTGGGTACTAATAAAATTGGACTGGACCATTCACTATTCGACTTTTCTATAATATCATTTTCTAACATACTATCAACTTGCTTAGCTATTTCTGGTTTTAGTGCCTGTGGTAACCTATACGGCTTGACGTAGACTGGAGTAGAGCTTTGTTTTACAACTAGAGATTGCTCATAAATATTCGTTGTTGTTAACTTATCTCCCTCTAAATGAAAAACGTCCGAATACTTTGCACTTATTGCTTCAATTGATTGTTTCTTTTCTCCGTCTAAATAATTTAGATTTAATTCAGACAACAAAGTTTTAACCCTAGTAACGTCGTGATTGGTCGTATTAAATTGACACATATTATATTCTCCCAAATTTTCCAATTCTGGTGTAAAAGATGGCAAACTGACTTCCTCGTTACTAACATTAAGTATTTTCACCGGAATTCTATGATTACTAACCTTTGCTATTGTGTTTGCTATAAACACATCCTTGGCTAACTCTCTACTACACACTACAACTTCTCCATTTACATTCTCATTCACCAAAATGAAATGAATTGATTCCGAACGTGCCGGAATAACATTAATTAATATTTGCTCCAAATTTTTCTGAAAAGTCTAAGCCTATGATTCCGTCAGCTCTTAGTGGTAGCGAATTCAAAACAAGAAAGTTATGCTCAAACGTGACATTGTCGTGCTTTAATAATATATTTACAAAACCTTGAGAACGTCGCTGACCA
The DNA here is from genome assembly GCA_905333075.3 of Atethmia centrago. Taxonomy (NCBI): domain Eukaryota; kingdom Metazoa; phylum Arthropoda; class Insecta; order Lepidoptera; family Noctuidae; genus Atethmia; species Atethmia centrago. Next base: position 15,472,364 of record HG995393.1, read on the forward strand.
CCTATGCCATTTATTAGAGTATTATCTCTATGAACAAAGATATCTTTTGGTAACATTTCATGTTTGATAATTTACAACGTTGCACCCGTATCAATAAGCCAATAGTATTTAATATTTTTAATATAAAAAGTTATACACGGTGACATTTGAATCACAGTTTTGCTAGAACAAAAGTTGCTCAGACCATGGTCTACTATCATTCTATAGCAGCCAATAAAAAATAACGTCAATAGTTTTCGAAAAAAAGTCATAATTAAAAAAGTCGGGATTATCGTTACTCCCTACAACATAGACACTGCGCCGCTCGCGTCTCAAAGTAGTTGCGGCGCGCGGCTCACGCACGAGACATGACATAAAAATGGAACAAAATGAAAAAATATATATTAAACAGCTCAGAAACCTGCTGGTGGATAATTCATAACAATGGTAACTTCATTTTACCATCGGTTTTTACTTTATTTTATTTGCCTTTTATTGATTGATTTTGACGTGATAGCTTATTATAAATCGATGAACGCCGGCTGCACGCACGAAAATGTGTCACGATCCGCCTGAGCCGAGCGTGCAAGCGAGAGTGCGGAACTAGCGATAGAGAGGCACGATTGGCCTAAGCATTCGGCTTGTGACGCATCTCTCTCTCGTTATCACGTAAAATTATCGTCCGTAAACCGACTTTACATACAACCAATTCTTTTTAAATATTATTTTTATCTGGGACATTATTTAATTTAAATGAATTGAAATTTGAATGATTCCTAATTCAAAACCACAATTACACAAGTTCTGAACCCACATTATTAATTAGGTTAGGTATTGTTCGTCGAATCGTTGAGCTCCTCAAGTTCTGAGTTGAGCTGCACGATTACTGACAAATGCGTGCACTGACTGGATAGGTCCACTTTATCTGTGTGATTCTTTCCTCAAAAGACCATTTCAGACACCAATCTACATGGTCTTCACATGATCTGACCAAGATTATGTCTTGACTTTAAAAGAGACTGTGGCCTCTGAGTTTGTTTCGGCCTTTCTTCTCAGATTAGTCAGATAGGAAACGCCCATCTAGTTTTTTTTTTTCTAAATATTATTGACGTGTAAAAGTGTTTGTACAAACCTAGTTACAGAAAATAATTTCATTTCATTTAATTTTTAGTTATGTTTCATGGGTTAAGGGTTTGTGGGTAACTTGTGTAATTGTGGTTTGACACTTTTTGTGTAATTAAGCTTAGTAAGGTAATTAAGCTAAGTAGGTTATCGTGAATAGTTCAAAACAAAAATTTATGGGTTAACGTTAGACCACTATTTACGCCACACTCTGTATATAACGTGCCCATAACTGTAAGTACACTTATATTTTATAATTTATTTTTCTATAATTTGTACGTCATACTCTTTATTTATTTAATTTTTTTTTTCACAGCTTGGATCATTTCGTACTGGGATCAATTCGGAACAAAATATGAATTTTACCCACATTCCTAACGAATCCCACAAAATGGTATCGGATTGTGGGATCCGATCGGACTAAGCCGTTCTCAAGCGTTATTTTTAATAATGTGATATCACGGAAGATAGGTGTATTAGTTATTGATCACACCTACATTCGGCGATGTAGGTTATTCTTGTCTGAACAACTGGCAGCAAGCTCTCTGTATATCACTGCTTGCGGTAGCGTCGGGGCTCTAAAACAGCGAGGGGGTAATGACTGATCTTAGCGTTATGCTCGAGAATGAGTGCTGCTTGTGGTGACTGGTCGTCTTGCAGGCCATGGTTTTGATATTGTTATTCTGTTCATCTCTGGATGAACAATTTATTTATTAAACTATGATGGTCCTAGTTTATAATTTATGCACAGCCCTATGGATAGAATTCAACATTGCAAAATGTAAGCAGGTACACCTTTAGGTAACGCAAATGACTTCCTATCAGGTGAACCTTTGACGTGTTTGCTTATTACTTAATTTTCGTCTCCCTAGTTGTTAGTTTCTTCTTAGATACTTCTTGTTCTTCTTTCACTTCAGTTTTAAACTCCATTAAAGGCACATCATCACCTAAATCTAATTCAGAATGGTGTGGTAGGACATCTGCTACATCTAGACAGCTATTGTCTAAATGTTCCAGTTCCAGCTCTGTAAGTAAACAAAAACAGTCAAGAATTAATATTTGTTTTATTTCACAACATAATGTGGTTACCGTTAAGGTGAATTAAACTTTACACTGACAAAAACTTTTAATTAATAGATTTACAGATATTATTTATTGATGATATTATTTTTGTTCTTACAAACATACCATCACTGTGATGTTAATCCTTTGTCTCAATAATATCATCTAGTCCTTCACAAAAAGCTGGGAATTCTTTTTTGATAGCAATAGTTTCTGTTTGACATTCAACACCTATACTTACATGCACTATTGGAGATTTAATGAACCCCGTGCAAAACTGTAAGTGGTGTTGGTTTTTTAAAGAATTGGGCTGGAAAAGATGATTACAGGATTAGGAAAATATGCAAGTGATTGCAGTCCCATGAGGACAAATCTTATTTCGTTATTCTAATTCTACCCTGTAGAGTCAGCCATGCTACCAACCTCACTGACCACTGCACAAGCTATTGTCGCATCGGGCACATTATCAAAGTGTATACATAATAGGTTGGGGCAAAAAGTTTCTTCGCATTTTTTAAGAAAATTCAAAACATTTTTTAAAATAGTTTATTTACATTTAACTAAAGTATGTAGGTACCGTTTTGTTCAATAACTTTTTGCCATCTTGTAGGTAGGGACATGATCCCATTGCTATAGAAATTTTGGGACCTCTGATCAAAATACCGCGACAAGTGGTTTTGGCAGTCCTCTCGTGATGTTAACCTGACACTGCCTAAAGAATTCTGAAGAGACTGAAACAGGTGGAAATCTGAAGGTGCAAGGTCAGGACTATACGGCGGATGCATTAACACCTCCCAGCCTAACTCTCTTAATTTTTGCTGAGTGGCTAAAGATGTGTGAGGTCTAGCGTTATCATGATGAAAACCCACACCCTTTCTGTTGATTAATTCCGTCCGCTTTCTCTCAACTTCTTGCTGTAATCTCATCAATTGTTTGCAGTAGAGTTCAGAATCGATGGTCCTGCCTGGTGGTAACAGCTCATAATGAATAATGCCGTTCCAATCCCACCACACACACAGCATCACCTTGTTGCGAGTTAACCCGGGTTTCGCCACAGCCTGTGAAGCCTGACCGGCCTTTGACCACGACCTTTTTCGCACGTTCTTGTCGTACGTGATCCATTTTTCATCACCAGTTATCAGCTTCTTCAAAAATGGTTCGGTTTCATTACGTCGTAATAAAGAATCACAAATGAGTACACGGTTCATTAGGTTTCTTTCAGTGAGCTCGTGAGATATCCAAATATCGAGCTTTTTTGTGAAGGTAACCAGTTTTTTTTCAAATGCGCCAAAACTGTTTTGTGGTCAATTCCCAGTTCTTCAGCTACCTACGTCGTAACTACTGATATGCCGATCCTGCTCTACTTTTTCAAAAATGGCATCCATTTTATCCGTAATAGGGCGACCAGAGCGACGTGGATCTTTGACATCAAAATTTCCGGATTGAAAACGCTTAAATCAAATTTGTGCACTAGGTCCATAAACATCGCAAATTTTTTTCGCGGCTTGCGTTGCATTTTTACCTTTTTTGTAGTAAAATTTTAAAATGTATCGAATTTCTTCATTAGATTCACTCATCTTGACAGTACAAAAAACAAATGAAAATCACACATTTTCCAAATTCACAATTTGAATTTGGAAAATGTTAAATATTATATTTTTTTTTTTTTTTTTTCTTTGCCTTCGTACGGTTTGTGCATTTAGCCAATGTCACGTTTAGTTTTATTTAAAGGTAGGGAAACAACATTATTATAAATATTTTAACGGGATTTAGGATAGGACGGAAAAATAGGATCAGTATAATTATAAGTAACAAGGATACCATATGGATAAATGAAAACAAAAAAATTACAACTTTATATTATTTAGAATAATGAATGAGACTATACATTTATTATACAAGAGAGCTATTTGTACAAAGTAAGGAAAGTATTGAGGTAGGAAAAGGAGTACGGAGGGATAAGAGGTTACTAAGAAAGGAAGAACGGTCATTTAAAAGACAGGAGAAAAAATATGATCTAAGTCGCCTACATCTGTGCCACATATGCAAAGGGGATCGTCGCTGATAGAAAGTTTGGCAAGATGGGCTGGAGAACAAACATGACCCAGTCTCATCCGTATTAAAATGGAGGTCTCCATCTTGCCAAACTTGGCCTTGCCAAACCATGGTTTTTCTGGTTGGATAAGTGAGAAATAATGTGTCCCTTCGATTTGCTTCCGATATCCCAAGCTACCTTCCAGGTTTCCCGAAGAAAAGTCTTTGGTAACGACGCGAGATCATAACTAAAATTTATATATGGAACTAAGTCCCCACACTGCACCGCATCACCGGCAAGTTTATCAGCTACTTCATTGCCATGGATTCCAGCATGGGCCGGAATCCACACAAATTGTAGTGAATTACCCTCAGAGATGGTCCTGAACGCAAATTCTCTTATTAAATAAATGATAGGTAACTGCGATTTGTGTTCGAAAGCAGATTTATTAATGGCTAGAAGAGCACTTTGAGAATCAGTAAAAATTATAGATTTTTTGAGCTTCAAAATACGGATATATTCTATGGCTTTAAAAATGCCAAAACATTCCCCGGTAAAAACAGAAGTCTCCGGATGTAGTTTTATTTTTTGTATGATGTTGTATTGGGAATGGTAAGTACCTATCCCAACACAACCCATCGGAGAAGGCTTGGCAGCATCCGTAAAAATATGGTGGTACTCTAAGTGTTCTGACAGAAAATGATTCAAACTTAAATAACAATCGGGATCTGATTTACTTACACAGTTATATTTTATAGAGGGACTGAAATGTAAACTCTCATAACTACTGCTAAATAGGGGAAGTTTATTGGAACGGAAAATAGGAGAAGAAAGTGAAAGAAATTTTTTATAACTTACAACTAAACAAGGAGCACGTTTATGGGACCAGTAATCTGAAGATTCAATCTGCAACACTAAAGCGTCCAGTTTAGGAATGAGAGGATGAGTTGAGAATTGAAGAATCCGGAACAAATATTTGTCAGATAATAATTGTCTTCTAATGCTTAAAGGAGCAGCCCCGCATTCCACTTCAAGTGCATTAATGGGACTAGACTTCATTGCACCTGAAATAATGCGTAATGCTTTAGACTGGATGCGATCCAATTTTTAAAAAGCCATTACACTACCAGGTTCTAGAGCGAACAATCCATAATCCAGAGTGGTTCTGATGATTGCGTTATAAATGAGTTTCAAAGAAAAGGGATGTGCACCCCACCACACACCAGAGAGGCATCTAAGCATGTTTAGGTGATTTTCGCATTTGTTAACAATATATTCACAATGAGGGACACTACTTAATTTACAGTCAAGTATTATACCTAGATATCTGAATTTATCTTTAACTGGAATAGGTATTTCCTTATAGAAGAGATTTACTAAGGGAATATTTCTCTTCCGGGTGAATAAAACAGCCGCGCTTTTATATGTGGATAAATCCAAACCGTTTAGATGTAACCATGACTCCAAAATAGATAAAGCAGAATTGATAGCAGAGCTAGCTTGCTCAACAGATTGACGTGAAGAATATAATAATAAATCATCGGCATATTGAAGAATCGTAACGTGACTAGTTAAGGATAGATCTAAATCAAAAGTGTAAATATTGTATAGAAGGGGACTGAGCACAGAACCCTGTGGGAGACCCCTCCATACAAGATGTGATATCTCATGGTTTCCTATTAACATGTTAACAGAGCGTTCAGTCAAGATATTAATAATGAAATTCGACAAATTCAAAGGAACTTGTAAGGCTTTTAATTTATTTTGTAAAACCGATAATACAACATTATCATATGCCGCATTAATATCAAGGAAAACTGCAACGGTGGATTGGTTATTAGAGAAGGATAACCGAATATCAGATGTTAAAATACATAAACAGTCAATTGTACTTTTACCCTTTCTAAAGCCATATTGTGATTCTGCCAAAAGACCCTTACTTTCAACATACCATTCTAGGCGATTTTTTATTAAGTGTTCCGCTAATTTCATCAGAATTGAAGACAAAACTATGGGACGATAGGAAGAAGCATCAGAAGGAGTTTTATTTGGTTTAAGGAATGGCAACACCATTTGACGCTTCCATTCAACAGGGATGTTCCCTGTATATAGAATAGAATTAATAAGTTCTAAATAATAGCTGAGGACGACGTCATTTAAATTAGAAAAAAAGGAATACGGGATGCCATCCATGCCTGGTGCAGAATCATTAGTCTTATGAATAACAACCTTTAATTCAGTGAGAGTGAATGGAAGATCTAGCGTCGAATGAGTGTCTTGATTATTGGATACGCGAGACAGGCTATTATTAGTACAAATAGCTTCAGGAACCCAAGGCGGAGCCAATTTATCCAAAAAATCACTGGCTAAAGAAACAGGGATAGGAGAAGAGTTGTTATAAATGGACCTAAATCTACGAATGTTGCGCCAGACAATCGTAGGGTGAGTATTCGGTGAAATTGATAAGCAAAAGTTACGCCAAGAATCAATTTTTTTCTTTTTAAAAAGTTTGTATGTTTCATTAATTAACTTAGTAACTATATCAAAATTAATATCAGACATATCAAGGTTATAATTGTGTTCAGTCAGTGGCGTGCCTAGGGTTTCAAAATAACGCAAGCCCAATAAAATTTTAACCGATTTCAAAAAAAGAAAGTTCAGTTTTCGACTGAGTATGTAGGTACCTACGTATCTACGTATGTATCATCGCAATTTTCTCATAAACTACTGGTTAAGTACAATAAATTCTCTATCGAGCATTTTAGTAAGGCTTTTAGGCTTATATGAAGGTACCGCCACTGCTCAGTCCCACCACGGCGGCGAGGGAATTGTACTAATGTTGTTATTTTTTACAGGAAAAACGTCATCTGCCGCTGCAATTAATATGAGTGCTAAAGCTTCAGCACAACTATTTTCATTGCCATCAGAAATTACAGGCAAGGAGCAAAGCTTACTGTCAACAATGTTCCTAAATTTGTCCCAGTCATTACTATTTCTATTAGGTAGTTTATATTTTACGTTTAATTTCCTTAATGGTGCATTTGGTTTGGAAAGAGGATAAGAAATAACTATTGGAAAATGGTCACTACCATGAGTAGAGGTTAAAGTATGCCAAGTTAATGAAGAGGCTAAGTTTGGAGAACAGATAGAAAGGTCAATTGCGCTTTGGTTCTGATTGGGATCTGAACGACGTGTGGCAGCTCCTGAATTTAAAATACATAAGTTATGTAAGTCTATTATATCTAGTAACTCATCGCCATAACAGGTAGAAGTTGCACAACCCCATGATTGGTGATGGCAATTAAAATCCCCCAGTATTAATAATGGCTTTGGAAGAAAGGAAACAAGATTATTCATCTCTTGAAGAACAGAAAAAGAGGGATGAGGAATGTAAATAGAAACAAGACAAGTATGATGCACTTTAATAGCTACAATAGAAATTTCCTCACTATGAGGAGGTAATGTAATGGTGGAGAAAGAGATAGAATTCTTGATAAGTATAGCTACTCCACCATACCCATCAGATCTATCCTCTCTAATGGTTAAATAACCATTAATTTTAAAACTATGATTAGATTTGAGCCAAGTCTCTGCTAAAGCAAAGGCAAATGGCTCATATTTATTTATAAGATATATAACATCACTCTTTTTGTTTACTAGACTGCGGCAGTTCCACTGGATTATTTTGGATGTGTTGTCCATTATGAATGGATTGAGATACATTGAAAGATGGGGCAACGTTGGACGGTGAAATGTTGAACTGAGACAGAAGATTGTGTAACGCAGAAAGAAAATCGTTTATGGAAAAACTTGCTTCAATTTGTCCATTATTGTGATTAGAAAAAGCACAACCATTTGATGGTTGGGGAATGTTGAAATCTTTAATAATGGAATTGTGAGCCTCTTTATTATATCCTTGTACAGGTTTGGGTGGTGAGCGTGGTTTAAGGAAGACAGTTTTTTTATAGCTACTTGAAACAGGTACTCTATTAGTTGAAGGGAAAGATGGAGTATCTGCAAAGTTTTTGTAAGGAGAAGATAAAAGTGTATCGGCATACGATTTAGTAACTGGGGGATACATTTTTGCCGCTTCAGCATAAGATACTGAACTTTGTGCCATGTATGTTTTAATTAATTTTTGCCTAGACATTTCTGGGCAAGATTTATTAGTAGCATAGTGAAAACCGGAGCAAAGGCAGCAAGATGCACTTTCTTGTTCTCTTTCACAACTGTCCCCCGTATGTCCTTGGCCACATTTATAACAACGTGGTTTGGACCTGCACTGAATTTTTGTGTGATCAAAACGGCAGCAACTGAAACACTGTACAGTAGGGAAAATATATAAATCTACAGGTAATGCATTATAACACATAAAAATTCTTTTAGGCAGAATCTGCCCATCAAAAGTAATAACTATAGATTGGGATGGTTTCCAAATGGTTGTACCATCAACAACAGTTTTAAAATTGAGACGTCTGACTTTTAAAATTGGACCGCAACCAATTGGTACCGTTATATTATCAATAACTTCCTCCGGAGACCATTCCGCAGGAACACCACGCACTAAACCCATTCTAGTGACATTAAAAGTAGGTATAAAAGCTTTATAATTATATGTTTCAAGGCTATTATGTGTAATAAAAGAATTTGCGTCCAGGAAATTGGAAAAAGAAATAGATATTTTATTACGTCCGATTTTTTTGACGCTACCGTTTATAATATTTTGGAAAGCGTTGTGTTTTAGGAACTTGCCAAATGTAATAGGGTGCAATGACGTTCCATCATCTGGTGATACTAATATTTTTTGTACGTGAACAACGTATGGCGCGCTGTCAGTTTTATCACAAGTTTTTCGACCAATCTGAGTGGGAATAACTGAAGGCGGAGCAGAAATATCCGGAATATCTTTACATACAATAATTGTTTCAGAGCTTTTAGGCTCCGATGGAGTTAGAGAGGGAGGAGTAGAGTCCAAGCAACCACAACCCAAAGACTCGGAACCTAGGTTTTTTCGGGTACGACGGCGTTTATTACAATTTTTGCACACATGCACGCGGCTTCTTTTAAGATGGCGAGCCGACGACGACCCATCGGTATCCATGCCCGATTCGTTGGACATTATAGTGACAAAATTGCCTGCCGGGGGAACAAAGTCCCCCGGGTCAGGCGGGTATTTCATTTTCCCGCGCTATAAAATATTAGTAAAAAAAAACTTACCCTACTGAAGAAAATATACAAAACTAAAATTAAAATATAAGTGAAAGAAGATAAAACACTAAAACTACTACTACTGATCCTATAATACAAGTTAATTAATAATTTTCAATTTAAGTAAAAAAGGACACGTCCACAAAGTTATGTTTCCCGCGCTTTTTTTTTCTAAATATTATATTATGTTCTTTAAAATTTAAACTTTCAATGATACCAAAACCAGCCAGATACAAATAGTATACCCAAAGAGATTTTATTACAAGTTCATACATACTATAATGCGAAAAGACTTTTTCCCCAACCTAATACAAGTTTCAGACAGAAGTTGTAACAGTATTATGTGGGGTATTTAACATGTAATGATAAATGATAAATGATAAATGATAAATGATAAATGATTTTATTTCTGTAAGTAGGTTTTTACAAACACTTTTACACGTCAAAACATATTTTTTTAAACTAGATGAGGCCGGCGTTTCCTATCTGACTACTCTGAGAAGAAAGGCCGAAACAAACTCAGAGGTCACCGTCTCTTTTAAAGTCCAGACATAATCTTGGTCAGATCATGTGAAGACCATGTCGATTGGTGTCTGAAATGGTCTTTTGATGAAAGAACCACACAGATTGAGTGGACCTGTCCAGTCAGTGCACGCATTTGTCAGTCGTTGTGCAGCTCAACTCATAACTAAAGGAGCTCAACGATTCAACGAACAATACCAAAGAAAGGACATTTGGCTAGGCCGCAAAATATACTCAAAACTGCCAGACCATATTAAAAACTAACTGAGAATAAAACAAAATTAAACAATGATCCACATAGTCTTCACATTTACAATAATTAAAACAATATAATACTACACAGAGTAAATATTCATGTCATTGCATAAATAAAATTCATCAATGTCAATGTGTATATTAGGACGGATGTCAATGTGATCATTTGAGGACCATGTAGGTTTGACCATGTAGGTTGTAAACACCTACAGTTGATGGTACGCTTTTTTTTTTGGGTGGGAAATCATCAAATAACTTCTTTCGCTCTGGGCGGAGCAGGAGGGTGTGTCAGACTCTTACTGACTATAAGCCACCCGTATTCCTTCCTGTTGCCTGTGTTGCGGGGGCCTCGGTGACCCATAAATACCTTCCCGCGACATTGATGGTACGCTTGGTGTGAAATCTAGACTCAATAGATATGAACTTGAGAGGAATCACTGAAATTAGAAATTATGAAAATAAATGGCTGTTGAAGAATACCTCACCTCATAATCATCATTCATCATCTGACCGAATAGCTCTTCGGCATCTAGACATTGTCTCAGTAATCGGTAGCATTGCTTTAGTTTAGTGCAGCAGAAGAAACAAGCAAGAATCGGTCTACTGTCTTCAGTTACGAACTGCAATACAAAATTATTCTTACACTATTTTGTTTATAAGAAAGAAAATACTTCTATTCTTAAAAATATATACCTAGCAAACAAACAGTTGGTGGTCCGTAATGCTTTTGTGCACATCTTGTAGAAGGCATGAGCATTGATAACCACTCTTGTCCAGGTTTTGTCACACTGTTTTCCTTTCCTGATGTCAGTGTTTTCCATTTTCCCCTAAGACGACCCTCTGACCCAAAGTTCATGCAGGTAGAGTGAATCTTCATGCAGGAGAAGAAGAGGCAATTAAAACCCAAAAACTTATTTACTTAATTCCAATTAAGAATATCAACTTACTGGAATATCAGTCAGCTTCTCATATAGTTTATGCAAGTTCCTGTTGACCACTACATACATGCAGACATTCTCCGCTAAGCATATCCTACACATTGGCAGTTTTTCCATCTTTTTACTCAAATTGTATCACTTAAGATATTTAGTTCAAACACTGTTGTGTTGCACACAAATAACGAGGGAGGCTTGTCTATTATTATTACTACTTCTAGTATTAGTAAACACTTCCTTTGTTGACGACGGTATGAATGCAGCAAGAGAGCTAAATTGATTTTATCTCTCGTAGGTAGTCCAGACAGTTCAGGTTAATCATAGGAATTATTTATTTATTAAAGAACACCATAAGTACATTGAACATTGGTTTATTAGTCCCTTACGTTTATTTCGTTATTACTTCTCAAAAAGGACGAGGTGGTCTTTTATATACGGGACTCGTAAGTGTATATAAATTATATTTTTTTGTGCAAAGTACTTTACAGTTACTATCTTGACTAATCTCACTACATTTCAGGGTCTAGGAAATGAATACTGTCTGAAATGAAAACTGTCTAGTTTGATAAATATTATCCTCAACATTTGACCACAGAACACTTAGACCCACCTTAGACCCTGATTTGGCCGATTGCTTTTGACGTAATTTTGACAGCAGGTGTTGCTATTTTATGGAGTTTTATTAATGCGTTTTGATTTTGCAAATAATAAATTAACGTGCACTTGTTTTCATGTTGAAAATTCACATTCTTTTTCGTTATTTTATTTGGGTATTGATTCAGTGCACCGTCTCAATGCACATTGAATTCAGTACTAGAAGGTTCAATGTGTTCAAATGAATGAAATTTAAGTTTCGCTAGCGTTTGACAGTTTTTCTTTATTTATACAGATACTAAAATTATACAGCAAACGACTATACAAAAATAACTGTAGTGCTAAAGAAACTTCAATGAGTTTCTAAGGATAAAAAATAATATTGTTGTTAATTTGAATTGTCATTTCTGTCAATAAGACTCTCTTTATTTTGCTAATTAAAATCATTATTCCAAAGGTTTTATCTTATTTTAACAATAACACATCTCGACTAAAAAGGCAATGAAGGGTATATATGTTCTGTGACGGTGCTAGAGCAAGCGAAGATGCGGAGCGAAGCTTTAACAACATTATTCTTATTTAATTCTTCTTTTACTGAACATTAATATCTGAACATTATTCTTAGTTTTTTGTCTTTTCTATTTAAGTACTTTTATTTTTAGCCAATTTTAATTTGATAATATTATTAACACTAACATTAATTTTATCTAAATAACTATAACTAACGTGTTTTATATGTTCACATAAGTATAAGAATGATATAATAATTGTAACTATCAAAAATTTATCTTTGAATTTTTATTTTAAGTTAACACTATATAATAATTTATATTCTTAAAATCATCCACACAATTTAATAAAATAATATAGACTAGGTAAGATTGCCCTACAAAAGAGTACGGCGATCTAACAAAAAGGTATAAAATAAAAATAAATAATTTAAAAAAATTTAATACCTTATCAAAAAGTTAATTACAAAAATTGAACTAAAAAATTGTAAACAACCCAAATTATTTTGAACTGAATACCATTTATTTCAGCAAAGTCGACGACTTTGCTGAAATAAATAGCCAATTTTAATTATCAAATTAAAATTGGCTAAAAATAAAAGTACTTAAATAGAAAAGACAAAAAACTAAGAATAATGTTCAGATATTAACCGATAAAGCCCCAATGGCTCCGAATAGGAGCCCTCGCGGCGCGCGATTTGAAAGTAGTTATCGAATAAAAATGTTTTTTTTGAGATTGAGAGATGACGTTATTGAGCCACGGGCCTGAGCGGTTAATGTTCAGTAAAAGAAGAATTAAATAAGAATAATGTTGTTAAAGCTTCGCTCCGCATCTTCGCTTGCTCTAGCACCGTCACAGAACATATATACCCTTCATTGCCTTTTTAGTCGAGATGTGTTATTGTTAAAATAAGATAAAACCTTTGGAATAATGATTTTAATTAGCAAAATAAAGAGAGTCTTATTGACAGAAATGACAATTCAAATTAACAACAATATTATTTTTTATCCTTAGAAACTCATTGAAGTTTCTTTAGCACTACAGTTATTTTTGTATAGTCGTTTGCTGTATAATTTTAGTATCTGTATAAATAAAGAAAAACTGTCAAACGCTAGCGAAACTTAAATTTCATTCATTTGAACACATTGAACCTTCTAGTACTGAATTCAGTGTGCATTGAGACGGTGCACTGAATCAATACCCAAATAAAATAACGAAAAAGAATGTGAATTTTCAACATGAAAACAAGTGCACGTTAATTTATTATTTGCAAAATCAAAACGCATTAATAAAACTCCATAAAATAGCAACACCTGCTGTCAAAATTACGTCAAAAGCAATCGGCCAAATCAGGGTCTAAGGTGGGTCTAAGTGTTCTGTGGTCAAATGTTGAGGATAATATTTATCAAACTAGACAGTTTTCATTTCAGACAGTATTCATTTCCTAGACCCTGAAATGTAGTGAGATTAGTCAAGATAGTAACTGTAAAGTACTTTGCACAAAAAAATATAATTTATATACACTTACGAGTCCCGTATATAAAAGACCACCTCGTCCTTTTTGAGAAGTAATAACGAAATAAACGTAAGGGACTAATAAACCAATGTTCAATGTACTTATGGTGTTCTTTAATAAATAAATAATTCCTATGATTAACCTGAACTGTCTGGACTACCTACGAGAGATAAAATCAATTTAGCTCTCTTGCTGCATTCATACCGTCGTCAACAAAGGAAGTGTTTACTAATACTAGAAGTAGTAATAATAATAGACAAGCCTCCCTCGTTATTTGTGTGCAACACAACAGTGTTTGAACTAAATATCTTAAGTGATACAATTTGAGTAAAAAGATGGAAAAACTGCCAATGTGTAGGATATGCTTAGCGGAGAATGTCTGCATGTATGTAGTGGTCAACAGGAACTTGCATAAACTATATGAGAAGCTGACTGATATTCCAGTAAGTTGATATTCTTAATTGGAATTAAGTAAATAAGTTTTTGGGTTTTAATTGCCTCTTCTTCTCCTGCATGAAGATTCACTCTACCTGCATGAACTTTGGGTCAGAGGGTCGTCTTAGGGGAAAATGGAAAACACTGACATCAGGAAAGGAAAACAGTGTGACAAAACCTGGACAAGAGTGGTTATCAATGCTCATGCCTTCTACAAGATGTGCACAAAAGCATTACGGACCACCAACTGTTTGTTTGCTAGGTATATATTTTTAAGAATAGAAGTATTTTCTTTCTTATAAACAAAATAGTGTAAGAATAATTTTGTATTGCAGTTCGTAACTGAAGACAGTAGACCGATTCTTGCTTGTTTCTTCTGCTGCACTAAACTAAAGCAATGCTACCGATTACTGAGACAATGTCTAGATGCCGAAGAGCTATTCGGTCAGATGATGAATGATGATTATGAGGTGAGGTATTCTTCAACAGCCATTTATTTTCATAATTTCTAATTTCAGTGATTCCTCTCAAGTTCATATCTATTGAGTCTAGATTTCACACCAAGCGTACCATCAATGTCGCGGGAAGGTATTTATGGGTCACCGAGGCCCCCGCAACACAGGCAACAGGAAGGAATACGGGTGGCTTATAGTCAGTAAGAGTCTGACACACCCTCCTGCTCCGCCCAGAGCGAAAGAAGTTATTTGATGATTTCCCACCCAAAAAAAAAAAGCGTACCATCAACTGTAGGTGTTTACAACCTACATGGTCAAACCTACATGGTCCTCAAATGATCACATTGACATCCGTCCTAATATACACATTGACATTGATGAATTTTATTTATGCAATGACATGAATATTTACTCTGTGTAGTATTATATTGTTTTAATTATTGTAAATGTGAAGACTATGTGGATCATTGTTTAATTTTGTTTTATTCTCAGTTAGTTTTTAATATGGTCTGGCAGTTTTGAGTATTTTTTGCGGCCTAGCCAAATGTCCTTTCTTTGGTATTGTTCGTTGAATCGTTGAGCTCCTTTAGTTATGAGTTGAGCTGCACAACGACTGACAAATGCGTGCACTGACTGGACAGGTCCACTCAATCTGTGTGGTTCTTTCATCAAAAGACCATTTCAGACACCAATCGACATGGTCTTCACATGATCTGACCAAGATTATGTCTGGACTTTAAAAGAGACGGTGACCTCTGAGTTTGTTTCGGCCTTTCTTCTCAGAGTAGTCAGATAGGAAACGCCGGCCTCATCTAGTTTAAAAAAATATGTTTTGACGTGTAAAAGTGTTTGTAAAAACCTACTTACAGAAATAAAATCATTTATCATTTATCATTTATCATTTATCATTACATGTTAAATACCCCACATAATACTGTTACAACTTCTGTCTGAAACTTGTATTAGGTTGGGGAAAAAGTCTTTTCGCATTATAGTATGTATGAACTTGTAATAAAATCTCTTTGGGTATACTATTTGTATCTGGCTGGTTTTGGTATCATTGAAAGTTTAAATTTTAAAGAACATAATATAATATTTAGAAAAAAAAAGCGCGGGAAACATAACTTTGTGGACGTGTCCTTTTTTACTTAAATTGAAAATTATTAATTAACTTGTATTATAGGATCAGTAGTAGTAGTTTTAGTGTTTTATCTTCTTTCACTTATATTTTAATTTTAGTTTTGTATATTTTCTTCAGTAGGGTAAGTTTTTTTTTACTAATATTTTATAGCGCGGGAAAATGAAATACCCGCCTGACCCGGGGGACTTTGTTCCCCCGGCAGGCAATTTTGTCACTATAATGTCCAACGAATCGGGCATGGATACCGATGGGTCGTCGTCGGCTCGCCATCTTAAAAGAAGCCGCGTGCATGTGTGCAAAAATTGTAATAAACGCCGTCGTACCCGAAAAAACCTAGGTTCCGAGTCTTTGGGTTGTGGTTGCTTGGACTCTACTCCTCCCTCTCTAACTCCATCGGAGCCTAAAAGCTCTGAAACAATTATTGTATGTAAAGATATTCCGGATATTTCTGCTCCGCCTTCAGTTATTCCCACTCAGATTGGTCGAAAAACTTGTGATAAAACTGACAGCGCGCCATACGTTGTTCACGTACAAAAAATATTAGTATCACCAGATGATGGAACGTCATTGCACCCTATTACATTTGGCAAGTTCCTAAAACACAACGCTTTCCAAAATATTATAAACGGTAGCGTCAAAAAAATCGGACGTAATAAAATATCTATTTCTTTTTCCAATTTCCTGGACGCAAATTCTTTTATTACACATAATAGCCTTGAAACATATAATTATAAAGCTTTTATACCTACTTTTAATGTCACTAGAATGGGTTTAGTGCGTGGTGTTCCTGCGGAATGGTCTCCGGAGGAAGTTATTGATAATATAACGGTACCAATTGGTTGCGGTCCAATTTTAAAAGTCAGACGTCTCAATTTTAAAACTGTTGTTGATGGTACAACCATTTGGAAACCATCCCAATCTATAGTTATTACTTTTGATGGGCAGATTCTGCCTAAAAGAATTTTTATGTGTTATAATGCATTACCTGTAGATTTATATATTTTCCCTACTGTACAGTGTTTCAGTTGCTGCCGTTTTGATCACACAAAAATTCAGTGCAGGTCCAAACCACGTTGTTATAAATGTGGCCAAGGACATACGGGGGACAGTTGTGAAAGAGAACAAGAAAGTGCATCTTGCTGCCTTTGCTCCGGTTTTCACTATGCTACTAATAAATCTTGCCCAGAAATGTCTAGGCAAAAATTAATTAAAACATACATGGCACAAAGTTCAGTATCTTATGCTGAAGCGGCAAAAATGTATCCCCCAGTTACTAAATCGTATGCCGATACACTTTTATCTTCTCCTTACAAAAACTTTGCAGATACTCCATCTTTCCCTTCAACTAATAGAGTACCTGTTTCAAGTAGCTATAAAAAAACTGTCTTCCTTAAACCACGCTCACCACCCAAACCTGTACAAGGATATAATAAAGAGGCTCACAATTCCATTATTAAAGATTTCAACATTCCCCAACCATCAAATGGTTGTGCTTTTTCTAATCACAATAATGGACAAATTGAAGCAAGTTTTTCCATAAACGATTTTCTTTCTGCGTTACACAATCTTCTGTCTCAGTTCAACATTTCACCGTCCAACGTTGCCCCATCTTTCAATGTATCTCAATCCATTCATAATGGACAACACATCCAAAATAATCCAGTGGAACTGCCGCAGTCTAGTAAACAAAAAGAGTGATGTTATATATCTTATAAATAAATATGAGCCATTTGCCTTTGCTTTAGCAGAGACTTGGCTCAAATCTAATCATAGTTTTAAAATTAATGGTTATTTAACCATTAGAGAGGATAGATCTGATGGGTATGGTGGAGTAGCTATACTTATCAAGAATTCTATCTCTTTCTCCACCATTACATTACCTCCTCATAGTGAGGAAATTTCTATTGTAGCTATTAAAGTGCATCATACTTGTCTTGTTTCTATTTACATTCCTCATCCCTCTTTTTCTGTTCTTCAAGAGATGAATAATCTTGTTTCCTTTCTTCCAAAGCCATTATTAATACTGGGGGATTTTAATTGCCATCACCAATCATGGGGTTGTGCAACTTCTACCTGTTATGGCGATGAGTTACTAGATATAATAGACTTACATAACTTATGTATTTTAAATTCAGGAGCTGCCACACGTCGTTCAGATCCCAATCAGAACCAAAGCGCAATTGACCTTTCTATCTGTTCTCCAAACTTAGCCTCTTCATTAACTTGGCATACTTTAACCTCTACTCATGGTAGTGACCATTTTCCAATAGTTATTTCTTATCCTCTTTCCAAACCAAATGCACCATTAAGGAAATTAAACGTAAAATATAAACTACCTAATAGAAATAGTAATGACTGGGACAAATTTAGGAACATTGTTGACAGTAAGCTTTGCTCCTTGCCTGTAATTTCTGATGGCAATGAAAATAGTTGTGCTGAAGCTTTAGCACTCATATTAATTGCAGCGGCAGATGACGTTTTTCCTGTAAAAAATAACAACATTAGTACAATTCCCTCGCCGCCGTGGTGGGACTGAGCAGTGGCGGTACCTTCATATAAGCCTAAAAGCCTTACTAAAATGCTCGATAGAGAATTTATTGTACTTAACCAGTAGTTTATGAGAAAATTGCGATGATACATACGTAGATACGTAGGTACCTACATACTCAGTCGAAAACTGAACTTTCTTTTTTTGAAATCGGTTAAAATTTTATTGGGCTTGCGTTATTTTGAAACCCTAGGCACGCCACTGACTGAACACAATTATAACCTTGATATGTCTGATATTAATTTTGATATAGTTACTAAGTTAATTAATGAAACATACAAACTTTTTAAAAAGAAAAAAATTGATTCTTGGCGTAACTTTTGCTTATCAATTTCACCGAATACTCACCCTACGATTGTCTGGCGCAACATTCGTAGATTTAGGTCCATTTATAACAACTCTTCTCCTATCCCTGTTTCTTTAGCCAGTGATTTTTTGGATAAATTGGCTCCGCCTTGGGTTCCTGAAGCTATTTGTACTAATAATAGCCTGTCTCGCGTATCCAATAATCAAGACACTCATTCGACGCTAGATCTTCCATTCACTCTCACTGAATTAAAGGTTGTTATTCATAAGACTAATGATTCTGCACCAGGCATGGATGGCATCCCGTATTCCTTTTTTTCTAATTTAAATGACGTCGTCCTCAGCTATTATTTAGAACTTATTAATTCTATTCTATATACAGGGAACATCCCTGTTGAATGGAAGCGTCAAATGGTGTTGCCATTCCTTAAACCAAATAAAACTCCTTCTGATGCTTCTTCCTATCGTCCCATAGTTTTGTCTTCAATTCTGATGAAATTAGCGGAACACTTAATAAAAAATCGCCTAGAATGGTATGTTGAAAGTAAGGGTCTTTTGGCAGAATCACAATATGGCTTTAGAAAGGGTAAAAGTACAATTGACTGTTTATGTATTTTAACATCTGATATTCGGTTATCCTTCTCTAATAACCAATCCACCGTTGCAGTTTTCCTTGATATTAATGCGGCATATGATAATGTTGTATTATCGGTTTTACAAAATAAATTAAAAGCCTTACAAGTTCCTTTGAATTTGTCGAATTTCATTATTAATATCTTGACTGAACGCTCTGTTAACATGTTAATAGGAAACCATGAGATATCACATCTTGTATGGAGGGGTCTCCCACAGGGTTCTGTGCTCAGTCCCCTTCTATACAATATTTACACTTTTGATTTAGATCTATCCTTAACTAGTCACGTTACGATTCTTCAATATGCCGATGATTTATTATTATATTCTTCACGTCAATCTGTTGAGCAAGCTAGCTCTGCTATCAATTCTGCTTTATCTATTTTGGAGTCATGGTTACATCTAAACGGTTTGGATTTATCCACATATAAAAGCGCGGCTGTTTTATTCACCCGGAAGAGAAATATTCCCTTAGTAAATCTCTTCTATAAGGAAATACCTATTCCAGTTAAAGATAAATTCAGATATCTAGGTATAATACTTGACTGTAAATTAAGTAGTGTCCCTCATTGTGAATATATTGTTAACAAATGCGAAAATCACCTAAACATGCTTAGATGCCTCTCTGGTGTGTGGTGGGGTGCACATCCCTTTTCTTTGAAACTCATTTATAACGCAATCATCAGAACCACTCTGGATTATGGATTGTTCGCTCTAGAACCTGGTAGTGTAATGGCTTTTTAAAAATTGGATCGCATCCAGTCTAAAGCATTACGCATTATTTCAGGTGCAATGAAGTCTAGTCCCATTAATGCACTTGAAGTGGAATGCGGGGCTGCTCCTTTAAGCATTAGAAGACAATTATTATCTGACAAATATTTGTTCCGGATTCTTCAATTCTCAACTCATCCTCTCATTCCTAAACTGGACGCTTTAGTGTTGCAGATTGAATCTTCAGATTACTGGTCCCATAAACGTGCTCCTTGTTTAGTTGTAAGTTATAAAAAATTTCTTTCACTTTCTTCTCCTATTTTCCGTTCCAATAAACTTCCCCTATTTAGCAGTAGTTATGAGAGTTTACATTTCAGTCCCTCTATAAAATATAACTGTGTAAGTAAATCAGATCCCGATTGTTATTTAAGTTTGAATCATTTTCTGTCAGAACACTTAGAGTACCACCATATTTTTACGGATGCTGCCAAGCCTTCTCCGATGGGTTGTGTTGGGATAGGTACTTACCATTCCCAATACAACATCATACAAAAAATAAAACTACATCCGGAGACTTCTGTTTTTACCGGGGAATGTTTTGGCATTTTTAAAGCCATAGAATATATCCGTATTTTGAAGCTCAAAAAATCTATAATTTTTACTGATTCTCAAAGTGCTCTTCTAGCCATTAATAAATCTGCTTTCGAACACAAATCGCAGTTACCTATCATTTATTTAATAAGAGAATTTGCGTTCAGGACCATCTCTGAGGGTAATTCACTACAATTTGTGTGGATTCCGGCCCATGCTGGAATCCATGGCAATGAAGTAGCTGATAAACTTGCCGGTGATGCGGTGCAGTGTGGGGACTTAGTTCCATATATAAATTTTAGTTATGATCTCGCGTCGTTACCAAAGACTTTTCTTCGGGAAACCTGGAAGGTAGCTTGGGATATCGGAAGCAAATCGAAGGGACACATTATTTCTCACTTATCCAACCAGAAAAACCATGGTTTGGCAAGGCCAAGTTTGGCAAGATGGAGACCTCCATTTTAATACGGATGAGACTGGGTCATGTTTGTTCTCCAGCCCATCTTGCCAAACTTTCTATCAGCGACGATCCCCTTTGCATATGTGGCACAGATGTAGGCGACTTAGATCATATTTTTTCTCCTGTCTTTTAAATGACCGTTCTTCCTTTCTTAGTAACCTCTTATCCCTCCGTACTCCTTTTCCTACCTCAATACTTTCCTTACTTTGTACAAATAGCTCTCTTGTATAATAAATGTATAGTCTCATTCATTATTCTAAATAATATAAAGTTGTAATTTTTTTGTTTTCATTTATCCATATGGTATCCTTGTTACTTATAATTATACTGATCCTATTTTTCCGTCCTATCCTAAATCCCGTTAAAATATTTATAATAATGTTGTTTCCCTACCTTTAAATAAAACTAAACGTGACATTGGCTAAATGCACAAACCGTACGAAGGCAAAAAAAAAAAAAAAAAAAAAATATAATATTTAACATTTTCCAAATTCAAATTGTGAATTTGGAAAATGTGTGATTTTCATTTGTTTTTTGTACTGTCAAGATGAGTGAATCTAATGAAGAAATTCGATACATTTTAAAATTTTACTACAAAAAAGGTAAAAATGCAACGCAAGCCGCGAAAAAAATTTGCGATGTTTATGGACCTAGTGCACAAATTTGATTTAAGCGTTTTCAATCCGGAAATTTTGATGTCAAAGATCCACGTCGCTCTGGTCGCCCTATTACGGATAAAATGGATGCCATTTTTGAAAAAGTAGAGCAGGATCGGCATATCAGTAGTTACGACGTAGGTAGCTGAAGAACTGGGAATTGACCACAAAACAGTTTTGGCGCATTTGAAAAAAAACTGGTTACCTTCACAAAAAAGCTCGATATTTGGATATCTCACGAGCTCACTGAAAGAAACCTAATGAACCGTGTACTCATTTGTGATTCTTTATTACGACGTAATGAAACCGAACCATTTTTGAAGAAGCTGATAACTGGTGATGAAAAATGGATCACGTACGACAAGAACGTGCGAAAAAGGTCGTGGTCAAAGGCCGGTCAGGCTTCACAGGCTGTGGCGAAACCCGGGTTAACTCGCAACAAGGTGATGCTGTGTGTGTGGTGGGATTGGAACGGCATTATTCATTATGAGCTGTTACCACCAGGCAGGACCATCGATTCTGAACTCTACTGCAAACAATTGATGAGATTACAGCAAGAAGTTGAGAGAAAGCGGACGGAATTAATCAACAGAAAGGGTGTGGGTTTTCATCATGATAACGCTAGACCTCACACATCTTTAGCCACTCAGCAAAAATTAAGAGAGTTAGGCTGGGAGGTGTTAATGCATCCGCCGTATAGTCCTGACCTTGCACCTTCAGATTTCCACCTGTTTCAGTCTCTTCAGAATTCTTTAGGCAGTGTCAGGTTAACATCACGAGAGGACTGCCAAAACCACTTGTCGCGGTATTTTGATCAGAGGTCCCAAAATTTCTATAGCAATGGGATCATGTCCCTACCTACAAGATGGCAAAAAGTTATTGAACAAAACGGTACCTACATACTTTAGTTAAATGTAAATAAACTATTTTAAAAAATGTTTTGAATTTTCTTAAAAAATGCGAAGAAACTTTTTGCCCCAACCTATTATGTATACACTTTGATAATGTGCCCGATGCGACAATAGCTTGTGCAGTGGTCAGTGAGGTTGGTAGCATGGCTGACTCTACAGGGTAGAATTAGAATAACGAAATAAGATTTGTCCTCATGGGACTGCAATCACTTGCATATTTTCCTAATCCTGTAATCATCTTTTCCAGCCCAATTCTTTAAAAAACCAACACCACTTACAGTTTTGCACGGGGTTCATTAAATCTCCAATAGTGCATGTAAGTATAGGTGTTGAATGTCAAACAGAAACTATTGCTATCAAAAAAGAATTCCCAGCTTTTTGTGAAGGACTAGATGATATTATTGAGACAAAGGATTAACATCACAGTGATGGTATGTTTGTAAGAACAAAAATAATATCATCAATAAATAATATCTGTAAATCTATTAATTAAAAGTTTTTGTCAGTGTAAAGTTTAATTCACCTTAACGGTAACCACATTATGTTGTGAAATAAAACAAATATTAATTCTTGACTGTTTTTGTTTACTTACAGAGCTGGAACTGGAACATTTAGACAATAGCTGTCTAGATGTAGCAGATGTCCTACCACACCATTCTGAATTAGATTTAGGTGATGATGTGCCTTTAATGGAGTTTAAAACTGAAGTGAAAGAAGAACAAGAAGTATCTAAGAAGAAACTAACAACTAGGGAGACGAAAATTAAGTAATAAGCAAACACGTCAAAGGTTCACCTGATAGGAAGTCATTTGCGTTACCTAAAGGTGTACCTGCTTACATTTTGCAATGTTGAATTCTATCCATAGGGCTGTGCATAAATTATAAACTAGGACCATCATAGTTTAATAAATAAATTGTTCATCCAGAGATGAACAGAATAACAATATCAAAACCATGGCCTGCAAGACGACCAGTCACCACAAGCAGCACTCATTCTCGAGCATAACGCTAAGATCAGTCATTACCCCCTCGCTGTTTTAGAGCCCCGACGCTACCGCAAGCAGTGATATACAGAGAGCTTGCTGCCAGTTGTTCAGACAAGAATAACCTACATCGCCGAATGTAGGTGTGATCAATAACTAATACACCTATCTTCCGTGATATCACATTATTAAAAATAACGCTTGAGAACGGCTTAGTCCGATCGGATCCCACAATCCGATACCATTTTGTGGGATTCGTTAGGAATGTGGGTAAAATTCATATTTTGTTCCGAATTGATCCCAGTACGAAATGATCCAAGCTGTGAAAAAAAAAATTAAATAAATAAAGAGTATGACGTACAAATTATAGAAAAATAAATTATAAAATATAAGTGTACTTACAGTTATGGGCACGTTATATACAGAGTGTGGCGTAAATAGTGGTCTAACGTTAACCCATAAATTTTTGTTTTGAACTATTCACGATAACCTACTTAGCTTAATTACCTTACTAAGCTTAATTACACAAAAAGTGTCAAACCACAATTACACAAGTTACCCACAAACCCTTAACCCATGAAACATAACTAAAAATTAAATGAAATGAAATTATTTTCTGTAACTAGGTTTGTACAAACACTTTTACACGTCAATAATATTTAGAAAAAAAAAAACTAGATGGGCGTTTCCTATCTGACTAATCTGAGAAGAAAGGCCGAAACAAACTCAGAGGCCACAGTCTCTTTTAAAGTCAAGACATAATCTTGGTCAGATCATGTGAAGACCATGTAGATTGGTGTCTGAAATGGTCTTTTGAGGAAAGAATCACACAGATAAAGTGGACCTATCCAGTCAGTGCACGCATTTGTCAGTAATCGTGCAGCTCAACTCAGAACTTGAGGAGCTCAACGATTCGACGAACAATACCTAACCTAATTAATAATGTGGGTTCAGAACTTGTGTAATTGTGGTTTTGAATTAGGAATCATTCAAATTTCAATTCATTTAAATTAAATAATGTCCCAGATAAAAATAATATTTAAAAAGAATTGGTTGTATGTAAAGTCGGTTTACGGACGATAATTTTACGTGATAACGAGAGAGAGATGCGTCACAAGCCGAATGCTTAGGCCAATCGTGCCTCTCTATCGCTAGTTCCGCACTCTCGCTTGCACGCTCGGCTCAGGCGGATCGTGACACATTTTCGTGCGTGCAGCCGGCGTTCATCGATTTATAATAAGCTATCACGTCAAAATCAATCAATAAAAGGCAAATAAAATAAAGTAAAAACCGATGGTAAAATGAAGTTACCATTGTTATGAATTATCCACCAGCAGGTTTCTGAGCTGTTTAATATATATTTTTTCATTTTGTTCCATTTTTATGTCATGTCTCGTGCGTGAGCCGCGCGCCGCAACTACTTTGAGACGCGAGCGGCGCAGTGTCTATGTTGTAGGGAGTAACGATAATCCCGACTTTTTTAATTATGACTTTTTTTCGAAAACTATTGACGTTATTTTTTATTGGCTGCTATAGAATGATAGTAGACCATGGTCTGAGCAACTTTTGTTCTAGCAAAACTGTGATTCAAATGTCACCGTGTATAACTTTTTATATTAAAAATATTAAATACTATTGGCTTATTGATACGGGTGCAACGTTGTAAATTATCAAACATGAAATGTTACCAAAAGATATCTTTGTTCATAGAGATAATACTCTAATAAATGGCATAGGTGGTCAGCGACGTTCTCAAGGTTTTGTAAATATATTATTAAAGCACGACAATGTCACGTTTGAGCATAACTTTCTTGTTTTGAATTCGCTACCACTAAGAGCTGACGGAATCATAGGCTTAGACTTTTCAGAAAAATTTGGAGCAAATATTAATTAATGTTATTCCGGCACGTTCGGAATCAATTCATTTCATTTTGGTGAATGAGAATGTAAATGGAGAAGTTGTAGTGTGTAGTAGAGAGTTAGCCAAGGATGTGTTTATAGCAAACACAATAGCAAAGGTTAGTAATCATAGAATTCCGGTGAAAATACTTAATGTTAGTAACGAGGAAGTCAGTTTGCCATCTTTTACACCAGAATTGGAAAATTTGGGAGAATATAATATGTGTCAATTTAATACGACCAATCACGACGTTACTAGGGTTAAAACTTTGTTGTCTGAATTAAATCTAAATTATTTAGACGGAGAAAAGAAACAATCAATTGAAGCAATAAGTGCAAAGTATTCGGACGTTTTTCATTTAGAGGGAGATAAGTTAACAACAACGAATATTTATGAGCAATCTCTAGTTGTAAAACAAAGCTCTACTCCAGTCTACGTCAAGCCGTATAGGTTACCACAGGCACTAAAACCAGAAATAGCTAAGCAAGTTGATAGTATGTTAGAAAATGATATTATAGAAAAGTCGAATAGTGAATGGTCCAGTCCAATTTTATTAGTACCCAAGAAAAGGTAATGAGAAAAAATGGCGTCTAGTTGTAGATTATAGAAATTTGTGACGATAAATTTCCCTTACCAAATATTAATGAAATTTTAGATACGCTTACTGGAGCCATTTATTTTACTCACCTTGACCTTCACCAAGGTTATTATCAAGTAAGTTTAGAGCCTAGCAGTCGTAAATTAACAGCTTTCACTACAAATACTGGCCAATATTGCATGAAACGTTTACCAAGGTTACAAGGTTACAAGGAAACAACCACATCTGTTAAGTACTATTTATTAACTGAATGAATAGTTATAGAATAAACGCATATGAGGTATAGTGCAAACTCAGCATACATGATCACTTATAAAGGAGTGTACTTACTTACTAAAGTAAAGGAGCATACATATTATATTCTTACACTTCAGTGCAATAAAAGTAATTGATTCCAAACCACCATTGTTTTAATAGGTTATGGGCCCAGTCCCGCTAAATAATATTAAAAGTAATCAAGTTTAGTGTTCGATCAAAAATGTCTACCAATTACTTGGCGAGTGTCCCGAAATTGGAAGGTCGCGAGAATTATGACGACTGGTGTTTCGCGGCCGAAAATGTGCTCGTGTTGGAGGGAATGGCGGACGCCAACAAGGCACCTCGTATCATATCGTCATCAGCTACCCCGGGTCAGCAAGCAGATGATTTAAGGACGAAAGCAAAGCTAACATTGACAGTCAACGCTTCTCTGTACGTGCTTATCAAACAAGCGACAACAACACACGACTTGTGGAAGACGTTGAAAAATATGTTCGACGATTCAGGATATTCACGTAAAATCAGTTTGCTGAGAAATCTTATTAGTACACGCCTAAAAAACTGCGAGTCTATGACCAGCTATATCAGCCAGATAATTGAAACTGCTCAAAATTTAATCGGCACCGGCTTCGAGATAAATAACTAGTGAATTGGGTCGCTTAGGTAGCTGGATTACCGGAGTTTGGTGCAATGATTATGGCAATTGAGCATTCGGGCATAAGCATCAATGCGGACGCTATTATTAAAACGAAGCTACTAGACATGAGTGACGAGTGCAGATTTTGAGGTTAAGTCGGAGGGTGCATTTGCAACAACGTAGTAGTGGCGAAACGGACGGAACGCGCCGACTTGTCAATGTTAGTGGAAACAATAATATTGCGCGGAAGAAAATAATGTTAAGGAATGCATACTCTTTATGAGTAGAGATTACCTACACTAACATGGCCCGTCCCTCCAAAATTCAAAAAGTTTGAAAGTGTTTGTGAAAGTACTTACAAAGCGCCACCAAGACCCACGACGCATGTGTGCGTAATGAGACGGCCGTAAAACAAAACAAATCCACTAATTTGTTGCTCGACTAGTGTCTATTATTAGTATGGCGCTGCACTGACGTACTCTATGAAAATGACACGTGCGTTGTCTTGCGCGGTCGGCTGGTTATGATTAGTTGACCAACAAATCTGGTAATAAGTAAGATATTACGAGTACTGATTGCACAAAAACTATGAATAAATTTTATTGTATTAAAATATTAAAATTTAATTTACTCTATTATACTATTTTGCATGTTGAATGTATTCAATAATATGAAACCTTTTGTTATAATGTAAGTATTTGTAACACATTTATTTTTAGTCACTAAAACATCAAAATCATTTACAAAAATACATACCTGATCATTATCATTATACAAAAGTTTATAGGTATGAAAAGATCCAAGTGATAACATTATTAATAATACTCTCATTAATCACTTGGCCCACAACATTTATATAAAATTAAAAGTCTTAATGATCTCTATTGGCACTGGAACTAAAATTTTGTTCATCGCTGTCATAGAAGCTTGATATGTCACTTTCTTTTCAGAATCTGATTCTCCTACATGAATAATAAATTCTTGCTCGTCGTTGTACGAGGGCGGGTCAATAAGTCCGTGACTTTTGGAATAAAACACAGATTTTTTGATAAAAAAATAATTTTATTTTTCAACGTAGTCTCCCTTGAGCTCTATACACTTTGTCCAACTCTTCTCCAATTTATTTATCCCGTCCAAAAAAAATGATTTGTCGAGGTCCTCAAAATAGGCCTTTGTTTGCGAGATGACTTCATCATTGGAGTCAAATCTTTTTCCACCAAGCCATTTCTTCAGGTTTGGGAACAAGAAGTAGTCGCTCGGAGCCAAATCTGGAGAATAGGGCGGATGAGGGAGCAATTCATAGCCCAATTCATGGATTTTTGCCATGGCAACTGCACATGTGTGCACCCTTGCATTGTCTTGGTGGAAAAGAACTTTTTTCTT
This sequence comes from Atethmia centrago, assembly GCA_905333075.3. Taxonomy (NCBI): domain Eukaryota; kingdom Metazoa; phylum Arthropoda; class Insecta; order Lepidoptera; family Noctuidae; genus Atethmia; species Atethmia centrago. The sequence goes on from HG995393.1 coordinate 15,500,708, forward strand.
GGCCAAATGAGGTCGGTTTTTTTTCAAATCGTCATTGAATCGGTCCAATAAATTGGCATAATATTCCCCATTGATTGTTCTTCCCTTTTGAAGGTAGTCAATGTGGATTATCCCGCGTGCATCCCAAAAAACAGTCGCCATAACTTTATTGGCTGACAAACCCACCTTGGCCTTCTTCGGCGCCGATTCACCCTTAGAAACCCACTGTTTTGACTGTTGTTTGGTCTCTGGTGTGTTGTGATGGATCCATGTTTCGTCCACGGTTACAAAACGGCGCAAAAACTCCTCCATATTGCGATTAAACAACGCCAAACCTTCCTGTGAAGTTGTTACACGATTGCGTTTGTGGTCGACTGTGAGCAAACGCGGCACCCATCTTGCGGAAAGCTTTCTCATGCCCAAGTGATCATTCAAAATTGAAACCACTGAGCCATGCGAGATCCCTACGGCTTCCACAATCTCTCGCACTTTCAATCTTCGGTCGGCCAACACCATATCGTGAATTTTTTCGATTGTTTCGGGTGTAGAGACCTCAACTGGGCGTCCAGGACGTTCGGCATCTTCAGTGCTTGTACGGCCACAACGAAATTCAGTAAACCACTTTTTTACCATTGAAATCGATGGTGCAGAGTCCCCATAGTATTTATCAAGCTTAGCCTTGGTCTCGGTAATGGTTTTTTTTCGCAAGAAATAATGCTTAATAAGCACACGAAATTCACTTTTTTCCATTTTCTCCTCAAATTAGTGAGTAGTCTGATAAAAATAGCTGTCAAACACAAACTAACTGACGCAGCAAGTTTAAATTTTGACAGGAGTCAACTGACAGATGCCTGTTGACAGGAGCAGTGTTGCTGTTTCAGTAAAGAGGTCAGAAATTCAAAAAGTCACGGACTTATTGACCCGCCCTCGTAGTTTTCCCAGTATTTGGATTCCTCTACATGTCTGCAAGTGTTGGTCCACATCGTGCAATTGATCATGTCTAGACGTTCATTTAGTAATTTCATGATAGATGTGTAGTTTTGGTCTACATTTTTGTTTGCGACATAGTTTTTTAACACTCCCCAAATTTTCTCAATCGGGTTTAAGTCGGGATGATATGGAGGAAGTCTTCAAATATCGCAATTAAACTTTTTTGCTTCGCCATCAACGGCGTAATTTCTAGAATTATCTTTATTTTTTAAAATGATATCATAGAGTTCGATTTTCTTCATGTCTTCCTCGAAGTGGATGTGTTTATTCACCAGCCAATCTTTCATGGCTGCTTTGTTGCTGTTGGAGGTGGGAACTTTTTCTGTAAATGTGTTATGGTAGGACGCGTTATCCATAACAATTACGGATTTTCTGGTATGTTAGGTAGTAGTTGTGATATGAACCACTTCTTGTAATTGTCATGGTTCATGTTGTTGTGGTAGTCGCCTGTCTTCGAACTGGCCTTGTAAATTAAAGAAGCATTGGGGACAAAATCATTCCTCCCACCAGCGTGGACAATTATGATGCGTAACCCTTTAGATTCTTTTTTTCTTTGCTACAGTTCCCTGTTTAATTCCCCATGACTTATTTTGTACATGTGTGGTATGAATGTAGCTTTCATCAGTATAAACAATATTCCTCCCTTCTTCTCTATATTTCTTCAATTGTTTTAAATATTTATAGCGGAGGAACTGTACGTCTTGTTTTTCAACAAGCGCTTGACGATTGTCTTCAGTAGTTTTCCATTCATATCCTAAATCAAGAAGTATACGCCGTAATGTCTCCAAACATCCGTCAAAATTTATCTTTTCAGTAAGCACCCTTTTCAGAGCTTTTAATGTTGTATATTGTTTATACTCTCTGTGAAAGTTACTGACAGTACGCCTTATTAGCCCCTTGTCAAATTCATCGATGTCACGCTTTAAACGTTTTCGAGGATTTTGGTTTTTACGCGGTGAACTCATTTTTGTGCCAGTTGCATCACATTTTGCTTTTTCTTTGAGAATTCTTGTTATAGTCCTTTCACTAACTCCCACAGCTCTTGAAGTTCTCCATCTAGCGTCTGTCAAGCGCTCCACTCCATTTTCAGCCTCATACTTCATTTGTTGGTAAGGTCACCCGGGGCGAAAGCAACTATGAGGCTAAAGCAACTAATTCAATTTTCTCTCAATCTAATCATTTTTGTAGATAGCTCTATCTATTGGAGTAAAGCGGAATCATAGTTTTTTCAAATAAAGTACAGATGGCATCACTAGTTCACCTACTGTAGTACTGACAGATCATTTTCTGTCAGCCGCCATTTTGGAGTCGCATTCACCCCATAAAAAAAGAAAAGTAAATTTGCTTGAAACTGAACTCTATCTCGGCGACGCTATATAGCTTTTACAGATAATTCTGTGTGCATCTACATGTACTCTTGACATCAACATTTAGAAACAGATTACAACTGAGTTATAACGAATAGTCACATTTACCCCAAAGTGGGGTGAATGTAACTTTTACTGGTCTTATTCAACAATAATGCAAATTAATGAAAAACCAAAGTTTATTTGTAACTTAATTTATGTCGAAACTGTTCATCGAAAGCTATGCAATGAAGTACGTTTATTAGAATATCCCTATTATTTAAGTAGCTCATGGTGGAGGGAATCAAAGTTTCAGAATTTTTTTTTTAGTTGCTTTCGCCCCGGGTGACCTTATACTGTAGCTATCACTTCTCTTGCCTAAAATATATAGAAAAGATTTTACATTAATAGCCATAAAAGTCAATCAAAACATTACGTAAACTTATTTCGCAAACAAGCAAAATTACCTGACTCCGCATAATTATTTTTCTTGAATTTTCCATGACTAATTATTTTGCAATCAGTACTTTCGTGTCACTGAGCGACGTCGTAACAATAACTTGACTGTCTCAGACCACTGCCGGCCTGCTACTGAAGACGAATACGTACAACTACAAACAAACTCTTTCGTAAGGATGTGACTACACACATTAAAACAGTAATTTGGAGGGGCGCGCCATGTTATCGTAACAGCTGGTAACTCTTCTTTGATAGCAATGCTTTCTGTTTGACATTCATCAACTATACTAATGTTCTCTGTTGGAGATTTAATAAACCCACTGTAACGCTCAAAGTGGTTTTGGTTTATTAAAGGATTGGGCTGTAAAAAGATGATTATAGTGTAAGGGAAATATGCTGGTGATCACAGTCCCGTGAGCACAAACCTTTTATACAGATATACTAAAGTCATTCAAAAAGGCTTTTTTTTGGGTGGGAAATCATCAAATAACTTCTCCCGCTCTGGGCGGAGCGGGAGGGTGTGTCAGACTCTTACTGACTAAAACCCACCCGTATTCCTTCCGTTGCCTGTGTTGCCAGGGGCCTCGGTAACCCTTTGGTACCTTCCCGCGACCCCAGCAGGCATCGGCCCTAGTGGACCCCTATGCTTGTGCTGACGACATCTCTTTGAAGCCCGCGTGGAATACACCGCGCCGTCGACCCGGGCCTGGTCCTTACCGGACGGTGACCTACCCATTGCTCACCGTCCGCAAGCCCGCGCCTACGGTGGCCGGAAATCCGCCCGGGATTCCTGACGTCCAGGGCGTCTCCTGCGGCGGCTAGGGGCGAGAGGGCGCGAAATTTGCCTTTTCCTCAACCGTCCCGCCTCCTCCTTCGCGAGCATTACAGCTTCGCAGAAGGAGGTGACGGCTGCCCATGCCCTCTCGCTCCGTACCACGGCCTGAACCAGGGCCGGACACGAGAGATCTCAGCCGCCGATCGCCTCTATGAGGACACGGCGGTGCTCTGCCCAAGCCGGGCAGACCTCCACCGTATGCTCCACCGTGTCCTCCGGGCGATCCACACAGTGGTGACACCCGGGCGTTTCCTCCCGCCTTATCCCACACAGGAACCTCCCAAAGCTGCCGTGTCCGGTGAGGACGCCGTGGCGCCTCTCTAGCCACTCATCAAAGAGGGGACCTTTCGCCGCAAAAGTGGCGTGCCCAGCACTGGGTTGCGACAACCGTACTCTCCATGTCGCCATGAGATCCCGCCGGAGCTCCGTCCGCTGTGCTGCGATTTCTCGCGGCAGCGGACTTACGCCCCGGCGTTTGGCCTCATCGCGCCCTCCCATGCGCTAGGGCTTTTGCCTCCAGATGCCATGGCGGCAATCCGACAAGGAAGTTCGCTGCCTCACAGGAGACCGTGCAGTATCCCCGGACCAGCCGGATGGCCATGACCCTTTAAGCCACGCTCAACCGGTGGGCTGGCCGCAGCGCCAGGGAACGCGCCCACACAGGCGCCCCGTAAAGGGCCATGGACCGCATGACCCCAGCGTAGAGCCTCCGGCAGGAGGATTCATTCAAGAGTCTCCGAGTGTGGACCATAACCTCACTGACCACTGCACAAGCTATTGTTGCATAGCTCGCACTAACATGAGAGAGGGCTGTATTCAAACTGCTACAGACTAGTTTCATACAAAGCTATAACAGTACTATGTTGAGTATTTAACTAAATAATTAGAATCACCTGCATCTGACAATAGCATACATATCAACATTCAACACACAATGGTACCATTGGCGTGAAATCTAGACACAATAGGTATTGTTAGTAAGATATTATATGTAACGTAAATCATTGGTGGTAAGAATAATATTAGATTAGTTCTCTATATAGTATCTGTGCAATAAAAGTTAGTTGATTCCAAACTACCATTGTTTTTAATAGGTATGAGCTTGAGAGGAATCACTTCCACACACTGATATAAGAAATTATGAAAATAAATGGCTGTTCAGGAATACCTCACCTCATAATCCTCATTTATCATCTGAGCGAACAGCTCTTCAGCTTCCAGACAATGTCTCAGTAATCGGTAGCATTGCTTAAGTTTAGCGCAGCAGAAGAAACAAGCAAGAATCGGTCTACTGTCTTCAGTTACAAACTGCAACAAAATTTGTCTTACACTATTTTGTGAAAATACTTTTTACTAATATATAGTAATGCGGTCCAAGCCACCAGTTGGTTGTCCTTAACCTTTTGACCGCCACAGTTCTGTATCGACATGTGTCGGTCGACAGACCAAAATGTGCCCAGCACGCCACGGTCACGACTACATGACAGATTTTAAGGAATAATTCGTAGCTTGGCACGTTTTTGCTTTTTTGACGTGGCGGTCAATAGGTTGATGCTTTCTGTGCACATCTTACTAAGAAGGCTTCAGAATAGATCACCACTCTTGCTCAAGGCAGACTGGAGAATTAATATAAGTAAATATTTATGGTAATTCCAGCTTTCCTCACTCTGTTTTCTTTCAATAATGTCATCTTCGCGTAGAAGAGGCATTTTAAACCTATTAAGTAATTTACATAATTCTTTATAAAAAATATCAACTTACGGGAATGTCAGTCAGCTTCTCATATAGTTCATGCCAATTTCTGTTGATCACTACAAACATGCGAACGTTCTCCGCTAAACATATCCTACACATAGGCAGTTTTTCCATCTTTTAACTGAAAAAGTACTAGTAACTTTACATTAGTGTAAATTGTAGAAAAACAGTTGCGATGCGTACAATATTATTGACTTGTTTAAAACTATTACGTCTATGGCGCAACCGGAGAGAGCTAAACTTATTGTATCTCTAAGTAGGTAGTCCAGGTAATTCATAGGAATTTGTTTATTACTTCCATAACACCATCTACTACTTAACAACCGGCAGTTCTTTTGATACTTTTATTTTGATATTCCTTCACAAAAAATCACATTATTTTACACAGAAATTTCGAAATTAAGCTACTACTCGCTTAACATCCGTTGACATATGTTTGACATCACAGACATATGTTTGTTAGAATAATATGTATGTAGCAAGCTAGAACTGTAGTTAAAATATCGACATATCGAAATATCGATATAATGCTCAAAAAATATAAGTAATATGTTTCTTAAGGATTATCGAAACATCGATAATTATTACTTATAAATTTTTGGGCGTTAATCGATATTTTAATATTGAAATATAGGTATCGACAGTCCATTTTTTTTTTTAATAATTCATTATCTTTAATTTTTTCTCGTTAATAATTTAAAACTACAACATCATTGTAAACTTAAGTTAAAGTCGACCAACTTAAATTTGCAGTTGGAGAATTGACCGCGGTATATATCGATGTATGGGAGAACAAGTTTTTCAACTACAATGTTAATTTGTTTTGGGAATAAATTCGTCCCAAGTAATCCCAACTGCGGAACCCTTCATTGTGCGTAGTCCGACACGCTCTTAGCTGGTTTTCTTTTAATAAACCCGTTACAAACTCCGAAATTTAAAAATACAGATATATCGAAATTCAGATATTTTGTTTAAATATCATCAGCCCTATAGCAAGCTACTTGACATTGGCGCCGATTCCCTTGTTCACAAACTAAACTAAATTTAAGTTCAGTGCATCTTTTTCTTTCTATTTCATTAAGAAAAGGACAGAAGATAAATTTTAGTTTAGTCCTGTCAAATTAATCAGCACTTGACGTAAATTGACGTAATTTTAGTAGGCAAGTTTTTAATCTCGTCTAAACCTGTATGGAGTAGTGACAGGCGCTGATTAATTTGACAGGACTAAACTAAAATTTATCTTCTGTCCTTTTCTTATTGAAATAGAAAGAAAAAGATGCACTGACCTTAAATTTAGTTTAGTTTGTGAACAAGGGAATCGGCACCAATGACAGATTTTTCTATCAGCAGCGACGATCCCATTTGCTTATGTGGCTCAGATCTAGGCAACTTAGATGATATTTTTTTCTCCTGTCCTCTAAGAAAAGAAGAACGGTCATATAATAACCTCTTATTAATCCGTACTACTTTTCCTACCTCAATACTTTCTTTACTTTGTACAAATAGCTCTCTTGTATATAAATGTATAGTCTCATTCATTATTCTAAACAATATCAAGTTGAATTTTTTTTTCATTTATCCATATGATATCCTTGTTACTTATAATTATGTTGATCCTATTTATCCGTCCTATCCTAAATCCCGTTAAAATATTTATAATAATGTTGTTTCCCTAACTTTATATGAAACTAAACGTGACATTGGCTAAATGCACAAACCGTGCGATGCAAAATTAAGAAAAAAAAAAAATGTTCTAGTTTTTTTCTTGGAATTTATTGGTTTGGCTACTGAGGCGTTTAAGTCGAACTTATCTTTTTTAAGATTTATAATTAGTTTTGTGAGTCACTTGACACCCGAATACTGAAACGCCACTCAAATCTAAAAATCATCTAATCATCTAATCATCATTTTACATAGATGGTTTTCACTGTAATCTTATTGTTTTTTTTTTTTAATTTTTGTCTTAGGTTTTCAAGTAGCGGTCTACACAAAAATATTCACTTTTATTAGCCAACACTTATCTGTCAATTATTCTTATCATAGAGATAGGAAAAACATGGAGGCACCGCGTTATTCTATATATACATTTGCTTATACAAATATGAGTGAAATACGATCCAGAATGTGAAATATCGTTTAGTCTCATTCTTTCTAATAAAATAATCGTATTTGGTAGAAGAGAACAATATTTAAGTAGCTGCTCATTATAGTAACATTTTGTCGTGACGTAGTGACAGTTGAAGGTAAGTGGAATAACAGCCAATAAATGCGAAAAGTTTCGTGGTAGCTTTGCCTACACAGCGTGCATCCGTCCCATCATGACTTATGCCTGTGCAGTCTTCGCACATGCTAAACCCCACCACATCCACAGGATGCAGTCCCTCCAAAACCGTTTCCTCCGAAAGGCAACGGGAGCCCCCTGGTTCGTCCGAAACGAGATCCTCCATCTCGATCTTAGAATCCCCACCATCAAGCAGTTCATGAAGCGCATCACGAAGCGCTTCGACTCCGCCACCACCCACCGCAACCCTCTGGTTGTGCAAGCCGCCAGTTATAGGCCCTCCACCATAAGCTCTATTCGCCGTCCAAGCCGAGCCAAGTCCAAGGAATCGTCCGATTCCTTGCAACAGTTCTTTACAGGTCCCCCGGCTTCCGCTGAAAAGATTGGTATACAGTTCAAAATCATTTCTCATGATATTATTCCTTGTTGACAACGGAACCCTATAAATGGGAGAAAAAATAACAAAACCCGTTTTTAATTTGTAACCGGTTATTCCGTGTATCCCCCTAAAACAGCCACCCTAGGGTAGATGTTCGGAAAACGCGTGTTCACATATACCCCCCAAACGGGGTGGATACTCGGAATTCACTTTTGTTTGTTCTAACCGACTTTTTACCCCAAGTACAGTCATCCAGCAACAATACAACAGTACAATATTCTCAAACACTTTAGTAAATTATTAATTAATTTTTGATAACTACAAACTTAAAAGTTCTTCATTATATAAAATTACAATGACTCAATTTTGTCTAAATCAGTAAATAACTTAGATTATATTATAAAACAAGACAAAAAACGAAGTTTATACAACTTACGTGAGGTGTATTCCACCTGCGATATTTAAAAATTTTCCTTGAGAACTCACGGCGTCGCCTCGCATCGGTACAACACTATTCCACTATGACATAATATTGTAAACAAAACGAATGAAATAGGTAATAAATATTAAAAAGGTCTGGTGTATAGGGAAATGACCGCAAATATCAATACTTTAGCAATAAATTCATGATCCCGTAACATTTTTTTCATTGAATGTGTATTATTGTATGTACTATTGCATGAAAACCGGCTACTAACCTGTGT